>CM060940.1:829596448-834396448 GCA_030765085.1 Allium cepa | reverse complement strand
CTCGATCATAAATCTTTGGAATAATTATTTTCTCATATGGAACTCCATGTTGACTCGAGTTCCTGACATCTTATGATCTTGATATTCTTTTTATTCCTGGAAGGGAAATCGTGTTGCCAATGCGCTTTGTCGTAAGCAACAAGTGGGTGATTCTTTGATATTGTCTGAATGGAATTATCTTTTTATCTAGTTCATCGGACGTTTTGGTACACTTCAATTATTGAGCATTATCTCATTCCTTTTATGGATTAGTGTCCGGTGTTCTTTTATGGTGTTCGGATCGTCGGATGTACTGTTATTATACTACATCGATATTCCGTCTCATTTGATTCATTGGATGTACCGTTGTACTACATCAATGTCTTTCCTTTTGATTCATTGGATGTACCGTTGTACTACATCAATGTCTTTGCTATTAGATACATTGGATGTACCGTTGTACTACATCAATGTCTTTGCTATATGATACATTGGATGTACCGTTGTACTACATCAATGTCTTTGCTATTTGATACATTGGATGTACCGTTGTACTACATCAATGTCTTTGCTGTTTGATTCTTTGGATGTACCGTTGTACTACATCAATGTCTTTGTTTTTGATTCATTAGATGTACGGTTTGTACGACATCAATGTCTTTCCTTTTGATTCATTGGATGTACCGTTTGTACTACATCAATGACTTTGCTTTTGATTCATTGGATGTACCATTTGTACTACATCAATGACTTTGCTTTTGATTCATTGGATGTACCATTTGTACTACATCAATGACTTTGCTTTTGATTCATTAGATGTACCGTTTGTACTACATCAATGACTTTGCTTTTGATTCATTGGATGTACCGTTTGTACTACATCAATGACTTTGCTTTTGATTCATTGGATGTACCGTTTGTACTACATCAATATCTTTGCTTTTGATTCATTGGATGTACCGTTTGAACTGCATCAATGTCTTTGCTTTTGATTCATTGGATGTACCGTTTGTACTGCATCAATGTCTTTGCTTTCGATTCATTGGATGTACCGTTTGTACTACATCAATGATTTTGCTTTCGATTCATTGGATGTATCGTTTGTACTACATCAATGACTTTGCTTTTGATTCATTGGATGTGCCATTTGTACTACATCAATGACTTTGTTTTTGATTCATTGGATGTACCGTTTGTACTACATCAATGTCTTTCCTTTCGATTCATTGGATGTACCGTTTGTACTACATCAATGTCTTTCCTTTGGATTCATTGGATGTACCGTTTGTACTACATCAATGTCTTTGCTTTTCGATTCATTGGATGTACCGTTTGTACTACATCAATGTCTTTGCTTTTCGATTCATTAGATGTACCGTTTGTACTACATTAATGTCTTTGCTTTTCGATTTATTGGATGTACCGTTTGTACTACATCAATGTCTTTGCTTTTCGATTCATTGGATGTACCGTTTGTACTACATCAATGTCTTTGCTTTTCGATTCATTGGATGTACCATTTGTACTACATCAATGTCTTTGCTATTTGATTTATTGGATGTACCGTTTGTACTACATCAATGTCTTTGCTTTTCGATTCATTGGATGTACCGTTTGTAATACATCAATGTCTTTGCTATTTGATTCATTGGATGTACCGTTTGTACTACATCAATGTCTTTGCTTTTCGATTCATTGGATGTACCGTTTGTACTACATCAATGTCTTTGCTATTGGATTCATTGGATGTACCGTTTGTACTACATCAATGTCTTTGCTTTTCGATTCATTGAATGTACCGTTTGTACTACATCAATGTCTTTGCTTTTCGATTCATTGGATGTACCGTTTGTACTACATCAATGTCTTCGCTTTTTGATTCATTGGATGTACCGTTTGTACTACGTCAATGTCTTTGCCTTTGGTTCATTGGGCGTACCGTTTTTGTACTACGCTGATGTCCCAAATTATTTGAGTTTCTAGCTCCTCGGGCGTACCGTTTTTGTACTACGCCGTTACATCGGCTCAATTTTCTGCTATTCTTGACGTTCCCCACGTCATTTATCTACGGAAATGCCTTAGGAGTTTCGGTTTTCATTCTTGAGCTCGGTAATATTGTGGAAATTGAAGTTTCACCAGATTTCTTGCTAACTCTTTCGTGCACTTTATGGTGAACTTCCTATTTCAAATTTTCTTTTGTGTTGATATGCTTCTATGGTTGTTACTTCTTATTTTCTTCTTAAGTATTGCGAGGATGCAATTTCTTTAAGGAGGGGAGTCTGTAACAATCCACATATTTATCGATTTTATATTTAAATATTTTATTTAAATATTTTATCGTTCGTCGGATTTTGGTCCGAAAATCTACTTTTCGCAAACAGTCGAATTGGGACTCGAGACCACCCCCATTGAGTTCAAAATGCCGTTTGCGACCTTTTTGAGTATAAGGTTCGATATGTTTGGAGAAAGTTGATTTTTGCTACTTTTTCCCGCTTATGACTTTGGTTTGGACTGCACCCTTATTAGCTCAGCCCAACCCCTTCTCTTCATAACTTCTCCTCTTTACTCAAACACTTCAAGCTAAAGTAAAAATGGTGGAAGAGATGGGAAATATAAATTCCTAAGCCCTAGTTTCCATTAGCAAATCCATCTTCTTGCTCCAAACTCAAGTGAACCCATTGGTAAGCATCTCCTTCATCTTCTCCAACTCTTTCTCCATTCAATTTCAGAAATTTCCTAAACCTAACTTAGGGAATGTTCTTCTTTTAAGCTTAGATTCAAGCTTCTAGAGTTGGATTTGAAGAGTGGTTGATTCCCCTTTGCTTTCAAGCTTCACCTTCATAAATTTTAGTGCAAAGGTGAGATTTTTAATCTCACATCTATGCTTATAATTCTCTTCTATTGTTAGGTATAAATTCCTAACACTTATTCATGTGCATTTGATTTTGATTTGGATTGCTTTTGTGAATATTCCAATTTTTAATGTTTTGAGTTCAACTCGTTAAAAATCCTAACTTTGATGTTTGAACATGTTTTTGGTGATGCATCGAGGAGCTTATAGGGCTGGGTAGTCGATTGGCATAAACCCTTAGCGTCGTTGCTCGTGCGATTGCAATTTGGTCGGGATTTGCACCTCCTTTGAAATAGGGTAGGAAGTGCAAGTATATAGGTTCGGCCGACCGAGCTCCCTAGGCCGGTCGACCGACCTGTAGTCCAGGCACTTCCTGCCTCTGTTTGGAAGTGCTGGTTACAGGCTTCGGCCGACCGAGCCCCCTGGGCCGGTCGACCGACCTGGTGCCCGAGCACATTCCTACTTCTGGTTCGGTCGACCGACTCAGGGAGTCCGGTCGACCGACCTGCTCAAATTTGCCAGGTTAGCCTATATTGCTAATTCGTTTGAATATCCAACTTTAATCGATTCGTGTTGTCTCCCTTTTGTTGTTGTCATTTATTATCGACTTTGATGACCTCTTCTTTGGGAATTTTAGATATATCCACTTTGATGGATTTTGTATCGATTTCTTTGGATTTTATTCACGTTTTTGAATGTGAATCTTAGTGATTGATTGTTCCTAGAATCTTCTTTGTGATTTGTCACTTTAAAAATATAAAGGTTTTCTATACTAGTAGTAAATATCAAAACTCTTTCCTCAAACGATTTCAATACTATTTTAATACCAAATTCGTTTATAAAACCGTTTTCCAATCTATTAGTATATACAAGCCTTTACCTCACTCGTATGAGAAATCTAATTAAACGACTTAGTAAAACAAGTGGTATGAAACACTTGCGTTTACTTCATCGGTTAATTCTTGGACTTGTTCGATTGAATCTCTTGTGACAATTTTCTAGTGGAGACCTACAATTTGTTCGTAAATATTTAAGTTAAGCTAGTGGTTATGGGACATGATGCTAAGCTCATATATTTACTAGCTTACTGTAATTGACACTTCTCTTTGATCATGACGATCATTTTTTGTTTTAGACTAGCATTGTGCAATGTCTTTGTCATTTGGTTCATCGGATGTCCCGCTGTACGACGTCGTTGTTCCTTTTGATTGCGATTTGGTTCATCGGATGTCCCGCTGTACGACGTCGTTGTTCCTTTTTATTGTGATTTCTGGATTTCGTGTGTTGATTTCTGGAATTTATGTTTCACCAACTTTTACGATGGGCATTGATATATATGTCATTTATTGTGGTTTGGTGAATGAAATTAGGAGTATGACATTCCTTTTTATCTTGAGTAGATTATTGTGATATTGATTAATCACTTGTTGATTTTCAATTGCTTATTTATTACAGCTTGACATTGTGATTATTATATGTTTATGTCATATCTCTTATTATATATTACTTCATCTGATATTTATAGCAAGACTGATCTGTTTATTATTTTGTTCTTAAATAATACTCGGGTCAGACTGAGATATTACAGGTGCTTCCTCATGGCTTCCTATCTGGAACCATCTTCTGACTTTTGGCTAACTACTCTAGTTTGGTAGTTTTTGTTGTATACATTTAAGATACAGACTCCTTGATGTATACATATTTTTGTCTAGCACTTGTATCTATTCCTTTGTATTATCGTGGATCTTTTTGACCACTACTCTGATGTACACTTTCATGTGTAATATTCATATCTATTTCCGCCTTTGTGATATGAATTATCTGTGACTGATTTATGTTATGTTTATTTCTATATTTGTTTCTGAAGATACTATAGCCACTATGTTGTAGCTTTGAGATTGTGTCGGTATGTCGGATTTCCTCTTGAAATCAAAATGCATATTATACTATCTGACATATCGATGCTCGCGCAAAGCAATTACACGGATGGTCGCTCCTCAACAGCCTTATTCTCCGTGCTAGTTGACAGTATTACACCGTAGTGTTCTTGGCTAGCATGGGTATAGAGGTGGGGCGTCACAGATACACACACACATACCTGTTGTTGTTGTTTAGTTGTAGCCAGTGTATTCTTCTTCTGCTGAAACAAAGTTTAGTCTTATGCGTATTCCATTAGTTTGCTATTGTTTGTCCCATTTATGATATTTCATTAGCATGCCTGTAAACATATCTGAGTATGAGTGTGTGTGTGGTTTCGAATGTGTTTTACCGCATATATTTGGTTGTGCTTGGGTGAAACTATTGTTATGTATGCGCTTGTGACAGTAGTCTATGCTATGCGTGTATATATATTTTGTATACATAAGTGTGTACTGTATGTGCATGCATGCTTACATACATATACACACATACATACACACACACACACACATACATACTCACATAAACACACACACATCTTTGTGTGCGTGTTTGTGGCAGACAGAGAGAGTGTGTAGTATGCATGTGTGCTAGTGTGTGATCTTGGATATGTGAGTGGTTATAAATACAGGGATGCATGTGTTTTTATATATATAATTATATGAGTGCTTTTTGTATGTAGGTGGGTACCGTATTTTTAAATGTGAGGTGGAGTGATGTGCGTGTTCTTTTTAGTGTCCATGCGTCGTAGTGTATTGCAATGTGTGCATATTTGCATATATGTACACGAGTGTGTGTGTGTGTTTTATAAACTAGTGTATGGTCCGTACTACGCATGTGGACAATTAAGTTGTGAAGTGTGTTGAAATTTTGAAGTTGTCATTTACTATTTAACGTTGTAAGTTTTTTTACTTTTTTATTTTTCTAAGATTTTTTCCAATATTGTATAATATATTTTGTGTTTTCATCATATATTCGTTTCTCAACATGTAATGTAACACAACACAAATTACCAAAAATAATCTTTTTCATCTTAAATATTCTAATCCAACTTCAAATTTATAGGTTCAGACAAAGCCCGTTGCCTCTTGTTCATACATCATAATCCACATAAGATTATATGAGGCAAGATTTCAAAAGTATTCATCACTTGTTCCAATTGATTTCACATAACCATAAGGAATATTCAAGGAACAATAAAAGATTCCAGAAGTAATAGCTGAAAGGTAACCACTAAAGCATATTTTTATTAAAAGACCTATAATTTTTCATTATTTTGAAGCCATTTAGTCATTGATCTTCTCCAAGACAACTAACTTTACATTAAAATCAAATCATAAGAAATAATTGTCTAAAAGAGAATACGTTTTGTCTAATTGAATTTCAGTAGCAATTACATAGTAATGAATTATATGCTTACAAATGAAAAAAGAAAAAATATCCAATATATGCACATATTTGGCTAGCCGCTACATTTGTACTACACTTTGTTATTCCATATTCAACTCGGGCCAGCCACGTTATTAGTTACACTGAATGTATATATATCTTAAAAGATATATAATTTATTACTTATAAATTGCACGATACGTGCATCTAATAGCTAAAGATATTTGGCTTTTATTTAAAAAAATTAATGGATGGATATGTGATATAAGTGCAAAATCTTTGATGGCCACGGTGCTTTTATTTCAAATTGTTATTGATGGTGTTGGTTGCAAATTGATAGTGAAATCCGTTGATGGGTGGTCGCAAAGAGGACGGTGGTAGAGATAGTTCACCGATAATGAGATTTCGTTGGTAAAAGAGGGTATTTTAAGAATTTCAAAAGGGTAGCGTAGAATTCTATTTATTAAATTCTCTTTATTAATAGTTGAGATACGTGCTATTCTTTATTGTAGATTATGTGTAGCATTCAAAATTTGAGATGAAGCAATGCGTTGACTCAACAATCCACCTGTGTTACAAATTTGATCACCTGATTTTTGGTCCAGCGTTAAAACAAACTGTGTATATTATAGTACCTAATGTTTCATTCCAACTGTTATTTCAATACAGACAGGTTATTATCGTATGTGTGAATTTTAAGAAGAGAAGACTATATGTTGCAAAACTAGAAAAATGAAGAAGCGGATGGTTTAGAAACCCATACTAATTCATAGAAACGTAATTACGTTGCATTGCTAATCATCCGATGGCAACATAACATATAACACAACAGTATAATTAATTAATTAATTACAAATTGTAATGGATGCGGCTTGTTGGAGAAGATGTATACATCACTGTCGGTGTTGAACTGATTTTGGTTAGTGGACAATCAACTGATGTAGTTGCGGTGGTGGAAGATTGCATCGATGTAGTTGAAGTAGTGGACGATTAGGAAATGGAGCTGACATGTTTTCGTGGGCTAGCAAATGGATGGTAAAGGGGGCGACATGTGAAGGGTAGTTTAGAGATTTCAAAAAAACACGGTTGATCAAGTTCGTTGAATTATCATTATTAATAGTAAAGATTAATAGTTGTAATATCGTTGATGCACACTTTTATGGTGGTGTACATGTGAACTATCAAAAATTTCTCTCCATCTACATTATCAAATCTTAATATAACTTAAAAATAGGTTCTAATAAATAGACTTTCTTTACCAATTCAAAATGCTTCTTTATAAAACTACCAAAAATGCCCATTTACGAATATTATTAAAATCTCTCTATCACATAAAAACTGGATCTAATAAATAAACTTACTTTACCAATTCAATATGCCCATTTACAAATTTTACTAAATTAAATATTAATATCACATAGAAATATGGTCTAAAAAATAAACTTTTTTATCAATTCAAAACGCATATATTTGATCATTACCAAGTCAAAATACATTACTTAACAATAGGATCTAACAAATAAATTTGTTTACTAATTCATTCTATTTTAAATAATAATATAAATAAAAATTAAAACTAACAAAAATTATATGTTGCAACTAACAAATATAAACTAAGATTTACTATTGATTATTTCAACGTAAAATACAATTAAATATGTTCAATTTATAGATAAATAATTAACACACGATGTGCGTGCTGTAATGCTCGTTGTAGGAATCTAAGTTCCACATTTATAGTATTGTAAATTAAGAGTTGAGCACTGTTGTAGTTTTAGTCTAAGCATACTAATTCCATGCTAAGGTTAAATTTGGTGGGCATACATGTATACCACCTAAGAAAAGCTAAGATAACGCTTTTATCCAACCATTTTCCTCTAGCACAGATATTGCAGTACATTGAACACCACCAAAATCACACTTAAATAAATGTAACTGCTCAAATTGACATGTTATTTCACTCTAGAAAGATACGTCAATGATTATGTACTTTTATTATGATTTCATATAATTCCTCAAAAAGATGAGTAAAAGTGACCATAGGAAATTTTTTTACATGGCTCACTTCAAAATGCATGTATAACAGTAGGCAAACATGCACGAACTTTTCATGTAAAACAAAACAATCATAGAACAAAGTAATCAATTTTTTATCGAAATAGAACACGGTATTCACCATGTTTATTTGAAATTATCACGAATGTTGCATATCTTGGTCATAACAAACCTCTAAATACTCTTACAGTGAGAAAAATACAGCAGACTGACATTAAAATACGACAGATTTACATTATCTTTCTTACATAACTTCACTTTTCATATATATAATTGAAGTACTATTAGATGAAGCTCATGTATGTGGTGTTAAAATACAATTGTAAAAATAATATCAAGTTGTGAAGAGTAATCCACACTCGAATGCATGAATTCTTTAATTTTTAGTCTATTAACTCCATGAAATGTATTCAAAATTTCTACAATAAATAAATAAGTTAAATTATATCTCTTATAAATAGTTAATAAACATAGAGATTGATCATCTGCATTTAGCAAACTCTTATTGTAACAAGTGTAACAACCCTAGATTTTTATGTATATTTTAATTTTGACTTTATTTCATTTTGAATTTTTTTAAAACTTTTTTCATTTCAAACATTTCATTTTTAAATATAAGTATTGATTATTATGTGAACTATAATTTCAAACAGGTATAAATTGGATATTTTACTGAAAGATGAATTTCTGTTCAAACTGGTCAAACTTTGACTTTTAAATTTCAAATTTAAATATTTAAACTTCTAAATTTTAACTTTTATTATGAAAATGTATTTAACAACTTGAATACTGCTTTTTGTTTCGTTGAAAACGGACTTAAACTGTGAAAGTTATGCACATTTCAATTTTGAGTATAATTTGTTTTATTTTGCAATTTTGTCTATTTTGGATTATATAAATCATATTTTCTTTGTTATATTTTATTTTAATATGTGTTAATATGTTATTTTATGTATATTTTTGTTTTTGATATTTTTAAAGTGATAATATAATTTTTCCAAAATTTATTGCATATATTTTCTATTTTTAAAGGCTAGTTTCCATTTTTTTTGCTATTTTCTTCATTTAAATTATATTTAATTAAAATTTATTTATTTATTTTTATGCATGCATTTTATTTTTGTGTCTTTATCTTTATTTATTAAAAAATTTCAAGTACACAAAATCTTTCCAAAGTTCATTTCATTTATTTTCAAATTTTCTAGCATAGTTTACATTTTCTTTGCTATTTTCTTAATTTAATTATATATAATTAATGTTTGTTTAAATATTTTTGTTTATTTAATAAACTTTCGTGTTTTTATCTAAATTTATATGCATTTTTCAGTTATTTAAAAATTGCAAAAGGAATTATGGAAATATGAAGAGTTTGAGACCATTTATTTGCCTAAGTTCTTTTGTATTCCGCCGTTTTATTTTCAATCAATGCATCATTATTTTGGCCGATTCTTTTCTGATTGCTTCAGCCACTTCTCTCTTCATTTTTCACGAAAATAAAAGTTTCTCATCCAAAATTTTCGGCCATGAACTCCTGAAGCAAAAGTTTGGTAAAGTTCTTCTTTTTCGCTTATTCTTCTTGTTTTCCTTATCTCTTTGCACTTGTCTTCACCTTTGTAGCTCAGCCCTTGCTCCTCCACCACCATAGCCACCTCCACCACCACCATAACCAGCTTCCATCCCCTCCAGCCCACTGTCCATCCATAGCCGTGGCAATCCATGATGTAGATGCACCAAATATTTGAGCAAACTCCACCTAAACATGCATTGCCAAGCTCCTTTACCTTCACCACTCCACCACATCACCTTGGCCGACATTTGCATCATCACCACCAGCCACTTGCTGACGTGAGACCCCTGCCGCATCAGTACATGACCCTATCAGGCCTGGCCGTGCCTATGTATGCTTAGGGCCGAACCATTTATGCACAGAAATTCTACTTTGGTTACCTTGATTTGAGTTATGCATGCCTATACACTTCATCTCCTTCATATTCATGTTATGGCCGACCCTATTGAACCCAAATATGATCCAAACCTGATTCAAAACCATCCCATAACAGTGCCTTTCCAGTCCATAGCTGAAGCATACAAGGTTGAATGCAAGTGCAAAAGTTTTAGCTTTGAATTGTGTAGTTATCCTAGCATTGTTTTGTAATATCTTGGTTTGTAATTCATGTTTGTATTTGTTTTGTTTGATATATTTAAGGAAATTAATCTTTGGCTCTCCCGATCTCAAATCTTATTCATGTTGTCGTGCCTTCGAAGATTCCTTGTCGTGTGTTTTGGTTGTCATCTTCAGCTTAAACAGGTGAGTAAATCTCACCAGACTAATATGTACTTATATAGTGATAAACTGACATCACCTGAATCTGTAAATGCATATCATCCTGTTATAACTGCTATATTATATTCATATGAAGTTCACACCTATATTTACACTTGTTATACCATATGTTACTGTTATTTCATGCTATTCTGTTATTTTCATCAGTTTATCACACTGCAAGTTCCCTGTAGACTAGAATCACTATGGGTTGAAATGATACGTACCCAAACGGAATTTAGAATAGGAGAAAATCTTTATGGGCTGAAATATAGGCCTGAATGATTTTCAATTATTATTTTTTACTTGGGATTGTGGGTTTGAAATGATCAAACCCGGGTTTTCTTTGTAAATTACGGGTTGAAATGATATATTACCTGTATCACTTTACCTAGGCTAGAAAATGAAATACAGATCCGTTGTTAAAATATGTTTTTCTAAAAAAATTTAAATTATTTTAGAAATGTAAATATTATAATATTTTGATTTAAATTTGATTAAAAATGATTTTTGTAAAGCATTATTGATTTTTTTTAAAATTTATAAGTGAAATAAATAAATGGTAAAGTTAGAATATCTGAAATGTAAGTTATTTTGGAAATTAGAATTTGGTGATAAATGGAATTTAAATTAAATATGAAAATATGATAAATTTATGATATTTTGAATAAATAAATTTAAAATGATTTTATAATATATTAATGATTTTTGAATAAAGTTAAAATGTGAAATGAATAAATATTTAGGTTGAAATTTGGAAATATAACTAAAATTGAAAATTTGTGAATTTGGCTTAAAAGTGAATTTTAAGTTAAGTAAATAAAAATGAAATTAAGTTATATTTGAAAATTTTAAACTTGAATGTTAAGTTAAATTTAATTTAATGAATTTAAAATTTAATGTTGGAATTTAATAAGTGAATTATTATTAAATTTTGATTTTTGAATGGAGATTTAACTTTATAAAATCATGAATATAAGGGTATTTGAATGACTGTTTTAAAAGTGAAATTATATGATTTTATAAGCTAAAAATGATTTAAATAAAAATATAATTGTTTGTGAAATTATACTGAATACTTGAAGTTAATTAACTGCATTTCTGAAATGCTATTAATTCTAATGTAAATGATAATACAGCATTTGTAAATGTTGTAGTTGATAATAATGAACCAAATGGCTAAGTTTAATTAAAGGTTATTGTAGCATCTTTGTAAATGCTATAATTATTGAATTTAACTAAGTTTTATTTGAAACTAATGTAACCTTATTACAACATTTTTAAATGCTATCTTTTGTTAAATTGAACTGTTTTGAATGTCACTTTCCGTAGCAATTTCTAAATGCTGCGAAAGTTGAATTTTCATCTGTTTTAATAAATTAAGTGAATAAATGAATTTTGAAAGACTAAAATTTTGGAAATTTATTTATTAAATATAATAACTTTATTTTATGATTTAAAATGAAGTATTTTGTTTCGAAATATAAACTATTTTGAAATGTGTTTTGTAACGGTATTTAAATTTAATAAAAATGAATGTGGTTTGGAAGATATGATATTTTGAATGATATTGAATTTTGAAATTACATTTGATTTTGAAGTATAAAATACCATTTTGAAATTTTAACCACGGGATGTAATTAATTTGTAGTTTAACTGATTCTTAAAGGATGGGCGATCCCAAGCATCCTTTAAGTTATTGTGCATTTCTACTACAGTTCACTTGAGTTGGTTTACATTATATAAGTATATATTGTCCTGACTCGAGTGTTTTGTGTTTTACTTTACGCTCGGGTCAGCCTGAGTATTTACAGCTTAGCTTTGGATTTCTTTCTGGAGCTAGGAATTGCTGGAGATTCTGCTTGTCTAGTTATCTATCCCTTCAGTTTCAGTTGTTCTATTAAACTGCTATGTAATTGAGATTTCTATTGTATATGTTTTTCAGACTAATATTATGTATTATGTTTTGAGAGTTTGTTATAGTAGCTTCATGAACTACTATGGTATTTTAATTTCCGCTGCGAGTTATTCTGATATTTCCGTGTCTGTGATTCTACAATTGTATTTCATTTGCTCCAGATTTATTTACAACGCGGTATTTTGAGCAATTCAAGTGAACTGTAGTAAATGATATATTACCCGTATCACTTTACCTAGGCTAGTAAATGAAATACAGACCCGTTGTTAAAATATGTTTTTCTAAAAAAATTTAAATAATTTTTGAAATTTAAATATTATAATATTTTGATTTAAATTTGATTAAAAATGATTTTTGTAAAGCATTATTGATTTTTTTGAAAATTTATAAGTGAAATAAATAAATGGTAAAGTTAGAAAATCTGAAATGTAAGTTATTTTGGAAATTAGAATTTGGTGATAAATGGAATTTAAATTAAATATGAAAATATGATAAATTTATGATATTTTGAATTAAATGAATTTAAAATGATTTTATAATATATTAATGATTTTTGAATAAAGTTAAAATGTGAAATGAATGAATATTTAGGTTGAAATTTGGAAATATAACTAAAATTGAAAATTTGTGAATTTGGCTTAAAAGTGAATTTTAAGTTAAGTAAATAAAAATGAAATTAAGTTATATTTGAAAATTTTAAACTTGAATGTTAAGTTAAATTTAATTTAATGAATTTAAAATTTAATGTTGGAATTTAATAAGTAAATTAGTATTAAATTTTGATTTTTGAATGGAGATTTAACTTTATAAAATCATGAATATAAGGGTATTTGAATGACTGTTTTAAAATTGAAATTATATGATTTTATAAGCTAAAAATGATTTAAATAAAAATATAATTGTTTGTGAAATTATATTGAATACTTGAAGTTAATTAAGTGCATTTCTGAAATGCTATTAATTCTAATGTAAATGATAATACAGCATTTGTAAATGTTGTAGTTGATAATAATGAACCAAATGGCTAAATTTAATTAAAGGTTATTATAGCATCTTTGTAAATGCTATAATTATTGAATTTAACTAAGTTTTATTTGAAACTAATGTAACCCTATTACAGCATTTTTAAATGCTATCTTTTGTTAAATTGAACTGTTTTGAATGTAACTTTCCGTAGCAATTTCTAAATGCTGCGAAAGTTGAATTTTCATCTGTTTTAATAAATTAAGTAAATAAATGAATGTTGAAAGACTAAAATTTTGGAAATTTATTTATTAAATATAATAAATTTATTTTATGATTTAAAATGAAGTAATTTGTTTCGAAATATAAACTATTTTGAAATGTGTTTTGTAATGGTATTTAAATTTAATAAAAATGAATGTGGTTTGGAAGATATGATATTTTGAATGATATTGAATTTTGAAATTACATTTGATTTTGAAGTATAAAATACCATTTTGAAATTTTAACCAAGGGATGTAATTAATTTATAGTTTAACTGATTCTTAAAGGATGGGCGATCCCAAGCATCCTTTAAGTTATTGTGCATTTCTACTACAGTTCACTTGAGTTGGTTTACATTATATAAGTATATATTGTCCTGACTCGAGTGTTTTGTGTTTTACTTTACGCTCGGGTCAGCCTGAGTATTTACAGCTTAGCTTTGGATTTCTTTCTGGAGCTAGGAATTGCTGGAGATTCTGCTTGTCTAGTTATCTATCCCTTCAGTTTCAGTTGTTCTATTAAACTGCTATGTAATTGAGATTTCTATTGTATATGTTTTTCAGACTGATATTATGTATTATGTTTTGAGAGTTTGTTATAGTAGCTTCATGAACTACTATGGTATTTTAATTTCCGCTGCGAGTTATTCTGATATTTCTGTGTCTGTGATTCTGTGATTGTATTTCATTTGCTCCAAATTTATTTACAACGCGATAATTTCAGCCATTCGCATCCGCACATGTCGGACTTGAATTGCTCAAAATACCGCGTTGTAAATAAATCTGGAGCAAATGAAATACAATTGTAGAATCACAGACACGGAAATATCAGAATAACTCGCAGCGGAAATTAAAATACCATAGTAGTTCATGAAGCTACTATAACAAACTCTCAAAACATAATACATAATATTAGTCTGAAAAACATATACAATAGAAATCTCAATTACATAGCAGTTTAATAGAACAACTGAAACTGAAGGGATAGATAACTAGACAAGCAGAATCTCCAACAATTCCTAGCTCCAGAAAGAAATCCAAAGCTAAGCTGTAAATACTCAGGCTGACCCGAGCGTAAAGTAAAACACAAAACACTCGAGTCAGGACAATATATACTTATATAATGTAAACCAACTCAAGTGAACTGTAGTAGAAATGCACAATAACTTAAAGGATGCTTGGGATCGCCCATCCTTTAAGAATCAGTTAAACTACAAATTAATTACATCCCGTGGTTAAAATTTCAAAATGGTATTTTATACTTCAAAATCAAATGTAATTTCAAAATTCAATATCATTCAAAATATCATATCTTCCAAACCACATTCATTTTTATTAAATTTAAATACCGTTACAAAACACATTTCAAAATAGTTTATATTTCGAAACAAAATACTTCATTTTAAATCATAAAATAAAGTTATTATATTTAATAAATAAATTTCCAAAATTTTAGTCTTTCAAAATTCATTTATTCACTTAATTTATTAAAACAGATGAAAATTCAACTTTCGCAGCATTTAGAAATTGCTACGGAAAGTGACATTCAAAACAGTTCAATTTAACAAAAGATAGCATTTAAAAATGTTGTAATAAGGTTACATTAGTTTCAAATAAAACTTAGTTAAATTCAATAATTATAGCATTTACAAAGATGCTACAATAACCTTTAATTAAACTTAGCCATTTGGTTCATTATTATCAACTACAACATTTACAAATGCTGTATTATCATTTACATTAGAATTAATAGCATTTCAGAAATGCAGTTAATTAACTTCAAGTATTCAGTATAATTTCACAAACAATTATATTTTTATTTAAATCATTTTTAGCTTATAAAATCATATAATTTCACTTTTAAAACAGTCATTCAAATACCCTTATATTCATGATTTTATAAAGTTAAATCTCCATTCAAAAATCAAAATTTAATAATAATTCACTTATTAAATTCCAACATTAAATTTTAAATTCATTAAATTAAATTTAACTTAACATTCAAGTTTAAAATTTTCAAATATAACTTAATTTCATTTTTATTTACTTAACTTAAAATTCACTTTTAAGCCAAATTCACAAATTTTCAATTTTAGTTATATTTCCAAATTTCAACCTAAATATTTATTCATTTCACATTTTAACTTTATTCAAAAATCATTAATATATTATAAAATCATTTTAAATTTATTTATTCAAAATATCATAAATTTATCATATTTTCATATTTAATTTAAATTCCATTTATCACCAAATTCTAATTTCCAAAATAACTTACATTTCAGATATTCTAACTTTACCATTTATTTATTTCACTTATAAATTTTAAAAAAAATCAATAATGCTTTACAAAAATCATTTTTAATCAAATTTAAATCAAAATATTATAATATTTACATTTCTAAAATAATTTAAATTTTTTTAGAAAAACATATTTTAACAACGGATCTGTATTTCATTTTCTAGCCTAGGTAAAGTGATACAGGTAATATATCATTTCAACCCGTAATTTACAAAGAAAACCCGGGTTTGATCATTTCAAACCCACAATCCCAAGTAAAAAATAATAATTGAAAATCATTCAGGCCTATATTTCAGCCCATAAAGATTTTCTCCTATTCTAAATTCCGTTTGGGTACGTATCATTTCAACCCATAGTGATTCTAGTCTACAGGGAACTTGCAGTGTGATAAACTGATGAAAATAACAGAATAGCATGAAATAACAGTAACATATGGTATAACAAGTGTAAATATAGGTGTGAACTTCATATGAATATAATATAGCAGTTATAACAGGATGATATGCATTTACAGATTCAGGTGATGTCAGTTTATCACTATATAGTACATATTAGTCTTGTGAGATTTACTCACCTGTTTAAGTTGAAGATGACAACCAAAACACACGACAAGGAATCTTCGAAGGCACGACAACATGAATAAGATTTGAGATCGAGAGAGCCAAAGATTAATTTCCTTAAATATATCAAACAAAACAAATACAAACATGAATTACAAACCAAGATATTACAAAACAATGCTAGGATAACTACACAATTCAAAGCTAGAACTTTTGCACTTGCATTCAACCTTGTATGCTTCAGCTATGGACTGGAAAGGCACTGTTATGGGATGGTTTTGAATCAGGTTTGGATCAGGTTTGGGTTCAATAGGGTCGGCCATAACATGAATATGAAGGAGATGAAGTGTATAGGCATGCATAACTCAAATCAAGGTAACCAAAGTAGAATTTCTGTGCATAAATGGTTCGGCCCTAAGCATACATAGGAACGGCCAGGCCTGGTAGGGTCATGTGCTGATGCGGCAGGGGTCTCACGTCAGCAAGTGGCTGGTGGTGATGATGCAAATGTCGGCCAAGGTGATGTGGTGGAGTGGTGAAGGTAAAGGAGCTTGGCAATGCATGTTTAGCTGGAGTTTGCTCAAATATTTGGTGCATCTACATCATGGATTGCCACGGCTATGGATGGACAGTGGGCTGGAAGGGATGGAAGCTGGTTGTGGTGGTGGTGGAGGTGGCTATGGTGGTGGAGGAGCAAGGGCTGAGCTACAAAGGTGAAGACAAGTGCAAAGAGATAAGGAAAACAAGAAGAATAAGCGAAAACGAAGAACTTTACCAAACTTTTGCTTCAGGAGTTCATGGCCGAAAATTTTGGATGAGAAACTTTTATTTTCGTGAAAAATGAAGAGAGAAGTGGCTGAAGCAATCAGAAAAGAATCGGCCAAAATAATGATGCATTGATTGAAAATAAAACGGCGTAATACAAAAGGACTTAGGCAAATAAATGGTCTCAAACTCTTCATATTTCCATAATTCCTTTTGCAATTTTTAAATAACTGAAAAATGCATATAAATTCAGATTAAAACACGAAAATTTGTTAAATAAACAAAAATATATAAATAAATATTAATTATATATAATTAAATTAAGAAAATAGCAAAGAAAATGTAAACTATGCTAGAAAATTTGAAAATAAATGAAATGAACTTTGGAAAATTTTTGTGTACTTGAAATTTTTTAATAAATAAAGATAAAGACACAAAAATAAAATGCATGCATAAAAATAAATAAATAAATTTTAATTAAATATAATTTAAATGAAGAAAATAGCAAAAAAAATGGAAACTAGCCTTTAAAAATAGAAAATATATGCAATAAATTTTGGAAAAATTATATTATCACTTTAAAAATATCAAAAACAAAAATATACATAAAATAACATATTAACACATATTAAAATAAAATATAACACTGAAAATATGATTTATATAATCTAAAATAGACAAAATTGCAAAATAAAACAAATTATACTCAAAATTGAAATGTGCATAACTTTCATAGTTTAAGTTCGTTTTCAACGAAACAAAAAGCAGTATTCAAGTTGTTAAATACATTTTCATAATAAAAGATAAAATTTAAGAGTTTAAATATTTAAATTTGAAATTTAAAAGTCAAAGTTTGACCAGTTTGAACAGAAATTCATCTTTCAGTAAAATATCCAATTTATACCTGTTTGAAATTATAATTCACATAATAATCAATACTTATATTTAAAAATGAAATGTTTGAAATGAAACAAGTTTTAAAAAAATTCAAAATGAAATAAAGTCAAAATTAAAATATACGTAAAAATCTATGGTTGTCACACTCTTCCCCACTCAAATCTTTTCGTCCTCGAAAAGGAAGGAAGCGGAGAAACAACAAGAAAGAACAATAGGTTGGAATGCATCCCCGAAAGAAGGTAGGGAGAAAAGATAGCTAGGAGGTAAAGCAGGTTGAAAGACAAGGATGAACCATTATTTGAACCATTATACATTTCAATTAAAATTTCATAACATTTTAAACATTTTATAATATGATGAATAGTCATTTGATTCAAATCTGATGGTTCAAGGTATACAATATTTAAAACATTTTAAATGTTTAGAAGGGAAAATAAATGATCAAAATATTCTTTATACAGTACTTTATCAGGATGCTTTTATCAAAATACTTTTATAACTCGATGTCTTAACAAGTTTACTTTCGTTCTTGCAGACTCTAGCTATGCGTTGATCAGGCGCAAAGCTAGAATTCTCCAAGTACTTAGTAGACTTGTTTCAACACCCAGTGAAAATAATGAAAACACTTTTAAAAACAGATATGGAAAGTACAATCCAAACAAATCAACCAAACCGAAACAGTTGTCTAACCATGGATCGCAGATACACAATGGTTACGCCTGGATCCCCCAGGAAACAATCCGTATCCGTAAGCTTTCTCAGCCCTGCGAGTTACGCCATGATGAAGAGTAGAATGCAGGATACACAATGGTTACGCCTGGATCCCCCAGGAAACAATCCGTACCCCCAGACAAGACTCAGCCAGGCACTTGCGCTACTAATCGTGACCTACGCAGATTGCAGGATACACAATGGTTACGCCTAGATCCCCCAGGAAACAATCCGTACCCCTAGGCAAGACTCAGCCAGGCAGTTGCGCTATGTAGTCGCGATCATAAGACCACGGCGATCGCCGTGGAATTCGATAGACACTCGAGTATCATATCCGAAAAACCCAAATCAAAGAAAGAGAATAATATCGATAGAATGAATCCATAGTGTGGCCAAAAAGCGGATATCAAGCAGAAGGCGCTTTCCATATCTTTACTTCGAAAATATGTATCATATAGTACCTTTCAAAATCACTTTCAAATATCATACTTATATAAAGTCCATATATATATAAGATTTCATTTCAAATCAAATACTTTCCAAAATAATAGTATATCAAATCACACTTATATAAATTTCAATTATATAAGATTTCATTTTTCAAAATTGAGTATCTTTTCAAATCAACGGTTCTCAAATCAATGGTTTACTTATACAAATCATTTTTATATAAGTTCAATAGCTCCCAAATCAAGTATTAAATAAAACAGGTTCTAAATTTTAATTCATTTCAATAGTATTTCAGTTTAAAATCATATATGATTTCACCAAATCATTTCTTTCAAGTTATACATATTCAGTTTCAAAATTTCTTAAAACAATAGGTTTAGAAAATAATCCAAATTTCCAAATCTACAAAATTTAAGTCAAACAAATTCATTTCCATTTCAAACATATATTCACTTCAAAAGTCATAATACTTTCAAAGTTATGAATCTTTCGAAACCAAAATACATGAAATTATTTCACTTTGAAAATCATAACATTTAGAAATCATGCATTTGAAATCATAAAACATTCTTTTAGTTCTTTACATTTCAATTTTTTTTCAATTAAATCAAAATCTAAAATTTCCAATTTTAATTCAATTCAAACCATCAGTTTTAATTTAGTTTTCCAACAAAACCATTTCAAATATTATCCAATTCCAAATATAGATTTGATTTACAAAATAAACTATTCAATCTTAAATATGTTTCAAGGCTTAAATACACCATATTTCAAAACTGAATTTCATAATTTCATATATCTCAAATTTTACTTCATTATTACCTACATATGTCATCATTTCGCAACATTACATTCGATCGCTCGCTTGATCACACAAGTTCGCTTTCGAACTAGTATTGTCCATTCGACTTCCCTAATGCGGACTTCGATATGGTTTCATGACTAGAAGCCATCAGTCTCCTTGCATAGCCATATACTATGATAGAGAATTCTAGAATCAAGCCCAAAAATTCATATCGAATGTTCGCCATCAAGAATCAAATGAAAAATCCTAACACGAAATGGTGTAATTCACCTCGAACTTGTGTACTCAAACTTGGATCAAATTAATTATGCGAATAAAACAACGTACGTACAACTTATGTATCTATTCCAACTTGTTAAATAAATAGTTTTATAAAGATGTTACTAAGTTAAAACATTTAAAACCAAAATTTTCTCAAACATTTGAAGACTAATTTTTATCCAAAACATTTCAAAACTAAATTTCATATTAGTATAATTCAAAATAGTCTAATTTATTTACTTAACAAAACAGTTTCAACTTATAAAAAAACCATAATATTTCATACTTGAAACATACAAACTATACTTATATTCTTTATCAAATACCTTATACCTTTCAAAAATTTAGCTTTGAAAAATTATCCTTGATTTGGAAGTGCTCGAATCTTAAAATAGTCGAAGAAGTCATATTTTCAATCCAAGAGTTGAAAATCAACACTAAATCAGTAAATCAATTTCAAAAGTTAGGTTTCAAAATCTGAAACTCGAGAACTGAACACCGGCTAACTTTAAATCTTTTCAAATACATACATACATACATACATACATACATACATACATACATATATATATATATATATATATATACGGATATATCTTTCGAATATCAAACCATACTTCGAAATCTGAAATCAAAATTGGTTTCACGAAATCACTCGCATAGCAAAGCTACTAGAGTGGCCTCTCCCTCACTCAGAAACTCGAAAATCAATGTCGATGATGCATGCATTCATCACCGAAATTATCTTCCAGCGACATAAGTGGGTTCTGGACTTTACTTTCTTGAAACTTCTTTAAAATCTCTTCAAAATCTTTGGAATTCATTCAAATACATTTGAAATATTTATTATTCAGAAAATATCTTTAAATCATATTATTATTATATATTTTCCAAAATCTTAAAACCGGTTTCAAAACACCAGAGTTCGATTCCTTGAAATTCAAATTCAAAACCTTTCAGTTATAAATCATTTTATATAAATTTAAATTTCTCATAAATTTTCAAAATTTCAAATCCTTTCGAAATTTCAAATTTTCATTTTTGAAAGGTATATAATCCTTATCGAAAACATTTCACTTGTATATATAAAAATATGGCCATCCTTAATAATTTCGATGTATGCACAATTTCAAAATACAACCAAATACAAATTTCCAAAGGATGATTCAGGGAAGGATTTCAAACAAACAAAGATTCAAAATTAGAGGGACTCTAATCAAATAGAATTCTAGTTCGAAGATAAACTCAAACGAAGATGAGATAATTTAATCACCAAATAGAGGATAGATAAGCCTATATAAATCGCGGGCGACCTTAATCGGTCAAACGAGACTTTAGGAATATAATCAATACGGAAATCTAAGGCAAATCGACATTCGATCGCCAGAGATAGAATCCGGGTAGAGCAGGAGATAGATAGCATCGACATCCGAGGATAAAGAAATCTCCAGTGAATCAAAGCCAATTGTAAAGGAGTTTCACCCATTTACAAATCATTCAACGATTTACAGAATCACTGCCCTTTAGAGAGGTCATTCCAAAGTAGAGTTACAGAATGCTCCGAATCAAAAGGAAAAATGGGGAAAACAAGACTGGATTCCAGAACAAGTGGGAGCGTTCCAAAGTTCAAGAAATCCTAATTGATAAGAATCTTAACCAAGAGATTTCTAACAAGGTGGATACCGAAGATATGAAGTTTAGAAAATCTTGATTTCGAAATAAGAACATTTTTATACCAAAATAATCTTTGAAAATCCTTTAAAAATCATTTGGAAATCACTTTATACTTCGAAAATACGTTCTCTCATAAAGAAAGGATTCTTAGATTGATTTCACTCATTCTAGGGTATTTCTACCCTATCTCTAATGAGTTTTTGCTCCGCAGGCTAAGGTATGCCTAAAACCAAAGCTCTGATACCAACTTTACAACGCGGTATTTTGAGCAATTCAAGTCTGACATGTGTGGATGCGAATGGCTGAAAATATCGGGTTGTTACACTTATATTCCCCGATAAGTGATTTTATCAGACATTTTTATGTAAAGCTTTACTAAAGTAGTTGAACTATGAAAGACTTTTTGTTTGTGACAAAGTAACCATCTATACCATTGTAACAGGTATGTGCCTAGTTATCCGTCTTCTGTAATTTTTTCCATTGTATTCCATTTAGTAATTTTATCGATTAATCCAACATTTCTGAAAGGTAAAATTAATTCAATATTTCTGAAAGAGCAATGAGTAACTGTCGTCATTAAATACACAAAATGAGCAAGTTGGCAAGATATTATAAAAAATGTATACAGCTTTACATGTATATCTCTCACTATATATACATAACTATCATGTTTATATAAACAAAATGGTTTATTTGCGCATATATATGCCTGAATGTGTTAGCGTATGCATACATTATTATTTGCATATATGAGTGAATTCTCCTTTGATGTATTTGAAGTGGAGCACAACCTTCTACACAATTTTAATGTTAAAATTTAAAGTGAGGTATAAGTTAAAATTGACATAGTATTTAATAACTGAAAGAAATTAAGAATTTTGCATTACAAAATATATTGTGCCGTATATGTCGCCATAGTAAAATTAGGGAAACGCCTCCGTACTTACGTGCCATTTTCATAAAGGTTTAGAGAAATTTTTTAAGAAAGGAAGTCACTTATACCTGTACTTTTACCATCTGCTTCAATTCAATGTTCTCCATTACACATCTATACTGATTAATCAACTCCTATCATCAAGTTTTGTTCCATATACACAAAAAGTTCATGTTAGATACATATCCATAGAATTGGCAGCAATGGGTTTAAACATGAAAAAAGAAAAAGAAAAAACATTAAAAGAACCTTGTTCGATAACTCATTTCATATGCTACTTGCTATTGGAAGAAACTTGTTCAATATATTTTATCTCACTATAATTTATGCAAATTTTTCAAAAAAAAAATAAGAATAGAAGTGTAAATGAATAATCCAATCCTAGCATGTCTGATTAAGCCAACCTAGCACCGTTATTACACTAAGATTTCTTAGGTACAATATTTGCGTATATTTTTACTTCGCTATAGTGATGCTAAATTCTTAACTGAACATGTTACTTGGCTAAAGTACTTTTATACGAAGAATGGTTTGTATGCTTAAGTGACTTAACAGACATTTAATTTGCAACTCAATTAACCAAAAAAAGTACGGCTATCAATTATATTTTATGGAACATTTTTGGTTATATCTATGGTAACTCTATAGTTACAGTGTAGGAATAAAAACAACACACTAATCTCATTATAACTACTTGGTAAATGCAATTTAAAAATCAGTTGATATACCGAGTTACAAATAAGCAATGGAACAATAAAAAGTCAAAGTTTGATGGGAAAAAAGGAACACTAAACATTTCAATTCAATGAATATACCATTTCGATTTGTAATCTTTGTTGACATAGATCTAACCATTCTAAAGAATTTTGGATAAAGAAGAGAAACCACCTATTTGGGAGAGAAACCATGCAGGTATGAAGAGGGTAAACCCTAAGATTAAGGGATTATGATGATTTGCTTTGTTACATTGACCGTTGATGCTTTGGTTTCGTAATTTTGGTGATGAGTAAGAGTATATAGGAGAAATTTCTGAAGCATGGTTACATCGAGGAGGAAGAAATAGAGCAGTTGAAAATAAAAGGTAAAATAGAAGAGGTGGTTTTGTAATCATTTGGAAGGGGAAAAAATATGCTTCCACGGAATACAAAACCACATTTTGAAGGGAAAAAGGTTGAAAGCTTTGTAGAGTAAGAAATGAATAAATGAGGAAAATTGGAATGCCACATAAGTAAGGATTTGTTCTAGTTTCTTCGTATGTATAATATGAAATAAAAAAGTTGCAAATGAGTCTAAATAAAAATATATTTATCGAAATTGGACATTACATCTTATAAAATATCATTTACTAACAAATAAATTAAGTGTAGTTATTCGCTGAATAAGATAAATGTTAACATTTATTGCCATTTACATCTTGGGATATTCATTTTTTTGTCATAGCTAACAGTTTAGTATAAAAGTGCTAACCGCTGTCAAGTTTTTATAGTACTGCTACTATTGTAGAAAGTTGAATATAATTCTAGCACCACTTCAGTTCTCATGCACAACATGTTCTACTTCGAACAAAACTACATGTATGAAATTATGTTTAACACTAATATACCTCAAAGTTTTTTATGATTGCAAGAAACCTTTCAAGGATTATTCCAAGATAGGTAGAACCATCCATGCACCTTCTTTTGCCTTTAAGATGAGCACAGGAATTATGTGTATCCAAATACTTGTAGATTATATCAACTACCTCTCCTCCCCTTTACCCTATTATGCAAAACCCTTTTGACATTCATGCTTCACCTTTTCTACAACTTCTTCAAATGTTACAAATGGTTTGCACTTTGTCTTGGACTCTTACATAATTACCGTCCAGTCATCTAGATTTTTTGAAACGGGATAATATAATGATCATTCTTCTATCGCAGTAATCAATCTCATCATGATTTCCTTGTAATGACATATACTCCTCTTAAGTAGCAATGTCTTTCGTATAAAGAAAACAATTATCACCCCTGTAAAACCAGTAATATTATTACAGATGCAATAATTAACATGTAGGGATAGAAAAGCATATGGTAGGACCAGAAACCAAAGCGCAATGCAATAGAAATTACAATGATCAAACAAACAAATTCTACAAACTTACCGAAGAAGAAAGTGGCGAGACCATTAGAACCTTCAACTTTAAAAGGTCAAAGCTGAAAGATGAAAAAGAAATTATATGACAAGTTTATCAAATAAATATCAATATCAATATTGAAATTGAAGCCTGTTAGAAGTAATACTTTACGAAATGCACCTAAGACGTTGGATTTCTTAGCATATATTGATTGGTATTTATGTATTTCTTATCCATTACGAACTAAGTTTTAGGATTCTCTCTCACATTCAATATAAGGCGGTGGTCTTTATTTTGGGGTTATATATGTTTCATAGACATGATAATGTATATGTATAAGCCACCATACAAATTAATGCTATGTGTATATCATTGAAAACTATGCTTTATCTTATTATATAAATACAATGTCAACTTATTTAAGTGATTACTTTAGTCTATGTAAAATGAGATTTAAACATCTACTTTCGGGCATGAGCGGCTTTGTTGGTCAAGAAAGTTTTGAACATTGAGCTCTTTTCTTCTTTATCTCTAAATTCTATTTTCCACATGTATTATGGAAAAGAGTGCGGGTTGATTATTAATCCAAGAATAAAAGTGTGATACACTCTATTGTTATATGATGATAATGTGGCTTGCTTAATGAAAAGTATTCTATATAAAAATTTGAAGGTCTCTACTCTCCCGAAAATTGAATACATTATATGAACATTAGCATATGGGGTTATATTAGACAACTTGGAATTAATATAACTAATATTTTAGTAAATCAAGTTAATAATATATGTTAATCATTTTTCACCATATATAGATGCACCATATCAAAAGAAACTGTATTAGCTCAAACTAACAATCGTCTAAGTTTAATTGTGAATTAGCTAGTATTTTTTTCCATAGGGAAATGTACAAATGTTTACCTATTGAATGAACTTACAATTTCTTTAGTTAGCTTTCCTAATACCAATATTACTTTGTTTGCACTCGATAATCAAGCACAAAAGCAAGAAGCATCTGCAAAATCTACTAAACTATCATGCAACTAACTTAGCGGGCTTTTTTAATTTATTAAAAATGTAGAGCTCGGAAATAATAGGAGTACGCATTACTTCTTGATGAAACTAAACATGCTTAGGTCTCATCAAACCATAATGCCCATAATTTGGTGACTTCGGGCTATTTAGATCCATTGTAATGTAAATTTGTGTCAACTCAAATTTGGGGTAACTTAATTTGTTCAGAATAAAATATTTAACCGGTCTAAAGTAATAATGAAATGTCATATTGTCTCCAACTATTTAGAATCCACCAACTCAACCACCTTTGTTGTTTGGAATTTTAATTCCATCTCTCAGTACATAATCTCAAATTCATTTTATGTATAATTGCTAAATTTGTGCAATTTACTTTCATATTTCTCACAAATGCCACATATATTTGCATTGCCCATACACATCCACATACATAATAATAGTTATCACATGCTAACATTTACATTTGTTAACCTATGTGAAATATATTATGTTGGAAGTTTTTCATAAAATTGTGTAAATTGATTGCCATTACAAATGGAGGATCTAGGGGAGGTGGCAATCCCCTTAGTTGGGGGTGCGGAAGTAGCGCCCCTGTTGACGGCGATCAACCTAGCCGGTCAGGCCGCAAGGGTCCGGGGGCAGCGCCACTTCCGAAAATGTTACATTTCATTTGTTGTTTGAATTTGAGTTCAAACCGCAAATGGGTATGACTGTTGGAAGATATATGTTCATTTCGAACACTCACCACCAACAGACTCCTTCCCCTTTTATATACTTAGTAGTCTTTGTTTACGAAATGAAAATAATTTTTTGTTTTCTGAATCAATAATTCTAGTAGCATCATCTGATCAAATTTGAGTGTTCTTCTGATTTGTGTAAGCAATCACAACTTGTGCAAAGCACAGTCCACTATATCCTGAAAGAACCTTTTCTGAAATCCTCTATGATCTAAAAAAGGTGAAAACATTTTTGAAAGAAAGCAACTCAATCGTGCCCAGAAATGATATATCTATATAGTACTACAACATATTCTCCCTTAGCACCATATCTAACATCATATTTTATAATATGTATAGACTCCAACACTATTACATTATCATAATTCAATGCTTATTTCTTTCTCTACCACAATCTCATCCCAAATGAAATTTATGTAAAACATAAACATTTATTTGAACACAAAACATTCATTACAATCACGCATGGATGCAAACTCACTTAGCATAGAGGGGAAGATCATTACTAGAAAAACACATATAATGAAATTTTGACTCCTCCGAATAAAAAAATTCAACCGAGTCATGAAAGAGTTCAAAAACCATACTTTGTATACTGTATGAAACTTCAAAAAAATATTTTTATTCCCACATAGACATGGAAACCCCCTTTGTAATCAAACTATAAAGCAAAACATTCATCATCGGCAGATGAAAGAACAGAATGGAACTAAAGATGTGGGCGTTCATAGAAAATATTAGCAACATAGAAAAAATTGATTGTGACTATCATAGAAAATAAGATTGAAATCAACTATTACAAACAAATTCACTTACCTATTCAACTAATTCCCTAAAATCGTTAGAAAATTCCGCAACTGTTCCCCATATACCCGAAAGGTTGGAGAGATGAAGTTGGTTACAAATGAGTTTGCACAGGACAATAACTTTACATAATCGATTAAGTAATATGCCTCAATTTATCTGTCCTTCAAAAAAAACACATGTATTCTCCTAAAAGCCATAATCTACAATGATAAACAGCAGAAAAGGGTTGCACCTGAAAATTGGAATTAAGCCAGCAAAGATTAAGGTAAACTTTAAAGTAAATTTACAAAACAAAAGACTTCCCTCTGATCCATTAATAGACTTTACTTTTTATTGAATTCTCCAAATCACTACCCAATTAGGGTTACAAAGCTATGATTTTAGAAGTTATAAGATGTAACGACCCGAAATTTTCGGAATTTTTCTTCTTCAGATAGTTATTAAAAGAAGAAAGAGATAGAAAAGGAAGAAGATGACCAAAAACATCAACATCTCACATTCGCAGCGGATAAAATATAATAATAAATAATACTAGATTACAAAAGCATAATATTCTGTCGATTACCTTTAAATACATCAGAGCCACATATATACAAACATTGAATATACTTAATTATCATGTCAAGATACACAACAATATACAACGGAAATACTCTATACGCTCTAGCCATCCAGCTTGCCTCCTGAGCTCCAGAACGTACCTACCTAAAAAAAACCGTAATACTCGGTCTGACCTGAGCATTACACCAAAGCAACACCCGGTTCAGGCTGGAAACCAGCGTGAGTAAACCCATCTAACATGGAATACCAAAGCAATCAACTTATATAAAACCCGGGGTAACTCAAACCAATTTTACAAGTTCACAATATGTTATAACCATAACTTGTTTCACACATAAGTTTTCCAAGTTCCAAATTTAGATCAATAGTGCGAATCTCTTAAATCATTTCATTCCAACCTATTAATTTCACATACCAATTTATAAGAATTCCAAGTGGTTTCGGGTATTTCCCAATACCTGACACCGGCCTCTTCGAGTCTCACGTCATTCTAACCCAATTTATCCAAATGAAATACACAACATTTCATATCAAAGATATCAACTATTTCAAAACATCCCATACCATTCAATCATCCATAAGCAAACTTGATCACTTTTGAATTAATTCAATTGATTCTAATTGAATTTCTAACTTCAATAACTTAGATTTCTTCACTTGTCACTAATTAATTTCAAATCAATTAATCTATCATCCCTTCATTATTCATCATAATTAATCACCCGGGATTAATTATCCTTCAATTGCATTCAAGTAATTATCTTTAATTAACTTCACAATATTAATTATTCTTAACCAGAATCAATAAGTAATCTTTAATTACTTTATAATTAACTAATTATATTTAATTACATTAATCATTGATTGCTCATATTAATTATCTTCTCATAAGTCACTTATTGTTGATTGATTCATTTAAATAAATCAATCTTTAATTACGTCATTGATTATATAAATTAAAGATTTCCAATTATATTTTAATTTATCCTAATCTAAATTAATTACATTAATTAAACCACAATATCAATCATTCTTGATTTATCTCAACCTGTAATTAACTATCCATTTATTTACTTCATTAAATAAATAAATTCTCCTTAATTAATTGTCTTAATTTATCTCTTGATTAATTAGACAAAGTAATTATATTTTATTAATTGCATTAAGTAATTACTTATTAAACCACCCAATGATCATTCTAGATTAATTTAAAATTAATTAACCCCAATCATTAATTAATTTCATTAATCAATTATCCATTTAAATTATCCTACCTATCTAATGAATCACTAATTCATTAAATCCTTATTAATTTTAAAATGAACGATTTCCTTATTTATGATTTAAGTTTAAACAATTTAAAATCCAAATGCTTCGAGTCAAACAACAATTAACTCAAGAACCAACCATACTAAAATCACCAAATCATCAGTGCACATCCAAACAATTCAATCAGTCATCCAATTATCTAAATTTAACCATTTAAATTTAAATAAAAATCCGACAAAGTGAGATTTACTCACCTTTGATTTTCTTTGCGACCCACTTCGATCCCGACTTTCTTTCTTTCAGATCTTAACCTTGAATAAACATTTATTTGATTTATTAATACTTGAAAATAATTGGCCAAATTAATTTCCATATCTAAATTTAATTTAATAATTTAATTTCAAACCAATTTTCTTTTAATAAAATATTTTTAGCTATTAAAATAATCAATTAATTTTATGAACAAATTTATCTTCATATCACATTATTTTAAAATAAACCAGCAAGTCCAAATATACATATACCTTTAAACTTACATTCTTTTTTTAGAAACCCAAACGCTTATAAAATTTATTATAGAGATTCGAAAATCTATAGCCTTTATAAAACTTTTCAGTGCTTGAAATTCCTGTGTAAATTTTCCCAAGATCTCACATAATTTTTTAAATTGAAACCTGCATGTGCATTTATCTATATATATTTTGTTTGCTGTAATTAAACTTGTGTCTGAAGTTTTAAATTCGAAAATAAAATTAAAAAACTATACCTTACTGCCATGCGTGCCAAGATGCTTCTTCCTCAACCATCGCGACTCGCCTTACTTCAACATCTAGCCGCGATGTCCACTACCCAATCGCGCAAACCCTAGCCATGGCCTTCAACGCAGCTGCACCCAATCCTGACGAAACCCTAGCTCGCGCCACCTCGACCCTGCTCACGGTCGTCGCCTCGTGCCTCGACTTCGCCACCGTTGAAGCACCGCACGCCACCAAGAGACTCCACCCCTAAACCTTTCAACCTCGCCACACACGCGTGCGGCGCCAAGACGTGCTCTTCCTACATGAATCGACCCGGCCTCGCGAACCTACCCAGTCCAACGCGAGTGCGATCGTCGAATGCCGACCTTCCTAACTCGCAAATCCACAGCTCAATCGAAACCAAAACAGCAACAACCCATGCCGAAGCCCTTTAAACTCGACCGAACCAGACGTGGCCGATCACTCACTCGATATGGAGTTCACTTGATTCGATTACGTTTTGGATTGAAAATGAGGGAGAGGAAAGAAACGAATTTCGATCAGCCATAATCCTTTTTCCCCTTTTTTATTTTATTTTATTTTTTAGATGAGGTTGATATCAGCTCTGTTAAAGGTTAGAGGGGAGGTGATAAATATTGATTTGGGGTTAACTTCTTGAATACTAGTGTTAATTAAATAATTAAAATTGAAAATATCTCTTTACAAAACGCGAAATCCCGAACCCCAAATCAGACATGCCGACAGACGTTTATAAGGCTTTACCCGTGTTCCGAACATGATGGAGTGTGTTTCGAAAGCCAAATCGATCATATGCGTGATTTACTGAAGTAAACGATCAATTTTAAATTAAATCGATTAAAATAATTTCTAAGCGTTTCTAGCTGTCAGGGTCAAATGACAACACCGATTGCTACGAAAATTGAGATCCAATAATAACTCATTATTTCAGATCCAATGGAACTAGTTCCGTCGAAATCCGAGACTGCGCCTCGGAAGGCTATTTTTAAATTCAATTTAAACGATATATTAATAAAATTGAACAAATCACCTTTAATTTAAATTTCAACCATTCTATTATCTTCGGTATCATCATTTTAAATTCTATAAGCCTTCAAATTATTTAAACAGGCTTAGAAATTCCAGATTCAACAATTTACCCAATTTCAATTATTAAATTCAGTATTTAAATTATATAATTCAATGTTTAATTTATCAAGTAAGTATTGAAATCTGGAATTCAAGTTAAAATTAACTTTTAAATATTTTAAAATCAATTAACTATTCAAATTTAAATGGTTAGAAATTTCGGGTCTTCACATTCCTCTCCCCTTAAAAGAATTTCGTCCCCGAAATTACTAGTTAGGAAGAATGGTTCAAAACCCGTTTACCTTTTCCCAAAACTCACAATTCAACATCGTGCCAACTATCTTTTATTAAAGACCCACTATCACCTTAGCCAACCTCCCAAAACCTTCTATAGTTTCAAACATTACCTTTTTTCTCAATCATTTAAATTTCAATTTAAAACCAACTTTTGAATTATCAAAATTTCTCAAATTTTTTTCTAACTCTCTAAATTTTCAAATTTTTTTGCCAGCGTCTCCTTTGCGCGGATAACTCGGTGCTACTACGAAATGCCTTTACGGGCTCCTAAATTCCAAAAGAAGACAAAAACCAAGTGGCTAGATCAAAAACCTAATCCAATTTCATACATAAATTTAAATACATACCTTTTAGTGGGGCAATTCAAATTTATCTTCTGGAATCAAAATCAAATTTTCCTTTTCCCTTATAATACCTGCATACCTTACTTAACAATAAAATCCAATCGTAACTTTTCAAATCCTATTTCCTTACAGAAGTTTTCACATCTACTTCTATTCAACTTAGTTCTCCCATTCCCATATGAATTCAATTTGTTTTCAATTTTGAATATTGAATTTATCTTTCATTTATAACCGATTCATATCATTATTGTAAATTAGTTTCATCCACTAATTTACTTTAATTTCCAATTTGAAATCGTTTTGTCGTCAACAAAAATGATTTTCAAAAAAATTTCAAAAAATTTCTAACTCCCAAAATTTTTGAAATTTTTTGGCAGAGTCTCCTTTGTACGGAGGAGCTTTCGCAATTTGATAAGAGATATAAATATATATATACATCGACCCACCCGGTCGGAAAAAGCAAAAACAGTTCATATTTCCTATTTTTATTGCGTAGGCGTACCTTTATTTAGCATTTTTAGCAAACAGCTTATTTATTTTAGCAATTAGTGCAACCAAATCTAGCCAAACAGACTTCAGGTACCTATACTTACTCAATTTAAATATGTAAGTGCCATATATAGAAAATTTATTAGCATTTTACTTACTTTCAATAGCTAAATACAAGCATTACATAAACAACAAGCACCAAACGCTTCCCATAAGCGATTTATACGATTTTAAAGTTTACTCAATTTCTTTCAACAAATTTATATACCATTTCCTTCAATTTTTAATGGTTTACAACTCAATTGCTTACATTCAATTTATTTCAATCCAAACAAGCTCATATTCACTTCAAATGATTCAAAATCAATTTTATTTGCTTCTATTAGTTTATAGAATCTCTTTACCTTCGTTTACGTCAAAGGATAACTATTTTTATGGAAATTTGGCGACATTTGCTTAATAGTGTATGTATTTTAATTTATAACTACTTCAAATTTATTCCAACTCATTCTGTATTTAATTCCATTTCATTTCTAATTTATTCACCACCCATTCATTGCATTTCATTTTATCTCCGCACTGGATTCGTTTAAAATTATTTCATTGAGCTTTACAACATTCAATGCTTATATTAATTTCCATTTCCCAAAAATAAATTTAATGCAAACCTTTTTATTTAATAATCCTCCATTCTAATAACCCATTACCAACTAAAACTTGGATTTAATTTTTATTCAAGCAGACTTCATCCATTTATTTATTTTATTCGATTAACCCATTTATCCACCCTATATTAAAATTTTTAATTCACTTATTTAATTCATTTTCGAATTTATTTCATTAATATAAAGCCATTCTCAATTTATTTTTATTCACTTGGGTTTTGTTTGCAATTCAAACCTTGTCTATTATAATTCAATTTCATTTCATTCGACAACACTTTCATTATATCTAATTTACTTGCAAATTCCATTAGATATTATTCATATTACACTCGAGTTTTATTAATAATTCAAACCATCACTATTTCGATTCAACTTTATTTTATTTTTAATTTTTATGCCATCTCTTCTTATTTTAATTCATCATCAAATCCAAGTCAAATTCTATTTATAATTCGAGTTCAATTCCAAACTCCATTATTAACTTACAATCCATTTTTTTAGCCGAGTTAAATTTTTATTAACATATTATATCAAATAATTTAGCTGATTAGCTTACTTCCAACTTTTATTTCAATATTCGATTTTATTGCAAAAAATTCAACTTATTAAATTTTTCTTCAATTCAATTTTTTTTTATAATTGCAGTTTGAATTTTCTTTCATTTTCCTAAAATTCCATCACTTTTATTTTAAAATTTTAAAAATGCTTTTAAATTCACATCATACTATTAAAATAGCCTATTATAAAAATACTTCTTATAACTTGATGTCTCAACTAGTTCATCCTTGTTCTCATAGAAATTCAGTCATACGTTGATCAGGCGTAGGACTGAAAATCTATAAGTACTTAGCAGACCCATTTCAACATCCAGTGAAAATACTTGAAAAATAATTTTATTGAAAATATCGAAAACATTTTTTGAAAATAGAGGAAATATCTTTGGTGAGAATGCTTTGGAGATCATCACTCTCATCCATGGTCGCAGTTACATCCTGGGTTAAGTTGCCATCGCAACAAAAGTCAATGTAACTATAGGCACTCCGCGCCCCTCGATTACGCCATGGAACCCACAACAGATCGCAGTTACATTCCAGGGTGACGTTGCCATCACAGCAAAAGTTCATGTAAATGTTGGCTCTCACCGGCACACACGATTTTCGCTGCCAAAATGAAACTTCTCCACTCCTACATTGGTCGCAGTTTACCGATATAAAATCAAACGTAGACTGTTGCCTCTCAGCGGCACACACGACTTTCACTATGTACCATAGGTTGGAGTCTACCGATATAAAATCAAACGTAGACTATTGGCTCCCAGCGGCACACACGAATTTCGCTATGGTACACACTACTCATAATCCTCAAGAACTAGTTTTTTCCGGACTCCTCACAGGATCAACTTTAGAAACCCCTTTGGGGCTCAAGGCAGCACCACCCGGTGGCACTCTTGAGAAGTTCATTTAAAGGAAGCGTCTTTTTCCCCAGAGCCATCATCAAAACACTTTATACTATACACATATAGTATCTTTCAAATCATACACCTAGTATGATCTCATACTTTAACATCTCGTATTTTTAAGCCCTTGAGTTTGAACATTAAATTCATTTTAAATGTTTAATGTGGATTCTTAATTAATTTTGAAATGAATGGATTCGGTTTCAATCAATGAAATAAGCTATATTTTTTTAATTATAGTAATTCCGGTTGAATTTGAATAATGGAAAAATGATAATTTAAATATTCGAAATTGAAATAAAAGTAAATCTGGATGTAAATAGTGATAAAAGTGGTTTTAAAAATTTGTTTTGAGTTATTTGAGTATAAATAGCGTGGTGGGAATTTTAGATGAATTTTAAAGTTAATAAATTAATATTTGAGATTTTATATTAATTTAAAAACGAATTTAGTATTATTAAAATGCAATTAATCAGATTTTAGTACGGAATGAGCCAGAATGATTTTTAATGTGTTTATAAATTTTATATGATTTAGTATTAAGTTATTAAAATTTTAAAAGTGAACTTTTAAGCGTTTTCGTTAATTTTGAAATTTGCTCGATTTAATAGACGAGTTAAAATAGCCTTCCGGGGTACAGTCTCTGAATTCGACGAAACCAGTTCCATTGGATCAGTAATAGTTAGTTATTATAGGATTTTAATTTTCGTAGCAATCGGAATTGTCGTTTGACCATGGCAGCTCGAAATGCATCGAAATCGTTTTAATCGATTTAAATTGAAATTTATCGTTTAATTCTGTAACTCGCGCGTATGACCGAATTAGCTTACAAAACCAGTTCCATTGTGTCCGGAATGCGGAAAAACCCAAGGAACGCCTGTTGGTACGTGAGAATTGGAGTTCGTTTGCATAGGGTATGAAAATGTGAAGAACGAGATTAAAATAATATTAAATAATTATATATATATATATATATATATATATATATTAACATTTTCTTAAACCCTAGCTAAACGAGGCCGCCACAGTTTACATTTTAATGGCCGTTAAGCTTCCATCTTCTTCTTCAAATTCCTCCTTATCCACGCAACGATTCGTGAAATTTTCTACATGAAAATCGAAGAGCGTGACACCAGCTTCACGTCCGTACGGTGGAGTGGTACGAAGTTTGACGTAAGGGCCAGAATCTGCTCAGAAAGAGGTCGCGTTTGGACGCGTTTTTCAAGGTGGTCTCAGCGCCGAGTGCCACGTGGCTTGGGGCGAAGGGGGAGGGTGCCGAGACGTCTCGCGTGGCGGTGGATTGATGGTCTTCAGGCGATCGTGTGATGGGCGGTGGCAAGCCCTAGTTTCGGCAGTTGGGTTCGAACTATCCTGATGTTCGCGTGCGTGAAGTTGAGGAGGGAGAAGAAACATGGGCCGCGTTTTCTTTGGTATAAAAAAAAAGAATTTGTTTTAAATTTATATACAAAACTTTAAATTTTAATAACTTGTTCGTACGACATTAGATTTCAACGAATTTGGTAACGCCGGGATCGCAAAAACGAACACTAAGATGGTACAGATCCGGAGTCATTCCGGGCAAGCAGAAATTTGGGTTAAATCGAACGTCGTTCGATTTAATTTAAATTTCGAACGCTCGCCGAACTCAAGGTGAGTTAATCTCACTCACATCTGGATTGTTAGCTGATTTTAGTAGTTAATATTTAAATAATTGTGTGATTGGTTGAAATGTTTATTTATATCAGTCTGGATTGATATATATGTTGTTGTGCTAATATTTGTGGGTGCAGGGAAAAACAGGTTGGAGGGATCCATCTGGATTCCTCACACTATAGTAATTATCTTTATAATTGATGTTGTAACCTGTTATATATTGTGATTGATAACTCTGAATTAACTGTACAGTGATATTGTTGGATAAGAATATACACAGAATGTTAAAACATAAAGTAAAATAAATTGGATTTTTAAAGAAATAAAGGAATTGATAAATAAAGAATTTAAAGGAATAAATTTGGAATTTGGGTTGAGTGAAGAATGAAATTTGGGAATATAAATAAGTGGAAGATTTAGTAGTTGATAAATGTGAAAGTATGGATTTCTGGTGATAATTTCGATAAGAAATTATAAATGGTTAAAAATAACAATGGGGTTATTTGGATAATAATGTTTCCTGGAAATTAAATATGAGTTCGTTAAATAAATTTACAATAGTTTAGTAAAAAAAGGGATTTTTGAAACCTACACTTTGAAAGTAAAAATATCCGGGAATGAAAATGTGGTTGAGCTTCGTAAGAAGTTATTTAAACGTGGAAAGTAAATTTATGGTTATTAAATCATAAATCTGAATTGAATAAATCGACAGAAATTATAAGAAGGATTTCTGGGATGTTTAAGTGGAAATGAGTTTCCCTGGGAAAAACCTAGTTCGAATTTTAAACAGATTTTATGAAAACGAAAGTCTAAAGTTCAAATTTGTTTTAAAGAGTGTTTTGAAAATGATTATTTTAAAGTAACTATTTATAAATTAGCAATAGTAAATGTGTATGAATATCTTAGTAATTATTTTTACAAATGGATTTATTTAAAGGCTAGTTTTGAATAAAGTATTTGAATTATTATGAATCCTTTTTAAAACTCTACCTTTAAATTTAGTTTAACTAAACTTTATGTAAAAGCCAAGTTTAGATCTAAATAAATAGTTTTACTTCTCTTATTCTAAATTTATATTTTTGATTAAGTAACTAGAAGTAAATTTACGATTTTAAAGTATATTTCAGGATAAAGTGTTATATTGTTTCAATTCCAAATTGTGTTAAACTTGGTTATTTCCAATGGGAATTAATGCATAAAGGATTTACCTTGTAAAGGAAGAATTTTGGGAAATTGTTTCCAAACGAGTTTTGGAAATTTTAAAGTATATCTTTTAAAGATATTTGAGGCAAATAAATAACGTGGAAATTATCTATTGTGTGATGGATGCTTATAGATGTTTATGAATATAAATTGATAGTTAAATCACCGACTATCAATATTGGACAAATGCGTTGATCGTTTCGAAGAGACCGTGATCGAGATTTATTGCTCGAAAACCGCTTCGATCCGGTTTGTACGTTTCGTGGAAAAAACGTGTTCGGAGTCGAAGATGGAGCAGTGAAGTGCAAGGGCTAGTCGCTACTAATCCTGAGGATATTTCCAAAATGGACGTAGTAGGAGTAGTGCCTTCGGTTCCGTTCGAGCCCGGGACGGACTTGTATGGACGAATGCTTGCGAAACATCGCCAGGTGGGCGATGGGCATTCTAAGTGAAACGTTCTTAAAAGGTAACGTTTAACCTCAAGCCTCATCAACCGGGAATGGCTAAAACAGGGGAGGTGCAGCAAGGTTAGGTGGTCATGCCCAAGTAGGACAAGATTTTCCCCTGTCTAGATGTCCCTTTATATTCGGCTTAGTGGGTGGTTGGTCACGCCAACCATGGGGTTATCTTGTTCGGGACTGTTCAGTAAGGAATGGTTCCGGCCTTATGTTGCAGGAGAGGGGGCGTACTCCTCGGTACTCTGATCTAGGCCAGGTACTGGGACGGGCGGTACCCCAGTAGCCCAGCCATTGATGGAAGTCCATTCCCCCTACGAGCCTTGTATGAGTTTTGTTTGTATTACCCACTTTTGTGGCTAGTAGCTGGAATTTAATAGATGTAACAATTTTGGCTATTTTATAAGTATTTGTAAATAGACCCTAGTATAATATCAGAGGATTTCTATAAAAAAGTGTTTTAGCTATCGTAAGGTAAAAACCCGACATGTTTATTTGTGGCGTGGTAATACGAGATGCTTTTGTTTCCAAAAGGATTTTGAAACTTTAATAATCAATTTGGATGCATTATTATCAGCTGGTATTCCAGAGTGACTCGGGTGTTATTTCATTATAATGCTCGGGTCAGACCGAGTAATATATGTATAGGACTTGATGCCATGGAGCAGGAGAGGAGCTGGAGTCCGAGGCGTATTATCTATACCTATATATATGTATATTCCGTTGCTGTGAATTGTATTGTATGTCTGATTGGTAATAGTTGACGTATGAGATACTCTGATGATATGATGTATAAGTTTTTTTTATAGAATTCATTTTGTGTGAAGTTCTATATTTATTATTATAGTTTATTCCGCTGCGATTGTGAGATTCTGATATTGTTTAGTTTCTTCTTCTTCTAACTCTTCTTCTTTAACCCTAATGGTTCGTAATTCTGTGCCACTTGAGTTAATAGAGGTAGGATAGTGTGGATTCAAGGGGTATGGATTTGCGGGCCGTTGCACTTGGTATCAGAGCTTAGGTTGGCGACAACCTAGGCTTTGGTGGGGGAAATTACTCATTAACTAGAGTCGATAATACTATAATGAGTTGAGAGTAATAATAGATATGAGAGCGTACTTGTTAGTGGATATAAAATAGTTTTTGTACTGTGTTGATTTACCGGTTGAGTGTTTATGAATTCTGGTCAGTGCGGGAAGTACAACCGTATCGATAGGGGTACTAAACTCTTAAACAAGATAAATCGACATAGTATTGTTTTTAAAGGTGGGTAAATGAAATAATTTTACCCAAAATTATATTTTGATACAAAAGGAATAATTTTCTGAAATCACTATATATATATATTTGGTTTATTGGGTGTTAATACAATAAGTAAATAAGAATCTAAAAGTTAATCTACAATATGAAATGGATAAAACCAAATAAATTCCATGAGTATAAAGTATACCAAAGAGAATAACTAATTTAAAAAAAACTAGGATTTAAATACCGGAAGTTTTGGAAAGAATTTTAAATGTATGGAAATAAGGATTTGGAAATTTAAAATCTTGGGAAAGTTTGAAATGTTTGCTAAGGTGTTTGAAGGCAATATTGGAATATTGATTTGGGAAGTATTTTTGAATGGGAATTGTTTTGAAATGAATTTGGGAAAGTAAGAAAGCATTGAACTCACTTCAGTCGTTGGAAAATAATCCTGATGATGCTGGCCACATCATTAGAATTCATTTTCGAGTTTCTAAAGTGATGGATTGCTTCCCTAGTACTTGATTATGGTATTGTTTGGATTTGTTGGGTATACAAGTGGTTTTCTAAATTTCAAAGGGAAATTTGTTTTAATAAAACCAAGTGTTTTGGAATTGGGAGATTTGATTTGATACCAGGGGTGTATGAGTTATTTATTATTTCAGATGGTTTTGAAATAAAACCGGGTAATAGAATTCTGGAAAATTCTATTTAAATAATGTTTAGAATAAAATGAATCAACTATTGAGCTTATTAAGTGAAGTTGATATTAATAAGAAGGAAGAAATGAGAATTTTAATCTTAGAATTAAAATTTAACTTGAGTAATTGGAAGTGAATAAAATATATTGAAGTGAATAGAAAATTTGAATTTAACTTGGGATAAGTTAAATAAATTGAGCTTAGAATTAAATTTGTTTGGGTTAAATTAAAATGTAAGTTGGCTTTGAAATTGTGGGTCATTGAGAAATAAATTATACCCATGAGCTATTAAGTATTATGCTTATAATTTGAGGTTGTGGATTTGAAGTTGCAAAGAATTAAATTGGAAGAAAATTTGTATCCTTAAGTATTCAGTGATACACATATATATATAATTTGAAATTGTGATTATATGATGTAGATGGATTAAAAAGAGCAATATGAGCTTTAAAATAAATAAGTTGGTGAACTTATGAATAGAAATGGGATTGTAATTCATAACGGGAATAGTTAAATGGCATGGTGAATTCAAACCTAGTCTCAAATAAAATGTAAATTGAAATAAGGTAAAGTGAGATATAAAAGAAGTGAATGAACTTAAGTTAGTAAATATGTTTTGAACTTGTATATGGAGATTAAAATCGAGAATTTGAATTGAATATAAGGTGGAATGTAAATTGCTTGGAATTGCATAAAGAAATTCATATTCTTAAGTTATTAAGTGTTATAATTTAAATTTGTGATTACAAAATGGAAATGGACTTAAATAAGCAATCTAAACTCTTGAATAGAAGTGAAATTGTAATTCATTAATGGAAAGAGTTGAATGGTGTGGAAAATTCAAAATTTGACCATAAATGAAATGTAAAGTGTAAGGAAGAAAAGTGAGAATATAAAGGTGGATATTCTTAAGTTAGCAAATAAATTTTGAATTTATGTATGATGAAAAAAAAATTGTTTTAATAATGAAATTGAAATTTAATTTCAGTTGTGTAATAAGTTATATTGAAGGAAATTTAGATCCTATTTAAAGGAGTGGAAAGGAAGGGTGGAAAATTTAAATTTGCCAACTGAAATAATTGGAAAATGGTGATATTATAAATGAATTCAGAGGGAATTGAGGAAGTGAATTAAAACCTAATATGGATTAGGTTGGAGACTAATTGAATTACAAATTAATTGGGATTTATATTGTAATGGATAGAATTTTGATAGTTGATCAAAATTTGGAAGGAAAATAGAAATCCAATTGTGGCATGGAATTCAAATTTGTGATAACAAATAAATTGAAGTGTGTGAAATGATTTGAAGTGACCTCATTATCACTAAAAGATTTAAATTATTGGATATAAACTAGAATTGGCTGAATATACCAATCAAGTTTAATGGAACTGGAATTTGATTGAATGAGAATCAAATGAAAGAAAAAAGAAAAAAAAAATTGATACAAGAAGATAATGGAAATATTGTATGATTTAAACAACATAAGCAAATTGGAAACAATAATGATGGATGAGCTTTATTAAGTAATCTTGAATGAAATTTGTTAGATAATGAAATTGAATTGCAAGTGAAATGATATTAATTAATTATTGTGATAAATTAAGGATGTATGAGTTGTAAATAATCCAGGATGGAATGATATTAATAAAACTTAAGTAAAATGATGAATTTGGAGTGAGAATAAGAATGTGATTTAGAAATTGAAATGGATGATTCAGAATGGAATACAATTAATGTAAATTTAAACTAGGATTAATTTTAATGGTTGTGAGTTTAAGTGGTGATTGGTTTTGGCTTGAATGACATAAATATTTGCATGTATTCAGAATTGAGTTGTTTAAACAACAAATGAATTGGTTTTGAATAAATTGGAATGGATTGAAATGTTATTAAGTAATTATTTTTTACATCAGAATGAAAATGAATTATAAAAGAAATGAAAATGCTTCAAAATTGAAAATAAAATTGGTTTGTAAATCAATTTGGAATTGAATTGAAATAGACTGATGTTAGTGAAGCATATATTAATCATATTAAAATAGAAATGAATTGGTTATAATTAATATAAATGGTATATAATGAACTTGAATGTAAATCATTCAAGTGAAATAAATGAGGTTAGTTTGGATGAAATTAGAATGGGTTAACAATCTTGGTAAATGGATTTGAGTATAAATGTAAGTTAATCATGATAGAAATGCAAATGTAGCAAATTGAAGTAAAACTTGCTTGGTGAATCATTTCAAAAATTGTATAAAGTATGAATTGGAATGGTGAAACTTGTTTGTAAATCTTTGTGTGAAATAAAATGGAATTTGGCATTAGAAAAGGAACTTTGTGCATGTTATAAAGTCTGGTTTACTTATGAAATTTTGCAAAGTGTTGTTTGGATTATGAAATGGTTATGTTTGGCTTACATTTATATTGGAAATGTTGTTAAAAAGTTCATATCTTTGAAAACTAATGAGTTTGTTGAGTATAGTACAGGTGCGGGAGGCGTTCGAGAGAGTTAGAGCACGTATACACATTATATATTAGCTACTTGCTTTTAAAATTTGCTAAAAAGGTACGCCTACGCAAATATAATTGGAAAAATGGTATATTTATTGTGATATATTTTGGTTTCCGACCGTGTGGGTCGATGTATATATATTTATCTGTATCGCGATATCGCGAAAGCTCCTCCGTACAAGGGAGACTCTGCCAAAAATTTTCGGAAATTTTGGGAGTTAGAAATGTTTTGGGATTTTTGGAAAAATTTAATAACTTGGAAAGTTATTTTTGAAATAAGGTGAAACAAAAGCTTTTGAGTATAAATAAAGCAAGTGAGTTTCGATTTGAGCTAAAGGATTTTGGAAGTGAATATTAGCTTTTAACTAAGCAAATTGGATGAGTAAGTGAGTTTGAGCATAGTTTCTACCTTAACAAATTTCGGGGACGAAATTTTTATAAGGGGGGAGGAATGTAACATCCTGTATTTTTAAGCCCTTGAGTTTGAACATTAAATTCGTTTTAAATGTTTAATGTGGATTCTTAATTGATTTTGAAATGATTCGGGTTCAATCAATGAAATAAGCTATATTTTTTTAATTATAGTAATTCCGGTTGAATTTGAATAATGGGAAAATGATAATTTAAATATTCGAAATTGAAATAAAAGTAAATCTGGATGTAAATAGTGATAAAAGTGGTTTTAAAAATTTGTTTTGAGTTATTTGAGTATAAATAGCGTGGTGGGAATTTTAGATGAATTTTAAAGTTAATAAATTAATATTTGAGATTTTATATTAATTTAAAAATGAATTTAATATTATTAAAATGCAATTAATCAGATTTTAGTCCGGAATGAGCCAGAATGATTTTTAATGTGTTTATAAATTTTATATGATTTAGTATTAAGTTATTAAAATTTTAAAAGTGAACTTTTAAGCGTTTTCGTTAATTTTGAAATTTGCTCGATTTAATAGACGAGTTAAAATAGCCTTCCGGGGCACAGTCTCGAAATTCGACGAAACCAGTTCCATTGGATCCGTAATAGTTAGTTATTATCGGATTTTAATTTTCGTAGCAATCGGAATTGTCGTTTGACCATGGCAGCTCGAAATGCATCGAAATCGTTTTAATCGATTTAAATTGAAATTTATCGTTTAATTCCATAACTCACGCGTATGACTGAATTAGCTTACAAAACTTGTTCCATTGTGTCCGGAATGCGGAAAAACCCTAGGAACGCCTGTTGGTACGTGAGAATTGGAGTTCGTTGCATAGGGTATTAAAATGTGAAGAACGAGATTAAAATAATATTAAATAATTATTTATATATTAACATTTTCTTAAACCCTAGCTAAACGAGGCCGCCGCAGTTTACATTTTAATGGCCGGTAAGCTTCCATCTTCTTCTTCAAATTCCTCCTTATCCACGCAACGATTCGTGAAATTTTCTACATGAAAATCGAAGAGCGTGGCACCAGCTTCACATCCGTACGGTGGAGTGGTACGAAGTTCGACGTAATGGCCAGAATCTGCTCGGAAAGAGGTCGCTTTTGGACGTGTTTTTCGAGGTGGTCTCAGCGCCGAGCACCACGTGGCTAGGGGCGAAGGGGGAGGGTGCCGAGACGTCTCGCGTGGCGGTGGATTGATGGTCTTAGGCGATCGTGTGATGGCAGTGGCAAGCCCTAGTTTCGGCAGTTGGGTTCGAACTATCCTAATGTTCGCGTGCGTGAAGTTGAGGAGGGAGAAGAAACGTGGGCCGCGTTTTCTTTGGTATAAAAAAATGAATTTGTTTTAAATTTATATGCAAAACTTTAAATTTTAATAACTTGTTCGTACGACATCAGATTTCAACGAATTTAGTAACGCCGGGATCGCAGAAACGAACACTACGAGATGGTGCAGATCAGGAGTCATTCCGGGCAAGTAGAAATTTGGGTTAAATCGAACGTCGTTCGATTTAATTTAAATTTCGAATGCTCGCCGGACTCAAGGTGAGTTAATCTCACTCACATCTGGAATGTTAGCTGATTTTAGTAGTTAATATTTAAATAATTTTGTGATTGGTTGAAATGTTTATTTATATCAGCCTGGATTGATATATATGTTGTTGTGATAATATTTGTGGGTGCAGGGAAAAACAGGTTGGAGGGATCCAACTGGATTCATCACACTATAGTAATTATCTTTATAATTGATGTTGTAACCTGTTATATATTGTGATTGATAACTCTGAATTAATTGTATTGTGATATTGTTGGATAAGAATATACACAGAATGTTAAAACATAAAGTAAAATAAATTGGATTTTTAAAGAAATAAAGTAATTGATAAATAAAGAATTTAAAGGAATAAATTTGGAATCTAGGTTGAGTGAAGAATGAAATTTGAGAACATAAATAAGTGGAACATTTAGTAGTTGATAAATGTGAAAGTATGGATTTCTAGTGATAATTTCGATAAGAAATTATAAATGGTTAAAAATAACAATGGGGTTATTTGGATAATAATGTTTCCTGAAAATTAAATATGATTTCATTAAATAAATTTATAATAGTTTAATATAAAAAAGGGATTTTTGAAACCTACACTTTGAAAGTAAAAATATCCGAGAATGAAAATGTGGTTAAGCTTCGTAAGAAGTTATTTAAACGTGGAAAGTAAATTTATGATTATTAAATCATAAATCTGAATTGAATAAATCGACAGAAATTACAAGAAGGATTTCTGGGATGTTTAAGTGGAAATGAGTTTCCCTGGGAAAAACCTAGTTCGAATTTTAAACAGATTTTATCAAACAGGAAGTCTAAAGTTCAAATTTGTTTTAAAGAGTGTTTCAAAAATGATTATTTTAAAGTAACTATTTATAAATTAGCAATAGTAAATGTGTATGAATATCTTAGTAATTATTTTTACAAATGGATTTATTTAAAGGCTAGTTTTGAATAAAGTATTTGAATTATTATGAATCCTTTTTAAAACTCTTCCTTTAAATTTAGTTTAACTAAACTTTATGTAAAAACCAAGTTTAGATCTAAATAAATAGTTTTACTTCACTTATTTTAAATTTATATTTTTGATTAAGTAACTAGAAGTAAATTTACGCATTTTAAAGTATATTTCAGGATAAAGTGTTTAATTGTTTTAATTCCAAATTGTTTTAAACTTGGTTATTTCCAATGGGAATTAATGCATAAAGGATTTACCTTGTAAGGAAGAATTTTGGGAAATTGTTTCCAAACGAGTTTTTGAAATTTGAAAGTATATCTTTTAAAGATATTTGAGGCAAATAAATAATGTGGAAATTATTTATTGTTTGATGGATGCTTATGGATGTTTATGAATATAAATTGATAGTTAAATCACCGACTATCAATATTGGACAAATGCGTTGATCGTTTTGAAGAGACCGGGATCGAGATTTATTTCTCAAAAACCACTTTGATCTGGTTTGTACATTTCGTGGAAAAACGTGTTTGGAGTCTAAGATGGAGCAGTGAAGTGCAAGGGCTAGTCGCTACTAATCCTGAGGATATTTCCAAAATGGACGTAGTAGGAGTAGTGCCTTCGGTTCCGTTCGAACCCGGGACGGACTTGTACGGACGAATGCTTGCGAAACATCGCCAGGTGGGCGATGGGTATTCTAAGTGAAACGTTCTTAAAAGGTAACGTTTAACCTCAAGCCTCATCAACCGGGAATGGCTAAAACAGGGGAGGTGCAGCAAGGTTAGGTGGGTCATGCCCAAGCATGACAAGATTTTCCCCTGTCTAGATGTCCCTTTATATTCGGCTTAGTGGGTGGCTGGTCGCGCCAACCACGGGGTTATCTTGTTCGGGACTGTTCAGTAAGGAATGGTTCTGGCCTTGTGTTGCAGAGGAGGGGGCGTACTCCTCGGTACTCTGATCTAGGCCAGGTACTGTGACGGGCGGTACCCCAGTAGCCCAGCCATTGATGGAAGTCCATTCCCCCTACGAGCCTTGTACGAGTTTTGTTTGTATTACCCACTTTTGTGGCTACTGGCTGGAATTCAATAGATGTAAAAATTTCGGCTATTTTATAAGTATTTGTATATATACCCTAGTATAATATCAGAGGATTTCTATAAAAAGTGTTTTAGCTATCGTAAGGTAAAAACCCGACATGTTTATTTGTGGCGTGGTCTTACGAGATGCTTTTGTTTGCAAAAGGATTTTGAAAATTTAATAATCAATTTGGATGCATTATTATCAGCTGGTATTCCAGACTGACTCGGGTGTTATTTCATTATAATGCTCGGGTCGGACCGAGTATTATATGTACAGGACTTGATGCTATGGAGCAGGAGAGGAGCTGGAGTCCGAGGCGTATTATCTATACCTATATATATGTATATTCTGCTGCTGTGAATTGTATGGTATGTCTGATTGGTAATAGTTGACGTATGAGATACTCTGATGATATGATGTATAATTTTTTTTTATAGAATTCATTTTGTGTGAAGTTCTATATTTATTATTATAGTTTATTCCGCTGCGATTGTGAGATTCTGATATTGTTTAGTTTCTTTTTCTTCTAACTCTTCTTCTTTAACCCTAATGGTTCGTAATTCTGTGCCACTTGAGTTAATAGACGTAGGATAATGTGGATTCAAGGGGTATGGATTTGCGGGCCGTTACACATACAAAGCTCCTTTACACAAAATCGATTATCCCAAAGTCGATAATTCTCAAACTAGGCTTTCAAAATTCTCATATTGATTTTACCTAAAAAATCAAAAGCCTTTCCAAACCAAAGGTTCCCAAAACCTTTTTCCAAAATCCTCATAAGATCCTTTATATATATATAAATATATATATATATATATATATATATATAATTTTTAAAACTTTGGATCATTTCAAACTTGTATAAAACTCCTTTTCTACTTCAAACACCTTCAAAATTCTCTTCTTTCATCAATAGATCCAACATGGGAAGATTTATCTTATATAACATAGATATATAGCTTCATTTATTCAAAATCAAATATTCAAATTTGATTACTCTTTTCAATATCAATTTCATTCAAAACTGTACGATGTACACTTATCATCCGTACGCTATACCAATCTGATCGCTTACTCGATCACACAATTTCACTTCCGAACTAGTATTGTCCACCCGACTTCCTAGTGCGTACACAGATTTCGTTTCTTGATTAGAAACCGTCATTCTCCTTGCATAGCCATAACTATGATAGAGAATGTCCAGAACCAATCAACAATCCATATCCAGGTTCGCCGTCGAAAATCGAGTGAAAAATCCCACTCGGATCGATATAACTATCTCGAAATTCTGTGCTCGAATCTAGATCAAATCACTATGCGAATAGAATAATATACGTACATCCTACATATTTATTTCCATTGATTATTAGCCAAATCAATTTCCTTTCTATTCACATTTCCTTTAATTCCCATTCACTTATTTACAATTGCCTTAATTCTCATTTGGATCATATCTTCAATCCTTAACTCAATTGGGTATTTAACCAATAACAGTTTGAACCCCGACCGGTTTATATTTAGAAAATAGCTTGAAAATTTTAAAAATAGATAAGTAGTTGAAAAATAATTATTACTTTGCAAAATAGCTGTAAAAATAGTTAAATAACTATAAAATACTTGAAAAGTAGTTAAATAGTTTCAGAAATTTTAGATAATTGCAAAATAGTTGTAAAATATTAATTAATTTGTAATATGGTTGAAAAATAGTAATTAGTTTAGAAAACAGTTGAAAAATGGTTAAATAGCTCCAAAAATAATTGTAAAATAAGTATAAAATAATTTGGCTTTAAGAAAGAAAGGTTGTATATATTTAATAGCTTAGAAAAATAAGTTTATATTAAAACAACTTATATTGAAAATAGTCCAGAGTCGAAACTATTCTCTTTCCCTTCAATTCAATTTAAATTTCCACTCACATTTACATTAACCCAATTCTAATTTAAATAACTCCAATTTCCATTGGACTTGATTTATTCCCAATTCAAGTTGAATCAATCCTGATTTCTTTCCCAATTTAAATCAAATTCCATTTGATTTTATTCTTGTTCACTTTAATTATAATTTCAAATTATTCTAATCAATTTTGGACTATTATCAATTGAACTCACTTCAATTTCAATATCTTTTCAATTTCTGCTTGAATTTAAATCCCAATTCCCATTCAGATTTTAAACCTTCAGTTTAATAGTCTTTCCCCTTAAGTTTAAAACTTGCTTCACTTTGGGTTTCGCACCAAATTTCAAGGAAAATCCAAAACTCAACCTTAGAGTTTATTTCATATTTATTTCCTTTATATTCCAGGTTACTTTTAAATCTTAAACCACCCTTAGTTTCAATTTCAAACAAATCCATTAAAAATCTTCCAAACATTTCTTATTTTAAAATAAGACTATATTCAAAATAGTCTGAATTATATTATTTGTTATTTCTTTAACTCTTTGAAACAATTAATTGTTTTCTAGACTTAGGTTTTAAAACTTCACAATTTTAAAACCTACTTTAATTTAGAAGTTATACTCATCTTATAAATTTACTTCATTTGGCTTACTTAATAACAAATATATCATTATTGATCAAAAAAACTATTTACGGTAATACCCAAGGTAATCATATCTAGATACCCATTTCCTTTTTATATTATTCTTACTTCTATATATTCAAGATAAAATTTTAAACTATCTCGAATTAAATAAATTCGAGTTAAATTCTCAAAGGTTGGTTTAACTTTTTAAACCAAACTAACTTTGTACATTTAAAGTTTTTAAACAATTAAACTTCTGAGTTCTAGTTTTAAGATTTCATTTTCAATTAATTTAATTTTAATTTGGTTGTATTTCTGTTACCACTTAATGTAATTTCAATTCAAGATTTCAATTTAGTTGTATTATATTACTTCTTAATTTAATTCCATTTATTTGACATCCAATCACCTTAATATATATTAAAAGAAAAATATTGCTATATATATCATAATATATTTTTATATAAAATCATTTAAAACCTTTATATAGGAAAATAACAAGTACGCTCTCATATATATATACACTCAACTCATTCTAGAGTAATTTGAACTCTATTTAATGAGTAATCCCCACCAGAGCCAAAGTTCTCGCTTAACCTTTCAGCTCTGATACCAACTGTACCGACCCGAAATTTTTGGAATTTTTTTTCCAGATAGTAATGAAAAGAAGAAATAGATAGAAAAGGAAGAAGAAGATCAAAAACATCAACATCTCACATTCGCAGCTGATATAATATAATAATAAATAATAATAGATTACAAAAGCATAATATTCTGTCGATTACATTTAAATACATCAGAGTCACATATATACAGACATTGAATATACTCAATTATCATGTCACAGATACACAACAATATTATACAGCGGAAATACTCTATACGCTCTTGCCATCCATCTCGCCTCTTGAGCTCCAGAACGTACCTACCTGAAAAAACTGTAATACTCAGTCTGACCTGAGCATTACCCCAAAGTAACACCCGGGTCAGGCTGGAAACCAGCATGAGAAAACCCATCTAACATGGAATACCAAAGCAAACAACTTATATAAAACCCGAGGTAACTCAAACCAATTTTACAAGTTCACAATATGTTATAAACATAACTTGTTTCACACATAAGTTTTCCAAGTTCCAAATTTAGATCAATAGTGCGATTCTCTTAAATCATTTCATTCCAACCTATTAGTTTCACATACCAATTTATAAGAATTCAAAGTGGTTTCTGGTATTTCCCAATACCCCAAACCGGCCTCTTCGAGTCTCATGTCATTCTAACCCAATTATCCAAATGAAATACACAACATTTCATATAACAAATATCACCTATTTCAAAACATCCCATACCATTCAATCATCCATAAGCAAACTTGATCACTTCCGAATTAATTCAGTTGATTCTAATTGAATTTCTAACTTCAATCGCTTAGATTTCTTCACTTTCCTCTAATTAATTTCAAATCAATTAATCCATCATCCCTTCGTTATTCATCATAGTTAATCACCCTGGATTAATTATCCTTCAATTACATTCAAGTAATTATCTTTAATTAACTTCACCATATTAATTATTCTTAACCAGAATCAATAAGTAATCTTTAATTACTTTATTAATTAACTCACTATATTTAATTACATTAATCATTGATTGCTTATATTATTTATCTTCTCATAAGTCACTTATTATTGATTGATTCATGTAAATAAATCAATCTTTAATTACGTCATTGATTATATAAATTAATGATTTCCAATTATATTTTAATTTATCCTAATCTAAATTAATTACATTAATTAAACCACAATATCAATCATTCTTGATTTATCTCAACCTGTAATTAACTATCCATTTATTTACTTCATTAAATAGATTAATTCTCCTTAATTAATTATCTTAATTTATCTCTTAATTAATTACACAAAGTAATTATATTTTATTAATTGCATTAAGAAATTACTTATTGAACCACCCAATGATCGTTCTAAATTAATTTAAACTTAATTAATTAACCCAAATCCTTAATTAATTTAATTAATCAATTATCCATTTAAATTATCCTACCTATTTAATGAATCACTAACTCAATAAATCCTTATTAATTTTAAAATGAACCATTTTCTTATTTATGATTTAAGTTTAAACAATTTAAAATCCAAATGCTTCAAGTCAAATAACAATTAACTCAAGAACCACCTAAACTAAAATCACCATATCATTAGTGCATGTCCAAACAATTCAATCAATCTTCCAATTATCTAAATTTGACCATTTCAATTTAAATAAAATTCCAACAAAGTAAGATTTACTCACCTTCGATTTTTTTTGCGACCCACTTCAATCCCGACATGCTTCCTTTCAGATCTTAACCTTGAATAAACATTTATTTGATTTGTTAATACTTGAAAATAATTGGCCAAATTAATTTCCATTTAAAATTTTTATTTAATAATTTAATTTCAAACCAATTTTCTTTTAATAAAATATTTTTAGCCATTAAAATAATCAATTAAGTTTATGAAACAAATTTATCTTCATAACACATTATTTTAAAATAAACCAATAAGTCCAAATATACATATACCTTTAAATTTCCCTTTTTTTAGAAACCCAAACGCTTATAAAATTTATTTATAGAGATTCGAAAATCTACCCTTTATAAAACTTTTCAGTACTTGAAATTCCTATGTAAATTTTCCCAAAATCTCATATATATTTTTAAATTGAAACGTGCATGTGCATATATATATATATATATATATATATATATATATATATATTCTTTTTGTTGTAATTAAACTTGTGTCTAAAGTTTTAAATACGAAAATAAAATTAAAGAAATATACCTTACTGCCATGCTCGACAAGATGCTTCTCCCTCAACCATCACGACTCGCCTTACTTCAACATCTTGCCGCGATGTCCACTACCCAATCGCACGAACCCTAGCCACGGCCTTCATCGCCGCTGCACCCAATCCTAATGAAACCCTAGCTCGCGCCGCCTCGACCCTGCTCGCGGTCGTCGCCTCGTGCCTCGACTTCGCCACCATTGAAGCACCCTACACCACCAAGAGACTCCGCCCCTCAACCTTTCAGCCTCGCCACACACGCGCGCAACGCCAAGACGTGCTCTTCCTCCATGAATCAGCCCGGCCTCGCGAACCAACCCAGTCGAACGCGAGTGCGATCCTCGATGCTGACCTTCCTACCTCGCAAATCCATGGCTCAATCGAAACCAAAACAGCAACGACCCATGCGGAATGTAACGACCCGATATTTTCAACCATTCGCATCCATTATAAGTGTATAGGTAGACACTCATGCCGGAATTGAATTTCTCAAAATACCGCGTTGTAATTAAAAATTTGGCAAATCTCAGAATTTACAGTAAATAAATATCACAGATCACAGACACAGAGTAATAATAATGCAGCGGAAGTAAAAAGAGATAGTAGTTCATGAAGCTACTATATAAAAATATCAGAGTTACATAAAATACAACAGAGGAAATAAAGTACAAAAGAAGTCTCACTTCATAGATGTCAACTAATACAAGAGCTGAAAGGAACAACAAATTTCAAAAGATAAACTTGACAAGTAGATAATCTCCAGCGATTCCAATCTCCAGAAAGGGAAATCCAAATCTGTGAATAACTCAGGCTGACCCGAGGGTAAATAAAAATACAAACACTCGAGTCAGGACATACATGCTTATACAATGTAAACCAACTCAAGTGAACTGTAGTAAGGTACAAGTAACTTAGAAGATGCTTGGGACTGCCCATCCTCTAAGGATCCGTTAAACTATTTACTATGTAGTATATTGCGTTATATACAGTAGTGTCTGATCAGTAAAGTATAATCATATAGAAAATAGCGTTAAGGGGATGGTGAACCTTAACGCGGTCGGATCTTTAAAACCAAAATCGTAGTGGGCTCAATATAAGGATATGACACGGCACGCGAGGCAATGCCAAGGTGGATACACCGTTTGCACTCCCGGACCGGTGGTGACGGCAAGCCAGCAGCTTCCGCCCACCTCGAACAATACCCCCGAATCAAAGTGGCGCCACCGAATCGAATCACAACAGTAATAGAATGGTTTCCGATGGAGCATGCTCGATGAAAGGGTGCGACCCTTTATGTAGCCCGGTATAGCTCCTGTTTTAGTCATATATGCCAACTCACGGGAGTTGGGTCTACGTAATATGTACCTCGAGAACGTCGCCACAATCCTACTTCATTCTGGAATCTCCACCGCGTACACAGTTGTTAAAGTGGTTTTCGGTATTGGCCGGCTATAAGACAATATCCGATCCCGGTCTCTTTAACAACCAATCGTTATTATAACCCGTAGTTATAACTTTAAAACAATATTTTATACTTCAAAATAAAATATCCTTTTCAATCCAAATCTTTATCAAAATAAAGATTAAATCATTTCCAAAATATCATATCTTTCGGATCTTCTTTTCAAATCATTTTAATATCAAAATATCATATCTTTCAAAACTCCATTTTCAAACCATTTTAATATATCAAAATATCATATGTTTCAAAACCACATTTCAATCATTTAATATATCAAAATATCATATCTTTTTGAAACCACATTCATTTCAAATCATTATTCATTTTATTCAATTTAAAATATCATTTTAATCCATATTTCAAAACAGTATATATTCCAAAAATCATTTTTAATCATTAAAATGAAGTTATTATGTTTAATAATTAAATTATTAAATTTTCAAAATTTTCGACTTCCAAAGTTCATTTATTCACTTAAGTTTATCAAAGCAATGAAAATTCACTTTTCGTATCATTTAGAAAACTTCTACGGAAAGTTACATTCAAAACAGTTCAATTTAACAAAAGACAACATTTTAAAATGTTGTTATAGGGTTTACTTAAATTTCAAATAAACTTACTTAAATTCAAAAATTATAGCACTTACAAAATTTGCTATAATAGCTTTTAATTCAATTTAGCTTTTTAGTTCATTATCATCAACTACAGCATTTTCAAATGTTGTAATATCATTTACATTGTAATTAATAGCATTTCAAAAATACAGTCAATTAACTTCAAATATTCAATATAATTTCTCAACCAATTATATTTTTATTTAAAACATTTTTAACTTACAAAATCATACATTTTTTTTATATAAACATCATTTAATTTTTCTCAAGTTCATGATTTTATAAAGTTAAATTTCCATTCAAAAATCAAGATTTAATAATAATCCACTTATTAAAATGCAATGTTCAATTTTAAAATCCATTACATTAAATTTCAACTTAACACTTAAGTTCAAATTCTCAAATATAACTTAGTTTTATTTTTATTTTCTTAACTAAAAGTTCACTTTTACGTTAATTTCATAAATTTCCAATTTTAGTTATATTTCAAAATTTCAACTTAAAATATTCTTTCATTTCACATTTCAAATTTGTTAAAAATCATTAATATGATATAAAATCACTTTTAATTCATTTAAATTCAAATTATCATAAATTTATCATAATTTCATATTCAATTTAATTTCCAATTATAATTAAATCAAAATTTCCAAAATAACTTACGTTCAAAATTTCTAACTTTTTCATTAATTCATTTCACTTACAATTATTCAGAAAATAAATAATAATTTACAAAAATCCTTTTTTTTATTAAATTTAAAATCAAAATATTATAATAATTAAATTTCTAAAATATTTAAAATTTTAGAAAAACATATTTTAACTACGGGCCTGTATATAATTTTCTACGCTAGGTAAAGCGATATGGGTAATATATCATTTCAACCCATAATTTACAAAGAAAATCCGGGTTTTATCATTTCAAACCCGCAATCCCAAGTTAAAATAAATTAAATAAAATAAATCAGGCCTATCATTTCAGCCCATAACATTTTTTCTAACAGGGAACTTGCAGTGTGAACATATACAGAAATAATATAAACAAGGTCAATATCACAATATACAGTCATATATCATATGTCAGGTGAAAATTAACAGTTTTAACATGGTAATAACATGGCATAGCATATCATATGATCATCATTAACTTGCATAAACATTTTTATTACTAAACACTTGTCATCAATTCACTTTTCATAAGTATAAATGTCAGAGTGAGAAAGACTCACTTTTTCAAGGCTAGAGACCAAAACAACATACAAGCATGACTCCAAAGGCACGACAAGCACAATTGCACGACTTTTGATTTGAGTTGAAAGATAGCCAAGATATGATTTTGTATCAACAACCCAAAACAAAACAAACAAGACAATATATAAACATTCAACATAAAATAACATTGAAACAATTTTGAAATACAAAGCAAAATGAACAATATAGATTGGACCTTGCTTCAACCACTTCAATGCTTGGCCTAAGGGACACTTATGCTTGGCTATGATGATGCTTTGGCTCAGGTATGACATCATATAGGCGAGGCAACAAGTGGAGATGAAGGTGTAGTGGTGCAACATAAAGCATATATAGGGTCAATGTTAAATAAGTTGAGTTTTTGTGACATTATTTGCAATTTTGTGGAGTTTTGTCACCAAGGGAGGTGTGGCCATGGATTGATCTGAAATGATGGCTGGAGATGATGCCAAGGAAGAGTGGTAGGGGATGGTGGAGAGTATGGTGGTGATGGTGGGTGGTAGAGGCCAAGCAATACACATGAGAAAACAAGGCAACATTTAAGAAAACAATGGAAAAAGAAGAGCAAAAAGAAGAGAAAAAGAGGAGCCATTACCAAACCTTTTTAGCCGTGAAAAATGAAGTGGAGAGGAATGTTTTCACGTGAAAATGAGGTAAGAAATGCACAACTACAATAAAGAAAGGAACGGTCAAAGGAAATTAAATCTATTAATTGGAAAAGAAACGGAAGAAGAAACGTTAAAACGGTTTTACGTTTCTTTGCTTTCAAACCTTTTAAACTTCCTATATATATTCATATACATCTTAAATAACTGAAAACACTTATAAATTTTAGTTAGAATTCAAAAATATAACAGATAAACAAAATATTAATAATTAATTATTAATTAGATATGATTAAAATAAGAAAAATGGCACAGAAAATGAAAACTAGACTTAGGAATTAGAAATAACTTCAATACACTTTGAAAAAAATTTCTTAAATTTAAATACATGTAAAATGAATAAAATAAAGTAAAACACAGCAATAAAAGTGAATGTATAAAATAAATCAATAAATTGATGTATTAATTGCAAAAAGAAACGGATAAAACGCCTTTACGTTTCAGGCTTTTAAAATCTCTTAACTTTCTAAACCTTTTGCATTTCCTTTTCTTTTTAATTTTATAAAAAAATAAACTCAGAAATGTTATTTAAAACCGAAACTAAGTAATAATAAAATAAAATAAATAATTTATTTTAAGTAAAATAGAAAAAGGAAATAAGAAATTGCTTAAAAATAGCAACCTTGACATAAAAATTATAAGAAAATCTCCAATGACTTTGGAAAATTTATTACTTCACAAAAAAATATTTTAACACAAAATTTGAATTAAAAATGGTTTTAAAACATTTTCAAGGTAAAATAATAATTTAATTTTTATTAAATAGAAAGTTAAATAAAGAAAAATGAAGTAAATACCAACTAGGCTTTATAAATTGAAATTAATTCAAATAAACTTTAGAAAAATTATATTATCATTTTAAAAATACTTAAAAGTCAAAATATACATAATATAACATATTATCACATATTAAAATAAAATATAACAAAGAAGAAGTAATTTATACAATTTAAAATAGTCATTGTTAAATAACCCTATATACGCACAATATTGTAAAGAGTATAACTTTCACAATTTACATCCAAATTCAACGAAACGAAAAGTGGTGTTCTTAGAATTTTATGTACTTTCATAATAAAAGAAAAAATTAAATTTTTTTAAACTTTTAAAATTTTAAGTTGAAAGTCACAGTTTGACTATTTTGACCAAAATCAGCATTTTAGGCAAATATTCAACTTACACAAGTTTGGAATTATAACTCATAAAAAATAAAGATTATATTTAAATATTAAATTTAATCATTTCAAATAAGTAAAATAAGTTTTTAAATCGAAATCTTACATTAAAATATTTAAAATATACAATAAAATAATTACAAAATACAGGGTTGTTACACGGAAGCTCTTTAAACTCGGCCGAAACAGACGTGGTCGATCGCTTACTCGATATTGAGTTCACTTGATTCGATTACCTTTTGGATTGAAAATGAGCGAGAGGAAAGAAACGAATTTCGATCGGCCATAATCCTTTTTCCCCTTTTTTATTTTATTTTTTAGATGAGGTCGATGTCGGCTCTATTGAAGGTTAGAGGGGTGGTGATAAATATTGATTTGGGGTTAGCTTCTTGAATACGAGGGTTAATTAAATAATTAAATATTGAAAATATCTCTTTGCATAACGCGAAATCCCGAACCCCAAATCAGACATGCCGACGGACGTTTATATGGTTTTACCCATGTTCCGAACACGATGGAACGCGTTTCGAAAGCCAAATCGATCATATGCGCGACTTACGGAAGTAAACGATCAATTTTAAATTAAATCGATTAAAATAATTTCTATGCGTTTCGAGCTGACAGGGTCAAATGACAACTCTGATTGCTACGAAAATTGAAATCCGATAATAACTAACTATTACGGATCCAATGGAACTAGTTTCATCGAAATCCGAGACTGCGCCTCGGAAGGCTATTTTTAAATTCAATTTAAACGATATATTATTAAAATTGAACAAATCACCTTTAATTTAAATTTCAACCATTCTATTATCTTCAGTATCATCATTTTAAATTTTATAAGCCTTAAAATTATTTAAACAGGCTTAGAAATTCCAGATTCAACAATTTACCCAATTTCAATTATTAAATTGAATATTTAAACTATATAATTCAATGATTTAATTTATCAAGTAAGTATTGATATCTGGAATTCAAGTTAAAATTAAAATTTAAATATTTTAACATCAATTAACTATTCAAATTTAAATTGTTAGAAATTCCAGGTCGTCACATAAGATTAGAATGTGGAAAAATCCACCTCGAAACAGGACCCCTTGGGTCTTATTTATAGATGCCGACGGCCATGCTTACGTCTCTATGCCTTCGGCTAGGTCGAAAGGTTTCGTTCTCATATACAATTGCTAACCTTTCGACTTCATCAAAAGGTTTCCCTTTTGCACGCCAATGTGGTTCTTCGAGAGCCGCCGAAGGGTCTTTTCTTTCATTTGTTTTTAGGAACCTTTTACTCTTGTCAGAAGGTTTGTTATATGTATGGTATATGAACCCTTCGGCGGTACCAGAGGGTTCCCAGCTTTTGTGAACTCTTCGACTTTGGTGGAAGGTCGCTTTTTACTTGAATGTTGCCGAGAGCCGAGCTTTTCTTGAATGTTGTCGGAAGGTAGACTTACGTTCTTTTGCTAACTAATGAATGTTGCCTTCATCATCGACCCTTCGACATCGTCGAAAGGTATTCAATAGGTGTTCCAACTGACCCGCAAGGCATATTATGCCTTCAGAAAGGTTGTCATAGGGTGGCATGCCCTTGTCTTGACTTCTTTTCCTTTTTTGAAAGGTTAGGGCTTCTTGGATACTATGGAATAACACCCTTCATCCCCTTCGAAAGATCTGGAACCACTCCACATTGTTGACTGCATCCCTTCGATCAGTTCGGAAGGTCTGGTCTACTTTCTCTTCCTTTTGTCCTTTGTTTGAGATCTTCTGACTCAAGCAAAAGGTGAATTTTTCAAGTAATATTTTCCCCCCACAAACATGCGAATGGATGCCCTTGACTTTCAAGTCATCTTCTCTAAAAGCTATAAAGCTTCCAGCTTCGTTTTTCTGCATATGTAATTACCAAGTACAAGTAAAAGAATTCTTTTAAAAAACATGGCCTCATTCAAAACAAAGAGGTCACCTTTTAAACCCGATTAAAACTTTCAGGCTTTCTTTCCTACTGATTATTTTTCCAAGATTCAAAACTGCGTTTGGTATCAAGTTAATAACATAACGTGAGATCCATTTAAGTATCATTTTGGTAACCTTGAATGCAACAACCCGCATATTTTACGATTGTATATTTAAATATAACATCGTTAGTCGGATTTAGGTCTGAAAAGCTACTTTTTGCAAACAGCCGAATTAGAACTCGAGACCACTTCCATTGAGTTCAAAAAGCCGTTTGCGACCTTTATAAGTATAAACATCGATATGTTTGGATTTAGCTTGAATTTTTGACATTTTCACTTCGGGCTTTGGGTTTGGGTTTTAGCCCAATAACATAACTTAAGGCCCTAGCTCCACCCCCTCTCCTCTTCATTCATTCTTTCGTTTTTCTAACACTTTAAGAGTTTGGAAATTAAAATCCTAAGCCCTAGTTTCCTTTGAAAATTCAAATTCTTTCTCCAAAATCGAAGAGAAACTTAGGTAAGCATCATCTTCTTCTTCTCCATCTCAATCTCTCTCCAATTTAGGAAATTTCCTATAACCTAATTTGGGAAATATTTGCTTATGATCTTAGATTGGATCTTTTATAGTTGAAATTGAAGAATAGTTGATCTTTTTTTTGTTTTCAAGCTTCTCCTTCATTGTTTTTGAGAAAAAGATGAGTTTTTGAACTCACATCCACGTCTATAACTTTCATTGTTGTTCGGTATGAATTCCTAACATCTATTCACGTTCATTTGCTTTGGATTTGAATTGATTTGGTGAATTTTCCAATTTTGTTGTTTTAAAGTCAAATTTAAAGATCCTATCTTGGATGTTTGAACATGTTATTTGTGGTGTATCGAAGAGCCTATGGTGTTGGGTTGTCGATTGGCATAAATCCCCGGCATCCAATGCTAGTTCGATCACATTTCAGTTTGGATTTGCCATTTTTAGTCTAGGCTCTTTTTTGCCTAGCAGAAAATTTTAGACGTCTGAAACCAAATCCAGACGTCTGGTTGAAAAATCCAAACGTCTTTGAAAATTCCAGACCTTTGGAAAGGGGTCTGGAAAATGCAGAGACAAAATCCAGATGTCTGAAACAAAATCCAGACGTCTGAAACCAAATTCAGACGTCTGGATGAAAATTTCAGACGTCTGAAATGGCCCAGGAATTAAAAAGAGAATGGAGAAAAGCACATATTTTTCAGAACATAGGGCCAGACGTCTGCAAACACCTACCAGACGTTTGGAACTGTTAATTTTGCCTATTTTGGCTATATTTGAGTTAATTTTCAATTTTAATCGATTAATGTCGATCCAATTAGTTGTCATCACTAATTATCGACTTTGATGACTTCCTTTCTTTGGATTTTTGGAAATATCCATTTTGATGGATTTGGTATCGATTTCTTTGGATTTAATTCATGTCTTCGTATGTGAATTTTTGGTGATTGGTTGTTTCTACAATCATTTCTATGGTTTGTCACTTTAACATGCAATGGTTCTATACTAGTAGTAAATATTCGAACTCTTTCATCAAAACTATTTCAACATTTACTTTCAATATCCAAATCGCTTTTAAAATCGTTTTCCAATCTATTAGTATATATATACAAACCTTTACCTCATTCGTTCGAGAAATCCAATTAAACGACTTAGCAAAATAAGTGGTATGAAACGCTTGCGTTTACTTTGTCGGTTAATTCTTAGACTTGTTCGATTGAAACTCTTGTGATAATTTTCTAATGGAAATCTACAATTTGTTCGTAAATATTTAAGTTAAGCCAGTGGTTATGGGACATGAAGCTAAACTCGTTTATTTACTAGCTTAGTGTGATCGACACTTCTTGATGATCGATGACGATCATTTTGTGGTTTAGACTAGCAATGTACGATGTCTCTTTGCCTGCGAGGGAGACTAAATCCCGTTACTGTGGAGCTTCGACTCAAAATTGGTGGGGTAGAGACCCATGGCCTTCGGGCGGTTTGTGGAGCCTCTCCTTAAAATTTGATGGTTAGCAACCATGGAATAGCGTTCCGTTTGTGATACACGTGTTGGTGAGTTTTCATGCTCCTGTTTTGTGATAGGCCTCCCCCTTTTTGTGATTTCTGGATTTCTAGTTGATGATTTCTAGAATTTGTGATTACCAATTTTTTGATTGGCATTGATATATTTGTCGATATTTGTGGTATGGTCAATAAAATAAAGAATATGACATTCTTTTCTGTGTTTTGATATTTCTTGAGATATTGTATGATTTTTGTTGTTATTTAATGTATACTTATCGCAGTATGGCATTATTGTTGTCATAGTTTTTGTCATATCTCTTATTCTATCTCATTTTATTTGATATTTATAGCTAGACTAATCCATTTATTATTTTCTTATTAAATAATACTTGGGTCAGACCGAGATGTTGCAGGTGCTTCTATTTGACTCCTCATCTGGGAACATCATTTGACTTTTGGCTAATTACTTTAGTTTAGTAGTTTTTATTGTTATACATATGAGATAGAGACTCCTTGATGTATACATAGTCTTTTTTGTAGCACTTGTATCTATTCTTTTGTGATATTGTGGATCTTGTTTGACCACTACTCTGATGTACACTTTTATGTGTTATATTCATATCTGTTTCTGCCTTTGAGATATGAACATCTGTGACTGATTTATGTTATTCTTATTTCTATATTTGTTTCTGAAGACCATATAGCCACTGCGTAGTAGCTTTGTGTTTGTATCGATATGTCATATTTCCTCTTGAAATGAAATGCATGTTATACTATCTGACATATCGGTGCTCGCACAAGGCAATTACATGGATGGTCGCTCTTCAACAACCTTATTCTTTGTGCTAGTTGACGGCATTACCTCGTAGTGTCATTGGCTAGCGTGAGCATAGAGGTGGGGAGTCACAACTTGGTATCGGAGTCAAACTTTGAAACAATATAGAATAATCTAGCAAGGATCATCGTTATAAGTCTTTCTTAGGAATCGTACCTTAGGATTTATCTGAATCTTAGGAGCCGTTCTATCCTAATTTCTTTTATAATGCCTTTTTTATCAATCAAGTTTGCTTGATATTCATTCTGAGAATAACCTTTTTCTTCTTCTTTCTTTCTTTCTTAAAAAAGAGAAATGGTTAGATCAGGCCGTCCCAGCACTGTTCAATCTAGTGCTACTCCTCAGGTTGGAGTATTCATGTCTGCCTAGCAGCTTTTAGATCTTGCAAAGAATCAGAGGATTATCCATGCTTTGAGTAAGAACCCTACAAAGTTTTTACCTCTGAAACTAGAAGTTCCTTTCGATCAGCTTGTTGGTATCGCTCTTGAACTTGAAGCGGACGACAAGGGAAGTGATGGTGATGTTGGAGGTTCCAAAAAGTGCCTCAATAACAAAAAGAAGAGGCATATTAAGTTCAAAAGCCCTAATCCCAACAAGAAAGGGAGGCAGACAACTTCGGTACCAAAGACTCCAATCCCTAATCGTGGAGAACGGTACAATTGTAATTCTAAGGACCACTACGTAAATAGGTGTCCAAGGCCAATTTCTTGTCGCTATTGCAAAAATTCAGGTCATTATATTTATGCATGCCCCATACTTTAAAGCAAGAAGAAAGGGAAACAAGAAACTACGATAGCAAAGACTCCACGGACCATTATGCTGATAGGTGTCCGAAACCACTCTTTTGTCGTTATTGCAAAAGTTCGGGGCATCTTTTATCTTCATGTCCCAAACTTCCAAGCAAGAGGGAAGGAAAGCTAAATGTTGTGCAAACTCATATTGACCCTTCTCTTGGTCAAGGTATTTCTCATTCAGTCCTTGATGACATTTGTTTTGTGATTATCCTATTTGAGTTCTTGTTGATAAGGGTTCATCTCATTATTTTTGTATCGAAATAACTTGTTAATTCTTTTTCTTTAAATATTTTGGGCTTGATGATTTCACAGAGAATTGCGAATCCGAATAGTGGATCTGCAACGCTCAGTTTTCTTTGAAAAGATGTCGAGATTATTTTATGTGATTATTCTTTTCGAGCCGATTTGCATGTTATGCGTTTCTTAGGCTTCAGAATTGATTTTTTGTGAAAGGATTGGCTTAATCATTGTGAAACCATATCCTATGTCTCGAGTGGACTATTTATCTTCGACATTTCAATCTGTTAAGGAGATTTCTATTTTTCTTAATGATTTCGATTCCAATTCGGTGGCATCATTTTATTCTCTAGACCCACTTGTTGAAGGAGATGTTATTCTTCTCATTCAAGTAGTTTGTGAAATTTTCCGGTATCTTTGAGCTTGTCTTAGGATTATCACCTAAGCAAACCTATTGAGTGGTACTAAGGTCTTTTCAGGTCGACTTTGCCACCATTTTTCATTAGCTATGAGTTGCGGACGATAGTATTCCACTAACCGCCTTCTGCACTCATTATGATTCTTATGAATGGCTTGTTATGCCATTTGGTTGATGAACCATCCAGCTTATTTCATCCATCTTATGAATCGAGTATTCTACGAATATTTCGATGAGACCATCCTTTTATTCATCGAGTTTGGATGAAAACAACATTTTGAAATTTGTGAATCTTTTTAATAAGATACATTTACAAGTATAATTGGATTTTTGTTTTAAAACCAGTAAGGAATATTCGTAAAATTTTTGGGAGATGTTTTTATCATATAGAAGATGATTTTTTTTTGTTTTGCCCATTAAGTGCTTTAAGAATTTTGGTCGATGCGCTTGATCAATGTTATCAATAGGAATCTCCTAAACGCTATGATGAGACAATATGACACAGTAAATTAACTTGGAATAAGTAAATTTTCTAGAAAGATTATTACATAAAGTTAATTGTAATTTTTAAATCTTAGCTTTTCGGTAAAGAGGATCAATTAAAAGAACTCTTTTCCAATACTCCTATTCTTGTGATTCCCGAAGGGAACCAAGACTTTATTGTTTATACTAATGCTAGTCGTGTTGGTTTGGAGCTGTTCTCATGCAAAGGGAACATGTTATTGCTTATGCTTTTTGGCAATTAAAGCCTGCCGAGACTAGATATGCCACTCACTATTTAGAGCCCGCGGCTATTGTTTTCGCTCTTAGAATTTGACGTCATTATCTTTTCGGAGGGAAATTTGTTCTCTATATCGATCATAAATCTGTGAAGTATTTATTTTCTCAAAAGGAACTTAATTTGCGTCAACAATGTTGGCTTGAGTTCCTTGCATCTTATGATATTGATATTCTTTATACATTCGGAAAGGGAAATCATGTTGCCGATGCCCTTAGTCGTAAGCAATAAGCGGTTGTTTCTATGATGATATCTGAATGGAATGATCTCGAGACTTTATCCACTTATGAGATTTGAGATCATGAATCTGATTTATGTTCATCTCTTGTTTTATGTAGCCTTGAGGCTCATCCTTCTCTTTTCGACCACATTCTTGAAGCTCAAAAGCTATATCCTGAATTGACTCTTCTTAGCCAAAGTTGTAGTGATAAAATTGATACTGAAGGTTTGAAAAACTTTGATATTGATGCTCGTGGCAGTATTCGAAAATTTGGTAGACTTATCGTGCCAAATATTAGTGATCTTCGTAATGACATTTTGAAAGATTCTCATCGTTCTAAATTTACCATTCATCCCGGTAGTAGTAAAATGTACGCGGATATGAAGCGACTTTATTATTGGGGTGGAATGATATTTGATATTGCTAACTTCATCAAGCATTGCATGACTTGCCAACTCATTAAGGCCGAGAATTAAAGGACCGATGGCTTATTTCAACCTTTGGACATTCCAATTTGGAAGTGGGATAAAATTTCCATGGTTTTATTGACGGTCTTCCCCGTTCTCGTTCGGGGTCATGATAGCTTATGGATGATAGTTGATAGACTTACAAAATTCGTCCATTTTATTCCCGTTCGGTCCAATTAGACCGTGCCTCTTTTGGACAAGCTCTTTATTAAAGTAATTGTTAAATTGCATGGAGTTCCTACTTATATTGTTAGCGATCATGATCCATTGTTCACTAGTGGATTTTGGAAGAGTCTTCAAAAAGCTTTGGGAAAGAAGCTTAATTTTAGCACCGCTTATCATCCTCAGTTCAATGTACATACCAAGCGTGTGAATCAAACTCTTGAAGATCTACTTCATGCATATGTTCTTGATTTTGGTGGAAGTTGGGAAGATCATATTTCTTTTGTTAAGTTTTCCTATAATAATAGCTTCCAATCTAGCATTGGTATGGCACCTTTTGAGGCACTTTATGGAAGACCATGTCGATCTCCTTCTTGTGGGCTTGAGGCCGGCGAGAAGCTGGTTTTAGGTCCAGACTTTATTCGTGATTCCACAAGAAAAGATTGACCTTATTTGCCATAGGATGAAAGAAGCTCAAAATAGAAAAAAATCCTATGCCGATGGCCGAAGAACGAAATTAGAATTTTCTATGGGAGATTTGTTGTTTATTCATGTTTCACCAATGAAGGGTGTTGTGCGTTTTAGTCGATCGGGAAAATTAGCGCTTCGATATATTGGTCCGTTTCCCATCACCGAACGTATTGGTTCCGTGGCTTATCGCCTTTTATTAATGGCTCAGTTTTCTTCTATTCATGATGTGTTTGACGTTTCTCAACTCCGGAAATGCCTTCGAGATTCCGATTCAATTCTTGAGCTCGGTATTGTTGAAGAAATTGAAGTTTCGCCTAATTTGACTTATGAGCAACGTCCTATTCGCATCACTGTACGGAGGTTAAACGCCTTCGAAATAAAGATGTCCCTCTTGTGAAAGTTCAATGGTCCTCAACTCCTTAGGATTGCTCTTGGGAATCTAGAGAATTCATCGAGCGAACACATCCGGACTTACTCTCTCGTGCTCCTAGAGGTGAACTTCTTATTTCAAATTTTCTTTTGTATCGATATGCTCCTATGGTTGTTACTTTTTATTTTCTACTTAAGTATTGCGAGGATGCAATTTCTTTAAGGAGAGGAGTCTGTAACAACCCGCATATTTTATGATTGTATACTTGAATATAGCATTGTTAGTCGGATTTAGGTCTGAAAAGCTACTTTTTACAAATAGCCGAATTAGAACTCGAGACCACTTCCATTGAGTTCAAAATGTTGTTTGCGACCTTTTTAAATATAAACATCGATATGTTTGGAGTTAGCTTGAATTTTGAAATTTTCACTTAGGGTTTGGGTTTGGGTTTCAGCCCAATAACCTAATTTAAGACCCTAGCTCCACCCCCTCTCCTCTTCATTCATTCTGTCATTTTCCAAACACTTCAAGCTTTAGTAAAAATGGGGGAAGAGGTTGGAAATTAAAATCTTAAGCCCTAGTTTCCTTTGCAAATTCAAGTTCTTGCTCCAAAATCAAAGAGAAGCTTAGGCAAGCATCCTCTTCTTCTCCATCTCATTCTCTCTCCAATTTCAGAAATTTCCTATAACGTAATTTAGGAAATATTTGCTTATGATCTTAGATTGGATCTTTTAGAGTTGAAATTGAAGAATAGTTGATCTTCCTTTTATTTTCAAGCTTCTTCTTCATTGTTTTTGAGAAAAAGATGAGTTATTGAACTCATATCTACGTCTATAACTTTCATTGTTGTTAGGTACGAATTCCTAACATCTATTCACGTTCATTTGCTTTGGATTTGAATTGATTTGGTGAATTTTCCAATTTTGGTGTTTGAAATCAAATCTTTAAAGATCCTATCTTGCATGTTTGAACATGTTATTTGTGGTGTATCGAAGAGCCTATAGTGTTCGGTTTTCGATTGGCATAAATCTCTAGTATTCAACGCTCGTTCGATCGCATTTCGATTTGGATTTGCCATTTTTGGTCTAGGCTTTTTTTGCCTAGCAAAAAATTTCAGAGGAATGAAACCAAATCCAGACGTCTAGTTGAAAAATCTAGATGTATGGAAAGGGGTCTGGAAAAGGCAGAGACAAAATCCAGACGTCTAAAACAAAATCCAGACGTTTGAAACCAAATTCAGACATCTAGTTGAAAATTTCAAACACTGAAATGACCTAGGAATTAAAAAGAGAAAGGTGAAAAGCATATATTTTCCAGAACATAGGGCCAGACATCTGGAAACACCTACCAGACGTCAGGAACTGTTAATTTTGCCTATTTTGGCTATTTTTGAGTTAATTTCCGATTTTAATCGATTTATGTCAATCCAATTAGTTGTCATCACTTATTGTCGACTTTGATGACTTCTTTTCTTTGGATTTTTAGGAATATCCATTTTGATGGATTTGGTATCGATTTCTTTGGATTTAATTCACGTCTTCGTATGTGAATTTTTGGTGATCGATTGTTTCTACAATCATTTCTATGGTTTGTCACTTTAAAATGCAAAGGTTTATATACTAGTAGTAAATATTCAAACTTATTCATCAAAATGATTTTAACATTTACTTTCAATATCCAAATCTCTTTTAAAACCGTTTTCCAATCTATTAGTATATATATACAAACATTTATCTCGTTCGTTCGAGAAATCCAATTAAACAACATAGTAAAACAAGTGGTATGAAATGCTCGCGTTTACTTTGTCGGTTAATTCTTAGACTTGTTCGATTGAAACTCTTGTGACAATTTTCGAGTGGAAATCTACAATTTGTTCATAAATATTTAAGTTAAGCCAATGGTTATGGGACATGAAGCTAAACTCATTTATTTACTAGCTTAGTGTGATCGACACTTCTTGATGATCGATGATGATCATTTTGTGGTTTAGACAAGCAATGTGCGATGTCTCTTTGTCTGCGAGGGAGACTAAACCTCGTTTCTATGGAGTTTTGGCTCAAAATTGGTGGGATAGCGACCCATGGTCTTTGGGCCGTTTGTGGAGCCTCGGCTCAAAATTTGATGGTTAGCAACCATGGAATAGTGTTCCGTTTGTGATACACGTGTTGGTGAGTTTTCATGCTCCCGTTTTGTGATAGGCCTCCCCCTTTTTGTGATTTCTGGATTTCTAGTTGATGATTTCTTGAATTTGTGATTCACCAATTTTTTTATTGGCATTGATATATTTGTCGATATTTGTGATATGGTGAATAAAATAAAGAATATGTCATTCTTTTCTGTGTTTTGAGATTTCGTGAGATATTGTATGATTTTTGTTGTTATTTAATGTATACTTGTCGCAGTATGGCATTATTGTTATCATACATTTTTGTCATGTACTTATTCTATCACATTTTATCTCATATTTATAGCAAGACTGATCCGTTTATTATTTTCTTATTAAATAATACTCGGGTAAGACCGAGATGTTGCAGGTGCCTCTGTTTGACTCCTCATTTGGGAACATTATCTGACTTTTGGCTAACTACTTTAGTTTAGTAGTTTTTGCTGTTACACATACGAGATAGAGACTCCTTGATGTATACATTTTCTTTTGTGTAGCACTTGTATCTATTATTTTGTGATATTGTGGATCTTGTTTGACCACTACTCTGATGTACACTTTTATGTCTTATATTCATATCTGTTTCTGCCTTTGAGATATGAACATCTGCGACTGATTTATGTTATGCTTATTTCTATATTTGTTTCCGAAGACCACATAGCCTCTGTGTAGTAGCTTTGTATTTGTATCGATATGTCAGATTTTCTCTTGAAATGAAATGCATATTATACTATCTGACATATCGATGCTCGCACAAAGCAATTACACGGACGGTCGTTCCTCAACAGCCTTATTCTTCATGCTAGTTGACGACATTACCTTGTAGTGTCATTGGCTAGCACGAGTATAGAGGTGGGGGCGTCACATTGAATGTCTTTTTTGCCCCTCCAAAGGAGATTAGGGCTGATTGATGAATTTGCCCTTTTTGAACCTTTCGATAAGATCGGAAAGTACTTCAACCTCAACTTTCCTTTATTTTCGAAAGGTCTAAATAATTTAATGATTAGACCTTTTGACAACAATTTCGTTAAAGTCTAAGAGTGCTAAACCTCTCGATTGCTTTCTGTATATCAGGACATCGTATAATCAGGTAACAAACACATAAACATATTTGCAGCTGTACAACATAACTTCAGAAATTTAACTAAAGTATCAAAATATTTATACACACACACGCACAGAGATATATATATATATATATATATTGCTTCATGTTACATTTTCCAAACGATTTGTCAATATGTATCTTAGAATTAGAGACCGAAGGCGATTAAAGGTGGTAAGATGGTCTTCCCCTTTTCTTACAGCCCATTTGAAATAGGCGGAAGGTCTGGAGCAAAATGGACTGGGTTGATGACGACGGTTCTACCTAAATTGGCTTATAAGCTGAGTAGGTTACCAACACCAGGTTTTCCCCAAAAGTATCCCAAATGGACAAATCCATCCAGAATGTATTTTTGGCAAGATTAAAAAGCAAGGAGTATATCATTCTCATGTGAGGGTCAAAGAAATTAGGCTGTAGGTAGTTCGTGTTGCTGGAATGTGCACTATTGACCTCCTCCGCCTCTTGCGGTTTGTTCAATAAGCCCAATGCAAAGCAGCAGCAACAATGTGGTGCTTCCATGTTGAAAAATGTGGATGGATTTGGTGGAGACTATAGGCAGCCACTAATGTTTCCCTTTTTATTTTTATTTTAGAAATAAATGTTTATAAAGATTAGAAGAGAGAGAGGGAGGAACACCAATGGATTTTAATAGTGATTTTGGAGCAAAAAATGAGACATTCTCTCTTCTTTTCTAGAGACCACCATTAATTGTTTTTTTCATTTGGTATAATTACCGTTCCATTTTTGATTTGAAAGCAAGTGTTGGTTAAGAATTATCCAGTGAAGCCCCACAAAAGATGATCTTGGTACGGCGCTTTTTGAAAAAGAGAAGCGAATTCCTAGCCTTACTCTGGACAATAGGTAGAGAGAGAGACATTTTGGTTAATTCTGTAAGAAGTATATTTCTGACACTTAGTCATGAAACTTTTATGTCCAGGTAAACTTCAGTGGGAGTCTACTTAAGTGCTTCTATTCTTATATAAATTAGGACCTGGCCTAAATCCTGATACATGTTATGATTTGCTTTGAATCAGACTGTTTTCCTAAAAATTTTCCTTAAATGGTTCAAGTGTTATAGGTTTAAGTATATTTTCAAATTCCTCTCTAAGTCCATTTTGTATGGATTGGGGGAGCGATTACAAATAGGTGACAAGAAATTTTTCTATGAATATACGTTTCTTGGTATGAATTTTATGTTTAGCTTGTTTGTACCATGCTATTCCAGATTATCTGTTCGTTAAATCATGTCGTCCTAAGAGACCAATCTAGCCAATATGTTAAAATTGTGGAAGGCTTTCCTCAAAAATGTCTTAATATTAAGGACCATAGAGTAAACATTTTTCATACATAGAACACCCTCACTCCTTACCCGGTTTCCTCCGAAAATAGAAGGAAAATTTCTTGTAAAAGAAATTAGAATATTTTATTCAATATTGATTGAGGGTTAGGCTATGGTACTCTCTTAGACAAGAGATGGAATTATAGAAAATATACACTCGTTATCACTCTAGATAGGGTTATTACAATTTATTATCAACAGCAAGTCTCAATAAGAAACACACCCTAATATGTATTCTTATTGCTAAAATAAAGAAATTTGATTTTTGTTTTGTTTGGTGATATGGGAGACTCGAGCAAGACTAGTTTTATCTTTCGAAGTCCTTGTTTCAGAACTTGCAATAACCCAGAATAGGTTAAGAATGGAGTTCAAACGAATTAAATTTTCACAAAAATCCTTTAATTTTGAAGCTCAAGTACCACACCATTCAAAGTTCTCTAGGGAAATCGAGATTTTAAAGTTAAAACTTCAAGAAAGGGGGCTGAGATACTGAAGTTTTAAAGCACTTCATTGGTGGAGATACTTGTGTAAATCATGACTATGAGTAACCAAGTTTTATGAGAGGATAAATGTCTTGGAAAAAAAATTAAAGTTAGTCTGGCACTACAAATCTTCAGAATCCATAATCGGTAATTTAGTTTCGAATATCGATTCAATAATATCTATAAGTTTTATACGAATGGTTGACGAAGTCACAAGCATCTCAATATATATAGCTTGGTAGTGCTATGTAGCATAATGTAATGCGATACTTATAATATTGTAAGTGCTACCGGTTTTATTGCTTTTGTTTGCAGCTTGTTTTCTCTGATTCGGATATGTCCTTTGGAGATTGACGTGTTTATCAGCTTTCCGTTTTAATCCATGACCCCTCTCTTGATTAAGTGAATCTAGATTCCTTGCCATCTTGTCTTTCCTACAAAACATGTAGCACATATTACTCTTTAATTGTTAGTTTGAAATTGACAAACTAATCTGAAAGGCATCATTTGCTTAGATTAGCAAATTATTGTGGCAATTGTATGAAAAGTAATTCATTTAAAATGTTAAGGTCTTATTTTTATCCATAATGAGGGATGATTGTAGATTTAGTCTCTTCACTTGTTCAGCATTCCTGAAAAATAGTTAATATTAAGCTGTTCATAATTATCGAGATCTATATTTGCTCAATAGAGGACCTAATGGGACACTTATGGTTGAGATCTTGATATGGTAGTTTTTGGATTCATTCCTCATTATCAAGGGAATCTGAGAATATACAGCCTAAAGCTCCCATTAGAAGATTCTTTAGCAGCGATCTTTTTCCAATAATATTCCTTGACTTAGGTTAAATTACTTGAGATGAGTAGTAGTCCAAAGATTTTGTACCCAGATTAGGGCTTTCAATAATCAGTAGCCTTAGCATCTAAATTTTTGGTATTAATGATGGAGCTTTACAGGATGTCGTCGAACATAGGTTCGGGTATTAGAACATATTTAGATAATTTGGCAGTCGCTTTTTGGTATATTTTTGGTAATAAGCAAATGATACATGCTGTGTCATTTCTGATGATGGACATTATAAGGACAGAAATTTATATTTGCTAATAAGATATTGGAATCTTTAATTTGGAATTACTAGTAAAAGTTTGGAAAACCGTACATGGTAATTAAGTAACAGAGGTCCGGAATGTTGGAAATCGGAGTGTCTAGAACACAATGTTGGACCTTAAGGCTATTCAGACACAAGAAGCGGTGAAATGTGTATTAACTACTTACTTATGAATATAAAACTGTATTTACTCAAACTGCAAACAGAAAGAAAAAAATCAAAGAATAAGTAAGTAATAAAGTAAAATGCAGTAATGTAAATAACACCTGGATTTTTATAATGGTTTGGATTAACCAATCCTACATCTAGTCCAGCACTCTATCGTGTAGAATTCCACTATAATCGGTTGCTTTCCACGGATGGAAAGAACACCTTTACAATCTTGGTTTCACAGACTACAAGACACACCCTCCGATTTTACAGGCTACAAGAACATCTTCTCCTTATCACCAACAACAAACTATGATAATTAGTCGTATCTTCAATACAGATTCTTGCAAATTTAGTACAATGATCCTATAGACCTCCAATGGCAATATATATTTGACTTCTTTGAGGAATAGGATGAAATCAGAGAGCGAATGATGTGAATTCAAGTACAACTCTTTGATATTGTGTGGTTTGCAAATCAGTGAAGAATTGGAGTGAAATAATATCGATTTGCAAGGAGATTGGAAAAGTATGAAATGGATTTGTTTTGTAAATGTTTGGAGAAGAAAGAATAAGAGAAAATAAGAATTATTGATGTTAAAATTCATTTTCAAAGGCCTTTATATAGTGGTTGAAGAGACAAGTCTTTTGGTGAAGAGGTGGAGGGAAATGTCTCTTCATTTAAAATTTGAAATTCTGAAAAACGACTAGCATGTCGTCATTCTAGGTACCCCCAAGTCGACATGGGTGTGTTGCAAAATGAACAGAAACACTAGTAAGTGTTGCAAATTTTCAGCAATTCAAATTACCTTATATTTTTGGATTTTTATGATTCGGTTGAGGTTAATGGTTGATGATCTTCAAGTATAATTGCCATGAGATCTTTAACAAGGTATTCTATGGTTCAACCAACTCCTCATCACTTCAAACACCTTTATCCTTCGGCATTCTTCTCTAATTGGGTTTTGTTCTTCAATTGCTTTAATTAATCTTCTTTTATAATTCATTTGCTCCCATTGTATTCTTGTTTATCTCTGTAAATGTCTCTATAATATATCTGATATGACTACATAACTTGGAGATACGTAAGTAGTAATATTTATGTGGTTGTTGTCATCAAAATCAAAACCTAGGGTATTAACATTGAATACCTGGTGTGACACTTGATAATTAGTAGAACACCAAAAAATCAATCTTGGAATTTGGGTAATAGAAGTTTAGAATACCATATTTGGCAGTTAATAATGAAGGATTAGCTTATTAGCCTAGCGATGTGCAATAAAAGACCGAAATACCATTCTCGGTAATAAGTGATAGAAGTCAAGAATGCTGCTGCTAGAATTTCATTTCTGGTAATAGAAGTCCAGGGTACAATTAATAATGAAAGGCTAGAATACCTTTCTGATAATAAGTAATAGAAGACAAAAATACCATCTTTGGTAATGAGTAATAGAAGACAAAAATACCATCTCTGGTAATAAGTAATAGAAGACCAGAATACAATTTCTGGTAATTAATAGAAGACCAAAATACCCTTCTGGTATATGTTCATGAAGAGAAGTTAGAGAATTCTTTCCGATTTAGTCTGTTGAATGTGCTCTCTTACAAGCTTTGAGGATGTCTTGCATGCTTTTGCCTTCTCGGATCTGAGTTTTCTTTGTCCATTTGTTATTGGTTTTGGCCTATTTCAGGCGAGAACTTTTTGTCCGATTTTGTGCTTATTTCAGCAAAGCCCATTTCAGGATTTTTATCAATTTAAACACTACCGACCTTATGGTGGTTGCTATTTTATGCGATGCCAATTTATGCCGGTGCCTACTTCAAGCATGGACGCTTCTTAGTCTGTTGGACATTTCATCCGGGTTTTCGGTGCACTTGGCTAGCTTATTCTGAAGCAGAGCCTGAGGACTTACTCGACGTCCCTCTAGGAGGTGCCTTAACCTGGCCATAGTGTGACGTGGTCAAGAGCTTGTTCGGTACCTTGGCTAGGCTATAGTGTGGCGGGACCATGCGATTTCTCGTCCTTACTCCAGAAGGTACCTTATCCTGGCCATAGCTTGATGCGGATAAGTGCTTGTGCTATTTTAACCTGGCTATTTCTAGTTTTGGCACGGATAAAGGCATACGCCCTCTCTCCAGGAGGTGCCTTGACCTAACCATCTTGGTGCGGCCAAGGTCTTTCTGCCATTATTGGTAGCCTACCATTTTAGATAGTCCAAGTTCAAGGAGAATTTCACTCCCGATTATGTATATTTTTCTTATTTTGAGAATAGAGTCTTTATTTCATGACTTGATTCGTCCTTTACAAGTCACTTTAGCTCTCCTTGTCTTAGAAAGTGTTGGACCATTTTCCAAGTACTTTACATTGATTGGTATCGTGTGCATTTATGAGATAGAAATTGCAATATAAACCTTCAGATTTCTTTCAAACCGTGGCTTTTTCTTCTAAGAAGGCCAATAATTCAGTTCCTCTTTGGTTCTTATATAGACGTCTTCAATTAACGTTGTAAGATTATATTCTTCAAGAAGCATTGACTTTTGAGCCATCTTTGGCTAGCATCTAATTCTTTTGCAGCTTAGTTCAAATGTTTCTTTTTGAGGAGCAGGTTCTCTTTTTATCGCCCGTTGCCCTTCTTTCAAGGGAATTTCTTTCAGTCTTAACGTTTCGGTTGGAAATTCCTTGGTAAATTTTTATATTTCCTCTTTTATCTTCCTTCTTTCTTCAATTGAGGATTTTTCCTTTTGTCCGCAGTTCTCCCTAAAATGGCAAGCCTCATTAATTATCTTACTCCACTTGTACGTGAAACTATTATAGTCCTTTATCGTCTCTTTTTCAAAGATAGTTCCCAGGGAATATGACTAAATGGTTCTTCTCATTCGATTCAAAATTTTGTCACTTCCATTTATTCTGCTTCCAAGTGCAAAGATTGGGGTTGGTCCCACATGGAAAGGATTTAAGCTCCATTTCTCAATGTCATAAGAATCTGCCTTCTTTTAGTTTATAATTTTCAGTGCCTCAAGCCTTAACCTTTGTTTCTCATCCTGATTGGAATCTTTGATATTTACAAAGGAAAGCCTTGTCAGGTGTGGTAGGAAGATCCTTGTTCCGACCTCTTAAATCTTTTAGCCATGATGAAACAACATAAGAGAATTTGATGTGGAACTGGTTTAATGAGAATCAGAGAATTATAGTGTCAGGAAATCAATCAAGTTGGAGGTTCGAGCATTCCTTCTAGCACCAAAAATGTTAACCAAATTATGGTCGACACCCTAGATAATCCTAATAGATAAAGTTATGGGGAAATGGTTGAAAGTAAATCTCTTAGAAGATCAATGAGTGTTCGGTTAATAATCCTAGAGTTATCCAATTAATGGGATTGAGCTGAACTACACCGAGAGGTTGATAATCTATAGATTTCTCTATATATCTTTGCTTGGGACTAGACTTTGAACCCGACCTTTCGATGTGGTGAAAGAGGCCTAGGTACAAGATTGAAAGAGACCTTCCGGCCTTACGAAGTTAATGTAGAATGATCTCCAATTTAGTTGAACCTTTATAAGATCCTCTCGAAAGTAATTTCCTTGAACATGATAGAATTTCCTTAGTCTACCTTATACATAGAGTTGACCTAGATCCTTGCCGAAAGGTTAGGTACATAGATGGTTGGGGTCCGATGGGTTGCTAAGATTGTCGGGATATGACATTTTATGACTCTTGTCGAAAAGTTCGAACCATAGATTTTATGATTTCGAAAGTTTTTATGAAGACGATTCAAGTAGTCTTCCCTTATGGTTGGAGGGTTTAGGTTGCAGGCTAGAGGTTTCCAAAGGGTTATAAAGATTTTCTAAAAGGGAATATCATTATCTTTGTTGACGAGAACCTTTCGGAGGGTTTGCCGTTGAAAATTGAATTAAGCTAGCAAAGATTAAGGTAAACTATAAAGTAAATTTACAAAACAAAAGACTTCCCTCTGATCCATGAATAGACTTTACTTGTTATTAAATTCCCCAAATCACTACCCAATTAGGGTTACAGAGCTATGATTTAGAAGTTACAAGATTAGAATATGGAAAAATCTGCCTCGAAACAAGTCCCCTTGGGTCTTATTTATTGATGCCGGCAGCCACGCTTCCGTCACTATGCCTTTGGCTGGGTCGGTTCCGTTCTTATATACAGTTGCTAACCTTTCGACTTCATCGAAAGGTTTCCTTTTTGCATGTCATTGTGGGTCTTTAAGAACTGCTGAAGGATTTTTCTTCTATTTGTTTTTACGAACCTTTTTCCCTTGTCGAAAGGTTTGTTATAAGTACGGTGTGTGAACCTTTCGGCGGCACCTGAGGGTTCCCAGCTTTTGTGAACCCTTCAACTTTGGCAGAAGGTCGCTTTTTATATGAATGTTGCCGAGAGCCGAGATTTCCATGAATGTTGTCGGAAGGTACCCTTACGTTCTTTACTAACTTATGAATGTTGCCTTCATCATCGACCCTTCGACAACGTCGAAAGGTATTCAATAGGTGTTCCAACCAACCTGGAAGGCTTATTATGCCTTCGTAAAGGTTGTCATAGGTTTGCATGCCGTCTTGACTTCTTTGCCTTCATCGGAAGGTAAGGGATTCTTGAATACTATGGAATAATACACTCCGTCTACTCCGAAAGGTCTAAAACCACTCCGTTTTGTTAATGGCATCCCTTCAATCTCTTCGGAAGGTCTGATCAACTTTCTCTTCTTTTTGTCCTTTGTTTGAGATCTTTTGACTTAAGCGGAAGGTGAATTTTTTGAGTAACATCATGTGTTATCATTTATATCGCATAGGCATATGTCGCTAAATAGTATTCATTGACTAGTGTTGTTTATTTATATTTTGTGTTGCTATCTATCTCTTTTAGGCGTGTGTCACCTATTACATCATTCGTTGGCGTGAGTTGCCATTTCTGTGATTTGTCCACAAATGACTATTTGTATCAACGCGGAGGAGATTTTATTTATAGAGATTGAGCGATATATTTGGGCTATGCTACGCGTAGCTCTCTTTCAGTCATGTGTCACCTATTATATTGTTTGATAATGGAATTTCTATCGAATTAGAAAACAATCGACAAATTTTGAAATAAAAATAACCGCAAGCGCACGGCATACAATTTTAGCACATGGCGAGTATGGATCGGTCCGTAGGGAATTTTTAACATTTTAAAACTTTCTAATCAATCAAATTAGACCAAATGAGACATGATTGTTAACTAACAACAAAATGAAGCTAAAACTTAGAATGAAAATGGGATTAAAAACTATGCGATTAGAAAATAATTTAGAGGCAAATCCACTATCATATTTATATAAATTAACAAACATACAATCTGTGATCTTTATTTTTGATATTAACTGACATAAATGTTGCATTAATCGTAAGTATGGTTTATTTATGTTATTAATTAACATAACTTAAACCATCAAACTATATGCAACAAATAAATCACTTATCAATTCTAATGAAAATGAAGCCAAAGCAAAAGCTATTTTGAGTATAATCTATTTACTAGTAATATAGATCATCAATTTATTTTTACTTTCATTTCAAAATCAAAAACCAATTAGAAAATATTAACGTAATTTGTATTTATATTGAATAAGAATAGCTCATTTTCATATGCAACATAAGCTATCAAACTCACTTGTATAAACTTACATCAAAATCCACTTTCATGAAGCACAAACAAAAGAGATCATAAATTGTAGAAATTTTGAAATTATATAAAGTTTGAGAGCTTCATTACCCCTAAATGGAAGGGGTTTAGCTACTCATATGTGTTATCATATCAACACATGTAAATTTCAACATTGGAAAGCAAAGAGAAGTAGAAAATAATTAAAAGAAAATAGATTAACTACTTGCATGAAATAACATTAAATTAATTGCATAAATGTAAATCTAACTATGAACATGAAATGAAAGAGAGCATAGAAATGAACATATGCATAAAAGTAAAGAGAAGCATATAGAAAAGAAAAGAGATAGAGGTTAAGAAGCCATTATTATTCATGTAACTTTGAGCTTACAACTTGCTTGCTAATTTTCCTAAGAAAAAATGAGAGTAAGAAGATATTTACATGTACATAAGAGGGCTATTTATACATGCTTGAACTCTAATTCAATTTTTAGGGTGCTTCCCAAAATGCCATTTAGGAAGTATGGCCACTAAGTAACTATTAGCCACTAATTAAGCCATCATCAAATATTCATGAAGCTTTAACCGCCACTTAGTTGTCCATCAGATTCTAATTGTAGATTTAGGTAGGTGGGTAGGTGGGGTCCTCCATGATCATGTATTAGAATTATTTCCATCATCCTTCCTTTGTAGTCTCTTGTGCATGCATATATCTTCATGAAACCCTCTTCCATATGCATTTAAATTTCTATAAAAATCATAAAAAATGTCCATGTAAAAATTCTCAAATTGACACATGCACAAAAATGACCATTTTACCTCAGTATGAAGATAATAAATGATGATTTGAAAATAACCGAATTTTGGTTTGAACATGTTAAAATATCTAAATATGACATTTATTTAAGTAAAAATAGATAAAATATGGATGTATATATATACACACACACACATTTACGTGCAAATCAAATAATCCACACACTTATCTTTTTGTTCGTCCTCGAATAAAGGAAAACTAAAATAAATCCATTTTCGTAGGGAGCACGATTGCAATGAGCATATACAACAAACCGTTAAACCTCTGGGTGTCCCCAATAGGACGAGTGTTGTTTCGTAAGGGTTTTAAGTGGATACTGCCCACAAAATCCAAATGCAAGGTGAAAACATTTACAAAATGTAAGATTTATTTACAATTGGATGAATACAAGTTTTTGGAAGTCTTTACAAATGAAGGATATACTTTCAAATCGACGCTAGTAGGTTAAATATAAGTTCTGGTCATTATCAAGAAATTTAAGTCCTTTTACTTGTCAAAATTTCAGACAAAAATTAAATTATCAAAACAGATAGACTATAGTTTGGCTTGTTGTTTCGGTTGATAACACAATGTAATTATGAAATGGATTCTAAGTTGATTATCAAAGTTTGTCAAAGTGGTATTTTCATTTCTTTTCAATAACAAGTTAAATCAAACAAGTCAAAATAGTGTTTGGATTTTAATTGCTTAATCTCTCTTATTTGAAAATTTTATTGATATTAACAATGTTTACATATGCCCAACTCAGATAAACTGAGGCCAGATATATCACCCATGCAGTGCCTTCCGAGCTTACGTGAGGGGAATACAGAGCTAGGCGAGCGAACACACAAGTGTGAACACTTATTGACTATAGGTGTTATTAGTAAAAGAATTTTTATATACTTACACGTAACTCAAATAAACTGAGGCCAGATATACCGATCGTGCAATGCCTTTTGGGTTTATGTGAGAATGGTATAGAGCATAGTGAGTGAACACATGAGTGTGAACACATGACCCTAGGTGTTAAAAAATATGTACATATATACAAATGTTTTTTTTTTGATTGAAAATTTTCAAAGGAAAGGAAAAGGCATTTTTTTGGATTAAAAACTAAGTCAAGTAAAATTTACAATTTTTTTTTGATTTTGGATTTTACTTTTTGTTTTATTTTTTAAATATGCATGAACTAATGCAACTAAAGGAATGTAAAGGACTTAATTAAAGTTTTCTGTCCTTAGTAGCTCCTAACCCAAAATTTTATAATCACACTTTGTCTTAATCAACAAAAATATTTCTTAGCCAGATAATGAGCGGCGGTTATTGGTGCCCCACGAATCACCGTAGCAATGCAACCAAAGGTTTAAGTACCTTCAAAGGAGCAACCACTATAATATATACAAATCACCATAATATTCATAAATGCTTATTACTCTACCGTAGCCTAGACACCAAGAAATAAAATTGTTCAAAGTAAACAATTATGAAGATAAAATTAAGCCCTAGATGAGCTCATGACACCCTTAAGTCGAATGTCTAACCTTTATTATTAGTCAAATTCTATGATGAAATGCGATTTGCGGGCTAAGGAAAGGGTGATGAAATCTCTCACTTTATGTGAATTGAGGCATTACCCTTAGAAAATAGAACAAGATGAGATGAATGCAAAACAAAAAATAAATGCGAATTTACAATGCAACTAAAATGAAGTTTGTTTTTATTTTGGGACTTTCATTTATATATATATATATATATATATATATATATATATATATATATATAAAAAAACGAAAATGCAAGCAGCCAACAATGTAATTCAAATAAAAAACAAGGGAAAAGGTACGATACTAGAGCATGTAGATTATTAGCAATTTATTTTTAAGCCGCAAATTTTCTTTTTTTAGAGCAAGGAAGCAAGCAATTATTTTTGGCAAGCGCTTCTTTTGTTTGATATTCCACTTTGACAACCTAAAGTGAAAACAAGATATATAAAATTATTATTTTTTAAATATGAATTAAGTAACTAAAACAAAGCAAGAGTAAAACAATTGAAATCAAAAGAACTAAAAACAAAACCAAAGATTTTTTTTTTCTTTGTTTTTAACAAGGAAACTAAAAAATTAAAAAAAGGTGCAAGAAACAACTTAAAAAAAACTAAAAAGAAACTAAAAAAAGAAAAAAAACCAATTAAAACAGGTGGAAAATAGACATAAGGACAAACTTTGAAAAAAAATTAGGCCGAAGGACAAACTTTGAAAGTAATTAGGCTGAGGGACAATGCTAGTTAGAACTAGCATTTTATATAGTGTAAAAACTGAATAAAATGCTAGTTAGAACTAGCATTTTGTATAGTATAAAAACTGGATATAATGCTAGTTTGAACTAGCATTGTCCTTCAGCCTAATTTTTTTCAAAGTTTATCCTTCAGCCACAAAATGAATCTTGGTGTCCTTGAGACAAATTTTTTTATCAAAGTTTTTCCTTTTCCTAATTCTCTCTTAAAACAAAACGAACAAAGCAATTTTTTTTCAAAAAGGAAAAACTTCTAGCCAACCCGGCCCAAAAACAATTCCACGGCGCAGTTCAAATGATCCGTGACAACCAGAAACAAAATATGTTTCTTTAGTTACCGACTGATACTCTCTCGTAGAAAAAAAAACTTCGTAAATCAAAATTCAATTCAATCTTAATACGAGTTCAACGTTTTTTTTGCAAAGTTACGGTACTCGTGATGTTTGCGATTAACTGAAGTTGCAACGATGGTGGTTCAAATTTAAGGTTGCGATGTTCGCGGCCAACAATGCTTGTGGCATATGGTTTAGGCGTTCATGGGGATGACGATGGATCAATTTGGATTGGTTCTGGTAGCTTCTGGTTGTGGATTGTTGGTTGGTTGTGAAGATGGATGCGGTTGATCGATTTTGGTGATTTCGCAAGGTGGGTTTAGGTTGCGGTGGTGATCGATTTGATTTTAGTTTAGGCGATGGGTGGTTGAGTGTTACAAGTCAAGGAAGCAAGAAGGGGATTTATAGTGGGTTTGGGAATTAATTTGCATTGGCTGCAGAATTGTGGAAGGATGGGACTAAGAAAGGTGTGGGTTCGAGTTGGATTAGGTCGCTGTCGTTGAACAGGTGGTGGAGGGCAGTTGTCTAGGATGGACCTGTGGTTTCAACTACACAAGAGGTTCATGCAAGGCAATTTTTTTTTGTAAGAGAGGTTTGGGATGTTGTCAGTGGAGGAAGGTGTTAAACTTGTTAGAGACGTTTGGATTGAACTATTGATCAGGTTGTCAGTAGCGAGGTGTTCAAGGCTGTTCGATGTGATGTTTGGGTTTGCGATTGCAGAGATGTATTTGAGAAATAGCAATTGTGTGATTTGTGTTGATATTTGAACAATGGTGAGTAGTTGATGCCCGAATTGTTGTAAGTTGGACAACAAAGTTGGTGGGTATATGATGTTAGGCTTGATATATGATGAAGGCAGGAAAATTATATGCTTGCAGAAGAGCACAGAGGGGGACAGAGCATGGCAGAATGTTGGAATTGTGATCTAGTAGCAGGGTGTAGAAAGTTATAATGGTGATTGAGGAAGTGTTGTTATGATGGTTGGTTTGAAGGATGTAGTGGTCAGCCGAAAGGATATGGAAAATGGAATATGTGAAGAATGTGATTATGTGAAGAATGATAGGAAGTGGTGGTAGGATGCGGTGGGTTGTAACAGTGCAGTATCGGGAAAATTTCTGCTTGCTTGATTGGTTAGGCAGTTGTAGTGGGTGATTGCTCTGGTGAAATGGAGGGCAGGCAAGTATGATATGGTGATCTACAAGGAAGTATTGTAGAGTGTTTGGTGGTCTGTTTGGTATGAAGAGATGGCAGTGCACTGTCCAATGCAGCAATTTGAAGTGGCGGTCTATGTTGTTGGTGATGCTATGTAGGTATGTCGAAGGCTATGGATATGTGTGCAGTGGAGTGAGAGGAGATTGCGGTATGGGAAGTGAACAATGGTGCACGGAGATCTGGGAGGTGTATGAAATAGTGTCATGGAGGAGATTGAAAGTGGGTTCGGCACTAGGTTGATGTGGTATCTGATGGTTAGTGTGTATCAGTGATATAAGGAGGACAAAAGTAGAGGATGTGTATGACTGGTAGTATGATAATGTATGTCCAGAGAGTGGTGATGGTTGGTTGTGCAATGGAGTCATTGTAGTATAGTGGGGAGTATTCCCGCTTGTAATGCGGGTGACCCGGGTTCGATCCTCGCAACGATGCCAAAAACGTGCATAAACCAATTAGGAAATATTGTAATTAGTAATTTAGATCATCAAAATTTGTTTTTACTTTCATTTCATAATCCAAAACCAATTAGGAAATGTTGACGTAATTTATTTTTATGTTGAATAAGAATAGCTTATTTTCATATGTAACATAAGCTATCAAACCCACTTGTATAAACTTACGTCAAAATCCACTTTCATGAAGCACAAACAAAAGAGATGATAAATCATAGAAATGTTGAAATTAAATAAAGTTAGAGAGCTTCATTACCTCTAAATTGAAAGGGTTTAGCTACTCATATGTGTTATCATACCAACACATGTAAGTTTCAACATTAGAAAGCAAAGAGACGTAGAAATTAATTATTAAACCAATTGCATAAATGTAAATATAAGCTATGAACATGAATGAAAGAAAGCATAGAAATAAACATAAGCATAAAAGTAAAGAGAAGCATGTAGAAAAGAAAAGAGAAAAAGGCTAAAAAGCCATTTTTGTTCATGTAACTTTGAGCTTACCGCTTGCTTGCTAATTTTCCTAAGAAAAAATGAGAGTAAAACGATATTTACATGTACATAAGAGGGCTATTCATACATGCATAAAACCATAATTCAATTTTTAGAGTGTTTTCCAAAATGCCCTTTAGAAAGTGTAGCCACCAAGTAATCATTAGCCACTAATTAAGCCATCATCTAATATGCATGAAGCTTTAACCTCCAATTAATTGTCCATTAGCTTCTAATTGTAGATTTACCTTAGTGGGTAGGTGGGGTCCTCCATGATCTTGTATTTGAATTATTCCCATCATCCTTCCTTTGTATTCTCTGATGCATGCAGGTATCTTCATGAAACCCTCTTCCAGATGCAGCCAAATTCCTATAAAAATCATGAAAAATGTCCAGGTAAAAATTCTCAAATTGACACATGCACAAAAATGACCATTTTGCCCCTGTATGAAGATAATATATGATGATTTGAAAATAATTGAATTTTGGTTTAAACATGTTAAAATACCCAAATATGATATTTATTTAAATAAAAATAGATAAAATATGGATGTATATATATGCACATTTAAATGCACATCATATATCCTTCATTAGCACGAGTTGCCATTTTTGTGATCTGTCCACAAATGTTTATTTGTATCAATGTAAAGGAGATTTTATTTATAGAAATTAAGTGATAAATTTGGTCTACGCTACGCGTAGCCTCAATATACATAATGATAACTCTATAGATTTTTTTTGGATTTGAATGTTAATTCTATGATTTTTAGATATGTAATTTACTCATTGGTGTCAACTCTATGATTTCTGATTTGGTATGTTTCTTAATGATTGAGATGACATCGTTGATATCAGCATTGACTATCTCTTATATATAAGTTATCTGGGTGATGATTGCTTTGATGGTTATTTATGGTTTATACACACACACACGTGCGTGTGTGTGTGTTATTATTTAATGATTATATCGTGCTTCCATTATTGTTACCTTTGATTAGACATAGTCTGACCCATGTGTTATTTTAATAATACTCAGGTCTGTGCTTTTTAAGTACAGGGACATTGAGACCAAGTTTTATTATTTAGGCATAGAGGAGATTAATTATTTAGTATTGTTGTATATTGGTTTGTATTATATAGACTCATGTATGTACATGACCTGGTAGTGTACATTATACTTTGTATATTGTATGTTTTATATTATTGACGTGATTGACTATGTGATCTCTACTATATATTGTACATGATGCATTACTCTGTCCTGGAGGCACATGTATCTATAGCTTTGTACAAATACTGTGTAAATATAGATGAATTATACATTTGACGTCTAAATGCGTACCAATGTTAGTCGAAGTGAATATATACGTATGTACCCTATATTGCCTCGTTCTCTATATCATGTGATAGTATTATATTATAATACTCATGGATACTATAGGTACAGAGGTAGGGTGTTAAAAAAGTGGTATCAAAGCATGTTTTAAGACATTACATTGTATATAAGAGACCAGAATCGAGACATTAGATGAGACTTAGAGTCCCTGTCCCCTTGGGTGTAATGGGAATTTAATTTATAGTCAGATATAATTGGAGTATATCCATATTACATAGTGTATGATGATTGTAGGAGTAATCATATGGGGAAGTATTTGTTATTTTCTATATGTATAAGTTATTTGGATTTTGATATTATGATTATGAATGTAAATGTAAAATTATTGGCTTTGTATTACTAAATATTGAATTGTAATGTTTTGATTTGTTTTTATAAGAGTGAGCAGTGGAATTATTAGTTCCCGGTAAGTATCTTAATTTAGTCTCCTATGATTATTTGATAATTACAAGTTGTGAGAATTGAAATTTATTTTAGGATTTGAAGATGTGGATATGTATATATTTATAATTTAAAGATTTGCCGTCATAATGAGTCAATTAAATTGGAATTATTTTAATAGGTAATATAATATTATTCTTAAAATGTTAAACATTGAAAATAAATTTAGACTTTTTCTCCTAGATTTAATTTAAAGGTGTTAAATAATTATATATATCGATGGAAAAGAGTTTGCAAAAGAGATTTTGAAAATAATTTTGTTAGAGTGAAATGCTAAAAGTTAAATATTATTCTGAAAGACACTTTTATTAATTGGAAAAACGACATTATAGAAGGAATTTAGAATTGTATATTTTCGTTTTAGGACATCTAAGGATTATCTTATAAAAATTGAATTTTAAATTAAGTTTGAATAGAAGAGGAACGAATTGTTTTTTTGTGTGTCTATAGACACACACACATGCTATTTGAAAAATGAAATTATTTGAAATGAATAGTTTTGAGAATTTATAAATTAATTTACTTTGGTTAGAGTTTTGTAAAATAAATTTAACTGATATGAATAAGTTTATTATGATTGGCCTATCAAAGATTGCTCCTTATGGGAAATTGTGAGGATACAATTTTGTTAAGGAGGATGTCTTTGACAACACATTTTTTGAGTAATGTATAATTTAAATTAAGTACATCTATTTGATTGATAAAATTGGAACCTAAATATTTATTTGATAAGTTGAATTTGAATTATTTAATAAAAGGATTTAAGTTATGAAAGGAGATTTAAAATTTAAAATGTCAAAATGTAGGGAAAAGTACTATAGAAGCAATATAATTAAAATATTGTCTTTGTTCGATTAAGAAATGAATTTAAGAATTTGGAACTTGAATTCTTTGTACGTAAATGAGTATTAGTTTTATAAATGTGAAAATAAAAGTTTATAAAAATAAAATAAAATAAAATAATTGAAATATAAAATTTTTTTGAAACTTGAAATGAATTTGTGTATATATATTCAAACTAATTAGAAACTAGTTTATTAATAAAAAAAGTGTGTGTGTGCACACACACTTATTTATTCTATACATTTTTAAACTCTTGCCCATATCTTTCAGTCCTAAATTACTTGGACCCAAATCATATTCCATAATTCTCCTTTCCACTTCATAAACATACATACATGCAAGTCTACTACTGGAAGGGAAGATTACTCGAGAAACCAATCAAACGAAATTTCAATATTTTAGAAAATCAAAAACAAGTTGAACAAATTACTATAATTCATAAGATTTAAATATGTGGTCCTCAATGCTATTTTGTACCAGTGACATGAAGAAAATATGAGGTTGTGGTGAGAAGAGTGAGTACGTTCATGTAGAGAAGTGGAGGTCGAAGAGGGATACGTGAGTTCTGTTGAGTGGTTTTCATGCTAACATAACAACGCTTAATCTCATTCATTTTGATATATGAATTTCATATGTCATCGTAGGCGATCCACTGTTTGAAGATGACCTTTGACCGGTGGAACTATGAAGGCGACCGATGGATCGATCCTTGGTGATTTTGCTATGTCTATAAGCGTATGTGTGTGTGTTCTTCTTGGTAAGTGTGTGCATTTTAATGTCTTGCATGTATGCATGTATCAGTGTATATAGTGTGTGTTTGTATTACTTTAGTGTTAGTTGAATATGGATTTACATATACACACATAACTATTAGTGATGTTTGATTGTGGCCAGTGTATTCTTCTTCTCTTGCAATGATGTTTAATATTTATGTGTATTCCTTTAGTTTACTGATCTTTGTCCCATTTATGATCTTTCATTAGCATGCCTATATATCCAATCTAAGTATGAGTGGGTGGGTGAGTTTGAGTGTTTTGCTGTATATATTTGGTTGTGCTTGGGCGAAATTGTTGTTATGTATGTGCCTGTGATGTGTGAGTTTATATTTAAGTGTGTGTTATGCACACACACACACACACACACACACACATATATATATATAAGTGTGAGTGCCCGCATGTGCATAAATGTGTACATGTGGCAGAGAGAGAGCATGTGTAGTGTGATGTGTGCTAGTGTGTTCTTGGATATGTGAGTCGTCTTAAATATAGGGGTACATGATTTCTTATATATATTTATAAAAGTGTGTTTTTTGTATAGGTGTGTACAGTATTTTGAATGTGAGGTGGAGTGAGTGTGCGTGTTCCTTTTAGTGTGGATACATTTAGTGTATTTTGATGTGTGCATGCATTCTATGTATTTTAATGTGTGCATATTAGTATATATGCATACTGCTGTGTGCGAATATATTATATAAATGTGTGGTTGCTGCTGCTAAAGTAGTGTAGCTTTTCTGCCTTGTATTGCGTATGATAATGCATTGAATACCTAAGGCAGTGTTTTAAAGACCCAACTAAACCTCGGTTCGACCGCGGTTAACCTTGAAACTTAAAGCGTTATAGTGCCCAAAATAAAATACAACGCACTTGTGTGGACCCATGGTTTAACTTTGTAACCTTGAAAAAACCTCTTGAACCCAACCCTTAAAACCGTAGTTCTAAAAATTGAATAATACGGAGACTGACTTATAACTTTCCAGTTTTCTATCCTTCTAATTTTTCCCCCTAATTCTTTTTCTTTCATACCTTATATTTTAATTGGAAAGCACGTTGGAAGACTTACAGCTACATTTCTAACGTAACTGCCAATTTTTCGGATCTAATAGGTATTGGTCCTTCTGATTTAATCATTGTGTAAATTATGAGTCCCAAGTTGTGGAACTTCACTTTGTTGTTACAACCATATTAGAATTTTGTAAAATATGCAAACAAATATGATGAGATGCATTTTGTTACTTTGGCAGTGTGCTGGAAACTAAAAACTATGTAGCTGCTGGTATCAAAAAAAATTAGTATTAGAGTTTTGTGCACTTTGTTAGTATATTTTACAAGTGGCAGCTAAAAATATAGGATGAAGAATATGTTGGAAAACGAATATGTCTTTGCTTGGAAGCACAAGTACAGACATCATTTGTCAGTCTCTGGTTTCTACACATAACTAGAATGTGCTCTCTGTTTTCCAACATTAAAGGGGTTTAGTAATCATGACTGTGTAATTTAACATACTTCGCTTTGCAACTTTTGAAGGTGCTATTGCTTTTTAAATAATAATAGAATGTTATACAATCCAAGTTTGGCTGAAGAAACTAATCTTCATAGCATTGAAAGCAGTGTTTTCTTGACCCAACCATGCCGCAGTCCAACCTCGAATAACCCTGAACCTTGGACCACCACGGCCCGAAACTCAATCAGACCTCATTATCGATGAACCTTGGTTGGACCTTTAGACCAACGGTTCAACTGTCAATTTTACCTGTTGAACCATGGTTGTTTTGTTTTTTCTTAAATTCTTATAGTGTAATTCTCTCTTATTTTCATTGCTTTGAAGAAAATAAGTAAATATATAAAAATCATTATCGTTCCAAATTTTAAACCACTAACTTCATCATTTTGTTCTTCACTGCTGCAAACTACTCTAACACCACTGTAAGAATCATCAAGTTTGTATACCTTGAAGACCGGCCGTCTACAGCTTGTGTACATATCATTATTATTTCAATATTTTTGTGGATAGTTTGTAGATAAATATGCAAATTTTTCAACAAAAAATCACGGTTCCGATGGTTCGACCGATTAAACCATCAAAACCTTAAAACTTCAATCACCACGGTTCAAGGCACGACACGGTCATGAAAACTATGATTGAAAGCACCATACTCAATCAAGTAGAGTTAAAACTGATCTTGCATGGCAATATTGCACAGAAACAATAGTTGATGGACACTCAAAAATAAAGTGTATGTTTTCCAATAAAGTTTTCAAAGGGGGTGGGATTCGTCGCTTCAAATATCATATTTCTGGTTTATTCAGAGGAGGATGTGCATCTTGTACACGTGTGACTGATGAAGTTTAACATGTAATGAAGTTGAATATTGAAGGCAGAGATGTTTCTAAGAAACAAATTATAGCGAATATTGCTAGGGATCGTGCTTTTGGTAACGAATAAGAAGGCGATTTACTTTCTGGTTCAAGGAAAAGATTAACAACTACTAGCATATAACCTTCAGGTTTTAACAATTTGTTGAGTCCTGGGTTTATGCCAAGAACCACCTCTGGTTATTAACCAACTATAAAAAATGTACTTCAAGGCCAAGCAGTAAAGGATGCAGTAGGTCTAGCCGTTGCAAAGTGGTTCTATGATACATCAATTCCCTTTAATGATGTAAACTCGGTGTTGTATCAACCAATGATTAATGTCATTACTAGCTACGGAAAAGGATATGAAGGACCAAACCATTATGCATTGCATGGAAAATTATTAAAGAATTGTGTCGAATTAGTTAACGATTAAACAAGAAATACCGCGATACATGGAAGGAAGCTGGCTGTACATTGATGGCCGACGGGGATCAAAATGATAGAAGTTGGATTAACTTCTTGGTTTACTCTCCTAAAAGGTACATTAATTTGAAATTCATAATTATTATCTCTCTTATATCTATAATGTTTGATATTGAGTTTATGACTATTAACAATCTAGTACATATTTCTTCTACAGGTACATTATTTCTAAAATCAGTTGATGCATCGGCTGCTTCTAAAACAGTTTCAATGCTTTTTGGCTTATATAATGAAATTATTATATCATCAGGAGCCGAAAACATAATGCAAGTAGTGATGGATAATGCTGCAAACTACGTGGCTGCTGGAAGATTGATTGGGGCAGAATTTTCCAACCATTTCATGGTCCCCATGTGTTGCTCACTGTCTAAATTTAATGTTTAGTGATATTTGAAAACTTGAGCGGGTCTTTATAATCGTAGACCTAGCATCAAAGATAACAAAGTTTATCTATAATCTTTGCTTCGTATTGTTTATGATGCGATGGTTTACAAATGGGGGAAATTTACTTCATCTAGCTCCAACTAGATTTGCAACGAACTTCGTTGCTTTACAAATTATTTTAAGGCATAAAGATGAACTTATGGCTAGGGTAGCAAGTCAAGATTGGAAAGCATCCTCATATGCAAGAGACTAAAGGGTAAATAGTTTTCTAGCCATGTTTTTTTTCTCGATTTTTGGAAAGTGTGTTCCATGATTGTTAATATCACTGAGCCTTTTGTATGTGTTCTTAGACTTGTCGATAGTGATGAAAGACCTACGATGGGTTATTTATATGCTGCAATACACAATGCAGGAGAAGATATGATACAAAGATTCTGTAGGAACAAAAGAATTCTCCAACCGTTTATCGATATCATTGATAACCGTTGGGATAGGCAATTACATAAAAGTCTAAATGCTGCTGGTTTCAATTCGGAGTATCAATATAATGCCGACTTGAAGCATATCTTTTGTCGTTTCGCTATTTTAGATGTTATTGAGAAATATTTAACTAGCAATTTAGAATTGGCTAGAGATCTTACAAAAGAAATTAAATTTTATAAGAATGCAGACTGTGAGTTTGGTAGGAACTCGGCCATTCACAATCGTTCACATACGTTTCTTGGTAAAAACTTAAACTTCAAATATTCTAAATTACCATACCATGTTAATAATATTTAATACGATCAAAAGTTAGACGAGTGGTGGTTAATATATGGAACAAACACACCAAATTTGAAGAAGCTGGCAATTCGAGTGTTGAGCCAAACTTGTAGCTCCTCCGAATGTGAGAGGAATTGGAGTGTTTTTGAACACATTCATTCAAAAAAAAAAGAAATCGTTTAGAACATCAAAGGTTGAATGATTTAGTTTTCATGCATTATAATCTTCGACTCGGACAGAGATATGCTACAATATTTATAAACTCTTAGTTATCTTATTTCATAAACTCAAGCAAATTGTTAACTTGTTATGTTGTTTGTTTAGACATGAATTAAAGGGACGAAACTATGATCCCATTAGTTTTCAAGAGTTTGAATAAAATAACATATGGCTCATGGATGCAGAACCTCCTTAGTTAACGATTGAGGAGATTGATGCTTTTTTTAATGGAGGTAATATCTTGTTTGTGTTATGAGAGCTCAAAATTTTGATATACAATAATGTTAGATATATTAGATATTTGATGAATATTTGCTTTATATGTTGTAGATCTAAATTGTAATGCTGACACACAACATGACAGTATTGGTTTAGAAGCATCCTTGCATGATTTAGAGGTTGACATTGCTGACGATAATAACTATAGTGGCTAGTGACATTGATATGGTCTATAATGAAGCAGGTTTGCAAGAAGATTACGATGGTGTAGAAACATTTAATTTTAATCCATCACTGTCATATACAACATTGTTACGAGAAGCTGAAGATGCTAGAGCTAGTACTAGATCATCACCATGGATGATGAATATTCGATCTAGTTTACTGTCATTATTTTGTAGTTGAAAATGCGAACACTAAGTATTGCTTTTATATTTTAGTGTACTGGCCTATTGGGTATGATAGCATTTTGATTTTGCAGGTTGTAAATTATTACTAGGTATGATTTGAGTTTCCGGATTGTAAATTGTAAGTGACATGCTTAATATTATTATTGTTGCTGCTGTTTTTTTGGTATGGAGTACTACAATTTGTATGGGTATCATGAATATTTTATAATTCAATTTTATTTCTTTTGTACATATTTGAATGCCATACATAAAATAAGATAATAGTCATTATCTATTGGTGCCATACGTACAAGTTCCTACCTTTTCTGTGAAATGATCCATACATATTTATATAATTTACTGTATTATTTAGGAAATGATTTATTTAATTAAAAAAAGAAAGCGCACGGTTTTGACGGTTCGATCGGTTTAACCGTCAAAACCTTGGGCCATGATCACCCATGGTTCGACTTGCGGTCTGGTATCCAAAACTATGACCTGAGGCCTTGCTTGCGTGTGCTGCTATATTACATAGGTATATGTATTTTCATGTAAGCATTCCCCATTTTACTGTATAATATAGTGAAGGTTAGCTTTTAACTACACGGTGTGTGATGGCATCCTTATAAATATTGCATGTGTGCGCTTTTGGGAATATGCATTTCAAGGTGTGTGCTGCATATTTCGTGCTTTGTGGTGTTCATGCTACTTTTTAATTTTCTACATATGTGGAGTGTGTTAGTGAGTGTGTTTTAGTATTTTGCGTTGGTTTGCATGAGTACAAAGAAATATACGTATGTGTGTGAAATACAAATGTTTTCAATACCAATTTTTACAAAATGGTACAGCTATACTATATGAGCTTTTGTATACTGAAGCTCCATATATGCTCGTGCCTTGTTTCACAGTTGAATATATAATATTTAATATTGTTCATGTTATATATATATATATATATTTGAAATTTATATATATGCACATATATGTTTTGTTGTGTACTTCATTTTAACACCAAAGATTCACCATCGAAACTAGGTTTTGATGAAGAGTAGAGGTTGCTGGAAGATCTTCCGCAAGAATCGAAGGATGCTTTTGGAAAATTCAAGATGGCTTCTGCAACTAAGGTTCCGCATGAGATGGTTCCGCCCAAAAGAGGCTTCCACATATAATAAAGACTTTCAACTTTGGTTCGCATAGTAGGGTTCCGCAGAAGAGAACTCAACGCTAACGGAAGACATTCCATTAGTATCGCATTCGTGGAAGAGCATTCTGCAAGTGATGGTTCCGCATTGAAGGACTTTAGCAAGAGACATCAGCGTCATAAACAAATATTACCTCCGCAATTCCAACTTGCTACCTCATTCAAAAGAACCTTTCGATTGGATCAAAATGGATGCTTTCGCAATAGAAGATCAGATCATCGGATGTAAGGCAATACCAATCAAGCACTTTAGAAGTGCCACTTACCTTCAGAAAGATTCTTTAGATGGAGTCGAAAGGTGCCCTTTCGCTTTAAACAAGCTTTCTTGCTAAACTAAAGAAGCAATTGATCGAAGCTATGGGCGTCGTATTCTCACCTTCTGATGGAGACAAGGGCATCCAGATGTGTTCAAAGAGCTATAAGTCAACCTTCCGACAAACCCAAAAGGCCTACTTTCGCATAACACTGGAAAGATGTAAGAGAAATCGACCGTCCGCTATGGTCACCATGACCCCTGCGGAAGGTGCCAACTCGCACCTATAAATAAGACCCGAGGGGTCCATTTTTGGGATCCGAAATTAAGTTTTTGAAATCATTACTGCTTTGAAAGTTTGTAACCCTAATTTCTAAATAAATTTGGGGCTTTTTCCAAGAAGTATTACTATTTATACTTCAGTTTATAATAAAGAATTTAATGTTTAAGATATTCATGTCTTTTATATACTTTATGTTGATAAATCAAATATCGATCCTCTTTTTTACATTTCATTGGTTCGAAAGATTCAAGGGCATCTTTCTACAGGATTCAATCCCCCTCCCGTGACCCTTTAAAATGGAGTATCAACCCGTTCCATTTGGGATCAACCCTAACCTTTGCTCTCAACAAGGAGAATTCGAGGAAGGAGAATCTATTTCTACAAATGAGAAGGACCATTCAGTCATATTACCATGGGACTAACTTTGATGGAAATGATAAAGGATTATGATAGTTTTACACACAAATGCAGTAAGATTATAAATAAGGCTCACCATTCAAGGGAAAACCATAAACGTATAGAAAAATCCACAATCGAAGAACTAAGGATAATAAAAGAAATAGCAAGTGGAAGTATAAAGATTACTTAGAAATTTTCGACCGAGCCCTTAAAATTTAAAGAAAGGCCCTTGAAAGAGGATCAACGGACAATAAAACGAAAACCTATTCTTTAAGAAGAAGTACTTGAACCAAGTCATAAAAGAATTAGACGCCGGTCAAAGATGGCTCAAAAATCAAGACTTATTAGAGAATATAATATTACTACCTCGATCGAAGATATCTATATTCAAAAAAAAAAAGAACCGAATTATTAGCCTTCTCAGAAAAACAAGCCAAGATTTGAAAGGAAACATAAAGGATCATATTGCAACTTTCATCTGATAATCGGACATAATACAAATCAATGTAAGGTACTTGAAAAGATGGTTTTACACTTTCTAAGACAAGGTAGACTTAAATAGTTTGTAAAGGATTGAACAAGTTATGGTTCTATTCCCAAAATAAGAGAAGTCTACATGGTCGGGGGTAAAATTCTCCTTAAATTTGGACTACCTAAAATGGTAGACTATCAACAATGGTAGAAAGCCCTTGGTCGCGCTAAGATGGCTAGGTCAAGGCACCTCCTAGAGGGAGAGCGTAGGACTTTAGCCGCGCCAAAGCCAGAAATGGCCAGGTTAAAACAGCATAAGCCCTTATCTGCATCACGCTATGGCCAGGATAAGGCGCCTCCTAGAGGGAGGGCGGATAATCCCTTGGTCCCGCCATGCTATGCATAACAGCCCGCAAATCCGTATCCCTTGAGTCAACACTATTCTACATCAATCAACTCAAGATGAACGGAAATACGAACCATTAGGGTTAAAGAAGAAGAGGTAGAAGAAGAAAATAGTAAACAACATCAGAATCTAACCATCGCAGCGGAATAAAATATAATAGATAATAAATTATCTTTACACAAAGACAAATATATCTGTTTATACGTAACATCATCAGAGTACATCATCAGAGTACATCATCAGAGTTCAACATCAATAACATACAACTGGATACACAGCGGAATAATAATCAAATACAGAAGTACGTATCGCCATCCAGCTTGTCCCCTAAGCTCCACGGCATCATATCCTGTATTCTATAATACTCGGTCCGACCCGAGCATTACAGTTAAATAACACTCGAGTCAGTCTGGAAAACCAGCGTGAGAAATTGCACTCAAATTGATTATTAAAGTTTCAAAAATCCTTTGAAAACAAAAGCATCTCGTAAGACCACGCCACAAATAAACATGTCGGGTTTTTACCTTACGATAGCAAAAACACTTTTTATTAAAATTCTCTGATATTATAATAGTGTCTATACAAACTAAAATAGAATCTAGCTGAAATGTTTGCATCTCACGTTTCAGCAATAGTTGGGCACAATCAAAACCGTACGGGCACGGAGGGAGAATGGATTTCCAACTAATGACTAGGCACTGGGGTACCACCTGTCACGGTTCCTGGTCTAGATCAGCGTACCGAGGATCACTCCCGACCCCCTGCAACACAAGACTGGGACTGCCCCTTACTGGATAATCCTGAGTAAGATCACCCCATGGTTGTGATCAGCAACCGCACCACTAAGCCGAAATAAAAGGGACATCTAGACAAGGATGACCTCAGCCGAAATGGGTACTACCCACCAGCCTTGCTGCATAACCCCTGATTTTCAGTCATTCCCAGTAGCGACCCGACTTTCTAACACCAGAAAATCGCATCACTAATTAAGAAAGAAAGGGATAGAAGAAGAAAGGAAAGAGAAGAAAGAAAGCACAACACATCAGAATCTCACAGCGGAACGATTTAAATATAATATAGAACATATACATAGTATCATATACATCAGAGTACACAACTATACATTTCAATTTAGACAGTTATAACATTTCTGTCTAATACAATACAAGACATCATACAGAATAACAACACAACGGAAACTCTAACTATAATCTACACGCTGAAGCCTCCTGCTCCATAGCTCCTCCAGATTTCGTCAAAGATAACCTGAATCACTTGACTACTCATATAGAATATGAGTACCCAAGAGTTTAATAAAACAGAAAATAAACACTCAGGTCAGACAGGGGTCTGGTTTGAGTAAACGGTTTAGGATTGCTTAACTTTAGAAAATCCTTTTGAAAGAAAAGGTATCACGTAAGACTTCCCACACATAAACATGGAAAAGTTTTTACCTTACGCTAACCAAAACATTTGATAGGAAATCCAGTGATATTATAATAGTGTCTAGGGTTATGAAATAGCCGAAATTGTTACATCTATTAAATTCCAGCTACTAGCCACAAAAGTGGGTAATACAAACAAAATCGTAGGGTCTCGTAGGAAAAATGGGTTTCCATCAATGGCAGGGCTACTGGGGTACCGCCCGTCACAGTACGTGGCCTAGATCACCTTACCGAGGAGTACGCCCACTCCCTTGCAACATAAGGCCGGGACCATTCCTTACTGAACAGTCCCGAACAAGACCATCCCGCAGTTGGCTGCAGACCAACTTCCCACAAAGCCGAAATAAAAAGGGACATCTAGACAGGGATGTATCTCGCTCTCTAGTGGGAGCTACCCACGAAGCCTTGCTGCACCTCCCCTGTTTTAGCCATTCCCGGTTGATGAGGCTTGAGGCTTCCATTACCTTTATAGGACACATCTATCTTAGAATGCTCATCGTCCACCTGATGATGTATTGAAAGCATTCAATCCATAATGGTTCATTGCGGGTTCGAACGAAACCGAAGGCACTATCTCGTTGCACTTATTTTGGAATCACCCTCAGAGTTAACGACCATAGCCCTTGCACTCTGAATCACCATCTCGAGCCTATAAGTACTATTCCGTCAACTCATTACGGAATCACCCACAGAGTTATACTGAGGTATAGCCCTTACACCTCGAGTCTTCACTTGCTCCACTTGGATTCACGACCTAACGTTTATTTTGGATCGGTGTGGTTTTCGGATATCCAAATATGGAAACCCGATCCTGGTCTCACCGAATCCAAACGCCATTTTAAATGTCCAAGTTGTACTTAAGGGATTTAACAATAGATATTCAGAAATATCACTTAAACATAAATGGCTGATTCACAACACATATAGATGATCTACTATTATCTCATTCATCCATATATATTACAAAGAAGCATATATTGCATTCACATCATCACACATCAACCAATGACATATAATATCGACCAATATTATTCACTCATCCAATGATACTAATCACCCAATCAAAAATCACTCATACACAAGGTTGATCCAACTTAAATAATTCAATTAATTCTTAATTAAATTGATTCTTACTCAATCACTTGGATTATCATCAATCCATCTTACCATTCATTAATTAATTAAAATTAATTAATAAACAACACTTAATTATTCACCTTAATTAATCTCTCTTGATTAATTATCTCTTAATTACTTTAAGTAATTATTCATTAATTACAATATTAATTAATCATCTTGATTAATTACCTCTTGATTATCCAAGTAATTATCTTCTTAATTACCCTTTAAAATTAATCACACTTTATTAATTATTCTCTAATTTTTCTGATAATTATTTCTTAATTATTCTTTATAATTATTCACACCTAATTAATCACTTTTAATTAATCACAATTGATTAATTACTTTTAATTAATTATACTTAATTAATTACTTTTATTTAAAACACTCTTGATTAATTACTTTTAATTACATCCTTTGATTAATTACTTTTAAGTACATTTAGTAATTTAAAACTTAATTATAAATTAATTATCCTTATATTATTAATTAACAATTAATTAATTATTCCATTAATTAATGATTACTTCCATTAATTAAATTCTTCCTTAATTAATTACTTTAACAAGTAATTAATCACTTAATTAATTACTCTTAATCCTTATATTAATTAATCATTAATTAAATATTTTAAACTTTTAATTAATTTTATTAATACTTTAATTAATAACTCAAGTGATTAATTCTAAATCACATCCACTTAATTACTCTCATAAATAATTATTTCTTACTTAATTACTTCTAGTAATTAACCACTTAATTACTTAATTACTTCATCAAGTACTTGTATTAAATTAACTCATAAATGACTAACTTAATTTAATCATAAATTTATTACTTAATTAATTATTTAATTAGTCATTTAAATTTAATTAAATGATTCATAACTTCTTATATTAAAAAGATCCCAAGTTAAGGAAATCATTTTCTAAATTAAATCATTTATATTTACCAAAATACTTTGATAAAAATTGAACTATCTTAATTATTTCCACAAACTTATTTAGCATTAATTAAATCAAAATTCTAAATTCACATAAGGTAAATCTTTATTATACTGAATTTCCAAATTCTGATCATTTCACTTTACTTTGAATTAAAATGTAACATTTTAAAAATCAATTTATAACACATTTAAATTACCTTTAAATCTTTAAAACTTTTCCCAAAGTTATTTAATAAAACTTATACTAATTTATTTCAAAATTCACATATTTTATTTTAAAACTTCCATAATTTAATATATATAAATTTGTTTAAAACTATAACTTGAAACAAATTAGTTTTATTGGTTAAAACTTGTTTATCTTTTGTTTAAAACCCTAAATTATTTACAAAAATCAAATTCCTTTGTTTCAAGCCTTTAAAAACTTTACTGACAAAAACCCAAAACCTGCGGCCCTAAAACCCGAGTCATCCCCTACACAAACCCAAGCAAAACCACGTTTACCCCGAGTTAACCCAAACCTACCCCCTGCTTCGAGTAAAAACACAGCAAACCCGAGGCCATCTCCGAGTTTCCCTCCACTCGCTCAAACCCAAACAGAAAACAAGAAAATCGTGCACGTATACGTGCACGTCGCCGATGAACGCTGGCGAACTCTACGCCGGCCACCTACAAGTCGCACTCAACCATTACATCGTATCGCGCAACCCAGAAACCACAATACGATCGCGAACCAAAATATGCCTATCGAATCCCAACAGTCGAAACTCCATCACTAGTAAATCCACTCCTTCCCGGCCATTCAATCCTCGAAACAACCCACACCCTCCACCGTGACTTCGCCCCAACCCCTAGAACCTAAAGCACTAGTGTTGTCAACTCCGATACCCCCACGACGCCGTGATGCCCCGATGAACATGTTGACTATATACGGGGTAAAAAACCCTACTTCGAACGATTACGGCCACCACAATCAAAGATAATTCACCAAACTATTTTTCCCGTGGTCACTGCTGACCCCTCAACCTTCGAGCACAACCACGACCACCACCTTGCCGTCGTTCGCTACAATTTGGTCAAAATGCTTAAAACACTCAAACCCCAAATTCACACAAGTTACCCAACTAAAATTTGTAATTCAAACTCCTAAAATCATGATTTCTTATTTACCATTCGATTATAAAATCAAAATTCAAATCTGAGTACAAATTTTTTTGTCCCAAATCAATATTTTACTGTAAATTTACAATCCCTGAGTAAAATATGCACTTTAAAATCCTATAAATATTTTTAGGTGATAGATTACTCATTTACAAACAACTTCTACTGACGCATCAAAGGCCCATATGAATCCAGAATTAAGTTATTGAATTTTATGATGAAACTGTCAATTTTAAATTTACACAGAGTATAAATTTTCAACTACCCAGGCATTCAACTAATATTAATTCAAACATGCACTCAATTTTAATCCAAGTATTCAATAATATTAAGATACTCAACCATATTAACATGATGAAATTCAGGTTTAAACTGTTTTTAAAAGGAATTATTTACTCACCTTGATAAAACATAAGATAGAGAACAAAAACTGTAATTTTTGTTTTCCAGGCCTTTGAAACTCTCTGCATGTTGAGTTCTAATCTAGCTGCTATTTTTTCCAGATCTTCATGTTGATAAATTTTCTTGAACAATTGAACTTAAAGATGAACTTGCATCGATTACTGATTTTCCAGCTTACCCTCTGATTTGGACTTGCATTTGCCTCCGCTTTACATTTTCCAGATTTTTGCATTTTACTTCTTTTATTATTATTTTTTCTGCATTTATTTTTTTGATCATTATTTGATACTACATTTTTGTTAAAATGAGATAATATTCAGCTGAAGAATAAAACTTATTTTATATTTTACAATTAAATTTTAAATTTAATTATTAAAGAAAAAGACATTTGTCACTTTAATGTTATAAGGATCTTACACTTGTCTTTAACACACTCTAAAATGTTTACAAGTGTCCTTAAGGTTTAATTAATATTTACAAAATTATTTTCTAATGTTTCATAAATGTTTTAAATGTTATCTTCTTTTTAATAATCTATTAAGCTATATACAATGTATTTATGTAATATTATAAAATGTTTTTATCATATAAAATAAACTTTAGACTTTAATAAATATCTTAAAAGTAAACTCACATAGGCATTTATAAATAACTTATATTTTAGATTAATTTAATTTTATCACTTGTTTATAAATTGAAAATTTTAGTTTATCTCTTTATATAAAAATTCTTAAACAATTTTATCTTATGATAAAATTAAGATGAAGAAAAATAAAAACAAATAAACCTTTTAAATTTAAATCTTATTTAAAACAGAAGCTAAAATATATGTTTATAAAATAAGAAATTAACTTTGTTATTAAAATTTAAATCTCAATTATCATTTCAAAAGCATTAAATCAAATTAACCTTTCAAATTACAAAACTATATATATCTATAATAAAGTTTGGAAATACTTATTAAATTCAAATTAATAAAATTCCTATTTCAAGCATATATACACAAATATATATACACATTTCAAATAGAAAACATTTCAACATTATATTTGATAGTTACAGTATTAAAATTTGAAACACAAACCAAATCATAATATATATATATTCATATATATTACAATTTGAATATATATTAGCTTTTAAAACTTCCTATTTACAAGATATATCAATATACATATATATTATAAATAGAAAATATTTTTGATTAGCTTCAGGAAAATAAATCTTACCAATATTAAATTGCCAAAATAAATATTTCCAAATTAAAATATTATAAATTTTCAAAAGAATTAAACTTGCCAAATTTATATTGTTAAGAAAAATTGTTGATAGATATTTATCAAATCATTATTATCAGCCTTTGAAATAATTTTAACTAATCAATTTATAATGTAAAATGATCAAATCAATCTAATTATTAACAAAGATTATTAAAATGATATTGCTCAAAATTCCGGGTCGTCACATTCCCGGTTGATGAGACTTGAGGCTAAGCGTTACCCTTTAGATTGTTTCACTTAGAATGCCCATCGTCCACCTGACGATGTTCCGAAAGCATTCATCCATACAAGTCCGTCCCGGGTTCGAACGGAACTGAAGTCACTACTCCTACTACACCATTTTGGAATTATCCCAGGATTAGTAGCGACTAGCCCTTGCACTTCATTGCACCATCTTCGAATCTGAACTCGTTTTCCACGAAACGTACAAACCGGATCGAAGTGGTTTTCGAGAAATTAATCTGATCTCGGTCTCTTCGAAACGATCAGCACATTGTCCAATATTGATAGTCGGTTATTTAACCATTAATTAACATTCACAACATCCATCAAACATAAATAATTTCTCAAGTTATTTATTTATCTCAAAATATATTCACAAGATATATTTCTGTTTTCAATCCTTTAAAAACAGTTTCAAACCATTCTTTTTTCATAAAGTAAATTTCCAACTTTTTATTTCCACTGAAAACAACCAAACATAAAACTTTAGATTTTTAACAATAATTTAAAACTCTTTATGATAAATTATCCTTTAAAACATTTATGTGAAAAACTACTTCAATACTTTATTAAAAATATATATACTTTGGGAATATTTAAATGAGGCTACTTAATAAAATATGAAACTAGATTTCTCTGTTAAACAATACCACATCACCTTTGAATAATTACTACGATAAAAGATTTGAGAAAAATACTTACTTTATAATTTTAACATTTTAAAAATAATAAATTTTCTAAAACATGCTTTTTGAAATGACATTAAAACTTTTAACTTATATTTAAAAATTTACTTTGAAACGTACTTGGCTATTCAAGGAAATATACTTCTCTTCACATCCTTTACAATAAGTCACTATTTATTTTTAAACAAATTTTCCCATTCCTTTAATAAATTCTCACCGTGAATTTATTCTTTCAAATATCCATTGATATATTGCTTTACTTGTATAAACACAGTTTATAAACTTCATAGTCACGTTCTCCTTTAAATTTCCAATTTTAAATATTTAAATCAATTTCCAAATTGATTTCCAATTTACTCCATTTGAAATAAATTCCTTTACTTACTCAATTCATTTCAAAATCCATTAATTATAGACTTTATTGTTTTTCGTTTTCGTTTTGATTTTAAATCTTTTAACTGAAACATACCAATTTAAGATTTTTTTCAAATTTCTTCTTTATCCTTAATAATTGAAATCTTAAATCTATAATAAATGCTTTATTCTTTTAAATAATAACGCTGAAGTTTAAAATTCATTATCTTCCTGTTTATTCAAAATCCCCTTTTTATATACGGAATTTATTTATTAGAATTTTAAAACCATTAATATTCTTATCCAGTTCATTCTTAGTTTATTTAAATCCTCTATAATTATTTCCTTAAAAATTCATTCTTTTATATTCTTTTCAAAAATCCAATTCTATATATTTTGATATCTCAGTGTCCCGAAATATATTCAAGTAAACCATAGAATTCAACATTCCAATTATCAATAATATTCATCACAGAATATCGAACATTCATAACAAAGAATATTAAATAATATAAATAATTTTGAGGAATCCAATTGGATCCCTCCAACCTGTTTTCCTGCATCCACAGATGTTAGCACAATATAAAAAATACCAATTCCACTTCGAGGTGGAATATCGCGATATATGGGTTTTAAATATAAAATCATCCACTATTATGCAGCGCATAGGGTCTCATCCGCTATATAATGCGGGAAATCAATCATTCCAAGATATATTATATACTACTATATATAATATTGCACACCAAACAATTCAATCAATCATCCAATTTTTTAAATTTAACCATTTAAATTTATATTATAATCAGATGAGTGAGATTAACTCACCTTTGATTTTGTTTTGCAATCCACTTCAATATTGCCTTGGATTTCCAAATGTTTGAACTTAAATAAACAATTTTTTTAATTTATTAATATTCGAAATAATCGAACTATTAATTACCGTTTAATATTTTTAATTGTGACTAATGATTTATTTTAAACAATAACTACTTCCAAACTAATATCTCCTTTTAAAAAAACCCTTTTAGTAACTAATTAAATTAAATAAGCAATTAAATAATTTAACCATTTAAATATTTATTTTAAAATGAAATAGTAGGTAGAAATATATAAATATTTATAATTTATACCTACGCTTTCCTTTTTGAAACCACATATGTATATACACTTATAAAATAGCTTATATAGATCCAAAAATCCAATTTTTAAATAAATTCTTCACATTTTAAAATCCTATATATTTCAAAATCTTATCTTTGAAACCATAGACATACGCTTATAAATAAAATTTATATTACCACTTATAAGTCTTCTATTTTCCTAAATCCTATCTATGTTATTATTATTTTAAATAGTACTTTAAAGTGTAAATATCTGTATATTTTTCTGCATATATATATATATATATATATATATATATGTATCAAATTAAAATATACATGTGTGCTTATATATATATATATATATATATATTTATACACACACACGCACATATACATATATACTTATATCATCATTTTTTCTTTCTGTAAGCAGATGTAACTCCTAAAATAAATAAATAAAATAAAATTTATTATTTACCTTACTGTGAATATTAACTCTCTAACTTGTATATATTTATCTATTAACAGAAATATTTTACTGTAATTATTTTTTTCTTTTGTTTCCTGACTTCTGATCATTCAAATCTAAACTGAAATGCAAATTGTAAATTAGCAAGTTGTAAATTTATACCTTGATGGAAAAACAAACTCAAGAACTCCACCTTGTTCGAACCACGAGACTTCCACCATGTTCGAACATCACGAAACCCCGCAGCCTCCAAAGGCGACTTTACGGTTGCAGCTTGAGTTCGAGCTCGAGCTCGAAATCCCAAATTTGATTCAACGGCTATGCTTCCCATCGACTCGATCGACCTCTTCGCCCCCGCTTTGCCTCTACGGCGCCACCTCACGATACCCTATCGCCACCCTCCTCGGCCACATGATAACATCGCGCTCGAGCCGACTGCCCTAGATCGATGTCACACACCCAAAATCGCTCGCATCCCTCGATTCCTTAGTCCTTCGAATACGAGCGCGGCCTGCTCTTCTTTTTATTTATTTTACGAGGAACGAGACGATTACAATATTGGGAAAGGAACGAAACAAATAAAGGGTGATAGGGGAGGAAAAACATTCGGCTATTATTTGTTTTCTTGCTTTTCTTATTGAACGAACTGATTTTCGTTTAAAAAGATGAATTTGATTTTTTAATTCGTATAGTTCGGCCATTTTCCTTGAACGATTAGATTTGCTTAAGAAGATAATTTCGTGAGGTAGAATTTGAAGGAGATAGGGGAACGCGATTTATGACAAGGATAGCGGCTTACTTCAGATGATAGGCGGCTACGATTTGAACAAAGAGATAGGTAGTGTAGGGTTGCTGTCTACAGAGAAGACAAAAAGAATTGATGGTGAAAGAATTACAGCTGAAGGGAATTAGTATATCTATATATATTATATATTTAAATTTTGATCGTCCCGATTTACGTAACTTAAAATCACGAATTCCTATCGAGACATTCCGCTAGGCATTTTTAACTTTATACCCCAATTAAGAATACAATGGAAAAGGTTCTGAGTTGCAATTCGATCGTATAGAGAAGATAGCTTTTTGGACTCAGTTATTTTATTAAATTTCGATAAAATTTCAGCACATTTGTATATCGTACGGCCAAATGATCACTCCAAACACTACGAAAATTGAAATCCGATAATAATACAATATTACGGATCCAATGGAACTGGTTTTGTCGAATTCCAAGACTGTGCCTCGGAAGGCTATTTTTAAATATCGATTTAAACGATATATTTCTAAAATTTAACAAAACACTTCCAAATTCAATTCAACACTTTTGCTATCTTCAGTACTATTAGTATATATTTTACAAGTCTTTAAAATAATTTAATTTAGCTTAAATCCAAGATTTACCACTTAAACCAATTTCAAATGATTTAATTTAATAATTAAATTATCCAATAAATAGTGATATTTGAAATCGAGTTAGAAACTAACTATGAAATATTTAAAATCAATTAAATATTCCGATTTCAAACAACCAAAAAATTCCGGGTTGTCACATTATGACCTGACCAAGGTACCAAACAAGCCCTTAGCCGCATCATGCTATGGCTAGGTTAAGATGCCTCTTGGTGGGAGGTCGGGTAAGTCTTCGGGCCCTTCTCGAGAATAAGCTAGCCCAACGCACAGGAATCCTGAATGAAATGTCCGACGGACTAAGAAAAGTTCTTGCCTGAAACGGGCACCGTCAGAAATCAACACCGCCTAAAATGGAAACTGTCAAAAATCGGCACCACCTAAAATGACAACTTCTCAAATAAGTACAAGAAGTGGATAATAGAGTCCCTACCTGAAATAGGCCAAAATAAGTGAATAAAGAAACTCGAGCCGGAGAAAGAAAAAGATGTAAGATATCATCAAAGCCTGAAGATGGCACATTCGACAAAATAAGTAGAAAAAATTCTCTGACTTCTCCTCATAAACATCTTCCAAAAATAGCATTCTTGTCTTCTATCATTAATTATTGCTAGAAATGGTATTCTGGGCTTCTATTATTAATTGCCAAAAATGGTATTCTGGTCTTCTATCATTTAATTGTTGCCAAAAAGGGTATTCCGGCCTACTATTATTAATTATCAGAAATGGTATTTTAGTCTTCTATCATTAATTATTGACAGAAATGGCATTCTAGTCTTCTATTATTAATTGCCAAAGATGGTATTCTGGTCTTATAATACTTATTGCGAAATTGAATTTCTGGTTAACTGATACTTATTGCCAGATTGAATTTCTGGTCTTGTGATATTTACTGCCATACTAGATTTCTAGTCTTCTATTAACTAGTAATGCCAGATCAGGTATTCTGGACTTCTATTACTCAATTACTAAATTTGGTTTTCCAGACTTCTACTATTAATTCCAAATTGAGAATCCTGGTACCCTATTAGCAGATATGAATTTCTAACCTTATCGATTACTAGAGATGGTACTTCGGGCCTCTATTACTTATTGCTGTGTAGGGTATTCTGATATTCTTTTACTGAAACTGGCACCCTAGCCTTTCATCACTTATTATCAGAAGTTTCTGAAAGATGATTTTCAACTTATCTTCCATTTACTAGTACACGAATCTAGGACCAATGACAGCTCATAAAACACTATCATTAACACCTGAATCTGAGTGAAGAATGAATTTTATAATCCTCAATATGTTTGAAGGACGAATTATGGGTAATATTGAAACATCCAAAATATAGGCCACAGATCGAACCATGCAGAATTACAGATATCAAGAAGATTTGCAGATTTACTTAATTAAGAGAAGTGTCATGAGCTAAGATGGAAATCTTGTAAGGTTATAAGTCTACTGGAGACACATACAAATTAAAAGGCAAATATGGTGCAAACAAAGACGACAAAACAGGTAGCATTGAAAACATTATAAATAATGCATTACATTGTGCTACATAACATTACTAAGGTATGGAAAGATAATCGTATATGTTGAATTATTGCGGTTCAATTATCTGCTTTTGCAAATCAATTGATACTACAGGGTCAGTACCAGAAGCTGGGTTCCCAAGTATAAATTCCAAAGATTTACATGATGCTTAGCTATCTTTTTTACTTCCAAGCCATTAATTCTCTTATTAAGCTTGCTCATTTCAAAGTTGAGTTCGATACTAATATCCCTACCAACAGAATGCTTTAGGACCTTGATATCTCGACCCCTTTCCCTGAGTTTTAACATTAAATTCTCAATTTCTTTGGAGAACCCTTGAACAATATGACATTGAAAAAGATACTTTCCATTCCACTCCTTGGCAACAGGACTATCAAAAAGCTTCGAAATAAAAGAATCCTTGGAAGATTGACACCATTCAAGCTCCACTATTAACTTATCCTTGATCTGTACAAATCTCACAGCAGGGGCTTAAGAAAGATAAACTAATCCTGATTGAATCTTCTATATAAATAAACAAAACAAAAAAAATTAAATTTCTTTATTTCAAACGATAAGAATACATATTAGAGTGTGTCTCTCATCATCACTTGCAATCATTAACAAGATATAGTTCCTCATAAATTTTCAAATTAAAAGACTACTCTTTTTCTTTTTTTGATACAACCCCTCTAATCTTGCCAAGAGAATTGGCGGAAAGAGGCATAGTCGAGTCGAAGGTCGTTTTTATCTCCTTAGGAATGATAACGGGAGGGCATTTGCTATAATACCACTCTACCACTGGAGGATTATCATGCCTCAAATTAGTTTAATATGACAAGTTCGTATCTCCGCTAAAAGCTTATCTCTTTCTTCACCTAAGAAGTCAAATCCGAATCGAGGGCACTTCATGTAAACCTCTTGTAAATCCTAAGAAAACAATATCTCGCTAACTTGAATATTTTGATAATGGTTGCCTTTCCAAGATACTCTTTTCTTAGCTCACATACCTTCCCAAAAATTCAAGAGTAATGGGGCTGCTCGAAAGACTGTTTTTCTGTAACTACATAATAATTTTCATGTTGAGAACAGGGAATTTAAAAACAAGAGGGGTTTATGAAAACAATACATCATATATTATTCAACATTTTCAGGTTCATACAAAATGGATTTTTGATACATTTAAAAAATAAACTTTTCTTTATAATACTTCAGTTTTTAGGGAGGAAGATCCTGGGAAATCGAGTAGACTCTAGGAAGTTTCCAATATTCTCCTCGGGTATGGGTCGCTACCAAACTCGTCTAGGTACCTCTTATGGAATCTTCTAAGTAAGCATCCACTAAACTCTCCTGGATAGGAGAAGTCAATCATCACATGTCTGCAATAAATCCTGTACATAAATTCCATAAAAATATCTCTCTTTTCAATCAACATCCAGAAGAGCGTGATAAGTTCTTTGTTCTCTTTCATGAGTTTTTCATAGCGTTCTCGAACCTTCTATAGTCTTGGAGCTACCTTTCTATTCTTAAAGTTCACAAGTACAAAGGCACTTTTGTTAAGGTCGTAATATTGAGTGGACTGTTTGTTATAGTCCTTGGACTATTTATCTAATTCTCTATTTAACTTGTTTATCCTCATTTGCTTCTTCTCAAGGAGGGTATCATAATAACATTTAGATCTTCTTTTATCTTATGCGAAATGTTAGCTAAACATTATTCTATGGAGTTGAATGACTTCTTAGGATAAAGGTCATACATGGAAAGGAGAATTCACAGTTCAAGAAATTTTATCTACCCTCTCCTTCTGCTTGCTAGACGTAGTATCAGCTTCTTTCTCAGAGGAAGAAAAATCTACACGATCTGGAGGATTGGACTCTTGAGGAGCTGACTAAAGGATGACATCCTTTGACTTGTCTTGCTCTTCAGTAGCACCAAGAGCAACACCTCCAACCCCATCTTTGTCCTCATAGGATTTATGTCCACTAGAGGGGCTAGCACCAGTAGTGCCCCAATCATCATAATTTTTGCCATCCTTATCTAAGTCGGATATTGTTCTCTCGCTATCATCTACGTCTTCAGGTTCTGTCTCATGGTCTGAAGAGGGATCCTCAATCTCCAACAGTTTTTGATATCGATTCCCTCTTTTTCTGGAACTTTGTTTCCGTCTTTTATGTTTTGAATTCTGGTTTCAAATCTTTCCATAATTTCACCGGGAATGGAAGGAAAATTAAGATCCTTTCACTTTTCATAGCTATCAATGTAGTTAAATGAAAGTACTTCTTAATAAAGATCAGCAGTCATCTCATCTAAGGAAGTCTCTATGAGGTTTGATACTTTGCTTTTAGCATCTTTTTTAATACTAATAGACCTAGACAATGAGCTCTGTTTCTTTTTGAGCAGGGAGTTTTTCGCCTCGGCCTTTTTCAAGGAAGACTCGAGAACAATAATCTTATCAGCTTGGGCCTGAATAATTTTGTCTTTTCAGTAATGGTTGATTCAGCCCGAGAAGGAGAGGCGCTTAACTTGCCCTTTTCGCTTGACAAGAGAGAGACTTGATCTTTTAATAAAGCCACCTCTTCTTGTGATGAAGATATGTCAGCGGTAGCTTCAAAATAGAGTCCAAGCCTTTAGATGCCTGGAAGAAGAAATGAAAATAATTAAGATTTGCTACTAAGGTGATGGTAAAAGAACCAAAAAGCAAAGACTTGCAGAAAGTTGTTGCTCTAGAAAGGACTTGCTTAGATCAAGCAAGTCAGACTAGAAAGTTAGATGAAAAGAATGATATGGAAACAACTTGCAAGGGTTTCCAACAACTGACAAAATTCATTAGAAGAAGCCAGAGATGATGGGGCTAAGGGAGTCCTTCTAGGTGAAGGAGTAGATCGGCCGAGAGCCTATTAAATTTGGTCAAGAGAAGCAGGTGAGATAGGAAACTTTATGCGTGAAAGATTATCTACTAGTTGAAATTGTTCTTTACCAATTCGATAGAAGGAAGATCTCTGGCAGGGCTAAGTTCAACAGAAATTTCTTCGGTGGATTTGTTTAAAGAATCTTTCCCCTCTAGAGTTTTGGGATGTTAGCTCATTGATACGTTAGCTTTGTTTGAGTCAGACTCTTTGATAAGAGCCTCGGTTAGCTTCCTCTTCAAGTCATCCCTAGCTTTAGACAAGGATTTTGAGAGGTGAGGAGCCTACTTAGAGGACTTTAAGAGCAGCAACATCTTTAGCGGCTTCGGAGAGAGGAGGAACAACTGCAATAGCACAAATCGAGAAATAAATCAAGGGGTAACTCATCAGAAAATAATAAATATTACATCAAAATCTCACCATTAGAGTCCTTGAGAATGGGAGATGCATGAGAAAACTCTGCAACGTCTCCTAGGAATATATAAGCTTTTCCGGTGGAGGTATGGAGAATCACCGGGGGTTTTTACAAAACTACCTGTCTAGGAGGAAGAAGGTAGAGCTTGCGAAGAACATTGGGCCTAAACAGAATAGTTCTCTTCCTGAGACTCGAAGGAGTAGCTTCTAATGCATTGACAATCTTCATTTCATTGTCATTGAGATCGTATGAAGTAGAAGCTGTCAAAAGAAAACTAGTTATTAACAGTTTATGAAGCAGTCAGAAAATAAGCAAGTGCATTGTTACCTGGAGCAGCAAAGTTGCCAGTAATGGAAAGATGACACTTTATGAAGAAAACTAGGTGCCCATTCCTGCGCCTTATTTACCCCCCTCGGTAATTAACCTCTTAGAAGGATTAGCGCTATAAATTTAGGGGTTTTAGATCGTTCACCAAACTGGTAAAGTAGTTAATAATTCTTAGAGACAAAGATCCAAGGCCAGATTCCAAAGCAAGAACTGCTAAGCTTAGAAGATAAGCATACATAATCGGTGAAAGTTGAATAAGATCTAGGCCGATATATTTAATATATTCATAAAAGAAGCAAGGGAATGGAAGAAATCCACCATGCAAATGTGAATGGTAGAATATGCAAAGGATCCTTTAGGGTTATTAACTATGGTCTCATTTTTGACTAGAGGAAAAGCTTCCACTCCAAAAATGCCAAAGCTTTTCAGAATATCATCTACAACATTCTGAGAAGTAACGCAGAAGGACTTGGAAAAATAAGCAATAACTTCTTTCTTTGACACATTGGTCATGACTTGTGAAGGAGTTTGAGCAAAGAGCCTTGAGGTACATCTGAGGCAGGCGTTTTAATAATGAATTTCTTGTCCATTGTGCTACCAGGGACATCAATCCATAAAAGTTAGATTCAAACCAACCGCTTATTATTTTTCAAAAGTCATTAAAGTATAAATGTGAAAACAGAATTATAAGTCATAATAAATCTGAAAGGAAAAGAATTGGTTTGGCTTATAAATGTTGTGCTTCAAACAGTGTCAAGGTTAAATGGTTCACTATACATTTACCTTTTGACCTTGTCCGAACCAAACTGTTATATGCCTTTTCTCATTCTCTAACCTAATCGAAACCCTTAATTTCTTAGATCTTCAACATTTCGAAGACAACGAAACTCCTTGGTTCCGATATTATCGAAAGGGCCTAAAAAGAAGGAAAATGCCAAAATGAATCTTGAAAAATCAAAAGGGTTTCGACTATTTCGAAAGGTCATTCTCTACGCTATACGTCCTATCTTAGATGAAGGGCCCTAAAACCAAAATCTTTGTCTAAGCCAGGAAGGTCGTAAGGAGTTTCAAAAAGTAAAAACTGGTAACACTTATTTTTGGGCGAAAACATCCAAAAGGGATTTTGACTAGGTTGGAACAATCTGGAAGATTTTATTTACTTAAATCTTAGTTTATAATACGACAGCTGTCAAAAATAGGGGGATCTAATCGCCTTAACGGGTTTCGAGTATATACCCAAAACCATCATCGATAAAAGGCTAATTTGAATTTCGAAACTAAGTTCAAAACTCAAATTAAGATGATATTATGATTCAAATCAATTAAATTTAACCCTTTCATTGCACCACATAATCAAATCGCAAATCTATTGTGCAATAATTTTTAATTGAAGTTCAAAAATTTTGCTATGAAAGAACTGAATTGGATTGAAAAGTTGATATCCATACAGGAATCACAAATTAAATCATAGAATCAAAATTATAGATGATTTGATTACCTTAGTTTTCAGAAGTAACCCGAAAGAGTTAGAGAATTCTAGATGCTTGCTTGAGAAATTTTTTAATGGCAAGTAGGAAGGTGATGAGGAAAGGGCCGGTTCAATTTATATGGGACAAAGTGACAGCTCAAACTTCCAGTGTGATTTGGATCAACAGCTCAGACCAACATGGAAAACCAAAAGGCGGAAAAAGATCGAGATGAAATCCTAACTAGGAAGTCAAGTGCATCTCTTTGCAAAGGGGAGGGGAATGTTAACACTAAGAATTCGCCATCGAAACTAGGTTTCGATGGAGAGTAGAGGTTGCTGGAAGTCCTTCCGCCAGAACCGAAGGGATGCTTCTGGAAAAATTAAGAAGGCTTCTGCAACTAAAGTTCTGCATGAGATGGTTCCACCCAAGAGAGGCTTTCAATATAATAAAGACTTTCACCTTTGGTTCCGCATAGGAGGGTTCCCTAGAAGAGAACTCAATGCTAGCGGAAGACGTTCCGCAAGTATCGTATTCGTGGGAGTGCATTCTGCAAGTGATGGTTCCATATTGAAGGCCTTCAGCAAGAGACATCAGCATTATAAACAAATATTACCTTCCGCAAATCCATCTTGCCACCTCATTCAAAAGATCCTTTCGATGGGATCGAAAGGGATTCTTCCGCAATAGAAGATCAGATCATCGGATGCAAGATAATGCTAATCAAGCACTTTAGAAGTGCTGCTTACCTTCAGAAAGATCCTTTCATTAGAGTCAAAACGTGCCCTTCCGCTTCAAACAAACTTTCTTGCTAAACTAAAGAAGCAATAGATTGAAGCTGTGGGTGCCGTATTCTCACCTTCGGATGGAGACAGGGGCATCCAGATTTGTTCAAAGAGCTATAAGCCAACCTTCCGACAAAGATGAGGACTCCCTTTCATGCAAGGCTGAAAGGATGCAACCAAAACCTACCTTTCGATACAGTCACCGTGACCTTTATGGAAGGTGCCAACCCACATCTATAAATAAGACCCGAGGGGTCCATTTCTGGGATCCAAATTTTAATTTTCAAAATCGCTACTATTTTGAATGTTTGTAACCCTAATTTCTAAATAAATTTGGGGCTTACTCTGACAAGTATTACTGCGTATACTTTAGTTTATAATAAAGAATTCATGTTTGAGATTAATGTTTACATGTCTTTTACGTACTTTACGTTGATGTAATCAAATATTGATCCTCTTTTTTACATTTCATTGGTTCGAGTGGTTCAACAGCATCTTTCTATTGGATTCAATCCCCCTTCAAAACCCCTTTAGACATGGAATCCTTTTAAGATACAATCTATGGAAATTTCTTTCGACAAGGAGTTCGCCTAAGATCCAAACCGGGGAATCAAAACCATCCTCTAGTCTTAAAGGATATTACTTGGGATGTACTCCTTACTCCTAACATTTAAAAGGGGTCGAAACCTAACATTTCAACGTTCTGACCTTTAGAGTGGGTCATATTCTACCGAATCAAAATTCTATTCCCTATATCCAAGGGCCCTACTCTCTTCCTTAGTGGCTCTACATACCACCATATCACCTTAAGTCCATCTACTTGGACTCTTTTGGGCGTTGACCATAAATTTGGTTAATACTACCATATTCTATTCCAGTATTTTATTCTTGCTGTTAATATACATCTTGTACATCAAGTTATATTAATAAACAAACATATATATATATAAGCTTAAATTATGTAGATTTAGCAATCAAGGAGTTTTATAGCTAGCATATGTGAATATTTACACTCAAAATTGAATTGAATCAAATCTATATCTATAATTTTAATACATATATATATACACATATAATATCATGTTTGAAAATATATTTAATAATTCTAAAATATGAATTATTTATCTATTCCACAATATTTATTTACTTATATATGTTGAATAATTACTTTTGAGACAATGATTCATTTATTTCAATTTGAATAAGCTTTTTTAAATTTAATTTATGATTTATGATTTCTTGTCTTCTTATGTGGATGCAGGTGACTCATTTTGATACAAATTTGGTTGATGATGTTATTATGACACGACGATGACACCTTTTCATTTTGATATATCAATATCTATTCTTTGTATTGACTATTATAGACATTTATAATATTTATCTGTCGTTGTCCAACTTACTTTATGTTCTAGGAGTAAATTAGATTGGCCAGTTTTCACATTGGCATCCCGATCGCATTGGTCGCGCCTCAGATCTAGGACACCAATGCCCTATTTCGACATCAGCCATGTGTTGATAATATTTATTATTATGTGGAAACAATAATTGTAGCTATGTGTTAGGATAATGGTGCCGTGTATCGGCGACGTTTAGCTCCTTGTGTCACCTAGGCTAGCAATCTATTACTATTAGAGGAAAAGCAGGGTCATGACTAGTGTAGAGCATAGTCCTACAGCCTGTTTATGACATGCAGCGAATAAGGATCAAAATGTTCATTGAGGTAAGTTAGATTGTTGGAGCCATTGTAAATGGGCATGTGTGTCATGTTCACTAATTCCATGTGCAGTCTTCTAGACTTGGTGTCTCTTCATTCTTTTTTCTTGTTCTGGTATGGTGTTATAGACAAGTACATGAAAATACCAAAGACCATGTCATTAGTATGATCGTGTATCCTTCTTTAGCCTATGTCTCCTATTATGCTTTATTGACGTGTCGCTAATAATTATTTATTGTCATAGTTGCCATTTATATCTTATAGCGTGTGTCGCTAGATTCTATTCATTGACTAGTGTTGTTTATTTATCTTTTGTGTTGTTATTTATCTCTTTTAGACGTGTGTCACCTATTACATCCTTTATAGGCGCGAGTTACCATTTCAGTGATTTGTCTATAAATGATTATTTGTATCGATGCGAGGAGATTTTATTTATAGAGATTGAGTAATTTGTTTGGGCTATGCTATGTGTAGCTCACTTTCTAGCCTGTGTAACCTATTATATCCTTCATTGGCGTGATTTTCCTTTTTGTGATTTGTCCATAAATGATTATTTGAATCGATGTAGAGGAGATTTTATTTATATAGATTGAGTGATAAATTTGGGCTATGCTACACGTAGCCTGATTATACACGATGATAACTCTATAGATGTTTTTGGGATTTGAATGTTGATTCTATGATTTTAGCAAATGTGATTCACCCATTTATATCGATTCTATGATTTCTAATTTGGTATGTTTCTTTATCATTGAGATGACATCATTGATATCAGCATTGACTATTTCATATGGTATGAGTTATTTGGATGATGTAATATCTTGACCACTATTTATGGTATATATATATATATCCACGTGTGTGTTTGTGTGTGTGTGTGTGTATATATATATACACACACACCTTATTATTTATAGATATATATACCTTATTATTTAGTGATTATATTATGCTTCCATTATTCTTACCTTTGATTAGACATAGTCTGACCCATGTCTTATTTTAATAATACTCTGGTCCATTCGAGAATTTTTAAGTACAGGGACATTGAGACCTAGATGTATTATTTGGGTATAGATGAGATTATTTATTCTGTAATATTGTATATTGATTTGCATTATGTAGAATCATGTATGTATATGACCTAGAAGTGTATATTATACTTTGTGTATTGTATATTATATATTATTGTTGCGATTGACTTTATGATCTCTGTGATATATTATACATGGTGCATATTTTTGTCCTGGATGCACATGTGTATATAGCTTTGTACCAATACTATGTACATATAGGTGAATTATACATTTGACGTCCGAATGTGTACCAGTGTTAGTCTAAGGGAATATTCACGTATGTATCCCATATAGCCTCATTCTCCATATTATGTGATAGTATTACATTATAATACTCTTGGATAGTGTGGATACAAAGGTGGGGTGTTAAAAAAGTGGTATCAAAGAAGGTTTCAGAATAATACATTACATATATGAGACCGGAGTCGAGACCTTAGATGAGACTTAGAGTCCATATCCCCTTGGGTGTATTGGAAATATAGTTTATAGTAAGATATAATAGGTGTATATCTATATTACAAAGTATATGATGATTACAGGGATAATCATCTAGGGACGTATTTGTTATTTTCTATATATATAATTTATTTTGATTTTGTTTTTTTGATTATGAATATAAATGTAAAATTATTGGTTTTGGATTACAAAATATTGAGTTTTCAAGTTTTGAATTGTTTTTATCAAAATGATCAGTGGAATTATTAGTTCCCGCTAAGTAATTTTATTTAGTTTCCTATGATTATTTTATAATTAGAAGTTGGGAGGATTGAAACTGATTTTAGGATTTTAAGATGTGGATATGTGTATTTTTATAATTTAAAGATTAATTGTCATAATGAGTCAATTAAATTGGGAATTATTTTAATAGGTAATAAAGAATCATTTTTAAAATGTCAAAATTTAAAAATAAATTTAGAACCTTCTTCCTAGATTTAATTTAAAGTTGTTAAATAATTATGTTAATTTATGGAAAAGAGTTTACAAAATAGACTCGAAAATAATTTTATTGTAAAGAAATGCTCAAAGTTAAATACTATTTTGAAGGGACTTTTATTGAATGGGAAAAACAAGATTATAGAAGGAATTTTGAAATGTAAATTTCTGTTTTTTGGATATTTTAAGGATTATTTGATGAAAATTGAATTTAAAATTAAGTTTGAATATAGGAGGACTGAAAATTTTGAGATACACACAAACGCTAGTTGAAAAAACAGAAATTATTTTAAATAAGGAGTTTTGAGAACTTGTAAACTTTCTTTGGTTAATGTTTTGTAAAATAAATTTAATTGACATAAGTTAAGCATAATTGCCCAATTATAGTTTTCTTCTCATGGGAAATTGTGAGGATGCAATTTTGTTTAGATGGGTATTTATGTAATACATAATTTAAAGTAATTATAGTTATTTGATTAATAAAATTGGAATTTAAAGATTCGTTTTATAAACTGAATTGGAATTATTTAATAAACGGATCTAAGTTGTGAAAGATGATATTTAAAAATTTAATATTTGGAATCCACTTTATAGAAGTAATATAATTAAAATATAGTATTTTTTGGTGAAGAAATGAATTTAAGAATTTGGAATTTGAATTATTTGAAGTAAATGTGTATTAGTTTTATATGTAAGAAAATAAAATTTTATAGAAATAAATAAAATATTATAACTAAAATATAATATTGGTTTTAAACATAGTATGAATTTGTTTATATATATTCAAATTAATTAGAATCTAGTTTATTAGTAAAAGAGAGTTGACATTTACATACACACACTTATTTATTTAGTACATTTTAAAACTCTAGCCCATATCTTTCAAGCCCAAATAGCTTGGACCAAAATCATATTTCAGAAGTCACTTTTCCTCTTCATACATATATATATATATATATATATATATATATATATATATATGCACACAAGTTTATTACTGGAAGAGGAGCTTACTCGATGTTTGCAGTAAAATTGTCACAAACACCCAATTACAGATGAAAGCACCAAATCACAGTTGCAGATCACAGGTAGACTGTATGAAACAGAAATAAATATGGAGAACACTCAAAATTTAAAAAAGAATCACATAGAAACATACAGGTTTAGAGTGGTTCGGCGTTTGGCCTACGTCCACAATGAAATGGATGACTTTTATCGATCTTTGTTCGTTGGTTACAATGAGTTACAGTAGTAGAATTGAAGTACAAGATTAATCTCGGGAGAGTCTGCACATCGAAGAGCCCAAAAAGTCCCTTTTCTGAAGCTCCTAGACTGTTATTTATAGACGTGGGATGCAAATATCTCGCTCAGATCTCGTGAGACATCTTCAGGCATGTGGGCAGGCCCACATGATCGATCCCATGTCATCTACACTTGGTCCATGATCGATACGAACGAATTTCGTATCAATCAAGATTTGACCTAATCAAGCCGAAATTTAGCATAAGTATTCCTTAAGTCTTACGTAAGCTCCTGTGAAAATTTGGTGGCATTTGGACTTATAGATTGTGACTTATGATCGATGCAAGTTCGGGCTTTTCGGTTGTTGTTCTCGTCGTATCGATGCTACTCATATCAATGATTTCGTATCAGTGATTCTGCACGTGCTTGCTTGTTAACGTGGCACTTGATTTCTGGATCGATCCACTTTCGACATCGAATCGACCAATTCTTTCATACGGATGCGCCTTGTTCATATCGACCACTGCTCTATTCGTATCGATGATCACTGCTCTGTTCGTATCGATGATCGCATGCCACTTCGTATCGATGACTGAAGGCCGCGTTCATATCCATTCTTGTGTAAGCTCTTCATATTGACCTTTTGTGCCTACCTTTGTATCGATGGTGCTTTGTATCAAATGCATGCAGCTACTTCATATCATTAGTTACTGGCCCATTTCGTATCGATATAAGATGCCAAGTTTCGTATCGATATAGAGTTGATCGATAAGAAACATGCTAGGTAGCGGATCGATACGAATTGGACCAACGTGCCATCGTTGATGGATACGAAATAGGCGAATTTGGACCGATATGAGTACGATGGATACGAAGTGAGATTATTTAGACCTATACGATCGTGATGGATACGAAGAAGGCCGCTTCAGATCAATACGAACGTGATGGATACGAAAAAGGTGACCATCTGAATTGCGTCGATCATATCTTGAGCATACGAACTCCGATTGACTTGAAATTTGAAACATTGGCTTCCGTAGCTTCGCTTGTCTCGTTATATCAATTTTAGATTGATCCGAGAATGGTCAAAATTTATCGACATCATAGCTGACGAGTTCATAACTGGCTAGCGAGGAGAACTATCTTTGGTTTTCAGTTAATCTTTTGGTATCACGGTCTTGCTAAATGGAAGGATAACACTTGCCCTCCAAAACTTGCCTTGTGATAGGAAGGCGTGTTTTTTAGTGACATAGGCTGGACGTTCGTATCCAGTTGATGACCTGTAAAAGAGATTGATAGTCTTACCCGACTATGAATGACGATCGTTCGAGATCTTGTGTCATTTGCGATGGTATGTGAGCGTTCGCGGTCGGGTGTCGTTCATGATGAATGGTGACTGTTCGCGGTCGGGTGCCGTTCGAGGCATATTGTGATCGTTCGTGGTCGGGTGCCGTTTGAGACGAATTGTGAACGTTCGCGGTCGGTGCCGTTCGAGGCGAGTTGTGTGTGCTTGGGGGGACTCAATATCATTAATGTCAGAATTACATTCAAAATGAGTCTTTCAACAAAAATATCCAACAAAACCAAGTCCAAACATGAGAAATAGAAGAAAAAAAAGCAAAACGGAGACGTCAAAGTGCAAACACCTACACTGATGCGATTGATAGTCATATTAGAGCATGCCTGAGGATCGTTCATGGTCCTGTACATGTGTAAATTACTTAATCTGTTGGTGTGGTGTTTGCCACTTATTCGTCATTATTTCAATCAGTTGATGACAAGCTGACGCCTCAATCCTGAGCCGTTCCTAGTTGATGTAGGTGGTGGTCGTTCTTTCTCCACCATCGTGGTTCACCTCTTCAAGTACTATAATAACATGCCATTCCGACCTTCTATCTCATCAATTAAGTGCCTGTAATCATTGGTCTTGTGGAAGCTTAGCTCATGGAATAAGAAGTACTTGTTTGATTTCCTCTCATTGTTGGTCGGATCCCCCCTCATTGGCTTTCTATAAGGAACCCGCGCCTTGGTGTCCTAGTAGATCCGTTCCAAAGTCTCGTTCAGCTCCACATAAGAGGTGAATCTCGGTTCCTTTCGCAGTCATTTTGATTCATCGCCGGCATCCTCGACTTTTCATTTTCCATTATCCTTGCCTGAATCTTTTCCGGGCGGATCTCCGCTTTTGACCGTGTAAACATCAACTCCCTCTCCTTCTTCTCTTCTAGCGTTTTCATCCTCTAATCATAGAAATCATTAGGCCTCATGATAAAACTCCCCTAGATCCATAGGTAGATCCCTTGTCAGTTAATTTTTGAATTCTCTTCCATCAGCTATGCTAGATACAACTGCCATTAAGACCATGGATGGATCTCGATGATCCATCGATGCTGCTGCTACATTAAATCATGTTAAGATTCCTCATGGACTCTCCGGTCTTCTGCTTCACGTCCACTAGAATCATCACATTCTTGGGCCTCGAGATGTGAACTCTGAACGGCCTCATGAACTTTTCAGTCAGCTTGGCCCATGTTCTAACGGAGTCGCTTTCCAATTGCCTGAACCATAATACTGCTTTGTCTATCACATACAATGGAAAACACCAGGACATGACTTCCTCCGATGCCTCCAGTATTTCCATATGTCTCATATATCTTGTTAAATGAACAGCTGGATCTGTCCTTCCATCATATGTCTCCAATGTCGATAGCTTGAATTCTGGTGGATTCCTAGCCTGCCTAATTGTGGGGCGAAGAGGCTACTGTTAACATCTTCCAAATCTCTATTTACCAATCCACATCGCATGGCTCGTCTAAGCATCTCCGCCAATCTGTCACCATTGTCAAGCTGTAGTCCTTGTCCATTATCTCCGGTCTGCCCCTCGAGTTCTCGAGGGAATCCAGGAATCTGCTCTTCTGGATGGACGTCCATCCCTCTATCCATGCTGTGTTGAACAGCTCCACCTGGTATCCTACTTGAGGTTGGATCAACATGCTCCTAGGGAGTGCCCCCTAGCTCTAGGCCCGCTCCTGATGGTTCTGCTCTATTCTGGGTTCTGATTGCTCCATGCTCCTGACCTCTGACCCTAGCATTTCCTACCGTAGTGTTCCTTTGATTCTGCATTCTAGTTTGTCCAACTTGTTGGAGAAGATTCTGAATCACTGCCTCTTTCCTTTTCAGCATACCCTCTTGCATAGCTTCTATCATCATCTCCATCTCGTATCAGATGATGAAGACTGAGGCTTGATTCGCTCTTAACGAAGCCTCCTGGCTTCCTTCATGCTGGCTTCTTTCTATTCTTGGTCTCCTTGCTAATTGCTTCACCATTTCTTTCCAGATCTAAGTCCTTGAGTCTTCATATCCAAGATCCAAGTTGTAGAATCACTAAGTCCAACTGTAAGTGAAAGCACCAAAAATTTTAAGCCAAAAATGGTCACAAACACTTAATTACATATGAAAGCACCAAATCATAGTGATAGATCATAGGTAGATTGTATGTAATAGAAATAAATATGAAGAACACTCAAATTTTTAAAAAGAATCACATGGAAACACATAGATTTAGAGTGGTTCGGTGTTTGGCCTATGTCCACTATGAAATGGCAACTTTTATTGATCTTTGTTCGCTGGTTACAATGAGTTACAGCAGTAGAATTGAAGTACAAGAATAATCACGACAGAGTCTGGACGTCGAAGAGCCAAAAAAGTCCCTTTTCTGAAGCTCTTGGACTGTTATTTATTGGCGTAGGATGCAAATATCGTGCTCAGATCTCAGAAGATCTCTTCTGGCACGTGAGTGGGCCCACACGATCGATCCCATGTCTTCTGCACTTGGTCCGTGATCGATACGAACGAATTTCGTATCGATCAAGATTTGACCCAATCAAGCCGAAATTTAGCATGAGCGTTCTTTAGGTCGTACGTAAGCTCTTGTGCAAATTTAGTGGCATTTGGATTTGTAGATTGTGAGTTATGATCGATGCAAGTTCGCGCTTTTTGGTTGTCGTTCTCTTCGTATCTGAGGTGGACGTAAATGTGCATATTTTTACCACCATATTTAATCTATTTAAATTGAATAAATGATCATATTGGGTATTTTAACTTGTTTAAACCAAAATTCAAATTATTTTTAAATTGTCACATATTCATCTTCATACAGTGGTAAAATGGTCATTTTTTGCATTTATTAAACTGTGAAAATTTACTTGGAATTTTCTATGTTGTTTTGTAGGAAATTTGATGAATTTTAGAAGTGGTTTTATGATGAAATATGCATTCACAAAGAAGATACAAAAGAATGAAGATGGAAATAATTCAAAGTGAAGAACATGGAGGACCCCACTCACTTACCTTGATTTTCAGTTAGAGGCTAATGCACATGCTTATGGATTTTATGGCTTCATGTACACTTAAATGATGATTAGTAGAAGCTAATGATTACTTGGCCTCCACACTTTCTCAAGGGTATTTTGGGCATTCCCAAAAATATGAATTAGGGTCTAGCATATGTATATATACCCTTTATGTTTCATGTAACCCCTCCTCTTACTTAGTCTCTCTTAGTTTAGTTTAGGCTCAAAATAAAACTCAAAGCTCTCTTCTCTTTTCATGGCTACTTAGACATTTCTTTTATGTAATTTTTATGCAACTATAATATATTTATTTTTTCTTTTCCTATTTATTTCCTTTCATGTTGTAGTGTAGATTTACATTCATGCAAAGTAGAATAGTTCCAATTCTTGTTAATTAGCTCTCTTTTTCATTAAGCTTTCATTTTCCTTTTATTTTGCTTTTATATTATTAGCTACATTTATTAATCAAATGACAAATATGAGAGGCTAAACCCCTTCAATTTAGGGGTAATGAAGCTCTCTAATTATGTGGCTTCAACTATTTATTAATTCATGCTCTTTTTTATGGTTAATGATGATGAAAAAATGGTTTACTGGTTGTTTTTGCTTTGAATTTGATAGCCTAAATTGTTGACACCAAATAGGCTATGCTTAAACAATCACTAACACTGATTGTCTCTTCATCAAAATATGATTATGACAAAAGAAAGTGATTTGAAATTCAAATTTGATGGTCTATATTTCTAATCAATAGTTAATAGGTCATACTTAAAATAGATTTCATTTTCATTGTCAAGTTTCATGAAAGTTAGTAAGTGGTTTAAGGGATGTATTATAGTTTTATGGCTTATGTTGGCTAATCAATAGCATAAATATGCCATATTTATGATAAGCACATCAATTAAAGCACTTATGACCATAAAAGAGAGATCATGAATTCAAATGTGTTGAACTACATGATCTAGAGAGTGGATTTATTCTCTAAATATTCACATAACTCTTATATTTGCTTCTCTTTTATTTTAGTTAGTTAATTCTCTAGCTTAACTTTCCATCGACTTTGGTTTAATTTGATTGAATAGAATTTTGAAATCATCAATTCTCTACGGATCGACCCGTATTAGCCACGTACTACAAGTATACATCGTGCGCTTGTGGTATAAATTTTATTATAAATTTTTTGATGGTTTTCTAATTCGATAGAATTTCCGACGATTAATAAGTTTTTGGCGCGGTTGCCAGGGAATTGTTTTGATTTTAATTTTCTATTCTTTGAATTATTTTGTTTGATTTTTATGTGTTTGTTGTGTGTGTTTGCATTTAATTGTGTTTGTGTGTGCTTTGTTTTAGCATTTATTTTTTTAGTTTGCATTTCATTATTGCATTTTAAAAAAACAACTTCATTTCAGAAAATCATTTTATTGCATTGCATTTTCATTTACAATTACATTTCTTTTCTAGACTTCACACTGCATTTACACTTTACAATTTAAAAAAACACTCGATATTTTCTGTACACTGTTCACTGTGTTGTGCACATTTCTGCCTTGTCTCACCTCAAAACTGCTGACCACCTCAACAAACCTCCATGTTAACTGCCTTAACTTCTACCACACTATCATCAACTGATCAACTCACTGCCTTTGCATTCTATCATCAACAAACTTCCATCCACATATCAGACCATGACTTCCTTGCACTTCTACTCCGCTATCGACTCACAACTACTTCAACACTCTACTCTCAACCGCTAATAATAATCATCATTACCCACTACAAGCCTTCCTCCCACAGTCATTACAACATAGCTCCACTATATCCCAATCACTTCCACCACTTCCATAACCATAACCATTCTTGCCTGCATTCCTGCAACCATCTTCACTGCCTCACAACACATACATCATCTTGTATTTCATTGCACTCTTCTTACCATCACTTCTGCAACCAACACTGTCTACATCTAATGGTTCTTCCCCCACTGCAACTGCTGCTACCCTTCTTTGCAGTCACCATACAGTGCATAAATTCGCGAGCATCTCACTCCAAACATCTCAACCGAACCATGCCATTCTAGAAATCGCAAATCACTGAAATCACCTCGACCTCTCTAATACCCAAAACCAGCAATCACCCAAAACTTCAACAACGCAACCCTTAATTGCCACCAAAGCCTGCCTTTCACAAGTATCAACACTCCACCACCTCCTCCGATCAAGCTTCTATACCCAATCGACCTCCCATCGTGAAGTCAATCTTCACAACCTGCAACCCTTCAGCAAACAAAAACGGCACCGCCTCGCTTGCCAAGTCACTGCAACCTCCACTGCCAAGAAAAATCACAGCAACTCCCATATTAAACAATGACTCTAGTGCCACCTCCTACAACCGCAACCTCCCATCAATAACATCAACCCTAAGCACTATAATAACCTACGACAGTGCCACCATCTTCCTCACAAAGACAATCAAATTCAACTCCCCTCTCCCTGTTCCACGATACTTCCATCATCTCCCTCTCCAACCAATTCCCAGCAGACCACCTCCGCGACCAAATTCGCGAGCATCGAGAACCCTCAACCTCATCGCGACTCCAAATCGCCAGTCTCCTTACTGCCAATTCTGTTGCCTTCAACGACCAAACCATAACAAAGTCTCGAACAAAATCAAACTCCTCAAATCGACCTCTACAACCTAACTTTTCTGTCCAGCCGCACTCATCGCCAGAAATTGCCTCCAACAAGCAACCAAGAAACTCAATCGCCAAAATCGCCGACCACCCTCAAACCAAGTAAATCATGAAATAGAGTTGCTGAAAATCGATCCCATCACCTTTATCGCGGCCACGTTATCCATCCCCAAACCGCTGCCTTAAATCAACAACCACCACTTTGATTTAAAAAACGGAAGACAGTGCCCGTATTTTTTTCCGATTTTGAGTCGTTTATGATGTTGATTTGTCTTTGATTTTGATTTTGGTGACTATGAAAATTCAAAATAAGCTTGGGTTTGCAAAAGTAAACAAACTGTTTTTGAGGTTAAAATTTGGGAGTGTTTTGGTTAAAGTTTGGGCCGTGTTATGGGCTGTAATTTTTTTATTAAAAATAAGAGAATTTTTTTTATTTTTCTTTGTTTTTTTTATTAGGAGGTTTTGTTCTTATAAAGGGGGGTTTGTTTTTTTTCTTCTTTTTTTTACCCTTTGAAAAAAATAAGGTTTCAATTCTTCTCCTTAAAAAAAAAGGAAAACTTTAGTTTGTTTCACTTGTTTATCTTGTTAAATAAAAAAATTGAATATATATCTTGTTTTTATTTGCAGATTGCTAAAGCAGACAAAGGAAGGAGCGGAAGTGCTTGCTAAATAAATTGCTTGATTTGCTGATCTTACCAAAAAAAATAACTGCTTGCGTATTTATAATTTTTCTTTTATTTGCCTTGCATTGTATATGTCTATTATTGTAAAGTGTAAATTTATTTTACCATCATTCCCAAAACTATCATATAAATACTGGGTTTTACTATCCAATCTATTTTCAAAACCAAATATTTTCTCAAAATCAATTATACCCAAAATGATTTCCAAGTTTATAACTATCCCTTTACAACCTTTAAACTATTTATTTCCATGTATGGAAAATCCAATTTACCTTTTGAAAATTACTTAGCTTTAAAAATTAAATCTTGATTTGGAAGTGCTCGAACTTTAAAAATAGTCGAAGAAATCATATTTAAAATCCAAAACTTGGAAATCACCAACAAATCAGTAAATTAATTCCAGTAGATAAGGTTATACCAAAACAAATCTGAATCTCGAGGACTAAACATCAACTTATTTTAAATCATTTCAAATATATATACATACATATATCTTTCGAATATCAAACCATAATTCGAAATATGAAATCAAAATTTGTTTCACAAAATCACTTGCATAGCAAAGCTACTAAAGTGGCATCTCCCCACTCTGAAACTCGAAATCAATGTCGATGATGCATGCACTCATCACCGAGATTATCTTCCAACGACATAAGTGAGTTCTGGACTTCTATTTTCTTGAACATCTTTGAAATCTCTTCGAAATCATTGGAATTCGTTCGAATACATTTGAAACATTTCTTATTCGGAAAATATCTTTAAATCATTTTATTATTATATATTTTCCAAATCTTAAAACCGATGTCAAAACACTGGAGTTCGATTCCTCGAAATTCAAATTTAAAACCCTTCAGTTATAAATCACTTTTATATAAATCAAATTTCTTATAAATTTCAAAATTTCAGATCCTCTCGAAACTTCAAATTTTCACTTTTAAAAGGTATATAATCCTTACCGAAAACATTTCACTCTTATATATAAAATGTGGTCATCCTTATCAAACTAATAGTTTCGATGTATGCACAATTTCAAAATACAAACAAACACAAGTTTCCAAGGGATGATTCAAGGATGGATTTCAAACAAACAGAGATTCAAATTTAGAGGAACTCAAATCAAATAGAATTCTGGTTCGAAGATAAGCTCGAACGAAGATGAGATAATTTAATTACCAAATAGGAGATGGATAAGCCTGTAGAAATCGCGGGCGACCTTAATCGGTCAACCGTGACTTTAGGAATATAATCAATGTGGAAATCTAAGTCAAATCGACATTCGAAGGCCAGGGATAGAATCCAGATATAGCAGAAGATAGATAGCATCGTAAATCGAGGTTACAGAAATCTCAGGTGAATCAACGCCAATTTTCCTTTTGTTTTCCTTGCATTGTTGTTTACTTGCATTTGAAAAAAAAATTAAAATAAAAAACAAAAATTTATTCATATTTGCATTGTTAATTCATGTTTAATTTCTGCTTTGCATTTCATCTTAGAATTTTGTTAATAATAATGGTTAGACATCGATAGCACTTAATTGTATATTGAAAATTTGTCATCTTTGAACAATTTAATTTCTTGGTGTTTAGGCTACGGAAAAGCAATAACCATTTATAAATATTATGATGATTCGTAAATATTATAGTGGTTGTTTCTCTAAAGGTACTTAAACCTTCGGCTGCATTGCTACGGTGATTCGTGATGCACCGATAAATCCCGCCCGTTACTTGGCTAAGAACTATCTTGTTGATTTAAGGCAATGTGTGATTATAAATTTTTGGGTTAGCATAGGATAAATCATTTGTAATTAACCACTGCATTCATTTAATTGCATTAGTTCGTGCATATTTAAAAAAACAAAAAAATTCAAAATCCAAACTAAAAAAATTGTAAATATTTCTTAACTTAGTTATTTTTTCCCTTTCCTTTGAAAATTTTCAAACCAAAATTCCAAAAATTCAAGAAAATAATAATAAAATTTATTTGCTTAGTTTTTTAGAAAATCAAAAATCCAAAAATATATATAATATAAAATCTTTTCAAAAAAACAATTTTTTTTTGAAAAATCAAGACAAAAATCAATTTTCCATTTTGAAAAATAAATTCTATCTGTAAATATTTTTCCTTTATAAAAAAAAACATTCTTGAAAATGTCTGAGTTTCCTCACCCACTTGAATTTTGCAATAGTTGTGAAAATCAATATAATCCGTATGATTTTACTCCGAATTCGTATGGATATTTTAACGACAACTATTCCTTAAACAGTTCGAAATTTGAACAACAAAGTTTTCAAAGCGATGACCGACCCTCAAATCTCGAAAATAGCATTTCGTCTTTAGTTGAAATCTCTACACAACAGAATCAAATGATAAATGATTTATGTAATTCGTATTTCTGTGATAACTCGAGTCATAGTTTTCAAGGATTTCAAAATTTGAATTCAATTCAAAATTCAAACGATTTTGATTATAACCCATGCCAATTCAATTTCAAACTCCAAAATGAATTTCATACTCAAAATGAAAGTGGAAACAACTTCTCATATGAATCTGGCAATGGGAATCATCTTAAGCACGTTACGATTGAAAATCATTGTTCTCAACAATTTCAAAGTGAAAATCCTAATGCTAATAACTATAAATTGGATTTTGTTGAGAAAATGAACGAATTACGATGATCACACAGATTCTTTTTTTGAAACTTATATGAAACAACGTGAAAAACAAAACCAAATCCCAACGTGCGAAGTGTCAAATAATAATCCATTTTTTACCAAAATCGACGATTTTCAAATATCAACTTTTGAAATTGAAAATAAAAATCTTAATGAAGTTGTTGAAAATACAGTTTGAGTTGGATTTCAATTCTTTCGAGGGTGTGGAACCAAATTTAAAATTTGATCTACCTTTTCTCGATTTATGACAACTTTGGATTTTGAACTTGTGATACACAATGAAGTTGTTGATAATCCAACAAAGGAAGACGAATTTAATGAACACGAAATTTTTGGACTTTTTGATGATGATTTGTAAAATTTCGATAGGAAAGATTCAAATCACCACTTTGATTTTGAAATCAATAATTTTGAAGAATTTTTAAATGACAAACTTGAATTTATTGGTAAAAACAAACTTGAATTTCAGTTAATCGTTATATCTACTCTAAAAAATCATCGAAAATAAAACAACTCGTACGATTTTTAATAAAACGACATTCGTTTTTCCAAATCAACGTTCAACTTCGAAATCTTTTACGGTTTGATTTTTCGAGCTTAAGCTGTGTCTTGCGTACTTGACGAGACAAATGAATCGGCATTTGGAAGACCATCTCATTTACTTTTTGACGATATACTTTCTGATCTTGTGTAAATACCATTAATTTTCATTTAAATAATGGTCATTTTTTTGCTTTTCTTTTTATTTTTCTCCTTCCACTTGGGTTGACTGTGGGGACATGGTCAAAATCAAGTGTGGGGGGAGACTTATCTTCTTTTGATTTTTCATGATTAATTTTTCATTTTTTTCTTCCAAACTAAAAAAAATATCAAAATTTTAAAATACAAAAAAAATTAAGCGTTTTGATTTATTTTTAAAGAAACACTATAGGATAAATATATGGCTTTGGCTTATTAAATTGAAAATTTTGAAAGTTTATTTGTCTTAACAAAAATAAAAATAAAGTTCGAGTATAAATAACAATGGTTTAACTAGTACATAGGAAGATTCATACGTGTTAATTATGAAATACATCCTAATTGAAAATCTTTGTTTTAAAAAGTGGTTGATTTAAAGTAAAGAATATAACATTTTTTGTCTTCTAAGTTAAGTAGTGCTAAGATTATTTTGCAAAACTCTCTCTTTCTTCAAATATATATATATATATATACACACACACGTATGTACGTATGTATGTTTGTATATATGTATATATATATTTAACACCTATGGTAGATAGGTGTACACACTTGTGTGTATACTCGCCATGCTCTGTATCTTACTCACGTAAGCCCGAAAGGCGGTGCATGATCGGTATATCTGGCCTCAGTTTATCGAAGTTAGGTGTATATATAAAAATTCTTTTATTAATAATGCCTGCAATCGATAGGTGTTCACACTCGTGTGTTTACTCGCCACGCTATGTATTCCCCTCACGTAAGTCCACAAAGCAGTGCATGGGTAATATATTTGGCCTCAGTTTATCTGAGTTAGGCATATGTAAATATTGTAAATATCAATAAAATTTTCAAAAAAAAAGAGAGAGTAAGCAAATAAAATCCAAGCACTATTTTAACTTATTTGATTTGACTTGTTATTGAACATAAATGAATATACCACCTTGATAAACTTTGATAATTAACTAAGGATCCATTTCATAGTTACACTTTGTTATAGACCGACAGAACGAGTTAAACTATAGTCTACTTGTCATGATAACTTTTTCAAAAAAAATAAGAGAGAGTAAGCTATGAAATCCAAGCATTATTTAACTTATTTGATTTAACTTGTTATTGAAAAAAATGAATATACCGCCTTGATAAACTTTGACAATCAACTAAGGATCCATTTCATAATTACACTTTGTTATCAACCGAAAAAACGAGTTAAACTATAGTCTATTTGTTATGATAACTTTGTTTTTGTTGGAAACTTTGACGAGTAAATGACTTAAATCTCAACATAATGACAAAAACCTATATTTAACTTATTTTTGTCAATTTAAAAGTAAATCTTCCATTTGTAAATATTTCCAAAACTTGCATTCATCTCTTTGTAAATAAATCTTGCATTTTGTAAATATTTTCATCCTGCATTTGGATTTTGTGGGTAGTATCCGCTGAAAACCCTCATGAGACAACACTTGTCCTACTAGGGACACCTAGAGGTTTAACGGCTTGTTGCATACGCTCAATACAATCTTGCTTCCTACAAAAACGGATTTATCTAAGTTTTTTCTTTATTTGAGGATGAATAAAAAGATAAGTGTGGGGGTATTTGATATGCACGTAAATGTGCATATTTTTACCAACATATTTAATCTATTTAAATTGAATAAATGATCACATTGAGTATTTTAACTTGTTTAAACCGAAATTCAAATTATTTTCAAATTGTCATAAATTCATCTTCATACAGGGGTAAAATGGTCTTTTGTGCATTTATTAAATTGTGAAAATTTACTTAGAATTTTCTATGTTGGTCTGTAGGAAATTTGGTGAATTTTACAAATGGTTTTATGATGAAATATACATGCGCAAAGAAGCTACAAAAGAATGAAGATGGAAATAATTCAAAGTGAAGAACGTGGAGGACCCCACCCACTTACCTTGATTTTCAATTAGAGGCTAATGCACGTGCTTATGGAGTTTATGGCTTCATGTACACTTAAATGAAGATTAGTAGAAGCTAATGATTACTTGGCCTCCACAATTTCTCAAGGGTATTTTGGGCATTCCCCAAAAATATGAATTAGGGTTTAATACATGTATATATACCCCTTATGTTTCATGTAACCCCTCCTCGTACTTAGTCTCTCTTAGTTTAGTTTAAGCTCAAAATAAAACTTAAAGCTCTCTTTCTTTTTTCACGGCTACTTAGCTATTTCTTTTATGTAATTTTTATGCAACTTTAATATATTTATTTCTTCTTTTTTTATTTATTTCCTTTCATGTTGTAGTGTAGATTTACATTCACGCAAAGTAGAATAGTTCTTATTCTTGTTAATTAACTCTTTTTTTCATCAAGCTTTCATTTTCATTTCATTTTGCTTTCATGTTGTTAGCAATATTTGTTATCAAATGACAAATATGAGAGGCTAAACCCCTTCAATTTAGGGGTAACGAATGTAACAACCAGGATATTTTAACGGTTTTAATTAATTTAATTAACTGAATTTGTGTGAAATTTAAACAACAAAAAAAACAATAAAAATTTGATTAAAAATTTAATATTTGGAATACGTCCAGCTAAACATAGAAACTGGTAAATTTTCGTCCAGAAAAATTAAAGTTTATTTCGTGCGTAAATTTATTTCAATTTAATCAGTTAAAAAGCGATGAAAATAGAACGTTTTCCAAACTTAAATATTTTTACATACAAAAATTCTAAATCATCTTCTGAGCAAGGCGTCATTTTTCATTTTTCCAAATTCGGACATCTTTAGCTCCATCGATCTTATTTTTCTTCGTTTTTCTTGCATTTTCCAATAGTAGAAAATTCGAATTTTATGAATCCAATTGTACCACTGTTATCCGCATACCGTTTTGATCATCTCATCGTGCTGGTCTCTGAGGTATATTCAAACCTGTGTTTTGAAGTCTGACACGCAGCGGAATCCTTGTAAACGGTAACCGTATCGGTAACGGTTGTGTCTATTGGTTTCCTAAATCCTTCGTTTTCCAAGCCGTGCAAAATTTAATACCCACCAGTTAGCAATTGACATTCCCACAAAAAAAATTTCTCCTTTCATTTTACCGTGCAAAATTTTATATCGGTTCATAATTTTTTTTTTTTTACTTTATAGTTCATTTGCGGTATACTTTGGTTGGCTCCTTGTTTCTTTTCCCAACTGTTCATTTATACTTCTCTCCTTTTACACATATTTTAGTTTCTTGACACCTCCTCCTCATTATTTACAAAATGACCGAAATAAACTCACCTCAGTAGAAACCGAGCAAAACCCCAGATTGCCTCATGCCTTATCACCCCATCGCCTTGCACCGCCGACCCCGAGTTGTGAATCACCTCCTTCATCAATCTGCGGTGTCTAACTCTTCCATCACCAAGCGAGCCTGACCGTCTCTGCCTTGAACTGTCGCCCACTCGAACACGCGCCACCAAGGTTCGCCAGCACTTACCTTTACCCATCCACTTGAGCCGGGTCACGACTGTCCTCCGCCGAGATAGCCATCACAGCTCCGCGTCCGTGCTCTTCCTTCCACCCCAGCCGAGGATCTTCCTCCTTCCCTAACCACCTCCACCGTGCCCCGCCTGTTACCCACCACATCAACGCCAATGTCAGCATCTCAGACTGACCCCCTCACAGCCATCTTCTTTCTTGGTCGTGAGTCCTCTTCTTTCTTTTAGCTTGTTCGAATTTACGTCATATATTATACGTATCATAATAAATATAAGTTTAAGATACAGTTTATATATTATAATAGTTATTGTATATGCAAGCTTTGTACATATGGGGTCTTATTCATATTAAGTTGTTTATATATATTGTATTATATTTTATTATATTAATATATGTTAGTTTGTGTACCCTGATCTATGCAGATATTATATTACGTTAGTATACCAGTTATAGCATTCGTCTCTATGTACTTAAGTTTAAGAGTGTTTGGTTTTATAAATTATAAGTTAGTTTGGAGATAAAGCAAGCCTATAGGTCTGTGTCTATCTGCTTATATATAAAGTTTTATAATTGTTAGGGTTCAAATTAAAATTTATAGCATGTTTTGCAGGGAGAGATATAATACTATATTACTTATTTAAACTTACAATTTGTATTTTTACGTAGATTTGTAACAACTGTAAATTAATGCACTTTTAAAAGTATAATTTACAGGTTTATCTGTTGTATACAGGGTATGTTTATGCGAAAAGAGATATATGCTACAGTGTAATTTTAATGTGTTATAAAATATAAGTTTTGCATATATTAGTCTATGTATATACTATGCTAGGTTTTATAAATTTTGATATTTGTATTTTAATTATAAACAATAACCTTTAATTAATTGTGTATATATATATATTATTTTAATATTCGTACTAAATTTAATAATTGTTTCACAAGAAATAATATATTCTGTCTCTATCCAGATGAGTCTAATTCGTTCCCATCAATTCAAACTATCGGCTTTGTCCATCGAATTCATCCCAATCTAGCGTACTTTGGAATTCGTAGCTCGTTTCTTTGTCAAATGTATCTAGCCTCGGAAGATGAGCAATCACTCACGATTAATATTCTTTTATTTATTAAATTTTGATTTCAATTGAAACGACAAATTGAAATAGGCTGCTGATAGTTATTTACACTGTTATATATGTTATTACCTGTATCAGTTCACCTTGACATCTGACACCATTATTTGTTAACTATACGATGATAATCCCGTTTGGTTGGTAATTGATTGATTGTTTGTTGTTTATATTGGATGTTAAATTGAAATGTATAAAGTGACAAATATTATGCAATTGAATTTGACGTAGGATAGTTAAAATTTAAATCGACATATATGTTGAATTTAATTAGTTAAATTTGTATAAAATGACCCCTTAAATGTTTATTTATTTGACATGTAGAAAATAGTTAATTACACCTTGATCCATTTGAATTTATGTTGTATAAATTGATGTAGTATGAAATCGAATAACAAATATAGCGTGTAGAATCGCATAAAATAATAGTGTAAAAATCTTTAATCTACATGAAATGATAGTGTAGGTTCTAGAAATAATTATATTAATTTGCACAAACAAAAATGTAAATTAATATGATTATTTCGGGATTATTTGAATTTATTCTTGGATTGTTATTGATTGTAGTTATTGCATGTTTATTTACTTTGACACCATCCCAGTTATCACACTGCAAGTTCCCTTTGCTTTGCTTTGGTTTTTGAATTGAAATGGAATCGGGTTGAAATGATAAATACCCAAATGAATTTGACCTAGGATTGAGAATTAAATAAAAACTCGATTGGTCAATAATTTTATTTAAATAAATATAGTTTTTATTCGAATAATAATAAGGTACTGAAATAAAGTTGGAAATTATTTAATAATTTAGTTGAAATTATTAAGTTTTGAAGTTATTTAATTACTAAGTTTGAAATTATTTAATAATTGAATAATATTGAATTAGTTGATATTTAAATAAAATTTGAATTCTTTGGTAAGAGAAAATTGAACTTTTGATTAAGTGATTTTATCTTCGTTAATAAATGAAATAGGGTTTCTATTAAGTTGGAAAATTATTTAAATAAGTGAAATGGAACTTCTTGAATATGTGGAAGTTAGTTTATTTATTAATTGGGTTGAAATTTGTAACTAAGTAAGTAAATAAATGAGATTGAATTTCTTAACAAGAAATAAAATGCGTTTTATTGAAATAAATATAAGACTTGAGTTTAGGAATTTGATTTGACGGATTTAATCTAACTGAATTTGAAGTTTTGATATAACGAAGTTGAACTTAAGTAATTGATTTAATGAATTTGAAATCTAATAGAAATAGTTTTGAATAATAATTTAACTTAACGAATACTGAATGAAATCGATAAATGAATTTGAAATTGATTTGAGTGTTAAATTAATTTATTTAAATAATTTCGAAATGAAATTTATATACGAACTTGAATCAATATTTGTATTGTTCAAATAAAAGTTGAAATTGAATTATAAAATTTGAAATAGTAATTTGGAAGTTGTGAAACGTAAGTTTTTGGAAATTGATTTAGAAAGACAAATGAAATGTTGGTTTACGAATTCTAATTGAAATTGTATTTCATTTGGTTTTGAAATATACTAAACGACCAATCGGTGTAATAATTGCGAAAGTTATTAGAGAGACCGGAATCGGTTATGGACATACTCTCTGTCTAAATCGAAAACTACTTTAATAGCTATACGCGGAGTGATGACCAGAATGAAGTGGTTGGAATGATGTACGTGATGACTGAAGAAAGAGAACGATAATGGATAGCCTTGACACTTGTGTCAAATTGGAAATGACTAAAACAGGAGTCGTGCCGGGCCAAATGGGGTTAGCCACCTCGAGCGAACACACTTCTTCGTAAACTACTCATTACTTGTTATGGATTGGTGCACCCTCGTAATTTTGGGAGTGTTGTTTCATGGTGTTGCGATCGTTGCGGCGATGCGTTTTCACCAGTCCAGATTAGGGAAACGGTAGTTTCGCTACCTTGGGTGTAGCCTCATGTGCCTTGTCATACTTGTATCCCTATATACGCGACCACTACGAATTTGTTTTGGCCTATACCTATGGAGCACTCCCTGATATCCCACTAGTTTACGGTGGAGTTTATAGTGTTGTATAGACTATAACGCCTATATAAATGTGTTAAGGGGGATAATGGTTACGCTTTAACACTATTTTGATATTTATATTACTGATAGACATTATCTATTTAGCGTATGTTACTACATAGTTGATAGTTTAACGGATCCTTAGAGGACAGTTATTCCAACGTCCTTTGAGTTACTTGTATTTTAGTTGCTATTTCACTTGAGTTGGATTTATTGATATAAAAATGTTAATCCTGACTCGGTTGTTTTGTGTTTTGCTTTACGCTCGGGTCAGACTGAGTGGTTCACTTTTTGAGACTCGCCTATGGACTTTGAGCTTCGCCTAGAGATCCAGCTACCTATCTAGCTTTCAGATTTTCAGTTGATTTCAATGATGTATTCTGATTCTTGTATTTGACTATTATATTCGAGACTTCTATTGTACCTTATTTAACTCTGTTATATATATAGTAGCTTCATGAACTACTATCTTTGCTTCCGCTGCATATTATTACTCAGTTTCTGTGATTCTGTGATTATTTATTTACTGTATATGTTCAGTTTTGCCCAATTTAAATTTAACAATTCGGTATTTTGAATTATTCAAGTCCGACATGTGCGGATGTTAATGGTCCAAAATAGCGGGTCGTTACAGTTGGTATCAGAGCTTTGGTAGCTCTAGGCAAAACTTAACATATAGGGTAAATGTATTTACAGAATCACTCTCACTTGAGTTTCAATCCCTTCCTTTTTACTCGATTCCTTTGATTTTTGGAACGTTACATGCGGTTCCAGAATTTAGTTGAGTCCCTGACTATTCGTTTTTCCAATTCTGGAGCATCCCATAACTCCACTTCGAATGATCTTTATTATGAATCGACGGTCTCGCCAATCTTCAAATTATTTGTAAGTGGGTGAAACGCCGTTATAATAGGCATCGATTTACCGGAGATTTTTGTATTCTCGGTTTACGATGCTATCTATCTCCGGCTATGCCTGAACTTCATTCCTTGAGATCAAATGTTGATTTACCTCGGAATTCAGCATCGATCTTATTTTTGAAATCATGGTCGACCCGGTAAAGGTTGCCCATGAATTAATATAAGCTTATTCATCTCCCGATTCTGTTAATTGTATCATCTTATTTTTCTTTAGAACTTGTATTCGAATCAGAATTCTCGTTAATTTGAGTCCATCAAAAATTTTAATTTCTATACTGCTTTGGAATCCCTTCTTGTATCGTCAAGCGAGTAGTGTATTTGAAAATTAATATTAAAAATGTTTTTATATATATATATACATACACATAAATATTGTGTTGTTTGAGTTATTGATGTTGATTTGGGTTTTCGATCGATTCGTCTGATCAACGCTATCGATAGGATTTTCAAAACACTTGAATAGAACAAACTGATACAATATCGTTTTCAAATTTGGTAAATAAAATAATTTTGTATGATTATATTATATATAGGTATAAAAAAAATTCTTCTGAAATTAAATTGTTAATAAATTTGTTGTCTGAAATGATAATATTTAATTTTCATTCATTGTTTCATAAACCATTGACTATTGCATAATATAAATAAATGAATTTATAAAATTTAGTTATAATCTGATTTGGAATTTGTAATGAATTTAAATTAAGAATTTGAGAATTTAATTTCCGATGGGTTTCAAACCTTGTATTTAAAGTGTCAAAAGGTATATTATTTAAAGTATTTTCGAATAAAAATCATTAGAAAGAATTTTGGACATTTAAAATCAGTGCTCTTCTTTTTGTCGCTGGAAAATAATTTCGGTGATGACGGCCGCATCATCGATATTCATTTTCGGGTTTCGAAGTGGAGAGACTATTCTGTAGCCCTACTACACTTTTGTTTGAAAATTTGATTTGAATTTCTAAACATGACTTGATTATTAATATATATTGGAGATTTTAAATTGATTTGATATTATGTATATACATATTTATTTTAGGTATAAAATGGTTGAGATTAATCAGAAATTAATTCTTAAAATTTTGATATAAAAATGATGTTCAGTGAAGCCAAAATTTCTGACTAAATACTTGATTTGAAATAAGAGAATTGTAAAAAATTATTTGGATAATGCTCAATTGCATTATATATAACTTACCTAAATGTTCAAAAGTTAACTATGTAATCGAATATTATACAATGTAAAATGATACCAAGAGAATTTTCAAATAAATTCGAGTAGGTATAATAAATGTAAATATACTCAATAATATGATAAGATATATTAAGTGAAATAAATTTAATAATAATTCAGAATAAAGAAGAATTAAATTTGTTGAATAAAATATGATTATAATAAATGACAATTCGAATTTATGATCTTTGAAATGATTAATTTAAGATTATTAGATAATATACAATATAAATTGTTTTTTTAAAACGAAATTTGAGTGCGTGCAAAAATGTTATACACTTAAAGTTTAAGTATAAAATGGTTAATAGAGATAAATAGAATACTAGCTTAGTCGAATAATAAATGGATTAATAAAATAAATTGTTGCTTGAAATAATTTTGTAACAAACAATGATAAATTGAAAATAAACCAAGTTAATGAATTACCTTGAATTTAAAGTCAATTGTTGAATATAAATTAATTAAAATTGAAATTTATATGGTCTAAATTAAATGTTTTATTTTGAAATTCACATCTATTTTCTTCTGGTTGTAATTATCCTCCTGCCCCGTTCCTTTTCGGGGACGAAAACTTTTGAGTGGGGGAGAGTGTAACAACCCGGATATTTTAATGGTTTTAATTAATTTAATTAACTAAATTTGTGTGAAATTTAAAAAATAAAAAAATAAAAACAATAAAATTTTGAAATAAAAATTTAATATTCGGAATACGTCTTGTTAAACATAGCAACTGGTAAATTTTCGTCCGGAAATATGAAAGTTTATTTCGTGCGTTCATTTACTTCAATTTAATCAGTTAAAAAGCGACGAAAATAAAACGTTTTCGAAACTTAAACATTTTTACATAGAAAAATTCTAAATCATCTTCTGAGCAAGACATCATTTTTCTTTTTTCGAAATTCGGACATCTTTAGCTTCGTCGATCTTATTTTTCTTCGTTTTTCTTACGTTTTCCGCTAGTAGAAAATTCGAATTTTATAAATCCAATCGTACCACTGATATCCGCATACTGTTTTGATCATCTTGTCATGCTGGTCTTTGAGGTATATTCAAATCTGTGTTTTGAAGCCTGGCACGCAGTGGAATCCTTGTAAATGGTAACCGTATCGGTAACGGTTGTGTCTATTGGTTCCCAAAATCCTTCATTTTCCAAGCCGTGCAAAATTTAATACCCACCAGTTAGCTATTGACATTTTCAAATTTTTTTTTGTCCTTTCATTTTACCATGCAAAATTTTATATCGGTTCATTTTTTTTTTTACTTTACAGTTCATTTACGGTATACTTTGGTGGGCTCCTTGTTTCTTTTCCCACCTATACATTTATACTTCTCTCCTTTTTCACATATTTTAGTTTCTTGACACCTCCTCCTCATTATTTACAAAACGACCGAAATAAACTCACCTCAGTAGAAACCGAGCAAAACCCTAGAACGCCTCACGCATTATCACCCCATCGCCTTGCACCACCTACCCCGAGTCGTGAATCACCTCCTTCATCAATCTGTGGTGTCTAGCTCTTCCATCACCAAGCGAGCCTGACCGCCTCTGCCTTGAACTGTCGCCCACTCAAACACGCGCCACCAAGGTTCGCCAGCACTTAGCTTTACTCATCCACTTGAGCCGGGTCACGACTGTCCTCCGCCGAGACAGCCATCACAGCTCCGCGTCCATGCTCTTCCTTTCACACCAGCTGAGGATCTTCCTCCTTGCCTAACCACCTCCACCGTGCTCCGCCTATTACCCACCACATCATCGCCAATGTCAATACCTCAGACCGACCCCCTCGCAGCCATCTTCTTTCTTGGTCGTGAGTCCGCTTCTTTCTTTTAGCTTGTTTGAATTTACGTTATATATTATACGTATAATAATAAATATAAGTTTAAGATACAGCTTATATATTATAATATTTATTGTATATGCAAGCTTTATACATATGGGGTCTTATTTATATTAAGTTGTTTATAAATATTGTATTATATTTTATTATATTAATATATGTTAGTTTGTGTACCCTGATCTATGCAGATATTATATTATGTTAGTATACCAGTTACAGCATTCGTCTCTATATACTTAAGTTTAGGAGTGTTTGGTTTTATAAATTATAAGTTAGTTTGGAGATAAAGCATGCCTATAGGTATGTGTCTATCTGCTTATGTATAAAGTTTTATAATTGTTAGGGTTCAGGTTAAAATTTATAGCATGTTTTGCAGGGAGAGATATAATACTATATTACTTATTTAAACTTACAATTTGTATTCTTACGTAGTTTTTTAGTAACTGTAAATTAATACACTTTTAAAAGTACAATTTACAGGTGTATCTGTTGTATATAGGGTATGTTTATGTGAAAAGAGATATATGCTACAGTGTAATTTTAATATGTTATAAAATATAAGGTTTGCATATATTATTCTATGTATATACTATTCTAGGTTTTATAAATTTTGATACTTGTATTTTAATTATAAACAATAACCTTTAATTAATTATATATATATATTATTTTAATATTCGTATTAAATTTAATAATGGTTTCACAAGAAATAATATATTCTGTCTCTATCCTGATGACTCTGATTCGTTCCCATCAATTCAAACTGTCGGCTTTGTCCAACGAATTCATGCCAATCTAGCGTACTTTGGAATTCGTAGCTCGTCTCTTTGTCAAATCTATCTAGCCTCGGAAGGTGAGCAATCACTCACGATTAATATTCTTTTATTTATTAAATTTTGATTTCAATTGAAACGACAAATTGAAATACGCTGCTGATAATTATTTACACTGTTATATATGTTATTACCTATATCAGTTCACCTTGACATCTGACACCATTATTTGTTAACTATACGATGATAATCCCGTTTGGTTGGTAATCGACTGATTGTTTGTTGTTTATATTGGATGTTAAATTGAAATGTATAAAGTGATAAATATTATGCAATTGAATTTGACGTAGGATAATTAAAATTTAAATCGACATATATGTTGAATTTAATTAGTTAAATATGTATAAAATGACCCCTTAAATGTTTAATTATTTGACATGTAGAAAATAGTTAATTACACCTTGATCCATTTGAAATTATGTTGTATAAATTGATGTAGTATGAAATCGAATAACAAGTATAGCGTGTAGAATCGCATAAAATAATAGTGTAAAAATCTTTAATCTACATGAAATGATAGCGTAGGTTCTAGAAATAATTATATTAATTTGCACAAACAACAATGTAAATTAATATGATTATTTCGGGATTATTTGAATTTATTCTTGGATTGTTATTGATTGTAGTTATTGCTTGTTTATTTACTTGGACACCATCCCAGTTATCACACTGCAAGTTCCCTTTTCTATGCTTTGATTTTTGAAATGAAATGGAATCGGGTTGAAATGATAACTACCCAAATGAATTTAACCTAGGATAGAGAATTAAATAAAAACTCGATTGGTCAATAATTTTATTTAAATAAATAAAGATTTTATTTGAATAATAATAAGGTATTGAAATAAAGTTGGAAATTATTTAATAATTTAGTTGAAATTATAAAATTTTGAAGTTATTTAATTACTAAGTTTGAAATTATTTAATAATTGAATAAGATTGAATTAATTGATAATTAAATAAAATTTGAATCCTTTGGTAAGAGAAAATTGAACTTTTGATTAAGTGATTTTATCTTCGTTAATAAATGAAATGGGTTTCTTTATTAAGTTGGAAAATTATTTAAATAAGCAAATAAGTGAAATGGAACTTCTCGAATATGTGGAAGTTAGTTTATTTATTAATTGGGTTGAAATTTGTAACTAAGTAAATAAATAAATGGGATTGAATTTCTTAACAAGAAATAAAATGCATTTTATTGAAATAAATACAAGACTTGAATTTAGGAATTTGATTTGAAGAATTTAATCTAATTGAATTTGAAGTTTTGATATAATGAAGTTGAACTTAAATAATTGATTTAATGAATTTGAAATCTAATAGAAATAGTTTTGAATAATAATTTAACTTAACGAATATTGAATGAAATCGATAAATGAATTTGAAATTGATTTGAGTGTTAAATTAATTTATTTAAATAATTTCGGAATGAAATTTATATGCGAACTTGAATCAATATTTGTATTGTTCAAATATAAGTTGAAATCGAATTATAAGATTTGAAATGGTAATTTAGAAGTTGTGAAACGTAAGTTTTTGGAAATTGATTTAGAAAGACAAATGAAATGTTGGTTTACGAATTCTAATTGAAATTGAATTTGGTTTGGTTTTGAAATATACTAAACGAACGATCGGTGTAATAAATGCGAAAGTTATTGGAGAGACCGGAATCGGTTATGGACATACTCTCTATCTAAACCGAAAATTACTTTAATAACTATACGCGGAGTGATGACCAGAATGAAGTGGTTGGAATGATGTACGTGATGACTAAAGAAAGAGAATGATAATGGATAGCCTTGACACTTGTGTCAAATTGGAAATGACTAAAACAGGAGCGTGCCGGGCCAAATGGGGTTAGCCACCTCGAGCGAACACACTTCTTCGTAAACTACTCATTACTTCTTATGGATTGGTGCACCCTCATTATTTTGGGAGTGTTGTTTCGCGGTGTTGCGATCGTTGCGGCGATGCATTTTCACCTGTCCAGATCAAGGAAATGGTAGTTTCGCTACCTTGGGTGTAGCCTCATGTGCCTTGTGACGCCCCACCTCTATACCCGCGCTAGCCAAGAACACTACGGTGTAGTGCTGTCAACCAGCCCGGAGAATAAGGCTGTTGAGGAGCGGCCATCAATAGTTAGGCCTTACACTAGTACTGGTTATCTCGATAGGAGTGATATTTATATATATATATATATATAAATATTCGTAATTTTTCATCTCTGATTTATTTTCTCCCATCGACATACCCCAATACCAGTATAAAACGAACTACGATGGTTCATAATAGTTTAGAACAGTAAATATAAAATATTACACAGATAATATAATGCGGAACACAAATAAAATAGAAAGTCTCATATATACAATAACTGATGTCAGTTACAATACATTTGATACAATACATATGACACGGTACATATGATACAACTACCACAGTCGACTCAGGAAGTTACATATACAAGTACATTAACGTATATAATATACATGAATACATATTTTCCTATACAATTTTACAGACTACTACAAATGACGACGACTACTCCAAAAGATATGAAAGAACTTCATAGCTCTAGCAGCAACCCAAAGCAGAATATCTACAACCTGAAATACTCGGTCTAACCCGAGTATTAAATTCAAAAGAAAATAATACTCGGGTCAGTCTAATTCAAACTCAGTTATTAGTGCACAGAAGCAATAATAATTAAATAGTGAATAGACGACAGTAATTAAACCAGATCAGAGTGCAATTCAGAATATTGAATTGAAATGAACAAATCAGTTCAAACCATTGAAATATCAATTAAATATTAATTCAAGTATGGCTGCAGTACACGCACGCGTGCACTGCCTCGCCACTACTGCATAAGGAATACGCAAAAAGATACATAAGTCAAAACAAATAGAATATCATACACGCCGTACTGTGTGGCTGCAGTTCACGCTTGCGTGCACTGCCTTGCCACTATAGTGCTGTCGTACCCAAAAACTCAATTCTGTGTGGCTGCAGTTCACGCTTGCGTGCACTGCCTTGCCACTATAGTGCTGTTGTACACAATAAAAATTCACAAACGAGCACAAGGTCAAACTCGAAAACCGAGTTCAACACAAGTGTAATGCTAACACAAAGTGAACAGTGCTTAAACAAGAACCAGAACACAAATCCAGACCAGGCAATAAAAGAAGTACAACTGAAATGCACATAACACATGTGCCAGATACAAGTGCTCGTACACACAAATACTCAAAGTCAAGAATACAGGTTACTGCATAATAAATATGCAAACAAAATGAAGGCAAGAAAACAACACAGCAATGAACACATTGGAGCTGTAGTTATGCCATTCACACACACATATATATACATATATGTATGTATATACATGGTGATAACCAGCAAACATTTCCGAAAGAAATAATTAGCAAACTACTGCATATTTAAAAGAAAGAAAAACTTTATTCAAATGCCAAGCTTCAAAGATAAAACATGCAGTATGCTGTGATACAAGCATGCAACAACAAGAAAACCAGTTCAATATGGTGATAACACAGCAAACCCAAAACCAAAGACACAACAGTGATGCAAATGCATGTACAAACTGTAGCGTATACATGAAGGTCACAAAAATGCATTAAGCAATTCATATATACAACATAGCAGCCCATACATGCAAATGAATCAGATGCAATCAAGTGCATCACTACAAAACAAGCTCAAAAGGACAGTACCATCTAACCAAGTTCAAAGATGCAACTATAATGAAACCATAACAAAGTGAGACACTGAATCAGATGAACCAGCAAAGGATAAAAAAACTCAAAGAGCATCAACAATGCAACAGGGTGCAGTGAAGATTACAATGTATGAATCAGTGCAGAAGCAAATGCTACCATGGCTCGAGTGCGTGCTACAGCAACAAAGAGCAAGGCTAAGGCACAGTGCTAAAATCAGTGACACAACCTCAATAAAGAAATGGTTTTAAATAACCATATATGAACGCAGTCTCGACCATAACAGCACCAGCCTCAACGTGAATTCAATAGCCTATGTACTGCAAGAACATGACAAGTACACAAGGCATAGCATACACGAATAAGTATTGCAACAAAGTGGACATGCAACTGATTTTAAATGACTGGCAACAAGTAAATGAAGTATACTTGTAAACATACTGGACAGTGCACCTATGATAAGGCAACATAGCCAGGCATCACGAATAACAAAATACGAGACAATGCCAATTGTGGAACAATGAAGCACAGAGACTACAAGTACAAACTGAACAAAGCAATGCAACTAGCAACAATGAAGGCAACTGGCATTAATGAATGCAACTGGCAACAATGAATGCAACTGGTAACAATGAAGCACAGGGACTCCAAGTACAAACTGAACAAAGCAATGCAACTAGCAACAATGAAGGCAACTGACATTAATGAATGCAACTGGTAACAATGATGCACAGGGACTACAAGTAAAAACTGAACAAAACAATAATTCAAACCAAAATCAAAGCCATGGAGATCAATTAACCAAGAAGCATTCGACTTTGAATTAGAAGATAGTGAGAAATCACTCAGTAACAAATGTACAAGAAGTATGACAAAAATGCATACATACTCCAGAGATGAAACCCAACAACAACATCGAGTGATAGTTCAAAATCAAAGAACAGCTTAATATGAACCTGTGCACATATATACACATGAAGCCTACAAGTAAAACCAGTGAATGAAAAGTGGACAGCGACGCAAACCGAAACCGAAGCCAACATTATCGCAAGCCGAAGGCAGTTGATAAACGAATTGAAGCAGAAACAAAATTCACATTAATATCAATGCCAACATAAATGCTCAAAATCAGTTGCAGTTCGAAATCAAAACAATTCCGAAATCGAAATAGTTCAAGCAATGACCGAAGTCAATACTCAAAGAAAATGCATAGTCGAATGGCTGACAAATCAAGGGGCGAATTCAACAATCAAATACGAACGAAAATCATCGAATTCGAGCACTAGTAAACTCGAGATAGGAATTAGATGTGAGTGAAACACTCACCGTGTCGACGAATTAAAGGAGCAACCGAATGTCGAAGCAAGCAACGCGAGCGCCACAAGAGACGAGAAACCATCGGAATCGAAACCCTAATTTCCAGAGCAGAGAGAGAACGAAAGGAACGGTCGCCATTATTTCGTGATTTGGTTAGGGTTGGTGAACGAAATGAAAAATGGATAAAAGGGGGGGCGGTATTTCTTTAAAGAGGGGATAAGGCCAAATAAAAAAATAAAAAATAAAAATAAAAACTTTTATTTAAAGTCCTAAATTTCTTTTATCAATTTATAAATCAATTTTAATTCAAAATTTAAAAACTTCAAATAGAAGTTTGTGTCAATATTAATCGTTTAAATTGTTGATTATAACTGATGCAAAATACCGGGTTGTTGCAGACTCCCCTCCTTAAAGAAATTGCGTCCACGCAATCCTAAGGAATAAATGGACAAAAGGTAACAACCATAAGAGCATGAGAAGGTAAGCTTTTAATTTCATAAAAGAAATTCCCAAATTCTCAACAAAGTTTGATTATCAAATAGATAATCAGAATAAAGAAATCTTAAAACAGCAAAATCAGCAAATCTAATTATCAACAAAGATAATTAGAAAACACAAATATCTAACTATCAAAAACGATAATCAGGAATTACCTCAACGGTAATCAAATTCCAAATCAGCAAATATTCAATCATCAAAACGATAATCAAATCTTGAATCACAAATATTTAATTATCACAAACGATAATTAAATCTCAAATATCTAATTATCACAAGCGATAATCAGGAACAATAAATATCTGATTATCAAAAACGATAAATCAGAAATCATAAACATCCAATTATCAAAACGATAATCAGAAATTACCACAACGGTAATCAAATTTCAAATCACAAATATTTAATTATCACAATTGATAATCAAATCTCAAATCGCAAATGTTTAATTATCACAAACGCTAATTAAACCACAAATATCTAATTATCAAAAACGATAATCAGAAACAATAAATATTTGATTATCAAAACGATAAATCAGAAATCATAAACATCCAATTATCAAAACGATAATCAGAAATTACCACAACGGTAATCAAATTTCAAATCACAAATATTTAATTATCACAATTGATAATCAAATCTCAAATCGCAAATGTTTAATTATCACAAACGATAATTAAACCACAAATATCTAATTATCAAAAACGATAATCAGAAACAATAAATATCTGATTATCAAAACGATAAATCAGAAATCATAAACATCCAATTATCAAAACGATAATCAGAAATTACCACAACGGTAATCAAATTTCAAATTACAAATTTTTCAATTAACGAGTCCGAAATTAACCGAAATAGCAAACACACATGACCCATAACCACGAGTTTTACTAAATCGTTTAATTCACTTCATCGTTTCCTTGAAAGTGCAAAATTGTGTATTTTAAATAAATAACATTTTACGTTCTCAAACGGACAAGTCCGAAATTAAGCGAATCAGTAAAAGAAAGGGGTCATAGTCCTCGGTTTTTCTGAAACGTTTAAATCGCTTCCTCATTCTTTTGAAAGCGTAAACTGTAAAAAATTTTGAAAACCATTTTATTTATAAAATTACAATTTACATTCTCAAACGAACAAGTCCGGAATTAAGCGAATCAGCAAAAGAAAGGGGTCATAGTCCTCGGTTTTACTGAAACGTTTAATTCGCTTCCTCATTCTTTTGAAAGCGCAAATCGTAAAAAATTTTGAAAACAATTTTTTTTTAAAACACGTGATTAAAACAGCGACATCAGTAGCAACTTCGATAAGTGGATTTTCATTCATCAAAAATGTCACAAGAATCTTCTCAAAGATAGGAAGGGGTATCATACCCTAAACTTGTATTCATAACAAGTCAATATCACACGAATTCACCAATGCACAAAAATTGACAAAACTTATCAATAGAGATCACGAAAATTGGTGAAGCGCAAATTCTAGGAATCTACACAAGAAATCCAGAAATCACAAGATGAGAGTATGAAAACTCGAACCGGAGTATGAAAACTCGAACGGAGTAAGAAAACTCGAACGGAGTATGAAAACTCGAACCGGAGTATGAATACTCAAACGGAGTATGAAAACTCGAACCGGAGTATGAAAACTCATCAGCACATGTAAAGCAAAGCGAGAACAGGAGCACGGAATCTCACCTACACGTGAGCGTGAAAATCACCAACACGTGCAACGCATAACATAAAATATCCATAATATCATACTACTATAAGTATGTAAATAATGATCAACAGGGGATCAACCGATGAGAGGTATGGCATAAATATGAAATATCCATACTGACATACGACTATAAGTATGCAAATAATGATCAACAGGAGATCAACCGATAAGAGATAATCAATATCACAAGAACCTTCTCAAAGATCCAAAGAGGTAACATATCCCAAATTTGTACTCATGACAAATCAATAACATATGAATTCACCAATGCACAAAAATAGGTGAAGCATAAAATTTCCAGAAATCAACATAAGGAATCTAGAAATCACAGAAAAGAGAAAGAGTCCTATCACATGACGGTCCGAAGACCAAAGGGGAGCTACCCCACATGTGTGAATGGAATCACACAGATTGAGGTCAAGACTAACCAAAAAGCAGAAAGGTATGTGTGAATGGAATCACACAAGTGGTGTCTAGTCTGACCATCAGAACGATCATCATGATCAATGAGGAGTGTCAATTACACTAAGCATGTGTGAATGGAATCACACAGATTGAGGTCAAGACTAACCAAAAAGCAGAAAGGTATGTGTGAATGGAATCACACAAGTAGTGTCTAGTCTAACCTCGCAAATAAAAAGACATAGCACAATTGCTAGTTTAGTTCATAAAGCGATCGTCAAGATCAACGAGAAGTGTCAATTACACTAAGCTAGTAAATATAAAAGTTTAGCTTCATGTCCCATAACCACTTGCTTAACTTAAATATTTACGAACAAACTGTAAATCTTCACTAATAAAATTGTCACAAGAGATTCAATCGAATAAGTCCAAGAATTAACCGGCGAAGTAAACGCAAGCGTTATATACCACTCGTTTTACTAAGTCGTTTAATTAGATTTCTCATACGAGTGAGGTAAAGGTTAGTATATACTAATAGATTGGAAAACGGTTTAGAAAAAGAGTTTTGTAGTAAAATAGTTTTGAAATCGTTTGGAGAAAAGGGTTTTGATATTTACTACTAGTATAGAAAACCTTTATATTTTTAAAGTGACAAATCACAAAAATGATTGTAGGAACAATCAAGCACAAGAATTCACATACAAAGATGTGAATAGAATCCAAAGAAATCGATACTGTATCCATCAAAAGGAATGTTCACAAAAATCCCGAAGAAAATGTTATCAAAGTTGCTAATAATTGGTAGCAACAAATCGGGGAATTAACAAGAATCGATTAAATTTGGAAAAACAAAGCAGAACGAGCATAAATGCATAAATGACTTCAACGAAAATGAAAATCAAGTCAATGCCGAAGTCAACAAGTAATGGCCATAATAGAGTACAAAACGATTCAACATTATCAACAAATAATTCAACGGCAAATAAAAGTCAGAGTCTTGGAAATCAAGAAATTAGAAATTTCTCAAAAACAAAGTGACCGAAGTCGAATGGAAATCAAGCCGAGGAAAACATAAAATATCAAGTTCAGAATCGCTGAGATTCGAACAAAATCAATCATCGGCTAAATCAGATCAAAGCCGAAAACACAAGAATTCAAAATCAAATGCATCTGAATAAGCGTTAGGAATTCATACCTAACAATTCAAAGACAATCATATGCAAATATGAGAGATAAAACGTCGACAAATAATTGTAACACATGTACTATCTAAGTTATGTTTTATATTTGTTCTAAACCCCAGGCTCTGATACCAAGCTGTGACGCCCCACCTCTATACCCGCGCTAGCCAAGAACACTACGGTGTAGTGCTGTCAACCAGCCCGGAGAATAAGGCTGTTGAGGAGCGGCCATCAATAGTTAGGCCTTACACTAGTACTGGTTATCTCGATAGGAGTGATATTTATATATATATATATATATATATATATATAAATATTCGTACTTTTTCATCTCTGATTTATTTTCTCCCATCGACATACCCCAATACCAGTATAAAACGAACTACGATGGTTCATAATAGTTTAGAACAGTAAATATAAAATATTACACAGATAATATAATGCGGAACACAAATAAAATAGAAAGTCTCATATATACAATAACTGATGTCAGTTACAATACATTTGATACAATACATATGACACGGTACATATGATACAACTACCACAGTCGACTCAGGAAGTTACATATACAAGTACATTAACGTATATAATATACATGAATACATATTTTCCTATACAATTTTACAGACTACTACAAATGACGACGACTACTCCAAAAGATATGAAAGAACTTCATAGCTCTAGCAGCAACCCAAAGCAGAATATCTACAACCTGAAATACTCGGTCTGACCCGAGTATTAAATTCAAAAGAAAATAATACTCGGGTCAGTCTAATTCATACTCAGTTATTAGTGCACAGAAGCAATAATAATTAAATAGTGAATAGACGACAGTAATTAAACCAGATCAGAGTGCAATTCAGAATATTGAATTGAAATGAGCAAATCAGTTCAAACCATTGAAATATCAATTAAATATTAATTCAAGTAGGGCTGCAGTACACGCACGCGTGCACTGCCTCGCCACTACTGCATAAGGAATACGCAAAAAGATCCATAAGTCAAAAAAATAGAATATCATACACGCCGTACTGTGTGGCTGCAGTTCACGCTTGCGTGCACTGCCTTGCCACTATAGTGCTGTCGTACCCAAAAACTCAATTCCGTGTGGCAGCAGTTCACGCTTGCGTGCACTGCCTTGCCACTATAGTGCTGTTGTACACAATAAAAATTCACAAACGAGCACAAGGTCAAACTCGAAAACCGAGTTCAACACAAGTGTAATGCTAACACAAAGTGAACAGTGCTTAAACAAGAACCAGAACACAAATCCAGACCAGGCAATAAAAGAAGTACAACTGAAATGCACATAACACATGTGCCAGATATAAGTGCTCGTACACATAAATACTCAAAGTCAAGAATACAGGTTACTGCATAATAAATATGCAAACAAAATGAAGGCAAGAAAACAACACAGCAATGAACACATTGGAGCTGTAGTTATGCCATTCACACACACATATATATACATATATGTATGTATATACATGGTGATAACCAGCAAACATTTCCGAAAGAAATAATTAGCAAACTACTGCAAATTTAAAAGAAAGAAAAACTTTATTCAAATGCCAAGCTTCAAAGATAAAACATGCAGTATGCTGTGATACAAGCATGCAACAACAAGAAAACCAGTTCAATATGGTGATAACACAGCAAACCCAAAACCAAAGACACAACAGTGATGCAAATGCATGTACAAACTGTAGCGTATACATGAAGGTCACAAAAATGCATTAAGCAATTCATATATACAACATAGCAGCCCATACATGCAAACTGCCTCAAAAATGAATCAGATGCAATCAAGTGCATCACTACAAAACAAGCTCAAAAGGACAGTACCATCTAACCAAGTTCAAAGATGCAACTATAATGAAACCATAACAAAGTGAAACACTGAATCAGATGAACCAGCAAAGGGTAAAAAAACTCAAAGAGCATCAACAATGCAACAGGGTGCAGTGAAGATTACAATGTATGAATCAGTGCAGAAGCAAATGCTACCATGGCTCGAGTGCGTGCTACAGCAACAAAGAGCAAGGCTAAGGCACAGTGCTAACATCAGTGACACAACCTCAATAAAGAAATGGTTTTAAATAACCATATATGAACGCAGTCTCGACCATAACAGCACCAGCCTCAACGTGAGTTCAATAGCCTATGTACTGCAAGAACATGACAAGTACACAAGGCATAGCATACACGAATAAGTATTGCAACAAAGTGGACATGCAAATGATTTTAAATGACTGGCAACAAGTAAATGAAGTATACTTGTAAACATACTGGACAGTGCACCTATGATAAGGCAACATAGCCAGGCATCACGAATAACAAAATACGAGACAATGCCAATTGTGGAACAATGAAGCACAGAGACTACAAGTACAAACTGAACAAAGCAATGCAACTAGCAACAATGAAGGCAACTGGCATTAATGAATGCAACTGGCAACAATGAATGCAACTGGTAACAATGAAGCACAGGGACTCCAAGTACAAACTGAACAAAGCAATGCAACTAGCAACAATGAAGGCAACTGACATTAATGAATGCAACTGGTAACAATGATGCACAGGGACTACAAGTACAAACTGAACAAAACAATAATTCAAACCAAAATCAAAGCCATGGAGATCAATTAACCAAGGAGCATTCGACTTTGAATTAGAAGATAGTGAGAAATCACTCAGCAACAAATGTACAAGAAGTATGACAGAAATGCATACATACTCCAGAGATGAAACCCAACAACAACATCAAGTGATAGTTCAAAATCAAAGAACAGCTTAATATGAACCTGTGAACATATATACACATGAAGCCTACAAGTAAAACCAGTGAATGAAAAGTGGACAGCGACGCAAACCGAAACCGAAGCCAACATTATCGCAAGCCGAAGGCAGTTGATAAACGAATTGAAGAAGAAACAAAATTCACGTTAATACCAATGCCAACATAAATGCTCAAAATCAGTTGCAGTTCGAAATCAAAACAATGCCGAAATCGAAATAGTTCAAGCAATGACTGAAGTCAATACTCAAAGAAAATGCATAGTCGAATGGCCGACAAATCAAGGGGCGAATTCAACAATCAAATACGAACGAAAATCATCGAATTCGAGCACTAGTAAACTCGAGATAGGAATTAGATGTGAGTGAAACACTCACCGTGTCGACGAATTAAAGGAGCAACCGAATGTCGAAGCAAGCAACGCGAGCGCCACAAGAGACGAGCAACCATCGGAATCGAAACCCTAATTTCCAGAGCAGAGAGAGAACGAAAGGAACGGTCGCCATTATTTCGTGATTTGGTTAGGGTTGGTGAACGAAATGAAAAATGGATAAAAGGGGGGGGGGGGGCGGTATTTCTTTAAAGAGGGGATAAGGCCAAATAAAAAAATAAAAAATAAAAAGAAAAACTTTTATTTAAAGTCCTAAATTTCTTTTATCAATTTATAAATCAATTTTAATTCAAAATTTAAAAACTTCAAATAGAAGTTTGTGTCAATATTAATCGTTTAAATTGTTGATTATAACTGATGCAAAATACCGGGTTGTTACATGCCTTGTCATACTTGTATCCCTATATACGCGACCACTTCGAATTTGTTTTGTGTTATACCTATGGAGCACTCCCTGATATCCCACTAGTTTACGGTGGAGTTTACAGTGCTGTATAGACTATAACGCTTATATAAATGTGTTAAGGGGGATAATGGTAACGCCTTAACACTATTTTGATATTTATATTACTGATAGACATTATCTATTTAGCGTATAATACTACATAGTAGATAGTTTAACGGATCCTTAGAGGATGGTTATTCAAACGCCCTTTGAGTTACTTGTATTTTAGTTGCTATTTCACTTGAGTTAGATTTATTGATATAAGAATGTTAATCCTGACTCGGGTATTTTGTGTTTTTCTTTACGCTCGGGTCAGACTGAGTGGTTCAGCTTTTGAGACTCGCCTTTGGACTTGGAGCTTCGCTTGGAGATCCAGCTATCTATCCAGCTTTTAGATTTTCAGTTGATTTCAGTGATGTATTCTGATTGTTGTATTTGACTATTGTATTCGAGACTTCTATTGTACCTTATTTAACTCTGTTGTATATATAGTAGCTTCATGAACTACTATCTTTGCTTCCGCTGCATATTATTACTCTATGTCTGTGATTCCGTGATTATTTATTTACTGTATATGTTCAGTTTTGCCAAATTTAAATTTAATAATTCGGTATTTTGAATTATTCAAGTCCGACATGTGCAGATGCGAATGGTCCAAAATAGTGGGTCGTTACAACGAAGCTCTCTAATTATGTAGCTTCAACTATTTGTTAATTCATGCTCTTTTTTTTTGCTTAATGATGATGATAGATATGGTCTACTAGTTGTTTTTGCTTTGAATTTGATAGCCTATATTGTTGACACCAAATAGGCTATGCTTAAACAATCACTAACACTGATTGCCTCTTCATCAAAATATTATTATTGCAAAATAAAGTGATTTGAAATTCATATTTGATGGTTTATATTTCTAATCAATAGTTAATAAGTCATACTTAAAACAGATTACGTTTTCTTTTTCGTTGTCAAGTTTCATAAAAGTTAGTAAGTGGTTTAAGGGATGTGTTATAGTGTGATGGCTTATGTTGGCTAATCAATAGCATAAATATGTCATACTTATGATAAGCACATCAGTTAAAGCACTTATGACCATAGAAGAGAGATCATGATTTCATATGTGTTGAACTACATGATTTAGAGAGTGGATTTATTCTCTAAATTGTCACTTAACTCTTATATTTGCTTCTCTTTTCTTTTAGTTAGTTAGTTAATTCTCTAATTCTCTAGCTTAACTTTCTATCGACTTTGGTTTAATTTGATTGAATAGAATTTTAATATCATCAATCCCCTACGGATCGACCCGTATTCGCCATGTGCTACAAGTGTACGCTGTGCGCTTGCGGTATAAATTTGATTATAAATTTTTTGACGGTTTTCTAATTTGATAGAACTTCCACTGATTAACATTATCGATGCTGCTCGTATCGATGATTTCGTATCGGTGATTATGCACATGCTTGCTTATTGATGTGGCGCTTGATTTCTGGATTGATCTACTTTTGACGCCGAATTGACCGAGTCTTTCCTATGGATGCGCCTTGTTCGTATCGACCCACTGCTCTGTTCGTATCGATGATCACTGCTCTATTCGTATCGATGATCGCAGGCCACTTCATATCGATTATTGATGGTCGCATTCGTATCCATTCTTGTGTGAGCTCTTCGTATTGACCTTTCGTTCCTACCTTTGTAACGATGGTGCTTTGTATCAATTGCACGCAGCTACTTCACATCGTTAGTTTTTGGCCCATCTCATATCAATATAAGATGCCAATTTTCATATCGATCTAGAGTTAATCGATACGAAACATGCTAGGTAGCGGATCGATACGAATTGGACCAACATGCAACGTTAATGGATACAAAATGAGCCAAATTGGACTGATACGATTACGATGGATACGTAATGAGATTATTTATACTGATGTGATCGTGATGAATACGAAGAAGGCCGCCTTGGACCGATACGAACGTGATAGATACGAATAAGGTGACCGTTTGAATTGTGTCGATCATATCTTGAGCATACGAACTTCGATTGACTTGAAATTTCAAATGTTGGCTTCCGCTGCTACACTTGTCTCGTTATATCAATTGTAGATTGATCTGGAAATGGTTAAAATTTACCGACATCAATAGCTGAACTGTTCATAACTGGCTATCGAGGAGAACTATCTTTGGTTTCCAATTAATCTTTTGATATCATGGCCTTGCTAAAAGGTGGGATAACACTTGAGGAGCCAACCAAACAAATTTCCATAATTTTGAAAAATAATAAACAAATTGAATGGATTATTATAATTCATAAAATTAAGTATGTGATCCTTGGTACTCTTTTGTGCCATAGGCATGAAACAAATTTGAGGTTGTGGCGAGAAGAGTGAGTATCATTAGAGAAATTGTGGTCGAAGAGGGATGCACGATTTATGGTGAGTGATTTTCACCCTAACACGACGATGCCTAATATTATTCGCCTTGATATATGAGTTTCATGTGTTGTGTTTATCTAAAATGATTCTTTTAAGCAGTGTTATGTAAAAGTGTTGAAAATAAACTTGGTTTTTAGGAATTTGATAACTATAATCTTCATGAACATATAAAATTATCCATATAGAAAAATCTAAACTTACCAGATATGTAATTTGAAGAATTCCAGAATATGCTTTGTAAAGAATAATTTAGAAAATAGAAGAGTGAAGAAAAGCTAGAGATTGTATCATACTATAAATAAGAATGTTTTCTCTTCTTCTTTAAGAAAGCAAAGAAAATAAATCTTATTTCCTACTTTAAAATATTCTCTGTATCTCCATTAGAGAATTAGAAGTTACTTCTCCCTCCTTTTTATTTCTATAAAAATTTCCATCAACGGTATCAAAGCTTGATTCCTAATCAAGGAAGATGGCAAACGGAACAACTCCTTTTCAAGTTCCATTATTAAAAAAGAAGAATTATGAAAATTGGAGCATTCACATGAAGGAGCTTCAAGGATCGCAAGATGCATGAGATATTGTAGAAAATGGGTATGAAGAACCCGTCGATATTTCAACTTTATCCCAAATTGAAAGGGATAATTTGAAGAATTTGAAGAAGAAGGATCGAATGGCTCTTAGGCTCATTTACCAAAGTTTGGATGATGCTATGTTCGAGAAGATAGCAAATGCACAAACTAGTAAGGGCGCATGAGAGATTTTGGAGAATGCATTTAAGGGAATCGACAAAGTAAAGAAAATTAGACTATAAACTATGCGAGGTGAGTTTGAATCTCTGTATAGTATGTCATCAGAATCAATTGATTATTATTTTTCTCGAGTTTTATCTATTGTAAATCGAATGAAAAATATGAAGAAAAAATAGAAGACTCTAGGGTTGATGAGAAAAATCTACGATCTTTAGATTCAAAATTTGATTACATAGTTGTAGTAACTAAAAAATCTAAAAATCTAGGATCCATGATTGTTGATCAACTCATGCTTTCACTTCAAGCCCATTAAGAAAAACTGAAGAAAAAGGTTAAAGAAGAGCTAATAGAGCAAGCTCTTCAAACAAAACTCACCTTGCGGGAAAATGAGATATTTAAAAATGTAAGAAGTTGAAGCCAAAGTGGAAGAGGTCGTGGTCAAAGTTGTGGAAGAAATGACTATCATAAAGAGGACAAAGACAAAATACGTATACCCCAAGAGATCGAGGAAGAGGAGGAAATATAAAGGAAAAAGGAAGACCAAGGTATGATAAATCACAAATAAAAAGGTTATTATTGTAATAAATTTGGGAATTTTTCTTCCGATTATCGATCCACTTTTTATAAAGTCCAAGAGGGAACAAATTTTGCTAAAGAAGATGAAGAAAATTCCACACTTTTGTTTGCTCATAAAGGAGATGAAATTAGCAATATAATAATTGGTTTTTGGACACGGAGGCAAGCAATCATATGTGTAGAAGGAAAAGCATGTTTTCAGAGCTTGACTGTCATGAGCCGAAATTTCAGTATTCGAAAATCGACACCCGTACTTCACCTGTACTCGAATGCCGTAGATTCAACCGTTGAAATCCGACTCGTGCTGGAGCTCATAACACATTAAGTATAACAACACAGTGGAAGAAAAGATAATATCATTGATATACAACAATGTATACAACCTCCCAACATATATCAGAGATATGATACTACAAATCACAGCAGAAGATACACAATACCAACAGCGGAACAATAACATAAACTTGAACTCTAAAGGAGGAACTCCAATATCAGCAATCCCCATCTCTAGAGCACCAATGCAGAAATAGTTCGAACTCCCAATCAATTTTTACTTAAGCAAGGTCAGTCATCCAAAGACTGAAGAAGATTTCAAAATGCTACCAAACCAAAGACTTCGAAGGCTATCGAGTCTACCCTTATTATTTGATTATTTGAAAAAACCCAACTCTAGACTGCCTGTGTGGAAAATTATGTGCACCCAGAGTTTAGGAAGGGAACAATATACTCCGGGTCAGTCATAGGACTGGTATGAGCAAACAAAACCAATTTTAAACAAAAATAACAATAAGAGAATTTAAAATTTGAAATCTGCAATGCTTTTTTGGAAAATGAAACTACCATAAGGCCTCCCGCCACACACACCATGCAAATGCAGAATTGGAGGAGATTTCTCCTCATCATAGTCAAACATGCTTGGTACGCGAAAACCATTTTGATATTATTATTAGTGCATAGTGGAAAATATTTGCAAGTATAATATTAATCTTAGCCAACATACAACATTTTGTTGTATGCCTACTTTAACTACCATGTTCAATAGCAGGTTACCGCCACATTGCATGGTAGGTTATACAACTAAAACCGTACAGGACGCGTATTGTTCCTTTGAATTTCCAACAAATGGTCAGGCTAAGGAACTTTCTATTGTCACGTTGGAATGCCTCTAGAGGGACGCTCCGAGAAATTAGCCAGCTCTCTGCCAACACAAGGCCGGTTTACCCCCTTCCCGGGAGTAACACCTACAAATATGCCATCCCCGGTCGTTTGCGACCTTTATCAGAGGGCCCTCAACATCAAAAACCACAAATCAATGTATTTGCAGTAACCACATAGGTTAAATATCTGGGATCCATACCATGATACCACCCTTTTCCAGAAGGAATGGACAAAACCTAGGGGCGCGACCCCTGAAATCTTGCCGCATCTTTCTTGTTTCGACCATTTCCGGGGAGTGAGGTCCGATGAGGTCTAGTCCATAAAACTACGCTTTTCACAAAAGCCATGCTTTGATCAATAAATGATTAGCAACACTCAGCAGCACTCAGCATGCCACATTAACAAATTAGGAATTTGTCACTAGTAACCATCAACTACATAACCTCTGAGCTCGTACGTCTCAGAGAAGGGTGTTAAGCTAAGAGAATAAATCTCTGCCACCCAACAAAAATGTATTTGATAGAAACCAGCTTTACATCTCAAAGTGTAATGTCAGACACACATCGATACAAGTCTGTTCCGGTTTCGAACAGAACCGAAGGCACTTCCAAAGAAGCCCTTGCAAATCCGGATAATCCCTAATCACGTCCGGACTACCCATCACAAAGGGTGATCAAATCTCTATAGTAAGGATCAGCTGGTGCCGAGACATTCGACGAGTTATCCTTTCGCTTCCGAAAATATCCGTTCTTCGCCACTGGTCTTCAAATGCTATCCATAACGTCGTATCATTATTCGAAATTGGTTATATGGCACAAAGTCCTCTCCCGGCTAAACTGAATAATGAGCACATTATTTTAAAAATATATGGATATTGGGATCTCAGTTAAGTCACAACTTATTACCCAAAACCTTTCTTTAAATGGTTTAAACAAATTTCCATTTCATATCTTTAAACAAAAAGATTCACTTCACAAAGTTCACGACTCTTCCACAAAGGTTCTTTTACAGCTTTTCAAATCAATTTCCTTTTCAAATCTTTTATATCAAAGATACACTATTTAAAATCCTCTTAAATTTCAAAATAAGGTTCAACCATCTTTCACAAAGATTCATTCATTGCTTTCGAAACTATCCATTTCAAATCTTGATTTTTTTTAACACAAAATGGAAGTTCTTTCGTTATGTGAAAGCTATTATTATTGGAAAACAGATAGTTTTCATTTTGGAGAAATCCGATTACATTTGCATAAGTTGAAATCCTTTAAGTATAAAACTTGGGTTAAATTCAAATTCCCAAAACAATACTTTTAAAATGGTTTAAAACCCTTATAAACACATCTATAACTTGTGTAATCTTTTTAAACCAAAATCCTCAATCATTGAATTCAATTTTAAACCTTGGATTCAAATTCAAAACAAACTATTTAAATTTCAAAACTTTATCAAGTTATTCAAAATAACTTTTATCTTTGAAATTCCTTTTCAAAAGCTTTACACATTTAACCCATTTTCATTTCCAAACCATTTGGATTCAAAATTCAACTTTTAAAACCATTTCAAATAAATTTGTGACTTAAACAATTTCCTCGTGCAATTCATATTTGCGTGTGTATGGTGTAGTCCAGGGGTTTTACACAATAGTGCAACATCATCAATCATCACATATTCAGTCATACCAATATCGATAAGCGGTATAATCTATAACGCGTATCGTTCATTCATAGATTAAGAGATAATATACAAACGTATCTTAAATAAATGAATAAATTATACACGGCTCAATCCATAGAACAAAATATCACATATCAGATAGGACAATCAATTTAAGGCATCTCATACAATACAAACTATCCAAGCATTCAATGATCATTTATAAGTAGGATTAATAAATTGTACAAATCCTAATTAATTCAATTTAATTTCTAATTAAATTAATTTCTTATGAATTAATTATCAAATCTTGATTAATTAATTACAAATAATTTGATGAAATTAATCAACCTTAATTATTTATCTTAATTAACTAACTTAATTAATTATTCCTTAATTAATCACATTAAATTAATTATCCTTTTATTAATTACTTTAATTAATAATATTTAATTATTAAGTAATTAACCTTTTATTATTTAATTATCCTTTAAACTAATTTTCCTTAATTAATTAATTAATCCTTAATTAATTAATTAATCCTTAATTAATTACCATTAAATTAATTATCCTCTTATTAATTTCAATAATTAATTAACCTTAAGTTAATTACATAATTAATTAACCCTTAATTAATTACCATTTAATTAATAAAATTACAATAAGTGATTATCCTTATCACTTGATCAACTTTAATCATTAAATAATTAACCCCTAATTAATTACACAAATTAATTCATCTTAATTTAATTACATTAATTAGTAATCTTAGTTAATTAAGTAATTATACTTTAAGTACTTTAGTTAAGAAAACTTGATTTAAGTTAAGATAACTCGTTTACTATGTTAACTCTTACCTACCTTTTAAATTAATTTAAATTTAAAAGCTTGAAATAGGTTTATACGAAATTATCATCTTTTAACTTATTAAAGTTAAATACCTTTTACCTTAATTATATTCAATTTCAACAATTATATTTGATTTGAAAACATTTGTGGACTTATTTCAAAATTTTGTTTGATGTAATATTTTTATAAACCAAAACTATTTTGAAACAAAATTTAAACTTTAAAATCCATACTTTAAAACTTAAATTTTTTAGACACCATTTTCTAAACTTAAACATTTTATACATTTAAAAATAGGTTAAAGATTTTTTTTAAATTTGCTTTGCCATTAAAACTTGAAATCATTTAGTTTTAAATCTGGACAAGTTAAAACTGGAAACAAAATATTTCCGAGCCAAAACCACAAATTCCCCGAGACAAACCCATGTAAACTTGAGACAACAAACAAAACAACCTCACTGCGTTAGCTCCAAGTCGAACATGAGAGGAAATATGAAATGCTCCGGGCCAAACATTTCTTCCCCAAAATCCAAAAACCAGATACACTCTTCGACCACCGTGCACGTGCACGACCAAAAATCTCGATGTTGACCAGCTCTTCGGCCTTCGCCAACCCACACTCAACCTCGACAACCACCACGATGATGTAAAGCAGTGAAAATCGAAGGCAAACTCAAAATCAATATCTCGATCGAAACTGGAAGTGAACAAGATCGGGGAATCAACGGCCGACGATGAACGCCTCCATCTGAAACCAAATTTCTATGACCCCAGTTGCGCCTCGAGCCACCGAAGCCATCCCCCACATGCGATCCGACTCGATGCGCCATAGTCGTCGTACTCACCACGACAAAGTCAACCTCCGAAGCCTACCAAAAAACACTACCTTTCCCTGCTCCGGCCACCATGGACAATATTAAAACTTCTCGCCATTTTTCCTGAGACGCTCACCTCCCCGACCACCTTCAGGCCAAAATTCGAGCTTCCAGTCGACGTCGATCAACGGCAAATGACCGAAAACCCGAAATCGACAAATTCATAAATTCTCGACAGAAACAAATCTAAAATCACAAGATTTACACTAAAATTCATGATTTGCGTATACGAATCAGGTTATATAATCTAGAGATTAAATCGTAGATATTGATTTTCACCAAAATCTTGATTTTTCTGTAATTTTTGAACTTATAGAATATTTAACGAATAAAATTACTTAAAATTATTTTTAAAAACAATAACACATTGTTATTAACATTTTCTTTCCAGTAATAAAAGTCTAATATTGATTATACAGGGAGATAGGAATTATTTTGTGATGAAGATGAGTCTGTCACTAACAACAGAGCACAAATAAAAATATACAGAGACCATTTTACGGATATGCTATACTTATATTCACATATTTATATTCAAAACTCAAGCAAGCATTATAAACCATATTACTACACATGCAACAAGGGTTCATCACAAATTTTTAAACTGTTTTTATATAAAAGGTTTACTCACAGTTAAATGAGGACAGAACCTGGAAATTTGCAATTTGGAGGATGATGTTGATCTGCACATGCTTTGTCTTAATTGTTGTTTGTTTATAGCTTTACTTTGCTTAATAATGTTGAATTCAATTTGCATGCTTGATTCAGTTTTTATTCCAATTTGACAACTTTGAAATAGATTGATAACTTCCAGGTTTGAAACTTACTTCTGGTTTTTTCTTGAATCTATTCTGGTCGCAAGCTTTAGATCTTTGAATTTGTGCTGATTTATTTGAGTTATTGATTTTCTGGTTTTGAAAATATTTGAATTTGCTTCAGGTTTTTTTAATGTTTGCCAGATTTGATTTGTTTTCCTGATTTGCTTTGAATTACTACTGTGTTTGCTTTTCTTCGTTCTCAGGTTTTACAAAACTGAGAATAGCCTAGTTCAACAAATTCTTTTTTTTGTATAACATTCATATTCAAAAATGATCTTGCCACTTGTAAAATGGGCTAACACTTGTTTAATTCTCATCATTAAAATTTTACCCTTGTTAAATCTTATAATCTCAACTTTACAAATGTCTTTTGTGATAAAATTATGTTTTAACCCCTTTTATCTTATAATTTAGTTAATTTTATATCTTTACAAACCAACTTTAAACATATATATTTTCTTATTGATTTCCAAAAGATATTTATAATTTAAACTTTTAGTAATTCTTAATTTTATACTTTTATATATTTACAAACTATATTTTTTAAAATAAAATGTTCAAATCTTATTTTGAACTTATTTTATTATATTTTTAAATGTATATATATATATATTTTTAATTTCATTTAACAAACTATTTTTATCAAATCTTGTTTAAATTAAAACTATTATACTTTTAAAAAAACATTTATCTATATACATAAAAGAAATAAACATGTATGCACACACACACACACACACATATATATATATATATTAGAATTTATTCTTTTTAAATAGCTTTTGTAAATCAATTTCAAAATAAAACTTTCCTATTAGTATTAAATTTTAGAGTTTCCAAGTCCAATATATTTATAAATATTTACATTTTGAATTTTTCCAAAATCAAAATTTTATCTAGAATTTAACTTTCAATCTATATATTTTATTTATAATTAATATATTATTCAAAATATTTATTTCTGAATTTCCAATTAGAAATCCTATTTAAAATCATATATATATATACACACATATAGTGAAAAACAAATATCTGTTAAATTTGGAAAATACAATTTAATTCACAATTTGATTTCAAAAATTAAATTAATTCCTAATTTAAATTGTGTTAAAATCGAGATCGTTTCAAATTCCCCCTTAAGAAAATTTCGTCCTCGAAATTTGCTAGGGAGACAACAAAGGATGGATACACAAAGATAGAGAATCGACTCATCAATCAAGCTAATTATCTATTCTACATTTGGCTTACCAAATCAGAATATCAAAAATATGATAACGAACTCATTCGATACTACACAAAATACTCGAGTCACCAGATCTATAAAGATATACAGAGTACTAGTTATTTCGAAGGACAACTAACCGTTCATAGAATATATTTGGACCCAATAGAACAAAAAATGGGTACCTAATTCAGATTGGAATATTCCAAAATATACACCAACTTGTCCACCTTCGAACTTTGATCCTCACAAGAAATTAAAATAGAATTTATAATTTAGTTCTAATCGAAATCGTTTTATCGATACAATTCTTCATATTTAACCTCATATTTAATTTACCAATTTATTCCAATAAAATTTCAATTTCGTTAAAGTTAAAAAATGAAAAGCTGATAGGGAACTGATAAAGAGAATACAAAATATGAACTTATCAGCGACGATTCGCAAGGCCATCATCACACCGAAGCTTCTTCTTTGAGCTGCCACGAAGTCATCAAAGAATCGAAAATGGATGATGAACAAAATAAATTTGATAGAGAAAGTGGTGCCCTTATTGTTACAGGGTACTGACCATTTATAGTGGTACTCCCCTGTCCCCTATCTCGTCTCCTTCTTGCACTCATACTCACTATCAGCGGATAGTAACAGAATATACTGAGGCACACAAATGGATATCTTAAGGAATAATCATTCTAGGGTATACTTCACCCCATCCCTAATGAGTTGCCTAATGTGTTATACTCCTGAGCTAAAGTTTCAACCTTCAGCTCTGATACCACTTGTCAGTGGCCGAAATTTCAGCGTTCGAAAATCGACACCCATACTTCAATTGTACCCGAATGCCGTAGATTCAACCGTTGATATCTGACTCGTGTCGGAGCTTAAAGCACATTAAGTATAACAACACAGTGGAAGAAAAGATAATATCATTGATATACAACAATGTATACAACCTCCCAACATATACCAGAGATATGATAATACAAATCACAGCGGAAGATACACAATACCAGTAGCGGAACAATAACATAATCTTGAACTCTAAAGGAGGAACTCCAATATCAGCAATCCCCATCTCCAAAGCACCAATCCAGAAATAGCTCAAACTCCCAATCAAGTTGTACTTAAGCAAGGTCAGTCATCCAAAGACTGAAGAAGATTTCCAAATGCTACCAAACCAAAGACTTCGAAGGTTATCGAATCTACACCTATTATTTGATTATCTGAAAAACCCATCTCTAGACTGCCCGTGTGGAAAATTGTAGGCACCTAAAGTTTAGGAAGAACAATAAACTCCGGTTCAGTCATGGGACTGGTATAAGCAAACAAAAACAATTTTAAACAAAAATAACAACAAAAGAATTTAAGATTTGAAATATGCAATGCTTTTTTGGAAAATGAAACTACCATAAGGCCTCCCACCGCACACACTATGCAAACGTAGAATTGTAGGAGATTTCTCCTTATCATAGTCAAACATGCTTGATACGCGAAAACCATTTTGATATTATTATTAGTGCATAGTGGAAAACATTTGAAAGTACAATATTAATCTTAGCCAGCATACAACATTTCGTCGTGTGCCTACTATAGCTACCATGTTCAATAGTAGGTTACCGCCACATTCCATGGCAGGTTATAGAACTAAAACCGTACAGGGCGCGTATTGTTTCTTTGGATTTCCAACAAATGGTCAAGCTAAGGAACTTCCTATTGCCACATGGGAACGCCTCTGCAGGGATGCCCCGAGAACTTACCTAGCTCTCTGCCAACACAAGGCTTGTTTACCCCCTTCCCCGGAGTAACACCTACAAATATGCCATCCCCGGTCGTTTGCGACCTTTATCCGAGGGCCCTCAACACCAACAACCACAATTCAATGTATTTGCAGTAACCACATAGGTTAAATATCTGGGCTCCATACCATGATACCACCCTTTGCCAGAAGGAATGGACATACCCTAGGGGCACGACCCCTAAAACCTCACCGCATCATTCCTTTTTCGAGCATTTCCAGGGAGTGAGGTCCGATGAGGTCTCTTCCATAAAGCTACGCTTTTCACAAAAGCCATGATTTGATCAACAAATGATCAACAACACTCAGTAGCACTCAGCATGCCACATTGCCAAATTGGGAATGTATCACTAGTAACCATCAACTACATAACCTATGAGCTCGTACGTCTCAGAGAAGGGTGTTAAGCTAAGAGAATAAATCTCTGCCATCAAACAGAAATGTATTTGATAGAAACCAGCTTTACATCTCAAAGTGTAATGTCAGACAAACATCCATTCAGGTCTGTTCCGGGTTCAAAAAGAATCGAAGGCACTTTCAAAGAAGCCCTTGCAAATCCGGATAATCCCTAATCACGTCTGTACTTCCCATCACAAAGGGTGATCAAATCTCTATACCGGGGATCAGCCGGTGCAGAGACATTCGACAAGTTATCCTTTTGCTTTCGAAAATATCCGGTCTTTACAACTGGTCTTCAAATGCTATCCATAATGTCGTATCATTATTTGAAATGGGTTATATGACACAAAGTCCTCTTCAGGATAAACCGAATAATGAGCGCAATATTTTAAAACATATGGACATTGGGGTCTCAGTTAAGTCCCAACTTATTACCCAAAACCTTTCTTTAAATGGTTTAAACAAATTGCCATTTCATATCTTTAAACAAAAATATTCACTTCACAAAGTTCACCAATCTAGCATAAAGATTCATCCACAGCTTTTCAAATCAATTTCCTTTTCAAATCTTTTATATCAAAGATACACCATTTAAAATCCTCTTCAATTTCAAAACAAGGTTCAACCATCTTTCACAAAGATTCATTCATAGCTTTCAAAACTCTCCATTTCAAATCTTGAATTTTTTTTAACACAAACTGGATGTTCTTTCGTTATGTGAAAGCTATTATTTGAAAATAAATAGCTTTCGTTTCGGAGAAATCCGATTACATTTGCACATGTTAAAACTCTTCAAGTATAAAACTTGGGTTAAATTCAAATTCTCAAAACAATACTTTTAAAATTTAAAACCCGTATAAACACATCTATAACTTGTGTAATCTTTTTAAACCAAAATCCTCAATCGTAGAGTTCAATTTTAAACCTTGGATTCAAATTCAAAACAAACTATTTAAATTTCAAAACTTTATCAAGTTGTTCAAAATAACTTTTATCTTTGAAATTCCTTTTCAAAAGCTTTTCACATTTAACCCAATTTCATTTCCAAACCATTTGGATTCAAAATTCAACTTTTAAAACCATTTTAAAAAATCTGTGACTTAACCAGTTTCCTCGTGCAATCCATATTTTTGTGTGTATGGTGTAGTCCAAGGGTTTTACACAATAGTGCAACATCATCAATCATCATAGATTCAATCATAACAATATCGACAAGCGGTATAATCTATAACGCTTATCGTTCATTTACAGATTCATCGATAATATACAAATGTATCATAAATAAATGAATAAATTATACATAGCTTAATCCATAATACAAAATATCACAGATCAGATTGGACAATCAATTCAAGGCATCTCATATAATACAAGTAATCCAAGCATTCAATAATCATTTATAAGTAGGATTAATTATTTGTTCAAATCCTAATTAATTCAATTTAGTTTCCACTTAAATTAATTTCTTAGGAATTAATTATCAAATCTTGATTAATTAATTACAAATAACTTGATGAAATTAATTATCCTTAATTATTTATCTTAATTAATTACCTTTACTTAATTAATTATTCCTTAATTAATCACTTTAAATTAATTATCCTCTTATTAATTACTTTAATTAATAATCTTTAATTATTAAGTAATTAACCTTTAATTATTTAATTATCCTTTAAACCAATTTTCCTTAATTAACTAATTAATCCTTAATTAATTACCGTTAAATTAATTATCCTCTTATTAATTTTATTAATTAATTAACCTTAAGTTAATTACATAATTAATTAACCCTTAATCAGTTACCATTTAATTAATAAAATTACAATGAGTGAGTATCCTTAACCACTTAATCAACTTTAATCATTAAATAATTAACCCCTAATTAATTACACAAATTAATTCATCTTAATTTAATTACTAAATTACTAATCTTAGTTAATAAAGTAATTATACTTTAAGTACTTTAGTTAAGAAAACTTGATTTAAGTTAAGATAACTCATTTTCTATGTCAACTCTTACCTACCTTTTAAATTAATTTAAATTTAAAAGCTTGAATTAGGTTTATACGAAATTATCATCTTTTAACTTATTAAAGTTAAATACCTTTAACCATAATCATATTGCAATTTCAACAATTAAATTTGATTTGAAAACATTTATGGAATCTTTTCAAATTTTTGTTTAATGTAATATTTTTATAAACAAAATTATTTTAAAACAAAATTTAAACTTTAAAATCCATACTTTAAAATTTAAATTTGTTTTAAACATCATTTTCTAAACTTAAAAAATTTATACATTTAAAATAGGTTAAAGCTTTGTTTAAAATTTGCTTTGCCATTAAAACTTGGAATCATTTAGTTTTAAATGTGGACAAGTTAAAACTGGAAACAAAAGGTTTCCGAGCCAAAACCACAAATTCCCCGAGACAAACCCATGAAAACTCGAGACAACAAACAAAACAACTTCACTGCGTTAGCTCCGAGTCGAATACGAGAGGAAATACGAAATGCTCCAGCCAAACGTTTCTTCCCCAAAATCCAAAAACCAGATACACACTTCGACCACCGTGCACATGCACGACCAAAAATCTCGATGTCGGTCAACTCTCTGGCCTTCGCCAACCCACACTTGACCTCGACAACCACCACGATGGTGCAGAGCAGTGAAAATCGAAGGCAAACTCAAAATTAATATCTCGATCGAAACTGGAAGTGAACATGATCAAAAAATCAACGGCCGACGACGAACACGTCCATCTGAAACCAAACTGCAGTGACCCCAGTTGCTCGTCGAACCACCGAAGACATCCCCCCACATGCGATCCGACTCGATGTGCCACAGTCTCCATACTCACATCGACAAAGTCAACCTCCAAAACATACTAGAGAACCCTACCTTTCCTTGCTCCGGCCACCACGGGCAATATTAAAACTTCTCGCCATTTTTCCAGAGATGCTCATCTCCCCGACCACCTTCAGGCCCTAACTCGAGCTTCCAGTCGACGCCGATCAACGGAAAATGACCAAAACCCAAAATCGAGCAATTCACAGATTCCTGACAGAAACTAATCTAAAAATCATAAGATTTACACTAAAATTCATGATTCGCTTATACGAATCAGGTTATATGATCTAGAGATTAAATCGTGGATATTGATTTCACCAAAATCTTTATTTTACTGTAGTTTTTAAACTTGCAGAATATTTAACAAATAAAATGACTTAAACTTATTTTTAAAAACAATAACACATTGTTATAAACATTTTCTTTCTAGTAGTCAAAGTCTAATACTGATTATACAAGGAGATAGGAATTATTTTGTGATGAAGATGAGCTTGTCACTAACAATAGAGTACAAATAAAAATATACAGAGACCATTTTACAGATATGCTATACTTATATTCACACATTTATATTCAAAACGCAAGCAAGCATTATAAACTATATTACTACACATGCAACAAGGGTTCATCGCAGATTTATAAACTGTTTTTAAATAAAAGGTTTACTCAAAGTAAAATGAAGATAGAGCCTGGAAATTTTCAAACTGGAGGATGATTTTGTCTGCATATGTTTTATCTTAACTGTTATTTGCTGAAAGCTTTACTTTGCTTGATAATGTTGAATTCAATTTGCATGCTTGATTCAGGTTTTTATTCTAGTTTGACAGCTTTGAAACAGATTGATAACTTCCAGGTTTGAAACTTGCTTCTAGTTTGTTCTTGAATCTATTATGGTCATAAGCTTCAGATCTTTGAATTTGAGCTGATTTATTTGAGTTGTTGATTTTATGGTGTTTGAAAATCTTTGAATTTGCTTCAGGTTTTTTTATGTTTGCCAGATTTGATTTTTTTCCTAATTTGCTTTGAATTACTACTGGGTTTGCTTTTCTTTGTTCTCAAGTTTTACAAAACTGAGAATAGCCTAGTTCAACAAATTCTTTATTTTTGTATAAAATTCATATTCAAAAGAAAAAATGATCTTGCTACTTATAAAATAGGCTAACACTTGTTTAATTCTCGTCATTAAAATTTTACACTTGTTAAATATTATAATCTCAACTTTACAAATGTCTTTTGTTATAAAATTATGTTTTAACCCCTTTTATCTTATAATTTACTTAATTTTACATCTTTACAAACCAATTTTAAACATATATATATATATATATATATTTTCTTATTGATTTCCGAAAGATATATATAATTTAAACTTTTATTAATTCTTATTTTTATACTTTTATATATTTACAAATTATATTTTTTTAAAGAAAATGTTCAAATGTTATTTTAAACTTATTTTATTATACTTTTAAACGTACATATGTATATTTTTCAATTTAGTTTAACAAACCATTTTTATCAAATCTTATTTAAATTAAAACTATTATACTTTTAAATAAAAATTTATCTATATACATAAAAGAAATAAACATGTATGCATATATATATATATATATTAGAATTTATTCTTTTTAAATAGCTTTTGTAAATCAATTTCAAAATAAATTTTTCCTATTAGTATCAAATTTTTAGAGTTTCCAAGTCCAATATATTTATAAATATTTACATTTTGAATTTTTTCCAAAATCAAAATTTTATTTACAATTTAACTTTCAATCTATATACGTTTATTCAAAATTTTCAAATAAATCCACAATCAAATTTATAATTAATATATTATTCAAAATATTTATTTCTGAATTTCCAATTATAAATCCTATTTAAAATCATATATATATATATACATATTAATAAACAAATATCTGTTAAATTTGGAAAATACCAATTTAACTCATAATTTGATTTCAAAAATTAAATTAATTCCAAATTTAAATTTGTTTTAAAATCGGGATCGTTACATTGATGGATCGGTAAGTGGAAACATTCATTTTGGAGAGGAGTCTAAAATACCAGTTAAAGGAAAAGGAAATATACAAATTAAGTTGAAGAGTGGAAAGAATGTCTTTATTTCTAATGTTTATTATGTGCCGAAAATGAAAACAAATATATTAAGTTTGGGGCAAATGTTGGAAAAAGGATATGATATACACATGAAAAATAAAAGTCTTTTAATAGGAGATGGTAAAGGAAATTTAATTGCTAAAGTGAAGATGTCAAAAAGTAGAATGTTTCCATTAAATATCTTGAATAACATTGCTAAATGCCTAAAACCATGCTATAAAGATTCTTCATGGCTTTGGCATTTAAAGTTTGGACACCTTAATTTCGGGGGCTTAAAATTATTAGAAAAACACGATGAAAGGTTTACCATCAGTAAATACTGAGAACCAATTATATGAAGGATGCTTATTTGGAAAACAACCAAGAAAATGTTGTTAAAACAATCAACCACAAGAGCTAAAGAACCATTAGAATTAAATCATAGGGATATTTGTGGCCCTATAAAATCATGCTTACTTGGAAGAAGCAACTATTTTGCACTTTTTATTGATGATTTTAGTAGAAAAATACATGCATATTATCTCAAACAAAAATAAATATATTTGACGCTTTTGAGAAATTTGAAGCCATTGTACAAAATGAAAGTGGTTATAAGATCAAGCCATGAGATCCTATAGAGGTGGAGAATTTACATCAAAAGTGTTTGAGAAGTTTTGTGAAGAAAATCAAATTCATCATCCATTAACAGTCCCGTACACTACACAACAATATGGAGTGGTAGAAAGAAAGAACAGATCTCTTCTTAACATGGCACGAAGCATGTTAAAAAGCAAAAATGTTCCAAAAGAGTTTTGGGCTCAAGCCATCGAATGTGAGATGTTTTATCAAATCGCTCTCCAAATCAAAGTGTATGGGACAAAACCCCCGAAGAAGCTTGGAATGGTAGAAAGCCATGTATATCTCATTTGAAAGTATTTGAAAGCATCGCATATGCCCATGTGCCAGATCAAAGATGCTCCAAATTAGATAACAAAAGCGAAAAATACATTTTCATTGGCTATTACTCATGGTCAAAAGGATATAAGTTATATAATCCTATTAATGAAAAAGTTATTGTTAGTCGAGATGTGAAGTTCAACGAAGAAAATGCTTGGAATTGGAACAAACAAGAAGATTATTATAGTTCTGTTTTGCTCTATGAAGGGGAGTGCAACTATGATGTAAAAGAAGAATCCATTAGTCTAATGTCGTCATCTCCTTCAACTATCCATCGAGAATATCCCTTTGAAGAAAGCTCAAATGAAAGACCGCCACACATGAGATCTTTGCAAGAATTATACAAGTAACTCCAATTTTTGATGATATTACCTCGTTTTATCTTTTTTCCAACTGTGAACCAATAGATTTTGAAGGAGAGAAACAAGAAAAAAGGTGAAGGAAAGCTATGGATGAAGAAATCAAAATTATTGTAATGAACAATACATGGGATTTTGCTACTTTACCTTATGGACATAGAGCTATTGGTGCAAAATAGGTATATAAAGTGATAAAGAATGCTAATAGAGAAGTTAAAAGATACAAAGCAAGATTAGTAGCTAAAGGACACAAGCAAAGAGCAAGTATAGACTATGATGTAGTTTGTTTATGTTGCTCGCTTAGAAACTATAAGATTACTAATTTCTTTAACAGCTCAAAACAAATGGAAAATACATCAAAAGGATGTGAAATCTGCTTTCTTAAATGGTAAATTAGAAGAGGAAGTTTATTTGGACTAGGATATAAAGCTAAAGGACATGAAGACAAAGTTTTAAAATTGAAAGTCGCTTTACGGTTTAAAACAAGCCCCAAGAGCATGGAGTATAGGATTGATAAGTATTTTGTAGAAAATAATTTTTAAAATGTCCCCATGAACATGCTCTTTACATAAAGAGAAATCAAAATGGAGATATTTAATTGTATGTTTATATGTGGATGACTTATTCTTTGATGGATATAATCCTAAAGCTTTTAATTATTTGAAGAAGGAGATGAATTTAGAATTTGAGATGACGGACATTGGACTCATGTCATACTATCTCAGAATCCAAGTGATTCAAAGTGAGCATGCTATATTTATTTCTCAAGAATCATATGAAAACGAAATATTGAAGAAATTCCAAATGGATGGATGCACATCCATAAGCATTCTAGTAGGAAATGGTACAAAGCTCTCAAAACGTATGCAAGAAGAGAATATGGATCCTGCCCTATTTAAGAGCATGGTTGGTTACTTGAGATACTTAACATGCACAAGGCTGGACGTACTTTATGGAGTGGGTCTTATTTGTCGCTACATGGAAGTTTCTATTAGATCGCATTTAAAGACAGCTAAAAGAATCCTTCGATATATTAAAGGTACTACTAATTTTGGATTATTGTACTCACATTCTAATAACTTCAAGACGATTGGTTATAGTGATAGCAATTGGCTGGATATATTGATCATCGTAAAAGTACAATTGGATTTGTTTTCTTCATGGGGAATACAACATTCACTTGGAGCTCAAAAAAGCAACCAATCATGACACTGTCGACCTGTAAAACTGAGTATGTTGATGCTTCAACAAGTGTACACTATGCAATTTGGCTTGAAGATTATTAAAGGAGTTGCATATGTCACAGCATAATGCAATAGATATATTTATGGATAAAAAGTCAGGCATAGCACTTGCTAAGAATCCTGTCTTTCGTAATGGAAATTCGCATATCGATACAAGCTACCACTTTATTCGAGAAAAGATAGCCAAAACGAAGGTACAAGCGAAGTTTATCAATTCAAAAATCCAAGTTGCAGATATCGTTACAAAGGCGTTGAAGCATGATGACTTTGAAAGACTTACCCAATGAGCTTCGGTAATGCCATCACCCATCATACTCTGTAAATGAACTTCAATAAGGCCATAGTCCGTTAGCAAAGTGTTCAAAGTACCCAGTTCACATAGAAACCATTAGTCTCTACCATGAAAACAGACCTCTCCATGAACCATCTCAACATTCTCCCATACCTCCCCGTGGCACCAGCACTTCATTAAATGAATCAAGTCCGAGCAATGGTCGAACTTAGATACAGGCAATGACTTGGTAAACATGTCTGCTGCATTCTTCTTTTTGTGAATCTTCTAAGGATGAACTAGCTTCTCTTCATTCATCCAGACAAGGAATGACTCTCTCACCTCAATATGCTTTATCCTCGAGCTGAATACCAGATTTCCAGCTAAGTGTGCACTCTAACTATCACAGTACACATCCATGCCTTTATATACGAAGCCCAAATCGCACAATAGTCGCCTTACATAAAGCTCTTCCTTAGCTGCTTCAACTGCAGCTCTGAGCTCTGCCTCTATAATAGCAAAGCCGCAATCATCTGCGACCTCGCTCTCCAACTGATTGTTGTCCCACCAATGATGAACACATATTCGGAGGTTGACTTTCTTCAATCTCTTTCACCAGCATAGTCGGAATCACAAAATCCAACCAAGCTGAAATCTCTTCCTCCGCCGCCAAAGACCAGTCCATGGTTTGGAGATCCTCCAAGGTAACTAAAGATACACTTCACTGCTTCCCAATGTGTCTTTCTTGGATTTAATATGAATCTACTCACCAATCCAATGGCCTGTGCAATGTCAGGCCTAGTGCAGACCGTGGCTTACATCAAGCTGCCAACTGCACTTGCATATGCGACCTTCAACATATAAGTCATATCCTTTTCCAAGAATGAAAAGCCTTTACTAGAAAGCTGTATGTGCAAAGGCATGAGTGTGCTAATTTCCATTGCCCCTTCCATGCTAAACCGAGCAAGCACCTTTCAAATGTACTCATTTTGAGTGAGGCTCAAATTTTCTAGCTTTGTATCCTTTTGGATTTCCATACCAAAAATTTTCTTTGCTTCTCCAAGGTCCTTCAATTCGAATTCCGCTTTTGGCTTTCGCTTTAAACTATCAATTTTATCCTTATCCTTGAAACCAACCAACATATCATCCACGTACAAGAGAAGGTATACCCATCTACCATTCTTTAAATGCTTCAAGTACACACAAGCATCTTAGATGCTACAATCAAAACCAAGTGAAAACATAAAAGAGTCAAACCTCTTGTACCATTGACTAGGCGACTGCTTAAGTCCATACAATGACTTCTTCAATTTGTAAACCCAATTTTCTTTTCCATCTACAACAAATCCTTCTGGCAGATTCATATAATGGTCTCATCTAGTATCCGTGCAAGAAAGCGGTTTTCACATCCAGTTTCTCCAGCTCCAAGTCATGAGCTACGACGATAGCGAGCAAAATGCGGATGGACATATTGAAACAACCCGCAAATCCGTACCCCTTGAGTCAACACTATTCTACAATAATCAACTCAAGTTGCACAGAAATACGAACCATTTGGCTTAAAGAAGAAGAGGTAGAAGAAAATAATAGAAAACAACATCAGAATCTAACCATCGCAATGGAATAAAATATAATAGATAATAATGATCTTTACTCAAAATCAAATATATCTGTTTATGTATTACATCATCAGAGTACATCAATCATAGCTCAACATCAATATCATACAAATGGATACACAACAACTCAACACAGCGGAATATATAAATATACAAATACGGGAGTACGCATTGTCATCCAGCTCGTCTCCTGAGCTCCACAACATCTCCTGTATCCTATAATACTCAGTCTGACCCGAGCATTACAGTTAAATAACACCCGAGTCGGTCTGGAATACCAGCGTGAGAAAATCACACTCAATTGATTATTAAAGTTTCAAAAATCCTTTGAAAACAAAAGCATCTCGTAAGACCACGCCACAAATAAACATGTCGAGTTTTTACCTTACGATAGCTAAAACATTTTTATTAAAATCCCTTGATATTATAATAATGTCTATAGAAAGTAAAATAGAATCTAGCTGAAATGCTTGCATCTTACATTTCAGCAATAATTGGGCACAATCAAAACCGTACGGGCGCGTAGGGAAAAATGGATTCCAACTAATGGCTAGGCACTGGGTACCACCTGTCACGGTACCTGGTCTAGATCAGCGTACCGCGGAGCCACCCTAACTCCCCTACAACACAAGACCGGAACCATCCGTTACTGGACAGTCCCGAGCAAGATCGCCCTACGGTTGGGATCAACAACCGCCCATTAAGCCGAAATAAAAAGGGACATCTAGACAGGGATGACCTCACCCTCCAGTGGGGGCTAACCACGAAGCCTTGCTGCATAACCTCTGATTTTCAGCCATTCCCATTCGATGAGGCTTGAGGCTAAGCGTTACCTTTTTAGAACATATCCCTTAGAATGCCCATCGTCCACCTGACGATGTTTCGCTAGCATTCATCCATACAAGTCCGTCCCGAGTCCGAACGGAACCGAAGGCACTATTCCTACTACATCCATTTAGAAAATATCCTCAGGATTAGTAGCGACTAGCCCTTGCACTTCACTGCTCCATCTTCGAATCCAAAATCGTTTTTCATGAAAACGTACAAACCGGATCGAAGTGGCTTTCGAGAAATAAATCTCGATCCCGGTCTCTTCGAAACGATCAACGCATTTGCCCAATATTGATAGTCGGTGATTTAACTATCAATTAATGTTCACAACATCCATCACACAATAAATAATTTTTCAAATTATTCATTTATCTCAAAAATATCTTCACAAGATATATCTCTATTCTCAAAACTCTTTAAAAACAGTTTCAAAACTATTTTCCCTTCTCAGAATAAATTCCAAGTATTTCAATTTCCACCGGAATCACCAAGCACAAAACTTTAGATTTTAAAATAATTTAAAAACCCTTTATTGTAAAGTATATTTAACATTCAATATAGAAAAATTACTTTAGTACTTAATTTAAAATAATAATCTAGAAACTACTAAAATAAGGTTACCTTATAAATATACATTAGATTTCTTCTTTAAACAAAATACCAAATCATTTTTTAAATAAGTATTACGATAATAGATTAACAAATTACTTACTTTAGAATTTGCTTTAGAATATTTAAATTAAAACTGCTTCAATAATTGATTAAAAATATATATACTATATGTATATTTGAAAATAAGGTTACTTTATAAATATAAACTAGGTTTTCACCTTTAAAACAGAATTACTAGGTTACTCTTTATAAATTATTACTACGGTAATAGATTTTAAATAATATTTACTTTTGAATTTAAACATTTGAAATAATAAATTTCCAAGAACATACTTTGTAAAACAACATTAAAACCTTTATTTTATTTAAAAACTTATTTTGAAAACGTACTTGGCTATCTAGAGAAATATACTTCTCTTTACAACCTAAAAATAAATCACTATTTATTTTTAAACAATTTTTCTCATAGATTCCCACCTTGAATCTATTCTTCCAAATATCCAATTTCAAATAGTTAAATCAATTCCCAAATTGATTTCCAATTTATTTCATTTATTCAAAATCCTTTAATTTCAGATTTTATTCCTTAATTATGATTTAAATTACTTTTAACTGAAATATCAATTTAGATTTCTCAATTTACTTCTTATTCCTTTAAATAAAATTTAAAGCTGTAAGTTTTAAAATAATTCTTTATTCATTTAAATTAATATCATGAAATTTTACAATTCATTAATTACTGTTTATGCAACCCCTTTTCTTTTCATACTCGAAGTTATTTATTAGTATTTAACATACTTCCATTCCTTATTCAATTCATTCTTAATTTATTTAATTATCTAAAATTATTTCGTTTACAACTTTACTTCCTTTATTTTCTTCCCAATACCCAATTTATATATTTTCTTGTAATTCATTATACCCAAATATATCCAATCAAATCATAACATTCAATATTTCCAATATATTCATCATAGAATATCAAGTAATCACAACAGATAATTATTAAATAATAAATGTTGAGGGGTCCAGTTGGATCCCTCCAACCTGTTTTCCCTGCATCCACAAATGTTAGCACAACATAATATGTCAATTCCAAAATTACCATACTATAGCACATCAATCAATCTCAACCATTCAAACAATTATTTAAATTTAATCATTTAAATTTAAACTTAAATTAACTGAGTGAGATTAACTCACCTTTGCTCCCTTAAATTTGCACATCCACTTTATTCTCGATTTTGATTCCACGATTATTGACCTTGTATAGATATTATATGGATTTGTTAATATTTGAAATAATCAGTCAATTCATTACCATTTAATAAATTAATAATTTATTTTAAAAAAATTCTCCTTTAATAAATTAGTCTTGGCAAATGAAAAAATTAAATAAGTTTTATTAGATGAGTTAACCACCCAAATACAAACAGTGAATTAGAATGGCAAATGAATATATTATTTTGAAACTTTTATATACTCATAAGAGATGATTTATATAGACAAAATCTAATCTTTCACAATTTTCTATGTATCTATTATTATTATTATTATTTTTCAGAAATCTTATACATATATATAACATTTCTGTTTTATCCAACTATATATATTAAATTCCCTCTAATCTATATATATGTTTATATTTGAAACAACAAATATTCTTTACTGTAAAACCAAATACCATGATATATATCTTTAAACTCTGGAATTGTAAAACTAAACAATAAAACCCTTTTTTTTTAATAAAACACAACAGTAATAATTTTACTGTAAAAAAATTCCTAACCTATATATTCATACTTTCATAAGTATTTAAATTTAAATTAAAACAATCAGTCTTATACCTCACCGAACCACCAAGCTTGTGACGATACGATTTTTCATTGCCGAAAAACCGAATAGTTAGGGTTTAAGAGAAGAAGAAAGAGGTAGAAGAAGAGAGAAAAAGGGAGAACAGAACAGAAAAGAACAACAGAACAATATCAGAATCTCACAAACGCAGCGGAACAACATATAATAGACAAATGAACAATCTTTAAAACAAAGAACTATATCGTTATTACAAAGCTCCACGATCCTGAACGCGATCCACCCCTTGCTCATCACGACGTCGACCGTACCAACCCAGATCGCTCGCACGCACTCAGCCTCGAAGTCCACAACCAAACCCGCCGCAATCCCTACTTGCGCTCGGCCTCACACTCTGCTGTTCGAATTCGAGCTCGAGCACAGTACTTCCAGAATTTGTAGTGCAAAACCCTAGGCCCCTTTGAATCCTCATCTTGCGGCCATCGATGATGATGATGTGATTTCCTCGCGTGCTCGAGCACGCGAGTCCCCCATTCCCTATTTTTTTTCCTTTTAATTGCTTTGATTTGTTAAAGCTTCGGCCTTTTTTTTATAGGTTCGGCCGAAATGAAATGAAGGGGAAAGAAGTGATATTTTAAAACGAGGGGAAACGACTTGCTTCAGAAGATTGCCAGCTACAACAGAGATTTGTAGGCTTAAGGGATTACAAGTAGCAGCTGATTTAAAATTAAATATTTTTATATTCAAAATATCTTGTTTAGGTACCCAGTTATTAAATTTGATTCGATATAGATTTTAGCGCGTTTATATAATGTACGCTTACATAACAACTCCAAACACTACGAAATTTGGAATCCGATAATAGTTCAATATTACGGACCCAATGGAACTGGTTTCGTCAAATTCCGAGACAGCGCTTCGGAAGGCTATTTTTAAATTCAATTTAAACAATAAAATTTTAAAACGGAACAAAGCACTGTTAATTTCAATTTTACAACTTCTATTATATTCAGCGTTATCAATATAAATTTTATAAGCCTTCAATTTATTTTCAACAGGCTTAAAATTCCAGATTCAACATTTTACTCAACTTCACTTATTTAAATTTAATAATTCAATTATTTAATTATCAAATAAATTGTAATATTCGTTATTCAAGTTAAAATTACTCTATTGAATACTTAAAATCAATTAAATATTCCGATTATAAATGCTCGAAAATTCCGGGTCGTCACATTCCTCCCCCCTTAAAAGAATTTCGTCCCCGAAATTACTGGTTAAGAGGAATGGTCCAATACCCGTTACCATTTTTCGAAAAACAAACTGTTCAACATCTAACCAACTATCTCTTTTTTTTTATATAGAAGACCCATTAAAATTCTTACTAACTTTCCCAATTTCCCTACAGTTTCAAACAATATTACCTACTCAATCATTCAAATTTAAATTTTAAATCAAATTTAAAATTAACAGAATTTTCTCAAAAATTTTCTAACTCTCTAAATTTTCGAAAAATTTCGCCAGCGTCTCCTTTGCGCGGCTAGCTCGGTACAACTACAAAATGGCTCTACGGCCTCCCAAATCCAAAAAGAAAACAAAAAACCAAGCGGCTAGATCCAAAAAAACCCAATCAAATCCCATATAGAATTTTAAACACATACCTTTTTAGTCGGGCAACTCTAATTCATTATCTGAAATCAAAACTAATTTTCCTTTCCCTTTTACAAACCTGCATATCCTGTTTAGCAATAATATCCAATCACAACATTCAAAAACATTTTATTGACTTCTTTCCAAAATTTCAATGTTCATTCCATTTAAGCCCGTACGATGTACCTATATCTTCGTACGCAATACCAAATCTGATCGCTCACTCGATCACATAATTTCACTTCCGAACTAGTATCGTCCACCCGACTTTCTAGTGCGGACTTAGATCTGGTTTCCCGATTAGAAACCGTCATTCTCCTTGCATAGCTGTAAACTATGATAGAGAATATACGGAATCAATCAAAATCCATATCCAGGTTCGCCGTCGAACATCGAGTGAAAAATCCTAACTCGGATCGATAAAACTATCTCGAAATTCTGTGCTCGAATTCTAGATCAATATAGTTATGCGAATAAAATAATATACGTACCCCAATTGATTACCAATCATATCAATTCCCTTTTTACTCACATTTATTTTGATTGTTATACACTTATGCACAATTTTCCCTTGTCACTACATCCAGTTTTAAATCTCTATTCAATTATCCACTTAGAATAATTTTCTCAATACAAAATTTACTTAAGAATCTCCCATTCACTTCTTAAGTTCCATATAAATATTTTATATACCTCTTGAAATTTGTTTTCACTACATTATTGGAGTTTATATCCATTTTATTTAATTTTCCTTTACAATTCCATAAATATTTCAATTTGCTTCACTTTATTAATTAATTTCAAATATAAATACTTCTTCTCAATTTTACTTGAATTTCAATTCATTTCCAAACTTTGAATATTTAATTTTTGATTAACCATATTTCAATCCATATTTAATTATCCATTTCCTTTATTAGTTTTACTTATTAATTTATTTTTATATCTCAAATAAAAGTTAGTTTGCAAACTTTTTCTTCTTTTAGTTTCTTTGAACAATTCTTCAGTTCATCTTACTTTACTTATACAATTTAAATTAAATTTCAACATTTAGTTGTAATTCTATTTGCTTACAAATTTTAAACCATTTGTTGTTAGTGGAAATTTCAAAAGATTCAAAAAAAATTCTAACTCCCAATATTTTCGAAATTTTTTGGCAGAGTCTCCTTTGTACGGAGGAGCTTTTGCAATTTGACAAGAGATAAAAATATATATACATCGACCCACCCGGTCGGAAAACAGAAAAACAGTTCATATTTCCTATTTGTATTGTGTAGACATACCTTTATTTAGCATTTTAAAGCAAGCAGCTATTTATTTAAGCAATTAGCATAGTCAAAACCAGTCAAACGGCTTCCAAAAACCTGTACTTACTCAATTTAAACATGTCAGTGTCAAATATACAAAGTTTATTAACATTTCACTTTATTATAAGTAACTAAAACATGGATTCTATAAATAGTGTATATTATATACTTCCATAAGCATATATGAAATATTTCAACACTTATTTTGAATGCTTCCAAACAATATTCAAACCATCCTATTCAATTCAAATGATTTTACAACTCTCTTAACTTAAATCCATTTTAAGTCCAAGCAAACTCATTTAAATTAAATTGATTTCCAAAAGCAATCTAACTCCCATTTTTATTCGAAGTCAAATTCTCATTAATATAACTTAAGTTAATTAACTCAATTACTAATTTCATCTACCAAACAAGTTTTATTTAAAATCATTTCATAAAACTCGACACAACTATTTCACAATTTTTACTTAAATCAAGCTTTTATTCAAATATTACTTAAGTTATTTTATTTACCTTCAACATATTTCAACTTCAAAACTCAAGTTATATTTTGTTTTTATAAGCACTTCCCAATTTAAAACTTTAATTTGATTTTTAAATTTCCAAAACAATCTAATTTACTAATTTAATTAAATTAGCTTATTCAGTCATTTCTTTAAACTTCAAACTACTATAGTTAATTCATACTGAATTTATTTCTATCAATAACAAGGAAAATTTTAAATTTATATCTACTTGGATTTTTTTATCCACCAATTCAGTCCATCATTGTTATAATCCAAGCTGAATTCATTTATTCTCGAGTTCATTTCCAATTATATACAATTTACCGACAATCCAGGCTGAATTCATTTACACTTCATTGCTTACATTCAATTTATTTTTCATCCAAACAAGCTCATATTTATTTCAATTGATTCAAAAACCAATTTTATTGGCTTCTGTTAACCCATAGAATTTACATAATCTCATTTACGTCAAACGACAATTATTTTTATGCAAATTCAGTGATCTTTACTTAAAAGAATATTCATTCCAGTTTATAATTTTTTTAAATTAATACCAATTCAATCTATACTTAATTTGATTTCATTTTAACTGATTCCGTTCAATTTATTTTGTATTCTATATTCATTTGCAATCATTTAAATTTTATTTTATTCACTTGAATTTTATTTACCACTCAAACTATCACTATTTCAACTCTATTTTGTTTAATTTGAGTTCATTGCCAGCTCCATTCGTTTAAATTAAATCAGTATATTTCATTAAATCCATATGAATTCCAATTCACATTCAATAATTTATTTCTGAATTCTTCTCATTTTATAACGAGGCCATTTCCAATTTATCTCTACCTATATTTTTTTATTTGCAATATAAATCATTTTTATGTTAATTTAATTACATTCAACTTCAATTCAAATTTAATTCACTTACAATCTTAAGTTGAATTTCTATTAATAAACTCAAGCTTCACTTTCAAATTTTATCATTTATTCACAACCCAAATTTTTATTAACCAAATTCGAGTTCCATTTCCATAGTCCATTAATCAATCAAGTGGTCTATTTAAAATTTTACCCAATATTTGATTTTTATTCCAAAAAAATCACTCTAACCGTTTTACTTGAGTTCAATCTATTTTATATTTTAAATTTTGGATTATATTCATTATCATTACAAACAATTTTATTTGGCCTGTTCATTTTACTTCCAAACTTTGTAAGTCACAACTTATTTATACTCATATTACATCTATTTACAATCAATTTCATTCACATTTTTCTTTTTTAACTCAGAATTATACCTTTTATTTAGCCAATATATTTTTATTATTCCATAAACATTTTAAATAAGATTCCAGAGTTTAAACAATTCTCCAAATTTCAAAATCACTTTTGAAATCAACTATATCCAAAATCCTTTGCATTTCCAGACCAAATTCAACATCTTGCAAACAAACTCTGATCCAAAATCATCCAGGTAGCAATCCCACTCTTGGAAACACGAAAATGAACACCGATGATGCTGCAGTCATCACCGAAGTTATTTTGCAGCGACCAAAAAGAGTTTAGTGTTTTTATCTCTTAAAAACATTTTCAAATATTTTTAATTCCCAAAATCTCATCAAATTTCAAACTCGACCCAAAATATTACTCAAATACTAACACCGTTTGTTTCTTCAAAACCTTTGTAAACAATTTTTCAACTTAAAGGAATTCTAACTTTTCTCAAAAATTCCAAATTGCAGTTCCTTTAATTCTATATTTAAACATTCTCTGGAATTTTATCTCATTTCAGTTTCAAATGTTTGTCTGGAATTCTATTCCAAAATTATAATCACCTTTACAGTTTTCATTTACAAGTCTCATTTGTATATGAGGTTCATTTCAATTTATAAATTTCATTTATAATCTATATTTCACATTCCATTTTGTTATATAAATTTATTCTTCAACTTTGGTTATAAGTTTCAATTTCTTAATCAATTTCTACACAATAGGGTTAATAATTTAGTATTATCCTTCCTTAAAAATCAAGCATCCAAATACAAATACTTTACAAAATTTATATCTTTTATATTCAAAAATAACTTGGGTAAAATTATTTCATTTACCCCACCTTAAAACAATATTGTGTCGAATTGTTCTATTCAAGTGTTTAGAGATTCCTGTCAATAACGTTAATTACTCGTATTGTTCAGAATCCATAAACTACTTAATAAACCAATCATCACAATATAAAATCATTTTATATTCACTAACAAATACGCGCTCATATCTATTAATACGCTCAAACACATTCTAGAGTACTATTGACTCTATTTTATGCGTAATTCCCACCAGAGCCAAGGTTATCACCAACCTAAGCTCTGATACCAAGTGAAACAACCCGCAAATCCGTACCCCTTGATTCAACACTATTCTACAATAATCAACTCAAGTTGCACAGAAATACGAACCATTTGGGTTAAAGAAGAAGAGGTAGAAGAAAATAATAGAAAACAACATCAGAATCTAACCATCGCAACGGAATAAAATATAATAGATAATAATGATCTTTACTCAAATCAATTATATCTGTTTATATATTACATCTTCAGAGTACATCAATCGCAGCGCAACATCAATATCATACAAATGGATACACAACAACTCAACACAGCGGAATATATATATATATATACAAATACGGGAGTACGCATTGTCATCCAGCTCGTCTCTTGAGCTCCACAGCATCTCCTGTATCCTATAATACTCGGTCTGACCCGAGCATTATAGTTAAATAACACCCGAGTCGGTCTGGAATAACAGCGTGAGAAAATCACACTCAATTGATTATTAAAGTTTCAAAAATCCTTTGAAAACAAAAGCATCTTGTAAGACCACGCCACAAATAAACATGTCGGGTTTTTACCTTACGATAGCTAATACATTTTTATTAAAATCTTCTGATGTTATAACAGTGTCTATAGAAAGTAAAATAGAATCAAGCTGAAATGCTTACATCTCACGTTTAAGCAATAGTTGGGCATAATCAAAACCGTACGGGCGCGTAGGGAAAAATGGATTCCAACTAATGGCTAGGCACTGGGGTACCACCTATCACAGTACCTGGTCTAGATCAGCGTACCGAGGAGCCACCCTAACTCCCTTGCAACACAAGACTGGAACCATCCCTTACTGGACAGTCCCGAGCAAGATCACCCCGCGGTTGGGATTAGCAACCGCCCACTAAGCCGAAATAAAAAGGGACATCTAGACAGGGATGACCTCACCCTCCATTTGGGGCTACCCACAAAGCCTTGCTGCATAACCCCTGATTTTCAGCCATTTCCATTTGATGAGGCTTGAGGCTAAGCGTTACCTTTTTAGAACATATCCCTTAGAATGCCCATCGTCCACCTGACGATGTTTTGCAAGCATTCATCCATACAAGTCCGTCCCGGGTCCGAACGGAACCGAAGACACTATTCCTACTACATCCATTTTGGAAATATCCTCAGGATTAGTAGCGACTAACCCTTGCACTTCACTGCTCCATCTTCGAATCCAAAATCGTTTTTCAAGAAAATGTACAAACCGGATCGAAGTGGTTTTCGAGAAATAAATCTCGATCCCGGTCACTTCGAAACGATCAACGCATTTGTCCAATATTGATAGTCGGTGATTTAACTATCAATTACTGTTCACAACATCCATGACACAATAAATAATTTTTCAGATTATTTATTTATCTCAAAAATATCTTCACAAGATATATCTCTATTCTCAAAACTCTTTGAAAACAGTTTCAAAACTATTTTCCCTTCTCAGAATAAATTCCAAGTATTTCTATTTCCACTGGAATGACCAAGCACAAAACTTTAGGTTTTAAAATAATTTAAAAACACTTTATTGTAAAGTATATTTAATATTCAATATAGAAAAATTATGTGACGACCCGACTTTCCACTCCCGGAAAATCGCATCATCTTTAAGAAAGAAAGAGATAGAAAAGAGAAAAGAAAGAAGAGAAAGAAGAGACAACACACGAATCTCAACAGCGGAATGAATAAATTATATTAATAACAAAGTATTACATAGTATACATAAAATATCAGAGTACACAGACATATACAACACATACTAGACAGTTATAAACACTTGTCTAGTTATTACAACTCAATACATAATACAGAAAAACTCAGAGATACCAACACAGCGGAAAACTATATAACTATACGCAGAAGCCTCCTGCTCCATTTGCTCCTCCACAATTCGTCAAAGATAATTCAAATCCTAACCTGAATTCCCTTGGCTACTCGTAAAAATTTGAGTACCCAAGAGTTATAGAAAAACAGAAATAACTCCGGGTCAGACATGGGTCTGGTGTGAGTAACAGGTTAAAGTTGCTTAACTTTGAAAAACCTTTGAAAAGAAAAGGTATCACGTAAGACTTCCCACACATAAACATGGAAAAGTTTTTACCTTACGCTAACCAAAACATTTGATAGGAAATCCGATGATATTATAATAGTGTCTAGGGTTTTCAAGTAAATAAGAAAATAGCCGAAATTTTTACATGATTAAATTCCAGCTACTAGCCACAAAAGTGGGTAATACAATCAAAACCGTTGGCACTTATTGGATTTTGGATTCCATCAACGGCAGGGCTACTGGGGTACCGCCCGTCACAGTACGTGGCCTAGATCACCATACCGAGGATTACTCCCTTCATCCCCTGCAACACAAAGCCGGACCCATTCCTTACTGAACAGTTCCAAACAAGACAATCCTGCAGTTGTGATCAGCAACCGCACCACTAAGCCGAAAATATAAGGGACCTCTAGACAGGGATAAATCTTGCTCTCAAGTGGGTGCTACCCACGAAGCTTTGCTGCACCTCCCCTGTTTTAGCCATTCCCGGTTGATGAGGCTTGAGGCTACGATTACCTTTATAGGACATATCTCTTAGAATGCTCATCGTCCACCTGACGATGTTCTGAAAGCATTCAATCCATACAAGTTCGTTCCGGGTTCGAACGAAACCGAAGGCATTATCTCGTTACACTCGTATTGGAATCACCCTTAGAGTCAACGACGATAACCCTTGCACTCTAAACCACCATCTCGAATCTATAAGCACTATTCCGTCAACTCATTACGGAATCACCCACAGAGTTATACTGACGTATAGCCCTTACACCTCGAGTCTTCACAAAGCTACATTGGGGTTAACGACCTAACGTTTAATTTGGAATCAATGTGGTTTTCGGATGTCCAAATATGGAAACCCGATCCCGGTCTCATCGAAATCCAAAACGTGTCTTTTAAGGTCCAAGTTGTTTTAAGTTAAAACAATTCAATTTAATTATCTAAATATGCACAGATAGATAATTCACAACACAATAGATAATCAACATTATCATTACAGCAGATAATTCATATCAGATAATTACTATTATCATCCAAAAGCAACCAATGCATCCATATTACATACTCTACTAATCTCATAACTGAGATTACAAACCATACCAAGCAATCAAAACCAATCATCAAATATAATCAACTATCTAATGATCATTTCATTCTATAATTAATTTAAATGAATTAAATAAATTACTTAATCTCTGATTAATTTAAAATAAATTAAATTAATTACTTCATCATTAAGATTCTGCTTAACTTAACCATCAATTGATTTCAAATCAATTTATAAATCATCATCTCAATATTCATTTCAATTAATCATTATTGATTAACTATCTCTAATTGCAATAAGTAATTAGCATTTAATATTAATCATACCTTAATTAATCAATTCCAAATGTCATCACTAATTAATTAATTAATGATTGCATTTAATCAATCTCCCAATATAAATTAATTACATAAGTAATTAATCTTCAATTTAAACAACATATATATTAATCACTCTTGACTAATAACCATTCAGAAATTAACAACCTAAATCACTCATCCCATAATTAATTATTCTTAATTAATTATCTAAATTAATCCTTGATTAATTCTAAAGTAATTTAAATCAAATTACTTCTATGGTAAATATCTTTAATTGCATTTAGTAATTATTAACTAATTACTTCTCTAAGTAATTACAATCCATAAATTACATAAAGTAATTATCAAACAATCCTCAATGTTTAAATTAATTAATCTTAATTAATCTAAACTAATCACATAAATCAAATTAATTACACTAAGTAATTAATTCATTAATTACTTCCATTAAGTAATTAAAACATAAACAATTAATTATTATTAAATTAATTAACCTAATTAATTATCAAAAATTAATCACATTAATTAATTGTTAATATCTTAAGTTAATGACTTCATTAATATTTCTTAATTACTTAATTAAGAGATTAATCATCATTAGTCATTAAGTAATTAATATTTAATTACTATTTAATTAATCTCTAATTATTAATTAACTAAGTGTTAATTAAAATCTTAATTATCATTAATCACTTGATTAATGAATCTTCATCATAAATTAAAATTTAATTAATCATTCTTAATTATAGATTAATTAAACTTAATTAATTAATCTCAAATTAAATTAATTAACTTAAAAATTATTAATTACTTAATTAAACATCCACATAATTAATTAATTAAATAATTAATATTCAACTTAATTACCTTAATAATCAAACGAATCCCATCATTAAACTTTTATTTATCCTTTAGATAGGCATTTCTTATTTAATCAAGCATTAAAATCAAAATGTTCTTAAATTTACATTAAATTCCATTTAACATTCACTTTAAAACTTTAAGACTCAAATTTGTCTTATTTTTTGTAATAAGTTTTAAAAAGAATTTAAATTTCAATTCAAATCAAATTCAAACCAATTTAAAAATTTCTTTAAAATTTCAAAATTTTAAATACAACTTCCAACTCATTCTAGATTTAACTCTTTAAAACTCTTTCTAAAATTTACACCTTCAATTCAAATGCAAATCATTTTAACTATTTAAAAGCAATTTAAATTTAAACCTTTATTTTAAAATCTGAAATTTAAATTTTTATTCCAGATTTAAAAACTCAAATTTTGAATTCATTTTGAGTTTCTAATTTAAATATTTAACCTTTCAATACAAATGCAAAACACATATACATTTACACTTGAAAGTTTGAAAATCAAATTTAAAATTTAAAAACATGAATGATTTCAAATCTCTGACAATCAAATTTGAATTCATATTTCAAAATTTTCAGATTAAAAATCAAGTTTAAATCTCCACCTACAAATTTAAATTTACCTTTACATATAAAAACAGAAAACAGTTTTTCTGTTTTATTTAAAAACCAAACTTTGAAATTTTCTGAATTTAAATTATTTCAAAAGGAAACAGAATTCAAAACTTATTTGAATTCATAGTTAAATTCAGTTTTAAATACTAGTTAAAATTTTAGTTTGCATTTAATTCAAATCTTATAAACTAGAACAGGTTTCCTGTGCTTCTTTTTTTTTTTTTTTTTCAAACAAACTTGAGTTCCTGCATTCAAATCATTTCAACATCAGAATTCAAACTATTTGAATTCATCTTAAGATTCAAGTTTCATTCTAAGTTAAATTTTCAGATTTAATTTAAACTTTGCTTTTAAAAATTCTTAGAACAGAACAGTTTTCTGTTAGATAAAACCTGAAACACTTAACACCAACTCGATCATCTAATAATTTACTTCGAGTCAGTAACCCACTTTCTTCGAGTTTCCCCCTCAAAAATCCCGAGACCATCCCGAGTCAAAAACACTGCAACCAACACATCACAAACCTGGAACAGACCAAACCCCCCACCACTTCAAACCTGTCATCGCCATTATCTCCCATCTCCGGTCATCATCATCGACCAAATTTCCGACAATAACTTCATCACTACACCATCTATCAATTCCCAAAAAAGCTTTGAACTCGATGCACCTTTGAAACCGCAGCACCCAAAACATCTTAAACCCAGTAAACTAGGGTTCTACACCTTAAATCCCAAATTTCAACACCAAAACCAAATTTCAACTCAATTAAATAATTTTCCATGATCATTGATAGATAAACTATCACCAGAAAAGATTTCAACCAAATCAAATGCAAGCTTTAATTGAACTTGACTAAAATGTAAAATAAAGTTAATTCCAAACTGCATTTCCAATTCTATTCTAAAAATTTATATTTTGATCTTATAAATCATGTTTTAGTATAGGGTTTCACTTTATATAACTGATTTATCAAATCTTCATACTAGAATTTTTACAAATTTACTGTTTGCTCTGTTATAAATTTTCCAGCAATTCAAATTTTATTTAACCTATATAAAATGTTTTAACTTTACTTAATTATGAACTCAACATATTTCATTCAAATGTTAATCCATAACAACAGCCAAATCAGAAGAAAATTATTAAATGGGTATACAGTCAATACCCTGATGAAACAGACATGCATCACATTCAAATATAAATGCTCAACAATACATATATCAAAGGTAGACTATTCATAGCAATTTCATATATATTTATCTGTAATTTATAAGCATGTACTACTACCTATTAAACAGTTTATAAAAGTTGAGTTACTCACAGTTTTGTAAAATGCAGAACCCACTTCAATTTGCAGAGTACCATTCAAGATTTGAAATGCAGGCCCTTTGTTTAAAAATGATGCTTGCTTCATAATGATGCATGCAGGCCTCTGAAATGCAGAGCTTCAACTTGTTTTTAAATTTGCATGTTCCAAAGTTTGATTGTTTGAAAATGGTACGCATGTTAAAGTCTGTTGCATGCAGGCCTTACTTGATGAAGATTGAAATGCAGGTTTTTAAATTGTTGCATGCAGGTAGTAATTTGGGGAATGCAGATCCTCTTGCTTGCAAATGAAATGCAGAGCTTTCAGATGCAAATACAGATTTTGTATTTTGAGTTTGAAAAGAGGAGCTACAGGCTTGATTGAAAATGATACTTTCATGGTTGCAGATTCAAAGCAATGCAGGTAGTATTTTAGAAAAGAGGAGTTGAATGCAAATTTGTTTGCTAGGCATTTGAATTTGTAGGAAATTGTTGTGCAGGTTTGGAAAAGAATAAATGCAAGTTTGTATATTGGAAGATGCAGACTTGAATATGGTTGTGAGAGTGAGATTTGGTCTTCTTTTATTAAGGAATGAAAAAAAATGCATATGAATGAAAAACGAGATGATATAAAGGTAATTTTCAGATTTAATGAATTAAATGAAAAATTTTAAAATAAAATTAACACTTGTCTTTTAAAATGGATGATAAGTTTACACATGTTAACAAATGTTCGAACATACATACACATGTAAATTTATGATTATTTAGTATTTTAATTAAAGTTAATGAAATATTAAGCTAAATGAATATTTAAACTTAGTTAACTAGTTTCTTATACATAGTTATGCATTTAAATAAATTTCTAAAGAATAAGCAAAGTATTAAAATATATAAAACAACATACAAATTAATTTTTTTTTTGAAAAAGAAATTTTTAAATAGTTAAAATGAATTTATAAAAGAGTTTGCAATAACTTACATGAATACATGTTCACATTTTAAATAGCATTTTAAATTTCAAATAAAATTACAGATCAAAATTATCAATTAATAATTTAAAAAGAATAACACAAATATTTTGTAACATATTTTAATATACAAACTTGAATTAAAATGAATTTGAAACTAATTAAAACATTTTTCTCATATTTAAAATCATATAGTATTCTAATTAAATATTTTTGAAAAGCTTAAATAAAACAAAATCACAATTTCTATTTTTAAAACATTAGAATTATGTTATACTAATTTAATTAAAAACAACTTATCTATTTATAATATATATAAATACATATACATTATTAAATAGAAAACAATTTTATCAGTTTATTAAAAATAAATTCACAAATTAAATATTTAAATAAAGAAGATTATTAAATCAAATTAAATTTATTAACAAAATTTATCAGTTCAATTTAAATTTAAACTCAGATTATTAAATTCAAATTGTCCAAAATTCCGGGATATTACAAATTACTTTAGTACAATTTAAAATAATACTCTAGAAACTACTAAAATAAGGTTACCTTATAAATATACATTAGATTTCTTCTTTAAACAAAATACCAAATCATTTTTTAAATACCTATTACGATAATAGGTTAACAAATTACTTACTTTAGAATTTGCTTTAGAATATTTAAATTAAAACTGCTTCAATAATTGATTAAAAATATATATACTATATGTATATTTGAAAATAAGGTTACTTTATAAATATAAACTAGGTTTTCACCTTTAAAACAGAATTACTAGGTTACTCTTTATAAATTATTACTACGGTAATAGATTTTAAATAATATTTACTTTTGAATTTAAACATTTGAAATAATAAATTTCCAAGAACATACTTTGTAAAACAACATTAAAACCTTTATTTTATTTAAAAACTTATTTTGAAAACGTACTTGGCTATCTAGAGAAATATACTTCTCTTTACAACCTAAAAATAAATCACTATTTATTTTTAAACAATTTTTCTCATAGATTCCCACCTTGAATCTATTCTTCCAAATATCCAATTTCAAATAGTTAAATCAATTCCCAAATTGATTTCCAATTTATTTCATTTATTCAAAATCCTTTAATTTCAGATTTTATTCCTTAATTATGATTTAAATTACTTTTAACTGAAATATCAATTTAGATTTCTCAATTTACTTCTTATTCCTTTAAATAAAATTTAAAGCTGTAAGTTTTAAAATAATTCTTTATTCATTTAAATTAATATCATGAAATTTTACAATTCATTAATTACTGTTTATGCAACCCCTTTTCTTTTCATACTCGAAGTTATTTATTAGTATTTAACATACTTCCATTCCTTATTCAATTCATTCTTAATTTATTTAATTATCTAAAATTATTTCGTTTACAACTTTACTTCCTTTATTTTCTTCCCAATACCCAATTTATATATTTTCTTGTAATTCATTATACCCAAATATATCCAATCAAATCATAACATTCAATATTTCCAATATATTCATCATAGAATATCAAGTAATCACAAAAGATAATTATTAAATAATAAATGTTGAGGGGTCCAGTTGGATCCCTCCAACCTGTTTTCCCTGCATCCACAAATGTTAGCACAACATAATATGTCAATTCCAAAATTACCATACTATAGCACATCAATCAATCTCAACCATTCAAACAATTATTTAAATTTAATCATTTAAATTTAAACTTAAATTAACTGAGTGAGATTAACTCACCTTTGCTCCCTTAAATTTGCACATCCACTTTATTCTCGATTTTGATTCCACGATTATTGACCTTGTATAGATATTATATGGATTTGTTAATATTTGAAATAATCAGTCAATTCATTACCATTTAATAAATTAAAAATTTATTTTAAAAAAATTCTCCTTTAATAAATTAGTCATGGCAAATGAAAAAATTAAATAAGTTTTATTAGATGAGTTAACCACCCAAATACAAACAGTGAATTAGAATGGCAAATGAATATATTATTTTGAAACTTTTATATACTCATAAGAGATAATTTATATATACAAAATCTAATCTTTCACAATTTTCTATGTATCTATTATTATTATTATTTTTCAGAAATCTTATACATATATATAACATTTCTGTTTTATCCAACTATATATATTAAATTCCCTCTAATCTATATATATGTTTATATTTGAAACAACAAATATTCTTTACTGTAAAACCAAATACCATGATATATATCTTTAAACTCTGGAATTGTAAAACTAAACAGTAAAACCCTTTTTTTTTAATAAAACACAACAGTAATAATTTTACTGTAAAAAAATTCCTAACCTATATATTCATACTTTCATAAGTATTTAAATTTAAATTAAAACAATCAGTCTTATACCTCACCGAACCACCAAGCTCCATGATCCTGAACGTGATCCACCCCTTGCTCATCACGACGTCGACCGTACCACTCCAGATCGCTCGCACGCACTTAGCCTCGAGGTCCACAACCAAACCCGCCGCAATCCCTACTTGCGCTCGGCCTCACACTGCAGTTCGAATTCGAGCTCGAGCACAGTACTTCCAGAATCTGTAGCGCGAAACCCTAAGCCCTTTTGAATCCTCATCTCGCGGCCATCGATGATGATGACGCGATTTCCTCGCGTGCTCGAGCACGCAAGTCCCTCCCCTGTTCCCCCTTTTTTTCCCTTTTAATTGCTTTGATTTGTTAAAACTTCGACCATTTTTTTTATAGGTTCGGCCGAAATGAAATGAAGGGGAAAGAAGTGATATTTTGAAACGAGGGGAAATGGCTTGCTTTAGAAGATTGTCGGCTACAACAAAGATTTGTAGGCTTAAGGGATTACAGGTAGCAGCTGATTTAAAATTAAATATTTTTATATTCAAAATATCTTGTTTAGGTACCCAGTTATTAAATTTGATTCGATATAGATTTCAGCGCGTTTATATAACGTACGCTCACATAACAATTCCAAATACTACGAAATTTGAAATCCGATAATTGTTCAATATTACGGACCCAATGGAACTGCTTTTGTCGAATTTTGAGGCTTCGCCTCGGAAGGCTATTTTTAAATTCAATTTAAACAATAAAATTTTAAAACGGAACAAAGCACTGTTAATTTCAATTTTACAACTTCTATTATCTTCAGTGTTATCAATATAAATTTTATAAGCCTTCAATTTATTTTCAACAGGCTTAAAATTCCAGATTCAACATTTTACTCAACTTCACTTATTTAAATTTAATAATTCAATTATTTAATTATCAAATAAATTTTAATATTCGTTATTCAAGTTAAAATTACTCTATTGAATACTTAAAATCAATTAAATATTCCGATTTTAAATGCTCGAAAATTCCGGGTCGTCACACATATGCCTTACTGCTGGAGAGAATATCTCATCATACTCCAATCCCTTTCTTTGTGAAAATCCTTTAGCAACTAGTCTAGCCTTGTATCTCCCATCATCCTTCACCTTGAATACCCACTTGCAACCTATGGTTCAGCTTCCTTCAGGAGTGGTACCAAATCCCAAGTCTTGTCCTTCTTTAACGAATCTAACTCCTCTTCCACAGCGCACATCCACTTTGAACTATCACATGACTTCAAAGCTTCATCAAGGTCAAACGGCTTCTCATGAACCACATGTAGGGCATAGTCAAACTAATCACCAGCGCTAACTTTCGCAAACTGCCAATCATCGTACCTTTTGGACGACCTAATAGTCATACGACTCACCTGGGTTGGTGCAGCTTCGTCTAAACTCCTTTCAGCTCCACTTTGAACTCCTCTAGATTCGCGCACATCACCAGCACTGTTAGAAGGTACCTATGGACTATCCCATGATGTTTCATCAAATGCTTTTTCCTCGACAGCATCAACAACAACTCTGCTATTTGGTTGGAACACGGGAACTTCTTCCATCTCTTTATGCCTATCAGAATCTTCTGATGCGCTAGGTAGCTTCTCCTTCGAATTGACCATAGAAGACTCATCAAAAGTAACATGTCTGGAATGAACATCCTTCCAATCAACAGGGATCCAAATTTGATACTTTTTGATACCATCGGTGTATCCCATTAGTATGCCCTTGTATGCTCTAGCCTCAAACTTTTCATCACCGGTATGATGAACGTACATAGGAAAACCAAAAATTCGAAAGTAAAAAAGACACGCTACTATACCTCTTCACTTCTCCTCTGAAATCTTCACATCTATGGTAGAGCATGGAATTCAATTGATGATATGCCCCACAATCGATTATGCCCCAACCCATAAGCCTCTAGACAAGCCCACCATCAATCTCAAGCAACGAGCCTTCTTCAGTAAAGTCATGTTTATCCTTTCTGCAACCCCGTTGGATTGCGGACCATCGGGTGTAGTGAAATTTCTCTGAATGTCATGCTATCTACAAAAGTCGGGGAACTCCCTAGAGAAAATTCACTGCCATTATCAGATCTCAGCACCTTTAACCTAGAACCGGATTGGTTCTCAACAAGCGCTTTCCAATCTTTGAACTTCTCAAAACTCTTTGATTTGGCCTTCATCACATACATCCATACTTTTTGAGAAAAGTCATCAATGAAAGAGATAAAATACTATGCTCCTCCAAGAGAAGGAGTAGCAACGGATCACTAAACATTTGTATGCACGTATTTAAGTACTCGTTTCGATCTATGGAGTCCAACTCCAAAAGATACTTTTGTTTGCTTACCTAACACACACTCCTGGCAAAAGTCCATCTTGTCGAAGCTTTCTCCTTTGATCATTTTCCGTCTTCGAAGTAACTCTAAGATTTTCTCTGAAATATGAACCAACCTGAGATGCCAAAGGTTTATGGCATCGAATGCACGAGAACTATCTACTCCAACACATGACTCTCCAAGAACCGTGGTTACTTTCAACAAATACATATTTCAGAAAACATCTTCTTTCATAAGAACTAGTGCACTTCTCGAACCTTCAGACTATCCTTCTCGATAATTACCTTGCAACCTAAAGATGCCAATTTTCCTATAGAAATTAAGGTCTTTCGAAGACCTAGAACATACCGAACACCTTTCAAAGTGCGTATCACTCCATTAAACATCCTGATCCTCACGATACCTTCACCTATTGCTCTACAGCTAGCATCATTACCCATAAGAATAGAGCCTCCCTCTCTTCCAATGAAAGAACTGAAGTATCCTCATTAGGCGTCATATGGAAAGACACCCCCGAGTCCAACATCCAATGGTCTGAGACATCCGCTACTGCTGCAAACAACACGTCATCGGATACAGACTTCTCCACAACAAATGATGAAGATCCATCTTCTTCCTTCTTCTTCAAATCTTGACAATCCTTTTTCCAAGGACCGGGTTTCTTGCAGATAAAGCACTTCCCATCTTTAGACTTTTCTCTCCAGCTATTATCGGACTTCCTGGGCTTGGAACACCCTCTAGAGTGCCAATTCTTCTTATCTTCTCTACCTCTTTCAATAAATAGGCCACGACTACTACTTCCACCTCTACTTCCTTTACTTATCTCATTCATCCAATCTCTTAAGCCCTTAGGTAGAACGCTTGACTTCACATTTTCCACTGTCAATGTGTCTCTAACGAAGATAAGGCTATTAGCAAAACCTGTGTATCACTCCGCAAGAGAACACAAAAGGATCATTGCAGTTTTCTCCTCATCCATCTTTAAGTCAGTAGTCTTCATCTTCATCACGAGATCATCAAAGAAATTAAGATGTTCCTTCACCAAAGTACCATCTCTCATCCGTATAGTGAAAAATATCTTCAGTAATATCAGACGGTTAGTCAGAATTTCTTCAAGTAGAGATTCTCTAGCTTGGTCTAAATGCCTCTGGCAGTGGTCTCACCGTTAATCTCTAATATTACATTCTCTTCCATAGCTAGTTGTAAAGTAGTGAACGCCCATTTCTCCATCTTCTTTCTTTCCACGACTGAGATGTCAACCGTCAACTCTTCAGGGGAAACACTACTGGATGGACTTCATTCCTCATTGGAACATCCTTCATCCTCCATTGTCACTTCTTGAAGTCTTTATTCCCATTTCGTTTCTTAATTGCCAATTGCGATCCTGAAGCGATATACATCCCTTAAGTATAGGTTTTTGTAACAATTGGAGTCGCTTCGTCTCCTGCCATAGCTTCTAACACTCCTCAATCAACCTTGTAGCTCCGATACCAGACTGTTGGGGAATCCCTTCAGATGATCAATCTAAGGGAATAAAAAATCCAACGCAGCGAAAAAATAATGAACTGGATCGTGATTGTAGCGAGACGATAAGAATAGAGACAAACACCAGAACCGACAGTTACAGATCAATGTAATATATAAAAAAAATAACAACAGTATTTATAGTGGTTCCACTACCGCAAGGCAGTGTACGTCTACTTAGGGAGAGGAGATTTTATTAATTAATCAAAGATTAGAGTTACAAGACTGATTGACAAATAAAGCAGCCAAATAGAATAACGTATTCTCTAATTGTACTTATATATATAAGGGTTTTGAGGGTATTTTTGTAAAATTGTCATATGTACAACATTGAGTCAAATAGCTTATAGTATAAAAGCTATACGACAATGTACGAATCGAAATACAATTCAATTGTTTCACTCTTTCATTAATAAAACTTTCTACTTCATCAAACTCAAAATCTTAACTTGGTATTAGAACCAAAATCATCACAGCCTAATGACACACTCATTACAATCTGTATATCATCAGAAACATCATCATTTGATTACACAGATTGTAAAGATCTCATCATAAAACGAGAATCATCACCTGAGATCAGAATTTGAAAGTGATCTAGTGATCAAAGAGATACCCTGCCATAGGCTTCTGTAAGAAAACTGGCTGCATCAGATTTGATCAGAAAAGCAAATTCAAATTCAAAGAAAATTCAAGAAGACATCAAAAGATCATCAAATCATCAAGAAAGTGCCATGCCTGAAAAAACATAATCAGAAATCAATCATTTGGGCTTATGGCTGCACATACCTGATTTTTGAAGATTCTGACCAATTTCTTGAATTTCCTTAAACCCTTTGGTATTAATCTTCTCTTCTTATTGAATCTTTTTATATGTTGTATTCCCCACCCAGCAACCTTGCATCATCATGGAGAGAGCTCTGCAACATCTGTAACCCCTAATACTGATCAATCCGCTACAGAAAGTCCCATTAAAACCACTGTCAGTCCACAAAGTCAACTTGTCACATCACACTTGGAAGAAGATAATTAGCTTCATTGGAAGATGCAAGTTGAAACTATAGTTAAAGGCTATGGACTCGAAGAGTATCTGTGATGACCTTCCCTCTCGACCCTCGAAAATCGACACAAAATACTCCACAGTATAATATGCCGACGATCAAGTGCTAGAAAAGACAATTGTTAAGGGAAAAGAAAGGAGATAGAAGAGAGAAGGAACTAAACAATATCAGAATCTAACCATAGCAGCGGAATAAAATATAATACATCATATCGGATCTTTACACAAAATGAAAACTATATCTGTTAGATATGTTACATCATTAGAGTATCACAAACAAACAACAATTACCAGCCTAACAATTTCAAACGAGTGCAGCAGCTTATATAAACAAGTACGGATAATACATCTCATCTCTAACTCCACTCTTGAGCTCCATAGCATCCTACCCTGTACATATGATACTCGGTCTGACCCGAGCATTAAAATAACATAACACCCGAGCTGTGCGGTTAATGTGCTCGGTAGATTCAAAGCGGTGGAGGTGTAAAAAGTCATAGCGGGGATACAGCAAGGATATAGAGGGATATAGTGGATGGCTCTAAAATAGCATATAAAACACGTACTTAATGCTTTTATAAATATATAAATGGTAGTTAAATGAAAAATTATCATTCAATTGAATTATAAATAATACATAAATAATTTTAAATAAAAACATGTGCGAATATACTTTAAATAAACAAAAAACTGTTATATAACATTATTGAATTTGGTAGAATATTAGAGTATTTACATTTTTGAAATAATGTTAAAAATTAAATCAAATAAATTAGTTTCATAATTTTATAATGTATAAATGCAATTTTTCAATTCATTTTATTAAAAAAGATATAGCGGGAATAGCCGAATATAGCGGAAATAACGGGATATAGCGGAAATTGCGGGGATTAAAGCGGAAAGGCTATATTCTGGGGCTATATGGAAAAATCGTAGCGGCAGAAATCCGATATGAGATATAGCGGAGTTGTAGCGGGGTAATAGCGGGGCATTAACTACACAGCACGCGAGTCAGTCTGGAATACCAATTGATAAAGTTACACCCAAATTGATTATTAAAGTTTCAAAAATCCTTTTGAAAACAAAAGCATCTCATAATACCATGCCACAAATAAACATGTCGGGTTTTACCTTACAATACCTAAAACACTTAAAAATCCTCTGATATTATAATAAGGTCTATATACAAATACTTATTAAAATAGCCGAAATTGTTACATCTATTAAATTCCAGCTATAGCCACAATCGTGGGTAATACAAAAAAAACTCGTAAAAGGCGCGTAGGGAGAATGGATTTCCAACTAATGACTAGGCACTGGGTTACCACCTGTCATAGTACGTGGCATAGATCATCGTACCGAGGACCACTCCCGATCCCCTGCAACACAAGGTCGGGACTACACCTTACTGGATAATCCCGAGTAAGATCATCCTACGGTTAGGATCAGCAACCGCACCAATAAGCCGAAATAAAAGGGACATCTAGATAGGGATGACCTCACCCTGAAATGGGTGCTACCCACCAAGCCTTGCTGCATAACCCCTTATTTTCAGTCATTCTCGATTGATGAGGCTTGAGGCTAAGCGTTAACTTTTAGAACGTTTCACGTAGAATGCCCATCGTCCACTTGACGATGTTCCGAAAACATTCATCCATACAAGTCCGTCCCATATTCGAACGGAACCGAAGGCACTACTCCTACCACATCCATTTTGGAAATAGTACTTAAGGAAGTATATAGAGGTTTTCTAAGTCATTTAAGCCAAATTTAACTTTTAAAATAAAGTTATTAAATTAAATATTTATATTATAATTTCCCTTTGAAATCTTAATACTTCTTTACTTTTTAAAATAATTAAATACCATAATTTCTTAAATCAATGTTTGCTTATACTTTAAACAATTAAAATAATATTTATTTTTCTAAAATATTCTAAAACAGAATTTAAACTGCAAACTTATAATTTGAAAGCTTTCCTTTGATACATACCAAATTTCTAGGCAAAATGCACTTTCCATCCTTTGAGGATAATCTCATCTTTACTTTTAAAACAATTATACCATTCTTATAAAGTTTCCCACCGGAAATCGATATTTCCAAATTTATCCGCTAATAAATATAACAATTTATTTATGGACCCAATTTATAAATTTCTATTTCTCATTTCCATTCCAAAAATTTATTCATCCCATCACCCTTTTATTTAATTTAGTTTACACTAAATGCATCTTCATTCAATTCCTTTGAATTTATTTGAATGAGAATTTAATTCATTCAATATCATTCTTACTTAATTTAATTTCCATTTAATTAAATGCTTTTCCCAAATTTAATTCAAGTTTTACTAAATATTATTTAGCCAACTTAAATTCATTCCACTTCCTTTACTACTTAAATAAGAATTGAATTTCGTTCAATATTATTTATAACGCAACTGAACTTTGATTTCAATTGAATCCAAATTTAACTCGATTCCTTTAATATAAGTGGAATCCAGTTCGATCTAATTTTAATCCTCCATTCTATTTAAATTTTTACTCTCTAATATATAAGTTCAAAAATTTATTTATTAACCTAAGTCCATTCACCTTTTATATCTCACTTTACCTTATCTTACTTTACATTTCATTTAGGTTTAAGTTTGAATTCACCATACCGTTCAACTATTTCCCATTTGTGATTATAATTCCATTTTACTTAGGTTTACAATCTGATTTTCTATTCTTAAGTTCACCAATTTATTTACTTAAAAGTTTATATTACTCATTTGATTTATTTTCATCTTATAATCACAATTCCATATTGTCTATATAACCCTTAATAGCTTAAGGATATAAATTTTCTTTCAATTTAATTCTTTGCACAATTTTAAATCCACAATTTCAGATTATAGTATAACACTTAATAGCATATGGGTACAATTCATTGCACAATGACCCACAATTACAAAGTCATTTTATATTTCAATTTAACCCAAATCAATTTGATTCTAAGTCCAATTTATTTAACTTATCCCAAGTTAAATTCAAATTTTCTATACACTTCCATATACTCAAGTTAAATTTTAATTCCAGGATTAAAATTTTCATTTCCTTCTATAAATATCAACTTCACTTAATAAGTTCAATAGTTGATTCATTTTAACTTTACACATTATTTAAATAGAATTTTCCAGAATTCAATTGCCTGGTTTTATTCCAAAACCATTTTGAAATAATAATCAACTCATACCTACTTGGTATATCAAACCAAATCTCCGGATTCCAAATAACTTGTTTATACCAAAACAAATTTCCTCCTTTGAAATTTCTGAAACACCTTGTATGTCAAACAAATCTAAACAGATATCATACCCAATTACTGTGGAAGCAATCCATCACTTTAGAAACTCAAAAATGAATTCTAATGATGTGGCCATCATCATCAGGATTATTTTCCAGCGACTGAAGTGAGTTCAGTGCTTCCTTACTTTACCAAATTCATTTCAAAACAATTCACATTCTAAAATACTTCCCAAAATAATACTCCATCATTGCCGTCAAACACTTTGCAAAACATTTCAAACATTCCCAAGATTTTAAATTTCCAAACTTTTGTTTTAAATTCATTTTAAACACCTTTCAAAATTTCCGGGATTTAAATTCTGGTTTAGCTCAAATTTAGTATACTCTTTTTTTAAAACCATAATTAGATAATTCTATTTAGTTATAAACCATTTCAAATTTTAAATTCTTGCTTGATTATAGTATTAACACCTAAACATCCAAATATATAATAATTTCATAAAAAAATTTCTATTATATCAAAATATAATTTTGGGTAAAATTATTTTATTTGCCCATTTTAAAAATAATATTATGTCGGTTTATCTTGTTTAAGAGTTTAGAAACCCCTATCGATATGGTTATACTTCCCGTACCGACCAGAATTCATAAACACTCAACCGATAAGTCAACATAGTATAAAAAAAAATTATATTCACTAACAAATACGCTCTCATATCTTTTATTACACTCAACTCATTATAGAGTATTATTAACTCTATATCTAATGAGTAATTTTCCCCACCAAAGCCTAGGTTGTCGCCAACCTAAGCTATGATACCAAGTGTGACGACCCGCCCTTCCGACCCTCGAAAATCGACACAAAATACTCCACAGTATAATATGCCGACGATCAAGTGTCGGAAAAGACAGATTGTTAAAGGAAAAGAAAGGAGATAGAAGAGAGAAGGAACTAAACAATATCAGAATCTAACCGTCGCAGCGGAATAAAATATAATACATCATATCAGATCTTTACACAAAATGAAAACTATATCTGTTTAATATATTACACAATCAGAGTATCACAAACAAACAACAAACCAACCTGACAATTTCAAACGAGCGTAGCAGCAGATATAAACAAGTATGGATAATACGTCTCGTCTCCAGCTCCTCTCCTGAGCTCCATAGCATCCTATCCTGTATATATAATACTCAGTCTGACCCGAGCATTATAATAACATAATACCCGAGTCAGTCTGGAATACCAGCTGATAAAGTTACACCCAAATCGATTATTAAAGTTTCAAAAATCCTTTTGAAAACAAAAGCATCTGGTAAGACCGCGCCACAAATAAGCATGTCGGGTTTTACCTTACGATAGCTAAAACACTTTTTATAAAAATCCTCTGATATTATAATAGGGTCTATATACAAATACTTATCAAAATAGCCGAAATTGTTATATCTATTAAATTCCAGCTACTAGCCACAATCGTGGGTAATACAAACAAAACTCATAAAAGGCGCATAGGGAGAATGGATTTCCAACTAATGACTAGGCACAGGGGTACCACCTATCACAGTACGTGGCCTAGATCACTGTATCGAGAACCACTCCTGATCCCCTGCAACACAAGGCCGGGAATACCCCTTACTGCATAATCCCGAGTTAGATCACCCCACGGTTCGGATCAACAACCGCACCACTAAGCGAAATAAAAGGGACATCTAGATAGGGATGACCTCACCCTAAAATGGGTACGAACCACCTAGCCTTGGTGCATAGCCCCTGATTTTCAGTCATTCCCGGTTGATGAGGCTTGAGGCTAAGCGTTACCTTTTAGAACGTTTCACTTACAATTCCCATCGTCCACTTGACGACGTTCCAAAAAAATTCATCCATACAAGTCCGTACCGGGTTCGAACGGAACCGAAGGCACTACTCCTACTAAATCCATTTTGGAAATATCCTCAGGATTAGCAGCGGCTAGCCCTTGCACTTCACTGCTCCATCTTCGACTTCGAACTCATTTTTTCCATGAAAACGTACAAACCAGATCGAAGTGGTTTTCAAGAAATTAATCCCGACCTCGGTCTCTTCGAAACGATCAACGAATTGTCCAATATTGATAGTCGTTGATTTAACTATCAATTAACATCCATAAGCATTCATCAAACAATAGATAATTTTCCACATTATTTATTTTCCTCAAAAATACCTATGCAAGATATATTTCCATTTTCCTGTCCTTTTGAAACAGTTTCAAACCCAACTCTTCTCATGGAGTAAATTCTCAAATCTTTACTTCCTCTGAAAACATCCAAGTACCCATACTTAAGATTTAAAATAATTTAAATTCTTTATTCTTGAAAATACATTAAAACATTTATATTAAAACTTCTTACATACCTAATTTGAAATATATATACTTTTTAAAAATATTTCGAATAAAACTGCTTTATAAAATATGAACTATTTTCTTCAAATAAAGTTAAGTCATACTAAATTTTAAAATAAAGCTATGAAATTTTGTACAAGTTTTCAAATAAACTTTAAATATCTTTAAAATAAAACCATTTTATAAAATATAAATATTAATAATATGTAACGACCCGTAGTTTTAAATAGTTTATTTACGTATTAAAGTGAATTTTTTTTTTAGAAATATTAAATAATAATATTTTGAAATAAAAATTTAGTGTTTGGAATACGCATATTTAAATATAGCAAAGGGTAAATTTTCAAATAATTTCATCAAAGTTTATTTCATTATGAAATTCTATTAAATTCAGGTCAGTCGATAATTGTTGATAATAAAATATTTTTCAAACCTGAATATTTTTACACAGAAAAATTCTAAATCCTCTTCTAAGTGAGACGTCGTCCTTCGTTTTTCCAAATTCGGACGTTTACTGCTCCGTTTACCTTATTTCTGACAAATTTACAGCACTTTTGGTGACGATAATCGACTTTTGATCGGATGATCGTACCACCGATATCTGTATATCATTTTGATCGCCTCGTCGTGCTGATCTCAGCGGTATATTCATTTCTGTATTTTGAAATCTGGTGCACAACGGAAGCAATAAAATGGTTCGTTGTAACGGTACCTTTAATTGGTGACCGTTAATTCTTTCTCCGGTTTCAAATGTGAAACGTGCTGCACACGTAAACATTCATTGCTTTAATTGTCTACCCATCAATCTAGGGCCTTACTATTACTTTTGAAATAATTCCAACCTTTATTATTTTAAAACGTTCAAATTTATTTTAGCAAAATCAGAGCATGAACGTTGATTTCATTTATCACTTCTAGTTTCTCCTATCCGTCAATCTTTCCATCAGTAAATAGATTGCTACCGTTAATTTATAAATAGATTACTTTTAAGTATTTCAGCTGAACATTGGGAGACTGATGCCATTCCCTCTCCTTTACCGTTGTTTTTTTTATTATTATTCGTACGTTTTCTTTGCCTAATATATTTGCAGAAGCTTTTCATTTAGATCTATACTTCATTCTTCCATAAATCTTGTTCTACTCTCATTTTCGTTCGGCCTCTCCTCCCATAATTCTTCCTACCTCTGCTCAACATTTCTCCCAAGCCGTGCACCGCTACTATTGCTCCCTCCTCCACCCTCTTCTACTTTTCTCTCCTTCCCGTTCCCTCTCGCAACCAACCTCAGCCTTTCCCGGCCTTCGACGTCTTCACATCTCCCTGCGCTCAGACCAGCGGTCAAGGCCCACAAACCCACCGCCTCCGCCATCTTAACTTACCGAGTCCTTCCTTCTTCCTCCGACCAGCCGCAACACCATAGTCTTCCCTTGTCAAGTCGCAGCCGCACCAGTTCGCCGAAGCTAGCCGAGCATCTTTCTTCTTCATCGCTGCAACGTGAGTAGAGCAACCCTCTTGCTATTATATTAGTCTTTATAACTTTCTCTTATTCCTGTTTGCAATATATTACCTGGTTTGCATGAGACATACCCAGCTTTATGTATATCAGCATATATGTTTTCTGCATATATGAATAAGCCTATTTTGTACAAAGTACTATATATAATTGTTGTTGGGTTAAGGTATATGCATATAGTATAGCTTTTGTAGTATTATATATAGAGTGGTTTGGAATAAAAGTTTATACAGTTATGTATTCTAAAGTATAATTTTCAACACGTTTTAAAATTTGTTACTGATTTTATATTGATTTATTTTGAATTGTATATTTTTTTTACCATTTTAAGATTTTGTATGTCTAAAATATCTGGTGTAAAAGATTTCACATATTAGCCTACACGTCCATCTGCGGGTTATATATTTTAATATTTTATTTGCAACTTTTATTTGTATTTGTTTTGGAAGTCGCGTAAGTATACATAGTGCAGGTTGCGTTGTATATATTTACATGTGTTTGTTTTATATCCCTTTGTATGACAGTAGCTTGGTTGTATATCTGTATCCTATGTTTTATATTATATTATAGTATATTATATAAGAATCTATATTATATATATATACACAATAGTTTACATACAAATTTATATTTATAAAGTTGTTGTTCGCATATGGAGGCCTCGGGTGTATTGTATTTGTGATAAGTGGGTCTGTTATATATCTATATTTATGCAATAATATATTAAGTGTTTATATATTAATTTAATATACATATGTTTGTCATATATTTTGTGTGTGATATATATATATATATATATATATATATTTGGTTATATATGTAATAGTATACAAGTATATCATGTGGTTTAAAGTTTATACAACTTTTAAGTAAACATATATGAGATATTAGTCCGTTATACTGTATAGTTTTGTTATAGTAATTTAAATACAAGTTTCTGTAAATATATATATCCTGTCGAGTTATAAATTATGTTGGTTTCAATAAAACAATTATATATATAATATAATAATAATATATATATTTTGGGTTATATCAAAACTGATTATCCTGTTCTCATCGATTTCTATTTTATCAGCTATACCTGTCGAATTCGTGCCCATTTTGTTCTCTTTGGAATTCGTGTTTGGATCCACAATTCGCTTCCGTTCCCATTGTCTATCTTCTTTAACCTCGAAAGGTGAGCAATCACTCACGATTAACGTTCTTTATTTATTAAATTCGATTTCAATTGAACTTCAATGGAAATATGCTGATGTTAGTTGTTTTACTGTTATGACTGCTATTATCTGTATTTGTTCACCTATGACACCTGACACCATTATCGGTTAATTATTTATGTGATAATAATACAGATTGGTTGATAATTGATTGTTTGATTCATTGTTGTTTTGGATGTGAATTTTCATTGTTAAGTAATAACTAGTTTGCTAGTTAATTTGGGGTAGTATAATTTACAAATTAAACGGATTATATATGACGGACCTTGATTTATTAAAACCTGACCCCGCCATATGTTAATTTGATTAGTTAAATTTGACCCATTATTGTCGTAGAAATTGGTAAATTATATTTTAAATCTTTGAATGTAGTTTGGATCAATTGTTGTAGTTTATAAACTGAAATTTAAAATGGAACGACAAATGAAATCTGTAAGGTAATAATCTTTAATCTACATGAAATGATAGGGTAGATTCTAGAAATAATTATACAAATAACAATGCGAATTAATACGATTATTTCGGGGTTAATTGTTTTATTTATTGAATTGTTATTGCTTGTTTATTTACTTTGACACCATCCCTGTCATCACTGCAAGTTCCCTTTGTTATGTTTGTTTGAATTGAAACGGGTTGAAATGCTATCCACCCGTATACATTTAGTGTACGGATTGAAATGATAATATCAGTAACACTTGACCATAGGATAAGAAATATATGGTCTTATTAAATGTAAATTCTTAAATACATATGTAAAGGGTAATGATAATTATAGAGTTAATTATATCTAGTTTAATCAAGATTGGATTAAATACATAAATTATGATAAATGTTTATGTAAATTTTATCTCGAATAGTTTTTGCAATAATATTGAACAATTAAGATTTGGAGATAAATTTGGATTATTTTAAAGTGGTTTAGATAAGGATTTATTTATTTAAATCAATTTGAAATTTATCAATGAGATATTTCACGTTTAATATAAAAATAAAAAAAAATATTGGGTAAACGAAATTTAAGGACACTAAAATGATTTTTGAATCGAATAAGGGAGTGTTCAAGACTAAATAATAATGATGTAGAAATCGAGAATCTATATGAAACTGTAAAATTTAAATTGTTATATTGTAATTAAATGGTTTAGAGATTTGGATATGTATGTGGAACCAAGATAGTTGAATTTGTTATGTAGATAACTAATTGAATTAAATGAAATTGGGGGTGAACTAAATTTGGATATTTTATTTAGGAAACTAGATTGGGAAAATTTAGTTGAAATGTAGAATACTTAAAGTATGAAAACATATTGGAATAAAAGGGGTAATTGGGATATCAAATCCAAATTTGAGATTTATAAAAATTGAAGTGGATATTCTAGGAAAATTTAAATTGATAAAAATGAGATTGAATATAATTTATATGGTAAGGTCGGGGTGATGATTATGTTAAGTTGAGGGAGTTGAAATACTTTACTGAATACATTATTTAATATTTGGGATTTGAAGTATAAATTAAGTGAATGACCACGGTGTAATAGTATATATTTCTACCTTGTAGATAGTTTTATGGACCCTTAGAGGATGGACATCCCAAACATCCTTTAAGATATATTATATTTCAGTTGATATTTCATTTGAGTTGAATTTATTGATATAAGAATGTAAATCCTGACTCGAGTGTTTTGTGTTTTGCTTTACGCTCGGGTCAGACTGAGTAATACAGCATTTGAGACTCACCTTTGGAGATTGGAGCTTCAAATTTGGAGATCCAACCATCGATTCAGCTTTCAGTTTCTAGTTGACTGCTTCAGAGTAGCCATCGGCTCGTACTGAAGACAATTTTGTATTCGAAGTATTCTGATGTATTTTATTCTAAACTCTGATGTATATAGTAGCTTCATGAACTACTATTCTTTTTCTATTCCGCTGCATTTTATTACTCTGTGTCTGTGATCTGTGATTGATTCATTTACTGTATATTTAAGTTTTGCCAAAATTATATTAACAATTCGGTATTTTGAATTATTCAAGTCGGACATGTACGGTTTTATTGTCGATTTGAATGGTCCAAAATAGCGGGTCGTTACAGTTGGTATCAGAGCTTTGGCTCTAGGTAAAACTTAACATATATGGTAAATTTATTTACAGAATCACTTTCGCTCGAGTTGAATCTCTTCCTTTCGACTCGATTTCCTTTGAATTTTGGAATGTCCCTCGATTCCAAAATTCATTCTTGTCTACCCCTATTTATATTCATTTGATTCGGGAGTATCCCATAACTCCACTAAATGTTTTGTAAAGGGGTGAAAACTCCTTTACAATTGGCATTAATTCACCTAGATTTCTGAAGTCACGGTTGACCGGCAGATGTCGCCCGCGATTTATAGAAGTATATCCACCTTCTACTTTGTAATAAAGATTTCCTCATTTTGTTCAAGCCTTCACACTTTGTTTCGAAACTTCCTTTGGTCAAGTTTCTCTTAGAATTTTGAACCTCTATCTTGTTTGATTTTGGACTCCTTGAATGATAGGAAACTATTTTGTAGATGGCAAAATCGGAAGAGCAGAAAGCAGCTCGTCGAGCTCGGAGAGCACTAGCCCGTAAGGAACGGGAGGAAGCAATGGAGAAATGGGAAAAGATATGGAGGGAAAGGGCCGGACCTGGTCCTTACGACCATGTCATCTGTTATCGGTGTCAGGAAAAGGGACATTATGCAGCCATGTGCGGGAAGAGAGATGAAGGAAAGAAGAGTGAGGGCAAGCGTTATCGATCCAAGATCTTCTGTTTTAAGTGTCGTAGTACGGGACACTTTCCCAGTCGCTGCCAGAAGGTGAAGAAAGTAAAAGCTACACCCACTACATCAGTCGACCAATCAACCATTTGCTATCACTGCAAGCTGCCTGGGCATATAGCCAGAAATTGTCCTGTGAGGAAGTACGGAAGGAAGGCTGCGTTTCCGCAGTTCGTTAGGGAGGATGGGCGTGTCGTGCATTTATGTAAGAAATGCAGAAGTTGGGGCCATATTGAGGGGGAGTGTTCTGGACCGGTTGAAGTCCCACCCGGTAGAATTAATACTGATGCTTTGTTTATGTAGAGTGGTTTCTCTGGGGATCTGTTCGTTTCAGCAGTTGTTTGTTACTTTCGGTAAACTCTATTGTATCTTTTGCTTAACTGAAGTTCTCAAATAAAGTATTCATGTTCCTATTTCGTTGATAAGAAATTCGAATCTCTGTTTGTTTGAAATCTATCCTTGAATCATCCTTGGAAAGATCGGGTATGTGGTATTTTGAAATTGTTATATATATAGAAATTATATTTTAATAACTATGATTTTATCCTATATATAAAAAAAGAAATTGTTTTCAATAAGGATTATATACCTATATATATAAAGCAAGTAAGATATGTTATTCTATACAAAAGTTTTTGAAAGGGTTTGAAATTTTGGAAAAAAATTATAAGAAGGTTATGTATATAAAATGATTTATAACTGTAAAAGGTAAATTTGAAATTCGAGAATTGAATCCCGGTATTTTGAAATTAGTTTTAAGATTTTGGAAAATATATAAAAATAATACGATTTAAAAGTATTTTCCGAATAAGAAATGTTTCAAATGAGTTCAAATGAATTCAAATAATTTTGAAGAAATTTCAAAGAAGTTTTCAAGGAAATAGAAGTCCAGAACTCACTTATGTCGCTGGAGAATAATTTCGGTGATGAGTGCACGCATCGTCGACATTGATTTTCGAGTTTCAAAGTGGGGGAGAGGCCAATTTAATAGCTTCGCTATGCAAGTGATTTTGTAAGACCGTTTGATTTCAAATTCCAAGGTATAATTGGATATTTCAATAGAAATAGATAGTTTAAAAGTTCTAAAAAGGGATAATTATATATATGGAAACCATTTGGACTATAATTGATTTTGAGAAAAATAATTGGTTTTGAAATAAAAATTGAAGTTAAAAACCAGTACTTATATGGTGATGTTGGAAATAAAATTTGTGTGACTTGAATCAATGTAATTTGGAAATTGGGATTATTTTATAAGCATATTATTTTGGGAACTGTGAAATTTAGATATCTAATTTGGAGGAAAATTTGGTGAAATCATATATGATTTTGAACTAAATTGATATTGAAATGATTTGAAATTGAGAACCTTACATTATTAAGCACTTGATTTGGGAACGGACGAACTTATATAAAATGGATTTGTATAAGTATGAAGTTGATTTGAAATCTATTGATCTGAAAGGTACTCAATTTGGAAAGAGAATTGTATATAATCAAAGTCTATATAAGTATGATTTAATGTACTACTGATTTGGAAAGTATTCGATTTGAAAATAGAATCCTATAGATATGGACTTTATATAAGTACAAAATTGAAAGTGATTTGAAAAGGTACTATATGATATATATATTTTCCAAGTAAAGATATGGAAAGTGCCTTCTGCTTGATATCCGCTTTGTGGCCACAGCGTGGATTCATTCTATTGATATTATTCTCTCTGATTTTTGGTTTTCCGGATGTAATACTCGAGTGTTCCCACCGTGGCGTAACCCGCGGTTTTTTCTTTTTCTCTCGTGAATGCACAGCGAAATTGCCTGGCTGAGTCTTGCCTAGGGGTACGGATTGTTTCCTGGGGGAACCAGGCGTAACCATTGTGTATCCTGCAATCTGTGTAGGTCGCGAATAGTAGCGCAAGTGCCTGGCTGAGTCTTGCCTGGGGGTACAGATTGTTTCCTGGGGGAACCAGGCGTAACCATTGTGTATCCTGCACCCTACTAGTCATCATGGCGTAACTCGCAGGGCTGTGAAAGCTTACGGATATGGATTGTTTCCTGGGGGAACCAGGCGTAACCATTGTGTATCTGCGAACCATGATCGGACAAAGGTTTTGGTTTGATCGTTTTGTTTGGATCGTACTATCCATATCTATTTTAAAGGTTTTTCAAGTATTTTCACTGGGTGTTGAAGCAAGTCTACTTAGTACTTGAAGAATTCTAGCTTTGCGCCTGATCAACGCATGGCCGGAGTCTGCAAGAACGACGATAAACTTGTTGAAACATCGAGTTATAAAAGTATTTTCGAAAGAAAAATTCATTTTGATATAATAGTATCTTATTATAAAAGATTATTATAAAGGTATTTTGTTATAAAAATATTTTTTCCCAACAAAGAAATTTGCATTAATCTTTGAAATTAAATTCCTTTGGTAAATGGAAAATTCGTGCCCGATTCTTTTCTTTTGAATCTACTTTATCTGCTCAGTTTAGTTATTCACCTTGATACTGTTTTCCAAATCTACCTTCCTTCCTTGTGGATTTATCCTTTAAAATATTGTCTAATTATATACTACATTGTTTAATATAAAATTTTAGAGTTATAAATATTTTGAAGTTATTAATTTTATAAAACATCTTTAAAGAAAACAATTATTTTGAAAACAATGATTAATTTAAAGTAAATGATTAATCATTGATTTATTAATAATATTTGAAAAATATCTTAAGATAAAATTTATAAAATTATGAATTAAGGATTAAATGTTTCCAAATGGTCTTTGCAAATATAAGTAATAATGTAAATAGTTGTTTTCAAAGGAGTTTGAAAAGTATTATAGTATTATAGAAAATTGAATTTCAAAATGAAGTTTTAAAATAAATATTTCAAATAAAATTTATATAGTTCTAAATTAATTGTCTATCTTGTCTTTCAATATATTTTATTGCTGGTTGTTCTATTCTTCTACCTCCTTCCTTTTCGGGGACGAAAAGTTTTGAGTGGGGGAGAGTGTAACGACCCGTAGTTTTAAATAGTTTATTTACGTATTAAAGTGAATTTTTTTTTTAGAAATATTAAATAATAATATTTTGAAATAAAAATTTAGTGTTTGGAATACGCATATTTAAATATAGCAAAGGGTAAATTTTCAAATAATTTCATCAAAGTTTATTTCATTATGAAATTCTATTAAATTCAGGTCAGTCGATAATTGTTGATAATAAAATATTTTTCAAACCTGAATATTTTTACACAGAAAAATTCTAAATCCTCTTCTAAGTGAGACGTCGTCCTTCGTTTTTCCAAATTCGGACGTTTACTGCTCCGTTTACCTTATTTCTGACAAATTTACAGCACTTTTGGTGACGATAATCGACTTTTGATCGGATGATCGTACCACCGATATCTGTATATCATTTTGATCGCCTCGTCGTGCTGATCTCAGCGGTATATTCATTTCTGTATTTTGAAATCTGGTGCACAACGGAAGCAATAAAATGGTTCGTTGTAACGGTACCTTTAATTGGTGACCGTTAATTCTTTCTCCGGTTTCAAATGTGAAACGTGCTGCACACGTAAACATTCATTGCTTTAATTGTCTACCCATCAATCTAGGGCCTTACTATTACTTTTGAAATAATTCCAACCTTTATTATTTTAAAACGTTCAAATTTATTTTAGCAAAATCAGAGCATGAACGTTGATTTCATTTATCACTTCTAGTTTCTCCTATCCGTCAATCTTTCCATCAGTAAATAGATTGCTACCGTTAATTTATAAATAGATTACTTTTAAGTATTTCAGCTGAACATTGGGAGACTGATGCCATTCCCTCTCCTTTACCGTTGTTTTTTTTATTATTATTCGTACGTTTTCTTTGCCTAATATATTTGCAGAAGCTTTTCATTTAGATCTATACTTCATTCTTCCATAAATCTTGTTCTACTCTCATTTTCGTTCGGCCTCTCCTCCCATAATTCTTCCTACCTCTGCTCAACATTTCTCCCAAGCCGTGCACCGCTACTATTGCTCCCTCCTCCACCCTCTTCTACTTTTCTCTCCTTCCCGTTCCCTCTCGCAACCAACCTCAGCCTTTCCCGGCCTTCGACGTCTTCACATCTCCCTGCGCTCAGACCAGCGGTCAAGGCCCACAAACCCACCGCCTCCGCCATCTTAACTTACCGAGTCCTTCCTTCTTCCTCCGACCAGCCGCAACACCATAGTCTTCCCTTGTCAAGTCGCAGCCGCACCAGTTCGCCGAAGCTAGCCGAGCATCTTTCTTCTTCATCGCTGCAACGTGAGTAGAGCAACCCTCTTGCTATTATATTAGTCTTTATAACTTTCTCTTATTCCTGTTTGCAATATATTACCTGGTTTGCATGAGACATACCCAGCTTTATGTATATCAGCATATATGTTTTCTGCATATATGAATAAGCCTATTTTGTACAAAGTACTATATATAATTGTTGTTGGGTTAAGGTATATGCATATAGTATAGCTTTTGTAGTATTATATATAGAGTGGTTTGGAATAAAAGTTTATACAGTTATGTATTCTAAAGTATAATTTTCAACACGTTTTAAAATTTGTTACTGATTTTATATTGATTTATTTTGAATTGTATATTTTTTTTACCATTTTAAGATTTTGTATGTCTAAAATATCTGGTGTAAAAGATTTCACATATTAGCCTACACGTCCATCTGCGGGTTATATATTTTAATATTTTATTTGCAACTTTTATTTGTATTTGTTTTGGAAGTCGCGTAAGTATACATAGTGCAGGTTGCGTTGTATATATTTACATGTGTTTGTTTTATATCCCTTTGTATGACAGTAGCTTGGTTGTATATCTGTATCCTATGTTTTATATTATATTATAGTATATTATATAAGAATCTATATTATATATATATACACAATAGTTTACATACAAATTTATATTTATAAAGTTGTTGTTCGCATATGGAGGCCTCGGGTGTATTGTATTTGTGATAAGTGGGTCTGTTATATATCTATATTTATGCAATAATATATTAAGTGTTTATATATTAATTTAATATACATATGTTTGTCATATATTTTGTGTGTGATATATATATATATATATATATATTTGGTTATATATGTAATAGTATACAAGTATATCATGTGGTTTAAAGTTTATACAACTTTTAAGTAAACATATATGAGATATTAGTCCGTTATACTGTATAGTTTTGTTATAGTAATTTAAATACAAGTTTCTGTAAATATATATATCCTGTCGAGTTATAAATTATGTTGGTTTCAATAAAACAATTATATATATAATATAATAATAATATATATATTTTGGGTTATATCAAAACTGATTATCCTGTTCTCATCGATTTCTATTTTATCAGCTATACCTGTCGAATTCGTGCCCATTTTGTTCTCTTTGGAATTCGTGTTTGGATCCACAATTCGCTTCCGTTCCCATTGTCTATCTTCTTTAACCTCGAAAGGTGAGCAATCACTCACGATTAACGTTCTTTATTTATTAAATTCGATTTCAATTGAACTTCAATGGAAATATGCTGATGTTAGTTGTTTTACTGTTATGACTGCTATTATCTGTATTTGTTCACCTATGACACCTGACACCATTATCGGTTAATTATTTATGTGATAATAATACAGATTGGTTGATAATTGATTGTTTGATTCATTGTTGTTTTGGATGTGAATTTTCATTGTTAAGTAATAACTAGTTTGCTAGTTAATTTGGGGTAGTATAATTTACAAATTAAACGGATTATATATGACGGACCTTGATTTATTAAAACCTGACCCCGCCATATGTTAATTTGATTAGTTAAATTTGACCCATTATTGTCGTAGAAATTGGTAAATTATATTTTAAATCTTTGAATGTAGTTTGGATCAATTGTTGTAGTTTATAAACTGAAATTTAAAATGGAACGACAAATGAAATCTGTAAGGTAATAATCTTTAATCTACATGAAATGATAGGGTAGATTCTAGAAATAATTATACAAATAACAATGCGAATTAATACGATTATTTCGGGGTTAATTGTTTTATTTATTGAATTGTTATTGCTTGTTTATTTACTTTGACACCATCCCTGTCATCACTGCAAGTTCCCTTTGTTATGTTTGTTTGAATTGAAACGGGTTGAAATGCTATCCACCCGTATACATTTAGTGTACGGATTGAAATGATAATATCAGTAACACTTGACCATAGGATAAGAAATATATGGTCTTATTAAATGTAAATTCTTAAATACATATGTAAAGGGTAATGATAATTATAGAGTTAATTATATCTAGTTTAATCAAGATTGGATTAAATACATAAATTATGATAAATGTTTATGTAAATTTTATCTCGAATAGTTTTTGCAATAATATTGAACAATTAAGATTTGGAGATAAATTTGGATTATTTTAAAGTGGTTTAGATAAGGATTTATTTATTTAAATCAATTTGAAATTTATCAATGAGATATTTCACGTTTAATATAAAAATAAAAAAAAATATTGGGTAAACGAAATTTAAGGACACTAAAATGATTTTTGAATCGAATAAGGGAGTGTTCAAGACTAAATAATAATGATGTAGAAATCGAGAATCTATATGAAACTGTAAAATTTAAATTGTTATATTGTAATTAAATGGTTTAGAGATTTGGATATGTATGTGGAACCAAGATAGTTGAATTTGTTATGTAGATAACTAATTGAATTAAATGAAATTGGGGGTGAACTAAATTTGGATATTTTATTTAGGAAACTAGATTGGGAAAATTTAGTTGAAATGTAGAATACTTAAAGTATGAAAACATATTGGAATAAAAGGGGTAATTGGGATATCAAATCCAAATTTGAGATTTATAAAAATTGAAGTGGATATTCTAGGAAAATTTAAATTGATAAAAATGAGATTGAATATAATTTATATGGTAAGGTCGGGGTGATGATTATGTTAAGTTGAGGGAGTTGAAATACTTTACTGAATACATTATTTAATATTTGGGATTTGAAGTATAAATTAAGTGAATGACCACGGTGTAATAGTATATATTTCTACCTTGTAGATAGTTTTATGGACCCTTAGAGGATGGACATCCCAAACATCCTTTAAGATATATTATATTTCAGTTGATATTTCATTTGAGTTGAATTTATTGATATAAGAATGTAAATCCTGACTCGAGTGTTTTGTGTTTTGCTTTACGCTCGGGTCAGACTGAGTAATACAGCATTTGAGACTCACCTTTGGAGATTGGAGCTTCAAATTTGGAGATCCAACCATCGATTCAGCTTTCAGTTTCTAGTTGACTGCTTCAGAGTAGCCATCGGCTCGTACTGAAGACAATTTTGTATTCGAAGTATTCTGATGTATTTTATTCTAAACTCTGATGTATATAGTAGCTTCATGAACTACTATTCTTTTTCTATTCCGCTGCATTTTATTACTCTGTGTCTGTGATCTGTGATTGATTCATTTACTGTATATTTAAGTTTTGCCAAAATTATATTAACAATTCGGTATTTTGAATTATTCAAGTCGGACATGTACGGTTTTATTGTCGATTTGAATGGTCCAAAATAGCGGGTCGTTACATAATATTCTTTAAAACATAATACTAATTACCCCTTTAAAATAATTACTTCAATAACTAATTTGATAAATGTTCACCTTTAAAATTCTTACAACTTAAATAATTTCTTGAAACCATTCTTTAATACAACTATAACCTTTCAAAAACCTGCTTTAAAAACGTATTTGGCTTTTTAGGGAAACACACTTCCCTTTTAGGATAACCCAAAGAATTCTTTTTATAAATCCTACACGATTTACCCCAATTCAATTTTACGTTTATCCCGTAAATTCCTTTCCATACTTTAAAAATAAACTCCTTTTATTTTTTAAACACATTGCTATTTTCTGGAAATCACTTTCAAAATATATGTTTAAAATATTTAAAATAAAGCTCTAGAAATTACTTAATTGAAAATAATACTTAAGGAAATATATAGAGGTTTTCTAAGTCATTTAAGCCAAATTTAACTTTTAAAATAAAGTTATTAAATTAAATATTTATATTATAATTTCCTTTTGAAAACTTAATACTACTTTACTTTTTAAAATAATTAAATACCATAATTACTTAAATAAATGTTTGCTTATACTTTAAACAATTAAAATAATATTTCTTTTCCTAAAATACACTAAAACACAATTTAAGCTACTAACTTATAATTTGAAAGCTTTTCTCTAACACATACCAAATTTCCAAGAAAAATGCACTTTCCGTCCTTTAAAGATAATCTCATCTTTACTTTTAAAATAATTTACCTTTCTTATAAAGTTTCCCACCGAAAATCAATATTTCCAAATTTATCCACTGATAAATATAAAAATTTATTTATAGACCCAATTTATAAATTTTCATTTCTCATTTCCATTCCAATCTCAGTTTCAAAACCATGTACAAATTTCAACCCAATTTCTCGAATTTAATTCCCTTAAATTCATAACTTAAAAATTCCTTTCATTTCCCTTTAATCCCAATTTATTTATTTATATTTTTAAAATACCAAATTATATTTATCCAATCATAACAAAACATACCAAGATCCAAATCAATTTATCACAGGATATCAATGAGATATATCACAGGGTATAAACAAAATTTCTATTTGTGAGGAATCCAATTGGATCCCTCCAACCTGTTTCCCTGCATCACAAATATTAGCACAACCAATAAATATCGATTCAACCTGATAATAATTATCATATTCAGATAAACAACTAATTTAACATTTAAATATTAGATATTTAAATTAACTGGTATCCAGATGTGAGTGAGCTTAACTCACCTTGAATTTCCGACGAGCGTTCAAATTTTAAATTAAATCGAACGGCGTTCGATTTAACCTAATTTTTTTTACTTTCTTCGAATGATTCCTAATTCCCCATTGCATTGTACTCATCGCTGCAATTCCGACGTCGCCAGTTTCGTCGAAATCTGATAACGTACGCACAAGTTATAGAATTTTAAAGTTTGAAACAAATTTTAAAACAAATTCCTCATTAATATAATTTATAATACCATCAGCCGTTCAATCTGAAATTCAAAATCAAGGCCGTAGGATCGAACAGAAGATCGGCAGCACACGATCTTCTTCTCCCCCGTGCTCGTTTGCAACGAAACCCACTAGAAGATGTTCAATGTCCCTTTGCCGCGGCCACTACCCTCCACCGGAGAACGATCGGCTCCTACCAAACGAACCGCCTTCGCCACGTGACGCATCGTCCGAAGCCATGCCGAGCTCGGCGGCTCTGATAACTCTGAAAACACGAACAAACGTGCCCCCTTTGTCACTCAATTTTGGCCGTCTCGACGAATTATACGCCACTCCACCGTATAGATGTGTAGATCTCTCCACAATCTACAACCTTCATTTAGAAAGTTTTCGAAATCAAAGCATGGATCGAGAGATTTTTGAGGGAAAACGAAATTGATTTTTGGCCATAAAAATTGTTGGGTGTCGGCTGGAAGAAAATAGGGTAAGGGTTGGCTTTAACGTGAATATATGTACGGGTATAAATATTATTTTTAATATTAAACCCATTTTAAAGCAACTTTTTCACACGATCTCCAAACGACGCGTGCCGATAGACGTTTACATGGTTTTACCCACCTTTCGAACATAATGGAACGTGTTTCGGAGGCTAATTCGATCATATGCGCGAGTTACGGAAATAAGCGATCAATTTTAAATTAAATCGATTAAAATAGTTTCTATGCGTTTTGTGCCGCCAGGGTCAAATGACAACTCCGATTGCTACGAAAATTGAAATCCGGTAATAACTACGGATCTAATGGAACTGGTTTCGTCGAATTCTGTGACTGTGCCCTAGAAGGCTATTTTAACTCGGCAATAAATTCGTGCGATTTTTAAATCATCGAAATCGTCTAAAATGTCATTTTTAAAACTTTACTAACTTAATTATAAATCATATAGAATCTATATTCACATCAGAATCATTCTGATCATTTCGAACTAAAATCTGATTATTTGCATTATTATATTACTAAATTCCATTATTAAATTAATAAAAAAATCCAAAATTTTATTTATCGACCTTTGATTTCATCCAAAAGTCCAATATTATAATTCAAAATCCAAATAAACTTAAAATAAATTTTAGAAACCATTCCGTTCCATTTTCCTCCAGATTCACAAATTATTTCTATTTCAAATAGTGAATTATTATTATTCAAATTCAATTTAATTACCATATTTGATGTAACAACCCGCATATTTTACGATTAAATATTTAAATATTTTATTTTAATATTTGATCGTTAGTCGGATTTTAGTCCAAAAAGTTACTTTTTGCATATGGTCAAATTAGGACTCGGAACCACTTCCATTGAGTTCAAAACACCGTTTGCGATCTTTTTGAGTATAAACTTTGATATGGTTGGATTTAGTGGAATTTTGCTACTTTTTCATTTTTGAGTTTTGGGTTTGGTTTAGCTCATTTGCCTAAACTATTAATTCTAACTCAACCCCCTTCTCTTCATAACTTTACTTTCATTTCCTAACAATTAAGCTTCATCCAAAATGGAGGAAGGAATGGGAAATTAAAACTCCAAGCCCTTGTTCATTTGCAAATTCAACATCCAACCCCAAATTCAAAGAAAAGCCATCGATTCTTCCTTTGCTCTTAAGCTTCTTCTTCATTAGTTTTGTGTAAAGGTGTGATTTTTATCTCACATCTTTGTCTATAACTATCTTTGATTGTTGGGTATGAATTCCTAACACTTTTACAAATGCAATTGCTTTTGGTTTGGATTGAATTGGTGAAAATCCCAATTTTTAGTGTTTTGGGTTCAAATCTTTAAAAATCCCAACTTTGATGTTTGAACACGTTTTTGGTGATGCATCGAGGAGCCAATACGACTGGGTAGCCTATGAGCATAATCCCTAGCGTCCGTGCTCGATCGGTTGCAACTGGGAGAGTTTTTGCACCTCAAACCCTTAGGTCGCTCGGCCTGCAGTTAGGTCGGCCTGCACATTAGGTCGCTCCCCTATAGGTCGCGCCGTGCTAGGTCCTTGCTCGGCCTTGTATTCATTAGGTCGCTCTCCCCCTAGGTCGCACGGCCTTGTTTATTCATTAGGTCGTTAGGTCGCTCGAACCATAAAGTCGCGCTTGCTCGGCTAGGTCGTTGCAACCACTAACTCGCTCGGACTTTCTGCATCTAGGTCGCTCCATGTTAGCTCGCAACCACAGGGTCGCGCCATGTTCTTAGGTCGCACTCCTTAGGCCGCATGCTACTCCTATGTTGTTACCACCTTAGGTCGTGTGTACCTTAGGTCGTTAGCCTCGGCCATGTTACATCGCTCGGCCTGTTAAGACGCGCCATGCTTTAAGTCGCCTCGCAGTTAGATCACGATCCATCGGTCGCTCAGTTTGCTTGCATAGTTAGGTCGCTTGGCCCATTAAATCGCACATTCATCTTAGGTCACGTACCCCTTTGGTCGCACCATTTTCTAAGTCGCTAGCCCCTACACTTATGCCGTTACCTCTTAGGTCGCTCATCTACTAGGTCGCGCCGTGTCGAGTAGCAAGGGTATTTCCACTTTGATGAATTTGGAATCGAATTCTTTGGATTTTATTCACGTCTTCGAAGGTGAATTTTTGTGATTTATTGTTTCTACCATCATTTTTGTGATTTGTCACTTATACTCACTCGTACGAGAAATCTAATTAAACGGCTTAGTAAAACAAATGGTACGAAACGCTTGCATTTACTTCGCCGATTAATTCTTGGACTTGTTCAATTGAATTTCTTGTGACAATTTTCGAGTTGAGATCTACAATTTGTTCGTAAATATTTAAGTTAAGCTAGTGGTTATGGGACATGAAGCTAAGCTTATATAATTACTAGCTTACTGTAATTGATACTTCTTGATGATCGTTGATGATCATTCTTGTGATTTAGACTAGCAATTGTGCGATGTCTCTTTGTCTACGAGGGAGACTAAACCCCGTTTCTGATGAGCTTCGGCTCAATTTGGTAGGGTAGCAACCCATGGTCTTCGGTCCGTTTTGTGGAGTTTCGGCTCAAAATTAATGGTTAGCAACCATGGAATAGCGTTCCATTTTGTGATACACGTGTTGGTGAGTTTTCATGCTCCCGTTTTGTGATAGGCCTCCCCCTTTTTGTGATTTCTGGATTTCCATTGATGATTTCTGGAATTTGTGTTTTCACCAATTTTCGTGATTTACATTGATAAGTTTTATCAATATTTGTGCATTGGTGAATTTGTGTGTCATTAACTTTTGTGATTGGCATTGGAATTATTGTCAATATTTATAGTTGGTGGTTTGGTAAATAAGGAGTATGACATTCCTTTTGATCTTTGAGAAGATTCTCGTGATATTGATTAATCCCTAGTTGATTTTCAATTGCATACTTATCATAGTATGGCCTTATGGTTATCATATATTTAGGTCATATCTCTTACTCTATTCATTTATCTGATATTTATAGCTAGACTAATCCATTTATTATTTTCTTATTAAATAATACTTGGGTCAAACTGAGATGTTACAGGTGCTTCTGCTTGACTTCACATCTGGGATTATCGCACTGACTTTTGGCTAACTACTTAGATTAGTAGTTTTTTTTGTTGTATACATTTGAGATACAGACTCATTGATGTATCCATATTCTTTTGTTTAGCACTTATAGCTATTCTTTTGTGACATTGTGGATCTTGTTTGACCACTACTCTGATGTACACTTTCATATGTTATATATTCATATCTATTTCCGCCTTTGTGATATGGATGTCTATGACTGACTTGTGTTATGTTTATTTCTATATTTGTTTCCGAAGAATACGTATAGCCACTGTGTAGTAGCTTTGAGTTTGTACCGGTATGTCGGATTTCCTCCTTAAACCAAATGCATGTTGTACTATCTGACATATCGATGCTCGCATAAAGCAATTACGCGGATGGTCGCTCCTCAACAGCCTTATTCTCCGCGCTAGTTGATGGCATTACCCCGTAGTGTCTTTGGCTAGCATGGGTATAGAGGTGGGGCGTCACATTTGAAATTTAACTAATTTTATAAATTTAACCAAAATCATTTTACTTCAAAATCAATTCAAAATTCACATTTAACATTTAAAATGAATTAAATGTTCAAAATTAACGACCAGAAATTCTAGGTCGTTACATTCCTCCCCCCTTATAAAAATTTCGTCCCCGAAATTTGCTAAGTTAGAAAGAATGCTCCAAACCCAATAGCAAAACACACTTAGTGAAAATCTCAATTTCACTTTGCCTAAATTCTTTAGTTTCAAATCAAAACTGCTAGTTTTGATTCCTATTTCAAAATCCTTTTATTTTAATTTTTATTTGAAATCAATTTGTCGTTAACGAAACATTTCAAAATTTTCTAACTCTCAAAATTTCCGAATTTTTTTGGCAGAGTCTCCTTTGTACGGAGGAGCTTTTGTAATATCACAATAGATATAAATATATATACATCGACCCACACGTCGGAAAACCAAATATATCACAATATATATATATATACTCCATTTTCCTAATTTTATTTGCGTAGGCGTACCTTTATTAGCATTTTAAAAGCAAGCGACTAAATAATATTGCATATACGCGCGCCAACTCTACCTGCTGCCTTACTTACCTATACTTACTTAAACAAACACATCAGCTTTCAATAATATGAGAATTCATTAACATTCTATCATTAAACTGGCCAAACACATCAATTTCGTAGTTTAAACAAGTAAACTTCATAATTTAACATGTTAACCATATTTTATCAGCAATCCAAAGATTTCAATCACCATTTTAATTTCCTGACAAATCCAAACTTCATTTTTAACCTCCTTGAATGATTTAAATTCAAGTTTACTTTTTACAATTCAGATTTACTATAACCAATTCACTCTCTCTTCAATATGATTAACATATTCTTTACTTACATCAATTTATTCCAATCAAATTCCAAATTGATTCACAATCAAATTCTTATTTTCAATTTTATACCTTTGCATTTCTTTTATGATCTACTTCATTTTTATGCAAAACTACTTAATTATATTACACTTAGTTCAATTGAGTCAAAACCAACTTTATTTACTTTTTCAAATCAATCCACTTACGTTAACAACAATCGACCAATTTCTATGCAAATTTAAAGTTATCCAAGCAAGTAACAATCACTTAAGCTTATAACCATTTAAAATTAATTCCAACTTAGATTTATATTAATTTTATTTCATTCAGAATTTTTCAAAATCCCAAATATTCATATTTCCTTACAATTTTCAAATCAAATCCTTATTCTCACTTCAAGTTCATTATCCAACTTAAGTTTATGTTAATATCATCCCATTCTGTAATACTCACAACTCATACATTCTTATTTCATCACAATAATTAATTAAAATCCTTTCACTTGCATTTCAATTTTATTATCTAAACAAATTTCATTCAAGACCCCATATAAAGCTCGATCACAATTATTTTCCAATTTGTTGAAGCTCTTTCAATTTCACAATATTTCCATTTCTTCTTATATCAATTTTTTTTTAATTCGATTTTCATCCAATTAAATTCTAATTCATTTACAAATTTTAATTCAATTTGTTTACTTATTCATTCCATTTTAAATTTTAATTCATCTCCCCTTTTTGTGATGGGCCTCCCTCTTTTTGTGATTTTTGGATTTCCATTGATGATTTCTGGAATTTGTGTTTTCACCAATTTTCGTGATTTACATTGATAAGTTTTATCAATATTTGTGCATTGGTGAATTTGTGTGTCATTAACTTTTGTGATTGGCATTGGAATTATTGTCAATATTTATAGTTGGTGGTTTGGTAAATAAGGAGTATGACATTCCTTTTGATCTTTGAGAAGATTCTCGTGATATTGATTAATCCCTAGTTGATTTTCAATTGCATACTTATCACAGTATGGCCTTATGGTTATCATATATTTAGGTCATATCTCTTATTCTATATCATTTATCTGATATTTATAGCTAGACTGATCCATTTATTATTTTCTTATTAAATAATACTCGGGTCAGACCGAGATGTTACAGGTGCTTCTGCTTGACTTCACATCTGGGATTATCGCACTGACTTTTGGCCAACTACTTAGATTAGTCGTTTTTTTTGTTGTATACATTTAAGATATAGACTCATTTATGTATCCATATTCTTTTGTCTAGCACTTGTAGCTATTCTTTTGTGACATTGTGGATTGTAATGACCCAGAATTTTCAGAAATTAAAATTTGAATATTTAATTAATTTTAAATATTTATAAGTGAATTTATAAGTCAAATAAATTTTTATTTGAATTTTTGGATTTAATTGGATAATTAAATCGATAATTTAATATGTTAAATTATGGAAATAAGTAAAAATTGAGTTAAATATGATTGAAAACAATTTGGAAAATTTTATTTTATCATATTGAAGTTAGAATGATATTTTAGAACCTTTAAAATCGAATTAAAAGTTAATTTGTGAAAATTGAATATTTTAATATTTAATAATAGACTGTAAAATAGTCAATTTTTGAACAGTCTCAGAATTGAACGAAACCAGTTTCATTGGATCCGTAATAGTAAGTTATTACCGGATTTCAATTTTCGTGTCAATCGGAGCTATCGTTTGATCGTGGCAGCTCGAAACGCATCGAATTATTTTTAATTTAAATTTGGCGAGTCAAAATAGCCATTTTTCAAAAAGTCTCGGAATTCGACGAAACCAGTTTCATCGGATCCGTAATGTGATATTATTGTAAGGTTTCAAATTTCAAGTCAATTGGATTTACCGTTTGTCCGGTACAAATTAAAACGCCTAGAAATCGACTTAAATCGGTTTAATTTAAATTGAACGTTTTCGGCCATAACTCGCACATACTTCCGAATTAGCTTCCGAAACCTGTTCCATTGTGTCCGGAACGCGGGATAAACCCTAGGTACGCTGGTTACGGCGTCTAAATCGGAGTTCGGAATTTCCGGGTGAATAGTGTCGAACGGTTCCTTATAAATAGCCCCCCCCACTTGAAAAAAAAATAAAAAAATTAAAACCCTAACTATATACTGCAGCCGGCCCTAGAATTCGATGGCCAAAATTACACCATCCCTCTTCCACTAATCTTGTCCAATCCACTCGCTTTCATCAAAAATGACCAACTACAAAGTTGTAGATCTCGTCGAGACGAGTAAATCCATACGGTGATGATGATTATCGGAGCAACGAATCGACCACGGTTTTCATCGAGGCGCGCACGTTTTGGACACGGTTTCCTAGGCCATCAAGGGGCCGAGCCAGGCCAAATTTCAACCGAGCATGGCTCTTACGTAGGCGGTGTTGGTGGTGGAGCTTGATCGCCATCAAGTGGATCGGAGTGATGGCGAAAATTCAATGAATGATGGCGGCTATGGGTTTGAATCACCAGGTTTGAACGCGAACGTGCGTGAAGAGGGGGGAGAAGGGAAGTGCGGCTGAGATTTGTGGGAGATGGGATCTTGTGGATGAGATTAGTTAGGGTTAGATTTATAAAATTAATTTGTAAATTAATTATGTTTAGATTCATGCAACTTGTAAAATTCATATCTTTTTCATACGAGGTCGAAAAAATGCAAACTCAGTTGCGTTGGAATCGTATGGACGAGCACTACGCGATGGAGTTGGTTTGGAGTCGTTTGGAGTTAGTAAGAATTTCGGGTAAAATTAAACGCGCGTTTAATTTTATTCGAAATAAAAGCTTAAACGGAAATTAAAACCAAGGTGAGAACTTCTCACTCAATCGAATCAGTTTCGATTTTATTTTAAATAGTTAGATTTAAAATATTTGAATGCATGTTTGAATGATGACTGTAAATTATTGATTGTTAAAATAGACATTATGCGCCGTTAGTAAGCGGATGTTATTTAATAAAAACATATACCTCGAATATTTCATAAACAGTGAAATTGGTATTATATATAATATCAATATATATATATTGGCATATGTATATATTGCAGTTGATTGATTTCCCGCATTATTTGTTTAGCGGATGAGACCCTATTACGCCGTTATTAAACGGATAATATTTAATAAAAACATGTACCGCGATAATTTCGTACTGGAGCGAAATTGGTATTGTGCTAATGTTTTTGGATGCAGGAAACAGGTTGGAGGGATCCAACTGGATTCCTCAACAGTATTTATTTTATTTCAGATATTTTGATATTTGATGGATTATCATATCGATATATGATGGATCGTTGTAGTCGTGATTGACTATTTGGTGTGTAGCATCATTGGACCCAGATTTTGGGATTTTAAAATGATTTTAAAAGTGATTTTGAAAATATACTATATTTTTGGAATTGATCCATTATAAATAAATAAACGTTATAATTTTTAAAGTTATAAAAATTATGGTTTTTGTGAAATATAGTTAAAAAGCTGATTTTTAGAAATACGATTAAAAGTCGATTTTTGAGAAATATGAACTAATGATTTTATAAAATAATTTAGATTGGATTTTTGAATATATGATAAAAGTTTAAATATAGGATTTATAAAATTTGATTATTTTATAAATCGAAATGATGAAATTATAAAGGAATTTAAAGACGTTTTAGAATAATAATATAAACTGATTTATATTAAGAGATTTATAAATGGATATTTATAAATTGAAATATAGACATTATAAAACGAGTTTTTATAAGTGTTTGAATGTAGTGAAAATGAATTTCATAAATGAATGAAATTTATAGAATTATAAACTGTGAAGTTATAAATGAAATTTATAAATAGTAAGATTTATAAATTTGTGAAGTTAATTGAAGAATAGATTTGGTTAAATAAATGAATCTTATAAGTTATAAGATTTATAATTATGAAGTTTAAAGAACGATTTTATAAAATAATCGTTTTATAAGGATTTAACTTATAATATGAACTTTTAGTTTATGATTAAGTTATAAACTGGAATAGGTTAATAAAGGAATTTATAAAAAAGAAGTTTTTATAAATAAATAGAAACGGAATTTATAAACGTTGTTTTATAAATCCGCAAACGACTTATTTTGATAAGTTAATTGTTATAACCTATTAATGGAGTTATATTCACGTTGTAAACAGTGAATAATCCTTTAAGTTAAAAAGAATAGAAATAATGGAATTTGTGAACATAGTATATTCACGTTTTTGAATAGTGAATAAGACGTTAAAGAAATGTTTTGAATGTGATATTTTAAACAGAATTAAAACGATCTAACGATGTTTTAAAGGTGTTGAGATTCGAAACCATAGATTTCAACATTTATTGTTGAAATAGATATTTTCGAGAAATAAAAGGAAATGGTGGACTATAACACTGTTGTTATAGTAAATGATTTCCGAAAGGAAATGTTTTGTATAGTATTGGGATTTATATATCTATTTAATTTCGAATCCCTATACTAATGATTTTGGGTTGTCGTAACGATGTTTTACGCAACATTCGTTTTGGCCCAAATAAAAATGTTTAAGTGAATGATTTCCTTAAAGAATGAAATATATACTTAATTCGATTTAAGTATATTGAATATTTTCTAAGTGTTGAAAATAAAAGAGATTTGTGAATTACTTATGAATAAATAAGTATGGAAATATTTTCCAATATGAAGTGAATATTTAGAATTTATCTTTTTGAAGATAAATTGGAAATGAATAATTGAAATCGTATATGCATGAATATTTTGAAATATAAATTCACTAAGGAATTTATATGTGAAAGTGAAACTTGTTAAAAATAAATATTGATTTATTTTTGAAGTGTTGAAACTATATATCTAGTAAAGATATTTTGGAAAATAAATAATTTGGAAAATTATTTGGAATCTGGTGATGTATGCATATCCATTGATAGTCCAATAGCCGACTATCAATATTTCCCTTTGATTGGGTATTTGATATGATTGTTTGAATTTGAATGCACACTTATTTTTGAATAAGCGCTCACTATTCGGGTTAACCGGGAAAGGACCATGGGGTCGTATAACCCATTCCGAATATGTGATACGTCGTTGTGAATTGCATTTGAAGATCGGTGTTGAAGACCGAGTATTTGCGAAAGCGATAGGATGACCTATCGATTGTCTCTGCACTGGGTAGCTCCTGGTATTGAGATTCCTTAAGTGATGGGAAATTCGATCGGGATTGTGAATACCCGTATTGCAAGGGCTTCGTAAGAAGTGCCTTCGGTTCTGTTCGAGCCCGGAACAGACTTGTATGGATTGTATGCCTGACATTACAATTTGAGATATAAAGACGATTTCTTTCAAATATATTTCTGTTGGTGGCGGAGAATTTATTCTTTGCTTAACACCCTTCTTTGAGACGTACGAGCTCAAAGGTTATATAGTTGAAGTTATCAGCGATATATTCCCAATTTGGTAATGTGACATGCTGAGTGATGCTGAAATGATCATTGTGTTGATTATTGTGATAGGATCATTTATTTGATCGTCTATCTTAGTGATCATTGTGTTGATCATTTGTTGACCCAAAGCATGGCTTTTGTATAAAGTATGTTTTTGTGGACGTGAATTCGTCGAGCCTCACACCCCGTGAATGGTCAAAACAGGAAAGAAGCAGCAAGGTTATGAGGGGTAGCACCCTTTAGGATGTGTCCATTTCCTTCTGGAAAAGGGTGGTATCATGGTATGGAGCCCAGATACTTACTCATGTTGAAAACACTTTATGATTGTGTGAATTGATTACGAGCGCTCGGGTGAAAAGGTCCCAAAGGACCGGGGGATGGCATATTCGGTCAGTTGTTACTCAGTTAGGAGTAACCCGGCCTTGTGTTGGTAGAGATCCGGTTTGGTTCTCGGGGATGTCCATCCAGAGGCATTCTCAGTGGCAATGGGAAGTTCCTTGGCCTGACCATTTGTTGGAAATCCAATTCCCAATACGAAACTTGTACGGTATTAGTTGTAGAACCTGCCATTCACTTATGGTGGTCACCACTGTTTGGATAGTAGCTATAGTAGGCATACGATAATGGTCGTATGTTGGCTAAGATTTATATTCTACTTTCGAAATGAATTTTTCCTACACTATACACTAATAATAATATCAAATGTTATTTTAAATGCGTATCAAGCATCTTTGACTATCATAAGGAGAAATCTCCTCCGATTCTGCGTTTGCATTGTGTGTGTGTGCGGGAGGCCTTATGGTAGTCTCATTTTTAAAAGCATTGCGAATTGATTAAAAATATTCCTCTATTTTGATTTTAAAGTTAAATAAACTGTTTTGAGTTCTCACACCAGTCACATGACTGACTTAGAGTTTATTGTTTTCCTTCCTAAACTCTGGGTGCCCACCAATTTTCCACACGGGCAGTTAAGAGTTAGGTTTATCAGGATATTCTGGATATTCTGGAGTTGCTAGAGGCAAGCTGGATGGCATGGCGTATTACTAGTATATAGTATTTCTTTTTCCGCTGCACTGTTATTGTTGTATGATGTTGTACACTCTGATGATATGATGTAATGAAATGAAATGTAATGTAATAACTGATATAGTTCTTTGTTTAAAGATTATTCATTTATTATTATATGTTGTTCCGCTGCGAATTGTGAGATTCTGTTGTTGTTCTGTTGTTTTCTATTCCGTCCTATTTTCTTCTGTTTTTCTTTTCCGTTCTATTCTCTTTTTCTTCTATTAAAAAAAAAATTTTCCTATCCTCCATTTTCTATTTTTCTGTTTTTTAAATTTTCTTTCCCTATTTTCTATCTTCTCTCTTCTTTTTTTTCTCTTTCTCTTTTCTTAAATTCTTTTTAAAACCCATAACATCTCGGTTTTCGGCCTTCGATTTCTCGGCAGTCGATAAAGTGAGTGTCGATGTCGAATTTTCGAAGAACGAAAATCCTGTTTGTTACATGGATCTTGTTTGACCACTACTCTGATGTACACTTTCATGTGTTATATATTCATATCTATTTCCGCCTTTGTGATATGGATGTCCGTGACTGACTTGTGTTATGTTTATTTCTATATTTTTTCCGAAGAATACGTATAGCCACTGTGTAGTAGCTTTGAGTTTGTACCGGTATGTCGGATTTCCTCCTTAAACCAAATGCATGTTGTACTATATGACATATCGATGCTTGCACAAAGCAATTACGCGGATGGTCGCTCCTCAATAGCCTTATTCTCCGCGCTAGTTGACGGCATTACCCCGTAGTATCCTTGGCTAGCATGGGTATAGAGGTGGGGAGTCACAGCTTGGTATCAGAGCGAATCTTCGAAACAATGTATAATAATCTAGCAAGGATCATCGTCCTAAGTCCATCTTTGGAGTCGTGTGCTTTAGGATTTAATTCAAGTCTTCGTACCGATTCATCATATTTTCTTTATGATTCCTTGTTTATCTATCAAGATTGCTTGATATTCATTTGGTGAATAACCTTATCCTTCTTCTTTCTTTCTTTCAAAAGGAAGAGAAATGGTTAGACCTGGCCGTCCCAGCGCCGGTCAATCTCGTGCTACTCCCCAAGATGGAGTATTTATGTCTGCCCAGCAGCTTCTTGATCTAGTAAGGAATGCTCAAGAAGCCGGATCTAATCTGGAGTCTACTCACCCTAGGTCTGGATTTACACGTTTATGCAGCGATCATACCAATTTGGGTGGAAAGCCATTCAATGGTTCTGAAACTATTATTGAAGTCCAGGCTTGGCCGAGATCGTGCGATCGAATCTTTTCTCGCATGAATCTTATTGATCTTCACCGTGTTCAGGTGGCCTCTAGTATGCTCCAAGAAAGAGCATTAGATTGGTATGAGCTTCTGATTTCTGAAATAAATGAAGCGGATCTTACTTGGGAGAAATTCCGAGAACACTTTGAATTAAAATTGTGCCAGATGCTAAGAAGGTGACTTTGGCTCGCTGATTCATTGACCTTGTTCAAGATGAATCCTCCGTGGAAGATTATGTTACATCTTTCGAGTCACTTTCTAAATACGGTATCGAATATATAAACACCCCATTGAAGAAAAACCAACAATTTGTCTATGGCTTGAATAAAAATCTCAAGAAGCCATTACTTCTAAAGTTAGAAGTTTCTTTTGATCAACTCGTTGATATCGCTCTTCGACTTGAAGAGGCAGATAAAGAAAGTGACGTTGAAGTTATGGGTGCCAAACCGAACTTCAACAACAAGAAAAGGCCTAATAAGTTTAAAGGTCCTTATCCCAACAATAAGAAAGGGAAGCAAGCCTCTCTGGCAACTAAGACTTCTACCTCAAGTAATGGGCCCAATGCTACAACTATGGTTCTAAGGACCATTATGCGAACAAGTGTTCAAAGCCTCGTACTTGTCGCTATTGCAAAAGCCCGAATCATTATTTATCTTCTTGTCCCAAACTTCAAAATAGGAAGGAGGGAAAGCTTAATGTTGCTCAAGCCCCTGGCAACACATCTCGTGGAAAAGGTATTTCTCATTCTATCCTTGATGGCATTATTTTATTTCGTGATCATCCTATTCGAGTTCTTTTTGATACGGGTGCGTCCCATTCTTTTATTTCAAAAGAACTTGTTCATACTTTTTCTTTGAATGTTTTGCGTTTAATGACTTCTTTGAGAATTGCAAATCCGGTTCGTGGATCCGCAACAATCAGTTTATTGTGTAAAGATGTTGAGATTATTTTGTATGATTTTTCTTTCTGAGCCGATTTGCATGTTATGCGCTACTTAGGCTTTGGAATGATTTTGGTAATGGATTGGCTTAACCGCTATGAAGCCCAAATCCTATGTCCTGAGCGGACTATTCATCTTCGACATTCTCAATCTATTAAGCAGATATCTATTGACCTTAAAGATTCAGATTCCAGCTTAGTTGCATCTTAATATTCTTTAAATCCTCATGATGATGATAATGATGAGGAGGAGGATATTATTTCTCTTATTCACGTTGTTCGTGAATTTTCCGACATATTTGAGCCCGTTTTAGGATTACCACCTAAGCGAGCAATTGAGTTCAGAATTAATCTCATCCCTGGAGCTCAACCTATTACCCTCCTCCTTATCGCATGTCCAATAAAGAAAATTAGGAGATGCGTAAACAATTATCCGAATTGGAGATGAAGCAATTTATTCGCTCTACTTCCTCGCCTTGGGGAGCTTCGGCTATTTTTGTTATGAAATCCGATTGTACACTTAGGCTTTGCGTTGACTTTCGCAAGCTTAATGATCTTACTATCAAGAATAAATATCCTTTACCTCGGATTGATGATCTATTTGATCAACTTAGTAGTGCTAGAGTCTTTTCACAATTAGACTTAGCTACCGGTTTTCATCAGCTTCGTATTGCATAGGATAGCATTCCTTTGACATCTTTCCGTACTCGTTATGGATCGTATGAATGGCTTGTTATGCCATTTGGTTTTACGAATGCTCCGGCTTATTTCGTTGACCTTATGAATAGAGTTTTTAAAGACTTCCTTGATCGGTTTGTCCTCATCTTTATTGATGATATTCTTGTGTATTCAAAAACCGAGGAGGAGCATGAAAAACATCTTTGGATTATGTTGGAAATTCTTAGGAGCAATCAATTAAAATAAAAAAAATTAAATGCCGCTTTTGGCAATCTCGTGTGAAGTTTCGCGATCGTATTATTTCCGAATCTGTAATTTCCATGAATCCTTCAAAGATTGAAGCGATTCAAAACTGGAAGAGACCGGAGAGTGTGACAGAAATTCGTAGTTTCCTTCGATTGGCGGGTTATTACCGCCGTTTCATAAAGGACTTTTCCAAAATTTCCGTGCCTCTTACTAGCTTGACAAAGAAGGGAGTTTAATACATTTGGTCGGAAAAATGTGAAGCTTCTTTTCAGAAATTAAAAGAACTCCTTTCCGATGCTCCTATTCTTGTGATTCCCGAGGGAAACCAAGATTTTATTGTTTATACCGATGCTAGTCGCGTTGGTTTGGGTACCGTTCTAATGCAAAGAGAACGTGTTATTGCTTATGCCTCTAGGCAATTGAAGCCAGTTGAGACTAGATATGCCACTCATGATTTAGAACTCGCGGCTATTGTTTTCGCCCTTCATATTTGGCGTCATTATCTTTTGGGAGAAAAATTTATTCTTTATACCGATCATAAATCCTTGAAGTATCTATTTTCTCAGAAGGAACTTAATTTGCGTCAACAACGTTGGCTCGAATTTCTTGCAGCTTATGATCTTGATATTCTTTATACTCTCGGAAAGGGAAATCGTGTTGTAGATGCACTTAGTCGTAAGCAACAAGCGGTTGTTTCTATGATGATATCCGAATGGAATGATCTCGGAATTCTGTCCACTTGTGAGATTCGAGATCGTGTTTCCAATTTATGTTCATCTCTTTTTTTATGTAGCCTTGAGGCTCATCCTTCTCTTTTAGACCGCATTCCTGAAGCTCAAAAGCTAGATCCCGAATTGGCTCTTCTTGGCCAAAATCTTAGGGTTAAAATTGATATTGAAGGTTTGAAAGACTTTGATATTGATTCTCATGGCGGTATTCGAAAATTTGGTAGACTTATCGTGCCAAATATTAGTAATCTTCGTAAAGGCATTTTAGAAGATTCTCATCATTCTAAATTTACCATTCATCCTGGTAGTAGTAAAATGTACGTAGATATGAAGCGACATTATTATTGGGAGGGAATGAAATCTGATATTGCTAACTTTGTTAAGTGGTGCATGACTTGCCGACTCATTAAGGCCGAACATCAAAGGCCTTGTGGGTTATTGCAACCTTTAGAAATTCCAATATGGAAGTGGGATCAAATCTCCATGGATTTTATAGACGGCCTTCCCCGTTCTCGTTCGGGTCATGATAGCTTATGGGTGATAGTTGATAGACTTACTAAATTCACCCATTTTATTCCCGTTCGGTCCAATCGAACCGTTCCTCTCTTGGCTAAACTCTTTATTAAAGAAATTTTAAAATTGCATGGAGTTCCTTCTTCTATTGTTAGCGATCGTGATCCATTGTTTACTAGTGGATTTTGGAAGAGTCTTCAAAATGCTTTAGGAACGAAGCTTAATTTTAGCGCCGCTTATCATCCCCAGTCCGATGGACAAACTGAGCGTGTGAATCAAACTCTTGAAGATCTTCTTCGTGCTTGTGTTCTTGATTTTGGTGGAAGTTTGGAAGATCATATTTCTCTTGTTGAGTTTTCCTATAATAATAGCTTCCAATCTAGTATTGGTATGGCACCTTTCAAGGCCCCCTATGGAAGGCCATGCCGATCTCCTTCTTGTTGGCTTGAGGCCGGTGAGAAGCTGGTTTTAGGTCCAGATTTTATTCGTGATTCCACTGAAAAGATTGACCTTATTCATCATAGGATGAAAGAAGCCAAGAGTAGGCAAAGATCCTATGCCGATAACCGAAGAAGGAAATTAGAAATTTCTATGGGAGATCTTGTGTTTATTCATGTTTCACCTATGAAGGGTGTTGTACGTCTCAGTCGATCGGGAAAATTAGCGCCTCGATATATTGGGCCATTTCCTATCACCAAACATATTGGTTCCGTGGCTTATCGCCTTTTATTACCGGCTCAGTTTTTTGCTATTCATGACGTGTTTCACGTTTCTCAATTACGGAAATTCCTTCGAGATTCCTATTCTATTCTTGGTCCCGGTGTTGCGGAGGAAATTGAAGTTTCACCTAATTTAACTTATGAGCAACATCATATTCGTATTATTGCTTCGGAGGTCAAGCGCCTTTGAAATAAAGATGTTCCGCTTGTTAAAGTCCAATGGACCTCAAATCCTAAGGATTACTCTTGGGAATCTAGAGAGTTCATCGAGCGAACACATCCGGACTTACTTTCCCGTGCTTTTTGAGGTGAATTTCTTATTTCAAATTTCTTTTGTGTTGATATGCTTTCATGGTTGTTACCTTATATTTTCTTCTTAAATATTGCGAGGACGCAATTTCTTTAAGGAGGGGAGTCTGTAACAACCCGCATATTTTACGATTAAATATTTAAATATTTTATTTTAATATTTTATCGTAAGTCGGATTTTAGTCCGAAAAGTTACTTTTTGCATATGGTCAAATTAGGACTCGGAACCACTTCCATTGAGCTCAAAACACCGCTTGCGATCTTTTTTAGTATAAACTTTGATATGGTTGGAGTTAGTGGAATTTTGCTACTTTTTCATTTTTGGGTTTTGGGTTTGGTTTAGCCCATTTGCCTAAACTATTAATTCTAACTCAACCCCCTACTCTTCATAACTTTACTTTCATTTCCTAACACTTAAGCTTCATCCAAAATGGAGGAAGGAATGGGAAATCAAAACCCAAGCCCTTTTTCATTTGCAAATTCAACATCCAACTCCTTCAAAGAGAAGCCATTGATTCTTCCTTTGCTCTCAAGCTTCTTCTTCATTGGTTTTGTGTAAAGGTTAGATTTTTGTCTCACATCTTTGTCTATAACTATCTTTGATTGTTGGGTATGAATTCCTAACACTTTTACATATGCAATTGCTTTTGGTTTGGATTGAATTGGTGAAAATCCCAATTTTTAGTGTTTTAGGTTAAAATCTTTAAAAATCCCAACTTTGATGTTTGAACACGCTTTTGGTGATGCATCGAGGAGCCAATACAACCGGGTAGCCTATAAGCATAATCCTCTAGCGTCCGTGCTCGATCGCTTGCAAATTAGGAGAGTTTTTGCACCGCAAACTGATGTAGCGGATAATAACAAAACGATATAGATCGATGAAAGTAGCAAACGGTGGATTGAAGATGCTGAAATGCCCAAATTCATTAATCACAAAGATACCGAATTCTAGCCATCTTCAACACGTTGATCGCGCACAATACCGTGAAAGAAGATCTACAATTCTTCAAACGTTGATCAAGCGCACTTGATACCGTGAATTGGCTTCAACGATCGTTGATTCGAGCGCACTCGAATAACCGAAAGTGGAGATAGGTGATCACACTCAACTTCCAATTTAGATGAAAGCACACAGCAATCAAACGAAGTTTTTATTCAACAATCAGCCACCCAAAATGTACAACACACTCCTTATTTATAGCATTTCACAACCGGTGCCTTAAGTCGTTCACGACTTACGACTCATCATATGTCGGCAACGACTCAACGTACACGGCTTATCGGTTACAACACAACGCCGACTCAACTTAGGTCGTACACGAACTAAAAACACACAAAAGTGACGACTTACGACTCAACGGTACAAGATTCAACTTACAACACACACATATATTTACAACACCTAGGTCGTATACGACCTATCGACTTACGACTTAAGAAAATACAAACATCCCGACTTACGACTTAAAACTCCCAACGACTCAAGCTCTTAGGTCGGTAACGAGTTAACTTCCAGAGCGGCTTTACTTCCAGTGCGGCATAACCAAGCACGACTCAACTCTTTAGGTTGTAGACTATTAGATCGTAGCTCGTTAGATCGTAGCTCGTTAGAACGTAGCCCGTTAGGTCGTTCGAACGACTTTAACATCCTTAGATCGTAACCCGTTTGAGTTAGGTCGTGAACTCGGTGCAACTTCCCCCTCTGGTCTCCCGTTAGGTCGGGAACGACCTAAACTTTCCACCTTAGGTCGTGGACGACCTAGGCCTTCACCTTCTGGGTTCCAGTTAAGTCGAAAACGACTTAAATTTTCCTCCTTAGGTTGTGGGCGACCTAAGTCTTCACCTTGCTTAGGTCGTGAACGGCTTAAGCCTTGGAAAGTGATAGCTTGCAATTCTTCGACCCTGGTCTGAGCTGCATCATCCTCCCCAGGTTGAGAAAAATTCGTCCTCGAATTTGTAAATTCTTCCACATCGCCTCGTTCATCTCCATAATATGGTACGAGAAGCTTAACATTGAACACGTCAGAAGTGTACAATTTTCATTAATCCGTTTCACAACTTCTACAGGAACAATTTTTCTGGCTTTCAACTTGTTATAAGCTCCCATTGGAAAACGGTCCTTTGTTAACACAGCATACACCATATCCCCTTCATTAAACTCAACATTTCTTCGCTTCAGATCTATGGATCTTTTATACTTCTCATTTTCCTTCTCCAATCGTTCCTAAACGATCTTATGACATTCGTTCAACCCATCAACAAAATCTACAGCTCGTTTAACCATCCCCTTCAGTTGTGGCACTACCGTTAGGTCCAACGGTCCCCTTGGTAAATTTGAATATACAATCTGAAATGGACTGAATCCCATACTACGATTTACTGCATGATTATGGGCAAACTCTGCTTGGCATAACTTCATGTCCCAACTCTTCAGATTGTCCTTCACAAGACATCGCAACAAATTTTCCAACGATCTGTTAACAATTTCGGTCTGTCCATCTGTCTGCAGATGATAAGCGTTGCTAAAGTTTAACTTCGTTCCCATCATCTTCCACAAACTTAGCCAAAAATGACTTAAAAATCTGGTATCCCTGTCCGAAACGATAGATTCTGGTAACCCATGAAGTCTATAGATCTCTTTGAAATATAACTGAGCAACATGAACAGCATCCGCCGTCTTCTTACAAGCAATAAAATGTACCATCTTCGAGAAACGATCCACCAAAACATATATAAAGTCATTCCCCCTTTGAGTTCTTGGCATACCCAGCACGACATCCATGCTAATGTCTACCCATGATTTTGTAGGAACAGGTAATGGCATATACAATCCCGCATTTGTAGCTGTCTCTTTCGAAACCTGACAAACATAACATCTACGCACAAACCTTTCAACCTCTTTCCTCATTAACGACAAAAATAAGATTGAGAAATTAACTGCAAAGTACGATCTCTACCCACATGGCCTTCTTCATGTAGCTTCTTTATAATCTTCATTCCCAAACTACAATTCGGTACGCATAACGATTTCCTTTAAACAGAAAACCATCCACCAATACAAACTCATCAGCATTCCCCTCCTTGACCTTTTCAACAAAGTTCATAAAGTAAGGATCTTCTTCAATCAGTTCTGGCAACAATTCAAACTCTGTCACCTCAACCTTCATTGTAGTCAACAAGTGATTCCTTCTGCTCAATGCATCTGCTACACGATTCGTAATTCCCGATTTATGTTTCACAACAAACGTAAATTGCTGCAGATAAGTAATCCACGATGCATGCCTTGCTGAAATCTTATCCTGCCCTTGTAAGTGCTTCAACGCTTCATGATCAGTGTAAAGAACAAACTCCTTCTGAAACATATAATGTCTCCAGTGCTTCACAGCTTGAACAATTGCGCAAAACTGAACATCATAAGTGCTATATCTCAACTTAGCTCCAGACAACTTCTCACTGAAATAAGCAACTGGTCTTCCTTTCTGACTCAAAACTCCACCAACCCCAACCTTCGATGCATCAGTATGTAATTCAAACAACAAATGAAAATCCGGCAAAACTAGAATTGGTGCTGTCGTCAATAGTGTTTTGATCTTCTCAAAAGCAACCCCTGCTTTCTCTGACCACTCAAACTTCTTTCCCTTCATGCAATCGGTTATAGGTGCCATCACACTACTAAAATGTGGAATGAATCTTCGATAGAAAGATGTCAATCCATGAAAACTCCTCACTTCAGTAATTGTCTTTGGCTGTGGCCAACTCCTGACATCTTCTACTTTACTTTCATCCACTTGAATTCCTTCTTTCGATAGAACATATCCCAGAAATAAAACACTGTCCGTCATAAACACGCACTTCTTTGCTGCTGCATAGAACTGCTCTTGACGTAGAATCAACAGTACTTCACGCAAATGATGGACATGCTTTTCCATACTCCTACATTCGTATAATCCTTCCCTGGTTTTAAAAGCAGTCTTCCACTCATCACCCGGTTTAATACGAATCTGATGGTATCCACTCTTCAAGTCAATCTTGGAAAACACAACAGCCCCACTCAACTGATCTATCAAATCATCAAACTTCGTCATAGGAAATCTATATCTCACAGTGATCTTGTTTAGAGCTCGACTATCCGTACACATCCTCCACGAACCATCCTTCTTGGGCACCAATAAAGCTGGCACTGCACATGGACTTAAGCTCTCCTGAACATGCCCCTGTTCTAACAGCTCTTCCACCTGCCTTCTCAGTTCTTCATGTTCCTTAGGACTCATCCTGTAATGTGGTCTGTGTGGTAATACTGCTCCTGGCACAAGATCAATCTGATGTTGAATATCCCTCAACGGTGGTAACTCCGCTGGTAACTCCTCAGGAAACACATCTATGAATTCTTCCAATACCGGCTTCACTTCCTCTGGGACTTCAACAGATTCAGTCGTTTCACGTCCAATCAACAAAAATACCTCTGGACTCTCCTCTACTTCTTCAACAAATTCTTTCAAAGTCAACAGAGTCTTCAGCTCCTCAATCTCTTCTGACTTGCTCTCACCTTGCTGTCTCTTCTTTGGAACTAAAATAATTTTAACGCCTTCAAACATAAAACTATAGCTATTGGTCCGACCGTCATGTTGCACTGCTCGATCATACTGCCACGGTCTTCCCAGAAGCAAATGGCAAACATCCATCTCAACTACATCACACCAAATCTCGTCTTTATATTTCTTTCCAATAGAAAATGGAACTCAAACTCGCCTATCCACCTTCACCTCTCCTCCTTTCCTCAGCCATGCTAGTTTGTAAGGATTAGGGTGTTTCTCCGTCTTCAACTTCAGCTTCCTCACAGCTTCAGTAGAGATAATATTGTCACAACTTCCTGCATCAATCACAAATTTACAAACCTTCCCCAGAATAGTGCACGTTGACTGAAAGATGTTACTCCTCAACCAACTAGCTTCTTCTTCCTGCTTCGGTATCAAACAAGATCTCTTCATCATAAGATTACATCCTTCATCTCCTGACGCGATATCCTGTTCATCCTCCTCAGCTGGACTAGAATAACCTTCATCAACATTCTCACCTTCAGCTTCAGCAACCATAGTTCGTTTCTTCGGCTTCGGACATTCATTACTATTGTGACCCACTTGCTGACAATTATAACATTTAAAACTGTTGTTGACCTTTGCCTTCGCAACTTCATTCACAACTGGTTTACTGACAGCTTTCGAAACATTGGAACTCCCACTAGTACCTTTGTTCTGAATATTGGAACTTGTAAACACACCACCTCCTCGTCTTCCCTGCTTCTCCCAAGCCAACGCTTTCTGATGTGCTTCTGCTACAGATCTCGGATCAAACATATTCACCATATCCTAGATCTGCATCCGCAACCCTCCAACAAACCTAGCAGTCAGTTATTCCTCTGTCTTCATTTTGTCATTCCGGGCTACCAGTTGATAAAATTCATCAGCATAATCACTAACAGTCTTTGTCCCTTGCCTCAGATTCTGCAACCTCTGGTACATAAGTGACTGATAATTGTAAGGTAAAAATGTAGCTCTCATCAACTTCTTCATCTTATCCCATGTAACAATCCTTGACTTCCCCATACGTTCTCGTGTAAGTTTGGTTTGCTGCCACCACGCCATAGCTCTCCCCCTCAACCTTGTAGCAACTAACTTCACTCTACGATTCTCCGGAACCTCCTTGAAATCAAAGATCTCTTCAACATTTGACAACCAATCCAAAAATTCTTCTGCTACCATTCCACCTTTGAATTCTAGAATTTCCATCTTCATACCCGATTCCCATCGTCGATCATCTTTAACATCCCGATATACATTTCGTACTTGGTCTCGATCTCGATAATGAATGTTAGCTCTATCACCCTCTTCATCAAAATCAAATGTATGTCTATATCGATCTCGACCATCAACATCCCTTTGATCACGCATGTCCCTTCTACTATGTCTCTCTTCATCTCTATATGGCTCATCTTCAAACTCACTTGGAGTTCTTCTCTCTTCATGTCCATAGTCATGGTGATCTCTCCTCGATGAAATTGATGTTTATCTTCTCTCTCTAAAAGATTGTGGTGACACCCTTCTCGCCTCCGTAACCGATGGCGAAACTCGATTTCCTCCATGGTTCGAGATTGGCGATCTCCTCCTTTGACTTTGATTTAAATCATTCATCAATTTCTCTAACTTTTCAATACCTTCATCAAATTTCTCATTAATGCGTTGTTCCATTTGCTCGGCTTCTTCTCTTCTATACAACGCTTCAATATTTTGATGACGATTGGCTCTCCTTGGTGGCATGATTAAGTCAACACAAACACTTCAAAACTTCACAAATCTTCTACAAATCAAACTTCAACTAGCTCGCACAAGTTCAACAAGTTCGGCCCTAACTTCAACCAATAATACCAAACTGATACACGGCCCAAACTTAACACAAAGTTATGCTTGGCCTTCACTCAAACACCTCAAACTCTTCTCTAAAAATTCAAACACTTTCCGGACTTTGATCCAAAATGAAATGGATCGAAAACACCCAACTTGTTGCAACTTCAAGATGAACACGATGAACACCAACTTCAAACTCCTTAGCTCCAAGACTCGGCTTAGCTATGATTGGCTAAGTCTAGCTCTAATACCAAAACTGACGCAGCGGATAATAACAAAACGATATAGATCGATGAAAGTAGCAAACGGTGGATTGAAGATACTGAAATGCCCAAATTCGTTGATCACAAAGATACCGAATTCTAGCTATCTTCGACACGTTGATCGCGCACGGTACCGTGAAAGAAGATCTACAATTCTTCAAAAGTTGATCAAACGCACTTGATACCGTGAATTGACTTCAACGATCGTTGATTCGAGCACACTCGAATAACCGAAAGTGGAGATAGGAGATCACACTCAACTACCAATTTAGATGAAAGCACACAACAATCAAACAAAGTTTTTATTCAACAATCAGCCACCCAAAATGTACAACACACTCCCTATTTATAGCATTTCACAACTGGTGCCTTAAGTCGTTCACGACTTACGACTCATCATATGTCGGCAGCGACTCAACGTACACGGCTTATCAGTTACAACACAATGCCGACTCAACTTAGGTCGTACACGAACTAAAAACACACAAAAGTGACGACTTACGACTCAATGGTACAAGATTCAAGTTACAACACACACATATATTTACAACACCTAGGTCGTATACGACCTAAGGACTTATGACTTAAGAAAATACAAACATCCCGACTTACGACTTAAAACTCCCAGCGACTTAAGCTCTTAGGTCGATAACGAGTTAACTTCCAGAGCGGCTTTACTTCCAGTGCGGCATAACCAAGTAACGACTCAACTCTGTAGGTCGTAGACTATTAGATCGTAGATCGTTAGATCGTAGCTCATTAGAACGTAGCCCGGTAGGTCGTTCGAACGACTTTAACATCCTTAGATCGTAACCCGTTTGAGTTAGGTCGTGAACTCGGTGCAACTTCCCCCTCTGGTCTCCCGTTAGGTCGGGAACGACCAAAACTTTCCTCCTTAGGTCGTGGACGACCTAGTCCTTCACCTTATGGGTTCCAGTTAGGTCGGAAACGACTTAAATTTTCCTCCTTAGGTCGTGGGCGACCTAAGTCTTCACCTTGCTTAGGTCGTGAACGACTTAAGCCTTGGAAAATGATAGCTTGCAATTCTTCGACCCTGGTCTGAGTTGCATCACAAACCCTTAGGTCGCTCGGCCTGCACAAGAATCATTCTCGGCCTGCAGTTAGGTTGGCCTGCACATTAGGTCGCTCCCCTATAGGTCGCGCCATGCAAGGTCGTTGCTTGGCCGTGTAATCATTAGGTCGCTCTCCCCCTAGGTCTCATAGCTTTGTTTATTCATTAGGTTGTTAGGTCGCTCGGACCATTAAGTCGCGCTTGCTCGGCTAGGTCGTTGCAACCACTAAGTCGCTCGGACTTTCTGCATCTAGGTTGCTCCGTGTTAGCTCGCAACCACTGGGTCACGCCATGTTCTTAGGTCGCACTCCTTAGGCCGCATGCTACTCCAATGTCGTTACCACCTTAGGTCGTATGTACCTTAGGTCGTTTGCCTCGGCCATGTTAGATCGCTCGGCCTGTTAAGACGCGCCATGCTTTAAGTCGCCTCGCAGTTAGGTCACGATCCATAGGTCACTCGGCTTGCTTGTATAGTTAGGTCGCTTGGCCCATTAAATCGCCGGTTCATTTTAGGTCGCGTACCCCTTTGGTCGCACCATTTTCTAAGTCGCTAGCCCCTGCACTTATGTCGTTACCTCTTAGGTCGCTCATCTGCTAGGTCGCGTCGTGTCGAGTAGCATGGGTATTTCCACTTTGATGAATTTGGAATCGAATTCTTTGGATTTTATTCACGTCTGTGAAGGTGAATTTTTGTGATTTATTGTTTCTACGAACATTTTTGTGATTTGTCACTTATACTCACTCGTACGAGAAATCTAATTAAATGGCTTAGTAAAACAAATGGTATAAAACGCTTGCGTTTACTTCGCCAGTTAATTCTTGGACTTGTTCGATTGAATCTCTTGTGACAGTTTTCGAGTGGAGACCTACAATTTGTTCGTAAATATTTAAGTTAAGCTAGTGGTTATGGAACATGAAGCTAAGCTTATATATTTACTAGCTTACTGAAATTGACACTTCTTGATGATCTTTGATGATCATTCTTGCGATTTAGACTAGCAATTGTGCGATGTCTCTTTGTCTACAAGGGAGACTAAACCTTGTTTCCGTGGAGCTTCGGCTCAATTTGGTGGGGTAGCGACCCATGGTCTTCGGGCCATTTTGTGGAGTTTCGGTTCAAAATTAATGGTTAGCAACCATGGAATAGCGTTCCATTTTGTGATACACGTGTTGGTGAATTTTCATGCTCCCGTTTTGTGATGGGCCTCCCTCTTTTTGTGTTTTTTGGATTTCCATTGATGATTTCTGGAATTTGTGTTTTCACCAATTTTCGTGATTTACATTGATAAGTTTTATCAATATTTGTGCATTGGTGAATTTGTGTGTCATTAACTTTTGTGATTGGCATTGGAATTATTGTCAATATTTATAGTTGGTGATTTGGTAAATAAGGAGTATGACATTCCTTTTGATCTTTGAGAAGATTCTCGTGATATTGATTAATCCCTAGTTGATTTTCAATTGCATACTTATCATAGTATGGCTAGGTCATATCTCTTATTCTATATCATTTATCTGATATTTATAGTTAGACTGATCCATTTATTATTTTCTTATTAAATAATACTCGGGTCAGACCGAGATGTTACAGGTGCTTCTGCTTGACTTCACATCTGGGATTATCGCACTGACTTTTGGCTAACTACTTAGATTTGTAGTTTTTTTTGTTGTATAAATTTGAGATACAGACTCATTGATGTATCCATATTCTTTTGTTTAGCACTTATAGCTATTCTTTTGTGACATTGTGGATCTTGTTTGACCACTACTCTGATGTACACTTTCATATGTTATATATTCATATCTATTTCCTCCTTTGTGATATGGATGTCTATGACTGACTTGTCTTATGTTTATTTCTATATTTGTTTCCGAAGAATACATATAGCCACTGTGTAGTAGCTTTGAGTTTGTACCGGTATGTCGGATTTCCTCCTTAAACCAAATGCAAGTTGTACTATCTGACATATCGATGCTCGCACAAAGCAATTACGCGGATGATCGCTCCTCAACAGCCTTATTCTCCGCGCTAGTTGACGGCATTACCCCGTAGTGTCCTTGGCTAGCATGGGTATAGAGGTGGGGCGTCACATTTGAAATTTCACTAATTTTATAAATTTAACCAAAATCATTTTACTTCAAAATCAATTCAAAATTCACATTTAACATTTAAAATGAATTAAATGTTCAAAATTAACGACCAGAAATTCTAGGTCGTTACATTCCTCCTCCCTTATAAAAATTTCGTCCCCGAAATTTGCTAAGTTAGAAAGAATGCTCCAAACCCAATAGCAAAACACACTTAGTGAAAATCTCAATTTCACTTTGCCTAAATTCTTTAGTTTCAAATCAAAATTGCTAGTTTCGATTCCTATTTCGAAATCCTTTTATTTTAATTTTTATTTGAAATCAATTTGTCGTTAACGAAACATTTCAAAATTTTCTAACTCCCAAATTTTCCGAATTTTTTTGGCAGAGTCTCCTTTGTACGGAGGAGCTTTTGCAATATCACAATAGATATAAATATATATACATCGACCCACACGGTCGGAAAACCAAATATATCACAATATATATATATATATATATATCATTTTCCTAATTTTATTTGCGTAGGCGTACCTTTACTAGCATTTTAAAAGCAAGCGACTAAATAATATTGCATATACGCGCTCCAACTCTATCTACTGCCTTCCGTACCTGTACTTACTTAAACAAACACATCAGTTTTCAATAATATGAGAATTCATTAACATTCTATTCATTAAACTGGCCAAACACATTAATTTCGTAGTTTAAACAAGTAAACTTCATAATTTAACATGTTTACCATATTTTATCAGCAATCCAAAGATTTCAATCACCATTTCAATTTCCTGACAAATCCAAACTTCATTTTTAACCTCCTTGAATGATTTAAATTCAAGTTTACTTTTTACAATTCAGATTTACTATAACCAATTCACTCTCTCTTCAATATGATTAACATATTCTTTACTTACATCAATTTATTCCAATCAAATTCCAAATTGATTCACAATCAAATTCTTATTTTCAATTTTATTCCTTTGCATTTCTTTTATGGTCTACTTTCATTTTTATGCAGAACTACTTAATTATATTACACTTATTTCAATTGAGTCAAAACCAACTTTATTTACTTTTTCAAATCAATCCACTTACGTTAACAACAATCGACCAATTTCTATGCAAATTTAAAGTTATCCAAGCAAGTAACAATCACTAAAGCTTATAACCATTTAAAATTAATTCCAACTTGGATTTATATTAATTTTATTTCATTCAGAATTTTTCACAATCCCAAATATTCATATTTCCTTACAATTTTAAAATCAAATCCTTATTCTCACTTCAAGTTCATTATCCGACTTAAGTTTATAATAATATCATCCCATTTTGTAATATTCACAACTCATACATTCTTATTTCATCACAATAATTAATTAAAATCCTTTCACTTGCATTTCAATTTTATTATCTAAACAAATTTCATTCAAGACCCCTTATAAAGCTCGATCATAATTATTTTCCAATTTGTTGAAGCTCTTTCAATTTCACAATATTTCCATTTCTTCTTATATCAATTTTATTTTTTTTAATTTGATTTTCATCCAATCAAATTCTAATTCATTTACAAATTTTAATTCAATTTGTTTACTTATTCATTCCATTTTAAATTTTAATTCATCTCCTCAATTCATTATGAATTTTATTTTCTTAATAATGAGGCCACTTCAAATCATTTCACTCATTTGAATTTATTTACAATTCAAATCATCACTATTATAATCTAATTCCATTATTCATTCACACTCTCAACTTTTTATTGCCAAAATTAAATCTCATACTAGAACTGGGTCTTTATTTTACTTTTCAAAATTGTAACAAACTACCAAAAATTTATTCATCCAGTTACCCTTTTATTTAATTTAGTTTACAATAAATGCATCTTCATTCAATTCCTCTGAATTTAGTTGAATGAGAATTTAATTCATTCAATATCATTCTTACTTAATTTAAATTCCATTTAATTCAATTCTTTTTCCAAATTTAATTCAAGTTTAACTAAATTTTATTTAGCCAACTTAAATTCATTCCACTTCCTTTACTACTTAAATAAGAATTGAATTTCATTCAATATTATTTATAATGCAGCTGAACTTTGATTTCAATTGAATCCAAATTTAACTCGATTCCTTTAATTTAAGTGGAATCCAGATCGATCCAATTTTAATCCTCCATTCTATTTAAATTTTTACTCTCTAATATATAAGTTCAAAAACTTTTTTATTAACCTAACTCCATTAACCTTTTATATCTCACTTTACCTTATCTTACTTTACATTTCATTTAGGTTTAAGTTTGAATTCACCATGCCATTCAACTATTTCCCATTTGTGATTATAATTCCATTTTACTTGGGTTTACAATCTGATTTTCTATTTTTAAGTTCACCAATTTATTTACTTAAAAGTTTATATTACTCATTTGAGTTATTTTCATCTTATAATCACAATTCCAGATTGTCTATATAACACTTAATAGCTTAAGGATATAAATTTTCTTTCAATTTAATTCTTTGCACAATTTTAAATCCACAATTTCAGATTATAGTATAACACTTAATAGCTTATGGGTACAACTCATTACACAATGACCCACAATTACAAAGTCATTTTACATTTTAATTTAGCCCAAATCAATTTGATTCTAAGTCCAATTTATTTAACTTATCCCAAGTTAAATTCAAATTTTCTATTCACTTCCATATACTCAAGTTAAATTTTAATTCCAGGATTAAAATTTTCATTCCTTCTATAAATATCAACTTCACTTAATAAGTTCAGTAGTTGATTCATTTTAACTTTACACATTATTTAAATAGAATTTTCTAGAATTCAATTGCCTGGTTTTTATTCCAAATCCATTTTGAAATAATAATCAACTCATACCTACTTGGTATATCAAACCAAATCTCCGGATTCCAAATAACTTGTTTATACCAAAAAGAAATTCCTCCTTTGAAATTTCTAAAACACCTTGTATGTCAAACAAATCAAAACAGATATCATACCCAATTACTGTGGAAGCAATCCATCACTTTAGAAACTAGAAAATGAATTCTAATGATGTGGCCATCATCATCAGGATTATTTTCCAGCGACTGAAGTGAGTTCAGTGCTTCCTTACTTTCCCACATTCATTTCAAAATGATTCTCATTCAAAAATACTTTCCAAACTAATACTCCATCATTGCCGTCAAACACTTTGGAAAACATTTCAAACATTCCCAAGATTTTAAATTTCCAAATTTTTGTTTTAAATTCATTTTAAACACTTTTCAAAATTTTCGGGATTTAAATTCTGGTTGAACTCAAATTTAGTTATACTCTTTTTTTTGAACCATACTTAGATAATTCTATTTAGTTATAAACCATTTCAAATTTTAAATTCTTACTTGATTATAGTATTAACACCCAAACATCCAAATATATAATAATTTCAGAAAATTATTTCTTTTATATCAAAATATAATATTGGGTAAAATTATTTCATTTACCCATTTTAAAAACAATACTATGTCTGTTTATCTTGTTTAGAAGTTTAGAAACCCCTATCGATATGGTTAAACTTCCCGTACCGACTAGAATTCATAAACACTTAGCCGATAAGTCAACACAGTATAAAATCAATTTTATATTCACTAACAAATACGCTCTCATATCTATTATTACACTCAACTCATTATAGAGTACTACTAACTCTATATCTAATGAGTAATTTTCCCCACCGAAGCCTAGGTTGTCGCCTACCTAAGCTTTGATACAAAGTGTGACGACCCGCCCTTCCGACCCCTGAAAATCGACATAAAATATTCCACATTATAATATGCCGACGATCAAGTGCCGGAAAAGACAGATTGTTAAGGGAAAAGAAAGGAGATAGAAGAGAGAAGGAACTAAATAATATCAGAATCTAACCAACGCAGCGGCGGAATAAAATATAAAACATCATATAAGATCTTTACACAAAATGAAAACTATATCTGTTTAATATATTACATCATCAGGGTATCACAAACAAACAACAATTACCGGCCTGACAATTTCAAACAAGCGTAGCAGCGGATATAAACAAGTATGGATAATACGTCTCGTCTCCAGCTCCTCTCCTGAGCTCCATAGCATCCTATCCTATACATATATACACGGTCTGACACGAGCATTGTAATAGCATAACACCCGAGTCAGTCTGGAACACCAGCTGATAAAGTTACACCCAAATTGATTATTAAAGTTTCAAAAATCCTTTTGAAATCAAAAGCATCTCGTAAGACCATGCCATAAATAAACATGTCGGGTTTTACCTTACGATAGCTAAAATACATTTTATAAAAATCCTTTGATATTATAATAGGGTCTATGTACAAATACTTATTAAAATAGCCAAAATTGTTACATCTATTAAATTCCAGCTACTAGCCACAATCGTGGGTAATACAAACAAAACTCATAAAAGGCGCATTGAGAGAATGGATTTCCAACTAATGACTAGGCACTGGGGTACCACCTGTCACAGTACGTGGCCTAGATCACCGTACCGAGGACCACTCCCAATCCCCTGCAACACAAGGCTGGGACTGCTCCTTACTGGATAATCTCGAGTAAGATCACCCCACGGTTGGGATCAGCAACCGCACCACTAAGCCGAAATAAAAGGGACATCTAGATAGGGATGACCTCACCCTGAAATGGGTGCTACCCACCTAGCCTTGCGGCATAACACCTGATTTTCAGCCATTCCCGGTTGATGAGGCTTGAGGCTAAGCGTTACCTTTTAGAACGTTTCACTTAGAATGCCCATCGTCCACGGGACGCTGTTCCGAAAACATTCATCCATACAAGTCCGTCTTGGGTTCGAACGGAACCGAAGGCACTACTCCTACTACATCCATTTTGGAAATATCCTCAGGATTAGTAGCGACTAGCCCTTGAACTTCAATGCTTCATCTTCGACTCCGAAATCGTTTTTCCTACGAAAACGTACAAACCAGATTGAAGTAGTTTTCGAGAAAGTAATCCCGATCTGGGTCACTTCGAAATGATCAACGCATTGTCCAATATTGATAGTCCATGATTTAACTATCAATTAACATCCATAAGCACCCATTACACAATAAATAGTTTCCCACATTATTTATTTTCCTCAGAAATACCTTTGCAAGATATATTTCCATTTTCCAGTCCTTTTGAAACAGTTTCAAACCCAACTCCTCTTATGGAGTAAATTCACAAATCTTTACTTCCTCTAAAAACATCCAAGTACCCATACTTAAGATTTAAAATAATTTAAATTCTTTATTCTTGAAAATACATTAAAACATTTATATTAAAACTTCTTACATACTTAATTAAAAATATATATACTTTTTAAAAATATTTTGAATAAAATTGCTATATAAAATATAAACTATTTTCTGCAAATAGAGTTAAGTCATACTAAATTTTAAAATAAAGTTGTGAAATTCTATACAAGTTTTCAAATAAAAATTTAACTAATTGTAACAACCCGCATATTTATCGATTGTATATTTAAATATTGTATTTAAATATTTTATCATTCGTCGGATTTTAGTCCAATAATCTACTTTTTGCAAACAGTCGAATTAGGACTCGAGACCCCTCCCATTGAGTTCAAAACGCCGTTTGCGACCTTTTTGAGTATAAGCTTCGATATGTTTGGAGTTAGTCAAGTTTTTCTACTTTTTCACTTAGGGCTTTGGTTTGGGCTGAGCCCAATAACCCCACTTACTTGCTCAGTTCCAACTCCCTCTCCTCTTCATTACTTCATTCCTCTCCTAACATTTCAAGCTAAAGCAAAAACGGGGGAAGGAAGAGGAAATTAAAACTCCAAGCCCTAGTCTTCATTAGCAAATCCATCTTCTAGCTCCAAACTCAAGTGAACCCATTGGTAAGCCTTCTCTTCTTCTTCTCCAACTCATTCTCTCTTTGATTTCAGAAAATTTCTAAAACTAATTTAGGAAATGTTTCTCTTTTAAACTTAGATTGAAGCTTCTTGAGTTGTTATTGAAGAGGAATTGATCTTAGTTTGTTTTTAAAGCTTCTCCTTCATTGATTTGGGTTCAAAGGTGAGATTTTTATCTCACATCTTAGTCTATATTTATCTCCGATTGTTAGGTATGAATTCCTAACACTTATTCTTGTGCAATTGCTTTTGGTTTGGATTGATTTGGTGAATATTCCAATTTTTAGTGTTTTGGGTTCAAATCTTTAAAAATCCTAACTTTAGTGTTTGAATGTGTTTTTGGTGATGCAACGAAGAGCTTATATGGCCGGGTAGTTGATTGGCGTAAAACCTTAGTGCCGATGCTCGATCGATAGCAATATGGAAGAATTTGGCATTCATTAGATTGGCTTGGGGAGTGCTGGCTACAGGTCCGGCCGACCGAACTCAGGGTCCGGTCGACCGACCTGCTACCCAGGCACTTCCCAGCCTCTGTTAGGAAGTGCAGGTTACAGGTCCGGCCGACCGAACTCAGGGTCCGGTCGACCAACTTGCTACCCCGAGCATTTCTGTTTTTCTGGCCCGGTCGACCGAGGTCTGTAGCCGGCCTACCGACCTGATGATATTTTGCCTATTTCGCCTAGTTGCTTGAATTTCCAACTTTAATCGATTCGTGTTGTTTCCTATTTGTTGTTATCATTTATTACGACTTTGATGACATTTTCTTTGGGAATTTAGGATATATCCGCTTTGATGGATTCGGTATCGATTTCTTGGATTTTATTCACTTTTTCGAATGTGAATTTTTATGATTGATTGTTCCTACAATCTTCTTTGTGATTTGTCACTTTAAAAATATAAAGGTTTTCTATACTAGTAGTAAATATCAAAAAAAAAATCATCACAAAGATTTTAACACTATTTTATTACATAGCTCGTTTCTTAAACTGTTTTCCAATCTATTAGTATATACAAGCATTTACCTCACTCGTATGAGAAATCTAATTAAATGGCTTAGTAAAACGAGTGGTATGAAACGCTTGCGTTTACTTCGTCGGTTAATTCTTGGACTTGTTCGATTGAAACTCTTGTGACAATTTTCTAGTGGAGATCTACAGTTTGTTCGTAAATATTTAAGTTGAGCAAGTGGTTATGGGACATGAAGCTAAACTCATATATTTACTAGCTTAGTGTGATTGACACTTCGCGTTGATCATGACGATCATCATTGTGATTTAGACTAGCAATGTGCGACGTCTTTTTGATTTGGTTCATCGGATGTCACGCTGTACGACGTCGATGCTTCAAATCTTTTGATACATTGGATGTACCGTTTGCACTACACCAATGTCTTTGCCTTTGATACATTGGATGTACTGTTTGCACTACATCAATGTCTTTTCCTTTAATACATTGGATGTACCGTTTGCACTACATCAATGTCTTTGCCTTTGATACATTGGATGTACCGTTTGCACTACATCAATGTCTTTGCCTTTGATACATTGGATGTACCGTTTGCACTACATCAATGTCTTTGCCTTTGATACATTGGATGCACCGTTTGCACTATATCAATGTCTTTGCTTTTGATACATTGGATGTACCGTTTGCACTACATCAATGTCTTTGCCTTTGATACATTGGATGTATCGTTTGCACTACATCAATGTCTTTGCTTTTGATACATTGGATGTACCGTTTGCACTACATCATTGTCTTTGCTTTTGATACATTGGATGTACCGTTTTCACTACATCAATGTCTTTGATTTTGATACATTGGATGTACCGTTTGCACTACATCAATGTCTTGGCCATCCTTTTCTTGTGATTTCTGGATTTCGTGTGTTGAATTCTGGAATTTATGTTTCACCAACTTTTACGATTGGCATTGATATATATATATCATTTATTGTGGCTTGGTGAATGAAATTAGGAGTATGACATTCCTTTTTATCTTTGAGAAGATCTTTGCGATATTGATTAATCTCTTATTGATTTTTCAATTATTTATTTATCACAGCTTGGCATTGTGATTATTATACGTTTAGTCATACCTCTCATTCTATATCATTTCATCTGATATTTATAGCTAGACTGATCCGTTTATTATTTTCTTCTTAAATAATACTCGGGTCAGACCGAGATGTTACAGGTGCTTTTGCTTGACTTCTCTTCTGGGGTTATCATCCTGACTTTTGGTTAACTGCTTAGATTAGCAGTTTTTGTTGTATACATTTGAGATATAGACTCATAGTTATATCCTTTGTATAGCACGTGTTGCTATCCTTTTGTATTATTATGGATCTTTTTGACCACTACTCTGATATACACTTTCATGTGTTAGTTGTATATTCATATCTTCTTCCGCCTTTGTGATATGAATTAGCTGTGACTGATTTGTGTTATGCTTATTTCTATATTTATTTTCGAAGATTATTATAGCCATTGTGTAGTAGCTTTGTGTTTGTATCGGTATGTCGGATTTTTCCTCTTGTAAAGAAATGCATGTTATACTATCTGACATATCGCTACTCGTTAAAAGCAATTACACGGATGGTCGCTCCTCAACAGCCTTATTCTCCGTGCTAGTTGACAACATTACACCGTAGTGTTCTTGGCTTAGAGGTGGGGCGTCGTAGCTTGGTATCAGAGCTAAACATCGGAACAATGTAGAATAATCTAACAAGGATCATGTCCTAAGTCTTTCTTAGGAGTTGTGCCTTAGGATTTAATTCGAGTCTTCGTACTGATTCATCCTATTTTCTTTATGATTCCTTGTTTTATCTATCAAGATTTCTTGATACTTATTTTGAGAATAACTTTTTCCTCTTCTTTCTTTCTTTCTTTCTTAAAGAAGAGAAATGGTTAGACCAGGCCGTCCCAGCGCCGGTCAATCTAGTGCTACTCCCCAAGATGGAGTATTCATGTCTACTCAGTAGCTTTTAGATCTCGTGAAGAATGCTCAAGCTGCAGGACCCATTCCAGAGCCTACTCATCCTAGATCCGATTTTGCACGCTTGTGCAGAGACTATACCGATTTGGGTGGAAGGCCATTCAAGGGATCCGAGAGTGTTATAGAAATTCAAGCTTGGCTCAAATCATGCGATCGTATCTTTTCCCGCATGAACCTTATTGATCTACATCGAGTCCAAGTGGCTTCTAGCATGCTCCAAGAAAGAGCGTTAGATTGGTATGAGCTCTTGACTTCGGAGATTATCGAAGCGGATCTTACTTGGGAGCAATTCTGAGGACGATTCGAACTAAAGTTTGTGCCGAAGGTTGAAAAAGTAACTTTAGCCCGGCGTTTCATAGACCTTGTTCAAGGTGAATCTTCTGTGACGGGCTATGTCGCATCTTTCGAATCTCTTTCTAAATACGGGGTTGAGTATATTAATACCCCAATGAAGAAAAATCAGAGATTTGTGTATGGCTTGAATAAGAATCTTAAGAAGCCATTACATCTGAAACTTGAAGTTTCTTTTAATCAGCTTATTGATATCGCTCTTCGTCTTGAAGAGGCCAATAGATTGAGTAATTTTGAAGTTGTGGTTGCTACACAGAACTTCAACGACAACATGAAGAGGCCAATTAAATTCACAGGCCCCATTCCCAACAAGAAAGGGAGGCAGGAAACCCCAGTAGCAAAAGTTCCTACCTCTAGTCGTGGACACTGCTACAATTGTGGTTCCACGGACCACTATGCAAGGGAGTGCCCGAAACCCCTCTTTTGTCGTTATTGCAAAGGTTCGGGTCATCTTTTATCTTCGTGTCCTAAGATTCCAAGCAAGAGAGAAGGAAAGCTGCAAGCCCCTAACAACTCTTCTCTTGGTCAAGGTATTTTTCACTCAATCCTTGATGGCATTGTTTTATTTCGTGATCTTCTTATTTGAGTTCTTTTTTATATGGGTTCCATCTCACTATTTTATATCAAAAGAACTTGTTGATTCTTTTTCTTTGAAAATATTTTAGGTTTGATGACTTCTTTGAGAGTTGCGAATTTGGATGGTAGATCCGCAACACTCAATTTGCTTTCTATTGATGTCGAAATTATTTTATGTGATTTTTCTTTCCGAGCCGATTTTTTTACTTAGGCTTTGGAATTGATTTTTGTAAGGACTGGCTTACTCGTTGTGAAGCCCATATCCTATTGTCCGTGTGGACTTTTCATCTTCGACATTTTCTATCTGTTGAGCAGATTTCTATTTTTCTTGAGATTTCGATTTCAAATTTTTGAAGGCATCGTTTTATTCTTTAAACCCTCAAGATGAGAAAAGTGTTATTTCTCTTATCTAAATAATTTGTGAAACTTTTCCGGTATTTTTGAGTTTGTCTTAGAATTATCACCTAAGAAATCTTTTGTGTGGTGTTAAGGTCTTTCTAGGTCGACCTTGCCATCGATTTTCATTTGGCTACGAGTTACGGGAGTTAGCATTCCACTTAGCATTTCGCACTCGTTACGATTCTTATGAATGGCTTATTATGTCATTCAATTTGCCCATCTTGTTTCATCCATTTTATAAATCGAGTATTTTACGAATATCTCGATGACTCCATTCTAGTATTTATTGATTTTGGATGAAAATAGCAATTTAAAAATCTTTGCAAATCTTTTTCATAAGATTTATTTATAAGTACAATTTGATTTTTCTCTTAAACGAGCAAACAATATTCTCAAAACTTTTAAGAGATATTTTCATCATATAGAAGATGATTTTATGATTGTATTGCCCATTGAGTGCTTTAAAAATTCTAGTCGATGCGCTTGATCAACGTTATCGATAGGAATTTCCTAAACGCTTTGATGAGACAGTCAGACACAATATATTGACTTGTAAAAATGTAAATTTTTCTAGAAAGATTATTACATAAAGATAAATGTAATTTTGAAAGTTCTAACTTTTCAGGAAAGAAGAATTATTTAAAAGAAATTCTTTCTTTTTGATACTCTTGTTCTTGTGATTCCCGAAGGGAACCAAGACTTTATCTTTTGTACCAATGCTTAACATATTGGTTTGGATGCCGTTCTCTTGCATAAGATAACGTGCTATCACTTGTGCTTCTAAATCATTAAAAGCTGGTTGAGACTAGGTATGCCACTTATGATTTAGTGCTCGCGGCTATTGTTTTTACTTTTAGAGTTTGGCATCATCATTTTTGGGGAAGAAATTTGTTCTCCGCCTTGATCATAAATCTTTGGAATATTTATGTTCTCATAAGGAACTTCATGTTGACTCGAGTTCCTGGCATCTTATGATCTTGATATTCTTTTTATTCCTGGAAGGGAAATCGTGTTGCCAATGCGCTTTGTCGTAAGCAACAAGTGGTTGATTCTTTGATGATGTCTGAATGGAATTATCCTTTTTTCAAATTCATCGGACGTTTTGATATACATCGTTTTATTGAGGTTTATCTCATTTCTTTTTTTGGACTAGCGTCCGATGTTCTTTTATGCTATTCGGTTCATCGGATGTACTGTTATTATACTACATCGATGTTCCGTCTTATAAGGATCAATGGTTGTACCATTATTATAATACCTCGTTGTTCCGGTTTATCGGTTCATTGGACGTACCGTTTTTGTACTACGTCGGTGTTCCAAATTATTCGAGTTTCTAGTTTCTCGGGCGTACCGTTTCTGTACTACGTCGTTGCACTGGCTCAATTTTCTGCTATTCTTGACGTTTTCTGCGTCTTTTAACAATGGAAATGCTTTTAGGTTTCCTATTTTTATTCTCGAGCCGGTGTTATTGATGAAATTGAAGTCTCACTAGTTTTGACTTATGAGCAACATTCCATTCGCATCATTACTTCGGAGGTTGAGCGCCTTCAGAATAAAGATGTTCATCTTGTGAGAGTTCAATGGTTCTCAAATCCAAAGGATTGCTCGTGGGAATCCAGAGAATTCATCGAGCGATCTCGTTCAGGCTTACTCTTTCATGCTCCTTATGGTGAACTTCCTATTTCAAATTTTCTTTTGTGTTGATATGCTTCTATGGTTGATACTTCTTATTTTTCTTCTTAAGTATTGCGAGGACGCAATTTCTTTAAGGAGGGGAGTCTGTAACAACCCGCATATTTATCGATTGTATATTTAAATATTTTATCATTCGTCGGATTTTAGTCCGAAAACCTACTTTTTGCAGGCAGTCGAATTAGGACTCGAGACCCCTCCCATTAGGTTCAAAACGCCGTTTGCGACCTTTTTGAGTATAAGCTTCGATATGTTTGGAGTTAGTCAAGTTTTGCTACTTTTTCACTTAGGGCTTTTGTTTGGGCTGAGCCCAATAACCCCACTTACTAGCTCAGTTCCAACCCCCTCTCCTCTTCATTACTTCATTCCTCTCCTAACACTACAAGCTAAAGCAAAAATGGGGGAAGGAAGAGGAAATTAAAACTCCAAGCCCTAGTCTTCATTAGCAAATCCATCTTCTAGCTCCAAACTCAAGTGAACCCACTGGTAAGCCTTCTCTTCTTCTTCTCCAACTCATTCTCTCTTTGATTTCAGAAAATTCCTAAAACTAATTTAGGAAATGTTTCTCTTTTAAGCTTAGATTGAAGCTTCTTGAGTTGTTATTGAAGAGGAATTGATCTTAGCTTGTTTTTAAAGCTTCTCCTTCATTGATTTGGGTTCAAAGGTGAGATTTTTATCTCACATCTTAGTCTATGTTTATCTCCGATTGTTAGGTATGAATTCCTAACACTTATTCTTGTGCAATTGCTTTTGGTTTGGATTGATTTGGTGAATATTCCAATTTTTAGTGTTTTGGGTTCAAATCTTTAAAAACCCTAACTTTAATGTTTGAATGTGTTTTTGGTGATGCAACGAAGAGCTTATATGGTCGGGTAGTCAATTGGCGTAAACCCTTAGTGCCGATGCTTGACCGATAGCAATATGGAAGAATTTGGCATTCATTAGATTGGCTTGGGGAGTGCTGGCTATAGGTCCGGCCGACTGAACTCAGGGTCCGGTCGACAGACCTGCTACCCAGGCACTTCCCAGCCTCTGTTAGGAAGTGCAGGTTACAGGTCCGGCCGACCGAACTCAGGGTCCGGTCGACCAACCTGCTACCCCGAGCATTTCTGTTTTTCTGGTTCGGTCGACCGAGCTCTATAGTCGGCCGACCGACCTGATGATATTTTGCCTATTTCGCCTAGTTGCTTGAATTTCCAACTTTAATCGATTCGTGTTGTTCCCTATTTGTTGTTATCATTTATTATGACTTTGATGACATTTTCTTTGGGAATTTAGGATATATCCACTTTGATGGATTCGGTATCGATTTCTTGGATTTTATTCACTTCTTCGAATGTGAATTTTTATGATTGATTGTTCCTACAATCTTCTTTGTGATTTGTCACTTTAAAAATATAAAGGATTTCTATACTAGTAGTAAATATCAAAAAAAATTCATCACGACGATTTCAACACTATTTTATTACATAGCTCGTTTCTTAAACCGTTTTCCAATCTATTAGTATATACAAGCCTTTACCTCACTCATATGAGAAATCTAATTAAACGGCTTAGTAAAACGAGTGGTATGAAACGCTTGCGTTTACTTCGTCGGTTAATTCTTGGACTTGTTCGATTGAAACTCTTGTGGCAATTTTCTAGTGGAGATCTACAGTTTGTTCGTAAATATTTAAGTTAAGCAAGTGGTTATGGGACATGAAGCTAAACTCATATATTTACTAGCTTAGTGTGATTGACACTTCGCGTTGGTCATGACGATCATCTTTGTGATTTAGACTACCAATGTGCGATGTCTTTTTGATTTGGTTCATTGGATGTCACGTTGTACGACGTCGATGCTTCGAATCTTTTGATACATTGGATGTACCGTTTGCACTACATCAATGTCTTTGCCTTTGATACATTGGATGTACCGTTTGCACTACATCAATGTCTTTGCCTTTGATACATTGGATGTACCGTTTGCACTACATCAATGTCTTTGCCTTTGATACATTGGATGTACCATTTGCACTACATCAATGTCTTTGCCTTTGATACATTGGATGTACCGTTTGCACTACATCAATGTCTTTGCCTTTGATACATTGGATGTACCGTTTGCACTACATCAATGTCTTTGCCTTTGATACATTGGATGTACCGTTTGCACTACATCAATGTCTTTGCCTTTGATACATTGGATGTACCGTTTGCACTACATCAATGTCTTTGCTTTTGATACATTGGATGTACCGTTTGCACTACATCAATGTCTTAGCCATCCTTTTCTTGTGATTTCTGGATTTCGTGTGTTGAATTCTGGAATTTATGTTTCACCAACTTTTACGATTGGCATTGATATATATGTCATTTATTGTGGCTTTGTGAATGAAATTAGGAGTATGACATTCCTTTTTATCTTTGAGAAAATCTTTGCGATATTGATTAATCTCTTATTGATTTTTCAATTATTTATTTATCACAGCTTGGCATTGTGATTATTATACATTTAGTCATATCTCTCATTCTATCTCATTTCATCTGATATTTATAGCTAGACTGATCCATTTATTATTTTCTTCTTAAGTAATACTCGGGTCAGACCGAGATGTTACAGGTGCTTCTGCTTGACTTCTCTTCTGAGGTTATCATCCTGACTTTTGGTTAACTACTTAGATTAGCAGTTTTTGTTGTATACATTTGAGATATAGACTCATAGTTGTATTCCTTTGTATAGTACGTGTTGCTATCCTTTTGTATTATTATGGATCTTTTTTACCACTACTCTGATGTACACTTTCATGTGTTAGTTGTATATTCATATCTTCTTCCGCCTTTGTGATATGAATTATCTGTGACCGATTTGTGTTATGCTTATTTCTATATTTGTTTCCGAAGATTATTATAGCCACTGTGTAGTAGCTTTGTGTTTGTATCGGTATGTCGTATTTTTCCTCTTGTAAAGAAATGCATGTTATACTATCTGACATATCGCTACTCGCGCAAAGCAATTACATGGATGGTCGCTCCTCAACAGCCTTATTCTCCGTGCTAGTTGACAGCATTACAGCGTAGTGTTCTTGGCTAGCGTGGGTATAGAGGTGGGGCACCACACTAATTATCTTTAAAATAAAACCATTTTATAAAGTATAAATATTAATAATATTCATTGAAACATAATACTAATTACCCCTTTAAAATAATTACTTCTACAACTAATTTGATAAATGTTCACCTTTAAAATTCTTACAACTTAAATAATTTCACGAAACCATTCCTTAATACAACTTCTAACCATTCAAAAACCTGCTTTGAAAATGTACTTGGCTTTTCAGGGAAATACACTTCCCTTTTAGGATAACCAAAAGAAGTCTTTTTATAAATCCTACATGATTTACCCCAATTCAATTTTACGTTTATCCCGTAAATTCCTTTCCATAATTTAAAAGTAAACTCCTTTTATTTTTTTAAACACGTTGCTATTTCTTGAAAATCACTTTTAAAATATATGTTTAAAATATTTAAAATAAAGCTTCTAGAAATTACATAATTGAAAATAATACTTAAGGAATATATAGAGGTTTTCTAAGTCATTTAAGCCAAATTTAACTTTTAAAATAAAGTTATCAAATTAAATATTTATATTATAATTTCCTTTTGAAAATTTAATACTACTTTACTTTCTAAAATAATTAAATAACATAATTTCTTAAATAAATGTTTGCTTATACTTTAAACAATTAAAATAATATTTCTTTTTCTAAAATATTCTAAAACACAATTTAAACTGCTGACTTATAATTTGAAAGCTTTTCTTTAGTACATACCAAATTTCCACAAAAAATGCACTTTCCACCCTTTAAAGATAATCTCATCTTTACTTTTGAAACAATTATACTTTTCTTATAAAGTTTCCCACCAGAAATCAATATTTCCAAATTTATCCACTGATAAATATAACAATTTATTTATAAACCCAATTCATAAATTTCCATTTCTCATTTCCATTCCAATCTCAGTTTCAAAACCATTTACAAATTTCAACCCAATTTCTAGAATTTAATTCCCTTAAATTCATAACTTAAAAATTCCTTTCATTTCCCTTTAATCCTAATTTATTTATTTATATTCTTAAAATACCAAATTATATTTATCCAGTCATAACAAAACATAACAAGATCCAAATCAATTTATCACAGGATATCAATGAGATATATCACAGGGTATAAATAAAATTTCTATTTGTGAGGAATCCAGTTGGATCCCTCCAACCTGTTTCCCTGCATCCACAGATATTAGCACAACTAATAAATATTGATTCAATCTGATAATAATTATCATATTCAACTAAACAACCAATTTAACATTTAAGTATTAGATATTTAAATTAACTGGTATCCAGATGTGAGTGAGATTAACTTACCTTGAATTTCCGACGAGCGTTCAAATTTTAAATTAAATCGAACGGTGTTCGATTTAACTTAATTTTTTTTACTTGCTTAGAATGATTGCAGAATTTCTCCACTGCATAGTACTCATCGCTGCGATTCCGGCATCACCAGTTTCGTCGAAATCTGATAATGTACGCATAAGTTATAGAATTTTAAAGTTTGAAACAAATTTTAAAACAAATTCCCCTTTAATATAATTTATAATACCATCAGCCATTCAACCTGAAATTCGAAATCAAGGCCATCGGATCAAACAGAAGATCAGCAGCACACGAGCTTCTTCTCCCCCGTGCTCGTTCGCAACGAAACCCGCTAGAAGATGTTCGATTTCCCCTTGCCGCGGCCACTACACTCCACCGGCGAACGATCTACTCCTACCATACGAACCGACTTCGCCATGTCATGCATCGCCTGAAGTCATGCCGAGCTCGGCGGCTTTAATAACTCTGAAGACGCGAATGAACGTGCCCCCTTTGTCACTCGATTTTGGTCGTCTCGATGAATTATACGCCACTCCACCATATGGATGTGTTGATCTCTCCACGATCTACAACCTTCATTTAGAAAGTTTTTGAAATCAAAGCATGGATCGAAAGATTTTTGAGAGGAAACGAAATTGATTTTCAGCCATAAAAAATATTGGGTGTCGGCTGGAAGAAAATTGGGTTAGGGTTGGCTTTAACGTGAATATATGTACCGATATAAATATTATTTTGATATTAAATCCATTTTAAAGCAACTTTTTCACACGATCTCCAAATGACGCGTGCCGACAGGCGTTTATAAGGTTTTACCCGCCTTCCGAACACTGTGGAATGTGTTTCGGAGGCTAATTCAATCATATACGCGAGCTATGGAAATAAACGATCAATTTTAAATTAAATCGATTAAAATGGTTTCTATGCGTTTTGAGCAGCCAGGGTCAAACGACAACTCCGATTGCTACGAAAATTGAAATCCGATAATAACTAAATATTATGGATCCATTGGAACTGGTTTCGTCGAATTCCGAGACTGTGCCCCGGGAGGTTATTTCAACTCGTCGATAAATTCGAGCAATTTTCAAAATCGTCGAAATCATTTAAAATTTCACTTTAAAAACTTTACTAACTTAATTACAAGTCATATAGAATCTATATTCACATCAGAAATCATTCTGATTCATTTCGAACCAAAATATGATTATTTGCATTATTATATTACTAAATTCCATTATTAAATTGTAAATTAATAAAAAAAATCCCAAATTTAATTTATCGACTTTTGATTTCATCCAAAAGTCCAATATTATAATTCTAAATCTAAATAAACTTAAAATAAATTTTAGAAACCATTTCCGTTCCATTTGCCTCCAGATTCACAAATTATTTCAATTTCAAATAGTGAATTATTATTATTCAAATTCAATTTAATTACCATATTTGAAATTTAACTAATTTTGTAAATTTAACCAAAATATTTTTAATTCAAAATCAATTCAAAATTCACATTTAACAATTAAAGTGAATTAAATGTTCAAAATTAACGAATAGAAATTCTAGGTCGTTACAGTACATATTGCTCCTCCAAGATTCATCACTAATAAAGAAAACAAGATAGTTAGTTACCCAGAATTCACCAAGTACCAAAGGCAAGATAGTCTGATCTGTTCATGGTTGTTATCATCTATAAGAATTAAGCTATTGCCACAAGTCATTGGAAGCAAGACAGCATATGGAATATGGTCAACTGTTGAGAGAACTTTAACTCTCAATCAGTAGCAAAAGTAATGCATCATAAAAGACTATTGCATAGTTTCAGGAAAGAAAATCAGTCTATGAGTGACTATCTTGCAAAAATTAAAACTACATGTGATCTTCTTGAAGCACCAGGACAAAGTTCCTGTAACAGAACAGGTTTTGATTATTCTAAGTTGTTTAAGTAAAGACTATGAAGCTGTTGTAGCAGTTATTTCATCTCAAAGAATTGCAGCATCTATTGAAGATGTTCATTCTATTCTACTTGCACATGAAGGAAGAATAGGATTCAAGAAACCTACTGATTCAGATATGTCTATAAACCACACAACAGGTCACAAAAACAAGAATCAATACAACAGTAAAAGTAATCAGCCATTCCAGAGAGGAAATGTAACAACCAGTGGCAGGGGCAGAGGAAGATGAAATAACAATAACATACCAAAGTGTCAAATCTGTGAGAAAGCAGGACACATTGCAAGCAAATGTTACTTCAGATATGATTCTAACTACAACTAATCTAAGAACACAAATGCTCGGAGGGGGTATGGTGGAAATGTGAACTTGGTGACTATACAACATGATTCAAAAGGTTCATTAGATTATCACAGTGCAAACATATGTGAAACAGGAAAATGTGAAGAAATTCAAAATGAATGCTGGTGTCCAGACTGTGGTGCAACACATCATATGACCAACAAACTACAAAATCTGAATCTTGAGAACAAGGAATACAAAGGTAATCAAACTATTTGTATGGGTAATGGCACTAATATTGATATCACACACACTGGCTATGCACAGATCTTTGGACTAAAAGTTTTACATTTGAATAACCTACTGCGTGTTCCAAAAATAAAAAGGAATCTCATCCATGTATCACAGTTTGCTCATGATAATAATTTATTTTTTGAATCCTATCCAAGATATTATGTAGTTAAAGATATTGAAACTAAACAAACTTTACTACAGGGTGAGACATACAAGGGTCTGTATAGATTCAATTTGTCAAAAGCAAATCAATTCAATAATACAAGAAAATGGTGCAATCTAACAGAATCATGTATAGAAAGTGGTGAAAGTGATTTCAGTATTTGGCATTCTAAGCTAGGACACCCAAGTGTAAAAGTTGGTAAGAAAATACTGAATAATAATGAAATTCAAGTTAGAGATACACCTATATCTTTTATTTGTACTTACTGCCAAATGTGGAAGAGTCATAAACTGGCTTTTCCTCAATCACAGTCTAAATATAATAGGCAATTACAATTGGTTGCAATAGATCTATAGGGACCTAGACCCATAAATTCAAACTATGGATTTAATTACTATATCTCTTTTGTAGATGCTTATTCCAGGTATACATGGTTATATTTCTTGAAATCAAAGGCTGATATATATAATACAATTATACATTTTATAAGACAGGTAGAAAAGCAGATAGATCAGCAGGTAAAAACCATCCAAACTAATGGAGGAACGGAGTTTAAACAACTCAAAGAATTCCTTCAAAAGAAAGGAATAATTCATAGGGTAACTTGTCCCTATACATCAAAACAGAATGGATTAGTTGAAAGGAAGCATAGACACATAGTAAAGACTAGTCTTACACTACTTGCACAAGCATCACTTCCTTTGAAGTTTTGGCCTGATGCTTTCTCAACTGCATCATATCTAATCAACAGACTACCCACTAAAATTTCACAAGGCAAGACTCCAATGGAAGTGCTATGTGGTGTAATGCCAGATTACAAGGCCCTAAAGACTTTTGAGTGCCTATGCTTCCCTCACTAGGCCATATAATACTCATAATTTAAGTTTCAGATCCACTCCATGTACCTTTCTAGGATATGGAGTGAATCAGAAAGGATATAAATGTCTTGACAGCAATGGAAAACTATTTGTGTCAAGACATGTTATGTTTAATGAAAAGTCATTTCCATTTAAAAGTAGCAGCACAAAGACAACACAGAAGGTACACAATCCAGTGGTGTCAGTACCACCCATACCAATATACAGCAACACTAAAAGTCAGGAGTATGCTGACAGGGAGTATGCTGAGAGTCAAAATGATTCAGATGCTTAACTCACAGTGTCAGATAGTAGACCAGATCAAGTCATCTCAGAACATTTGCAACATATCAGTCACTCTCCAGCAAATGCGGACAATCAACAAAACAGAAGTGAAGAGCATTAACAGCAAGCAATTTTAGATCAAATTATTATACAATAGGAACAACTAGTTAGGAGGATTCACATGATAACCAGACTAAAAAGTGGCATATTTAAACCAAAGTTATATACAACATGTGTTGTTAATATAGAGCTAGACACATATAAGTAGGCTACCAAAGGTGACAAATGGAAACAAGCAATGAATGAAGAATACTTTGCATTGATGAGAAATAAGACTTGGAGTCTTATTCCAGCACCAAAGCACAATGATACTATAGGTTGCAAATGGACATATAAGTTGAAAATGAATCCAAATGGCACTATTCAGAAATACAAAGCAAGACTTATTGCAAAAGGATACGCGCAACAATATGGTTTTGACTTCTATGAAAGTTTTTCCCCAATAGTCAAACCAACCACAATAAGAGTTATATTAACCATTGCTCTACACAAGAGATGGGATATTAGGCAACTGGATGTATACAATGTATTCTAGTGAACTATAAGAAGAAGTCTATATGGAACAGCCACCAGGATTCAAGCATGCAGACAAAAATAACGTGGTATGCAAACTTCGAAAAGCAATTTGTGGCTTAAAACAAGCTCCAAGAGTATGGTTTGACAAATTAAAGAATACTCTTATTCACTTGGGATACAACTGAGCAAAACCAGATACTTCACTTTTCACTGAGGCAAACAAAGACAACACAACATACATTGTGGTCTATGTTGATGACTTTTTGATTACTGGCAGTTGCAAGGAAGAGAAAAATCATGTTATTCAATTTCTAGATAAACAATTTTCAATTAAAGACTTGGGACAGCTAAGCTACTTTCTTGGAATAAAGGTCACTCGAATGTCAAACTCAGAATTGCATATATGTCAAACAAAATACATCAAAGAATTACTTGTCAAGACAGGGATGAATGAAGCTAAACCATTACCAACACCCATGACAAGCAATCTCCACTTATCAAAATATAGAGGTGGAGCTATAACCAATGAAAAAGAATATAGAAGTGTTGCTGGAGCTCTACAGTATGTAACAATCACAAGACCAGAACTGGCATACAGTGTAAATAAGATATGCTAATTCATGCATCAACCATTAAGTGAACATTGGAAGGCAGTGAAGAGAATACTCAAGTATTTAAATGGCACTTTAAATCACGGTCTAATTCTAAAATCAAACAAGGTTCTATCTATCATTGGCTTCTCAGATGAGAATTGGGCATTAGATCACCATGATCGTAGGTCAACAACTGGACACTACATTTTCCTTAGAGAAAATCCAGTATCCCGGCGTTCAAAGAAGCAACCCACAATATCGCGCTCAAGTACCGAATTAGAATATCGAAGTCTTGCCAGCACAACATCAGAAATTATATGGTTAGAATCCTTATTACAAGTGCTACAGATCAACACATAAAAAAAGCCAATATATGGTGTGACAACCTCAGTACCGTCTCTTTGTCAGGAAATCCAATATTACACCCGCGAACGAAACATATAGAACTTGATTTATACTTCGTTCGTGAGCGTGTAAATACTGGAAAATTAAGTGTAAATCACGTTCCTGCCTCATATCAGAGGGCTGATATACTTACAAAAGCTTTATCGGCTAAAAAATTTTCTCGCTTGAGAGAAGAGTTGAAAATTAGAAGCAACTGCAACAAAATCGAGGACAAGAAGGAACCTTTAGCCCAAAATCAAAAAATAAAACAACTTTCGGACAGCTAAAAGACTGGTATTTTTCAAAGCAAGAGGAGCGGTGCAAGTTTTTGGGGACGAGAAAACCCTAGCTCGAAGCAAAAGGAAGAAATGAAGCAGCCAAATAGAATAGCGTATTCTCTAATTGTACTCAGATATATACACAAAGGGTTTGGGGTAATTTTGTAAAATTGTCATATGTACAAGACTGAGTCAAATAGCTTATAGTATAAAAGCTATATGACAATGTACGAACCGAAATACAATTCAGTTGTTTCATTCTTTCATTAATAAAACTTTCTGCTTCATCAAACTTAAACTCGTAATTTTCACTTTGGAGGCTATACATAAGAAGAATTAATAATGCAGTCAAAATTTTGCATAGTTTCAGCTCTCTAGGATGGCTCTGAAATTGGATGAAATTAGCTCTCAATTTCGGCTGTCATTGTTGTCCAGAAGCTCCTCTATTTATGGAGTGAAGAAATGAGAAGGGGTAGCTGCTGTATAGCAGCCTTGGGGTTTGGTTCGGCATGCATCTGGTCTGGCCTAATTTGGTTCGGCAGTCCTGGTTCAATTTGAACTCGTATCTGCATCTTCCTAATCAGAGCGGCATGCTCAAATACCGAATGAAATATTTCGTTTGGCAAAATACTGAACGAAATATTTCGTTCGCCAATCCTTTTTCACCGCTCCAATTATTTCATTCAGCAAAACTTTCCTCATCTTCACAGCTTCATGCCCCAATCACCGAACAATTCAACCATCGCTCCAGATCTCTTCCAAGGCAAGCTCGATCGGCATTTCTACCTTTCATCGGACCAAATCCCCTCTACCAGAACTAGGGTTTCGATCTACTTCTCTTCCTCCGTGGGCTTATCCAATAGCTTCTCGAATTCAAGTATCATTTCTAACAAGATCTCCATTATAGGCGATCTATTGTTTGAAGATGACCGTCAACAAGTCGACCTATTGAGGCGACCGGTCGATTGGTCCCATGCAATTCTTCCATGTCTATAAGCGTATGGGTGTGATTTCATCTTGGTAAGAGCTTGCATTTTTGTTTCTTGCCTGTGTGCATGTATCAGTGTGTATAGTGTATGAGTTTGTATTACTTTGCCATGTGTTAAATATGGGTACACACACATAACTGTCAGTGTTGTTTGGCTGTAGCTAGTGTATTCTTCTTCTGCTGAAATGATGTTTAGTCTTTATGTGTTTCAATTAGTTTACTAATCTTTGTCCCTTTTAAGATTTTTCATTAGCATGCTTGTATAACCAATCCGAGCATAAGCAAATGTGCGAGTTCGATTGTGCTTTGTTGTATATATTTGATTGTGCTTGGGTGAAACTGCTATTATGTATGTGCTTGTGACAGTAGTGTGTGTATATATATTTAAGTGTGTGTTATATGTGCGTACTTATAAGTGTGTGTGTGTGTCAACGTGTATATGTGGCAGAGAGAGAGAGAGAGCGCACACTTATAGTGTGCATGTGTGCTAGTTTGCGTACTTGGATATGTGAATGGCTGCAAATATAAGGATGCAGGAGTTCTTATATATATTTATAAAAGTGCGTTTTATATATAGGTGAATATAGTATTTTGAATGTGAGGTAGAGTGCGCTTGCATGTTCATTTTAGTATGTGCGTGTTCAAGTGTATTTGATGTGCATATTAGCATATACTTATAATAGTGTGTGCATATTTATTATATAAATGTGTGCTTGCTGCTACTAAAATGATGGAGCTTTTCTTCCTTGTTTTGCATGTGATAGTGCATTGAATGCCCAAGGCCTTACTTGCATGTGCTGCTATATTACATGAACATATATGTCTTTTCAAGTAAGCCATTTCCCTTTTTACTATATAATATAGTGAAGGTTAGCTTTTCGTTATACGTTGAGTGTTGGCATCCTTATAAATACTGCATGTGTGTATCTCTAGGATCAAGCATTTGAAGGTGTGTGTTGTATGTTTCGTGCTTTGTGGCGTTGCTGTTGTTGCTTTTTAATTCCTTGCATATGTGGAGTGTGTGTGTAAGTGTGTTTTAGTACTTTGCTTTGCTGTGTATAAGTACAAAGAAATATATGTGTGTGGCATAAATATGTCTTCAATACCAATTTTTGCAAAATGGGACAACTATGTTATATGAGCTTTCGTATATAGAAGCTCCGCGTATACTCATGCCATGTTTTAGTGTTGAATATGTTATATTTTATAATGTTCATGTGTGTGTATATGTACGTTTTGCTGTGTACTTCCACATTCTATTCCCACAAAATCTATTTTTGTTTTTAATATATATATCTGGTACAACTAGTTCTATTAATAATGGAAATGCAGATAAGCATAAATTATTTAGGTTTTGTAGTCCAGGAATATTTGGAACCAGCATATGTAAATATTTACATTTACATGGAATTAAACCAAATCTATATCAATAATTTTAATATATATATATGTGTTCAAATTTAAAAATATATATATAATTAATTCTAAAATTTGAATTATTTATCTATTCCATAACATTCATTTGCTTATATGTTGTAAATAATTCCTTATGAAGTAATGATTTATTTATTTCTATTTGAATAATATATTTTTATATTAATTTCTGATTTGTGGTTTTTTGTCTTCTTATGCCGGTGTGAGTGATTCACCATTGATATAGATATGATTGATGATCTTCTTATGGCATGATGGTGACATCTTTTCAGTGTAATTTATTAACATTTATTCTATGTGACGTCTACTATAGATATTTGTAGTATTTCCTACCAATGTCTAAGTTCCTTTATGTTTTGTGAGTGAACCAGATTGATCAATAGCTACCCTTGCGGCCTTATCACTACAATCATGCCTCAACACCAATGCCATGTGTCGGCATCAGCCGTGTGTCAGCAATGTTTATTGTCATGTGTCGTCAATATTTATAGCTGTGTGTTAGCGATTGCAGAGCCATGTGTCTGTGGCATATTGCCCTTTGTCACCTAGTCCAACAATCTATTACTATTAAGGGAAAAGTAGAGTCGTAACTAGCGCACAACGTAGTGTTGCGGTGTATTTATGACATGCAGTGGATAAGGGTTACGATGTCCATCGAGGTTACCTAGACTGTAGTAGTCGTGCTGGATAGGCATGTATGTCATGTTCGCCAGTTTTGTGTGTAGTCTCCTTGAGTAGGTGTGGCTATTAATCTCCTATCTAATTCGGTTATAGTGTTATAGACGAGTACATGTGATTATAATAGAGACTGTGTCCTAAGTATGACCAACCTTTATATCCTTCTTTGGTGTGTGTCGCCTAGTTTCCTTCTTGGCGTGTCACTAATATTTTTTATTATCATGTGTTACTTTTAGATCTTAGTAGCATGTTTTTCCAAATACAACATTGAATAGTGTTGTGTATTTATCTTTTATGTTGCTTTTTATCTCTTTCAGGCGTGTGTCACCTATAGTATCCTTAACTGGGATGAGTTGTCGTTTTTGTGATTTGTCTATAAATGTTTATTTGTATTGATGTGAATGAGACTTTATTTATAGAGATTGAGTAATATATTTGGGCTATGTTACAAGTAGCCTGATTATACATGGTTATATATCTATAGATGTTTTTGCGATTTGAATATTGATTCCATGGTTTCTGGATATATGTTTTACCCATTTGTGTCGATTCTATGATTTTTGATTTGATGTACTCGATGGGAGATGACATTCCTATTATCAGCATTGACTGTTTCATATGGATTTGAGTTATTTGGGTGATGCAATGCATGATGGCTATTAACAGTCTATATGTATAGACATATATATAGACACACACATATATGTGTGTGTATAAATATTATTCAGTGATTATGTTATGCTTTCATTATTGTTACCCTCAATTAAACATAATTTGACCTATGTGTTATTTTAATAATACTTAGGTTAATCTGAGACATTTCAGGTACAAAGAAGTTGAGACCATGTTGTATTATTTAGGCATAAAGGATATTAGACATTCAGTATTTTTGTATATTAATTTATGTTCTATATATTTATGTATGTATGTACCTAGTAAAGTATTTATAATTTGTATATTTTATATTACATATTATTGTTGCGATTGACTCTTTGATCTCTATGATATATTCCATATGGTGTATTGTTCTGCCTTGGAGGCACGGTATCTATTGCTTTGTACTGATATTTTGTACGTATAGGTGAGTTATACATTTAATGTTTGAATATTTACCAGTGTTAATGTACGTGATTATTCAATTATGCACTCCATGTAGTCTCTTTCTCCATATTATCAGACAGTATTATATTGCAATACTATTGGATAGTATGGGTATAAAAGTAGGGTGTTACATAGACTGAGGAGAAGTAATGAAGGAATTAGGTTATTGTTAACAGGTTAACCAAGAGTGTGCACTTCTTACAATTAAAGGCAACGAGTATGGCTTCTAGTTTGGCCCAATTGTATGTGATACTATGAGAAACACTATTAATTGTGGCGTCTTTATTCAACAGTGGCCAAGACTCATTGATTTTTAATGACAATAACCGACGGAAAGCAATTGCTGTGGCACAAATAAAAATAAAATAAACTAGCCGACGACAACTGTAGGAAGCCGTCGAAAAATCAAGTCGTCGACGACCGTCGAAAGTTGTCGCAAAGGCGCAAATATCTTAATCCGAGATCGACAATTTCTATCATTACCTTCTTCCTTCCCAAATAATTTCAGCTCCTCCAACCTCTACTCCACACCGTCAGCAAGCATCCACGCCATCAGCAAGTCTCCATCTTTAATTTTCAGCTCTATCCGTTAGCTATTTCTCGGTAAGAAAGTTTAATTTATAAACCCTATTTAATTTTAATTTTGTAAATTATGGTTAATTAGTTGTTATGCTTGTTTATAATACCACACCAATTGTTTGTTATACCCAATTGGATGTAAACTAGGTTGTTATTATAAATTTTTGTCATTTAAATGATGAGAAAAATAATCTGTTTAGTGTATATGTGCGTTAATCGGTGAATATGTGTTGATTAATTAATGCATACATGCATTAGGCCTAATTTGGATTAGTTAGATTTGATGCTCAGAATTTAGTGTATGCATTATGAAGATGATAAAAACGATGATTTAATGTATGTGTTTTCTTAGAATGAAAATAAATTATTGTAAAAAATATTGTATAATATGCATTACTTTTATAAATCTCTTAGATAGTTTTTGGCCCCGTTTGGCAAATATTGTATATGATCGTTATATGGATATTCGTTTTTATCAAAAAATGGACATTTATATTCAACTGATGCAATATTTTTCGGATTTATCCATGTATTGTACAAGTTACAAACGTAATAAAGTAATTATATTTTTCAAGGCATTTCATTTTAAACGGTTCATAAAATTTCGACAACACTTTCTTTGTATTCCCTGTATACACGCATATGTGTACGATACTGGAACAATAGGGAAGTGCTGCCAAAAATATCGTTGAATCCTTTGAAATGAAATGAATTACAAAATATTATTACTACCATGTCTGTAATCGGAAGTTGGATGACCAACCATCAAAATATAAAACAGTAACCTAAAAATTGTAGATTATACTCATATAATTTGTGTAAACACGTTTGAAAATAAAATGAAATAGAGTAATATTATATATTTATTTTCAAATGTATGATTTAATTGAAAAATAAAATGTCAGTACGTAAATGATTAATACATTTTTATGTTTTAAAATAGAAAAAAGGTCAATTACTTTAGCGAGCGGAGCTGGATGTACCAACAAAGAAGAGAAATTAGAGGCTCAATATGTGAACATTTTCAAAATTGTGTACATGCCTTCATTGAAATAACTTTAAGTAATAATGGAAATTCATTTTCCATGTAGTAGGTCCAAATTACTGAAGCATTTGATACCGGATATGGTAACAGTTCATTTGCGCCAATATGGTTTCGTGCTGAATTATTTGGTGTGGGATCGTCATGGAGAACTATTAGCACATAATCTCGTACATTCAAAGGAGGTGGATACTGAAATTGTTCCGACGATTCTCATAGAAGATATGGTTAAAGATGCAGCACATTCAATATTCCCTACCGTTGGAATTGATGGTAAGAAGAGCCAAGTATTGAAGCAACAAAAGTTTATGATTTATTGGATGCTGCTAAGAAACCACTTTGGAAGGTTGTACAAGCGGTATTGAACTATCCGTAACTGCAGAATACATTGCGATGAAATTAAAATACAACTTCATAGAAGTCAGGTTTACAGTTATAGCATAAGCTGCAAAACGGCATATGCCATCCGATAATTTAATGTGAGAAAATCATTATAAAGCGAAAAAACTTATGTCTACTTTTGGTTTGCCATATCAAAAAATAGATACATGTTTAAATGGTTGCATATTGTTCTGGAAAGAACACATCAATCATAGGAATTATAAAATATGCAATAAGGAAAGATACAAATCAAAAAAAAGAAGGAAATGAAGTTCCGTAAAAGCATATGGATTTCTTACTCATCAATTCTAGGCTTCAAAGGTTATGCGCATCTTCTATAACCGCGCAAAATATTTGATGGCATTGTGTGAGAACATAAGAAGAAGGCACATTAACATACCCAGCTAACGTAGAAGCATGGAAGCATTTTGATAAGACATACCCACACTTTTGCAGCGGAAAGCCGTAATATTAGACTTGGTTTTGATGGATTTTTACCGTTCTCTTAATTTGGTTCGAAATATTCATCTTCTACTATAATCGCTACATCTTTCAATTTACCTCCCTGGATGTGTGTGAATACTCCGTACATGTTTCTCACTATTGTCATTCTTGGCCCTAACGATCCGACACAAGCAATCGATGTATATTTGCAACCGTTGATTGAAAAGTTGAAAACATTGTGGTACGAAGGTGTCGAAACATACGTCATTTTCAAAAAAAATTCGTATGTTCGCTTCTCTACTATGAACTATAGATTTTCCTACATATGCAATACTTTTGGGTTAGAGTATAACTGGTCGTCTAGCTTGTTCTTATTGCATGGAAGAAACACAGGTATTTGCTTTATCGCATAGGAAGAAAATTTCGTTGTTTGACCGTCATGGTGTTTTCTCCATATTAATCATCCTTTCAAAAAAGATTAAAAAAAACTTTATAAGTAATAGACTTGCGATCTTGCGACCACCCAACGATTTTGTCAAGCAAAGATATTTATGACTTTGTAAAGGATTATCCAAAGACACATGAGACCGGCGAACAAATTGAAATTCAAGGTAAATCTATGATCATAATTAGTGCAAACAAAGTATATTTTAGGAGTTGCGTTATTGGAAAAATCTCCTAATTCGTCACAATATCAACATGATGCACCACTAGAAAAATGTGTTCGATGATGTATTTAACACAGTTCTGAATGGTAAATAAATGACAAAAAATGATTTGAAACAAGACGTGATATAGAGGCAATATGCGATCGTCCTGAGCTTTATATGTAGTTAAATGACACGAAAATACCCAGAGCATGTTATGAGCTAACAATAACCAAAGTTAAAGCGCTGTTAAAGTGGGTGGAAGGATAAAGATTTCTTGATGGGATTTCCTTTAATCTTCATAGATGTGTTGACTATAAGAATGGACGTTTCTCTTTGACAATGCCACTAGAACTCTAAAGTTGCAACGAATTACTTGGATACGATGTCTACCATTAGCAGGAAGAAGCCAAGTTGGATGGGCATCGGCGTATGAGATGCTTGGGTCGCACGGTGGAGTAATGATGATTTCAGGGTAAGGCTATTATATATCACCTTAATTTCTTTGGTAGAAAATACATAATTTATACCTGTAAAGTATAATCTTAATTTTTAGTTTGTAGGCGGAGTCAAACAGAAACTCGACGAATAGGCAAAAAAATTCAGTCGCATACCATGGTGGCTCGAATCATATCGGCAATATCGCAAGGACCTGATAAATTGATTGATTGCAATTACGAACAGTTATTACATTTTTAGTATAAATTTGTATGAACAACAATAATATACACCAATTATTGTACGAAAGAGCGCGTGGAGCTCCTATCTCATATATGGACATATTTGCACATACCCATGCCGTCAGGCTAACCGACGACGAGGGATCAGTGTCATATGCCTGACATGAGAAAGATAAAGCATACGCCGCACATGTAAATATATTTTTAGTTATAAGTTATTAATAATGATTATTTTAATTAATTAGTTATAAAATATTATAATAATGTCATGCAGTATTTAATTGTATTTAATTTTGCGTTGCAGGATAGATTTATGCAAGCATTTACGCAAATGCTTAAGCATTCGAGATGGGAGCAGTTGGCCACTAATGAGGAGGACACTTTCTTCAACTCTATTATGGACTAAACATTGAGAAATAGGCGTTACGACTACGACAATCAATCGGTAATTTACAAAAACTAACTAAGTTTTAAAAATTGCTTAAATTTTATAAAAGTTACATAATTACTTAAACATATTTGGACTTTTATGTAGGCTTGGGCCTCACAAATGGCTTATCAAAAGGCTCAGGATAATGTTGAGATTAAATGAGCTTCCATAGCATATTATATAGATGTAGGAGCAGGACCGCCTTCGAGCAGCACCAATGGAGCAACTAAACCTTCATCTAGTATTTCCAAAGCGTACGATGAGTCATGAGGTACGTCTTGCAGTTTTTGAAACTGTCATATTTATACAATGAGAAATTGTAAGTTTCATTAATGATCATGTGGTGTTTGATAACGATTCAGGGGTTGATTTATGGGGCTGAATTGTGGGGTTTGATGTTGGATATTGGATGTATATATTGTACATTGATGCTGGATGTAGATATTGCAGTCAGATGTGTGAGACTGAAGATGGAAGGTTTGTGTTGTATCGATTGGAAATGTTTGAGTTTGAGATGATAATGTTTGAATTTTATATTATCACTGATATTACTATTGACTTCAGCTTATATATTCGATATATATTTATATATATATTGATTTTGATGCATTGTGATGTATACTGATATGGAAGTGTTGTTTGGCTGTAGAAATTTTTTTACCTAGATTTCCGACGGCTACCGATGGCCTATAAGTCAAAATTTCCAATAAATATCAACAGCTTTCGAGGGTTTACTGGTCGAATATTTCGATGGCTTTCGACGGCGTCCAATGGTTTTTTGGCAAGTTTTCAAGCTACGTGAACGGCGTCATCGTTAGAAAAACCATCGAAACTGCTATCGGAAAAGCTATCGCGAGCCATCGTCGATGCTGTCGAAAATAGACGAAATCCATGTTTTGTATTTCGACCGGATTTTCGACAGCTCATGATTTATGTCGACGGTTACGAGTCGTCGGAAATTACTGTGTACCTTGTAGTGTTAGGTAGATTATCAGGTTCATGGCGTTCCTTGTGATATTGTTAGCGATAGAGATCCTATCTTCACGAGTTAGTTCTAGAAAGGTTTGGATGATGCTCTTGGGATGGAGCTGAGTTTAAGTATAACTTATTACCCTCAGGCGGATTGGCAGACTGAGAGAATGAATTGTGTTTTTGAGGATTTGCTTCATGCTTATATTTTGGACATTGGAGTTCATAGAAGGATTGTTTACCACTTTTTGAGTATTCTTACAAAAATAGTTTTCACGCTAGCAGTGGGATGATACCTTTTGAGGCATCGTATAAAGGCCTTATAAATCTCCATTGTGTTTGGTAGAACCCGGAGATTGTTTAGTGCTTGGGATAAATCTGATTCGTTAGGCCACGGATAAGGTAGTAGAGGTTAGGAGGAATTTAAAGGTAGCTCTGAGTAGGCACAAGAGTTATACAGATGCGAGGCATAGAGATTTGGATTTCTTATTTAGGGGACTTTGTGCTCATCAAAGTTTCCCCAACGAGAGGTGTAGTTGGTTTGGTAAGGGAGGGAAGTTGGGTCCTCATTTTGTAAGTATCTTTACGGGTACTCAAGAGGATCGGCACTCTTGCTTATAGAGTCGAGTTACCGACTAGAATATCTAGTGTGCATGATGTTTTTAATGTATTCCATCTATGCAAGTATGTGCATGATCCTTTGATCATTGAGCCATCATAATAAGAGGACTTGGAGATTGATCCTGACTTGACACTTATGAAGCAGACTGTTCGTATTGTTGACCACGATATGAAGAGATTGAGGAATAAGGTTGTGGAATTGGTCAAGGTGCAAAGAAGCGAGGATGGTGGGATTGCATTTCGAAGGCATAGGATACTATTAAGAAGTCATATCCTTAATTGTTTCTTGGTTAGCAGTTTCTGTTGTATTGTATCTTTTTTAATGAACTCACTACGTGATGGAATCACATAGCTAACCTATGACGGGGTACATCAATTCCATTATCTTGATATACTTATAAAAGATGCCAGCAGGAGTTGATGATACCTGGTTCACATGTTAGGGCATGGGCCCGTTGTGTTTAATTTCTGTTTATTAAGATATGTACGATACTTGGAAGGTTTCTCTGATCTTTTTCATAGAGATCCTCTTTGGTTTCCTTAGGCATCCCCATGGAAAATCCTTATATGAACATACTTTAACCATTTTAGATTTAATCTTATATTGTGTTATTGTGAGATGTAAGCAACACTTCTTTCTTGATTTACATTCCACATCTTAGAAATTATTTATTACATCATCTAACATAAATATCGATTGTTCTTGGTTTTTTTGAAGGGAAAACCATTTAGGTGATTCGGTTGGTCTCAAAATTACTATTATGTGTTTATATACATTTCTGAGTTTCTCATACCAGACTTATGTTTGACACGTAGTTTATTATTTTCCTAAATTCCTCGTGTAATCTTTGAGTAGGCTGAGTAAAGCAGGTCTTAGTTTGGATGCTTGAGGCTTATCGAGATGAGCTGGAGGCTTCCACTTTTCTCTCTACATATTTTCATTTTCATTTCACTATATGTATGTATGTAATCACATTGTGTGGACAGGAAGCTATAACTAAACTGGATGACTGTAGTACATAGGTTTTGTAACTTTGAGATTACCATGTTCGTTGGAGTAACCGTTTGTACTACATTTTTGAGATATTATATATTATCGTTCCGCATACGCGATAATGATATTGTGTACCTCTTTCTTTTTCCATTTCTTTTCTTTTATTTTACCCTAACTATCTCTCTTTTTGGTACTTGGATTTTCAGCATATGAATACCATGGATTTATTGGTATCGATATTCGAAGGTCAAAAAGGCTAGTCGTTAATGATATGTGTTCTATGGGAATTTCCATAAGAGTAAAAACAGATCAAAGATGATTAAAGTTCGAAGAACGACTAAAATCAATATGAGGAAAATTGGTTAGCTTTATGGATCGATTCCGATCCGTCGATGGATAGTTACTTATCAATCACTTCCTTTATCGTATCTCTATTCTATATTAAAGTATAAAATGTCAAGCTAAAAAATATCAATTAAGGATCTGCACTAGAATATAATAACGTATTCTAACGAAATTAGGGGAGAGGCAACATTATTGTGGATAGATATTCATCAATAATGATCCATCAATTTAGTAGAATTTTTCTCTGATCTTTCCTTATGTTCTTGGGTCTTTGTCTTATAAATTTTGTTAGCCAAAATATTGACTGTCGTCCCTAAATGATAATTTTCGTTAGAAATTTCATGTTGTAGAATTATAACTGTAAACATCAAATCGATAAGAGAAATGGAGAATAGAAAAGGTAAGGTAAGAAAATTAAGGGAACGTAATTGTTTTATAGTTTTTCGGCTATGCCTACATCGACTTTGAGAATAATTTATTACTTGTTTGATTCAATATGTACTAATATTACATGTACAAGTTTTGATTCAATGCAAAATATGGTTTAGGTAGAGTTTCCACTTGGTACAAAAAAGAAAAATCCAAAAAGTCCCTCACTTACCACATATTTGCAGATGAAGTTGGCTGTTTGGGCCTTAAAGTTGTCAGATCATAGTAAAAATTATCAAATAGTTAGATCTAATATATTCAAAAAAAAATCTAACCAAGTCCAAAAGCTTTGATGAGTAATATAGATCCATATGTGGATTGGCATAGACCTATGGCCTTGGTTCCCCACTTATACTTTCTTTTATATTCTTTCAATCAGGTTGCTTTGTTCATCACTCTATCTTCCTTTGAATTTCTAAGCTTGTTCCTAAAGGTATTCATTAAGAAATTTAAATTTATAAAGGAAATGTTTGAATCGAAACAAATCGACAAACTTAACCAAATTCCTTTACTTTCTTCCTTGCCTTGAAATCTCCACTATCATTAGGGGTTTTGGGAAAAATTGTCAATTTTATGGGTCGTATCATTGATGAACTCACCCCACTATTGTTACCAAAAATCCAATTTAGATTACAATGATGCACTATAGAGGTATCTATCTGATGGATGGTGTTGATCAAAAATTTGACTTAACACCTCAGTATCACTTAAAAACGTATTGATATCTTACTAATACTATGACTTGTATTTTCTAGCACTTATATTTTTGTGATATATAAATGTTTTATTACTTCAATAATGAGATTTAAAAGTGTTGTACATATTACATTATATCTACTTGTATTAGTCTTTATGATGTGAAATATTATAAACCCAAAGATCCACATTTCTTGGCACGACGCAAGGAAGAGAGCCACACTGAGCTTTGGATCGGCATGTAGAGGGGTGTCGGCTATCGCAGCAACATTAAAGCCATTAGGATTATTATCTTTATCAGGAAGGATGGGACGTAGGCCACCAGGATTCTGATTTAAGAGGAAGAATTTCTTGATTATGGAGAAAACGATGCCCCAGCCACCATGGGAGAGAGAGCCGCACGGAACCCAAGAATTTTGTTTTCTTTCAAATTATTATTTTTAAATGATTTTAATTTTAGAAACAATCCAAAATTTCTAAATTTGAAAAGAAGCTCTTGTTGATGAAAACATATACACTTGTTTTTAAAATATTTTGTATTGAATAATGGATTTTGGTGTCGGAAGTAATTCGAAACTGAGATATAATTTATTTATTTATTAATGATATGTGTTCTATGGTGATTTTCATAAGACATAATTGGCAATAGTAGACCTTAAATTAATTAATGAATGGATGTTAGATGCAAAGATTATTAACGTTCGAAGAATAGCTAAAAGAAATATGGGGAAAGTGGGTTACCTCTATGGATCGGTTCCGGTGCGTGGATGGATCATTACTTATTAATCATTTCCTCTATTGTGTCTTTATTCTATGTTAAAGTATAAAATGTCAAGCTAAAAAATATTGATTAAGTATCAGCGCTAGAATTCAGCAACTTATTTTAGCGAAAATAGGGGAGAGACAACAATTTTATAGATAGATACAGATCCATAGATGGATCAATAATGATCCATAAACTTAGTAGAATTTTTCTCTGATCTTTCCTTATGTTCTTGGATCTTTGTCTTATAAGTTTTGTTAGCCAAAATATTAGCCTATCATCCCCAAATGTTAATTTTTAAAAATTTCAACCCTACGTTGTAGAATTGTAAGTACGAACATCAAATTAATAAGGTAAATGTAGAATAGAAGTAGCAAGGTAAGAAATTTAAGGGAACATAACTGTTTTATAGTTATTCGGCTAAGCCTACATCGACTTTGATAATATTCTACTACTTGATTAATCTATATGTACTAACAAGTTTAGATTCAATCCAAAATATGATAGAGGTAGAGTTTCCACTTAGTATAAAAAAGAAAAATCCAAAAGTCCCCCACCTACCAAATACTTACATGTGAAGTAGGTAGTATTTTGGCTTTAGAGTTGTCAATCATAATAGAAAATTTCAAATAGATAGATCGGATATATTCAAAAAAAATTGATTAAGTCCAAAAGCTTTGATGAGTATTATAGATCCATATATGGATTGGCATAGATCCATGGTCTTGTCCTCCTTTTGTAGTTTCTTTTATATTCCTTTAGTCTAGTTTCTTTGTTCATTGGCCCAATCTTCCTTTGCGTTTCAAAGCTTGTTCCTTATGGTATTCATTAAGGAACTTGACTTTATGGAGGGAATCTATGAATCGAAACTAATCCACAGACTTAACCAAGTTCGTTTTCTTTCTTCCTTGACTTGAAATCTCCACTATCATTAGGGGTTTCGGGAAAAATTGTTAATTTTATGGATCGTATATGTGATGACCTCATTCCACCTTCAGTACCCAAAGTCCAAAATAAACTACAATGATGCATTGTAGATATATCTAACCGATGGATGACGTTGAGCAAAAATTTAACGTAACACCCCAATATCACTTGAAGACGTATTACACAAATATAAAAATGTAGAAATCAAATAGAAAAGAAAGAAAAACACAATCTTATTATAGCGGCACAACAAAATCTCTAGCTACATCCACTTAGTTATCTTCATTGATTGTATTTCTATCCAACTCATATCCTTAAAAAATTAAAGCCAACCTTAGGACCCATCTAACAGATTCAAATGGGGGCGCTTCGATAGAATAATAAAGCAGATCAATGGTTAGAAAGGCAATATAAGAAGGATTTTTTTACCATTTAATTTTAGTCGAAATGTTAGATAAGAAAGAGTTTCAAATACAATAGCCGATTCAAAGGATGAACTAAAGAGTATAGAATGGATTATAACCAACTTAAGTAGATTAAGTGGTATCGACTACTTTCATCTTTTTGAAATAAGGTCTCGAAATAGATATCTACACTTTGGAACCAACTTTGGGTCGTTGACAAGTTTTCTTATTAACAATTTCTAGTTACAGTGAGTTCTATCTTGGTTATACCTCAACTAGTTAAGCAAAGATGAAGAAGAACTAAAAGTGCTTTCCTAGTTGAAGGTAGGCAACTATTTATAAAGGAGATCAATCTCAAATTTTCCTATTTAAGTTTCAACAGGTTAATATTCTAAGATCCAAAATTCCAGTATGAAGAATAGTTCATCACACATGTTTCTCCAAGTAGCCAATTATGTCGGTGCCAACATGATCAAACATGTCGGTGCAACATGATCATGTCGGTACCGAAATGATTTTATGTGCTAAAATTTCATTTTCCCTTCATATCTCAAGTCCCAAGCTTCCAAGCTAGACAAATTCTAAATCATGTCTGTACCAACATGATTTTTTGTCCAAAACTCAATCAAATTTGGCATACTCCTTCCTTTTTCCATTCTTAATGGTTCCCAAATCATGTTGGTATCAAACATGTTGGTATCAAACATGTTGGTACAAATCATATCAATATAAAAAAAATTGGTACTGATTATGTCTGTAACAATCATGTCCTTACAAATCTTGTCAGAACCAATCATGTTGGTACTAACATTTATTCCTTTTTTGAAACTTAGACGAATCTTGATTTCTTCAATCCTACCATTTTCCAAGCTTCTTGACTTATTCCTCTTGTCATTTATAGTACGGTTTATCTTTGAGCCTACTCAAAGACTGTAGGAAATTTGTTGAAAACAATTTCCTGCCAAAGTATAATTCTATGTATAAAAATCACGCTTTGCTTAAGAACATTTATCAAGGATAGCGTATTGTCATCAATTGTCTCTTTAAGGCTTCCTATTTGACTAATCGTAGCGAATCATCCAATTCCTTCAGATTCACATGAATCAAAGGCCATTCTAGAAAATCATAATTAATGATTCAAATTCTTTCTCAAATGTAAATAATAAATCATAGTCATCCCAGTTCTTGGGCTTTAGCATAGCATGGATAATTCTCATCCTGCATTCCCTCGAGATTATTTATAAAACGTAAACCGTATATCAAGCTATCATATATTATAAATCATAGTGGTATGTTGCCTTCGATTGGAAGATAACTTATATAACATCTGGTATCGTCTAACATCCCACCGTAAGTCCAATATAATTAAGGTACTGACAATCGATCAATAATTACTATCAAATCACTTCAAAACAAAAGATGTCCGGACCTCAAAACAAAGTTTTAATCTGACCTATAATTATAAATCTAGATCAAGCCCACCCACTAGCTTTTTAGTAAAGAAACTAATATACAAAGTAAGTCTATCTGCTCACTCTTCAGTGAGGGGACATGCTATCTCGTACAAGTCAACCTGCTCAATCGCCAATGAGGGGACTTGCATTTCATCGTTCAACACCACGTCTCTCCAGCTAAGGAGAGTCATAAACAACGAGTTTATCTTATCAAATGTAAGGAATGACAAAGTTGCTTTAGCATCTTGTAATAGTATCAAAATCAAATTTCATTCAGTATCCATTATTTTACTATTCAAATATCCTTATCAACAACAAATTGCATCGAGCAAAATTCAAAACATCGAATCCAATCAAGAATTACTCTGGAACTTTAACTCAGAGCATACCCATTGGACCATTCGAGATCTCATTTATACGTTAAGTACAGCAGTAGTCCTATATAGTTTTTTGAAGAAAAATTAAAGTGCAGAAAATAAACCAAAGTCTGATCCATCGTAATCATAGGATAACCATAGCCGGTCTAGATCCTCTGTTGTGGTCAGGTATATAAGAAAAACTGGTGGTCATTCCTGCTACACAATTGCGATTTGCACCACTATTATCTGATTTTTGTCACATTATTACACTTAGTTACTCCAAACCTATTCATTAATCAAATCTTGTTGAAGCCAGCATTCATTCATCCAATATCATCCAACTTATGGAATAAGTAGTACTTTCTAGATTTATCCTCTCATTCTATGGGTTCTCTAAAAGCAGGTTTCCTATAGGGAACCTGCCCCCTCCCCACTATGAAGATAAATCCTTTCTTAGGTCTATGTCAAACCTGTGTAAGAGAATAAATTTGGCTCCCTCTTCGTCCGCTTCAGTCCTCCGAAGCCACCATTAGTTTTTCTCTTTAAATTATCCTTTCCAGACCTTGTATTGGATGGTTCATCATTCTCCATAGCATTTAGTTCACTATATTATACTTCCACTTCCACTTGGCATACATATCTCCCATTTTAATAGTAGAAATCTACCAGGTCCATCACTGATCCCTTTTTAAAGCCTTCGTAAATTCAGTTTTACTAGCAACTTCGAAAACAGTTGCTATTGGGACCATCATAGGTTCTTGTTTCTATTTACCATGGCTACTATGTTAAATTATTTAAGTAACTCTTTAAAGTTTCACCTTCCCTCCGCTTCACAATTAAGAGTGCCATGACATTTCTTGTTCGTACTATATGCACTCTAAACTGGTTCAAAAACCTATCCACTAATTCATTTTACATGCTTATAGACCCATTATCGAACTGCAGAAAGCAAGGTGCTGTTAAATCCATTAAGTACAATGGGAAAAACCATCCGTTCACTTCCTTTAAAGCACCAACACACCCATGTATTAGATATATCTCATCAAATAAACCGTTGGATCTGTCCTACTTTCATATGGCTCCAAAGCAAATAGTTCGAAATTAGCTAGAATCCTAGCTTATTAGATGTTTGGGTTGAAGGTGTTTCTATTTACATCCTTCAAACTTCAGTCCGGTACTCTTCCCCAAAACGCATGTCTTATCATCCTAGCTATTATGTCTCCCTGATTCAGTTGAAATCTTTGATGCTTTGTGTTCGTCGACGGAAATTCTATCGGTTTAGAAAACCGTCGAACGAATTTAAATAAAAAATAACCGCAAGCGCACGGTGTACGAATGTAGCACGCGGCGAATACGGGTCGATCCGCAGGGAATTGATGATTTTAAAATTCTACTCAATCAAATTAACCAAAGTTGAAAGAGTGGTTAACTAAAAGAAGAGAAAAGTGACAAAAGAAAATAGATAAAAATATGAGAGTGTTAAGACAATTTAGAGGCAATTTCCACTCTCTAGATCACATAAATCAACAATTTGAAGTTATGATCTCTCTTTTCTAGTCATTAGTGAATTAGTTGATGTGCTTATCATAAGTATGGTATATTTGTGCTATTAATTAGCTCAATATAAACCATCAAACTATAAAACAACCACTAATACACTTTTAAATTTCATAAAATATGACAACAAAGTTGAAAGCAAAATCTATTTTAAGCATGGCCTATTAACTATTAATTAGAAATATAAGCCATCAAATTTTAATTTCAACAATCACTTTCTTGCCATAATCATATGTAAATGAAGAGGCAATTTGTGTTTTGTTTGTTTAAGTATAGCCTATTTGTTATAAACAACATAGACTATCAAATTCAAAGCTAAATAACATCATTAATTCACTTCAAGTGTTTCCATTAAAGCACAAAAAGAGAGCATAAACATCAAAATGTTGCATCTACATACTAGAGAGCTTCATTACCCCTAAATTGTAGGGATTAAGCTCTCATATTTGTTATCAAATCAACAAATGTAGAAAGCAACATGAAAGCAAACAAGAAAGAAAAAGAGAGCAAAGCAAAAAAAAAACAAAACTAATCTACTTGCATGAAATAAGAGAAACCTACACTACAACATGAAAGTAAATGAACATGAAAAGGAAAGAGCATGTATTAAATTGCATAAAATAAAAAAGATTACAAGAAATAAAAATTGGCTAAGTAGCCATTAAAAGAGAAAGAGAGCTTTCTTTTATTTGATCTAAACTAAACTAAAGAGAAGGAGGCCTAAGAGAGACTAAGAGGGAAGAGATTATGTTACATGAAACATATGGGTATTTATACATGTATGAAACCCTAATTCATATTTTTGGGGAATACCCAAAATGCCCCTTAGGAAGTGTGGAGGCCAAGTAACCATTAACATGTCTTAATCCCCCATTAAGTGTACATGAAGCCATTAAGTCCAAAAGCATGTGCATTAGCCTTTAATTTGTACATTAAGGTAGGTGGGCAGGTGGGGTCCTCCATGTTCTTCACTTTGAATTATTTCCATCTTCATTCCTTTGTATTAATTTTGTGCATGCATATCTTCATGAAACCACTTCTATTTGAGATCAATTTCCTACAAAAATATATACAAATTTTCAATTAATTTTTCTCAAAGAAATATATGCACTTAAATGACCATTTTGCCCCTATATGAAGATGAATATGTGAAAATTTGGAATTAATATGAATTTTGGTTAAAACAAGTTAAAATACCCAATATGATCATTTATTTAATTTAAATAGAATAAATATGATGGTAAAAATATGCACATTTACGTGCACATCAAATACCCCCACACTTATCTTTTTATTCGTCCTCGAATAAAGAAAAACTAAGATAAATCCGTTTTCATAGGAAGCACGATTGCATTGAGTGTACGCAACAAGCCGTTAAACCTCTGGGTGTCCCTAGTAGGACGAGTGTTGTCTCGTGAGGGTTTTCAGCGGATACTACCCACAAAATCCAATTGCGGGATGAAAATATTTACAAACTGCAAGATTCCTAAATGCAAGCTTTATTTACAAAGATATGGATGCAAGTTTTGGAAAATCTTTACAAATGAAGGACTTATTTTTAAATTGACACAAATATGTTAAATATAGGTTTTGGTTATTATCTCAAAAATTTATGTCATTTACTCATCAAAATTTCCAACAAAAATCAAGTTATCATAACAAATAGATTATAGTTTAACTCGTTGTTTCGGTTGATAACAAAGTGTAATTATAAAATGGATCCTTAGTTGATTATCAAAGTTTATCAAAGTGGTATTTTCATTTCTTTTCAATAACAAATCAAATCAACTAAGTAAAAATAGTGCTAGGATTTCAATTGCTTGCTATCTCATTATTTGCAAGAAAAATTACACACCTAGCTCAGGTAAACTGAGGCCAGATATACCACCCATGCACTGCCTTTCGAACTTATGTGAGGGGAGTACAGAGCATGGCGAGTGCACACACTTTCGTGCATACACCTATCGACCGTAGGTGGTTTTTATTAAGTCTTTTTTTTTACATGTGTTCCATACATACATAACCGTGAGGACTTTTAAATGAGTATGAAAGCACATAATAAAAAATTCCAAGTAATCACCCATGCATAACCGTGAGGACTTTTAAATGAGAGTGAATACTTGGATGTTATCATTTTTTTATTTTTATATATATATATTTTTTTAAGAGAGAGAGAGAGTTTTGCAAAATCATCTTAGCACCATTTAACTTGGAAGACAAAAAAAATGTTATATCCTTTACTTTAAATCAACCACTTTTTAAAACAAAGATTTTCAATTAGGATGTACTTCATAATTAACACGTATGAATTTTCCTATATACTAGTTAAACCATTGTTATTCGTAATCAAACTTCATTTTTATTTTTGTTAAGATAAATAAACTTTCAAAAATTTCAATTTAATAATCCAAAACCATATATTTATCCTATAGTGTTTCTTTAAAAATAAATCAAAAGAAGTTTTTGGGACTTTTTTTAAAGAAAAGGCAAAAATAAACCATGAAAAAGAAAAAAAATGAAGCCGAGTCTCCCCCTACACTTGATTTTGACTGTGTCCCCACAGTTAACCCAAGTGGAAGGAGAAAAAAAATAAAATAAAAATCCTATATTTACATGAAAGATTATTATTTACAAGAAATGAGAAAGTATACAGTCAAAAAGTAAATGAAACGATCTTCCAAAGACCGATTCATTTGTCTCGTCAAGTATGCGAGACACAGCTTAAGCTCGAAAAACCAAATCGTAAAAGATTTCGAAGTTGAATGTGGATTTGGAAAAACAAATTTTGTTTTATTAAAAATTGAACGAGTTGTTTTGTTTTCAATGATTTTTAGGGTTGATAAAACAATTGGTTGAAATTCACATTTATTTTCACCAAATTGAAATTCAAGTTTATTATTGAAAACACTTTCAGAGTTATTGATTTCAAAATCAAGATGGTGATTTTCATCTTACCCGTAGGAATTTAACAACTCGTCATCCAAAAGTCCAAAAAGTTCGTGTTCATTAAATTCGTCATCCTTTGTTGGATTGTCAACAACTTTATTACATATCTCAAGTTCAAAATCCAAAGTTGTTGTATTCAAATTTTCGAAACCGAGAAAAGGAAGATCGAATTTTAAATTTGGTTCCATACCCTCAAAAGAATTGAAATCCAACATAATTACCGTCTTTTCAACAACTTCGTTAAGATCATCATTTTCAGTTTCAAAAGTTGTTGTTTGAGAATCATCGATTTGGGTAAAAGATGGATTATCGTTTGACTCGTCACATATTGAAACTTGATTTTGTTTCTCACGAAATTTTTCCAATGTTTTAATCAACAAATTCATGTGATCATCGTAAATTTCATTCATTTGCTCAACAAAGTCAAATTTGCAATTATTAACTTGAAAATTTTCGATTTGGACTTGTTGAGAATAAGAATTGTCAATTTCGATAAACGGTAGATTATTATTTGATTCTTCGTGGGTTGAGATTTGATTATGATTTTCACGATAAGTTTTATATTTTTCAAGTAATAAATCTCCGTTATCTTTTTCCATTTCGTCAACAAAATCAAATTCATGATTATTAATTTGAAAATTTTCACTTTGAATTTGTTGATAACCAAAGTTTTCAATCATATCGCAATTGAAACTATTCCCATTGCCAAAATTATTTGAAAATCTGTTCACATTTTCGTCTTGATTTTGAAATTCATTTTGAAGCTCGAAATTGAATTGGCATGGGTTACACTCGAAATCATTTGAATTTTGAAGTGAATTACAATTTTGATTTTTTTGACTTGAACTATTGCACAAATAAGAGTTACACAATTCGTTTACACTTTGGTTTTGTTGTGTAGAGAGTTCAAGTAAAGATGAAATGCTATTTTCGAGATTTGAGGATTGATCATTGTTTTGAAAAATTTGTTGTTCGAAATTTGAATCGTTTAAACAATAGTTGTTGTTAAAATATCCATTCGAATTTGGAGTGAAATCGTATGGATTATATTGATTTTCACAACTATCGTAAAACTCACGTAAGTGGGGAAACTCGGACATTTTCAAGATTTTTTTTTTTTTTGGTTTTTTTTATAAACGAAAAATATTTACAAAGAAAATTTATTTTTGAAAAGGGAAATCGATTTTTGTTTTGTTTTCATTTTTCAAATTTTTTTTTTCGAATTTTGGTTTTTCTAATTTTTTTATGGATTTTTTTGAAATTTCAAAGAAAAGGATTTAAAAATTTCAAAAGAGAAGGAATATTTACAATTTTTTTTAGTTTTGAATTTTGAATTTTTTTGTTTTTTTTAAATATGCATGAACTAATGCAACTAAATGAATGCAAGGGTTAATTACAAATGATTTATCCTAAGTTAACCCAAAATTGTACAATCACAAATTGTCTTAAATCAACAAGATAATTCTCAGCCAGGTAACGGACAGGATTTATCGGTGCACCATGAATCACCGTAGCAATGCAGCCGAAGGTTTAAGTACCTTCAGAGGAACAACCACTATAATATTTACGAATCACCGTAATATTTATAAATGGTTATTACTCTGCCGTAGCCTAGACACCAAGAAATTAAATTGTTTAAAGAAGACAACTTGTCAATATACAGTTAAGAGCTATCGTTATTATTAATCAAGATTCTAAGATGAAATGCAAAACAGAAATTAAACGTGTATTAACAATGCAACTACAAATGAATTTTTTTTTGTTTTTGTTTTTGAATTTTTTTCTTAAAATGCAAGCAACCAACTATGCAGATTAGAACTAGAGATTAGAACACAACAGCAGAGCTTTCAGAATTTATTAGCAATTATTTTAAAGCGGAATTCTTTTTTGGCAAGCAAGCTAAGCAGTTCTTCTTTGCAGTTTCCTGCTCTGGCAACCTGAAAATGAAAACAAGATATATATGCAAAAGTTTTTTTTTTTTTTTAAAGGAAAGGAAACTTAAAAGTAGGGTTTTACTTAAAAAAAAAAAAATTGGAAATTAAAAAAGAAATTACAAACTGAAAAAAAAGTAAGAGAAGAGCTTAACACAACCTAAAAAAAAATTAAACACACACAACCCACAAATTATACCCGGCCCAAACCCACTAGTCAATTGCAAATGCCCAAACTCACCTCTTTCCTGTTAGCACGAATTTAAACATCATCTAAACATAAACACAAACTGAAGAAGGAAAAGAAGAAAGGGGGAGGGGAAAAAAGAATGAAAAAGAAAATCGCGACATGGAATCGGTGATTCTGATCTTCGAATTGGGTGTGGGCAGAGTGGAAGAGGGCGAATTCGCGAGTTGGAATTTGGAAGGGGTGGGATGTTGAAGCTCGAGTTGCTGCAGGTAGGGGTCTGGATGCGCGCCGAGGTCGCGGTGATGCGGTTTCGTGGTAGTAGCAGAGGGGATTGCAGAATCGAGGCGGTGCGATATGAAGATGGGCGAAGTTGCGATTGCTGGTTGAGGAAGTTGGTGGTGTTTCGGTTGGAGATGAGGTTCGGTGATGGTTGTTGGTGATAGAGGTTGTGGCGTTCGCGGCTGGTTCGGTGACAGTGGAATGGTGTTGTGTAGTGGCTATAGAATGTTTGAGAAAATGGATGTTTGGGGGGGTAGTGGGAGTGGCTGGAGGTGGTGATGTAGTTAAGAAGTGGGGCAGTGGTTTGGGTTGTGAGTGAATGGCGGAGATGTCAGAGTTGAGGGTGATATATCAGTGGTGGGGAAGTTGTCGACGTGGCTAGTGATCGGGTATTGGCTGTTGGAGTTTGATGAAGTTGGTTTGGCGGTCTAGAAGCTTGGTGTTTGATGTTGTATTGCGTGATATGGCTGCTTCTGGCGATGATGGTCTGTTAATGGAAATGCAGTGTGAATTTGTAGGAGGAGAATGTTGATGGAGTGGTGAACTTGTATTGACAGTGAAGTTGTGGTTTGTGGTTGATGCTGCAAATGTTTGTATTGGTGTTAGAAAGGGAAAGGTTAGACAGAGGAGTGAACTGTGAAGTTTTGTGATGGGTACAGCAAGGGGATGTAAGTGGTGGAGTGAGAAGTTTGTTGAGTTGTTGATGTTGGCAGTAGCTCAATTGAATGAAGGTTGAAGTATAGGCTGTTGCAAGCAAGTGATTTGGTAAATGTCGATTGTGGGCGGCGAGATGACGATTTCGAGTTTGGAGTCGGTTGGTGATTGATGAAGTATGCGATTGTGATGTGGGTTGGGGATGTGTGGTCAGGGGTAAAGGAGATGGTTATTTGTATGAGGATGGTGAGGCTGCAGTTGCTTGTGATATGGGTAGTGATGAAGGCAATTTGATTGGTTGCCGGAGTTTGGTGGTTTGGGGAGAAGAAGTTGGTCAGTATGGCACTAATGGTTGAACTGCAGACAGTAATGTAGGGATGAAGGTGGTAACTCGGTGATAGTCAAAGGGAGCAGTGGTTTGTGCGATGATATGCACAGTCGTATCAGCAATGGCTATTTGAAGGCAGTGATGTAAATGGGTAGGGGATTGAAGTGAAGAAGGAAGATGTGGTCTATGCAGAAGTTTGTAGTGACTGTAGGTATGTGGTTCAGTTTGTATGGTAGAGGTGTTAGTGAGTGGAAGAGAAGTGCTCAAGTTGGTTTGGTGTAAGTATGACAGTGGTTCTGATGGTAAAGAAGATTTGTGTTGTGTATGGGTGAACTAGATAACAGTTTGGTGTGGAGGAAACAGAGATGAGAATAGGATGAATGGTGCACTGTTAGAAGAATAGGTAAACAGAGAAGGGGGAATTTGCAGAGAGATATGCAGTTTGTACAAAGAAAAGAAAAGGAATGTAATTGTAAATGAAAATGCAAATTGAATGCAATAAAATATGCTTGTTTTTGAAATGCAATTGTGTATTTTTTTTTTAATATGCAAATGGAAATGCAAAATGAAAAGAAAAACAAGCACACAAACAAAATACCATAAAAATCACACGCAAACAATTTTTTTTTTGGACTACAAATTAACACAACAACAAACACACAATGAAAATTCAAACGAAATAATTCGAAGAATAGAAAATTAAAATCAAAACAATATCCCCGGCAACGGCGCCAAAAACTTGTTCGTCGACGGAAATTCTGTCGGTTTAGAAAACCGTCGAACGAATTTAAATAAAAAATAACCGCAAGCGCACGGTGTACGAATGTAGCACGCGGCGAATACGGGTCGATCCGCAGGGAATTGATGATTTTAAAATTCTACTCAATCAAATTAACCAAAGTTGAAAGAGTGGTTAACTAAAAGAAGAGAAAAATGACAAAAGAAAATAGATAAAAATATGAGAGTGTTAAGACAATTTAGAGGCAATTTCCACTCTCTAGATCACATAAATCAACAACTTGAAGTTATGATCTCTCTTTTCTAGTCATTAGTGAATTAGTTGATGTGCTTATCACAAGTATGGTATATTTGTGCTATTAATTAGCTCAATATAAACCATCAAACTATAACACAACCACTAATACACTTTTAAATTTCATAAAATATGACAACAAAGTTGAAAGCAAAATCTATTTTAAGCATGGCCTATTAACTATTAATTAGAAATATAAGCCATCAAATTTTAATTTCAACAATCACTTTCTTGCCATAATCATATGTAAATGAAGAGGCAATTTGTGTTTTGTTTGTTTAAGTATAGCCTATTTGTTATAAACAACATAGACTATCAAATTCAAAGCTAAACAACATCATTAATTCACTTCAAGTGTTTCCATTAAAGCACAAAAAGAGAGCATAAACATCAAAATGTTGCATCTACATACTAGAGAGCTTCATTACCCCTAAATTGTAGGGATTAAGCTCTCATATTTGTTATCAAATCAACAAATGTAGAAAGCAACATGAAAGCAAACAAGAAAGAAAAAGAGAGCAAAGCAAAAAAAACAAAACTAATCTACTTGCATGAAATAAGAGAAACCTACACTACAACATGAAAGTAAATGAACATGAAAAGGAAAGAGCATGTATTAAATTGCATAAAATAAAAAAGATTACAAGAAATAAAAATTGGCTAAGTAGCCATTAAAAGAGAAAGAGAGCTTTCTTTTATTTGATCTAAACTAAACTAAAGAGAAGGAGGCCTAAGAGAGACTAAGAGGGAAGAGATTATGTTACATGAAACATATGGGTATTTATACATGTATGAAACCCTAATTCATATTTTTGGGGAATACCCAAAATGCCCCTTAGGAAGTGTGGAGGCCAAGTAACCATTAACATGTCTTAATCCCCCATTAAGTGTACATGAAGCCATTAAGTCCAAAAGCATGTGCATTAGCCTTTAATTTGTACATTAAGGTAGGTGGGCAGGTGGGGTCCTCCATGTTCTTCACTTTGAATTATTTCCATCTTCATTCCTTTGTATTAATTTTGTGCATGCATATCTTCATGAAACCACTTCTATTTGAGATCAATTTCCTACAAAAATATATACAAATTTTCAATTAATTTTTCTCAAAGAAATATATGCACTTAAATGACCATTTTGCCCCTATATGAAGATGAATATGTGAAAATTTGGAATTAATATGAATTTTGGTTAAAACAAGTTAAAATACCCAATATGATCATTTATTTAATTTAAATAGAATAAATATGATGGTAAAAATATGCACAGCACATCACTTTGCATGCCTTTGAGCTATAGATTCATTATTCCCCTTCCCGTAGGGACCTTCAGGTTCTCTACCATGATTCTTAAGTTTGTGTTTTGATTCTCGCTTCAACACTCGACATTATCAGTATAATGCTCCCTTCCGTACTCAATATTCAGATCGACTATGTTGCTCTCACCAAACACGTCGTACCGACATGATTGGATCTTTTGGTGTGTTGAGGGATTCATTCCAACTTGTTTTCCTTTGTTTCTTTATGCATAAGCTCTGCCTCCTAGCCTCCCATTCTGATTTCCAATAACTTTGGTTGCGCTTTGTCATTCCATCTTTTGAAAGAATCTATTTCATCATCTCTCCTTGCAGAGCCATTAATCCCTCTTGCATCCATGTCATCATCCTTTTCATTAAATCTTTGGTAACACAGATTGAAAAAGGGTTTGAACATAAGGGCACCTCCTGGCTACCACCATGTTTGTTTTAACTTCCTCCAATAATAGCTTTCCTTGTAACATAAATATAGTTATATCATTAATTTATCTATTCGCATACGCAAACAAATTTGATTAGTTGTTCGATCGTGGACAAATAGTTGATTAAATGTTGTTTGAGGTTTAGAATAAAGTAATGCAACTAGTTTAACTTTTCTTGTAACAAATAATTAATAACTATGATTGAATTTAACCAATTTAATAACTAATATTTGAAAATTAACATCAATATTTATAGAAGGAAAGTGGGAAGAAAGTTTGAAAATTACATGTGATGTATCCGCACTTACGCTCGACGTAAGAAATATGTTATACCCAATCACTCCATTTTGGAGTAGGCAAAAACTTTTTGAATGAGCACCAATAAATGTTATGTCATATTTATTTGAGATTAGTTGGACATAATTCTTGCAGAATGCCTTTTATTTGCATTTTTACTATACTTGAAAGGGCCTTAAGATTATAAAATGCTCTAACTTAATATTGAAATAATTTTGTTCTCATATATATTTAAACTCTAGATCTTTAAAAAAACAATTTCCAACCTCAAATATTACACGAAGTTTAGTGTTAAAATGGAAATACCAATTAGCATTTTCAAATCGAACTTAAAAATTAAGACCAAATCACATACTACTTTATATGTTCTCTACTTTTTTCTAATTTCTAAAACATGTAATCAATACAAAATTAAATGATCACATTATGCCATATTTTTGATAAACTAGCATGTACAAATACATTAGTTTAGTCGCCATATTATGTGACTGATGTACAAATATACATAAAACTAAATAGTTCATTAACTTGGCATTTGAACTAGACTCAAAAAGTATAAGATAATTTAACACCAAACAAAATAAAATTTGAATATATTTTTAGGAAAAAAACAATTATTAGAAGAAAAAAAATAGGTAAAAAAGTTTCAAAACTCACATATTTAGAAGTATGGTATATTTCAAATTGAAAACCTAAAATAGACCAAAACTCAGTTCTTACATCATATTGGTTGATTGCAATGGTTACAGAAGTTAAAGCATAGCAGAGTGATGGAAAATGTTTGCATTATCCTTGGGTTTCCTACATATTTAGAAGTGAAAAGAAGTATAGAAAATATGTAAGACACATGTCAAATCCTCCAAACCAATTGAATGCGGTTCAATAAAATACTACATTAAATTCTAAATTAAGACCCAATCTCAATCTAAAATTCTAAAACAATAACTATAACCTAAAACGAAATTGATGCCCCTAGTTATAATAATGAATATATTGGTGCAAAAACAATCATTTATATGGAAATAAGTAAATTTCACATCTAATTTAAGAGAATAAAATAATCTCTTTAATTATTTTATGCATATCTAATATGGAATATTATTTTGAGTAGGTCCAAACTTGAGCTTTTCTTGTAATATAGTTTTTATCTTCTAGATGAGATTTCGTATCATAAATAACAATCGAAAATGAGCTTAGACAGAAAAAAATACCAAGCTTGATCCATAATGCTTTGTAATTAGAGTTTGATGGAATTAAATATGCATTATTGAAGCGGATTTTAGACTAAGTCGGAATAAGACAGTATAACCTTATGGACATTTTACATAGCCATTAGTTTTGGAAATGTTGGAAAACTTCTTTGGAACAAGGTTAACTATGTCAAGGGAATTCAATCACAAGACCTACAATTTCATACTCGAGAGACAAACAACAGTCCACATAGGAATTTAATAAACACGGGAAATATTCAATCGAAATATCACTAATGTAATGAAAATTTCTTTATGTGAAAGAGAAATAAGGATTGCAATTTTACTCAACGAAAAAAAATGAAGAAATTGGGTAGTGGTTAACCATAGTACTTTATAGAATGTAGCTAACCTAAGTAATGGATTTTGAAACTCTTCTATCTATTTAAAAGAATGGAATTTGTTTGGCCCAATCCATTATTTATATACATTTATGACTATGTACTCCTTTAATAATTTTAGTTTCCAAGGGTTTTAAGAACAAATTTTCTTATCACAAAATTTGAAATTTAAAAAGTTAAAAACTAGAAAATATTAAGAAATTTATTCAACTTATTAGATTTCTAAACTGTAAATGCGTAATTAAAGACACATTTTTTTCTACTGTTAAAGTATATGGAAAATGGACTAAACTTACTGAATGTGAGAATTTAACAAAGGTAAGGCCACATTTTTATTTTTTGTTTAAAGGAATTTTCAAAGCGAGTAAAGGTAAATATCATCATAAAAAATATAATAATTTTCAGTTTACTCATATTAGATATTAAATTGATAAATATCTTTAATGACCAAGCTGATTCAATAAGCCAAAGCTAAAAATATATTAGTAATAATATATGTATATTGCTATGTGGAAACTAATTTTGCAATTAATTAGATTACCTTTCTTGCATAAGGTATTGATTTTTGTTCAAAATAATTAACTACTTTTGTTACTAGATCAAGAAAAAATTTCAAATCTCATCATTTCGATTTTTCAAATAAATCCCATTACAAAAGAGAATAATTTATTTATAAATTTATAATTATGATTTTCCATATAGATAATTGTTTGGGAGTACTTTTTACCAAAAGACATAATAGAAGCATAGAAAAATATATAGTAGGTCCCGTTAAAGTGGTCGTTGCCACTAAGCAATTTCTCTCCACTTAAAATAAGTTCAGTGTAGTGACACCTCACTTTTACATAGAGCACTACAATACTAAAATACCGAACCTCACATGAATAGTTAAGAATATAGTCTTTTCTTTTAGGTGGGCCCCACTAAGTTCATACTTTATGTGTGAAATGAATTTGCGAGCACAATAGAAATGTTCTTGTAATGTTTTTAGTTCTCGAACCTATAATGACGATGTGAAAGGCAGTCTTGTGAAAGTTACTCTTCCATTTATAGAAAATTCTCACTTATTGTCTTCAATTGTCACATCTTCTTCTTTTGTTAGGCCTTATGTAAGGAATAGAGAAATCTAGACACTTTGAGAATGGGATGTGAAAACCAAGTTCTTAATGTTTTACGTTTTAAAATATTTCTAAGCAAAAAACAAGCTTCTTTTACAATACCTCCAATTCTGATTGTTTCTAGTTTTCTAACCCTCTCATATATTGTCCTAAACACAATAAGGATTTTACTGTTTATGAGTAGAAGCACGATTAAAGTTATTTATGTATATATGTATGTATGTTCAAAAAATTTACCTTCTATAGAATTTTTATAACGTTTGGACTTATTAACTATTCTTATGCGATGGTATAGTGTGTGATCATTAGATGGTAAGATGAATTTATGAATAAAAAATTCCATATCCTAATTATAAATTTATAATTTAAATATATTTTTTATACACTGAGAGGTTGTAATTTTTATTTTTTCTTAGATATATGATAAGAAATCAATTTCATTACGCGTGATTATATTTAAAGTTTTCACTGAATAAGACCCAAAAAGTGAAAATCATTTAACGTTGTTGTAAACAAATATTGAAAAATTCATTAGGCTTATTTCGGTATGAATGATTTATGTTTTTTTTTAACACAAGTGGTCTGATAAATAATTCATTTAATATATTAGCATGGATATATGTATATTATTAAGTAGAAACTAACTTTGTTAAATGACTTATCTTATAGTTGTGGCATAAGATAAATAGTTCATTCAAATTTTATTAAAATATTTATAAGTGGATTAAAGAAACTAAACTATTAAGTTCATAATTTTGCAATGAACCTTATTATAAAAGACTAAAACTTATTTACAACCTCATATATTTTATACCTCATACCTACAATATGTTAACATAAACACTCTATACTAGGGAAGAAGTCATTCGCATGTAGTGTATAATAGGTCCCACTCTAGTGGTGGGTCCCATAGAGTAGCTTCCTTATATATATGGACAAGTTTACTCGAGAAACGTTATATCGACATGGTGAAACACATAGTGGATCCTATATTTGTCATGGGTCTTACTAAGTACTTTAATTTACATGTAAAATTTACAGATGAGCATAGTAGCAATGCTCACATAAGGGTGGAATGTAGTTTTCTATGTAACTTCGGTTGTTATACAAGAAAAATCCATGTGTTAATTACCCACTTTATAAAATTCACTCTTCCTATCTCTATAAACTATCAAATGTTGTCCCTAATTTTCCACCTCCTACTATTTTTGAAGGTCATATAAGAATAACATATACATCTGGAATTGAGAGCGTGAAGTGTGGAAAAAATATGTTCTTCATTTTTTAGGATTCCAAATAAGATCTCTAAACGATAGGTTTATTTTCTAATACATTTCGTATCGATTCTTTCTAGTTTTCTCACTGTTTCATATATGGTTATATACACATTATGCATTACATTATTTACTAGTATTTTAAGGGTAATGAAATTAGACGTATAAATGGAACTTATATTGGGATTTCTTACAAAATTAGAATAAATTTTGACTTGTACACCGTATAGTAAGATGAATTGGTAACGATTATTAAATGTTAAAATAAATATGTGATTTGATTTTCTCTATGATCGGATGCCAAAATATTTTTCTTCATTTTATGATTTTTTTCAATTATCCATAAACATTTGTTTTTAATTTTACTATAAATAATTATTTTTTAATTTTTTTTGGATGAAACTTGCAAAGTTAATGGGTTGACTATCTTTGTAAATACATTAAAAAGTTTCAACTTAAGCATAATTTATACAAACTAGGTATAAATAATAAATTACCTAGCTCATCTAATAAATTAATGCTACCTAATATATTAGCACTAATATGTATATAATTTCGTAAGAATTAATGCTGTTCAATTTCTTATGTTAGCTTTCTTGTATACAATAATAGGTTTTAGTTGAATTTTATCACTAGTTTTATTACTTGTACCTAAAATCTTAATGTTTTTAAGTTTCCAAATGAATCACATTAGGAATGAATGTAGTTCACCTAAGAATTATCTATTTGATTTTCAGTCCTAGTAATATTTTAACATAAATGCTACTACAATCGATAAAAAGGTCATAAACAAAGTAAAATATGCGGTAGGTTCCACTAAATCAGTTGGTTTTACCGACCAATATTTCTTTTCACTTGAAACATGTTCTGTATGGCAATAGTTAGTTTTAACAAAGTGTAATACTTTACTTGAAAAAGAGTTCCAGTAAAATAGTGAAATACATATTAGTCCTCATCTTATTGTAGGTTCAAAAATAAGTATTTTGCACATGGAACCCAATGGTGGTGTGTAATAATAATGCCAACATAATAGTCAAAATATTATTTTCCATGACATTTCAAATATTTTACCTACAAAAAAATTATGCGAAATAAGCAGCCTCATGGAAGTCATTCTTCTTATTTCAATAATTTCTTACATGTTAGCTTTAATTTTCATTACTTAATCCTAGTGTAGGCCATATGAATAGGAGAGAGAAATCAAGTATTTTTGAGAATCAGATAGTTAGAAAAAGTTATGATCGTTTTTGTAAAAACCCGCATATTTTACGATTGTATATTTAAATATTTTATTTAAATATAGCATCGTTAGTCGGATTTTAGTCCGAAATGCTACTTTTTGCAAACAGTCGAATTAGGACTCGAGACCTCTTCCATTGAGTTTGAAATGACGTTTGCGACCTTTTTGAGTATAAATATCGATATGTTTGGAGTTAGCTTGAATTTTGACATTTTCACTTAGGGCTTTGGGTTAGGGTTTCAGCCCAATAACTTAACATAAGAACCTAGCTCCATCCCCTCTCCTCTTCATTCATTCTCATTTCCTAACACTTCAAGCTTTAAGCAAAAATGGGGGGAGAGAAAAGAGATTAGGAATTCCTAAGCCCTAGCTTCATTTGCAAATCCACGTTTTAGCTCCAAAATCAAAGAGAAGCTTAGGAAAGCATCTCCTTCTTCTTCCCCATCTCAATCTCTCTCCAATTTCATAAATTTCCTATGACCTAATTTGGGAAATTATTGTTTATGATCTTAGATTGGAGCTTTTAGAGTTAAGATCGAAGAGTGGTCGATCTTCCTTTGTTTTCAAGCCTCTTCATCCTTATTTTTGAGTATAAGGTGAGTTTTTGAACTCACATCTACTCCTGTAGCTATCATTGATGTTAGGTATAAATTCCTAATACTTATTTATGTTCATTTGCTTTTGATTTCGATTGAATTGGTGAATATTCCAATTTTTGGTGTTTTGAGGTCAAGTCTTTAAAAATCCAATCTTTGATGTTGAACATGTTAGTGGGGTGTTTCGGAGAGCCATACAGGACTGGGTTGTCGCCAGGCATAAATCCCTAGTTGTCATTGCTCGCCCATTTGCTTACATTCTGTGTTATGGTTTTGCCCCCACAAGGGGGCTAGGCTGAAACTACTGATGAAGCAGTTTCAATCGACTGAACCAGAGGGTCGGTTGACTGAACCAGAGGGAGAAAATTCTCTGTCCCCGTATAAGTCGACTGACCTGATGGTCCAGTCGACTGACCTGGAAACCTGAAAGTTTCCAGGTTCTGTGTCAGTTGACTGACCATCTGGTCCAGTCGACTGACCTGCTTGCTTCAGCTCACTTTGCCTATTTTGTTTGAGATTCCAATTTTAGGCAATTCGTGATTATATGATTTGTCGTTATCATTAATTATCGAATTTGATGATTTCCACTTCGGGATTTTTGGGAATATCCATTTTGATGGCTTTTACATCGAGTTCTATGGATTTGATTCATGTCTTAGTATGAGAATATTTGGTGACTGATTATTTCTACGATCATTTTTGCGACTTGTCACTTTGAAATACAAAGGTTTCTGTACTAGCAGTAAATATCAAGACTCTTTCATTAAAATGATTTCAACTCTACTTTTAATACAAAGCTCGTTTATAAAACCGTTTCCTAACCTATTAGTATATGCAAACCTTTTCTCCATTCGTTTGAGAAATCTAATTAAACGGCTTAGTAAAACAATTGGTATGAAAAGTTTGCATTTACTTCGTCATTTAATTTTTGGACTTGTTCGATTGAAACTCTTATGACAATTTTTGAGTGGAAACCTACAATTTGTACGTAAATATTTAAGTTAAGCCAGTGGTTTTGGGACATGAAGCTAAACTCATTTATTTGCTAGCTTAGTGTAATTGGCACTTCTGGATGATCGATGATGACCATTTTGTGATTTAGACTTGCGATATGCGTTGTCTCTTTGTCCACGTAGGGGAATATACCTTGTTTTATTGAGTTTCATCTCATTTCTTTTATAGGCTAACGATCTATTAGTTCCTTGGAGTTTCGACTCATTTTTGTGGGCTAGCGACCCATGCTATTTTATGGAGTTCGGTTCGTCGGACGTATCGTTGTGCTACGTCGTTGTCCGGCTTATCAGGTTCACCGGGCGTACCCTTATACTACGTTGTTGTTCCAAATTATTTGAGTTTCAGGTTCCTCGGGCATACCGATATTGTACTACGTCGTTGCACCGACTCTATGGTTTGCGACCACGGGTTAGCGACCCGTTTTTGATACACATGTTGGTGAGTTTTTATGCTCCCATTTTATGATAGGCCTCCCCCTTTGTGATTTCTGGATTTCTAGTCGATGATTTCTAGAATTTGTGATTCACCAATTTTGTGATTGGCATTGATATTTTTGTCAATATTTGTGGTATGGAGAACAAAATAAAGAACATGTCATTCTTTTTGATGTTATGAGATTTTTGAGATATTGTATGATTTTGGTTGATTTTCTAATGTATACTTTTCGCTGTTATCATACTTTTTTGTCATATCTCTTATTCTATCTCATTTTATCTGATATTTATAGCTAGACTAATCCGTTTATTATTTTCTTATTAAATAATACTAGGGTCAGACCGAGATGCTACAGGTGCTTCTGCTTGACTCCTTATCAGGGATCATCATCTGACTTTTGTCTAACTACATTAGATTGGTAGTTTTTGTTGTTATACATTTGAGATAGAGACTCCTTGATGTATACATATTCTTTTGTCTAGCACTTGTACCTATTCTTTTGTGATACTGTGGATCTTGTTTGACCACTACTCTGATGTACACTTCAATGTGTTATATTCATATCAATTTCCGCCTTTGTGATATGGATATATGTGACTGATTTGTTTTATGCTTATTTCTATACTTGTTTCCGAAGATTATATATTGCCACTATGTAGTAGCTTTGAGTTTGTATCGGTATGTCGGAATTCCTCTTGAATTGAAATGCATGTTGTACTATCTGACATATCGATGCTCGCATAAAGCAATTACACGGATGGTCGCTCCTCAACAGCCTTATCCTTCGTGCTAGTTGACGGCATTACCTCGTAGTATCCTTCGCTAGCGTGAGCATAGAGGTGGGGCGTCACAGCTTGGTATCAAAGCCAAACTTCGGAACTATGTAGAATAATCTAGCAAGGATCATTGTCCTAAGTTTTTCTTAGGAGTCGTGCCTTAGGAATTTATCCGAGTCATAGGACTCGTTCTATCCTACTTTCTTTTATGATGTCTTGTTTTATCAATCATGATTGTTTGATATTCATTTTGTTAATAACCTTTTTCTTCTTCTTTCTTTCTTAAAGAAGAGAAATGGTTAGACCAGGCCATCCCAGCGCCGGTCAATCCAATCCTACTCCTCAAGATGGAGTATTTATGTCTGTCCAACAGCTTCTAGATCTTGCAAAGAATGCTCAAACTTTCGTACCCATTCTGGAGCCTACTCACCCAAAACCTAGATTTGCACGCCTATGTAGTGACTATACAAATTTGGGTGGAAAGCCGTTCAAGGGTTCCGAGGGCAATTATCGAAGTCCAAGCTTAGCTTAGAACATGCAATCGCATCTTTTCTCGCATGAATCTCATTGATCTGTATCGAGTCCAAGTGGCTTTTAATATGTTCCAAGAAAGAGCATTAGATTGGTATGAGCTTCAGATTTATGAAATTATTCAAGCGGATCTTACTTTGAAGCAATTCTGAGAAAGTTTTGAATCGAAATTTGTGTCGAAAGGTGAAAAAGTAACTTTAGCTCGGCGCTTTATTGACCTTGTTCAAGGTGAATCTTCTGTGGCAGATTATGTCGCATCTTTTGAATCCCTCTCTAAATATGGAGTCGAGTATGTGAATACCCATTGAAGAAAAATCAAAGGTTTGTCTATGGCTTGAATAAGAATCTCAAAAGGCCATTACCTCTAAAATTAGAAGTTTCTTTCGACCAGCTTGTTGATATCACTCTTCGACTCGAAGAGGCCGATAAAGAAGATGATGTTGAAGTTATGGGTGTCAAACCGAACTGTAACAACAGCAAGAGGAGGCCTATTAAGTTCAAAGGCCCTTATCCCAATAAGAAAGGGAAGTAGGAAACTCCAATAGCAAAGACTTCTACGCCTAGTCATGGGAAATGCTACAATTGTGGTTCTAAGGACCATTTTGATAATAGATGTCTGAAACCTCTCTTTGGTCATTATTGCAAAAGTTCAGGTCATCTTTTGTCTTCTTGCCCCAAACTTCAAAGTAAGAGCGAGGGAAAGCTAAATGTTGTTCAAGCCCCTAGTAACACTTCACCTGGTCAAGGTATTTCTCATTCTATCCTTGATGGCATTATTATGTTTCATGATCATCCTATTTGAGTTCTTTTTGATACGTGTGCATCCCATTCTTTTATATCAAAAGAACTTGTTGATACTTTTTCTTTGAGTGTTATGGCTTTAATGACTTCTTTGAGAATTGTGAATCCGCTTGGTGAATCTGCAATACTCAGTTTGCTTTGTAAAGATGTCAAGATTATTTTATCTGATTTTTCTTTCCAAGCCGATTTGCATGTCATGCGTTACTTAGGCTTTGGAATGATTTTGGGAATGGATTGGCTTAACCGTTATGAAGCCTATATCTTATGTCCTGAAAGGACTATTCATCTTCGACACCCTCAATCTGTTAAGCAGATTTCTATTGTTATTAATGATTCGGATTCTAAATTGGCAGCATCCTTGTATTCTCTAAACCCTCATGATGACGATAATGATCACGAGGAAGATGTCATTTCTCTCATTCATGTTGTTCGTGAATTTTCCGACATATTTGAGCCCGTTTTAGGATTACCACCTAAGCGACTAATTGAGTTCAGAATTAATCTAATCCCTGGAGCTCTACCTATCACTCGTCCCTCTTATAATATATCTAATAAAGAAAATGAGAAGGTGCATAAGCAATTATCCGAATTGGAGGCGAAGCAGTTTATTAGTTCTAGCACCTCTCCTTGGGGAGCTTCAGCTATTTTTGTGAAGAAATCCGAAGGCACACTTAGGCTTTGTGTTGATTACCGCAAGCTTAATGATCTTACCATTAAAAATAAATATCCTTTACCTCGGATTGATGATTTATATGACCATCTTTGCGGTGCAAGAGTCTTTTCATAGTTAGACTTAGCAACCGGTTTTCATCAGCTTCGTATCGTAGAGGATATCATTCCTTTGACATCGTTCCGTACTCGTTATGGATCTTACGAATGGCTTGTTATGCCATTTGGTTTAACGAATGCCCCAGCCTATTTTGTTGACCTTATGAATCGAGTTTTCAAAGACTTCCTCAATCAATTTGTTTTCATCTTTATAGATGATATTCTTGTTTATTCTAAAACCGAGGAGGAGCATGAAAAGCATCTTCGAATTATGTTGGAAACTGTTAGGAGCAATCAATTAAAAGCAAAATTTTCAAAATGCCACTTTTAGCAATCTCGTGTGAAGTTTCTCGGTCATATTATTTCTGAATCCAGAATTTCTGTAGATCCTTTAAAGATTGAAGCGATTCAAAATTGGAAGACCGGAGAGTATGATGGAAATCCGTAGTTTTCTCGGATTAGTGGGTTATTACCGTCATTTCATAAAAGGCTTTCCATAAAATTTCGTGCCTCTTATTAGTTTGACAAAGAAGGGAGTTAAATACATTTGGTCAGACAAATGTGAAGCTTCTTTTCAGATATTAAAAGAACTCCTTTCCGATGCTCCTATTCTTGTGATTCCCGTAGGGAACCAAGATTTTATTATTTATGTCCATGCTAGTCGTGTTTGTTTGGGAGCCGTTCTTACGCAAAGGGAATGTGTTATTGCTTATGCCTCTAGGCAATTAAAGCCTGCCGAGACAAGGTATGCCACTCATGATTTAGAGCTTACGGCTATTATTTTCGCCCTTAAAATTTGGCATCATTATCTTTTGGAAGAGAAATTTGTTCTCCAAAACGATCGTAAATCTTTGAAGCATTTATTTTCTCAAAAGTAACTTAATTTGCGTCAACATCGTTGGCTCGAGTTCCTTGCATCTTATGATCTTTATATTCTTTATACTCCCAAAAGGGGAATCGTGTTATCGATGCTCTTAGTTGTAAGCAACAACCGGTTGTTTCTATGATGATATATGAATGGAATGATCTCTGGATTTCGTCCACTTGCGAGATTCGAGATCGTGAATCCAGTTTATGTTCATCTCTTGTCCTATGTAGCCTTAAGGCTCATCCTTCTCTTTTAGACTGCATTCTTGAAGCTCAAAACCTAGATCCCGAATTGGCTCTTCTTAGCCGAAGTTGTAGGGATAAAATTGATATTGAAGGTTTGAATGACTTTGATATTAATGCTCGTGGCGGTATACGAAAATTTAGTAGACTTATCGTGCCAAATATTAGTGATCTTCGTAAAGACATTTTAGAAGATTCTCATCATTCTAAATTTACCACTCATCCCGGTAGTAGTAAAATGTACGCGGATATGAAGCGGCTTTATTATTGGGATGGGATGAAATCTGATATTGCTAACATCATTAAGCGTTGCATGACTTGCAAACTTGTTAAGGACGAGCATCAAAGGCCTGGTGGGTTATTGCAATCTTTGGACATTCCAATTTGGAAGTAGGACCAATTTTCCATGGATTTTATTGACGGACTTCTCCGTTCTCGTTTGGGCTATTGTAGTCTATGGGTGATAGTTGATAGACTTACTAAATCCGCCCATTTTTTTCCCGTTCGGTCCAATCGGATCGTACCTCTTTTGGCCATGCTCTTTATTAAAGAAATTGTTAAATTGTATGGACTTCCTACTTCTATTATTAGAGATCGTGTTTCATTGTTTACTAGTGGATTTTGGAAGAGTCTTCAAAAAGATTTGGGAACGAAGCTAAATTTTAGCACTGCTTATCATCCTCAGTCCGATGGACAAACCGAGCGTGTGTATCAAGCTCTTGAAGATCTTCTTCGTGTATGTATTCTTGATTTTGGTGGAAGTTGGGAAGATCATATTTGTCTTGTGATTTTTCCTATAATAATAGCTTCCAATCTAGTATTGGTATGGCACCTTTTTGAGGCACTCTATAGAAGGCCATGCCGATTTCCTTCTTATTAGCTTGAGGCCAGAGAGAAGCTGGTTTTAGGTCCACATTTTATTCGTGATTCCACAGAAAAGATTGACCTTATTCGTCACATGATGAAATAAGCTCAAAGTAGACAAAAATCCTATGTGATAACCGGAGAAGGAAATTGGAATTTTCTATCGGAGATTTGGTGTTTATTCGTGTTTCACCTATGAAGGGAGTTGTGCGTTTCAGTCGATCGAGAAAATTAGCACCTCGATATATTAGTCCTTTCCCATCACCGAACGTATTGGTTCCTTGGCTTATTGCCTTTTATTACCGTCTCAATTTTCTGCTATTCATGATGTGTTTCATGTTTCTCAATTACGAAAATGCCTTAGAGATCTCGATTCTATACTTAAGCCCGGTGTTGTGGAAGAAATTGAAGTTTCGCCTAATTTGACTTATGAGTAACATCCTATTCGTATTATTGCTTCGGATGTAAAACGCCTTCGAAATAAAGATGTCCCTCTTGTGAAAGTTCAATGGTCCTTAAATCTTAAGGATTGTTCTTGGGAATCTAGAGAATTCATCGAGCGAACACATCCAAACTTACTCTCTTGTGCTCTTTGAGGTGAAATTTTATTTCAAATCTCTTTTGTGTTGATATGCTTTTATGATTGTTACTTTTATTTTTTCTTCTTAAATATTGCGAGTACGTAATTTCTTTAAGGAAGGGAGTCTGTAACAACCCGCATATTTTACGATTGTACATTTAAATATTTTATTTAAATATAGCATCATTAGTCGGATTTTAGTCTGAAATGCTACTATTGCCAAACAGTCGAATTAGGACTCGAGACCCCTTCCATTGAGTTCAAAATGACATTTGCGACCTTTTTGAGTATAAACATCGATATGTTTGGAGTTAGCGTGAATTTTGGAATTTTCACCTAGGGCTTTGGGTTTGGGTTTCAGCCCAATAACTTAACATAAGACCCTAGCTCCACCCCCTCTCCTCTTCATTCATTCTCATTTCCTAACACTTCAAGCTTTAAGCAAAAATGGGGGGTGAGAAAAGAGATTAGGAATTCCTAAGCCCTAGCTTCATTTGCAAATCCAAGTTTTAGCTCTAAAATCAAAGAGAAGCTTAGGTAAGCATCTCCTTCTTCTTCGCCATCTCAATCTCTCTCCAATTTCAGAAATTTCCTATGACCTAATTTTGGAAATTATTGTTTATGATCTCAGATTGGAGCTTTTAGAGTTAAGATTGAAGAATGGTTGATCTTCCTTTGTTTTCAAGCTTCTCCTTCCTTGTTTTTGTGTATAAGGTGAGTTTCTGAACTCACATCTACTCCTACATCTATCATTGATGTTAAGTATGAATTCTTAACACTTATTTATGTTCATTTTCTTTTTATTTGGATAGAATTGGTGAATATTCCAATTTTTTTGTGTTTTGAGGTCAAATCTTTAAAAATCCAATCTTTGATGTTTGAACACGTTAGTGGGGTATTTCGAAGAGCCATACAAGACTGGGTTATCGCTAGGCATAAATCCCTAGTCGTCGTTGCTCGCCCATTCGCTTACATTCTGTGTTATGGGTTTTGCCCCCACAAGGGGGCTAGGCTGAAATTGTTGATGAAGCAGGTTTAGTCGACTGAACCAGGGGTCAGTTAACCGAACCAAGGGGTAGAAAATTCTCTGTCCCCGTATCAGTCGACTGACCTGATGGTCCAATCGACTGACCTGGTAACCCGAAAGTTTTTAGGTTCTTTGTCAGTCGACTGACCTACTTGCTTCAGTCCACTTTGCCTATTTTGTTTGAGATTCCAATTTTAAGCAATTCGTGATTATCTGATTTGTCGTTATCATTTATTATCGACTTTGATGATTTCCACTTCGGGATTTTTAGGAATATCCATTTTGATGGCTTCTGCATCGATTTTTATGGATTTGATTCACGTCTTCGAATGAGAATATTTGGTGGTTGATTGTTTCTACGATCATTTTTGTGACTTGTCACTTTGAAATACAAAGGTTTCTAAACTAGCAGTAAATATCAAGAATCTTTCATTAAAATGATTTCAACTCTAATTTTAATACAAAGCTCGTTTATAAAACCGTTTTCCAACCTATTAGTATATGCAAACCTTTTCCTCATTCGTTTGAGAAATATAATTAAACGGTTTAGTAAAAAAAGTGGTATGAAAAGTTTGCATTTACTTCATCGGTTAATTTTTGGACTTGTTCGATTGAAACTCTTGTGACAATTTTTGAGTGGAAACCTACAATTTGTTCGTAAATAGTTAAGTTAAGCCAGTGGTTATGGGACGTGAAGCTAAACTCGTTTATTTCCTAGCTTAGTGTAATTTACACATCTTGATGATCAATGTTGATCATTTTGTGGTTTAGACTTGCGATATGCGATGTCTCTTTGTCCACGTAGGGGACTATACCTCATTTTATTGAGTTTCGTCTCATTTCTTTTATAGGCTAACGACCTATTAGTTCCTTGGAGTTTCGACTCATTTTTGTGAGCTAGCGACCCATGCTCTTTTATGGAGTTCGGTTTATCGGATGTCCCATTGTACTACGTCGTTGTCTGACTTATCAGGTTCATCGGGCGTACCGTTGTACTACATCGTTGTTCTGAATTATTTGAGTTTCAGGTTCATCGGGCGTACCGATATTGTACTACGTCGTTACACCGGCTCTATGGTTAGCGACCATAGGATAGCTACCCGTTTGTGATACACGCGCTGGTGCATTTTCATGCTCCCATTTTGTGATAGGCCTCCCCCTTTGTGATTTCTGGATTTCTTGTTGATGATTTCTAAAATATGTGATTCACCAATTTTGTGATTGGCATTGATATTTTTTTCAATATTTGTGGTATGGCGAATAAAATAAAGAATATGTCATTCTTTTTTATGTTATGAGATTTTTGAGATATCGTATGATTTTGGTTGATTTTCGAATGTATACTTTTCGCAGTATGGCATTACGGTTATCATACTTTTTGTCATATCTCTTATTCTATCTCATTTTATCTGATATTTACAGCTAGACTGATCCGTTTATTACTTTCTTATCAAATAGTACTCGGGTCAGGCCGAGATACTACAGGTGCTTCTGCTTGACTCCTTAGCAGGGATCATCATTTGACTTTTGTCTAACTACATTAGATTGGTAGTTTTTGTTGTTATACATTTGAGATAGAGACTCCTTGATGTATAAATATTCTTTTGTCTAGCACTTGTATCTATTCTTTTGTGATATTGTGGATCTTGTTTGACCACTACTCTGATGTACACTTCTATATGTTATATTCATATCTATTTCCGCCTTTGTGATATGGATATTTGTGACTAATTTGTGTTTTTCTTATTTTTATATTTGTTTTCAAAGATTATATATAGCCACTGTGTAGTAGCTTTGAGTTTGTATCGGTATGTCGGAATTCCTCTTGAATTGAAATGCATTTTATACTATCTGACATATCGGTGCTCGCACAAAGCAATTACACAGAAGGTCGCTCCTCAATAGCCTTATCCTTCATGCTAGTTGACGACATTACCTCGTAGTGTCGCTGGCTAGCGTGAGCATAGCGGTGGGGCGTCACAATTTTATTTTAGATTTCAAAATATTTTTCACTAGTTGATAAGTTCATTTTCCAATACCATCCATTTTAATGAATACAAATTTTATGTTCTATTGGATGTAAAAAAGGTGACAAAAACAAAATTTCATATTTGAAATTTTGTCTTTAAATTTTTACATAATGGTGGTGATATTCAGATTTTCACACTATAATTGTATGTATTTACATTGAAGGATTATTAATTGGTAAGATGATTTTTTGCATATAATGGTAAGCATCCTGACTAATGTTGATACCTTATAATAATTTTCTTTATCATAGGGTTTTGAAATTATTTTTTCATTTCTCAAATACCTCAAATAACCAATCAATTTTTATCTTTATTTATATTCCATAATAGGAGTTATGGTGAAAAAATATAAAAAAATTAGATGAACCCTTAGGTATATAATTAAGAAATTAGTTTTAATAAATGTATTTGTATTTGAATAAAAAATGTAGCTACTAATGGAAGAATTCATGATGTGGGGTCACGCATGTATATGTGAAATGTGTTTTACTACTTTGAAAGAAAGACCTATAAAACGATTAAAAAAGAAATAAAAAAATGGCTAGAAGAAGCTAATATACTAACATCAATATAGGGTCCTCTAAGTAAAAACTAGATATCGGGGCATTGCACTCTATAATACCAACATCTCACGATTTCATAGAATTTTGCCTCAGATTTGATCTGTCAGTTTACTAGTATTTTTCTTAAATTTTCCTATATCCCCTTGGATCTTTATCTATGATAAGTTTTGATAGCCAAAATATTAGCCTAATACCCCCAAATGATAGTTTTTATTAGAGATTTCAATCATATATTGAAAAATTGTATTTATAAACTTTAAATCAGCATGAAATATGTAAAATAGAAGAAGTAAAGTAAGAAAACCAAGAAAACATTATTTTTTATAGTGGTTTGGCTATGCTTCAGCATTTTTGATAATACTTTATTATTTGAGTCCCTCAATCTTTACTAAGATTACATGTGCAAATTCATATTCAATCCAAAGAATGGTAGAGTAGAGTTTCCACTTGGAACGAATAAGAAAAATCAAAAAGTATCCCCACTTTCCACCTGTATATAGATGAAGTAGGGTGTAATTAGGCCTTAATACCATCAGATTGTAGAAGAAATTTTCAAATGCATAATCTAAGATATTAAGAAATAAATTGACCAATTCAAAAAGCATTTTTGAGTGGTACAGATCCATATGTGGGACGGCATAAATCCATGGTCTTGGTCCACCTCTTGTATTTTCTTCTATATTGCTTGAGTCTTGTTGTTTATTCCTCAATCTAACTTCCTTTGATGTTTTTAAGCTTGTTCTTTATGTTACTCATTGAGAAAGTTAACTTTATGGAGGGAATCAATGAGTCGAAACTAATTCATGGGCTTAACAAAATTTCTCTTTATTCTTCCTTGCATTGATGTTTCCACTATAATTAGGAGTTTCTAGGAAAAATTATCAACTTGGGGGATCATACCTATGATGATCTTCTTCCACCTTCAACAACTAAAATTATGCATAAAATTATAATGTTGCACCATAAAGGTACCCGATCGGTGGATGGAAACCATCGAGGGTAAAACCAATCTACTGATCGATCAATCGTTAACCTGGAAACTATCTCACAATGCATAGACAATATATAATACCAACAAGATATAAAACAAGCTTGATCGTAGCATAATCAAATGAATTAAAAAATAATCGAAGTGTAGCAAAGGTTCATTAGGTACAAGATAATTAATAGTAGCTGCATACAACTACACAATGGAAATAAGTGGAAGTGGTTGTACTAGAATAACATATATAAGAAAGTGCAAGCCTCATGCTTCATTCTCCATACAGCTCCATGCACAATCTGCATACCTCTTGGTCTACTAATTTAACAGTACCCGAGATATATGAAGGAATACTAATAACCTTAGTTCAAGCAACAGTTTCGTAGGAGCATTGTTTAAGCCTCAAAATTAGATATAAATTTGATATATCATAATAGAGAAATACGATATATAAAGTCATATCTGACATGCTCCTACAACTAATAAGTCAGCAATAGAAATAAAATATATATTAACATGATATCATCTATATAGGGTATATTTCTCCTTTGAGTAGAAATTAGGGTGATGGGGTATTGGATTCCATAATACTAACATCACGTGAGACCCATTACAAAATAGCCACTATTACACAATCTTTCATTTCCATGCTCACTGTCATTGGATATATGATAACTCAAATAACCACATGGCATTTCTAATGACTACTCATTGTTATCGCTGCATCAAAGCTTGAATCCTTGCCTACACAGATAGCTAAGAACCAAAAAACCATCGTAAACTCTAGAGATATGGATCATATCCTATAGCCCATAGTGAGCTTCCTAACCTACTTCTTTACGAGCATACATCAGAACTTTGGTTTCGTTGCAATCCCTTGGCATACATATCGATAGTTGAAACCCCTTGATCCATACCACAAGCTACCGCCAGAAAGAACTATCCTACTCAAATGATCCTCAAATTCTTCAGCTGGCTCCTCCTAGAAATCCATACAAGTTGAACAACGTAGCAACGCTCGTTACTGATTCATTATCAATCGGCAGTTCAAATACATAGAAAAAATAACACAAGTCTTCATCCTAAAGATCAAAATCACTTAGGTTCAACATCTTAATGGATCAGTGTTGATCCACATTGTTAGGTGCCGATCCATTCAATTGACCAAACTAATTCAACTTGTCATACGATCGGTTTACGAAGCTCCAATTTTCTTTTCAATAAGTCCAAAATGGCATGGATAGATGCCAACATATCTTCCTGACAAATTTTGGCAAAGTTTTTCTTCCCAGGTCCATTTTGCATTGAGCTAATCATTCTGGCCTCTTTGATCCATGTGCATCCCTCATTGTAGCGGTCAACACCAAACATTTTCTATGACCACGGACCTTCATTCGTTGATGTAATCAAATCAGAGATTATGTCAAATAATCTCCATCTACACTCAAAGATCCCCACCTATATATTGACTCAACCCATTTCACTTCACATGAGTGTTTCAACCATTAAAACATAGCACGAAACCAATGATAAAAAATAAAAAACATCATACCAAGCCAATTAAATATAAATCATTACTAACATGCTCACGAAACTTCAATATATCCATATCATATGAAAAAATGACTTGAAACACTTATAACCACCATGTTACATATATTTTTTCGATTAAAAACCAGATCAGATCAGAAATAAATTTTTTATCACTAAACTAGAACCAAAACACTTTCATATATATTTTTCAATATAACACCGGATAATAAATCACTAACATCAATCTTGAATTCCCACGTCAAAAAATTTGATTTGATAATCTAATGGGTCTCCAGATTAATTACTCACTAATCTTACATATTAACTAAAAATAATATGGTTCAAGATAGATTCAGGAAGAAAGATGATCAACTGAGATTTAGGTCTGCTATAAGGAATTTAAAGAAGTGATTCAGGGCTACACTAACTCTTGGGATTAGCACAATTCCCAAAATCATTGGGCCTTAATATAGAATTGGGCCTAATTACTAAAATCACCTAAAACAATCTAGCCTAAAATTGTTTTTATATCTTAAACGCCTTGTGTAATAACACACCTTTTCGACCCTAAAAAAACAACACTAATACAAATGGTATTCACGAGTCAAATTTTCAAGTGCCGGAAAGACAAATTGTTGGGGTGAAAGCAAAAGATGACAGAATAGAATCTCATATCATGACGAGAAGATATATATATATGTATGTATGTATGTATGTATAAGCTCTTTACCAAAAAATCATCATTTGTATTATGTACAACATCAAAATGGACTATCCTATTATCATCTTGTATGGTTATAACATCCTTTCCTTACAATTTCTGACAAATACAAATAGAATCAAGAACCACAAAACAGTGGTAGGACATAAGATATGTGAATACATCTTGGAGAATCCAGCACCTCTCTTGAAAGCTCCAAAGCATCTAGATAAATCAAGAAAGTATGCTTGAGCTTACCAGAGCATTAGGAAAATAGTTCCCGGTCAGTCTAGTAAAAACAGCATGACAAATACAATCAAATGGATTCCTAAGGTTTAAAAGGAACCTTTCAAAGTAAAGTTATCCTGTAAAACCACGCCGTACATAAAGATGGATGGGTTTTACCTTATGGTAACCAAAACATTTACATCGGAAAATCCAGTTATATTTTAATAATGTCTAAGGGTGAAAATAATAATAATCAAGTAGTTGTGATGCCCATAATGTACATCACAGCAATGCTAGATATATAAACAAAAACGATAAGGCCCGTTTTCTTATTGTATAAAATTCCATGAAGGGGAACTTAGTGGTTCGATAACTGTCCTCCTGCATAAGGATTAGAGTTATCCTTCCAAAGCAATAATACTTCCCACTTAATGTATAATAGGAAATACATAGCTGGCAACTAAGGCCGAATGCATCGCTCCGTGCATTAATAAGGACTGTAGGTAATACCAGAAAGGAGACGACTGCGCCTTCATGGGTTAGCCAAACCCTTGGCCATGGATGGTATCATTGATTTTAATCATTACCGCTGGTGAGACTACATTCGAAATTCCAGCTCACACATCGCCACCTGCCATGAATTCTTGTACCCCAATGATTCTCAGAATCACATATGGATTCCAACATCTAAACAGATATCAAAATCGCACATGGATTCCCACACCCCAATAGGTCTTGGAATCACACATGGATTCCAAAATCTCAATAGATCACAAAACTTCTATATATAACATATATATGGATTTCAGAGTGTTTATGGTACAAGTCATCACTTATGAGTACACTCCCTCACTTATCGGGTGCTCCAAAAACCAAGCGCCAATTTTCGAAATGCTCAATACTAGTTCTTTTTGAAATTATCAGACAATATATAAGTATAGGGATCATTCCCTAACCGTTTAAATGGACAGATATCCTTATCACTTGTCCTAAAAGACCAAACGAGTTTATACTTAGCAACACTGATGGTAACTATACCATATAGTCCCCATATTCCTCCTAGATATTTCAAGAGTTAAATTCCTTCAGTGTTAAGTAGGGAATATTTCCGTATCACCAAAATTAAGAAGGGTTACATATTTTTGCCAAGATTTGATAGTCGATTATTTAACTATCAAATAAACCAACATTCAATTTAGAGGTTACATTTCCCATGGAAACCACTAAGTTTCTTAAAATTAATATTTTATTAATTTAGAACCGCCATTCGGATATTTATTAAAATATTCATATACTTATCTCACTGGTATAAGTATATTAACAAAACCTTTTGAAAATTCCTTATTTAAAAATCATACTAAAAGGATCAAAACAATTGTTAATTAAAACGAAGATGAGGATAACCCAAATACTATTCCTTTGGTGTTAAGCATGGAATAATTGCCCCATGCTACAATTGTAACAACTCAAAAAATTTGACCCTCATAAATCAACACTAATACGTCCACTGTATTGCATGTCGAACAATCGAATGCCGAAAAACCAAATTGTTAGGGGAAAAGAAAGAAGGAAGAAGGAAGAAGAGAGAAACGAAGAAAGCAACATAGAATCTCACTACAAAACAAATAATCTGTAATATACAATAATTCTTTATACCAAAAAGAAATGTAATATAGTGTTACTCCAAAAATCCACCTTTCGACTAGGTCAAAAGATCCTTCAACAAAGATTAAGACAAAGGAAACCAGACCAAAACTTTCGAATGTGTCGACGGGATGCAATCATCAAAGTTTAACCGCTTCAAAACCTTTTGAAGGGGTCGAAAGGTTCCATCTCACAGTATCTTGGGAGTTCTTACCTTTCAGAGAAGATGAAGAAGTCAAAAAAAGTATTAGCAATCCCATGGTAACCTTTTTGAGAGCATAGCAAGCCATTCGAACCGGTTAAGACACATCCAGGATCCTTTTGACAACATTAAAAGGTTCTATGAAGGATGCAACACTCCGAAGTCGGCAAAGAATGAAAAAAAACCTTTCGACAACATTGAAGGGAAGCATAATTCTCGAAAAATATGAGCGAAGATAAACCTTTCATCAAGGTTGAAGGGTTCACAATAGCCTATGAAAGGCAAACCTTTCAACAAAGTTGAAAGGTTCGCGAAGGCAAAAAGAAAGGCAAACCTTTCGACAATGTCGAAAGTTTCATAATGGCATATGAAGGGAAAACCATTCATAATGTCGAAAGGTTCTTAATGTCAAAAGGTTCATAATTTCTACAATCTCTGCTTGGGACTAGACTTTGAACCTGATTTTTTGATGTGGCCAAGGAGGCATAGGTACAAGATTTAAAGAGACCTTCCGGCCTTGCTGAGTTAATGTACAATAATCTATGATTTAGTTGAACTTTATAACATTTTTCACGAAAGCGTTTTCCTTGACCAGGATAAAATTTCCTTAGTTTACCTTATATAGAGAATTGGCCTGGATCTTTGCAAAAAGGTTAGTTAAATAGCTATTCGGGTCCGGAGGGTTGCTAAGGTTTTCAGGATATGACAGATTATGACTCTTGTCGAAAGGTTCGATCCACAGATTTTATGATTTCGAAAGGTTTTATGAATGTCGAATCAAGTAATCTTCCCTTGTGGCAGAAGGGTTTAGGTTGCAGGCTAGAGGTCTCTAGAGGGTTATAAAGATTGTCCAAGAGGGAATATCATTATCTCTGTTGACAATAACCTTTTGGAGGAGCTGCAACTGAAAATTGGAATTAAGCTAGCAAAGATTAAGGTAAACTGTAAGTAAATTTACAAAACTTAAGGCTTCCCTCTGATCCTTGAATAGACTTCACTTTTTATTAATTTTCCTAAAATGCAACCCAATTAAGTTACAGAGCTACGATTTTAGAAGTTACAAGATTGGAATAAAGAAAACTCCTCCCTAAAATAGGACCCTTTAGGTCTTATTTATAGAGGCCGGTGGCCATGCTTACGTCACTGTGCCTTCGGTTAGGTCGAAGGGTCCCTTCTTATATACAGTTACTAAACTTTCGACTTCATTGAAAGGTTTTCCTTTCACATGTCATAGTTGATTCTCAAGTGTTGCTGAAGGGTCTTTTCTTCCATTTGTTTTTAGAAACCTTTTGTCCTACCAGAAGGTTTGTCATCTATACTATATTTGAACCCTTCGGCGATGTCGGAGGGTTCCTGGCTATTGTAAATCCTTCGATTTTATCGGAAGGTTTCTTTTTACTTGGATTTTGCTGAGGGCCGAGCTTTCCTGGAACGTAATTGGAAGGATGTCTTATGTCCTTTGCTGACTTATGAATGTTGCCTTCATCATAGATCCTTTGGCATCGTCGAAAGGTATTCAGTAGGTGTTCCGATCGATTGGAAAGGCTTTTTATGCTTTCGGAAAGGTTATTATAAGGTCGATGCCCTTATCTTGACTTCTTTGCCTCCTTCGGAGGGTAAGAGCTTCTTGGATACTGTGGAATAATACCCTTAGTCTTTTATGAATGGTCTTGGGCCTCTTCATATTGTTGACTGCATCCTATCGACCTCTTTGGAAGGCTTAATCTGAATTCTTTTCCTTTTGCTCTTTGTTTGAAATCTTCTTACTTAAGCGGAAGGTGAATTTTTCGAGTAACAAATTCCCTTTCACAACTTATATAATTTGCCAAAATATTATTGGTTGCCAATGCTTTACCTGATTCTTTTCTAAAAAGCTGCCAAACTCAGCATTGAACAGTTGAGAACATTTTAGCAAATAACCCGTTCTTCTTCTTAAAACGATTAAAACATTTAAGCCCTTCAAATCCAATAATTTATTAACCATAATTAAGCACTTTGGAAAAATCCCCAAAAATCGATTTAAACCAAACTAACCATTCTCTTCCCCATCAAAAAATTTGGGCCTTGTAATATATTTTTACCACCTAAAATTTTTAAAAACAAATTAATGTTTTTCTAAAATTAGAAAATTCACCATGAATCCATATTAATTTGGAAAATTATAAAACCTAAAACCTACTACTACAGTAATGATTCTCATATCATATTTAAATCTCAAGTCAGTCAGATGCCATATGATTATTTTTCTAATCTAAACATATCATAAAATTCTTATTATATCTCTAGAAATCATCAACTTAAAGCATATAATCATTAAGTCACTATAACATAGCATATACTTGCAAAAGAAAATAGGTTTACCTTTAAATGTAATCATTCATAAAAAATAAAGATGGAAACTAATTATTCACCTTGGGTTCATGTTAAGAAGGTTGAGATTTGTCTTTAGATTTATTTTCTCAAGCTTTCTACTTGAATCCTAGCTTTTCTTCTCCTTGAACTCTCTTAATGGTGGCCGACTGAGTTCTTTAACGTTTTAGTTTTGGTTTTTAAAGTTAAAATGAACAAGGAATGAAAAATTAAAGGGTTAGTATATAGGAACAAATGTTATTCCCATTTTACTCTTACCATATTCATCATACTTAGTTAAATCTCTTTTGCTAATACATTCATTAAGGTGCAACTCCTTCTTAATTAACATATCTTAATCCCTTAACTATCTACATTGTTTCATTTAATTTATCAAATTAAATGTTCTAAATAATGTTAGTCAAAATTAGGGTCATTACATAGCAGGTTCCTAAGAAAACACTTCTCCTTTCCTAACCTTAGCTGGTTCCTTGCACTTATTCTTGTAATGTCGGATCTGGTCATAATTAAAACACATGATGTTATTTCTTCCAATGATTGTCTTTCCATTCTTTGAATGACACTCATTCAAAAAATTCCCTTCCTTGTCATGCCTGTAACACACAACACCTGCTTTCCTTTCTTAGCATTTACGCCCTTTTGGGCTCCCTTTTTCTGAAAGAACATCCTCTTATGATTCTATACACTCTAACTCTATTGGCATGTTTTTACTGAACAAACAAAGCATCTCTTCATTCCTTAAAGCCATACCCACTACCACGTCATATGGATCCACGAAGTGCAGAAAGGTGGCTCTCATAAGCTCTGGTCTCAATCCACGAGTAAACCTTTTGTTTCTCTTAATCAAAGTATCCACTATAGCATACCCATATCTGGATTACTCCTCAAACCTATTTTCATATTATAGCATAGTCATGTGTTCTTTCCCTAAATCAGCAAGCTTTCTAAGCAAAGTTGACTTGGAAATTTCCGTTATATACCTCTCTTTGAACCTTCTTCTAAACTCTACCCAAGTCAAAATTTCCTTTACTATCTCAGCATTCACACTATTCCACCAACACAACGCGGCTCCTTATAGTTGCTTGGACGCCAATCTCATATTCTGTTTTTCATTTAAACCAAGATCAACAAAAGTCCTTTCACAAAAAAGAAAGTAATTCTTTGCTTTAACTGCATCCTACGTTCCGAGGAATGGCTTCCCTCCAAGCCCTTCGTACTCTCTACTAAGTACAACATAGTTGTTGACATCTGGCACTTCATGATCTAGTCCTTTAGCGTTTCCTCAAATTAACCAGCAGCAGCTTCTGCATGCATCATGTTGACAAAAAACTGATAACTTGCTCCCATATAAACCAATGGTGTTCTTGCACCCACATTTGCAGCTGTCTATCTACCCGGATTCCATCTAGTATTGGGGCTGACATTTCCACTGGTAGCTTCCTCCACCATGATTCACTCTTTGGTTTCCTTCCTCCATATCTTACATCGTTAAATATTCATTAAAACCTTAATAAGATATGGAAAATGGTCGAAGAGCGAAGAAGAATAGAGATAAAGAGTATACTTATACACAACAAAGGCAAATATGTTATTATAGCGTTATCCCATACGCTAATCTTATTCTCTAATTAATTTGGATTATGTTTTGAAACTTGTTAGATACAATTTCAAAACAAACTTTCACATCTCATTTCAAAGACATAATTTCATATTCAGTACATAACCCTAGACAATTCCCAAGTACAGATAAAATATAGTTATTACAAAATACTCCAAGTGCGACATTTAAAGATGCCTCCTTAATTAATCGGTGATACTAATAGGAAGTTATAATATTTACCTTACATACATTTCATCAAAATAACTTCAAGATTTCGAATAAATAATATATAAAGATAGACTCCAAAATAGCTAGTCTGCCTCATATACGTCTCCGAAAGCTTTATTTGCCAAAACCTACTTAACCTATAAACCCTTTCTCTCGACGTATTTAAATTAAATTTTGAGCAACCGAGAATTTAAGAGAAAAATATAAACTTCAAGTCGAACAAAAACCTTGGCGCGAATAATAATATGTCATCTCGATTTATAGATAACTAGTAAGACCATGTCGCTAGCAGAACAGGTTTTCCCCTCAGTAATATCCTTTTTAAAATATATCTTTTATATATCAAACTTTTGCACCCATAATAGTTAAAATTGAAAATAGAAACAACAACACGCGTTCATGCAACATGGGTAATCCTGACCAAGCTATCTAAAGTAGTGAACTATCTGTCCAAACATTATAGTGTTCTCAGGGTAACTACAAACCTATGGCTGATTTGAGCCTACCAGATATATCAAATTTCCTAACATACTATTAGAAAGCAACTAAATAGTCTATTCGAAACTTATTGTTCCTGGGCCACTTTGAACCAAATGGTCTCGCGGGCTCACAAATAACTTAACTCATCCTTAAGCATTGCTTTCTGTATGTAAATATACATTTAGTCTTACCCATGGCAAAGTCTACATAGTAGAATTGTAGACTAATATCAGCTAGAGACTAACAGCTAATGTAAAAGTTCCATCCAGTTTTCTAATTTATATGTCAATTTATCCCATCACAATTTATCTATAGATGATAAGAACACTAATCTCTTTAATAAAATTTTGGCCTAAATACCCTTTATATTTCCTTGAAAACATATATCTTTATAAATAGTTTTATTCTTGAAATTCTACCTTTAAAACAAGGAAAATTATAGCCCATTACTTTATTCAAAATGTTTATGCCATGATATATGCTTTTATAAGACAACGTTGATGAATCTCAAAATCAATTGGAGCACTTCATTGATCAAAACGTAAGCCATATGGCCAAAACAATAAATCACGTATATTGATAAAGCTCGACATCGGTATCATCTTTAGGGTCATTGACCTTCTTTAATATTAGAATATCTTAAAGCCATTCATTTATAAAACATAAGACCATAGGGTCGCTAGCCTATATGTCGCACTTTATAGATTGTCGACATTATATAGTATAAAACTTGGTTTGCATAGTATAGAATCTTAAAAGGTAGGTATCGACATTGATGAGTATTAGCAACAAAGCCTTAAGGAAAATACGAGGCGTCGCTATAGCCGTTAAAATGCAGCCTCATTGGAGTCGAAGTGAAAATTGGCGGCATTGTTGCCTTCTATGAAGACATGCAGTAAAGAATAATGTCGAAGTAGATAAAACGCAGCACTATATAACCAAAGTTAAAAGATGCGGCTTGATTATCGCCATTATAAGTTAGGAGCAACGATGTCGACGATGTTATAAATATGTGACACTATGTGCTCTTTATACAATGTGCGGCACTTAAGTCAAGTGGCTACTCAACGTCGACGCTGAGGTTGCCGACTTCGAACTTCTTCAACCGTAGCTAACTCACTCCCTACCAACATTGTTCGGTATCATGTGCATTGCTATCGATTGACTTTGAAGGTATTACTGCGACGTGGATAAAGGCAACGACGATGCTCTCGGCATGGCATTTTTGCAACTAACATAAAAACTGCTAATTTACAATTAAAAGTAATTTCTTTTTGTAACGACCCAGAATTTTGGACATTTGAAATCGAAATATTTAATTAATTTTAAATGTTTGAATGATAGTTTAACTTGAATTTCAAATATCAGAATGAATTTGGCAATTTAATTATTAGATTTAATTATAGAAATTTGGGTAAAATTGTAAATCTTCAATTTTTGAGCCCGTTAAAAATAGTTTGATGGCTTAGAAAATTATGTTGATAATAATGAAGATAATGGAAGCTTCAGAATTGAATTTGAAAATGATTTGATCAGTTTTGAAATTTTATCGTTTAAATTGATAATTGAAAATAGCCTTCTGAGACGCAGTCTCGGAATTCATCAAAACCAGTTCCATTAGATCTGTAATATTGTATTATTATCGGATTTCAATTTTCGTAGTGTTTGGAGAGATCGTTTGGTCGTACAATAAGCAAACGCATTGAAATTAAATCGAAAATTTGATATTTCAACTCCTTCAAAAAGCTATCTTCTCCATACGATCGAATTTGGACCCGAAACCTTTTCCATTGCATTCGGAATAGGCGTATGACATTATGAATGCCTGGCGGCATGTCTCGATTGGAGATCGAGATTGAGAGTTGAAAAATTTATACGATTTAAATTTAAATTTAAAATTGAAAATATAATATTATTGCAATTCGAAAATGTGGCGAGCTTTTCAACACGTAGAGAAATTCTCGGCACGTGTCATTCCAATTGAGCACGCGTCCTCTAAGAAATTGAATACCTTGTTCAAAAGAAAATGTATCGAGCAAAATAAATAAAAGGAAATCGATTTCCTCTTTAAAAAAAATTTAATCCATAGCTGAGCGAAGCAAATTCTATCCAAATCGTTTTTTTTTCTTTTCCCTTTCCCATCCTCGGTTTCAATTCGCGAATCTATCAAAAAAAGAAAATGGCCCCCTCTGTATAATAAAAAAACTAGGTTGATCGAAATCGAATATTTATATTGGGATCTCTCGATCGAGACTTAGTTGTGCAAGGTGATTGCTCGCGTGGTGAGAGAGGGGAGGGTCCCGACATTACCTGGCGAGTCGATCTGGTGGGTCTCGCAACCTCGAGCAAACGGGGGCGTGTTCGATTTGGGTCAGGCATCGTCTACGTGAGCGCAAGTCGTGGTGGAGGCGTCGCCTTGTGACTGTCAATCGAGTCGGTGAGGTACGATCCATTTTTTTTTACTTTTTAATCTAATTTAACTGATATATTATATATACAGAAAGAATATCTATACAGTGAAAAATATATATGCAGTTTCAATTTATATATATATATATACACACACATATATATGCTTACAGGAAAATATGATATTTAGGGTGAAGTACAGCAGTCAGTAATATATATATATATATATATATATATATATATATATATATATATATATATATATGTATGTATGTATGTATGTATGTATGTATGTATGTACGTACGTATGTATGTATGTAGATAGTAAGGTAATTTTATAATATATGGAAACGGTCAACTTTAGTGTTAATTAATATACTTATTTGGGTAATTAAAATATATGCGTATTTATAAGGTTTTGGAAAATATAAAAGTAAAATAAATATACAAATATCCATTTTAAATTACTAGTTTATTTTTCAAATAATGGATTGGGTGATGAATTTGTTCAATTAACCTATTTATTTAATTTAGTTACTAAAGATTTTTAAAAGGAAAGTTATTAGTTTAAAATAAATCGTTAGTTAATTAGAATTATCAAATGGAAAAAATTAATTGTTTGATTTATTCAAATATTAATAAAATCATATAATGTTTATACAAGGTCAAAAATCGTGAAAACAAGCTGGATTGGAAAATGTTTGCATGCGTGAGCAAAAGGTGAGATCTTCTCACTCAAAATTTTAATTGAAAATTCCAGTTATTGATTGGTTGTGGAATTGTGATAGTTAAATTAAATTTGATTGATTGTGTGTTTGGATAATTTATTTATTATTAGTTATATTAGTTTAGACCCTATGCGCCGCATAATAGCGGAGGTTATTATATTAAACCCATATACCGCGATGTTCGACCTTGAAGTGGAATTGGTATTACATATGTATTTTGAGTTGATTTCCCGCATTATATAGCGGATGAGACCCTATGCGCCGCATAATAGCGGATAATATTTTATAAATCCCATATACTGCGATACTCCACCTTGAAGTGGAATGGGTATTTAATTGTTGTGCTAATGTCTGTGGATGCAGGGAAACAGGTTGGAGGGATCCAACTGGATGCCTCAAATATTTAATTTGTTTCGTATATTGTATGTCGATTATTTTTAATTCGTGTGAATGTTTTTGATTGAAACCGTGAAGGCTGTAATTTAGCCAAATATATTTTTGGTATCGTAGGATACCAGAAATATGAAATTGGATTTTTGGAAATTAAAAGTAGAAAATCCTAGACCGTTACAATTAAAGTATTAAAGTTGATTTTCTAATCCAATCAAATTAATTCCAAAAATATAGGAAAATATTTTAATAAAGGAATTTTGGGTAATATTGTTTAATAGTATTTTAAATAATTGAAAGAGATAAAGAAAATTATTTCAAAAGGAAATAAATTTAGAAATTTAATTTGGAATTTAATTGGGAGTAGAAATTAATTTTAGAAATCGATTCGGGAATTAATTTGGAGTTAAAATAAACCTTAGGAATCGATTTGGAAATTTGGTTTGGTGTTTTGGAAATAAATTGGGAAATCAATTAGAAATTGATTTGATATTGGAAAATTAATTTGGGAAATCAAATTGGAATTTGATTTTGTGTTTGAAATAAATTGGAATTCAATTTGGGCTTTGATTTGGTTTGAAGATGATATTTGAGAATCGATTTAAAATTCATACATCAGTTGATATTTAGAATGTAAATTCAAAATGGGAATTTGTAAAGAAAAGGGAAATTGTTTAAAAATAAATATTGGTTTATTTTTAAAGTGTGGAAATAAATTTACAAATTTGGAATGTAAATTAAAAATAAATCAAGAAGATTATTAACTTATTGGAATGGACCATTTTGTAATGGGAAAAGAATTCTTCCCTGGAAAGCCGAGTATATTTTTAAAATAGCTTTTGGGATACAGTTAAAAGTTCTAGATTTGGTTTTAAAATAATATTGTTGGAGAAAATTAGTTTGGAAATTATTTAAAGTAAAATTTTATTTAATTTATTATATGAGGGATTATTTTAAAGATTAAATTGATATTTTATTTAGAAAATAGTTATTTAAATATTTATACTCTATTTACAAAATTTTATTTTAAAATTAGTTTTGAACATGAATTTTTATATGAGGTATTAGTATAATATTTTTCATAACTAATATTTGAGCAAATATTCTAAAATAGTTTATTTTAAATGTTTCCAAGTATATTTTGAATAAATATTTTATATTATTTCAAAATATTTGAAATCGGCAGATTTTCAGTGGAAATGAATAAATATTTGAAAATGTTTTCCGCGTAAGGAAGAAAATTTATTTTGAATTTATTTTCAAAGTGTTGAAAAGTAAAATTTTATCTTGCGAAGATATATTGAGAATAATAATAATTGGGGAAAGATTATTTGAAATCCAGCAACTGTTGTGAATGATGATTGAAAGTCAAATAACCGACTATCAATATTGGCCTTTAATCGGCATTTGAATTTCGATGCGACCGGGAGTCGAATTCCAAATGAATATTCGAAACCCACATCGAACCTTTGTGATAGTGATGGATCTTTTGTTAAAAGATCAAAGTGAAATTGTTGTGATTTATTTGAAACTGTATGAACACTTATTTTTAAAAATAAGCGCTCGTTATTCGGATTAGCAGGGAGAGGACCTTGTGTCATGAAACCCACTCCGAATAACGATACAACGAAATGGGATTGCATTGGAAGATGGTGTTGAAGACCGGGTATTTTCGAAAGCGAAAGGATACCTGTCGAATGTCTCTACACCGGGTTGCTCCGGTATAGAGATTTTATCACCCTTTGTGATGGGGATTCCGGACGTTATTAGTGAATATCCGGATTGCAAGGGCTTCTTTTGAAGTGCCTTCGGTTCAGTTCGATCCCGGAACGGACTTGTATGGATGTGTGTCTGACGTTACACTTTGAGAAGTAAAGTTGGTTTCTATCAAATACATTTCTGTTGGTGGAGGAGAATTTATTCTCTTAGCTTAACACCCTTCTCTAAGACGTACGAGCTCAGAGGTTATGTAGTTGATGGTTACTAGTGATACATTCCCAATTTGATAATGTGGCATGCGAAGTGCTGCTGATCATTTGTTGATCGAAGCATGGCTTTTGTGAAAAGCGTAGCTATGTGAACGAGACTTCGTCGAACCTCACACCCTGGAATGGTCCAAACAGGAAGAATGCGGCAAGGTTATGGGGGGTAGCGCCCCTTAGGGTATGTACATTTCCTTCTGGATAGAAGTGGTATCATGGTATGGAGCCCAGATACTTAACTTATGTGAATGTCTCAAATATATATTACTTTGTGATTGTTGTTGTTGAGGATCCTCGAAAAAAGGTTGTTTACAACCGGAGGATGGCATACTCGTGTTAGTAGTTACCTATTTTTGCAGAGGTAACCCGGCCTTGTGTTGGCAGAGATCCGGTTAGGTTCTCGAGGCGTCCATCCAGAGCCGTACCCATGTAGGAGATCCAATTCCCAATATGAACCCAGTAGTGTTTTAGTTGTATAACCTGCCATCTACTTATGGTGGCGCCCCACTGTTTAGATGGTAGCTATAGTAGGCATAGTTCGGAATGTCTATGCTGGCTAAGATTAATATTATATTTTCGAAATGTTTTCTGTACTATGATAATAATATCGAAAGGATTTTTCATATCAAGCATGTTTGACTATCATAAGGAGAAATCACCTCCAATTCTGCGTTTGCATTGTGTGTGTGGCGGGAGCCTTATGGTAGTTTCATTTTCTAAAAAGCATTGCGGATTTCTTTTAAAATCCTTTGTTTTCCTTTTATTAAAGAATAACTGTTTTTAAGATCTCACACCAGTCTCATGACTGACCTGGAGTTTATTGTTCCTTTTCTAAATTCTGGATGCCCATAATTTTCCACACGGGCAGTCTAGAGTCAGGTTTCAGTTATCCGGAAGCGAAGTCAGAAAAGAGTTGCTGTTGAGATCAGGAGTTGAAGCTGGATGGCGAAGCGTATTACTAGTATATGTTATTTTTTTCTTCTGCTGTTGATGTTGTACACTCTGATAATGTAATGTGATGTAATGTAATAACTGATATAGTGATTCTGTTTAAAGATATTTATTTATCTATTATATTTGTTCCGCTGCGAAATGTGAGATTCTATTTTTGTTTTTGTTCTTCTTCTATCTTCTTCTTCTTTAACCCTAACGGTTTGGTTTTCCGGCATTCGATTATGCGCCATTTGATACAGTGGACGTATAAATGTCGACTTTCGGGCGTCGTAAAATCGGGTCGTTACACTTTTCCACCAACCCTTATTGTTTTTCAAAATTTCATTGGTTCATAATTACTTTATTCGAATTTAGGTTTAAAAAACCGCTAAGAAGCCGGTTTATCATTTCCAACATAATTTGCAACATTTTTTATTAATATTTTAATATAATAATTCAGCCTTTCTAGCTAAAATAATTCATAAATATTATAAATACCTGGGAAAAATCCTAAAAAATCACATTAAATCAGATTTATTGATTTCTTCAACATATAAAAATTTTGAGTCTAAAAAATTTATTTAACTACTTTTAATAATAAAAATCCAAAATAATCCATTTTCTCTACTTAGAAAATTCATATAAACTCATACTTGCTTGAAAAATTATGAAATTTAAAACCACTACTAAAATAATGTTTCTGTCATCATATCAAAATTTTAATTCATTTGGGTGTCATATGATAGATTTTCACACTTAAACCTATTGACCAATTTCATAAATTGATCCAAACATTTAAACAACGAATAACAACATCAAAAGAATCGGATTCAATCTTAAAACCAAAAATAGCAATTGAAACTTGAGATGCATAACTATTATTCACCTTAAGTGGTAAAAGGATGTTGAGATTTAAGGGTTGATTGATTTTCCCTAACTTTACTCTTTATTTCCTAAGCTTTTCTTCGTTCTGTTTGTTGTTAGTGATGGTCGGCCATAGTCCTAATTTTTCATTTTTATGGAACATATGAGGGAGGAATAAGAACGAGAGAGTATGTATTAAATAAATTTACTTTTTTTTGGATTTTTTCCTTCTCATATATCCTCTTTTTTATTAATGTTCTAATCAACCTTGTTAGTTCATTAATTAAGACTTGGCCCATATTGACTATCAAATCTCATTCTTTTTTTCCCCTTTACATTATTTATTTAATTTATCTAATTGAATATCCTAAATAATACTAATTGAAATAAGGGTTCTACAAGCTTTGTCTTCGGATCTACCATCTTCAAGATGCTTCCAAATCAAACACTTGAGTTGATTCGAAGTGTTTTTTGGATAATTCATACTTATCTGATTCTCTCTTCGAACCAATATTCGATAGTTTTGGTAAACTCAACTATGGTTCTTTCGAAAATAATCAAACAATGCATAAGAGCGGTGATCACCTCTAATCGCTTGAGTAGATAGATTTCCTTATCATTTGTTCTAGGAGAAAAAAACGAGATTTATATAAACAATATATCATCATTGAAGATGACTATGCCATATAACTCACATGTTTATCCTAGATATTTCCAAAGTTATATTTTGGACCAAGATTTGATAGTCGGTTATTTAATTATCAAATAAAATGGACAATCAAACGTAGCTTTAATTGCCTATGCGATCCACTATGCCACTATAAAATAATCTTTCATTAATTAAATCAATTTTCAAATATTTGATTCAAAATAACTTCACATAAGATATATTCCCAAAACTCATATACTCTTTTCAACACTTAGAAAACTTATATATATTTATCTCACTGGTATAAATATATTCCAAACCATTACATTTTAATTACTAATAAAATATTTGTATACTTATCTCAATGGTATAAGTATATTAACAAAACTCGTGGGAGTCGCTTTTTGAAATCATAGTTAAATAAGCCAAAACATATATTATTTAAAATATTTCTTACAAAAAACCAAACCACTATCGCTGGGTGTTAACTATGGAAAGAATGTTTCCATACCACCATAATTAAGAAGGATTATTTATCAAAATCAAATATCTTTCCATTTATAAAATTCACTTTCTATGAGCCTCTTTCAAATTTCAAATCCTTTTATAAATCTCCAAATTAATTTGTAAAACTTCTTTTATTAATCTCTTTCTATTTTTAAAACTCCTTTCTATTTACATAACTCCTAAAAATTCTTTCAAAAATCCTTTATAAAAATATTATAACTCATTTTCATACATCTTATATAATTAACACAAACCTTCATTATTATCACTTACAAATTAATTCTTTTACAGAATAAATTCCATTTATAATTCACTCTTACAAAATATCTCCTATACAACTCTTTTGCAAAATAACGATTATAGATCTCCTTTACAAATATCATTTGTAAATCTCTTTTAAATAAATCACCTTTTTTAAAAAACTTTTATAAATTTTTATTTATAAACATCTTATTTAAATTAATTAATTACCTTTAAACATCATAAATGGAATAACTAATTGACTTTAAACATCATTAATAAAATAATAAATTAACTTAAAATCATCCTTAATAAAATAATTAATTATCATAACCCATCATTAATTAAATCAACAATTAACTTAAATATAATTAAAGCATAATTTTAAACATCGTTCACTGTAACGACCTGTAAGATTTCAATAAATTTTATTGTTTTATTTACGTATTTAATTTGACTTTGGCAAAAATTTAAATAAATTAAATGGCAAATAAAAAGTTAATATTCGGAATGCGTCTGAGTAAACATAGCAAACTGTAAATTTTCGTCCAAAAATATGGAAGTTTATTTCGCGCGTAAATTTACTTCAATTAAATCAGTTAAAAAGTGACGAAAATAAAACGTTTCAAAACCAAAAATCTTTTTAAATAGAAAAATTCTAAACCATCTTCTAAGCAAGATGCCAGTTCGTCGTTTTTCCAAATTCGGACGTCTACTGCTCCGTTTACCTTATTCCTGACAAATTAGCAGCATTTTGGTACCGATAATCGACTTTTGATCGGATGATCATACCACTGATATCTGTACACCGTTGAGATCGTCTCGTCGTGCTAATCTCAATAGTATATTTATTTCTGTATTTTGGTATCCGGTACGAAACAGAAACCATAAAACGGTACGTTGTATCGGTACCATAAATTTGTGACGGTTAGTTTTTGCTTTGCCTTTTCAAATCTGAACGTGAATCCCAAGCAATATAATAAATTGCTTTAATTATATGTCCATCAATCTAGGGTCCTACTATTGCTTTTGAAATAAATTCCAACATCTATTATTTTAAACATTGAAATTTATTTTAGCAAAATCAGAGCACGCGGACTCTTCTCCTTCTCTATTTATTTCCCATCTTACAAGATTTATTGCCGTAACTCTTCAGCTAAATTTTAGGATGACTGATCGCATTGTGTACGTTTTAAATATATATTCACTTGCCTTTCTTCTATCTGTAACTTTTGTTAGAGACATCTCTACATTATTATTATATATGAAAACGTGTCCTTCTAGCTCACTGGTTGTTGTTACTTGTTCTCCTTTCCCTTGTATATTTATTTTTCTTCTTCTTTTATTCATGCCTGTAGCCATTCCATCCCATCGTGTAAATTTATTTACGTTACATTTATTTATTCCAAACGGTCAGTTGCTGCTTGTTTTTTCACCACTCATATTATCACTGTTATATACATTCGTTTGGCTTTCCTTCTTCCTGTAGCTACATGTCTCTTGCTCCCCTCACATCTTCATGACTTTCAAACATTTTCCCAGACCTTCCCACTTTGCTCAATCTTCTTTCCCCCCTTCTCTACGTCTTCTCCACCCAGCGGAGCCTGCGTCCGCCTCCTCCACTGCAGCCAAGGCCCACCACGCCACTTCGGCCATCGTCTCCACCGACCCCTCATCACCCGTCTCCGCTACAGCCGTACCCCACTCCCATGCCGATAGCCGAGGCCCACAAACCATTCACCGAACCACAGCCTACCTCCTCCCCTCCTCCTTGCTTCGACTTCCCTGAGCAGCCTCTGTCCACCACTGTTCGAGCCTTGCCAAGCTCCTACCCATGCTCGTTTTTCTTCCCGGGTCCGCTTAAAGCCCATATTTTCGGTTAGTATATACATAGTATAAATTATACTGTTATATATTATAAAGGTTTGTTGTTTAAAAAAAAAAAAAATATACACAATGAACTATGAAAGATATGTAAGTATATACTTTGATTAAAACATATTATCTGTTAGTATAAATGTTTAAAGTTTATGAAGTTTATAAATATGTAAGTTTATGAAATTGTTTCTTTGTTGACTGTTTATATATATATATAAACTTGCATATAAGTTGCAAAATTTATCAGTTGAATATACATATGTACAGTGGCCTAGAACCTTGCCTACTTATAATAACCTGTTTGAATGAGGTGATATAATTACATAGTATATCATATTATAGGAACTGTTACATTTCATTGTTCATACTAGGCTAGGCTAATCTTTTCAAAACGCAATGTCAGGATATTGATTTATATATATATTTTTTTGGTCAATAATAGGCTAGTTGTATTGGTATGTTAGTGTAATCAGAAGCTATACAAAGGCTATGCATTTTTTTTGAACGTTAAAAAGAAAGAAAAAAAAATTGTGTGTCTGCCAGTTAGGCTTTAAATATACTGGTTACTTTAATATGGGTTATTATATAAATAGTTTCGCTGGTTCATAAGTGTGGTGTTTAAATGAAATGGTTGGCTATTTGACATATGTTTGGTCTGCATATAGTTATATGATTGCTTACATATATTATAAGTTGTTAAATAGTTTGTTTTATAAATACATTTCAAATACTATATTTTCAAATATAGCTTATAGGTGTCTGTTTGTATAGATTGTAAATTTCGTGAGTTATTTTTTTCTTTTTTTTCTGGTATGTATATATACAACAGTTTCCTTTATGTTAGTGATAATATATATGTTGATATATTGCAGTTATAAAGCTATTGATCTGTCTATTGTATTTATGCAGTAAGTGCTATATATCTATAATTTTACAAACCATATTTTTGTTGATTACTTAAGTTTTATAAACCAGTTATATTTATATTACCATTTTTTTTGTGTTGGTTACAGTATGATGTTATATATTTGTTTATAATATATTGTATTTTAGAAGAGGCCTCAATTATGTTTTACAACACATTTATATGGCTAAAGTGTCTATATGGTTATATATAGTATTACTGAGTAATGTATGTGATTATGAAGTTGTGTGCATAAGGTATGATAACTTATACTGAAGAGTACGTATGTATATGTTTTAACAAGTATATTTATTTCGTACGTTTACAGATCATATTTTCGAGAGTCTTGTTTTGGGTTAGTTATCACGTTCATTGTTGCTAAATCAGTAGTGGTTCGCATATTTTAGTTAAGGAGAACCTGTACGTTTGGTTGTTGCCTGCATATGTCACGTTGTTATACTTATGCTAGTCCAAAGTATAGTATAACGTGTAGATATATGTTGTTAGACAAATAGGCTTATAGAGTGATAGGCTATAATGGTATACGCACCTTTTATGTTAAATTTTTCCCATATATATTATTTTATTTTTGTATATACTGCTTATAAATATAGCTGCGTATTTTAGCTTAGTAAATTGTTATAAATTGTCTGCATAGTTATTGATACACATGTATTAAAGCTTCATCTTATTTCAATACATTTATTTATAGTATTGGGTCTGCATTGGTTTTGCAGTCTGCATATTATTAAATATAAAGATAAGCATATATGAAACCCATACATTACCCTTACATATTGAACAGAAATTTTATGATGATAAATGAATATAGATTTTAATACTATATAAAAGAATACTCTTATAAAGATCCAAAATTTTAATTGTGTTTGGATATTGGGTTGAGATATGGGTTAAAATAATATACTATTCGTTCGAATGTATCATCGTCGACCAAATTCTGATTTTTTTTTCATCGTTTCTCGTTATCAGCCCTGATCGTCGGATTCGTGCCGATCTTCTTCGTTTGATTCGTAACTCAAATCAGCTTCGTTGTCCATCTCTCTAGCCTCGAAAGGTGAGCAATCACTCACGATTAACGTTCTTTTATTTATTAAATTTGATTGCAATTGAAACGACAATTGAAATATGCTGCTGTTAGTTGTTTTACTGTTATGACTACTTTTGTCTGTATCTGTTCACCTATGACACCTGACACCATTATCAGTTAATTATTTATGTGATACTAATACAGATTGGTTAATAATTGATTGTTTGATTGATTGTTGTTTAAATTGGATGTTAATTTTTATTGTTAAGTGATAACTAGTTGCTAGTTTAATTTGAGTAGTATAGTTTACAAATTAAACGGATTATATATGATGGACCTTAATTTATTAAAACCTGACCCCGACATATGTAAATTTGATTAGTTAAATTTGACCCTTTAATTGTCGTAGAAATAGAAAATTTTATACTTTAAATCTTTTGAACGTAGTTTGGATTAATTGTTGTAGTTTAAAACTGAAATTTAAAAAGGAACGACAAGTGAAAAACTGTAATGTAATAATCTTTAATCTACATGAAATGATAATGTAGATTCTAGAAGTAATCATACAAATAGCAATGCGAATTAATACGATTATTTCGGGGTTATTTGATTTATTTATTGAATTGTTATTGATTGTTGTTATTGCCTGTTTATTTACTTTGACACCATCCCTGTCATCACTGCAAGTTCCCTTTGTTATGTTTGTTTTGAATTGAAATGGGTTGAAAAGATAGACCCAAGTAGTTTCCATTTAATTGAATTCGGAATTACGGGTTGAAATGCTATCCACCCTATACATTCAGTGTACGGATTGAAATGATAATATCTGTAGCACTTGACTATGTGATAAGAAATATATGGTCTTATTTAATGTAAATTCTTAAATACATGTATAAAGGGAAATGATAAAGATAGAGAATTATGTCTAGTTTAATCGAAGATTTGATTTAATACATAAATCATGATAAATATCTATGTAAATTTTATTCGGAAAAAATTTTGCAATAATATTGAACAATTAAGATTGGGAGATAAATTTGGGTTATTGTAAAATGATGTTTAGATAAGGATTTACTTATTTAAATCAATTTGAAATTTATCGAATGAGATATTTCACGTTTAATAAAATTTGAGAAATCTTGAGAAAGATGTAATTTAAAGTCACTAAAATGGTATTGAATAAGGGAAGGTTCAAACTAAATAATAATGATGTAAAAACCAAGAATCTATATGAAACTGTTAAATTTAACATCTAAGTATTTAAGCCATGAACTGTATTGTAATTAAATGGTTTAGAAATTTGATATGTATTTGGGACCAAGATAGTTGAATTTGTTATGTAGATAACTAATTGAATTTAATGGAAATTGAGGTTGAACGAAATCTGGAAATTTGTATTTAGAAAACTAGATTGGGAAAATTTAGTTGAAATATGGAATGCTTAAAATATGGAAACATATTGGAAAAGGGGGAATTTGGGGTATCAAATCCAAATTTGGGAATTATAAAATTTAAAATTTAAGTGGTTATTTTAGGAAAATTTAAATTGATAAAATGAGATTGAATTTAATTTGAATGGGAAGGTCGGTTTGACGTGAACGATTTGTTAAGTTAAGGAAATTGAAAGTGCTTTACCATATACAGCATTTAATATACATAAATACTATTTTGGGAAATATAATTATTGAAGTGAAATTTGACATTTGGTTTGAAGTATTAATTAAGTGAATGACCATGGTGTAATAGTGTATATTTCTACCCTGCAGATAGTTCTATGGACCCTTAGAGGATGGCCATCCCAAACATCCTTTAAGTTATATTGTATTTCAGTTGATATTTCATTTGAGTTGAATTTATTGATATAAGAATGTTAATCCTGACTCGAGTGTTTTGTGTTTTGCTTTACGCTCGGGTCAGACCGAGAAATACAGTATTAGAGACTCACCTTTGGAGATTGGAGCTTCATTTGGAGATCCAACTATCGTTTCAGCTTTCAGTTTTCTAGTTGACTGGTTCAGAGAAGTCATCGGCCCATACTGAAGACTTTTCTGTATTCAAGAAATTCTGATGTATTTTATTTTAAACTCTGATGTATATAGTAGCTTCATGAACTACTATTTTTCTATTCCGCTGCATTATATTACTCTGTGTCTGTGATCTGTGTTTGATTTATTTACTGTATATTTTAAGTTTTGCCAAATTAAATTAACAATTCGGTATTTTGAATTATTCAAGTCGGACATGTACGGTTTTAGTGTCGATTTGAATGGTCCAAAATAGCGGGTCGTTACAGTTGGTATCATAGCTTTGGCTCTAGGCAAACTTAACATATATGGTAAATTTATTTACAGAATCACTTTCTCTCGAGTTGAATCTCTTCCTTTTGACTCGATTTCCTTTGAATTTTGGAATGTCCCTCGGTTCCGAAATTCATTATGTCTCTCCCTATTTATATTCAATTGATTCTGGAGTATCCCACCACTCCACTGAATGTTTTGTAAAAGAGATGAAAACTCCTTTACAAATTGGCATTGATTCACCGAAGATTTCTGTACCCTCGGTTTACGATGCTGATATATCTTGATGTGCCAAATTCTATATTTGGCAACCGAATACCGATTTGTTTTAGAATTCCGCATCGATCATATCCCCTGAAGTCACGGTTGACCCGGTTAAGGTCGCCCGCGATTTATAGAAGTATATCCATCTTCTATTTTGTATTTTGATTTTTTCTCAACTTTGTTGAGTCTATCTTCGTATCAGGATTCTATGAATTAGAGTTCCTCTAATTTAAATCTCCATCTTTGTTTGAAATCCATTCTTAAATTATCCTTTGAAAATCGGGTATGTTTTATTTTGAAATAGCTTTATATATCAAAATTATATCCTATATACAAAAAGAAATTGTTTTCAATAAGGATTATATACCTATATGTATAAAGCAAGTAAGATATGTTATTCTATATAAAAAGGTTTTGAAAGGAATTGAAATTTTGAAAATTTATAAGAAATTGATTTATAACCGAAGGGTTAAATTTGAAATTCGAGGATTGAATTCCGGTATTTTGAAATTGGTTTTCAGATTTTGAGAAATATATAAATAATACGATTTAAAAGTATTTTTCCCAAATGAGAAATGTTTCGAATAAATTCAAATGAGTTCCAATAATTTTGAAGAAATTTCCAAGAAGTTTTCAAGAAAATAGAAGTCCAGGACTCACTTATGTCGCTGGAAAATAATTTCGGTGATGAGTGCACGCATCCTCGACATTGATTTTCGAGTTTCAAAGTGGGGGAGAGGCCACTTTAATAGCTTCGCTATGCGAGTGATCTTGTAAAACCGTTTTTTCAAATTCCGAAATAATTTGATATTTTCGAAAGAGATATGTATATATTTGAAATGATACCGGTGTTCGATCCTCGAGTTTCAGATTTAAATAATTGATTTATTGTTGATTTTCAACTCTTGAATTGAAAATTTGATTTCCCTAACTATTTGAATGTTCGAACACTTCCAAATCGAGATTAAATTTTCAAAGCTAAGAAATTTCGAAGAGTATAAAATGTCTGATAAAGAATATAAATTTAGTTTTGAAATGTTTTGGAAAAAAAAAATAGTTGAATAATGGTTTTCAAAAGGGTAAATTGGATATTTCACATAGAAATGGGTAGTTTAAAGGTTTAAAAGGGATAAGTATAAAGTTGGAAACCATTTTGAGTATAATGAATTGTGAGAAAATATTGGGTTTTGAAATTTAATTGAAAATTAAAACCAGTACTTATATGATGATTTTGGAAATGAATTTGTTGACTTGAATTATTTTAATCTGGAAACTGGGATAATTTTCTAAACCTATTATGTTGGGGAACTTTGAAATCAGGATATCTAATTTGGAAGAAATTTGGTGAATTCATATATGACTTTGAAACTAAATTTGATATTGAAACGATTTGAAATTGAGAACCTTATATTATTAAGCACTTGAATTGGGAGTGGTCGAACTTATATAAAATGGATTTGTATAAGTATGAAGTTGATTTGAAAACTATCGATTTGAAAGGGTACTCAATTTGGAAAGAGAAGTTTATATAATCAAAGTCCATATAAGTATGTTTTGATATACTATTGATTTGGAAAATATTCGATTTGGAAAAAGGAATCCTATATATAATGGACTATCTATCAGTATGATATTTGAAAGGGATTTAAAAAGGTACTATATGATATATATTTTCCAAGTAAAGATATGGAAAGTGCCTTCTGCTTGATATCCGCTTTGTGGCCACATCGTGGATTCATTCTATCGATATTATTCTCTCTGATTTTCGGTTTTCCGGATGTAATACTCGAGTGTTCCCACCGTGGCGTAACCCATGGTTTTTCTTTTTCTCTCGTGAATGCACAGCGAAATTGCCTGGCTGAGTCTAGCTTAGGGGTACGGATTGTTTCCTGGGGGAACCAGGCGTAACCATTGTGTATCCTGCAATCTGTGTAGGTCGCGAATAGTAGCGCAAGTGCCTGGCTGAGTCTTGCCTAGGGGTACGGATTGTTTCCTGGGGGAACCAGGCGTAACCATTGTGTATCCTGCACCCTACTAGTCATCATGGCGTAACTCGCAGGGCTGTGAAAGCTTACGGATACGGATTGTTTCCTGGGGGAACCAGGCGTAACCATTGTGTATCTGCGAACCATGATCGGACAAAAGTTTTTGGTTTGATTGTTTGTTTGGATCGTACTTTCCATATCTGATTTTAAAAGATTTTTCAAGTATTTTCACTGGTTGTTGAAACAAGTCTACTAAGTACTTGAAGAATTCTAGCTTTGCGCCTGATCAACGCATGGCCAGAGTCTGCAAGAACGAGGATAAACTTGTTGAAACATCGAGTTATAAAAGTATTTTCGAAAGGAAAATTTATTTTGATATAACAGTATCTTGTTATAAAGGTATTATTATAAAAGGTATTTTCCCAACAAAGAAATTATGTATTAATCTTTGGAATTTAAATTCCTTTGGTAAATTAGCAATTCGTGCCCGATTCTTTCTTTTGAACCTACCTTATCTGCTCAGCTTTTATTCACCTTGATTCTGTTTTCAAATCTACCTCCCTTACCTGTTGGATTTATCCTTTAAAAAAAAATTGGGCTAATTATATACTACTTTGTTTAATATAAAATTCTAGTGTATAAATATTTTTGAAGTTATTAAATTAAATAAAACATAAAAAAAAAAGATTATTAATTTATTGATAATATTTGGAAGGTATCTTGAGATAAATTAAAATTTCATAAATTTTGGATTTAATATTTTCAATAGTCCTTGTAAAAATAAGTAATAATGTCAATAATTGTTTTCAAAAGGAGTTCAAAAGTATTAAATATTAAAGAAAATATAATTGCAAATGAAGCTTCAAATGAATAGTTCAAGTAAATTTATATAGTTTAATAAATTATATAACCTTGACTTTCAATTTACTTTATTCCTGGTTGTTCTATTCTCCTACCTCCTTCCTTTTCGGGGACGAAAAGTTTTGAGTGGGGGAGAGTGTAACGACCTGTAAGATTTCAATAAATTTTATTGTTTTATTTACGTATTTAATTTGACTTTGGCAAAAATTTAAATAAATTAAATGGCAAATAAAAAGTTAATATTCGGAATGCGTCTGAGTAAACATAGCAAACTGTAAATTTTCGTCCAAAAATATGGAAGTTTATTTCGCGCGTAAATTTACTTCAATTAAATCAGTTAAAAAGTGACGAAAATAAAACGTTTCAAAACCAAAAATCTTTTTAAATAGAAAAATTCTAAACCATCTTCTAAGCAAGATGCCAGTTCGTCTTTTTTCCAAATTCGGACGTCTACTGCTCCGTTTACCTTATTCCTGACAAATTAGCAGCATTTTGGTACCGATAATCGACTTTTGATCGGATGATCATACCACTGATATCTGTACACCGTTGAGATCGTCTCGTCGTGCTAATCTCAATAGTATATTTATTTCTGTATTTTGGTATCCGGTACGAAACAGAAACCATAAAACGGTACGTTGTATCGGTACCATAAATTTGTGACGGTTAGTTTTTGCTTTGCCTTTTCAAATCTGAACGTGAATCCCAAGCAATATAATAAATTGCTTTAATTATATGTCCATCAATCTAGGGTCCTACTATTGCTTTTGAAATAAATTCCAACATCTATTATTTTAAACATTGAAATTTATTTTAGCAAAATCAGAGCACGCGGACTCTTCTCCTTCTCTATTTATTTCCCATCTTACAAGATTTATTGCCGTAACTCTTCAGCTAAATTTTAGGATGACTGATCGCATTGTGTACGTTTTAAATATATATTCACTTGCCTTTCTTCTATCTGTAACTTTTGTTAGAGACATCTCTACATTATTATTATATATGAAAACGTGTCCTTCTAGCTCACTGGTTGTTGTTACTTGTTCTCCTTTCCCTTGTATATTTATTTTTCTTCTTCTTTTATTCATGCCTGTAGCCATTCCATCCCATCGTGTAAATTTATTTACGTTACATTTATTTATTCCAAACGGTCAGTTGCTGCTTGTTTTTTCACCACTCATATTATCACTGTTATATACATTCGTTTGGCTTTCCTTCTTCCTGTAGCTACATGTCTCTTGCTCCCCTCACATCTTCATGACTTTCAAACATTTTCCCAGACCTTCCCACTTTGCTCAATCTTCTTTCCCCCCTTCTCTACGTCTTCTCCACCCAGCGGAGCCTGCGTCCGCCTCCTCCACTGCAGCCAAGGCCCACCACGCCACTTCGGCCATCGTCTCCACCGACCCCTCATCACCCGTCTCCGCTACAGCCGTACCCCACTCCCATGCCGATAGCCGAGGCCCACAAACCATTCACCGAACCACAGCCTACCTCCTCCCCTCCTCCTTGCTTCGACTTCCCTGAGCAGCCTCTGTCCACCACTGTTCGAGCCTTGCCAAGCTCCTACCCATGCTCGTTTTTCTTCCCGGGTCCGCTTAAAGCCCATATTTTCGGTTAGTATATACATAGTATAAATTATACTGTTATATATTATAAAGGTTTGTTGTTTAAAAAAAAAAAAAAAAATATACACAATGAACTATGAAAGATATGTAAGTATATACTTTGATTAAAACATATTATCTGTTAGTATAAATGTTTAAAGTTTATGAAGTTTATAAATATGTAAGTTTATGAAATTGTTTCTTTGTTGACTGTTTATATATATATATAAACTTGCATATAAGTTGCAAAATTTATCAGTTGAATATACATATGTACAGTGGCCTAGAACCTTGCCTACTTATAATAACCTGTTTGAATGAGGTGATATAATTACATAGTATATCATATTATAGGAACTGTTACATTTCATTGTTCATACTAGGCTAGGCTATTCTTTTCAAAACGCAATGTCAGGATATTGATTTATATATATATTTTTTTGGTCAATAATAGGCTAGTTGTATTGGTATGTTAGTGTAATCAGAAGCTATACAAAGGCTATGCATTTTTTTTGAACGTTAAAAAAGAAAAAAAAAATAATTGTGTGTCTGCCAGTTAGGCTTTAAATATACTGGTTACTTTAATATGGGTTATTATATAAATAGTTTCGCTGGTTCATAAGTGTGGTGTTTAAATGAAATGGTTGGCTATTTGACATATGTTTGGTCTGCATATAGTTATATGATTGCTTACATATATTATAAGTTGTTAAATAGTTTGTTTTATAAATACATTTCAAATACTATATTTTCAAATATAGCTTATAGGTGTCTGTTTGTATAGATTGTAAATTTCGTGAGTTATTTTTTTCTTTTTTTTCTGGTATGTATATATACAACAGTTTCCTTTATGTTAGTGATAATATATATGTTGATATATTGCAGTTATAAAGCTATTGATCTGTCTATTGTATTTATGCAGTAAGTGCTATATATCTATAATTTTACAAACCATATTTTTGTTGATTACTTAAGTTTTATAAACCAGTTATATTTATATTACCATTTTTTTTGTGTTGGTTACAGTATGATGTTATATATTTGTTTATAATATATTGTATTTTAGAAGAGGCCTCAATTATGTTTTACAACACATTTATATGGCTAAAGTGTCTATATGGTTATATATAGTATTACTGAGTAATGTATGTGATTATGAAGTTGTGTGCATAAGGTATGATAACTTATACTGAAGAGTACGTATGTATATGTTTTAACAAGTATATTTATTTCGTACGTTTACAGATCATATTTTCGAGAGTCTTGTTTTGGGTTAGTTATCACGTTCATTGTTGCTAAATCAGTAGTGGTTCGCATATTTTAGTTAAGGAGAACCTGTACGTTTGGTTGTTGCCTGCATATGTCACGTTGTTATACTTATGCTAGTCCAAAGTATAGTATAACGTGTAGATATATGTTGTTAGACAAATAGGCTTATAGAGTGATAGGCTATAATGGTATACGCACCTTTTATGTTAAATTTTTCCCATATATATTATTTTATTTTTGTATATACTGCTTATAAATATAGCTGCGTATTTTAGCTTAGTAAATTGTTATAAATTGTCTGCATAGTTATTGATACACATGTATTAAAGCTTCATCTTATTTCAATACATTTATTTATAGTATTGGGTCTGCATTGGTTTTGCAGTCTGCATATTATTAAATATAAAGATAAGCATATATGAAACCCATACATTACCCTTACATATTGAACAGAAATTTTATGATGATAAATGAATATATATTTTAATACTATATAAAAGAATACTCTTATAAAGATCCAAAATTTTAATTGTGTTTGGATATTGGGTTGAGATATGGGTTAAAATAATATACTATTCGTTCGAATGTATCATCGTCGACCAAATTCTGATTTTTTTTTTTCATCGTTTCTCGTTATCAGCCCTGATCGTCGGATTCGTGCCGATCTTCTTCGTTTGATTCGTAACTCAAATCAGCTTCGTTGTCCATCTCTCTAGCCTCGAAAGGTGAGCAATCACTCACGATTAACGTTCTTTTATTTATTAAATTTGATTGCAATTGAAACGACAATTGAAATATGCTGCTGTTAGTTGTTTTACTGTTATGACTACTTTTGTCTGTATCTGTTCACCTATGACACCTGACACCATTATCAGTTAATTATTTATGTGATACTAATACAGATTGGTTAATAATTGATTGTTTGATTGATTGTTGTTTAAATTGGATGTTAATTTTTATTGTTAAGTGATAACTAGTTGCTAGTTTAATTTGAGTAGTATAGTTTACAAATTAAACGGATTATATATGATGGACCTTAATTTATTAAAACCTGACCCCGACATATGTAAATTTGATTAGTTAAATTTGACCCTTTAATTGTCGTAGAAATAGAAAATTTTATACTTTAAATCTTTTGAACGTAGTTTGGATTAATTGTTGTAGTTTAAAATTGAAATTTAAAAAGGAACGACAAGTGAAAAACTGTAATGTAATAATCTTTAATCTACATGAAATGATAATGTAGATTCTAGAAGTAATCATACAAATAGCAATGCGAATTAATACGATTATTTCGGGGTTATTTGATTTATTTATTGAATTGTTATTGATTGTTGTTATTGCCTGTTTATTTACTTTGACACCATCCCTGTCATCACTGCAAGTTCCCTTTGTTATGTTTGTTTTGAATTGAAATGGGTTGAAAAGATAGACCCAAGTAGTTTCCATTTAATTGAATTCGGAATTACGGGTTGAAATGCTATCCACCCTATACATTCAGTGTACGGATTGAAATGATAATATCTGTAGCACTTGACTATGTGATAAGAAATATATGGTCTTATTTAATGTAAATTCTTAAATACATGTATAAAGGGAAATGATAAAGATAGAGAATTATGTCTAGTTTAATCGAAGATTTGATTTAATACATAAATCATGATAAATATCTATGTAAATTTTATTCGGAAAAAATTTTGCAATAATATTGAACAATTAAGATTGGGAGATAAATTTGGGTTATTGTAAAATGATGTTTAGATAAGGATTTATTTATTTAAATCAATTTGAAATTTATCGAATGAGATATTTCACGTTTAATAAAATTTGAGAAATCTTGAGAAAGATGTAATTTAAAGTCACTAAAATGGTATTGAATAAGGGAAGGTTCAAACTAAATAATAATGATGTAAAAACCAAGAATCTATATGAAACTGTTAAATTTAACATCTAAGTATTTAAGCCATGAACTGTATTGTAATTAAATGGTTTAGAAATTTGATATGTATTTGGGACCAAGATAGTTGAATTTGTTATGTAGATAACTAATTGAATTTAATGGAAATTGAGGTTGAACGAAATCTGGAAATTTGTATTTAGAAAACTAGATTGGGAAAATTTAGTTGAAATATGGAATGCTTAAAATATGGAAACATATTGGAAAAGGGGGAATTTGGGGTATCAAATCCAAATTTGGGAATTATAAAATTTAAAATTTAAGTGGTTATTTTAGGAAAATTTAAATTGATAAAATGAGATTGAATTTAATTTGAATGGGAAGGTCGGTTTGACGTGAACGATTTGTTAAGTTAAGGAAATTGAAAGTGCTTTACCATATACAGCATTTAATATACATAAATACTATTTTGGGAAATATAATTATTGAAGTGAAATTTGACATTTGGTTTGAAGTATTAATTAAGTGAATGACCATGGTGTAATAGTGTATATTTCTACCCTGCAGATAGTTCTATGGACCCTTAGAGGATGGCCATCCCAAACATCCTTTAAGTTATATTGTATTTCAGTTGATATTTCATTTGAGTTGAATTTATTGATATAAGAATGTTAATCCTGACTCGAGTGTTTTGTGTTTTGCTTTACGCTCGGGTCAGACCGAGAAATACAGTATTAGAGACTCACCTTTGGAGATTGGAGCTTCATTTGGAGATCCAACTATCGTTTCAGCTTTCAGTTTTCTAGTTGACTGGTTCAGAGAAGTCATCGGCCCATACTGAAGACTTTTCTGTATTCAAGAAATTCTGATGTATTTTATTTTAAACTCTGATGTATATAGTAGCTTCATGAACTACTATTTTTCTATTCCGCTGCATTATATTACTCTGTGTCTGTGATCTGTGTTTGATTTATTTACTGTATATTTTAAGTTTTACCAAATTAAATTAACAATTCGGTATTTTGAATTATTCAAGTCGGACATGTACGGTTTTAGTGTCGATTTGAATGGTCCAAAATAGCGGGTCGTTACATTCACTATATTGATTTATTAAATTAAAATACGGCTAATGTGTAAATTATCTTAAAATATCACTAATATAAATTGATTCAATTAAAATATCATCAATAAAATAATTAATTAAGTTAAACCTCATTAATAAAATAATAAATTATATTTAAACAATAGCAATAATATAATTAAATGACTTAGACCACATTAATAAAAAATTAATTAAGTTGAAAATTAATAATTAAATAATTAAATAATTTAACATTTTAATAATAAAATTAAATAAATTTTAAACAACATAAATAAATCATTAAATAACTTTCAAATTTGAAAGAGGCTTAATGATCTAATGGTACTTAAGCAAGCTTGATTATTTTTAATTCATTTCTAAGCTAACACTAGAATTTACATAAGTAACGTATATGTAAATCCACATTAACAATCGCTAGCTAATCCATCACTTATTCTATATTAATAATCCATATATTAATTAACTAGCATACGAATAAATGTCCAACTAATATAATAGAAGAATGGAGATTTATTCTGGTAAACAGATGTCATCAATAATATAATCAATTTTTTTTAGAGCAGAGCGATGTTTTATTGGGCTAAACCAATGTCCAATTTAATCTAGTCCAATTAACTATATAGAGCGATGTTTTATTTGGCCAAATAGATATCACCATTAAGGTATAATTAGTTTAACAATGTTATTATTTCAGATAATGTAGTTAAATTTCGTCCCTATTATTATGTCATAAATTTATACGTCACCAAGTTTATCAAAAAGTTATGCTATAATTTTTTACTCATCGGTTTGAGTCCAATGCAAAAATTCGCGTGTCAATTAGGTTTCATTTTGGCGAGATATCATATTTTAAAAGTCGAACATGAGTAACAAAATATTTAAAAAGAAAAAATCAAATTATAAATGTCTCACCCTAAAACCCAATAGCCCAGGCCCACATCCATGCAATCAGACCCCACTACTTTGTATTTACTCCTCTCATCTCATGCAAAGGGACGCATTTATGAGGGATAAAGTGTAATTCATTTGTGAACTATAGTAGCACCTCTTGTCCATCCACCTTCCCTTTCTTTTATTCTTCCTTCTTTCTCCATGTACCCGTTTAAGAATGCCTCCCTCCTTTAGCCCATGCAAACCAGCAAACCTCTCCCTTCCTCTTCACCACCCAAACCATGTGCCTGCACACTTCCTCCAATATTGTCCATGCAAGCTTCCTACAATTATCCCAAAAACTAGTACATGAATATATATATATACACACACATGTGTATGTATTTATATATATACACACACAGGGCTATATAGTTGCAAGGCCGAAATTTCCACCCTCCCTATCTCCCACTCAGCTCGATTATCTCGAGTACGATTTGAACGGGAATGTATATCTCCCTATTCTCTACAACTTTCATATTTACACCTTAGGCTAAACCCTAGCAGAAGATAATTGAATTATTACATGAATGGGAAAGTGAAAATAATGGTTGCTGTTGGATTGAAATGTGTTCGTTTTTCATTCTTTCCATGCATACCCTTTCTATATTTTTATATGTATTTTTTTATGAATGTTGTGAATGTGAACATATATATAAATTAGTTTACTTTAAAACTAAGTAAAGCAAATCTCACATACATCCCTCATGTTAAAAGAAACACAAACCCAAGATGTAGGCTCATGCACATACATGTTGTATAAATAAGTGTCCAAATTTGTCCATAAAATAACAATACGTTCAATTTTTTTACTTGTTTTTCCTTGTCTTAAAAACTAACAAACTAAAAAGTCAACAATTTAGGGCAAATAAGGCAAGAAACAAGAGAAAATGGTTATGTGCACGTGTATATTATTATTTTTTAAAAAGATTTGTGGTACCTCGCTACACAATAACACATTCACGTACGGGTCGCGCATGACAGAAATAAAAAAACAGTCATTTACAACAATGCAACACGATCACAAAAAAATTATAGAACACATTAGTTATTTTATTCTATGCAATTTCAAAAATACCGATGTTTGCCACAAAATGCATGAAACGAAAATTTAATTACTTTTCATATTTAAAATTATGGAAAATTATGTAAATTAAATTAAAATACATCAACAAAATTCGGGCAATTATTCAAAACATATATTTTATTCTAATTAACTTAAAATTTGAATATTTAAATAAATTAAGTATGCAAATTCGAAGACTCAAAATCACGGGTCGTTATAGATATGGTATTTAAAAAGTTCTCCGTTGAGGAATTTAATTTTATTTGATAATAGGGAAGTTGGCATAGAGAATCATAGTACCTTTTTTCGGTGCTCATATGAATTAGGAATCTTGCATATATAGCAAAGTTAGCTTAGAAGATAGTGGACATGCACAACGGATTCCATATTTCGCTCTTACGAAGTTTATGCATTACTTAGATGTGATTTTTACACCAGTTCAGATAAAAGATTAGAAACTGAACATGAAGCCTCAAGACCTTGTAGGCCTCATGTAGTGGAATAGAGTGCAAAGAAGTATACAAGAATTACCATAAAGGTTGTAAGGATTCAGTGAATTGAGAATGAAGGTGATGTAATTCAAAGACCGAGGAGAGAATGATGACTATTTATATGAAGCTTTTTTACTTGGTAAGGTTGCATTAGTTACCACTCTTATTATTCTACTTAATTGAATTGCTAGTAATATGCAAATTACGTGTTTGTGTCGACTGATTACTTTGCTTAGATGTAATGAATGTGTTTGCTTATTTGTTTGGTTATTTTTATTTTACGTTGGAGTTTATATAGTGGAAAAATGTGATGACTCGATATTTTATATAGTAAGAGATGGATAAAGTATTATATACATAAAGAAATGAACTTTAAATGGGCTAAAACTTCGGGACATATTGTAATTTTATATTTTTGACTCGTAGAATAAATTGTTGACATTTTGGGCCAAGTAAATTTATAATGATCATAACTTCTGATAGGAGCAGAATTTCAACCTGAAACCCATTGTAAATAAAACATATGGCCATTCCCATTTTGTAAGTGAAATAATAGCTTTTTGGCCTAGCCATTTAAGGGATCCCAAAATTTTAGGTTAGATAGTTTTTAGGTGGATTTTAGTAATTATACCGAAGTCTATATTAAGGTCTAGTTTATGATTTTGGGAATTGTGCCAATCCCAAAATATGGTGCAGTCCCAAATCACCTTTCTAAATTCCTAATAGCTGATCTAAATCTCTACTAATTGTCTTTCTTCCCAAATCCATCTTGAAACAAATTATTTTTGGTTAAAATGTTAGATTAGTGAGTAATTAAGCTAGAGAACCATTAGAATATCAGAACAAAAATTTTGGGAGGAGATTACATGATTAATGTTGTGTAGATTTTGATTCGCTTGATTTAGGACGTGCTTCGTAATTTACATCTACTAGTTTGTGGTATATGATCCCTTATTATATATGCAAATATGATTATGTATCCAATTTTGATGATAAAATATATTTTTTTTGATTTGATTTGATTTCTGAATGATAAAAAAATGTAGGTTGATGTTCCAAGTGCTTTAACTCATTTTTTCATATAGTATGGATATGTTGAAGTATGATTAGGATTGCTAGTAATAATTTTATACTTAATTGGCTTGATATGGTGCTTTTGGTATGTTACTGTTGTTTACATGCTATATTTTAATTGATAAATTTCTCATGCGTAGTGAAGCAGGTTGAGTCATTTCATGGGTGAGGATCTTCAAGTGTAGATGTAGAATATTTGACATAGTATCTGATTTGCTTTACATCAAGCAGTGAAGGTCCATGGTCATAGAATGAGATTTGATGGATTGAGTCCTAAACGTTTTGAGTTCGATTGTTACAATGAGGGATGCTTATATATCAAAGAGGCTAGAAAGAGTTTGATCAATACAAAATGGACAAGGAAGAAAAACTTAGCCAAATTTGATTAAGGAAATGGATTGGCATTGATCTGTATCATTTTGGAACTTACTGAAATATTTTTTAGAGCTTAGTAGATTGATTGTAAGGCAGGTAGGATTATTTTGGTTGAGTGAATGGATCCGCACTGAACAATGTCGATCGACATCAATCCATTGAGATGTTGAATCTGGGCAATTTTTTTACTTTTGGTTAAAGACTTTTGTGATTTTGGCTAAGTAATTGGATTACTAATCGATGATGAATCGGTACTGAGCCCTACTATAGTGTTAAACTAGTATGGACTTTTAGGAGGAGCTAGTTGAAGCACTTGGGGATCATTTGAGTTGGAAAGTTCTATATAATGGTGACTTGTGAGGTGGAACATGGGCGAATTACTATAATATATATATATCCCTAGGGATCGTTGATGAAACCAAATTTTTGGCATATGCTCTTAAAGAAGGTGTAGGTGAGGAATCTCACTATGGACCGTATTATATAATCTATATCCCTGGGCCTTGCAATGATTTTTTAGCTCCAAGCTATTCATGTGGTGAAGGATTCAAGCATTTATTGAGCCATAACGTTAAGTAGTCATTAGCGGTACTATATGGTCCTCTGAATTATCATATATCCAATGACACTGAGTATGGAAGTGCAAAATTGTGCGATGGTGTCTATTTTGCAAGGGGTGTCATGTGATGTTGGTATTATGGAGTCCAATACCACGCTAGTTTGTACTTAGAAGAGAAGTATACCCTATACTGATGATAATATATAAGCATATATCATGTTTATGTGCTGACTTATTATTAACATGAGCAATTCATGTATGAATTTTCTTACCTTATTTACAATATATCAAATTTATATTTAATTTTGAGGCTTGTAGATTACTTGTACAAAACTGTTGTTTGAACTTGGGTTATTTGTATTGCTTCTCATATTCTTGGGTACTCTCAAATGTGTAGACTAAAAGACAAGTATGTCGATTATGCATGGAGCCGTGAGGATGAAGTACGAGGCTTGCACTTTCTTATGTTATTTATATTTATCTACTTTCACTTATTTTCATTGTGTAGTGCTATTTAGTTACTATCAATTATCTTATGTATAAATAGAGTTTTTATTTATATTTTATATGATGTACTAGAGACGCATAAAGACTTATGTTATGCTTTGTTTAATCTAATGAACCTATGCTGCACTTTGGTTATGTTTTGATTCGTTTGATTATGTTATGGTTCAGATTTGTTTTATAACTATGTTGATATTAAATATTGTTTATGCATTGTGAGATAGATTCCAGGTTGTGGATTGATCAATCGGTTTTATCGGAGATGGTTTCTATCAATCGATCGGGTAACTCTGTAGTGCATCATTACAATTTTATATTGGATTTTAGGTACTGAAGGTAGAGGGAGATCATCATAGGTATGATCCACCAAGTGGAAATTTTTTCCCACAAACTCCTAATGATAATGGTGATACCAAGACAAGGAAAAAAGAAGAGAAATTAGGCTAAGTCCATGAATCGGTGTTGATTCCCACCAAGGAATATAAAGAAAATACAAGAAGTGGACCAAGTCCATGGACTTGTGCCAATCCACATATGGATCCCCTGTACCATTCATAAATTCCTTTAGACTTGGTTGATTTCTTCTTAATATCTTAAATTTAGCGATTTGATAATTTCTACTATGATTTGATGACTCTAAGTCCTAATTACAGCCTACTCCAGGTATATATAAGAGGCAAGTGGAACTTTTTTATTTTGCTTATTCATTCCTAGTGAAAACTCTATCTTTACCATTCTTAGGATTGAATCTATATTTGTACATATAATCTTGGTACATACATAGTGACTTATAAAGTATTATAAAAAATGATGTAGGCGTAGCCGAACCACTATAAAAAATAATGATCTCATGGTTTCCTTACTTTACTTCTTATATTTTCAAATTTAATATTGATTTGACATTTATAGTTAAAATTCTTCAACATAGGATTGAAATATCTAAGAAAAACTATAATTGGGAGTGTTTGTTTAATATTTTGGAATACAACACTTACTATAGATAAAGATCCAAGAAGTAGTGGAAGACTTGTCAAAAATTCTAGTAAATTAATATATCAATATTAATCTATCTATGGATCCGTATCTCCACAAAATAGTTATCCCTCCCTAATTTTTGTTAAATTATGTTTCTCAGTTCTAGAGATGCTCCTTTATGAATATGTCTTAGCTTTACGTCTTATACATCCATAGAGAATAAAGACATAATGGAGGAAGTAGTTGGTACGTAATGATCCATCCATGGGGCAGAGTCGAACCATAGACTTAACAATTTTCCCCATTTACTTCCAGTTGTCCTTCGTACTTCAATTGTCCTTGAGCTTTTTTGTAGTTATTTTTGTTTAGTGCAATGTTAAATTGATGAACACTGATGTAAAGTGAGACATGGTTGCTGCATTCTATAGGTAGGATCTTCGAGTAAAACATCATGAATTTTTCCATCAGTAGCTACATTGTATATTCAAATACAAACATATATAATCAAATCAATATCTTAATTATGTAACTGAGATCATCTAATTTTATATTTTTTTCAATATAAATTCTTTATGGAGTTAAAATAAAAAAAAGATTAGCCGGTCATCTGATGTATTTCAGAAATGAAATGATAACTTCAAAACCATAAGATAAGGAAAATCATTATAAGTTATAAGCATTTAGTTAAGATACTAACCTTTATATGCACGAAATCATCTTACCATTAAATATTCCTTCAACATAAATTCATACAATTGTACTTTAAAATCAAAATGTCATACCATTATGCAAAAAATCAAAGATAAATTTCAAATATGCATTTTTGTTACTTTTTTTTACTCCAACAAATCATACGATTCACACTCATTAAATGTAAGGTATGGGAAAATGAACTTCTTAACCGGTGAAAAATGTTTTAAAATCTAAAATAAAGGGAATATACCTTGTACAAATACCCCATTACCAAAACTACTGAATTTCTTTCTGCCATTTGTATGTCCTACAAATGGATTGAGTGATGAAAATTAAAGGGATCGTTTGAGAAGTTATTGAAAAAAGAACAATAGTTTCCATGTGGCAACTTATTTAGTATATTTTCTTGTAGCTGAAATAAATGGAATGTCATGGAGAATATTATTCTAACTGTTACGCGCGTATTGCTGTTACACTAACCATTGGGTTCCACATGCAACATAATTAGTGGAACCTACAATAAGATGAGGCATCCTATATATTTCATTGTTCTATTGAATGTCTTTTCCAGGTAAAGTATTGGACTATGTAAAAACTAACTATTACTATACTTAACACGTTTCAAGTGAAGAGAGACATTGATCAGCAACACCCACCAATTTAGTGGGACGTACTTCATATTTTACATCGTTCATTACCTTTCATCTATTGTAGTGGCATTTGTGTTAAAATATTGCAGGTATAGAAAACCAAATTGATAATACTATAGGTGAACTACATTCATTCATAATGTGATTCATTTGGAACAATCAAAAACATTAAGATTCTAGGTATACAATAATAAAAATAATGATAAAATTCAACCAAAACCTGTTCTTGTATGCAAGAAAGTTAATACAAGAAATTGAACATCATTAACTTTATGAACTAATATATATATATATATATATATATATTATGTGTATATATATATATATATTATGTGTATGTGTATGTGTGTGTGTGCGCTACTATATTATGTAGCCTTAGTTTATTAGACAAGCTAGGCAATTAATGATTTATATCTAATTCATATATAGTAAGCACAAGTTGAAACTTTTAAATGTTGTTACAAAGATAGTCAGCCTCATTTGCTTTGCAAGTCTCATCCAAAAAAATTTAAAATAATTATTCATACTAAAATTAATTTTTTTTATGGATAGTCGACAATAATAAAAAAATAAAGAAAATTATTTTGGCATCCCAAGATAAAGGAAATCAAATCACATATTCATTTTATAATTTAAAAATCATTCACCAAATCATCTTACGATTATAGTACAAGTCAAAATTTGACGATAATTTTGTATAAGAACCTAATATAAGTTTCAATTATATATCTAATTTTGTTACATTTAAAATACTAATAAATATTTAATGTATAGTTTTTTTTTTTAACAACAATAAATATATAAACTCCACCAAAAGCTGTCAACAAGCCTGACAGGTAACCAAACAACAAAATATGAGATATACAAATGGAGAAACAAAATCAGATAGAAATGACAACAAAACCTAAACAGGGAAACCAAAAAAACTCGAGCGAAAGGCAAAGGCATAGGGCCTCTGGCATCAGGCACGCTACACACCCAAAGAGCTCCAGGAACCCACCCCCCATCAACATCGAAATCGAGTTCCGGCTTCGATGGATAGTGAGTATATGACCACTATGAGATAGTAAGAAAACTGGAAACAATCAATATGAAAGGTATTGGAAAATAAACTTATCTTTTGGAGAATTCATTTGGAATCCTAAAGAAAGAACTTATTTTCCAAACTTCGCACTGTTAATATCTAGATATATATCTTTTTCTTGTATGACCAACAAAAATAATACAAGGTGGAAATTGAGGATAACATTTGATAGTTCCTAGAGAAGGGAAGAGTGATTTCAATAGAGTGGGTAATTAATGCTTGCATTTTGCAAGTACAACAATTGAATCTTCATAGAAAGCACGAAGCCTTATGTAAGCGTTGCTACTATGCTCGTCAACTGATTTTACATGCAAATTAAAGTATTAGAGTGGCTCAACGCTAAGATGGGATCTACTACCTGTTTCCGCATGTCGAAGGGATTCTTCTTAAATAAACTATTGCATACATAAGAGGGCTACTACTCCATGGGACCTACCACTTAGGTGGGACCTACTATACATTTCATGCTTGTGACTTCTTCTCTAATTCAAAGTATTTGTGTTAAAATATTGTAAGTATAGGATATTTTTATATACGAGGTTCTAAATAAATTATATTCTTGTACTGTAAGATTCATTTGCAAAAATCATGGCCTTAACATTACAAATTCTTTATCTAGTAATTAATATTGTAATAAATTTTGAATAAACTTTCTATCTTCTACTAAAACTACAAGATAAATCATTTAACAGAGTTAGCTTCTATTTGATAATATGCATATATCGTTGCTAATATATTAAATGAACATCATTTAATAGACCAGTAATGTCAGTAAAGATACATAAATCATTCATATCAAAATAATCCTAAATTGAAATTTACTGTATTTGTTTACAATAATGTTAAATGGTTTTTATTCTTTAGGTCTTATCCAACGAAAAGATTGAATATAGTCATATATAATAAAATTGATTTCTTATCATATATCTAAGAAATAATAAAAAAAAATTCCCCTAATGTATAGAAAAATATTTAAATATTAAATTTATAGTTAAGATATTGAATTTCATATTCATAAATTCATCTTACCATATAACTGTCACTCGCTATACCATCGCCTGATTATGGTTCACAAATCCAAACTTGATAACAATTTTGTAGAAGCTTCTGCTCATAAGTAGTAAAATTCTTGTTGGGTATAAGACCATGACGAGAGGGTGAGAAAACTAGAAACAATCAGAATGGGAGGTATTGGAAAAGAATTAAGCTTGCTTTTTGTTTAAAATATTTAAAACATAAAACTTCGAGAACCTAGTTTTCCAAACATCCCATTCTCAAAATGTCTAGATTTCTCTCTTCCTTTCATGAGGCCTAAAAGAAGAAGAAGTGGTGATAATTGAAGAGAATAAGTGAGAATTTATAGTGAATGGAAGAGTGACTTCCACGAAACTACCTTTCACATGGTCCTTGCAAGTTCATTAACTGAAATGTTAGAAGAGCATTTTTGTTGTGCTCACAGATTGATTTTACACGCAATGTATGAATTTAGTGGAGCCCACAACAAAGATAAAGACAATATATAGAACTATTCATGTGAGGTTCGGTTTTTCATATCGTAATGCTCTATGTAAAGCTTGGTGTCACTACACTAAACTAATGTTCAAGTGGAGAGAAACTGTTTAGTGGGACCAACCACTTTAATGGAACCGACTACATATTTTACTTTGCTTATGTCATATCTTTTGGTAAAGTAATTCTTTTAAAAATTTATATATATGGGAAACTGTAAATATAAATTTATAAATAAAAAATCATTCTCTTTTGTAATAGGATTAATTTGAAAAAAAATCAAAATAACGAACTTTGAATTTTTTTCTATATCAAGTAAAAAAAGTAGTAAATTATTTTGGAGAAACCATAATATCTTACCCAAGAAAGATAAGACAATCAATTGAAAAATTAGTTTCCACATAATAATGTACATATATTATTACTAATATTTTCATTGCATTGGTTTAATGACTAAATTTGATCATCAAAGATATTTATCAGTTTAGTATCTAACGAGACATAACTGAATATTATTATATTTTTATGATGATATTTAATCTCACTTGTTTTCCAGATTCCTTTAAAACAAAAACAAAAATTATGACTTACTCTACTTAAATTTTCACATTTAGTGAGTTTAGTTCATTTTTCTTATACTTGATGCAACAACAACAACAACAAAGCCATTATTCCCAAACAAGTTGGGGTCGGCCAAAGATGGAACCAAAACTAAATGACAAAAGTAATTTAAAGGTTATAACAATAATAATAACAATAGCAATAATAAAATTAAGTCAAATAGGTAAATTAACAATAATAGTAACTATGTAAAATAAAGATAGAAATACATATGTATGTAAAAAAATAAAAAAAATAAAAAAATAAAAAAAATAAATATAAAATATAAAATGAAATGATGATAACAGTACAAATATTAATAACGGTGATGATAGTAACATTGATCAAAGACCAAACGCTATATCTTAGGCTCTTTTCCCCTAATCCTATAATCTAAAACTAATAAGACTCATAAGTCATAGTTTTGGTACGTGGATCGCTAACTTCCACGCGCTCCTATCCGTTACCAGCTCTTCGGCTATATTCCAACCCTTCAAGTCCCTTCTAATAACTTCCTCCCATGTCAACTTTGGTCGACCTCTACCTCTCTTTGAGCAAACGACACGACCTATAATTCCAACGCGCGCAGGTACCTTGGGCGGCTTTCGTTGGAGATGTCCAAACCATCTTAAGCAATGTTGAATTAGTTTCTCCTCAATTGGTGCAACTCCAAGTTTTTCACGTATGTCCCCATTTCTAATCCGGTCTCTTCTCGTATGACCACAACTCCATCGCGGCATACGTATCTCTGCTACGCTTATCTTCTAAACATGTTGGTTTTAGTAGGTCAACATTCTACACTATATAACATCGCAGGCCTAATTGCCATTCTATAGAACTTTCCTTTAAGCTTTTGTAGGACTTTCTTATCACAAAGAATGCCAAATGCTTGCCGCCACTTCACCCATCCCACTCGAATTTGAAAAATAACATCTTCATTAATCTCACCATTAGACTGCAGCATTGATCCTAGATATCAAAAGGATTCCTTTTTAAGAACTATTTGTCCGGCCAAAATAACATCTTCATCCTCTGACCTGACAATGCCGAACTCGCACTTCATATACTCTATTTTAGTTCTACTAACCCTAAATCCCTTAGATTCTAAAGTCTATCTCCACACCGTGAGTTGTCTATCAACCCCAATCCTACTATCATCAATTAGCACAACATCATCAGCAAATAGCATACACCAAGGAATATCCCCTTGTATACTCTTCGTAACCTCATCCATCACTAGGGAAAAAAGGTAGGGGCTCAAAGCTGACCCTTGATGTAATTCTACGTTAACGAGGAAGTCACTGATTATACCATCGCATGCTCTGACACTAGTCACAACATCATCGTACATATCCTTGATAAGGGTAATGTACTTTGTTGGGACTCTTTTCTTTTCCAAAGCCCACCACATCACCTTTCATGGTACTTTGTCATAAGCTTTCTCCAAATTAACGAAAACCATGCGTAAATCCTTCTTTTGCTCCTTAAACCTCTCCATAAGTTGTCTTATCAAGAAAATAGCCTCCGTGGTCGACCTCCCAGGCATGAAACCATATTGGTTTTTGAAACGCTTGTCATTCTTCTTAATCGATGTTCGACGACTCTCTCCCATATCTTCATCGTATGACTCATAAGCTTAATTCCTCTATAATTTGTGCAACTTTGTATATCTCCTTTATTCTTAAAAATTGGAACTAATATGCTTCTCCTCCACTCATCTGGCATCTTGCTTGATTTGAAATAATTATTGAACAACTTCGTTAACCAGGCTATCCTTGCATCTCCAAGGCATCTCCACATCTCAATGGGGATGCCATCAGGCCCCAATGCCTTGCCTACTTTCATCCGTTTTAGCACCTTCTTTGCCTCGGATTCTTGAATTCTCCGAAAAAAATGTCTACTATTTTCATCAAAAGAGTCTTCTATCTCGATCAAAAAGATATCACCTTCTTCATTAAATAGCTTGTCGAAGTAATCTCTCCATCTATTTTTTATCTCATCGTCCTTCACCAAAAGTCTATTATTATCATATTTGCTGCATTTAACTTGATTAAAGTCTCTTGATAGTAGGAAAAAAATACTTCTTCAATTATGCATTTCCATATTAGAAATTTAATAACTTGAATGAATTTCTTAATATTTTCTAGTTTACAACTTTCTAAATTACAATTTTTATGACAATTTTTTTATTCTTGATACCCTTAGAAACTATAATGATTGAACGAGTATATAGTGGTAAAAATAAGTAAGTAATGGATTGGGCCAAACCAATTACATTCGTGGCTCGAATGAGCAACAATAGGTTTGGGGATCGAATTCCCTTGCTATAATTAGCCTTATTCCAAACAAGATTTCCAATATTTCCAAAACTAAAAGCTACGTGAAATGTCCATATGGTTATACTGTCTCATTCCATCTTACTCTAAAATCTGCTTCAATAATGCAAATTTAATTCCTTCAAACTCTAATTACTAAGCATTATGGATCAAGCTATGTAAATTATTTTTTCTTCCGGCTCAGTTTTGATTTTGATTTGTGATACAAAATCACATTTAGAAGAAAACAACTATAATATAAGAAAAACTCGTATTTAGACCAACTAGAAAACAATATTGCATATATAATATGCATAAAATAATTAGAGAGAAGGTTTTATTCTCTTAAATTAGATTTGAAAATTTATTTGTTCCATATAAACGGTCATTTTGCTCCAACTAATTTGTTGTTATAATAGAGGTAGCAATTTCCTTTTATGTCATGGCTATTCTTTTAGGGTTATCAAATTGAGATTGGTTCCCAATTTAGGCTTTGTTGTAATACTTTATTGAACTGAATTAAATTAGTTTTGTGACAGCCCTGACTCGACTTTCGAAAATCGACACCGAATACGACACTCGTATTCAAATGTCGCAGATTCAAACATCGAATCTGGTTCATCAGAGCTTATAACAACATCAGATGAATATAAAACAGCGGAACAAAATGAATATCATGCATACGTCACAGATACAACATCATAATATCCATTACTACATTAGAGTATTTTTTTTATACATATATCACAACTCTAAATAAACATCATAATAGTACAACAGTGATCATATACCCAAAAAGTCTTCAAAGAAATGAAGCGATAACGAACTCCCAAGAACTAAACACCTGAGATCCCAAAAGCTTCTAAAATATCTCCAAAGCAAAAGCTCCAAAATACTGCTAACACCAGATCACGGAAATCTGCTACTAGGCTGCCCATGTAAAAATTTTGGGCACCCAGAGTTTAGAAAAGAAACAATAAACTCCGGGTCAGTCATGGGGCTGGTTTGAGTAAACAAAAACAGTTGCTTTTAAATAACTGGATTTATAAAAGAAAATCTGGTATGCTTTTGGAAAATGGAACTACCATAAGACCTTCCACCACACACACAATGCAATCGCAGAATTGGAGGAGATTTCTTCTTATGAGAGTCAAATATGCTTGATATGAGAAAAATTCTTTGATATTATTACTAGTGCATAGTGTAGAAAGCATTTCAAAAGTGTAATATTAATCTAAGCTAGCATACCACATTTCGTCGTATGCGTACTATAGCTACCATGTTTTGCGGCAGGTTACCGCCACGCTGCATCGCAGGTTTTACAACTAAAACCGTACAGGATTCGTATTGTTTCTTTAGATTTCCAACAAATGGTCATGCTAAGGAACTTTCTATTGCCACATGGGTACGCCTCTGGCGGGACGTCGCAAGAACCTACCTGGCTCTCTACCAACACAAGGCCGGATTACCTTTGTAACTAGGTAACTGCTACTCGATTATACCACTCCTCGGTCCTTTGCGACCTTTATCTGAGGGCCTCTGTCACAAAACAACAACCACACAGTAAATGATATTGGAGCTACGACATAGGTAAATATCTGGGCTCCATACCATGACATCACCTTTTTCCAGAAGGAAATGACATACCCTAATGGACGCGACCCTCATAACCTTGCCGCATCTTTCCTGTTTCGACCATTTCTGGGGTGTGTGGTCCGATGAGGTCTCGTCCACAAAGCTACGCTTTACACGAAAGCCATGCTTTGATTACAAATGATCAACAAATGATCATCAACACACAGCAGCACTTAGCATGCCACACTACCAAATTGGGAGTATATTGCTGATAACCTTCAACTACATAACCTCTGAGCTCGTACGTCTCGGAGACGGGTGTTAAGCTAAGAGAATAAATTCTCCGCCACCAACAGATATGCATTTGAAAGAAATCTGCTTTATACCTCAAAGTGTAGTGTCAGACACACAACCATACAAGTCTATTCCGGGTTCGAACAGAACCTCATCCAATAAAGGAAGAAGCCCTTGCAAATCTTGGTATCCACAGTCCCATCGGACTTTGCATCACTTAGGGAATCTCTATACCGGAGAAACTCAGTGCAGAGACAATCGATAGGTTATCCTATCGTTTTCGAAGACACCCGGTCTTCACCACCAGTCTTCAAATGCTATGCATTTCGACGTATCACTATTCGAAATGGGTTATATGACACAAAGGTCCTCTCCCGGCTAAACCGAATAGTGAGCGTTTAATTTTTAAAGCACGTGGGTGTATCAATAACAAAGATTCACATTTAGGGTTCGATGTGGGTTTCGGATAACTAATTGAAATCCAACTCCCTGTCGCATCGAAGTTTAAATGCCGTTTTACGGGCAAAGGGGTTTTCACATCAATACCGAATTAATCACAAATCACAGTTCAATATAGAGCAATTCACATCACATAGTATTACAATCACAATGGAAATAACAATCCAGTGTAGAACAATAGTTAATTTTTTTCCAATGTGGTTTAAGTGAATTAACCACATAATTATTTTAATCAATGATCGATTATTCTTAACGATAAAAAAATTAATTAAATCTCAATTAACTTTATTGATAATTTATTCCTCAATCAATTAACTTAATTAACTACTAATTATAAATTGATTAACTTAAATTATCTAATTAACACTTTTTTAATTATAGATAATTTAGACATTTAATTGTTTATTAGTCAATTTAATTACAAATTATAAATCCTTAATTACTTAGTTAATTATGATTATTAATTTAATCAGTCTTGATCTCTTTCTAAAACAATTGGTTAATAATAATTATTCATTTAATTTAACATTTAAAAATCTTCTTTAAGCTTTTAACTCAACATAGTCAATATTAGTTGCTTCATAAACACTAAAATTTTCTAGACATTAAAACTTGAATTTTATTTGTCCTAAACCCATTTTAAAGCAAAACTCGAGTCTTCCCAAGCTTTTACTCGAGTCAAACTCGAGTTCCTTCTTCCTTTCCTTGAGACATTCCTCTGTTTCTTCACGCATTCTTCTTCTTCCTCTTTTTTCTTCTAGCTTAAATTTTTTTTTAACTTAATCAACTACTGAAACAACCCACACGCGAGCGCGAGAGAAACTCAAGTCAAACCAGCCCCTACTCGAACGCTCCTTCAAGTTTCTCCCCACGCCCAAAATTCACTGACACCGAATCGCCGTCGTGCACGTGCACAGCGTCGCGCCGCCGTTCCGGTGGGCATCGCGGTCTTTGGAAGGTCGAAAAACTCACCCAAACACGAAATCGAACTTCGATTCGACACGAAAAACTCGAAATCGAAAATGAGTGTTTTGCTCGACACTGTAACACGAACACACCCAACTAAATTGCCTCGCCGCCGCTCCTCAGACCACCAACATCGCCACGGCTTTGGCCACATCATATCCATGCTCCATACTATCCTCCCACATCATCACGTGCAACTCGATCGCTCCATGGCGAAGAAATCACCATTCTTCTAAATCACTGCAAACTTCGAACTTAAACCCTACTTTGGGTTCGTTCGACAAATTCGTGCATTCGAAAAATTATTTAGCAATTTTCTCATCATCACAGAAGTTCAAACAGGCTTCAAGCCAAATTTCAATGTCTATTATAGGATCATTCATGAGAAATTAGGAAAAATGCAAATTTGGTTTAAATTCGAACTGCTCTTAGACTACTTAAGTTAAAATCATCATATTGCTTTTAAAAATCATAACTTTGTATGTTCATTCAATTTATGTAATCAATTCAAAGATTTATCATACTTGAATTTATCATAAAAAATTGTTTTTACTGTAAAATTTTGGTTACAGAGTTAACTTCTTCATGATCAAGCATAAAACAAATTTTAAACTGTGATTCAAGTTTAAACAAACTTGTTTTATTTAAAGATCCTAAGCTAAAAAGGATTTTATGAAGTTTATTTGAAATTTTTTTCAATTTACTTTGCTTTGAAACTAAATATTGAAGAACAAACTGTATAAAGATTTCCAGTAATCACAGACAAAAACATACAGAACAAGTTTTTCTTCAATATGCAGCAAAGCTCAAGATTTTATGAACTAAAGACTTAGATTTCAATTTAAAAAAAAATAGGTTTACTCACATAGGAATATTGATGAACAGATAGCTACTTTGAGTTGTAAAAAAAACAGTTTTGATCCTTCTTCTTTTCTTTTCTTTTTTTTTAGCAGATATTTTTTAAGCTTGGAAATAAAGTGATGTTTTATAAATTTTCTTTCCTGACTTTGTTACATTTTTGATGAACGAAATGAAACAAATATGCATATGTATATATATAAAGGAATCAGGTTTTGTACTAAGGGAGGGTTCTAACTGGTGCAACAGTTTTCTTTGATCAGATATTTTATATATTTTTTTCTTGTTGACTAAGCCTAGTTTAATTCGGCTGAAAAGATTTTATGGTGTGCTAAGCAAGATTTTCATTTTTGTTTGAATAGATTGCATTTAATGCTTGTGTTCCCATCTTAGTTAAATTGTAATCTTATTTGATTTTCTTTTGTAAGTACAAAATTTGTTTTATTTTGCAAATTTTTTTTCTTGCATATGTCTTTGTTTTGTGGCTTCCTGGTTTATAAAATTTTCAAGCAAACTTGTATGTGTTTCTATGTCATTTTATAACCATATGATTTTATTACAAACATAATCTTGAATTTTATTTCTATTTAAAGTTTAACCATCAACATTTAATTTATAACATATATTTCATTTTATGGTTTAACACAATTTTTTTTTATTTGTGACATATTATTTTATATTCATTATTATTATTATTTATATAAAGCTTAAACTACCAAATATTTTTTTATATCCATATATTCTTGTAATATTAATTATTAATAATATTATATTTCTTTGAACTTTTTAATTTAAATTTCAAAAGTTCAAACAAGCTACCAAATTTAAATTCAAAATTTTAGGATGTTACAAATTTGGAGGATTTAACTTGTGTTTTTCTTATTTTCTACACTTCTTTTCACTTTTGAAATATAATTATATGGGAAACATAAGGATAGCTCTACATTTTTCGTCATTCTACTACACTCCAACTTCCTTAGCCATTGCAATCGTCCAATCATGATGCAAGAAGTGAGTTTTGGTCTATTTTAAGGTTTCAATTTGAAATATACCATACTATGATTATGCAAGTGATATTTTTTTGATTTAGTTTTCTCTAAGCAATTTTTTCGTGAAAATATTTCTAAATTTTATTTTTGTGTGTTAATTTATCTTAAACTTGTTTGCGTCGATATTTATGTGCCGTGTTAATGAATAGTCCTAGCTCGATTTGTACGTCAATCACATCATACAGTGATTTATCTATTGTATTTGTATTTGTTAGTTTATCTAAAATATGATATGTTGTGATCATTGTGTATGTACTGTTTTACATGTTTTAGAAATTAAAAATTGATAGAGAACATAAAAAGTAGTATATGATTTAGGCATAATTTTTTTGTTTACTTGAAAATGCTAATTGATGTTTCTAGTTTAACATTAAACTTCGTATGATTTTCAAGGTTGGAAATAAAAAAATTTAAAGATCTTAATATATATTTATACGAGAGTAGAAGTACTTCTATATTTAGGGAGAGCACTCTATAATCTTAAGGCTCCTTCATGCAGAACAAAAATACTAATAAAAAGCATTATGCAGGAATTATGTCCTACTTGTCCCAGATAAGTCTGACATAACATTTGTGTTGGCATTCATTTGAAAAGTGTTTCCCTAATCCAAAAAGGAGCGGGCATGGCGTATGTTATCCATATATTTTTCAACTAACAAGTATGCTTGAGAAGCTATCAAGAAGAAAGAAGTAACTAATTCCATAAGAAAGATTTGAAAACAACTAAAAGAAGAAGGTGTTGTGCCAATAGGTTTATAGTGGTACATTAATACTTCTAACGCAATAACATATTGAGCTTCTAAAGAAGACACATCAAGCATGTAGATAATGAAAATGCCGAGCTTGTAAGTGGACATGTCAAGCACTAAAATATCAAGCCTATATCCGAAGATAGAATCAAACTTATGGTGCAAAGATGATATTGAGCCTCTACAACTGTAGAAATGATGTCAAATCTCTATCACTGGAGGGATGGTGTTGAGCCTCGACAACCAAAAGGGTTATCGAGCATATAAAACAAAAGAGGGACAGCAAATCTCATGCAATTACAAGGAGATGTCGAACGTCAAACAAACAAGAAAATGTCACACTTCAAATAATTACCAAGAAGTGTTGAGTCCTTAAGGGAGTAGTGAGCTTTCTACAACAGGAACGGTTGTTGAATACTTAACATGCAATAATCAAATGTCTAGCATGAAAAATACATCAGATGAATCAAGGTATCAAGTCAATAAGTTGATGAAGGTGCCGAATCAATAAGGCTTGTGGGTGTCAAGAAATAGGAAACCAAGAAGAATAAAAAATATCGAGCTTGTACAACATAAGGATTGTTGAGCCATTACAATGCTAACTATTGTAAAGCACTTACAAATAGCTAACTATAGGTAGTTTCTATGGCATAATGAGCTTCAACTCTAGCGAAGGAATGCCAAATATAAATAATGCATTTGAGGTGTCGAATATCTTGATGCATAGACATGGCAGCCATGTCGCCTGCCACAACCTCTATAAATAGGCCCCCTTCACCACTTAGAGAGGGGCAATTCATTTTGTTCTCAACTTCTCAAATCACAAGTTGTGAACCCTAAATTGATTTTGTGATTTCTTAATACAATTGTAACTTTTTTCATATAAAAAGTTGGACAATGAACATCGCATAGCATAATGCCTTCGATATATCTAACTTTGAATATTATTAGGAAACTAGACATGCATATTACATATATATTTACTTGGACTTGAATTTGGGCTAGGATGTTAACAATTTGAGTAAGGCCACTTAAGCCTTGCCTAAATTAAAGTTTACTTTGCATTATGATTATTATGCTAATTGGAATGTGGACAATGGATTGTGACATAAGTGAATTGCCTATCTTGCCCGTTAAACAGTGGGTTATTGTGCATTTATACAACTTGCCTATTTTTCCCTTGGATATATGACTCAAATTTTTGAACAACTTCCCAACTATATTAAAGCTCATGGAAACGTTGGGTCCATTCCAAATACAACTATCCTATGAAACATCTCAAGTGCTGAGCTATTTTTTGGCTTAACATTTTGGCGCTAAAAAGAGGGCTCAAATCACTATCCCATCATTTCCTTATTTAGAGAAGATTATGTAAATTTTTATTGTTGTAAAATGGTGAGAGCTAAAAACTGAATATTCTGAATGAGAAAATAGTACAACGAGCAACTTTGAAAAATAATGTGTGACGACCCACTTTCTTGGACCCCGGGAATGACACTTAACACATCCTTGGTGTTTGTGTGCCATCGTCCAAGCATCGGAAAGATGAACCATCATGGGGTAAAATGAAGAATAGAGAAGATAACCTCACGACGGAACTACTAAATAAAACATAATAGTAGATAGTATATTAGGTTACTCCTTAACGGGGGTTATCTGAGTTACACAAAAGTAATACAAATCAGCTTAGGCAGTTATAACGTCCCACCTTTACAAATGTAGAAACAAAAGAACTTACACAAGGTAGATAGTACATCGAAATAGATAAATAAGAAGATGAAAGCCTCTAACCAGGATGTTGTCCTCAAAAGAGCCCAATGAAGACTTGCTACTCTTGGACTACTCCAATAAAATGCGTACCTGAGAGTTTATGGAAACAAACAATGTAGATCAGATATTATGTCTAGTATGAGTAGAACTTTAAACAAAGGTATGTCATTAAACACAAACATATGAGACCACGCTGCTGAATACGGAACTAGTTTACTCCCATATAAATCAATATCTAAATGGAAAGAATGGATAAATAAATTAACATCCCGAAGAATGGTTGACTCTTTCTGGTGCAAATAAGGAGATAAATTTTAAGGTTCAAATCAAATGAGAAAAGGAAAATCTCCAACAAATGAATAGGAAGGTACAATACCCTTGAAATCTTAGTAATATACTTCTGAGAAGCTTATTTACTATATGTAACTTCTCGAAACCCTCCAAACCAGACCCCACCAAACCTTACTGAGTATTCGAATATTTCTCATCTAAGAGGACTACAGAATCTAATCTAGACGAGGTGTGAAAGTATCCTAGTGGGAGTGACCATACATAGCTTGGCCTCCTCTCGCGCTTTGGTTCTAGTCATTTTCGACAAAGGATACTAATTCTCAATGGAGCAATAAATCGTCTTAGAATGATGACGATAAAGTAGCTCAAGTAACCGATGGGCGAGAAACTAACTATCAAGGATACAAAATGATCATATATGAAAATTAAGTCTTGTATATTTACCACCACTTATTGAGTTCAAACTTTATTATTTCTGAGTTAACAACAATACCAAACAAGTCAAGGTAGTGTTACCTCAATGTCATGTCAAATGATTATTCTTAACTTTCAAAATAGCGACAAGTTTACTTCTTCCACATTTAGTGCTAATTATAAAAATAAAACGTTTCCATATAAGTGACTCGCTTTACGGAAATTAATTCATTCCTAGAAACAAATCAAACTTTTTTCTTTTTAAATTTGAATTCGTACTTGGCTTCACATTACAAGTATTAGATCTAAAACACTTGGTCAAAGAGTTTACTGACTTTGAAACATCATTATGAAAATAATTTAACAACATAAAACATCCTTATACATTTGATTAATTAAATTTAAATCTTCGTTAACTAGTTAATTGATTTATTTTAATAACCTTTAATTAAAAAGGGTAAATCTCCTTTATAACCTCAATAATTCAATTAATTAATAAATTAATTAAATAATAATTAAATATCATTATTAAAATCGATTAACTAATCTAAACTTTATTTAAGAAAAATATTTATTTAAGGTTAAACAAATTTATTAACTCTTAAGAGTCGTTAATTAAAAGGGTTAATTGCTTTTAAAATATCATTAAATAGTAAATTAACTAATCTTAATCCATCATCATTGAAATATTAATAATCCTTAAACATCATTAAATAAAGTGATTAATTAATTTCAAAACATCATTAACCAAGTGATTAGTTAAATTTAAATAGATCGTTAATAAGTTAATTAGTTAACTTTAATCCTTATTAATTAAATAATTAATTAAACTAAATAATCTTTATAAAAGAAATTAATGATTTTTGAAAACATAATTAATCAAAAACTGGCTTCAACTTGTAAAATAATTCCAAGCATGATATTGAAACCAAACGGTTTCAATTAAAGGTGATTTTTGGAATGTGTCAACACAGTGCCTATCGCTATATGGCTAGTTTAGAATTCGAGCATATGACATTTGCAACACAAGCACACATCGCATTACAATGGCATGGTCGTAAATACATGGTGATTTACAATAATTTCAACATATATCAAGTATTTAATAACAATGGTATTAGTTTAACTATAGATTTTCATATATCCAATGAATCGCTTACTAACTTTCCAAAGCGACTGTCTTTCAATAATTACTTACTAACAGGATCGCAACGACAAGTTGTCGAACTAACAAACTATCATCACGACACATTAGCTTTGATTTTTTGCCCCTTAATGTGCTGGGTTACGTTTGACCTTGGCTATATTTAGGCTCGACCTTAGATTCCACAAGTGGAAATGACCTTGGTTTTGATATAGGAGTGTTGTGAATGTATGGAGTTTTAACTTGGTTTTGAGAGCGTACAAACTAGTTTTTTATTTTTGAATCGCTCTTGGAACTATGGAAGTGATTACGAACATGAGGAGATAAGAAATGAAGATGTAAATAAATGTGTAAAGTAGAAAATGTGTGGAGATGGCGGGAATTTATAGGCAAATAAGTGTAATATTAAATTAATTAACTTAAACATTTAAATATTATAAATATTATATATTGCATGCTTGCCATACCTCTCCACCCCACCAAGTAAACACGTTACTCCCCCCTTAGGTCCATCTACACCATGCTTTAAGCCCTACCCTATGTAGTTTAGGTGATGGTTAGGTTTTTTTTAATAATTTCCTAAGGCAATTTAATGCATTTTGTGCATTTTATGTCAAATCAAGGTTTATATTTAAACTAAGCTTGATTATTAACTCTAATACATAGATTAACTTATCATACGATATATGTGAATGTGTGTTCATGTGTATATGAGTTATACAAAAATGTGCATAAAATTTTGGATGACTTTCCGAGGTCGAAAAGTCAGAATTTTAGAACACATTTTTCGGTCACGTTTTCTATTTTTATTTGAACTATTTATTTTGGTAAACAAAATTTGAGAATGATTTTAATGTCATTAATTAATGTTTAAAACATGTTTATCTAGTTATGAAAATCCAATATTAAAATATTTAAGAATAATTTAAATATTCAAATACAAAGTGATTAATTTATGGGTCATTACACTCTACTCCTTTAGGAGAATTTCGTCCTTGAAATTAACACACAAAAGACAGTCAAAAAGGTATATTTTATACCAAGAAATTCATATAAAAAAACAAAGCAGCTATGTCATACAAAATTCATTCAAACATAAATAACTAACCTGATACCGCATCAGGTTAAGATTCTCTAATATGATCCTCAATCTCCCAAGTACAATCGCGGGGATCATCACTCTACTGAATTCAAAAGCTTAACTGCCTTGTTTCTCAATCTCCATTCCTACCGATCTACAACATGAACTGGATGTCGGACTACTATCAAATTTAGATCTGTCCCCATGTCTTCCTGAAAAGATATCTCAATAAACAACGATGGATCATAAGCCTGCTTTCTCAGATAGTTACATGAAAAGCATTATGAACTTCTGATAATCTTTCAAGCAATTCTACCCTGTGGGCCAATGTCCCAATCCTCTCAAGTATTCTAAATGGTCCAATGAATCTAGATGCTAGCTTTCCTACTCACCTGAATCTTACAACTCATTTCATCGGGGTAACTTTCACTAATACTGAAACCCCAACCGCAAACTCTAAGTTCCTTCTCCTTTGATCAGCATAACTTTTATGTCGATCTTAGGCTTTTTTCATCCTTTCCTTGATCATAGCCACTTTCTTTGATGCATCTCAATTCATCTCTGGTCTAAGAATTAATCGGTCCCTAGTCTCAACCCAACACGAAGGCGATTACATGGCCATCCATACAAAGCCTCGTAGGGTGTCATGCCAATGCTAGTTTAGTAAAGAGAACTCTAACAAATTTAGATGGTATTCCCAAGAACCTCCAAAATCCAATATACATGCTCTCGAGAGATCCTCCAAAAGCAAGTTCACCCTTTCAGTTTTTCCATCTGTCTATGGGTGATAAGTTATGCTCAAATTCAACTCTGTTCCTAAAGTGGCTTGCAATGCTCCCCAAAAATGACTAATAAAGATGTGATTTCGATAACTGACTATACTTACAGTGATTCCATGCGGTCGAACAATCTCCCATAAATAAATCTCTGCCAAGGAAGCTACCGTTCTGATAGACTTCACTGGGATAAATTGGGCGCTCTTTGTTAATCGATCTACAATTAACTAGATGCCTTCATTACCTCTTCTTGTTCCAGGCAACCCATCGATAAAGTCTATGGATACTTGCTCACACATCCAATTCAGTATCTGTAATGATTGGAGTAAACCAGCATTCTTCTGTTGGTCACTCTTGACCTATTGACAATTCTCACACCGGCTTACGAAAATTGAAATGTTTCTCTTCATCCCTTTCCCCCAAAAGATATTCTTCATATTTTGAAAAATTTTAGTTACACCTAGGTGGATAGATAACTTTGACTGATGTCGCACTCTCATCACATCCCATCTAATTCCATTAACAACTGGCATACAAATCTGCCCCTTCATTCATAAAATCTCTCGAGAGTCAACTTAAAAACTAGAAAGAATTCCAATTTCAACATCCTTCCTAAGTCATGCTAGATTAGGGTCTTCTTCCTGGAAAGATGCAGTTCTCTCCATTAGTGCTGGCTTAGCTTTCAAATTTGCAATCATCACCATATTCCTACTCAATGCATCTGCAACGGTTTTGTTTTCCCTAGGGTATAAAGAATATCTAGGTCATAAGATGCAAGAAATTCTAGCCATCTTTGTTGCCTTAAGTTCAAATCCATTTGGGTAAAAAGATACTTTAATGACTTGTGATCCAAAAGTAACTTAAACTTTGCAACCAAAAGATAGTGCCTCCACATTCTAATGTGAAGACAACTGCCAAAAGTTCTAGATCATGCATAGCGTATTTCTTCTCATGGGTTTTCAACTATCGATTTGTATACACTATTAATTTACCGTTGTACATCAAAACTTTTCCCAATGCAGTTCTACAAGCATCCGTGTAAATAGTTATTTCTTCGATCCTATTTGGAACAGTCAATGTAATGAGCCGCCAATTTATCGCTTTGATAAATTTTATTCATTTTTAAATTTATGCAAATAAAATGTTAGTTTTACAAATAATATTGTTTGAAATGATCATAAGTAGTAGTAATATTATGTTGAATAAATATTTACAAAATATTTTCCTTAAAGTTTATATCAATAAAATGGCATCGTATTTAAATATAGATTTATTAAATCAAATTAAGATTGATTGATTAACAAATTATTTTAATTATTCAACTAATTATTTTAAATGATATAATTCATTTTTAACAGTCATAAAGTAGAAACAATTCATTTATAATAGTATTATAAAGAGAAATGTTTGATTTGAAAATATAAGGAAAAATCGATGACTCTTTGTCGATATAATAGCAATTATTGTAATTAATTGTTAACATTAATTTATATGGTTTTATAATTCAAATATTATTATGTTAATTAATTTAAAATGATAAGAATCTATTTTTAAACTTTTTTACAAGTATATGTACATTAATAAATAGGTGAAAACATGACCAATAATCCGTTCCTCGGATTTCAATTATTTAACAGCAAAAGTTGATCGAAGACATTTGAAGAGTTATGCACTTACGTGTGTGTGTGTGTGTGTGTGTGTGTGTGTGTGTGTATGCATATACGTCACATGCACATGATAACGTATAAATTTGTACACGAACATTTAGATATGTATATATTACAAAATAAATTAAATAATTCCTAAAGCTTAACCTTTAGGTAACCAAAAAGCAAACATCAACTCATGGTACCATACCATCATCACACCATCACCACACGTCACCATCACATGGTCTGGGGGAGCCGTGCATGTAGACGGGTAGGAGGGGCATGGGCTAGGGTCGTTTTTGGTAATTTTGCTTTGAACTATTTTATTCCAAGTTTTTGTTATAAATTACACCTCCCTTCTCATAATTTCCTAATACCATTCTACTTCTTCTTCCTCTTCTTTTCAAGCTTTCTAAGAGCTTCACTAATGGCTTCTTATTCTTAAAAAAATTATAGAAATGTTAGGAAAAAATCTCAAACAAAAGAGGAAAATATATACACTAGTATATAAATCAATCAACTTCAAAACTAGTTCAAAACACCTCCATCACCCTTCCAAAATCCATGACCACCACACCACACCAACAAGGTCGAGCCCTTCCTCCATTCCCACCAAGGCAGTGAGCCCCAATCAAGACGTAGCCATTTCAAAGTTGATAGTGCTAGTGATCATCGGCATAGATTTGGAGATAGCGGAGTTACAGCCGATTATATATTAGCTTGAAGAGAAAATGAAGGTGAAATCTCCTAAGCTGTTAAATTTAATTTTTGGATGATGATATGATGTTTGCAATAGATGATTAATATGCATTGATCATCAAGTTTAGTTGTTTCATATGAACGTTGAATATATATATATATATATATATGTATGTATGTATGTATGTATGTATGTATGTATGTATATGTATATGTATGTATGTATGTATGTAATAGACCCGACTTTCTTACCACAGAAAATCGCATCATCTTGAAGAAAGAAAGGGATAGAAAAGAGAAAAGAAAGAGAAGAAAGAAGAAACAACATCAGAATCTCAACAGCGGAACGAATAAATTATATTAATAACATAAATATTACATAGTTTACAACCATTATCAGAGTTACACAGATTTCGCACAACATACTAGACAGTTATAAACACCTGTCTAGTTATACAACTCAATACAATATAAGGAAACTACTCAGAGATACCAACACAGCGGAACACTATATATCTACACGCAGAAGCCTCCTGCTCCATTGCTCCTCCATAATGCATCAAAGCTAACCTGAATCCCTTGGCTACTCGTAAAAATTTGAGTACCCAAGAGTTTAAGAAAACGGAAGATAAACTCCGGGTCAGACATGGGTCTGGTGTGAGTAACAGGTTAAGGTTGCTTAACTTTTAAAATCCTTTGAAAACAAAAGGTATCACGTAAGACTTCCCACACATAACATGGAAAAGTTTTTACCTTACGCTAACCAAAACATCTGATAGGAAATCCAGTGATATTATAATAGGTCTAGGGTTTTCAAGTAAATATGAAATAGCCGAAATTGTTACATCTATTAAATTCCAGCTACTAGCCACAAAAGTGGGTAATACAATCAAATCCAATGGCACTTATTGGATTTTGGATTCCATACAATGGCAGGGCTACCGGGGTACCGCCCGTCACAGTACGGGGCCTAGATCACCGTACCAAGGATCACTCCCAATCCCTTACAACACAAGACCGGAACAATCCCTTACTGGACTATCCCGAACAAGACAACCCCAACAGTTGGAGCTCATAACCATCCACATAGCCGAAATAAAAAGGGACCTCTAGACAGGGGAAAATCTCGTCCTACTTGGGCATGACCCAATTAGCCTTGCTACACCTCCCATGTTTCAGCCATTCCCAGTTGATGAGGCTTGAGGCTACGATTACCTTTATAGAACACATCATTTAGAATGCTCATCGTCCACCTGACGATGTTCTGAAAGTATTCAATCCATAAAAGTTCGTTCCGGGTTCGAACGAAACTGAAGGCATTATCTCGTTACATTCATTTTGGAATCACCCTCAGAGTTAACGATGATAACCCTTGCACTCTGAATCTTCATCTTTACTTGAGATTCACGACCTATCGTTAATTTGGAACGATGTGGTTTTCGGATATCCAAATATGGATACCCGATCCCGGTCTCATCGAAATCCAAAGTGTGTCTTTTAAGATCAAGTTGTTTTAAAGTTTAAAACAATTCAATTATCTATATACACACAGATAGATAACTCACAAATCACAACAGATAATCAACATCATCATTATAAACAGATGATCCACATTATCATTATAAACAGATAATCCATACTATCATCCAAATAGATAATCCATATTATCATCACAATGCAACCAAAGCATTCATATCACACCGCATTACTTATCTCATTTCTGAGATCTCAAAGCATTCAAGGCAATTAACATCATCCATTCATACATAAGCAAAGATTTACTTCATCATACCATAATTAATTTAAAATAAATTAAATTAATTACTTCCATCTCTAATTAATTTAAAGTGAATTAAATTAATTACTTCATCTTTAATTAATTTAAAATTAATTAAATTAATTACTTCATCATTATAAATCTTGCTTATCTAAACATCAATTAATTTCAAATCAATTAATTAATCATTCAAATTAATCACCTTAATTAATCACCCTTGATTAATTATCCTTAATTACATTCAAGTAATTTTTCTTTAATAAACTTCACAAATTAATTATTCTTAACCTCTTACAGTAATTAAACTTTAATTACTTCAATTAATTGATTAACTATAATCAATTACATTAGCCCTTAATTAAGTACATTAATTAATTATTTAATTGCTTATTATTGATTAATTAAACAACTTTAATTACATTATTGATTGTATTAATTAATGATCCCTAATTACATTTTAATTAATTACTTTATTTAAATTAATTACATTAAGTAATTAATCTAAATTAAACCATAACTACTAATCCCTCTTGATTAACCACATTCAGTAATTAACTAACTTAATTACTTCATTAAAATAAATTAATTATTCCTTAATTAATTTCTTAATTAATCCCTTGATTAATTACAAAGTAATCTAATCCAAATTACTTACATTATTAAATCATCTTCCATTAATTACATCCAGTAATTACCCTTAATTACTTTACTAAGTAATTCCAATCCATTAATTACATTAAGTAATTATTATCAAATCATCAAGTGTTTAAAATTAATTAAACTTAATTGATTAATTCAAACTAATCCCATTAAACTCAATTAATTACATTAAGTAATTAATTTCTTAATTACTTCCATTAAGTGATTACACTTAAACAATTCACAAATGATTATCATTAAATTAATTAATCTAATTAATTATTAAAATTAATCACATTAATTAATTTTTAAATAATCCTAGTTAATGACCTTCATTAACCATTCTTTAATTACTTCCTTAAGTAATTAACTTAGATTAACCATTATAAATTACAATTTAATTTATCTCTAATTATCCATTAATTAATCTCTAATTATTTAATCAATTAAGTGTTAATTGTAACTTAATTAATCTATAATTACTAGATTAATTAACCTTGATTATAACTTAATTGCTTAATTAATAAATCATTAATCATTAATTAATAATCTAATTAATGATCTTTAATTACAAATTTATTTTCATTAATTAATTAATCTTAAACCTTAATTAATTAATTTAAACCTTTAATTACTTATTTAATTAATCCAAATCATAATTAATTAAATAAGTTAATTATCCATTTTAATTAACTTAATAATTCAATCATTTAATCTTCATTTACTTAAAGATAAAAAAACATTTCTTATTAATGATCAAATTATCATCATCAAAAGTATTTAAAAACAATTTACTATAAACTTTTCTTTCAAATTTCATTTAAGTTTAAGATTTTTTAAAAAAATAAATACAACTTGACTTTAAACAAAGCTTAAAGACAATTCAAAAATCTTTAATTCACATGTTAAAGAAATATTCATTTTATAAAGAAGTTTAAAAAAATTTAAAACCAAATTTATGTTTAAATTCAAACCATAGTTAAAAATACACTTTAAAATTCAAATTGTTTAAAACATTTTAAATTTGAAAACTTATTTTTATTACAAAATTGGAATGCGTATTTAAATTTTGATTCCAGATAAATCTTTAGATTTAAAAACCTATCTACAATTTAAAACTTCATTTTAAAAATACAAACTACTTAACCCTTTTTAAAGTAGTTAAATCAATTCAAATTTAAAAACTTTACCTTATTTGAAAATTGAGATTTTAAACTTAAACTCCAGATTGAAGAACTAGATTTAAAACTTATTTTAAAACTAACCTTTTATTTTAAAATTAAGTTTTAAATTTTATTTTAAAATTTAAAAATTGATCAACAAGTTTCTGTTAAAACCTGTTTCAAATAATCAACCCGAGGCTCCATCCTTATTACTTCGAGCCCGAACACACTTAACTCCAAGCAACCTATCTACCTCCTTCAAATCAACACCATTAACTCGAAAACAATTCAGAACCCAAGCAACTCTTCAGACAACTGTGCACTGTGCATATGCACGCCGCCGCAGGCCATCTCCGATCACCAGTGATGATCATCCCACATCCAAAATCACTCAATCACCCCAACTCGATCATCAGATATCCTCCAACGCAACTCGAAATTGAATTCAAGTTTCAAACTAAACCTAGAACCATCAGCAGAGTTAATGCTTCAACCTAGAAAATCGCCTCGCCAGCACATCCCTGACCATCGGAGTCGTTGAAACTCCGGCCAAACCTTCACCTACTTCCAAACTTCCATCACTCAAAAGCTTGAAGCACTCGATCCATTATAGAACCCGTAGTGATCGAATTCCTAAACCTAACTAAAACTAGGGTTCTAAAAGAAAATTCACTACTGCAACTTCGACTGTGAATTTCAACACCTTCCAGAATTTTCCCATCAACTCCTAACACTCCTCCATCATCTCCCAAGATTCCGACCCCTCCAATCACTTGGATCGCCAGAAAACCCCAAAGGTTCATATTCAGTTCAAACGAGAACCGTCCATTCATTTTATTTCTAAAAATCTTGATTCTTTATTTAAAAATCATATTTTTGTTTATGGATTTGGTTTATAATCCTAGATCCATGAATTACTAAATTTTGAATTTTGGATTAGCTTAGATATTTCTGTTGTATTTGATTCCCAGAGCCAAGGAAAACTTATTTCAACTTAAATAAATTTTAAGCTTTACTTTATTAATAAAAATAATTTTTGTTTAAATACCAAATCCTATCAGTAATTTGATCAATAGAATAAAAAATGAATTTTGAAATAAACTAAACCCTGGAAATTAAAAACTGAGAGATTTCTGATAAACTAACATGCATAGCATCAATATGTCGATATAAATATGTACTGAACAATGCATATAAGCATACTTTTCCAGATTTTAATCAACCAACAAAAATTCATAAACTTAAATTTTTGGAAAAGAAATTGTTACTCACCTGAATTTGAAGAACACAGAGCTTCTATTTGAAAAGCTTTTAGATTTTGAAAAAACTCCTGATTTTTGAAAATAGTCTTTGAAAACTTGAACTCCATTAAACTGGAATGCTCCTGATACTTCGAACTCTTAGATCTTGAATTTCTTTGAAAATGCAGGTTTGCATGCAGAACCAATTTTCCAGATTAAAGAAAAATGCAGATTTGCTTTTGATCATGAACTACATGTTTGAAAAGAAAAAAGCTTTTGCTTTCTGTTTGAAAATGGCAGGTGCAGATTTGATATGAGGAGTTTGTAACTGATTTTGGTTTTAAAGATTTGTTTACAGGGAATTGATTTCAGGTTTGAGAAATAAACAGGTAGCAAATGCTACAGGGATTTGTGTTTTTAAAATTTATGAGTTTTACAGGAAAATGAATTTTTCCTCTTGTTTGAGAAGTGAATTACAGGGAGTTTCCTTTGAGTTTAGAATTAAGAAGAGAAAAGGAATAAATGAAGATGTGTACTTATATAATCTAATTTATGAATTTATTAAATTTTAGAAAATGAAAACAAAATGTGAAACTTGTCCTATTCCATACTTAACTATCTAACACATGTTACTAAGGGTGTTTATAGATTAACACATGTATTAATTCTTTTTTATATATATTTTAAATTGATGAAAAAAACTTTTATATAAATATCTTAACTAGTTAATACATTTCTAATTAAATAAATGCTTTCGTAAATTTATGAAAATAAAACCTTTAAAAGAAAATTAAAATAAAACCAATCATGTTTTTATATAAAATCGTACCTAGTGTATTAAATTCATTTATAGATATAAATATAAAACTTTTGTATTTATTTACTATTTAAATAAATACTTTCTAATTTATATAAGTAAATTTCTTACGGAAAAACGAATTATATCCAAATGAAAACTTTATTCATATATTTCATATTTAAACTACTTCAAAATAATTATTCCTTAAACTCAAATTTAATCCAAATATTAAATTCAAATTAAAATTTTAAAATCTAAAATTAAAAATCAAGTTATATATACAAATTAAATTTGAAATAACAAATGCTATTTTTATTCAAAATCTATTTGTAAAAACAATACATTATTAATATTGTTTTTAGAAATAACTCATTATCAAATTAGAATAATTATAAAAAAAAATTTCTTTATTAAATTACTTATTTTATTAAGCTATGTTTTAAAAAGGAAACAAAACAAATCTTTTTGTTAATTAATTTAAATTTAAAACTTAAGCCAAAATCATTTTAAACATTTAAACATCTATCTTAACAATTTAAAATCATATACTTAATTATTAAATAGCTTTGAAAAACTTAATATTAAATTAAACCAAAATTTCCAAATTATTAATATATATATTAGAATTTGAAATCAAGATTCATTTATTAAATTTAAACCAATATTATTTATTTAATAAATTTGAAAAGCTTTATATTAAATAAAAACAAATTTCCAAATTACTACAAATACTAGAATTACAAAATATACTTTATTTATTAAATTTAAAACAAAGCTAATCTATTTACAGTATAAACCATATATTTATATTATAAATACATAACCAATTTATTAGTTGTAAAAGATAAAATCTACCAATTTAATATTTATTAAAGAATATTTTTAAATCAATTCAAATTTTATTAACAAAAATTATCAAATCAATTTAATTTTTAATACAGACTATTAAATTGATATTGTCAAAAATTCTGGGATATTACAATCCTTCCCCCTTAAAAGAATTTCGTCTCTGAAATTTAAAACAAAGGTAATTTAATAATCTCATCAAAGATTTTAATTTTAAAACACAAGCATATATCAAACATATGCTAACAACCAAAGTAACCAATTCATCCAATCAAACAAATTTAACTATCGAGACAAAAATTCTGGATCGAATTTCCTCGAGTTTCCCCAAGTATAAATACTGGGATACTCGCTCTGTAGAATTCAAACAATCGAAACTACTAAGCTACAGAGTTCCTATTCATCTATATCTATAACACTAAACAGGATATCAGACCTATAGACAAGTCTGACTCAACAACCAAACCTCCCGATCTGCTGGTTCCAAAATCAAGATAGATCATACACGTATTCCCTCAGAGATACGTGAAACTCATCGAATCCCAGTTATCCAAACTGGCAATTCAATCTTGTACATCAATCACTTATTCTTATAGAATACAGAAAAGATCCAAAACACTTCAGAGCTAGCTTCCCAGCCTTACCCAATCATATAGCTCCCTGATTAGAGAAAAATTTATCTAAAATCAAATCTCCGACTTCAGAATCCAAATTCTTCCGTCTCTTATCCACAAAAGTCTTCGGACGATCCTGGGTTGTCTACGTCCTTACTGAATAGCTCAACTCTACGCTGATGCCTCTAGGAACAAACAAAACCAACCAACTCAACCAAATGATCTTCTCAAGATCAACCAAGATCCAGGAACACAAACTCTACTCCTCAAACATCAGAAGACCAAACTCACTTCTCCTGACTGAAAAAGAAAAACAGATGCATTCCCAAACTGCTTCCGCTGCTCAACTCTGATCCGAAGTAGATGAAAATGCTGAAGAAGAATACGAGCACAAACTAGACAACACATCCCAGAAATATGGCTCAACGGATCCGTAAAGAAAACTCAGAAGTTCCTCAAAAACCCTGAGCCGCTTCACCAACTCAATCTCTAAGAACCATCCTTCTACTATACTGAACCGCCGGTACCACTCCTGGAATCCCAGTCGATAAGAAAACTCAATCTCCATATGCGGACAAACCTCTGACTTCTCTGAAGACATCCGGAGAAACTCCGATAAACCAAGAGAACACTCAAACAATAGAAAGTCACTTTTGCGATAAATCCATACCATATCCAAGGAAAACTGTTCTCCCTTTACCAAACAGAATAGCTTACACTTATTTAGCCAATCCATCGAAGAAACGGGTCCACTCTGTTGCTTCTGAACTCCTCCTTCAGAAAAACTGCTAATCCAGAAGACTTCCTGCCGACACAGAGAACACTCCAAGCCGCACTGCTGCCACAGATGCCAATGATTTCCTAATCCAAAGCTCTTCGAGAAACTTGACTTCAAACCAAACAGAAACAACCTTCTGAACACAGCCACAACACCGAAGCAGACTTACTTCCCTAAACTTATTCCAAAGAAAACTTCTTCGGAAACAACCATAGTCACTGCATCTCATTAAGCAGCTACTAATTCCTGAGGTATCAAGATACCATCACTCACTTCTGCCTAAACGACAGATCCAAACTCTACTCATCCAATCTTCAAAGATAGACTCTGAACCTTAACAGGTTTCCTTCAGAGATCAATGAAATCCATACAACACTGCAAAACTCACTCGAGACGGTATTATGTCCACAGTCTCGACAGATACACTTCCAACCTCAAAACATTCAAACTCCAACCAACGGTAGTCGTGTTGCACACACCACTACCCAATCTACCTTTATAACTTATATTGGAAAACCTAAACAGGTAACCCAATAGATAGGTAGAAATAAATAAATATATATATTTAAAATTACAAATACGCTCTCTCAAGATATGCACCACTCCAGAGCCTAGGTATTCGCTCAACCTATTGCTCTGATGCCAACTGTAATAGGCCCGACTTTCTTACCACAGAAAATCGCATCATCTTGAAGAAAGAAAGGGATAGAAAAGAGAAATGAAAGAGAAGATAGAAGAAACAACATTAGAGTCTCAATAGCGGAACGAATAATTTATATTAATAACATAAATATTACATAGTTTACAACCATTATTAGAGTTACACAGATTTTATACCACATACTAGACAGTTATAAACACCTGTCTAGTTATACAACTCAATACAATACAAGGAAACTACTCATAGAAACCAACACAACGAAACACTATATATCTACAGGCAGGAGCCTCCTGCTCCATTGCTCCTCCAGAATGCATCAAAGCTAACCTGAATCCCTTGGCTACTCGTAAAAATTAGAGTACCCGAGAGTTTAAGAAAACAGAAGATAAACTCCGGGTCAGACATGGGTCTAGTGTGAGTAATAGGTTCAGGTTGCTTAACTTTCAAAAACCTTTGAAAACAAAAGGTATCACGTAAGACTTCCGACACATATACATAGAAAAGTTTTTACCTTACGCTTGCCAAAACATTTGATAGGAAATCCAGTGATATTATAATAGGTCTAGGGTTTTCCAGTAAATATGAAATAGCCGAAATTGTTACATTTATTAAATTCTAGCTACTAGCCACAAAAGTGGGTAATACAATCAAATCCGATGGCACTTATTGGATTTCGGATTCCATACAATAGCATGGCTACCAGGGTACCGCTCATCACAGTACGGGGCCTAGATCACCGTACCGAGGATCATTCCCAATCCCCTGCAACACAAGTCTGAAACCATCCCTTACTGGACAGTCTCGAACAAGACAACCCCGACAGTTGGAGCTTACAACTGTCTACACAGTCGAAATAAAAAGGGACCTCTAGACAGGGAAAATCTAGTCCTACTTGGGCATGACCCACTTAGCCTTGCTGCACCTCCTCCGTTTTAGCCATTCCCGGTTGATGAGGCTTGAGGCTATGATTACCTTTATAGAACACATCACTTAGAATGCTCATCGTCCACCTGACGATGTTCTAAAAGCATTCAATCCATACAAGTTCATTTCATGTTCGAATGAAACCGAAGGCATTACCTCATTACACTCATTTTGGAATCACCCTCAGAGTTAACGACGATAACCCTTGCACTCTAAATCTCCATCTTCACTTGAGATTCATGACCTATCGTTAATTTGTATCGATGTGGTTTTCGGATATCCAAGCATGGAAACCTGATACCGGTCTCATCGAAATCCAAAGCGTGTCTTTTAAGGCCAAGTTGTTTTAAAGTTTGAAACAATTCAATTATCTATATACACACAGATAGTTAACTCACAAATCACAACAGATAATCAATATTATCATTATAAACAGATGATCCACATTATCATTATAAACAGATAATCCATACTATCATCCAAATAGATAATCCATATTATCATCACAATGCAACCAAAGAATTCATATCACACCGCATTACTTATCTCATTTCTGAGATCACAAAGCATTCAAGGCAATCAATATCATTCATTCATACATAAGCAAAGATTTACTTCATCATACTATAATTAATTTAAAATAAATTAAATTAATTACTTCCATCTCTAATCAATTTAAAGTGAATTAAATTAATTACTTCATCTTTAATTAATTTAAAATTAATTAAATTAGTTACTTCATCATTATAAATCTTGCTTATCTAACATTAATTAATTACAAATCAATTAATTAATCATTCAAATTAATCACCTTAATTAATCACCCTTAATTAATTATCCTTAATTACATTCAAGTAATTGTTCTTTAATAAATTTCACAAATTAATTATTCTTAACCCCTTACAGTAATTAACCTTTAATTACTTCAATTAATTAATTAACTATAATCAATTACATTAATCCTTAATTAATTACATTAATTAATTACTTAATTGCTTATTATTGATTAATTAATCAACTTTAATTACATTATTGATTGTATTAATTAATGATCCCTAATTACATTTTAATTAATTACTTTATTTAAATTAAGTACATTAAGTAATTAATCTAAATTAAATCATAACTGTTAATCCCTCTTGATTAACCACATTCAGTAATTAACTAACTTAATTACTTTATTAAAATAAATTAATTATTCCTTAATTAATTTCTTAATTAATCCCTTGATTAATTACAAAGTAATTTAATCCACATTACTTACATTATTAAACCATCTTCCATTTATTACATCCAGTAATTACCCTTAATTACTTTACTAAGTAATTCCAATCCATTAATTACATTAAGTAATTATTATTAAATCATCAAGTGTTTAAAATTAATTAAACTTAATTGATTATTTCAAACTTGTCCCATTAAACTCAATTAATTACATTAAGTAATTAATTCCTTAATTACTTCCATTAAGTGATTACACTTAAACAATTCACAAATGATTATCATTAAATTAATTAATCTAATTAATTATTAAAATTAATCACATTATTTAATTTTTAAATAATCCTAGTTAATGACCTTCATTAACAATTCTTTAATTGCTTCCTTAAGTAATTAACTTAGATTAACCATTATAAATTACAATTTAATTTATCTCTAATTATCCATTAATTAATCTCTAATTATTTAATTAATTAAGTGTTAATTGTAACTTAATTAATCTTTAATTACTAGATTAATTAACCTTGATTATAACTTAATTGCTTAATTAATAAATCTTTAATCATTAATTAATAATCTAATTAATGATCTTTAACTACAAATTTATTTCATTAATTAATTAATCTTAAACCTTAATTAATTAATTTAAACCTTTAATTACTTATTTAATTAATCCAAATCATAATTAATTAAATAAGTTAATTATCCATTTTAATTAACTTAATAATTCAATCATTTAATCTTCATTTACTTAAAGATTAAAAAACATTTCTTATTAATGATCAAATTATCATCATCGAAAGTATTTAAAAACAATTTACTTTAAACTTTTCTTCCAAATTTCATTTAAATTACAGATTTTAAAAAAAATGAATACAAATTGACTTTAAACAAAGCTTAAACACAATTCAAAAATCTTTAATTCATTTGTTAAAGAAATATCCATTTTATAAAGAAGTTTAAAAAAAAATTAAAATCAAATTTATGTTTAAATTCAAACCATAGTTAAAAATACACTTTAATATTCAAATTGTTTAAAACATTTTAAATTTGAAAAATTGTTTTTATTACAAAATTGGAATGCATATTTAAATTTTGATTCCAGATAAATCTTTAGCTTTAAAAACCTATCTATAATTTAAAACTTCATTTTTAAAATACAAACTACTTAACCTTTTTAAAGTAGTTAAATCAATTCAAATTTAAAAACTTTACCTTATTTGAAAATTGAGCTTTTAAACTTAAACTCCAGATTGAAGAACTAGATTTAAAACTTATTTTGAAACTTACCTTTCATTTTAAACTCGGCTTTTAAATTTTAATTTAAAATTTAAAAACTGATCAACGGGTTTCTGTTAAAACCTGTTTCAAATAATCAACCCAAGGCTCCATCCTTATTACTTTGAGCCCAAACACACATAACTCCGAGCAACCTATCTACCTCCTTCGAGTCAACGCCATTACCTCGAAAACAATTCAGAACCCAAGCAACTCTTCAGACAACTGTGCACTGTGCATATGCATGCCGCCGTAGGTCATCTCCGATCACCGGTGATGATCACCCCACATCCAAAATCACTCAATCACCCCAACTCGATCATCAGATATCCTCCAACCCAACTCGAAATTGAATTCAAGTTTCAAACTAAACCTGGAACCATCATCATAGTTAATGCTTCAACCTGGAAAACTGCCTTGGCAGCACATCCCCGACCATCAGAGTTGTCGAAAACACGGCCAAACCTTTGCCTACTTCCAAACTTCCATCACCCAAAAGCTTGAAGCACTCGATCCATTATAGAACCCATAGTGATCGAATTCCTAAACCTAACTAAAACTAGGGTTCTAAAAGAAAATTCACTACCGCAACTTCCACCGTGAATTTCAACACCTTCCAAAATTTTCCCATCAACTCCTAACACTCCTCCATCATCTCCAAGATTCCGACCTCTCCAATCACTTGGATCGCCAGAAAACCCCAAAGGTTCATATTCAGTTCAAACGGGAACTGTCCATTCATTTTATTTCTAAAAATCTTGATTCTTTATTTAAAAATGACATTTTTGTTTATGGATTTGGTTTATAATCTTGGATCCATGAATTACTAAATTTTGAATTTCGGCTTAACTTAGGTATTTATGTTGTATTTGATTCCCAGAGCCAAGGAAAATTTATTTCAACTTAAATAAATTTTAAACTTTACTTTATTAATAAAAAACAAATTTTGTTTAAATACCAAATCCTATCATTAATTTGATCAATAGAAAAAAAATGAATTTTGAAATAAACTAAACCCTGGAAATTAAAAACTCAGAGATTTCTGATAAACAAACATGCATAGCATCAATATGTCGATATAAATATGTACTGAACAATGCATATAAGCATACTTTTCTAGATTTTAATCAACCAACCAAAATTCATAAACTTAAATTTTTAGAAAAGAAATTGTTACTCACCAGAATTTGAAGAACACGGAGCTTCTATTTGAAAAGCTTTTAGATTTTGAAAAAACTCCTGATTTTTTAAAACAGTCTTTGAAAACTTGAACTCCATTAAACTGGAATGCTCCTGATACTTTGAACTCTTAGATCTTGAGTTGCTTTGAAAATGCAGGTTTGCATGCAGAACCAATTTTCCAGATTAAAGAAAAATGCAGATTTGCTTTTGATCATGAACTACAGGTTTGAAAAGAAAAAAGCTTTTGCTTTCTGTTTGAAAATGGCAGGTGCAAATTTGATATGAGGAGTTTGTAACTGATTTTGTGTTTGAAGATTTTTTTACAGGGAAGTGATTTCAGGTTTGAGAAATAAACAGGTTGCAAATGCTATAGGGATTTGTGTTTTTAAAATCGAGGAGTGTTTACAGGAAAATGAATGTTTCCTCTTCTTTGAGAAGTGAATTACAGGGAGTTTTCCTTTGAGTTTAGAATTAAGAAGAGAAAAGGAATAAATGAAGATGTGTACTTATATAATCTAATTTATGAATTTATGAATTTATTAAATTTTAGAAAATGAAAACAAAATGTGACACTTGTCCTATTCCATACTTAACTATTTAACACATGTTACTAAGGGTGTTTATAGATTAACACATGTATTAATTCTTCTTTTTTTATATTTTAAATTGATGAAAAAAACTTTTATACAAATATCTTAACTAGTTAATACATTTCTAATTAAATAAATGCTTTTGTAAATTTATGAAAATAAACCTTTAAAAGAAAATTAACATAAAACCAATCATGTTTTTAAATAAAATCATACCTAGTGTATTAAATTCATTTATAGATATAAATATAAAACTTTTGTATTTATTTACTATTTAAATTAATACTTTCTAATTTATATAAGTAAATTTCTTAAGGAAAAACAAACAATATCCAAATGAAAACTTTATTCATATATTTCATATATAAACCACTTCAAAATAATTATTCTTTAAATTCAAATTTAATCCAAATATTAAATTCAAATTCAAATTTTAAAATCTAAATTTAAAAATCACGCTATATATACAAATTAATTTTAAAATAACAAATGCTATTTTTATTCAAAATCTATTTGTAAAAACAATACATTATTAATATTGTTTTTAGAAATAACTCATTATCAAATTAAAATAATTATAAAAGAAATTATTTCTTTATTAATAAATTGCTTATTTTATTTAGCTATGTTTTAAAAAGGAAACAAAACAAATCTTTTTGTTAATTAATTTAAATTTAAAACTTAAGCCAAAATCATTTTAAACATTTAAACATCTATCTTAACAGTTTAAAATCATATACTTAATTATTAAATAGCTTTAAAAAGCTTAATATTAAATTAAACCAAAATTTCCATATTATTAATATATATATTAGAATTTGAAATCAAGATTCATTTATTAAATTTAACCAAGATTATTTATTTAATAAATTTGAAAAGCTTTATATTAAATTAAATCAAATTTCCAAATTACTACAAATACTAGAATTATAAAATATGCTTTATTTATTAAATTTAAAACAAAGCTAATCTATTTACAATATAAACCATATATTTATACTATAAAGAGAAACCAATTTATTAGCTGTAAAAGATAAAATCTACCAATTTAATATTTATTAAAGAAGATTTTTAAATCAATTCAAATTTTATTAACAAAAATTATCAAATCAATTTAATTTTTAATAAAGATTATTAAATTGATATTGTCAAAAATTCCGGGATATTACAATCCTTCCCCCTTAATAGAATTTCGTCCCGAAATTTAAAACAAAGGTAATTTAATAGTCTCATTAAAGATTTTAATTTTAAAACACAAGCATATATCAAACATATGCTAACAACCATAGCAGCCAATTCATCCAATCAAACAAATCTAACTATCCAAACAAAAATTCAGGAGAGAATTTCCTCGAGTTTCCCCAAGTATAAGTACTGGGATACTCGCTCTACAGAATTCAAACAATCGAAACTATCAAGCTACAGAGTTCCTATTCATCTATATCTATAACTCTAAACAGGATATCAGACCTATAGACAAGTCTGACTCAACAACCAAACCTCCCGATCTGCTGGTTCCAAAATCAGAGATAGATCACACACGTATTCCCTCATAGATATGTGAAACTCATCGAATCTCAGTTATCCAAACTGGCAATTCAATCTTGTAGATCAATCACTTATTCTTATAGAATACAGAAAAGATCCAAAACACTTCAGAGCTAGCTTCCCAACCTTACCCAATCTTATAGCTCCCTGATTGGAGAAAAATTTATCTAAAATCAAATCTCCAACTTCAGAATCCAAATTCTTCCATCTCTTATCCACAAAAGTCTCCGGACGATCTTGGGCTGTCTATATCCTTACTGAACAGCTCAACTCTACGCTGATGCCTCTAGAAACAAACAAAACCAACCAACTCAACAAAATGATCTTCTCAAGATCAACCAAGATCCAGGAACACAAACTCTACTCCTCAAAGATCATAAGACCAAACTCACTTCTCCTGACAGGAAAAGAAAAACAGATGCACTCCCAAACTGCTTCCGCTGCTCAACTCTGATCCGAAGTAGTTGAAAATGCCGAAGAAGAATACGAGCACAAAATAGACAACACATCCCAGAAATATGGCTCGGATCCATAATGAAAACTCAGAAGTTCCTCCAAAACCATGAGCTGCTTCACCAACTCAATCTCTAAGAACCATCCTTCTACTAAACGGAACCGTCGGACCACTCCTGAAATCCCAGTCGATAAGAAAACTCAATCTCCAGATGCGGACAAACCTCTGACTTCTCTGAAGACATCCGGAGAAACTCCGATAACCCAAGAGAACACTCAAACAATAGCAAGTCACTTTTGCGATAAATCCAGTCCATATCCAAGGAAAATTGTTCTCCCTTTACCAAACAGAACAGCTTACACTTATCCAGCCAATCCATCGAAGAAACGAGTCCACTCTGCTGCTTCTGAACTCCTCCTTCAGAAAAACTGCTAATCCAGAAGACTTCCTGCCGACACAGAGAACACTCCAAGCTGCACTGCTGCCACAGATGCCAAAGATTTCCTAATCCAAAGCTCTTCGAGAAACTCGAATTCAAACCAAACAGAAACAACCAGCTGAACACAGCCATAACACCGAAGCAGACGCACTTCCCTAAACTTGTTCCAAAGAAAACTTCTTCGGAAACATCCATAGTCACTGCATCTCATCGCGCAGCTACTACTTCCTGAGGTATCAAGATACCATCACTCACTTCTGCCTAACCGACAGATCCAAACTCTACTCATCCAATCTTCAAAGATAGACTCCGAACCTCAACTGGTTTCCTTCAGAGATCGATGAAATCCATACAACACTGCAAAACTCACTCGAGACAGTATTAGGGCTACAGTCTCGACAGATACTCTTCCAACCTCAAAACATTCAAACTCCAACCAATGGTAGTCGTGTTACACACACCACTACCCAATCTACCTTTATAACTTATATTGGAAAACCTGAACAGGTAACCCAATGGATAGGTAGAAATATATATATATATATATATATATATATATATATATATGTATGTATGTATATATATTAAATTACAAATACGCTCTCTCAAGATAGACACCACTCCAGAGCCTAGGTATTTGCTCAACCTATTGCTTGATACCAACTGTAATAGGCCCGACTTTCTTACCACAGAAAATCGCATCATCTTGAAGAAAGAAAGGGATAGAAAAGAGAAAAGAAAGATAAGAAAGAAGAAACAACATTAGAATCTCAACAGCGGAACGAATAAATTATATTAATAACATAAATATTACATAGTTTACAACCATTATCAGAGTTACACAGATTTTATACCACATACTAGACAGTTATAAACACCTGTCTAGTTATACAACTCAATACAATACAAGGAAACTACTCAGAGAAACCAACATAGCGGAACACTATATATCTACACGCAGAAGCCTCCTGCTCCATTGCTCCTCCAGATTGCATCAATGCTAACCCGAATCCCTTGGCTACTCGTTAAAATTTGAGTACCCAAGAGTTTAAAAAAAAAAGATAAACTCCGGGTCAAACATGGGTCTGGTGTGAGTAACAGGTTAAGGTTTTTTAACTTTCAAAAACCTTTGAAAACAAAAGGTATCACGTAAGACTTCCCACACATAAACATGGATAAGTTTTTACCTTACGCTAGCCAAAACATTTGATAAAAAATCCAGTAACATTCTAATAGGTCTAGGGTTTTCAAGTAAATATGAAATAGCCGAAATTGTTACATTTATTAAATTCCAGCTACTATCCACAAAAGTGGATAATACAATCAAATCCGATGACACTTATTGGATTTTGGATTCCATACAATGGCAGGGCTAACGGGGTACCGCCTGTCACAGTACGGGGCCTAGATTACCATATCGAGGATCACTCCCAATCCCCTGCAACACAAGACCGGAACCATCCCTTACTGGACAGTCCCGAACAAGACAACCACGACTGTTGGAGCTCACAACTGTCCACACAGCCGAAATAAAAAGGGCCTCTAGACAGGGGAAAATCTCGTCCTACTTGGGCATGACCCACTTAGCCTTGCTGCACCTCCTCTATTTTAGCCATTCCCGTTTGATGAGGCTTGAGGCTACGATTACCTTTATAGAACACGTCACTTAGAATGCTCATCGTCCGCCTAACGATGTTCTGAAAGCATTCAATCCATACAAGTTCGTTCCGGGTTCGAACGAAACCAAGGCATTATCCCGTTACACTCATTTTGGAATCACCCTCAGAGTTAACGACGACAACCCTTGCACTCTAAATCTTCATCTTCACTTGAGATTCACGACCTATCGTTAATTTGGATCGATGTGGTTTTCGGATATCCAAATATGGAAACCCGATCCCGGTCTCATCGATATCCAAAGCGTGTCTTTTAAGACCAAGTTGTTATAAAGTTTAAAACAATTCAATTATCTATATACATACAGATAGATAACTCACAAATCACAACAGATAATCAACATTATCATTATAAACAGATGATCCACGTTATCGTTATAAAAAGATAATCCATACTATCATCCAAATAGATAATCCATATTATCATCACAATGCAACCAAAGCGTTCATATCACACCGCATTACTTATCTCATTTCTGAGATCACAAAGCATTCAAGGCAATCAATATCATCCATTCATACATAAGCAAAGATTTACTTCATTATACTATAATCAATTTAAAATAAATTAAATTAATTACTTCCATCTCTAATTAATTTAAGTGAATTAAATTAGTTACATCATCTTTAATTAATTTAAAATAAATTAAATTAGTTACTTCATCATTATAAATCTTGCTTATCTAACCATTAATTAATTACAGATCAATTAATTAATCATTCAAATTAATCACCTTAATTAATCACCCTTGATTAATTATCCTTAATTACATTCAAGTAATTATTCTTTAATAAATTTCACAAATTAATTATTCTTACAGTTATTAACCTTTAATTACTTCAATTAATTAAATAACTATAATCAATTACATTAATTAATAACTTAATTGCTTATTATTGGTTAATTAATCAACTTTAGTTACATTATCGATTGTATTAATTAATGATCCCTAATTACATTTTAATTAATTACTTTATTTAAATTAATTACATTAAGTAATTAATCTAAATTAAACCATAACTGTTAATCCCTCTTGATTAACCACATTCGGTAATTAACTAACTTAATTAGTTCATTAAAATAAATAAGTTATTGCTTAATTAATTTCTTAATTAATCCCTTGATTAATTTCTTGATTAATTTCTTAATTAATTCATTAATTAATTTCTTAATTAATTATTCCATTAATTAAATCCAGTAATAACCCCTAATTACTTTATTAAGTAATTCCAATCCATTAATTACATTAAGTAATTATTATCAAATCATCAAGTGTTTAAAATTAATTAAACTTAATTGATTAATTCAAACTATTCCCATTAAAATCAATTAATTACATTAAGTAATTAATTCCTTAATTACTTCCATTAAGTGATTACACTTAAATAATTCACAAATGATTATCATTAAATTAATTAATCTAATTAATTATTAAAATTAATCACATTAATTAATTTTTAAGTAATCCTAGTTAATGACCTTCATTAACCATTCTTTAATTGCTTCCTTAAGTAATTAACTTAGATTAACCATTATAAATTACAATTTAATTTATTTCTAATTATCCATTAATTAATCTCTAATTATTTAATTAATTAAGGGTTAATTGTAACTTAATTAATCTTTAATTACTAGATTAATTAACCTTGATTGCAACTTAATTGCTTAATTAATAAATCTTTAATCATTAATTAATAATCTAATTAATGATCTTTAGTTACAAATTTATTTTCATTCATTAATTAATCTTAAACCTTAATTAATTAATTTAAACCTTTAATTACTTATTTAATTAATCCAAATCATAATTAATTAAATAAGTTAATTTTCCATTTTAATTAACTTAATAATTCAATCATTTAATCTTCATTTACTTAAAGATAAAAAACATTTCTTATTAATGATCAAATGATCATCATCAAAAGTATTTAAAAATAATTTACTTTAAACTTTTCTTTAAAATTTCATTTAAATTTAAGATTTTAAAAAAAATGAATACAAATTGACTTTAAACAAAGCTTAAAAACAATTCGAAAATCTTTATTTCACATGTTAAAGAAATATTCATTTTATGTAGAATTTTAAAAGAAAATTAAAATCGAATTTAAGTTTAAATTCAAACCATAGTTAGAAATACACTTTTATATTCAAATTGTTTAACACATTTTAAATTTGAAAATTTCTTTTTATTACAAAATTGGAATGCATATTTAAATTTTGATTCCAAATAAGTCTTTAGATTTAAAAACGTATCTACAATTTAAAACTTCATTTTTAAAATACAAACTACTTAACCCTTTTTAAAGTAGTTAAATCAATTCAAATTTAAAAACTTTACCTTATTTGAAAACTGAGATTTTAAACTTAAACTCCAGATTGAAGAACTAGATTTAAAACTTATTTAAAACTTACCTTACATTTTAAACTCAGCTTTTAAATTTTATTTTAAAATTTAAAAACTGATCAACAGGTTTCTGTTAAAACCTGTTTCAAATAATCAACCCGAGGCTCCATCCTTATTACTTTGAGCCCGAACACGCTTAACTCTGAGCAACCTATCTACCTCCTTCGAGTCAACACCATTAACTCGAAAACAATTCATAACCCAAGCAACTCTTCACACAACTGTGCACTGTGCGTATGCACGCCGCCACAGGTCATCTCCGATCACCGGTGATGATCATCCCGCATCCAAAATCACTCAATCACCCCAACTCGATCATCAGATATCCTCCAACCCAACTCGAAATTGAATTCGAGTTTCAAACTAAACCTGGAACCATCATCAGAGTTAATGCTTCAACTTGGAAAACCGCCTCGCCAGCACATCCCCGACCATCTGAGTTTTTGAAACTCTGGCCAAACCTTCGCCTACTTCCAAACTTCCATCACCCAAAAACTTGAAGCAGTCGATCCATTATAGAACACGTAGTGATCAAATTCCTAAACCTAACTAAAACTAGGGTTCTAAAAGAAAATTCACTACCGCAACTTCCACCGTGAATTTCAACACCTTCTAGAATTTTTCCCATCAACTCCTAACACTCCTCCATCATCTCCAAGATTCTGACCCCTCCAATCACTTGGATCGCCAGAAAACCCCAAAGGTTCAAGTTCAGTTCAAACAAGAACTGTCCATTCATTTTATTTCTAAAAATCTTGATTCTTGATTTAAAAATCATATTTTTGTTTATGGATTTGGTTTGTAATCCTGGATCCATGAATTACTAAATTTCGAAGTTTGACTTAGCTTAGGTATTTCTGCTGTACTTGATTCCCACAGCCAAGACAAACTTATTTCAACTTAAATAAATTTTAAAGTTTACTTCATTAATATAAAAAAAAAGTTTGTTTAAATACCAAATCCTATCAGTAATTTGATCAATAGAAAAAAAATGAATTTTCAAATAAACTAGACCTTGGAAATTAAAAATAGAGAGATTTCTGATAAACAAACTTGCACAGCATCAATATGTCCATGTAAATATGTACAGTACAATGCATATAAGCATACTTTTCCAGATTTTAATCAAGCAACAAAATTCATAAACTTAAATTTTTAGAAAAGAAATTGTTACTTACCTGAATTTAAAGAAGACAGAGCTTCTATTGGAAAAGCTTTTAGATTTTGTAAAAACTCCTTGATTTTTGAAAACAGTCTTTGAAAACTTGAACTCTATTAATCTGAAATGCTTCTGATACTTTGAACTCTAAGATCTTGAGTTGCTTTGAAAATGCAGGTTTGCATGTAGAACCAATTTTCCAAATTTAAAAAAATGCAGAATTGCTTTTGATCATGAACTACAGGTTTGAAAAGAAATAAACTTTTGCTTTCTGTTTGAAAATGGCAGGTTCAGATTTGATATGAGGAGTTGTAACTGATTTTTCTTTTGAAGATTTATTTACAGGGAAGTGATTTCAGGTTTGAGAAGTAAACAGGTTGCAAATGTTACAGGGATTTGTGTTTTTAAAATTGAGGAGTGTTTACAGGAAAATGAATTTTTCCACTTGTTTGAGAAGTGAATTACAGGGAGTTTCCTTTGAGTTTAGAATTAAGAAGAGAAAAGGAATAAATGAAGATGTGTACTTATATAATCTAATTTATAAATTTATTAAATTTTATAAAATGAAAAAAAATGTGACACTTGTCCTATTCCATACTTAACTATCTAACACATGCTACTAAGGGTGTTTATAGATTAACACATATATTAATTCTTTTTTTATATATATTTTAAATTGATGAAAAAAACTTTTATATAAATATCTTAACTAGTTAATACATTTCTAATTAAATAAATGCTTTTGTAAATTAATGAAATAAAACCTTTAAAAGAAAATTAAAATAAAACCAATCATGTTTTCAAATAAAATCCTGCCTAGTGTATTAAATTCATTTATAGATATAAATATAAAACTTTTATATTTATTTACTATTTAAATAAATACTTTCTAATTTTATAAGTAAATTTCTTAAGGAAAAACAAATTATATCCAAATGAAAACTTTATTCATATATTTCATATTTAAACTACTTCAAAATAATTATTCTTTAAACTCAAATTTAATCCAAATATTAAATTCAAATTCAAATTTAAAAATCTAAATTTAAAAATCAAGTTATATATACAAATTAAATTTGAAGTAACAAATGCTATTTTTATTCAAAATCTATTTGTAAAAACAATACATTATTAATATTGCTTTTAGAAATAACTCATTATCAAATTAAAATAATTATAAAAGAAATTATTTCTTTATTAATAAATTACTTATTTTATTAAGCTATGTTTTAAAAAGGAAACAAAACAAATCTTTTTGTTAATTAATTTAAATTTAAAAATTAAGCCAAAATCATTTTAAACATTTAAACATCTATGTTAGCAATTTAAAATCATATACTTAATTATTAAATAGCTTTGCAAAAATTAATATTAAACTAAATCAAAATTTCCAAATTATTAATATATATATATTAGAATTTAAAATCAAGATTCATTTATTAAATTTAAACCAAGATTATTTATTTAATAAATTTGAAAAGCTTTATATTAAATAAAAACAAATTTCCAAATTACTACAAATACTAGAATTAGAAAATATGCTTTATTTATTAAATTTAAAACAAAGCTAATCTATTTACAATATAAACCATATATTTATATTATAAATAGAGACCAATTTATTAGCTTTAAAAGATAAAATCTACCAATTAATATTTATTAAAGAATATTTTTAAATCAATTCAAATTTTATTAACAAAAATTATCAAATCAATTTAATTTTTAATACAGATTATTAAATTGATATTGTCAAAAATTCCGGGATATTACAATATATATGCAAGTCACCAAAATACACGTCGATAAGCACAAAGGAATCACTTTCCTCTATATAAATAAATGGGTGTATATGGAATGTTAAACTTTTTAAAAAGGTTTTAAATGAGTTTGAAATGGTTTGTAAACATTTAAAAGGGTTTTGGTGAAGTTTGTACGAGAATTGAAAATTTAATCAAAAATATGCACGTCGCATAATGATAGTTCATGATCTCGAGTCATAAAAGTAAAGGAGTGTACAAAATGAAATATAGCTCGAAATTCTACGAAATAAGAATTTTTTGAACTGTTATATCCATAGTTTTCCAATGAAGAAATAAAATCAAGATTTCGACAAGTAGATTTTGAGACATGAGTAAAACAAGCTTTTGGAAAAAGTGCGGTTTTGTAGTTCAAAAACCAAAACTGGATTTCTTTGAAAATGATGTTTTAAAATTGTTTTAAAATGTGGAATAAATATTATAAATCTTTTAAAATGTTTTAAAGTGATTTGTGTAACAAAAATGAATTTTCCAATAATATAAAGTCGTTTAGATTAATATAGCTTAAAAAAGCACTTTCCGCAGCAGTTTTCCACAGCACCTTTCTGTAACTTATAAAATTTGTTTTAAACCTAACGATTCTTTTTCAAAACGTTTATAAAGATTTTCAATAGATAATTAAATTTGTTAATAATGATTTGGAGTTTATTCTAGCTTATTTAAGAGAGTTTAAATAAATGTTTAAAGAAAAGCTATTATAAATAGAATGGTTTAAATCTTGGCTCTAAAGGTCGATGAGAGGACATTGATTTTTTTATTTTTGAGATCTGGATGTGAGGTGCTCAAACTAAGGAGATGTTCAGGAGCAACCAGTGCCTTGGCTTACCTACCTTCTTCCCGAGGACATGTTCAAGAGCAACCGGATGCGAGGGATTGATATGGTCGAAATCCCAAAAACGAGTTAAGTATAAAAAGGTTTACTGTAACAACCCGCATATTTATCGAGTTTGTATTTAAATATTTTATTTAAATATTAACTCGTTAATCGGATTTTGGTCCGAAAAGCTACTTTTTGCAAACGGTCAAATTAGGACTCGAGACCACTTCCATTGAGTTCGAAATGTCGTTTACAACTTTTTAAGTATAAACATCGATAGGTTTGGAGTTAGTGAAATTTCACTAACTCTTCCCGCTTTGGACTTTGGGTTAGTTTAGCCTATTAAGCCCAAGTTCCAACCCTCTTCTCCTCACTCTTCATAAATTTCCTAACTAATCAAGCTTTGGCATTAATGGTGGAGGGAATGGGAAATTAAAACTCCAAGCACAAATTCAATTGCAAATCCAACATTCAACTCCAAATTCAAGTAGAAGATATTGGATTCAAGCTTTGGATTGCTTCTCCTTGCTTTCAAGCTTCATCTTCATAAACTTTAGTGCAAAGGTGAGATTTTTGTCTCACAAATCTAGTCTATAACTATATTGGACTGTTGGGAATGATTCCCTATCACTTTTGCATGCACATTTGCATTTGGTTTGGATTGGATTGGCGAAAAACTCCAATTTTTAGCATTTTGGTGAATTTTCTGCACTTAGGTCGTTCTGGCCATTTTTAGGTCGTTCGGAGTTAAGTCGTTCGTCCATGGGTCGTGAGTCGTTCACGAGTTAACTTTAGGTCGTTCTGGAAGAATTGGCACTTCGGAATTAGGTCGCTCACGAGTTAAGTCGTTAGGTCGCTCGCGAGTTAGTACCATAGGTCGCAGGGCTTTAGGTCATTCTGGAAGTATTGGCACTTCGGAGTTAGGTCGCTCGCGAGTTAAGCCTTAAGTCGTAGGTCGCTCACGAGTTTGGCCTTAAGCCGTAGGTCGCTCGCGAGTTAAGCTTTAAGTCTTAGGTCGTTTCCGACCTATAATCTCTAGGCAAACGTTAAGTCGCTCGCCCTGGTTTATCTCGTAGGTCGTCTCCGACCTAAGCTCCAGATAAGTTGTTTGAGTTAGGTCGTTGGACCATTTACCTTAGGTTGCTCGTCCACTAAGTCGGCCTGGTTTATCTCGTAGGTCGTCTCCGACCTAAGCTCCAGATAAGTCGTTCGAGTTAGGTCGTTGGACCATTTACCTTAAGTTGCTTGTCCACTAAGTCGGCCTGGTTAATCTCGTAGGTCGTCTCCGACCTAAGCTCCAGATAAGTCGTTCGAGTTAGGTCGTTGGACCATTTACCTTAGGTCGCTCGTCCACTAAGTCGGCCTGGTTTATCTCGTAGGTCGTCTCCGACCTAAGCTCCAGATAAGTCGTTCGAGTTAGGTCGTTGGACCATTTACCTTAGGTCGCTCGACTCTGTTAAGTCGGCCATGTTGGGTCGTGAGTCATCGTTAGGTCGCGAACACCTCTAGGTCGCAACCACTAAGTCGCTTGACCCCTTAGACCCCTAGGTCGCAGCCGTTAGGTCGTATGACCCTTGAGTCGTTAGGTCGTTAGACCTCATTTTGTCTTCACTAGGTCGTACCGTTTTGGTCGGGGCGCTGCCCCGCACCCCGCCGGGGGCGCTGCCCCCTGGACCCCCGCGACCTGACCGGGCAGGTCGAACCCCGTAAGCGGTGGCGTTGCCCCCGCAACCCCACCTTGGGGGGTTGCCACCCCCCCTGGACCCCCCCTCCGTAGGGGATCTTATCTGAAAAACATTGAGCTGATTTCCTTGGATTTTATTCGCATCTCCGTATGCGATCTTTGTGACTGATTGTTTCTACACTTGCTTATGTGTTTTGTCACTTTATAATACAAAGGTTTCAATACTAGTAGTAAATATCAAAACTCTTTTAACAAACAATTTCAACTCTATTTTTAATAACAAAGCTCTTTTCTTAAACCGTTTTCCAATCTATTAGTATATACAAGCCTTTACCTCACTCGGATGAGAAATCTAATTAAACGACTTAGTAAAACAAGTGGTATGAAACGCTTGCGTTCACTGCGTCGGTTAATTCTAGGACTTGTTCGATTGAACCTCTTGTGACAATTTTATTAGTGAAGATTTACAGTTTGTTCGTAAATATTTAAGTTAAGCAAGTGGTTATGGGACATGAAGCTAAACTTCTATATTTACTAGCTTAGTGTAATTGACACTTCTCATTGATCTTGATGATCGCTTTATGAATTAGACTAGCAATTGCGCGATGTCTCTTTCATTGCAAGGTTAGACTAGACACCACTTGTGTGATTCCATTCACACATACCTTTCTGCTTTTTGGTTAGTCTTGACCTCAATCTGTGTGATTCCACTCACACATGTGGGGTAGCTCCCCATGGTCTTCGGACCGTCATGTGATAGGCCTCTTTCCCTTTTTATGATTTCTGGATTTCTCGTGTTGGTTTCTGGAATTTATGTCATTGACTTGTTATGAGTACAAGTTTAGGGTATGATGCCCTCTTCGAATCTTTGAGAAGATTCTTGTGATATTGATTATCTCTTATTGATTGATCTTCTGTTGATCATTATTTACATACTTATAGTGGTATGTCGTTATGGATATTTATGTTTATGCCATATCTTTTATGTTATATCATGTCATCTGATATTTATATCTAGACTGATCCGTTTATTATTTTCTTAAATAATACTCGGGTCAGACCGAGATGTTACAGGTGCTTCTGCTTGACTTCTTCCCAGGGATTCATCACTCTGACTTTTGGCTAACTGTTTAGATTAGCAGTTTTTGTTGTATACACTTGAGATATAGACTCATAGTTGTATTCTTTTGTATAGCACGTGTTGCTATTCTTTTGTATTATCGTGGATCTTACTGACCACTACTCTGATGTACACTTTCATGTGTTAGTTATATATTCATATCTTCTTCCGCCTTTGTGATATGGATATCTGTGACTGATTTGTGATATGATTATTTCTATGTTTGTTTCCGAAGATTATTTATAGCCACCGTGTGATAAGCAATTACATGGATGGTCGCTCCTCAACAGCCTTATTCTCCGTGCTAGTTGACAGCACTACTCCGGAGTGTTCTTGGCTAGCGTGGGTATAGAGGTGGGGCGTCACATTTACTTTCCAAATTTAAAGTAAATACAACTTTGGTGTTATGGAGATGAACTTCTTATACTTAGGTTAGAACTTGAAGAGGGAACTCATACTATTCATGGAATTTAAAAGGTGATTTCGCCGTTATTCCGTCTATGGTATTTATTGATTATGGGGATTGATATTGAATAAAATTAGATGATTTATATAGATTCCGCTCAATTAGTATTCACTGGTTTTGGATTAACATCCTAGATCATGGTTTTAACACAATCAAACTTTGAGTTTGGAATTAAGAAATTTTTGTTATGATTTTAATAAAGTGACTGTTGAAATATATTGCTAAGTGAAAAATGAAATGATTTAGATTTATTCCAAGTTTAAAAGGGTTTTAAGTATCAAAGGATTTGATAAGAGAGCTTTAATGAATATACATACACTAGAAAGAATGTTTCAGAAATATATATCTCTAAAAGAGATTTTTGATAAAAAGAACATAATCAATAAAAGAATGATTCCCTATTTGCAAAACCTGTTTTTATCAATGATTGGTTCGAAGAAACTGGTAACGACTGGGGTGATGACATTTTTCGTACTATCTAGGAAGAGGTGGGCCGGTCTTGTGTTGGTAGAGGACCATCAGTTGGACCTCGGTACATTCCTCTAGAAATGTACTGATGGAAGGTAATCCCTTCACCTAGTCATTTGTATGGAGATCCATTCTCCAATATGTGCCGCCATTTTGTCAGTTGACCCGCATTTATGGCTAGCACGCTGGAATTTAATCAATGTAACAATTTCGGAAAAGATTGATAAGTTAACCTACAAATGTTTTAATGAAATGTCATTAAAAATATTATCCCTTATTTTTTCGTAATAATGATTTGGTTATCATAAGGTGAAAACCCATTCCGTGTTTATGGGCGGTGTGGTCTGAGAATATACTTTTTGCTTTCATAACACGTATTTCGAGTTCCCACAACAGTCCCATGATTGACCCAGACTTTATTTTCCTTTTCCTAAACTCTATATGCTCTAATTTTCTCGAGTAACCTAGTAGTCGGGTTTAGTTTAGAAGAAATATAGACGGAGCTCGAAGCATAGAGTCGGAAGATTTTTCTAAAGATTTTTTTTGTTTCCACCACACTCTTATACTATAGTACTCTGCATTTGTAAGGATAGGAATTTATAAATGTACATTTTTAACTCTGCTAGGTGTACTTTAATTTTCACTGTAAAGTTTTTGTTGAAATAATATATGTGAGATTATGCTCTGTCTTTATTTTCTTTCTTACCCTTAAGAATCTGCTTCTGTGCCCTTGGATTTTATGGCACATGAATACCGGAATGTATTAGTGTCGATTTTTGAAAGTCAATGAAACGAGTCCTCACATCATGGTATTAGAGCTTAGGTTAAGTGAATACCTAAGCTTAATAGGGCTAAAAGACTCATCAGAGATAGGGTTAGTGATACCCAACGATGAGTTACTTAGTGGCGATAGGATAAGTAACACTGTTGAATGAGTTTGAGTATATGTATGTATGTGTGTATGTGTGTGTATAAGTGTGTATTTGTTAATATCATATACAAATGAATCTTTTTTATATGAAATCATTTTACCTAAAAATATATACATGTATTTGAAAGGAAAAGAATATTTTGGTAATTTTTCAAAGAATTTTTGAAATAATGAATAGTTTATACAAAGAATTTAAAAGCTATCTTTAGAAATGAATCTGAAAACATTATTCGTGTATCAACCAAACCTATCTACCTAAAAATACGTTAGCAATTATCTACTAATTATGTCTAAAAGAATAAATGTTTACCGTGTAGCAACTGTATGGAGAAATTACGTGAAAGGGAAGTCCTCTAGAGCAAATTAGGGCAAGAAGGATAGCCTCATTGTACTATCTAGCGATGAAGAGGAGCAACCAAATATCTGCTTAGCAATGGTGGGTTACCAATTGAGGAAGAATATGCCCATACACAGAAAGGGTTGAAGATGAATACCTTATGGCTGGAATGCTGTACCTTCCCAGCTCCAGAAGTAATTCTGATTTCTAGCGACGATGAACATAAGTAGGCCTTAGAGGGAATTGGATAGAAGATCATGCTAGCTAATTTTTGGAATTGATAAAGGAAATTGAGCCAATGCAAGAAGAATCAAAACCTATGAAACAAGAAATAGAATCCATGGAGGAAGAATTAGAGCCAAAGGATGACTCTGATGCTATCATATCATGCGAATGTAGCAATGTAGTATGGGATGTGGATGGAGAGCATATTGTAAGGCATGAGGGATCATCCAGTTCATATATATAATGGAATGAGATAGAAGGAAACAATGAAGAAACAACAGAAGAAGAAGAGGAGGGGGTCGAAGAATTCGAATACCCTTGGGAGGAAAACATGCAAGGTTTGGAAAAATTTAAAGAGGGCGGGGTAATTCCCCGAATACCAGTTGGCATGGGACATGTCAATGGAACCAACCATGCCTACCCAGGTAATGGGAGAGGTACCGGAAGAAGACGGCAATGAGGCCAACGATGCGCTTGGCAATAATGAAGAAAGAGAAGGTAAAGTGAAGATAGACCTTAATAATTGGAATCCACCATCATCTTCGGACTCAAAAGAATAAGAGTAACATTTGGGGAGTTGAGGACATTTCTATGTGTATAAGTTGGATGGGATGTTTATTTTTGATTTAGTATTTTGTGTTAGTGTATGGAAGGGAGGGGACTTTTTCTTTTTGGAACAAAGCTTCAAAAATTTAAATGATGTAAGCATGTGAGAATTTAAAATATGATGTTATTCTAACTTCTCATTGGTATGGATGTTTAAAATAAAAATTTAAAGTTATTAATGAATGATTTTGGGTTTATAGTAAACGATGTTTTAGCAACATTTGTTTTTAAACCCTTGAATGATACTTTGAAAGAAATCTTATGGGTATATTTAGATATTAATAATGGGATTCTAAAGATAATAACAAGTATTGGAATCTATTATATAAAGACAGAAAATGTTATAAGTTCAAATTTATAAAAGAAAAGGAGTTTATTATAAAAATGTTTTGATAGTAATTGTTTTAATCTTTTTGATTATATTATGAAGGTTAGAAAAAAGAAAAAACTTGTTAAATATACTATTACCATTTGAATAAGTATATAAATACTTTAAGAATTAAAACTAGTATAAGTAAAAAGAATATATATATATATATATATATATATAAAGGAAGTTTATGGTAATTTATCAATTTAATGAATTATTTTGAAAATGAGTTTTCTAGAACTGTAATGATATGTTTTGAAATATATTATAACAGAAAGATATTTATTTTTGAATAGAAATGTTTTATTGAGTAGAACTAGTCGGAGATAAAAATGTAAAATGGTTATGTATAAAGAAGTAACTTTATAAAAATTTTTAATAAAGAATGAAAGTTTTATGACATATTTTCATAATAAAAACTTTTTTTTGGAAAATTATTAAATTCATATGAAGAATGTTTATTATTTCCTCGCATGATATATCTAAGATTTGAGTACGGAACTTGGACGTGTTTGACATTTATTTGAAAGATGATTTATCACTCGATTCTTGATGATGAACATTGATGAGGGTTTGTGGTTGGATACTTGAGTTTTCTATCATAGTTGAGAGTATGCAAGCAGAACTAAAGTTCTGACCAGAAAGGCCGGTCAGAGTCGGCATTAAAGGATCGGGGGATCAATATTCTTTAGAAGTAAAGTAGTGAATTCAAATAATAAATCAAATCAGGTACTGTGTACGGGTGATGTATTACATCATACTAATGTAAGTTTAAAAATAAATATTATAGGCAAACCTTTGGGTTTTTGTTTTAGGTAATTTCGAGGACGAAATTCTATTAAGGGGAAGTCCTTAATATTGCTTTGATTAATTTTATTTATTTTTAAATTTATGCAAATAAAAGGTTGATTTTACAAATAATATTATTTTCATGTGATAATAAAAAATAGTAATCTTATTTTGAATAAATATTTGCAAAATATTTTCCTTAAAATTTATATCAATAAAATGGCATCATATTTAAATTTGGATTTATTAAATTAAAATTGAGACTGAACGATTAACAAATTATTTTAATTATTAAAATAATTATGTTAAATGATGTTACTTCATTTTGAATAGTTATAAAGTGGTAAAAAATCATTTATAGTAGTATAAAGAGATGTTTGATTTGCAAATATAAGAAAAAATCGATAATGCTTTATCGGTATAAATGCAATTATTGCAATTAATTGTTAACATTAATTTATATGATTTTATAGTTCAAATACGATCATTTTAATTAATTTAAAATGATAAGAAATTTATTTTAAAATTTTGTTTACAAATACATGTACGTTAATAAATAAGTGAAATCGTGACCGTAACCGGTTCCTCAGATTTAAACAATTTAACAAACAAAAATTGTTCGAAGACATTTGAATGATCATGCACCTATATGTGTATGTATATTTATGTCACATTCACATGATAACATATACATGTGTACATGAACACTTATATATATGTATGTATTACAAAATAAATTAAATGGTTCCTAAAGCTTAACCTCTAAGTAACCAAAAAGCAAACATTAACTTATTGTGCCACACCATCACCTCACATAACCATCACATTGCCTATGGGGAGTCGTGCGTATAGAGCGGTAGGAGGGGGTGGGCTAGTGGCATTTTGGTTATTTCGCTTTTAATTATTTTATTCTATGTTTTTTTCTATAAATACCACCCCTCTTCCCATAATTTCCTAACACCATTCCACTTCTTCTTCCTCTTCTTTTCAAGCTTTCGAAGAGCCTCTCTAATGGCTTCATATTTATAGAAAAAAAACTAAAGAAAAGTAAGGAAAAATTATCTCAATTAAAAGAGGAAAGTATATACTCTAGTGTATAAATCAATCCACTTCAAATCTAGTTCAAAATAGCTCCTCTACCCTTCTAAAATCCATGACCACCACCCCATACCACCATGGCAGAGCCCTTCCTCCATCCCACCGAGGCCATGAGCTCAAGAAAGGCCAAGCCATTTCAAAGTAGATAGTGCTAGTGAACGTGAGTGTAGATTTTGAGATGGCGGAGCTATAGCGATTTTATATTAGCTCGAAGGGAAAATAAAGGTAAGAACTCCTAAACTATTGTATTTTATTTTTGGATGATGATATGACATTTTCACTAGATGTTTAATATGCTTTGATCATCAAATTTGGTTGTTTCATATGAATGTTGAATATATATCCAAGTCATGAAAAAACATGTCAATAAGCATAAAGGAATCACTTTTTTTCTATATAAATAAATTGGAGTACATAGAATGTTAAACCGCTTTAAAAATGTTTTAAAATAAGTTTAAAATGTTTTACAACATTTAAAAGTGTTTTGTTTAAGTTTGAATGAGAATTGAAAATTTAGTCAAAAATAGGCGCGTCGCGAAATGGTAGTTGGCGATTTCGTAAAAGTCAAACAAGTGTAAAAATGAAATATATCTCAGAATTCTTTGAGATAATAATTTTTCAAACTATTATCTCCATAGTTTTCCAAGGAATAAAGAATATCGAGATTTCAACAAGTAGATTTTAAGATATGAGTAAAACAAGTTTTTGGAAAAATCGTGGTTTTGCTGTTCGGAATCCAAAACTGGATTTCTTTGAAAAATGTTTGAAAAATGTTTAAAAAATGTTTAAAAATATGGAATAAATAATATAAATCTTTTAAAATGTATTAAAAGTGATTTTAGTAATAAAAATTGTTTCCAAATAAAAAAAGTTGTTTTGCTTAATATAACTTAAAAAAGCACTTTTTCGCAGTGCCTTTCTATAAATTTTAAAATTTTGTTTTAAACATTATGATTCTTTTCGAAATATTTCATAATGGTTTTGAATTAGATAATTAAAATGTTTTAGTAATGATTTGGAGGTTTTTATGGTTTATTCAGGAGAGTTGAAATAAATGTTTAAAGAAAAGCTATTATAAATAGAATGGTTTAAATCTTGGTTCTAAAAGTCGACGAGTAAACTGCATTTTTTTAGTCGTGAGATTTGGATATGAGGTCTTAAACTAAGGAGATTTTCAGCAGCAACCAGTTCCCTAGCTCACCCGGCCTCATCCTTAGGTTGAAATGTCGACAACGAGTTAAGTATAAAAAGATTTAATTTTTTCAAATTTAAATTAAATGCAACTTTGATTTTATAGAAATGATCTTCTTATACTTAGTGTTAAAACCCAAAGAGGGAACTCTTACTATTCATGAAATTTAAAAGGGGATTTCGTTGTTATTCCGCCTATAGTATTTGTTGAATATAGGGATTGATATTGAGGAGAATTAGATGATTTCTATATATTCTACTCATTTAATATTTTCTGGTTTTGGGTTAACATTCTAGATAACATAGTTTTAACTCTATCAAACTTTGAGTTTGGAAGTAACAAATTTTTTTACAATTTAGATAAAACGTCTTTTAAAATATTTTTCTAAGTGAAAAATGAATTGATTTTTAATTATTCCATGTTTAAAAAAAAATTAAGTAATCAAAGGATTCGACAAGAGAGGTTTAATGATTTTACATATACTAGAAAGAATTTTTAAAAAATATATATCTCTAGAAGAGATTTTAATAAAAAGAACTTAATCAATTAAAGAATGATTCCCTATTTACAAAACCACTTTTTATCGATGATTGCTCTGGAGGAACCGGTGTCGGATTTGGGTAATTCCTATCTGAAAACTACTTCAAACCAATGTATGCGTTCAAAAAATGATGACCTGATAAAGGAAATGAACGATGAAGACTAAAGATCTACTGGGTGAATGCAGCGCTTGTTGATAATTCTGGTTAGCTCTCAAATACTAAAGTAGCATTTGTCCCTTCATTTATGAAATTCTTTGGGTTGCAAGGACTTTTTGCTACCAATCTTAGGGATAATTCCCGACATGATGTGATAGGAGAGTGCAATCGGTTTCATTCAGTCCCAGAATGAACTTGAATGGATGTATGTCTGACGTTGCATTTCTAGTTACATATGTGATCACTATGAACATAGTATCTGCTTGATGGCGGAGAAGGCAACTTGTCTTATCTTAACACCATTTCCCAAGACGTACTAGCTCACAAGTTATACGTTTGTATAAATCAGTTGTGTGACAATGGAATGACAATGTGGCATTCAAAGAAAGATGATGTACAATGTGAAAGTTAATAGTTACCTCAACTCTCACACCTAGAAATGGACAAAACATGGTAGATGCAGCAAGGACATGTAGCCATTAGGATATGATCATCCCCTTATAGATATATTTATTCCCGCTATGATGTTTGAGACTTAAATTATTATGGATGTATGCTGTAAGGGGCCTTGGATAGGTGGGTAAGGACTGGGGTGATGACATAATTCAGAACTATCTAGGAAGAGGTAGGCCGGTCTTGTGTTGTAGAGGACCATCAGTTGGGCCTCGGTACATTTTTCAAGAGATCTTTCACCTGGTCATTTGTGTAGAAATCCATTCTCCAATAAGTGTCTGCCATTTTGTTTGTAGAACCTGAATTTGTGGCTATTTTAGTGGAATTTAATCAAAGTAACAATTTCGACTAAGATTAATAAGTTTACTTGCAAATGTTTTAAAGAAAATGACACTAAAAATAATAGTCCTTGTTTTTGCGTAGTAAAGATTTGGTTATCATAAGGTAAAAACTCGTTTCGTGTTTATGTGTGGCGTTGTTTGATGAGATACTATTTTGTTTTCGTAATACATATTTTGAGTTCTCACACTAGTCTTATCACTGACTTGGAGTTTATTTCCTTTTCCAAAACTCTAGGTGTCCAAATTTTCCTGGACAGCCTAGTAGTCAGGTTTAGTTTAGAAGAAATTTGATGGAGCTCGAAGCATGAAGTCAGAAGAGTTTTCTGACAATCTTTGTCTATTTCCACCACACTCTTGTACTATAGCATTCCGTATTTGTACGGACAAAAAATTTATAACTGTCCATGTTTAACTCTGATAAGTGTATTTTAATATCCATTGTAAAGTTTTTGTTGAAAAAATATATGTAAGATTCTGTTTTGCCTTTATTTTCTTTCTTACACTTGAGAATCTGTTTCTCCGGCACTTGAATTTACGGCACGTGAATACCGAGGATGTATTAGTGTCGATCTATCAGAGTCAAATAAACGGGTCCTCATAGTCAAGATAGGAGTGCTAGTCAATTTCTCCTTTAACTCACTGAATGCTTGATCGCACTTCGGTGTCCAAACAAAGTTAGCATTTTCTTCGTTAGTTTGTTAGATGAGAAGCAATCTCCAAGAAAACTTTAATGAACCTTCTATTGAAACCTGGCAAAGCTAAAATATTTCTGACCTCAGTCGTATTTTCAACTTTCTTCTAATCTTGGACCGTTACTACTTTAGTTGGGTCCACTGATATGCCTTCTTCCAAAACTACGTGCCCTAGCAATCTAACTTCGGACTTCCAGAAATGGCACTTAGAAAACTTTTCCTTTAAAAAATAATGTCTTAAAGTACTAAGAACAAGATGAAGATGGTACTTGTGCTCTTCCTCTGTTTTAGAATAAACGATGATGTCATCAATGAAAACTAGTATTCTTTGTACTTTAATGTCTTCGAGATTAGCATCCATGTCTTCGTCACTCTGAGTTCTAATATCCTCGAATAGTTACTTAAGAAAATTATCGTATAAAACATACCATAAATAAATAAGTAATTTTACATCTTGATTCAAAATTATTTCTAACACCAAAATCCATACTTTATATACAAAAATATATTACAAACATGTGTATATCTTTTCATCAAAAAGAGTTATGTTTAAAATTTAGCATGTTTGAATTGTTTCTAAAGTTAAAATAATTTTGAAATAATAACTTATTTCATAAACCATTAATTGATCGATTGGATCTTTCTTTTGCATCAAAATATTTTCAGAAATCAATCTTTTTATTTAAGAAAAAAATAACTTTGATGCTAAACAAAATTCAAAAAACAAACAATGTAGAAATCATATCAGTTGGGGTATTAGGCCTAGTGAAATCCAAAATCACTTTTTTCACTCTCATTGATCTTCATCTATAGTTCTTCTTCTATAACCCCTCTTTTTAATTAGATCTATTCCAATGTTTGCACAAACTTTGTTAATAAAAAATGGCAGTGTCGATTTCTCAAGGGAATAAGGGCAAAGGCTTGGCAAAGGTGGAGACAAGGAAACTCTCGGATGCATAGAAGGAAACCGACAATGATGAGAGGAAGACGGTTTAAAATCAGAAGCATCAAAGATCCTATGCAGCGGTGGCAAGGAATTCTTTTTAGTGATAAATTCTTAAAAGATTAATAGAGAACATGGCAAAATTTCCTTTTTGTCCAAACGATCGAAAGGTTTGATATAATGATGTCATAAAATGGGAGGGATTCACTTATGCCACAGAGGTTAAAATAAATTTCATTGAACCCATCGAAATTAATTGTAGGAAAAATGGGTGTTAACTGAGAGTGTTATGTCAAAATATGGACTAGGATGGAAAAACTATGTGTTCATTTAAAAATTGGGCCGTAGATCGTATTTATGAATCTAGAGGATTATATGAAAATAATTAGGAAACCCGAGGGTTACTTCTCACACCTTTCAAGAAAAAATGGCTTTTTTGTAGTGAGATTCAATAACCCAGTGATTTTGAAAAGATTAAATTCGAATACAAGAAAATATAAGTATTTGATATTCTCCTTGGCAGTTTTGATTAAGCTAAACGGAATGAGTTTTAATGTGTGGTTAGTAGAGCATATTAGTGCTTTTTTCACTTCAATCGGCATCCCTATGAAATGAACATACAATTTCTAACAGAAATTGTATTTTTTTATGGTTCTCGTCGATTCAAAGGAGAATGTCAGATTTCTAGAGGTGAAAGAATGCGTTTTCAAAGATGGAAGTACTTGTATGAAAAAATTAGAATTTGAAGACCTACCCCCAAGGTGTGATAATTGTATTTGTTTTTGATATAACATGGCATAATGTCCTATGATAAATTTAGGACCCTGATAGAAAAAAAAGGATAGTGAACATAAGCACAGTGGTCAAGTTTTACATTCAGGGGAGGCGATAAATAGAAATTGGAAGACAGAAGACATTTACAAAACATGGTGATGATAGGGTGAGGAAAAGGAGCTAGAAAGACTAACAAAATTGCAAGGATATAGAAGAGGCTATGGAGCAACTGAAAATGGCTAAGGAAAGCGTGCAGAAGGAGATGATGCATCACTTTTTAAGGTCGGTCGAGAGAAGAAGGTGAACATAGGGACACCAGAGATAATCACAAAGGAGGTAGGTGAGGTGATTTTCAAAAACAAGAAGGGTAATAGAAAAATCCAAGGGGGATTGGCGAGGTTCGTAATGGAGAAAAAGTGTTAACGTTGCGAGCCTCAGGAATCCGCCATAGGTTTGGGTGGAGTATACTCGAAAGGTGTGGATACTGACCACTAAACTACAACCAAACCAAGAGCCACAATGATGCCCAACAGCAACCAAACTTTCCCTACATCACCCAATATTAGGGGAGTGTCATCATTGAACCCACGATTCAACACTTTATTAACCTTCTAACCCTTTAATGTTTTTATTGTTACTAGAAAATTATTCAAGTCTTAAAAGTGTGCAATATGTGCATGTACAGAAGATCAAGTCCATGGAGCAGTTAGTGGTAAACAATCCAAGAAGCGCAATAAGCATATATGATTGCCAACAGCAGCCTATAGACGAGAGTCTAAAAATCTAACCAAGGATAGTAATAAACTGAATATGGTCAAAGTTGATTTGTTGAGAAGAACAACTCAGCCTATGAAAGTTTGGAGAAGAAGAAAGGATGCGAGAAGAAAACTGGTGCTTATAAGGGAATGGAGCTGAAAAGTGGTAAAAAACTCTCTAAATGAATAATCTATGTTACATGTTAGAGGGATTCACGAACCCTCAAGAAAATTGGGCGTAAGGAGTCATGTATATAGGTGTAAGGCAAGCTGTTTGGATCTTCTTTAGAACAATTAAAAGCCAATGAAATTGATTTATAAAGTAGACAATTGAAGAATAATTCGGAATGTTATAACAAAGGTAGAATCCAAGTATTGATGAATTATGAAGTATGGAACTACCATATTTTATCTACGGGTGATCAACATATAACCGTCCAGCTTCAAAGGACTTGTTTCCTCGTGCTTGCTTGTACATTCTTATATGACTATAATTTTGAACATTTAAGGGTAAGGCTGTGGAAAAACTTGGAAAAAATGTTGTTATATTCAATCACTAGATGTTTACAAGTGATTATAATTTTATAGGAATAAACTAGGTGATAATATAGTTCCTAGTAATAAGATGTGTGAAATTGATCTCTGTATGATTTGTGTGGGCCTGACTGAATTATGAATCAAGGTTTTAGTTTTTCATGGTGATTTGGGCTAGAAAATTAATCTTTGTAAGATTCATGTAGGCCTAACTGAACTTAATATCAATGTAGGACAGTTATGGTGGTTTGGGCTAGAGAAAAATATTATGGTGAAAATAGATAAAGCATTAGTAATATTAGTAAATATCACATGGTTCCAGAATTTCCCCTCGAGTGAGATGAAATACATTTCTTCTACTAGTAGTGATCTTTCCTAGGTTTTAACTAGCTACAGTAACAATCACCATAATGTTAAGTCCTTCAAATACATGAATTGTTGGAGTACTTATAATGGCTATTTTTCAATATACATGGGAGATCCATGTATAGACTTTTGAAGAGGAAAAACATATATAAGGAACATTTGAAATAATGGAGTAGGGATAAAAGAGACATTAAGAAGGTATTATAGAATTAGGACTAATGTGTGGATAGTTGCAAAAAGCAATGGATGAAAAGCATAATGATGGTATGTAACAGCGCGTCTTTTCGACCCTTAAATGTCGACATCAATACATTCACGGTATTCATGTGCAAAACATCCAAGTGTTGAAAAGGCGTATTGTTAGTGTAAAATAAACTATAAAACAGGAAAGAAGGAACAAAATACTAGAATCTCACAGCAAAATGATAACATATAATGTCAAGAGACAGTACAAAATCGTCACTGTAAGATAAGAAGCATTTTAGAAATACTATCGTCATCCTGGACGGTTACAATAATTGTCCTCACAAATGATGATTCGTACAATATAGTAATGCAGTGAAAATAAAAATACTATGGTAAGTGAAACATCCAGCTCGTCTCCTCAAGCTCCAATGAACATCAAAAAACCTGCCTTTCTCAGACTACTTGAAAAAGCATGTGAGGAATTTATGGAAAACAATAATCACATGTCAGACATAAGTCTGGTATGAAAAACTCAAGAAATATATAGCCAGATACAACCGTACTTTTGAGACCACACGGAATGTAGGACCAGTTATCCCCTCAAAAGGACTATTCATCTAATAAGTATATAAGGTGATATAATAGATGATATCTAGGGCTAAGAATGTTAATCAGAAAATCGTCATGATGCTTACATAAATCACACCACAATGATATTGGAAATGTATACAAACAAACTGCTAAGGTACTTCGCATAAGGATTTTATGTTGAGTAACCGGGGTCAGCCTCCCGACAAGTAGAAACTACCTTCGAGCGCCTTCTATCTATGGGTAAAATATGCCATTGAGGTGCACATAGCCGGTCTACACATAAACAATCCGTATCTCAAATGTCATCATCTCCTGGGCACAACATATCAAAAGGGTACTTTAGATATGGAGTTTAGATACCCTATGGGTTAGCTAAACCTCAATGGTTATGCTTCTACTCTATTTTCTATCATTTTTGATGTCAAGGTTACGTTCGACGTCTCTCACATGAGTCTTCATCACTCGAACTGAATACAGATCTCGATAAGGATCCAAGCATCTCGAACATTCGACGGATCTCCACAAGGATCCTAGCATCTTGAACAATCCATGGATATCCATAAGGACCTCGGCATCTTGAACAGTCCACAGATCTCCGTAAGGGTCCTAGCATCACGAACTGTGCACGGATCGCCAAAGGATCCCAGCATACGTCATCCAACGTATGCTAACACCGACCCCCCCTTAGGCTTAACCATAGGATAGACAGTCCAATTCTACTAGCATTCCACTTCACAATCGCTTAAAAAAATTGAACCCGTACGCTAGTTATGAAGTGGCTTCAGTAATTAAAACATTTATCGATCCTGGTCTCTTCAAAATTGATTCGATGAATTCTCAATCAAGTTCGACAGTCGACTAATCGACTATCGAGTTCAAAATAGACGATCTCATATGGAAACTAAGTCTCGTATACTTATCACATTTTCAAACTTTTAGTGCTAAATACATGAATAAATAATTTCCATAAACGAGAAAAACACAAAGCAGAGTCATTCACACAAAGCAGGACTAAGTCACACAAACGACTTCTAATCCCCTTTTTATCAATTAATATTTTATTACTTAAAACCACTTTTTTTAGTAAAACTTGTTTTATCTAATAAAACTTCTTTTAACAATTTCTACTCTATAGTTGCACTCTTTCTATATTTTAAAAAGTATTCATATATTTATCTTAAATGCTAAAAGTATACTAAAAAAATATTAATAAAATTTCTTAGTTTAAACCTTTACTTTTTCTCTCTTTTTCTAGAAGATTGCAAACATAAAATTACCTTCAAAATATCCATTTTAAAGATCTAAGTACTTTCGCAAATCCATTTAAAAAGGTTAAGAATAATGTTAGTGAAACATTGTTGCTCCAAACCCCAAATCATTTCACTTATGCTTATCTTTAATACATTCTTTTTCTAAGTTTATATTGGTTGAGTTTGTAAGCGACTATCCAGTTAAAAACGATAACTTATAAAAGTCAAGATTCGTATACTTAACTCATTTCCAACATTCAGACTTCTATATTCCCCCATTTAAGAGTGAATCCAAGTATGTTAGAACACTATTTGCGTATCAAAGCCTTGTCTAGACACATCATACTTGGCTCTCATAGCTTGATAAGTCTACTTTGTAGGCTTTTAATGTCAAGTATAATATTACTATCTCTCCATATGTGAGTAAGTAATTAACTTGATTAACACATTTCCAACATTCTAACTTAACTATTCCTCAATCTAGAGGAAAGCCGGTAAGTTAGGGCTTAATTCTTCTATCCCTATTCGAACATTAATCTTAACACTCATAAATAGATAAGCATACTTCGTTGGCTTTTAGTGTTAAGCATAGTTAATTACTTTATAAAAACTTATACATACATATATATATATGTATACACACATTTTAGAAATAATTTTAAATAGGTTTTAAATATATATGTAAAATATTACTTGAAAATGACTAATTTATAATTCGATGAAAAGCATATTTTATATTATAAAACCTCTTCACTTCCAAAATTCATAAATAAATAATAAAAATATATTTAAATTTCAAAAAAAAATTGAAACAATAAAATTATGTTATAAAAAATCCCTAAAAATATTAGAGATAGGTACCATATTTATATATCATTTTTAAACACTTAAAACCATAAGCCACTTGCTACAACATTTATAAATGGTTAAAAGTCCCTATTAAAGAACAACATAGAAAAGCACGATCTTTCTACCAGTTTTAATCACTTAAAAAATTATATAAGACTTTTAATTTTTATAGTAAATAATAACCTTAGGGAGCTTAAAAACCATGGAAAGAAACCCTAAGGATGCCTTTACATTTATTTATAAAAATTCTCGAAAACAAGCTATATTTACAAGTTTATTTATAACCACTTTTTTCGCTCTAATTTTAGCCCTTTTGTTTGACCAGTCACATAACCTTTAAAACTTAATTTTTTAGTAATAATTACACATATAATAATTATAAAACATTCAAAGAAACCCTTAAGGAGATCTTACAAATTTATTACAAAAATTCCCAAAAGCAGGACATTTCAATGTGCTTATATAGCAACCTTCTTCTTGCTATAACATTTTGCAACTTTGTTTCACAAGTTAATGGATGATTTAACTTCCATATTTTCCCATAATAAGTAATCTTCTAGTACTTATCAAAAATGGAACAATGCACTGGGTTGCATTAAAAAGTTAATTTTGAAGATTGCCGAACACATGACATGTTGAAAGTGCATCCATGGCAATCATTATGCTTCTAATCTTTAGAACTTTTCTTCATAATTTCTATAACTTTACAAGCCATTTATTTACTATAACATACACCAAATATTATGTGTAAAACAAAAAAAACACTTCATACCAACTTAGGATCATAAATCTTCTATTTACACAAGTTAAAGTTAAGGGATTTCGAAGTGCGGTTATAAAGACTATTCCTACTTCAGACACTTCCAAACGTATTTCAATTCAACAAGCAATCCAAATAACCATTTAAAAATCAATTCAAGGCCATACCACATGTTTAATAGGGTAATAGAAGTGATGTTATGCAATATAAAGTTGTAATTTTCTTTCAAAAGCAAGAGGGGCCCAAAGTCTATAACTTTAATTAGTTAATGTCACTTTAACTTTATATTTCAACCACACAATATATATACAAAATATTTAAAAACAAGACAGTGAGATAAATCTCTTATATCTAATACAAACACATGCTCAAACACTCATAAAGCCAAGAACACTTCCTACCATCTCCAAAAGCATAAAGAACCGACCTTTAGCACCAAAATAACAAAGCAACTCGTTCCTCTTTACTTCATGCTCTTAGCCTAAACTAGATCCCCCTTACTCATCACTTTTCTTCCACTTTGGCTTTAAATCTAAGCTTCCAAAGGTGCTTTAAGGTGTTGGTAAAAGTTTGGTGCAGTTTAAAAGAGATTTGAGTTAATTAGAGGAAGTTAGTGAAGAATAAAGTGGATTAGTGCTAATCCACTTCCAGCATTTACTAAATTTGTAAAAAGTGATTAGCCTTAACCATAAGTGTGTATTTATAGGTTTGAACAAGAGTTCATTACCACCTTCTACACTGCATGAAAGGTCACAAAGGAGCATCCTCCTCAAATTACACATTACTCCTCATTTCCTAAGGAAAAATCTCTCTTTAGCAAATTACCCTTTTACCCTTACACACAAATATCTACCCAATGACATCACCCATGACATGATCATATTTTCTTTTAGATAAATGTAAAAATACTTTTGTTTCTTATTATTGATTTCCTAAGTGAAATAAGTGTATGTATAAAAATTATGAACAACTTCTGACGGTTAAAAAACTATTTAATGATAAAACGATTTTCGATCACATTATTTAATCATTTTGATAACATTTAATCCAAGATTTAAATATTTAAAATTCAGATATTTAAATACGAAATGCATGAAATTCTGGGTTGTTACATTCTCTCCCACTTAGAATATTTCATCCTCGAAATTCCAACATGAGTATAAAAGAAATAATCACAAAGCAATACTTAATAGTATTCAAAACATTAGTAACACAACATATGGTTTGACTAAGTTCAAAACTCTTTTCATCTGATAAGGACGATAAACAACTACTAAGCGTACCTTACACTCAATAGTCTCTGGCTACTACTTAGATGGTTATTCACGCTACTTCATAGGAAATCAAAGATTCATCACCTAAACTCTCCATAAGCTAATAAAACATAGTATGCATATACTAAAACCTGTACGTTGTACATGGATCGTCCATACACAATATCAAATCTAGTCACCTGCTCGATCGCATAAATTTCAATTCTAAACTTGTATAGATTGCTTGACATCTCTATTGTTGACTCAGATCAGGTTCCTTGATTAGAAACCTCTATTCTCCTTACATAGCCATATATAATGATTGAAAACTTTGTAATCATATTAAGAATATTGTGAAGTGTTCGCCATGAAGAATCGAGTGAAAAACCTTTGTTCAGACTGGTGTAAATTTCTAACATCGTCCACAATCAACTTCGTAATTCCAACAAAAAATCCTTGATTCAATAATTAAAATTATTAATAAAAATATTACTCTAGCCAAAGACTTTGTCTTTGAGATGACTAAAGTTGACTGTGATACTAACCACACATAACTCATAGAACAAATTCTCTATTGAATAGTGTTTCACATCAACTCTAACCTAATTATAGTTCTTCGATAGATGATCTGACGTGATATAATTACAATCAAAGTGGAGCATCCATATCGAAGTTCCATTGTATTCTCAATTTGGAGCTATGTTACATTATCAATTCAAGATTGTCTATTTGATCTTCGATTTATTAACCAGTCCAGAACTCTCGAGTGAGTCATTCCATAATTATCCAATAACTATCTGTACGTAGCCTCTTGATCTCTCCAACAATCACGTGTGATACTGCCCAACATTTGGAGATCTTTACATGTCATAGTCTTAATAGAAGAATTGGTATCCTTTCTCGAAATATCTTTATTAGGAATATTTAAAACATTATGTCATTTTAATATGATAAATTTATCATGACTACAACAGACTGTAATTACTATCATATAACATATCTTTAACGGATTTTCCTATTAAATGTACATTAATATATACTTAATTAATATTAGTATAACAATTATATAATAGAAAGAAAACACATTTTACTTTAAATAAGATTGGTTATCGTGGAAGATATATGTAATAAATTATATAATTGACCCTAGGGCATGCACCTAACTCTATGATCTTTCACTTGCACTTAGGGTCAATTGTAGAATCTTGTTCCTACTACTTTGATAGGTTTTTACAAAATCTAATTGGGCCAATCCCTTAGTAAATGGACATGCAAAATTATTTTGAATTATCGGCACATCAACCATCTCTCTACGACGTTGATTATTCAAAACATTTCCGAGTATGTCTTTTGACTTTAGTGTGCTGTAGGATCTTTTATGAATAGCACTGCTGCATTGTCAACAGATAATGTCTGGGATTCTCAATATTTAGAATCACTTATAGCTCAGTTATAAATTTGTGCATTTATTTACACTTCTTTTATTGCATTGCTTATTCAAGGCGATATGCCTAGCATTTAGCTGAACCAGCCACAACATTTATAACTTAAAGTCCTTAACATAAGATTGAACAAGAACTTAGGATTGACATACTATACTCGATATCTCTTTTGAAGTTCGAGTCCACAGATTCCTTTATAAGGTGTTCATTATTTCCATAAACAATTCTTTAGTATTTGATAAATATTGGAGAGATTCTAGACTATCATTTATTGATCTTAATTTAGATTTAATACTTGCTTTGTGTGTCGAATACATAAGTGAAATGTGGTATTATAGACAATATAGCATGTATGACAATTCCTATTGCTAATGCAAAATAAATGCATCTTACATTTTCCATATTTAACAATTTAATATGGTGTTTACATATATCTTCCTGGGTCATTAGCAAATTCCATTTACACTGATTATAAAAGATGTATTTTCATATCCTAAACCAAGAATTAAACAGCAAAACTGAAATGATTTTAATACGAGTACATCACTAACAATAGTAAGTTTGTTGTTCACTTATAGTTATAAAAATATTTTAGCACTTGTCAATATTCTTTCTTGTAAACGCATGCTTCCTCTACGTATTGACTGAAATCTAAACTACTTTATTTCTCCATCAAAATATTTTCTTAACCCTAATGCTTATTGAATAATACTTCCGTACCATTTCTTGGATCAAATCCAATAACACACAACTCATAATCATTCCAACTGTGTTCGAGACTCTTTGGTTATTAAGCATAATTAACATGTAACGGCTGCCATTGTGACCCTTAGAAATCGACACACATTCATGGTATTCACGTGCCAAATATCCAAGTGTTAGAAAGACGGATTATTTGGGCAAAAAAAGAAAAGATCGAATAGATTCCCACATCTTGATGAGAGAAAAAAAATATAATATACATAAGATCTTACGAAAAGAAATCATCTTTACAATACATACATAACACAATCAAAATATGCTAGCCTATCATCAGCCTTGGGCAATAATAATAATATGTCCTTACAATTGCTGATAAATACAGACAGAAACCAAGAACAATAAAACAATGAAAGAATATTAGATATGTGAATACATCTTAGAGAATCCAGCTCATCCACTGAAAGCTCTAAAGCATCTACCTAAATCTATAAAATATGTTCGGGCTAACACAAGCATTATAGGAAAATAACGCTCGTGTCGATCTAGTAAAACTAGCGGGACAAACTTGAATCGATAATATTGATTACTATATTTGAAACCCTTTCAAAATAAAAGGCATCTTGTAAGAACACAACGCACATAAACAAGGATGGGTTTTTACCTTACGATAACCAAACCATTTTTGTTATAAAATCCAATGATACTATAATAATGTCTAAGGTTTTAAATAAATAGTGAATCATAGCCGAAATGGTTATATTAATTACATTTCAACATACTAGGTTCTACAATCAAAATCTTAAGGCTCGTATAAGGAAATGGATTCCAACATGCCAAGGTAACGGACTACCTTCCAAAAGTACATATCTAGAAAATGTACCTGAGGCTGTAACCCGTTGCACCTCTGGTACACAGAGCCGGCTGCCCCTTTAATGTGACATGCCAAATTACATCACCCTAGACATCGATGCTAACTTAATTTTCCCCTAGGTTCCTACGTGCATACTAACTCTAAGGGAACCAGTCTAGACAAAGGAATGATTCTCCTAATAGGAGCTACCCACATAGCTCTGTTGCATCCCCTGCTTTTTCCATTCTCACGTTGTGAGGCTTGTAAGGTCATGCTTTACCTTTTTCCTCTTAGTGGTCCCCACTTGGAATGCTAACACTTCCTTTAAGGCATCAATTCAATGCTAGCATTCATCCATACAAGCTGTTAAGGATAAGAACAAACCGACGGCACTACTTCTATTACATCCATTTTGGAATCACCCTTAAGATTAGTTGCAAGTAGCACTTGCACTTCAATAGCCTGATTCCGTCATCTTGAACCCCTTCCAAAACGTAGAACATGCATATGGTTTTGGATTAGTTATGGTATAGAGTCACCCCATATAAGTACACTCTTCCCGCTTACTAGTCACCCCAAAACTAAATCACTAATTCTGGTAAACTCAACGTTAGTTCTTTTGAAATAATCAAATAATACATAAGAGCAGAGATCACCTCCTAACCGTTTATGCAGATGGATTCCCTTATCATTTGTTCTGGGAGAACAAAATGAATTTACACGTATAGTGTAGCACCATCGATGGTAACTGTACCATATAATACCTATGTTTCTCCTAGATATTTCTGTATATCCTTCGATGTTAGTAGGGAGAGATGACTTCCCTACCACCAAAATTAAGAAGGAGTATTTATTCTAGGAAAAGGTGTAGATGGTAGGTTATTTAATCATCAATTAAACAAACATTCAAATAAGAGATTACATTTCCTATAGAAACCACTAAGCCTCTTAAGTAAATCTTACATCAATTTGAAACCATCTTCCAAATATTTACTAAAATATTCATATACCCATCGCACTGATATAAGTATATTCAAAAACCATTTCACATTAAAACTTGGAAAAACTTCCCATATATATTTATAAAATGGTATAAGTATAATTATAAAACATTAAAGATAGATTTCTTATTTTAAAATCATATTAAATGGATCAAAACCCTTCCTGTAGCTTCCTTTTAATATTAAATAAAATAGTATCTTTACAATATTCACATTTCCTTTTAATGTTAAATATTAAGATGACGACTCTATCTCGTTTCCAATCGCCCTTCCTGTATCTTCCAATCGCCTATCCTTTTCCATCGCGTTACCTCCTTTTCTTCCCTCCCGCCAGACCATTCTTATGCCTGTGTCGCCCCTCCGCCCCGTCCTTCCCACTCCTTCCTCTTCGCCTTCTTCCACCAGATCTAGCAGGGTCTTTAAAGATCTGCCTCCAGCTCCCACTCATCAATTGCCTCCATCTCTTACTGGCGCTGATTTTCCTCCCTTGCCCGTTCAAAAACCTTCGTCCTATGCAGCTAACATTTGTGCTAGTACGACCTCTGTGGCCACGTTGCCTTTGGCTGGTCTAATCAATGTGACGGAGATTGGTTGTGTGCCATTGCATGAGAATGTGAATGTTGTCTCTGATGGTGTTGGTGAGGGTAATGGCATTTCTGGACGCGAATTGAATACTGCTGTAGATGATAGTTCGGTCATTTCTCCTTGCACCTCGGGTGTTCGGCAAAATGCCGATGTGAATTGTGTATCCAAATTCTGTAACAAGCATGCTGATGGTTCCAACGAATCTGGCTCTGATGGTATGTCCTGTCATTGAGGAGATTCCAGGTCCTTCTCCTCCTTTCCAGTACTATTCGAAAACTTGGTCTTCTCTATTCAAATCTCTGCCACGTAATGCGGGAGATTACAATCCAATTGATTTTGAAATCGTTGAGGAAAATGGAGTGATGATCCTCCCTCTATTATCATGCAAGACGGTTTGGATTACTGGTCAGGCTACTTGGTTGGTTTTATTTTGGACCCTAATCACCTCCTGCATGATGCGTCGTATGTTTGTCATAGGGCTTGGAAGCTTCGAGGTGCTCTTCGTGTTAAGCTTGTTGACTCCATGTATTTCCTATTATTCTCCTCAGCCGAAGATCAATGTCGTGTTCTAGAGGCTGAGCCTTCCTTTTTTAGTGGGCAACCATTTATAATTACTCCTTGGTCTCTAACGGTTGCTAGTGCACGGGAACAAGTTCTTTCTATCCCCGTTTGGGTTTACTTTTCGCATATTCCCTCTGCTCTTCAACCTTTGCTTGGTTTGAATTGGCTGGCTTGTAATGTAGGTAAATTGAAATGTTTTGAATCAAATACGGTTGCACGTGAAAAATTAATGTTCGCTAAGGCTCTGATTGAGATTTCCCCTTCTAAGTCCCTTCCCTCCTCTATTCCTGTTCAACTAGCTGTTGGGCATGTAGTGGAAGTCCATGTTCGTTACGATTGGGTTCTAGATATTTGTTCCTCCTGTCACTCCTTTGGCCTCCTGGCCAACCCTGCTCGCACTCTATTTTAACCGCGGCTGCACCTAAGATCCCTCTTCCTAGGCCTCCTCTCAGGAAATGGGTTCCTAAGGTATCTTCACAGGTTGCTCCTTCTCCTACAGCTCCTTTATTTGTCCTGGATCCTCCTCCTAGTACTGTTGCTCGGCCTGCTTCCCCTTCTTCTTCTGTGGCTCCTTCTGTCGTGTCTGCGATTCCTATTGCCGTACTGGTTCCTATTCCGGATCATTTGCCGGTTTTTTGGGATGAGTTCGAGAGATGTTGGGTTGATCGCATATCTGATATGAGATTGAATCCCTTAGATGACTCCTTTTTTCGTTTTGTTTCGGATGATCATTTGGGCCTTAGATGCCTTTATTACAAGCCTTCTGGTGACTCCTTAGTTCTCGATTTGGATGTTCCGTATGCAGATTTGAATTCTGACCTACTTGTTGATTCTTCTTGGGATCGTTCCTTCATTTGCTCATCAGATGTTGTGGATTATGATCCTAGTCTTGCGCACCTTTTCCGCCCCTATGCTGGTATTTTTGGGAATATTTCCCATGTGATTGTGGATGGTGGTGCTTCTTCCTCTCCGAAGGAGTTGTAGTCTTGGCGCTTTTTTTGTAGCTATGGCATGTCTATCACACTCTAGTGCTCTTTTTGTCTTTCCATAGTAGTTAAGGCATTTTTACCTTACTCTTGTATCTAAAGTTTTATTACGTTCGTAATAAAGGTGGACGGTCCACTATAAAACCGGCTTGCCTTGCAAAAAAAAGGATCAAAACACAGTATCATTTAAAACAGAGATAAGATAACCTAAAACACTATTCCTTTTTACAAATCTCTTTTATTTTATAAATATCTCCTTTATAAATCTCCAAATTTAATTATAATACTTTTTATAAACCTCCAAATCTATTTATAAAATACTCTTTTATAAATCCCCAAAAAGCCATTTATAAAACTTCCCCTTTTAAATCTCTAAAACCATGTAAAAAACCGAACTTCTTTTCCAATTCCAAGACCTCTTTCAAATTTATAAACTATTTTAATAAATTCTTTTATTACCTAAAGACCTTTATATAAAGCTTTCCACCTGAAATGATTCCTTTTAAATAAAAAATTATTATTTTTAAATGCTTTTCATAGAATAATTTATTATTAAAAACACCTTTAACGAAATAATTATTTATCTTGAAGTATGTTAATAAAATAATACAGTAAAAAATAATTAATAAAACAATAAACTTTAAAGTAAATTATAGTAATATTATAATAATTTTATAACACAATTATTAAAATATAATTTAATAACTTTAGAACATTATTGATAAATAATTAAATAACATTAACATCATATATAAAATGAATTTAAATCATTATTAATATAGTACTAATTTAATTTCAAACAATACTAATTCAAAAATAAATTGTCTTTGAACTAACATTTATATAATAATAAATTATATTTTAAACAACATTATAAGTAAATTGACCTTTAAAACAATATTATAATAATAAATAGCTTTTAAAATATTAATAATGTAACAAATAACTTTGAGATAAAATAATCAACTTTAAAATATAAATAATTATTTTTAAATATTTCACTTTAACTTTAATATAATCTAAATATGGTTTGAAACATCTACCCATTCTGAATATAACTCTTTTAATTGATAACCATTTTTAAAAGGAATTAGTTGCGCTTATAGATAGTGGTGCAAACATGAATGTAATTCAAGAAGGAATATTTTCAATGAGATATTTTCATAAAACCACTAATTCATTAAGACATACAGGTGGAGGAAAACTTGATATTTAATTTAATTTACTACATGCTATATATGTAAAAATAAGACTTGTATTCCTACAAACTTTTTACTAGTAAAAAATATTACTAATCAAGTCGTAGTTGGAACACTATTTATAAATATAGTTTATCCTATAACAAATATAGATAAAAATGGAATAATAGGTGTTTACGAAAATAAGCCTATTGCTTTTGAATTTATAACTAAACCCTTTACAAAGGTCTTACATGAAATAAAAGATCTTTTGACACAAAATACCTATCATTTCAATTATCTAAAACAAGAAGTTATTTCTCTTAATATAGATGAAAATTTCCAAAATCCAAAATTACAAGAAAAAATTAAATGATATATAACAAATTTTCTATAGAAATTTGTAATGACCTTCCAAATGCCTTTTAGGATAGAAAGAAACATATTGTTAATCTTCCATATGAAGAGAATTTTGATGAAAGAAAAATCTCTTCTAATGTAAGACCATGTCAAATGAATTCTGAATATCTAGGATTGTGTAAAAAAAATTAAATCATTATTACAAAAAGGTTTAATAAAACCATCCCAATCACCCCAGTCATGTGCGGCATTCTATATAAATAAACATGGTGAACAAGAAAGAGAGGTACCAAGATTAGTAATAAATTACAAACCTCTTAATAAGGTTTTGAAATGGATTAGGCATCCAATTCCTAATATAAAGGATTTATTAGATAGGCTATATGATTTTATCATATTTTCTAAGTTTGATTTAAAATTTGGCTATTGGCAGATCCAGATTTCAAAATCGGACCAATAAAAAATTGCTTTAATGTCCCAACTGGACATTATGAATGGACAGTAATGCCATTTGGTTCGAAAAATGCACCTTTATAAATTCAGAAAATAATAAATGACATTTTTATTCCATATAATGAATTTATTATAGTTTATATTGATGACATTCTAGTATTTTCTAAATATATTGAAACACATTTTAAACACTTAGATATTTTTAGAAAAATCATTATTTGGAATGGCTTAGTAGTACCAAAAAAAAAATGTCCTTGTTTTAGACAAATGTGAGATTTTTAGGCCATAATATCGAAAAGGGAAAAATAATTCCTATAAATAGAAGTATAGAATTTACTTCAAAACTTTATAATATAATAGCCGATAAAACATAGTTACAAAGGTTTTTGGATAGCTTAAATTATATATCCTCTTATTATATTAATTTAGCTACGATGCTGCTAACTTATATGATCAATTAAAGAAGAATTCAGGTCCATGAACTGAGCAACATATTAAACCCGTTAAAATGATAAAAAAGGTATAAATTTTTTTTTTTGCCTTGTTTAATGATTTCAAATCCATATTGGGAAAAGATAATAGAGACAGATGCATCAAATCTAGGATTTGGTAGAATTTTAAAATAAACATGTCCAAAAACAAAACAAGAAAATCTTATTCGGTTTCACTCAGGTAAATGGACTAATAGTCAAAAGAACTATGCAACCATAGCCAAAGAAATTCTTACTATAGTTAAATGTATTTCAAAATTTTCAAGATGATTTATATAATCAAAAATTTATTATAAAAACTAACTGTAAATCAGCTAAATATATGTTTAATAAAGATTTTAAACATGATGTATCAAAACATATGTTTGACAGATGGCAAGCTCATATAGCACCTTTTGATTTTGAAATCCTTTATAAAATGTGGAGAAAATAGTCTTTCGGATTTTTTAACTCGTGAATTTTTACAGGACAATAATCCTCAGAGGAAATGGTAATTCCTCTTACAGAGGAAAGGGTAGAGGAAATATCCTCCTGGCCCAACATGGCAATAAAAAACTATTTGCTGAAAATTTAACAGCCACTTTAGGGAATAATAATTCCAATGGTCCTTTATTCAAGGAAATTTTATAATTTAAAAAGAGACAAGGGGCTAATAGCCAATCTGGTTCGTCATCATATATTATCATAACTGGTAATGGAGAAGTTGAGGAAAATATAACTACTTATGCTGAAAACCCACATAGAGAAATCATACTGCTCTTAGAATTTAATGATGTATAAAGGGAGAATGATCCCTGGAACCTACTACAAAGGTACCTTATACTTCATCATTTACTGTCATGGCATATAAGCAAAGGGAATATTACGAGGCAATAATAAAAGCCTCTAAAACTTGTGAAATAACCCATTTCAATGCAGGTGACCATAATGTTTATAGTTTCAGTAAAATAATTGTTAAAAGGCTAATAATGCCTGAAGAATGGGGGTTATCTACCCTCAAAGAAAAAGAAATGTTTTTACCTGATAAGAAAATTTCTGTTAGGTATAACTGCTGGGATTATGTAGAAGCACTACATAAAGTACTTCTCTGTGAAAATAATAAACGATAACACTCAAGTTTTATAAAAATTTGTGGGGAAATATATAAACGACTAATACTAAATTGGTTTATGGACCGGTGGACAAAATTTGGACCAACATTTGATATTCTCCCAGGAAAGTTATTCAGAATGTGTAGATATTTCACCAAGATCAAGTAATCTTGAACAATATCTAATGAAATCAAGAGCAGGCCCACAATATTCTTCATTGAGTTTTCCATTTCTCGGATTTGGAAACGGAAATCGAAAATTGGATATACCAACAAAGAAATTCCTTGTTTACATAGATGTTTCTTTACAAAGTTCTAGGATAAGTTAACTAGAATTGACAACAGTGCAGGTTAGATATTTGGCCAAAATATCATATCAGAAATAGAGAAAAAGATAGAATTTTATCGGGAATAGGAATCCGTAATTCAGCATAAGGAAGCTCCAAGCTCGTTCCAACATATTATTAGAAAATTAAAAATGCAAAAAGGCACAATCACTAAAGAAGATATTCTTTATGCCTATGTTGCAGAAATAAAGAAAGATTTAATAAAAAATATTGGTAAGGAAGATGCAAATTTAGATACATCAATGGCTTCATCAAAAGCTAAAGACATAACCGAGGAAGACCAATTCTCAAATCTAAATGATGAAAATTTTCTAGAAATATTCAACAAATTGGAAAAGGAGGTTCACAATATAGCAAAAGACAAAGGCAAAATGATTCTGGATTAATAATGATCTGGCAAACTGATAATTGATAAAGACAATCTTATACGAAAAAACAAGCTACTTTTATAAAGTAGAACAAGTGACTAAATGCTTTTAAAAAAAGCAAAACAGGTGGATAGCTAATTCAATAATGGAAGAAAGATAGGTTACTCAAAAGATTCCTTTTCGAATTCAAAATTTTTGAAGTCCGACGAAAAATGGATTTGAATTCCATTTCAGTTCCTACCTCAACTATATAAAGAAAGGTGCTTCTTTTGAAGAAGGCAGACTTCATTCTTCCATTCTCTGCTCTACTTAAAAAACTTTCTGCCATTATATAAGTGTGTAATATTAAAGTGTGTAAAATAAGGAAGAACTTGCTACTTCCACTTGTGCTATCTTTTGTAAGTTTTTTTTTTCAAGTTTTAAATTTGTATTGATATATTGAATATAGCCTGAATGGCAGGCTAATTTTGTTGTGTGTTGAATTACTTCTATTCTATATGCATGCTTTCATGTGTTCAAATGTTTAAGGAATACGTAATAAATTGAGAATATCATTCATGGGTTAAGAACAGTATCAGAGGATAGTAATTTCTGGCTATCTTCCAAGTTCATTTCAGAGCCATGGTAAGGCGTTTCTAGGACTTTTTTAAACCAAAATTATTGTCAGACCAATATGCGAAAACAATCCTTTACTCTGTAATCTGTCTTAGTGTATTGCGTAAATAAATTAATTTTGCCTAGCATTTTTAGATTTGGTATCAGAGCTATGGTATGTACATATAGCTTCAGAGTAATTCATCACATACTCAATAAAATGAATATGATTAAGAATAGGGATACCGTTTAAAACAGTATTAAACAAGAATATGAAATTCCTCAAAATTTATATTTACTAAATAAATGGACAATTCCCAAAATTGAACCTAAGGTAATATACCAATTATGTACTTTTGAAAAACTTGGTTTAAAACAAGTAGTTAAAACTACAGAAGGGTCAATGTCCCTAGATAATGAAGAAATGATAATTAAAGTATTAAGTGAAAAAGATTTACAGCCTTATAGGCAAACACACAAATTTATTCACATAGGTTTAATACAAATTGCACGTAAACCTTTAACTCTTGAAGGTCTTCCACAAAGTTTTATAGATGCATTAAGAGATATTAGAAATTTAGATTGGAAAAAATCATTAATGGGATTAATACAATCAAGTCTGGCAAATGGTCCAGTCTATTTTATTGTTTATTCAAACTTACAGCTCTCTTTATCTAATATTAATATTTTAGAAGCTATTATATTAAATGTTAAGACCTATGAATATAATTATATTTGAGGATCTAAAGTAATGTGTATTTGTAATTATAAACCTTTATATACTCTAAATCTTTAATGTAAATTGGTTGATAAAACCTTTAAATGAAACTATTTTAATAGAAATAAGTTTTAGTTAGTCTAATATAACTACAAGAATGTCGATAAAATGGGAGGAAATTCCTCTTCTAGAAAATTGGAAAATAGAAAGAGTCATTCCTTCACAACCAATGACAAATAATAATATTACTAATATTATACAAACCACTGAAGGATAATAATCTTTCTAGACCTAGTTCTAGTAACACATATTTATCAAGAACAAAATCTTTTCACTCTCATATTTCACCTTTTGATTATACTGTTGAATCTCCATCAAGAATCTCCACATCTCAAATTAGAGAAACTGAAAGAAAATCGTCTAATGATGGATCTTTAAAGGATAATATTTTAGAAAAATTGTATGTAAATAGAAATAATATTGTTAAAGGTATTTGCAATAATCAAGAAGCGGATATAACCGAATCAGAAATGAAATTCTCTATTTAATGGATTATATGACTAAAATAGATTTTAGCCCTGGCTCTAAGACCAAACAAAGAGTTAAATTTGAATTTAATCTTCCAAAATGGGAACCATTTAGGAAATGGTTTTTTGAAAAAATTTCAAAAGAAGAATTCTATAAATTCACAACTGAAAGAAATATAATATTTCCCTTTATTCCTTTGTTTACAGCAAATTATGTTGAGCAATATATTTCTGTAATAGGAAAAGATTAAAAACTGTCAAATGGAAATCTGCTAAAGGCAGTTTATCCTCCTCAACAATCTTTTCAAATAGAAAAAATGGGAAGTACTTAAGTTTTAATGCATTTTCTAAAATATTAGAAAATGATACCTTACAAATTACTGTAAGACAAATAAACCAAATATTAGAACAACAAAATTATGCAAACCTTTATTTAATTGTTATTGGTGAAAAAATTACTTCACTACATAACAAAATAGAAAAAATATTTTCTGCTATTAAAAATATAAAACCTACTGTTTCAATTACAACTGAAGAAGTAAGCGAAGTAATTGCAACTTCAAGTGTTTAGCCTCCCTCTGAAATTAAAGGTTTTAAGTCAAAGAAAGAATAAGAATTAGAAAAGATTTTTAAATTAAAATCCGAATCTGACTTAGAGAAATTCTTAAAAGAAAGAATGGATAATATCAAATTAGGTACTCTTGAAGAAGAATCTTCTCAACAAAATAATAGCTACCACACAGTCCAAGATGAGATAAATAAACTTGATAAATATGCATATAAGCCTTCTCAAAAATCATTTTACTATAGGAGACCTTCTCTTATGGATACTTTACCTGAAGAACCAAATTTTGTTAGTAATAATAGTTATAATGAAAAAAGTATATATGAATGGAATATTGACACATTCAGTGAAAAACAAATATTTAATGTAGCCCATCGTATGCTAATGTGCAGTATGGTTTGCAAAAATAATGGTAATAATGATGTTACTATTGCATGAATGATAGTCGCAGTTTTTATTGGCCAGCTTAAAGGATGGTGGGATAATTATCTTCATACATCTCATAAGAATGAAATTTACAACACAGTAAAATAAGAAGATGGAAAAATGATCCAAAATGTTGTATATACTTTAATAGTTACTATTCTAGATACTAGAAGAGTATCAGATAATAATGAAAGTGTTCGTGCACTTCTACAAAATTTAAGGTGTAAAACTTTAATCGATTTCAGATGGTACAAAGATACGTTTTTAAATAGAGTAATGTAATTACCAAAGAGTAATAGCTTTCATTGGAAATCAAAATTTATTGATGGACTCCCCTCCTTATTTGCAGAAAGGGTAAGAAAGTCTCCAAGAAAGGATAAAATAAATATTCCTTACGAAAGATATACTTACGGTAAGCTTATTAGAACAAGCATCCAAGAAGGCTTATCATTATGTAATGAAATAAAATTAAATCAACAAACAAAACGCCAAAATTTAACTGAAAGGAATCAATTAGGACAATTTTGTAGTCATTTGGAATGGCTGTTCAAAGCATGAAAAAATCTCATAGAAAAGATAATAAATTTAAGGATTCATTCGAAAAAAGAAGAAATTTTATTTTCATAAAAAGGTGGAACAAAAATCTCAAAGAAAAGAGGAAAGACTAAATAAAAAGAAAAATAAAATTATCTACTGTGATAAATGTGGAAAAGTTGGACCTAATAGTTGCAAACTAAAAAAGAAAATTAATAATTTACAAGCTGATAATGAATTAAAAGAAACATTATTAAACTTCTGTTAGACTCTAGCTCTGAAAATAATTCAGAAATAGAATCTGAAAATGATTCAGACTATTCGATTACTTTTGAAAGACTTAATGTAACAACCCTGGTATTGGAGATACTGATGATGTTAAATTATAATGATAGTTATAATTTAATTTGGTAAATAGAATGTAATGAAGAAATAAAGTTGGTTTAAATTGTGTATTTCAAACAAACAATACGTATGAAGTTAAATATTGGGTTTAAAATTCATTGTTTGGTATTTTGGTTAAATAAAATGGAAAATATTGGAATTTAGGTAAATTTGAGTTAATAAATTTACCAAGTGACGTATTTCAACATTTAATTGTTGAAATAAATGCAAACTGATGGAAATAAAGTTTTAAAAACTTTATTTTGAGGTATTGGAGTGAAATTAGTCATTTACTATATTTTAATTAGTCAATGTGATAATATTGATAATTATTGTCAATATTAGCCTTTTATTGAATATAAAAGGAAAAATATGAAGAAAACATGTATTTTACTAAAATAAAAAAAATGAAATATTGTGTGAAAATATTAGTTTGTTGTTTTAACGGTGCTAAAATGGTTTATTACAATTTATTTGACTGAGAGAATAATTTTTGAACAAGTTATATTTTAAAAATAGCGTTTTAACACTAAAATTGTGTAAATTGCTAAATATTGTTAAAAAAATGGTGTTTTATTGTTAAAACAACTTTTTATTGTTAACACAACTTTTTATTGTTAAAATAAATTTCATTTTGTCACACTAGCTATTTTATTTCAAAACAAATTAGTGAATGCATTTTATTTGGCTTGAAAATGAAGTGTTATATGCATATAGTGTTAAATTAAGAGGAAACATGTATACAACTTTCTTTCCTTTTTTTTCAAATGTTTTATTTGGGCTTAAAGGGTTTGGATGGGATCCAAATCCCATTCTCCAGACCTTTCTGGTGAGGAAAAAAAAAGAGAAAGAAAGTTGTACGTAATTTGCATCTTCTTCTTCCTAAAAACCTTCTTACCGTAAAAACAAAAAGAAAAAAAATGGTTTCCTCAAACTAAATCAAATTTCTACTCAATTTGCTGCAAAAATTCAAAGAGAAATCACCTAAACTAAGAAGAGAAAGGCTCTTGAAGGCCATTTTCTAGCTAAATCCAACATTTTGCTGTTGAAACCATTGCTAAATCAAGTGGTAAGAAAGGTAAGGGTTTCTTACAGGAAGCTAAAGAAGAAAAATATCGAATTTTGCTATCAATTGTTGATGGAATTGCTCAAATTATCGACTTTGTTTTCTATTTTGCTGGCTGAAAAAACCCTATATTGAAAAAATCATATCTTCTTCAATTTTAAGCGAATTGATCTCAGATTTTGATATGTTGTTGTAATCGGGTAGCGGTATATTTCTGAAAATTTTCATTGAATTTAGAGTTATTTTGCTATAGGAAATTATTGGTTGAAGTCGGCCAAAAATTGATCTTTGTGTTTTGGACGAAAATAGGTCATATTAGAAAAACCGTATCTTTCTCATTTTCTAGCAAATTGATCTCAGTTTTTGATATATTGTTGTAGACAGGGAACTCTGCATTCGTGGAGATTTTCATTTAATTCTGATTTATTTTTCTATAGGAAACTATTGGTTGAAATAGGCCAAGAATTTACCTCTGTTTGTTGATCGAAAATGCACCATATTCAGAAAATAATATTTTTTCAGCTTTTAGCTAATTGATCTCAGTTTTTGATATGTAGTTGTAGTCGGGCAACACTACATTTCTGGAAATTTTTGTTGAATTTTGAGTTGTTTTGATAAGGTACATCAATGCTTGAAATTGGTCAAAAACTGACCTCTGTGTATTGGCCGAAAATACACCACTTTAGAAAAATTATACCTTCTTCAATTTTTAGCTAATTGCCCCAAATTTTTTATATGTTGTAGAAGTTTAGTTGCATAATGTTTCAGAAAATTTTCATGAAATTATGAGCTATTTTGATATAGAAAATCCTTGTTTCAAAACAGCCAAAAATCTTGTTTTTTGTGCTTGCTGAAAAGAGCTATGTTTGAAAAATCATAACTCTTTCATTTTGCAGCGAATTGCTCCAAATGTTGGATATGTTATTGTCATCATGAGGTCGTATAGTGCAGAAAAATATCGCTGAAATCTAGATTGTTTTGATAACCCAAACGACTGTCCAAAGTCAGCCAAAAACTCAGTTTCTTGGTTGATTTTCTTTTGCTTCTAACAGTACTTTCGTTAATTGTTTCACTACAAATTTCGATAATTTTAAATATTGTTTGAATAAGTTTAATGATGAATGTTTAGTATTATTATCCGATAGTGGATTGGCGTGATTTTTGAAATTTTTAGAATTTAAATTTTATTTAAATTCTATTTTAATCTAAATATCGATAAATATCGGTATTTGAAGAATTTGATGGTTTAAATTGATTTTAGTTTTGAATAAGTTTCTGATTTTTTTTATAAATTATGGTTAATTAAATAAATGTTTTGAGACATTTTAAAGGGTTTTTAAGTAATTATTCATTTTTTAAAGGTATTTTATAAATAGATAATCTATTTGATAAATAGTTTTTCCTTATAAAACTTACTTAAAAATCTCTAAAAATTGTTTAAAAATTCTGATTTCTCTATAAAATGTTTCTAAATATATTATAGCCTAGTTAGATGATTTTCGGCATATAAGAATGAGAATTAAACGATTTGGCAAAAATACGTGGTATGGGACATGTATTTTCGCCTCATCGCTTAATATCGGACTTGTACCGTCGAATCGGCTTTGAAGTACTGTTTTATGATATTTTTACCTGCCGAGGACATGAGACGGGGTTGTTATGATGAATTGATGATGGTTGTGATGTTTAAGATGGACTTTTACTTGTCGATGAAACGAGACAAGTTTTGATGTCACTTTAAACTCATCAAAGTATGAAACACGATGAGTTGGATGCTTTACACTCGCCAATAAGACGAGACGGTGTATGTTTGATTTGGATTTTTATGACTGTTTTCTAATGTGGCATCGAATGACGATTAGTAAACCAATAGGTGCGAATGTATGGTATGGGACGTACATTAACACCCATTGGGTTCCTATTCGAGATGTTGCGACACATTCAAGATGTTATTAGTACTACAAACCGAGTATAAGATTGGAATCATTACGATGTTCTTGATGTCATTACTAGATTCCAATCATCATGATGTTTTGCTCGGATTTTATGATTTGGGTGTCATCGCGATATTCGACTATAGTCAATCAAGATGATCACGATGCTAAGATGTTAATGACCCCAAGTCATCACGAAGTATGGTACCAAATAATAGTAGTACTAGTCAAGTGAAAAGCACGTGTAATTTTCTTTTAAGTTTTCTACGTTCGATTTCACCTTTTTGGTGATGTTTTATTTGAATATGACCTTGAGTATGATACAGGCTACATTCATATTATTCTATATGGTGATTTTGATTATGATTTCCTTTAACTCTTAAAGAGTACTTATGATAGATTATAATGATTTGATGTTTCTTTATGAAGTTATTATATGGTTCTCATCCCTTATCCACCTTACTTAGAGATGTCCTTAAGAGAAACCATATGCATGTTACTTATTGAATTCCCTTGAAATCGATAGATGAATCCCCAATGTCCCCTTTCTTATAAATGATATGATGAATAACATGTCGTTCCGTTGGCCACAACGGAGTGATTCTCACCATTCCGCTTGTTATTGAGATCCTTACTACTGATAAGTTTAGCTTGCCTGACCTGTGTGTTTTTCACTCGGGTCAGACCGAGTTGCAGGTTAGTTTGGATTGCTTCACTTCTTGGATCAACTTGATTGCTTTCGTTGGACTTATCATTTTGGCTTGGATGTCGTTTTGAGTCGTCTACTCTTATATGTCTTATTGTATATTATTTTGTGGGATGCGCATATATGTGATTCAATAGTCCATGCTACTTATATATGATGTATTATTATGGAGATGTATGGTGATGTATGTATTTATATATATATACTCTGATCTGGGTTTGCTGTTCTGTGACTGATGTTTTCTATCTGCATGTATATTACATTATTTCTGAAATTGTCCGAATCCACCATGGTGTGCATTAGTTATGGACTAAGCATGTCTATCACTTATGAGGTAATGAAAAAAAATCAAGACATAATTGACATGCTTGGCACTTAACTAACGTATTACTATGATGGTCGCCCTTAACCAGCCCTATTCTCTGCATTAGTAGACAAGATTACTTAGTAATTCTCTTTACTAATGTAGGTCTCGGGGTGGGGCGTCACAGCTTGGTATCAGAGCAAGGTTTCAGAATATAATGTAATATATACAGAACAGCATACGAGATACCATACATCGAATATAGTACATCCATATACATCATCCCTTAATCATGATCGGTTTCACCTTGACCTTGCCTTGCCCCTATCCCTGTTTGATTCGTGTCCCTTTTTTATTCTTTTGGGGTAGATAGAAAGGAATTTGTCTAGAAATGTTAATTATATTCCGTAGCATTCCATAAAAGAGTTTGATGTCATCTTATCTTATAAATAATCTTATTTAGTATTATTCTATTCTCATTTTTGTCGATACGAGTGAATTCGTATCGACGGAGCTGATTGATTTCTTTGAGCATTCTTGTTGCATTCCTTTGAGAGTTGTGAATCCTATTGAAGGGATCCACAATGATTGGCTTGTTGTGAGCATTCTGAGATTTTTATTTTTGATTTTGCTTTTGTGAGTATTTGTTTGTTACTCATAATCTTGAGCTACATTTGATTTGAGATGGATTGACTTATTAGATATTAAGACCAATCCTTTGTTTTATAGATCTTATTGTATATTTAGATTTCCAATTTTGATTGGTTCACTATTTCTGTCACTTTGGAATGTTAATGACGATTCCAAAGCTTTTGAATTCACTCTTGAGTATCGAGATGTTGATGACATATCTCAAATTCCAGTCAAGGTGACCTTGTTGAGTTTTGATGAGCCCATTTGGGTTTGATATCCAATCGGCCAACTGAGTTTTAAATTAACCTTATTCCTAGCTGTTAGCCTTCGGCTATCCTTCCATGAGTACTTCCACTAAGGAATGGGTGAGTTACTTGATTGTTCGAGCTTGATTGAGTTTATTATTCAGTTTCTTTGAGTTATCCTTTTTCGGATACTCAATCGGTATTATCCTTTGTAGCATTACTTTGTCTGAAGTAATGATTTGTTGTTTGTTTGCTTCTTCTTCTTCGAGAAGAATATCTTGCTTATCTTGTGTCTTGGTAATTTCTGTGAGCGGCTTGTCATCTTGTAGAAGTTGACGAACATTCCATTTCCTTCTGTTGATTTTGAGAATCGAGTATTCTAGGAATATCTCAATGCATTCTCTTAATGTTCTTTGGTTTGAGTTTTGAAGCTATATAAATATGAGTTTTAAAGAGAAATTTGAGCTTTGAAATATGTAAAAAAACAAATCAAAGAATATTTTGAGAATATATTTTATAAGAGTAATATTACTTTTATAGAAATAATTTGAGAGTGTTGGGTTGTCCATCAAGTAGTTAAGAGTTCTTGTCAATACGCCTGATCAACGTTATTGATTGGAATCTCCTAAATGCTATGATGAGGCAATCAGACACGATGGTTTGTGATTTAAAAAAAAAAGAGATTTTGAAAATAATATTTGAGATTAAATATTAAATTTATTTTTGAATAGTAATTGCAGCCATTGATTATAAGATGAGTAATAGAGTGGCGAGGCAGTTTTGATCGTTCGATCAACTCTGCAGCCAACAGATATATTTATTTATTAGAGACTCAATGGCGAGGCAATGCCATTTATTTACTTTTTAAATTATAAAGATGAGAATATAAATGAGATTTTTTTTTCGTGCTTTATTGGAAGTCTATTTTGAAATTTTAGAATCTATATTATATACATTGGATGTTTAAGAGAAGAGTTATAAGAGAAATTGAAGATTGTTTCTTTAAAACTATTTAAGTGGTTTAATAGAAAGAGTAAAGAGAATTTGAACCCTTAATTTATTTTGAGGAATATTAATACGGATTTACAAATTTCTTTGGAAATTAATTTTGAAGTAAGAGAAGAAATTTGGACTTTTAATTTGAGTTTAAAATTACTTACTAAGTAGTATAGTAAAGAGTTTGAAAACTTTCAAATGTTGGAAATTGAGATTTAAAATTTAAAAGATGCTGAGATTTAAAATTTTTAAATATCTTGGATTAAAAGTTAATTCGAGCCTATTTCCTTGTTTCTTGAGTATATTCTATCTTTGAGCTATTATTAACGACGTGCATTTTTCACGGTCGTTCGAGTGGGTGGCCTTGTGAGAAGCCATCTTGTAATTTATCAATCTTGTACATTGTGTTTATCTTGTTATGAGGATGTTCTTTCCGTATTATTATGCGGAAAATTTTGTTGATGATCTTCTTTATTGTTTAGAGTTCGGGTTTGAGTAAGTTTGATCCTGACGCTATTCATAGAGTTTTGAGCAATCAATCATTTTCGATTGATTATTTGTTAAGCATCCTATTGAGTTTTGATTCAAAACGGGAGATCTTCTAAATTCTTTCGAGTTGCTTGAAAATTCGATGGTTTGCTAATCACTATATTAGCATATAATAGGCCATTGAATTAACCAAGTGTGTAGCGACCCGACTTCCTACGCCCAGGAAGACGTATCGTCTTGAAGAAAGAAAGGGGTGAGAAAATAGAAAAGATAGAGAAGAAAGAACAATAACATCAGAATCTCACAGCGGAACAAATAAATTATAATAATCACATAAGTATTTACATAATATACAACATCAATCAGAGTTATACAGAAGATACATCACATACTAGATAGTTATAAACTCCTGTCTAGTTAATACAACACAACTCAAACAAATAACTCAAAGATACCCACACAGCGGAACTATATATATATATATATATATATATACACACACACACACACAACGCTGAAGCCTCCTGCTCCATTGCGCCTCCAGAATTAGTCAAAGCTAACCTGAATCCCTTGGCTACCCGTAAAAATTTGGGTACCCGAGAGTTTATGAAAAACAAAAATAAACTCCGGGTCAGACATGGGTCTGGTATGAGTAACAGGTTAAAGTTTCTTAATTTTGAAAATCCTTTTGAAATAAAAGGTATCACGTAAGACTCCCCACAAATAAACATGGGTAAGTTTTTACCTTACGCTAACCAAAACATTTGGTAGGAAATTCTGTGATATTATAATAGGTCTAGGGTTTTCAAGTAAATAGAAAATAGCCAAAATTGTTACATCTATTAAATTCCAGCTACTAGCCACAAAAGTGGGTAAGACAATCAAAACCGTTGGCACTTATTGGATTGTAGATTCCATACAATGGCAGGGCTATTGGGGTACCGTCCGTCACAGTACGTGGCCTAGATCAACGTACCGAGGATCACTCCCGACCCCCTGCAACAAAAGGCCGGAACCATTCCTTACTGAACAGTCCCGAACAAGATAACCCCGCAGTTGGTGTACATCTAACCGCCCATACAGCCGAAATAAAAGGGACATCTAGACAGGGGGAAATCTTGTCCTGCTTGGGCATGACCCACCTAACCTTGCTGCACCTCCCCTGTTTTAGTCATTCCCGGTTGATGAGGCTTGAGGCTGCGATTACCTTTAGAGACTACATTTCTTAGAATGCTCATCGCCCACCTGACGATGTGTTGAAAGCATTCAATCCATACAAGTTCGTTCCGGGTTCGAACGAAACCGAAGGCATTATCTCGTTACACTCATTTTGGAATCACCCTCAGAGTTAACGACAATAACCCTTGCACTCTGAATCTTCATCTTCACTTCAGATTCACGACCTATCGTTAATTTGGAATCGATGTGGTTTTCGGATGTTCCAAGTAAGGAATCCCAGTCCTGGTCTCATCGAAATCCAAAACGTGTTTTTAAGGCCAAGTTGTCTATTAAGTCTTAACAGTTTAATTCAACATTATCAATATACACAAAGATAGATAATTCATAATATCACAATAGATAATCATATCATCATCATAAACAGATAATCAAAATTATCAACCTAATCAGATAATAATATACTATCATACTTAAACAAACATCCAGGTCACCTAGATATTATTCATCTCATATCTGAGTTCACAATCATCAAATGAAATATCAATATCTTTCATCCATAAGCAATGATTTATAATCATACCATTTGTAATTAATTTAAAATGAATTAAATTAACTACTTCTATCTCTAATCAATTTAAAGTAAATTGAATTAATTACTTCATCTATAAATCCTGCTTATACAGTCATCCATTAAATTAATTAATCATCCTCTAGATATCATCTTGGTTAGACACCATTGATTAATTAATCTCTAATTACAATAAGTAATTAGTCTTTAATTAATTCCACAAATTAATTATACTAAATCATTTATAGTAATTAACATTTAATTACTTCATTTATATTAATTGAATATAATTAATTACATTTCTCCTTAATCAATCACCACATTATTAATTATTCTTAATTAACCAATTCTTAATTGCATCATTAATTATTAATTAATGATCTTTAATTTAGCTTTAAATTAAATTACTTTGATTTAATTAATTACATTAAGTAATTAATCTTTAATTAAACCCAATTATTAATCACCTTTGATTAATATCATCCAGTAATTAACTACCCTTAATTACATATAAATAAATTAATTATTCCATAATTAATTATCTCCATTAATTAATCCCTTGATTAATTTCAATAGTAATTATCCAAATTACTTTATTGACACATCATCTTTCATTAATTACATTCTGTAATTATCATTAATTACTTCCTTAAGTAATTATGCTCCATTGAATACACTAAGTAATTATACTTATCAATTCATCAAATGATTTTCTTAAATTAATTAAAATAAATTAATTAACTAAAATTAATCATCTTATTAAAATTGATTACCATAAGTAATTAATCTCTTAATTACTTTATCAAGTAATTTCATTTAACAATTTTCAATAGATTATCTAATTAATTTAATTTAATTATCCAAAATTAATCATATATATTAACTAACTAATAATCCTTAGTTAAATATCTACATTAACTAATAACATTTCTTAATTTACTTATTAATTGATCTTTAGTTATAAATTAATTCAAATTATTAACTTAAATACATAAGTCATTCCTTAACTACCCTATTATTCTTAAGATAATTTATTTCTTTATTAATGACTGCATTAACATTACATTTTAAATTTAAATTCAAATATCATTTGAATTGAAGACTCAAAATGAGTATAATTTAAATTCAATTTAAAAATCTTTTAAATAAATGTAAATAACATTTATTATTTCATATGAACTTATATAAGAAAGACTTTTAAATTATACTACTTGAATCTTAATTCGAATTTAAATTTCCAAAATACATTAATATTTTAACTTGCAAATCTCAAGCTAAACAATTTATTTACTTTTCATTCAAAAATCTTTAATCAAAGAATTCTCAAAATCAAGTTAATTTTTATTGAAACAAATTTACTTTTCAAAACTATTTTATTTGAACTTATTTTTAAAAACATTCATATTTAAAACTGATTTAAGCTTTCAGATTTGGATTCTAAGTAAACTTGAATTCCATCAATTTATCTTGATTTAAAACTTCGATTTAACTTCTCTTTTAACAGCTAGAATTAGAAACTCGGTTTTTAAATCCAAATCCATTTTAAACTTTAAGATTCAAATATCCATTTGAATCAAAACCCATAAAAATTCGAATTTAACTGCTGCAACACTTTTGTTTCAGGTCTAATTTTTAAAATCTGGAAAACTATCAGGTTTTAAACTTGAAACTCATTTAAATATTTAAAACTTCATTTTGGATTTCAAATATAAATTTGAATTCATACATCAAATTAGATTTACGCTTTGTTAAATCAAACTTGAATTCATTTGTTAACATCATGATTACGACTAACTTACAATTAATTTTGCTTTAAATTTGGTTTAAATTTAAAATTACAGGTAGTTTATACAACCTTTAGCAATCCAACTCACACCTGAGACCAAAGCAAAGTGCTTCGGGTCAATTTCCTCCCTGCTTCGAGTAAACAATGCAAATGACCCAAGACTTCCCCGAGCCTAAAAAACCCTGCACAGCAAACTGTGACAGTTCCAAAACCTGGAACCATGTCAAATTCCCGCCCACTTCCATGCTTCGAGTTCTCCATCACCTTGCTTCGAGTCACCTACTCGAGTGACTCGAGTATTTCCTGAGTTCAACCCTCTGCACACACACCCAAAGCTCAACCGAACTTCAATGGCACGGTGCACGTGTACCGTGGCCTCAGCCAACTCCGGCCATCCTCTGGCACTCCCACACGACGCCGGTCGCCTCCAGATTCGATCACGACCACCAAAAGCTAGCCCACTTGCTCGAAAGAAAAACAAACCTCCCCTCTAAAACCTGGAAACACCAAAACCTTCCCACCTCAAAACCTGTCATCATCGAGTTCTCGACCCTCCGACCATATGAGGGTCTATAACATCGGCCTCTCCTTCGACTACAACCTAACTATCACCACCCCAAAAGTCCCTGCACTCGATTACCTACTTCGGTCGTGGCGATCGATTCTTCAAAGCACAGCAAAGTTTAGGGTTCTAGAGGAAAACCCACTGCCGCATCTTCCTTGGCGGACTTCATTACCGCCACTCATTTTTCCTAGCATCAACAATCGCTCCTCCATCGACCAGAAAAACCCCGACCCCTCCAGCCCCCTAGATCACCAGAAAAGCCCATATTCTCCTAGTTCGTTTAAACCAGAACCACTCCCTAAAACCCAAACTAAAAATTATGATGTTTAGTTCAAAAATCATATTATAGTTGTTGTTTCCAAATTTTTAATACTGGATCTCTAAATTACAAGTTTGAGATTTTACTTTGTTTATCAAAACTGTTGTTTTTAGCTTCCTGAGACACTCAGACTTGGAATTTAACTAAATCAAGCTTCTAAACATAAATGCAAAATAAACCAAACAGCCTTTGTTTGTAACTAAGTCTTAATAATAATTGACTGAAGAGAATTATTAATTTAAATCTAAAACAAGAAAACTGGAAACTAACAGAGGATGTTTAAATGGACATAAACATGCACCAGTAGATTCATTTACATATATACATACCACAACATTTATCACAGAAAGCATATAACCATATTCATTCTTAACTTAAAAGAAAATGATGTTACTCACATTGCTTTTGAAAGAATGAACAGAGCACCTTGGGTATTGAAATAGCTTATACTTTAAAACTGGAAACTGTTGTAAAATATTTATGCTTTTATCTTCCTGTTAAATTCATCTTGTTTGCATTGATGTATTGTTGTTATACAAAGCTTCAGTTATAAAAAGAAAAAAAACATGCTATGCTGAGTTGAACGAATGAAAATATAAAAGAGGACGTGATATATAAATAGGAAAACTTTTTGAGCAGCTGTAGGTTACCATATGTACAAGTTTTACTTGTTTTTGATATAGCAGACTTTTGTATCTAAGATGTACAGATTTGTATACTCTTGAATTGACAAAATAATGTGCTGAAACGATAGTAATTAATACTTGGTTTCTCTATTAGTTGACATAAGTATATTTATGTTTGACTGCTAAAAGATATGTGTGTAAGTGTACAATCCGTAGGTTAGAATTCAGCTTGTATATGTAGCTACTTGTTTATAGATATTTGTTTTTTTTCTCTTGCCTGAATCTTAATTTTGTAAGCTACCTGCATATTTTTTTTTTATTCTTGCTTTCCAGCTTCTTACAGGTATACACCTGATTTGCTTTCATTCTTTAGATACAAAGATATTTGTTTCACTTTGTTCTTAACTCTGCATTTGTTTATTTCTTTACTTGCCTGGGTAATGTTTTTACCTATGTCCAAATATATATATAGTTGTTTTAGTCTTTACTACGAATTTAGTCTATGTATTTAGTTCTACTTATAACATGTGTGTTTACTTTTATTTTTCTTTTATTTTTAAACATAGACTAACAAATATTTGATTATTTATTATTATTTTATTTTATACTTATATTAATATTAATAATGTTTATTTTAATTTAAATATTTTAAAACCTTTATTTTTAATTTCCAAATCATAACTTTCATTCAAACACACATATATGTAATTAAAGTTGAAATAACAATTTTATTTAAAATCCATTTGTAAAGATTTACATTATTAATATAGCTCATTATTAAATCAAAATGATTTATAAAAGAATTATCCCTTTATTTAATAAATTACGTATTGTATCAATCTATATTTGAAAAGAACAAACGAATCTTTTGTTTAATTTAAATTTAAGCTAAATTATTTTAAACTAATTAAACTTAAATCTTGAGTAATTTAAAATCATATGGTCATTTATTAAATAGCTTAATATCAAATTTCTAAATTATCAAAACTATTAGAATTAGAAAACATGTCTATTTATTAAATTTAAAACAAAGATTATCCATTTACAATATATACAGATATATACATTATAAATAGAAGGCAATTTGATTAACTTTTAGAAGATAAATTATAAGTTAAATATTTATTTAAAGGAAGATTATTAAATCAATTCAAATTATTATCAAATTAATTTAATTTTTACACAGATTATTAAATTGATATTGCCCCAAATTTCCGGGATGTCACATTCCTCCCCCCTTAAAAGAATTTCGTCCCCGAAATTTAAAACAAAGGTAATTTAACAATCTAATTAAAAATTTAAATTTTAACACAAGCATATATTAACCATAAACTAACAATCATAGCAACCAATTCATCCAAACAAACAAATCTAACTATCCAGAGAAAATTCCGGATAGAATTTTCTCGAGTTTCCTCAAGTATAAATACCGGGTTGCTCGCTCTATAGAATCCAAACAACCAGTACTACTAAGCTACAGAGCTTCCACTCATCTAGATCTGCAAAACAAGACAGGATATCAGACTACAGGCAAGTCTGAATCAACAACTACAACTCCCTGAATTGCTGATTCTACAACCAGAGATAATCTTACACGAACTTCCTCAGAGATACGTGAAACACAACGAATTCCAGTTATCCAAACTGACAATTCAATCCTGAAGACCAAACACTTATCCACAATCAAATCTCCGACTTGGGAATCCAAATTCCTTCGTCTCTTATCCATAAAATTCTTCGGACGATCCTATGCTGCCTACATTCCTGGTCAGCTCAACCGTTGTTGATGTCCTTAGAAACAAACTGAACCAAAGACAATCCAACAAATTGATCTTTCCAAGATCAACCAAAACTCAGAATACAACTCTATTCCAAATCAGAAAATAGATCTCACTTCTCGCATCTAGAAAAGATAGAACATGAGCACTCCAAACTGGCCTCAGATTATGAGAAATTTCCTTTAGAACTCTCTAATCCAAACACTGCAATTCCCAGTCGCTTCCACTTTAAACCATCTGCCACCATGCTTCCACTGCGCAACTCTGACTGAACAGATGAAAATGCTGATGATGATCTCGAGGATAAACTGGACAACACATCTAAGAACAATGGTTCAACAGATCCTTAAAAGAAACCCAAAAGTTCCTCAAACCCGAGCTGCTTCACCAACTCAAAAACCATCCTATTACTAAGCTGATCCATCGGTACCACTTCTGTAATCCAGTTGATACCAAACTCAATCTCCAAATATTAGCAAATCTCTGAAACACAAGAGAACACTCAAATTATCGCAAGTCACCTTTGCGATCAATCCAGCCTAATTCCAAAGATACTGCTTTCTCTTTACAAATCAGAACAGCTTACACTTCTGTGACCAATCCATTGAAGAATTGGAACTACTCTGCTGCTTCCGTAGTTACCCTAAGAAAACTACTAAGCCAGAAGACTTCCTAATCCAAAGCTCTTTGAGAAACTCGGACCTCAAAGCAAACAAAAACACCCAGCTGAACACAGCCACAACACCGAAGCAGTCACTCTCCCTTACTTGTTCCAAAGAAACATCTTCGGAGACATCCATAATCACCGTGTCTCATCACATAGCTACTACACCTTGATGTATTAAGATATCATGACCCGCTTCTGTCCACCCGACAGATCCAAACTCTAGATCAACCAAACTCTTACACTTCAAAGATGAACTCCGAACCTTAACAGGTTTCCTTCAGAGATCAATGAAATCCTTACACCACTCAAATCCAACTCGAGACGGTATTAGGCCTACGGTCTCGACAAATACACTTCCAACCTCAATCATTCAAACTCCAACCATTGGTAGTTGTGTTACACACACCACCACCCAATCTACCTTTATAACTTATATTGGAAAACACGAATAGGTAACCCAACAATAGGTAGAAATATATATATATATATATATATATATATATATATATATCAAAATTACAAATACGCTCTCTCAAGAAAGAAAACACACAAGAGCCTAGGTATGCACTCAACCTAGCGCTCTGATACCAACTGTAACGACCCGACTTCCCATGAATACATATCGTCTTGAAGAAAGAAAGGGGTGAGAAAATAGAAAATATAGAGAAGAAAGAACAACAACATTAGAATCTCACAGCGGAACGAATAAATTATAACAATCACATAAGTATTTACATAATATACAACATCAATCAGAGTTATACAGAAGATACATCACATACTAGACGTTATAAACACCTGTCTAGTAAATACAATACAACTGAAACAAATAACTCATAGATACCCACACGGCGGAACTATATATATATCTACAACGCTGAAGCCTCCTGCTCCATTGCTCCTCCAGAATTAGTCAAAGCTAACCTGAATCCCTTGGCTACCCGTAAATATTTGGGTACCCGATAGTTTATGAAAAACAAAAATAAACTCCGGGTCAGACATGGGTCTGGTATGAGTAACAGGTTAAAGTTGCTTAATTTTGAAAATCCTTTTGAAATAAAAGGTATCACGTAAGACTCCCCACAAATAAACATGGGTAAGTTTTTACCTTAGGCTAACCAAAACATTTGATAGGAAATTCCGTCATATTATAATAGGTCTAGGGTTTTCAAGTAAATAGAAAATAGCCAAAATTGTTACATCTATTAAATTCCAGCTACTAGCCACAAAAGTGGGTAATACAATCAAAACCGTTGGCTATTGGATTGTGGATTCCATGCAATGGCAGGGCTACTGGGGTACCGCCTGTCACAGTACGTGGCCTAGATCAACGTACCGAGGATCACTCCCGACCTCCTGCAACACAAGACCGGAACCATTCCTTACTGAACAGTCCCGAACAAGATAACCCCGCAGTTGGTGTACATCCAACCGCCCACACAGCCGAAATAAATGGGACATCTAGACAGGGGAAAATCTTGTCCTGCTTGGGCATGACCCACCTAACCTTGCTGCACCTCCCCTGTTTTAGCCATTCCCGGTTGATGAGGCTAGGGGCTGCGATTACCTTTAGAGACTACATTTCTTAGAATGCTCATCGCCCACCTGACGATGTGTTGAAAGCATTCAATCCATAAATGTTCGTTCCAGGTTCGAATGAAACCGAAGGCATTATCTCATTACACTCATTTTGGAATCACCCTCAGAGTTAACGACAATAACGCTTGCACTCTGAATCTTCATCTTCACTTCAGATTCACGACCTATCGTTAATTTGGAATCGATGTGGTTTTCGGATGTTCCAAGTAAGGAATCCCGATCCCGGTCTCATCGAAATCCAAAACGTGTCTTTTAAGGCCAAGTTGTCTATTAAGTCTTAACAGTTTAATTCAACATTATCAATATACACAAAGATAGATAATTCATAATATCACAATAGATAATCATATCATCATCATAAACAGATAATCGAAATTATCAACCCAATCAGATAATAATATACTATCATACTTAAACAAACATCCAAGTCACCTAGATATTATTCATCTCATATCTGAGTTCACAATCATCAAATGAAATATCAATATCATTCATCCATAAGCAATGATTTATAATCATACCATTTGTAATTAATTTAAAATGAATTAAATTAACTACTTCTATCTCTAATCAATTTAAAGTAAATTGAATTAGTTATTTCATCTATAAATCCTGCTTATACAGTCATCCATTAAATTAATTAATCATCCTCTAGATATCATCTTGGTTAGACACCCTTGATTAATTAAGCTCTAATTACAATAAGTAATTAGTATTTAATTAACTCCACAAATTAATTATACTAAATCATTTATAGTAATTAACATTTAATTACTTCATTTATATTAATTAAATATAATTAATTACATTTCTCCTTAATTAATCACCACATTATTAATTATTCTTAATTAACCAATTCTTAATTACATCATTAATTATTAATTAATGATCTTTAATTTAGCTTTAAAATAAATTACTTTGATTTAATTAATTACATTAAGTAATTAATCTTTAATTAAACCCAATTATTAATCACCTTTGATTAATATCAACCAGTAGTTAACTACCCTTAATTACATATAAATAAATTAATTATTCCATAATTAATTATCTCCATTAATTAATCCCTTGATTAATTTCAATAGTAATTATCCAAATTACTTTATTGACACATCATCTTTCACTAATTACATTCAGTAATTATCATTAATTACTTCCTTAAGTAATTATGCTCCATTGAATACACTAAGTAATTATACTTATCAATTCATCAAATGATTTTCTTAAATTAATTAAAATAAGTAAATTAACTTAAATTAATCATCTTATCAAAATTAATTACCATAAGTAATTAATCTCTTAATTACTTTATCAAGTAATTTCATTTAACAATTTTCAATAGATTATCTAATTAATTTAATTTAATTATCCAAAATTAATCAAATATATTAATTAGTTAATAATCCTTAGTTAAATATCTACATTAACTAATAACATTTCTTAATTTACTTATTAACTGATCTTTAGTTATAAATTAATTTAAATTATTAACTTAAATACATAAGTCATTCCTTAACTACCCTATTATTCTTAAGATGATTTATTTCTTTATTAATGACTTCATTAACACTACATTTTAAATTTAAATTCAAATATCATTTGAATTGAAGACTCAAAATGATTATAATTTAAATTCAATTTAAAAATCTTTTAAATAAATGTAAATAACATTTATTATTTCATATGAACTTATATAAGAAAGACTTTTAAATTAAACTACTTGAATCTTAATTCGAATTTAAATTTCCAAAATACATTAATATTTTAACTTGCAAATCTCAAGCTAAACAATTTATTTACTTTTCATTCAAAAATCTTTAATCAAAGAATTCTCAAAATCAAGTTAATTTTTATTGAAACAAATTTACTTTTCAAAACTATTTTATTTGAACTTATTTTTAAAAACATTCATATTTAAAACTGATTTAAGCTTTCAGATTTGGATTCTAAGTAAACTTGAATTCCATCAATTTATCTTGATTTAAAACTTCGATCTAACTTCTCTTTTAATAGCTAGAATTAGAAAACTCGGTTTTTAAATCCAAATCCATTTTAAACTTTAAGATTCAAATATCCATTTGAATCAAAACTTATAAAAATTCGAATTTAACTGCTGCAACACTTTTGTTTCAGGTCAACTTTTTAAAATCTGGAAAACTATCAGGTTTTAAACTTGAAACTCATTTAAATATTTAAAATTTCATTTTGGATTTCAAATATAAATTTGAATTCATACATCAAATTAGATTTACACTTTGTTAAATCAAACCTAAATTCATTTGAATTTAACATCATGATTACGACTAACGTACAATAAATTTTGCTTTAAATTTGGTTTAAATTTAAAATTACAGGTAGTTTATACAACCTGTAGCAATTCAACTTACACCTGAGACCAAAGCAAAGTGCTTCGAGTCAATTTCCTCCCTGCTTCAAGTAAACAATGCAAATGACCCGAGACTTCCCCGAGCCTAAAAAACCTTGCACACCAAACTGTGACAGTTCCAAAACCTGGAACCATCTCAAATTCCCACCCACTTCCATGCTTCGAGTCACCTACTCGAGTGACTCGAGTATTTCCTGAGTTCAACCCTCTGCACACACACCCAAAGCTCAACCGAACTTCAATGGCACGGTGCACGTGCACCGTGGCCTCAGCCAGCTCCGGCCATCTACTGGCACTCCCACACGACACCGGTCACCTACAGATTCGATCACGACCACCAAAAGCTAGCCCACTTGCTCGAAACAAAAACAAACCTCCCCTCTAAAACCTGGAAACACCAACATCTTCCCACCACAAAACCTGTCATCATCGAGTTCTCCACCCTCCGACCATATGAGGGTCTATAACTTTGGCCTCTCCTTCGACTACAACCTAACTATCAACACCCCAAAAGTCCCTGCACTCGATCACCTACTTCGGTCGTGGCGATCGATTCTTCAAAGCACAACAAAGTTTAGGGTTCTAGAGGAAAACTCACTGCTGCATCTTCCTTGGTGGACTTCATCACCTCCACCCATTTTTCCTAGCATCAACGATCGCTCCTCCATCGACCAGAAAAACCCTGACCCCTCCAGCCGCCTAAATCACCAGAAAAGCCCATATTCTCCTATTTCGTTTAAACCAGAACCACTCCCTAAAACCCAAACTAAAAATTATGATGTTTAGTTCAAAAATCATATTATAGCTGTTGTTTCCAAATTTTTAATACTGGATCTCTAAATTACGAGTTTGAGATTTTACTTTGTTTATCAAAACTGTTGTTTTTAGCTTCCTGAGACACTCAGACTTGGAATTTAACTAAATCAAGCTTCTAAACATAAATGCAAAATAAATCAAACAACCTTTGTTTGTAACTAAGTCCTAATAACAATTGACTGAAGAGAATTATTAATTTAAATCTAAAACAAGAAAACTGGAAACTAATAGAGGATGTTTAAATGGACATAAACATGCACAAGCAGATTCATTTACATATATACATACCACAACATTTATCATAGAAAGCATATAACCATATTCATTATTAGATTAAAAGAAAATGATGTTACTCACATTGCTTTTGAAAGAATGAACAGAGCACCTTGGGTATTGAAATAGCTTATACTTTAAAACTGGAAACTGTTGTAAAATATTTCTTCTTTTATCTTCCTGTTAAATTCATCTTGTTTGCATTGATGTATTGTTGTTATACAAAGCTTCAGTTATAAAAAGAAAAGAAAAAACTTGCTATGCTGAGTTGAACGAATGAAAATATAAAAGAGGACATGATATATAAATAGGAAAACTTTTTAAACAGCTGTAGGTTACCATATGTACAAGTTTTACTTGTTTTTAATATAGCAGACTTTTGTATCTAAGATGTACAGATTTGTATACTCTTGAATTGACAAAATAATGTGCTGAAATGATAGTAATTAATACTTGGTTTCTCTATTAGTTGACATAAGTATATTTATGTTTGACTGCTAAAAGATATGTGTGTAAGTGTACAATCTGTAGGTTAGAGTTTAGCTTGTATATGAAGCTACTTGTTTATAGATATTTGTTTTATTTTGTTTTATTTTTGTTCCTCTTGCCTGAATCTTAATTTTGTAAGCTACCTGCATTTTTTTTTTATTCTTGCTTTCTAACTTCTTACAGGTTACACATATACACCTGATTTGCTTTCATTCTTTAGATACAAAGATAGGTATTTCACTTTGTTCTTAACTTTGCATTTATTTATTTCTTTACTTGCCTGGGTAATGTTTTTACTTATGTCCAAATATATATATAGTTGTTTTAGTCTTTACTATGAATTTAGTCTAAGTATTTAGTTCTATTTCTAACATGTGTGTTTACTTTTATTTTTCTTTTATTTTTAAACATAGACTAACAAATATTCGATTATTTATTATTATTTTATTTTATACTTATATTAATATTAATAATGTTTATTTTAATTTAAATATTTTAAAACCTTTATTTTTAATTTCCAAATCATAACTTTCATTCAAACACACATGTATATAATTAAAGTTGAAATAACAATTTTATTTAAAATCCATTTGTAAAGATTTACATTATTAATATAGCTCATTATTAAATCAAAATGATTTATAAAAGAATTATCCCTTTATTTAATAAATTACTTATTGTATCAATCTATATTTTAAAAGAACAAACGAATCTTTTGTTTAATTTAAATTTAAGCTAAATTATTTTAAACTAATTAAACTTAAATCTTGAGTAATTTAAAATCATATGGTCATTTATCAAATAGCTTAATATCAAATTTCTAAATTATCAAAACTATTAGAATTAGAAAACATGTCTATTTATTAAATTTAAAACAAAGATTATCCATTTACAATATATACAGATATATACATTATAAATAGAAGACAATTTGATTAACTTTTAGAAGATAAATTATCAGTTAAATATTTGTTTATAGGAAGATTATTAAATCAATTCAAATTATTATCAAATTAATTTAATTTTTACACAGATTATTAAATTGATATTGCCCCAAATTTCCGGGATGTCACAAAGTGAGTTTTTCCTTGTTTCTTTCTACCATTCTATATTGAGAGTATGAATGATTTGGAAATCGAGCTTGCTTTTATCCTTCGATGATTGTATCTTTAGTGTTGTTTACAGCCGTTTCCTCTAGAAATTGCGAGGACGCAATTTTGTTAAGGAGGGGAGTCTGTAACAACCCTGGTATTGGAGATTACTGATGATATTAAATTATAATGATAGTTATAATTTAATATGGTAAATAGAATGTAATGAAGAAATGAATTTGGTTTAAATTGTGTATTGCAAACAAATAATACGTATGAAGTTAAATATTGGGTTTAAAATTCATTGTTTGGTAATTTGGTTAAATAAAATGGAAAATATTGGAATTTAGGTAAATTTGAGTTAATAAATTTACCAAGTGATGTATTTCAACATTTAATTATTGAAATAAACGCAAACTGATGGAAATAAAGTTTTAAAAATTTTATTTTGAGGTATTGGAGTGAAATTAGTCATTTACTATATTTTAATTAGTCAATGTGATAATATTGATAATTATTGTCAATATTAGCCTTTTATTGAATATAAAAGGAAAAATATGAAGAAAACATGTATTTTACTAAAATAAAAAAATGAAATATTGTGTGAAAATGTTAGTGTGTTGTTTTAAAAGTGCTAAAATGGTTTATTATAATTTATTTGACTGAGAGAATAATTTTTGAACAAGTTATATTTTAAAAATAGCATTTTAACACTAAAATTGTGTAAATTGCTAAATATTGTTAAAAAATGGTGTTTTATTGTTAAAACAACTTTTTATTGTTAAAATAAATTTCATTTTGTCGCACTAACTATTTTATTTCAAAACAAATTAGTGAATGCATTTTATTTGGCTTGAAAATGAAGTGTTGTATGCATATAGTGTTAAATTAAGAGGAAACATGTATACAACTTTCTTTCTTTTTTTTTCTAATGTTTTATTTGGGCTTAAAGGGTTTGGATGGGATCCAAATCCCATTCTCTAGACCTTTCTGGTGAGGGAAAGAAAAAAAGATTGTACGTAATTTGCATCTTCTTCTTCCTAAAAACCTTCTTACCGTAAAAACAAAAAGAAAAACAATGGTTTTCTCAAACTAAATCAAATTTCTACTCAATTTGCTGGAAAAATTCAAAGAGAAATCACCTAAACTAAGAAGAGAAAGGCTCTTGAAGGCCATTTTCTAGCTAAATCCAACATTTTGCTGCTGAAACCATTGCTAAATCAAGTGGTAAGAAAGGTAAGAGTTTCTTACAGCAAGCTAAAGAAAAAAAATCGAATTTTGCTATCAATTGTTGATGGAATTGCTCAAATTATCGACTTTGTTTTCTATTTTGCTGGCTGAAAAAACCCTATATTGAAAAAATCATATCTTCTTCAATTTTAAGCGAATTGATTTCAGATTTTGATATGTTGTTGTAATCGGGTAGCAGTATATTTCTGAAAATTTTCATTGAATTTCGAGTTATTTTGCTATAGGAAATTATTGGTTGAAGTCGGCCAAAATTTGATCTTTGTGTTTTGGCCGAAAATAGGTCATATTAGAAAAATCGTATCTTTCTCAATTTCTAGCAAATTGATCTCAATTTTTGATAAGTTGTTGTAGACAGGGAACTCCGCATTTCTGGAGATTTTCATTTAATTCTGAGTTATTTTGCCATAGGAAACTATGGGTTGAAATAGGCCAAGAATTTACCTCTGTTTGTTGATCGAAAATGCACCATATTCAGAAAATAATATCTTTTTCAGATTTTAGCTAATTAATCTCAGTTTTTGATATGTTGTTGTAGTCGGGAAACACTACATTTCTTGAAATTTTTGTTGAATTTTGAGTTGTTTTGTTATGATACATCAATGCTTGAAATTGGTCAAAAACTGACCTCTGTGTATTGGCCGAAAATACACCACTTTAGAAAAATTATACCTTCTTCAATTTTTTGCTAATTGCCACAAGTTTTTTTTAAATGTTGTAGAAGATTAGTTGTACAATGTTCCAGAACATTTTCATGAAATTAGGAGCTGTTTTGAAATAGAAAATCCCTGTTTCAAAACAGCCAAAAATCTTGTTTTTTTGTGCTTGCTGAAAAGAGCTATGTTTGAAAAATTATAACTCTTTCATTTTGTAGCGAATTGCTCCAAATTTTGGATATGTTATTTTCATCATGAGGTTGTATAGTGCAGCAAAATATCGCTGAAATCTGGGTTGTTTTGATAACCCAAACGACTGTCCAAAGTCAGCCAAAAACTCAGTTTCTTTTCTTTTGCTTCTAACAGTACTTTCGTTAACTGTTTCACTACAAATTTCGATAATTTTAAATATTCTTTTAATAAGTTTAATGATGAATGTTTACTATTATTATCCGATAATGGATTGGCTTGATATTTTAAATTTTTAGAATTTAAATTTTATTTAAATTCTATTTTAATCTAAATATCGATAAATATCGGTATTTGAAGAATTTAATGGTTTTGATTGATTTTGGTTTTGAATAAGTTTCTGATTTTTTTTTTATAAATTATGGTTAATTAAATAAATGTTTCAAGACATTTTAAAGGGTTTTTAAGTAATTATTCATTTTTTTAAAGGTATTTTATAAATAGATAATCTATTTGATAAATAGTTTTTCCTTATAAAACTTACTTAAAAATATCTAAAAATTGTTTAAAAATTCTGATTTCTCTATAAAATGTTTCTAAATATATTATAGCTTAGTTAGATGATTTTCGGCGTATAAGAATGAGAATTAAACGATTCGGCAAAAAAACGTAGTATGGGACATGTATTTTCGCCTCGTCGCTTAATATCGGACTTGTACTGTCGAATCGGGTTTGAAGTACTGTTTTATGATATTTTTACCTGCCGAGGACATGAGACGGGGTTGTTAAGATGAATTGATGATGGTTGTGATGTTTAAGATGGACTTTTACTTGTCGATGAAATGAGACAAGTTTTGATGTCACTTTAAACTCATCAAAGTATGAAACACGATGAGTTGGATGCTTTACACTCGCCAATGAGACGAGGCGGTGTATGTTTGATTTGGATTTTTATGACTGTTTTCTAATGTGGCATCGACTGACGATTAGTAAACCAATAGGTGCGAATGTATGGTATGGGACGTACATTAACACCCATTGGGTTCCTATTCGAGATGTTGTGGCACATTCAAGATGTTATTAGTACTACAAACCGAGTATAAGATTGGAATCATTACGATGTTCTTGATGTCATTACTAGATTCTAATCATCATGATGTTTTGCTTGGATTTTATGATTTGGGTGTCATCGCGATATTCGACTATAGTCAATCAAGATGATCACGATGCTAAGATGTTAATGACCCCAAGTCATCACGAAGTATGGTACCAAATAATAGTAGTACTAGTCAAGTTGAAAAGCACGTGTAATTTTCTATTAAGTTTTCTATGTTCGATTTCACCTTTTTGGTGATGTGTTATTTGAATATGGCCTTGAGTATGATATAAGCTACATTCATATTATTCTATATGGTGATTTTGATTATGATTTCCTTTAACTCTTAAAGAGTTCTTATGATAGATTATGATGATTTGATGTTTCTTTATGAAGTTATTATATGGTTCTCATCCCTTATCCACTTTACTTAAAGATGTCCTTAAGATAAACCATATGCATGTTACTTATTGAATTCCCTTGAAATCGATAGATGAATCCCCGATGTCCCCTTTCTTATAAATGATATGATGAATAACATGTCGTTCCGTTGGCCACAACGGAGTGATTCTCACTATTCCGCTTGTTATTGAGATCCTTACTACTGATAAGTTTAGCTTGCCTGACCCGTGTGTTTTTCACTCGGGTCAGACCGAGTTGCAGGTTAGTTTGGATTGCTTCACTTCTTGGATCTGCTTGATTGCTTTTGTTGGACTTATCATTTTGGCTTGGATGTCATTTTGAGTCGTCTACTCTTATGTGTCTTATTGTATATTATTTTGTGGGATGGGCGTATATGTGATTCAATAGTCCATGCTACTTATATATGATGTATTATTATGGAGATGTATGGTGATGTATGTATTTATATATATATACTCTGATCTGGGTTTGTTGTTCTGTGACTAATGTTTTCTATCTGCATGTATATTACATTATTTCTGAAATGGTCCGAATCCACCATAATGTGCATTAGTTATGGACTAAGCGTGTCTACCACTTATGAGGTAATGAAAAAAAATCAAGACATACTTGACATGCTTGGCTCTTAACTAACGTATTACTATGATGGTTGCCCTTAACCAGCCTTATTCTCTGCATTAGTAGACAGGATTACTTAGTAATTCTCTTTGCTAATGTAGGTCTTGAGGTGGGGCGTCACACTTAAGGTTCTTAATGAGGAATCAGCAGAATCTGATGAGTGTTGTGAACCTTGTGTATGAGAAGTGAAGATGAAAAGGATGAGTTTTTAAACCCTGTCTAAACCTTGTCCAAACCAAATAGTAGGAGGTGAAGATGAAAAGGATGAGATTTTTAAAATCGTCTCACAATTTAAAGATTTAAATATGTATTAACTAGTAATAATATTATAGAATTTTTAAAATTAGTTAAAGACACGGAATAAAGATCAAAAATGATAGTTCAAATGGAAGATATTCCAGAAAAAAGAAAAAATAATGAATCGTTATAGAGACATTTCAAAATATTGGAAATTCTAAAAATCCATATCTATGAATGAAGTTCATAAACTTTTAAAAGGGCGACAAAGAATTGAATATCCTACTAATGTAGACGATCTTAATAATGAGATCCAAAACCCTAAAATGGAAATCCAAACTATAAAAAATGAAAATAGAAATTTTTATTATAGACTCACTTTTATAGAAAAGTCAAAACAAATTATCCCTATTGAAAGCAATCAAATAAATTGTTCTCAAGTAAAACTTCTAGAACAAGAAGGATTCCTTTCAAAATTGGATATTGTAATATCTCAAAAATGGTTATCAATTAAAAGAGTTATTTTGATAAACCATTTTTGAGATATTACAATATCCAATTTTGGATGTAACTCTTTTAATTGATAACTCTATAATAATTAACATCATAAAAAATTATTATAAATAAAATTAAATAATATCAAAGTATAAAATAAATTTAAACCATATTTAGTTTATAATTCGATAATTCTAAGCAATATTTAGAATGTAAATAAATTAACTTTAAGACATTGTTAATAAAATAATTATTATGTAGAACACTTTAGTAAAATAATAATTATATAAAACATTTACAATTGTTTAAAATTCAGGTTGATTTAAATCCATAACCTTTTAAATTCGAAAAGAGGCTTAGCGACTCCAATGATACTTAACCAAGCTACCATATCATTCAATTTAACTTTCTAAGTTAGTAACCGATATTTACATAATCAACATCTATGTTAATAAACTAAATAATTAAACATCACTGGTTAACACATAAGTTATTCAAATTGGCATATTAATTAATGACATATAATTAGATGTCCAAATATATAAAATAGAATAATGGCGATTTATACTCCTAACTAAATGTCCAATTAATTTAATTAGCGAAAACGTATTTTATTCTGCTAAACAGGTGTCCATATTGCCCTACTCAGTTTATTTTGACAGTACGATGTTTATTTGGCTAAATAGATAATATCCAATGAGTATGACTAATTAAACTACGTAATTAACTAAATACTTTATTATATTGAGGTACCGATTAATTTATCATTTAATTGTACTACACCGAAACTAAGAAAAATATATTTCAAAGCGTCGTATTCGTCAATACGAATCCAATGCAAAAATTCACTAGCTCAATCGAATTAAATATGAACGAGATATGAAATTTCAAAGTTTAAACTTTTTAAACTTAACAAGTTATATAAAATTGGTAAATTCTCACCCAATATTTTAATGCCCAAGACCCACTTCATTACCTACCCAACCGCATGAATAGGGACTCTTCTTCCATAAATATTTTGAATCCAAGCTCCAAAAGCCAAATCAACATCTCTTAACCCATTCATGACGTGCACCTGTGCACATGCACACACGAACCACAACATTATCGTCGAATCCAACCTCATCAACAAGTCGCCCTACATGATCTCGCCCCATCTCCACCTTTACCTCCTACTTCGGCAAACCTGGATCAGATTCCAACCAATTCACCCAATTTCTTGACTTCAACAACTGCATCTAGGTATATAAATCCCTACCATCGCCTTTATCAACTACAACTTCCATCACTTTTGCCATTAGATCCGTCATCACCTTGCCTTGTCTCCTTCCAACACGTGGTTGACTCTGAAGCCTCCCCTTTTGTCGCTATTGATCGAAAGTCAAACCCTAAGAAATAAAACCCCAAAACCCTAGATCCACCAACCACCACCTTTACAATGCACCAGACTACCTCGAACTCGATCAACATTTTTGTCACCATTCAACGCTCCTTCCACACACCATCACTCCTTTCCCAAACCCCTATGATGCCAGAATTTGACCTTTGAATCAATTTCGATCAACTCTCCCCCATGCCTTAACCACAACCTTAAAAAATCACCCAAATTGACCTAAAAATTATGTTATGCGAACCCAATTATATAATCCATTCGATAATTCGTGATCGTCGAAAAACGATCATTGCTCGACCACCGTCAGATTTCGGATGTTTTCTACCCCTACACTTAATGAAACATCGAACTCTCAATTTTTTTTAAATCCAAGTGACTGAACCGAACAACTTTTATGTTGTATGATGTAGCTAAAAACAAGTAGATTGTGAGATAAGAACATTTGGTATTTGAGATGGAGTTCGTTTGTTTTGTTTTTGCAAAATAATAGAGAAGAAGAAAAAGGAGGAGACATAGCAGTTAAGTTTGAAGTATGAGATGTTATAAAAAAATGAAAGTAAAATGCCTTTCCCTTTTATAAAGCATAAATATCCTAGGACCAATTACCCTTAAAAGAATATAAACTTTTCCACCTTATCTAAGCCACCAACATGTCAAAACATGACACCTAAGCACCGAACATAAGAAAGCACATTTCATGTCAAAATCAAATCACCATAAATTTAAGTTTATATTTTGAATTTGATTTGATTTGGGAAACTTTTAGAAAAGAAATATTTTCAATGCCCCGGTTCATCGAAAAACTTTCGCGTATGGCCCACAAATGACATAATTAATAATAAGATTATGCACAATAATGTCATATGATCGCAAAACAATAGTAAAACATATTGGTTAATAATTTCTATTAATTTTCAAAAATACCAACATTTTTCATAAAATCCGTCAAATGACAATTTCAGTATCTTCCAAATTAAAAATTATGGAAAAATTTATAAATTAAATTTAGAATATGTAACAACCCGGAGTTTTATAACAATTAATTTTCATAAAATGACGATTTAATTAGCTGTTAATTGCTATTGAGAGTTTTAAATCCAGTTTAAATTCTTTTGAAAATTTGTTAAGTGTTGTTTGGATTTTAAATATTAATCGCGACCCAACCTTATCGATCGTCTCTGGAGATGGAATCGGCTGCAATTTGGATCGATTCTTCGAATCCAAGGTGAGTGAACTTTTTCACTCACATCTCCTTCAACTCGCACTTCGACAGTTTAAATTCATTTCGATGTTGATGATTTTTATCTGCCTTGGTTTGATTTCTGTATATTTTCTGCGAGTATGATTTTGGGAAAACATAATTTTTATGAGAATTCGATTTGACTTTGTGTTTGATGATTTTTACTCCACTCTCTGATTTCAGGAGTTTGCTGGCTTCGGCCTTGGATTGAGTTTTCAATTAACGATGCTTGTTAATTACTGCTTTGGTTGGTATTTTGAGTTGAAATCACTTGACTTCGACATCCTTGGGCTTTTGATTACTTGCGGTCTCGATTTTGTTACACACTGCTTTTGCTTTCTGATACATGTATACTTGTTATACACTGCATCGTCACTTGAACTAGACATTGCTCTTTAGCGCAGTTGTTCTGCACCTCCATTTATACTTGAGTTTGACCTGTAGCTTGTATGGTCACTTGCACTTCATGGTTCACGGGTTTCTTTTTTCCACACATCTCTGATAAACTAGTGAGTCTTCTTGGAGCTTTTGTTGCCTTATGACTGTGCCACGAGAGAATCATCGAGTCGTGTTGTGTCATCACTGATGACTGTTGCATCGTTCATCCTCTACTAGGAATTTGTGCAAGCATCGTTACACGTATGCACGTATTAAAGCATGTAAAATTGTAGGTAATCATAACAACTTCTCCATTTCAAGTTATATTATACCAGTGAGATAATGTGTTTGCAGTAAGGTTGAACTTGCTACTGTGATTTTTTTTGGTGACCGTGGTTACTTCAAACATGTGATTTTTATCACCTGGCATCTTCTGTCAACATTCTAATTCGTTGCATTAGATTTATAACTACTGCATCTAAGTATTTATGTGTTAAGCTTGTCACAAATCTTGTGCATTCACATGCTTATTTTATCTGTAGCCTTGTACTTGTGATGTGTTGTCTTCTGTCTGCACTTGTTCATTCTAGTATATGCCCACTACTTTAACCATTCACTGTTGCCACCTCTGTTTGCATTATTGTAGTATTTGGGTTCACTGACCACTTATGCACATGCTTCTTTAGTTTTGTTGTATCTGGACTTAATTCATTTGTGATTCTACCATTGTTGCATTTTGGTTTGTGGCTTCTCTGGTTTAATGTGTCATGTACCGATATACTTGAACTGATTTGAGATCAATTGTATTCATCCCTTACCTGTTGCATTTGCAGTGTCTTTACATTCATGTCTGCACCCCTTCATTTGATAGTTGCTTGTGAGTTGCATCTACATATTTTCATTTGTGCACTGCTATGTAATGGCTTGGTTTCAGGTGGTCCACTATACCACTGTTGTCATCTTTTCTTGACATTTTGGAACTTGAACTTTTACATCCATGGGTGACTGCAGTTTCATTTTGTATGCAGTCCTGCCCTTGTTGGTTTGCATTGCATTGATGCAATTGGATTTGGTTTCTAATTCCACTTGAGTTGAATCCGGTATTAGGGTTTGACCTTGTGTTCGTTTGTGAATTTTTATTGTGTACATCACCACTGAAGTGGCAAGGCAGTGCACGCAAGCGTGTACTGCAGCCACACGGTATTGCTTTTATTGATATTCTAATTGCTTTTGATTTATGGATCTTTTGTGTATTCCATATGCCGTAGTGGCGAGGCAGTACACGCGTGCGTTTATTGCAGCCCTACCTGTGTTGACCTTTTAATTGATGTTTCAATTGTTTGAATTTTTTCGTGTGTCCAATTCAATAATTTGAATTTGTTGATTTGCTGATTTGTTGTTTAACACTATTACGTGTTATATTTACCGTTATCCGATTTCCTTGTTAAAGGATTGAATAGACGAGAATTATTGTGACTATCGTCTATTCATTATTTAATTATTATTGCTTTTGTGCACTAATAACTGAGTTTGAATTAGACCGACCCGTGTATTATTTTCTTTTGAATGTAATACTCGGGTCAGACCGAGTATTTATAGGTTGTAGAATTTTAGCTTCGGGTTGCTGCTTGAGCTATGAAGACTTTTCATATCTTTTGGAGTTATCGTGTCATAGTATAGGTTGATATGTATTCATGTATATTAGTCGATAATGTACTTGTATATATAACTTTCAGAGTCGACTGTTGTAGTTGTATCATATGTATTGTGTCAAATATATTGTAACTGAAATCAGTTATATATATATGAGACCTTTTGTTTTAACTGTGTTCCGCATTTATATTATCTGTGTTATTATTCTATATTTTGTCCTAAACTATTATAGCCACTGTGTAGTAGCTTTGAGTGTGTATCGGTATGTCGGATTTCCTCCTGAAATAAAATGCATGTTACTTCTGTCTGACATATCGGTGCTCGCGCAAAGCAATTACACGGTTGGTCGCTCCTTAACAGCCTTATTCTCCGCGCTAGTTGACAGCACTACATCGTAGTGTTCTTGGCTAGCGTGGGCATAGAGGTGGGGCGTCACAGTTGGTATCAGAGCTTGGGGTTTATGGATGTAATATAAAACATAACGTAGATGGAACATGTGTTACAACTATTAGTCGATGTTTTATTTGTGCTTTGAGTCAAAACTAAAGTTTTGAAAATATGTTGAAATTTTTAAATATCTTTATTTAAAAATAAAAAGAGAAACCGTGTTTTGATGATTGGTTGATTCGTGTTTTGTTTATCAGAGTGCGCAGCGAAAATAGTGAGACTGTCTTCGCTGAGTACGGCTGATAACCTTTTTTTGATTTGAATATCAAAATATGAAATTGAAATAAATTTCGTTTGTTGTTTACATAACTGTGTTTATTTTGTTTTCTTTGAAAATTTCGAATACGATTTGAGGATTCGAAGCGATTGCAGTTATGTGATTTTGTTGAGATTTTGTTGTTTTGAATTATCTTCATTGAAGATATATTCGACTGATTTCTTTGTTCATTTGTAGTATACGTGCAAATTTAGGTTGCACGTTACTGCATTATTTTTACGTTGAACCGATGTTTGGTTTAAACGTATTTTGTTGCCATTATTCTTATAACGGGATTTTTTTACACCAATGCTAAATTTTGAAGCCCGGTATTTTGTTGACATTTTAATGAATGAAAATTCACTGATATTATATTTTGATGCAAATTATTTTGATGAGATTTTGACGTTTAAAAAATTATTGACGCATTGACTTCAGTAACCGTCAAATTTTAAAGTGGATTTTCAAGTGGTTATCCCACAATGTTGATTTTGAGATCCGTTTCTACGGTGTTTTGAGAAGTATAATTTTCTTATCGAAATTGTCATTAATGCTGCTATTTTTTTTCACGGATTTACAAATCGTTTTAAAAATAAAATTGTTTTCCAAATTTTATAGTTTACGCTTTCAAAAGAATGAGGAAGCGATTTAAATGATTCAGCAAAATCGAGGACTATGAACCCTTTCTTTTACTGATTCGCTTAATTCCGGACTTATCCGTTTGAGAATGTAAATTATTACTTTTATAAAATAAATGAAATGGTTTTCAGAATTTTTACAGTTTGCGCTTTTAAAAGAATGAGGAAGTGATTTAAACGTTTCAGCAAAATCGAGGATTATGACCCCTTTCTTTTACTGATTCGCTTAATTACGGACTTGTCCGTTTGAGAATGTGAAATGTTATTTTTGGAATACACTATTTTGCACTTTCAAGGAAACGATGAAGAGATTTAAACAATTTAGTAAAACTCGTGGTTATGGGACATGTGCGTTTGCTATTTTGGTTAATTCCGGACTCATTAATTGAAATATTTGATGATTTTCGTGTGCTTTCGAGCCACTATGAGGACCTTCGGGTCATATGATGGACCTTCGGGTCAAATACCAGTACCAGACTTTCAGGTCATATGTTGGACCTTCGGGTCATATGATGGGCGCCAAAATTATGATGACGGTACTTGGTAGGCTTCGGCCATATGAGATGCACGTGCGGCGTAGCTAAAACTCGCCATATGATGGGATCGATCCACCTTTTATGTTGATTTTCTAGAGTATCTTAATTGATTTCTAGATATTTTTTGAATCTAATTATCTGCAGATAATTAGATATTTGATGTTATGAGTTCTGATTAACGTTTTTGATAATCAGATATTTGTTGTTTCTGATTATCGCTTGTGATAATTAGATATTTGATGTTATGAGTTCTGATTATCGTTTTTGATAATCGGATATTTGTTGTTTCTGATTATCGCTTGTGATAATTAGATATTTGATGTTATGAGTTCTGATTATCGTCTTTGATAATCGAATATTTGTTGTTTCTGATTATCGCTTGTGATAATTAGATATTTGATGTTATGAGTTTTGATTACCGTTTTTGATAATCGGATATTTGTTATTTCTGATTATAGCTTGTGATAATTAGATATTTGATGTTATGAGTTCTGATTATCGTTTTTGATAATCGAATATTTGTTGTTTTTGATTATCGCTTGAGATACTTAAATATTTGTTGATTTGAGATTTGATTATCGTTTTTGATAATTAGATATTTGTTGATTTGAGATTTGATTATCGTTTTGATAATTGAATATTTGTTGATTTGTTGATTTGATTATCGTTTTTTATAATTAAATATTTGTTGATTTGAGATTTGATCGTTTTTAATAATTAAATATTTGTTGATTTGAGATTTGATTATCGTTTTGATAATTGAATATTTATTGATTTGTTGATTTGATTATCGTTTTTGATAATTGAATATTTGTTGATTTGAGATTTGATTATCGTTTTTGATAATTAAATATTTGTTGATTTGAGATTTGATTATCGCTTTGATAATTGAATATTTGTTGATTTGTTGATTTGATTATCGTTTTTGATAATTGAATATTTGTTGATTTGAGATTTGATTATCCTTTTTGATAATTAAATATTTGTTGATTTGAGATTTGATTATCGTTTTGATAATTGAATATTTGTTGATTTGTTGATTTGATTATCGTTTTTGATAATTGAATATTTGTTGATTTGATATTTGATTATCGTTTTTTATAATTAAATATTTGTTGATTTGAGATTTGATTATCGTTTTGATAATTGAATATTTGTTGATTTGAGATTTGATTATCGTTTTTGATTATCGAATATTTGTTGATTTGATTATCGTTTTTGATAATCGAATATTTGTTGATTTGATTATCGTTTTTGATAATTGAATATTTGTTGATTTGAGATTTGATTATCGTTTTTGATAATCTGATATATGTTGATTTGATTATCGATTGCGATAATTAAATATTTGTTAATTTGAGATTTGATTATCATTTTTGATAAATGGATATTTGTTGAATTGAGATTTCTGATTGTCGTTTTGATAATTAGACCTATGTTGTTGTTTTTTTTATTACCATTTTGGTAACTAGATATTTGCGACTTTGCGATTTGTGATTTGTGTTTTCTAATTATCTTTGTTGATAATTAGATTTTTCTTGTTTTCTAATTATCGTATCGATAATTAGATATTGTTGTTTTGCGATTTCTGTATTCTAATTATCTAATTGATAATTGAATATTGCTGATATTTGCATTCATTCAGTTTTGTTGTTTTTTGATTATCTATTTGATAAACATATTTTGTTGAGAATTAGTGACTTTCTTTTATGAAATTAAAAGATTTCTTTGATGTTTGAATTCTCTACCTTTATTTTTCTAGCATAACCAGTTTATGTTAGAAAATTTATTGTTAGTGACGACCTTAATTATGAAAATTGCGGGGATGCAATTTTTATAAGGAGGGGAGTCTGTAATAACCAGGAGTTTTATAACAATTAATTTTCGTCAAATGACGATTTAATTAGCTGTTAATTGCTATTGAGAGTTTCGAATCCAGTTGAAATTCTTTTGGAAATTTGTTAAGTGTTGTTTGGATTTTAAATATTAATCGCGGCCCACGTTTTCACATTTTGTTTGAAGCCGTGATAGTATTTAATACCCGATCCCCCTCCATTTCCCTCATTCGAAACCCTAAGCCCAAAAATAAAATAAAACGAAAATGGTGGTCTCGTAATTTTATTTCGTTCGTTCCTCGAGAATAAAAATGGAGGCTGTCATTCGTCCCTCCTCTCTATCTTCATTTTCACTTCGCAACCCTACAATTAATAATCGAAAAGAAATGGTGGCTAGATCCTTTCCATCGTTCGAATCAAATTTAGGGCTTGTGAAATTTGATGAAGCCGCCAACCTTATCGATCGTCTCTGGAGATGGAATCGGCTGCAATTTGGATCGATTCTTCGAATCCAAGGTGAGTGAACTTTTTCACTCACATCTCCTTCAACTCGCACTTCGACAGTTTAAATTCGTTTCGATGTTGATGATTTTTATCTTCCTTGGTTTGATTTCTGTATATTTTCTGCAAGTATGATTTTGGGAAAACATAATTTTGATGAGAATTCGATTTGACTTTGTGTTTGATGATTTTCACTCCACTCTCTGATTTCATGAGTTTGCTGGCTTCGGCCTTGGATTGAGTTTTCAATTAATGATGCTTGTTAATTACTGCTTTGGTTGGTATTTTGAGTTGAAGTCACTTGACTTCGACATCCTTGGGCTTTTGATTACTTGCGGTCTTGATTTTGTTACACACTGCTTTTGCTTTCTGATACATGTATACTTGTTATACACTGCATCGTCACTTGAACTAGACATTGCTCCTTAGCGCAGTCGTTCTGCACCTTCATTTATACTTGAGTTTGACCTGTAGCTTGTATGGTCACTTGCACTTCATGGTTCACGGGTTTCTTTTGTCCACACATCTCTGATAAACTAGTGAGTCTGCTTGGAGATTTTATTGCCTTATGACTGTGCCACGAGAGAATCATTGAGCCGTGTTGTGTCATCACTGATGATTGTTGCATCGTTCATCCTCTACTAGGAATTTGTGCAAGCATCGTTACACGTATGCACGTATTAAAGCATGTAAAATTGTAGATAATCATAACAACTTCTCTGTTTAAAGTTATACTATACCAGAGAGATAATGTGTTTGCAGTAAGGTTGAACTTGCTACTGTGATTTTCTTTTGTGACCGTGGTTACTTCAAACATGTGATTTTTATCACCTGGCATCTTCTGTCAACATTCTAATTCATTGCATTAGATTTATAACTACTGCATGTAAGTATTCATGTGTTAAGCTTGTCACAAATCTTGTGCATTCACATGCTTATTTTATCTGTAGCCTTGTACTTGTGATGTGTTGTCTTCTGTCTGCACTTGTTCATTCTAGTATATGCCCACTACTTTAACCATTCACTGTTGCCACCTCTGTTTGCATTATTATAGTATTTGGGTTCACTAACCACTTATGCACATGCTTCTTTAGTTTTGTTGCATCTGGACTTAATTCATTTGTGATTCTACCATTGTTGCATTTTGGTTTGTGGCTTCTCTGGTTTAATGTGTCATGTACCGCTATACTTGAACCTGATTTGAGATTAATGGTATTCATCCCTTACCTGTTGCATTTGCAGTGTCTTGACATTCATGTCTGCACCCCTTCATTTGATAGTTGCTTGTGAGTTGCATCTACATATTTTCATTTGTGCACTGCTATGTAATGGCTTGGTTTCATGGTGGTCCACCATACCACTATTGTCATCTTTTCTTGACATTTTGGAACTTGAACTGTTACATCCATGGGTGACTGCAGTTTCATTTTGTATGCAGTCCTGCCCTTGTTGGTTTGCATTGCATTGATGCAATTGGATTTGTTTTTCTAATTCCACTTGAGTTGAATCCGGTATTCGGGTTTGACCTTGTGTTCGTTTGTGAATTTTTATTGTGTACATCACCACTGAAGTGGCAAGGCAGTGCACGCAAGTGTGTACTGCAGCCACACAGTATTGCTTTTATTGATATTTTAATTGCTTTTGATTTATGGATCTTTTGTGTATTCCATATGCCATAGTGGTGAGGCAGTACACGCGTGCGTGTACTGCATCCCTACCTGTGTTGACCTTTTAATTGATGTTTCAATTGTTTGAATTTTTTCGTGTGTCCAATTCAATAATTTGAATTTTTTGATTTGCTGATTTGTTGTTTAACACGATTACGTGTTATATTTCCCGTTATCCGATTTCCTTGTTAAAGGATTGAATAGACGAGAATTATTGTGACTATCGTCTATTCATTATTTAATTATTATTGCTTTTGTGCACTAATAACTGAGTTTGAATTAGACTGACCCGTGTATTATTTTCTTTTGAATGTAATACTCGGGTCAGACCGAGTATTTACAGGTTGTAGATTTTTAGCTTCGGGTTGCTGCTTGAGCTATGAAGACTTTTCATATCTTTTGGAGTTGTCGTGTCATAGTATAGGTTGATATGTATTCATGTATATTAGTCGATAATGTACTTGTATATATAACTTCCAGAGTTGACTGTTGTAGTTGTATCATACGTATTGTGCCAAATGTATTGTAACTGAAATCAGTTATATATATATATATATATATATATACACATACGAGACCTTTTGTTTTAACCGTGTTTCACATTTATATTATCTGTGTTATTATTCTATATTTTGTCCTAAACTATTATAGCCACTGTGTAGTAGCTTTGAGTGTGTATCGGTATGTCGGATTTCCTACTAAAATAAAATGCATGTTACTTCTATCTGACATATCGGTGCTCGCGCAAAGCAATTACACGGTTTTACGCTCCTCAACAGCCTTATTCTTCGCGCTAGTTGACAGCACTACATCGTAGTGTTCTTGGCTAGCGTGGGCATAGAGGGGGGGAGTCACAGAATACGTCACCAAAAACTAGGCAGTTATTTGAAAAATAGATTTTTTTGTATTTAAATTCAAATCGAGCAATAATTATACAAGTAAAATCATCAAAATCATTATATATAATTCTATTTCAACATTCATATACCAAAACCAAAATCATATCGAGCAATAATAATGCGAGCAAAATATTAATTAAATTAGGTATGTTGAATATTGAAACTGTTATGTTAATTTCATAAATTGAGATTTACGATTTTATTCTATCGATGTAGCTTAACATATTCCAATTGTGATGGTTTTGTATTCGGAGACACTCTTGAAGACGATGGATGATATCCCTTTGGGTACACTATCAAAGTCTTATTTTAACAATGTACTTGCAATTCTTTTGGTTTTTTGCATCATGCCAATCAAAAGCGGGTTGATTGAGTGAATTTCAGTTTTTTTCTAATTTTTAATCTTTGTTAAGTTTGTGAGGCCTAATGGATTTTAGACTCCAATCTAAATATTTTAAATAAAATTTTATTTTATTTAACTTTGCTTGGAAGGTTTTTTTAGTTTTAATTTGCAAGTATATCAAGTATACTTGTTTGTGTGAAGTGGATGTGCTATAAATAAGAAGTATACATCCTTAATGAAAGCATATGTAAGTGATGGGATTTACCCTGCAACGAATCTATTCATCCATTACATGTGCTATTTGTTGCCTAAGATTTTGATCTATATATATATATATATATATATATATATATATAACTGGAGAAGTATACAAATACCTACACACAAAGATATACACACACATGCACTAAAATAATTATTAGATGGGACAGTCTCATATGATTTGAAATCTGAAACTACAAATAATAAATTTGTTTTAGTTAAAGAAATGTTTGAAACTGAATATGTTATTTATTACATAAGATCCTTTATGTGATTTCAAATTAGAGCAACACATGTATATTATAATATATATCTCTGTGTGTACATAACAATTAATGTTTTAGATTCAAAATAATTATTTATATGTAAACGGTTGAAAATTATATATATATATATATATATATATATATATATATATATATGCATGTATGTTTGTATGTATGTATATGTGTGTGAGCATAGGTATGTATATGTTTGAATCAAAAAATGGCACAAACACCCAAATTAGTGTAATAGAGAGTGAAAAAAATCAATAAAGAAAGAAAAAACAAGACATGGATGTTTTATAGTGGTTCGTCCAATCGCTGCCTATGTCCACTAACTTTGTGACTTTTTTGGTGGCTTTTTACATGTATAGCTCTTATAAATGTAGGGATCCTCGCGTGTTACAAGGGAATTACGAAAACTATTAATGAAGCCAAAATGATCCTTAAATATGAGCTCCAAGCCTCCTATTTATAGTTGTAGATTGCCGAGATATGCTTCACTATAGTCTCATCCCTTTTTTCCATGACTTGGCATCACTTCTATTTGATCAAACATGGCCATGTCATCAATATCTATCGATCGATATCGATTCATAGGAAAGGATCGATACTTGTTAACAAGATTTCTTTTTAACACCCTAAAGATGTGCTAAAGAATGAATATTATCCTTTAAGCAAGTAGAGTAAAAGGGAAGGTATGTATCCTTTTTGAATTTCCTTTTTGAATGGGATTTAGTGGACAAAGGTTTCCCAAATAGTCCTTTTGACTCAGTCGAAAGGGTTGATTTCTGTACTTAATGAAATTTCGACCTAGTTGAGTTAGTGTGGATTCTCCTTCGAAAGCTTTCATTTTGATTCAGTTGAGATACCCTGAATTAGGTTTGCCTTGGCTGGTTTTGACCTTGTTGGAGGTCTTAGGCTGTTGAATTGGTTGGGCTTAGGTTAAGGATCAGAAGTAGGGGTTTTGACCTTGTCGAAAGCTGTGGACTTGACCTTCTTGTGTTTGAATTGGTAGTCTCAAGTAGTGACTCTGAGATGGGTTTCGACCTTGTTGAAAGCTTAGTCCTTGGGCTCCTTGTGTTAGTTGTAGGTTTTAGTAAGTTGTGGCTTCGTTTCGACCTTGTCAGAAGCAGTGGTTCGGCAGAAAGGTTGCTTGGAGTAGGTACCTAAAGTTACTGGATTATAATAGGTTTCAACTATGTCGAGAGGGTCCTATCGATATAGGCGACACCCGAAACACAACGTTAGACAAGATAAAAGCTTTAAGAATAGTAAAGTAATCTATAAAATGGACAACTTCCCTTTCACAAGCAAAAGATGATTTTATTACTAGAAATACCCAAATCAACTTTGTAGTTAGTGTTTACAACAGTTTTTGTTTAGAGAATAAAAGTTTAGAATAAGATGAATCGGATCCCCAAAACATGATCCCTTATGTCTAATTTATAGGTGTAGGTCAGCAGCTTTCGACCCTAAAGCTTTCGATTTTGGTCGAAAGGTGGCTGCTGAATGACCCAAGTATGCTTCGTCTTTGTCGAAAGGAAGGGCTACACCCCTTGTCTTTGTGTTACTTTGTAGTGCTTCCGACTCTGTCGATAGGCATTTGTTAGCCATAAAACCTACTTGATTGTAGAAGTATGAAAGAAGGTTAACAAGACTGAGGTTTAGATGAAGAAACAGGCCAAGTCACCATGAAGGACATAAAAAGGATGTTTCAAAAGCATTGAGCGTTAAAACTACCATCAACCCGGTTATATTGTCATGAATTGTCATATGCTGAGGAAAGAGGAGCAGCCTATTGTTTTCGCTATTTCTGCAGCACCACCATTTTAGCAACAGCTAAGTTGAAGATGGTTATGGAAGGTATTGTATCTTTGCATAGCATTTCTATTCATGTCTTGTCTAAAACTAGTTCCTCTCATGGATCTATGTCGCATAACCTTGTTGATAGACTAGGAATTAAACAAGTTATGTTCATGACTATATTTGTATGTCGAACTCTATAGGGGGATCAACCAATCTTAGCATGTTATGTGTAGGAGTTCCAATTTCCTATTATGACCATTTCCTTCCTTGTGATATGTTTATTGTTGGATTTCTAGGGTGGATGTATTCTTGGGATAGATTGGTGGTCTGAAAATAATGTTGTCATGGACCGTGTCAAACGGACTGCGCTATTGAAGAAGGGAATGGAAATTCTTACAATATCTTATGAAGATCCTTATGAGTAGTTATCTTTATTCTCTTGATGTGGTGACAGAGATTCAGAGTCAATTCCAGTTATTCACAATTTCACAGGTGTGTTTGAGGAACTCTCACTTTTACCCCCTCATTTTTAGACTGAGTTCCGTTTTGATTTGGTTCTGATGTTTACCTATTGTATTGCTTGTGCATAGGCCATCTCTGAAGGAGAAGTTGGAGCTAGCTAAACATATTGGCGACTTGTTACGGAAAGGTTTGATCCATCCTAACCGTTCGAGTTGGGGAGTGCCTGTTGTACTTGCTACAAAGGAAGATGGTTCCTTAATGCTTTTTGTCAATTACTGCAAGCTCAATAAGCAAACCATTAGTAACAAGTATCCTTTGTCAAGGATTGATAACTTGGTTAATCAGCTTCATAGAGCTTAGGCATTTTCTCAGATTGATCTTTCCACCCAGTTCCATTAGTTGAGGGAGGCAGAGGAGAGTGTACCTTAAAAACTTTCAAGCTGACTGGTTTTTTGGGTGGTTGATTATGCCACTCGGCCCAACCAGTGCTCCCACTTATTTCATAGACATGATGACTCATGACTTTTAGGATGAGTTGAATAAGTTCCCTTTTGTTTTCATTGATGATATTCATACTCCAAGATCGAGGAGGAGCATTCTTGCCATTTAAGGGTTGTATTGGGGATATTGAGAGAACATGAGTTGAAGGATAAGCTCTCAAATGTTATTTTTTGAGGTTGGAGGTAAGTTTCTTGGGGCATGTTGTTTCTAGAGATGGTGTTTCTGTGGACTTGGCAAAGGTTGCAGCTATTCCAAATTGGAAGAGGCCTAAAAGCACAATAGAGATTTGAAGCATCTAAGGGGTTAACTGGTTATTATAGAATATTCATTTAGGATTTCTCCAAGATTTCTCTACCACTGACGAATTTGACAAAGAAAGACATCAATGTTTAAATAGAGAAGTAGAGAAAGCATTTAGGTAGATAAAGAAGAGATTGGCTAGCACCCCCATTTTGACTATTCTGGATGGAGGTAAGGGTCTAACTATTTAGATAGATGCTGTAGGATAGATTTATGTGCAATGTTAATTATCATGGGAAGGTTGTTGGTTATGCCAGTAGAAATATAAAGCCACATAAGCTAAGGTATCCGGCGCATGACATGGAGTTGTTAGCAGTAAATTTTGCATTGATGATATAAGGCATCATTTACTAGGTGAGAAGTTTGAGTTATATTTGGACCATAAATTTTTGAAACGTCTTTACTCCCAGAAGGACTTGAACTTGAAATGGCGGCATTGGCTAGAGTTTCCCGTGACCTACGATTTAGAGATTTTGTGTTAGTAGGGGAAAGCTAACGTTGTAGCATATGCATTGAGTTGGAGATGTGTAGTTGTGGCTAATTAGAGGTTCGTCCAACTCTTATTATTCGTATTGAGAGTAACCAACGTAGGGATGTTCGTCTTGCTCGAATAGCTAGAGCCGTTAGTGAGAATGTTGCTCCGGAGAATTGGCCGGGATTATAGGTTGATGATCGTGGTATTTTGAGGATGAATGGTAGGTTGTGTGTTCCGAATTTTGATGGGATTAGGCAGAGGTTCTGATAGAGAGTCATCATTCTAACCTGATGCTACATCTCATAGTCACTAAGGTGTATCATGACGTGAGATGTACTTTCTGGTGGGAAGGTACGAAGAGAGACATTTATATATTTGCGAGTAGTTGTGCTAACTTCCAATTGGTTAAGGGCAGTCACCAGAAAACAGCTTGAATACTTTAGCCACTTCAGGTTTTGAAGTGGAAGTCGGAGCAGATATATATAGATTTTATCGATTGGTTACCTAGATTGTAACAACCCGATTTTTTAGTATTGCTTACATTAAGTTAAAATATAATTCAAATTAATTAAAATTAATTTGTTTATATATAATTCAAATCATTTAGAATCTAGTTTATTAATAAAGGACAGTTGATATATATACACACACACTTATTTATTCTATACATTTTTAAACTCTAGCCCATATCTTTCAAGACTAAATAACTTGGACCCACCTTATATTCTAGAATTCTCTTTTCCTCTTCATAAATATATACACATGCAAGTCTATTACTAGAAGGAAGAGATTATTCGAGAAGCCTATCAAAACCAATTTTCGTTATTTTAGAAAATAAAAAACAAATTGAATAAATTACTATAATTCAAAATTTTAAGTATGTGGTCCTCGATACTTGTTTTTACCTCTAGCATGAAGCAAATTTGAGGTTGTGGTGAGAAGAGCGAGTACATTCATGTAGAGAAAGTGTGGTCGAAGAGAGATGCGGGAGTTCTGGTGAATGATTTTGACACTAATGTAACAATGCTTAATCCCATTCCTCTTGCTATATAAATTTCATGTGTCTTGTCTAAGTCAAACGGTTCTTTGAATTCAATTTTATATAAAACATATCATGGTTGGAGGAATGATTTGCAGGCGATCAATTGTTTGAAGATGACCTTCAAGCGGTCGACCTATGGAAGCGACCGATTGACCGGTCCCTGGCAATTTTTCCATATCTATAAGCGTATGTATGTATGTTCGTTTTGGTGAGAGTTTGCATTTTAGGGTCTTGCATGTGTGCATGTAAAATTGTGTGTAGTTTGTAAGTTTGTATTACTTTACTGTGTGTTGAATATGGATATACATACACATACCTATTGGTTTTGTTTAGTTGTAGCCAGTGTATTCTTCTTCTGCTGAAATAAAATTTAGTCTTTATGCGTATTCCATTAGTTTACCTATGTTTGTCTCATTTATGATATTTCATTAGCATGCCTGTAAAAAAATCTGCGTATGAGTGTGTGTGTGTGTGGGTTCGAATGTGTTTTACCGCATATATTTGGTTATGCTTGGGTGAAACTATTGTTATGTATGTGCTTGTGACAGTACTGTATGCTATGCGTGTATATATATTTTGTATATATATTTAAGTGTGTACTATGTGTGCATGCATGCTTACATACATACACATATATATACACATACATACATACACACATAAATACAAACACATACATATCTTTGTGTGTGTTTGTGGCAGAGAGAGTGTGTGTAGTATGCATGTGTGCTAGTGTATGATCTTGGATATGTGAGTGGTTGTAAATACAGGGATGCATGAGTTTTTATATATATAATTATATGAGTGCTTTTTATATGTAGGTGGGTGCCGTATTTTTAAATGTGAGGTGGAGTGATGTGCATGTTCTTTTTAGTGTGCATGCGTTGCAGTGTATTGCAATGTGTGCATATTAGCATATATGTGCACGAGTGTATGTGTATGTATTTTATAAACTATTGTATGGTCCGCACTACGCATATGGACAATTAAGTTGAGAAGTGTGTTGAAATTTTGAAGTTGTCATTTACTGTTTAAAGTTGTAAGTTTTTTTACTTTTATATTTTTCTAAGATTTTTTCCAATATTGTATAATATATTTTGTGTTTTCATCATATATTCGTTTCTCAACACAAATTACCAGAAATAATCTTTTTCATCTTAAATATTCTAATCCAACTTCAAATTTATAGGTTCAGACAAAGCCCTTTGCCTCTTCTACGTACATCATAATCCATATAAGATTATATGAGGCAAGATTTCAAAAGTATTCATCACTTGTTCCAATTGATTTCACGTAACCAGGAGGAATATTCAAGGAACAATAAAAGATTCCAGAAGTAATAGCTGAAAGGTAACCACTAAAGCATATTTTTATTAAAAGACCTATCATTTTTCATTATTTTGAATCCATTTAGTCATTGATCTTCTCCAAGAAACTAACTTTACATTAAAATCAAATCATAAGAAATAAGTGTCTAAAAGAGAATACGTTTTTGTCTAATTGAATTTCAGTAGCAGTTACATAGTAAAGAATTATGTGCTTACAAATGAAAAAATAAAAAAAAATCCATTACATGCACATATTTGGCTAGCCGCTACTTTTGTACTACACTTTATTATTCCATATTCAACTTGGGCCAGCCACGTTATTAGTTACGCTGAATGTATATATTGCCTAAAAGATATATAATTTATTATTAATAGTTGTAATATCTTTGATGCACACTTTTTTGGAGGTGTAAACGTGAACTACCAACAATGTCTCTCCATCTACATTATCAAATCTTAATATGACTTAAAAATAAGTTCTAATAAATATACTTTCTTTACCAATTCGAAATGCTTCTTTATAAAACTACCAAAAATGTCCATTTATGAATATTATTAAAATCTCTCTATCGCATAAAAATAGGATCTAATAAATAAATTTACTTTACCAATTTAGTATGCTTATCTACAAATTTTACTAAATTAAATATTAATATCACATAGAAATATGATCTAAAAAATAAACTTTCTTTATCAATTCAAAATGCATATATTTGATCATTACCAAGTCAAATTACATTACCTAACAAATAGGATCTAACAAATAAATTTGTTTTACTAATTCGTTCCTTTTAAAATAATAATATAAATCAAAATCAAAACTAACAAATATATGTTGCAACTAAGAAATATAAACTAAGATTTACTATTGATTATTTCAACGTAAAATACAATTAAATATGTTCAATTTGTAGATAAATAATTAACACACGAAGTGGTGCTATAATGCTCGTTGTATAAATATAAGTTCAACATTTATAGTATTGTCAATTAAGAGTTGAGCACTGCTGTAGTTTTAGTCTAAGCACACTAATTCCATGCTAAGGTTAAATTTAGTGGTCATATACGTATACCACCTAAGAAAAGCTAAGTTAATGCTTTTATCCAACCATTCTCCTCTTGCATAGATATTGCAGTACATTGAACACCACCAAAATCACACTTAAATAAATGTAACTGCTCAAATGGGCATGTTATTTCACTCTAGAAAGATACGTCAATGATTATGTACTTTTAATATGATTTCATATAATTCCTCAAAAAGATGAGTAAAAATGACCAAAGGAATTTTTTTTACATGGCTCACTTCAAAATGCATGCATAACAGTAGGCAAACATGCATGAACTTTTCAACTAAAACAAAATAATCGTAGAACAGAGTAATCAATTTTTTATTGAAATAGAACATGGTGTTCACCATGTTTATTTGAAATTATCACAAATCTTGCATATCTTGGTCATAACAAACCCCTAAATGCTCTTACAGTGAGAAAAATACAGCAGATTGACATTAAAATATGACAGATTTACATTATCTTTCTAACATAACTTCACTTTTCACATATATAATTGAAGTACTATTAGATGAAGCTCATGTATGTGGTGTTAAAATACAATTGTAAAAATAATATCAAGCTGTGAAGAGTAATCCATACTCGAATGCATGAATTCTTTAATTTTTAGTCTATTATCTCCATAAAATGTATTCAAAATTTCTACAATAAATAAACAAGTCAAATTATATCTCTTATAAATAGTTAATAAACATAGATATTGATCATCCGCGGTTAGCAAACTTTTATATTCCTCGATATGTGACTATATCAGACATTTTTATGTAAAGCTTTACTAAAGCAGTCGAACTATGAAAGACTTTTTGTTTGTGACAAAGTAACCATCTATATCATTGCAACAGATATGTGCCTAGTTATCTGTCTTCTGTAATTTTTTCCATTGTATTCCATTTAGTAATTTTATCGATTAATTCAACATTTTAGAAAGAGCAATGAGTAAATGTCGTCATTAAATACACAAAGTGTGCAAATTGGCAAGATATTGTAAAAAAAATGTATACAGCTTTACATGTATATCTCTCACTATATATACATTACTATCATGTATATATAAACAAAATGGTTTATTTGCGCATATATATGCCTGAATATGTTAGCGTATACATACCATAATTATTTTCATATATGAGTGAATTCTCCTTTGATGTATTTGAAGTGGAGGACAACCTTCCACACAATTTTAATGTTAAAATTTAAAGTGAGGTATAAGTTAAAGTTGACATAGTATTTAACAACTGAAAGAAATTAAGAATTTTGCATTACAAAATATATTGTGCTGTATATGTCGCCTAGTAATATTAGGGCAATGCCTCCGTACTTACATGCCATTTTCATAAAGGTTTAGAGAAAAATTTTAAGAGAGGGAGTCAATGATGCCGGTACTTTTACCATCTACTTCAACTCTAATTTCTCCATTACACGTCTATACTGATTAATCAACTCCTATCATCAAATTTTGTTCCATGTACACAAAAAGTTCATGTTAGATACATATCCATAGAATTGGTAGCAATGGGTTTAAACATGAAAAAAGCAAAAAGCAAAAACATGGGAAGAACCTTGTTCGATAACTCATTTCATATGCTACTTGTTATTGGAAGAAACTTGTTCAATATATTTTATCTCACTATAATTTATGCAAATTTTTCAACAAAAAAAATAGAAGTGTAAACGAATAATCCAATCCTAGCATGTCTGATTATGCCAACCGAGCACCGTTATTACACTAAGATTTATTAGGTACAATATTTGCATATATTTTTACTTCACTATAGCGATGCTAAATTCTTAACTAAACATGTTACTTGGCTAAAGTACTTTTATACGAAGAGTGGTTTGTATGTTTAAGTGATAAATTAACAGACATTTAATTTGCAACTCAATTAACCGAAAAAAGTACAACTATCAATTATATTTTATGGAACATTTGTGGTTATACCTAAGGTAACTCTATAGTTACAGTGTAGGAATAAAAACAACACACTAATCTCATTATAACTACTTGGTAAATGCAATTTAAAAATCAGTTAATATAGCGAGTTACAAATGAACAATGGAACAATAAAAAGTCAAAGTCTGATGGGAAAAAAAAGAAACATTAAACATTTCAATTCAATGAATATACCATTTCGATTTTTAATCTTAGTTGGCATAGATCTAACCATTCTAAATAATTTTGGATAAAGAAGAGAAAACACCTACGCGAGAGCGAAACCGTGCAGACATGAAGAGGATAAAACCTGAGATTAAGGGATTATGATGATTTGCTTTGTTATATTGACGGTTGATGCTTTGGTTTTGTAATTCTGGTGATGAGTAAGAGGATATAGGAGAAATTTCTGAAGTATGGTTACATCGAGGAGGAAGAAATAGAGCAGGCGAAAATAAAAAGTAAAATAGAAGAGGTGGTTTTGTAACCATTTGGAAGGCGAAAAAATATGCTCCGATGGAATACAAAACCACATTGTAAAGGGAACAAGGTTAAAAGCATTGTAGAGTGAGAAATGAATAAACGAGGAAAATTGGAATGCCACATAAGCATGGATTTTGTTCCAGTTTCTTCCTATGTATAATATCAAATACAAAAGTTGCAAATGAGTTTAAATAAAAAAATATTTATCGAAGTTGGACATTACATCTTATGAAATATCATTTACTAACAAATAAATTAAGTATATTTATTCGCTGAATAAGATAAATGTTAACATTTATTATCATTTAGAGCTTGGGATATTCATTCTTTTTGTTGATAGCTAACAGTTTAGTATAAAAGTGCTAACCACAGTCATGTTTTTATAGTACTACTACTATTGTAGAAAGTTAAATATAATTCTAGCACTACTTCAGTTCTCATGCACAGCATGTTCTACTTCGAACAAAACTACATGTACGAAATTATTTTAAATACTAATATACCTCAAAGTGTTTTATGATCACAAAAAACCTTTTAAGGATTATTCCAAGTTAGGTAGAACCATGTACCTTCTTTTGCCTTTAAGATGAGCACTGGAATTATGTGTATCCAAATACTTGTAGATTATATCAACTACCTCTCCTCCCATTTACCCCATTATGCAAAACCCTCTTGTTACATTCATGCTTCACCTTTTCTACAACTTCATCAAATGTTAAAAGTGGTTTGCACTTTGTCTTTGACTCTTACTTTATTACTGTCCAGCCATCCAGATTTTTGAAAATGGATAATATAATGATCATTCTTCTATCGCAATAAACAATCTCATCATGATTTCCTTGTAATGACATATACTCCTCTTAAGTAGCAGTGTCTTTCACTAAAGAAAACAATTGAATTTCCCCTGTAAAACCAGTAATATTATTACATGTGCAATAATTAACATGTAGGGATAGAAAAGCATATGGTAGGAACAGAAACAAAAGCATCAATGCAATAGAAATTACAATGATCAAACAAACAAATTCTACAAACTTACCAACGAAGAAAGTGGCGAGACCATAAGAATCTTCAGTTTAAAAGGTCAAAGCTGAAAGATGAAAAAGAAATTATATGACAAGTTGATCAAATAAATATCAATTTCAATATTGAAATTGAAGCTTATTAGAAGTAATATTTTACGTAATGCACCTATGACGTTGGATTTCTTAGCATATGTTGATTGCTATTTATGTATTATTTATCCTTTACGAACTAAGTTTTAGGATTCTCTCTCACATTCAATATAAGGCGGTGGTTTTCATTTTGGGCTAATATATGTTTCATAGACATGATAATGTATATGTATAAGCTACCGTACAAATTAATGCGGTGTATATATCTTTGAAAACTAATCTTTATCTTATTACATAAATACAATGTCAATTTATTTAAGTGATTACTTTAGTCCATGTAAAATGAGATTTAAACATCTACTTTCGGGCATGAGTGGCTTTGTTGGTCAAGAAAGTTTTGAAGATCGAGCTCTTTTCTTCTTTATCGCTAAATTCTAGTTTCCACATGTATTATGGAAAAGAGTGTAGGTTGATTATTAATCCAAGAATAAAAATGTGATACACTCTATTGTCATATGGTGAGAATGTGGCTCGTCTAATGAAAAGTATTCTATATCAAAATTTGAAGGTCTCTAATCTCCCGAAAATTGAATACATTGTATGAGCACTAACATATGGGGTTATATTAGACAACTTGGAATTAATATAACTAATATTTTAGTAAATCAAGTTAATAATATATGTTAATCATTTTTTACCATATATAGATGCACCATATTAAAAGAAACTCTATCAGCTCAAATTAACAATCGTCTAAGTTTAATTGTGAATTGGCTAGTATTTTTTTCCATAGGGAAATGTATAAATATTTACCTATTGAATGAACTTACAATTTCTTTAGCTAGTTTTCCTAATACCAATACTACTTTGTTTGCACTCGATAATCAAGCACAAAAGCAAGAAGCATATGCAAAATCTACTAAACTATCATGAAACTAACTTAGTGGTTATTTTTGATGCATTAAAAACGTAGAGCTTATAAAATAATAGGAGTACGCATTACTTCTTGAAGAAAATGAACATGCTTAGGTCTCATCAAACCATAGTGCCTATCATTTGGTGACTTCAGGCTATTCAGATCCATTCTAATGTAAATTTGTGTCAACTCAAATTTGAGGTAACCTAATTTTTTTCAGAATAAAATATTTAACCGGCCTAAAGTAATAATGAAATGTCATATTGTCTCCAACTGTTTAGAATCCACCAACTCAACCACCTTTGATGTTTGGAATTTTAATTCCATCTCTCAGTACACAATCTCAAAGTCATTTTATGTATTTCTCCTGAAAGCAAGTGATTTAATAAATGATTCAAAAATATATTCATTGCATAACCTTTAAGGTCTACAATGGTATACATCATTTGCTTATTTATATTCGTTTAACGAATTAATTTTTTCAACCATGTATCTATAATAGATAGAAAATATATATGTTTTTTTCACCTACTTGACTTCTTTACTTTTCAAAAAATATTTTTTTTACAATCATACATCTCATAGTGTGGGTTTGGAAATATTAGTATAATTGCTAAATTCGTGCAATTTTCTTTCGTATTTCTCACAAATGCGACATATATTTGCATTACCCATACACATCCACATACATAATAATAGTTATCACATGTTAGCATTTACATTTGTTAACCCATGTGAAATATATTATGTTGGAAGGTTTTTCATTAAATTGTGTAAATTGATTGCCATTACAAATGGAGGGTCTAAGGGAGGTGGCAATCCCCTAAGTTGGGGGTGCAGAGGCAACGCCCCCGTTGACGGCGATCGACCTAACCGATCAGGTCGCCAATGGTCTAGGGTGCAGTGCCCTGTCCGAAAACTGTACATCAGCAAACGAGTATGACTATTTTGAACATTCACCACCACCAGATGCCACCCCCTATATATACTTGGCAGCCTTTGTTTACGAAAAGAAAATACTTTTTTTCTTCTGAATCAATAACTCTAGTAGCATCATCTGATCAAATTCGAGTGTTCTTCTTATTTGTGCAAGCCATCACAACTTGCGCGAAGCACGGTCCACTGTATCCTGAAAGAACCTTTTTTGAAATCCTCTGTGATCTAAAAAAGGCGAAAACATTTTTGAAAGAAAGCAACTCAGTCATGCCCTAAAATGATATATCTATATAGTACTACAACATATTCTCCCTTAAGCATCCTACCTAACTTCATATTTTATAATATGTATGGACTCCAACACTATTACATTATCATAATTCAATGCTTATTTCTTTCTCTACCACAATTTTAGCCCAAATGAAATTTATATAAAACATAAACATTTATTTGAACACAAAACATGCATTAAAATCACGCATGGATGCAAAATCACTTAGCATAGAGGGGAAGATTATTACTACGAAATCACATATAATGAAATTTGGACTCCTCCGAATAAAAAAATAATTCAACTAAGTCATGAAAGAGTTCAAAAACCATACTTTGTATACTGTATAAAACTTCAAAAATTATTTTTATTCCTACATAGACATGGAAACCCCCTTTGTAATCAAACTATAAAGCAAAACATTCATCAACGGGATGAAAGTACAGAAAGGAACTAAAGATGTGGGCGTTCATAGAAAAAGTTGGCTACATAGAAAAAATTGATTGTGACTATCATAGAAAATAAGATTGAAATCAACTATTACAAACAAATTCACTTACTTATTCAACTACTTCCCTAAAATCGTTCGAAAATTCCACAGCTGTTCCCCATATACCCGAAAGGTTGGAGAGATGAAGTTGGTTACAAATGTATACCCGAAAGGTTGGAGAGATGAAGTTGGTTACAAATGATTTTACGCAAAACAATAACTTTACCTAATCGATTAAGTAATACGCCTCAATTTATCTGTCCTCCAAAAAAATACATGATGTATTCTCCTAAAAGCTATAATCTGCTATGATAAACAGTAGAAAAGGGTTGCACCTGAAAATTGGAATTAAGCCGGCAAAGACTAAGGTAAACTGTAAAGTAAATTTACAAAATAGAAGACTTCCCACTGATCCATGAATAGACTGTACTTTTTATTAAATTCCCCAAACCACTACCTAACTAGGGTTACAAAGCTATGATTTTAGAAGTTATAAGATTAGAATAAGGAAAAATCCACCTTGAAACAGGTCCCCTTGGGTCTTATTGATAGATGCCGACGGCCATGCTTCCGTCACTATGCCTCGGCAAGGTTGAAAGGTTTCTTTTCCATATACAAATGCTAACCTTTCGACTTCATCAACGAGTTTTCCTTTTGCATGACAATGTGGGTCTTTGAGAGCTACCGATGGTTCTTTTCTTCCATTTACTTTTAGGAACCTTTTGCTCTTGTCAAAAGGTTTGTTATATGTACAGTATGTAAACCCTTCAGCGGTACCAGAGGGTTCCCAACTTTTGTGAACTCTTCGACTTTGGTGGAAGGTCTCTTTTTACTTGAATGTTGCCAAGAGCCGAGCTTTTCTTGATTGTTGTCAGAAGGTAGCCTTATGTTGTTTTGCTAACTGATGAATGTTGCCTTCATCATCAACCCTTCGACACCGTCGAAAGGTATTCAGTGGGTGTTCCAACTGACCCGAAAGGCTTATTATGCCTTCAGAAAGGTTGTCATAGGGTGGCATGCCCTTGTCTTGACTTCTTTGCCTTTTTTGAAAGGTAAGGTCTTCTTGGATACTGTGGAATAACACCCTCCATCTCCTTTGAAAGGTCTGGAGCCACTCCATATTGTTGACTGCATCCCTTCGATCTGTTCAGAAGGTCTGATCTATTTTCTCTTCCTTTTGTCTTTTGTTTGAGATCTTCTGACTTAAGGAGAAGGTGAATGTTTCAAGTCACATTTGCCCCCTCCCCCAAAAATGCGAATGGATGCCCTTGACTTTCCAAGTCATCTTTTCCAAAAGCTATAAAGTTTCCAGCTTCGTTTTCCTACAAATGTAATTACCAAGTACAAGTAAAAGAATTTTTTCAAACAACTTTGCCTCATTCAAAACAAAGCATCACCTTTTAGACCCAATTTAAAACTTCCAGGCATTCTTTCCCACTGTTTATTTTTCCAAGTAAGATTTAAAACTGCGTTTGGTATCAAGTTAATAACATAACATGAGATCCATTTAACTATCATTTTGGTAACCTTGAATGTCCTTTTTTCCCCTCCGAAGGAGATTAGGGCTGCAGTGATGAATTTTCCCTTTTTTGAACCTTCCAATATGATCGGAAAGTACTTCAACCTTAACTTTCGAAAGATCTAAATAATTTAATGATTAGACCTTTTGACAACAATCTCTCGTTAAAGTCTAAGAGTCCTATACCTCTCAATTCCTTTCTGTATATCAGAACATCATATAATAAGGTAACAAACACATAAACATATTTGTTGCTGTACAACATAACTTCAGAAATTCAATTAAAATATCAAAATATGTACATATATATATATATATATATATATATATATATTGCTTCATGTTACATTTTCCAAAGTGATTTGTCGATATGTACATGTTCAATGTGACACTAACATCCTAGAATTAGACACCGAAGGCGATTAAAGGCGGTAAGATGGTCTTCCTCTTTTCCTACAACCTATTTGAAAAAGGCGGAAGGTCTGGAGTGAAATTGACTGGGTTGATGATGACGGGTTCTACCTAAATTGGCTTATAAGCTGAGTAGCCTACTTGAATCTGATTGTTTTCCCAAAATTTTTCCTTAAATGGTTCAAGTGTTATAAGTTTAAGTATATTTTAAATTCCTCTCTAAGTCCATTTTGTATGGATTGGGGGAGAGATTACAAATAGGTGACAAGCAATTTTCTATGAATATACGTTTCTTGGTATGTATTTTATGTTTAGCTTGTTTGTACTACGCTATTCTAGATTATCTGTTCGTTAAATCATGTCGTCCTAAGAGACCAATCTAGCCAATATGTTAAAATAGCGGAAGGCTTTCCTCAAAAATGTCTTAATATTAAGGACCATAGGGTAAACGATTTTTATACATAGAACACCCTCACTCCTTAACCGGTTTCCTCCAAAAATAGAAGGAAAATTTCTTTTAAAAGAAATTAGAATATTTTATTCAACATTGATTTAGGGTTAGGCTACGGTACTCTCTTAGACGAGAGATGGAATTATAGAAAATATACACTAGTTATCATTCTAGATGGGGTTATTATAATTTATTATCAACAGCAAGTCTCAACAAGAAACACACCCTAATATGTATTCTTATTGCTAAAATAAATAAATTAGATTTCTGTTTTGTTTGGTGATATGGGAGACTAGAGCAAGACTAGTTTTATCTTTTGAAGTCCTTGCTTCGGAACTTGCAATGACCCAGAATAGGTTAAGAATGGAGTTCAAACGAAGTTAATTTTCGCAAAAATCCTTTAATTTTTAAGCTCAAATGCCACACCATTCAAAAGTCCTCTAGGGAAATCGAGATTTTAAAGTTAAAACTTCAAGAAAGGGGCGCTGAGATACTGAAGTTTCAAAGCACTTCATTGGTGGAGATACTTGAGTAAATCATGACAATGAATAACCAAGTTTTATGAGAGGATAAATGTCTTGGAAAAAAATTAAAAGTTAGTCTGGCACTACAAATCTTCAGAATCCATAATCGATAATTTAGTTCCGAATGTCGATCCCATAATATATATAAGTTTTATACGAATGGTTGACCAAGTCATAAGCATCTCAATATATATAGCTTGGTAATGCCATGTAGCATAATGTAATGTGATACTTATAATATTGTAAATGCTACCAGTTTTATTGCTTTTGTTTGCAGCTTGTTTATCTCTGATTCGGATATGTCCTTTGGAGATTGACGTGTTTCTCATCTTTCCATTTTAATCCATGACTCCTCTCTTGATTAAGTGAATCTAGATTCCTTGTCATCTTGACTTTCCTACAAAACATGTAGCACATATTACACTTTAATTGTTAGTTCGAAATTGACAAACTAATATAAAAGGCATCATTTTTTGTGGCAATTGTATGAAAAGTAATTCATTCAAAATGTTAAGTTCTCATTTTTATCCACAATGATGGATGATTGTAGATTTAGCTCCTTTCAGTTGTTCAGTGTTCCCGAAAAATAGTTAATATTAAGATGTTCATAATTATCGAGATCTAATATTTACTCAATAAAGATCCTAACGAGACACTTATGGTTGAGATCTTGATATGGTAGTTTTTAGGATTCATTCCTCGTTATCAAGGGAATCTGAGAATATACAGGCCTGAAGCTCCCACTAGGAGATTCTTTTAACATCAGTCTTTTTCCAATAATATTCCTTGACTTGGGTCAAATTACTTAAGATGACTAGAAGTCCAAAGATTTTATACCCAGATTAGGGCTTTCAATAATCAGTAGCCTTAGCATCTAAATTTTTGGTATTAATGATGGTGTTTTACAGGATGTCGTTGAACATAGATTCGGGTACTAGAACATATTTAGATAATTCGGCAGTCGCTTTTTGGTATATTTTTGGTAATAAGCAAATGATACCTTTTGTGTCGTTTCTGATGATGGACGTCATAAGGACAGAAATTTATATTTGCTAATAAGATACTGGAATCTTTAATTTGGAATTAATAGTAAAATTTTGGAAAACCATATGTGATAATTAAGTAATAGAGGTCCGGAATGTTGGAAATTGGAGTGTCTACAACACAATGTTGGATCTTAAGGCTATTCAGACACAAGAAGTAGTGAAATGTGTATTAACTACTTACTTATGAAAATAAAACTGTATTTACTCAAATTGTAAACAGAAAGAAATAATCAGAGAATAAGTAAGTAATAAAGTAAAATGCAGTAATGTAAATAACATCTGGATTTTTGTAATGGTTTGGATTAACCAATCCTACATCCAGTCCTGCACTCTATCGTGCAGATTTCCACTATAATTGCTTGCTTTCCACGGATAGCAAGAACACCTTTACAATCTTGGTTTCACAAGCTACAAGACACACCCTCTTGATTTTATAGGCTATAAGAACATCTTCTTCTTATCACCAACAACAAACTATAATAAGTAGTCATATCTTCAATACAGATTCTTGCAGATTTGGTACAATGATCCTATAGACCTCCAATGACAATATATCTTTGACTTCTTTGAGGAATAGGATGAAATCAGAGAGTGAATGATGTGAATTCAAGTACAACTCTTTGATATTGTGTGGTTTACAAATCGGTGAAGAATTGGAGTGAAATAGTATCGATTTGCAAGGAGATTGGAAAAGTATGCAATGTATTTCTTTTGCAAATGTTTGGAGAAGGAGTTAGAGAAATTGAGAATTCCTGATGTTAAAATTCATTTTCAAAGGTCTTTATATAGTGGTTGAAGAGACGTGTCTTTTGGTGAAGAGGTGAAGAGAAATGTCTCTTCATTTAAAATTTGAAATTCTGAAAAACGATTAGCATGTCGACATTCTAGGTACCCTCATGTCGACATGGGTGTATTGCAAAATGAACAGCAACACAAATAAGTGTTGCAAATTTTCGTCAATTCAAATTACCTAATATTTGTGGATTTATGTGATTCGATTGAGGTTAATGGTTGATGATCTTCAAGTATAATTGCGATGAGATCTTTAACAAGGTATTCTAAGGTTCAACCAACTCCTCATCACTTCAAACACCTTTATCCTTCGATATTCTTCTCTAATTAGGTTTTGTTCTTCAATTGCTTTAATTAATCTTCTTAATTCATTTTCTCCCATTGTATTCTTGTTTATCTTTGTATATGTCTCTATAATATATCTGGTATGACTGCATAATTGTTAGTAGTAATATTTATGTGGTTGTTGTCATCAAAATCAAAACCTAGGGTATTAGCATTGAATACCTGGTGTGACACTTGATAATTAGTAGAAGACCAAATAATCAATCTTGGAATTTGGGTAATATAAGTTTAAAATACCATATTTGGCAGTTAATAATGAAGGATTAACTTATTAGCTTAGCGGTGAGCAATAAAAGACCGAAATACCATTCTCGGTATTAAGTGATAGAAGTCAAGAATGTTGCTGTTAGAATTTCATTTCTGGTAATAGAAGTCCAGGTTACAACTAATAATGAAAGGCCAGAATACCTTTCTGATAATAAGTATTAGAAGACCAGAATACCATCTCTGGTAATGAGTAAAAGAAGACAAAAATACCATCTCTGGTAATAAGTAATAGAAGACCATAATACCATTTCTGGTAATTAATAGAAGACCAGAATACAATTTGTGGTAATTAATAGAAGAACAAAATACCCTTCTGGTAGATGTTCACGAAGAGAAGTTTGAGAATTCTTTCCGATTCCGTCTGTTGAATGTGTTGTCTTTAAGCTTTGAGGATGTCTTGCATGCTTTTGCCTTCTTGGACCTGAGTTTGCTTTGTCCATTTGTTATTGGTTTTGGCCTATTTCAGGCGAGGACTTTTTGTCTGATTTTGTGCTTATTTAAGCAGAGCCCATTTCAGGCTTCTTGTCATTTTAGACACTACCAACCTTATGGTGGTTGCTATTTTATGCGGTGCTGATTTATGGCGATGCCTATTTCATGCATGGACGTTTCTTAGTCTGTCGGACATTTCATCAGGGTTTTCGGTGCACTCGGCTAGCTTATTCTGAAGCAGGGCCTAAGGACTTACCCGACGTCCCTCTAGGAGGTGCCTTAACCTGGCCATAGTGTGACGCGGTTAAGAGCTTGTTCGGTACCTTGGCCATGCTATAGTGTGGCGGGACCAAGGGATTTCTCGTCCTTACTCCAGGAGGTACCTTATCCTGGCCATAGCATGATGTGGATAAGTGCTTGTGCTACTTTAACCTGCCTATTTCTAGTTTTGGCGTGGATAACGGCTTACGCCCTCCCTCCAGGAGGTGCCTTGACCTGACCATCTTGGTGCGACCAAGGTCTTTCTACCATTATTGGTAGCCTACCATTTTAGGTAGTTCAAGTTTAAGGAGAATTTCACTCTGATCATGTATATTTTTCTAATTTTGAGAATAGAGTCTTTATTTCATGACTTGATCAGTCCTTTGCAAATCGCTTCATCTCTCCTTGCCTTAGAAAGTGTAGGACCATTTTCCAAGTACTTTACATTGATTGGTATCGTGTCCGTTTATGAGATGGAAGTTGCAATGTGAACCTTTAGATTTTCTTTCAAACCCTGGCTTATTCTTCTGAGAAGGCCAATAATTCTGTTCCTCTTTGGTTCTAATACAGACGTCTTCAATTGACGTTGTAAGATTATATACTTCAAGAAGCATTTAATTTTAAGCCATCTTTGGCTAGTGTCTAATTCTTTTGTTGCTTAGTTCAAATGCTTCTTTCTGAGGAGCAGATTTTCTTTTTATCGCCCGTTGCCATTCTTTCAAGGGAATTTTTTTCAGTCTTAAGGTTTCGTTTGAAAATTGCTTGGTAATTTTTATATTTCCTCTTTTATCTTCCTTATTTCTTCAATTGAGGATTTTTTCCATTTGTCCGCAGTTCTCCCTAAAATGGCAAGCCTCATTATTAATCTTACTCCACTTATACGTGAAACTATCATAGTCCTTTATCATCTTTTTTTCAAAGATAATTCCTAGGGAATATGACTGAATGGTTCTTCTCATTCGATTCAAAATGTTGTCACTTCCACTTATTCTGCTTCCAAGTGCAAAGATTGGGGTTAGTCCTACGTGAAAAGGATTTAAGCTTCATTTCTCAATGTCATAAGAATCTGCCTTCTTTTTATTTATAATTTTCAGTACCTCAAGCCTTAACCTTTCTTCCTCATCCTGATTGGAATCTTTGATATTTAAAAAGGAAAGCCTTGTCAAGTGTGGTACGGAAGATCCATGTTTTGACCTCTTAAATCTTTTACCCGTGATGAAACCAAAATAAGAGAATTTGATGTGGAACTGGTTCAATGAGAATCAGATAATTATAGTGCCAAGAAATCAATCAAGTCAGAGGTTCGAGCTCTCCTTCTAGCACCAAAAATGTTAACCAAATTTTGGTCGACACCCTAGAGAATCCTGGTAGAAAAATTTATTGGGAAACGGTTGAAATTAAAATCTCTTAGAAGATCAATGAGTGTTCGGTTAATAATCCTAGAGTTATTCCAGCTAATGGGATTGAGCTGAACTACACCGAGAGGTTGATAATCTGTAGATTTATCTATATATCTCTGCTTGGGACCAGACTTTGAACCCGACCTTTCAATGTGGTGAAGGAGGCCTAGGTACAAGATTGAAAGAGACCTTCCGGCCTTATGGAGTTAATGTAGAATGATCTCCGATTTAGTTGAACCTTTATAAGATCCTCTCTAAAGTAATTTCTTGAACATGATATAATTTCCTTAGTCTACCTTATACATAAAGTTGACCTAGATCCTTAGTAAATAACTGTTCGGGGTCCAAAGGGTTGCTAAAATTGTCCGGATATGACATTTTATGAATCTTGTCGAAAAGTTCGACCCATAGATTTTATGATTCCGAAAGTTTTTATGAAGGTCAAGTCAAGTAATGTTCCCTTGCGGTCGGAGGGTTTAGGTTGCAGGCTAGAGGTCTCCAGATGGTTATAAAGATTTTCCAAGAGGGAATATCATTATCACTGTTGACAAGAACCTTTCGGCGGTGTTGCACCTGAAAAGTAGAATGAAGCTAGAAAAGATTAAGGTAAACTGTAAAGTAAATTTACAAAACAAAAGACTTCCCTCTGATCCTTGAATAGACTTTACTTGTTATTAAATTCCCCAAATCACTACCCAATAAGGGTTACAGAGCTATGATTTAGAAGTTACAAGATTAGAATGAGGAAAAATACGCCTCGAAACAAGTTCCCTTGGGTCTTATTTATAGATGTCGACAGCCACGCTTCCGTCTCTATGCCTTCGGCTGGGTTGAAAGGTTCCGTTCTTATGTATAGTTGCTAACCTTTCGACTTCATCGAAAGATTTCGTTTTTGCATGTCATTGTGGGTCTTTAAGATCTGCCAAAGGGTATTTTCTTCCATTTGTTTTTAGGAACCTTTTGCCCTTGACGAAAGGTTTGTTATATGTACGGTATGTGAACCCTTCGGTGGTACCGGAGGGTTCCTAGCTTTTGTGAACCCTTCGACTTTGGCAGAAGGTCGCTTTTTACATGAATGTTGCCGAGAGCCGAGATTTCCTTAAATGTTGTCGGAAGGTAGCCTTACGTTCTTTATTGACTTATGAATGTTGCCTTCATCATCGACCCTTCGACACCATCGAAAGGTATTCAATAGGTGTTCCAACCAACCTGAAAGGCTTATTATGCCTTCATAAAAGTTGTCATAGGGTTGCATGCCCTTGTCTTGACTTCTTTGCCTTCATCGAAAGGTAAGGGCTTCTTGAATACTATGGAATAACACACTCCATCTACTCCGAAAGGTCTTGAACCACTCCATATTGTTATTTGCATCCCTTCGATCGCTTCGGAAGGTCTGATCTACTTTCGCTTCCTTTTGTCCTTTGTTTGAGATCTTTTGACTTAAGCATAAGGTGAATTTTTTGAGTAACATCATGTATTACCATTTATATCGCATAGGCATGTGTTGCTAAATACTATTCATTGACTAGTGTTGTTTATTTATATTTTGTGTTGCTATCTCTCTCCTTCAGGCGTGTGTTACCTATTACATCATTCATTGGCGTGAGTTGCCATTTCTGCGATTTGTCCATAAATGACTATTTGTATCAATGCGGAGGAGATTCTATTTATAGAGATTGAGTGATATATTTGGGCTATGCTATGCGTAGCTCTCTTTCAGTCATGTGTCACCTATTATATTGTTTGATAATGGAATTTCTAAATTCGTCGACAAATTTTGAAATAAAAATAACCGCAAGCGCACGGTATACAATTTTAGCACATGGCGAGTATGGGTCGATCCGTAGAGAATTTTTAAGATTTTAAAACTTTCTAATCAATCTAATTAGACCAAATGAGAGAGGATTTTTAACTAACAACAAAATGAAGCTAAAACTTAGAATGAAAATGTGATTAAAAACTGTGCGATTAGAAAACAATTTAGAGGCAAATCCACTCTCGTAGTTATGTAAATTTACAAACATACAATCTATGATCTTTATTTTTTATATTAACCGACATAAGTGTTGCATTTATCGCAAGTATGGTTTATTTATGTTATTAGTAAACATAACTTAAACCATCAAACTATAATGCAACAAATAAACCACTTATCAATTCTCATGAAAATAAAGTCAAAGAAAAAGCTATTTTAAGTATAATCTATTTACTGTTGTAATTAGTAATATAGTTCATCAAATTTTTTTAACTTTCATTTCAAAATCAGAAACCAATTAGCAAATATTGATGTAATCTGTGTTTATGTTGAATAAGAATAGCTTATTTGCATATGCAACATAAGCTATCAAACTCACTTGTATAAACTTACATCAAAATCCACTTTCATGAAGCACATACAAAAGAGATCATAAATCATAAAAATGTTGAAATTATATAAAGATAGAGAGCTTCATTACCCCTAAATTGAAGGGGTTTAGCTACTCATATGTGTTATCATATCAACACATGTAAATTTTAATATTGGAAAGCAAAGAGAAGTAGAAAATAATTAAAAGAAAAGAGTTTAACTACTTGCATGAAATAACATTAAACTAATTGCATAAATGTAAATCTAATCTATGAATATGAAATGAAAGAGAGCATAGAAATAAACATAAGCATAAAAGTAAAGAGAAACATGTAGAAAAGAAAAGAGAAAGAGGTTAAGAAGCCATTTTTATTCATGCAACTTTGAGATTACAACTTTCTTGCTAATTTTCATAAGAAAAAATGAGCGTAAGAAGATATTTACATGTACATAGAGGGCTATTTATACATGCATAAAACCCTAATTAAATTTTTAGGGTGCTTTCCAAAATGCCATTTAGGAAGTGTGGCCACTAAGTAACCATTAGCCACTAATTAAGCCATCATCAAATATGCATGAAGCTTTAACCTCCACTTAGTTGTCCATTAGATTCTAATTGTAGATTTAGGTAGATGGGTAGATGGGGTCCTCCATGATCATGTATTTGACTTATTTCCATCATCCTTTCTTTGTATTCTCTTTTGCATGCATATATCTTCATGAAACCCTCTTCCATATGCATCCAAACTCCTATAAAAATCATAAAAAATGTCCAAGTAAAAATTATCAAATTGATACATGCATAAAAATGATCATTTTGCCTCAGTACGAAGATAATATATGATGATTTGAAAATAACTGAATTTTGGTTTGAACATGTTAGAATATGCAAATATGACATTTATTTAAGTAAAAATAGATAAAATATGGATGTGTGTATACATATATATGCACATTTACGTGCACATCAAATACCCCCATACTTATCTTTTTGTTCGTCCTCGAATAAAGAAAAACCAAAATAAATTCATTTTCGTAGGGAGCACGATTGCATTGAGCGTATGCAAAAAATCGTTAAACCTCTGGGTGTCTCCAATAGGACGAGTGTTGTCTCGTTAGGGTTTTCAGTGGATACTACCCACAAAATCCAAATGCAAGGTGAAAACATTTACAAAATATAAGATTTATTTACAATAGGATGAATACAAGTTTTAGAAAGTCTTTACAAATGAAGGATATACTTTCAAATCAACGCTAGTAGGTTAAATATAAGTTCTGGTAACTATCAAGAAATTTTAAGTCCTTTTACTTGCCAAAAATTCAAACAAAAATTAAATTGTCATAACAGATAGACTATAGTTTGGCTAGTTGTTTCGGTTGATAACACAATGTAATTATGAAATGGATCCCAAGTTGATTATCAAAATTTGTCAAAGTGGTATTTTCATTTCTTTTCAATAACAAGTTAAATCAAACAAGTCAAAATAGTGTTTGGATTTTAATTGCTTACTTTTCTTGTTTGAAAATTTTATTGATATTAACAATATTTACATATTCCTAATTCAGATAAACTAAGGCCAGATATATCACCCATGCACTACCTATTGAGCTTACGTGAGGGGAATACAGAGCTTGGCGAGTGAACACACAAGTGTGAACACTTATTGACTATAGGTATTATTAGTAAAAGAATTTTTATATACTTACACGTAACTCAGATAAACTGAGCCCAGATATACTGATCATGCACCGCCTTTTGGGTTTATGTGAAAAGGGTACAGAGCATGGAAAGTGAACACATGAGTGTGAACACATGACCCTAGGTGTTAAAAAATATATACATATATACAAATGTGTTGAATATGCGACTATATGATTTTTGTTTGATGATAATAAACATATATATATTCATCAAATGTATTTGTTAATATACTATTTTATTTTCATAGATTAAATAAATATTTGCTGAATAAACTAAATAACACAGAAGTTGAATTCAAACAGAAATTTTATTCGAACAAATATTTATTACAGTTTTTGAATAGTACAAATTTCAAGCTCTCACTATATATACACAATTTCAATTACAATACAAATTTGATTAAATTACACTTCACATTTACATTGCACCTCGCTACATATCACACATTCGCTCAACTCGTACTGATCTTCAACTTCATTCCAATGTGAATCCAGCATCTGAGCAATCTGCAGAAATATACATTGACGCAGTAAAATTGAAAATAAAATATTTGTGCAGTATAAAATAAAATGCAGATTTTGAAAATAATATTTGCCTCAGTTATATGGGTTGTTCGTCATCATTTAATTTTGAATTCATCATACACGAATAGCTTGTGACATACACAGTGTATCACTGTATATGCCGCAAGGCCGTACACACCGATATATACACTTGATAAAATTACAGGGACAGGTGAGCACTGGTCAAACCCAAAACGCCGGGTTCAACTCAAGTGCAATAAACATAATGTCACAATATCAGCACAAGGTCAAACCCGAGCTTTAAGCTGGATTCAACTCAGGTGTGATTTCAAAAATCAACATGAAGTTCGAAGTGAATCAAACAAAATTGAAGCAAATACCAAATTAGTACAACACAAATTAAACAGGGGCAAAACTGCAATCAAATACATATGGCCAAGTGATGCATCACTTGACAATGCACAAATATATATGTATACATACAAGTAGTGACTCGATACAACCAGACCAGTTCAGGTTAAAGAGGCAGTGGTACAAAATACATGAAACTGCACCAAAGGAATGGCAACGTGCATGCTACAGGTCTGCAACAAATGAAACTCAAAGGCAAGCACAACTCTAACTGGAAGTACACATAAAGTATACAAGCTACCAAACTCAAAGAAGCAAAAATCCAAACCAAGTTCAAGATCAATGCACATGGAGCAACCAGACCTAACTAGTGGACATGAACCATAAATACAATATGATATGCCTCAAAGTTCAACAGTGATGAAGCATGGTTCAACCAGATTAATATGGCAACACATCAATTCATATAAACTAGTGCCAACAGATCAGAGTCGAGCACAAAGGAATGCAACACTGCTTCACATAAATGAATGACCAGACAAATAAGCAAGCATATGCACCAGCAAACAAAACTACAACATCAAGTGGTACTAAGTACAACTAGAAACAGTGGACAAGAATACATATATGCAGCAGTAACCAAAGTCAAAGCATAACCAGAACTCCAAAAGATACAACAATGACCGATACAAGTGACAGTACAAGCTCAAATAAAATCCAAATGTACATACACAATGCAACCTCTACATGAATTTCAAGAGAACCAGTAAATGGCACAACAACCCAAATCAAACTACAATGAACCAGATGGAACTGCGACAGCAAAAATGAGCATAGCATCCATCCAGACCATCAAGTGAACAAAGTGCACATGAATGAATAATGAAAATTCACAAACAAGTCAAGTGTTCTATAGGTTTTAAATGACCAGAGGCAATAAACACAAACGTCCAAAGTCGAACAATCTCAAGCGTCATCAAAGTGATACAACAGTCAAAGACATAATGACCGGAGTCATGAAACAGCAAGCAAAATCAAACAAGGTCGAAAGTGCTACCAGAGGCAGTGAAAAGTATGTCAAAAGTCGAACAAGATCAACATCGTCAAAATCAAGTCAAATCCAAAGACAACAAGAACGAGAACGAACGAAATCAACGCCTTGGCAATCAAGGAATCGAACCAAGTAAGAATTCAAAACCGTGTTATTCAAGTGAATTGAAAAAGTTATAAATAAATCTCAAGCACTAAAACAAAATCGAATGGCTGAAGACGAATTCAAACAAATGTGTACAAATGAAAATCAAGGATCTCGAATCCTATATAAACAAGTTAACATTATCGACAATTCACATCGAATTCAAGCAAGAAAATCAGAAGAAGCAAAAGAAGAATTTACATACCAGATCAAAGTCGAACTCGATCAAGGAGGAGGAGCCGCAAACGAATCAGCCGAAGTAAGCAATTGACGCAATAACCATCAATTTAAGCGGCGATTTCACAAGCCCTAATTTCAGAGCTAAAAGGATCGAACAAAAGAAGGAACCGAGGTCGATATTTTTTCTCAGAGCAAAATAGATAAAGGAGATAACGAGGCCATATTTTTAGTGAATATATTTTGGGCCGGCCCTTCTATCTTTAGTATTGGTTTATATTAAAAAGGGATGATTAGGGTTTTGTCTTTTAATTATTTTTAAATTTTTGTCTTTTGTATTTTCTTTGAAAATTGTGTAATTACTAGTCGTGTGACCAGGGGACAAACTACGTGGCGTAGTTTGAGAATTCGCAACTCAGTGGCTGAGTTGTGGCAGGGTTTTAAGCGTAGAGTTAAGTTAGTCAGTAGCGGGTGTCGTGAGTCTATGTGTGTACGTGTGACTACTTAATTTCTAGTAGAAACCTTGGGGGCAGCACATAGGCAGGGTTTTGCCGAAGCTGGGTAAATTCTGTGTCGTTCTATTTCTGCATTTACTATTCTTCTATTATCTGTGCTGCTATTATTTTGATATATCTGTGTTGAAATAATTTTATAAGTTTCCGCAATAATTTTTATAATTAATAACATCACCCTATTCACCCCCCTCTAAGGTGAAATCGATCCTATAAGTGGTATCAAAGCTAGGAATAGAAGTCAACTTTTGTTTTTAAAAAAACATTCGTTTTTCAAAAACCAATTTTTGTTTTAAAAATTTGAATTTTTAAAATGGCTTCTTTTAATAATGCTTTTGCTGAGGGTCAGTGCGTGGTTAGACCACCAATGTTCAATGGTGAATACGCCTATTGGAAAAATAGAATGATAATTTTTCTGAAAACCATTGACGCTTGGAATATTGTTGAGACAGGTTATAGAGCGCCAACTATAATTGTAGATAACCAGGAAACAGATAAACTAATGGATCAATGGACAGAACTAGAAAATAAATTACAAAATGCTAATGCTAAAGCTATTAATTCTATCATATGTTCATTGGGTCAATTTGAATTTACACATTGTCTAACTGCGTAGGAAATATGGCACACACTAGAAGTGACTCATGAAGGAACATCTCAAGTCAAAGAATCTCGCCTTGCCATGCCAAGCAGCGAATACGAGAATTTCACAATGGCGAAGGAAGAAAATGTCAAAGAGATGTATGGACGAGTTTCCAATATTGTATACAAATCAAAAGCTCTCAGAAAACATACACGGAATTGGAAATAGTCCGAAAAATCCTCAGAGTCCTTCCACGAAGATTTGAAGCAAAAGTGACTGCCATTCAAGAATCGAAATATTTAAAACAAATGAAAGTTGAAGAACTCATCGGAAATCTCAACACTTATGAACTAGAAATGAAATTCAAGGAAGAAGGTGAAGGAGGAGACACTCAAAAGAAATCAATAGCTCTTAAAGGAACAACAGAAAGTGATGGTGATGATGATGATGATGGAGCAGCGAAATTGGAGCTAATAATAAAGAAATTAAAAAGGTGGAATTACAAATACAGAAATGCAGCTCTAAATCGAAAATTGAAAAGCAGAGTAGACAAAGCACTAGACAACCCAGACGAACAGAAGATCATCTATCATAAGTGCAACCAACCCGGACACATCAAGTCTAATTGTCCTCAAAATAGACGCGACTTTGAAAAGAAATCAAAAAGGAGAAGTTTTGCAGCCACATGGAACACAAATGATGAAGATAATCAAAGTACTAGCAGTGAGAGTGAGAAAGCAGATATGTGCCTTCAAGGTAATATAACTGATAGCGACGAGGACGAACCAAGCGAGGTATCAAAACTCACTCACTCAAAATTACTTATATATTTCCACGAAGTAAATGGCTATTTTGAACGACTTAGGAAGAAGTATGCCAAACTTGAATCACAAAAAGATACTTTCATAGATTTAAATAAAAAACTTGATCAATTAGTTAAAACCTATCAAAGTAGGATCCCTAAGTGTGATAAGTGTCCAACATTTAAAGAATAAATTAAAAATCAGAAATTAATATAAAATCATTTGAAAATGAAATTCTGATTTTGAAAGATAGTGGAAATACTAGGAGAGAAAACTCTATTAAAAAGTGCACACAATTATTGAAAGAAAATGAATCTCTCAAAACACAAGTCCAACAATTGTTAACGACTTTAGATAAATTTTCAAAAAGTGAAAAATCATTGAATGTGCTATTAGGGAAGAAAATTGTTAATACAATTAGACAAGGACTTGGATATAATCAATCTGAAAATATCAAAAGCAAAATTAATCAAGTCAATTCTATGTGCACAATTAGTAGAAAATATGGATACAATCACAATAATTATTGGTATAGACCCAAACACGTGAAAACTATACCAATTTGGGTTTCAAAAGGTACCAATATAAAATCTCTCAAAGTTAAATAAATCCGGGTGCCGAAAGGAACATATATAAATAGTTTTGGGTCTCCACAAAATTATTTTTTAAAACATTCTGCCACTAACACTCATGGACCTATAAAAACAAATAGGTCACAAAAATCTTTTATCGTGTAGGAGTGGTGGCAGGCTAAGGAACAACAACAGTGTTATCTGGATTCTGGCTACTCCAGAAACACAACGGACGACAAAGAAAAGTCCTTAGCCTAGTACAAAGGTGAAAGAATCACAATGGACAACAATGAAAAATATCGCAAAGGTAAAATGGGTAATGGTATATTTATTTGAACGATATATTAAATGTGATAATCTACACCGTAATCTTAGTTAAATCGGCCAATAATATGATGATGAAATAATGATGATTTTGATTATGACTTATTCAACATTGTTGGCCAATTATATTCTTATGCCAAGAACGCTACAAAAATCTCTAGAGTCTTTGAATTACTTTATATATATTAGTTTGGATTAATAACAATGTTTTATTGGATGATAATACATTTGGTTATTTTACGGCTAACTCTACATTCATGGTTTTTGATTATTTACACGGCTTCAATTCAAGTTCAAGAATTTGTCATTTAAAAAGCTGTTAAAATTGATTTTGAGATATTTTGTTCCATACTTCATGGTCTGGTCTATTAAATTCAATTAATGATAATTTTGAGTGAAAGAGAAATTCAGATGCAGATTACACTGGTAATCTAGTTGATAGAAAAATTACTAGTTGAACATGATTTTTGTTGAGACATTTGTAACTGCATCGTTTATCAAAGAAAATATCTGCATATTTTTCATTTCATAATTTTTCAAATAGCAGAAATTTTTCTCATAAAACCCCTTCTAGAAAATCATCTTTGACCTTGTTTTCAGATTGGTCATTTTTAGAAAAATTGATTTTATAATTATTTTTGAATTTAATTTTTAAATTATAACATTGACTAATCTGACTCCCTACTAATTATCAAAAAGATAAATAGTGATTGAAAAAAGTGATGAGTATTGATATTTTATCATATATTATGACTCGAGATAGCATAATTAGTAAATTTCTTTAGAAATTTAAATAAGAGTTATAAAACTTTTTGTTGGTAAAAATTCCATGACCATCTCTATTTCTATCATATTTCTAACGACCATCACTCATCAAAATTCAATATAGTTTGTAAATATGTGGTACTTTAAACAGGAATCATTCGTTTTTCGTTTACATTTTTTTATTAAAAAATAAAATAAAAAAAATAAAATAAAATAAAATAAAATCCAAAGTATTCACTCTCATTTAAAATTCCTCACGGTTATGCATGGGTGAATTACTTGGAATTTGTTATGTGCTTCCATGCTCATTTAAAAGTCCTCACGGTTATGCATGTATGGAACGCATATCAAAATTGATTTTTTTTAAATAAACAAGTTGATTCTAATCCCGTTTAAAAGTCCTCACGGTTATGAGTGGTTAGAAGATACTTGAATTTATTTATTTTTAAATAAAATTTGAATACTACTAATCTCATTTAAAAGTCCTAACGGTTGTGCATGGTTGGTAGATATTCAAATTCCTGATATAAATATACCATAAATAGACACAACTGTACGGTTTTATATGATGACATCATTGCCATCATTCTAAAAGTGGAATATGCGCCTAACAAAGTATTTATGATTTTTGTTTGATTTTTTTATTGAAATTTAATATTTATACTCAATTGAGTTTTAATGTTGGATTAATATCTATCACTTTATCTCCATTTGTCTAACACTGTTACTCTTTTGCTAATAACAAAAGGGGGAGAGAAAAGTTAAGATTTCGTCAAATAAAATCAAGCAAATGTCAAATGTTTTCTATTTGCATCTAGGATAATTTGCATATTTTTAATTGTATGCATATATGAAGAAGGAGCTTTGTGTAGAGAGGAAGCATTTAAATAGGGGGAGCAATTAGAGCATATCAATAATCAAATACATTTAACATATTCAAAATCTTAAATGTATGTTTGTTATCATCAAAAGGGGGAGATTATTGAATATGCGACTATATGATTTTTGTTTGATGATAATAAACACATAAAACACATATATTCATTAAATGTATTAGTTAATATGCTATTTTATTTTCATAGATTAAATAAATATTTGCTGAATAAAATAAATAACACAGAATTTGAATTCAAACAGAAATTTTATTCAAACAATTATTTATTACAATTTTTGAATAGTACAAATTTCAAGCTCTAACTATATATATATATATATATGTATGTATGTATGTATGTATGTATGTATGTATGTACACAATTTCAATTACAATACAAATTTGATTAAACTACAATTTACATTCACATTGCACCTTACTACATATCACTCATTCACTCAACTCGTACTGATCTTCAACTTCATTCCAATGTGAATCTAGCATCTGAGCAATCTGCAGAAATATACATTGACGCAGTAAAACTGAAAATAAAATAATTTTGCAGAATAAAATAAAATGTGGATTTTGAAAATAATATTTGCTCAGTTATTTGGGTTGTTCGTCATCATTTAATTTTGAATTCATCATACACGAACAGCTTGTGACATACACAGTGTATCACTGTATATGCCACAAGGTCGTGCACACCGATATATACACTTGATAAAATTACAGGGACAGGTGAGCACAGGTCAAACCCAAAACGCCGGGTTCAACTCAAGTGCAACAAAAATAATGTCACAATATCAGCACAAGGTCAAACCCGAGCTTTAAGCTGGATTCAACTCAGGTGTGATTTCAAAAATCAACATGAAGTTCAAAGTGAATCAAACTAAATTGAAGCAAATACCAAATCAGTACAACACAAACTAAACAGGGGAAACACAGCAATCAGATACATATGGCCAAGCGATGCATCACTTGACAATGTACAAATATATATATATATATATATATATATATATATACACACATATGTATATACACATGTATACATACAAGTAGTGACTCAATACAATCAGACCAGTTCAGGTTAAAGAGGCAGTGGTACAAAATACATGAAACTGCACCAAAGGTGTAACAACCCGCATATTTAACGATTTTATATTTAAATGATTTATTTAAATATAGCGTCGTTAGTCGGATTTTGGGTCCGAAATGTTACTTTCTACAAATGGTCGAATTGGGTCTCAAGACCACTTACATTGTGTTCAAAACGTCGTTTGCGATCTTTTTGAGTATAAGCTTCGATATGTTTGGAGTAAGTTGAAATTGGCTACCTTTTCTAGTTGGGTTTTGGGTTTGGGTTCAGCCCACTAGCTAACTAAACCCTCTAACTCAGCCCTCTCCTCCCCATTCTCTCATTCTTACTTCCCAAACTCAAGCTCCAACTGAAAATGGTGGAAAGGAAAGGGAATTAGAAACTCCAAACCCTAGTTCTTCTTGCTAGCTCATAATCTTGCTCCAAAATCAAAGGGAAGCCATTGGTAAGCCTCTTCTTCTTCTTCTCAATCTCTTTCTCTCTTCAATCTCAGAAATTTCCTAAACCTAAATTGGAAAATATGTGTTTTATTCTTAGATTGAAGCTTGTTGAGTTGAAGTAGCGTTTGGTTGGTCTTCTCCTAGTTATCGAGCTTCATCTTCTTTGTTTTTGAGTGAAAAAGGTGAGTTTTGAACTCACATCTACTTCTCTTGATTTCATTGATGTTGGGTATGAATTCTTAGCACTTGTTCATATGCACTTGCTTTTAGTTTGGATTGAATTAGTGAATACCCAAATTTTTAGTGTTTTGGGTTCAATTCTTTAGAGATCCTAACTTTGATGTTTTGATCATGTTTTGGTGATGCATTGAAGTGCTTATAGGGCCGGGTAGCCGCTAGGCGTAAACCCCTAGCATCCGTGCTCGTCCGGTTGAAAGTTGGGAGAGTTTGCACTTCATTTGTTATAAGTAGAAAATGCAGGAAATTGGGTTCAGTCGATTGGATCCTCTGTTCAGTCGACTAAGCTGAAGCCCGAAATTTTTCTGGACAATTTTCAGTCGACTGAACAGGAATTTCAGTCGACTGACCTGCTCCTGTTTTCCTGTTTTGCCTATTTATGTTCGTTTTGATTGGTTTTCCGGATTTTATCGATTCATGTTGGTTCTTAATGGTTGTTATTGCCTCTTTGACTTTGATAACTTATTTTTGACTTCATCCACGGGTTTTTATAAAATAATCTTTCTAATCATATTAAAAGCTCGTTTCTCCAATTTATAAATTCTATTTAAACACACGCACAATTTCGCACTTCGAGCGACGTGGAAGGGTGATTAAATGGTTGGGCAAAACATGGACCATGAATCTGTGCGTTTATCCTTCCGATTAATTCCCGACCTATTCGATTGATTGTTTTGACCTTCGGGTTTGGTTTACCGATGATATGAGGTGAACTTTGTACTGCTTTGAGTGTGAAAGTGACTGACGGATAGTAAATCGTTTAGTGCGAATGAGTGGTTATGGGACATACGTTAACACTTTTCGGATTCCTCTTCGAGAGTTGTGACACATTCCGCCAGTTAGTGGTGTCCAGTACGGGGTCTTTGACCTTCACCACTACGGTTTATTGCCTTTAGGATAGTGTCTTCGGACCGTCTCCTTCAGGTTTGTTGCCTTCGGGTGGGTTTCCCCTTTTGTATCGCTTTTGGAGTTGGTCCATTGTCACCGCTCGAGAGATACTTGGGTTTGTCGCGTTCGGGCTTGTTGCCCTATTGTATCGCTTTCGGAGTTGGTCATTCGTCACCGCTCGAGTGATATTGGGTTTGGAGTCTTCGGGCTCATGGATCCTTATTTATACAGTACTGAGCTTGAGCAATTTTCTGATGTTTCATTCGTATGTATATTCCCTAGGTATCGCTCTTCGGTGTTGGTCTTTTTGAGCCGCATGATATGTAGCGTTTACCTTGTGGAACTTGTATACCTTATTGGTATTTGTTATTGCCTTTTTGGCTTGATTTGGGATATTTGTATCCTTTGTTTCTATATGTTGCCGATGATATGAGGCTTGTTCTATATGATTCATCTTTTGTTAGATGATTGTGTTATCTCCTTTAGAGATATTTGTTATGCTTTGTAACCTTGCAGGTTTATTGTTGTTCAGTTTGTCTAACTGATTTGTTTAGCTAGACTGACCCGCGTATTTTATACTCGGGTCAGACTGAGTTGTTTCAGGTTAGGTGCTTTGGACTTAGCCTATTTTGCTTCCGCATGGACTATTCAGCTTGTTCCTTTTCATTATAGCTTTTTGTGCAGTCCTATTATGTTGTAACTCTAATATTTATTCTTGTGAACTCGTTTGTATATTGTGGTCTGTTATACCACTTGACTTGTATTATTTTGTATACTCTGTTATGTATCAATATATGTGTATATGATGATTTGCTGTTCTGTGATGTATAATACATTTGAGTTGTTATATTCTGTTCTGATAGATCCTTCAACCACCTATGGTTTTGTTTTAAGTATTCATTGGGTAAGTCGACCTACTTGGTATGTTTATTGTCGATGTATTCAATAGATAGTTAGAGCAAGGCTATAGATGGTCGCTCCCAACCAGCCTTATTCTCCGTGTTAGTTGACGGCATTACTTTGTAGTGTCCTTGGCTAGCGTGGGTATAGAGGTGGGGCGTCACAGCGTGGTATCAAAGCTGAGTTCAGAACAAAGTATGACAAACGCAGAATAGAGCACATATTACAGTACATCAAAGTATACAAGTGATACAAACCTTTGAATCATCGTGTCTCTTTATTCCATCAAGGTTAGATAGAATTTGGGGAATACGTCTAGGAATGCATTTTATTCCGTAGTATTCCGTAGTGAAGTATCTACCTTGTGAATAATCTTGTTCTTATCTTACTTTCAGCGTATGGCTGGAAGAGGCAGGGGACGACGTTCGGATGTTGGGCAATCCAGTGGCACACATCCGGATGGCGTTTATATGTCTGCTGATCAGTTTTTGGAATTGTTTAGGAGCACTCAGCCTCCAGTTCCTCCTCGAGTATCTCCACCTCGCAAATCTGCCTTTGCACGCCAGTGCAGTGATTTTTCTCATCTTGGAGGAAAGCCGTTTAAGGGCTCCGAGTCTGTTCTTGAAGTCCAAGCTTGGATTCGCACGTGCGAGCGTATCTTTTCTCGCATGGACCTTTCTGACCATGATAGAGTTCTTGTAACTTCTAGCTTATTACAAGAGCGTGCTCTTGATTGGTATGAGCTTCTTGTAGCCGAGATTGATGAGTCTACTCTTTCTTGGACTCAGTTTCGGGGACGATTTGAACTCAAGTTCGTTCCTGAATCTGAAAAAGTTTTATTGACCCGTCGCTTCCTTGAGTTGAAGCAAGGGAAATCTTCTGTTTCTGAGTATGTTGCATCATTCGAGGCTTTATCTAAGTATGGTCTTGAATTCATCAGCATTTCTTACAAGAAGAATCTGAATTTTGTCTCTGGTCTTAAGAAATATCTTAAGAAGTCTTTGTTGCTCCAGCTTAAGCTCTCTTTTGAGGAGTTGGTTGATTCTGCGCTTCATCTTGAAACCGTCGGGAAGGAGTGTGATAGTGGTGATTATGTTGAGGTTCGCAAGAACCCCAACAAAAAGCAGTCTCCATTGGATGAGCGGGAAATTTTCCCTTCCAAGAAGAAAAAGCCCGTTGAATCTGATTCTCAGTCTCAGCCTGCTGGAACACCTTCCATTCGGAAGTGTTTCAATTGTGATTCTCCTGATCATATGATTTGAGCTTGTCCTAAGCCTCTCTTCTGCCGCTATTGCAAGAAGGAAGGCCGTCGTCTTTCCACTTGTCCTATTGCTCCGAATAATTCTCCATCTGGCAAGTTAAATGTAATAGGTGCTTCTGGAGGCCCCTCTCGGGGATAAGGTATGTCTCCATCTATTTTGGTGGGTTTCTACTTTTCTTTGTGATTCGATTTCCAATTTGATGGCATCATTTTATTTCTTTAATCCCTCATGATGAGGAAAGTGTTGTTTCTCTCATTCTTGTAGTTGAGAATTTTTCGGTATTTTGGATCTTGTCTTAGGATTATCACCTAAGCAATCCTTTGGGTGGTATTAAGGTCTTTTCTGCTCAACCTTGCCATCGGTTTTCATTTGACTACGAGTTGTGGAAGTTACCACTTACTGCTCTCCGCACTCGTTGTAATTCTTATGAATGATTTGTTGTGTTTGTCCAGCTCATTTCATCCATTTTATGAATCAAGTATTCTACGAATATCTCGATGATTCCATTTTTGTATTTATTGATTTTGGATGGAATTAGCAATCTAAAATTTTTGCAAGTCTTTTTCATAAGAGTTATTTATAAGTATAAATGAGACTTTTGTTTTTAAAACGAACAAAGAGAATTTTCAAAAGTTTTTAGAAACATGTTTATCATATAGAAGATGGTTTTGTGATTGTATTGCCCATTAAGTGTTTTAAGAATTTTGGTCGATGCGCTTGATCAACGTTATCGATAGGAATCTCCTAAACGCTTTGATGAGACAATCAGACACAGTGAATTGACTTGAAATAAGAAATTTTTCCGAAAATATGATTTTATGAAGATAATTGTGATTTGAAAGTATTAGTTTTTTGGAGAAGTAGGTTATTTAAAAGAAGTCTTTTCCGATACTCTATTTCTTTTACTCCTGAAAGGGGGATCGTGTTGCCAATGCATTTTGTTGTAAGCAACAAGTGATTGTTTCTTGTTGATGTCTGTATGGAATGATCTTTTTACCAAGTTCATCGGACGTTTTGTTGTACTTCATTTTGTTGAGATTTGTTTCATTTGACGTATTGTTGCACCACGTCGTTGTTCCGAATTATTTTAAGCTTAGGAATCCTTAGAATTCTCTGAGCAAACAAGTTAGGGCTTATCCTTTCGTGCACTTTACGGTGAACTTCTTATTCTGTTGTCCTTATTTGTTAATATGTTTTTTTGGGTTGTTACTTTTTATTTTCTTCTTAAGAATTGCGAGGACGCAATTTTGTAAGGAGGGGAGATCTGTAACAACCCGCATATTTAACGATTTTATATTTAAATGATTTATTTAAATATAGCGTCGTTAGTCGGATTTTGGGTCCGAAATGTTACTTTCTACAAACGGTCGAATTGGGTCTCAAGACCACTTCCATTGTGTTCAAAACGTCGTTTGCGATCTTTTTGAGTATAAGCTTCGATATGTTTGGAGTAAGTTGAAATTGGCTACTTTTTCTAGTTAGGTTTTGGGTTTGGGTTCAGCCCACTAGCTAACTAAACCCTCTAACTCAGCCCTCTCCTCCCCATTCTCTCATTCTTACTTCCCAAACTCAAGCTCCAACTGAAAATGATGGAAAGGAAAGGGAATTAGAAACTCCAAACCCTAGTTCTTCTTGCTAGCTCATAATCTTGCTCCAAAATCAAAGGGAAGCCATTGGTAAGCCTCTTCTTCTTCTTCTCTATCTCTTTCTCTCTTCAATCTCAGAAATTTCCTAAACCTAAATTGGGAAATATGTGTTTTATTCTTAGATTGAAGCTTGTTGAGTTGAAGTAGTGTTTGGTTGGTCTTCTCCTTGTTATCGAGCTTCATCTTCTTTGTTTTTGAGTGAAAAAGGTGGGTTTTGAACTCACATCTACTTCTCTTGATTTCATTGATGTTGGGTATGAATTCTTAGCACTTGTTCATATGCACTTGCTTTTAGTTTGGATTGAATTAGTGAATACCCAAATTTTTAGTGTTTTGGGTTCAATTCTTTAGAGATCCTAACTTTGATGTTTTGATCATGTTTTGGTGATGCATTGAAGTGCTTATAGGGCCGGGTAGCCGCTAGGCGTAAACCCCTAGCGTCCGTGCTCGTCCGGTTGAAAGTTGGGAGAGTTTGCACTTCATTTGTTATAAGTAGAAAATGCAGGAAATTGGGTTCAGTCGACTGGATCCTCTGTTCAGTCGACTGAGCTGAAGCCCGAAATTTTTTTGGACAATTTTCAGTCTACTGAACAGGGATTTCAGTCGACTGACCTGCTCCTGTTTTCCTTTTTTGCCTATTTATGTTCGTTTTGATTGGTTTTCCGAATTTTATCGATTCATGTTGGTTCTTAGTGGTTGTTATTGCCTCTTTGACTTTGATAACTTATTTTTGACTTCATCCACGGATTTTTATAAAATAATCTTTCTAATCATATTAAAAGCTCGTTTCTCCAATTTATAAATTCCCGTACTGGATACCACTAACTGGCGGAATGTGTCACAACTCTCGAAGAGGAATCCGAAAAGTGTTAACGTATGACCCATAACCACTCGTTCGAACTAAACGATTTACTATCCGTCAGTCACTTTCACACTCAAAGCAGTACAAAGTTCACCTCATATCATCGGTAAACCAAACCCGAAGGTCAAAACAATCAATCGAATAGGTCGGGAATTAATCGGAAGGATAAACGCACAGATTCATGGTCCGTGTTTTGCCCAACCATTTAATCACCCTTCCACTTCGCTCGAAGTGCGAAATTGTGCGTGTGTTTAAATGGGTCTTTGACCTTCGCCACTACGGTTTGTTGCCTTTAGGATAGTGTCTTTGGACTGTCTCCTTCAGGTTTGTTGCCTTCGGGTGGGTTTCCCCTTTTGTATCGCTTTTGGAGTTTGTCCATTGTCACCGCTCGAGAGATACTTGGGTTTGTCGCCTTCGGGTTTGTTGCCTTATTGTATCGCTTTCGGAGTTGGCGGTCATTCGTCACCGCTCGAGTGATATTGGGTTTGGAGTCTTCGGGCTCATGGATCCTTGTTTATACAGTACTGAGCTCGAGCAATTTTCTGATGTTTCATTCATATGTATATTTACTAGGTATCGCTCTTCGGTGTTGGTCTTTTTGAGCCGCATGATATGTAGCGTTTACCTTGTGGAACTTGTATACCTTATTGGTATTTGTTATTGCCTTTTTGGCTTGATTTGGGATATTTGTATCCTTTGTTTCTATATGTTGCCGATGATATGAGGCTTGTTCTATATGATTCATTTTTTGTTAGATGGTTGTGTTATCTCCTTTAGAGATATTTGTTATGCTTTGTAACCTTGCAGGTTTATTGTTGTTCAGTTTATCTAACTGATTTGTTTAGCTAGACTGACCCGTGTATTTTATACTCGGGTCAGACCGAGTTGTTTCAGGTTAGGTGCTTTGGACTTAGCCTGTTTTGCTTCCGCATGGACTATTCAGCTTGTTCCTTTTCGTTATAGCTTTTTGTGTAGTCCTATTATGTTGTAACTCTGATATTTATTCTTGTGAACTTGTTTGTATATTGTGGTCTGTTATACCACTTGACTTGTATTATTTTGTATACTCTGTTATGTATCAATATATGGTATATGATGATCTGCTGTTCTGTGATGTATAATACATTTGAGTTGTTATATTCTGTTCTGATAGATCCTTCAACCACCTATGGTTTTGTTTTAAGTATTCATTGGGTATGTCGACCTGCTTGGTATGTTTATTGTCGATGTATTCAATAGATAGTTAGAGCAAGGCTATAGATGGTCGCTCCCAACCAGCCTTATTCTCCGTGTTAGTTGACGGCATTACTTTGTAGTGTCCTTGGCTAGCGTGGGTATAGAGGTGGGGCGTCACAAAAGGAATGGCAATGTGCATGCTACAGGTCTGAAACAAATGAAACTCAAAGGCAAGCACAACTCTAACTGCAAGTACACATGAAGTATACAAGCTATCAAACTCAAAGAAGAAAAAATCCAAACCAAGTTCAAGATCAATGCACATGGAGCAACCAGGCCTAACTGGTGGACATGAACCATAAATGCAATATGATATGCCTCAAAGTTCAACAGTGATGAAGCATGGTTCAACCAGATTAATATGGCAATACAACAATTCATATAAACTAGTGCCAATAGATCAGAGTCCAACACAAATGAATGCAACACTGCTTCACATAAATGAATGACCAGAAAAATAAGCAAGCATATGCACCAGCAAACAAAACTACAACATCAAGTGATACTAAGTACAACTAGAAACAGTGGACAAGAAAATATATATGCAGCAGTAACCAAAGTCAAAGCATAACCAGAACTCCAAAAGATACAACAGTGACTGATACAAGTGACAGTGCAAGCTCAAATAAAATCCAAATGTACATACACAATGCAACCTCTACATGAAGTTCGAGAGAACCAGTAAATGGCACAACAACCCAAATCAAATTACAATGAACCAGATGGAACTGCAACGGCAAAAATGAGCACAACATTCATCCAGTAACCATCAAGTGAACGAAGTGCACACGAATGCACAATGAAAATTCACAAACAAGTCAAGTATGCTACAGGTTGCAAATCACCAGAGGCAATAAACATAAATGGCCAAAGTCGAACAATCTCAAGCATCATCAAAGTGATACAACGGTCAAAGACATAATGGCCGGAGTCATGAAACAGCAAGCAAAGTCGAACGAGGTCGAAGTGCTACCAGAGGCAGTGAACAGTATGGCAAAGTCGAATAAGATCAACATCGTCAAAATCAAGTCAAATCCGAAGACAACAAGAACGAGAACGAACGAAATCAACGCCTTGGCAATCAAGGAATCGAACCAAGTCATAATTCATAACCGTGTTAATCAAGTGAATTGAAAAAGTTAGAAATAAATCTCAAGCATTAAAACAAAATCGAATGGCCGAAGACGTATTCAAACAAATGTATACAAACGAAAATCAAGGATCTCGAATCCTATATAAACAAGTATACATCATCGGCAATTCACATCAAGTTCAAGCAAGCAAATCAGAAGAAGCAAAAGAAGAATTTACATACCAAATCAAAGTCGAACTCGATCAAGGAGGAGGAGCCGCGAACGAATCAATTGAAGTAAGCAATCGAAGCAACAACCATCAATATAAGCGGCGACTTCATAAGCCCTAATTTGAGAGCTAAAAAGATCGAACAAAAGAAGGAACCAAGGCCGACATTTTTTCTCAGAGAAAAATAGATAAAGGAGATAACGAGGCCATATTTTTAGTGAATATATTTTGGGCCGGCCCTTCTATCTTTAGTATTGGTTTATATTAAAAAGGGATAATTAGAGTTTTGGTTTTATATTGTTGTCTTTTGTATTTTCTTTTGAAAAATGTGTAATTACTAGTTGTATGACTAGGGTACAAACTACATGACGTAGTTTGAGAATTCGCAACTCAGTGGCTGAGTTGTGGCAGGGTTTTGAGCGTAGAGTTAAGTTAGTCAGTAGCGGGTGTTGCGAGTTTACATGTGTAAGCGTGTGACTACTTAATTTTTAGTAGAAACCTTGGGGCAGCACATAGGCAGAGTTTTGCCGAAGCTGGGTAAATTCTGTGTCGTTCTATTTCTGCATTTATTATTCTGCTATTATCCGTGTTGCATTATTTTGATATATCTGTGTTGAAATAATTTTATAAGCTTCCGCAATAATTTTTATAATTAATAGCATCACTCTATTCACCCTCCCCTCTAGGGTGAAATCGATCCTACAAAATGTTTTTTTCTATTGAAAATTTTCAAAGTAAAGGAAAAAGGATTTTTTGCATTAAAAACTAAGTTAAGTAAAATTTACTATTTTTTTTTATTTTGGATTTTTAATTTTATTTTTTAAATATGCATGAACTAATGCAACTAAATGAATGCAAATGACTTAATTATGGTTTTCTGTCCTTAGTAGCTCCTAACATAAAATTGTATAACCACACTTTGTCTTAAATCAACAAAAATATTTCTTAGCCAGATAACGGGCGGCGGTTATCGGTGCCCCAAGAATCATCATGGCAATGCAACCGAAGGTTTAAGTACCTTCAGAGGAGCAACCACTATAATATCTATGAATCACCGTAATATTCATAAATGGTTATTACTCTGCCATAGCCTAGACATCAAGAAATAAAATTGTTCAAAGAAAACAATTATGAAGATACAATTAAGCGCTAGATGAGCTCGTGACACCCTTAAGTCGAATATCTAATCTTTATTATTACTCAAATTCTACGATGAAATGCGATTTGCAGGCTAAGGAAAGGGTGATGAAATCTCTCACCTTATGTGAATTGAGATATTGTCCTTAGAAAATAAAACAAGATGGGATGAATGCCAAAAAATAAATAAATGGAATTTACAATGCAACTAAAATGAAGTTTTTTTTTTGGATTTTCATATATATATATATATATATAAATGAAAATGCAAGCAGACAATAATGCATTTCAAATAAAAATAAGGAAAAATGCATGATACCAGAGCATGTAGGTTATTAGCAATTTATTTTTAAGCCGCAAATTTTCTTTTTTTTAGAGCAAGAAAGCAAGCAATTATTTTTGGCAAACGCTTCTTTTGTTTGATATTCTACTTTGACAAGCTAAAGTGAAAACAAGATATATAAAATTATTATTTTTTAAATATGAATGAAGTAACTAAAACAAAGCAAGAGTAAAACAATTGAAATCAAAAGAACTTAAAACAAAACCAAATATATTTTTTTCTTTTTTTTAACAAGAAAACTAAAAAAATTAGAAAAAGGGTGCAAGAAACAACTTAAAAAAAACTAAAAAAAAAAAAAAAAAAAACCCAATTAAAACAAAACGAATAAAGCAATTTTTTTTAAAAAAGGAAAAACTTCTAGCCAACCCGGGCCAAAAACAATTCCACGACCCAGCTCAAATGATTCGTGACACCCAGAAACAAAATTCGTTTCTTTAATTACCGACTGATACTCTCTTGTGGAAAAAAAAACTTCATAAATCAAAATTCAATTCAATCTTAATACGAGTTCGACGTTTTTTTGCAAAGTTACGGTACTCGTGATGTTTGCGATTAACTGAAGTTGCAACGATGGTGGTTCAAATTTAAGGTTGCGATGTTCGCGGCCAGCAATGTTTGTGGCATATGGTTTAGGCGTTTATGGGGATGACGATGGATCGATTTCGATTGGTTCTGGCAGCTTCTAGTTGCGGGTTGTTGGTTGGTTGTGAAGATGGATGCGGTTGATCGATTTTGGGGATTTCGCAAGGTGGGTTTTGGTTGCGGTGGTGATCGATTTGATTGTAGTTTAGGCGATGGGTGGTTGAGTGTTACAAGTCAAAGCAACAAGAAGGGGATTTGCAGTGGGTTTGGGAATTTTCTTTGGCTGCAGAATTGTGGAAGGATGGGACTAAGAAAGGTGTGGGTTCGAGTTGGATTAGGTCGCTGCCGTTAAACAGGTGGTGGAGGGCAGTTGTCTAGGATGGAACTGTGGTTTCAACTACACAAGAGGTTCAGGCAAGGCGTTTTTTTTTTGTAAGAGAGGTTTGGGATGTTGTCAGTGGAGGAAGGTGTTAAACTTGTTGGAGATGTTTGGATTGAACTGTTGATCAGGTTGTCAGTAGCGAGGTGTTGGAGGCTGTTCGATGTGATGTTTGGGTTTGCGACTGCAGAGATGTATTTGGGAAACAGCAGTTGCGTGATTTGTGGTGGTATGTGAACAATGGTGATTAGTTGATGCCCGAATTGTTGTAAGTTGGACAACACAGTTGGTGGGTATATGATGTTAGGCTTGATATATGATGAAGGCAGGAACAATGTATGGTTGCAGAAGAGCACAGAGGAGTATAGAGGAGTATGTCAGAATGTTGGAATTGTGATCTAGTAGCAGGGTGTAGAAAGTTATAATGGTGATTGAGGAAGTGTTGTTATGATGGTTGGTTTGAAGGATGTAGTGGTCAGCTGAAAGGGTATGGCAAAGGGAATATGTGAAGAATGTGATTATGTGAAGAATGATAGGAAGTGGTGGTAGGATGCAGTGGGTTGTAACAGTGCAGTGTCGGGAAAGTTTCTGCTTGCTTGATTGGTTAGGCAGTTGTAGTGGGTGATTGCTCTGGTGAAATGGTGGGCAGGCAGAGTGTTTGGTGGTCTGTTTGTATGAAAGAGATGGCAGTGCAGTGTTCAATGCAGCAATTTGAAGTGGCGGTCTATGTTGTTGGTGATGCTATGTAGGTATGTCGAAGGCTGTGGATATGTGTGCAGTGGAGTGAGAGGAGATTGTGGTATGGGAAGTGAACAATGGTGCACAAAGATCTGGGAGGTGTATGAAATAGTGTCATGGAGGAGATTGAAAGTGGGTTTGGCACTAGGTTGATGTGGTATCTGATGGTTAGTGTGTATCAGTGATATAAGGAGGACGAAAGTGGAGGATGTGTATGACTGGTAGTATGATAATGTATGTCCAGAGAGTGGTGATGGTTGGTTGTGTATTGGAGTCATTGTAGTATAGTGGTGAGTATTCCCGCTTGTAACGCGGGTGACCCGGGTTCAATCCTCGCAACGATGCCAAAAACTTGTATAAACCAATTAGGAAATATTGTAATTAGTAATTTAGATCATCAAATTTTGTTTTTACTTTCATTTCAAAATCAAAAACCAATTAGGAAATATTGTAATTAGTAATTTAGATCATCAAATTTTGTTTTTACTTTCATTTCAAAATCAAAAACCAATTAGGAACTGTTGATGTAATTTATTTTTATGTTGAATAAGAAAAGCTCATTTTCATATGCAACATAAGCTATCAAACCCACTTGTATAAACTTACGTCAAAATCCACTTTCATGAAGCACAAACAAAAGAGATGATAAATCATAGAAATGTTGAAATTAAATAAAGTTAGAGAGCTTCATTAACCCTAAATTGAAGGGGTTTAGCTACTCATATGTGTTATCATACCAACACATGTAAGTTTCAACATTAGAAAGCAAAGAGAAGTAGAAATTAATTTTTAAACCAATTGCATAAATGTAAATCTAAGCTATAAACATGAATAAAAGAGAGCATAGAAATAAACATTAACATAAAAGTAAAGAGAAGAACGTAGAAAAGAAAAAAGAAAGAGGCTAAAAAACCATTTTTATTCATGTACCTTTGAGCTTACCGCTTGCTTGCTAATTTTCCTAAGAAAAAATGAGAGTAAAAAGATATTTACATGTACATAAGAGAGCTATTTATACATGCATAAAACTCTAATTCAATTTTTAGGGTGCTTTCCAAAATGTTTTTTAGGAAGTGTGGCCACCAAGTAACAGTTAGCCACTAATTAAACCATCATCAAATATGCATGAGGCTTTAACCTTCATTTAGTTATCCATTAGCTTATAATTGTAGATTTAGGTAATAGGGTAGGTGCGGTCCACCATGATCTTGTATTTGAATTATTTTCATCATCCTTCCTTTATATTCTCTTATGCATGCATATATCTTCATGAAACCCTCTTCCATATGCATTCAAATTTCTATAAAAATCATAAAAAATGTTCAAGTAAAAATTCTCAAATTGACACATGCACAAAAATGACCATTTTGCTCTTGTATGAAGATAATATATGATGATTTGAAAATAATTGAACTTTGGTTTAAACATGTTAAAATACCCAAATATGACATTTATTTAAATAAAAATAGATAAAATATGGATGTATATATATGCACATCATATATCCTTCATTAGCACGAGTTGCCATTTTTGTGATCTGTCCACAAATGTTTATTTGTATCGTTGTAGAGGAGATTTTATTTATAGAGATTGAGTGATAAATTTGGGCTACGCTACGCATAGCCTCAATATACATGATGATAACTCTATAGATGTCTTTTGGATTTGAATGTTAATTTTATGATTTTTGGATATGTAATTTACTCATTTGTATCAATTCTATGATTTCTGATTTGGTATGTTTCTTTATAATTGAGATGACATCGTTGATATCAGCATTGACTATGTCACGATCCAAATTCCAACGTTGGAAAATCGACATCCGTACTCCACTGTAGTTGAATGCCGCAGATTCAAACGTTGAAATTTGAGTCGTGCCGGAGCTTATAACACATTAAGTACAACACAGCGGAAGAAAATGAATAGCATATATCAATATACAACATTTGATACAATATCTGATACAACAGAATGATACAATGAATATTAATATACATCAGAGATACAAGAAATAGCAGCGGAAAGAAAAGATAACACTAGCAGCGGAACAAAATCTCCAATATAGTCTTCAAGAAAGAACTCCATCTTCAAAACACCAATCTAGCAATAGCTCGAACTCCCAATCACAATACACAAAGAAGAGCAAGTCTCGTCCGTAAAGGATTGCCAAATCCTAGGCTGAAAGCTATCGAATCTACACCTACTATTGATTATCTGAAAACCCCAACTCTAGACTGCCCGTGTGGGAAAATAGTGGGGACCCAGAGTTTAGAAAAGGAACAATAAACTCCAGGTCAGTCATGGGACTGGTATGAGCAAACAAAAATATTTGGTCTTTTAAAACAGACAACAAGAGAATTTTAAAATAGATCCCCAATGCTCTTTAGAAAATGAAACTACCATAAGGCCTCCCGCCACACACACAATGCAATCGCACACTTGGGGGAGATTTCCCCTTATGATAGTCAAATATGCTTACTACGAGAAAATTCTTTGATATTATTACTAGTGCATAGTGGAAAAAAATCTTTCGAAAGTATAATATAAATCCTATCCAGCATAGGTACCATGATGCTATGCCTACTATAGCTGCCATGTTAAATGGCAGGTTCTACAACTAAAACCGTACAAGGCTCGTATTTGAAGAATGGATTTCCAACAAATGGTCAGGCTAAGGAACTTCCTACTGCCACATAGGATCGCCTCTGGCGGGACGTCCCGAGAACTTAACGTTACGGTTAGATCTCTGCCAACACAAGGCTGGGTTACCTCTGTAACTAGGTAACTACTACACGAGCGTGCCATCCCCCGGTCCTTTGGGATCTTTATCCGAGGTACCTCTAATCCAACAACCACAAAGCAATCACAAAGTAATAGATCTGCAGTATCCACATGAGTAAGTATCTGGGCTCCATACCATGATACCACCCTTTACCAGAAGGGAATGACAAACCCTAAAGGGCGCGACCCTCATAACCTTGCCGCATCTTTCCTATTTCGACCATTTCCGGGGTATGAGGTCCTGATGCAGTCTCGTCCACAAAGCTACGCTTAATACAAAAGCCATGCTTTCATCACAAATGATCAATAAATGATCATCAACACACAGCAGCACTTAGCATGCCACACTACCAAATTTGGGAGTATATCACTGATAAATATCAACTACATAACCTCTGAGCTCGTACGTCTCAGAGAAGGGTGTTAAGCTAAGAGAATAAATTCTCCGCCACCAAACAGAAATGTATTTGATAGGAATCAGTTTAATATCTCAAAGTGTAGTGTCAGACATACAACCATACAAGTCTGTTCCGGGTTCGAACAGAACCGAAGGCACTTCCGAAGAAGCCCTTGCCAATCCGGGTGTCCCCAATCCCGATCGGACTTCCCATCACATAGCGAGAACTCTATACCGGAGCAACTCAGTGCAGAGTCAATCGACAGGTTATCCTATCGTTCTCGAAGACACCCGGTCTTCAACACCGGTCTTCAATTGCAATCCATAACGTCGTATCACTATTCGGAATGGGTTATATGACACAAGGTCCTCTCCCGGCTAAACCGAATAATGAGCGCCATATTTAAAAACATATGGATATGGGATTTCAGTTAAGTCACAACTTATAAAACCCAAAACCTTTCTTTTAAATGGTTAAACAAATTACCATTTTTTATCTTTAAACAAAAAGATTTTATTTCACAAAGTTCCCCCAGTTTCACAAAGATCTATTCATAGTTTTCGAAAAACAATTTCCATTCAAAGTTGGATTAACTCAATTAAACCTTTGAATTAAAGATTTATAGCTTTCAAAACACGTTCCCAAAGATTTATTCATAACTCAAAAAAACTATTTTCATTTTAGGCTTGAAAACCTTTTAACACAAAGTGGAAGTTCATTTCATATGCGAAAGCTTTTATTATTTGAAACAAATATATTTTTGTTTCAGAAAAATCCAATTTATACAAGTTGAAATCTTGGGTTAAGTTTAAATTCCAAAACATCACTTTTAAAATGGTTTAAAAACCCATATAAACCCATTTATAAGTTGAATACCCTTTTTAAACATAGTTTTCAAATCATAGAATTCAATTTCAAATATTGAATTCAAATTTAAATCAAATTATTTAAATTTCAAAACTCAATCGAGTTATTCAAAATAACTTTTATTTTTGAAATTCATTTTCAAAAGCTTTCAATTCTAAAACTATTTTGGATTCAAAAATCCAATTTTTAAAACTATTTCAAAATCTGTGACTTAACCCAATTCCACGTGCAATCCATATTTGTGTGTGTATAAGTGTGGTCCAGGGATTTTACACAATAAAAGTGCAACATCATCAATCATCACATATTTAATCATATCGATAAGCGTATAGCCCATAACGCTTATCTATATTCACAGATTCATAGATAAAGTAAATTATCAATCACAAAGATCTACCATTACGATTCGATGTGGGTGTCGGATAACCAACTGGAATCCGACTCCCTGTCGCATCGAAATCCAAATGTCATGTGACGGGTCAAGGGGTTGCATATTCATATAACAATATATACATTACAGATATAACATCTTTACACAAAGCATTACATAGCATCTCATCACATAACAAATATATCAATCCATCACATAACATCTAAATCAAACATCTATAAGTAAGATCAGTTAATTGTTTGAGTAATTCAAATCAGATTTAATTACTTATGAATAATTACTAATCCTGGTTAATTAATATTAATAAATTACAATTTATTTTGATTAATTATTTCTTTAGTCATTTATCGATTAACCTTTAGTAATGAGTTAATTATTCTTTAATTACAATTCATCAACTTTTACTTATTAAAGAATTTACCTTTGGTTATTTAATTAACCATTTAATTAATTATCTTTAATTAATTTAACCCTGTATTAATCAATTACCATTAAATTAATCGTCCCTAATCAATTACAAAAATTAATTAACCTTAAGTTAATTACAAAATTAATTAATCCTTAATTAGTAATCATCCCTTAATCACTTTCATTGATTAATTAATCTTTAATTAACCAATTATTCTTAAAATTAGTTACCTTAATTAATTAATCAATCACATGAATTGCTTAATTATCATTCTTCATTTATTAATTTTAAACTTTAAGTAATTAATTATCCTTGAATAAATTACCTTAATTAATCACATCGATTAATCAACCACTGATTAATTATATTTGGTAAATAACATCATCTTTTAGATTTCAATAAGAAATTACTCAAGATCTTAATTAGATTTTTTTTTAAAAGATAAACTATTTATCTTTATTTATTACAAATCATCATTTAAATCTTATTTTTAAATATCCTTTGAGATAAAAATTTTTTTTGTTATAACCTAATTTAACTGAAAATCTCTAAGAAAAACAAACACTAATTTTTTTTTTATATTTATTAACGAAAGATTAATACACTTCCTTAATTACTTTTTTTTTCACAATATTATATTTTCTAGAAAACACTTGTTAATTTACTTAATAAATTAACAAATATGTGATTTTTTAAATACCAAAACAATCTTGAAAGTATTCTCAACTTTCAATCCAAATCTTTAAAATCTTGTTTTAAAACCCTTTTTTTTGTTTTTTGTTGAAAACTTAATTTATATTTCTTTAAAACTTGGAAACTTGAGTTATAAAATTTTGTTTAAGCCCAAACAAAAAAGACAAGCCTGGACCTAAATTTAGTTATCACGAGGAAACAGGCCGAAGCCCAAAACTGAAGAGAAAAATAAAAAAACAAAACGCAAGGCCCATGCTCTTTCTTCCCCAAATAAATAGAGTTACAGATATAACGTTATGGCCGTGCACATGCACAGTACGCCGGAGCAACGGCGATCATTGCCGTGACCTCCCACACGTCACCTTCAATCCCCCAAATAACTCCGACCACCCAGATGATCCCGTATGGCAACGAATCAAAATCGAGCTGTTCGACTTCAAATCTGGAACCGAGCCTGACACTACCTTATCAAAACCTGGAAGAGAAAAACAGGTATCAACCCCAAACCTGTCAATGCCTCGCATCCGCCCCTCCGACCACCGTGACCCCTGGGACTCCAGCGTTGACTTCAACTACGGTCGAGCTTCCACTGCCCAAACCCCCATGCAACTCGATCAATTATATTAGCCGACAAGTTAAATTTTCTCAAACCCAGTAAAACTAGGGTTCTAGAATTCAAATCAAAATCACAACTTCAAAAACGAAATGCAACCGAATCTGGTAATTTTCCCTTCGTCCCCGATCCCTCCTCCACCTCCAGGAGCAATCACGACACCTCTAGACAATTGTGGCAATAGAAATACCTCAAAAGACACAATATAGTCAAAAGAGAACTACTCTTTGACTCTAGCCTTAAAAATTATAATTTTAGGTATAAAATTCATGATTTTGTATGATGTTTCAGATTAGAACCCTGAAACACAGAATCATTGTATTTGAATTTTCACTAATTTATTGTTTGATCAACTGTTTATAAAATCCAGAGATGATACTGGGTTATTTTAACCTAAGAAAAATTCTAAACTAAAGTTTATAATTAAACTAACAAGTTTCATTTGAGACTCAAGTTTAAACAGTGATTAGATCAAGAGGTTTGAATTTGAACAGATCAACAACTGGGAAGTATAACAAAGTAGACTCTGTATAAAAAAAAACAGACATGCATCATATTCAAATTTTCACACATACATCAAGCATTCCCACACATATATTCAGATAAAAAAATGCATGCAAACCACTTCACACATATATCAAGCAGAATAACATATATCAGAGAGGAAGGTAAATGCAGGCACTCATGCATGACAGATTTAAGGCCAAGCTTGCTCACCTGGAATTAAATGTTTGAAGGCAGAGAAGAATTTCTTTGAGCCTGTATATTTTTTTTCTTTTAATTTCTCTTGAAGCTTAAATCTGCAAAAGTTTGTAAATACAAAACTTTGTTCAAATTTCTATTGTATCTGTTACTTTCCCCATTAATAACAAACAAAAGAATTCATTTACTTACAGTTTTTTTTTTTGAATTTTCGTTTAAAGCTTCAAACTCTTTTTATTTTCAAAGCTGCAGACTTCAGATCTACATTTGCCTTGAATTTCTTTCTGTAACTGATGGATAAGATTGTTTAAATCTTTATTTTTTTATTATTGATTCACAACTCAAAATTCAATTCTTAAAAAGGAAGTGACTTGCCTTAAATTATCTCAGAAACCAACTGCACTTACCAAACTGAAGCTATCCCAGGTAAAAGCTTTTGACATCTGAAACTTGTTGAAGTTTTGAACTTGTATACTTTCAGATTTGTGAACTCTGATCTGCCCTTTTTTTTAAAAAACAAAACTGAAGCTCTGCATTGCTCAACAATGTTGACTTCAATTTGCATACTTGATTCAGATCTTTGATTTGGTTAATATTGATGAATTGAACTTTTCTTTGCTGTGAATTCATACTGAGATGATGATCAAAGAGGAACCCGAGCCTGGAACTTCTACTTGTTGAAACTGATGCTGTTGAAAAATCTTTACTTTCAGATTTGATTTATATCCTGTTGTTTAAAATATTGCTTCAGGTTGTAGCTTTGATTTTTGATTCTTGTTTGCACTTTACTTTTATTTCCTGGTTTTGTATATTTTGATTTCTTGAATGTTGAGATTTGAGATTCTCAAATCTGTTGTTTACTGTTGCTTAAGATTTTTTCTGAGATGTTAAATAATGGCATATGGGAAACTCAAAAGTTTCTTTGTAATTTTAAATCTCATTATTTTATTTTATTAGATATGGTGAATGCCATGTGTAAAAATTATCATGATTGTGAAATTCCAATGCAAGGTTCACTTCTCTACTCTATCTCCTTTATGTTTGTTTACATTTGTATGTGTATATATATAATGTTAAAAGAATTGTTTTTAGTCAACATCTACATTACATAAATTTCACCTTAATGATTTTAAAGGCCAAATGTTTAGTTTAAAAACATTTGTCTCAAATGTAGGTTCAAATCCCCAATTTTTTTGAATTAAATTTATTTATATCTATATATATACATATATTCATACATTTTCCTTTTATTTATTTATTTATTTATTTTATTTATACAACTTTTAAAAGAAAAGGATGGATTTAAATACTTTGATTTCATATTAACAAAGGATTACTTTTATTTATATAAGAAAATTTGACTTAAAAATAATATTTTGGAAAGTATGTACATTAATTTCTATTTTAAATTGCAACTTCCAATTATTAATATATTAAAAATTTAGGAAATAATTATCATTAACTTTTTTATAAATCTCAAATTCCCATTTATAATTCATTTATATAAATATACATCTTATTTTTCCTAAATCCAATATTTATTTGTAAGCTACTTACACTTAAATTTCTAATTAAATTTCTATTTATAATCAAAAATTATTCATTTATTCTAAAAATTTTCTAATTAATTCACAATTTATTTTCAAAAATAAATTTAATTTCCAAATTAAACTTGGTGCATTTTCAGGAATGTTACAGACTATCTCTTATATATAAGTTATCTGGGTGACGATTGCTTTGATGATTATTTATGGTTTATATATATATATATATATACACATATACATATATATATACATACATACATATATATATATATATATGTATATGCACGCGCGTGTGTGTTATTATTTAATGATTATATTGTGCTTCCATTATTGTTACCTTTGATTAGAAATAGTCTGACCCATGCGCTATTTTAATAATACTCGGGTCTGTCCTTTTTAAGTACAAGGACATTGAGACCAAGTTGTATTATTTAGGCATAGAGGAGATTAGTTATTTAGTATTGTTGTATATTGGTTTGTATTATATAGACTCATGTATGTATATGATCTGGTAGTGTACATTATACTTTGTATATTGTATGTTTTATATTATTGACGCTATTGACTGTGTGATCTCTATTATATATTGTACATGATGCATTACTCTGTCCTGGAGTCACATGTATCTATAACTTTGTACAAATACTGTGTAAATATAGATGAATTATACATTTGACGTCTAAATGCATACCAGTGTTAGTCGAAGTGAATATATACGTATGTACCCCATATTGCCTCATTCTCCATATCATTGATAGTATTATATTATAATACTCATGGATATTATGGGTACAGAGGTAGGGTGTTAAAAAAGTGGTATCAAAGCATGTTTCAAGACATTACATTGTATATAAGAGACCAGACTCGAGACATTAGATGAGACTTAGAGTCCCCGTCCCTTTGGATGTATTGGGAATTTAATTTATAGTCAGATATAATAGGAGTATATCTATATATTACATAGTATATGATGATTATTCTATATGTATAAGTTATTTGGATTTTGATATTATGATTATGAATGTAAATGTAAAATTATTGGCTTTGTATTACTAAATATTGAATTGTCATGTTTTGGTTTGTTTTTATCAGAGTGAGCAGTGGAATGTTCCCGCTAAGTATCTTAATTTAGTCTCCTATGATTATTTGATAATTACAAGTTGTGAGAATTGAAATTGATTTTAGGATTTTAAGATGTGAAATGCTAAAAGTTAAATATTATTTTGAAAGACACTTTTATTATTGGAAAAACGACATTATAGAAGGAATTTAGAATTTTATATTTTCGTTTTAGGACATTTAAGGAATATCTTATAAAAAATGAATTTTAAATTAAGTTTGAATAGAAGAGGAATGAATTTTTTTTTTGTGTGTCTATAGACACACACGCATGCTATTTGAAAAATGAAATTATTTGAAATGAATAGTTTTGAGAATTTGTAATTAATTTTCTTTGGTTAGAGTTTTGTAAAATAAATTTAACTGATATGAATAAGTTTATTATGATTGGCCTATCAAAGATTACTCCTTATGGGAAATTGTGAGGATGCAACTTTGTTAAGGAGGATGTATGTGATAACTCATTTTTTAAGTAATGTATAATTTAAATTAAGTACATCTATTTGATTGATAAAATTGGAACCTAAAGATTTATTTGATAAGTTGAATTTGAATTATTTAATAAAAGGATTTAATTTATAAAAGGAGATTTAAAATTTAAAATGTCAAAATGTAGGGAAAAGTACTATAGAAGCAATATAATTAAAATATAGTCTTTGTTCGATAAAGAAATGAATTTAAGAATTTGGAACTTGAATTCTTTGTACGTAAATGAGTATTAGTTTTATAAACGTGAAAATAAAAGTTTATAAAAATAAAATAAAATTAAATAATTGAAATATAATAATTTTTTGAAACTTGAAATGAATTTATGTATATATATTCAAACTAATTAGAATCTAGTTTATTAATAATAAAAAGTGTGTGTGTGCACACACACTTATTTATTCTATACATTTTTAAACTCTTGCCCATATCTTTCAGTCCTAAATAACTTGGACCCAAATCATATTCCATAATTCTCCTTTCCACTTCACAAATATACATATATGCAAGTCTATTACTGGAAGGGAAGAGTACTCGAGAAACCAATCAAACCAATTTTCAATATTTTAGAAAATAAAAAACAAGTTGAACAAATTACTATAATTCATAAAATTTAAATATATGGTCCTCAATGCTATTTTGTACCAGTGACATGAAGCAAATATGAGGTTGTGGTGAGAAGAGTGAGTACGTTCATGTAGAGAAGTGGTGGTCGAAGAGGGATACATGAGTTCTGGTGAGTGGTTTTCATGCTAACGTAACAATGCTTAATCTCATTCATTTTGATATATGAATTTCATGTGTCATCGTAGGTGATCCACTGTTTGAAGATGATCTTTGACCAGTGGAACTATGGAGGCTACCGATGGACCGATCCTTGGCGATTTTGCTATGTCTGTAAGCGTGTGTGTGTTCTTCTTGGTAAGTGTGTGCATTTTAATGTCTTGCATGTGTGCATGTATCAGTGTATATAGTGTGTGTTCGTATTACTTTAGTGTTTGTTGAATATGGATTTACACATACACACATAACTATTAGTGATGTTTGATTGTAGCCAGTGTATTCTTCTTCTCTTGCAATGAAGTTTAATCTTTATGTGTATTCCTTTAGTTTACTGATCTTTGTCCCATTTATGATCTTTCATTAGCATTCCTATATATCCAATCTAAGTATGAGTGGGTGGGTGGGTTTGAGTGTTTTGCTGTATATATTTGGTTGTGCTTGGGTGAAATTGCTGTTATGTATGTGCCTGTGACGTGTGACGTGTGAGTTTATATTTAAGTGTGTGTTATGCGCACACGCGCGCGCGCGCACACACACACACATATATATATAAGTGTGAGTGCCCGCATGTGCATAAATGTGTACATGTAGCAGAGAGAGCGTGCGTAGTGTGCCTGTGTGCTAGTGTGTTCTTGGATATGTGAGTCGTCTTAAATATAGGGGTACATGATTTCTTATATATATTTATAAAAGTGTGTTTTATATATAGGTGTGTACAGTATTTTGAATGTGAGGTGGAGTGAGTGTGCGTGTTCCTTTTAGTGTGGATACATTTAGTGTATTTTGATGTGTGCATGCATTCTAGTGTATTTTGATGTGTGCATATTAGTATATATGCATACTGGTGTGTGCGCATGTATTATATAAATGCGTGGTTGCTGCTGCTAAAGTAGTGGAGGTTTTCCTCCCTTGTTTTGCGTATGATAATGCATTGAATACCTGAGGCAGTGTTTTAAAGACCCAACTCAACCTCGGTTCGACCATGGTTAACCTTGAACCTTAAAGCGTTACGGCGCCCAAAATAAAATACACTGGGCTTGTGTGGACCCATGGTTTAACTCTGTAACCTTGAAAAAACCACTTGAACCCAACCCTTAAAACCGCAGTTCTAAAAATTGAATAATACGGAGACTGGCTTACAACTTTCCAGTTTTCTATCCTTCTAATTTTTTCACCTAATTCTTTTTCTTTCAAACCTTAGATTTATATTGGACAACACGTCGTAAGACTCACAGCTACATTTCTAACGCAACTACCAATTTTCCGGATCTAATAGGTATTGGTCCTTCTGATTTAATCATTGTGTAAATTATGATTCCCAAATTGTGGATCTTCACTTTGTTGTTACAACCATATTAGAATTTTGTAAAATATGTAAACAAATATGATGAGATGCATTTTGTTACTTTGGCAGTGTGCTGGAAACTAAAAACTACGTAGCTGCTGGTATCAAAAAATTTAGTATTAGAATTTTATGCACTTCGTTAGTATATTTTACAAGTGGCAGCTAAAAAATATAAGATGAAGAACATGTTGGAAAACAAATAAGTCTTTGCTTGGAAGCACAAGTACAGATATCATTTGTCAGTCTCTGGTTTCTACCCATAAATAGAATGAGCTCTCTGTTTTCCAACATTAAATGGGTTTAGTAATCATAACTGTGTAATTTAACATGCTTCGCTTTGCAACTTTTGACGGTGCTATTGCTTTTTAAATAATAACAGAATGTTATACAATCCAAGTTCGGCTGAAGAAACTAATCTTCATAGCATTGAAAGCACCATACTCAATCAAGTAGAGTTAAAACTGATCTTGCATGTCAATATTACACAGAAATAATAGTTGATGGGCATTCAAAAATAAATGTATGTTTTCCAATAATGTTTTCAAAGGGGGTGAGATTCGTCGCTTCAAATATCGTATTTCTGGTTCATTCAGAGGAGGATGTGCATCTTATACACGTGTGACTGATGAAGTTTAACATGTAATGAAGTTGAATATTGAAAGCAGAGATGTTTCTAAAAAACAATTGCAGCAAATATTGCTAGGGATTGTGCTTTTCGTAACGAATAAGAAGGCGATTTACTTTCTGGTTCAGGGAAAAGATTAACAACTACTAGCGTATAACCTTCAGGTTTTAACAATTTGTTGAGTCCTGGGTTTATGCCAAGAACCACCTCTGGTTGTTAACTAACTATAAAAAATGTACTTCAAGGCCAAGCAGTAAAGGATGTAGTAGGTCTAGCCGTTGCAAAGTGGTTCTATGATACATCAATTCCCTTTAAAGATGTAAACTCAGTGTTGTATCAACCAATGATTAATGTCATTACTAGTTATGAAAAAGGATACGAAGGACCAAATCATTATGCATTGCATGGAAAATTATTAAAGAATTGTGTCGAACTAGTCAACGATTAAATAAGAAATATCGCGATACATGGAAGGAAACTGGTTGTACATTGATGGCCGACGATGATCAAAATGATAGAAGTTTGATTAACTTCTTGGTTTACTCTCCTAAAAGGTACATTAATTTGAAATTCATAATTATTATCTCTCTTATATCTATAACGTTTGATACTGAGTTTATGATTGTTGACAATCTAGTACATATTTCTTCTACAGGTACATTATTTCTAAAATCAGTTGATGCATCGGCTGCTTCTAAAACAGTTTCAATGCTTTTTGGCTTATTTAACGAAATTATTGTATCAACAGGGGCCCAAAACATAATGCAAGTTGTAACAGCCTAAAATTTAATAAATATTTCATTCTTTTAATTATAAAACTTTGGGGTTTATTATATAAAAATCTAAAATTTTAAAATTGATTAAAACATTTTCCAAATTTTTAATTAAAGGATAAGATTTCTGAAATTTTGACTTTGGTTAAAGATTAACTCTAATTGGAATTTTTAAAATTATAAATTTTATCTATCAAACTCTAATTTCAAATTCTTTTAATTCAACTGAATTATTGTAACAACATTTATACTTTGCTTTTGTCTTTTTTAAAAATGGATTATCTACCTTTTTAAAATTAGTAATATTTTGTTTTACTTATTTACATCCATTTGAATAATAAATTTCCTTGTAAATGGTAATATGAATCAGAAGAACGTAAACAAATTTCATTTTTTTAGTTAAATAATAAATTTCAAAATTTATAGTGTATTAATAAACTGTTTAATTACGCGTTTAAAAGACACGTTATTTGATGGAATAAATAACGTATAAGCGTTACTTTTGTATAAATTTGGGTGTATATTATTGCGGTTGTAGTACGCATTCTTAAAAATTCGTACCACAGATATAAATAATTAATTAATTTGTAGATGTCCAATTTTAAGTGGTAAATGAAAAAATTTCCTAGCCTATTAATTTCGTTTAAAAGTTACCTAAATTCGCATGTAAACGTTACCTTTTCCTTTATTTTCAATTGTTCTAAAATTGGTATGAAATCTTTGATTTCCCATACTATTTAAATTTTATTTGCTTGCCGTTTCCTTCTTTCAATAAATCAACGCAAATTACTCCCTTTAAGTGTAAAACGTGCCTCACCATTTAACGCAATCACTTTGGTGTAAAATTTAAACCATTTCTCCTCTGTTGAACAATAAGTCACGATCAATAAGATTTATAACATGCTAAATTTACGTGCCATTCAAAAACAAATTTTATTAATTCTTGCGTTTTAAACTATGAAGTTTGCATCTTTTAATCAAACACGTTCAAAATTGTTATTTCTTGCCTTTGACCTCTCCCACATAAATGTATGCAGTTATTTCCCTTGCCATTCTAACAAATATTGCCTAAAATTTTCGCACGCCTTGAATTGGCGTTTCTCATTTTATCATTTTGCCTGCGTTTTTAAATTAATAAATCAACAAAATTGACCTCTTCATAAAGCAAACATCACGCAGAATAATCTCCTGACCATTTAAAAATGATTTCTTGCCATATTTTTTTTCCTTTACGTGAATTGCACAACTTCTCTTATATAAATGAAAACTCATGATCACAAATTCCATAACCGTTCACATTTTTAAATTCTTGCCATAGTTCCCAAAAATCAACGCAATCAATTAATTGCTTGCCTATTTCTTTCACACCAAAATCATCGCCTGTTTACATCTTTTAAATAATCACGTTCTTTTTTTTTCTTTCCATTTACCGTACCTAAAGTAATTTATTTCTTGCATTTTTAACAAACGCAATTATCTCCATCGTGCGCCTTCTTTAAATTATTATCTTAGCTAAATAAAGAATTTAATCCGTAGACGTTCCATTTTTCTTGCCATTTCTTTTGTAAATCAACGAAATAAATTAATCGTCGTCTACTTTCACCTTAAATCAGTGCAAGATTTTATTTATTAGAGTACGTTCAAAAGTTCATTTATCTCTTGCAGTTTCTCCCTCTAAAATCACGCAAGATACCCTATGTAAATATTCCAATCACAGGTATAATTGTTTTAAATCAATTCTTGTCGTTAATTTGCTAAAATCACTCAACCAATTTAATTATAAAACACAACCTTTAATAATAAAGTGAAATCATTTGGTTCTTTTAGCAATCTAAAATTTGAATTCACTTGCCATTTTTTTTCCTGCATTGATTTTTTGCATGCCCAAAAACACGCAACCCACTATATCAATTCATAACCTCTCATTTACATTTACATTACTGCAAGCTCATCTTTAAATACGTAGCACATTTGCAACAATTTTATTCATTTTCTTCCGTGTCGTGCTAAAGCTTCAAGTAGCATCAGGTACATAGCTGCATCCCTTCTTCCTTCTTACTTTCCTCTTTCTTTTTTTAGTTTTTCTCTATTTCCTATTGTTTGTTCCACCGTGCTCGGCTACTCCGCCACCACCTTTCGCTCCTTGTTTTGTCACCGACCTTACACCATCAACCATCCCGTGACTTTGTGCTGGCCAACGTTCGAAAAAAAACAAAGAAAAAAAAGGGGAAAACAATGTATGTGCCACCTTTTGAAATCAGCCTATAGGACTAAATCTCGAGTGCATGCACGTATATAGGCTTGAGCCACCTAAGTTTAACCCTGCCTTAATCTGTTTCAAATGTTTGTGTTTCAGGCTTTGAAAAATAATAATAGAGAAGGGAGCCGCATCATTTTGCATTTTGCTCATGCATGATTGGGTCGTTAGCCACTGACTTGACATGCTACTGCATGCGTTCAGTTTAAATAAAATAAATAAATAAACAAAGGTAGAAGTAAATTATGCATACATGTCAGGAATGAATATATGGGCAAGCATAGTATTGTGTTGTCCAACTAGAGACTAGGTTGAAATTACCCTTTTGCTTTTCTGAAGTAGAAAATGTGCGCCACCTGTAGCTTGTGTAACCAGTTATCTATGCCATGACGTGAAGTCTCAGGAGTGCATGCATTCGAGTTTTGAAATTTGGCAAGGGTCGTGCCTTTTTATAAAAAAAGAAAAAGATATTATAATAAGAGGGTGAATAGAGTAGTAGGGAGCCACCTGTGCATGTGAGTAGAACATCCTGAGCATTAGCGTGTTAGGATATATAGTGAATATAGGTCGGTAGATACATACATGAATAACAGTCTTTATGCACTATGAACAGAACCATATGAAGTATTGTATACTAAGAATAATTATGAAGTATTAATACGTAAACCACATGTTGCACTTAGTATAAAAAATAAAAAATAAAAATAAAAAAAATAAAAAATAAAAAATAAAAAAAAGGAATGAATGAACAAGCCGAGCCTTTGATATGTGGGTCAAGTCGTGTGGTGAGTGGTCGAGCCGTTGTGTCAATTTCCTTTAATTCAATCTTGTTTCAAATTTGCCGTGTTCGTGATAAGATTCGAATACTTAGTTTTATTTAATTATTTTGTTCAAGATTTGAATCAAGTCGTTGCATCCACTGAAAATTGATCGTGTCTTCTGTACTCTTCTTTCCGGGTAGATATCGTTGTTTGAATAAATTCTGCAGCTTCGAGAATGTGAGTATTCTCACCTGACAAACGTACTTATATATCCGTGAATTAATAACAAGTGCAATTGTAGAATAAAATTTTATCTCATTTTATTTGACTGTTACATAAATTGATGATGTTAAAAATCCTGTTATTAAACCTATACATTATCAGTTATATTAGATACTGTTTTATTTCTGCTGTTATACTATTTATTAATTTACCGCTTAATCCCACTGCTAGTTCCCTGTAGAATAGAAATCGTTACAGGCTGAAATAATAGGCCTGAACGATATTTATTTTATTCATTTATTTATTTAGTTATTTATTTAACTGGGATTGCGGGTTTGAAATGATAAAACCCGGATTTTCTTTATAAATTACGGATTGAAATGATATATTATCTGTAGCACTTGACCTAGGTTAGAAAGTATTATACAGACCCGTGGTTATATATATATATATATGTATGTATAAATTTTCAACAATTGTTAAATATTTGTAAAATTAGAATGTATAATATTTTGTTTAAATTTTGATTTAAAATGATTCTTAAGCATAGTTATATTTTAAAGTTAAAGATGTAAATAAATAAAAGTTAAAAATTTAAAGTATAAATTTCTCTTGTAAATTTGGATTTGTAAAATAAATGGAATTTTAGCTAAGAAGTAAAATATGAAATTTGTTATAACTTGAATACAAAGCGAGGATAAGTTTTCTATGAATTAAATAGTTAAATTAGTGAAATATGGAAGTTGAAATATAACTTGATTTAGAAATGGGAGGCTTGTTTTGAAATAAAGGTAAGATAAGAAATTAATTGGAAATTTAGTTATTTTGGAAATGGCAATTTAACTTAATTATTAAGTAAAATTCATAGAAAATGTGTACTTGATTTTATATAAAGTATAAAAGTTAGATATATACTTGAAGAATTTACTTTATAAAAATCATAAATTATTGAGAAATTTAAATGACTATTTAAAGTGGAAATTTTGATTTGTTTAAATAAAAGGTTTAATTTTGCTGAAATTATATTGAAATCTAAATTTTAATTTATAAAATTTATTATAAAGGATATTACCGCACTTTGCAAGTGTTGTAGGATATACAATTGGACTAAGGCTAAACTTTTGGGATTTTATATTTTATTTTGTAAGAAAAATAACTTCACTTTTAAATAGTTTCGAAAGTAGCATTTTGATTTAAATATAAACTATTTTAGATTCTTTAGCGTCTACTTCTTCATCTCTCCCTACAAACGTCTCCAGCATCAAACCTTCGTCGATCCCACCAATCTCCTATGTCCCCAGTAAGTACATTACCACCCCTGTGCTTCCTATAGCCGATGGGCCTATTGCCATCCCTACCCACCTTCCACCAGTCCACTCCTCCATCCTACCATCTGTTCCCAACAAACCTCTCTTCCCCGAACCCAACTCCGAACACAAGACTACCAGGACCTATGCTCAGGTGGTAGCGGCGACACCTCGGCCTCCCCTTCTGCCAAATCCCCCAGCCAAGCGCCGTTCACCCTTACCGGTTTTTAGAAATGTGCGTCACACGATTGAATTCTTGAAGTCGAAAAGCCGCTGGCTACGTTGTGCGGGCCTAAGACACATGGAAAAAAACTGCAGGGACGCTAAGATTTGCTATTATTGCGGATATTTTGGGCATCCTCATTCTCACTGTCCCGATAAGCCCATTAAGGTCACTCACCCACGCAAATACAGCTCATCCCATCCCCTTCCCAATAATATTAATTCCAACTCATCCCGGTGGGTCCCCAAGTCAAATCCTACAACAGCCTTTCAGAACCTATCCCGCTTCCCAACGCACCCCTCTCCCCCTCCAGTTCCCAATAACCTGCCTCAGTCAACTTCTCATACTCACAATTCAGAAAACAATTCGAAAAAATTTCGACGAATGGAGCCATCTCTTCTCCTCACCGTGGAAATTATTAGCGGAGTCTGGTCGATTGACTCACTTCACCACGCCCTCACCACCAACTTCCATCACCAGAATTGGCCCATGTGGCTCCTGACAAATAACAGCTTTATATTTGAATCCCCCTCATATGCACTTCGTGATCAGATTCTCCAAAGATCAATCATCAAAAGAACAAATGCAGTAATTCAATTTCAAGCATGGCATGAACCAGAGATCCCAGCCCCACCTCTGGATCCGCTGGCATAGGCTCGGATCTCTGGCTTCCCAGAACTCTTCCGATTCAACTCGGACGCCATCTCTGACGCAGTCAGCCCTGTGGGTAGATTCCTGGCGCAGGATGACTGTGAGTGGGCAAATCTTGATCACCGCTTCTTGTATATCAAGATACAATTTTACAGTGCCATCAGTACCCCATCCTCCTTCGTCGCCATGGTGAACAATGTGGCATATCCCCTTACCATAGAGAAATGGGAGCATGTTTATCCCAACAGGAGACCCGAAAATCACTTGCTTGGCCTGGACTACGAAAAGGATTTTCAGTTTTTTGACAAACACATACCGATTGCCAACTTGGATTCCGAGGAAAGATTCGATGTCATGAACTATGAGCCCCACTTCTCTGGCCCCATTCCGGCTCCTGTCCAACTCACCGATCAATCGATAGAGGTTGTGGGTCCAAGAGGCTGGGACCCCTGGCCGGCTCAAGAACAAGCATGGAATCCATATGCTGACCCAGATCTTTCAACCCCCTATCCTCAACAGCTCTCTCCTCTACCAGTAAACCGCACTTCACCCCCCTCCCAACATAACACTATACCCCCTCCTGTTGCCCATCTCCTTACACAGACACTCCCTGTTCCACAGTCCGATGAACAAGGCCCCTTGGTCACTCCGACGACTGTTCACCGGAGTTCTAGACTGGATAAAGCGGCTTCTCATCCTGGTAGTTTCTTCAAACACGTTGTTTTTTCCTCCATTAATAAAAGTTTAAATAAAAAAATGGCACGTTGCATGGGCGTGAGTTTGCTTGATGAACACTACACTTCCATGCATGCACTAGAATCAGAGCGTTTGTCGTTATCCTAATGAAGCTAATTTCCTGGAATGTAAGGGGGCTTGGGGACCTTAGTAAAAGACATTCTGTTAATCGCATCATTGCCCCCCACAAAATCGACATTCTATTTCTGTAGGAATCTAAATTATCTGACCCCTGTCCCAATATTCTTAGACAAATAGGTGGGACATCCCTTTCGGGTTGGGCCTACCTAAACGCTTTAGGTTCTAGTGGAGGCATTATTACAGCCTGGAATGAATCAGTGTGTTCCCTCTGCCAAACCTTCAATAACCCATCAGCCTTACATGTAGCCCTTCGCCACTTGCAAACTGGAAGGATATTCTTCTCCTCCAACATCTATGGCCCACTTAATATTCAAGATCGAATCGACCTATGGAGAAATTGCCTCTCCTTCGCCTCTCACATCAATGGCCCTTGGGTGGTTTGCGGAGATTTCAACACCACCCGCTCCTCTATAGAAAGAAACTCGGGCAACCTTTCCCAAGACTCAGAATCCTTCAACTCCTTCATCAACCAGTGCTCCCTAATTGACCCACCTATCAGTAACCGCCTATTCACCTGGTCTAACCGTAGATCGGACCCCTCGTTGGCTAAACTTGACCGCTTTCTCTTCAACCCTGCCTGGGACGACTTTTACCCTCTCTCGGTGATCTCTGGCCTAGCCACAACCATTTCCGATCATTGCCCTCTCCTCCTTGACACTGGTTCTCCTATCTGCCATAATAGACCCTTCCGTTTTGAGCGACTCTGGCTTCTTGAACCGTCATTTGACAATTTTATCAAAAATATCTGGTCTCAGCCTTCCAACATTTCCTCTGCCACCGCCAGAGTTGTTGCCAAACTTCGATCTCTCCGCAAGATCATCAAACCCTGGGCTAAGTCTGTCTGGGGTTCCATTCGTTCGCGTATATCTTCAATCCAAGAAGAAATCCTTGACTTAAATATTCTTGAAGAATCGTCCCCTCTTACCGATTCGGATCGAACTCGGCTAAAAAATCTGGAATCGGAACTGGAAAGGCTGATGCTGCAGGAAGAAATTGGATGGAAACAGCGGTCCAAAGTGAATTGGATTGAAGAAGGAGACAAAAACACTGCTTTTTTCAACCGCCTTGCTAATGGCAAACGCAGGTCAACTTTCATTCCCGAAATCATCCACAACGACTACCATATCACAGATCAATCAGACATCCTCAATCTTTTCTCTTCATATTACCGTAGCATTTTAGGCAACCGTCACCCTCCTATCCCACTCATTGACTGGAATCTGCTATACCCCAACAGTCCCCCAATCCCCATCGATCAGCCATTCTCAGAAGCAGAAATCTGGGCTGCTTTGAATGACATGTCCGACAACAAAGCCCCGGGTCCAGATGGCTTCGGCCCATTTTTTTCAAGCATTACTGGGATACCGTCAAGGCAGACATTATAGAGATGTGCACCGAATTCCACGATGACCCAGCATCAGTGGCCTGCTTCAATCACGCCAATATCATCCTTCTCCCCAAAACTCCTGGAGCCTCCACCCTCCCATCCTTCCGCCCCATCAGCCTCTTGAACACCACCTTCAAAATCATAACCAAGGTCGTTTCCAACCGCCTTCAATCAGTCATCGCCCCGCTAATTGGTATTGAGCAATCGACGTTCATCCTGGGACGTGGTCATTTCTCAAGAACAATAGCTAAAGGCCCCGATACTACCACTTGGATCTGGATTGTGTAGCGTCTACATAAGAGGTCATCTCCTTCTGCCATCAATCTTCAACGCCAGGTATTCTACTTAAATTAGATTTCTCTAAGGCTTTCGACTCAGTCAACTGGCAATTCTTGTTGGATCTCCTGAAACATAGAGGCTTCCCCCCGAAATCGTGTACATGGATCCATTGCATTCTCAACACCAGTTTCTCCACAATTTCGATTAATGGTGCTTCCGGTAGCCTAATTAAGTCCGCTCGAGGTCTGCGTCAGGGAGACCCTCTCTCTCCCCTCCTCTTCACCCTTGCCGCAGATGTCCTTAATCGTATGATCAAACTTGCAATCTCAAACAACCTTTTTGATGGTATCAAACTCCCCAACTCGAATCTGACCATATCCAACCTCCATTTTGCCAACGATACTATCCTCTTTGCCTCCCCCAACGACACTCATATTCGTTGCCTTAAAGTTACCCTGTACACTTTTGAACTAATATCTGGCCTCTCCATTAATTTCAACAAAAGCTCCATCATCATGCTTGGCAACTCCGATCACCTTGGGCCTTCTTTCTCCAAATTACTCAATTGTAAATTATCGCAGTTCCCGATCTCTTATCTGGGTATCCCCCTCCGCCCAACGAAGCTCCTCAAAATAGACTGGTTCCCCCTCATCAACAAAATCGAAAATAGACTCTGCTCCTGGAAGGCACACTCTCTCTCCTCCGCCGGCCGACTAGTCCTCGTTAAGTCAGTCCTATCAGCCATTCCCACTTATTGGATGTCGTTTTACACGCTGTCTACATGGGTAAGAAATAGAATTGATATGATTAGAAGCTCCTTTTTATGGAATGGGGGTCGAATTAAGAAACTGGTGAATTGGCGGACTGTTTGCTTGCATTCCAATAATGGTGGACTTGGTATTGTTGACCTGCATCACTTCAACCTCGCGCTTCTGGCTAAATGGCTATGGCGTTTTCTTTCTTCAGGTTCTTTCCTTTGGAAATCTTGGATTTCCTCGCGCCACTACGCTTCCAACCCCCACCTGGCCCTCCACCTCACCCCCACCATCAAACCATCTCCCTTCTGGTCTGGCGTCCACTCCACCCTCCCCCGAGTTAAGTCTCTTTTCCATGTCAAAGCTGGTAATGGTGAGAACTGCCTCTTCTGGCTTGGTACCTGGCACGGTCAACTTCCACTTTCCTCTTCCCTCCCCAACCTCTTCTCCCTCTCCCCCTTTAGCCACGTTTCCATTTCCAACTCCCTCCGCCTTGGCACCGATCACTTCCTTCCTTCATCCTATTTTGACCTCTCTACTTTTGCGGAGCTCCTCCAACCTGCTTCTATCCTTCGCTCCATCCAACTTGCCCCCCAACCCGATAAGTTCCTCTGGGCCCCTAGCCCTACAACCGGCTTCTCAGTCTCCTTCTGCTACTCCTACCTTAACAACCCTAGACGCCTCTTCAATTTCCCCAGACTGTGGAAGTGCAGACTTCAGCCCCGTATGGCATTCTTCCAATGGTGTCTCATCCAAAACCGCATCAATACCAGAGATAGGCTCTTTCGTTTTGGCATCGTGCCGAAGTCCTCTTGCATTTTTTGCTCTACTGTAACAGGAAGTATACAACATTTATTCTTCGACTGCGATTTCTCCTATAGAGTCTGGACGGCAACATCCACTCACTTACTCGACTACGTCCCAACTATCACCACCTTTTTTGATCATTGGCAGTATAATCCCCCCAACATTCACCTGGATCCCTTTGTAGCTGTCTTCAGTTGGTGCATTTGGGTTGAACGTAATGATCGGGTGTTCCATGGTACCAATCCTCACTTTGAGAGAGCATGTAGGCGTACTATTTATTTTTACTCTCTCTCAACAGGGCATAGCTACTCTGCACCGTTCAGGCTTAGACTGCCATACTCCACCACTTCGCCGAAGGAATCAGCTGGTAGCACTTCTGCTGATCCTATTGGCCGGCATCATAGGCAGCAACTGTAGTCCCCTGTGCGCAAATTGTCTGTTTGTCTATACTTGTTCTGCATTACTATGTTGTAGTTGACTGTTCTCTTATTTTGTGTTGAAAGACTACGTTGTAAACTCTCATCATTTTGGCCATCGATCGGGCCTGTCGATCGCGCTACTTATATATTTACTATTATCTAACCGGCTGTGTAGCAGCACGCTACACATCCGTCTTGCTCAAAAAAAAATAACGTTGGTTGTTAAAGAGACCGGGATCAAATATGGGTATACTCTCTGTCGATACCGAAAACCACTTCGACAACCGTGTACGTGGTGGAGATTCCAGAATGAAGTAGGATAGTGGTGACGTTTCCTTTGAGGTAAATACGTGGACTCGACTCCCGTGAGTTGGCATAAGGTGGCTAAAACAGGAGCGATTGACGGACTAATGAGGTAGCACCTTTGATCGGATGCACTTCTTCATATTCCATTCTATTACTTTGTGATTGTTTGGTGCGCACCATTGATTTGAGAGTGTTATTCGAGGTGGGCGGTAGTAGCAGCTACGCGTTACCACCGGTCCGGATGCGTAATTGGTATATCTACCCTGGCATTGCCTAGTTGTGCTGTGTCACCTACCATAGCGAGCCTTGTACGAGTTTGGTTTTCTCCTGTAGCCCGTGTGGTATCCTCTGGTGGCTTCCCGATCAGGAGGGACTATGATATTGGATGGACTACTGGGACTATTACATGTTAAGAGGAATATTGGGTCACTCCTTAACGCTATTTAAAAGCAAGTTTATTTTACTAATAGACACTATTATAATAGCGAAGTATTACTATATAGTAAATAGTTTAACGGATCCTTAGAGGATGGGCGGTCCCAAGCATTCTTTAAGTTACTTGTATTTTATTACAGTTTACTTGAATTAGCTTACATCGTATAAGTATGTATGTCCTGACTCGAGTGTTTATGTTTTAATTTACGCTCGGATCAGCCTGAGTTTCTGTTCAGACTTCACTCCGGAGCTTGGACTTCTGCTGATCATCTCTTTTCAAGCTGCCGTCAAGTGTCTGTTCAGTTCTTATTAGGCTTTGTAATCAAGACAATCTAATATTGAGATTTTCTATGGAGATTTTAAACTATATTTGGTTTAAGACTATGTACTTTATACTTATTTTGAGACTATTGATAGTTGCTTCATGAACCACTAAGTTATTTTTATATTCCGCTGCGAGTATTCTGATTCTGTGTCTATGATTATGTGATTATTTATTTACTGTATATTTTGAGATTTGCCAAATTTTATTTACAATGCGGTATTCTGAACAATTCAAGTCCGACATGTGCGGATGCGAATGGTTGGAAATATCAGGTCGTTATAGTTTGGTATCAGAGCCTTGGCTCTAGGCAAAACTTAGAATGTATGGTAAATTTGATTTACAGAATCACTTTCATTCAATCTCTTCCTTTTGATTCGATTTTCTTTGAATTTTGGAACGTTCCTTGCGGTTCCAAAGTTCATTCGTGTCCCTCACTATTCATCTTCTTTCGATTCTGAGTATCCCATAACTCCATTTCGGATGATCTTTATAGTGAATTGGCAGTCTCGCCAATATTCTAATAAAGGGGTGAAACTCCTTTACAATTGGCATTGATTCACCAGAGATTTATATTTATCCTCGGTTTAGATGCTAGTATCTTTGGTTATTCCGAACTCTATCTCTTCAGATCGAATGTAGATTTACCCCAGAAAATCCACATCAATCTTACTCTTTAAGTCACGGTTGACCAGGTTAAGGTTGCCCGCGATTTATATAAACTTATCCAATTCCTTATTCTGTTATTTAAACATCGGATCTTCTGATTCCAACTCTTTAAATCAATATTCTCTTTGATTTGAGTCCATCAAATTTGAATCTTTATCCTTGTTTTGAAAAATTTATTCCTATATTTGGAAAAAAATCTACTATTATATATAAGTATAATTTTCAAAATTTTTATAATTAATTTAACTAGTTGTCAAGAGATAATAGTCTTTGATTTTATTCATGGTTTTGTAAACCAAGGGTTTTGTCTCATATAAATAATTGAACTATAAACAATGGTTATAAATTAAATTGGAAACAGAAATGAATTTAAAACTAGAGCTTTAATTCCCGATGGTTTCAAGCCTTTTGTTTAAAGTTTTAAAAGGATATATTATTCAAATTATTTTTGAATAGAAATTTGTTTCCAAAGAATTTTAATGGTTTAAAAATCAGCGCTCTTCTCTTTATTGCTGGGAAATAATTTCGATGATGACTGCAACATCATCGACATTCATTTTCGAGTTTTGAAGTGAAGAGACTATTCTGTAGTCTGGCTACAGTGCTACCTTGAGAATTTAATTGATTTGAATCTCTAAAATATGACTTGATTTATAATATATAGATATATAATTTAAATTTGATTTGACATATTATGTACATATATTTATTTACCTCTAAATGGTTTGAAGGGAATCAAAAATTTAATTCTTAAATTTTATCTTGAAGAATAATTTCAATTATAAAAGAAAATCAAAATTTTGAATAAATGATTCAAACTTAAGATATTGAATTTGTAAGTTTTATTTTTATAATACTCAATTGCATTTCAATATAACTTACCTTGATTTTCAGAAGTTAACAATGTAATTGGATAATATACAATATAAACAGATTTATAAATAAAATTTGAGTGGTTATAATAAATGTTATACACTTAAATTCTAGTTATAAAAAGATTAACAGAGGTAAATAAAATAAAAAGGTAATGGAATAATTTTCAATATAAAATGATGTTAAAGGAACTAAGAATAAATTTAAACACTTGTAATAAGTGTAAACATATTTAACATAGATGACAAAAATATATTGAGAGAAATAAATTTAATTATAGTTAGGAATAGAAAAGAAATTGATTTATTGAACACATTTTTGAGTATAACAAATGATTTTCAAACTTATGATTTTAGAAATTTTTATTTAAGATAATTGGAAGATGAAGTAAGAAATTTGAATTAGTAAAATTTAACATGAGTGAAACTAAATAGATGAAATCAGTTATTAATTTAAAATTGAATTTGTATGGTTTAGATTAATGATTCTAATTTAAGTTTCAATTTAGTTTTCTTTCAGGTTGTTTCTATTCCCCTACCTTCTTCCTTTTCGAGGACGAAAAATTCTGAGTGGAGGAGAGTGTAACAGCCCAAAATTTAACAAATATTTCATTCTTTTAATTATAAAACTTTGGGGTTTATTATATAAAAATCTAAATTTTGAAAATTGATTAAAACATTTCCCAAATTATTAATTAAAAGATAAGATTTCTAAAATTTTGACTTTGATTAAAGATTAACTCAAATTGGAATTTTTAAAATTCTAAATTTTATCTTTCAATAATTTTTTTAATTCAACTGAATTATTGTAACAACATTTATACTTTACTTTTGTCTTTTTTAAAAATGGATTATCTACCTTTTTAAAATTAGTAATATTTTGTTTTACTTATTTACATCCATTTGAATAATAAATTTCCTTGTAAATGGTAATATGAATCAGAAGAACGTAAACAAATTTTATTTTTTTAGTTAAGTAATAAATTTCAAATTTTACAGTGTATTAGTAAACTGTTTAATTACGCGTTTAAAAGGCACGTTATTTTATGGAATAAATAACGTATAAGCGTTACTTTTGTATAAATTTGAGTGTATACTATTGCGGTTGTAGTACGCATCTTAAAAATTCGTACCGCAGAGATAAATAATTAATTAATTTGTAGATGTGCAATTCTAAGTGGTAAATGAATAAATTTCCTAGCCTATTAATTTCGTTTAAAAGTTACCTAAATTCGCATGTAAACGTTACCTTTTCCTTTATTTTCAATCGTTCTAAAATTGGTATGAAATCTTTGATTTCCCCTATTATTTAAATTTTATTTGATTTGCTTACCGTTTCCTTCTTCCATTAAATCAATGCAAATTACTCCCATTAAGTGTAAAACGTGCCTCACCATTTAACGCAATCACTTTGGTGTAAAATTTAAACCATTCCTCCTTTGTTGAACAATAAGTCACAATCAATAAGATTTATAACCTGCTAAATTTACGTGCCATTCAAAAACAAATTTTATTAATTCTTGCGTTTTAGCCTATGCAGTTTGCATCATTTAATCAAACACGTTCAAAATTGTTATTTCTTGCCTTTGACCTCTCCCACATAAATCTATACAGTTATTTCTATTGTCATAATTACCCTTTTGCATTTCTGAAGTAGAAAATGTGCGCCACCTGTAGCTTGTGTAACCAGTCCTCTATGCCATGACGTGAAGTCTTAAGAGTGCATGCATTCGAGTTTTGAAATTTGGCAAGGGCCGTGCCTTTTTATAAAAAAAGAAAAAGAATATTATAATAAGAGGGTGAATAGAATAGTAGGGAGCCACCTGTGCATGTGAGTAGAACATCCTGATATTAGCGTGTTAGGATATATAGTGAATATAGGTAGGTAGATACATACATGAAAAACAGTCTTTATGCACTATGAACAGATCCATATGAAGTATTGTATACTAAGAATAATTATGAAGTATTAATACGTAAACCACATGTTGCACTTAGTTTAAAAAATAAAATAAAATAAAAAAAGGAATGAATGAACAAGCCGAGCCTTTGATATGTGGGTCAAGTCGTGTGGTGAGTGGTCGAGCCGTTGTGTCAATTTCCTTTAATTCAATCTTGTTTCAAATTTGTTGTGTTCATGATAAGATTCGAATACTTAGTTTTATTTAATTACTTTGTTCAAGATTTGAATCAAGTGGTTGCGTCCCTTGAAAATTGATCGTGCCTTCTGTACTCTTCTTTCGGGGTAGATATCGTTGTTTGAATAAATTCTGCAGCTTCGAGAAGGTGAGTATTCTCACCTGACAAACGTACTTATATATCCGTGAATTAATAACAAGTGTAATTGTAGAATAAAATTTTATTTCATTTTATTTGACTGTTATATAAATTGATGATGTTAAAAATCCTATTATTAAACCTACACATCATCAGTTATATTAGATACTGTTTTATTTATGCTATTATACTATTTATTAATTTACTGCTTAATCCCACTACTAGTTCCCTGTAGAATAGAAATCGTTACAGGCTGAAATGATAGGCCTGAACGATATTTGTTTTATTCATTTATTTATTTAGTTATTTATTTAACTTGGGATTGCGGGTTTGAAATGATAAAACCCGGATTTTCTTTATAAATTACGGATTGAAATGATATATTATCCGTAGCACTTGACCTAGGTTAGAAAATATTATACAAACCCGTGGTTATATATATATATATATATATGTTTGTGTGTGTGTGTGTGTGTGTGTGTGTGTGTGTGCGTGTGTATAAATTTTCTGGAAATATTAAATATTTGTAAAATTAGAATGTATAATATATTTTTTAAAATTTGATTTAAAATGATTCTTAAGCATAGTTATATTTTACAAGTTAAAGATGTAAATAAATAAAAGTTAAAAGTTTAAAGTATAAATTTCTCTTGTAAATTTGGATTTGTAAAATAAATGGAATTTTAGCTAAGAAACAAAATATGAAATTTGTTATAACTTGAATATAAAGCGAGGATTCTATGAATTAAATAGTTAAATTAGTGAAATATGGAAGTTGAAATATAACTTGATTTAGAAATGGGAGGCTGGTTTTGAAATAAAGGTATGACAAGAAATTAATTGGAAATTTACTTATTTTGGAAACGGTAATTTAACTTAATTATTAAGCAAAATTCATAGAAAATGTGTACTTGATTTTATATAAAGTATAAAAGTTAGATATATACTTAAAGAATTTACTTTATAAAAATCATAAATTATTGAGAAATTTAAATGACTATTTAAAAGTGGAAATTTTGATTTGTTTAAATAAATGGTTTAATTTTGCTGAAATTATATTGAAATCTAAATTTTAATTTACTCAAATTTATTATAAAGGATATTACCGCACTTTGCGAGTGCTGTAGTTGATACAATTGGACTAAGGCTAAACTTTTGGGATTTTATATTTTATTTTGTAAGAAAAATAACTTCACTTTTAAATAGTTTCAAAAGTAGCATTTTTATTGAAATATAAACAATTTTAGATTCTTTATAACCACGGGTAATAATAACGTTGGTTGTAATAGAGACCGGGATCAGATATGGGCATACTCTCTGTCGATACCGAAAACCACTTTGATAACCGTGTACGCGGTGGAGATTCCAGAATGAGGTCGGATGGTGGTGACGTTTCCTTTGAGGTTAATACGTGGGCCCGACTCCCATGAGTTGGTATAAGGTGGCTAAAAAAGGAGCGATTGATGGACTAATGAGGTAGCACCTTTGATCGGACGCACTTCTTCGTATGCCATTCTATTACTTTGTGATTGTTTGGTGCGCACCTTTATTTGGGAGTGTTGTTCGAGGTGGGCAGTAGTAGCAGCTACGCGTTACCTCCGGTCCGGATTCGTAATTGGTATATCAACCCCGGCATTGCCTAGTTGTGTCGTGTCACCTACCATAGCGAGCCTTGTACGAGTTTGGTTTTCTCCCGTAGCCCGTGTGGTATCCTCTGGTGGCTTCCCGATCAGGAGGGACTATGATATTGGATGGACTACTGGGACTACTACGTGTTAAGGGGAATATTGGGTTACTCCTTAACGCTATTTAAAAGTAAGTTTATTTTACTAATAGACACTATTATAATAGCGAAGTATTACTATATAGTAAATAGTTTAACGGATCCTTAGTGGATGGGCGGTCCCAAGCATTCTTTAAGTTACTTGTATTTTATTACAGTTCACTTGAATTAGCTTACACTTTATAAGTATGTATATCCTGACTTGAGTGTTTATGTTTTAATTTACGCTCGGATCAGCCTGAGTTTCTGTTCAGACTTCACTCCGGAGCTTGGACTTCTGCTGATCATCTCTTTTCAAGCTGCCGTCAAGTTTCTGTTCAGTTCTTATTAGGCTTTGTAATCAAGACAATCTAATATTGAGATTTTCTATGGAGATTTTAAACTATATTTGGTTTAAGACTATGTACTTTATACTTATTTTGAGACTATTGATAGTGGCTTCATGAACCACTAAGTTATTTTTATATTCCGCTGCGAGTATTCTGATTCTGTGTCTATGATTCTGTGATTATTTATTTACTGTATATTTTGAGATTTGCCAAATTTTATTTACAACGCGGTATTTTGAACAATTCACGTCCGACATGTGTGGATGCGAATGGTTGGAAATATCGGGTCGTTACACAAGTAGTGATGGATAATGCTGCAAACTACATGGCTACTAGAAGATTGATTGGGGCAGAATTTTCCAACCACTTCATGGTCCCCATGTGTTGCTCACCGTCTAAATTTAATTTTTAGTGATATTGGAAAACTTGAGCGGGTCTCTATAACCGTAGACCAAGCATCAAAGATAACAAAGTTTATCTATAATCTTTGCTTCGTATTGTTTATGATGCGATGGTTTAAAAATGGGAGAAATTTACTTCATCTAGCTCCAACTAGATTTGCAACGAACTTCGTTGCTTTACAAATCATTTGAAGGCACAAAGATGAACTTATGGCTAGGGTAGCAAGTCGAGATTGGAAAGCATCCTCATATGCAAGAGGGCTAAAGGGTAAAAAGTTTTCCAGCCATGTTTTTTTCTCGGTTTTTGGAAAAAGTGTTCCTTGATTGTTAATATCACTGAGCCTTTTGTATGTGTTCTTAGACTTGTCGACAGTGATAAAAGACCTTTGATGGGTTATTTATATGCTGCAATACACAATGCAAGAGAAGATATGATACAAAGATTCTGTAGGAACGAAAGAATTCTGCAACCGTTTATCGATATCATTGATAATCGTTGAGATAGGCAATTACATAAAAGTCTAAATGCTGCTGGTTTCAATTCGGAGTATCAATATAATGTCGACATGATAGAGAAGCATATCTTTTGCCGTTTTTCTATTTTAGATGTTATTGAGAAATATTTAACTAGCAATTTAGAATTGGCTAGAGATCTTACAAAAGAAATTAAATTTTATAAGAATGCAGACGGTGAGTTTGGTAGGAACTCGGCCATTCACAATCGTTCACATACGTTTCCTGGTAAACACTTAAACTTCAAATATTATAAATTACCATACCATGTTAATAATATTTAATATGATCAAAAGTTAGACGAGTGGTGGTCAATATATGGAACAAACACACCAAATTTGAAGAAGCTGGCAATTCGAGTGTTGAGCCAAACTTGTAGCTCCTCCGAATGTGAGAGGAATTGGAGTGTTTTTGAACACATTCATTCAAAAAAAAGAAATCGTTTAGAACATCAAAGGTTGAATGATTTAGTTTTTATGCATTATAATCTTCGACTCGGACAGAGGTATGCTACAATATTTATAAACTCTTAGTTACCTTATTTCGTAAACTCAAGCAAATTGTTAACTTGTTATGTTGTTTGTTTAGGCATGAATTAAAGGGACGAAACTACGATCCCATTAGTTTTCAAGGGTTTGAATAAAATAACATATGGCTCATGGATGCAGAACCTCCTTTGTTAACGATTGAGGAGATTGATGCTTTGTATAATGGAGGTAATATCTTGTTTGTGTTATGAGAGCTCAAAATTTTGATATATAATAATGTTAGATATATTAGATATTTGATAAATATTTTCTTTATATGTTGTAGATCTAAATTGTAATGCTGACACACAACATGACAGTATTGGTTTAGAAGCATCCTTGCATGATTTAGAGGTTGACATTGCTGATGATAATAATACTATAGTGGCTAGTGACATTGATATGGTCTATAATGAAGCAGGTTTGCAAGAAGATTACGATGGTGTATAAACATTTAATTTTAATCCATCATTGTCATATACAATATTGTTATGAGAAGCTGAAGATGCTAGAGCTAGTACTAGATCATCACCATGGACGATGAATATTTGATCTAGTTTACTGTCATTATTTTGTAGTTGAAAATGCAAAAACTAAGTATTGCTTTTATATTTTAGTGTACTGGCCTATTGGGTATGATAGCATTTTGATTTCGCAGGTTGTAAATTATTACTAGGTATGATTTGAGTTTCCAGATTGTAAATTGTAAGTGACATGCTTAATATTGTTATTGTTGCTGCTGTTTTTTTGGTATGGAGTACTGCAATTTGTATGGGTATCATTAATATTTTATAATTCAGGTTTATTTCTTTTGTACATATTTGAATGCCATACATAAAATAAGATAATAGTCATTATCTATTGGTGCGATACGTACAAGTTCCTACCTTTTCTGTGAAATGATCCATACATATTTATATAATTTACTGTATTATTTAGGAAATGATTTATTTAATTAAAAAAGAAAGGGAACGGTTTTGACGGTTCGATCAATTTAACCATCAAAACCTTGGGCCATGATCGCTCATGGTTCGACTTGCGGTTCGGTATCCAAAACTATAACCTGAGGTCTTGCTTGCGTGTGCTGCTATATTACATACGTATATGTATTTTCATGTAAGCATTCCCCATTTTACTGTATAATATAGTGAAGGTTAGCTTTTAACTATACGTTGTGTGATGGCATCCTTATAAATATTGCATGTGTGTGCTTTTGGGAATATGCATTTGAAGGTGTGTGCTGCATATTTCGTGCTTTGTGGTGTTCATGCTACTTTTTAATTTTCTACATATGTGGGGTGTGCGAGTGAGTGTGTTTTAGTACTTTGAGTTGGTTTGCATGAGTACAAAGAAATATACGAATGCGTGTGGAATAAAAATGTTTTCAATACCAATTTTTGCAAAATGGGATAGCTATACTATTGAGCTTTTGTATACTGAAGCTCCATATATGCTCATGCCTTGATTTATAGTTGAATATGTTATATTTAATATTGTTCATGTTGTATATATATATATATATTTGAAATTTATATATATGCACATATATGTTTTGTTGTGTACTTCATTATAACACCAAAAATTCACCATCGAAACTAGGTTTTAATGAAGAGTAGAGGTTGTCGGAAGATCTTCCGCAAGAACCGAAGGGATGCTATTGGAAAATTCAAGAAGTCTTCCATAACTAAGGTTCCGCATGAGATGGTTCCGCCCAAAAGAGGCTTCCACATATAATAAAGACATTCACGTTTGGTTCGCATAGGAGGGTTCGGCAGAAGAGATCTCAACGCTAACGGAAGACATTCCATTACTATCGCATTCGTGGAAGAGCATTCTGCAAGTGATGGTTCCACATTGAAGGACTTCAGCAAGAGACATCAGCGTCATAAACAAATATTACCTTCCGCAATTCCAACTTGTTACCTCATTCAAAAGAACCTTTCGATTGGATCAAAAGGGATGCTTTCGCAATAGAAGATCAGATCATCGGATGTAAGGCAACACCAATCAAGCACTTTAGAAGTGCCGACCTTCAGAAAGATTCTTTAGATGGAGTCGAAAGGTGCCTTTCCGCTTTAAACAAGCTTTCTTGCTAAACTAAAGAAGCAATTGATCAAAGCTGTGGGTGTCGTATTCTCACCTTCCGGTGGAGGCAAGGGCATCCAGATGTGTTCAAAGAGCTATAAGTCAACCTTCCGACAAAGCCAAAAGGCCTACTTTTGCATAAGATTGGAAAGATGTAAGCGAAACCTACCTTCCGCTATGGTCACCATGACCCCTGCGGAAGGTGCCAACTCACACCTATAAATAAGACCCGAGGGGTTCATTTTTGGGATCTAAATTTAAGTATTTGAAATCACTACTGCTTTGAAAGTTTGTAACCCTAATTTTGGGGCTTTTTCCAAGAAGTATTACTATGTATACTTCAGTTTATAATAAAGAATTTCATGTTTAAGATATTCATGTCTTTTATGTACTTTATGTTGATAAATCAAATATCGATCCTCTTTTTTACATTTCATTAGTTCGAAAGATTCAAGAGCATCTTTCTACTGGATTCAATCCCCCTCCCATGACCCTTTAAAATGGAGTATCAACCCGTTCCATTTGGGATCAACCCTAACCTTTGCTCTCAACAAGGAGAATTCAAGGAAGGAGAACCTATTTCTACAAATGGGAAGGACCATTCGGTCATATTACCATGGGACTAACTTTGAAGGAAATGATAAATGATTATGACAGTTTTACACACAAATGGAGTAAGACTATAAATAAGGCTCACCATTCAAGGGAAAACCATGAACGCATAGGAAAATCCACAATCGAAGAACTAAGGATAATAAAAGAAATACCAAGTGGAAATATAAAGATTACCAAGAAATTTTCGACCGAACCCTTAAAATTAAAAGAAAGGCCCTTGAAAGAGGATCAACGGACAATAAAACGGAAACCTATTCTTTAAGAAGAAGTACTTGAACCAAGTCATAAAAGAATTAGACGCCAGTCAAAGATGGCTCAAAAATCAAGACTTCTTAGAGAATATAATCTTACTACATCGATCGAAGATATCTATATCCGAATAAAAGAAGAACCGAATTATTAGCCTTCTTAGAAAAAGAAGCCAGGATTTGAAAGGAAACTTAAAGGATCATATTGCAACTTTCATCTGATAATCGGACATGATACAAATCAATGTAAGGTACTTGAAAAGATGGTCTTACGCTTTCTAAGACAAGGTAGACTTAAATAGTTTGTAAAGGATTGAACAAGTTATGGTTCTATTCCCAAAATAAGAGAAGTCTACATGGTCGAGGGTAAAATTCTCCTTAAATTTGGACTACCTAAAATGGTAGACTATCAATAATGGTAGAAAGCCCTTGGTCGCGCTAAGATGGCTAGGTCAAGGCACCTCCTAGAGGGAGAGCTTAGGCCATTAGCCGCGTCAAAGCCAGAAATGACCAGATTAAAGCAGCATAAGCCCTTATCTGTATCATGCTATGGCTAGGATAAGGCACCTCCTGGATGGAGGGCGGGTAATCCCTTGGTCCCGCCATGCTATGACCTGACCAAGGTACCAAACAAGCCCTTAGCCGCATCATGCTATGGCCAGGTTAAGACGCCTTGTAACAACCCGCATATTTATCGATTGTATATTTAAATATTTCATCGTTCGTCAGATTCTGGTCCGAAAAGCTACTTTTTGCAAACAGTCAAATTAGGACTCGAGACCCCTTCCATTGAGTTCAAAATGCCGTTTGCGACCCTTTGAGTATAAACTTCGATATGTTTGGAGCTATCTAAAAATTTGACCTTTTCACTTAGGGTTTGGGTTCAGCCCACTAGCCATGATAATACCCCAAACTGAATCATCCCTCCCCATTCACTCTCACTTCCTCCGCTTTTCAGTTCTAAAACAAAAATGGTGGAAGAGAATGGGAAATAGAAATCCAAAACCCTAGTTCACTTGCAAAATCCAAGATCTAGCTCCAAATCCTAAGAGAACCCATTGGTAAGCATCCTCTTCATCTTCTCCAACTCTTTCTCCATTCCATTTAAGAAATTCCTAAACCTAACATAGGAAATATTTTACTTGTAAGCTTAGATTGAAGCTTCTTGAGTTGTTATTGAAGAGGAATTGATCTTAGCTTGTTTTAAAAGCTTCTCCTTCATTGATTTGGGTTCAAACGTGAAATTTTTATCTCACATCTTTGTCTATAATTATCTTCGATTGTTAGGTATGAATTCCTAACACTTATTCTTGTGCAAGTGATTTTGGTTTGGATTGATTTGGTGTATATTCCAATTTTTGGTGTTTTGAAATCAAAATCTATGAAAATCCTTTTATGGATATTTGGACATCGATATTTGAGGCGTATCGAAGAGCCGTTAACGCTGGGTTGTCGCTTGGCGTAAATCCTTAGTCGTTGTCGCTCGATCGATCGCTTTCGGTATCCATTTGGCCATTTTTGGCCTAGGTTCAGGGAATGCCCTGAACCCCAGTTTCAGACGTCTGAAACGTAGTATTCAGACGTCTGAATATTATACCGGGAAGATTTGTATTCCCAGATTCAGACGTCTGAATCTATATTTCAGACGTCTGAATTGGTTCGTTTGGAACCAGAAAGGAAATTGGCTAAAATGTGTCTATTTCAGACGTCTGAAATCAAAGATTCAGACGTCTGAATTCTGTTTTGGAAAATATTTTATTTTCCAGATTCAGACGTCTGAATCCTTGATTTCAGACGTCTGAATCTGCACTCTTTTGCCTATTTGCCTATTTAGCTTGAATTTCCAACTTTAATCGATTCGTGCTGATTTCCATTTGTTATTATCACTTATTATCGACTTTGATGACATTTTCTTCGTGATTTTTGGGAATATCCATTTTGATAGACTCCGTAATCGATTTCTTTGGATTTTATTCACGTCTTCGAATGTGAATTTTGATGATTGATTGTTTCTACAATCCTTTCTATGACTTGTCAGTTTAAAAATATAAAGGTTTTCTATACTAGTAGTAAATATCAAAACTCTTTCTTCAAATGATTTCAACACTATTTTATTACAAAGCTCATTTTCTCAAACCGATTTCCAATCTATTAGTATATACAAACCTTTACCTCACTCGGATGAGAAATCTAATTAAACGGCTTAGTAAAACAAGTGGTATGAAACGCTTGCGTTTACTTCGTCGGTTAATTCTTGGACTTGTTCGATTGAATCTCTTGTGACAGTTCATCGGCTCGTTTGGAGGAGCTTCGACTCGTTTGGTGGAGGTTCAGCTCGTTTGGAGGAGCTTCGGCTCGTTTGGGGGAGCTTCGGCTCATTTGGAGGAGCTTCGGCTCGTTTTGCGATACACGTATTGGGAGTTTTCATGCTCTCGTTCTTGTGATAGGCCTCCCCCTTCTTGTGATTTCTGGATTTCCATTGATGATTTCTAGAATTTTATGCTTCACCAATTTTAGTGATTTTCATTGATATGATTTATCAATTTTTGTGCATTGGTGAATTCGTGTGTCATTGACTTGCTGTGAATACAAGTTTTGGGTATGAAACCCTTTTTGGATCTTTGAGAAGATTCTTGTGATACTGATTAATCTCATGTTGATTTTCAATTACATACTTATTGTAGTATGCCATTATGGTTATCATATGTTTATGCCATATCTCTGATTCTATATCATGTCATCTGATATTTATAGCTAGACTGATCCGTTTATTATTTTCTTCTTAAATAATACTCGGGTCAGACCGAGATGTTACAGGTGCTTCTGCTTGACTTCTCCCCAGGGATTCATTACTCTGACTTTTGGCTAACTACTTAGATTAGTAGTTTTTTTTGTATACATTTGAGATATCGACTCATAGTTGTGTACTTATTCTTTTGTCTAGCACATGTTGCTATTCTTTTATGTCATTGTGGATCTTTTTGACCACTACTCCTTGATATACACTTTTATGTGTAATATTCATATCTATTTCCGCCTTTGTGATATGAATTGCCTGTGACTGATTTATGTTATGTTTATTTCTATATTTGTTTCCGAAGATTATATATAGCCACTGTGTAGTAGCTTTGAGTTTGCGTCGGTATGTCGGATTTCCTCTTGAGATGAAATGCATGTTATATTTTATCTGGCATATCGGTGCTCGCACAAAGCAATTACATGGATGGTCGCTCCTTAACAGCCTTATTCTCCGTGTTAGTTGACGTCATTACCCCGTAGTGTCCTTGGCTAGCGTGGGTATAGAGGTGAGGCATCACAGCTTGGTATCAGAGCCAAACTTCGGGACAATGTAGAATAATTTAACAAGGATCATCGTCCTAAGTCCATCTTAGAAGTCGTGCTTTAGGATTTTATTCGGGTCTTCGTACCGTCCTATCCTATTTTCTTTTATGATTCCTTGTTTTATCTATCAAGATTGCTTGATATTTATTTTGGAGAATAACTTTTCTCCTTCTTTCTTTCTTAAAGAAGAGAAATGGTTAGACCAGGCTGTCCCAGCGCCGGTCAATCTAGTGCTACTCCCCAGGATGGAGTATTTATGTATGCCCAGCAGCTTCTTGATCTTGTAAAGAACGCTCAAGCAGCCGGACCCATTCCAGATCCTACTAATCCTAGATCCGGTTTTGCGCGCTTGTGCAGAGACTACACCGATGGGTGGAAGGCCATTCAAGGGATCCGAGAGTGTTATAGAAATTCAAGCTTGGCTCAAATCATGCGATTGCATCTTTACTCGCATGAATCTTATTGATCTTCATCGAGTCCAAGTGGCTTCTAGCATGCTCCAAGAAAGAGCGTTAGATTGGTATGAGCTCTTAACTTTGGAGATTATAGAAGCGGATCTTACTTGGGAGCAATTCCAGGAAAGATTCGAATTGAAATTTGTGCCGGAAGCTGAAAAAGTAACTTTAGCCCGGCGTTTCATAGACCTTGTTCAAGGTGAATCTTCTGTGACAGACTACGTCGCATCTTTCGAATCTCTGTCCAAATACGGGGTTGAGTACGTTAATACCCCATTGAAGAAAAATCAGAGATTTGTCTATGGCTTGAATAAGAATCTTAAGAAGCCATTACTTCTGAAACTTGAGGTTTCATTTGATCAGCTTATTGATATCGCTCTTCATCTTGAAGAGGCCGATAATGAAGGTGATGTTGAAGTTGTGCGTGCCCAACAAAACTTCGACAATAACTTGAAGAGGCCTATTAAATTCAAAGGCCCTATTCCCAACAAGAGAGGGAGGCAAGAAGCTTCGGAAGAAAAGACTCCAATCCCTAATCGTGGAGAATGCTACAATTGTGGCTCTAAGGACCACTATATAAATAAGTGTCCTAGACCTATCTCGTTCCGCTATTGCAAAGGTGCAGACCATTATATGTCTTCATGTCCCAAACTTCAAAGCAAGAGAGAGAGAGGGAGCTAAACAACACTTCTCTCGGTCAAGGTATTTTTCACTCAATCCTTGATGGCATTGTTCTATTTCGTGATCTTCTTATTTGAGTTCTTTTTGATATGGGGGTTATTTTGTCCTTGATGGCATTATATGTCTTCATGTCCCAAATTAGTAATATTTTGTTTTACTTATTTACATCCATTTGAATAATAAATTTCATTGTAAATGGTGATATGAATCAGAAGAACGTAAACAAATTTTATTTTTTTAGTTAAATAATAAATTTCAAAATTTACAGTGTATTAATAAACTGTTTAATTACGCGTTTAAAAGACACGTTATTTGATGGAATAAATAACGTATAAGCGTTACTTTTGTATAAATTTGGGTGTATATTATTGCGGTTGTAGTACGCATTCTTAAAAATTCATACCGCAGATATAAATAATTAATTAATTTGTAGATGTGCAATTTTACGTGGTAAATGAAAAAATTTCCTAGCCTATTTATTTCGTTTAAAAGTTACCTAAATTCGCATGTAAACGTTACCTTTTCTTTTATTTTCAATCGTTCTAAAATTGGTATGAAATCTTTGATTTTCCCTACTATTTAAATTTTATTTGCTTACCGTTTCCTTCTTTCATTAAATCAACGCAAATTACTCCCTTTAAGTGTAAAACGTGCCTCACCATTTAACGCAATCACTTTGGTGTAAAATTTAAACCATTTCTCCTCCGTTGAACAATAAGTCACGATCAATAAGATTTATAACCTGCTAAATTTACGTGCCATTCAAAAACAAATTTTATTAATTCTTGCGTTTTAACCTATGAAGTTTGCATCTTTTAATCAAACACGTTCAAAATTGTTATTTCTTGCCTTTGACCTCTCCCACATAAATGTATGCAGTTATTTCTCTTGCCATTCTAACAAATATTGCCTAAAATTTTCGCACGCCTTGAATTGGCGTTTCTCATTTTATCATTTTGCCTGCGTTTTTAAATTAATAAATCAACAAAATTTACCTCTTCATAAAGCAAACATCACGCAGAATAATCTCCTGACCATTTAAAAATGATTTCTTGCCATATTTTTTTCCTTTACGTGAATTGCGCAACTTCTCTTATATAAATGAAAACTCATGATCACAAATTCCATAACCTTTCACATTTTTAAATTCTTGCCATAGTTCCCAAAAATCAACGCAATCAATTAATTGCTTGCCTATTTCTTTCACCCCAAAATCATCGCCTGTTCACATCTTTTAAATAATCACGTTCTTTTTTTTCTTTCCATTTACCGTACCTAAAGTAATTTATTTCTTGCATTTTTAACAAACGTAATTATCTCCATCGTGCGCCTTCTTTAAATTATTATCTTAGCTAAATAAAGAATTTAATCCGTAGACGTTCCATTTTTCTTGCCATTTCTTTTGTAAATCAACGAAATAAATTAATCGTCGTCTATTTTCACCTTAAATCAGTGCAAGATTTTATTTATTAGAGTACGTTCAAAAGTTCATTTATCTCTTGCAGTTTCTCCCTCTAAAATCACGCAAGATACCCTATGTACATATTCCAATCACAGGTATAATTGTTTTAAATCAATTCTTGTCGTTACTTTGCTAAAATCACTCAACCAATTTAATTATAAAACGCAACCTTTAATAATAAAGTGAAATCATTCGGTTCTTTTAGCATCTAAAATTTGAATTCACTTGCCATTTTTTTTCCTGCATTGATTTTTTGCATGCCCAAAAACACGCAACCCACTATATCAATTCTTAACCTCTCATTTACATTTACATTACGGCAAGTTCATCTTTAAATACGTAGCACATTTGCAACAATTTTATTCATTTTCTTCCGTGTCGTGCTAAAGCTTCAGGTAGCATCAGGTACATAGCTGCATCCCTTCTTCCTTCTTATTTTCCTCTTTCTTTTTTTAGTTTTTCTCTATTTCCTATTGTTTGTTCCACCGTGCTCGGCTACTCCGCCACCACCCTTCGCTCCTTATTTTGTCACCGACCTTACACCATCAACCATCCCGTGACTTTGTGCTGGCCAACGTTCGAAAAAAACAAAGAAAAAAAAGGGGAAAACAATGTATGCGCCACCTTTTGAAATCAGCCTATAGGACTAAATCTCGAGTGCATGCACGTATATAGGCTTGAGCCACCTGAGTTTAACCCTGCCTTAATCTGTTTCAAATGTTTGTGTTTCAGGCTTTGAAAAATAATAATAGAGAAGGGAGCCGCATCATTTTGCATTTTTCTCATGCATGATTGGGTCGTTAGCCACTGACTTGACATGCTACTGCATGCGTTCAGTTTAAATAAAATAAATAAATAAATAAAGGGAGAAGTAAATTATGCATACATGTCAGGAATGAATATATGGGCAAGCATAGTGTTGTGTTGTCCAACTAGAGACTAGGTTGAAATTACCCTTTTGCTTTTCTGAAGTAGAAAATGTGCGCCACCTGTAGCTTGTGTAACCAGTTATCTATGCCATGGCGTGTAGTCTCAGGAGTGCATGCATTCGAGTTTTGAAATTTGGCAAGGGTCGTGCCTTTTTATAAAAAAAGAAAAAGATATTATAATAAGAGGGTGAATAGAGTAGTAGGGAGCCACCTGTGCATGTGAGTAGAACATCCTGAGCATTAGCGTGTGTTAGCACCAAAATTGGTCACTAACACCCTTGAGTAGAGTTATGTAGAGAGATTGATGAAGAGAGTAAATTAGGACTGAAAAATAGTGTAATTCAATGTAAAAGAATAACAAAAACGAGAACACCAGATTTATAGTGGTTCGGCGTAACTGCCTACATCCACTTTGAGTTTAATCTTTATTGCTTTCTCAATTACTTGAATACAGATACAATCCGTAAATCAATCACTTGGATACAAGTTTGAATTAGAAAGAGGAGAGTATCAGAAATGGCAGAGTCTCCCCAGTGTTCCCGGGAAAAAAGGACCCTTTCACTGTGCCCCTGTCCCTCTATTTATAGACGAAGGTGGGTTGGACTTCCCTGGTGGGCCTGGTAGCTGAATAACTCGGTCCAAATAGAGTAAACGACCCAAAGGGAGTAAGCTCTGTGTACCGAACCAGGGAGGCCGAACGGTAAGATGCCGAGCCAAGGCAATGGCACCGAACGATTCTCTCATGCCGAACGAAGCTGGAGTGCCGAGCGATCCAAGGTTGCCGAACCAAGCTGGATGCCGAACAATCGAGGTTCGTCGAACGTACCCTTTTGCCGAAGGATGTTCCTAGGTCGAACGAAGCTGGAATGCCGAACGTTCTTCTGAGGCCGAGCATTCTTCTGATGCCGAGCGAAGCTTGAATGCCGAGCGCTCTAGAAGTCAAATGCTCTTAAATACCATTTGACCCATACGTGCCGAACGTATCTTGTATGCCGAACGTTCATGGATGCCGAACGTTCCTTGTATGCCGAATGTTCATGGATGCCGAACATTCTTTTGGTGCCGTTCGATATTCAATACCGAACGTCCCTTTATGCCGAACGTCCTTGTACGCCGAACGTTTTTGGTGCCGAGTGCTCCTATATGCCGAGCATTCCATAATTGCCGAACGATATACAATATCGAATGATTCTCAATGCCGAGCGTCCTTCTAACGTCGAACGCTCTTGATTGCCAAAACATGTCGACTGCATCAAACCCATATATCCTCAGGCCATTCTTGGTCAGAATCTTGTCTAATGCTAATGATAATTTCTTCAACTGTCGTCTTGTAACCGGACCAAGGTGCCGGTTAACATTTGCCCCCCAAAGTGTGTCGTGTGAAGCAACACAACACGCTTTGAATCAGCGAGTATTCCTTGTCTTCAGAAAGAAATCCATCATGTTTCTTGAATAGTCATTATCCTTCGACTTTATCCTCCCAAGCTGTCATATCCTTCTTTAGCCTTCTTGACGCTTGGTTGATTCCCAATATTATAAATCCAGGGTTGTAGTTCATCAGTGACCAGCCGTGTCTGATTCTACAGAGCTAGCAAGCTTCGGCTATCTGATCTAGTCTTTTCTTAATAACCCTTAGTGAGAATTCAATTTCTGTTGATTTCAAGAAGTTGGACTTGTTCGGTTGTACACATGCACGTTCGGGTACATGTTCTTTCCATTGGCTCTCGAATGCGTTTTATATGCTCATAAGTCGTTGCCAACTCCGTCCAGTTTAATTGCAATTCAATTGTGATTCCTTGATTGTATTTTCTGTGAAATAAGGGTTGCAATCAGCCACTTGAGGAGTTTTCCGAACCCCTCTTCAGTAAAAACTCTATGATTTTGTTCACAACTTCAACCTGTCCATTTGTAGGTATAATGGATCATGGAAGGTTATAAGACAGATGACGTTATGGATAAAGAAGTTGATTATTTTCTTCATCTAGGTCGCGGTTAAGAATTCTTTATCTACCCATTCGGTGAAGTAATCAATTACCATGATGGTGCATTTCGTTCTACCTTTAGGATTGGTAAGAAGAGGACGTCAAAGCCCCCAAGTGGGAAACGGCTGTGGACTAGCCATTTGAGTAATTTCCATCGGTGGGGTTCCTGGATTTTTGCAAACATCTTGCACTTTTCGCATTGTCTAGCATGATCGACCGTATCTAGATTGATAGTTGGCCAATAATACCTGTAGCAGGGTATCTTCTTTATCAAGGTTTTCCCCCTGATGCTATTACCGCATTCTTCTTCATAGAATTTGCTCAAGATATCATCATGGGCGATGCGCCGAAGCATGGGGATGGATAAACTCCTTTTGACAAACGACTTATTCTTAGATGATTTGGTATGAAGATTTGAGGAGGATCTGTCGTTTTCCATTCCTCCGTTCAGTAAGAATTCCTCATTGTAGATAGTCTTTGATGGGAGTCAACCATGACACCTTTTCATTTTGTTCGCTGAGATGTGTAATGATGTAATACGTGAAGTCGGTTAGTGGCCCTTGGACTTGGTCGAGGTAAGGAGCAAGACAATGCCCCCTAGCAAGATCAACTTCCTTAAATTTGTATACTACCAATCAAGAATCACAAAAGATATGTAAAGTTTTCACTTCAAATCCTCTAGCAAGTTTGAGGCTGGCAGCCAAGGCTTCATACTAAGCATCGTTGTTTGTTATAGGTAAATCGAGTTTCAGGACGTAGCAGATTGATCGTTCCTCAGGAGTTATTATCATGACTCCTATGCCATAACACTGATCATTGGATGCTCCATCCGTGTACATTTTCCATCTTATGATTGGTTCTCTGCTACTCTTCGAGTAGTGTTCTGAGGTAGTGAATTTGGGTGTGAGGTCTGTTGATTTCCATCCTTAGATAGCCCTTCGAGGGAAATAAGTGATATCGAATTAGCTTAGTTTGATATTTTATTTAAGTAGTCTTTCAGACGTCTCAGGTCATTGCATGCCCTGTCGCAACGGCTGGTAGGCATAGACGTTGATGGATTGAGCCTAAAAGTAAGAGTGGAGCTTTCATGGTGAAACCAATAGATATTATGCTAGCTTTTGTAGCTTCGGGTTGATATCCAATGCATGGCTCGCGATAGTTAATGAAATCACATATGCTTGTCAGAATGGGTCCAAGGGAACATATCATCATTTATTCAGAAAATCCAACTAATTCTTTTATCATCACTACACTGAGTTGTGATCCGATATTCAGCACCCGGAAAGGGTCGCCATGGCTGAGTGTAATGTCGACCGTCACCTTAGCAGGTGCCATCCCAGATTCTTTGAGTATAGATGTAATTATTTTGCATAACATTCAATGTGAAATATGGTTGGGACGACCAATAATGATGGTTGCTCTAGTCGAACCCTAGAGTCTTGTCATGAGTTTTTAAGTCTAATAGCGAAGGACTCTGAATGCTCTAATAGATTATCAGCGAATGGCCAAAGATCAGGCTTAAAAGCGCATTGAAGGAAATGTCGAGTGGGGGTCAGCCTCGAGTGGCGTGCAACTGTATAGCTGGATCTTGCTATGAGTTTGAATTTGCTTGTGTATTCGAGTAACGCACTTTCTATTCAATGCATTCATGATCCTTTACCCGTCCTTTGGGTTGGAGTGAAAGTCAATTGCTCATGAGCTAAGGTGTCAATTCAATGATTTAATCTCTAGGCATCCTTTCGGTCGTCTCCTTGAGAAACTGTAAGAACTATATATAAGTTTTAATACTGAGCTATCGTAGCCAGTTTTAGGATGACCATGCGCCTTCTCCCAGTCTCGGGTTGATAAATGTATTGCATGGACGGTTAAGTCTCGTCCTAGCTATGTTTATTTTTTCTCCTAAGTTCCAAAGACATAGAGGTGATCGGTGAATAGTTGATTCACATTCATCTTGCTCCTCGCTCGTGCCCCCAGGTCTGGGGCATATACCGATAAGTAGGAAGGCCAGCCACGCCCACTTTAGCTTTACTCTCTTTCCCATTGAATCGTGGGATCATGTCAATCGATGGGAGACTAGGTCTCACCTATCTCGGATTTTATCGTGGTTTTTCATTCCAAGAGGAATACTTCGATGCCACGTCAGTTTCAGGGCGTAATTTGGACAGTGGATGGTCATCTACGTCCACTTTGGTTCACGCTCTGTAATCAGTTCTCGGGGTAAAGTTTGCTACAAATGCAGTCGGGTTATGCTCATCCAGTTTCATACTCTTCCTGACAAATGGTGCTGGAGAATTTTTGACCAAGTATTCATGGTTTACCCTCCTTTCCACACTCTGGAGGTCATAGTTTTTCAAGAAACATCCGAGTCACATTCGTATGTGCTTGGTGCGGGTCGGTATTGACCCTCGATCTGAGGTATGATATAGTCGATTGCTCGTAGCTTTGGATTCCATTTCGATTGGTTTTGTATTGAGGCTTCCCTACAGTCGTTGCTTCAAGTTATAAAGAACGCCACGCTAGAGCTATAGTAAGCTGTCGTATTCAGCTTTTTAGTGATTTGTACCCATGCTCCCAGCATTGATTTGGCCAGGCCACTAGTTGGATGGTCGAACTCCATCCTTAGCGGGTTAATAATCCTTCGGTCGATTCCATGCCGAAGTTTGCGTAATAGAGAATGGTCGGAATCCACTCGTCTATTTATCGATGTTTATACACCACTCTGCATTCTGGTGACTTAGTGTTATTCTCCCCCCGGTTGATTCGTGCCCAATTTGTACTCATGCTTCGGTCCATGCTCCGGGGACTTAGAGATTTGTCGAACGGTTTATGCTTTAGTCCACAGTTCGAGACGCAGGGATTTTTGTCAACTCGTTTATACTCCAGTCCGCATTCTGGGATTTTAGAGTAATCTAGTCCGCTTCTGGGATTTGGAGATTCTTCTCAAGTCTTCTATAATCTAGTCCGTGCTCTAGGGACTGAGAGTACCGTAGTCCGCACTCTGGGGATGTAGAGGCTTTTTAAGCCGTTTATACTCTAGTCCGCACTCAGGGGACTTAGAGCACTCTAGTCCGCACTCCGGGGATGTAGAGGTTCTTAGGTCGTTTATACTCTAGTCCGCACTCAGGGGACTAGGAGCACTTTAGTCCGCACTCTGGGGACATAGAGGTTTCTGAGTCGTTTATACTCGAGTCCGCACTCTGGGGACTTAGAGTACTCCAGTCCGCACTCTGGGGACTTGGAGGTTTAAGTCGTTCATATTCTAGTCCGCACTCTGGGGACTTAGAGTACTCCCGTCCGTGCTCAGATGATTGGAGCGCTTGATGAAGACAAGTCCGGAACCTCCTCCTATACCGACGGGGGTTATGAAGTAGAAATTACAGGCGCCTCTAATCACACATCCGAATTGAGCATGAAAGAGCAGCCCGAGAAAGAGAAGGTCAAGGTCGAGCCCCGAGTTGTGGACTTGGACGATCCTTTGAACAAGCCGTTGAAGGTCATCCTTCCTGGCGGGTCCAAGCCTATGGAAGTTCTCCGTACTTCTTCAGTTGCTACCCCTCTATCAAAGAAGAGTACCAAGGGTAAATGCTATGGAGAGGAGCCGTCCGGAAAGGAGTTGAAGAAGTACAAGAAGTGATTACTATCCTCGTTCAACGAGAGTTAGTTTAAGTCATGTAATTATTTTCATCTATTTCCTTAGTCCTTGTAAATAGAATGTCGACTCCGAACTTTGGAGGGGTTGTAATAGGAACTCATTTCTCATTAAAGTTTAGGAACTCATTTCTCATTAAAGTTTAGTTCCTTTTTCTGTCTTACAAAAGACTCTTATTGTTCAGTTTTCTTTGTGATTGTGATGTTGATCCAAGCAGTTGTGAGTAACATAGACTTCTCGGTCCATCTTCATATAACTCGGAAACACTTCGGGAGTTGTTGAACTTCCATTCTGTGCTTCGAGCACTTAGAATACATTCTAGCCCGTATGTCAGGGATTTGACAAATTCAAGTCATCTGTGTCATAGTTCATATTCAGGGAACTAGGAGATCCGAATTGCTTATATTCGAGTCCGCACTTTGGGACTTAGAGTACTCCAGTCCGCACTCTGGGGACTTGGAGGTTCAAGTCATTCATACTCTAGTCTGCGCTCTGGGGACTTAGAGTACTCCAGTCCGCGCTCTGGGGACTTGGAGGTTTAAGTCATTTATACTCTAGTCCGCGCTCTGGGGACTTAGAGTACTCCAGTCCGCGCTCTGGGGACTTGGAGGTTTAAGTCATTTATACTCTAGTCCGCGCTCTGGGGACTTAGAGTACTCCAGTCCGCACTCTGGGGAGTTGGAGGTTTAAGTCATTTACACTCCAGTCCGCACTCTGGGGACTTGGAGATTTGAGTCGTTTATACTCTAGTCCGCGCTCTGGGGACTTAGAGTACTCCAGTCCGCACTCTGGGGACTTGGAGGTTTAAGTCATTTATACTCTAGTCCGCGCTCTGGGGACTTAGAGTACTCCAGTCCGCGCTCTGGGGACTTGGAGGTTTAAGTCGTTTATACTCTAGTCCGTGCTCTGGGGACTTAGAGTACTGCAGTCCACGCTCTGGGGACTTGGAGGTTTAAGTAGTTTATACTCTAGTCCGCGCTCTGGGGACTTAGAGTACTCCAGTCCGCACTCTGGGGACTCGGAGGTTTAAGTCATTTATACTCTAGTCCGCGCTCTGGGGACTTAGAGTACTCCAGTCTGCGCTCTGGGGACTTGGAGGTTTAAGTCGTTTATACTCTAGTCCGCGCTCTGGGGACTTAGAGTACTCCAGTCCGCGCTCTGGGGACTTGGAGGTTTAAGTCGTTTATACTCTAGTCCGCACTCTGGGGACTTAAAGTACTCCAGTCCACACTCTATGGACTTGGAGGTTAAGTCGTTTATACTCTAGTCCGCGCTCTGGGGACTTAGAGTACTCCAGTCCGCACTCTGGGGACTTGGAGGTTTAAGTCATTTATACTCTAGTCCGCGCTCTGGGGACTTAGAGTACTCCAGTCCACACTCTGGGGACTTGGAGGTTTAAGTCGTTTATACTCTAGTCCGCACTCTGGGGACTTAGAGTACTCCAGTCCACGCTCTGGGGACTTGGAGATTTAAGTCGTTTGTACTCCAGTACGCGCTCTGTGGACTTAGAGTACTCCAGTCCGCGCTCTGTGGACTTGGAATTTTAAGTTGATAGTAGTCGTATTTCCACTCTTTAATTTGTATTCATCTACCGTATCGAGGCTAATGTTGTCGAATGAACAGTCGAACCACGTTTGCTCATGGAATGGGATCTTGCCCCCAGCTCAAGGGACGAAATTTGCAAAATGGACGATCAATTCTCGTCCGCTTGGTAATTATAGCTCTTCTAATCGAGTTAAGGAAGGAGGTATATGACAGATGGTTGGATCACATCCGTGTTGGGTTAGATAGCAGAATCTCTTACAATTTGCTCCGTATCTCCTTCTTTTGTGTTGAAGGTAGGATTTGGTGTGTAGATGATCAAATCACGTCCACTCTAGACAGATCTTTGGCGTCACTGAGCTTCAGAAGAGGCCTCTGTATTTTGTCAAACTTTGTTCTATGACTTGATTTGAGTGGGCGATCAGGCCATACTAATTCCAAGCCTTGTTCAGGTCTCCGAGTCAAACGTGGAGGTCAAGGAATAGATGGTCAGTCATGTCCACTTTATATTTAGGCTCTAATAGTAATGAGCTTTTCAATCTCTAGTTCTTGGCCCTAAATTGAAGGCACATGATTGATGATGAGCGATTGAATTATTCTCATCTAGATGTACTCCACACGTCCGATCATGGTCTGCGTGGATTGGTTGGTGACCAAATCTGAGTATCCAATCTCTATTCGACTTTTTCCCTTGTCTCCGTTCAAAGGGATGTCGGCCGTCAGCAATCCAATTGTAATCATAGCCCTTTATTAATAGGCATCGGATATTCGCTGCCCGCCATTCTGCAGGACATGTACATACTATTGAAGCTTTACTTTCTAGATCAGCTTTTTGATCACACCTCGGAGGCGTTTGTAATCGCCCGTGTTAGGATCAGTGAGCATTTGGGAATATACAACATTCCCCTGATTTTCTTTAGACTTTGGTGTACTCTCTCGAGGTTGGTTTCCAATATCACTCCGAGTCGTGAGTCTTCAAGTAGAGGTTGTCAATTGAATCTTTCAAAGAGCATATGAGCCAAATTTTGAGGTCTTGTTTCGGCTACTAGGATCTACATCCTTAGTCAACGGGCCTTCATTGTTATTTTCCTTAGTCTGTTCTGCTCCTCCACACTTTGATTTAGATTCATTATTGTTATAGAGACGATCCATGGTCATTGGAGGCTCTCCAGCTAACCGGCTGCTAAAATATATATGGAGGTCGATTATCCTCAAGTGATCAATATAATATCCCTTTGAGAGTATCGTTCGAGTAGCAGATGTTTGTCCGCTCCTTTGTTGTCGTTCAGAAGCTGTCGCTAGATCCTCTATGCCTCGGTCGATCAGGGGATGTAAGGGAAGTAGTTAGAATGTTCCTTTATTAAGTTGAGTTTTGAATTCACTATAGGGGTCGTATAAGAGACCGGTGTAACTTAAGTTTGGAACGGTCTGGATGCCGCTCGGCATATACAATACCGTTCGGCATTATAGAGGTGGTCGGCATAGAGGTATGTTCGGCCTGGAAGAGCGTTCGGCCTAGAGGTTTGGATCGGCCTGGAGGAGCGTTCGGCCTAGAGGTATGGTCGGCCTGGACGAGCATTCGGCCTAGAGGTATGCTAGGCCTGGAGGAGCTTTCGGCCTAGAGGATCGGCCAGGAGTGTTCGGCCAAGATGGTTCGGTCAGGAGTGTTCGGCCAAGATGGTTCGGTCAGGAGTGTTCGGCCAAGATGGTTCGGCCAGGAGTGTTCGGCCAAGATGGTTCGGCCAGGAGTGTTCGGTCAAAATGGTTCGGCCAGGAGTGTTCGGCCAAGATGGTTCGGCCAGGAGTGTTCGGTCAAGATGGGTCGGCCACGAGTGTTCGGCCAAGATGGATCGGCCATGAGTGTTCGGCCAAGTGTAACTCGGCATACACCTTTTCTGCAACGATCGGCATAGACTTTTTCTGGGGCGATCGGTTGAATTGCCTTTAGAGGAGGGTTGGCCTTCATTCAACTTGAGTGCAAACTTTAACATCCAATCGCCAAATCTTGCGTACATCAGTGAATCCAATCTACGGCTATCAGCTTCCTTTAGATTTCTTTCAAATCTGAGTAGAATAGGAAGTTTTCTATTAGACAACTGGATCTATCTCGCAAATATGGAAATCCAATAGTAGATGATGAGATCCAATCAAGCTGAGAATTCAATTCTCAGTGAAAGCACCAAAATGTTAGCACCAAAATTGGTCACTAACAACCTTGAGTAGAGTTATGTAGAGAGATTGATGAAGAGAGTAAATTAGGACTGAAAAATAGTGTAATTCAGTGAAAAAGAATAACAAAAACGAGAACACCAGATTTATAGTGGTTCGGCGTAACTGCCTACATCCACTTTGAGTTTAATCTTTATTGCTTCTCAATTACTTGAATACAGATACAATCCGTAAATCAATCACTTAGATACAAGTTTGAATTAAAAAGAGGAGAGTATCAGAAATGGCAGAGTCTCCCCAGTGTTCGCGGGAAAAATGGTCCCTTTCACTGTGCCCCTGTCCCTCTATTTATAGACGAAGGTGGGTTGGACTTCCCTGGTGGGCCTGGTAGCTGAATAACTCGGTCCAAATAGAGTAAACGGCCCAAAGGGAGTAAGCTCTGTGTAAAGAACCAGGGAGGCCGAACGGTAAGATGCCGAGCCAAGGCAATGGCGCCGAACGATGCTCTCATGCCGAACGAAGCTGGAGTGCCGAGCGATCCAAGGTTGCCGAACCAAGCTGGATGCCGAACAATCGAGGTTCACCGAACGTACCCTTTAGCCGAAGGATGTTCCTAGGTCGAACGAAGCTGGAATGCCGAACATTCTTCTGAGACCGAGCATTCTTCTGATGTCGAGCAAAGCTTGAATGCCGAGCGCTCTAGAAGTCAAACGCTCTTAAATACCATTTGACCCATACGTGCCGAACGTATCTTGTATGCCGAACATTCATGGATGCCGAACGTTCCTTGTATGCCGAACGTTCATGGATGCCGAACATTCTTTAGGTGCCGTTCGATATTCAATACCGAACGTCCCTTTATGCCGAACGTCCTTGTACGCCGAACGTTTTTGGTGCCGAGTGCTCCTATATGCCGAGCATTCCATAATTGCCGAACGATATACAATATCGAACGATTCTCAATGCCGAGCGTCCTTCTAACGTCGAACGCTGTTGATTGCCAAAACATGTCGACTGCATCAAACCCATGTATTCTCAGGCCCTTCTTGGTCAGAATCTTGTCTAATGCTAATGATAATTTCTTCAACTGTCGTCTTGTAACCGGACCAAGGTGCCGGTTAACAGCGTGTTAGGATATATAGTGAATATAGGTAGGTAGATACATACATGAATAACAGTCTTTATGCACTATGAACAGAACCATATGAAGTATTATATACTAAGAATAATTATGAAGTATTAATACGTAAACCACATGTTGCACTTAGTATAAAAAATAAAAAATAAAAAATAAAAAAAATAAAAAATAAAAAAAAGGAATGAATGAACAAGCCGAGCCTTTGATATGTGGGTCAAGTCGTGTGGTGAGTGGTCGAGCCGTTGTGTCAATTTCCTCTAATTCAATCTTGTTTCAAATTTGCTGTGTTCGTGATAAGATTCGAATACTTAGTTTTATTTAATTACTTTGTTCAAGATTTGAATCAAGTCGTTGCATCCACTGAAAATTGATCGTGCCTTCTGTACTCTTCTTTCGGGGTAGATATCGTTGTTTGAATAAATTCTGCAGCTTCGAGAATGTGAGTATTCTCACCTGACAAACGTACTTATATATCCGTGAATTAATAACAAGTGCAATTGTAGAATAAAATTTTATTTCATTTTATTTGACTGTTATATAAATTGATGATGTTAAAAATCTTGTTATTAAACCTACACATTATCAGTTATATTAGATACTGTTTTATTTATGCTGTTATACTATTTATTAATTTACTGCTTAATCCCACTGCTAGTTCCCTGTAGAATAGAAATCGTTACAGGCTGAAATGATAGGCCTGAACGATATTTATTTTATTCATTTATTTATTTAGTTATTTATTTAACTTGGGATTGCGGGCTTGAAATGATAAAACCCGGATTTTCTTTATAAATTACGGATTGAAATGATATATTATCTGTAGCACTTGACCTAGGTTAGAAAATATTATACAGACCCATGGTTATATATATATATGTATGTATAAATTTTCTAGAATTATTAAATATTTGTAAAATTAGAATGTATAATATTTTGTTTAAAATTTGATTTAAAATGATTCTTAAGCATAGTTATATTTTACAAGTTAAAGATGTAAATAAATAAAAGTTAAAAATTTAAAGTATAAATTTCTCTTCTAAATTTGGATTTGTAAAATAAATGGAATTTTAGCTAAGAAGTAAAATGTGAAATTTGTTATAACTTGAATATAAAGCGAGGATAAGTTTTCTATGAATTAAATAGTTAAATTAGTGAAATATGGATGTTGAAATATAACTTGATTTAGAAATGGGAGGCTAGTTTTGAAATAAAGGTAAGATAAGAAATTAATTGGAAATTTAGTTATTTTGGAAATGGCAATTTAACTTAATTATTAAGTAAAATTCATAGAAAATGTGTACTTGATTTTATATAAAGTATAAAAGTTAGATATATACTTGAAGAATTTACTTTATAAAAATCATAAATTATTGAGAAATTTAAATGACTATTTAAAAGTGGAAATTTTGATTTGTTTAAATAAAAGGTTTAATTTTGCTGAAATTATATTGAAATCCAAATTTTAATTTACTCAAATTTATTATAAAGGATATTACCGCACTTTACAAGTGTTGTAGGATATACAATTGTACTAAGGCTAAACTTTTGGGATTTTATATTTTATTTTGTAAGAAAAATAACTTCACTTTTAAATAGTTTCGAAAGTAGCATTTTGATTTAAATATAAACTATTTTAGATTCTTTATAACCACGGGTAATAATAATGTTGGTTGTTAAAGAGACCGGGATCAAATATAGGCATACTCTCTGTCGATACCGAAAACCACTTTGACAACCGTGTACGTGGTGGAGATTCCAGAATGAAGTAGGATAGTGGTGACGTTTCCTTTGAGGTAAATACGTGGACCCGACTCCCGTGAGTTGGCATAAGGTGGCTAAAACAGGAGCGATTGACGGACTAATGAGGTAGCACCTTTGATCGGACGCACTCCTTCATATGCCATTCTATTACTTTGTGATTGTTTGGTGCGCACCATTGATTTGAGAGTGTTATTCGAGGTGGGCGGTAGTAGCAGATACGCGTTACCACCGGTCCGGATGCGTAATTGGTATATCTACCCTGGCGTTGCCTAGTTGTGCTGTGTCACCTACCATAGCGAGCCTTGTACGAGTTTGGTTTTCTCCTGTATCCCGTGTGGTATCCTATGGTGGCTTCCCGATCAGGAGGGACTATGATATTGGATGGACTACTGGGACTATTACGTGTTAAGGGGAATATTGGGTCACTCCTTAATGCTATTTAAAAGCAAGTTTATTTTACTAATAGACACTATTATAATAGCGAAGTATTACTATATAGTAAATAGTTTAACGGATTCTTAGAGGAAGGGCGGTCGCAAGCATTCTTTAAGTTACTTGTATTTTATTACAGTTTACTTGAATTAGCTTACACTGTATAAGTATGTATGTCCTGACTCGAGTGTTTATGTTTTAATTTACGCTCGGGTCAGCTTGAGTTTCTGTTCAGACTTCACTCCGGAGCTTGGACTTCTGCTGATCATCTCTTTTCAAGCTGCCGTCAAGTGTCTGTTCAGTTCTTATTAGGCTTTGTAATCAAGACAATCTAATATTGAGATTTTCTATGGAGATTTTAAACTATATTTGGTTTAAGACTATGTACTTTATACTTATTTTGAGACTATTGATAGTTGCTTTATGAAGCACTAAGTTATTTTTATATTCCGCTTCGAGTATTCTGATTCTGTGTCTATGATTCTGTGATTATTTATTTACTGTATATTTTGAGATTTGCCAAATTTTATTTACAATGCGGTATTTTGAAAAATTCAAGTCCGACATGTGCGGATACGAATGGTTGAAAATATCGGGTCGTTATAGTTTGGTATCAGAGCTTTGGCTCTAGGCAAAACTTAGAATGTATGGTAAATTTGATTTACAGAATCACTTTCATTCAATCTCTTCCTTTTGATTCGATTTCCTTTGAATTTTGGAACGTTCCTTGCGGTTCCAAAGTTCATTCGTGTCCCTCACTATTCAGCTTCTTTCGATTCAGGAGTATCCCATAACTCCATTTCGGATGACCTTTATAGTGAATTGCGGGTCTCGCCAATATTCTAATAAAGGGGTGAAACTCCTTTACAATTGGCATTGATTCACCAGAGATTTATATTTATCCTCGGTTTAGATGCTAGTATCTTTGGTTCCGAACTCTATCTCTTCAGATCGAATGTAGATTTACCCCAGAAAATCCACATCGATCTTACTCTTTAAGTCACGGTTGACCAGGTTAAGGTTGCCCGCGATTTATATAAACTTATCCAGTTCCTTATTCTGTTATTTAATCATCGGATTTTCTGATTCCAACTTATCTTTAAATCAAAATTCTCTTTGATTTGAGTCCATCAAATTTGAATCTTTATCCTTGTTTTGAAAAATTTATTCCTATATTTGGAAAAAAAATCTACTATTATATATAGGTATAATTTTCAAAATTTTTATAATTAATTTAACTAGTTGTCAAGAGATAATAGTCTTTGATTTTATTTATGGTTTTGTAAACCAAGGGTTTTGTCTCATATAAATAATTGAACTATAAACAATGGTTATAAATTAATTTGGAAACAGAAATGAATTTAAAACTAGAACTTTAATTCCCGATGGTTTCCAACCTTGTGTTTAAAGTTTTAAAAGGATATATTATTTAAATTATTTTTGAATAGAAATTTGTTTCCAAAGAATTTTAAAGGTTTAAAAATCCGCGCTCTTCTCTTTGTCGCTGGGAAATAATTTCGATGATGACTGCAACATCATCGACATTCATTTTCGAGTTTTGAAGTGAAGAGACCATTCTGTAGTCTAGCTACAGTGTTACCTTGAGAACTTAATTGATTTGAATCTCTAAAATATGACTTGATTTATAATATATAGATATATGATGTAAATTTGATTTGACATATTATGTACATATATTTATTTATCTCTAAATGGTTTGAAGCGAATCAAAAATTTAATTCTTAAATTTTATCTTGAAGAATAATTTCAATTATAAAAAGAAAATCAAAATTTTAAATTAATGATTCAAACTTGAGATATTGAATTTGAAAGTTTTATTTGTATAATACTCAATTGCATTTCAATATAACTTACCTTGATTTTCAGAAGTTAACAATGTAATTGGATAATATACAATATAAAAAGATTTATAAATAAAATTTGAGTGGTTATAATAAATGTTATACCCTTAAATTCTAGTTATAAAAAGATTAACAGAGGTAAATAAAATAAAAAGGTAATGGAATAATTTTCAATATAAAATGATGTTAAAGGAACTAAGAATAAATTTAAACACTTGTAATAAGTGTAAACATATTTAACATAGATGAGAAAAATATATTGAGAGAAATAAATTTAATTATAGTTAGGAATAAAGAAGAAATTAATTTATTGAACACATTTTTGAGTATAACAAATGATTTTCAAACTTATGATTTTAGAAATTTTTATTTTAAGATAATTGGAAGATGAGGTAAAGAAATTTGAAATAGTAAAATTTAACTTGAGTGAAACTAAATAGATGAAATCAATTATTAATTTAAAATTGAATTTGTATGGTTTAGATTAATGATTCTAATTTAAGTTTCAATTTAGTTCTCTTTCAGGTTGTTTCTATTCCCCTACCTTCTTCCTTTTCGAGGACGAAAAATTCTGAGTGGAGGAGAGTGTAACAGCCCAAAATTTAACAAATATTTCATTCTTTTAATTATAAAACTTTGGGGTTTATTATATAAAAATCTAAAATTTTAAAATTGGTTAAAACATTTCCCAAATTATTAATTAAAAGATATGATTTCTGAAATTTTGACTTTGATTAAAGATTAACTCTAATTGGAATTTTTAAAATTCTAAATTTTATCTTTCAATAAATTCTTTTAATTCAACTGAATTATTGTAACAACATTTATACTTTACTTTTGTCTTTTATAAAAATGGATTATCTACCTTTTTAAAATTAGTAATATTTTGTTTTGCTTATTTACATCCATTTGAATAATAAATTTCCTTGTAAATGGTAATATGAATCAGAAGAACGTAAACAAATTTTATTTTTTTAGTTAAGTAATAAATTTCAAAATTTACAGTGTATTAGTAAACTGTTTAATTACGCATTTAAAAGGCACGTTATTTTATGGAATAAATAACGTATAAGCGTTACTTTTGTATAAATTTGAGTGTATATTATTGTGGTTGTAGTACGCATTCTTAAAAATTCGTACCGCAGATATAAATAATTAATTAATTTGTAGATGTGCAATTCTAAGTGGTCAATGAATAAATTTCCTAGCTATTAATTTCGTTTAAAAGTTACCTAAATTCGCATGTAAACGTTACATTTTCCTTTATTTTCAATCGTTCTAAAATTGGTATGAAATCTTTGATTTCCCCTATTATTTAAATTTTATTTGATTTGCTTACCGTTTCTTTCTTCCATTAAATCAATGCAAATAACTCCCATTAAGTGTAAAACGTGCCTCACCATTTAACGCAATCACTTTGGTGTAAAATTTAAACCATTCATCCTCTGTTGAACAATAAGTCACGATCAATAAGATTTATAACCTACTAAATTTACGTGCCATTCAAAAACAAATTTTATTAATTCTTGCGTTTTAACCTATGCAGTTTGCATCATTTAATCAAACACGTTCAAAATTGTTATTTCTTGCCTTTGACCTCTCCCACATAAATCTATACAGTTATTTCTATTGTCATTCTAACAAATATTGCCTAAAATTTTCACATGCTTTGAATTGGCGTTTCTCATTTTATCATTTTGCCTGCGTTTTTAAATTAATAAATCAACAAAATTTACCTCTTCATAAAGCAAACATCACGCAGAATAATCTCCGGACCATTTAAAAATGATTTCGTGCCATTTTTTTTTTCCGTTACGTGAATTGCGCAACTTCTCTTATATAAATGAAAACCCATGATCAAAAATTTCATAACCGTTCACATTTTTAAATTCTTGCCATAGTTCCCAAAAATCAACGCAATCAATTAATTGCTTGCCTATTTCTTTCACCCCAAAATCATCGTCTGTTTACATCTTTTAAATAATCACGTTCTTTTTTCCTTTCCATTTACCATTCCTAAAGCAATTTATTTCTTGCATTTTTAACAAACGCAATTATCTCCATCATGCGCCTTCTTTAAATTATTATCTTAGCTAAATAAAGAATTTAATCCGTAGACGTTCCATTTTTCTTGCCATTTCTTTTGTAAATCAACGAAATAAATTAATCTTTGCCTATTTTCACCATAAATCAGTGCAAGATTTTATTTATTAGAGTACGTTCAAAAGTTCATTTATCTCTTGCAGTTTCTCCCTCTAAAATCACGCAAGATACCCTATGTACATATTCCAATGACGGGTATAATTGTTTTAAATCAATTCTTACCGTTACTTTGCTAAAATCACGCAACCAATTTAATTATAAAACGCAACCTTTAATAATACAGTGAAATCATTCAGTTCTTTTAGCATTCTAAAATTTAAATTCACTTGCCATTTTTTTTCCTGCATTGATTTTTCGCATGCCCAAAAACACGCAACCCACTATATAAATTCATAACCCCTCATTTACATTTCCATTACCGCAAGCTCATCTTTAAATACGTAGCACATTTGCAACAATTTCATTCATTTTCTTCCTTGTCGTGCTAAAGCTTCAGCTAGCATCAGGTGCATAGATGCATCCTTTCTTCCTTCTTATTTTCCTCTTTCTTTTTTTATTTTTTCTCTATTTCCTATTGTTTGTTCCACCATGCTCGGCTACTCTGTCACCACCCTTCGCTCCTTGTTATGTCACCGACCTTACACCATGAACCATCCCGTGACTTTGTGCTCGCCAACGTTCGAAAAAAAAGAAAAAAAAGGGTAAACAATGCATGCGCCACCTGTTGACATCAGCCTGTAGGACTAAATCTCGAGTGCATGCACGTATATAGGCTTGAGCCACCTGAGTTAAACCCTGCCTTAATTTGTTTCAAATGTTTGTGTTTCAGGCTTTGAAAGAAATATAATAGGGAAGAGAGCCGCATCATTTTGCATTTTGCTCCTGCATGATTGGGTCGTTAGCCACTGACTTGGCATGCTATTGCATGCGTTAAGTTTAAATAAAAAAATAAAAATAAAGGAAGAAGTAAATTATGCGTACATGTGAGGAATTACCCTTTTGCATTTCTGAAGTAGAAAATGTGCACCACCTGTAGCTTGTGTAACCAGTCCTCTATGCCATGACGTGAAGTCTTAAGAGTGCATGCATTCGAGTTTTGAAATTTGGCAAGGGCCGTGCCTTTTTATAAAAAATGAAAAAGAATATTATAATAAGAGGGTGAATAGAATAGTAGGGAGCCACCTGTGCATGTGAGTAGAACATCCTGATATTAGCGTGTTAGGATATATAGTGAATATAGGTAGGTAGATACATACATGAAAAACAGTCTTTATGCACTGTGAACAGATCCATATGAAGTATTGTATACTAAGAATAATTATGAAGTATTAATACGTAAACCACATGTTGCACTTAGTATAAAAAATAAAATAAAATAAAAAAAGGAATGAATGAACAAGCCGAGCCTTTGATATGTGGGTCAAGTCGTGTGGTGAGTGGTCGAGCCGTTGTGTTAATTTCCTTTAATTCAATCTTGTTTCAAATTTGCTGTGTTCATGATAAGATTCGAATACTTAGTTTTATTTAATTACTTTATTCAAGATTTGAATCAAGTGGTTGCATCCTCTGAAAATTGATCGTGCCTTCTGTACTCTTCTTTCGGGGTAGATATCGTTGTTTGAATAAATTCTGCAGCTTCGAGAAGGTGAGTATTCTCACCTGACAAACGTACTTATATATCCGTGAATTAATAACAAGTGTAATTGTAGAATAAAATTTTATTTCATTTTATTTGACTGTTATATTAATTGATGATGTTAAAAATCCTATTATTAAACCTACACATCATCAGTTATATTAGATACTGTTTTATTTATGCTGTTATACTATTTATTAATTTACTGCTTAATCCCACTGCTAGTTCCCTGTAGAATAGAAATCGTTACAGGCTGAAATGATAGGTCTGAACGATATTTATTTTATTCATTTATTTATTTAGTTATTTATTTAACTTGGGATTGCGGGTTTGAAATGATAAAACCCGGATTTTCTTTATAAATTACGGATTGAAATGATATATTATCCGTAGCACTTGACCTAGGTTAGAAAATATTATACAAACCCGTGGTTATATATATATATGTGCGTGTGTATAAATTTCTGGAATCATTAAATATTTGTAAACTTAGAATGTATAATATATTTTTTAAAATTTAATTTAAAATGATTCTTAAGCATAGTTATATTTTACAAGTTAAAGATGTAAATAAATAAAAGTTAAAAATTTAAAGTATAAATTTCTCTTGTAAATTTGGATTTGTAAAATAAATGGAATTTTAGCTAAGAAATAAAATATGAAATTTGTTATAACTTGAATATAAAGCGAGGATAAGTTTTCTATGAATTAAATAGTTAAATTAGTGAAATATGAAAGTTGAAATATAACTTGATTTAGAAATGGGAGGCTGGTTTTGAAATAAAGGTATGACAAGAAATTAATTGGAAATTTAGTTATTTTGGAAACGGTAATTTAACTTAATTATTAAGTAAAATTCATAGAAAATGTGTACTTGATTTTATATAAAGTATAAAAGTTAGATATATACTTGAAGAATTTACTTTATAAAAATCATAAATTATTGAGAAATTTAAATGACTATTTAGAAGTGGAAATTTTGATTTGTTTAAATAAAAGGTTTAATTTTGCTGAAATTATATTGAAATCTAAATTTTAATTTACTCAAACTTATTATAAAGGATATTACCGCACTTTTCAAGTGCTGTAGTAGATACAATTGGACTAAGTCTAAATTTTTGGGATTTTACATTTTATTTTGTAAGAAAAATAACTTCACTTTTAAATAGTTTCAAAAGTAGCATTTTGATTGAAATATAAACAATTTAAGATTCTTTATAACCATGGGTAATAATAACGTTGGTTGTAATAGAGACAGGGATCGGATATGGGCATACTCTCTGTTGATACCGAAAACCACTTTGACAACCGTGTACGCGGTGGAGATTCCAGAATGAGGTAGGATGGTGGTGACGTTTCCTTTGAGGTTAATACGCGGACCCGACTCCCGTGAGTTGGTATAAGGTGGCTAAAACAGGAGCGATTGATGGACTAATGAGGTAGCACCTTTGATCGGACGCACTTCTTCGTATGCCATTCTATTACTTTGTGATTGTTTGGTGCACACCTTTGATTTGGGAGTGTTGTTCGAGGTGGGCGGTAGTAGCAGCTATGCGTAACCACCGGTCCGGATGCGTAATTGGTATATCTACCCTGGCATTGCCAAGTTGTGTCGTGTCACCTTCCATAGCGAGCCTTGTACGAGTTTGGTTTTCTCCCGTAGCCCGTGTGGTATCCTCTGGTGGCTTCCCGATCAGGAGGGACTATGATATTGGATGGACTACTATGTGTTAAGGGGAATATTAGGTTACTCCTTAACGCTATTTAAAAGTAAGTTTATTTTACTAATAGACACTATTATAATAGCGAAGTTTTACTATATAGTAAATAGTTTAACGGATCCTTAGTGGATGGGCGGTCCCAAGCATTCTTTAAGTTACTTGTATTTTATTACAGTTCACTTGAATTAGCTTACACTGTATAAGTATGTATGTCCTGACTTGAGTATTTATGTTTTAATTTACACTCGGATCAGCCTGAGTTTCTGTTCAGACTTCACTCCGGAGCTTGGACTTCTGCTGATCATCTCTTTTCAAGCTGCCGTCAAGTTTCTGTTCAGTTCTTATTAGGCTTTGTAATCAAGACAATCTAATATTGAGATTTTCTATGGATATTTTAAACTATATTTGGTTTAAGACTATGTACTTTATACTTATTTTGAGACTATTGATAGTGGCTTCATTAACCACTAAGTTATTTTTATATTCCGCTGTGAGTATTCTGATTCTGTGTCTATGATTCTGTGATTATTTATTTACTGTATATTTTGTGATTTGCCAAATTTTATTTACAACATGGTATTTTGAACAATTCACGTCCGACATGTGTGGATGCGAATGGTTGGAAATATCGGGTCGTTACACAAGTAGTGATGGATAATGCTGCAAACTACATGGCTACTAGAAGATTGATTGGGGCAGAATTTCCCAACAATTTCATGGTCCCCATGTGTTGCTCACCGTCTAAATTTAATTTTTAGTGATATTGGAAAACTTGAGCGGGTCTCTATAACCGTAGACCTAGCATCAAAGATAACAAGGTTTATCTATAATCTTTGCTTCATATTGTTTATGATGCGATGGTTTAAAAATGGGAGAAATTTACTTCATCTAGCTCAACTAGATTTGCAACGAACTTCGTTGCTTTACAAATCATTTGAAGGCACAAAGATGAACTTATAGCTAGGGTAGCAAATCGAGATTGGAAAGCATCCTCATATGCAAGAGAGCTAAAGGGTAAAAAGTTTTCTAGCCATGTTTTTTTTCTCGGTTTTTGGAAAAAGTGTTCCTTGATTGTTAATATCACTGAGCCTTTTGTATGTGTTCTTAGACTTGTCGACAGTGATAAAAGACCTTTGATGGGTTATTTATATGCTGCAATACACAATGCAAGCGAAGATATGATACAAAGATTCTGTAGGAACAAAAGAATTCTGCAACCGTTTATCGATATCATTGATAATGTTGGGATAGGCAATTACATAAAAGTCTAAATGCTGCTGGTTTCAATTCGGAGTATCAATATAATGTCGACTTGATAGAGAAGCATATCTTTTGCCGTTTTGCTATTTTAGATGTTATTGAGAAATATTTAACTAGCAATTTAGAATTGGCTAGAGATCTTACAAAAGAAATTAAATTTTATAAGAATGCAGACGGTGAGTTTGGTAGGAACTCGGCCATTCACAATCGTTCACATACGTTTCCTGGTAAACACTTAAACTTCAAATATTATAAATTACCATACCATGTTAATAATATTTAATATGATCAAAAGTTAGACGAGTGGTGGTCAATATATGGAACAAACACACCAAATTTGAAGAAGCTGGCAATTCGAGTGTTGAGCCAAACTTGTAGCTCCTCCGAATGTGAGAGGAATTGGAGTGTTTTTGAACACATTCATTCAAAAAAAAGAAATCGTTTAGAACATCAAAGGTTGAATGATTTAGTTTTTATGCATTATAATCTTCGACTCGGACAGAGGTATGCTACAATATTTATAAACTCTTAGTTACCTTATTTCGTTAACTCAAGTAGATTGTTAACTTGTTATATTGTTTGTTTAGGCATGAATTAAAGGGACGAAACTACGATCCCATTAGTTTTTAAGAGTTTGAATAAAATAACATATGGCTCATGGATGCAGAACCTCCTTTGTTAACGATGGAGGAGATTGATGCTTTGTATAATGGAGGTAATATATTGTTTATGTTATGAGAGCTGAAAATTTTGATATATAATAATGTTAGATATATTAGATATTTGATGAATATTTGCTTTATATATTGTAGATCTAAATTGTAATGCTGACACACAATATGACTGTAACGACCCAACTTCCTACGCCCAGGAAGAAGTTTCGTTTTTAAGAAAGAAAAGGGTGAGAAAATAGAAAAGATAGAGAAGAAAGAACAACAACATCAGAATCTCACAGCGGAACGAATAAACTATATTAATCACATAAGTATTTACATAATATATATATAACATCAATCAGAGTGATACATATAATACATCACATACTAGACAGTTATAAACACCTGTCTAGTTAATACAACTCAATACACCATACATCACAGAGATACCACACAGCGGAACTATATATATATCTACAACGCTGAAGCCTCCTGCTCCATTGCTTCTCCAGAATTCGTCAAAGCTAAACCTGAATCCCTTGGCTACCCGTAAAAATTTGGGTACCCGAGAGTTCATGAAAAAAAAAAAACTTCGGGTCAGAGATGGGTCTGGTATGAGTAACAAGTTAAAGTTGTTTAATTTTGAAAAATCCTTTGAAAACAAAAGGTATCAAGTAAGACTTCCCACACATGAACATGGAAAAGTTTTTACCTTACGCTAACCAAAACATTTGATAGGAAATCCAGTGATATTATAATAGGTCTAGGGTTTTCAAGTAAATAGAAAATAGCCGAAATTGTTACATGATTAAATTCCAGCTACTAGCCACAAAAGTGGGTAATATAATCAGAACCATAGGCACTTATAGGATTGTGGATTCCATACAATGGCAGGGCTACTGGGTACCGCCCGTCACAGTACGTGGTCTAGATCGACGTACCGATGATCACTCCCGACCCCCCGCAACACAAGGACGGAACCATTCCTTACTGAACAGTCCCGAACAAGATAAACCCCGCAGTTGGCTGCAGACCAACTGCCCACACAGCCGAATAAAAAGGGACATCTAGACAGGGGAATATCCTTGTCCTGCTTGGGCATGACCCACCTAACCTTGCTGCACCTCCCCTGTTTTAGACATTCCCGATTGATGAGGCTTGAGGTTACGATTACCTTTATAGAACATATCTCTTAGAATGCTCATCGTCCGCCTGACGATGTGTTGAAAGCATTCAATCCATACAAGTTCGTTCCGGGTTCGAACGAAACCGAAGGCATCATCTCTTAGAATGCTTGAGGTTACGATTACCTTTATAGAACATATCTCTTAGAATGCTCATCGTCCGCCTGACGATGTGTTGAAAGCATTCAATCCATACAAGTTCGTTCCGGGTTCGAACGAAACCGAAGGCATCATCTCGTTACACTCGTTTTGGAATCACCCTCGGAGTTAACGACGATAACCCTTGCATTCTGAATCTTCGTCTCCACTTTAGATTCACGACTTATCGTTAATTTGGAATTGATGTGGTTTTCGAATATTCCAAATTAGGAAAACCGATCCCGGTCTCATCGAAATCCAAAACGTGTCTTTTAAGGCCAAGTTGTCTATTTAGTCTTAACAGTGAATTCAGTATTATCAATATGCAAAGATAAATAATTCACATCTCATAATAGATCATCACATCATCATAAACAGATAACTAATATCATCATCCAAATAGATAATTAAATATTATCATACTTAAACTATACATCCATGTCACATAGATATTATCCATCTCATTTCTGAGATCAAAATCAAACAATGAAATATCAATATCATTCATCAGCATGATTTATGAATCACAATCTATAATTAATTTAAAATGAATTAAATTATCTACTTCCATTTTTAATTAATTTAAAATAAATTAAATTAATTACTCATTCCATAAATCCTGCTCTCACAACCATTAATTAATTATAAATCAAATTAATTAACCATTCTCTAACTACAAGAAGTAATTTAGTCTTTAAATTAATTTTTCAATTGAATTATTTTAAATCATTCATAGCGGTTAACATTTAATTACTTCCCTATTATTTATTCCTTAATTTACAATTCTTAATTACATAATTAATTATATTAATTGATGGTCTCCAATTTATATTAAATTAATTAAGTGATTAATCTTCACTTAAACACAATTATTAATCACCCCTTGATTAATAACAAACCAGTAATTAACTACCCTTAATTACCTATTAATCATTCCATGATTAATTATTTCCATAAATTAATCCTTTGATTAATTACAAAAGAAATTGCTCAAATTACTTCACTTACAATCATCTTGTATTAATTTCATCAAATAGTGATCATCTAATTACTATTCTAAGTAATCATACTTCATTAATTACACTAAGTAATTACACCTACCAAATCATCAAATGATTTCTAAAATTAATTAATTAACTTAATATAAATCTTATTATCCATTACTTATATATATTCAAACTAATCATCTTTGATTTAAATATCTTTTGCTACATTCCAGTAATTTCCTTTAATTTATTTACAGAAATTAAACTTGAATAAATCCATTAATTAATTACATTTATATCGATTTAATTACCATTTAATTATCTTGTTGATTTATTATTCTCAAATAAATAATCTCTAATCCCATCATTAATTATATTAATTAATGATTTCTAATTACATTTCATTTGTTAATTATATTAAGAATACAAATCTTCAAATCACAAATATTAACCCTCTTAATTAATATATATACAGTAATTAATTGTCCTACATTAATTACTTCTCAATAACAAGCTTAATCCCTTGATTAATTTCATGTAATTATACACCAGTTACTCCTATTAACAACATCACCCAATTAATTACATCTCGTAATTATCCTTCAATTACTTTTCTAAGTAATTCACTTCCAAAATATCAGTTAATGAAACTAAATTAATTAACTAAAATTAAATCAATTTACACAATTAATAAGTAATTAATTTCTTAATTACTTTCCAAATAAATAATTACATTTAAACTATTACAATGATTATTATTGAATTAATTAATCTAATTAATTTATTAAAAATCAATTACATTAATTAATTATAAATAATCAAGTTAATAATCTTCATTAACACTTATTTAATTATTTTCTTCTAAAATAATTAACTTAGTTTAATCATCATTAATTATAAGTTTGATTAACCATTTAAAATTTATTAATTTAAATCAAAACCTAATCTGTGGTTCTTAATCACATATTAGTTAATTAATTTATTAATTAACTTTAATTACTACTTTTAAACTTATAATTGCTAATTTAATTAATATCAATCATTAATTATTCTTACTTAATTAACTTAAAGGTTAATGTATATAAAATTCTAAAACTTCATGAATTAAAGTAAACCATCCTTATTATTGATTTTGTTTTCAATTCCAATATGTTTTAAACATTCATTTCAATTTACTTTCTAAATAAAATACAATTTATCCTTACTAAAGTTTTAAAACTAATTTATTTTTCAAAACCCTTTGTAAACTCACATGTTTAATTACACTTAAAACTTATTTGAATAAATTTAAATTATAAAACCTATTTTAGTTCCTAATCTAATCTAAGTCCTGATTTCAATTTGTGGAGTTAACTTGTCTAAATCCTTCTTAACAGTTTATATTTCATTTTTGAACTCAACTCCTCTTTGAATACACTTAAACATTAATCACTTTTAAATTATTAAAATAATTTAAATTATGGAACTTTATTATTCCCAACTTTATTTTCAAAACTGACTTAAAGTCACCATTTAAACTTGTTTTAAAACTAGGTTTAAATCTTTGATTTTAAATTTAAAACAAAGGTCTCAAAACAGTTGAAAACTGTTAAAACTTGTTACAGGTTTTTTTTTAAAAAAACTTGAAAATCAATAACCCGAGCTCCCCTTTTGGTTACTTCAAGTAAACATGCGAGTTTCCCCGTGTAAGTCGACTAGCTGCTTCTAGTCACCCCTCATGCGCGCAAATGAAATTAAAAAAAACAAAACCTGAAAAAAAACACAACCTCACCTTCCCTCAAACCTGCCACGGCCATGCGCACAGCTCCGACCACCAGAGATCACCAAACTCCGGCTACCACACCGACCATCTTCCCTCTACCTCCCCTCAAAAAGGCATGGCACTCGGTTCACCAACGGTGATGAACAAGCAAAAGAAACCCGGTACCTTAAAACTAGGTCACCCGCGTTAGAACGTCTCCCGCCACCACCACAAGGCTTAAATCGACCTCCGAACATTTTTCCCAGACCCCACGATCACCCCCGCATCTCCAGTTCCAACCTCGACCTCGCCGATCAACACGTTAGTCCACGGCCACTCAAAATGCCTAAAATGGATGAACTCGAACTGCACCTCACCCCCTCCACTAAAAATCACCATATTCATTTTAAAAATCATAATTTGATTCAACTATTCGATTTATGTACCTGAATCAATGATCGGTGGAAGTTGAAAATTTTTCAATCTTAAGTTTGCTCAGAGATTTGTGTTCCAGAGAAAAAGTTTAAGATATTTTTATCTTAACTAAATTTTTAAACCTAGTTTGAGATGATACAAACATAATTTGCTTGAAGTGAAGTGCAATCATAAATCAGGAAAGAAGTAAATAATTTTTAATAGCAAGATTTTGTTTACAGAGAGTAACAGAGAACAAGCATATGCAAACACTGCAAGTTAGATTTTGGTTCCAGATAAAATTTCTCTTGTATTTTTAGTTAAATAAATTTTAAACTTAAATTTTAAAGTTAAACAAACAAGTCTTGTTTGAGTTCTATATACTATCAACCATCAGATCCAAAGGAATTGGATTCTTTGTTTAGAAACCAAGCCTGAAACTAAAAACAGACGGAACAAGTTTAACCACATCAATCCATCTATCCATCTATATATACATATGCATTCTCAAATATATATACACATACTTTAAACTTCATCTCAGATAAACTACATACAACCATAACTGAATATACTTAGGTATTTAGAAAAGAAGTTACTCACAAATTTGCAGAGAAGAACAGTTGCTCCTTGATTAAGCAACAGGCTTGAATACAACTGAAACCCTCCTCTGATTGATCCCCTAGTTTGCTAAGTTGTTGTTGGATGTTTGTTTAGGTTTTTAATGAAGTTTATTTTATATTTTTGCTCTGCTCGAACTAAACAAGGTGAAGCTGATTTATAAACAAGTTTTAGGGCATATGCAAACAGGCTTATACAGACAGTGTATATTATTATGTTTCATACTACTAAGACAATATTTGTACCATAAAGCATACAAATCTTTGTTTGTATAGATTCAAAACAGAGATATTTGTTAATGGAGGATGATATGAATACAATTGTGTGCTAGAAAGATTCTTCATTAATGACTTTTGTTTGTTTGTTAAAGAATGCATAATACTGTCTTCACTTGCAAGCTTCATATATACATTTGTTTTTTTTTTTTCGGCCTGCACACATATTTGATTTGTTCCTCTATGTCTTAAGTCAGTTTTCAACTTGAAGATTCTTTGTTACTGTCATTTGCTTCATCTTGTATTTCTCTAATTATACTTTGCTTTGTCATTTCTTACAGGTTGACTATCCTTTCCTATGCCTGCATATGATTTTCTTACTTTATTTTGTTTTATACTTGATACTTGTCTGAATCTTTATTTACAAGCTACTAGCATTATTATGTTATTTTGCTTTGTTCTTGCTTTCTAACTTCTTACATGCTAAAACATATGTCACTTGACTTTTATTCTTAACTTTACAGGCATTTTTATTTGTCTAGTTTACAAACTTGAAAATTATTTGTTTCTAGATTAATTGTTGACTTGTTATTATATTTTTGAAATGTATGTGACTTGTTATTATTTTTGTTTTGTTGTTTGAAAACTAATTAAACTTTATAGTTGTTATGTTATTATAATTTAACCAAGGTAATTACTTTATATTTTCCCAATTTATCTTGCAATCTTGTATTTTATATGTACATTTTTATTTTATTTATTTTATAAAAACACATTTATCAATTTGACATGGTAGATAAATTAAATCATCTTTTTATCTACATATTTTATTAATGTATTGTTAATGTATTGTTTGACAAAATTAAATTAAAACTCATATAAAATCTTAAATTCATATTTTTATCAAGCTATACTAAAAAGAAAAGTAAACAAATCTTTTTGTTAATAAATTTAAATTTAAATTTAAACTTAAGTTAAAATAAGTTTTAAACTATTTAAACATTATCTTATGTATTTAAAACCCTATAGTTATTTATTTATTAGCTTTGAAAAGTTTATATTAAATAAAACATAATTTCCAATTCACTAAAAATATATTAGCATTTGAAACATAATTTATTAGTTGAACTTTAAAACAAATCTCATCTATTTACAATGTATACAAATATATACGTATATAAATAGAAAAAAAACAATTAATTTTAACAGATATCATTTACCAATTAAATATTTATTAAAAGAAAAGTATCAATTCAAGTCTAATTAATAAAGATATATCAAATCAATTTAATATTTAATGCAGATTATTAAATTGATATTGCTAGAAAATTCCGGGTTGTCACATTCCTCCCCCCTTAAAAGAATTTCGTCCCGAAATTTAAAAGCAAAGGTAATTTAATAATATATTTGAGATTTTAATTAATTTTAAACCATAAGCATATATCAATCACATGCTAACAATCATCACAACCAATTAACTCAATCAACAAAGCTAACTATCCATACAAAATAGAGTTCCCTAGAGTTTCCCAATAGAATACCGGAACACTCGATCTATATAATCTAAACAGTCTATACTACTAGTCTATAGAACTCCTTTGAATCAGAGAAAATTCATACAAAATGAAATCTCCGACTTCCAAATCCAAATTCCTTCGTCTCTTATCCACCAAATACTTCTGACAATCCAGAGCTACCTTCAACTTACTGATCAGCTCATCCTTCGCTGATAACTCCTAAAACAATCTGAATCTGAAAACAATCCAGTAGAATAATTTTCTCAAAACCAACCAAAACCGAGAACTTAACCTTTACTATCCTCAGTAGAAAACAATTTCTCTTTTCCAGAAAAGAAGAAAAACAGATGCACTTCAAACAGCTTCCGCTGCACAACTCTGATTTGGAGTAGATGAAAATGCTGATGATGCACATAAGCACAAACTGGACAACACATTACAAAAATATGGTTCAAAAATTCCAAAATAAAATCCAGAAGTTCCTCCAAACTCTGAGCTGCTTTACCAATTCCTCTCTCTAGAAACCATTCTACTCCTAAGCTGAACCATCGGCACTACTTCTGAAATCCAGTCGATATGAAAACTCAACCCCCAGATGCTAAGGTAAACCACTAACCTCTTCAAAGATATCCAGAAAAAATTTATGCCATCCCAGAGAGTATTAACTATCGCAAGTTACTTTTGCGATCAACTTAAACTAATATCCAAGAAAACTTTACTCTCCTTACCAATCTGAATAGCTTAAACTTATCCAGCCAATCCATTGAAGAATTGGATTCACAAACTGCTTCTGGACTTCACCTCTAAAGAACTGCTGACAGATGACCTCCTCGCGTGCCGGTAGAACAATCTGAGTTGCAACACTGCTACTGATGCTCAAAAATTCCTTAATCCAAAATTCCTCGGAAAACTCAGGCCTCAAAGCCAAACACAACATTCAGCTGGACTCAAACTCAAAACTAATGCAGACACACTTCCTTATCCAAAATCCTTGAGAACTACTTCGGAAACAATCCATCGCTACTGCATCTCAACACACAACTACTACTTCTTGAGGTTCCAAAATAATATTTCTAGCTTCTGCTCAACTGACAAAAATCCAAATTCTACTCATCCAAACTTGTACAACAAAATAGATTTCAAATCTTAATAGTTTCTTATCCAGAGATCTAGAGAAATCCTTACATCACAAATTTACTCGAGACGGTATTAGGTCTACAGTCTCGTCAAATATACTTCTAATCACAGGTAGTCGTGTTACACACACCACTACTCAATCTACCCTTATACTTATATTGGAAAACCCGAACAGGCAATCCAACAAATAGATGAAATATATATATATATATATATATATATATATATCAAAATTACAAATACGCTCTCTTAGGAAAGAAATCACACAAGAGCCTAGGTATTCACTCAACCTAGCGCTCTGATACCACTGTAACGACCCAACTTCCTACGCCCAGGAAGAAGTTTCGTTTTTAAGAAAGAAAAGGGTGAGAAAATAGAAAAGATAGAGAAGAAAGAACAACAACATCAGAATCTCACAGCGGAACGAATAAACTATATTAATCACATAAGTATTTACATAATATATATATAACATCAATCAGAGTGATACATATAATACATCACATACTAGACAGTTATAAACACCTGTCTAGTTAATACAACTCAATACACCATACATCACAGAGATACCACACAGCGGAACTATATATATCTACAACGCTGAAGCCTCCTGCTCCATTGCTCCTCCAGAATTCGTCAAAGCTAAACCTGAATCCCTTGGCTACCCGTAAAAATTTGGGTACCCGAGAGTTCATGAAAAACAAAATTAAACTCCGGGTCAGACATGGGTCTGGTATGAGTAACATGTTAAAGTTGTTTAATTTTGAAAAATCCTTTGAAAACAAAAGGTATCACGTAAGACTTCCCACACATAAACATGGAAAAGATTTTACCTTACGCTAACCAAAACATTTGATAGGAAATCCAGTGATATTATAATAGGTCTAGGGTTTTCAAGTAAATAGAAAATAGCCGAAATTGTTACATGATTAAATTCCAGCTACTAGCCACAAAAGTGGGTAATACAATCAAAACCGTAGGCACTTATTGGATTGTGGATTCCATACAATGGCAGGGCTACTGGGGTACCGCCCGTCATAATACGTGGTCTAGATCAACGTACCGATGATCACTCCCGACCCCCCGCTACACAAGGACGGAACCATTCCTTACTGAACAGTCCCGAACAAGATAAACCCCGCAGTTGGCTGCAGACCAACTGCCCACACAGCCGAATAAAAAGGGACATCTAGACAGGGGAATATCCTTGTCCTGCTTGGGCATGACCCACCTAACCTTGCTGCACCTCCCCTGTTTTAGCCATTCCCGGTTGATGAGGCTTGAGGTTACGATTACCTTTACAGAACATATCTCTTAGAATGCTCATCGTCCGCCTGACGATGTGTTGAAAGCATTCAATCCATACAAGTTTGTTCCGGGTTCGAAGGAAACCGAAGGCATCATCTCGTTACACTCGTTTTGGAATCACCCTCAGAGTTAACGACGATAACCCTTGCATTCTGAATCTTCATCTCCACTTCAGATTCACGACCTATCGTTAATTTGGAATCGATGTGGTTTTCGGATATTCCAAATTAGGAAAACCGATCTCGGTCTCATCGAAATCCAAAACGTGTCTTTTAAGGCCAAGTTGTCTATTTAGTCTTAACAGTGAATTCAGTATTATCAATATGCACAGATAAATAATTCACATCTCATAATAGATCATCACATCATCATAAACAGATAACTAATATCATCATCCAAACAGATAATTAAATATTATCATACTTAAACTATACATCCATGTCACATAGATATTATCCATCTCATTTCTGAGATCACAATCAAACAATGAAATATCAATATCATTCATCAGCATGATTTATGAATCACAATCTGTAATTAATTTAAAATGAATTAAATTAACTACTTCCATTTTTAATTAATTTAAAATAAATTAAATTAATTACCCATTCCATAAATCCTGCTCTCACAACCATTAATTAATTATAAATCAAATTAATTAACCATTCTCTAACTACAAGAAGTAATTTAGTCTTTAAATTAAATTTTCAATTGAATTATTTTAAATCATTCATAGCGGTTAACATTTAATTACTTCCCTATTATTTATTCCTTAATTTACAATTCTTAATTACATCATTAATTGTATTGATTGATGATCTCCAATTTATATTAAATTACTTATTTAAATTAATTAAGTGATTAATCTTTACTTAAACACAATTATTAATCACCCCTTGATTAATAACAAACCAGTAATTAACTACCCTTAATTACCCATTAATCATTCCATGATTAATTATTTCCATAAATTAATCCTTTGATTAATTACAAAGAAATTACTCAAATTACTTCACTTACAATCATCTTGTATTAATTTCATCAAATAATGATCATCTAATTACTATTCTAAGTAATCATACTTAATTAATTACACTAAGTAATTACACCTACCAAATCATCAAATGATTTCTAAAATTAATTAATTAACTTAATATAAATCTTATTATCCATTACTTATATATATTCAAACTAATCATCTTTGATTTAAATATCTTTTGCTACATTCTAGTAATTTCCTTTAATTTATTTACAGAAATTAAACTAGAATAAATCCATTAATTAATTACATTTATATCAATTTAATTACCATTTAATTATCTTGTTGATTTATTATTCTCAAATAAATCAATCTCTAATCCCATCATTAATTATATTAATTAATGATTTCTAATTACATTTCATTTGTTAATTATATTAAGAATACAAATCTTCAAATCACAAATATTAACCCTCTTGATTAATGTATATACAGTAATTAACCGTCCCACATTAATTACTTCTCAATAACAAGCTTAATCCCTTGATTAATTTCATGTAATTATACTCCAGTTACTCCTATTAACAACATCACCCAATTAATTACATCCCGTAATTATCCTTCAATTACTTTTCTAAGTAATTCACTTCCAAAATATCAGTTAATTAAACTAAATTAATTAACTCAAATTAAATCAATTTACACAATTAATAAGTAATTAATTTCTTAATTACTTTCCAAATAAATAATTACATTTAAACTATTACAATGATTATTATTGAATTAATTAATCTAATTAATTTATTAAAAATAAATTACATTAATTAATTATAAATAATCTAGTTAATGATCTTCATTCACACTTATTTAATTATTTTCTGCTAAAATAATTAACTTAGTTTAATCATCATTAATTATAAGTTTGATCAACCATTTAAAATTTATTAATTTAAATCAAAACCTAATCTGTGTTTCTTAATCACATATTAGTTAATTAATTTATTAATTAACTTTAATTACTACTTTTAAACTTATAATTACTAATTTAATTAATATCAATCATTAATTATTCTTACTTAATTAACTTAAAGGTTAATGTATATAAAATTCTAAAACTTCATGAATTAAAGTAAACCATCCTTATTATTGATTTTGTTTTCAATTCCAATATGTTTTAAACATTCATTTCAATTTACTTTCTAAATAAAATACAATTTATCCTTACTAAAGTTTTAAAACTAATTTATTTTTCAAAACCCTTTGTAAACTCACATGTTTAATTACACTTAAAACTTATTTGAATAAATTTAAATTATAAAACTTATTTTAGTTCCTAATCTAATCTAAGTCCTGATTTCAATTTGTGGAGTTAACTTGTCTAAATCCTTCTTAACAGTTTATATTTCATTTTTGAATTCAACTCCTCTTTGAATACACTTAAACATTAAGCACTTTTAAATTATTAAAATAATTTGAATTATGGAACTTTATTATTCCCAACTTTATTTTCAAAACTGACTTAAAGTCACCATTTAAACTTGTTTTAAAACTAGGTTTAAATCTTTGATTTTAAATTTAAAACAAAGGTCTCAAAACAGTTGAAAACTGTTAAAACTTGTTACAGGTTTTTTTTAAAACTTGAAAATCAATAACCCGAGCTCCCCCTTTGGTTACTTCGAGTAAACATGCGAGTTTCCCCGTGAAAGTCGACCAGCTGCTTCGAGTCACCCCTCATGCGTGCAAATGAAATTAAAAAAAACAAAACCTGAAAAAAAAACACAACCTCACTTCCCTCAAACCTGTTACCGCCACGTGCGCACAGCTCCGACCACCAGAGACCACCAAACTCCGGCTACCACACCGACCATCTTCCCTCTACCTCCCTTCAAAACGGCTTGGCACTCGGTTCATCAACGGTGATGAACAAGCAAAAGAAACCCGGTACCTTAAAACTAGGTCACCCGCGTTAGAACGTCTCCCGCCACCCCCACAAGGCTTAGATCGACCTCCGAACATTTTTCCCAGACCCCACGATCACCCCCGCATCTCCAGTTCCAACCTCGACCTCCTCGATCAACACGTTAGTCCACGGCCACTCAAAATGCCTAAAATGGATGAACTCGAACTGCACCTCACCCCCTCCACTAAAAATCACCATATTCATTTTAAAAATCATAATTTGATTCAACTATTCGATTTATGTACCTGAATCAATGATCGGTGGAAGTTGAAATTTTGTCAATCTTAAGTTTGCTCAGAGATTTGTGTTCCAGAGAAAAAGTTTAAGATATTTTTATCTTAACTAAATTTTTAAACCTAGTTTGAGATGATACAAACATCATTTGTTTGAACTGAAGTGCAATCATAAATCAGGAAAGAAGTAAATAATTTTTAATAGCAAAATTTTGTTTACAGAGAGTAACAGAGAACAAGCATATGCAAACACTGCAAGTTAGATTTTGGTTCCAGATAAAATTTCTCTTGTATTTTTAGTTAAATAAATTTCAAACTTAAATTTTAAAGTTAAACAAACAAGTCTTGTTTGAGTTCTATATACTATCAACCATCAGATCCAAAGGAATTGGATTCTTTGTTTAGAAACCAAGCCTGAAACTAAAAACAGGAAGAACAAGTTTAACCACATCAATCCATCTATCCATCCATATATACATATGCATTCTCAAATATATACACACATACTTTAAACTTCATCTCAGATAAACTACATACAACCATAACTGAATATACTTAGGTATTTAGAAAAGAAGTTACTCACAAATTTGCAGAGTAGAACAGTTGCTCCTTGATTAAGCAACAGGCTTGAATACAACTGAAACCCTCCTCTGATTGATCCCCTAGTTTGCTAAGTTGTTGTTGGATGTTTGTTTAGGTTTTTAATGAAGTTTATTTTATATTTTTGCTCAGCTCGAACTAAACAAGGTAAAGCTGATTTATAAACAAGTTTCAGGGCATATGCAGACAGGCTTATACAGACAGTGTATATTATTATGTTTCATACTACTAAGACAATATTTGTACCATAAAGCATACAAATCTTTGTTTGTATAGATTCAAAACAGAGATATTTGTTAATGGAGGCTGATATGAATACAATTGTGTGCTAGAAAGATTCTTCATTAATGACTTTTGTTTGTTTGTTAAAGAATGCATAATACTGTCTTCTCTAGCAAGCTTCATATATACATTTGTTTTTTTTTTGTTTTTTTTCGGCCTGCACACATATTTGATTTGTTCCTCTATGTCTTAAGTTAGTTTTCAACTTGAAGATTCTTTGTTACTGTCATTTGCTTCATCTTGTATTTCTCTAATTATACTTTGCTTTGTCATTTCTTACAGGTTGACTATCCTTTCCTATGCCTGCATATGATTTTCTTACTTTATTTTGTTTTATATTGATACTTGTCTGAATCTTTATTTACAAGCTACTAGCATTATTATTTTATTTTTCTTTGTTCTTGCTTTCTAACTTCTTACATGCTAAAACATATGTCACTTGACTTTTATTCTTAACTTTACAGGCATTTTTATTTGTCTAGTTTACAAACTTGAAAATTATTTGTTTCTAGATTAATTGTTGACTTGTTATTATATTTTTGAAATGTATGTGACTTGTTATTATTTTTGTTTTGTTGTTTGAAAACTAATTAAACTTTATAGTTGTTATGTTATTATAATTTAATCAAGGTAATTACTTTATATTTTCCCAATTTATCTTGTAGTCTTGTATTTTATATGTACATTTTTATTTTATTTATTTTATAAAAACACATTTATCATTTGACATGGTAGATAAATTAAATCATCTTTTTATCTACATATTTTATTAATGTATTGTTAATGTATTGTTTGACAAAATTATATTAAAACTCGTATAAAATCTTAAATTCATATTTTTATCAAGCTATACTAAAAAGAAAAGTAAACAAATCTTTTTGTTAATAAATTTAAATTTAAATTTAAACTTAAGTTAAAATAAGTTTTAAACTATTTAAACATTATCTTATGTATTTAAAACCCTATATTTATTTATTTCTTAGCTTTGAAAAGTTTATATTAAATAAAACATAATTTCCAATTCACTAAAATATATATTAGCATTTGAAACATAATTTATTAGTTGAACTTTAAAACAAATCTCATCTATTTACAATGTATACAAATATATACATATATAAATAGAAAACAAACAATTAATTTTAACAGATATCATTTACCGATTAAATATTTATTAAAAGAAAAGTATCAATTCAAGTCTAATTAATAAAGATATATCAAATCAATTTAATATTTAATGCAGATTATTAAATTGATATTGCTAGAAAATTCCGGGTTGTCACAATGACAGTATTGGTTTAGAAGCATCCTTGCATGATTTAGAGGTTGACATTGCTGATGATAATAATACTATAGTGGCTAGTGACATTGATATGGTCTATAATGAAGCAAGTTTGCAAGAAGATTACGATGGTGTATAAACATTTAATTTTAATCCATAAATTGTCATATACAACATTGTTATGAGAAGCTGAAGATGCTAGAGCTAGTACTAGATCATCACCATGGACGATGAATATTTGATCTAGTTTACTGTCATTATTTTGTAGTTGAAAATGCAAACACTAAGTATTGCTTTTATATTTTAGTGTACTGGCCTATTGGGTATGATAGCATTTTGATTTCGCAGGTTGTAAATTATTACTAGGTATGATTTGAGTTTCCAGATTGTAAATTGTAAGTGACATGCTTAATATTATTATTGTTGCTGCTGTTTTTTTAGTATGGAGTACTGCAATTTGTATGGGTATCATTAATATTTTATAATTCAGGTTTATTTCTTTTGTACATATTTGAATGCCATACATAAAATAAGATAATAGCCATTATCTATTGGTGCGATACGTACAAGTTCCTACCTTTTCTATGAAATGATCCATACATATTTATATAATTTACTGTATTATTTAGGAAATGATTTATTTAATTAAAAAAGAAAGGGCACGGTTTTGACGGTTCGATCAATTTAACCATCAAAACCTTGGGCCATGATCGCTCATGGTTCGACTTGCGGTTCGGTATCCAAAACTATAACCTGAGGCCTTGCTTGCGTGTGCTGCTATATTACATACGTATATGTATTTTCATGTAAGCATTCCCCATTTTACTGTATAATATAGTGAACGTTAGCTTTTAACTATACGTTGTGTGATGGCATCCTTATAAATATTGCATGTGTGTGCTTTTGGGAATATGCATTTGAAGGTGTGTGCTGCATATTTCGTGCTTTGTGGTGTTCATGCTACTTTTTAATTTTCTACATATGTGGGGTGTGCGAGTGAGTGTGTTTTAGTACTTTGAGTTGGTTTGCATGAGTACAAAGAAATATACGAATGCGTGTGGAATAAAAATGTTTTCAATACCAATTTTTGCAAAATGGGATAGCTATACTATTGAGCTTTTGTATACTGAAGCTCCATATATGCTCATGCCTTGATTTATAGTTGAATATGTTATATTTAATATTGTTCATGTTATATATATATATATATATATATATTTGAAATTTATATATATGCACATATATGTTTTGTTGTGTACTTCATTATAACACCAAAAATTCACCATCGAAACTAGGTTTTAATGAAGAGTAGAGGTTGTCGGAAGATCTTCCGCAAGAACCGAAGGGATGCTATTGGAAAATTCAAGAAGTCTTCCATAACTAAGGTTCCGCATGAGATGGTTCCGCCCAAAAGAGGCTTCCACATATAATAAAGACATTCACGTTTGGTTCGCATAGGAGGGTTCCGCAGAAGAGATCTCAACGCTAACGGAAGACATTCCATTACTATCGCATTCGTGGAAGAGCATTCTGCAAGTGATGGTTCCACATTGAAGGACTTCAGCAAGAGACATCAGCGTCATAAACAAATATTACCTTCCGCAATTCCAACTTGTTACCTCATTCAAAAGAACCTTTCGATTGGATCAAAAGGGATGCTTTCGCAATAGAAGATCAGATCATCGGATGTAAGGCAACACCAATCAAGCACTTTAGAAGTGCCGACCTTCAGAAAGATTCTTTAGATGGAGTCGAAAGGTGCCTTTCCGCTTTAAACAAGCTTTCTTGCTAAACTAAAGAAGCAATTGATCAAAGCTGTGGGTGTCGTATTCTCACCTTCCGGTGGAGGCAAGGGCATCCAGATGTGTTCAAAGAGCTATAAGTCAACCTTCCGACAAAGCCAAAAGGCCTACTTTTGCATAAGATTGGAAAGATGTAAGCGAAACCTACCTTCCGCTATGGTCACCATGACCCCTGCGGAAGGTGCCAACTCACACCTATAAATAAGACCCGAGGGGTTCATTTTTGGGATCTAAATTTAAGTATTTGAAATCACTACTGCTTTGAAAGTTTGTAACCCTAATTTTGGGGCTTTTTCCAAGAAGTATTACTATGTATACTTCAGTTTATAATAAAGAATTTCATGTTTAAGATATTCATGTCTTTTATGTACTTTATGTTGATAAATCAAATATCGATCCTCTTTTTTACATTTCATTAGTTCGAAAGATTCAAGAGCATCTTTCTACTGGATTCAATCCCCCTCCCGTGACCCTTTAAAATGGAGTATCAACCCGTTCCATTTGGGATCAACCCTAACCTTTGCTCTCAACAAGGAGAATTCAAGGAAGGAGAACCTATTTCTACAAATGGGAAGGACCATTCGGTCATATTACCATGGGACTAACTTTGAAGGAAATGATAAATGATTATGACAGTTTTACACACAAATGGAGTAAGATTATAAATAAGGCTCACCATTCAAGGGAAAACCATGAACGCATAGGAAAATCCACAATCGAAGAACTAAGGATAATAAAAGAAATACCAAGTGGAAATATAAAGATTACCAAGAAATTTTCGACCGAACCCTTAAAATTAAAAGAAAGGCCCTTGAAAGAGGATCAACGGACAATAAAACGGAAACCTATTCTTTAAGAAGAAGTACTTGAACCAAGTCATAAAAGAATTAGACGCCAGTCAAAGATGGCTCAAAAATCAAGACTTCTTAGAGAATATAATCTTACTACATCGATCGAAGATATCTATATCCGAATAAAAGAAGAACCGAATTATTAGCCTTCTTAGAAAAAGAAGCCAGGATTTGAAAGGAAACTTAAAGGATCATATTGCAACTTTCATCTGATAATCGGACATGATACAAATCAATGTAAGGTACTTGAAAAGATGGTCTTACGCTTTCTAAGACAAGGTAGACTTAAATAGTTTGTAAAGGATTGAAAAAGTTATGGTTCTATTCCCAAAATAAGAGAAGTCTACATGGTCGAGGGTAAAATTCTCCTTAAATTTGGACTACCTAAAATGGTAGACTATCAATAATGGTAGAAAGCCCTTGGTCGCGCTAAGATGGCTAGGTCAAGGCACCTCCTTGAGGGAGAGCTTAGGCCATTAGCCGCGTCAAAGCCAGAAATGACCAGATTAAAGCAGCATAAGCCCTTATCTGTATCATGCTATGGCTAGGATAAGGCGCCTCCTGGATGGAGGGCGGGTAATCCCTTGGTCCCGCCATGCTATGACCTGACCAAGGTACCAAACAAGCCCTTAGCCGCATCAAGCTATGGCCAGGTTAAGACGCCTTGTAACAACCCGCATATTTATCGATTGTATATTTAAATATTTCATCGTTCGTCAGATTCTGGTCCGAAAAGCTACGTTTTGCAAACAGTCAAATTAGGACTCGAGACCCCTTCCATTGAGTTCAAAATGCCGTTTGCGACCCTTTGAGTATAAACTTCGATATGTTTGGAGCTATCTAAAAATTTGACCTTTTCACTTAGGGTTTGGGTTCAGCCCACTAGCCATGATAATACCCCAAACTGAATCATCCCTCCCCATTCACTCTCACTTCCTCCGCTTTTCAGTTCTAAAACAAAAATGGTGGAAGAGAATGGGAAATAGAAATCCAAAACCCTAGTTCACTTACAAAATCCAAGATCTAGCTCCAAATCCTAAGAGAACCCATTGGTAAGCATCCTCTTCATCTTCTCCAACTCTTTCTCCATTCCATTTAAGAAATTCCTAAACCTAACATAGGAAATATTTTACTTGTAAGCTTAGATTGAAGCTTCTTGAGTTGTTATTGAAGAGGAATTGATCTTAGCTTGTTTTAAAAGCTTCTCCTTCATTGATTTGGGTTCAAACGTGAAATTTTTATCTCACATCTTTGTCTATAATTATCTTCGATTGTTAGGTATGAATTCCTAACACTTATTCTTGTGCAAGTGATTTTGGTTCGGATTGATTTGGTGTATATTCCAATTTTTGGTGTTTTGAAATCAAAATCTATGAAAATCCTTTTATGGATATTTGGACATCGATATTTGAGGCGTATCGAAGAGCCGTTAACGCTGGGTTGTCGCTTGGCGTAAATCCTTAGTCGTTGTCGCTCGATCGATCGCTTTCGGTATCCATTTGGCCATTTTTGGCCTAGGTTCAGGGAATGCCCTGAACCCCAGTTTCAGACGTCTGAAACGTAGTATTCAGACGTCTGAATATTATACTGGGAAGATTTGTATTCCCAGATTCAGACGTCTGAATCTATATTTCAGACGTCTGAATTGGTTCGTTTGGAACCAGAAAGGAAATTGGCTAAAATGTGTCTATTTCAGACGTCTGAAATCAAAGATTCAGACGTCTGAATTCTGTTTTGGAAAATATTTTATTTTCCAGATTCAGACGTCTGAATCCTTGATTTCAGACGTCTGAATTTGCACTCTTTTGCCTATTTGCCTATTTAGCTTGAATTTCCAACTTTAATCGATTCGTGCTGATTTCCATTTGTTATTATCACTTATTATCGACTTTGATGACATTTTCTTCGTGATTTTTGGGAATATCCATTTTGAGAGACTCCATAATCGATTTCTTTGGAATTTATTCACGTCTTCGAATGTGAATTTTGATGATTGATTGTTTCTACAATCCTTTCTATGACTTGTCACTTTAAAAATATAAAGGTTTTCTATACTAGTAGTAAATATCAAAACTCTTTCTTCAAATGATTTCAACACTATTTTATTACAAAGCTCGTTTTCTCAAACCGATTTCCAATCTATTAGTATATACAAACCTTTACCTCACTCGGATGAGAAATCTAATTAAACGGCTTAGTAAAACAAGTGGTATGAAACGCTTGCGTTTACTTCGTCGGTTAATTCTTGGACTTGTTCGATTGAATCTCTTGTGACAATTCGTCGGCTCGTTTGGAGGAGCTTCGACTCGTTTGGTGGAGGTTCAGCTCGTTTGGAGGAGCTTCGGCTCGTTTGGGGGAGCTTCGGCTCATTTGGAGGAGCTTCGGCTCGTTTTGCGATACACGTGTTGGGAGTTTTCATGCTCTCGTTCTTGTGATAGGCCTCCCCCTTCTTGTGATTTCTGGATTTCCATTGATGATTTCTAGAATTTTATGCTTCACCAATTTTAGTGATTTTCATTGATATGATTTATCAATTTTTGTGCATTGGTGAATTCGTGTGTCATTGACTTGATGTGAATACAAGTTTTGGGTATGAAACTTTTTTTGGATCTTTGAGAAGATTCTTGTGATATTGATTAATATCATGTTGATTTTCAATTAGATACTTATTGTAGTATGCCATTATGGTTATCATATGTTTATGCCATATCTCTGATTCTATATCATGTCATCTGATATTTATAGCTAGACTGATCCGTTTATTATTTCCTTATTAAATAATACTCGGGTCAGACCGAGATGTTACAGGTGCTTCTGCTTGACTTCTCCACAGGGATTCATTACTCTGACTTTTGGCTAACTACTTAGATTAGTAGTTTTTGTTGTATACATTTGAGATATCGACTCATAGTTGTGTACTTATTCTTTTGTCTAGCACATGTTGCTATTCTTTTATGTCATTGTGGATCTTTTTGACCACTACTCCTCTAGAGTGCCAATTCTTCTTATCTTCTCTACCTCTTTCAACAAACAGGCTATGACTACTACTTCCACCTCTACTTCCTTTACTTATCTCCTTCATCTAATCTCTTAAGCCCTTAGGTAGAACGCTTGACTTCACATCTTCCACTGTCAATGTGTCTCTAATGAAGATAAGGCTATTAGCAAAACCTGTGTATCGCTCCACAAGAGAACACAAAAGGATCATTGCCATTTTCTCCTCATCCATCTTTAAGTCAATAGTCTTCATCTTCATCACGAGATCATGAAAGAAATTAAGGTGTTCTTTCACTGAAGTACCATCTCTCAATCGCATAGTGAAAAATAGCTTCGGTAATATCAGACGGTTAGTCAGAGATTTCTTCAAGTAGAGATTCTCTAGCTTGGTCTAAATGCCTCTGGCAGTGGTCTCACTGTTAATTTCTGATATTACATTCTCTTCCATAGTTAGTTGTAAGGTAGTAAACGCCCATTTCTCCATCTTCTTTCTTTCCACGATTGAGATGTCAGCCGCCAACTCTTCAGGGAAAACACTACTGGATGGACGTCATTCCTTATTGGAACATCCTTCATCCTCTATTGTCACTTCTCGAAGTCTTTATCCCCATTTTTTCTTAATTTCCAATTGTGATCCTGATGCAATATACAAGTATAGGTTTTTGTAACAATTAGATTCGCTTCATCTCCTGCCATAGCATCTAACACTCCTCAATCAACCTTGTAGCTCCGACACCATACTATTGGGGAAAATCCCTTCGGATGACCAATCTAAGAGAATAAAAAACCCAATGCAGCGAAATAATAACGAAATGGATCGTGATTGTAGCGAGACGATAAAAATAGAGATAAACACCAGAACCGACAGTTACAGATCAATGTAATATAGAAAAATGAATAACAACAGTATTTATAGTGGTTCCACTACCACAAGGCAGTATACATCCACTTGGGGAGAGGAGGTTTTATTAATTAATGAAAGATTAGAGTTACAAGACTAATTCACAAATGAAGCAACCAAATAGAATAACGTATTCTCTGATTGTACTTAGATATATATATACATACAAAGGGTTTTAAGGGTATTTTTGTAAAATTGTCATATGTACAAGACTGATTCAAATAGCTTATAGTATAAAAGCTATATGCCAATGTACGAACCAAAATACAATTCAATTGTTCCATTCTTTCATTAATAAAACTTTCTGCTTCATCAAACTCAAAATCTTAACTTGGTATCAGAGCCAATTCATCACAGCCTAGCGGCATACCCATTACAATCCGGATATCATCAGAAACATCATCATCTGATTACTTGGATTATAAAGATCTCATCATAAAACGAGAATCATCATCTGAGATCAGAATTTGAAAGTGATTTAGTGATCAAAGAGATACCCTGCCATAGATTTCTGTAAGAAAAATGGCTGCATTAGATTTGATCAGAAAAGCAAATTCAAATTTAAAGAAAATTCAAGAAAACATCAAAAGATCATCAAATCATCAAGAAAGTGCCGTGCCTGAAAATACATCATTAGAAATCAATCATTTGGGCTTATGGCTGCACATACCTGATTTTTGAAGATTCTGACCAAATTCTTAAATTTCCTTAAACCCTTTGGTGTTAGTCTTCTCTTCTTATTGAATCATTTTATATATTGTATTCCCCACCCAGCAACCTTGCATCATCATGGAGAGAGCTCTGCAGCATCTGTAACCCCTAATACTGATCAATCCGCTACAGAAAGTCTCATTAAAACCACTGTCAGTCCACAAATTCAGCTTGTCACGGCACACTTGGAAGAAGATAATTATCTTCTTTGGAAGATGCAAGTTGAAACTACAGTTAAAGGTTATGGACTCGAAGAGTATCTTCTTGGCACACATATTCTCTTCCAAGATTCATCACTAATAAAGAAAACAAGACAGTTAGTAACCCAGAATTCACCAAGTACCAAAGCAAGATAGTCTGATCTGTTCATGGTTGTTATCATCTATAAGCATTAAGCTATTGCCACAAGTCATTGGAAGCAAGACAACATATGGAATATGGTCAACTGTTGAGAGAATCTTTAACTCTCAATCAACAGAAAAAGTAATGCATCATAAAAGACTATTGCATAGTGTCAGGAAATAAAATCAGTCTATGAGTGACTATCTTTCAAAAATTAAAACTACATGTGATCTTCTTGAAGCAGCATGACACATAGTTCCTACAACAGAACAGGTTTTGATTATTCTGAGTGGTTTAAGTAAAGACTATGAAGCTGTTGTAGCAGTTATTTCATCTCAAAGAATCACACCATCTATTGAAGATGTTCATTCTATTCTACTTGCACATGAAGGAAGAATAGAATTCACGAAACCTACTGATTCAGATATGTCTATAAACTACACAGCAGGTCACAAAAACAAGAATCAATACAACAGTAAAAGTAATCAGCCATTCCAGAGAGGAAATGTAACAACCAGTGGCAGGGGCAGAGGAAGATGGAATAACAACAACAGACCAAAGTGTCAAATATGCGAGAAAGTGGGACACATTGCAAGAAAATGTTACTCCAGATATGATTCTAACTACAACTGATCTAAGAACACAAATGCTCGGAGGGGGTATGGTCGAAATGTAAACTTGGTGAGCATATAACATGATTCAAAAGGTTCATTAGATGATCACAGTGCAAACATATGTGAAACAGGAAAATGTAAAGAAATTCAAAATGAATGCTGGTGCCCAGACTCTGGTGCAACACATCATATGACCAACAATCTACAAAATCTGAATCTTGGGAACAAGGAATACAAAGGTAATCAAACTATTTGTATGGGTAATGGCACTAATATTGATATCACACACACTGGCTATGCACAAATCTTTGGACAGAAAGTATTACATTTGAATAACCTACTGCATGTTCCAAAAATAAAAAAGAATCTCATCAGTGTATCACAGTTTTCTCATGACAATAATGTATTTTTTGAATTCTATCCAAGATATTGTGTAGTTAAAGATATTGAAACTAAGCAAACTTTACTGCAGGGTGAGACATACAAGGGTCTGTACAGATTTAATTTGTCAAAAGCAAATCAATTCAATAATACAAGAAAATGGTGCAATCTAACAGAATCATGTACATAAAGTAGTGAAAGTGATTTTAGTATTTGGCATTCTAAGCTAGGACACCCAAGTGTAAAAGTTGTAAAGAAAATACTGAATAATAATGAAATTCAAGTTAGAGATACACTTGTATCTTTTATTTGTACTTCTGCCAAACGGGGAAGAGTCATAAACTGACTTTTCCTCAATCACAGTCTGAATATAATAGGCAATTGCAATTGGTTGCAATAGATCTATCGGGACCTGCATCCATAAATTCAAACTATGGATTTAATTACTATTTCTCTTTTGTAGATGCTTATTCCAGGTATACATGGTTATATTTCTTGAAATCAAAGGCTGATACATATAATATAAATATACATTTTATAAGACATGCAGAAAAGGAGATAGATCAGCGGGTAAAAACCATCCAAATTGATGGAGGATCAGAGTTTAAAAAACTCAAAGAATTCCTTCAAAAGAAAGGAATAATTCATCGGGTAACTTGTCCCTATATATCAAAACAGAATGGACTAGTTGAAAGGAAGCATAGACACATAGTAGAGACTGGTCTTACACTGCTTGCACACGCATCACTTCCTTTGAAGTTTTGGCCTGATGCTTTCTCAACTACGGCATATCTAATCAACAGACTACCCACTAAAATTTTACAAGGCAAGACTCCAATGGAAGTGCTATGTGGTGTAAAGCCAGACTACAAGGCCCTAAAGACTTTTGAGTGTCTATGCTTCCCTCACCTAAGGCCATATAATACTCATAATTTAAGTTTCAGATCCACTCTACGTACCTTCCTGGGATATGGAGTGAATCAGAAAGGATATAAATGCCTTGACAGCAATGGAAAACTATTTGTGTCAAGACATGTTATGTATAATGAAAAGTCATTTCCATTTAAAAGTAGCAGCACAAAGACAACACAGAAGATACACAATCCAGTGGTGTCAATACCACCCATACCAATATACAGCAACACTGAAAGTCAGGAGTATGCTGAGAGGGAGTATGCTGAGAGTCAAAATGATTGAGATGCTCAACTCACAGTGTCAGATAGTAGACCAGATCAAGTCATCTCGGTACATTTGCAACATATCAGTCACTCTCCAGAAAATGCGGACAATCAAAAAAGCAGAAGTGGAGAGCATTAACAACAAGCAATTTTAGATCAAATTATTATACAATAGGAACAACCAGACAGGAGGCATCACATGATAACCAGATCAAAAAGTGGCATATTTAAACCAAATTATATACAACATGTGTTGTTAATATAGAGCCAGACACATATGAGTAGGCTATCAAAGATGACAAATGGAAACAAGCAATGAATGAAGAATACTCTGCATTGATGAGAAATAAAACTTGGAGTCTTGTTCCAGCACCAAAGCACAATGATACTATAGGTTGCAAATGGACATATAAGTTGAAAAAGAATCCAAATGGCACTATTCAGAAATACAAAGCAAGACTTATTGCAAAAGAGCACACACAACAATATGGTTTTGACTTCTACGAAAGTTTTTCCCCAGTAGTCAAACCAACCACGATAAGAGTTATGTTAACCATTGCTCTACACAAGGGATGGGATATCAGGCAATTGGATGTAAAGAATGCATTCTGGTGAACTACAAGAAGAAGTCTATATGGAACAGCCACCAGATTCAAGCATGCAGACAAAAATAACATGGTATGCAAACTTCGAAAAGCAATTTATAGCTTAAAACAAGCTCCAAGAGTATGGTTTGACAAATTAAAGAGTACTCTTATTCACTTGGGATACAACTTAGCAAAATCAGATACTTCACTTTTCATTGAGGCAAACAAAGACAACACAACATACATTTTTGTCTATGTTGATGACTTTCTCATTACTGGCAGTTGCAAGGAAGAGAAAAATCATGTTATTCAATTTCTAGATAAGCAATTTTCAATTAAAGACTTGGGACAGCTAAGCTACTTTCTTGGAATAAAGGTCACTCGAATGTCAAACTCAGAATTGCATCTATGTCAAACAAAATACATCAAAGAATTACTTGTTAAGACAGGGATGAATGAAGCTAAACCATTACCAACACCCATGACAAGCAATCTCCACTTATCAAAATATAGAGGTGAAGCTATAACCAATGAAAAGGAATACATAAGTGTTGTTGGAGCTCTACAGTATGTAACAATCACAAGACCAGTACTAGCGTATAATGTAAATAAGGTATGCTAGTTCATGCATCAACCATTAAGTGAACATTGGAAGGCAGTAAAGAGAATACTCAAGTATTTAAATGGAACTTTAAATCACGGTATGATTCTAAAATCAAACAAGTTTCTATCTATCACTGGCTTCTCAGATGCGAACTGGGCATCAGATCACCGTGATCGTAAGTCAACAACGGGATACTGCATTTTCCTTAGAGAAAATCCAGTATCCTGGTGTTCAAAGAAGCAACCCACAATATCGCGCTCATGTACCGAATTAGAATATCGAAGCCTTTCCAGGACAACATCAGAAATTATATGGTTAGAATCCTTATTACAAGAGCTACAGATCAACACAGGCAAAAAGCCAGTAACATGGTGTGACAACCTCAGTACCGTCTTTTTGTCAGCAAATCCAATATTACACTCGCGAACGAAACATATAGAACTTGATTTATACTTCATTCGTGAGCGTGTAAATACTGGAAAATTAAGTGTAAATCACGTACCTGCCTCATATCAGAGGGCTGATATACTTACAAAAGCTTTATCGGCTAAAAAAATTTCTCGCTTGAGAGAAGAGTTGAAAATTAGAAGCAACTGCAACAAAATCGAGGACAAGAAGGAACCTTTAGCCCAAAATCAAAAAATAAAACAACTTTCCGACAACTAAATGACTGGTATTTTTCAAAGCAAGAGGAGCGATACAAGTTTTTGGGACGAGAAGAAAACCCTAGCTCGAAGCAAAAGGAAGAAATGAAGCAGCCAAATAGAATAGTGAATTCTCTAATTGTACTCAGATATATACACAAAGGGTTTTGAGGGTATTTTTGTAAAATTGTCGTATGTACAAGACTGAGTCAAATAGCTTATAGTATAAAAGCTATATGACAATGTACGAACCGAAATACAATTCAGTTGTTTCATTCTTTCATTAATAAAACTTTCTGCTTCATCAAACTTAAAATCGTAACTTTCACTTTGGAGGCTATACATAAGAAGAATTAATAATACAGTCAAAATTTTGCATAGTTTCAGCTCTCTAGGATGGCTTTGAAATAGGATGAAATTAGCACTCAATTTCGGCTGTCATTGTTGTCCAGAAGCTCCTCTATTTATAGAGTGAAGAAATGAGAAGGGGTAGGTGCTGTATAGCATCCTTGGGGTTTGGTACGACATGCATCTGGTCCGGCCCAATTTGGTTCGGCGGTCCTGGTTTGGCATGCATCACTTGGTATTTGATTCGGCAAAACGCCGAGCGAAAAATTTGAACTCGTATCTGCATCTTCCTAATTGGAGCGGCGTGCTCAAATACCGAATGAAATGTTTCGTTCGGCAAAACACTGAACGAAATATTACGTTCGCCAATCCTTTTTCACCGCTCCAATTATTTCATTCAGCAAAACATTCCTTTACTTCACAGCTTCATGCCCCAATCACCGAACAATTCGACCATCGCTCCAGATCTCTTCCAAGGCAAGGTCGATCGGCATTTCTGCCTTTCATCGGACCAAATCCCCTCTACCGGAACTAGGGTTTCGATCTACTTCTCTTCCTCCGTGGGCTACTCCAATAGCTTCTCGAATTCAGGCATCATTTCTAACAAGATCTCCATTGTAGGCGATCTATTATTTGAAGATGACCGTCAACTAGTCGACCTACTGAGGCGACCGGTCGATCGCTCCCTTGCAATTCTTCCATGTCTGTAAGCGTATGGGTGTGTTTTCATCTTGGTAAGAGCTTGCATTTTAGTTTCTTGCCTGTGTGCATGTAGCAGCGTGTATAGTGTGTGAGTTTGTATTACTTTACCGCGTGTTAAATATGGATACACACACATAACTGTTAGTGTTGTTTGGCTATAGCTAGTGTATTCTTCTTCTGCTGAAATGATGTTTATTCTTTATGTGTTTCCATTAGCTTACTAATCTTTATATGATTGATGATCTTCTTATGGTATGATGGTGACATCTTTTCAGTGTAATTTATTAACATCTATTCTATGTGACGGCTACTATAGATATTTATAATATTTCCTACCAATGTCTAAGTTCCTTTATGTTTTGCGAGTGAACCAGATTGATCAATAGCTACCCTTGCGGCCTTATCACTACAATCGCGCCTCAGATCTGTAACACTAATGCCATGTGTCGGCATCAGCCATGTGTTGGCAATATTTATTGTCATGTGTGGACAATATTTATAGCTGTGTGTTAGCGATTGTAGAGCCATGTGTCTATGGCATATAGCCCCTTGTCACCTAGTCCAACAATCTATTACTATTAAGGGGAAAGTAGAGTCGTAACTAGCGCACAGCGTAGTGCTGCGGTGTATTTATGACATGTAGTGGATAAGGGTTACGATGTCCATCGAGGTTACCTAGACTGTAGTAGTCGTGCTGGATAGGCATGTATGTCGTGTTCGCCAGTTTTGTGTGTAGTCTCCTTTAGTAGGTGTGGCTGTTAGTCTCCCATCTAATTCGGTTATAGTGTTATAGACAAGTACATGTGATTATAACAGAGACCGTGTCCTAAGTGACCAATCTTTATATCCTACTTTGGTGTGTGTTGCCTATTTTCCTTCTTGGTGTGTCACCAATTATTTTTTATTATCATGTGTTACTTTTAGATCTTAGTAGCATGTTTTTCCAAATACAACATTGAATAGTGTTGTGTATTTATCTTTTATGTTGCTTTTTATCTCTTTCAGGCGTGTGTCACCTATAGTATCCTTAACTGGGATGAGTTGTCGTTTTTGTGATTTGTCTATAAATGTTTAATTGTATCAATGTGGAGGAGACTTTATTTATAGAGATTGAGTAATATATTTGGGCTATGTTACAAGTAGCCTGATTATACATGGTTATATCTCTATAGATGTTTTTGGGATTTGAATATTGATTCCGTGGTTTCTAGATATATGATTTACCCATTTGTGTCTATTCTATGATTTTTGGTTTGATATACTCGATGGGAGATGACATTCCTATTATCAGCATTGACTATTTCATATGGATTTGAGTTATTTGGGTAATGTATTGCATGATGACTATTAACAGTCTATATATATAGACATATATATATATATATCCACACATATATATGTGTGTGTATAAATATTATTCAGTGATTATGTTATGCTTTCATTATTGTTACCCTTAATTAAACATAATTTGATCTATGTGTTATTTTAATAAAACTTAGGTTAATCTGAGACATTTTAGGTACAAAAAAGTTGAGACCATGTTGTATTATTTGGGCATAAAGGATATTAGACATTCAGTATTTTCGTATATTAATTTATGTTCTATATATTTATGTATGTATGCGACCTAGTAAAGTATATTATAATTTTTATATTGTATATTACATATTATTGCTGCGATTGACTCTTTGATCTCTATGATATATTCCGTATGGTGTATTGTTCTGCCTTAGAGGCACAGTATCTATTGCTTTGTACTGATATTTTGTACGTATAGGTGAGTTATAAATTTAATGTTTGAATATTTACCAGTGTTATATTGCAATACTATTGGATAGTATGCGTATAAAAGTAGGGTGTTACATAGACTGAGGAGAAGCAATGAAGGAATTGGGTTATTGTTGACAGGTTAACCAAGAGCGTGCACTTCTTACAATTAAAGGCAACGAGTACGGCTTCTAGTTTGGCCCAATCGTATGTGATACTCTGAGAAACATTGTTAATTGCGGCATCTTTATTCGACGGTGGCCAAGGCTCATTGATTTTTAACGACAGCAACAGATGGCAAGGAATTGCTGTGGCATAAATAAAAATAAAATAAACTAGCCAACGACAGCCGTTACCGTCGAAAAATGAAGCCGTCGACGACCGTCGGAAGTTGTCGCAAAGACACGAATATCTTAATCCCAGACCGACAATTTCTATCATTACCTTCTTCTTCCCAAATAATTTTCAGCTCCTCCAACCCCTCCTCCACACCGTCAGCAAGAATCCACGCCATCAGCAAGTCTCCATCTTCAATTTTCAACTCTATCCGTTGGCTATTTCTCGGTAAGAAAGTTTAATAAACCCTATTTAATTTTAATTTTGTAAATTAGGGTTAATTAGTTGTTATACTTGTTTAAAATACCACACCAATTGTTTGTTATACCCAATCGGATGTAAACTATGTTGTTATTATAATTTTTTGTCCAGAGCCTCTTAATGATGAGAAAAATACTATGTTTAGTGTATATGTGCGTTAATTAGTGTATATGTGTTGATTAATTAATGCATACATGCATTAGGCCTAATTTGGATTAATTAGATTTTTGCTCAGAATTTAGTGTATGCATTTTTAAGATGATAAAAATGATGATTTAGTGTATGTGTTTTCTTAGAATGAAAATAAATTATTGTAAAAAATATTGTATAATACACTTTACTTTTTATAAATCTCTTAGATAGTTTTTGACCCCGTTTGATAAGTATTGTATATGATCGTTATATGGATATTCGTTTTTATCAAAAAATGGACATTTATATTCAACTGATGTAATATTTTTTGGATTTATCCATGTATTGGACAAGTTGCAAACACAATAAAGTAATTATATTTTTCAAGTCATTTCATTTTAAACGGTTCACAAAATTTCGACAACACTTTCTTTGTATTCCCTGTATACACGCTTATGTGTACGATACCGGAACAATAGGGAAGTGCTGTCAAAATATCGTTGAATCATTTAAAATGAAATGATTTACAAAATATTATTACTACCATGTCTGTAATCGGAAGTAGGATGGCCAACCATCAAAGTATAAAACAGTAACCTAAAAATTGTAGATTATACTCATATAATTTGTGTAAGCACGTTTGAAAATTAAATTAAATAGAGTAATGTTATATATTTTCAAATGTATGATTTAATTGAAAAATAAAATGTCAGCACGTAAATGATTAATGCATTTTTATGTTTTAAAATAGAAAAAAGGTCAATTACTTTATCGATCGGGGCTGGATGTACCAACAAAGAAGAGAAATTAGAGGCTCAATAAGTGAACATTTTCAAAATTGTGTACATGCCTTTATTGAAACCACTTTCAGTAATAATGGGAATGACGAAGAAATTCATTGTCCATGTAGTAGGTGCAAATTACTGAAGCATTTGATACCGGATATGGTAACAGTTCATTTGCGCTAATATGGTTTCGTGTTGAATTATTTGGTGTGGGATCGTCATGGAGAACTATTAGCACATAATCCTGTACATTCGAAGGAGGTGGATGCTGAAATTGTTCCGACAAATCTCATAGAAGATATGATCAAAGATGCAGCACATTCAATATTCCCTACCGTTGGAATTGATGGTAAGAAGAACCAAGCATTGGAGCAAAAAAAGTTTATGATTTATTGGATGCTGCTAAGAAACCACTTTGGGATGTTTGTACAAGCGGTACTGAACTATCGGTAACTGCAGAATACATTGCGATGAAACTAAAATACAGCTTCATAGAAGCCAGGTTTACAATTATAGTATAAGTTGCAAAACGGCATATGCCATCCGATAATTTAATGTGCGAAAATCATTATAAAGCCAAAAAACTTATGTCTACTTCTGGTTTGCCATATCAAAAAATATATACATGTTTAAATGGTTGCATATTGTTTTGGAAAGAACACATCAACCATAGGAATTATAAAATATGCAATAAGGAAAGAAACAAATCAAAAAAAAAGAAGGGAAATAAAGTTTCGTAAAAGCATATGGATTTCTTACTCATCACTTCTAGGCTTCAAAGGTTATGCGCATCTTCTATAACCGTGCATAATATTTGATGGAACTGTGTGATAACATAAGAAGAAGGCACATTAACATACCTAGCTAATGGAGAAGCATGGAAGCATTTTGATAAGACATACCCCCGCTTTCGCAGCGGAAAGCTGTAATGTTAGACTTGGTTTATGTATTGATGAATTTTTACCGTTCTCTTAATTTGGTTCAAAATATTCATCTTGTACTATAATCATTACACCTTACAATTTACCTCATTGGATCTGTGTGAATACTCCATACATGTTTCTCACTATTGTCATTCTTGGCCCTAACAATCCGGCACAAGGAATCAATGTATATTTACAACCGTTGATTGTAAAGTTGAAAAAATTATGGTATGAAGGTGTTTAAACATATGGCATTTTAAAAAAAAATTCGTATGTTTGCTTCTCTACCATGGACTATAGATTTTCCTACATATGCACTGCTTTTAGGTTAGAGTATAGCTGGTCGTCTAGTTTGTTCTTATTGCATGGAAGAAACACAGGTATTTTCTTTATCGCATAGGAAGAAAATTTCTTGGTTTGACTGTCATGATGTTTTCTCCATATTAAGCATCCTTTTAGAAAAGATTAAAAAAACTTTACAAGCAATAGACTTGCGATCTTGCGACCACCCAACGATTTTGTCAAGCAAAGATATTTATGACCTTGTAAAGGATTATCCAAAGACACATAAGATTGGCAAACAAATTGAAATTCAAGGTAAATCTATGATTCATAGTTAGTGCAAACAAAGTATATTTTAGGAGTTGCGTTATTAGAAAAATCTCCTAATTCGTCACAATATCGACATGATGCACAACTAGAAAAATGCATTCGATGATGTATTTAACATAGTTCTGATTGGTAAATGAATGACTAAAAACGATTTGAAATCAAAACGTGATATAGAGGCAATATGCGATCGTCCTAAGCTTTATATGTAGCTAAATGACACAAAAATACCCAAAGCATGCTATGAGCTAACAATAACCAAAGTTAAAGCGCTGTTAAAGTGGGTGGAAGGATAAAGATTTCTTGATGGGATTTCCTTTAATCTTCATAGATGTGTTGACTATAAGAATGGAAAATTGAGTGGGATGAAAAGTCATGATTTTCATGTAATTATGGAACATTTGTTACCCATCGTTTTCAAAGAACTGTTGCCTACAAATGTTTGGACAGTTATGAAAGAACTTAGTTTTTTTTATAAGGATCTTTATTCAAGTATGTTAAAAGTTGACTGTCTATGTAAACTTGAGGAATAAATTCCTATACTGCTATGCAGACTGGAGAAAATATTTCCTTCGGTTTTTTTTAATGTAATATAGCATATACCTGTTCATCTTCCGTTTGAAGCATGTCTTCGAGATCCTGTGCAATATGGATAGATGTATCCATTTAAAGGTATTAACATTTTGTTAAATAAATGTACTAAAATTTAATTATAATTATTCTTACCAGGTACTTAAATCATCTAAAGAAAAAAATGAGACAAAAAGAACTAGTTGAAGGTTCTTTATGCAAATCATATAAAGAAGAAGAAGCTTCTTTCTTTTTCTCTCATTATTTCAATGACCATGTGAACTTATCTTTTAAAAGTGCAACGCGAAATGATGAGGGCATAGAACAAGATTCTTCTGAACTAGTGTTATCTAATTTCAAACAGCAGGGACACCATGTTGGAAAATGTGTGGAAGTATGGTTAGACGCCGGAGGTTACCATGTAACCAACACATATGTTCCTTTTAACTATGCAGCAGTTGCGCCATTTGTTAGGTATTATTAAACAACACATTTAAAATTATTTACTTAAATAATACATGTGCGTATTAATTATAATGCAATATATTATCTATATGTGCAGTATTTACGAATCACACAACCTAAGCGGCGATATCAGCAAAAAAATTGCTACTTGAACTGCGTATATGATCCGGTAAATTATGTGGTCGACGAAGGATTTTGAAACATCTTACGTTGGGGCTAAAAAGAAAAGTCAAGACATAGCCAATATTTTTCGACAACTGATACAAATTCAACACCAAGGAATATGAGGTTGAAAAATTAACTAACAATATTGGTGTATATGTTAAAGGCAGTGACGATCCAAATGATCACATAAATGATTTTTATGGCTTGTTAACTTAGGTTTTGAAATTAACGTATTTCACTAGACCTACGGAAGAAGTTTATATTTTAAGATGCAAATGGTTCAGTAATGTTCTAGGCTCTGGAATCAATGTGCACCAAAAATATAATATTATTGAAATAAAGCATACATCACGTTATCATAAGAACGACCTGTCACACTTGCAAAACAAGCCCTATAAGTTTATTATGCTCCTTATCCATCTCTAAAAAGAGATAAAGCAGATTAGTCGGCAAGTTTTAAAATGAAGGCAAGATTTATGTTTGATGGAAAGAATATTCCGGACCAAAAGCGCAATAAACAAATATCGAGGAAAATGGTGAAATTAAAATATAGATGATCAAACCTATTTTGGACATCTAAGTGATGAATCAAATGTATTAATAGAAGCATTTGAGACCAGAGAGAAAAATAATATAGAGTACACCGAGTCTGAATCAGAAAACGGCAAGGACTGATTTAATAGTGTACATGTTGAAAAAAGGTAATTTATGGGACTATTGATGTTACATTTTTATGTTATATGAGATTGTTGATGTTAAATATTGATATGTTTATTCATAATTGAATCAAATGTTCTGCGATAATAATATAATATGTATATGGCATGTATTATAGATGTCTTTCTTCAGGCGTCGTAGTTCTTCACAGTCTGCTTCCTCCACTTTGTCTCGGAGGGGGATCGTTCACAATGGAGGTGATGGCAGCGGCCCATCATAGGAGGCGTCACAGATGATGATTAGATTGCTACCAAAAGCATATGACCCATAAGTATTAAATTTACTTCAACATTCTACATATTCTGTATGATATATTGGTCATGATTTGTTTGTATCATATTTAATGCATGGGTTTTGAGCTTGACCCTCCAAATATAGTTCTCAGCGTATCTAAGCAGGAATACATGAGCCATATGACTGCGTGCTGGCCAAAATGGATTAAGATTCCAGAGCACGTACGGGAGAGCACCTGGCAGGAATTCCTATGTGTAAAATTATATATCGTTATATATAATAACTTTACAATTTGTTGACTAAGTATAAATGTATAACTTATATTTTTCCAACATATATAAAAGGGGCAGTAGACCTACAAAAGGAGGACGTTTCTCTTTGAAAACACCACTGGAACTCTAAAGTTGCAACGAATTACTTGGATACGATATCTACCATTAGTAGGAAGAAGCCAAGCTGGATGGGCGGTGGAGTAATGATGATTTCAGGGTAAGGCTATTATATATCACCTTAATTTCTTCGATAGAAAATACATAATTTATACCTGTAAAGTATAATCTTAATTTTTAATTTGCAGGCGGAGTCAAATAGAAACTCGACGAACAGGCAAAAATTTTTAGTCACATACCATGGTGGCTCGAATCATTTCGGCAATATCGCAAGGACCTGATATATTGATTGATTGCAATTACGAATGGTTATTACATTTTTAGTATAAATTTGTATGAACAACAATAATATACACCAATTATTGTACGAAAGAGCGCGTGGGGCTCCTATCTCATATATGGACATATTTGCGCATACCCATGCTGTCAGGCAAACCGACGACGAGGGATCAATGTCGTATGCCTGGCATGAGGATGATAAAGCATACGCCGCACATGTAAGTATATTTTAAGTTATAAGTTATTAATAATGATCATTTTAATTAATTAGTTATAAAATATTATAATAATGTCATGCGGTATTTAACTGTATTTAATTTTGCGTTGCATGATAGATTTATGCAAGCATTTGCGCAAATGCTTGAGCATTCAAGATAGGAGCAATTAACCACTAATGAGGAGGACACTTTCTTCAACTCTGTTATGGACTAAACATAGAGAAATAGGCGTTATGGCTACGACAATCAATCAATAATTTATAAAAACTAACTAAGTTTTAAAAATTTCTTAAATTTTATAAAAGTTACATAATTACTTAAACATATTTTGACTTTTATGTAGGCTCAGGCCTCATAAATGGCTTATCAAAAGGCTCAGGATAATGCTGAGATTAAATGAGCTTCGACAGCATATTGTACAGTTGTAGGTGCAGGACCGCCTTCGAGCAGCACCAATGGAGCAACTGAACCTTCGTCTAGTATTGTCGAAGCGGACAATGAGTCATGAGGTACGTCTTGCAGTTTTTGTTTCTGAAACTGTCGTATTTATACAATGAGAAGTTGTAAGTTTGATTAATGCACATGTGGTGTTTGATAATGATTCGGGGGTTGATTTATAGGGCTGAATTGTGGGGTTTGATGTTGGATATTGGATGTATATATTGTACATTGATGTTGGATGCAGATATTGCAGTCAGATGTGTGAGACTGATGATGGAAGGTTTGAGTTGTATTGATTGGAAATGTTTGAGTCTAAGATGATAATGTTTGAGTTTTATATTATCACCGATTTACTATTGACTTCAGCTTATATATTCGATATGTATATATTGATTTTAATGTATTGTGATGTATACTGATATGGAAGTGTTGTTTGGCTGCAGAATTTTTTTTACCTAGATTTCCGACGGCTACCAATGGCCTATAAGTCAAAATTTCCGATGAATATCAACAGCTTTCGAGGGTTTAGTGGTCGAATATTTCGATGGCTTCTGACGGCATCCGATGGTTTTCTGGCAAGTTTTCAAGCAACGTGAATGACGTCATCGTCAGAAAAACTATCGAAACTGCTATCGGAAAAGCTGTCGCGAGCCATCGTCGATGCTGTCGAAAATAGACGAAATCCATGTTTTGTATTTCGACGGGATTTTCGACATCTCACGATGTCTGTCGACGGCTACGAGTCGTCGGAAATTACAGTGTACATTGTAGTGTTAGGTAGATTATCAGGTTCATGGCATTCCTTGTGATATTGTTAGCAATAAAGATCCTATCTTCACGAGTTAGTTCTGGAAAGGTTTGAATGATGCTCTTGGGATGGAGCTAAGTTTGAGTACAACTTATCACCCTCAGATGGATTGGGAGGCTGAGAGAATGAATTGTGTTTTTGAGGATTTGCTTCATGCTTATATTTTGGAATTTGGAGTTCATAGAAGGATCGTTTACCACTTTTGGAGTATTCTTATAAAAATAGTTTTCAGACTAGCAGTGGGATGATACCTTTTGGGGCATTGTATGAAAGGCCTTATAAATCTCCATCGTGTTTGGTAGAACCAGGAGATCGTTTAGTGCTTGGGCTAAATCTGATTCGTGAGGCCACAGATAAGGTAGTAGAGGTTAGGAGGAATTTGAAGGTAGCTCTGAGTAGGCACAAGAATTATATAAGATGCAAGGCATAGAGATTTTGAGTTCTCATTTAGGGGACTTTGTGCTCATCAAAGTTTCCCCAATGAGAGGTGTAGTTTGTTTGGTAAGGGAGGGAAGTTGGGTCCCCGTTTCGTAGGTATCTTTACGGGTACTCAAGAGGATCGGCACTCTTGCTTATAGAGTCGAGTTACCAACTAGAATGTCTGGTGTGCATGTTGTTTTTAATGTATTCCATCTATGCAAGTATGTTCATGATCCTTTAATCATTGAGCCATCATAATAAGAGGACTTGGAGATTGATCCTGACTTGATAATTATGAGGCAGCCTGTTCGTATTGTTGACCACGATATGAAGAGATTGAGGACTAAGGTTGTGGAATTGGTCAAGGTGCAAAGGAGCGAGGATGGTGGGATTGCACTTCGAAGGTAGAGGATACTATTAAGAAGTCATATCCTTAATTGTTTCTTGGTTAGCAGTTTCTGTTGTATTGTATCTTTTTCAATGAATTCACTACGTGATGGAGTCATATAGCTAACTATGAAGGGGTACATCAACTCCATTATCTAGATATACTTATAAAAGATGCCAGCAGGAGTTGATGATACCTGGTTCACATGTTAGGGCATGGGCCCATTGTGTTTACTTTATGTTTATTAAGATATATACGATACTTGGAAGATTTCTCTGATCTTTTTCATAGAGATCCTCTTTGGTTTACCGTAGGCATCCTCATGGAAAATCCTTATATGAACATACTTTAACTATTTTAGATTTAATCTAATATTGTGTTATTATGAGATGCAAGCAACAATGCTTTTTAGATTTACATTCCACATCTTAGAATTTATTTATTACATCATTTAACATAAATATCAATTGTTCCTTTTTTTGAAGGGAAAACCATTTAGGTGATTCGGTTGGTCTCAAAATTACTATTATGTGTTTATATACATTTATGAGTTTCTTATACCAGACTTATGTTTGACACGTAGTTTATTATTTTCCTAAATTCCTCATGTACTCTTTGAGAAGGCTGAGTAAAGTAGGTCTTATTTTAGATGCTTGAGGCTTATCGAGATGAGCTGGAGAATTCCACTTTTCTCTCTACATATATTCATTTTCATTTCACTATATGTATGTATGTAATCAGCATTGTGTGGACAGGAAGCTATAACTATACGGATGACTGTAGTACTTAGGTTTTGTAACTTTGAGATTACCATGTTTGTTGGAGTAACCATTTGTACTACATTTTTGAGATATTATATATTACCGTTCTGCATGTGCGATTGTGATATTGTGTTATTCTTTCTTTTTCCATTTATTTTCTTTTATTTTACCCTAACTATCTCTCTTTTTGGTACTTGGATTTTCAGCATGTGAATACCATGGATGTATTGGTATCGATATTCGGAGGTCAAAAAGGCTGGTCGTTAATGATATGTGTTCTATAGGAATTTTCATAAGAGTAAAAATAGATCAAAGATGATTAAAGTTCGAAGAACATCAAAAATAAATATGAGAAAAATTGGTTACCTCTATGGATCGATTCCGATCCGTGGATGGATAGTTACTTATCAGTCACTTCCTTTATCGTATCTCTGTTTTATATTAAAGTATAGAATGTCAAGCTAAAAAATATCAATTAAGGATTTGCGCTAGAATATAATAACGTATTTTAGCGAAAATAAGGGAGAGGCAACATTATTGTGGATAGATATGGATCCATGGATGGATCAATAATGATCCATCAATTTAGTAGAATTTTTCTCTGAACTTTCCTTATGTTCTTGGATCTTTGTCTTATAAATTCTGTTAGCCAAAATATTGACTATCATCCCTAAATGATAATTTTCGTTAGAAATTTCATGTTGTAGAATTATAACTATAAACATCAAATCGATAAGAGAAATGGAGAATAGAAGAAGTAAGGTAAGAAAATTAAGGGAACGTAACTGTTTTATAGTTTTTCGGCTATGCCTACATCGACTTTGAGAATAATTTATTACTTATTTAATTCAGTATGTACTAATATTACATGTACAAGTTTTGATTCAATGCAAAATATGGTATAGGTAGAGTTTCCACTTGGTACAAAAAAGCAAAATCCAAAAAGTCCCTCACTTACCACATATTTGCAGATGAAGTTGGTTGTTTGGGCCTTAAAGTTGTCAGATCATAGTAAAAATTGTCAAATAGTTAGATCTAATATATTCAATAAAAATATAACCAAGTCCAAAAGCTTTGATGAGTAATATAGATCCATATGTGGATTGGCATAGACCTATGGCCTTGGTCCCCCTCTTATACTTTCTTTTATATTCTTTCAATCAAGTTGCTTTGTTCATCGCTCTATATTCCTTTGAATTTCTAAGCTTGTTCCTCAAGGTATTCATTAAGAAATTTAACTTTATAGAGGAAATGTTTGAATCCAAACCAATCCATAAACTTAACCGAATTCCTTTACTTTCTTCCTTGCCTTGAAATCTCCACTATCATTAGGGGCTTTGGGAAAAATTGTCAATTTTGTGGGTCGTATCATTGATGAACTCACCCCACTATTGTTACCAAAAATCCAATTTAGATTACAATGATGCACTATAGAGGTATCTATCTGATGGATGGTGTTGATCAAAAATTTAACTTAACACCCCAATATCACTTTAAAAAGTATTAATATCTTACTAATACTATGACTTGTATTTTCTAGAACTTATATTTTTTGTGATATATACATGTTTTATTACTTCAATAATGAGATCTAAAAGTGTTGTACATATTAGATTATATCTACTTGTATTAGTCTTTATGATGTGAAATATTATAAACCCAAAGATCCACATTTCTTGGCACGACGCAAGGAAGAGAGCCACACTGAGCTTTGGATCGGCATGTCAAGGGGTGTCGGCTGTCACAGCAACATTAAAGTCATTAGAATTATTATCTTTATCAGGAAGGACGGGACGTAGGCCACCAGGATTCTGATTTAAGAGGAAGAATTTCTTGACTATGGAGAAGAAGATGCCCCAGCTACCATGGGAGAGAGAGCCGCACGGAACCCAAGAATTTTGTTTTCTTTCGAATTATTATTTTTAAATGATTTAATTTTGGAAACAATCCAAAATTGTTAAATTTGAAAAGAAGCTCTTGTTGAGGAAAAGATATACACTTGTTTTAAAAATATTTTGTATTGAATTATGGATTTTGGTATCGGAAGTAATTCGAAACCGAGATATAATTTATTTATTTATTAATAATATGTGTTCAATGGTGATTTTCACAAGAGATAATTGGCAATAGTAGACCTTAAATTAATTAATGGATGGATGTTAGATGCAAAGAATATTAATGTTCGAAGAATAGCTAAGAGAAATATGGGGAAAGTTGGTTACCTCTATGGATTGATTCCGATGCGTGGATGGATCATTACTTATCAATCATTTCCTCTGTTGTGTCTTTATTCTATGTTAAAGTATAAAATGTCAAGCTAAAAAATATTGATTAAGGATTAGCGCTAGAATTCAGCAGCTTATTTTAGCGAAAATAGAGGAGAGGCAACAATTTTATAGATAAATACAGATCCATAGATGGATCAATAATGATCCATAAATTTAGTAGATTTTTTCTCTGATCTTTCCTTATGTTCTTGGATCTTTGTCTTATAAGTTTTGTTAGCCAAAATATTAGCCCGTCATCCTCAAATGATAATTTTTTAGAAATTTCAATCCTACGTTGTAGAATTGTAAGTACGAACATCAAATTAATAAGGGAAATGTAGAATAGAAGAAGCAAGGTAAGAAATTTAAGGGAACATAACTGTTTTATAGTTATTCGGCTAAGCCTACATTGACCTTGATAATATTCTATTACTTGATTAATCCTATATGTACTAATACTACATGTACAAGTTTAGATTCAATCCAAAATATGATAGAGGTAGAGTTTCCACTTGGTATAAAAAAGAAAAAAATCCAAAAGTCCCTCACCTACCAAATACTTATATGTGAAGTAGGCTGTATTTTGGCTTTAGAGTTGTCAGATCATAATAGAAATTTTCAAATAGATAGATCTAATATATTCGAAAAAATTTGATTAAGTCCAAAAGCTTTGATGAGTATTATAGATCCATATATGGATTGGCATAGATCCATGGTCTTGTCCTCCTTTTGTAAATTCTTTAATATTCCTTTAGTCTAGTTGCTTTGTTCATCGATCCAATCTTCCTTTGTGTTTCAAAGCTTGTTCCTTATGGTATTCATTAAGGAACTTGACTTTATGGAGGGAATCTATGAATCGAAACTAATCCACAGACTTAACTAAGTTCATTTACTTTCTTCCTTGACTTGAAATCTCCACTATCATTAGGGGTTTCGAGAAAAATTGTCAATTTTATGGACCGTATATGTGATGACCTCACTCCACCTTCAGTGCTCGAAGTCCAAAATAAACTACAATGATGCATTGTAGAGATATCTAACCGATGGATGACGTTGAGCAAAAATTTAACGTAACACCCCAATATCACTTGAAGACGTATTACACAAATATAAAAATGTAGAAATCAAACAGAAAAGAAAGAAAAACAGAATCTTATTATAGCGGCACAACAAAATCTCTAGCTACATCCACTTAGTTATCTTCATTGAATGTATTTCTATCCAACCCACATCCTTAAAAAATTAAAGCCAACCTTAGGGCCCATCTAACTGATTCGAATGGGGCTTTGATAGAGTAATAAAGTAGATCAATTGGTTAGAAAGGCAATATAAGAAGGATTTTTTTTACCGTTTAATTTTAGTCGAAAGGTTAGATAAGAAAGAGTTTCAAATACAATAACCGATTCGAAGGGTGGACTAAAGAGTATAAAATGGATTATAACCAACATAAGCAGATTAAGTAGTATCGACTACTTTCATCTTTTTGAAATAAGGTCTTGAAATGGATATCTACACTTTGGAACCAACTTTGGGTTGTTGACAAGTTTTCTTGTTAGCAATTTCTAGTTACAGTGAGTTTTATCTTGGTTATACCTCAACTAGTTAAGCAAAGATGAAGAAGAACTAAAATTCCTTTCTTAGCTGAAGGTAGGCAACCATTTATAAAGGAGATCTATCTCAAATTTTCCTATTTCAAGTTTCAAAAGGTTAATTTTCTAAGATCCAAAATTCCTGTATGAAGAAAAGTTCGTCACACATGTTTCTCCAAGTAGCCAATTATGTCGGTGCCAACATGATCAAACATGTCGGTGCAACATGATTATGTCGATACCGAAATGATTTTAAGTGTTAAAATTTCATTTTTTTCTTCATATCTCAAGTCCCAAGCCTCCAAGATAGCCAAATTCTAAATCATGTCTGTACCAACATGTTTTTTGTCCGAAACTCAATCAAATTCGACATACTCCTTCCTTTTTCCATTCTTAACGGTTCCCAAATCATGTTGGTATCAAACATGTCGGTACACATCATATCAACATAAATTTTTTTGGTACCATTTATGTCTGTAACAATCATGTCCTTACAAATCTTGTCGGAACCAATCATGTTGGTACTAACATTAATTGCTTTTTTGAAACTTAGACAAATCTTGATTTCTTCAATCCTACCATTTTCCAAGCTTCTTGACTTATTCCTCTTGTCATTTTATAGTACGGTTTATCTTTGAGTTTGCTCTAAGACTATAGAAAATTTGTTGAAAACAATTGCCTGCCAAAGTATGATTCTATGAATAAAAATCATGCTTTGTTTAAGAACATTTATCAAGCATAGCAAATTGTCATCAATTGTGTCTTTAAGGCTTCCTATTTGACCAATCGTAGCGAATCATCCAATTCCTTCAGATTCACATGCAAATCAAAGGCCATTCTAGACAATCATAATTAATGATTCAAATTCTTGCTCAAATGTAAATAATAAATCATAGTCATCCCATGTACTCTTGGGCTTTAGCATAGCATGGATCATTATCATCTTGCATTCCCTCAGGATTATTTATAAAACGTAAACCGTATATCAGGCTATTATATATTATAAATCATAGTGGTGTGATGCCTTCGATTGGAAGATTACTTATATAACATCTGGTATCGCCTAACATCGCACCATAAGTCCAATATGATTAAGGTACTGACTATCAATCAATAATTACTAACAAATCACTTCAAAACAAAAGAAGTCCGGACCTCAAAACAAAGTTTTAATCTCACCAAAATCATATAATTATAAATCTAGAACAAGCCCACCCACTAGCTTTTTAGCAAAGAAACTACTATACAAAGTAAGTCCATCTGCTCACTCTTAAGTGAGGGGACATGCTATCTCGTACAAGTCAACCCGCTCAATCACCAATGAGGGGACTTGCATTTCATGGTTCAACACCATGTCTCTCCAGCTAAGGAGAGTCATAAGCAAGGAGTCTATCTTATCAAATGTAAGGAATGAAAAAGATGCTTTAGCATCTTGTAATAGTATCAAAATCAAATTTCATTCAGTATCCATTATTTTACTATTCAAATATCCTTATCAACAACAAATTGCATCGAGCAAAATTCAAAACATCGAATCCAATCAAGAATTACTCTGGAACTTTAACTCAGAGCATACCCATTGGACCATTCGAGATCACATTTATACGTTAAGTACAGCAGTAGTCCTATATAGTTTTTTGAAGAAAAAGCAAAGTGCAGAAAATAAACCAAAGTCTGATCCATCGTAATAATAGGATAACCATAGCCGGTCTAGATCCTTTTCTGTGGTCAGGTATATCAGCAAAAACTAGTGGACATTCCTGCTACACAATTGAGGTTTGCACCACTATTATCTGATTTTTGTCACATTATTACACTTTCCAAACCTATTCATTAATTAAATCTTGTAGAAGCCAGCATTCATTCATCCAATATCATCCAACTTATGGAATAAGTAGTACTTTCTAGATTTCTCCTCTCATTCTATAGGTTCTCTCAAAGCAGGTTTCCTATAGGGAACCTGCCCCCTCCCCACTATGAAGATCCTTTCTTGGGTCTGTCAAACCTGTGTAAGAGAATAAATTTGGCTCCCTCTTCGTCCGCTTCAGTCCTCCGAAGCCACCATTAGTTTTTCTCTATCAATTATCCTTTCCAGACCTTATGTTGGATGGTTCATCATTCTCCATAGCATTTAGTTCACTATATTACATTTCCACTTCCACTTGGCATAAATATCTCCCATTTTAATAGTTGAAATCTACCAGGTCCATCACTGATCCCTTTTTAAAGCCTTCGTAAATTCAGTTTTACTAGCAACTTCGAAAACAACTGCTATTGGGACCATCGTAGGTTCTTGCTTCTATTTACCCTGGCTACTATGTTAAATTATTTAAGTAACTCTTTAAAGTTTCACCTTCCCTCTGCTTCACAATTGAGAGTGCCATGACATTTCTCGTTCGTACTATATGGACTCTAAACTGGTTCAAAAACCTATCCACTAATTCGATTTACGTGCTTATAGACCCATTATCGAATTGGAGAAAGCAAGGTGCTGTTAAATCAATTAAGTACAATGGGAAAAACCATCCGTTCACTTCCTCTAAAGCACTAACACACCCGTGTATTAGATATATCTCATTAAATAAACCGTTGGATATGTCCTACTTTCATATGGCTCCAAAGCAGATAGTTCGAAATTAGCCAGAATCATAGCATATCAGATGTTTGGGTTGAAGGTGTTTCTGTTTACATCCTTTAAACTTTGGTCCGGTACTCTTCCCCAAAACGCATGTCTTATCATCCTAGCTATTATGTCTCCCTGATTCAGTTGAAATCTTTAATGTTTTGCATGCCTTTGATCTATAGCTTCATTATTCCCCTTCCCGTAGGGACCTTCAGGTTCTGTACCATGATTCTTAAGTTTGTGTTTTGATTCTAGCTTCAACACTCGACATTATCAGTCTAATGCTCCCTTCCGTACTCAATATTCAGATCGACTATGTTGCTCTCACCAAACACTTCGTACCGACATGATTGGATCTTTTGGTGTGTTGTGGGATTCATTCCAACTTGTTTTGCTTTGTTTCTTTATGCATAAGCTCTACCTCCTAGCCTCCCATTCCGATTTCCAATAACTTTGGTTGCGCTTTATCGTTCCATCTTTTGAAAGAATCTATTTCATCATCTCTCCTTGTAGAGCCATTAATCCCTCTTGCATCCATGCCATCATCCTTTTCATTAAATCTTTGGTAACACAGATTGAAAAAGGGTTTGAACATAAGGGCACCTCCTGGCTACCACCATGTTTGTCTTGACATCCTCCAATAATAGCTTTCCTTGTAACATAAATTTAGTTATATCATTAATTTATCTATTCGCATACGCGGACAAATTTGATTAGCTGTTCGATCATGGACAAATAGTTGATTAAATGTTGTTAGAGGTTTAGAATGGAGTAATGCAACTAGTTTAACTTTTCTTATAATAAATTATTAATAACTATGATTGAATCTAACCAATTTAATAACTAATATTTGAAAATTAACATCAATATTTATAGAAGGGAAAGTGGGAAGAAAGTTTGAAAATTACATATGATGTATCCGCACTTATGCTCGACTAAAGAAATACGTTATACCCTAGGCAAAAACTTTTCGAATGAACACCAATAAATGTTATGTCAGATTTATTTGAGATAAGTTGGACATAATTCTTGCAAAATGCCTTTTATTAGCATTTTTACTGTCCATGAAAGGGCCTTAAGATTATAAAATGCTCTAATTTAATATTGAAACAATTTTGTTCTCATATATATTTAAACTATAGATCTTTATAAAAAAACAATTTCCAACCTCGAATATTACACGAAGTTTAGTGTTAAAATTGAGATACCAATTAGCATTTTCAAATCGAACTTAAAAATTAAGAATAAATCACATACTACTTTATATGTTCTCTACTTTTTCTAATTTCTAAAACATGTAAAACAATATAAAATTAAATGATCACATTATGCCATATTTTTGATAAACTAGCATGTACAAATACATTAGTTTAGTCACCTTATAATGTGACTGATGTACAAATATATAAAACTAAATAGTTCATTAACTTGGCATTTGAACTAGACTCAAAAGTATAAGATAATTTAACACCAAATAAAAAAAAATGAAAATATTTTTAGGAAAAATACAATGCTTAGAAAAAAAATAGGTAAAAAAGTTTCAAAACCCACATATTTAGAAGTATGGTATATTTCAAATTGAAAACCTAAAATAGACCAAACCTCAGTTCTTACATCATATTGGTTGATTGCAATGGTTACAGAAGTTAGAGCATAGCAGAGTGATGGAAAATGTTAGGATTATCCTTGGGTTTCCTACATATTTAGAAGTGAAAAGAAGTATAGAAAATATGTAAGACACATGTCAAATCCTCCAAACCAATTGAGTTCGGTTCAATAAAATACTACAATAAATTCTAAATTAAGATCCAATCTCAATCTAAAATTCTAAAACAATAACTATAACCTAAAAAGAAATTGATGCCCCTAGTTATAATAATCTATTTAAGAGAATACAATAATCTCTTTAATTATTTTATGCATATCTAATATGAAATATTGTTTTGAATAGGTCCAAACTTGAGCTTTTCTTATAATATAGTTGTTTTCTTCTAGATGAGAGTTTGTATCACAAATAACAATCGAAAATGAGCTTAGACAGAAAAAATACCAAGCTTGATCCATAATGCTTCGTAATTAGAGTTTGATGGAATTAAATATGCATTATTGAAGCGGATTTTAGGCTAAGTCGGAATAAGAGTATAACCTTATGGACATTTTACATAGCTATTAGTTTCAGAAATGTTGGAAATCTTCTTTGGAACAAGGTTAACTATGTCAAGGGAATTCAATCACAAGACCTATAATTTCATACTCGAGAGACAAATAACAATCCATATAGGAATTTAATAAACACCGAAAATATCAATAGGAATATCACTATTCTAATGAAAATTTCTTTATGTGAAAGAGAGATAAGGATTGCAATTTTACTCAACGAAAAAAATGAAGAAATTAGGTAGTGGTTAACCATAGTACTTTATAGAATGTAGCTAACCTGAGTAATGGATTTTGAAACTCTTCTATCTATTTAAAAGAATGGAATTTGTTTGGCCCAATCCATTATTTATATACATTTACCACTATGTACTCCTTTAATAATTTTAGTTTCCAAGGGTTTTAAGAACAAATTTTCTTATCACAAAATTCGAAATTTAAAAAGTTAAAAACTAGAAAATATTAAGAAATTTATTCAACTTATTAGATTTCTAAACTGTAAATGCGTAATTAAAGACACATTTTTTTCTACTGTCAAAGTATATGGAAAATGGACTAAACTTACTGAATGTGAGAATTTAACAAAGGTAAGGCCATAATTTTAGTTTTAGTTTTTGTTTTAAAGGAATTTGCAAAGCAAGTAAAGGTAAATATCATCATAAAAAATATAATAATTTTCAGTTCAGTCTTATTAGATATTAAATTGATAAATATCTTTAATGACCAAGCTGATTCAATAAGCCAAAGCTAAAAATAAATTAGTAATAATATATGTATATTGTTATGTGGAAACTAATTTTGCAATTAATTAGATTACCTTTCTTGCATAAGGTATTGAGTTTTGTTCAAAATAATTAACTACTTTTACTACTAGATCAAGAAAAAATTTCAAATCTCATCATTTCGATTTTTCAAATAAATCCCATTACAGAAGAGAATAATTTATTTATAAATTTATATTTATGATTTCCATATAGATAATTGTTTGGGAGTACTTTTTCCCAAAAGATATGATAGAAGCATAGCAAAATATATAGTAGGTCCCGTTAAAGTGGTCGTTGCCACTATGCAATTTCTCCCCACTTGAAATAAGTTCAGTGTAGTGACACCTCACTTTTACATAAAGCACTACAATACTAAAATACCGAACATCACATGAATAGTTAAGAATATAGTCTTTTCTTTTAGGTGGGTCCCACTAAGTTCATACTTTACGTGTGAAATGAATTTGCGAGCCCAATAGAAATGTTTTTGTAATGTTTTTAGTTAGTGAACCTTTAATGACCATGTGAAAGGCAGTCTCGTGAAAGTCACTCTTCCATTCTCTATAAATTCTCACTTATTGTCTTCAATTGTCACATCTTCTTATTTTATTAGGCCTTATGTAAGGAATAGAGAAATCTAGACATTTTGAGAATGGGATGTTTGGAAAACCAAGTTCTCAATGTTTTACGTTTTAAAATATTTCTGAGCAAAAAACAAGCTTCTTTTCCAATACCTCCAATTCTGATTGTTTCTAGTTTTCTCACCCTCTCATATATTGTCCTATACACAATAAGGATTTTACTATTTATGAGCAGAAGCACGATTAAAGTTATATATGTATGTATGTATGTATGTTAAAAAAATTTACCTTCTACAGAATTTTTTTAATGTTTGTACTTATTAACTATTCTTATGTGATGGTATAGTATGTGATCATAGGAATCCACATAGGAATTTAATGAACACCGAAAATATTCAATAGGAATATCACTATTCTAATGAAAATTTCTTTATGTGAAAGAGAGATAAGGATTGCAATTTTACTCAACGAAAAAAATGAAGAAATTAGGTAGTGGTTAACCATAGTACTTTATAGAATGTAGCTAACCTGAGTAATGGATTTTGAAACTCTTCTATCTATTTAAAAGAATGGAAATTGTTTGGCCCAATCCATTATTTATATACATTTACCACTATGTACTCCTTTAATAATTTTAGTTTCCAAGGGTTTTAAGAACAAATTTTCTTATCACAAAATTCGAAATTTAAAAAGTTAAAAACTAGAAAATATTAAGAAATTTATTCAACTTATTAGATTTCTAAACTATAAATGCGTAATTAAAGACACATTTTTTTCTACTGTTAAAGTATATGGAAAATGGACTAAACTTACTGAATGTGAGAATTTAACAAAGGTGAGGCCACAATTTTAGTTTTAGTTTTAGTTTTAAAGGAATTTGCAAAGCAAGTAAAGGTAAATATCATCATAAAAAATATAATAATTTTCAGTTCAGTCTTATTAGATATTAAATTGATAAATATCTTTAATGACCAAGCTAATTCAATAAGCCAAAGCTAAAAATATATTAGTAATAATATATGTATATTGTTATGTGGAAACTAATTTTGCAATTAATTAGATTACCTTTCGTGCATAAGGTATTGAGTTTTGTTCAAAATAATTAACTGCTTTTATTACTAGATCAAGAAAAAATTTCAAATCTCATCATTTCGATTTTTCAAATAAATCCCATTACAAAAGAGAATAATTTATTTATAAATTTATAATTATGATTTCCCATATAGATAATTGTTTGGGAGTACTTTTTCCCAAAAGATATGATAGAAGCATAGCAAAATATATAGTAGGTCCCGTTAAAGTGGTCGTTGCCACTAAGCAATTTCTCCCCACTTGAAATAAGTTCAGTGTAGTGACACCTCACTTTTACATAAAGCACTACAATACTAAAATACCGAACATCACATGAATAGTTAAGAATATAGTCTTTTCTTTTAGGTGGGTCCCACTAAGTTCATACTTTACGTGTGAAATGAATTTGCGAGCCCAATAGAAATGTTCTTGTAATGTTTTTAGTTAGTGAACCTATAATGACCATGTGAAAGGCAGTCTCGTGAAAGTCACTCTTCCATTCTCTATAAATTCTCACTTATTGTCTTCAATTGTCACATCTTCTTATTTTATTAGGCCTTATGTAAGGAATAGAGAAATCTAGACATTTTGAGAATGGGATGTTTGGAAAACCAAGTTCTCAATGTTTTACGTTTTAAAATATTTCTGAGCAAAAAACAAGCTTTTTTTCCAATACCTCCAATTCTGATTGTTTCTAGTTTTCTCACCCTCTCATATATTGTCCTATACACAATAAGGATTTTACTATTTATGAGTAGAAGCACGATTAAAGTTATATATGTATGTATGTATGTATGTTCAAAATTTTTACCTTCTACAGAATTTTTTTTAATGTTTGGACTTATTAACTATTCTTATGTGATGGTATAGTATGTGATCATTAGATTGTAAGATGAATTTATGAATAAAAAATTCCATATCCTAATTATAAATTTATAATTTAAATATATTTTTTTATACACTGAGACGTTGTAGTTTTTATTATTTCTTAGATATATGATAAGAAATCAATTTCATTATGCGTGATTATATTTAAAGTTTTCACTGAATAAGACCCAAAAAGTGAAAATCATTTAACGTTGTTGTAAACAAATATTGAAAAATTCATTAGGCTTATTTCAGTATGAATGATTTATGTATTTTTTTTTAACACAAACGGTCTGATAAATAATTCATTTAATATATTAGCATGCATATATGTATATTATTAAGTAGAAACTAACTTTGTTAAATGACTTATCTTATAGTTGTGGCATAAGATAAATAGTTCATTCAAATTTTATTACAATATTTATAACTAGATTAAAGAAACTAAATAATTAAGTTCATAATTTTGCAATGAACCTTATTATAAAAGACTAAAACTTATTTACAACCTCATATTTTTTATACCCCATACCTACAATATATTAACACAAACACTCTGTACTGGGTAAGAAGTCATTCACATGCAGTGTATAATAGGTCCCACTCAAGTGGTGGGTCCCATAGAGTAGCTGCCTTATATATATGGACAAGTTTACTCGAGAAAAGTTATATCGACATGGTGAAACACACAGTGGATCCTATATTTGTCATGGGTCTGACTAAGTACTTTAATTTACATGTAAAATTTACAGATGAGCATAGTAGCAATTCTCACATAAGGGTGGAATGTAGTTTTCTATGTAACTTCGTTTGTTATACAAGAAAAATCCATGTGTTAATTACCCACTATATAAAAGTCACTCTTCCCATCTCTATAAACTATCAAATGTTGTCCTTAATTTTCCACCTCCTACTATTATTGAAGGTCATATAAGAATAACATGTACATCTGGAATTGAGAGCGTGAAGTGTGGAAAAAAATATGTTCTTCATTTTTTAGGATTCCAAATAAGATCTCTAAATATAGGTTTATTTTCCAATACATTTCGTATCGATTCTTTCTAGTTTTCTCACTGTTTCATATATGGTTATATACACATTATGCATTACATTATTTACTAGTATTTCAAGGGTAATGAAATTAGACATATAAATGGAAATTATATTGGGTTTTCTAACAAAATTAGAATAAATTTTGACTTTTACACTGTATAGTAAGATGATTTGGTGAACGATTATTAAATGTTAAAATAAATATATGATTTGATTTTGTCTATGATTGGATGCCAAAATATTTTTCTTTATTTTATGATTATTTTCAATTATCCATAAACATTTGTTTTTAATTTTACTATAAATAATTATTTTTGGATGAAACTTGCAAAGTTAACGAGGTTGACTATCTTTGTAAATATATTAAAAAGTTTCAATTTAAGCATAATTTATACGAACTAGGTATAAATAATAAATTACCTAGCTCATCTAATAAATTAATGCTACCTAATATATTAGCACTAATATGTATATAATTTCTTAAGAATTAATGCTACTCAATATCTTATGTTAGCTTTCTTGCATACAATAATAGGTTTTAGTTGAATTTTATCACTAGTTTTAATACTTGTACCTAAAATCTTAATGTTTTTAAGGTTCCAAATGAATCACATTACGAATGAATGTAGTTCACCTAAGAATTATCTATTTGATTTTTAGTCCTAGTAATATTTTAACATAAATGCTACTACAATCGATAAAAAGGTCATAAACAAAGTAATATATGTGGTAGGTTCCACTAAATCAATTGGATTTGCCGACCAATATTTCTTTTCACTTGAAACATGTTCTGTATGGCAATAGTTAGTTTTAACATAGTGCAATACTTCACTTGAAAAAGAGTTCTGGTAAAATAGTGAAATACATATTAGGCCTCATCTTATTGTAGGTTCAAAAATAAGTATTTTGCACATGGAACCCAATGGTGAGTGTAACAACAATGCCAACATAATAGTCAAAATATTATTTTCCATGACATTTAAATTATTTTATCTACAAAAAAAATTATGCGAAATAAGCGGCCTCATGGAAGTCATTCTTCTTATTTCAATAATTTCTTACACGTTAGCTTTAATTTTCATTACTTAATCCTTTTGTAGGCCATATGAATAGGAGATAGAAATCAAGTATTTTTGAGAATTAGATAGTTAGAAAAAGGTATGATCATTTTTGTAAAAACCTGCATATTTTACGATTGTATATTTAAATATTTTATTTAAATATAGCATCGTTAGTCCGATTTTAGTCCAAAATGCTACTTTTTGCAAACAGTCGAATTAGGACTCGAGACCTCTTCCATTGAGTTCAAAATGACGTTTGCGACCTTTTTGAGTATAAATATCGATATGTTTTGGAGTTAGCTTGAATTTTGACATTTTCACTTAGGGCTTTGGTTTTGGGTTTCAGCCCAATAACTTAACATAAGACCCTAGCTCCATCCCCTCTCCTCTTCATTCATTCTCATTTCCTAACACTTCAAGCTTTAAGCAAAAATGGGGGGAGTGAAAAGAGATTAGGAATTCCTAAGCCCTAGCTTCATTTTCAAATCCATGTTTAGCTCCAAAATCAAAGAGAAGCTTAGGAAAGCATCTCCTTCTTCTTCCCCATCTCAATCTCTCTCCAATTTCAGAAATTTCCTATGACTAATTTGGGAAATTATTGTTTATGATCTTAGATTGGAGAATTTAGAGTTAAAATTGAAGAGTGGTTGATCTTCCTTTGTTTTCTGTAACAACCGTGATTTTTATTTACCATCGAAATGAATATTTAAAATAGGGATTTTAATTTAAGATTTGGAAAAAATAAAAATAAAATGAAATTCATTGTAAAATCAGTTGATAAATAGCCGAGCTAAGTTGAAATTCCTTCTTCTTTCACGTGTAACATATATTGGTCCATTTTAAATGCAAATGGACACTTTGGACCATCATTCTTTTTATGCTGCCACGTTCTTTTCCAAAGCAAGTATGAACACAATTTGTTCTTACTATCACTTATTTATAAAGCAAAGATGATCTTGCTGATTAACAATAATTGAAAAGCAAATGGAACACTTTTCTTTTGCGTTCACGTGTGTTAACAAATTGGTCCATATTGTAAAGCAAAGTTGGAACAATTTGTCTTGCCGTCGCATTCTTTTTTTTATAAAGCAAAATTGAGTCCATCTTTGCAGCCATCATCATTTATTAGCAAGTATGTCCTTTTCTCTCTTCGTTTGCACGTTTCATTTAATGCAAATGTAGGCCAGCATGTTTTCAAGTAAATGCATTTGTAACCAAAGTTGCCAGCATACATATTTTATTGACTTATACATATTTTTGAGAAAAGCTGCATCATTTATTTCATTTTCTTCAATAGCTCAACAAAGCATATTAATGGCAGTGCAAAATGTTGCTTCAAACATTCCTTGTTGATAACTGGTTGGAGGCAAATTAAAGGTGAGTTCAAAACTCACATCTCTAATTTATTAGCTACTTTATTTTATGCATTGATATTCATGTGTGAGAAAATAGTGCAAGTTTGAAAGATGATCAGATTTTTTCCATGCGCGCATAAATTGCATTTTTCACTTTTACTACGTGTGCACCAAGAAACTGTGACCGAATTCATATTTTTAATGCGTGCATACCAAGTGTAGCACTGCCCAGGTTAGAGTGCTGTGCAGTTTTTAACGTGCAAACTTGTTATATATTTTTACTTTTGAGGACATGTTGCATAGTCCATTTTCATGCATACATGTTGAGACAGAATGTGTAGCATATACAAGTGTCCAGACCATTTTAATTGCTTGCGACTAATGTATATCAGTGTCCAAACCATTTCTATGCATGCATGTAACCTTCATTTTTAGCATGCATAATTTTTAAACTGAAAGTTGCGTGCATGTACTTTGCAAACAAAGAGTAATCAAACCCAGGTCATTTATAATTTTGCATTTTTGTTCCGTTCATGCCATACCCCAAATTCAAATCTTTTTATATTTGTTAACTTCATTTGTATGCAACGTGTCCAGGTTTATATATTATAAATTGCGTGCAAAGAAGTACCCATTTCATTTTGTGGTAATAGTTGTATTGACTTCATTTTTCAGGCCATCCTCTTTGTTGTCATTTTTATTCATGCGTGAAATAAATAAAAATGAAGTTCAGGTTGTTGTATTTTTTACTTCATAATAATAACGTGCAAACATATTAACTTTGCCAGGTCAAGTATTTGGTAAACTCATTATTTGTGTGTAAGGCTAAGTTCCAGGTCATTTCTTCTTTGCATTTTTGGATGTGTCTGCATATTAGCTTGCATGCATTTAAGTGTAACACAAAATATTTATATTTGTGCGCAAAACAGAGTCCAAACAGTGTAAATTTGAGGAATATAGTAGTGTAGATTAGTGATTAGTTTTATGTTGAACCGTTGTTTGGTTTTAAAACGTATTTTGTTGCCGTTATTTTTATAACGGAATTTTTACGCCGGTATTATATTTTCGAAGCGTGTTGTTTTGATGACATTTTTGACGAATAAAAATTACTGTTGTTTTGACTTCAGTAACCGTCGATTTTAAAGTGAACTTTTAAGCGGTTATCCCGCAACACTGTTTTGGTATCCTTTTTTACGGTGTTTTGTGAAGCGCAATTTCCTCATCGAAATTACTGTAGTTCTTGCTGTTTTAATCGTGTGTTTCAAATTCGTTTTAAAATAAAATTATTTCCAAAAATTTTACAGTCTGCGCTTTCAAAAGAATGAGGAAGCGATTTAAATGCTTCAGCAAAATTGAGGACTATGAATCCTTACTTTTACTGATTCGCTTAATTCCGGACTTGTCCATTTGAGAACGTAAATTTTTTTATATAAAATACACAATTTTGCACTTTCAAGGAAACGGTGAATAGATTTAAACGTGTTAGCGAACGTGCGGAATATGGAACCATGCTTTTACTAATTCGGTTAATTCCGGACTCGTTAATTGAAATATTCGTTGTGGATTTGTTATTTAATGATTTGATGGTTTTGTTGGGCTTTCGAGCCACTATGATGGACCTTCGGGTCAATTACCAGTATTAGACCTTCGGGTCATTTGTTGGGCGCCAAAATTATGATGACAGTACTTGGTAGGCTTCGGCCAAATGTTGATGCACGTGCGGCGTAGCTTAGACTCACCATATGATGGGATCGATCCACTTTTATGCTGATTTTTCTAGTTATCTATTTTTGATTTCTAGATTTTAAGAATTGCAGTTTTGAATTCAATTTTGAATTTGAAAGTGATTTTGATGGAGTTTAATTAGTTGAATTGATGCAGTTGAATGAGATTTCTTCATTTAAACTATGCTGATTTGTTGTGTTGAATCGTCTCATTCGAGACTATTATTATTTTGCTTTGATGTTGTTTATGATGCATTCACTTCTAAGTTTAAATTAGACTGATCCATTTATTGTTTTCTTTTAAATAATACTCGGGTCAGACCGAGTTATTTCAGGGTAATCACTATCTCTGATTCAGTCGCGGCTTCAGCTTTTGTGATCACTCCATCTTTTGTCTATTCTTCGAGGTGTACTTTGGGTATATTGACTATCGTCTCATGTATGTTGATGTCTTTGTATATGTACATTTGGTTCATGTGAACTATTGATTGTTGTAGCATGTATTCCAGACTTGTCTTCCGCTATATATCTGATATTTCTGTTCTGATGTGAATATACTATATGTGTTGTTGTTATTATGAGTTGTTCCGAATTTTTCATTAGCCACCGTAGTTTTGTTTTAGATTTGGATTGAATTTGTATCTTTTGGAGTAATTTATACAACTCCTATCGATGTAATCAATACTCGTCTAAGGCATAACTTACGGTTGGTCGCTTCTAAGAAGCCTTATTCTTCGCAATAGCAGACGTTATTCCTTACAATAACCTTTGTTATTGTGAGCATAGAGGTGGGGCGTCACAGCTTGGTATTAGAGCTGAAATTCAAAACAAATTATAATATACACAGAACAGAAGCAGAATGGAACATGCGTTACAACTATTCGAGGGTTTTATTCGTGCCTTTCTAATCTATTCCTTCCACTTTAACATGTGGAGTATGTCTAGGAATAAATTTCATATTCCGTAGTATTCCATTTGTTAAAATTCTTATCAATTGTGTGCTGTTTTAACTAATTCTTATCTTCTCTTGTTCTCTCAGCCTATGGCTGAAAGAGGTAGAGGGAAGCGTTCTTCTGCAAGCCCGTCTAGTGGTTCTCATCCAGACGGAGTCTATATGTCAACTGATCAGTTTATGGAGCTATTTCGGGGTACTCGACCTTCTGTTGCTACTCCCGCAGCTCCTACTCATAAGTCTGCCTTCGCCCGCATGTGTAGTGACTATTCCCACTTTGGAGGCAAGCCTTTCAAGGGATCAGAAAGTGTATTGGAGGTTCAGACTTGGTTGCGCGCTTGTCAGCGCATATTTTCTCGGATGGATCTTTCTAATCGTCGTCGCGTTCTCGTGGCATCTAGCATGTTGCAAGAGCATGCGCTTGATTGGTATGAGCTTTTTATTGTGGAAGTTAATGAATCCTCTCTCTCGTGGATTCAGTTTAACGAACGATTCAAACTTAAGTTCGTTCCTGAATCAGAAAAGGCTAATCTTGCTCGTAGTTTCCTTGAGTTGAAGCAAGGAAAGTCCTCTGTTTCTGATTATGTTGCATCTTTCAAGGCCTTGTCCAAATACGGTGTTGAGTTCATTAACACTCCGCGTAAGAAGAATCTTCGTTTTGTTGATGGTTTAAAGAAGTATTTGAAGAAAGTTCTTTTGCTTCAGCTTAAGCTCACTTTTGAGGAGCTTGTTGATTCGGATCTTTGCCTTGAAGCTGTTGAAAAGGAACGTGATAGTGGTGATGAGGTTGAGGTTTCTAAGAACCCCAATAAGAAGAGGTTTCCATTTCATAGTCCTAATTCTTCTTCCAACAAGAAGAATAAGAAGCAAGCTACCTCTAGTTCTCAGCCTAGTAGTGCACCTTCTATTCAGAGGGTGTGCTATAATTGTGGTTCTTTGGATCATTTTCTCCGTGGCTGTCCTAAGCCTCGCATTTGTCGCTATTGCAAGAAAGACGGTCATTGGGTTTCTGATTGTCCTACTGCTCCTAAGGGTTTCAAATCTGGAAAGCTTAATGTTGCTAAAGCTTCTGGTGATTTCTCTAACCCCAAAGGTGTTACTCCTTCTATTTTGGAAAGTTTTATTTTATTTCATAGCCGTTCTATTAGAGTTCTTTTCGATACGGGTGCATCACATTCATTCGTGTCAAAGGAGCTTGTTGATATTATTCCTTTAGATGTTGTTACTCTTTGTGACCCTTTGAGGATTGTGAATCCTATTGGTGGATCCGCTACTCTTGGTTTATTATGTGTTGATGTTGAGATTATACTATGTGGTTTCTCCATTCATGCTAATCTGCATGTTATGGATCATCTTGATTTTGATATGATATTGTGTATGGATTGGCTCGTCCGTTATGAAGTTCAAATTCTATGTCGCGAAAGAACTTTATATCTCAAGCATCCCGATGCTATCGAGCAGTTATCTATTATATTTCGAAGCATGGATCATACTTCGAATGCTCTCATTTCTTCCTTCGAATCGGAGGATGTCATAGATAATATTCCAGTTGTTTGTGATTTTTATGATGTCTTTGAGCCTATTTCGAGATTGCCGTCGAAGAGGGCAATTGAGTTCCGTATTGATCTTATCTCTGGTGCTCATTTTGTTAGTCGTCCTCCCACGAGGATGTCTACTAAGGAAAATGAGGAACTCAAGCAATAGTTATCTGAGTTGGAAGCCAAGCATTTTATTCGTTCTAGCTCATCTCCTTAGGGCGCCGCCGTTGTCTTCGTTAAGAAGCCAGATGGTACTCTTAGGCTTTGCATTGATTATCGCAAGCTTAACGAGCTCACTATCAAAAAAAGATATCCATTACCTAGGATCAATGACATGTTTGATCAATTAAGTGGCGCTAAATTGTTCTCCCAACTCGATCTTGCTACCGGTTTTCATCAGTTACGAGTTGCGGAAGATAGCATTCCTCTTACCGCATTCCGCACTCGTTATGGCTCTTACGAATGGCTTGTTATGCCGTTCGGTTTGACGTACGCTCTAGCATATTTTGTTGATCTTATGAATCAGATATTACGGGAATATCTCAATAAGTTCGTTTTGGTTTTCATTGATGATATCCTTATTTATTCCAAATCTGAAGCCAATCATATTCAGCATTTGGAGATTGTTTTGAGCACTCTTCTTCAGGATCATCTTTATGTCAAATTCTCCAAGTGTCACTTCTGGGAGAATAAGGTGAAGTTTCTCGGTCATATTGTTTCTTCCGATGGTATCTTTGTCGATCGATTCTATTCAGAATTGGAAGAGGCCTGAGACCGTTACTGAGATCCGTAGTTTTCTTGGATTGGCAGGTTATTATCATCGGTTTATTAAGGACTATTCTCCTATTGCTTTACCTCTTACCACTCTTACGAAAAAAACTGTTCCTTTTATTTGGTCTGATAAGTGTGAGACTTCTTTCTTGAAGTTAAAAGATCTCCTTACTCATGCTCCTATCTTAGTGGTTCCCGAAGGTAATCATGACCTTGCTGTTTACACCGATGCCAGTGGTTATGGACTCAGTGCTGTTCTCATGCAAAAGGAGAGAGTAGTTGCCTATGCTTCTAGACAACTAAAGCCTAGCGAGATTCGTTATGCTACCCATGATTTGGAGTTAACCGCTATAGTCTTTGCACTAAAGATTTGACGACATTATTTATTGGACGAGCTTTCTATTCTCTTCACTGATCACAAATCTTTGAAGTATTTATTCACTCAGAAAGAACTTAATACGAGGGAACAGCGTTGGCTCGAATTTCTTGCTTCATATGATTTTGATATTCAGTATACCCCTGATAAGGGTAATCGAGTTACTGATGCGCTTAGTCGCAAGCAGCAAGTTGTTGTTTCCATGATGCTAGCAGAGTGGAATATATTGGAAGCTTTATCTCTTTGTGATGTTAGAAACCGTCCTTCAGTTTCTGATTCTCCCGTGCTTTTATTTAGTATGGAGGCTCGTCCTAGTTTATTGGATCGTGTTGTCGATGCCCAGGAACAAGATCCAGATCTTTCTTATCTTATTCAGAGTTGTAAATCGAAATCCCGAAGTGATGATCTAAAGGATTTCAATATTGATGTTCGTGGTTGTGTTCGGAAGAAGGGTAGATTGATCGCGCCTAATGTTTCTAATTTTAGAAATGACATTATTGAGGAATGTCTCGTTCTAAGTATACTATCCATCCGGGTAGTAGTAAGATGTATGCTGATTTGAAACGCTTATACTTTTGGGAAGGTATGAAGCGTGATGTTGCAAGTTATGTAGGTCGTTACATGACTTGTCAACTTGTTAAAGCAGAACACCAGCATCCCAGTGGTCTTTTGTAGCCTCTTGAGATTCCATTATGGAAATGGGATCAGATTTCTATGGACTTCATTGATGGTCTACCTCGTTCGAGGTCGGGCCATACTAGTATTTGGGTGATTGTTGACAGATCGACCAAATCAGCCCATTTTATTCCTATCAAGTCTAATCGGACTACTCCTTTGTTGGCTAAGCTTTTTAATAAAGAAGTCGTTCGACTTTATGGTGGTCCTAGTTCTATTGTTAGTGACAGAGATCCGCATTTTACTAGTGGTTTCAGGCAGAGCCTTCAGAAAGCTTTGGGCGCTAAGCTCAATCTCAGTACAGCTTATCATCCATAGTCTGATGGTCAGACTGAAAGGGTGAATCAAGTCTTAGAAGATCTCCTTCAAGTTTTCATTCTTGATTTTGGTGGTAGTTGGGAAGACCACTTATCTCTTGTTGAATTTTCTTATAACAATAGTTTTCAATCCAGTATCGGTATGGCTCCTTTCGAAGCCCTTTACGGAAGGCCGTGTCGATTACTATCTTGTTGGTTGGAATCGGGGGAAAAGTTAGTTCTTGGCCCCGAGTATATTCGTGAATCGTCTGAGGAGATTGGTATTATTAGACAGAGAATGAAAGAGGCTCAGAATAGGCAGAAATCTTATACCGATCATCGTAGGAAGCCTTTGGAATTTTCTGTTGGCGATCTTGTATTCATTCGTGTTTCCCCGATGAAGGGTGTGGTGCATTTTAGTAGCTCCGGGAAATTGGCTCCTCGATATATTGGACCGTTTCCTATTACGGAACGCATTGGCCTGTTGCTTATCGTGTATCGCTACCTATTCAGTTTTCAGGAATTCATGACGTATTTCATGTATCCCAGCTTCGCCGATGCCTTAGAATTTCGGATTCTATTATTGATCCTCATATGCTGCAAGATCTTGAGATCTCACCCGACTTGTCTATTGTGCAAAATCCTATTCGTGTGCTAGCTTCGGAGGTCAAACGCCTTCGGAATAAAGAAGTCCCGTTTGTGAAAATCAATGGTCCGCAAACCCAAAGATTGCACTTGGAAAACCGAAGAATTCATCGAGCGTTCTTATCCCGGTTTTTTCTCCACTTCGGGTGGGGGTGAGCATTCTTAATCTATCTTTTCTACTTTAATCTTTGTTGTGATGAATAAATTGTGTTATAGACTGCTTCTAGTATAAAAATTGCAGGGACACAATTTTTATAAGGGGGGAGTTTGTAACAACCGTGATTTTTATTTACCGTCGAAATAAATATTTAAAAAAGAGATTTTAATTTAAGATTTGAAAAAGAATGAAATTCATTATAAAGTCAGTTGATAAATAGCCGAGCTAAGTTGAAATTCCTTCTTCTTTCACGTGTAACATATATTGGTCCATTTTGAATGCAAGTGGACACTTTGGACCATCATTCTTTTTGTGCTGTCACGTTCTTTCAAAAGCAAGTATGAACACAATTTGTTCTTACAGCCACTTATTTATAAAGCAAAGATGATTTTGCTGATTAACAATAATTGTAAAGAAAATGGAAAACTTTGCTTCTGCCATCACGTGTGTTAACAAATTGGTCCATATTGTAAAGCAAAGTTGGAACAATTTGTCTTGCTGTCGCATTCTTTTTTTTTATAAAGCAAAATTGAGTCCATCTTTGTAGCCATCATCATTTATTAGCAAGTATGTCCTTTTCTCTCTTCTTTTGCACGTTCCATTTAATGCAAATGTAGGCCAGCACGTTTTCAAGTTAATGCGTTTGTACCCAAAGTTGCCAGCATATATATTTTATTGACTTATATATATTTTTGAGAAAAGCTGCATCATTTATTTCATTTTCTTCAATAGCTCAACAAAGCATATTAATGGCAGTGCAAAATGTTGCTTCAAACATTCCTTGTTGATAACTTGTTGGAGGCAAATTAAAGGTGAGTTCAAAACTCACATCTCTAATTTATTAACTACTTTATTTTGTGCATTGTTGTTCATGCGTGAGAAAATAGTGCAAGTTTGAAATATGGTCAGATTTTTTCCATGCGTGCGTAAATTTCATTTTTCACTTTTACTACGTGTGCACCAAGAAACTATGACCGAATTCATAATTTTAATGCGGGCATACCTAGTGTAGCGTTGCCCTGGTTAGAGTGTTGTGCAGCTTTTAACGTGCAAACTTGTTATATATTTTTACTTTTGAGAACATGTTGCATAGTCCATTTTCATGCATACATGTTGGGACAGAATGTGTAGCATATACAAGTGTCCTGACCATTTTAATTGCTTGCGTGTAATGTATATCAGTGTCCAAACAATTTCTATGCATGCGTGTAACCTTCATTTTTAGCGTGCATAATTTTTAAACTGAAAGTTGCGTGCATGTACTTTGCAAAGCAAAGAGTAATCAAACCCAGGTCATTTATAATTTTGCATTTTTTGTTCCGTGCATGCCATACCCCAAATTCAAATCTTTTTATATTTGTTAACTTCATTTGTATGCAACGTGTCCAGGTTTATATATTATAAATTGCGTGCAAAGCAGTACCCATTTCATTTTGTGGTAATAGTTGTATTGACTTCATTTTTCAGGCCATCCTCTTTGTTGTCATTTTTATTCATGCGTGAAATAAATAAAAATGAAGTTCAGGTTGTTGTATTTTTTACTTCATAATAATAACGTGCACACATATTAACTTTGCCAGGTCAAGTATTTGGTAAACTCATTATTTGCGTGTAAGGCTAAGTTCCAGGTCATTTCTTCTTTGCATTTTTGGATGTGTCTGCATATTAGCTTGCATGCATTTAAGTGTAACACAAAATATTTATATTTGTGCGCAAAATAGAGTCCAGACAGTGTAAATTTGAGGAATATAGTAGTGTAGATTAGTGATTAGTTTTATGTTGAACCGGTGTTTGGTTTTAAAACGTATTTTGTTGCCGTTATTTTTATAACGGAATTTTTACGCCGGTATTATATTTTTGAAGCTTGTTGTTTTGATGACATTTTTGACGAATAAAAATTACTGCTGTTTTGACTTCAGTAACCGTCGATTTTAAAGTGAATTTTTAAGCGGTTATCCCGCAACGCTGTTTTGGTATCCTTTTTTACGGTGTTTTATGAAGCGCAATTTCCTCATCGAAATTACTGTAGTTCTTGCTGTATTAATCGTGTGTTTCAAATTCGTTTTAAAATAAAATTATTTCCAAAAATTTTACAGTTTGCGCTTTCAAAAGAATGAGGAAGCGATTTAAATGCTTCAGCAAAATTGAGGACTATGAATCCTTACTTTTACTGATTCGCTTAATTCCGGACTTGTGCATTTGAGAACGTAAATTTTTTTATATAAAATACACAATTTTGCACTTTCAAGGAAACGGTGAACAGATTTAAACGTGTTAGCGAACGTGCGGAATATGGAACCATGCTTTTACTAATTCGGTTAATTCCGGACTCGTTAATTGAAATATTCGTTGTGGATTTGTTGTTTAATGATTTGATGGTTTTGTTGGGCTTTCGAGCCACTATGATGGACCTTCGGGTCAATTACCAGTATTAGACCTTCGGGTCATTTGTTGGGCGCCAAAATTATGATGACAGTACTTGGTAGGCTTCGGCCAAATGTTGATGCACGTGCGGCGTAGCTTAGACTCACCATATGATGGGATCGATCCACTTTTATGCTGATTTTTCTAGTTATCTATTTTTGATTTCTAGATTTTAAGAATTGCAGTTTTGAATTCAATTTTGAATTTGAAAGTGATTTTGATGGAGTTTAATGAGCTGAATTGATGTAGTTGAATGAGATTTCTTCTCTTAAACTATGCTGATTTCTTATGTTTAATCGTCTCATTCGAGACTATTATTATTTTTCTTTGATGTTGTTTATGATGCATTCACTTCTAAGTTTAAATTAGACTGATCCATTTATTGTTTTCTTTTAAATAATACTCAGGTCAGACTGGGTTATTTCAGGGTAAACACTATCTCTGATTCAGTCGCGGCTTCATCTTTTAGGATTTCACTCCATCTTTTGTCTAGTCTTTGAGGTGTACTTTTGGTATATTGACTATCATCTCATGTACGTTGATGTCTTTATATATGTACATTTGGTTCATGTGAACTATCGATTGTTGTAGCATGTATTCCAGACTTGTCTTCTGTTATATATCTGATATTTCTGTTCTGATGTGATTATACTATCTGTGTTGTTGTTGTTATGAGTTGTTCTGAATTTTTCTTTAGCCACCGTGGTTTCGTTTTAGATTTGGATTGAATTTATATCTTTTGGAGTAATTTACACAACTTCTATCGATGTAATCAATACTCATCTAAGGCATAATTTACGGATGGTCGCTTCTAACAAGCCTTATTCTTCGTAATAGCAGACGTTATTCCTTATAATAACCTTTGTTATTGTGAGTATAGAGGTGGGGCGTCACATTTTCAAGCCTCTCCGTCCTTGTTTTTGTGTATAAGGTGAGTTTTTGAACTCACGTCTACTCCTATAACTATCATTGATGTTAGGTATGAATTCCTAACACTTATTTATGTTCATTGTCTTTTGATTTCGATTGAATTGGTGAATATTCCAATTTTTGGTGTTTTGAGGTCAAATCTTTAAAAATCCAATCTTTGATGTTTGAACACGTTAGTGGGGTGTTTCGGAGAGCCATACAAGACTGGGTTGTCGCTAGGCATAAATCCCTAGTCATCGTTGCTTGCCCGTTTGCTTACGTTCCGTGTTATGGGTTTTGTTCCCCACAAGGGGGCTAGGTTGAAACTGCTGATGAAGCAGGTTCATTCGACTGAACCAAGGGGTCAGTCGACTGAACCAGGGGGCAGAAAATTCTCTGTCCTCATATCAGTCGACTGACCTGGAAACCCAAAAGTTTCCAGGTTCTGTGTCAGTTGACTGACCATCTGGTCCAGTCGACTGACCTGCTTGCTTCAGCCCACTTTGCCTATTTTGTTTATGATTCCAATTTTAGGCGATTCGTGATTATTCGATTTGTCGTTATCATTTATTATCGACTTTGATGACTTCCCCTTTGGGATTTTTAGGAATATCCATTTTGATGGCTTCTGCATCGAGTTCTATGGATTTGATTCACGTCTTCTTATGAGAATATTTGGTGATTGATTGTTTCTACGATCATTTTTGCGACTTGTCACTTTGAAATACAAAGGTTTCTATACTAGCAGTAAATATCAAGACTCTTTCATTAAAATGGTTTCATCTCTACTTTTAATGCAAAGCTCGTTTATAAAAGCGTTTCCCAACCTATTAGTATATGCAAACATTTTCCCCATTCGTTTGAGAAATCTAATTAAACGGCTTAGTAAAACAAGTCGTATGAAAAGTTTGCGTTTACTTCGTCGATTAATTTTTGGACTTGTTCGATTGAAGCTCTTGTGACAATTTTTGAGTGGAAACCTACAATTTGTACGTAAATATTTAAGTTAAGCCAGTGGTTATGGGACATGAAGCTAAACTCATTTATTTGCTAGCTTAGTGTAATTGACACTTCTTGATGATCGATGATGACAATTTTGCGATTTAGACTTGCGATATGCATTGCCGCTTTGTACACGTAGGGGACTATACCTCGTTTTATTGAGTTTCATCTCATTTCTTTTATAGTCTAACGACCTATTAGTTCCTTGGAGTTTCAACTCATTTTTGTGGGCTAGCGACCCATGCTCTTTTATGGAGTTCGGTTCATTGGACGTACCGTTGTACTACGTCGTTGTCCGGCTTATCAGGTTCACCGGGCGTACCATTGTACTATGTCGTTATTTCGAATTATTTGAGTTTCAGGTTCCTCGGGCGTACCGATATTGTACTACGTCGTTGCACCGACTCAATGGTTAGCGACCATGGGTTAGCGACCCGTTTGTGACACACATGTTGGTGAGTTTTCATGCTCCCGTTTTATCATAGGCCTCCCTTTTTGTGATTTCTGTATTTCTAGTCGATGATTTCTAGAATTAGTGATTCGTCAATTTTGTGATCGGCATTGATATTTTTGTAAATATTTGTGGTATGGGGAATAAAATAAAGAATATGTCATTCTTTTTGATGTTATGAAATTTTTGAGATATTGTATGATTTTGGTTGATTTTCTTATGTATACTTTTCACAGTATGGCATTACTGTTATCATACGTTTTTGTCATATCTCTTATTCTATCTCATTTTATCTAATATTTATAGCTAGACTAATCCGTTTATTATTTTCTTATTAAATAATACTCGGGTCAGACCGAGATGCTACAGGTGCTTCTGCTTGACTCCTTATCAGGGATCATCATCTGACTTTTGTCTAACTACATTAGATTGGTAGTTTTTGTTGTTATGCATTTGAGATAGAGATTCCTTGATGTATACATATTCTTTTGCCTAGCACTTGTACCTATTCTTTTGTGATATTGTGGATCTTGTTTGACCACTACTCTGATGTACACTTCTATGTGTTATATTCATATCTATTTCCGTCTTTGTGATACGGATATCTGTGACTGATTTGTGTTATGCTTATTTCTATATTTGTTTTCGAAGATTATATATAGCCAATGTGTAGTATCTTTGAGTTTGTATCGGTATGTCGGAATTCCTCTAAATTGAAATGCATGTTATACTATCTAACATATCGGTGCTCACACAAAGCAATTACACGGATGGTCGCTCCTCAACAGCCTTATCCTTCGTGCTAGTTGACGGCATTATCTCGTAGTGTCCTTGGCTAGCGTGAGCATAAAGGTGGGGCGTCACAGTTGGTATCAGAGCCAAACTTTGGAGCAATGTAGAATAATCTAGCAAGGATCGTTGTCCTTAGTTCTTCTTAGGAGTCGTGCCTTAGGATTTTATCTGAGTCATAGGACTCGTTCTATCCTACTTTCTTTTATGATGTCTTGTTTTATCAAATTTGATTGTTTGACATTCATTTTGTTAATAACCTTTTTCTTCTTTCTTTCTTTCTTAAAGAAGAGAAATGGTTAGACCAGGCCGTCCCAGCGCCGGTCAATCCAGTCCTACTCCTCAAAATGGAGTATTTATGTCTTCCCATTAACTTCTAGATCTTGTAAAGAATGCTTAAGCTATCAGACCCATTCCAGAGCCTACTCACCCAAAATCCGAATTTGCACGCCTATGAAGTGATTATACAAGTTTGGGTGGAAAGCCTTTCAAGGGTTCCGAGGGCGTTATCGAAGTCCAAGCTTAGCTTAGAACATGCGATCACATCTTTTATCGCATGAATTTCATTGATCTGTATCGAGTCCAAGTGGCTTCTAGTATGCTCCAAGAAAGAGCATTAGATTGGTATGAGCTTCTGATTTCTGAAATTATTCAAGCGGATCTTACTTGGAAGCAATTCCGGGAAAGATTTGAATCAAAGTTTGTGCCGAAAGCTGAAAAAGTAACTTTAGCTCGGCGCTTTATTGACCTTGTTCAAGGTGAATCTTTTGTGGCAGATTATGTCGCATCTTTTGAATCCCTCTCTAAATATGGGGTCGAGTATGTAAATACCCATTGAGGAAAAATCGAAGGTTTGTCTATGGCTTGAATAAGAATCTCAAAAAGTCATTACTTCTAAAATTAGAAGTTTCTTTCGATCAGCTTGTTGATATCGCTCTTCGACTCGAAGATGCCGATAAAGAAGATGATGTTGAAGTTATGGGTGTCAAACCGAACTCTAACAACAGCAAGAGGAGGCCTATTAAGTTCAAAGGCCCTTATCCCAATAAGAAAGGGAAGCAGGAAACTCCGGTAGCAAAGACTTCTACAAAACTAGTCATGGGCAATGCTACAATTGTGGTTCTAAGGACCATTTTGCTAATAGATGTCTGAAACCTCTCTTTTGTCGTTATTGCAAAAGTTCAGGTCATCTTTTGTATTCTTGCCCCAAACTTCAAAGCAAGAGCGAGGGAAAGCTAAATGTTGTGCAAGCCCCTAGTAACACTTCTCCTGGTCAAGGTATTTCTCATTCTATCCTTGCTAGCATTGTTATGTTTCGTAATCATCCTATTCGAGTTCTTTTTGATACGTGTGCATCCCATTCTTTTATATCAAAAGAACTTGTTGATACTTTTTCTTTGAGTGTTATGGCTTTAATGACTTCTTTGAGAATTTCGAATCCGGTTGGTGAATCCGCAACACTCAGTTTGCTTTGTAAAGATATCAAGATTATTTTATGTGATTTTTCTTTCCAAACCGATTTGCATGTCATGCGTTACTTAGGCTTTGGAATGATTTTGGAAATGGATTGGCTTAACCTTTATTAAGCCCATATTCTATGTCCTAAGCGGACTATTCATCTTCGACATCCTCAATCTGTTAAGCAAATTTCTGCTGTTCTTAAAGATTCAGATTCTAAATTGGCAGCATCCTTGTATTCTCTAAACCCTCATGATGACGGCAATGATGACGAGGAAGATGTCATTTCTCTCATTCACGTTGTTCTTGAATTTTCCAACATATTTGAGCCCGTTTTAGGATTACCACCTAAGCGAGTAATTGAGTTCAGAATTAATCTAATCCTTGGAGCTCTACCTATCACTCGTCCTCCTTATCGTATGTCCAGTAAAGAAAATGAGAAGATGCGTAAGCAATTATCCAAATTGGAGGCAAAGTAGTTTATTAGTTCTAGTACCTCTCCTTGGGGAGCTTTGGCTATTTTTGTGAAGAAATCCGATGGTACACTTAGGCTTTGTATTGATTACCGCAAGCTTAATGATCTTACCATTAAAAAAAATATCCTTTACCACAGATTGATGATTTATTTGACCAACTTTGCGGTGCTAGTGTCTTTTCACGGTTAGACTTAGCAACCGGTTTTCATCAGCTTCGTATTGCAGAGGATAGCATTCCTTTGACATCATTCTGTACTCGTTATGGATCTTATTAATGGCTTGTTATGCCATTTGGTTTAACGAATGCTCCAGACTATTTCGTTGACCTTATGAATCGAGTTTTCAAAGACTTCCACGATCGATTTGTTCTCATCTTTATAGATGATATTCTTGTTTATTCTAAAACCGAGGAGGAGCATGAAAAGCATCTTCGAATTGTGTTAGAAACTGTTAGGAGCAATCAATTAAAAGAAAAATTTTCTAAATTCCACTTTTAGCAATCTCGTGTGAAGTTTCTCGGTCATATTATTTTCGAATCCGGAATTTCCGTAGATCCTTCAAAGATTGAAGCAATTCAAAATTGGAAGAGACCGGAGAGTGTGACGGAAATCCGTAGTTTTCTTGGATTAGTGGGTTATTACTGTCATTTTATAAAAGACTTTTTAAAAATTTCCATGCCTCTTATTAGTTTGACAAAGAAGGGAGTTAAATACATTTGGTCAGACAAATGTGAAGCTTCTTTTCAGAGATCAAAAGAACTCCTTTCCGATCCTCCTATTATTGTGATTCCCGTAGGGAACCAAGATATTATTATTTATATCGATGCTAGTCGTGTTGGTTTGGGAGTCGTTCTTATGCAAAGGGAATGTGTTATTGCGTATGCCTCTAGGCAATTAAAGCCTGCCGAGACTAGATATGCCACTCATGATTTAGAGCTCGCGGCTATTGATTTCGCCCTTAAAATTTGGCATCATTAGCTTTTGGGAGAGAAATTTGTTCTCTAAAATGATCATACACTACTACAAAACAGACCATTTACATCGGTTGTTTACCCCCTTTTTGCATCAGTTCAACAACAGATGCATATGCAACCGATGCAACAGGCTTTACACTTTTGCATCAGTTCTGAAACCGATGCAAAAAAGTCCTTTTTGCATCGGTTGTTACTAACAACTGATGCAAAATATCATGGTTGGTTGTTTAGGCATAGCCCCCATGTTGCATCGGTTGTAATGAAAACCGATGCAACAAAGGAACTTGTTGCATAGGTTGTTGTTGAAAACCGATGCAAACTAATCCCTCTATTGCATCGGTTTTTTATAACAACCGATGCAAATTAATCCCTCTATTGCATCAGCTATTTATACCTGATGCAAAAAAGTCATTCTCAGAAACCATTAATTGTTTGTTATTGATTATAATAAACAATTATTGCATGCAATATTACAATCATTCAAAATTAAATTTGATGGCAAATACAAAGTGAATAACATAATACCAAAATAAACATATATCAATTAAAGTGTTAATAATCTATACAAAATAATGGTTCATACATTCATTTTTGCAACATAATTCAGATCTTTAGTACAATCATTAAGTGATATAGTCTTAATTCAGATCTTTAATTAGTACAACCATTAAGAAATAGTATAGTAAAAACCTTAAAAACTTCATGGAATCTTGAAAACCCAAATTTTTAGGCTTCAGCTCAAATTTTTGCACATCTACATTAAAAGAGAACACTAATTTCATTAATTAGGTTATCCAACAAAAATTCAGTATGCTAACTTTGAGGGAAACTGAACTTTCTTTCTGTACAGGTAAGGAACAGTTGCGGCAAGGAGAAGCTTCAGTTACAGAGTATAAAGCCCTGAGCAACATGATACAATGTGCATGAAGGACTAAAAAAAATACCTACTCTACAATTTAGCTAATTTGCTGTCTCGTTATAAAGATTTAACTTATTTCACATTCAAACCATGTTCACAAAATTTAATAACAAAAGTTAGAGAAAATTGTTAAGCATAACCAATGTTCAAACAATACATCAAGTTAAAAGAGACATCATTAATAAAATATAGTAAACAACAACTTGTGTTTATAACTGAAATTTTTTTGTCCTTGAAAATGGCAAAAGCAAACCTGAAGAAACCTGAAAATTCGGAAGCCCTTTCTGCTTCAGTGGCAGTGGTTGATGAGTTCATTGAAGAAACCTGAAGTTGAGAAATAATTATTTCTCGAAATATCAATTGAAATTGATGTGGAATTAAAAAGTTTGAGCTACTACAGTACAGACAATGAGAATAATTTCCATAATAAATGAAACTGTACTTATCAATGATCTAGTGCAAGGGCTCTTTCTATACTTCGATCACCGTCCAGTATACAAGCATACAGTGGTCGACGTAATTGTAATAAAGAACAGTCCATCTTCTACAAAATAATTGATGATGTGTATCCAATCAGTATTGATGGAAGAAATTACCACATTGGGGCTTGAGGAGATGCCAAGTCAAGAAATGGATACGGCCACCTGCAGTTTAGAACAAATTATTATTTGCATAAAGACAATCAGATGAACCCAATATCACAGTATGGTAAGTAGAAAAGGATGCATCAAGGTTTGATAACTACCAAATTGAGACAAAAGCATGAAGAAGCCATTGAAAAATTACAAAGCCAGAAGTCCAGAAGAGAAAATAGGAGATTCGGAACCAGGGGAAATGCTAAAGAATCACAAAGTGCAAAAGAAATTAGAATTTCAATGGGTTAGTAAAGAATTATGATAAAGGATGAAAGAATCATGTACCAAGCTATTCAGAGCAGTGTCTCCAAGTAGGAAGATGGCGTTCACCGTGTGCATGCCAATCAATATCTATGTTGTTATTTACAGTTGTGTTTTGTTACACATTAAATTACTTCTGTGTTTATAAAGAATTTGTATGGGTGAATTTTGATTTCGTATTTGGTTGAAATGCTTACGAAATTAAGATCGTATTCTTTCATAAGTAGGAAGGGAAAGATGATAAACCAGAATACACAATCAGTTAGCATCACCGCACCTACATCTGTTGCACAGTGAATGAAGTGCAGCTTTGAGTTTATAACTCTATATATAATCAAAGTATAAAAAGCTCAATATTAAGGAAAAATTCAAACCAAGAGTACCTGATAGATAACCTGGAACACGTAACCCCAAACTCCAGCACGTTTGCGAACATCCTGCTCCACATAAAATACACTGTTTTCCGTTCCTCTGTGATCAGTTTCGCTTATATCAGTTATACTAGCTGCATATATTTTGCTCTCTGCATCTACTCTTTTACCATCTTCAATATTATTAATGCTTTTTGTTCTGTTCAAATACTGGCGGCAGCCATAGATGGAAAGCATAGAACCCAGCTGAAACATACAATTCATTATATAAGTAACATGAACGTATCGGATTCATATAGCTTCAATATGTGCACAAAATGTGCACCTGGACACTTAAGATATATACATACCCCAAAATATACAGTCACCAGCATAAATGTCCACCTATACATCAGACAAAATATAAATTTAATTTACAGCTAATAAGTACATGTAAGAAAACAAATAAGTTTATGGAAGTTTAATTTCTTCCCAACTTACTGAGTATAGTAGAGCAAAATGTTACCACCATCAACTGCAGCATTAGTAACAAGCAATGTGAGAAGCAGAAAGAAAGACAAAACTATAAATGCTAGCAACCGAATTGGATGTATGACTTTAAGACATGGCATCCACAACTCCTCTTCATAAACAACACCAGATAGTTCTTCATCTTGCACTCTTTCTTCCTCTTTAGATTTTGACTTGCCTTCATACTTCCATACCAAAAAGGAAGCTATAATCATAGAAATCAGTATCCATAATGCACATAAGTACACTCTCTAATTCAGCCAATAATGTGAACTGGTGGTATCAGTGGTGTTATTCGGCTGCCATGAATGATTAGTTGATCCTATTGAAAAATGCATTCTTTTTGTTATAGGACACTCAAATTTTAAGAGTATTTCCAAGGTTGCTTCCTTTGTTCTCTGAATTCAACAAATGAACAAAAGTGTAGAATAGGAGGCAATGCAAATGGAATAAGGTTTGAATTTGTATATGTAGGTAGTATTGAGCACCTTCTCCAAAACAACTTCACTTCAAAACATAAACTCTCATACAACAAGCTGCGCACCTCTAACTACTACACTCCACTCCACAACATCACCTAAACTGCCTCAACCATATCACAGAACCACCAAACATCTTCCATAACAACTGTTTTACTCCTCTTTCAAACCCGCAACCCGGTCAATCTGCTTCGCCATAAGCAGACATCACTTCGACTCATCTCCTACCTCGAACTGAACCAAAAATAGAACTTCCTTGCCACAAACTATCACAGCAGTCACCATCAGTTACTCGAAACAACCCAATCGTTGAGCATCTCCTCCCCAATCTGCAAGATCATTGGAACCTTGCATGGATTTGCAAATATGCTTCCATCTTCATTTAGAGAAGCCATGGTGAAGCCAAAATGGTCGGTCATTGCAGGGACAAAATATAGTGGGCAAAATATAAAGGATTATTTAGTAACTTGAATTTCAAACATTACTTTGCTTGGACTTTGTGATACTTTAAATGGATTTGTTCTTTATCGGGACATTCACTTACCTTACTTTCTTTTGGACCTGACAGAAATAAAAGGTAAGTAGACGCCCAAAAAAATGAATAGCCTTTAAGGTACTGAATACCGTAAGCTAAAACAAAATTTCAATATAAAAGTATACACTGCACAACAATTTCGTCATATAATATTCAAAAAACATTAATAGGTGAGCATGCATAAAATCATGTCATAGAAAATCTTAGGTACTGAATAACTCATGTGATGCCTATCATGTTTACCGTGATGATAATAGTTACAAAACCATAAACAGTTATATCATTATTATTGCCTGTAAGTCTGAGGCTTCTCTAATGAATCGGTAGGTACTCCTAACAAATGATAGAAGTTCAAATTATCGACTTTGAAGAAATGTAACCATAAACGTTAGTATAGACTCATCTTCAAATTACATATAAATTGATACCATTAAGTTTGCTGCTATTGAGCAAAATAAAGAATCGTAGGAAGCTACGGTTAGGTGACAGATTCTGAGTGTAAATTAAAACGATGGAAACGTATTTTTGACTTAGCTAGTGAAGTGACTTTAGAAGGTCCAATGTATATAGATGTGTGGTTGCAGACGATCCCATGTGTAAATCTGGCAAAATTTTATTACATGACTTATCCAAGACAAATTATTTAAATCACATAGAAAGGTAAAATTATGAGCGAAAGTTTGTTTCCACTTAAGGTATACTTTATTGAGTTTCCAAATTCCTCTTTATTACATTACTTATCCGAGACGGATTTCATTACATGACTTATCCAAGACAAACTTTTGTTTCCAAATATACTTAAAGATAAGCAGGGGCGGAGGGATGTGAGAGCTAGTGGGGTCACTTTACCCTCCCAGGATTAGAAATAATACATTTTTATATATGTCAGGTTATGATAATATTGGTACATAAATCATAGTTCTGGACACAATAGACTTGATGTATCTAGGCCAAACAAGCTACATGCTAAATATAAAAATTGTGTTCAACTGAATTAATAATATTCATGGAGAAAAATGAAAGGGATTAAATATCATATAACAGCCAATTTCTAAGAATATCACCTACTATGTACAACAACAAAAGCGTAAACAGCAGTAATACAAATGATATTTTACTCACCATATAATCATTTGGTTATCCCAGGAGTGAAGATCAAAGGATCAGATATCAACCTTGCAACATAAGAAACGATAAAGTATTAATAGCCAGGAAATATGATAAAAAAGATAATAAGATAAAAGTATTAATTTGTATTTTACAATCTATGTTGGAGACTGATCCAATCAAAGCAACAAAAACAATACCACTGGTTGCAAAATCTCCGTATATGACCATCTCTTCCAAATGTAAGGCCTTAACATGTAATTTTTCTTTAATTTCATGTATTAACGAAAGCACGAAGCGTTCATAGTTATTAACTTCTTGTTCAACTCCAAACTCAAACTTCCAGTGAGCCTCAATAGGATCGATGACAAACACAATTTCTTAAGTTCTTTCTCACATTCCTTTCTAGCATTATGCCAAACGCCTTATACTTATTTGTGTCAAACATTACACCAAACACCATAACAACAGGTATAGCTTCCCAAACTCAAAACATTGAGTTTGTGTCAAACATTCCATTAATTGCACATGGCATACTTGAAAGCACGTAACATATTCAGACCCATTCTAAAAGTAATGAAACATTTGATATATTTTTAATTGGAGTAAGCTTTGAACTACACATATTCAAGTTAGTGTATAATTTGATCAGTCCATAGAAAATGGAACAAATTTAAACATAATCTATATACTTTGAAACACTTACATCAGCTTGTGAAGCGAAGTCCTTTCATCTTTCTTCTGGATATAAAGAGTAGAGCAGAACCAAGCAATGGCCAAGTTGTAATAATAGAAATATACACGAGAAACCACATGGATCTCCCATTATGCAGTGAAATTTTCTTTATAGATTTCTTTACTTGACACACCATGTTGTCGCAAATTTCAGAAATGTCATCATCTGAATTTTATGCATTTGATAAGGCAGTTTTTGGACTCACCATTACAGTTTGGTCTTCATTAGTCTCTCTAATTTCATGATAATATTCTCGTGTTTCAGATGAAGTCAGTTTCTCCTCAATGTCTGAACTATCTTTCATTGCTGCAGTAATCGGTTCACTTTGTTCAATATCTACATCGGAAGAATTATTTACCATTGTTGTAGGAATACCGACATTGTTAATCTGCTCAATACCCAAGCAACAAATTTTTTTATTAATCAGAGTAAATATCAAGAAAATGCAGCAAGTAACAATAACTAGTGCTTGACTGGAACAAATCTAGAACAGTAAATGATGAGATGAAAATCAACATTATTAACACTCAACACATAAAACATCTATACCAAGTACGGTACAAAGCTTCTAGCAAAAAAAATTTAACAGTGGCGAATATTTTACCTGAATATTCTCAAAAAACTAACTGTGAAATTAATATGAGAAAAGGTTCGCTTTCATAAAAAGGTTTGAGGCAAATTAGTACCTGTTGTTGTCCACTTAGGTAATGGCTAGAGTACAATACAGAGAGAAACTCGGAAACAGCTCCAATCCACCTACGAACAATAGAATCAATATCATATTATAATCCAACTCTTTCACCTTTAATCCAAACTCTCGAGCATCACCACAACAACATTGCACTTCCTCCAAAATCGAACAACTGAACTCGCGAATCTCACAGCAAGCGAGCATCGAACACGACCCATAACTATATCTCTTTTATCTTCATTGGGTTTTTTCTTCTAATTAGAGGAAATTGGGGTTTGATATGAGAGAGAGGAGAAGAAGGTGAAGGAGAAAATGGGAGAGGAATTCGGTTGATTAAATCAAGGATTTGATTAAGATCCAGGTTTTTTTTGGGAAGCAGGCGAAAGACTGGAAACTATAAACGAATGGGACAATAAGCGGCGGCAAAAAAAAAGAGGATGGCGGGAATTAACGAAAGTGTGTAAGCATCGGTTGACTTTAAAACCGATGCAATTGCAACTATTTGCATCGACGCATTTGCATCGATTGTTGGTGACAACTGATGTAAATTTGATTTTTTAGTACCTATTGCTTTCTACGTACCAATTGCATTGGTTATTAAGACAGAACTGATGCAAATAGTTCTATTTGCATCAGTTTTTACTTCAACCGATTCAAATGAGGCGATGCAAATGACCTGTTTTGTAGTAGTGATAAATCTTTGAAGAATTTATTTTCTCAAAAGGAACTTAATTTGCATCATATGATGATCCCTGCTAAGGAGTCAAGCAGATGATGAACTCTTTATAAATCTTTATATTCTTTATACTCCCGAAAAGGGGAATCGTGTTAAAGATGCCCTTAGTCGTAAGCAACAAGCGGCTATTTCTTTGATGATATACGAATGGAATGATCACGAGATTTGGTCCACTTGCGGGATTCGAGATCGTGATGCCTTTTATTACCGGCTCAATTTTCTGCTATTCATGACGTGTTTCACGTCTCTCAATTACGAAAATCCCTTCGAGATTCCGATTCTATTCTTGAGCCTGGTGTTGTGGAAGAAATTGAAGTTTCGCCTAATTTGACTTATGAGCAACATCCTATTCGTATTATTGCTTTGGAGGTAAAACGCCTTCGAAATAAAGATGTCCCTCTTATGAAAGTTCAATGGTCCTCAAATCTTAAGGATTGTTCTTGGGAATCTAGAGAATTCATCGAGCGAACACATCCGGACTTACTCTTTCGTGCTCTTTGAGGTGAAATTCTTATTTCAAATTTCTTTTGTGTTGATATGCTTTTATGGTTGTTACTTTTATTTTTTCTTCTTAAATATTGCGAGGACGCAATTTCTTTAAGGAGGGGAGTCTGTAATAACCTGCATATTTTACGATTGTATATTTAAACCTTTTTTATATATATAGCATCTTAGTCGGATTTCAGTCTGAAATGCTACTTTTACCAAACAGTCGAATTAGGACTCGAGACCCCTTCCATTGAGTTGAAAATGACGTTTGCGACCTTTTTGAGTATAAACATCGATATGTTTGGAGTTAGCTTGAATTTTGACATTTTCACTTAGGGCTTTGGGTTTGGGTTTCATCCCAATAACTTAACATAAGACCCTAGGTCCACCCCCTCTCCTCTTCATTCGTTCTCATTTCCTAACACTTCAAGCTTTAAGCAAAAATGGAGGGAGAGAAAAGGGATTAGGAATTCCTAAGCCCTAGCTTCATTTGCAAATCCAAGTTTTAGCTCTAAAATCAAAGAGAAGCTTAGGTATGCATCTCCTTCTTCTTCCCCATCTCAATCTCTCTCCGATTTCAGAAATTTCCTATGACCTAATTTGGGAAATTATTGTTTATGATCTCAGAATGGAACTTTTAGAGTTAAGATTGAAGAGTTGTTGATCTTCCTTTGTTTTCAATCTTCTCCTTCCTTGTTTTTGTGTATAAGGTGAGTTTTTGAACTCACATCTACTCCTATAGCTATCATTGATGTTAGGTATGAATTCCTAACACTTATTTATGTTCATTTGCTTTTGATTTGGATTGAGTTGGTGAATATTCCACTTTTTTGTGTTTTGAGGTCAAATCTTTAGAAATCCAATATTTGATGTTTGAAAACGTTAGTGGGGTGTTTCAGAGAGCCAGACAAGACTGGGTTGTCCCTAGGTGTAAATCCCTAGTCGTCGTTGCTCGCCTGTTTGCTTACGTTCCGTGTTATGAGTTTTGCCCTACATGGGGGCTAGGCTAAAATTGCTGATGAAGCAGGTTCAGTCGACTGAACTAAGGGGTAGAAAACTCTCTGTCCCCGTATCAGTCGACTGACCTGATGGTCCAGTCGACTGACCCGGAAAACCAAAAGTTTCCAGGTTCTATGTCAGTCGACTGACCATTTAGTCCAGTCGACTGACCTGCTTGCTTCAACCCACTTTGCCTATTTTGTTTGAGATTCCAATTTTAAGCGATTCATGATTATCCGATTTGTCATTATCATTTATTATCGACTTTGATGATTTCCACTTCGAAATTTTTGGGAATACCCATTCTGATGGCTTCTGCATCGATTTTTATGGATTTGATTCAGGTCTTCGTATGAGAATATTTGGTGATTGATTGTTTCTACGATCATTTTTGTGACTTGTCACTTTGAAATACAAAGGTTTCTATACTAGCATTAAATATCAAGACTCTTTCATTAAAATGATTTCAACTCTAATTTTAATACAAAGCTTGTTCATAAAACTGTTTTCCAACCTATTAGTATATGAAAACCTTTTCCTCATTCGTTTGAGAAATCTAATTAAACGGCTTAGTAAAACAAGTGGTATGACAAGTTTGCGTTTACTTCGTCGGTTAATTTTTAGACTTGTTCGATTGAAACTCTTGTGACAATTTTCGAGTGGAAACTTACAATTTGTTCGTAAAATGTTAAGTTAAGCCAGTGGTTATGGGACATGAAGCTAGACTCATTTATTTGCTAGCTTGGTGTAATTTACACTTCTTGATGGTCGATGTTGATCATTTTGTGATTTAGACTTGCGATATGCGATATCTTTGTCCACGTAGGGGACTATACCTCGTTTTATTGAGTTTCGTCTCATTTCTTTTATAGGCTAACGACCTATTAGTTCCTTGGAGTTTCGACTCATTTTTGTGGGCTAGCGACCCATGCTCTTTTATGGAGTTCGGTTCATCGGACGTACCGGTGTACTAGGTCATTGTCCGGCTTATCAGGTTCACCAGACGTACCGTTGTACTACATCGTTGTTCCGAATTATTTGATTTTCAGGTTCCTCGGGCGTACCGATATTGTACTACGTCGTTGCATTGGCTCTATGGTTAGCGACCATGGGTTAGCGACCCATTTGTGATACACGCGTTGGTGAGTTTTCATGCTCCAGTTTTGTGATAGGCCTCCCTCTTTGTGATTTTTGGATTTCTAGTTGATGATTTCTAGAATTTGTGATTCACCAATTTTGTGATTGGCATTGATATTTTTGTCAATATTTGTGGTATGGCGAATAAAATAAAGAATATGTCATTCTTTTTGATGTTATGAGATTTTTGAGATATTGTATGATTTTGGTTTATTTTCTAATGTATACTATTCGCGGTATGGCATTACTGTTATCATATGTTTTTGTCATATCTCTTATTCTATCTCATTTTATCTGATATTTATAGCTAGACCAATCCATTTATTATTTTCTTATTAAATAATACTCGGGTCAGACCGAGATACTACAGGTGCTTCTACTTGACTCCTTAGCAGGGATCATCATCTGACTTTTGTCTAACTACATTAGATTGGTAGTTTTTGTTGTTATACATTTGAGATAGAGACTCCTTGATGTATACATATTCTTTTGTCTAGTACTTGTATCTATTCTTTTGTGATATTGTGGATCTTGTTTGACCACTACTCTGATGTACACTTCTATGTGTTATATTCATATCTATTTCCACCTTTGTGATACGGATATCTGTGACCGGTTTGTGTTATGCTTATTTCTATATTTGTTTTCGAAGATTATATATAGCCACCGTGTAGTAGCTTTGAGTTTGTATCGGTATGTTGGAATTCCTCTTGAACTGAAATGCATGTTATACTATTTGACATATCAGTGCTCTCACAAAGCAATTACACGGATGGTTGCTCCTCAACAGCCTTATCCTTCGTGCTAGTTGACGGTACAACCTCGTAGTGTCGTTGGCTAGTGTGAGCATAGAGGTGGGGCGTCACAATTTTATTTTAGATTTCAAAATATTTTTCACTAGTTGATAAGTTCATTTTCCAATACCATCCATTTTAATGAATACAAATTTTATGTTCTGTTGGATGTAAAAAAAGTGACAAAAACAAATTTTCATATTTGAAATTTTGTCTTAAAATTTTTACATAATGATGGTGATATTCAGATTTTCACACTATAATTGTATGTATTTACATTGAAGGACTATTAATCGGTAAGATGATTTTGTGCATATAATGGTAAGCATCTTAACTAATGTTGATACCTTATAATGATTTTCTTTATCATAGGGTTTTGAAATTATTTTTTCATTTCTCAAATACGTCAGTTAACCAATCAATTTTTATCTTTATTTATATTCCATAATAGGAGTTATGGTGGAAAAAAAAAATAGACGATCTCGTAGGTATATAATTAAGAAATTAGTTTTAATAAATGTATTTGTATTTAAATAAAAAATGTAGCTACTAATGGATGAATTCATGATGTGGGGTCATGCATGTATATTTGAAATGTGTTTTACTACTTTGAAAGAAAGACTTATAAAACCGATTAAAAAAGAAATAAAAAAAAGGGCTAAAAGAAGCTAATATACTATCGTTAATATAGGGTCCTCTAAGTAAAAACTAGATGACGGGGCATTGGACTCTATAATACCAACATCTCTTGATCTCATAGAATTTTCCTCAGATTTGATCCTTCAGTTTACTAGTATTTTTCTCAAATTTTCCTATATCCTCTTGGATCTTTATCTATGATAAGTTTGATAGCCAAAATATTAGCCTAATACCCCCAAATGATAGTTTTTATTAGAGATTTCAATCATATATTGAAGAATTGTATTTATAAACTTTAAATCAGCATGAAATATGTAAAATAGAAGAAGTAAAGTAAGAAAACCAAGAGAACATAATTTTATATAGTGGTTTGGCTATGCTTCAGCATTTTTGATAATACTTTATTATATGAGTCCCTCAATGTTTACTAAGATTACACGTGCAAATTCAGATTCAATCCTAAGAATGGTAAAGTAGAGTTTCCACTTGGAACGAATAAGAAAAATCAAAAAGCATCCCCACTTTCCAGCTGTATATAGATGAAGTAGGGTGTAATTAGGCCTTAATACCATCGGATTATAGAAGAAATTTTCAAATGCATAATCTAAGATATTAAGAAAGAAATTGACCAATTCAAAAAGCATTTATGAGTGGTACATATCCATATGTGGGCCGGCACAAATCCATGGTCTTGGTCCACCTCTTGTATTTTCTTCTATATTGCTTGAGTCTTGTTGTTTTATTCCTCAATCTAACTTCCTTTGATGTTTTTAAGCTTGTTCTTTATGTTACTCATTGAGAAAGTTAACTTTATGGAGGGAATCAATGAGTCGGAACTAATTCATGGACTTAACAAAATTTCTCTTTTTTCTACCTTGCATTGATGTTTCCACTATCATTAGGAGTTTCTGGGGAAAATTATCAACTTGGGGGATTATATCTATGATGATATTCTTTCACCTTCAACAACTAAAATTCTACATAAAATTATAATGTTGCACCAAAAAGTTACCCGATCGGTAGATGGAAACCATCGAGGGCAAAACCGATCTACCGATCGATCAATCGTTGACCTGGAAATTATCTCACAATGCATAGACAATATATAATACCAACAAGATATAAAACAAGCTTGACCGTAGCATAATAAAATGAATTAAAAAATAGTCAAAGTGTAGCAAAGGTTCATTAGATACAAGATAATTGATAGTAGCTGCATACAACTGCACAATGGAAATAAGTGGAAGTGGCTATACCAGAATAACATATATAAGAAAGTGCAAGCCTCATGTTTCATTCTCCATACAGCTCCATGCACAATTTGCATACCTCTTGGTCTACTAATTTAAGAGTACCCGAGATATATGAAGGAATACTAATAACCTTTATTCAAGCAACAGTTTCGTAGGAGCATTGTTTAAGCCTCAAAATTAGATATAAAGTTGATATATCATAATAGAGAAATACGATATATAAAGTCATATCTGACTTGCTCCTACAACTAATAAGTCAACAATAGAAATAAAATATATACTAACATGATATCATCCATATAGGGTATATTTCTCCTTTAAGTAGAACTTAGGGTGATAGGGTGTTGGATTCAATAATACTAACATCACATAAGACCCATTACAAAATAGCCATTATTACACAATCTTTCATTTCCATGCTCAATGTCATTGGATATATGAAAACTCAAATAACCACATGGTATTGCTAATTACTACTCATTGTTATCGCTCCATCAAAGCTTGCCTATGCAGATAGCTAAGAACCAAAAAACCTTCGTAAACTCTAGAGATATGGATCATATCCTATAGCCCATAGTGAGCTTCCCAACCTACTTCTTTACGAGCATACATCAGAACTTTGGTGTCATTGCAATCCCTTGGAATACATATCGATAGTTGAAACCCCTTGATCCATACCACAAGCTACCGCCAGAAAGAACTATCCTACTCAAACGATCCTTAAATTCTTCAGCTAGCTCCTCCTAAAAGTCCATACTAGTTGAACAATATAGCAGGGCCCGATACTGATTCATTATCAATCGACAGTTCAAATACATAGAAAAATAACACAAGTCTTCATCCTAAAGATCAAAATCACTTAGGTTCAACATCTTAATGGATCAGTGTTGATCCACATTGTTAGGTGCTGATCCATTCAATCGACCAAACTAATTCAACTTGTCATACGATCGGTTGACGAAGCTCCAATTTTCTTTTCAAAAAGTCCAAAAAGGCATGGATAGATGCCAATATATCTACTTGAAAAATTTTGGCAAAGTTTTTCTTCCCATGTCCATTTTGCGTTGAGCCAATCTTTCTGGCCACTTTGATCCATGTGCATCCCTCATTGTAGCAGTCAACACCAAACATTTTCTATGACCATGGACCTTCATTCGTTAATGTAATCAAATCAGAGATTATGTCAAATAATCTCCATCTACACTCAAAGACCATAGGGTCGCTAGCCTATATGTCGCATTTTACATAGTGTCGACATTATATAGTATAAAACTTGGTCTGCATAGTATAGAGTCTTAAAAGGTAGGTGCCGACATTGATGAGTATTAGCAAAAAAGCCTTAAGGAAAATATGAGACGTCGCTATAGCCGTTAAAATGCAGCCTCATTAGAGTCGAAGTGAAAACTGATGGCATTGTTGCCTTCAATGAAGACATGCGGTAAAGAATAATGCCGAAGTAGATAAAATACAGCACTATATAACCAAAGTTAAAAGATGCGGCTTCATTATCGCCATTATAAGTTAGGAGCAATGATGTCGGCGATGTTATAAATATGTGACACTATGTGCTCTTTATATAATGTGCGGCACTTAAGTCAAGTGGCTACTCAACGTCGACGCTGAGGTTGCCGAAATCGAACTTCTTCAACCATAGCTAACTCACTCCCTACCAACGTTGGTTGATATCATGTGCATTGCTATCGATTGACTTTGAAGGTATTGTTGTGACGTGGATGAAGGCAACGACGACGCTCTCGGCATGGCATTTTTGCAACTAACATAAAAACTGCCAATTTACAATTAAAAGTAATTTCTTTTCCACCAACCCTTATTGTTTTTCAAAATTTCATTGGTTCATAATTACTTCATTCGAATTTAGGTTTAAAAAATCGCTAAGAAGCCGATTTATCATTTCCAACATAATTTGCAACATTTTTTGTTAATATTTTAATATAATAATTCAGCCTTTCTAGCTAAAATAATTCATAAATATCATAAATACCTGGGAAAAATCCTAAAACATCATATTAAATCAGATTTATTGATTTCTTCAACATATAAAAAATTTGAGTCTAAAAAATTTGTTTTACTACTTTTAATAATTAAAATCCAAAATAATCCATTTTCTCTACTTAGAAAATTCATATAAACTCGTACTTGCTTGAAAAATTATGAAATTAAAACCACTACTAAAATAATGTTTCTGACATCATATCAAAATTTTAATTCATTTGGGGTCATATGATAGATTTTCACACTTAAACTTATTGACCAATTTCATATATAGATCTAAACATTTAAACAATAAATAACAACATCAAAAGATTCGGATTCATTCTTAAAACCAAAAATAACAATTAAAACTTGAGATGCATAACTATTATTCACCTTAAGTGGTAAAAGGATGTTGAGATTTAAGGGTTGATTGATTTTCCCTAACTTTACTCTTTATTTCTTAAGCTTTTCTTCTTCCTCTTTGTTGTTAGTGATGGTCGTCCATAGTCCTAATTTTTCATTTTTATGGAACAAATAAGGGAGGAATAAGAACAAGGGAGTATGTATTAAATAAATTTTACTTTTTTTTGGATTTTTTCCTTCTCATATATCCTCTTTTTTATTAATGTTCTAATCAACCTTGTTAGTTCATTAATTAAGACTTGGCCCATATTGACTGTCAAATCTCATTCTTTTTATCCCCTTTACATTATTTATTTAATTTGTCTAATTGAATATCCTAAATAATACTAATTAAAATAAGGGTTCTACAAGCTTTGTCTTTGGATCTATCATCTTCAAGATGCTTCCAAATCGAACACTTGAGTTGATTCGAAGTGGTTTTCGAATAATTCATACTTATCTCATTCTAGTCTCTTTGAACCAATATTCGATAATTTTTGGTAAACTCAACTCTGGCTCTTTCGAAAATAATCAAAGAATACATAAGAGCAGTGATCACCTCCTAATCGCTTGAGTGGATAGATTTCCTTATCATTTGTTCTAGGAGAACAAAACAATATTTATGTAAACAATACATCATCATTGAAGATGACTATGCCATATAACTCACGTGTTTATCCTAGATATTTCCAAAGTTATATTTTGGACCAAGATTTGATAGTTGGTTATTTAACTATCAAATAAAACGGACAATCCAACGTAGATTTAATTCCATATGTGATCCACTATGCCATTATAAATTAATCTTTCATTAAATAAAATCAGTTTTCAAATATTTGATTCAAAATACCTTTACATAAGATATATTCCCAAAACTTATATACTCTTTTCAATGCTTAGAAAACTTTTATATATTTATCTCACCAGTATAAATATATTCCAAACCACTACATTTTCAATACTTATAAAATATTTGTATATTTATCTCAATGGTATAAGTATATTAACAAAACTCGTAGGAGCCGCTTTTTTGAAATCATAGTTAAATAAGCCAAAACAAATATTATTTAAAATATTTCTTACAAAAAACCAAACCACTGTCGCTCAGTGTTAAGTATGGAAAGAAAGTTTCCATACAACCATAATTAAGAAGGATTATTTATCAAAATCAAATATCATTCCATTTATAAAATTCACTTTCTATAAGCCTTTTTCAAATTTCAAATCCTTTTATAAATCTCCAAATTAATTTGTAAAACTTCTTTTATTAATCTCTTTTTATTTTTAAAACTCCTTTCTATTTACATAACTCCTAAAAATTCTTTATAAAATCCTTTATAAAAATCTTATAACTCATTTTCATACATCTTATATAATTAACACAAACCTTCATTATTATCACTTATAAATTCATTCTTTTACAGTATAAATTCCATTTATAATTCACTCTTGCAAAATATCTCCTATACAACTCTTTCGCGAAATAACGTTTATAGATCTCCTTTACAAATATCATTTGTAAATCTCTTTTAAATAAATCACTTTTTAAAAAAAACTTTCATAAATTTTTTATTTATAAACATCTTATTTAAATTAATTAATTACCTTTAAACATCATGAATGGAATAACTAATTGACTTTAAACATCATTAATAAAATAATAAATTAACTAAAAAACATCCTTAATAAAATAATTAATTATCATAACCCATCATTGATTAAATCAACAATTAACTTAAATATAATTAAAGCATAATTTTAAATATTGTTAACTACATTGATATTTTAAATTAAAATATGGCTAATGTGTAAATTATCTTAAAATATCACTAATATAAATTGATTCAGTTAAAAATATCATCAATAAAATAATTAATTAAGTTAAACCTCATTAACAAAATAATAAATTATATTTAAACAATAGTAATAATATAATTAAATGACTTAGACCGAATTAATAAAAAATTAATTAAGTTGAACATTAATAATAAAATAATTAAATAATTTGAAACATTTTAATAATAAAATTAAATAACTTTTAAACAACATAAATAAATCATTAAATAACTTTCAAATTTGAAAGAGACTTAGCGATCCAATGTTACTTAAGCAAGCTAGATTATTTTTAATTCACTACTGAGCTAACACTAGAATTTACATAAGTAACGTATATGAAAATCCACATTAACAATCGCTAGCTAATCCATCACTTAATCTATATTAAAAAACTCCATATATTAATTAACCGGCATATGAATAAATGTCCAACTAATACAATAGCAGAATGGAGATTTATTCTGCTAAACAGATGTCATCAATAACCTATTCAATTTTTTTTAGAGCAGAGCGGTGTTTTATTGGGCTAAACCAATGTCAATTTAATCTAGTCCAATTAACGTTATAGAGCGATGTTTTATTTGGCCAAATAGATATCACCATTAAGGTATAATAATTTAACAATGTTATTATTTCAGATATTGTAGTTAAATTTCGTCCCTCTTATTATGTCATAAATTTATACGTCACCAAGTCTATAAAAAAGTTATGCTATAATTTTTTACTCATCAGTCTGAGTCCAACGCAAAAATTCACATGTGACGACCCGGCCTTCTGGGCCCTCGAAAATCAACACAATACCCACAGTATAATATGCCGATGATCAAGTACCGAAAAAGACAGTTTGTTAAGGGAAAGAAAGAAGATAGAAGAAAGAAGGAACTAAACAATATCATAATCTCACAGTCGCAGCGGAACAAAATATAATATATAATATCATATCTTTACACAAAATGAAAACTATATCTGCTTCGTACAATATATCATCAGAGTATCTCAAACAAACAACATTTACTAGTCAGACAATTCCATACAATCACAGCAACGGATATATATACGAGTACGAATAATACATCTCGGGCTCCAGCTCCTCTCCTGAACTCCATAACATCCTATCCTGAACATATAGTACTCGGTCTGACCTGAGCATTATAATGAAATAACATCCGAGTCAGTCTGGAATTCCAGCTGATAATAATGCACCCAAATTGATTATTAAAGTTTCAAAAATCCTTTTGAAAATAAAAGCATCTCGTAAGACCACGCCACAAATAAACATGTCGGGTTTTTACCTTACGATAGCTAAAACACTTTTTTATAAAAATCCTTTGATATTATAATATGGTCTATATACAAATACTTATAAAATAGATGAAATTTTTACATCTATTAAATTCCAGCTACTAGCCACAATTGTGGGCAATACAAACAAAACTCGTAAAAGGCGCGTAGGGGGAATGGATTTCCAACTAATGACTAGGCACTGGGGTACCACCTGTCACAATACCTAGTCTAGATCAGTGTACCGAGAACCACTCCCGATCCCATGCAACACAAGGCCGGGACTACCCCTTACTGGATAATCCCGAGTAAGATCACCCTACGGTTGGGATCAGCAACCGCACCACTAAGCCGAATAAAAAAGGACATCTAGCCAGGGATGACCTCACCCTGAATGGGTGCTACCCACCTAGCCTTGGTGCATAACCCCTGATTTTCAGTCATTCCCGGTTGATGAGGATTAAGGCAAAGCGTTACCTTTAGAACATTTCACTTAGAATGCCCATCATCCACCTGATGATGTTTCCAAAAGCATTCATCCATACAAGTCCGTCCCGGGTTCGAACGGAATCGAAGACACTACTCCTACTACATCCATTTTGGAAATATCCTCAGGATTAGTAGCGACTAGCCCTTGCACTTCACTGCTCTATCTTCGACTCCGAACTCGTTTTTCCTACGAAAACGTACAAACCAGATCAAAGTGGTTTTCGAGAAATTAATCCCGATCCCGGTCTCTTCGAAACGATCAACGCATTGTCCAAAATTGATAATCGGTGATTTAACTATCAATTAACATTCACAAACATCCATCACACAATAAATAATTTTCCACATTATTTATTTTCCCCAAAATATCTTTGCGAGATATATTTTCCTTTTTCAACCTTTTTTAAAACGGTTTTCAACCCACACTCTTCTTATGGAACAAATTTCCAAATATTTATTTCCACTGAATATATCCAAGTACCAATACTTAAGATTCAAAATAACTTAAGTTCTTTATTCTTGAAATTACATTAATACATTTATATTAAAACTTCCCACATGCTTGATCTAAAATATATATACTTTTAGAAATATTTCGAATATTGGACCAATTATAGACTAATCGGTATGTACACTTGGGCCGATATTGGACCATAACCGTAGGCTGAAAGTGCCTTTAATAAAGATCTTACCATTTTTTTAAAAAAAAAAATTCGAATAAAACTGCTTTATAAAATATAACTATGTTCTTCAAAATAAAGTCAAGTCATACTAGTTTTAAATAAAGCTATGAAATCCTGTACAAGTTTCAAATAAAACTTTAATTAATTTTCTTTAAAATAAAACCATTTTGTAAAGTATAAATATTAATAATATTCTTTAAAACATAATATTAAATTACCCCTTTAAAAATTTCTACTTCTTTAACTGATTTGATACATGTTCACTTTTAAATTTTTTACAACCTAAATAATTTCTTGAAACCATTCTTTAATACAACTTCTAACCTTTCCAAAAACCTGCTTTAAAAAGTACTTGGCTTTTCAGGGAAATACACTTCCATTTCAGGATAACCCAAAGAATTCTTTTTATCAACCCAACACGATTTATTCCAATTCAATTTTACGTTCATCCCGTAAACCCCTTTCCATATTTTAAAAATAAACTCCCTTTATTTTTAAGCCCATTGTTATTACCTGGAAATCATTTTCAAATATATGTTTAAAATATTTAAAATAAAGCTTCTAGATTTAAATTATTTAATTGAAAATAATACTTAAGGAAATATATAGAGGTTTCCTAAGTACTTTAAGTCAAATTTAACTTTTAAAAAGAAAGTTATTAAATCAAATATTTATATTATAATTTTCTTTTGAGAACTTAATACTACTTTACTTTTAAAAATAATTAAATACCATAATTATTTAATCGAATATTTGCTTTCGCTTAAAAAAATTTAAAATAATATTTCTTTCTAAAATATTTTAAACATATTTAAACTGCATACTTATATTTGAAAACTTTTCTTAAAAACATACTAAAGTTTCCAGGAGAAAGCACACTTCCCATCCTTTAAAAATAAATCTCGCTATTATTTTAAACAATTCACATTTCCCTTTAAATTCACAATTTCAAACACTTCAAATTTACCAACCAATTTCTTGAATTTAATTCCTTTAAATTCTTTACTTAAAAATTTCTTTTAAACCCAATTTATTTATATTTAAATTCCCAAGTTGTATTCACCCAAACATAGCACAACACAATTTAATTTTCAATTTAATCTATCCCAGTATATAAGTAGAACACAGCTTAACAAGATCTAAAACAATTTATCACAGAATATCAAAGAGATATGTCACAGAATATGAATAAATTTCTATTTGTGAGGAATCCAGTTGGTTCCCTCCAACCTGTTTCCCTGCATCCACAGATATTAGCACAACCAATAAATACTGATTCAATTTGATAATAATTATCATATTTAGCTAAACAACTAATCAAACATTTAAATATTAGCTATTTTAATTACTGGTATCCAGATGTGAGTGAGAATGTCTCACCTAGAGTTCGACGAGCATTTAAATTTTGAATTAAATCAACCATGATCGTTTTAACCCAAAATTTCGCTAGCTCCCATCGTCTCCAAATTAGTACTGCAGCGTAGAGCGCGTCGCTGCGGTTCCGGCGCTCCTTGTTTCGTTGTAATCTGATATTATATGCACAAGTCATAGTTTAACAAAGTTTGAATAAAATCATATAAAACAATTTTCTTTTCTATTATATTAAAACCTAGCATCCTGGCCGTTGATTTGAAAAAGGGAATCACGGCCGCATAACAGTTCTTCCCCCCGTACATGAACTCACGCAAATAACCCATCGTTCGCTCCCTAGGGTTGATCGTCGTCCCCCCCACGGTCATCAACACAACGATCGGTCTCCGCCAAATGAAACTCCATCACCACTTGACCCTATGCCAGAAGTCGTGTCGAGCTCGGTGCGCTCCCCTCCTCGAATTTCGTGAACGAACGCCGGCCTTCAAGCTAGCATTTCCGCCAATACACTCAATAAAATAAGATCATAACCTTTCAAGCTGTATAGCTCAACGAGCTCTATGATATTCGTTTAGGAAGTTTTAGAATTCATCGAGTTGATGGGGAGATAAAAGAGGGAGAAGGTGATAGGTTTTTGGCCATTAATTCGTACGGTGGCGGCTGAAGAAAGGAATAGGGTTTCGGCCCTAAGGATTTAGTACATAAACGTCTTATAATTATTATTTTATTAGTATTCTCAAATTTATCAAACTTTTACAAACGAACTCCAAATCACACGTGCCGCCTGGCGTTTATAAGGTTTTACCCACGTTCCGAACACAATGGAACGTGTTTCGGAGGCTGATTCGATCATATACGCAAGTTACGAAAATAAACGATCAATTTTAAATTAAATTGATTAAAATATTTTCTATGCGTTTTGAGCTGCCAGGGTCAAACGACAACCCGATTGCGAAATCCGATAATAACTAACTATTTTGGATCCAATGGAACTAGTTTCGTCGAATTCCAAGACTGTGCCCCGGAAGGCTAATTTAACTCGTCGATTAACTCGAGCGATTTTCAAAATCGTCGAAATCATTTAAAATTTCACTTTTAAAACTTTGTTAACTCTATTATAACTCGTATAAATTTTATATTCACATTTGAAATCATTCTGATTCGTTCCGGACCAAAAGTCTGATTATTTGCATTAATATATTATTAAATTCTATTATTAAATTAATATAAAATTCCAAATTCAATTTATCGACTTCTAATTTCATCCAACAGTCCAACATCGCTATTTAAATCCAAATAAACTTAAACAAATTTTAAAATCTATTTTTATATCTATTTACACCCAGAATCACCAATTATCCTTATTCTAATATTAAATTATTATTATTCAAATTTCAATTAAATTCCCGTATTTGAAATTTAACTAATTCTATTAATTTAACCAAAATCTTTTTATTTCAAAATTCAAATTATAATCCATATTCGACATTTAAAATGAATTAAACGTTCACATCTAGCGACCCAAAATTCCGGGTCGTTACATTCCTCCCCCCTCATAAAAATTTCATCCTCGAAATTTGCTAAGGTAGAAGAATGTTCCAAACCTAATAGCAAAACCTACTTGGTGAAAATCTCAAATTTCACTTTGCCTAAACTGTTTAGTTTCGAATCAAAACTACTAGTTTCAATTTCTATCCCAAAATTCTTTTTATTTAATTTTAATTTGAAATCAATTTGTCGTTAATGAAACATTTAAAAAAAATTCTAACTCCCCAAACTTTCGAATTTTTTGGCAGAGTCTCCCTTGTACGGAGGAGCTTTTGCAATATCACAATAGATATAAATATATATACATCGATCCACACGGTCGGAAAACCAAAAACGGTTCATATTTCCTATTTTTATTGCGTAGGCGTACCTTTATTAGCATTTTAAAAGCAAGCAGCTAAATAATACTGCATATACGCACTCCAACTCTATCTACTGCCTCCCGTTTCTGTACTTACTTAAAAAAACACATCAGTTTTCAGTAAATATGAGAATTTAACAACATTCTATTCATTAAACTAGCCAAACACATCAATTTCATAGTTTAAACAAGCAAACTTCATAATTATGCATGTTAACTTCCTTTATAAGCAATTCACAAGTTTAACACCATTTAATCCTCTTTACAAATCCAAACTTCACTTTGTTTCACACTAATAATTCACATATAAATTCACTACATATAAGTCATATTTAACACGACCAATTCATCTTTGTACCAGTTAAGCTCATATTCGCATCAAATTGGTTTAACATGTGTATTACTTGCATCGATTTACTTCAATTCAATTCCAAATTGATTTACAATTGAATTTCATTTTCAATTTGATATATTTGCATCATATTATGATCTACTTTCATTTATATGCAAATTCATTAAATTAAATTCCGACCCATTCCAATTTATTCAAAAACCACCTATTTACTTACTTAAATCAATTTACTTCCGATTACCACAAAACGACAAACTTCCTATACAAATTTAAAGTTATCCAAGCAAGTAACAATCACTTAATCTTATAACCATTTAAAATTAATTCCAACTTAGATTTATATTGATTTTATTCAATTCTGCATGGTTCACAATCCAAGCATTCTTATTCCATTGCAATTATTAAATCAAATCCTTATTCTCACTTCAAGTTCATCATCCAACTTAGGTTTATATTAATATCATCCCATTCTGTAATATTTACAACTCATACATTATTATTTCATCATAATATTTAATTAAAACCATTTCACTTGCATTTCAATTTTATTTTCTAAACAAATTTCATTCAAGACCCCTTATCAAGCTCGACCGCAGCTATTTTCCAATTTGCTTAAGTTCTTTCAATTTCACAATATTTCCATTTCTTCTTATATCAATTTTATTTTTATTTAATTTGATTCTGATTCAATCAAATTCCAATTCATTTACAAATTTTAATTCAATTTGTTTATTTATTCAATCCATTTTAAATTTATTTTATTAACAATGAGACCACTTTAAATTATTTCACTCAATTGAATTTATTTACAATTCAAACCATCACTATTATAATCTAATTCCATTATTCATTCACACTCTCAACTTTCATTTCCAAAATTAAATCCCATACTAGAATTGGGTTTTTATTTTTCTTTTCAAAATTTCCTTAACAAACCACCAAAATTTCATCCATGCCATTACAAATTCCATTTAATTTAGTTTACATTAAATTCATCTTCAAGCTTCTTTTTATTTAATTCAGCTTACGCTAAATTCATTCTCATACATTTCCTTTGGATTTAGTTAAGTTAAAATTGTATTCATACAATATCCTTTCAACTTAATTAAATTTTCCTTCAATTCAATTCTTTTCCAAATTTAATTCAAGTTTAACTAAATTTTATTTAGCCAACCTGAGTTCATACCATTTCTTTTACTATTTTAAATAAGAATTTAATTCTATTCAAAATTATTTGTAACACAACTGAATTTTGAATTTAATTCAATCCAAATTCAACTCAATTCCATTTAATCGAAGTTAAATCCAATTCAATCCAATTTTAATTTTCCATATACAAGTTCAAAACTTATTTACTAACTTAAGTTCATTCACATCTTTTATATTTTATATTTTTTCACCTTATTTCAACTTACATTTCATTTGGGATTAAGTTTCAATTCACCATACCATTTAACTATTGCCCATTTGTGATTATAATTCCATTTTCTATTTATAAGTTCACCAACTTATTTATTTAAAAGCTTATATAGCTCATTTTAATCCATTTACATCTTATAATCACAATTCCAAATTTTATATGTGTGTGCATCACTGAATTCTTAAGGATACAAATTTTCTCACTTTAATTCTTTGCACAATTTTAAATCCACAATTTCAGATTATAAGTATAACACTTAATAACTCATGGGTACAATTCATTACACAATGACCTACAATTACGAAGTCATTTTACATTTCGATTTGACCCAAATCAATTTAATTCTAAGTCCAATTTATTTAACTTATCCCAAGTTAAGTTTAAATTTTCTATTCACTTCCATATACTCAAGTTAAATTTTAATTCCCGAATTAAAATTTTCATTTCTTTCATATTAATACCAACTTCTCTTAATAAGTTCAATGGTTGATTCATTTTAACTTTACACATTATTTAAATAGAATTTTCCAGAATTCAATTACCCGATTTTATTCCAAAACCATTTTGAAATAATAATCAACTCATACCTACTTGATATATTAAATCAAATCTTCGGATTTCCAAACAACTTGTTTTTACCAAGCAAATTTTTCCTTTGAAATTTCCAAAACAACTGGTATACCCAACAAATCCAAACAATATCATAACCAACAACTTTGGTAGCAATCCATCACTTTAGAAACTCGAAAATGAATTCTGACGATGTGGCCATCATCATCAGGATTATTTCTAGCGATTGAAGTGAGTTCAGTGCTTCCTTACTTTCACAAATTCATTTCAAAACGATTTCCATTCAAAAATACTTCCTAAAATAATATTCCATCATTGCCTTCAATCACTTTGGAAAACATTTCAAACATTCCCAAGATTTTAAATTCCCAAACTTTCATTTTCAATACATTTAAAATCCTTTCCAAAATTTCCGGGATTTATATTCTGGTTTAATTCAAATTTAGTTATTCTTCTTTTGTATAATTTATACTCATGGAATTTATTTGGTTATAACCATTTCAAATTTTAGATTAAATTCTAGATCTTATTTGATTAAGATATCCACATTCAAACAATCAAATATGTATAATAATTTTAGAAAATTATTTCTTTTATATCAAAATATAATTTTGGGTAAAATTATTTCATCTACCCATTTTAAAAACAATACTATGTCGGTTTATCTTGTTTAAGAGTTTAGAAACCCCTATCGATACGGTTGTACTTCACGCACCGATCAGAATTCATAAACACTCAACCGATAGGTCAACACAATATAAAAACAATTTTATATTCACTAACAAGTGTGCTCTCATATCTATTATTACACTCAACTCATTATAGAGTACTATTGACTCTGTTTAATGAGTAATTTCCCTACCAAAGCCTAGGTTGTCGCCAACCTAAGCTCTGATACCAAGTGTGACGACCCGCCCTTCTCGATCCTTGAAAATCGGCACAAAATACCAACAGTATGATATGCCGATGATCAAATGCCGGAAAAGACAAATTGTTAAGGGAAAGAAAGAAGGAACAAAACAATATCAGAATCTCACAGTCGCAGCGGAACAAAATATAATATATAATATCGTATCTTTCAACAAAATGAAAACTATATCTGTTTCATACAATATATCATCAGAGTATCTCAAACAAACAACATTTACCAGTCAGACAATTCATACAATCACAACAGCGGATATATATACGAGTACGGATAATACGTCTCGGGCTCCAGGTCCTCTCCTGAGCTCCATAGCATCCTATCCTGAACATATAATACTCGTTCTGACCCGAGCATTATAATGAAATAACACCCGAGTCAGTCTGGAATACCAGCTGATAATAATGCATCCAAATTGATTATTAAAGTTTCAAAAATCCTTTTGAACACAAAAGCATCTCGTAAGACCATGTCACAAATAAACATGTCTGGTTTTTACCTTACGATAGCCAAAACACTTTTTTTATAAAAATCCTCTGATATTATAATAGGGTTTGTATACAAATACTTATAAAATAGCCGAAATTGTTACATCTATTAAATTCCAACTACTAGCCACAATCGTGGGTAATACAAACAAACCTCGTAAAAGGCGCGTAGGGGGAATGGATTTCCAACTAATGACTAGGCACCGGGGTACCACCTGTCACAGTACCTGGTCTAGTTCAGTGCACCGAGGACTACTCCCAATCCCCTGCAACACACAAGGCCGAGACTACCCCTTACTGGATAATCTCGAGTAAGATCACCCAAGGTTGGGATCAGCAACCGCACCACTAAGCTGAATAAAAAGGGATATCTAGACAGGGATGACCTCACCCTGAATGGGTGCTACCCACCTGGCCTTGCTGCATAACCCCTGATTTTCAGTCATTCCCGATTGATGAGGCTTGAGGCTAAGTGTTACCTTAAGAACGTTTCACTTAGAATGCCCATCGTCCACCTGATGATGTTTCCGAAAGCATTCATCCATACAAGTCCGTCCCAGGTTCGAACGGAACCGAAGGCCCTACTCCTACTACATCCATTTTGAAAATATCCTCAGGATTAGTAGCGACTAGCCCTTGCACTTCACTGCTCCATTTTCGACTCCGAACTCGTTTTTCCCACGATAACGTACAAACCGGATCGAAGTGGTTTTCGAGAAATTAATCCCGATCCCGGTCTCTTCGAAACGATCAACACATTGTCCAATGTTGATAGTCGGTGATTTAACTATCAATTAACATTCACAAACATCCATCACACAATAAATAATTTCCCATATTATTTATTTTCCCCAAATTATCTTTGCGAGATATATTTTCCTTTTTCAACATTTTTGAAAACAGTTTTCAACCCACACTCTTCTTATGGAATAAATTTCCAAATATTTATTTCCACTGAAAATATCCAAGTACTAATACTTAAGATTCAAAATAACTTAAATTCTTTATTCTTGAAATAACATTAAAACATTTATATTAAAACTTCCTACATGCTTGATTTAAAATATATATACTTTTAAAAATATTTCGAATAAAACTGCTTTATAAAATATAACTATGTTCTTCAAAATAAAGTCAAGTCATACTAGTTTTTAAATAAAGCTATGAAATCCTATACAAGTTTCAAATAAAACTTTAATTAATTTTCTTTAAAATAAAACCATTTTATAAAGTATAAATATTAATAATATTCTTTAAAACATAATATTAAATTACTCCTTTAAAAATTTCTACTTCTATAACTAATTTGATACATGTTCACTTTTAAAATTCTTACAACTTAAATAATTTCTTAAAACCATTACAGCTTCTAACCTTTCCAAAAACCTGCTTTAAAAAGTATGTGGCGTTTCAGGGAAATACACTTCCATTTCAGGATAACCCAACGAATTCATTTTATCAACCTAACATGATTTATTCCAATTCAATTTTACATTCATCTCGTAAACCCCTTTCCATATTTTAAAACAAACTCCCTTTATTTTTAAGCCCATTGCTATTACCTGGAAATCACTTTCAAATATATGTTTAAAATATTTAAAATAAAGCTTCTATAAATTATTTAATTGAAAATAATACTTAAGGAAATATATAGAGGTTTCCTAAGTACTTTAAGTCAAATTTAACTTTTAAAAAGAAAGTTATTAAATCAATTATTTATATTATAATTTGCTTTTGAGAACTTAATACTACTTTACTTTTTAAAAATAATTAAATACCATAATTATTTAAACGAATATTTGCTTTCGCTTAAAAACAATTTAAAATAATATTTCTTTCTAAAATATTCTAAACATATTTAAACTGCAGATTTATATTTGACAACTTTTCTTAAAAACATACTAAAGTGTAACAACCCAGAATTTTGGGCAATAACAATTTAATAATCTGTATTAATAATTTAACTGGTTTGATAATTTTCTTTATAATTTTAATTTAAAATTGGTAAATTTAATCTTTTAAAGGTTAATGAATATGTAATCTGGAAATATTGATAAGAATTGTTTTTTTCAAAGCTAATGAAATTTTATCTATTTATAATATATACATTTGATATATATTGTGAATAGGATGTCTTCTGTTTTAATTAAAGATTAATTTTCAAATTGTAATATATATGTATGTATATGTTATAATTCGAGTTGTTTTGGAAATTTAAATTTAATCTATTAATAACTGATGTATGAATGAATATTGTAATTTTAAAACTTAATAGTTTTCAAAGGTTAAATTTAAAGATTTATTCATTTGTTTTCAAAATGTAAGATAATTGTTTATTTTTAAATATGATAGTTTATAAAGGAAATTTATCAATGTTTTATTTTTGTTTTCTTTAAAATGTTCAAATTAAAATGGTTATAAATGCATATGTATAAATGTTTTAGATTTTAAATACATATATAAGAATTATTTGCATTATTAGTATTAGAATATTTTCTTTAAAAGGTAAGCTATTATTAAATAAAGGTTTACAAAGATTTCACACTTGTATTTATTAAAATTCAAAAGCTTATTTTCATAAAAACATTTCACTCATGTGTATAAACATTTTATAAATACATATAAATACATAAGTAAGCATTTATTAACAAAGTAACTTAATTATGTAAGTTTATAATTACATTTAAATTAAAAAAGAATTTATTAATAAATAAAAAGACATGTGTAAACATATCTTAATAACACTTGTAAACTAAGGAAATTTATATTTGACTTTTGTTTAATTTACGAACAAGTGGCAACATATAATTCTAATTTTTATTAAATATTTTTAAGAAGAAAACAAATTTCTTTCCTAACACTTTCATTCTCTTTACTTTCCTTAACTCAAATAAATGGAAACCAACAAACTACTTTCTCAAATCTGAAAGATTTAAAATCTAAAACCTGAATTTGAAACCAAAGGCAACTCAAACCTGTAATTAAAAGCAATTCTGCAAAGCAAAAGCAAAATCTGCAACCTGCAAATGCAAATAGATCTTCAACCTCAAATCTGTAAAATGAATCTGCGTTTCAAAGTAAAGTTTCAACCTGCATGGAGTTCAACCTGCAAGTTTCAACATTCTAAATCAAAGGATTTCAAAGCATGCATAGATTTAAAGTTATTCAAGCCTGGAAATTAAGCAAACTGCTCTGCATATATATATCAGAGGTGAGTAAATTTTAAATAAAAATTTAAGTATAAAAAAAATATGTTCCATATGTATGTTAGCTCTGAAATGCTTGCATGTTTTTTTTTTATTTTGAAAAATATCTATTTACAGGTTTTAAATTTGCTGTGCATGTGTAAAAGGCATTTGTAACTCCTCTGCAAATTCATGTTCAAAGAAAAATTTTTGAACAAAACTTCAAATTTAAATATAGTAAGGTGATGCTGAGTTGATATATTCAATGTAGAAGTTTAAATGCAATATGAATTAAGTGTAAAAATATATTTGCAGATGAAACAGCTAAAAACTGCATATAGTAAGAAATGCAGTGGAAACCAAATAATCATATCATGTAAATTTTGTTCGAATTTTAATGAATCAAGATTATATCCTAAATCTACTATGCATAACATGAAATTTAAGATAGAAATCAGAATTTTTAACTTAAAGTTGAAGATGAATTTTGGGTTTAACTAAATTTGGGGCTTTTATCAAATTCTTATGTCTGGATTGTTTATAGGCTTTGGAATTTAAATCGAAGATGTGTTGAATGTTGTATAACACTAGAAAAATAGTAGTTGAATTTATCATGCAATACAGGATTTAGAAATTTGATCTTTCGGGTTTTTGCTCTGTGTCTTTTATAGTTTGGGATTTTCGATCGTGTGAAGCATTTGGTTGACCGAGTTACGTGCGGCTTGGAGTGGAGGCGTGTTAAGGTTGTGTGAGTGCATGGCCGAAGTGGGGAGGCGAATGGTGGTCGGCTTGCTGTGGGTGATGGGGTTTATTTTTCAGGCGTCTGCAGTTCGATTTTGGGTTCGAACGCCCAATTTTCGCTCGAGGTTGAATTGTTGAGGTCTGGGTTTTGGATTTAGGTCGTGGGATGGTTTGGGGTTTGCGCAAGGGGTCGGCGGCGGCGGTGGAGGCGCCGGAGCACCATGCATGTGCACGAGGTAGTGGCATGTGTCAGTGTTTCAAACTCGAAGCCGCGCTTGTGTTTTGGTCGCGTGAGACTCGCGTTTGTGCTCGGTTGTGTTGCTGTTGCTTGTGTGTGTGTTGGGTTCAGGTAGATGAAGAGAGTAGGGAAGAGATGGAGTTCAGGTTGTGTTAGTTTGGATTTTGGTCGAGCTTTAAAAAAAATACAAAATAATGAAGTCAAGTTTAAACTTGTTTTAAATTTCAATTTTGTTTTAAGTTTAAACTTAACGCTTTATATTTTCGCTACTTTATAAAATATCAAATATTTTATTTCAAAAGTAAATCACATTTTATTTGTTGAAGTTTAAAATGATTTTACATTTTTAAATCTAACTTTTTCAAAAGTAATTGGTTTTAATAAATTGAAATGTTCAAATATGTAAGAGTTTTTAAATGATAAATGAAAATTGTTTGGTTTTGGAAGTTAATTAAATTTTGAAATTAAAGTTTACTTTAATTAATTAGAAATTAGAGTTGAAATTAATTAATCAATTTGGGTTAATTAATTTGTTAAGATTTAATTAATTACTTATGGATTATTTAATGGATAATTAAGGATTAAATTAAATATCAATTATTAGATTATTAATTAATTTATTAATTAATTTAAGATTAATTCATAAGTGATTAATAACTGGTTAAATAAGTGATTAATGATTAATAGATTAGTGATTAATTAATTGATTAAGAGTTAATCAATTAAGTAATTAAACATTAATTAATTTATAATTAATAGTAAATTAATTAATGGTTAAGATTTAATTAATTAAATAATTAAGGTTAATTAATAAATAATCAATTAAGTAATTAAGATAAATTAATTTGTGATTAATTAAGAATTAATTAAGGTTAATTGATTTTAAATTTGGGGTTAATTAATAACCAATTAAGGAATGATTAATTTTAAATCAAATTTTAATTAATAAATAATTATAATAATTAATTGATAATTAAATAAAGATTATTAATTAATTAATCATTAATTAATTAATAATGAGATAATTAAGAGGTGATTAATTAATTAATAATGAGATAATTAAGAGGTGATTAATTAATTAAATGATTGTGATTAATTAATTAATGTTTGGTTAAGCAAGATTAAGTGATAAATTCTCAAGTAATTAATTTAAAATGAAGTAATTAAGGATTAATTAATTGGATTAATTAATCAAGGATTAATATAATTAATTTAAGAAGTTAATTAATTAAGATAAGTAATTACAAATTGTTAATTACTAATTATGATTAATGAGTTGATTAATTATAAGTTAATTAGTTAATTAGTTAATTAATTAAAGTAATTATTAATTATTAATTAATTAATGTAATTAATGATATTAATCAAGGTTGATTAATAAAATGATTAATTAAAGCGTGATTAATTAATTGTAGTTAATTAAGGTTTGATGTAATTAATTATAATTGATTAATTTATGGAGGTAAGTGTAGGATCATTAATTATTGTAATTAATGATAGTAATTAAGGATTAGTTACTGGATATGATTAAGGATAATTACTTAAAATGTAATTAAGATAATTAATCAAGGAAGATTAATTAAAGAAGATCATTAGAGATGATTAATTTATTTTTATTTGAAGTGAATAAATGAAGAAGTTTAAGTAATCCAATTTGATTAAGAGATAATCAAATTCTGTTTATGGATGATTGGTTTAGATTGGTTGATTGATTAATATGGGATGATCAATATTTGGAGATTGATATTGTATGATTGGTTGATATTGGATGTTTGATATTGGTTTATACTGGTTGATACTGAATATCTCTGTTATGTGATATGTTGTTTATGAAGATGAATGTTGTTATGAATTATCTATTGTGGTAATATGATTCATCTATCTGCTTATTTCATTCTGAATATGAGTTTAAACTGTTTAAACCCTTAAGTACAACTTGGACATTAAAATGGCGTTTGGTTTCGGTGAGACCGGGATCGGATTTCCATATTTGGGATCCGAAAACCACATCGATTCCAATTAAACGTTAGGTCGTGAATCCAAGTGGAGCAAGTGAAGACTCGAGGTGTAAGGGCTATACGTCAGTATAACTCTGTGGGTGATTCCGTAATGAGTTTGACGGAATAGTGCTTATAGATTCGAGATGGCGAATTAGAGTGCAAGGGCTATGGTCGTTGACTCTGAGGGTGATTCCAATAATGAGTGCAACGAGATAGTGCCTTCGGTTTCGTTCGAACCCGGAACGAACTTGTATGGATTGAATGCTTTCAGCACATCGTCAGGTGGACGATGAGCATTCTAAGATAGATGTGTTCTGTAAAGGTAATCGTAACCTCAAGCCTCATCAACTCCGAATGGCTAAAACAGGGGAGGTGCAGCAAGGCTTCGTGGGTAGGCCCCACTTGAGAGTGAGATTTACCCCTGTCTAGAGGTCCCTTTCTATTTCGGCTTAGTGTGTGGTTGTTCGCGCCAACTACGGGGTGGTCTTGTTCGGGACTGTCCAGTAAGGGATGGGTTCCGGCCTTGTGTTGCAGGGGAGCGGGCATACTCCTCGGTACTGTGATCAAGGCCACGTACTGTGACAGGGGGTACCCCAGTAGCCCTGCCATTGATGGAAACCAAAATCCAATAAGTGCCTGTACGGTTTTGATTGTGCCCAACTATGTTGGAACGTGAGATGTAAGCATTCCAGCTATTTCTGTATTTTATTTTGAAAACCCTAGACACTATTATAATATCACTGGATTTCGTATCAAATGTTTTGGTTAGCGTAAGGTAAAAACTTTTCCTTGTTTATGTGTGGGAAGTCTTACGTGATACCTTTTCTTTTCAAAGGTTTTCTAAAGTTAAGCAATTTTAACCCGTTTACTCACACCAGACCCCTGTCTGACCCGAGTGTTTATTTTCAGTTTTATTAAACTCTTGGGTACTCATATTATGTATGAGTAGTCAAGTGTTTCAGGTTAGCTTGACGAATTCTGGAGGAGATATGGAGCAGGAGGCTTCAACGTGTAGATATATATTGTTTCCGCTGTGTTTGTTTAGTATCTGTTTCTGTTGTACTTGAGCTTTATAGTTAGATAGAAGTTATAACTGTCTATTATCTGTTATTTAAGTTGTGTACTCTGATGTAATGAGATACTATGTAATATTTTATGTTAATTATTATATTTCATTCGTTCCGCTGTGAGTATCTGATGTTGTTTGTGTTCTTCTTTCTCTTTCTTTTCTTCTTCTATCCCTTTCTTTCTTTAAGATGGTGCGATTTCCTGGTGATAGGAAGTCGGGTCATTACATAAAGTTTCCAGGAGAAAGCGCACTTCTCATCCTTTAAAAATAAATCACACTATTATTTTAAACAATTCACAATTCCCTTTAAATTCACAATTTCAAACACTTCAAATTTACCAACCAAATTCTTGAATTTAATTCCTTTAAATTCTTTACTTAAGAATTTCTTTTATTTCCTTTAAACCCAATTCATTTATATTTAAATTCCCAGGTTGTATTCACCCAATCATATTACAACACAATTTAATTTTCAATTTTATCTATCCTAGTATATAAATAGAACACAATTTAACAAGATCTAAAACAATTTATCACAGAATATCAAAGAGATATGTCACAGAATATAAATAAATTTCTATTTGTGAGGAATCTAGTTGGATCCCTCCAACCTGTTTCCCTGCATCCACAGATATTAGCAAAACCAATAGGTACCGATTCAATTTGATAATAATTAACATATTCAGCTAAACAACCAATCAAACATTTAAATATTATCTATTTAAAATATTGGTATCCAGATGTGAGTGAGAATATCTCACCTAGAGTTCGACGAGTGTTTAAATTTTGAATTAAATCGACCGCGATCGATTTAACCCAAAATTTCACTAGCTCCCATCGTCTCCAAATTAGTACTGCAGCGTAGAGCGCGTCGCTGCGGTTCCGGCGCTCCTTATTTCGTTGAAATCTGATATTGTGTGCGTAAGTTATAGTTTAACAAAGTTTGAATAATATCATATAAACCAATTTTCTTTTCTATTATATTACAACCTAGCATCCTGGCCGTCGATTTGAAAAAGGGAATCATGGCCGCATAACAGTTCTTCCCCTTCGTACATGAACTCATGCAAAGAACCCACCGTTCGCTCCCTAGGGTTGATCGTCGTCCCCCCCCCCCCCCCCGGTCATCAATACAACAATCGGTCGCCGCAAAATGAAACCCCTTCACCACTTGACCCTATGCCAGAGGCCATGTCAAGCTCGACGCGCTCCCCTCCTCGAATTTCATGAATGAACGCCGGCCTTCAAGAAAGCATTTCCGCCAATACACTCAATAAAATAAGATCATAACCGTTCAAGCTGTAGAGCTCAACGAGCTCTATGATTTTCGTTTTGGAAGTTTTAGAATTCATCAAGTTGATAGGGAGATAAAAGAGGGTGAAGGTGATAGGTTTTCGGCCATTAAATCGTACGGAAAGGAATAGGGTTTCGGCCCTAAGGATTTAGTATATAAACGTCTTATAATTATTATTGTATTAGTATTCTCAAATTTATCAAACTTTTACAAATAAACTCGAAATCACACGTGACGCCTGGCGTTTATAAGGTTTTACCCATGTTTCGAACACAATGGAACGTGTTTCGAAGGCTAATTCAATCATATACGCGAGTTACGAAAATAAACGATCAATTTTAAATTAAATCGATTAAAATAGTTTCTATGCGTTTTGAGCTGCCAGGGTCAAACGACAACTCCGATTGCTAAATCCGATAATGACTAACTATTTCGGATCCAATGGACTGGTTTCGTCGAATTCCGAGACTATGCCCCGGAAGGCTAATTTAACTCGTCGATTAACTCGAGCGATTTTCAAAATCATCGAAATCATTTAAAATTTCACTTTTAAAACTTTGTTAACTCTATTATAACTCGTCTAAAATTTATATTCACATTAGAAATCATTCTGATTCGTTCCAGACCAAAATCTGATTATTTGCATTAATATATAATTAAATTCTATTATTAAATTAATATGAAATTCCAAATTCAATTTATCAACTTCTAATTTCATTCAACAGTCCAACATCACTATTTAAATCCAAATAAACTTAAATAAATTTTAGAATCTATTTTTATATCTATTTACACCCAGAATCACCAATTATCCCTATTCTAATATTAAATTATTATTATTCAAATTTCAATTAAACTCCCGTATTTGAAATTTAACTAATTCTATTAATTTAACCAAAATCTTTTTATTTCAAAATTCAAATTATAATCCATATTCGACATTTAAAATGAATTAAACGTTCACATCTAGCGACCCAAAATTTCGGGTCGTTACATCGCATGTCAATTAGGTTTCATTTTGGCGTGATATCATATTTTAAAAGTCGAACATGAGTAACAAAATACTCAAACAGAAAAAATCAAATTATAAATGTCTCATCCTAACACCCAATAGCCCAGGCCCACATCCATGCAACCAGACCCCACCGCTTTGTATTTACTCCTCTCATCTCATGCAAAGGGACACATTTATGAGGGATAAAGTGCAATTCACAAATGAACTACAGTATCACCAAATCTCTTTTCCATCCACTGTGATGCCCCACCTCTATGCTCACAATAACATAGGTTATTATAGGAGTAACGTCTGCTATTACGAAGAATAAGGCTTGTTAGAAGCGACCATCCGTAAGTTATGCCTTAGACGAATATTGATTACATCGATAGGAGTTGTGTAAATTACTCCCAAAGATATGTATTCAATCCAAATCTAAAACGAAACTACGGTGGCTTAAGAAAAATTTAGAACAACTCATAATAACAACAACACAGATAGTATAATCACATCAGAACAGAAATATCAATATATAGCGGAAGACAAGTCTGGAATACATGCTACACCGATCGATGGTTCACATGACCCAAATGTACATTTACATGTCATAAACATACATGAGACGAGAGTCAATGCACCAAAAAGAAACACCTCGAAGCTAGACAAACGATAAAGTGAAATCCCAAAAGCTGAAGCATCAACTGAATCAGAGATAGCGATTATCCTGAAATAACTCGGTCTGACCCGAGTATTATTTAAAAGAAAATAATAAACGAATCAGTCTAATTTAAACTTCAGAAATAAGTATATGATAAACTACACTTAAGCAAATAATTATAATCTCGAATGAGATTATACAACATAAATAATCAACATAGTTCAAATGAAGAAATTTCAATAAACTCCATCAAAATCAACTTTCAAATTCACAATTGAATTCAAAACAGCAAGCAGGTCGCAGGTTCGATACCCGTCTGCCCTACTCCCAATTTCAAGGCGTGGAGGTGGGTCCCCGTTAATCCTATAAAGATGGTTGGGGGCATCAAATCTCTGTGCTGGGCTGGCTAACCTCCCTCCACTCTGTAGTCAGACCAGGCAGGTTGGGGGCTCCTCCTATCCCATCAATTTCATCAGGGCTCTGGGTTGATTTTTTTTTAAAAAAAAACAGCAATACGCAAAATTATAATCTCGAAGGAGACTATACATGTAATATCCCGGATTTTTAACAATATCAATTTAATAATTTGTATTAAAAATTAATTTTGATTTGTATTCATAATTTGATTTTTAATATTAGATTATGAATTTAATTTGAATTTAAATTCCAAAGTATATATTTTAAATTGTATTAATTTCCATATGTATAAGCTTTATTTATAAGTACAAGTTGTTTTTTAGTTCCTTTATAAGTTTATACACATATTAAATTAATAAATTGAAAATTTAGCTAAATACATATGTTAACTTGTAAATCAAATACAAACCACTTTTAAAAGACAAGTGTAATAAGATTAAACATTTAAACATTAAGTTGACAAATGTAGATAATTTTTACAAGTGGCACATTTTGGTTTTTATTTTCTTTTATTTAATTAAATCTGAAATTACATATATATAAACTTGCATTTCATATTTATTTTTGTTTTCTCATTTTCCTAAAATCAAAAGAAAGCTTCAAAATACCTATTCAAAAATCTAAACCCCATGATCTAAAAATCAGTAATTCCTTTCCAAAATCAAAGCAGTTCAAACCCTGCATATTCAACTTCCTAAAGTCAATAAGCCTGCATTTTTTCTGCAATTCCAAAATCTGTTTACATGCAATCAATATTTCCCTCATTTTTTCCAAAGCCTGTAAGCAATTCTACAGACCCTTCTGAAATTACAAAATCTTTAGTATATATCTTCAAAAATCATGCATTTACCATTTTCAAAACCCAAGTCTATTACAAAACCCTCATATCAAATCTGAAGTAATCAAAGCACCTGCATTTTTGAATCTGGGGGTCAAGTTCACCTACAAATTGCAAATTTGCACATCTTCAAACCAAAAGATTGGTTTCTGCATATCTTCAGCAAGTTCCAAAAGCAACAATCTGCATGCAATAGTAGTGATATTCAAAAGCCTGCATTATTCTTATCTGGAAGCATTTTAGTGAAGCAGGAAGCTTAAGCAATATAGTAAAATCAAGCACATCCCCGTCTCAAGCATTTTCAGAAAAATTAGGATGCTATGCTCATTAAACATTAAGGTGAGTAACTTTTTAGAATTTAAAATCTAAAATTGGATGCATGCTTATATGTTGAAATGAGTAAACATTGTATATGTTTATAGTAAATGTTTGAAGTGGTTAATATTTGAATGCATGCTATATTCTGTTTGTTTTGTTCCAGATTCAAATTTTTTTTTAGAAAATCCCTACTTATTGATCTAGTATGATAGGATCCAAATCAGTAAACAAATATTGTTTGTTTTAACATAGGGTAAGTTTGTAAAAGAAAAATAAATAAATTAATTAAGAAGTCAAAAATTAAGACTGTTGTCTCTGTAAACCAGAACAATCATTGTGCATGTTAAAATTTAGAATACCCAACCTTTCTAAATTGTAAATCCAGTATTACAAACCGAATACATAAATCAAAACATGTTTTTAAAAACAAAAACTAAGATGTTTAGCAAAGAGATTTAGGAGCAGATAAAAGATGAACTGAATATGAACCATTTGGATTTTCGTGTGATCCATGTGTTTTGAGGACTGGGTTTTCTTCATGTTGATGGAGGAGAGTTAGGAGATGGTGGGAAAAATGCTAATCGTTGATGAAATTCATCAGAATAGTTGCGGTAGGGAAAATTCAGCTGGAACCCTAGTTTTTAGGATGTTTTGATGAATCGAACTTTTCGATTTGTTCAAGCGACCGAGTGCTTTGATATTTTGGAAATAGGTAGTATGATTGTAGTTGAAGCCATGGTCAAAGTTATTGACCTGCCGATAGTGGATGGCCGGTGATGGCCGTAGCCACGGTGCACGTGCACCGTGCAGGTGAAGTTCAGGGGAATTGTTTTATAGGGTGCAGTTTTGGACTCGGGATTGAACTCGAGTTATTTGAGTATTGACCCGAAGTGAAGGATGGAATTTCTCGAAGCAAGTGGGGATGTGCTTCGGGTTGGTGAAAATTTTCAGGTTTCAACAGAAACCTGAAACTCTGCTTGAATTTTTTAAATAAAGTTTAAAAGGGCTAAGTTTAAATTGATAGGTAAGATTTTAAACAAAATTTAAATCTAGTTCTTAAATCTGAAATAAGATTGAAGTCTCAGTTTTTAAAATAATGTTATGTTTTAATTTTGAATTAAATTTACTACTATAGAAAAAAAAGGGTAAGTTGGTTGTAATTTAAAAATGAAGTTTCAAATTGTAAACAGGTTTTTAAATTTTAAAAATTTATCTGGAATTAAATGTTGTCATGCATTTCAATTTTGAATTATAAAAGTAATTTTTCAAACTTGAATATTAAAGTAAATTTTTAACTATGATTTGAATTTAAATAAAAAACTTGGTTTTAAATTTCTTTTTTTGATCTTATTTATGGTATGAATACCACTTTAACTTGTGAATTAAAGTTTTGAATTGTCTTTAGGCTTTGATTAAGTAAATTTGCATTCATTTTTTTTAAAAAGACCCAAATTTAAATGAAATTTGAAGTAAAGTTTAAAGTAGATCGATTTTAAATATATTTGTGAATAACAAATTAATCCTAATGAAGAAATGTTTTATCTTAAATTTAATGAAGATAAATATGTTGAATTTAATTTAATTAATAAGGTAATTAAGAAGTAATTAGTTAATTTAACTAATTAATTGATTAAGGATTAATAAATATTGATTAAGGGCAAATTAATGTGTAATTCAAGAAGATTAATAAAATTAATAATTAGTGATTTAAGAATTATTAAGTAATTAAGTTTTAATCAAGGTTAATTAATTAAATAATTAGACTTTAATTAATGGATCATTAAAAAATTAATTTAATTTGTAAGTAATTCAAGTTAATTACTTAATAAAAATAATTAAAGAATGGTTAATGAAGATCATTAACTAAAATTATTTAACAATTAATTAATGTGATTAATTTTTATAATTAATTAGGTTAATTAATTTAATAATAATCATTTGTGAATGGTTTGAGTATAATTACTTAATGAAGTAATTAAGAAATTAATTACTTAATGTAATTAATTTAGTTTAATGAGATTGTTTATTTTAATTAATTAAGTTTAATTAATTTTAAACACTTGGGTTTTAATAATTACTATATGTAAGAAATGATTTGGGAAATTACTTAGTTAGGTAATTGATTGATAATTACAGGTTGTAATTTATTGAAGATGTTTAAGAATGAAGTAATTTGGATTTAAATTACTTAATAATTAATCAAGGGATTAATTAAGAAATTAATTAAGAGATAATTAATTTGGTTTAAATAAAGTGATTAAGTTAGTTAATTACTAAATGTAATTAATCTGAGATGATTAATAATTAGGAGTTAATTACTTAAGGTAATTAATTTAAGAAATAATTAAGGATCGTTAATTATTATAATTAATGATGTAATTAAAAGTTGATTGATTAAGATTAATTAATCAATAATAACCTATTAAAGGTAATTAATTAATGTAATTAATTAAGGATTAATGTACTGATTATAGTTAATTAATTAGTTAAAGTGATTAAAGGTTAATTACTGTTTGTTGGAGAATAATTAATTCATGAAATTAATTAAGGATAATTACTGGAATGAAATTAAGGATAATTAATCAAGAGTGATTAATTAAGGTGATTTAATTTGAATAATTAATTAACTGATTGTAATCAATTAAAAGATTGGATAAGCAAGATTTATATTGGTGAAGTAATTAATGTAATTTAATTTAAATTAATTATAGATGAAGTAATTAATTTAATTCATTTTAAATTAATTACAGATAGTTAATTTAATTCATTTTAAATTAATTATATTGTGATAAATAAATCTTTGCTTATGTATGAATGGATGACATTGATTGTCTTGGATGCTTTGTGATCTCAGTAATGAGATAAGTATTATTGTGTGGTATGAATGCTTGGTTGCATTGTGATGATGACATAGATTATCTATTGTGATGGTATTATATGGATTATCTATTTTGGTATTGATAATGTAGATGACCTGTTATGTGATAATGTTGATTATCAATTGTGATTGTGAGTTATTTATCTCTGTATATAGAAAATTGAATTGTTTTAAACCTTTAAAACAACTTGGACCTAAAAGACACGCTTTGGATTTCGATGAGACCGGGATCGGGCTTCCATATTTGGATATCCAAAAACCACATCGATTCCAAATAACGTTAGGTCGTGGATCAAAGTGGAGCTTTGTGAAGACTCGAGGTGTAAGGACTACACGTCAGTATAACTCTGTGGGTGATTCCGTAATGAGTTGACGAAATAGTACTTACAGGTTCGAGATGGAGATTCAGAATGCAAGGGTTATCGTCGTTAACTCTGAGGGTGATTCCAAAATGAGTGTAACGAGATAATGCCTTCGGTTTCGTTCGAACCCGGAACGAACTTGTATGGATTGAATGCTTTCAGAACATCATCAGGTGGACGATGAGCATTCTAAGTGATATGTCCTATAAAGGTAATCGTAGCCTCAAGCCTCATCAACCGGGAATGGCTAAAATAGGGGAGGTGCAGCAAGGCTTCGTGGGTAGCTCCCACTGGAGGGCAAGATTTACCCCTATCCAGAGGTCCCTTTTTATTTCGGCTGTGTGGACGGTTTTTGAGCTCCAACTATCGGGGTTATCTTGTTCAAAACTGTTCAGTAAGGAATGGGTCCGGCCTTGTGTTGTAGAGGAGTGGGCGTACTCCTCGGTACGGTGATCTAGGCCACGTACTGTGACGGGCGGTACCCCAGTAGCCCTGCCATTGTATGGAATCCAAAATCCAATAAGTGCCAACGGTTTTGATTGTATTACCCACTTTTGTGGCTAGTAGCTGGAATTTAATAAATGTAACAATTTCGGCTATTTCATATTTATTTGAAAACCCTAGACACTATTATAATATCATCGGATTTCCTATCAAATGTTTTGGTTAGCGTAAGGTAAAAACTTTTCCATTTTTGTGTGTGGGAAGTCTTACGCGATATTTTTCTTTCCAAAAGATTTTTAAAGTTAAGCAACCTTAACCTGTTACTCACACCAGACCCATGTCTGACCGGAGTTTATCTTTTGTTTTTCATAAACTCTTGGGTACTCAAATTTTTATGAGTAGCCAAGGGATTCAGGTTAGGTCAGGTAGCTTTGATGAATTGTGAAGGAGCAATGGAGCAGGAGGCTTCTGCGTGTAGATATATATAGTATTCCGCTGTGTGTTCTGCGTTGTCTCTGAGTTGTATTCAATTGTAATAACTAGACCGTTGTTTATAACTGTCTAGTATGTGATGTATATCTGTGTAACTCTGATAGTTGTTCTAACTATGTAATGTTTATGTTATTAATATAATTTATTCGTTCCGCTGTTTAGATTCTGATGTTGTTTCTTTCTTCTCTTCTTTCTTTTCTCTTTTCTATCCCTTTCTTTCTTAAAAATGATGTGATTTTCTATGGTCAGAAAGTCGGGTCGTTTCAATACACAAAACTATAGTCTCGGATGAGACTACACACAAAATTATAATCTCGGATGAGACTATACAACATAGTAATCAACATTTATTAAAAGAAGAAATCTCATTAAACTCCATCAAAATAAATTTCCAAATTCACAATTGAATTCGAAACAGCGGTACACAAAAATCTAGGAATCATTAAGATAACTAGAAAACCAGCATTCACAAAATCTAGAAATCAAAATAAGATAACTAGAAAATCAGCATAAAAGATGGATCGATCCCAGCAGATGGCGAGTTTTAGCTACGCCGCACGTGCATCTCATATGGCCTAAGCCTACCAAGTACTATAATTTTTGGCGCCCAACAAATGACCCAAAGGTCCAACATATGACATGAAGGTCCAACTTATGACCCGAAGGTCTAGTACTGGTAATTGACCCGAAGATCCATTATATGACCCGAAGGTCCAGCATAGTGGCTCGAAAGCCCAAAAAAATAATCAAAATCATCAAACAACAAATATTTCAATTAACGAGTCCGAAATTAACCGAATTAGTAAAAGTCTGATTCCATACTCCGCACTTTTGCTAAATCGTTTAAATCTCTTCATCGTTTCCTTGAAAGTGCAAAATTGTGTATTTTATATAAATAACATCTCACGTTCTCAAACGGACAAGTCCGGAATTAAGCAAATCGATAAAAGTAAGGGTTCATAGTCCTCAATTTTGCTGAAGCGTTTAAATCGCTTCCTTATTCTTTTGAAAGTGCAAACTGTAAAAATTTTGGGAAACAATTTTATTTGAAAACAGTTTGAAAACACGTGATTAAAGCAGCAACATCTGTAGCAATTTCAGTGAAGAAATTGCGCTTCACAAAGCACCGTAAAAACGGATATCAAATCAGCATTGCGGGATAACCGCTTGAAAATTCTCTTTAAAATTGACGGTTACTGAAGTTAAAACAACAGTAATTTTTATTCGTCAAAAATGCAATCAAAACAACACTCTTCAAAAATATAACACCGGAGTAAAAATCCGTTATAAAAATAATGGCAACGAAATACATTTTAAAATCAAACACCGTTTCAACGTAAATTTAACAATAGATTGAACTACTATATATTCATCAAAATATTGCACAGTCTGGCCATATACATGTGCACAACAATATACATGTCTGCACACTATAATATGGAGGTACATCGAAATTAGAAAAGTAAAATGTGACTTGGAGCCTGGTTTTCACGCAATACACTTGCCCACATACAAGGAATTGTCAAAAATAATTGACCAGAAAAAAGTTTTCGTAATATATAACTTGAATACACGTACCTGTAACAAAGTTTTAAATGACTAGGCATAATTTTTGAGTATCTCATTCTTACGTGTAAGTGAGTTATAAATTATAAAGTTACCAGGCACACTATATTATAAAAGATACAATGCATCCTCTTCTACATGCTGAAACGTCAAAATTTTGTGAAAGAATTACTTGACTTGGATTTGTATTAGTGCAAAGCTTACATGCATGCAAAGATTCAAATTATTACACGAATGTAAGGGACGAACTGGCACTTGTTTCGTGTTCTATAAATTTGATGTAAAAATGTTTGCATGGAAATTTTTTTCGCCTAATCAACATATATGCGCACAGTGACCTGGACCAAATTATTACACCTATTTGTAAACACGATATGAAACGAAAAATGAAGGTCTGGCTATAATCATTTCACACACGCACTCTATATTCCTATACATGCACACTATAAATAGAAAGACCTGGCTCACGAACTATTTGCACTATTTACACGAATCAGGTTTTTACACAATGCACTAAATTTTGCATGCGGGTAATAGAAGAAAGAATATATGAGATCTGGAACTTGATGAATTTGCACGCAACTATTTCACGTGCAGATTGAAACCCAAAATACACATCTATTAGCATGCATAAAAAAATCATAACTTCTTGCGTGCATTTCGTGCACACGTAACCAAGCAAAAACCTGGACATCACTTGCGTGCTCAAAATGAATCAAACAAAAATGAGCGTACAATTTTTAGGCAAAATACTGAATAAATTAGAAATGTGAGTATAAAACTCACTAAATTTTTTTTCAAAATTGTTAGCAGCCGAGATTCAAAGGAAAGCAAAGTATTTGAGCGGCCATTAATGTTTCCCCCTAAGCTACTTGACAAGTTTGAAACCAAAAGAATTGTTGCCTCTGCTGATAGTGATGGAACAAAAGAAAGTTGTGGCTTCTAGAATAAATGATGGAACAAAAAGATGCTGGCCTCTTTCTTTTCTTTTAATATTTGTGTATAAGTCAAATAAAAATTATGTTTGTAGAAGTTTGTACAATGCATTTAAAGCTAAACGTGCTCACAAGAAGAAAAAGACTTAGCTAGCATATCAAATGATGAATTAAAAAATGTGTTCACTATTTGCTTTACCAAAATTCTAGTGACAGCAAGTTCAACTCTTGTTTAAAAATGGACCATTTTGTTTTTAAAATGAATGTGACAGCAAGCATAAAGTGTTCACTGATGCCTTAATTGCTTTAGTGACAGCAAGGTGTTTTTGTTTGCTTTTAAATGGACCATTTCTTGTTACACGTGAATGCATATTATCAATTTCAACTTAGCCTAGATATTTAACAACTGACTTTGCAAAATGATTTGCATTCTATTTTTTTTTCAAATTTTAATTCAAAAAAATTTTATTTTAAATTTTTATTACGACGGTGATAAAACAAGGTTGTTACATCCACCTTCCCTTTCTTTTATTCTTCCTTCTTTCTCCCTGTACACGTTTAAGAATGCCTCCCTCCTTTAACCCATGCAAACCAACAAGCCTCTCCCTTCCTCTTCACCACCCAAACCATGTGTGTACACACTTCCTCCAATATTGTCCATGCAAGCTTCCTACAATTATCCCATAAACAAGTACGTGAACACACACACACACACACACACACACACACACACACACACACACACACACACAGAGGGCGATATAGTTGCAAGGCCGAAATTTCCACCCTCCCTATCTCCCACTTAGCTCGATTATCTCGAGTACGATTTGAACGGAAATGTATATCTCCCTGTTCTCTACAACTTTCATGTTTACACCTTAGGCAAAACCCTAACAGAAGATAATTGAATTATTACATGAATGGGAAAGTGAAAATAATGGTTGCTGTTGGAATGAAATGTGTTCATTTTTCATTCTTTCCATGCATGCCCTTTCTATTTTTTTACATGTATTTTTTATGAATGTTGTGAATGTGAACATATATATAAATTATTTTACTTTAAAACTAAGTAAAGAAAATCTCACATGCATCCCTCATGTTAAAAAGAAACACAAACCCAAGATGTAGGCTTATGCACACACATGTTGTATAAATAAGTGTTCAAATTTGTCCATAAAATAACAATACGTTCAAGTTTTTTTACTTGTTTTTCCTTGTCTTAAAAACTAACAAGCTAAAAAGTCAACAGTTTAGGGGTAAACATGGCATGTATATTATTATTTTTTTAAAAGATTTGTGGTACCTCGCTACACAATAACACATTCACGTATGAGTCGCTAATGACAAAAGTAAAAAAAAACAGTCATTTACAACAATGCAACACGATCACAAAAAATTATAGAACACATTACTTATTTTATTCTGTGCAATTTCAAAAATACGATGTTTGCCGCAAAATGCGTGACGAAAAATTAATTATTTTTCATATTTAAAATTATGGAAAAATTCTGTAAATTAAATTAAAATACATCACCAAAATTCGAGCAATTATTCGAAACTTATATTTTATTCTAATTAACTTCAAATTCGAATATTTAAATAAATTAAGTATCCAAATTCGAAGACTCAAAATCACGGGTCGTTACAGATATAGTATTTAAAAAGTTCTCCGTTGAGGAATTCAATTTGATTTGACAATAGGGAAGTTGGAATAGAGAATCATAGTACCTTTTTCAATGCCCATATGAATTAGTAATCTTGCATATATAGCAAAGTTAGCTTAGAAGATAGCGGACATGCACAACAGATTCCATATTTCACTCTTACGAAGTTTGTGCATTACTTAGATGTGATTTTTACAACAGTTCAGATAAAAGATTAGAAATTGAACCTGAAGCCACAAGACCTTGTAGGCCTCATGTAGTGGAATAAAGTGCAAAGAAGTATACAAGGATTACCATAAAGGTTGTAAGGATTCAATGAATTGAGAATGAAGGTGATGTAATTCAAAGACCGAGGAGAGAATGATGACTATTATATTTGAAGCTTTTTTACTTGGTAAGGTTGCATTAGTTACCACTCTTATTATTCTACTTAATTGAATTGCAAGTAATATGCATAATAGGTGTTTGTGTCGACTGATTACTTTGCTTAGATGTAATGAATGTGTTTGCTTATTTGTTTGGTTATTTTTGTTTTACGTTGGAGTTTATATAGTGGAAAAATGTGATGACTTAATATTTTATATAGTAGGAGGTGGATAAAGTATTATATACATAAAGAAATGAACTTTAAATGGGCTAAAACTTCGGGACATATTGTAATTTTATATTTTTGACTCGTAGAATACATTGTTGACATTTTGGGCCAAATAAACTTATAATGATCATAACTTCTGATAGGAGCAGAATTTCAACCTGAAACCCATTCCAAATAAAAGATATGGTCGTTCCCATTTTGTAAGTGAAATAATAGCTTTTTGGCCTAGCCATTTAAGAGATACCAAAATTTTAGGTTAGAGAGTTTTTAGGTGGATTTTAGTAATTATACCGAAGTCTATATTAAGGTCTAGTTTATGTTTTTGGGAATTGTGCCAATCCCAAGATTTGGTGTAGTCCCAAATCACCTTTCTAAATTCCTAATAGCAGATCTAAATCTCTACTAATTGTCTTTCTTCCCAAATCCATCTTAAACCAAATTATTTTTGGTTAAAATGTTAGATTAGTGAGTAATTAATTTAGAGAACCATTAGAATATCAAAACAAAAATTTTGGGAGGAGATTACATGATTAATGTTGTACAGATTTTGATTCGCTTGATTTAGGACGTGCTTCGTAATTTACATCTACTAGTTCGTGGTTTATGATCCCTTATTATATTTGCAAATATGATTAAAAGTGTTTGGATCCAATTTTGATGATAAAATATTAATTTTTTGACTTGATTTGATTTTTAAACAATAAAATATCGTAGGTTGATGTTCCAAGTGCTTTAACTCATTTTTTTCATATAGTATGGATATGTTGAAGTATGATTAGGATTGCTAGTAATAATTTTATACTTAATTGGCTTGATATAGTGCTTTTGGTATGTTACTGTTGTTTTCATGCTATATTTTAATTGATAAAATTCTCATGCGTAGTGAAGCAGGTTGAGTCATTTCATGGGTGAGGATCTTCAAGTGTAGATGTAGAATATTTGACATAGTATCTGATTTGCTTTACATCAAGGAGTAAAGGTCCATGGTCATAGAACGAGATTTAATGGATTGAGTCCTAAACGTTTTGAGTTTGATTGTTACAATGAGGGATGCTTATATATCAAAGAGGCTAGAAAGAGTTTGATCAATACAAAATGGACAGGGAAGAAAAACTTAGCCAAATTTGATTATGGAAATTGATTGGCATTGATCCGTATCATTTTGGGACTTACTGAAATATTTTTTAGAGCTTGGTAGATTGATTGTAAGGAAAGTAGGATTATTTTGGTTGAGTGAATGGATCGGCACTGAACAATAATGATAGACATTAAGATCCATTAAGATGTTGAATCTGGGCATTTTTTTATTTTTGGTTAAATAATTTTGTGATTTTGGCTAAGTAGTTGGATTACTAATCGATGATGAATCCGTACAAAGCCCTACTATAGTGTTAAAGTAATATGGACTTTTAGGAGGAGCTAGTTGAAGCACTTGTGGATCATTTGAGTTGGAAAGTTATATATAATGGTGACTTGTGAGGTGGAACAAGGGGGAATTACTATAGTATATATATATCCCAAGGGATCGTTGATGAAACCAAAATTTTGGCATATGCTCTTAAAGAAGGTGTAGGTGGGGAAGTTCACTGTGAACCGTATTATATGATCTATATCCCTGGGCCTTACAATGATTTTTTAGCTCCAAGCTATCCATGTAGTGAAGGATTCAAGCATTTATTGAGCCATAACGTTAAGTAGTCATTAGCGATACTATATGGTCCTTTGAATTATCATATACCCAATGACATTGAGTATGGAAGTGCAAAATTGTGTAATAGTAGCTATTTTGCAAGGGGTGTCATATGATGTTGGTATTATGGATCCAATACCACGCTAGTTTGTACTTAGAAGAGAAGTATACCCTATATTGATGATAGTATATAAGCATATATCGTATTTATGTGCTGACTTATTATTCACATGAGCAATTCATGTATGAATTTGCTTACCTTATTTACAATATATCAAATCTATACTATACTATTATTAGTGAGTTGAATTTCAAGCTCACACAGGCCTCCTTGAAATTTGGCAAATGAACAGTCTCCAGGTGTATATATTATTATCTATGCTATATATTATTATTAGCAGATCAAGAGCGCAACTCAACCGTGACTGCTCCTCTTTCTCTTTCGTTCCTTCCATTTTTTCTTCTATTCTTACCGAAGACGATCGTTTAATTCTTCTCCCATTCCTCTTTTCTCACGTTAACCCTAAATCTTCATTTCCCAATATATAATCGTTGAATCATGTCGGCTTAGATTTACGTCCTTTCTTTCCCTTCGTCACAAATCGCTAAACCCTAACCCAAAAAGCATTGCTGCTCCGCTGAGTTTTGGTACTATCGAACAAAGAATCACAATATTATGAGGTATTATGAAATTAAGCTTTCGATATTTCATGCTCATTTCGTATAAAATTTTCATGTTTTATTTGATTGTAACAAGTTCTACTCATCTTTTTCTGATCGATTTTACAATTTCATTGCAATTGTCATACAATTGATTTAATTTCACTAATTTTACGTAATTTTTTTTGAAAATTTATACGGCTAGTTTGATTTTCCCTTTCATGTTAGTTGTCTGATAATTGATAGTTGTTTAAACTCCCTCAATAACACTTCCTTCGGTTCAACCATTACTTTTGAACTTTTGGGTTATAAATGCCCAAGGTACTATTGTCGTCTACTATTTGCTTCCAGTTTTAATGAAGTACCTGGCTAACAGTAATTTATAAATTGCTAGAAACTGTGTAATTGATCTCAAAGTGTAGCATATAACCTTATGCGATGTCCACCTTAAGGTGGTTGTAACGATGATATAATTTGGGGAAAAGGTATTCTAAAGCCTTTGAATCTAAAAGAATTCATATTTAGCACTGCTGAAAGTCATAATTTTGCATGCAGATTCGGACCATGCGTGGCGCAAAAAAAGCCGGTGTCATAGTAAACCTTGGCTCTGTAGTAGGTCTTTATCCAATTGTTCCTCATTCAATATATTCAGCAAGCAAAGGTACTATTATTCGCTCATTTCACTTATGTGCTTTGTCCAGATCAACGTTTCTCCTTGCAGTTTCACTTATAACTTTTCCTTTAATTTGATGACTTTGGTTTATGGAATAGAATATTTTCACATCTTTGAATAATTGCAGGTGGTGTGGTTTTGTTTACAAGGTTTCTTGCTCCGTTTGCTCTTGAAGGAATCTATGTTAATGTTCTTTGTCCAGAGGTTAATATATATTTTTTCTTTTTCTGTTTTACTTAGTTGTCTACCTTTGTTTTTTTTAAATATCATTGACTGAATCATTAGCTAGTAATGACAATGTTCCAAAAAAATAATGGTACTGTTTATTCAGGGAAATATTTCTAAATAAATAATTTTTGAATATTAATCAATGGTACCACTGAGATTCTATCTCAAATCTTCAAGACCAACAATCTAAAGCCGTACCACTGCAACAGTGATTGATTTTAGGTTTTCAATAATTGGTGAACAGGACAAAAAACATTATTATCTTCATAATGAACATAAAATATAGTCAGTAATCTCTTGCAAAATCTAAAAGTCAGTAATCCAATATGTAAGATTTTCCTCTATAAACGGTTCTAAACGAGGTGTATTTGATTTATCAATTTGCTCGAAAATTTGTATAAAAGTAACATCCCTTTTACCTTCTTGGTACATAATGAACATAAAATATAGTCCAGTCCCAAAGTGATTTTGCATAGCTGCACCCTATGTTAAATGAATGACCATTTTGATTATACCAAATGATTTTATTTTTAACAGATTATGATAGATGCGATACTGTAGTTCCAAGAATCAAATTAGAGCTTCTCTTTCATTACCCACAGATTTGAAAACAAGATAAAAAACAAATATTTACACAAAAATAGTATACAGTTCCTATCTTTTTAATGGAATAAAGTAACACGATTTTAATGGTGCCATAAATTTTTCTTTCTGTTGGTTCTTTGCTTTTCGTATTTTCTGTTTCACTGTCGCTTTTCGATGTTTTCGCATCTTATTTCTTTCACCCTCTTACTCGCATAGGAATGTTGTTTGTCATAAAATTTGATAATATTTTAATGTCTTTAAAGTTATTTGATGTCTTTCTCCTTCAGATTTTATTCTTATGGATTTTGAGGTGGTTCTGAAGCGATGATCAGTAACTATGCAGTGCATATTTGATGTAGCTCTGAATCTAAGATATTTGGATGTATTTATCACGACACTGTAACGGTACATTTCTTTTTTCGATGTAAACACATTATTTTCTTTCCCCACATAGTCAGATTATACTCTCTAATGAAATTTTTAATGTCCTTTCCGGTAATGAAAATTCTGTTGAATTTCTATTGATTTGAAAATTAATGCAATCATGTACATGTAAGATGTTAGGGTTCATTTGAAGTAGGTCGAATTAACGAATTTCTATGGATTTGATAATTCATAGTTTAAGGATTGAAACAAAGTAGAGAAAGCTTTCCAATTTCTGATATGATATTCCTCCAACTTCCTCTTAAAATAGTATAGAAAGTTGAAATTAAAATAGGGTATTTTGAGGGATTATAAATTTTTGTTATAACTCTAAACCTTATTGGAATTGATTTTTAATATAACCGTTCTGAAAAAATACCCATTTTTCCACATATTCAGCCATTTTATTTTGCTAGCTTAGTAATTTACATGCTTAAGAAATAAGCGTATTGTCTATATCCTATTTTGAATTGAAGACATTTGTGATTAAGTTTGATAATGGATCCAAAATATGTGTTGTCGTTTTGTATTGTAACAACTAATATGAGTCGCTCAATGGGCGGGTATAGATACTTAGTATCGTATTTGCATTTGTCTCTAAAATCATTCACAAATATCAGATGTCTATATCTGCAAACAGTGGATGGATATCAGATTTTGGTCAATCTACTGACATTGATAAATCTAAATGCATAAAAGGAAATTTTAGATTCAATTTAAAACCTTTTTAATATCAATACATGTAAAATTACAAGAAACATAAATATATAATGACAAAAAAGTGTTGAAAACAAACATTCATTCATGTGTACACATTTTATAAGCTATTAACTCGATAATGCAATAAATGTTGACTAATCTATGTGCTAAAATACTTAATGTACCAAATGAATGGATTATATACATTATTTAATAAATATAAATGTACCTAGATGTGGAGAACTGTGCCTGTGTTCCATGTCTTCACTTTTATCGCCTTCTTGGATTCCATGTCATCAATCGATGGTGAATAGATGCTCGATTGGGGAACTATCTGTATGCAATCCAGCCTTTTATCCCCTACTAAATAAGTTCTCTTTGTTTTTTACTCTTTTTCCCAATTGCGTTGTTATCCATGAGATTACGCAAAAGGCTATGAGTTGAAAATGGAGGAGGCTGATGTTGCTCCTTGGAATTCTAGGGATTTAGGTTATCAGATATACTATTCTTTTTTACCATAGCAGATGTTATTGGCTAGCTTTATTAATTGAAACTGATATTAATTGGTTAAAGTGGGGATTGATCTTAAATAATTCAAATAAAATGTACCTTAAATAGTTATATATCAAAGCTATAAAATTTGAGATTCTCAAATTTTCAATTAGAAGTTTTGATGATGTCTTTGATAGGTTGTGCACCATTAGTAAAAGAGCAAAGACATTTGATCCTTTTATGAGCATATGTCACAGTAATATTTCAATAAAAATACTCTAATATACATGCACGCGCCTTTCTAGACCTTACTGTATATCACCTATCTACAACGAAGAATGAGAGTCATTCACAATACGCTTCACACTGGTATGAAAGAGTCTGTTTCATATTGATGGTATAAAATGGTTTAGGAAAAACTAAAGATATGATGAAAAAAAAGTGATATCTAAGAAGCTTTAATGTGCGAATCATAGGTGTGTTCTATCATGATACATGATCAAGAAACCATTTGACGATGGCTTACGTTAACAATCGATATGGCATGTGATATTTCAATACATGTGATGGCTAGCCTATAGCCTGTAGATAACTAAGAAGGAACAATTTTAATGTACAATGGTAGCAGGGAAAGAAACAAAAGTAGGGAAACCATTCTCAAGTTTAACTATAAGAATAGAAGGCTTAAATATTGATGGTCAGAGATTTCTTCGTGAATCGTTTAAAACTTTTATAATGGTTATGGTGAAAAATTTCCACAGGTGGAGTTGTTTTAAAATAATAGGAGGTTAATGTGAGATAAATTTAATATGCACTGACACGATAAATGCATTTAGGTTGCATCAGTTATAGAATAACCTGAAGTATAGAGGTTGTTTGTATATATATACTACATACATTGTACATGATTATCATGAGCAACAGCTTAAGGGATATTTTAAGACATGTAATTATTTTTCCAGTTTTGTCTGGTAGTATAAACAAATAAACGGTTACTTAAACGGTTATCATTTTGTTCATTTAGATAATAATATTGTTCAAAAATAAGAATGAACTCATGCCATTTTTTTAAAAATTACAATGCTCTTCTGACATCGATAAATCCAGCAATGCGTAGTTTCATTCGTGGTTATTCGTGATTATTTAATAATTGATCATTTCATAGGGTGCATAATATTTAATTAGCTATTGCTCATTCTACATTTTCCACCACTGCACACTAACTCATACTGTATTACCCAAGTTGAATATGATGTTGCTGATGTAACTTGCAAAAGATTGTTGTAGCATGCCCAAGTGATCACTTTGTTGGTAGCTGGAATTATATGGCTTCATAAATTGTTTCATTGTGTGTACGTTTAAAATTCGACAAGTATGCTTACTGTAGGAGAATTGATTACATTAGTGCTTTCAGCTGTAAGCTCTAGAAATAAACCCTTTAACATTGTTAAATGTTTAAACATGAATTTTTATTTTAGAAATAGTACACACATCTGCCCTATTGACATCATAACATGTTCTGTTGTACCTCTCTATTTAGCATTAGTTAATGACGTGCTCTGTGATTTCACTTTTCAAAATTTAAGTTCAGTTGTGATATGTTAGGTTCTCATATTCATCTTTTTCATGCTGCTCGGCATACGCAAGCAACTTCGTCAGGTTCTAATGTCAGTTTCATTCCTGCTCAGGCATACCATTCTGCTTACCATTGACACATGACACTAAATTTGTGACAACAATTCATAGATGGTTCCATGAGATATTTTACGTTTCCAATTTCTAATCTATAAAGTAACGGTACAATTGAAGGTGTTTTTGTAAGAAAAGTACGTTCCACAACGTATGTAACTATAGCCCGTATGCGTAGCACGGGTTCGCACTAGTTTATATTTAATTTTGAGGCTTGTAGATTACTCGTACAAAACTGTTGTTTGAACTTAGGTTATTTGTATTGCTTCTTATATTCTTGGATACTCTCAAATATGTAGACTAAAAGAAAGGTATGTCGATTGTCCATAGAGCCGTGAGGATGAAGTACGAGGCTTGCACTTTCTTACGTTATTTATATTTAGCTACTTTCACTTATTTTCATTATGTAGTGCTATTTAGTTACTATCATTTATCTTATGTATAAGTATAGTTTTTATTTATATTTTATATGATGTACTAGAGATGCATAAAGACTTATGTTATGCTTTGTTTAATCTAATGAACCTATGCTGCGCTTTGGTTATGTTTTGATTCGTTTGATTATGCTATGGTTCAGCTTTTTTTATAACTATGTTGATATTAAATATTGTTTATGCATTGTGAGATAGATTCCAGGTTGTGGATTGATCAATCAGTTTTACCTGTGATGGTTTCCATCAATCGATCGGGTAACTCTACAGTGCATCATTACAATTTTATATTGGAATTTAGGTACTGAAGGTGGAGGGAGATCATCAAAGGTATGATCCACCAAGTGGAAAAAATTTCCCACAAACTCCTAATAATAATGGTGATATCAAGACAAGGAAAATAGAAGAGAAATTAGGCTAAGTCCATGAATCAGTGTCGATTCCCACTGTAAAGTCACTTTTCAATAAATCACTTAAAGAACAAGCTTAGAGATATCAAATGAAGATAGTATTGAGGAATAAAGCAACAAGGCTCAAGGAATAAAAGAAAATACAAGAAGTGGACCAAGTCCATGGACTTGTGCCAATCCACATATGGATCCCCTGTACCATTCATAGATTCCTTTAGACTTGGTTGATTTCTTTCTTAATATCTTAAATTTAGCAATTTGATAATTTCTACTATGATTTGATGACTCCAAGTCCTAATTACAGACTACTCCAGGTATATATAAGAGGCAAGTGGAGGTACTTTTTAATTTTGCTTATTCGTTCCTAGTGAAAACTCTATCTTTACCATTCTTAGGATTGAATCTATATTTTTACATATAATCTTGGTACATACATAGTATTATAAATAATGATGTAGGCATAGCCGAACCACTATAAAAAATTATGATCTCATGGTTTTCTTACTTTACTTCTTCTATTTTCAAATTTAATATTGATTTGACGTTTATAGTTACAATTCTTCAACATAGGATTGAAATCTATAAGAAAAACTATAATTGGGAGTGTTTGTTTAATATTTTGGAATACAACACTTACTATAGATAAATATCCAAGAAGTAGTGGAAGACTTGTCAAAAATTCGAATAAATTGATATATCAATATTAATCCATCTACGGATTCGTATCTCCACAAAATAGTTATCCCTCCCTAATTTTTGTTAAATGATGTTTCTCAATTCTAGAGCCGATCCTTTATTAATATGTCTTAGCTTTACATCTTATACATCCATAGAGAATAAAGACATAATGGAGGAAGTAGTTGTTACGTAATGATCCAACCATGGAGCAGAGTCGAACCGTAGACTTAACAATTTTCCCCATTTTCTTCCAGTTGTTCTTCATACTTCAATTGTCTTTGAGTTTTTCTATAGTTATTGTTGTTTAGCACAATGTTAAATTGATGAACACTCATGTAAAGTGAAACATGGTTGATGCATTCTATGGGTAAGGATCTTCGAGTAAAACATCATGAATTTTTCCATTAGTAGCTACATTGTATATTCAAATACAAACATATATAATCAAATCAATATCTTAATTATGTAACTGAGAGATCATCTAATTTTTATATTTTTTTCAATATAAATTCTTTATGGAGTTAAAATAAAAATAAAGATTAACCGATCATCTGATGTATTTAAGAAATGAAAAGATAACTTCAAAACCATAAGACATAGAGAATCATTATAAGTTATAAGCATTTGGTTAAGATACTAACCTTTATATGCACGAAATCATCTTATCATTTAATATTCCTTCAACATAAATTCATATAATTATACTCCGGAAATCAAAACGTCATTACCATTATGCAAAAAATCAAAGATAAAATTTCAAATATGCATTTTTTGTTACTTTTTTTTACTCCAACAAATCATATGATTCACACTCATTAAAATGGAAGGTATGGGAAAATGAACTTCTTAACCGGTGAAAAATGTTTTAAAATCTAAAATAAAGGGAACATACCTTGTAAAAATACCCTATTAGCAAAACTACTGAATTTCTCTCTGCCATTTATATGTCCTACAAATGGATTAAGTGATGAAAATTAAAGGGATCGTTTGAGAAGTTATTGAAAAAAGAAGAATAGTTTCCATGTGGCAACTTATTTAGCATATTTTCTTGTAGCTGCAATAAATGGAATGTCATGGAAAATATTATTCTAACTGTTACGTGGGTATTGCTGTTACACTCACCATTGGGTTCCACATGCAACATAATTAGTGGAACCTATAACAAGATGAGGCATCATATATATTTCATTATTCTATTGAAAGTCTTTTCCAGGTAAAGTATTGCACTATGTAAAAACTAACTATTACTATACTTAACACGTTTCAAGTGAAGAGAGACATTGATCAGCAAAACCCACCAATTTAGTGGGACCTACTTCATATTTTACATCGTTCATTACCTTTCATCTATTGTAGTGGAATTTGTGTTAAAATATTGCAGGTATAGAAAACCAAATGGGTAATACTATAGGTGAACTACATTCATTCATAATGTGATTCATTTGGAACAATCAAAAACACTAAGATTCTAGGTATACAATAATAAAAATAATGATAAAATTCAACCAAAACATATTGTTGTATACGAGAAAGTTAATATAAGAAATTGAACATCATTAACTTTATGAACTAATATATATATATATATATTGTGTGTATGTGTGTGCGCTAATATATTATGTAGCTTTAGTTTATTAGACGAGCTAGGCAATTAATGATTTATATCTAATTCATATACAGTAAGCACAAGTTGAAACTTTTAAATGTTGTTACAAAGATAGTCTGCCTCATTTGCTTTGCAAGTCTCATCCAAAAAAAATTAAAATAATTAATCATACGAAAATTAATTTTTTTTATGGATAGTCGATAATAATAAAAAAATAAAGAAAATTATTTTGGCATCCCAAGATAAAGGAAATCAAATCACATATTCATTTTATAATTTAAAAATCATTCACCAAATCATCTTACAATTATAGTGTACAAGCCAAAATTTGATGATAATTTTGTATAAGAACCTAACATAAGTTTCAATTATATGTCTAATTTTGTTACATTTAAAATACTAATAAATATTTAATGTATAGTGAGCATATGACCACTATGAGATAGTAAGAAAACTGGAAACAATCAATATGAAAGGTGTTGGAAAATAAACTTATCTTTTGGAGAATTCATTTGGAATCCTAAAAAAAGAACTTATTTTCCAAACTTCGCATTGTTAATATCTAGATATATATCTTTTTCTTGTATGACCTACATAAATAATAGAACGTGGAAATTGAGGATAACATTTGATAGTTCCTAGAGAAGGGAAGAGTGATTTCAATAGAGTGGGTAATTAATGCTTGCATTTTGCAAGTACAACAATTGAATCTTCATAGAAAACACTAACCCTTATGTAAGCGTTGCTACTATGCTCGTCAACAGATTTTACATGCAAATTAAAGTACTTAGAGTGGCTCAACGCTAAGATGGGATCTACTACCTGTTTCAGCATGTCGAAGGGATTCTTCTTAAATAAACTATTGCATACGTAAGAGGCTACTACTCCATGGGACCTACCACTTAGGTGGGACCTACTATACATTTCATGCTTGTGACTTCTTCTCTAATTCAAAGTATTTGTGTTAAAATATTGTAAGTATAGGATATTTTTATATACGAGGTTCTAAATAAATTATATTCTTTTATTATAAGATTCATTTGCAAAAATCATGGCCTTAACATTACAAACTCTTTATCTAGTAATTAATATTGTAATAAATTTTGAATAAAATTGCTATCTTGTGCTAAAACTACAAGATAAATCATTTAACAAAGTTAGCTTCTATTTGATAATATGCATATATCATTGCTAATATATTAAATGAACATCATTTAATACCCCAGTAATGTCGGTAAAGATACATAAATCATTCATATCAAAATAATCCTAAATTGAATTTTTACTGTATTTGTTTACAACAATGTTAAATGGTTTTTATTCTTTAGGTTTTATCCAATGAAAAGATTGAATATAGTCATATATAATAAAATTAATTTCTTATCATATATCTAAGAAATAAAAAAAAATTCCCCTAATGTATAGAAAAATATTTAAATATTAAATTTATAGTTAAGATATTGAACTTTATATTCATAAATTCATCTTACCACATAATTGTCACTAGCTATACCATCGCCTGGTTATGGTTCATAAATCCAAACTTGATAACAATTTTGTAGAAGCTTCTACTCATAAATAGTAAAATTCTTGTTGGGTATAGACCATGACGAGAGGGTGAGAAAACTAGAAACAATCAGAATGGGAGGTATTGGAAAAGAATTAAGCTTGCTTTTTGTTTAAAATATTTTAAAACATAAAACTTTGAGAACCTAGTTTTCCAAACATCCCATTCTCAAAATGTCTAGATTTCTCTCTTCCTTTCATGAGGCCTAAAAAAGAAGAAGTGGTGATAATTGAAGAGAATAAGTGAGAATTTATAGTGAATGGAAGAGTGACTTCCACGAAACTACCTTTCACATGGTCCTTGCAAGTTCATTAACTGAAATGTTAGAAGAGCATTTTTGTTGTGCTCACAGATTGATTTTACACGCAATGTATGAATTTAGTGGAGCCCACAACAAAGATAAAGACAATATATTGAACTATTCATGTGAGGTTCGGTTTTTCATATCATAATGCTCTATGTAAAGCTAGGTGTCACTACACTAAACTAATGTTCAAGTGGAGAGAAACTGTTTAGTGGGACCGACCACTTTAATGGAACCGACTACATATTTTACTTTGCTTATGTCATATCTTTTGGTAAAGTAGTTCTTTTAAACATTTATATATATGGGAAACTGTAAATATAAATTTATAAATAAAAAAATCATTCTCTTTTATAATAGGATTAATTTGAAAAAATCAAAATAATGAGATTTGAATTTTTTTTTTCTATGTCCAGTAAAAAAAGTAGTAAATTATTTTGAAGAAACCGTAATATCTTACCCAAGAAAGTAAGACAATCAACTGAAAAATTAGTTCCCACATAATAATGTACATATATTATTACTAATATTTTCATTACTTTGGTTTAATGACTAAATTTGATCATCAAAGATATTTATCAATTTAGTATCTAACGAGACTTAACTAAATATTATTATATTTTTATGATGATATTTAATCTCACTTGTTTTCCAGATTCCTTTAAAACAAAAACAAAAACTATGACTTACTCTACTTAAATTTTCACATTTAGTGAGTTTAGTTCATTTTCCTTATACTTGATATAACAACAACAAAGCCATTATTCCAAAACAAGTTGGGGTCGGCCAAAGATGGAACAAAAACTAAATGAAAAAAGTAATTTAAAGGTTATAACAATAATAATAACAATAGCAATAATAAAATTAAGTCAAATAGGTAACTTAACAATAATAGTAACTACGTAAAATAAAGACAGAAATACATATGCATGTAAAAAAATAAAAATACATAAAAAAATAAATAATAAAAAAATATAAAATAAATATAAAATATAAATTAAAATAAAATAAAATGATGATAACATTACAAATATTAATAACGGTGCTGATAGTAACATTGATCAAAGACCAAACACTATGTCTTAGGCTCTTTTCCCCTAATCCTATAATCTAAAACTAATAAGACTCATAAGTCATAGTTTTGGTATGTGGATCGCTAACTTTCACGCGCTCCTATCCGTTACAAGCTCTTCAGCTATATTCCAACCCTTCAAGTCCCTTCTAACAACTCCCTCCCATGTCAACTTTGGTTGACATCAACCTCTCTTTGAGGAAACGACACGGCCTATAATTCCAACGCACGCAGGTACCTCGGGCGGCCTTCGTTGGAGATGTCCAAACCATCTTAAGCGATGTTGAATTAGTTTCTCCTCAATTGGTGCAACTCCAAGTTTTTCACGTATATCCTCATTTCTAATCCAGTCTCTTCTTGTATGACCACAACTCTATCGTAGCATACGAATCTCTCCTATGCTTATCTTCTAATCATGTTGGTTTTAGTAGGTCAACATTCGACACTATATAACATCGTAGGCCTAATTGCCATTCTATAGAACTTTCCTTTAAGCTTTTGTAGGACTTTCTTATCACAGAGAACGCCAAATGCTTGCCGCCACTTCACCCATCCCACTCAAATTTGAAAAATAACATCTTCATTAATCTCACCATTATACTGCAACATTGATCCTAAATATCGAAAGGATTCATTTTTAAGAACTATTTGTCCGACTAGAATAACATCTCCATCCTCTGACCTGACAACGCTGAACTCGCACTTCATATACTCTTTTTAGTTCTACTAAGCTTGAATCCCTTAAATTCTAAAGTCTATGTCCACACTGTGAGTTGTCTATTAACCCCAATCCTACTATCAACGATTAGCACAACATCATCAGCAAGTAGCATACACCAAGGAATCTCCCCTTTTATACTCTTCTTAACCTCATCCATCACTAGGGAAAAATGTAGGGTCTCAAAGCTGACCCTTGATGTAATCCTATGTTAACGGGAAGTCACTGGTTACACCATCGCATGCTCAGGCACTAGTCACAACATCGTCGTACATATCCTTGATAAGGGTAATGTACTTTGTTAGGACTCTTTTCTTTTCCAGAGCCCACCACATCACCTTTCGTGGTACTTTGTCATAAGCTTTCTCCAAATTGACGAAAACCATGTGTAAATCCTTCTTTTGCTCCTTAAACCTCTCCATAAGTTGTCTTATTAAGAAAATAGCCTCTGTGGTCGACATCACAGGCATGAAACCATATTGGTCTTTGAAACGCTTATCATTCTTCTTAATCGACGTTTGATGACCCACTCCCATATCTTCATCGTATGACTCACAAGCTTAATTCCTCTGTAATTTGTGTAACTTTGTATATCTCCTTTATTCTTAAAAATTGGAACTAATATGCTTCTCCTCCACTCATCTGGCATCTTGTTTGATTTGAAAAAATTATTGAACAACTTAGTTAACCAAGCTATCCCTGCATCTTCAAGGCATCTCCACACCTCAATGGGGATGCCATCCGGCCCCAATGCCTTGTCTACTTTCATCCGTTTTAGCACCTCCTTTACCTCGGATTCATGAATTCTCCGTAAAAAATGTCTACTGATTTCATCAAAAGAGTCTTCTATCTCGATCAAAAAGCTATCATCTTCTTCATTAAATAGCTTGTCGAAGTAATCTCTCCATCTATTTTTTATCTCATCATCCTTCACCAAAAGTACGTTGTTATCATCTTTGAGGCATTTAACTTGATTGAAGTCTCTTGATAGTAGGAAAAAAATACTTCTTCAATTATGAATTTCCATATTAAAATTTAATAACTTGAATAAATTCTTAATATTTTCTAGTTTATAACTTTCTAAATTAAAGATTTTATGACAATTTTTTTATTCTTGATACCCTTAGAAACAATAACGATTGAATGAGTATATAGTGGAAAAAATAAGTAATGGATTGGGCCGAACCAATTCCATCCGTGGATTGAGTGTGTAACAATAGGTCTGGGGATTGAATTCCCTTGTTATAATTAACCTTATTCCAAACAAGATTTCCAATATTTCCAAAACTAAAAGCTACGTGAAATGTCCATAAGGTTATACTGTCTCATTCCATCTTACTCTAAAATCTGCTTCAACAATGCAAATTTAATTCCTTCAAACTCTAATTACTAAGCATTATGGATCAAGCTATGTAAATTATTTTTTCTTCAGGCTCAGTTTGGATTTTGATTTGTGATACAAAATCACATTTAGAAGAAAACAACTATAATATAAGAAAAACTCGTATTTGGACCTACTAGAAAACAATATTGCATGTATAATATGCATAAAATAATTAAAGAGAAGGTTTTATTCTCTTAAATTAGATTTGAAAATTTATTTGTTCCATATAAATGGTTATTTTTGCTCCAACTAATTTGTTGTTATAAATAGAGGTAGCAATTTCGTTTTAGGTCACGGCCATTCTTTTAGGGTTATCAAATTGAGATTGGTTCCCAATTTAGGGTTTGTTGTAATACTTTATTGAACTGAATTAAATTACTTTGGAGGATTTGACTTGTGTTGTAACGACCCGCCTTTTTGGGCAGTTTAAACCGACGATCAAATACACATGCCGATTCCAAACCATTCAAAAGGGCAGATGGTTATTGGGGTAAATAAGAAAAGAAAGGGAAGGGAAATAAAGGAAATGAAATAACACAGAATCTTGCAGCGGAACGATAAATATAATAGTCAAATAAACAGTTCATGAAGCTGTTTATAATACTTTGATCATTATTTATACAACATTAATCAGAGTTATACATATACAGTAGAACAAATAAAATAATACAGCGGATAGCATGATGCAAAGGTAATAATAGTAATAGTATACCAAATCTTCGTCTTCGTCCTCCAGAATAGATCTTCAAAAATCTGAAAACTCAAGACTGACCCAAGCGTAATGAAAAGACAAAACACTCGAGTCGGGACTAAAATATCCTTATGAAAGTTAAATCAATCGTAAATAAATATGAGTGTAACGGCGTTAGAGATGTTTACGGGGTTTGACATCTCATATCCAGTGTCAACGTGCGTGCAATAACTCAAGAGATGTTACGGGATTTTCCATCTCTCAAGGATTCGTTATACTATCTACTAGGAAGTAACGTACGCTAAGTAGATAATGTCTATCAGTAATATAAAGTATCAAAATAGCGTTAAGGCGCTACCATAATCCCCCTTAACACGTTTTATAATGTCATAGTCTATACAGCACCGTAAGCCCCACCATAAAATGGTGGTTATCAGAGGGTACCCCATAGGTATAACACAAAACCAAACGTACTGGTCGCGAATAGGATAATCAGTATGACAAGGTACAGGAGGTGATACCAACTAGGATACTAGTAGTTGCGTGATCCGGACTGATGTTGAGCATAGCCAGCAGCTACCCCAACACCGCGAAACAACACTCCCAAATCAAGGGGTGCACCCAAATCGAATCACAAATGTAATAGAAATGGTATCGAAGAAGCGTGTCCGCTAGAGGTGGCGAACCTCAATGGCCCGACGCGGCTCCTATTTTAGTCATGTCAGGGGTCATCCAATATCGTTCTCTTTCTTCAGTCAACGCGTTCACCAAATCATCCACTTTATTCTGGATCAACACTCCGCGTATAATAGTTATTAAAGTGGTGTTCGGTATCGACAGAGAGTATGTCCATATCCGATCCCGGTCTCTTTAACAACTACGTATAATTACACCGTTGGCTCTTTTACATTTCAAATCAATTCATAATTGATATCAAAATATCATATTCGCTTCAAAAAATCATATCCATTTCAAATATCATCGCATCTATTTAAAATGTAAGGTTCCATTTCAAAAATCATTTTTCGCCTCAATATCTCATTTCGATTTCCAAAATCATTTCGAATTTCACTTTAGGTTGCAACTTCATTTAACCCAATTCGTATTTAATTCAAGATTTAAATACAAACATTTCACCTTATTGACCAGCTTAGAATTTTAGAAAATAGTTTTAAGGAGTTTAAAAGTAGTTTTAATTAATTAAAATAGTTAAAATACTTAAAATCTTAAAATGGATTTGAAATAGATAAATTAGTTTAAAATAATTTAAATCGGGTTAAGGAGATTTGAAATAGATTAAAATAGTTTAAGTATTCAAAATGGTTTATATAACTGAATAATTTGGAAAACAAAATAAAACAGCTTCAAAACCAAACATTTCAATTATAACTTCTCAATTCAAATCAATTTCAATTTCCATTCTACCGATTCAATTTCGATTTCAATTCAAATCAATGTCAACTTTGACTTCAAATCAATTCGATTCTATATTCATCTCCAATTAATTCAATTACAATTTATATCGATTTGGAGCTTGATTTTTCAAAATATCAATTTATAACACTTAACAAAATTTTCCTTTAATATTCAAATTCAAATCCAAATTTCAAATATGATTCAATTCCAAATTTCAAATATGATTCAATTCCAAATTTCTAATATGATTCAATTTCAAGCTCAATTTCAAAATATCATTTTTGTATCACTTTTACTTAGTAATATTCAAAGCTCGAAATAATGTTCAATCTTTAAACAAATAAATTTTGAAATACAGTCATATCCCAAATTTTTTTATCTCAAAGTCTCAACTTAAATTATTTAGCAATTTCCTTTAACCAAAATTTATTTCAACATTCCAAACTCAAATTTTCGATAAATTCGATTTCTATAAATTGATTTTACTTGTAACTTTTAAATCAAAACATTTAAATAAATTCCAAATCGACAATTTTAAAAATTATTAATTTAGCCAATCCGGTGGCCGTATATAATTTTCTATCCTATGGCCAAGTGATTATTTATTTCAATTTAAATTCCAGGGATGAATATATATCACTTAAATTAAATCAAAGTATCATATGTATGCATAACAGAATATATATAAGCAAATAAACATCCAAACATTTAAATATCAACCAATAGCATCCATCGAACTACATCATCCAATAGGCAATACAATTCACGGTAATTTCATAGTTATCAATATTAGGTAATTTAATCGCAATTCAATTCTAATTTTAACTTGACCCTCAATTTGATTTTCAACGGTGAATTCAAATGACAATCTATACGACAATTAAATTTTATCAAACAACGACAAATAAAATTCATATCACTTCATAATATTAAACTTAACTAGCATAAAGATATTCAGTATGTTATGAGCGTTATAAAACACTCACCTTGGGGTTGTCGCCGAGACGTTCCGGTTTGGAACTAAAACTGGACGATGCCCAATTTTAGCTCAAATTTCAACCGTATCCAAATCCATCCAAACCAGTTTCATTTCGAAGCGCTCGTCATTACGATCGCAACGCAAAAAGTTTCGTTCCAATCGGACCTCGTATGAAAAAGTTATGCATTTTAAACATTTGCGAATTTAAATATATATATAAATATATACACATATTTTTTCAAACCCTACTTTCAAAATCAGCCCTCCATTTTCTCAACTGCAGATCTGGGCCCTTGCTTCCATCTTCTCCAAAACGTGAAAAGCACATACAATTTCAACCCATAGCCGCCGATGCTTAAGCTAATTATACGACCAACTCCGGCATCTTGAAGACGATCAGGTTACACCACTTCGAAGCCATCGCCTTACTCCACCTTCACCCCAAATAGCTCCAAGCTCGGCCTCATCCTCTGCCTCGAATTGCGTGAAAAACGCAGCTGCTACCATCGCGTTTTGCCGTCAATCCGTGGCTCCGTTCCCGATCTCCACCGTTGGATAGCTAGATCTTGATGCCCTCTACAACTTTGTAGTTGAGAGTTTTTGCTAATTTTTGATGGATTGAGAGGAAAATGAGGAAGAAGTTTCGAAATTTTCTGGCCATTGAAATGAAAGTGGCGGCTATCACCTTTTGACCTAGGGTTTTAGAAATTTGTGAATTATGAAGTCCTTTTATAGAAAAATACGCGACACTATTCATCCCGGATTTTCCGAACTTCGATTTACGTGCGGTAACCGGCGTTTCTAGGGTTTATCCCGCGTTCCGGACACAATGGAGCAGGTTTCGGAAGCTAATTCGATTGTATGTGTGAGTTACGGCAATAAACGATCGATTTGAAATTAAATCGGTTAATCAAATTTCTGTGCGTTTGGGCTCGCCCCGGACAAACGGTAAATCTGATTGACTCGAAATTTGAAACCTTACAATAATATGACATTACGGATCCGATGAAACTGGTTTCGTCGAAATCCGAGACTGTTTGAAAAAATGACTATTTTAACTCGTCAATTAAGTATTAAAATATTCAATTTTCACAAATTTACTTTTAATTCGATTTTAAAAGTTCTACAACATCATTCTAACTTTAATATGATAAAATAAAATTTTACATATCATTTTAATCATATTAAACCCGGTATTCAATTTCCCAATAAATTCCAATTTAAAATCTTATTAACTCTTTTATAATCCCGATATAACTTACATTCACTTTGGAAACCAATTTGAATCATATTAAATAAAATTTCAATTACTCACCCTATTTTCATATATTAAATTTCAATATCAACTTAATCATATCAAATTCGGAATTTAATTATTCAAACATTTGTAATATTAATTTTAATCAAAATTGATTATTATTAAATCACTATCTTTTGAAATATTCAAAACGAACTTATAAAATTTAAATTTTGAAACGAATTAAAATAATAGAACAACCATTTCCATTATACAGTTATTCAATTCCCATTATTCAATTATTCAATAAATTCCAAATATAAAATTTAAATAATTTCGATTATAAAATAATTCATTATCTTTTGGAATATTGAAATTGAACTTATAAGATTCAACTTCCAATTCACAATTTAGAACAATATTTTCATTTTACAGTTATTCAATTATTCAATAAGTTTTAAATATTTAATTTAAACAATTTACCTGTTCAATATTCAATATTTGATTTAAATAGATTTTACTTATCAATCAATTACCTTTGACTCCATATTATTTCAATTGATTTGGGATTCCATTCAATTCATAAATAATTAACTTAGATAAAATTTGTTGCATTTCATTCTAGTTATTATTACCATACATAAATTACAAAAAAAATTCTAACATTAAATCCCGAAATCTTATTAAATTAGCTATTTTAATTATCGAAAATTTACGGGTTGTTACACTCTCCCCCACTCAAAACTTTTCGTCCCCGAAAAGGAAAAAGAAGGGAAAAGGAACTAAGTATAGAATTCAACATTTGATATATTTTATTCAAAGTTTCCAACTTATAAAACAATGAAATTCCATTTATAAAGTCATAACTACGCTTCCACCAAGTAACTCCGAACGGCTTTCTAACTCTAAAAGTTAGTTAACAAAACAAGTTATAAAAATTCTAAAACTCGAAAATTTTCTAACACCCGAATTTACAAAAAAATTCGGCAGAGTCTCCTTTGCGCGGCTCGATCGAAAAATTTTACAATTCAATATTTAACACAAATATAACCAATATATATCAAATATACATCTCATCTCAATGATGAGGCATCCCATATCTGGGGAAACAACATATATATATATATCACCAATACCATATAAAACAATAAGCGTACCTTTTATTTAGCATTTATTAGCAATTTACTTACATTCTGCATTTAGCGCAGAAGCGAGCTCCACAACGAAGTGCAACCCCTTTGCTACCTACTAAAATGCTTAATAACTAAGTTAGAACCATGCATATAAAGATAGATCGATATACTTAGCCTACACAACATATATATAACATATTTAGCTTCAAAACTGAGATTCCAATTTCAGGACGGCAAACAAATCTTAATTTTAGGTCACATAACGATAAAATTAGGCAACAGAATCTAAACAAAAGTTGTTGCATTCATTTCAGGCTTTCTGGAATGTCCAAAATCATCGAATTCGGACCATACGTTCAAAAATTATGGCCGTTTTACTTAGAGGATACGGCTCAGCCTGGGCAATGAATTGTGCAGGTCAGCGACGTTCACCCGCGTTTTCGATCTTCCAAGCTACATCAAAACACAAAATACTTAAAACAAAAGTTTTAGCTTAAGTTCTTACCTTTCCAGAAAGTGCAAGATCATAAAAATCCGATAAACAAGTCAAAAGGTATGGCGAAATTACTAAGGGTATATGCTACTGATTTTACTTATTTTTACACAGGACAGCGAGTAACATTCAAGTTTTTAACCTAGTAGACGAAGGAATTTTCTCAAGACACTCTAAATAAAAGTTGTGCTATAGTTTCTAAGCTTTTCGAAAAGTCCAAGGTCGTCGAATTCCGTTCAGCAATTAAAAGTTATGGTTGTTTTCGTTTCAGCATATATTGGACAATTTTGGATTTTTCCCAAAATTTGCTTTTATTATTTCAAAGTACAAACCATCAAAACTTCAAATTTTCTAAAGAACAATCATAAACACAAAGTCATTTATTTTCTTATTCATCCATGCAATAGGTTTACATTCAATTTGTTTCTGATTTATTCAAGTTTGTTTCATTCACATTTTAAATTCAAGTCACTTTGCTTCAATTTAAATTGAATTCAATTATATTTAATTTCACTTTGCTTCAAATTTGAATTTAATTATTTTAAAATTTTGTTCCGTTTATTCAGTTCCATTAACACTAATGAATTCTACTTAATCAATTATCATCCATCTAACAACCAATGCATATCAAACATTAACATCCATCCAAAATCTACACTAAATCAATTATACATTTCCAAGTCAATTTTAATTTCGTACACTTCCAAGTTTATTGGCATTTAGTTATATTCAAAATTAATTCGTTTCCATTTACAAATTTTATATTTCATTAATTTTAAATTTTATTTATTCACTTATATATATCATTCATTTTACAGCTTAAATTTCTTTTATATTTACAACTATCAATAGATCTTCACATTTTATTATTCACTCTCACACTGGTATATTATTTCTCTACTTACCCTTATTAGCATTTAAACTTTTTAAGTATTTGGTAAGTTATAGTTATGCAAATAGAATGTAGTTAAACAACATACAACTTCTTTTCATTTAAAGTTGAATTTTCAATTAATTAATTCTTAAGTCATTACTTAAATTTCACTATAATTTAATTTCACATTTACATTCACATATAGTATTTCCATTTTATATTAACATAATTGTGAATCACCTTTAAATATTAATTTAAATTCCAATTATTTACTAATAATTTTATTTATATTTGCAAACCATTAATTAAATGCATATTTCATTATTCAAACCTATACTTATATATTATCCAATTAACAATTCATATAACATTTTTGAACTTCTTAAATATTTTGGTAAGTTATATCTATGCTATAGAATGAAATTTAATACTATGCGAGTTTTACAGTTTCAATTTTATTTTAAGTTCATAATTTCCTAATTCTAAGGATTTCTACTTCAATTGATATTTTCACTTAGCTCTTAGGTTCATTTCTCATTTCACAATTCAGAAGTTCCTTAATGATTCAAGTCTAAATTCATTTCAATCATTTAAAAAAATCATTAATTATTAAAGGACTTGAGAATTCCAATCCCGGTTTCATTTCAAATCAAGTTTTGAAATAATATATACTTATATAATTTATATATCAAATCATACTATAGAGAATACAAAATAAAATAAAATTTGAATCAGACTCTCGAAAATAAACGCCGATGATGCATGCACTCATCACCGAAATCATTTTCTAGCGTCAAGAGAAGGGAATATAACACTTATCATTAAAAAAAAATCCTTCGAAAACAATTTCAACTCAATTATACTATCATATAATACTCATATTATATTTTTCAAATTCTTGTAAGTCAATTTCAAACACCAGAATTTAAATTCCCAAATCCAAGTTAAAATTCATTTATATTCATTATCAATTATGTTTACAAGATTTCATTTTCCTAAATCCATTGTTATTTAATCAATTGTTGTAAATATTGACTGATCAAACAATAACGATAATAATCTAATATTATCATCTCCTAACAATCAATTCAATCAAAATGAATAAATATTCAATAATTCTTTTATATAAAATATATTCCAAAACGATATTGTGTTGGTTTGTCCTATTCGAGTGTTTAGAAATTCCTATCGACGCCTTGGCGTCCCAAGTATCGACCAGAATCCATAAATACTCAACGGAACAAAGTTAACACAATATAAAACCATTTTATATCAAATAACAAGTACGCTCTCTCATATACACTCAACTCATTCATATAGTTTACCTCTATTTCAATGACTTATTCCCCACTAGAGCAAAGGTTTATCGCTAAACCAAGGCTCTGATACCAACTGTAACGACCCGCCTCTTCGGACAGTTTAAACAGACGATCAAATACACATGCCGATTCCAAACCATTCAAAAGGGCAGATGGTTATTGGGGTAAATAAGAAAAGAAAGGGAAGGGAAATAAAGAAAATGAAACAACACAGAATCTTGCAGCGGAACGATAAATATAATAGTCAAATAAACAGTTCATGAAGCTGTTTACAATACTTTGATCATTATTTATGCAACATTTATCAGAGTTATACATATACAATAGAACAAATAAAATAATGCAGCAGATAGCATGATGCAAAGGTAATAATAGTAATAATATACCAAATCTTCGTCTTCGTCCTCCAGAATAGATCTTCAAAAATCTGAAAACTCAGGACTGACCCGACATAATGAAAAGACAAAACACTCGAGTCAGGACTAAAATATCCTTATGAAAGTTAAATCAATCGTAAATAAATATGAGTGTAACGGCGTCAGAGATGTTTGCGGGGTTTGACATCACATATCCAGTGTCAACGTGCGTACAATAACTCAAGAGATGTTACGGGATTTTCCATCTCTTAAGCATCCGTTAAACTATCTACTAGGTAGTAATGTATGCTAAGTAGATAATGTCTATCAGTAATATAAAGTATCAAAATAGCGTTAAGGCGTTACCATAATCCCCCTTAACACGTTTTATAATGCCATAGTCTATACAGCACCGTAAGCCCCACCATAAACTGGTGGTTATCAGAGGGTACCCCATAGGTATAACACAAAACCAAACGTAGTGGTGGTGAATAGGATAATCAGTATGACAAGGTACATGAGGCGATACCAACTAGGATACTAGTAGTTGTGTGATCCGGACTGATGTTGAACATAGCCAGCAGCTACCCCAACACCGCGAAACAACACTCCCAAATCAAGGGGTGCACCTAAATCGAATCACAAATGTAATAGACATGGTATCGAAGAAGCGTGTCCGCTAGAGGTGGCGAACCCCAATGGCCCGGCGCGGCTCCTGTTTTAGTCATGTCAGGGGTCATCCAATATCGTTCTCTTTCTTCAGTCAACGCATTCACCAAATCATCCACTTCATTCTGGATCAACACTCCGCGTATAATAGTTATTAAAGTGGTGTTCGGTATCGACAGAGAGTATGTCCATATCTGATCCCGGTCTCTTTAATAACTACGTATTATTACACCGTTGGCTCTTTTACATTTCAAATCGATTCATAATTGATATTAAAATATCATATTCGCTTCAAAAAATCATATCCATTTCAAATATCATCGCATCTATTTAAAATGTAAGGTTCCGTTTCAAAAATCATTTTTCGCCTCAATATCTCATTTCGATTTCCAAAATCATTTCGAATTTCACTTTAGGTTGCAACTTCATTTAACCTAATTCGTATTTAAATTCAAGATTTAAATACAAACATTTCACCTTATTAACCAGCTTAGAATTTTAGAAAATAGTTTTAAGGAGTTTAAAAGTAGTTTTAATTAATTAAAATAGTTAAAATACTTAGAATCTTAAAATGGATTTGAAATAGATAAATTAGTTTAAAATAATTTAAATCGGGTTAAGTAGATTTAAAATAGATTAAAATAGTTTAAGTATTCAAAATGGTTTATATAACTGAGTAATTTGGAAAACAAAATAAAACAGCTTCAAAACCAAAACATTTCAATTATAACTTCTCAATTCAAATCAATTTCAATTTCCATTCTACGATTCAATTTAGATTTCAATTCAAATCAATGTCAACTTTGACTTCAAATCAATTCGATTCTATATTCATCTCCAATTAATTCAATTACAATTTATATCGATTTGGAGCTTGATTTTTCAAAATATCAATTTATAACACTTAACAAAATTTTCCTTTAATATTCAAATTCAAATCCAAATTTCAAATATGATTCAATTCCAAATTTCAAATATGATTCAATTCCAAATTTCTAATATGATTCAATTCCAAGCTCAATTTCAAAATATCATTTTTGTATCACTTTTACTTAGTAATATTCAAAGCTCGAAATAATGTTCAATCTTTAAACAAATAAATTTCGAAATACAATCATATCCCAAATTTTTTTATCTCAAAGTCTCAACTTAAATTATTTAACAATTTCCTTTAACCAAAATTTATTTCAACATTCCAAACTCAAATTTTCAATAAATTCGATTGCTATAAATTGATTTTACTTGTAACTTTTAAATCAAAACATTTAAATAAATTCCAAATCGACGATTTTAAAAATTATTAATTTAGCCAATCCGGAGTCCGTATATAATTTTCTATCCTACAGCCAAGTGATTATTTATTTCAATTTAAATGCCAGGGATGAATATATATCATTTAAATTAAATCACAGTATCATATGTATGCATAACAGAATATATATAAGCAAATAAACATCCAAACAATTAAATATCAACCAATAGCATCCATCGAACTACATCATCCAATAGGCAATACAATTCACGGCAATTTCATAGTTATCAATGTTAGGTAATTTAATCGCAATTCAATTCTAATTTTAACTTGACCGTCAATTTAATTTTCAACGGTGAATTCAAACGACAATCTATTCGACAATTAAATTTTATCAACCAACGACAAATAAAATTCATATCACTTCATAATATTAAACTTAACCAGCATAAAGATATTCAGTACGTTGTGAGCGTTATAAAACACTCACCTTGGGGTTGTCGCCGAGACGTTCCGGTTTGTAACTAAAACTGGACGATGCCCAATTTTAGCCCAAATTTCCACCGTATCCAAATCCATCCAAACCAGTTTCATTTCGAAGCTTTCGTCATTACGATCGCAATGCAAAAAGTTTCGTTCCAATCGGACCTCGTATGAAAAAGTTATGCATTTTAAATATTTGCGAATTTAAATATATATATATACACACACACACACACACATATTTTTTTTAAACCCTACTTTCAATCTCATCCCTCCATTTTCTCAACTGCAGATCTGGGCCCTTCCTTCCATCTTCTCCATAACGTGAAAAGCACGTACAATTTCAACCCATAGTCGCCGATGCTTAAGCTAATTATACGACCAACTCCGGCATCTTGAAGACGATCAGGTTACACCACTTCGAAGTCACCGCCTTACTCCACCTTCACCCCAAATAGCTCCAAGCTCGGCCTCATCCTCTGCCTCGAATTGCATGAAAAACGCAGCTGCTTCCATCGCGTTTTGCCGTCAATCCGTGGCTTCGTTTTCGATCTCCACCGTTGGATAGGTAGATCTTGATGCCCTCTGCAACTTTGTAGTTGAGAGTTTTTGCTAATTGTTGATGGAATGAGAGGAAAATGAGGAAGAAGTTTCGAAATTTTCTGGCCATTGAAATGAAAGTGGCGGCTATCACCTTTTGACCTAGGGTTTTAGAAATTTGTGAATTATGAAGTCCTTTTATAGAAAAATACGCGACACTATTCATCCCGGATTTTCCGAACTTCGATTTACGTGCGGTAACCGGCGTTTCTAGGGTTTATCCCACGTTCCGGACACAATGGAATAGGTTTCGGAAGCTAATTCGATTGTATGTGTGAGTTACGGCAATAAACGATCGATTTGAAATTAAATCGGTTAATCAAATTTCTGTGCGTTTGGGCTCGCCCCGGACAAACGGTAAATCCGATTGACTCGAAATTTGAAACCTTACAATAATATGACATTACGGATCCGATGAAACTAGTTTCGTCGAAATCCGAGACTATTTGAAAAAATGACTATTTTAACTCGTCAATTAAGTATTAAAATATTCAATTTTCACAAATTTACTTTTAATTCGATTTTAAAAGTTCTACAACATCATTCTAACTTTAATATGATAAAATAAAATTTTACATATCATTTTAATCATATTAAACCCGGTATTCAATTTCCCAATAAATTCCAATTTAAAATCTTATTAACTCTTTTATAATCCCGATATAACTTACATTCACTTTGGAAACCAGTTTGAATCATATTAAATCAAATTTCAATTATTCACTCTATTTTCATATATTAAATTTCAATATCAACTTAATCATATCAAATTCGAAATTTAATTATTCAACATTTGTAATATTAAATTTAATCAAATTTGATTATTCTTAAATCACTATCTTTTGAAATATTCAAAACGAACTTATAAAATTTAACTTTTGAAATGAATTAAAATAATAGAACAACCATTTCCATTATATGATTATTCAATTCCCATTATTAAATTATTCAATAAATTTCAAATATTAAATTTAAATAATTTTGATTATCCGATAATTCATTATCTTCTGGAATATTGAAATTGAACTTATAAGATTCAACTTTTAAAACCAATTCACAATTTAGAACACTATTTTCATTTTACAGTTATTCAATTATTCAATAAGTTTTAAATATTTAATTTAAACAATTTACCTGTTCAATATTCAATATTTGATTTAAATAGATTTTAGTTATCAATCAATTACCTTTGACTACATATTATTTCAATTGATTTGGGATTCCATTCAATTCATAAATAATTAACTTAGATAAAATTTGTTGCATTTCATTCTAATTATTATTACCATACATAAATTACAAATTTTTTTCTAACATTAAATCACGAAATCTTATTAAATTAGCTATTTTAATTATCGAAAATTTACGGGTCGTTACATGTGTTTTTCTTATTTTCTATACTTCTTTTCGCTTTTGAAATATAATTATATGGGAAACATAAGGATTGCTCTACATTTTTCGTCATTCTACTACACTCCAACTTCCATAGCCATTGCAATCGACCAATCATGATGCAAGAAGTGAGTTTTGGTCTATTTTAAGGTTTCAATTTGAAATATACCATACTATGATTATGCAAGTGATATTTTTTTGACTTAGTTTTCTCTAAGCAATTTTTTCGTAAAAATATTTCTAAATTTTATTTTTGTGTGTTAAGTTATCTTAAACTTGTTTGCGTTTATATTTATGTGCCATGTTAATGAATAGTCTTAGCTCGATTTATACGTTAATCACATCATACGGTGATTTATCTATTGTATTTGTACTTGTTAGTTTATCAAAAATATGATATGCTGTGATCATTATGTATGAACTGTTTTACATGTTTTATAAATTCAAAAATGATAGAGAACATAAAAGTAGTATACGATTTAGGCATAATTTTTGAGTTTACTTGAAAATGCTAATTGATATTTCTAGTTTAACATTAAACTTCGTATAATTTTCAAGGTTGGAAATTAGATTTTTTAAAGATCTTAATATATTTTATACAGTAAAAGTACTTCTATATTTAGTGAGAGCACTATATAATCTTAAGGCTCCTTCATGCAGAACAAAAATACTAATAAAAAGCATTACGCAGCAATTATGTCCTACTTATCCCAGATAAGTCTGACATAACATTTATGTTGGCATTCATTTGGAAAGTGTTTCCCTAATCCAAAAAGGAGCGGGAATGGGGTATGTTATCCACATATTTTTCAACTAACAAGTATGCTTGAGAAGCTATCAAGAAGAAAAGAAGTAACTAATTCCATAAGAAAGATTTGAAAACAATTAAAAGAAGAAGGTGTTGTGCCAATAGGTTTATAGCGGTACATTAATACTTCTAAGGCAATAACATATTGAGCTTCTAAAGAAGACACATCAAGCATGTAGATAATGGAAATGCCGAGCTTATAAGTGGACATGTCAAGCACTAAAATGTCAAGCCTATATCCGAAGGTAGAATCAAACTTATGGTGCAAAGATGATATTGAGCTTCTACAACTGTAGAAATGATGTCAAATCTCTATCACTGGAGGGATGGTGTTGAGCCTCGACAACCAAAAGGGTTATCAAGCATATAAAACAAAAGAGGGACAGCGAATCTCATGCAATTACAAGGAGATGTCGAACATCAAACAACCAAGAAAATGTCACACTTCAAATAATTACCAAAAAGTATTGAGTCCTTAAGGGAGTAGTGAGCTTTCTACAACAGGAAGGGTTGTTGAATACTTAACAAGCAAGAATCAAAAGTCTAGCATGAAAAATAAATCATATGAATCAAGCTATCAAGTTAGTAAGTTGATGAAGATGCCGAATCAATAAAGGCTTGTAGGTGTCAAGAAACAGGAAACCAAGAAGAATAAAAAATATCGAGCTTATACAACACAAGGATTGTCGAGCCATTACAATGCTAACTATTATAAAGCACCTACAGATAGCTAACTATAGGAAGTTTATATGGCATAATGAGCTTCAACTCTAGCAAAGGAATGCCAAATATCAATAATGCATTTGAGGTGTCGAATATTTTGCTGTATAGACACGGCAGCCATGCCGCCTGCCACTACCTCCATAAATAGGCCACCTTCACCACTTAGAGAGTGGAGATTCATTTTTTTCTCAACTTCTCAAATCACAAGTTGTGAACCCTAAATTGATTTTGTGATTTCTTAATACAATTGTAACTTTTTTCATATAAAAAGTTGGACAATGAACATACCATAGCATAATGCCTTCGATATATCTAACTTTGACTATTATTAGGAAACTAGACATGCATATTACATATATATTTACTTGGACTTGAATTTGGACTAGGATATTGACAATTTGACTAAGGCCACTTAAGCCTTGCCTAAATTAAAGTTTACTTTGCATTATGATTATTATGCTAATTGGAATGTGGACAAAGGATGTGACATAAGTGAATTGCCTATCTTGCCCGTTAAACAGTGGGCTATTGTGCGTTTATACAAATTGCCTATTTTTCCCTTGGATATATGACTCAAATTTTTGAACAACTTCCCAACTATATTAAAGCTCATGGAAAAATTGGGTCCATTCCAATTACGACTATCCTATGAAACATCTCAAGTGTTGAGCCATTTTTTAGCTTAACTTTTGGCGCTAAAAAGAGGGCTCAAACCACTATCCCATCATTTCCTTATTTAGAGAAAATTATGTAAATTTTATTGCTGTAAAATGGTGAGAGCTAAAAAGTGAATACTCTGAATGAGAAAATAGTACAACGAGCAACTTTGAAAAATAATGTGTGACGACCCACCTTCTTGGACCCCAGGAACGACACTTAACACATCATTGGTGTTTGTGTGCAATCGCTCAAGCATCGGAAAGATGAATCATCATGGGGTAAAATAAAGAACAGAGTAGACAACCTCACGACGGAACTACTAAATAAAACATAATAGTAGATAGCATATTAGGTTACTCCTTAACGGGGGGTTATTTGAGTTACACAAAAGTAATACAAATCAGCTTAGGCAGTTATAACATCCTGCCTTTACAAATGCAGAAACTAAATGCACTTACACAAACTAGATAGTACATCGAAATAGATAAATAAGAAGATGAAAGCCTCTAACTAGGATGTTGTCCTCAAAAGAGCCCAATGAAGACTTGCTACTCTCGGACTACGCCAATAAAATGTGTACCTGAGAGTTTATGGAAACAAAAAATGCGGGTCAGATAATATGTCTAGTATGAGTAGAACTTTAAACAAAGGTATGTAATTAAACACAAACATATGAGACCACGCTGCTGAATACGGAACTGGTTTGCTCCCATATAAATCAATATCTAAATGGAAAGAATGGATAAATAAATTAACATTCCGAAGAATGGTTGACTCTTTCTGGTGCAAATAAGGAGATAAATTTTAAGGTTCAAATCAAATGAGAAAAGGAAAATCTCCAACAAATGAATAGGAAGGTACATCGCCCTTGAAATCTTAGCAATATACTTCTGAGAAGCTTATTTACTATACGAAACTTCTCGGATCCCACCAAACCAGACCCTGCCAAACCTTACTGAGTATTCGAATATTTCACATCTAAGAGTGCTACCGAATCAAATCTAGACGTGGTGTGAAAGTATCCTAATGGGAGCGACCCCACATAGCTTGGCCTCCTCTCGCGCTTTGGTTTTAGTCATTTTCGACAAAGGATATTAATTCTCAATGGAGCAATAAATCGTCTTAGAATGATGACGATAAAGTAGCTCAAGTAACCGATGGCCGAGAAACTAACTATCAAGGATATAAAATGATCATATATGAAAATTAAGTCTTGTATACTTACCACCACTTATTGAGTTCAAACTTTATTATTTCTTAGTTAACAATAATACCAAACAAGTCAAGGTAGTGTTACCTCAATGTCATGTCAAATGATTATTCTTAACTTTCGAAATAGCGACAAGTTTACTTCTTCCACATTTAGTGCTAATTATAAAAATAAAACGTGTCCATATAACTGAATCGCTTTACGGAAATTAATTCATTTCCAGAAACAAATCAAACTTTTTTCTTTTTAAATTTGAATTCATACTTGGCTTCACATTACAAGTATTAGCTTTAAAACACTTTGTCAAAGAGTTTATTGACTTTGAAACATCATTATGAAAATAATTTAACAACATAAAACATCCTTATAAATTTGATTAATTAAATTTAAATCTTCGTTAACTAGTTAATTGATTTATTTTAATAACCTTTAATTAAAAAGGGTAAATCTCCTTTATTACCACAATAATTCAATTAATTAATAAATAAATTAAATAATAATTAAATATCATTATTAAAATCGATTAACTAATCTAAACTTTATTTAAGAAAAATATTTATTTAAGTTTTAACAAATTTATTAACTCTTAAGAGTCGTTAATTAAAAGGGTTGATTGCTTTTAAAATATCATTAAATAATAAATTAACTAATCTTAATCCATCATCATCGAAATATTAATTATCCTTAAACATAATTAAATAAAGTGATTAATTAATTTCAAAACATCATTAACCAAGTGATTAGTTAATTTTAAATAGATCGTTAATAAGTTAATTAGTTAACTTTAATCCTTATTAATTAAGTAATTAATTAAATTAAATAATCTTTATAAAAGAAATTAATAATTTTTGAAAACATCATTAATCAAAAAATTGCTTCAACTTGTAAAATAATTCCACGCATGATAATGAAACCAAACGGTTTCAATTGAAGGTGATTTTTGGAATGTGTAAACATAGTGCCTATCGCTATACGGCTAGTTCAGAATTCGAGCATATGACATTCGCAACACAAGCACACATCACATTACAATGGCATGAGCGTAAATACATGGTGATTTACAATAATTTCAACATTCAAGTATTGAATAACAACGGGATTAGTTTAACTATAGATTTTCATATATCCAATGAATCGCTTATTAATTTCCAAAGCGACTGTCTTTCAATAATTACTTACTAACAGGATCGCTACGACAAGTTGCTGAACTAACAAACTATCATCACGACACCTTAGCTTTGATTTTTTGCCCCTTAATGTGCTGAGTTAGGTTTGGCCTTGGCTATATTTAGGCTCGACCTTAGATTCCACAAGTGGAAATGGCCTTGGTTTTGATATAGGAGTGTTGTGAATATATGGAGTTTTAACTTGGTTTTGAGAGCGTATAAACAAGTTTTTGATTTTTGAATCGCTATTGGAACTACGGAAGTGATTACGAACATGAGGAGATAAGAAATGAAGATGTAAATGAATGTGTAAAGTAGAAAATGTGTGGAGATGGTGGGAATTTATAGGCAAATAAGTGGAATATTAAATTAATTAACTTAAACATTTAAATATTATAAATATTATATGTTGCACGCTTGCCATACCTCCCCACCCCACCAAGTACACACGTTACTCCTCCCCTTAGGTCCATCTACACCATGCTTTAAGCCCTACCCTATGTAGTTTAGGTGATGGTTAGGTTTTTTTGTTAATTTCCTAAGGTAATTTAGTACATTTTGTGCATTTTATGTCAAATCAAGGTTTATATTTAAACTAAGCTTGATTATTAACTCTAGTACATATATTTACTTATCATATGATATATGTGCATGTGTGTACATGTGTATATGAGTTATACAAAAATGTGCATAAAATTTTGGATGACTTTCCGAGGTCGAAAAGTCAGAATTCTAGAACACATTTTTCGGTCACGTTTTCTATTTTTATTTGAATTATATATTTTGGTAAACAAAATTTGAGAATGATTTTAATGTCATTAATTGATGTTTAAAACATGTTTATTTGGTTGGACTCTAGACAGGGGTTCATCTCATCCTACTTGGGCATGACCCACTTAGCCTTGCTGCACCTCCACTGTTTTAGCCATTCCCGGTTGATGAGGCTTGAGGCTACGATTACCTTTATAGAACACATCACTTAGAATGCTCATCGTCCAACTGAGGATGTTCTAAAAGCATTCAATCCATACAAGTTCGTTCAGGGTTCGAGCGAAACCGAAGACATTATCTCGTTACACTCATTTTGGAATCACCATCAGAGTTAACGACAATAACCCTTGCACTCTGAATCTTCATCTTCAATTGAGATTCACGACCTATCGTTAATTTGGATCAATGTGGTTTTCGGATATCCAAATCTGGAAACCCAAACCCGGTCTCATCGAAATCCAAAACGTATCTTTTAGGTCTAAGTTGTTTAAGGTAAAACAATTCAATTCAATTTAATACTTGAATTCACACAGCATTAACATAGATAAATATCATACATTTATCACAGATATATCCAAATATCATATCACAGAATATCATAGCATATCATCCAATAGATATCTACCAAATCAAATATTCAACTCAAACAATCATCCATAAGCAACCATTATTAATCTCTATTATAATTAATTTAATCAACTTAAATTAAATTAATTACCTAAGAATTAATTAACAAATCCTGCTTAATCAACCATTAATCAATTACAATCCATTTAATTAATTAATCATTACTTTACATATTAATCACTCTTGATTAATTATCCATCAATTACATAAAGTAATTATTCTTTAATTAATTTCACAAATTAATTATTCTTAACCATTATCAGTAATTAACCTTTAATTAATCTCATTAATTACATTAATTAATGATCCTTAATTAATTACTTCCATTAATTAATTATCTATAATTAATTACATTATTCCTTAATTAATTACATCAATTAATCATGCCTAAATTAATTGCTTTCATTAATCAACTTTAATAATTATAAACAGTAATTAATTATTCTTAATTACTTCTTACTTACTTTTAATTACATTTATAAATCCTTTGATTTATTACATCAAGTAATAAATCCTTAATTACTTTACCAAGTAATAATCCTTTTAAATTACTTTCCATTAAGTAATTTCCCTTATCTTAATTACCTCCAGTAATTTATTCATCAATTACTTACCTTAAGTAATTACTCTTATCAAATCTCATTAAGTAAGCATACTTAATCAATTACCATGTGACTATATTTAATTAATTAACAAATTAATTAACTTAACTTAATCACATTCACCTCATAAATCATAACCGAGTAATTCATCCCTTAATTACTCTTTAACCAAATTAATCCTTAATTACAGATTAATTATCCTTCAACTATTAATCAATAAACCTTAATTATTAATCAATCCTTTAATACAAAGTAATCAATCCCTAATTACTATAATTAATTAATTAACCTTAATTAACTAAATAATTATCTCTTAATCATTAATTAATAAAACTTAATTATTAATTAACAACCTTAATTACAAATTAACTAATCCATAATTGTCAATTAATCAATCCTTAATTACAATTAATTAACCTTTAATAATAGTTAATTAATTCTTAATTAACTTGAATAATAGATTAATAACCTCTTAATTATTAATCGAGAAAACCTAATTATTACTTAATAAAACTTTATTAAGTATTTCTTAATTGCTAGTTTAATTAACCCTTAATTATTTAATTAATTAATTTCTAATTACAAATTAATTAACTCTAATCGTTAATCTATCCATCATAACTATTAGTTAATTAAATTAATAATTATCCTTAATTAATTACTTAATTAACCCTTTTTAATAATTAACTTAATTAGTTAATTAAACTTAAAATTTCTTAATTAACTTAATTAATTACAACTCATTAAAAACTTAATTATCCTTAAGATAAACATTATCTTTAATTATCCTTGAAAACATTTTTCCTTAAAAACTAATTTTACTTAATTAAATTATTAATTAATTTTAAAATATAAAGTAAACATTACTTACTTACCTCTAGTTATTAATTAACAATCCTTAATTTCAAGTTAATAAATCACTTTGAAAACTTTAATTGTTAATTTATAAATCATTAATCATTAACTAATTCAATTAATAAATCACTCTTTAATTATTCCATTTATTATCAAACTTATATTAAGTTTTTAAGATAAATCATTTCCTTATTAATTTCCTTTTATATTTCAAATTAAGTTTGATAAATAACCTTAAGGATTTAACTCAAAACATTTAAAACAAATCATACAATTTTATTTATACAAACAATTCATTACAAAGAAATGAATTTCAAGAAATTGATTTATCTTAATTATTTAAAATTTAAAACTTACTTTGTTTTAAATTAAAAAAAAACTGGTTAAACATTTTACTTTGGGTTTAACTCATGTGTACTTGAATCAAAAACCAAGTACATCAACTTTTCTTTTTAAAACAGTTTAACTTAAATTTTTAAAAACTGTTTGATTTAAAATCTTAAACTGTTAAAAATATAACAGTTTACTTAAATGCTCGTATAAGTCCCCATGACAAACCCGAGCCATAACCATATTGCCCCGAACCCATCTTCGAGACAGCGTACAAAAACACAAACAAGACACACTAGCACCACCACAAGCCACTGTGCACCTGCACCACTCGACGATCAACTTCTGATCATCGCCAGAAACTCCTACACACCCAAGATCGCTCCAGCAACCCATCACAAACATCATCACGCTTCCACAAACCATGATTCCAAAACTAGGTGTCCTGTTGAAACAGGAACTTCAAACAACTGCTAGAAAAACACATCGCCCATTGGATTCTAACCATCAAAGGATGAACCACCTCGTCCACACCTTGCCGAACACCTACGCAACCAAACCCTTCCACCTCGACCCACTCGATCAACTATAGGTGATGAAATGATTCCCAAATCAGACCCTGAGCCAAACTAGGTTTAAAAACTAAATCACCACGCCGCCGTCGCCATGACCATTAGAAACCTTTCCTTACATTTTTGCCAAGCGCCTTGATCGTCAACCTAACTCCAGCAGGAACCACAAACTCCCCAATCACTTAGATCATCAAAGATCATCCAAAAACTCCATTTTGGTCATCTAAGAATTGTGCTCTTATTTCAAAACTAAAAATTATGATTTTTGTTTTAGAAATCTTATTTTCCATAAGTGATTCAAGAATTAAACTTGAATCAGTAATATACAACACTTGAGTTTTACAAGTTTTAAAGATTTCTACTGTTTTTCCCAAATACAAGCATACCTTTAGTTCTTACATACTTGTTTATATTTTCAGTACTTAGATTAAACAAAAACTTAGTTATTTTATTTTTAATCCAAGTGTTAACAATGAATAAATAAAAAGATATGAATTTTCATACATTAGTAAACATTAAAACCTGTAAAGCAGAGATATATTGACATGCACAGTTCAAAACTAACATACATAAAGTGTTCATACCCAGATATTCACATGCAAAGATAATTCATCTCAGAAATCATATGAAAGAAAATTTAAAACTACTTAGCATTTGAATTAGAATGTTAACTCACGTTTTTAATTAAATGCAGAGAGCTTGATCTTGATGGTAAAACTGGAAACTTGCTTTGTTTTCTATTCCAGAAAACTGAATTCTTTGATTTGCTTTAAACCGAAATGCTTGAGCTACAGTTTTTGAAATGCTTCATTTCTTTAAAACTGCAAAGCTTTGAAAACTTTGGCTTTCATTTTTTTAAAACACTGGAGTGCTTGCTTAAAAAAAACTGAAATGCTTTGAAACTTTGGCTCTGGAAACTGGAATGCTATGAACACTTGATGGTGTTACAGACTTGAGTTGTTAACAGAGCTTGAGTTGCATCTGAATTACAGGGTTTTGAAAATGTTTCGAGGAGATTGTTTTCAGGTTTTGGTAATTTGATTGCAAGCTTTTTTTTTGAGGAATAGTTGATAGGTTTTGTGTATAAACTTGAAGAAGATTTACAGGAAATGATTCTTGCGTTTCTCGTTTTGAAGAATGAAGATTGCATGGAAAAATTCTGGTTTTTAGAAATGAACTTGGATTTGAAAGAAAAAGAAAATGAAGAGGAGATAAGGGTTTATATAAGTTAATTTCAGCTTTTATTTAAAATTAAAAGAAAATTAAAATAATGTGACACTTGTCCCTAACTTTCATTATTATGTTAACACATGTTACTTAAGAGGTTTAAAGTTTTAACACTTGTCCTAATTTATTTTTATATTATTTATAAATGATTTTAAAGGCTTTTAAATTAATTTTTCCTAATTAATTTGTAAATTTCCTAATAAAAAATTCATTTATAAATTTATAAACACTTTCTAAATTTATATAAATACAATCTTTAAAGAAAAATAGAATATAAACCGGCCATTATTTAAATAAAAATCATACATAATATTTTAAACTCATTTTTAAATTCTAATTCAAAAAGCCTTTGTATTTATTCCTATTAAATAAATACCTTTCCAAATTCCTATCAACAAATTTCTTTAATGAGAATAATATAAAACAATCTTATTTTTACATAAAAACTTTATCCATATAATTTAAATCCAAACTATATTATTATTTTAAGATATATATATTCCTTTAAATTTCATTTTTAAATTCAAATTCAAAGTCAGTTTAAAATCCAAATTTAAAATCAATTCAAATAAATATAGATATCAATTTTAAACAAACTCGTTATAATTTGCAAATAATTATCCTATTTAAAATCAATTTAAATACACAGATGTGTATGTGTGTGTATAAATATTTAAACACACTTATTAATTTTGAAAACAATAAGTCAATTTAGAATTTATTTATACAAACTAAATAATTATTCTTATTTAAAATCAATCTATAATCATAATCACATTGTTAATTGTTTGGCTATTTATATTTGAAATAACAATTTTGTCAAATTTAAACAATTTAATTAAGAGATTATCACATTTTAAATTCCTTGAAATTCTAGGATATCACACATTTTTTCAATACATTATTTATTTTTAGCTTTGTAATTTTGATTTAAAATTTATGTTTTTTTCCAGTCGTGTGACTAGGGGATAAACTACGAGGTGTAGTTTGTGAATTCGCAACTTAATGGCTGAGTTATGATAGGGTTTTGAGCGTAGAGTTAAGGCGAGTCGATAGCGGGTGTCGCGAGTTTACTTGTGTAAGCGTCTAACTGCTTAATTTCTAGTAGAAACCTTGGGGGCAGCACGTAGGCAGGGTTTTGCCAAAGCGGGGTAAATTCTGTGTCGTTTTATTTCTGCGTTTTTTATTCTGCTATTATCTGTGATGCTATAATTTTGATATATCTGTGTTGAGATTATTTTATATAAACTTTCGTGATAAATTTTTATAATTAATAGTATCACCCTATTCACCCCCCTCTAGGGTGAAATCGATCCTGCACAAATCTGTAGTCCACACGATTATATAGGAAGGTCAGATAAAGCTCCAGCAATTGCACACTTCACACCAATTTCTGCCATAACCCTTCCTACCTTCTCATTAAGAAGCCGCTCCAACAAGGAAGCCATATTTAACCCACCTTAAGAAGCAGCAACAACATTAAGGTGAGCCTATGGCTCTAATTTAAAAATAATTCAAGGACGTTTGCATCTTTCATTTCCACTCTCCTAATCCGATCAAGCTCACCCAAAAGTTGATCTTTCGTTTTATCGTTTATTCTGGTACAAGATCCAAAAAGTTCCTGCACTGTGAAAATATAAGGTGAGATGCCACTACCGGTGGTTTCCAACCCCTTTTTATAATAATCTTTTAACTTAGCAAATTTGGCCTTGCAATAATTATTCAGTTCATTATTCCATGTAAGAATAACATCAGGGTCTACCCTGGGTGATGGAGCAGGAGCGATACCGGGTTTCGAAACTGCACCTTATGTTAAGCAAGTGGAAGGAACGTCCTCAATGCTAATTTTCCTTTCAATTTTCTCATCCAACTCTTCAACTTTGCATTCTAATGCCTCAATTTCATTCGTATATACGACCCTGTATAAGCCTTCTGCATCACTAAATAAACCTTCCAATTATGTCACCCTCCTTAAAGCAGAGTTGGGCTTCCCTTCAAGGGCAGCCATCTTTGAATTTCGATCAAAAGAAGTAGGTCGAAAAAATCAAAAGAGCCTATACAAAGCAAAATTAAGGAGAAGCATAACTAATTAAAGAACGTATGACAAATTCACACACTTTGCAAAGAAATCTTAATTTATATAATGTATGTACAACCCAAAGAAAGTATCCAAAATATAAAATTACAAAGTCATTCGTAGTTATAAGTCTCGAAAATACTACACTAAAAACACCCAAGGTACATGGGCTAGAGGCGGGATCGAACTGATGGGAATAGTTTTTGGAGGCCTATAGCAAGCGCCTGTCCAATAATCCATCTCTATGGCAACTTTTAAACCTACAACATGGTGTAGGAAGATAAGATAAAGCATAGGGTAGAAAAAAGTAAAGACTTCATTGGCGTGTTGCAAGAAGATCTGCCGCACTTTACTTTTAACATTTACAAGTCTAAGTTTTTCAGAGAAAGACGCATCTTATCCTAACTTCGTGCAAAGAATCCTCAAACTCATAAAACTTGAGTACAGCTTTCTCTCTCGTGCTTTCTAAAGTGTCAATTAGCTAAGCCATTGTTTTCTTGGTATTTCTGACAAAACAACCCAAATACCTAAGGGCATCAGTCCGCCATCCTTCCCTCTGCGGACGGGAAAGCACCTTTGGCTCTACCCTCTTCTTTCACTCATTTTCTAAAGAAGGATTCACATCTACAGGGGAGCAGGAAACAAATCCGAACTGGACTCCTATATCATTCTTCCTCCTTCGGTAACTTCCTTTTCCTTAATCTGGCAGCGAGTTAAGCAAATAGATATTCTAGAGTCTTATTTAATTTCTCTATCAAAAAGACACCGTAAAGTTCCTTGCTGTCTTTTAAGGATTGATGAATGTCCTCCAACCTCGATTCAGTTGAAGAAACACTTTCACGTGGCTTAACATTAAGTTGGTATTCATGGCTCGGTGCATCTTTTGCCTTTTTAAGCTCCATATCAACCACCTTCAAATCTTTATAAAGCTTTTCATTAGCGGTTGTCGAGTGAATATTTTCCTCTTATGAGGCTGCAATAGGAGTTGTCACTTCAATCTCAAATTGAAGCACGCTCATGTTATTAGAGTTATGAACAATGGAAGCAGAAGGAATGCTTGGTTCGAGGACTTTATTAAGCTCGGATGAAAGCCAATATGGACCAAACTAGTAGGTAGTAGTTAAAAGTTCGACTCGAAGAAAACCGAATTACACTACATTAAAAATCAAAATATACACGTGTATTATTAACTACATCGTCATAAAACAAATTCAACAAACCTATACACAAAAATAACAGATGTAAGCAGATCTCAATCCTTATGTAAACTTCTAAACCTACGCCTAAACCATTCCAAATGAGAGCTATGAAGTGGAAAAGGCCACATTCTAGGGTTATTGTCAGCAACGTGGTACAAAGTCACCAAGTATCTCCTTTTCTTTAACTAATTGATCAACCTGGAGAGCAACACTAGGGTTTCATCCTTAAGTGTTGTAAAAGAATCATCTAGTTCTTTCACTCCTATGTATAGTCGAAGCACTAAGATCAAGACAATCTAGGGTTTAAGTTTTGAACATATCATCGCTTTCATTTACAAGTTTAACAAACAAAACTTCTTTAGAAGACTAAAACAAACAAACAAACAAAAAATAATGAAGACAACCTAGTTCTTCATTAGATAGTGACAAAATTAAATAGAAACAAAGGAAACATATCATGAAAAAAAATATTAACAGGACAACTTTCATGGCATACCGAGAAAATTTAAAATTTGCATAAAAAATGTTAAATATATAAATGAGGAGGTGAAGAGACCCCATGTTCCTTGGACACCGTGGTATCATCATGTACCCAGTTTTCTAGATGTTGCATCCTCGCTCGGATGTCCAAAAATGGATGGAGTGGCATTCTATACAGCAAGATCCTTGGTCTTAAAATGGGCGAGAGCTTTGTCAATCCTACCTTGGTCCTTCAAAAAGCTTAGATCAACTTCAGCACTAACAAATGTCGTGATAAGCCATACATCAAATAGATCACACTGTAAGTTATCTCATTACGCATCTTCGATGTTTATGCCAACACCTCACCCTTTTCATTTAGCACACGATATTTTCTTCTAATTCATGACCCTTTGACGCCAAAGCCTCTTAGGCAGTCGTCGTTGCCCCTTCCTTCCTGACACAACATGTCTCAAAATCTTCCAATAAGGAAGCCCTATTTAACCCATCTCGAGAAGTAGCAACAGCATCAAGGCAAGCCTCAGACTCTAATTTAACAAAATATTCAAGGATATTTACAATTTTCATTTCCACCCACCTGATATGATCAATTTCACCCAATATTTGATACTTCGTTTTATCGGTTATTCTAATATAAGATCCACAAAGTTTCTACATCGTGCAGATATAAAGTGAATTGCCACTACCAGTAGTTTCTAACCCATTTTTATAATAATCTTCTAGCTCGGCAAATTTGGCCTGGTAATAATTTTTCAGTTCATACTTCCATGTAAGAATGACGTCAGGGACAACCCTGGGTGAGGAAGCGGGAGCGGTACCATGTTTTGAAACTACACCTTGAGTTAAGGCAGTGGAAGGAGCATCCTCAATGCTAATTTTCCTTGCAATTTTCTCATCTAACTCTCTAACTATGCTTTCTCAATTTCATTTGTATATATAACCATGTATATGGCTTCAATGTCCCTGAACAGACCTTTCAATTCTGCCACTCGAATTAAAGCGGAGTTGAGCTTCCCTTCAAGGGCAGCTATCTTCGAATCTCGATCGAGCAGGTTGAAAACTAAACGAGCCTATACAAAGAAAAATTAAGGGGAAGTATGACCAAGTAAAGAACGTACAAGAAATTCACAAACTTTGCAAAGAAATCTTAATTTGCATAATGTATTTAAAACCCAAAGAAAGTATCCAACAATATAAAATTACAATGTCATTCATAGTTATAAGTCCCTAAAATACTACACTAAAAATACCAAAGATACACTGGCTAGAGGCGAAATTGAACTGTTGGGAATATATTTCTACCTAATAATCCATTAGCCTCTATACGGCTACTTCGAAACCCATTACATAGCGTATGAAGCTAAGATAAAGCGAAGGGTAGAAATAAGTAAAGACATTATGCGCTGCAAGAAGATCTACCCCATTTTACTTTTAACTTTCTCTGGTCTAAGTCTTTCTAAGAAGGTGGTGATCCTATTCCAGCTTCACGCAAAGAATCCTCAAACTCATAAATCTTGAGTATAGCTTTCTCCCTCATGTTTTCTAAAGTATCAATTATCTAAGCTTTAGTTTCTTGGTATTTCTAGAAAAACTACCAAAATACCTAAGGGTATCAGTCCTCTATCCTTCCCTCCACGGATGGGAAAGCACCTTTGGCTTCACCCTCTTCTTCTACTCATTTTCCTGGAAGGATTCACACATGTAAGGGAGCAAGAAACAAATACAAACAGGACCGCTCTATCATTCTTCCTTCTTCAGTACTTTCTTTTCCTCAATCTGACGGGCAACTTGAGCAAATATATTTTATCGTCTTATTTAATTTCGCTATCTCTACTTGATAAATGACACCATAAAGTGCCTCGCTATCTTTTATGTATTACTGTAAGTCCTCCAACTTCGATGTAGTTGTCAAAACTCCTTTGTATAGCTTAACATTAAGTTGGTGTTGGTGGCTTAGTGCATTGATTGCCTCCTTAAGCTCCATACCAGCCACATTCAAATCTTTTTCGTTAACGATTGTCAAACGGATATTTTCCTCTTCTGAGGCTGCAGTAGGAGTTGTCACTTCAATCTCGAATTCGGGCACACTCATGTTATTAGGGTAATGAATGATGGAGGCAGAAGGAATGTTTGGTTCAAGGACTTCATTAAACTTGGTTGAAATCCCATGTGGACCAACCTAGTGAGTAATACTAAAAGTTAGACTCAAAGAAAATTGAAATGTACCACATTAAAATCAAAATAGGAACATGTATTATTAACTACATCTTCATACGACAAATTCAACAAACCCATATACAAAGTGACGGAAGTAAGCAGAACTCAATCCTTACGTAAATTTCTAAGCCTACACCTAAACCATTCTAAGTAAGTGCTATCAAATTGGAAAGGCCACTTTCTAGGGTGTGTTGCCATTATCATGGTACAAAGTCACTAAGTGTCTCCTTTATTTAAATACTTGTCAATCCTGCAGAGCAAACACTTGGGTTAATCTAATTCTTTCTCACTCCTATGGATAGCCAAAACACTAAGGTCAAGACAATCTAGGGTTTGAGTTTTGAGCCTGTCCTCGCTTTCCGTTAGAAGTTTAGCGAACAAAACTTCCTCAAAAGACTAAAAAACAAACAAAAAACAATGAAGATGACCCAGTCATTCATAAGATAATAACAAAATAAAGCAGCAATAAAGCAAATTTACCATGACAAAACAAGATTATCAAGCTAACTTTAGGAGAAATCTTTAAATTCGCATACAAAAGGTTAAATATTTGAATGAAGGGGTAAAGATATCTCTTTTCCTTGGACATCTCAGTATCATCATCTACCACAATTTTCCCTGGAAGTTGCATCCTCGGTCGGCTGTCCAGAAATGGAAGGAGCGATGTTCTCTACAGCAAGATCCTCGTCCTACTTGGTCCAACGGCGGGAGAGAGATTTTTCAATCCTACCATGGTCTTGTAGAAAGCTTAGATTAACTTCAACACTACACTGATGCTGAGATGAGCCATACATCTTATATATCAAAATGTAAGTTTCCTCATTATGCTTCTTCTGTGTTTATGCTGACACCTTGCCTTTCTCTTTCAGCACACAATCTTTTCTTCCAACTCATGACCCTTTGACCCCAAAGCCTCTTTGGCAATCTTCGCTGCCCCTTTTTCCCTAACATAACATGCCTTAAAATCTTCCATAACTTGGCCTTCTCGAAAATGATTAAATTATGACTTGCTTCAAGCTTGATAACACGAGCCAAGGATATGGTTTTCTCTCCATCCCACCTCTTCATAATCTCGTTTATCAAAGCCCTAGGTAAAAACCTACAATAAGAAAGGAACAAAAATATAAATAAAAAAGGGAGAGAAAAGCTTAGATAATACTAAGGACTTTTTATCATAACCATGAACTCAAAAGAGGGGAGTTCATGAAATGTAAGCTAAAGAATAAAATAGGAAGATGAAGCGATACCAGACAGATTATCCAATAAATCCTTTCCTACCTTCTCGGCAAGATATGATATGGCGCTCTTGGGCAGAGGCAAGTACCAAATGCAAAGGTCAGGAAGGGACTGGAAAGGAGGAATGGGGAGAGATATTGAAGTAGAAGCGGGAAGAATCACTGGAGAGGGAAGAGGAGTACTATGGCTAGCCACTTGGAAATTTGGTCAGAAGCTTTATCATTACCATGTCCCCACTTTTGAATATTCTTCTTTATTAGTTTACAGAGGCTCAAGAAATGCATCTATAAGAACTTCATCCATCTTACATGTACAATTTTGTTTTTCAAAAACAGCAGAAGTATTTATAAAGGTGAAAAACATAAAATAATAAATCCTTAATCTGTCTTTAGAAATTATGCACCTAGGCTCATCCAAAATTGGAGAAAACTAAACAATAGAATGAGAGAACTTATGATTTAGGTGCAGAAACTCATGCATTACCAGCATCAGTTTAGTAAAAAAAACATTGGTATTTTTCTCTCCACTACACCTAATTATAGAGTACAGTTCCCATGGGACTCAAATAACTTGGAGGCATCATCAAAAAAAATAGGCCAAGTAAGAGGTGGATGAAAGAAAGAGGAAAATTATCAGAATTTGAAATAAAGAAAAATAAATCAATCTGACTTTGAGTCTTGCAGAGGACAAATGTTAGGATCGCTTTCTTAGCTTAGCCTTAATAAAAATTGGTCATTCCCCTTATAGGGCTTTTGTTGATATCAAAGAAAAACTAGAGCTCCTAGCAACTTAGAGGATAACTATTCTTCACATAGAGAATAGGTGTGGCAGTTGCAAGAAAGTATGAAAGGGGAGCGAGCTAGATAGAAGCAAGATCAATGACGGCCAGCTACTCGCAGTAGACTTGATTCGAGGGGAAATTGTAACAACCTGAAATTTAAACACTTTAAATATGAATATTTAACATATTTATAAATAATTAATTAATGGATTTTGTAAAAAAAAATAAAGCTTTTTTAAATAATAACAAATCATGGTGAATTTATATTTGAATTTAGTTTACAGAAACAATTAGTTTGAAGAAAATTCGAAACTGTAATCGTAAACCATTTTTCAAGTTTCCAAATTTTATCTTCTAAAAGTTATCAGAACTAGTTGTGTACAGTAGAGTATATATCTACAAACTTAAATAATAACATATGTAATGGTTGGAAGTAAAAATGTTAAAATTTATTTACTTAAGTTTAAAGGAAAGTTTGACTTTACTTTTCCTGTAAAAAAATTAAATAAATGTAAAGGTAACTTCAAATCATGTAGAAGTGAAGTGATGTACTGAAGTAGGTGGCAGTAATGGTATGCATGTGGAATGAGCAAGGTAAGAGGGTAATGTGGCAATGTGATATGGAGGGTAAAGGACCAAAGGGTAAAAGGGTAATTTTCCCATCCCATTTTATATTAATTTTTTTGTTTTTTACTATTCTCATTTTCATTTTATTCTTTCATTTTCAAGATGCTATTATCTGTCATTTTAAGCTCTTCTTATTTTCCATGGCTTCTTAAATTTTTCTAAAGTTAAAAAAACCCCTCTTTTCTTTCAAATCCCTTAAAAATACGTAAACCCCTTCCTTTTATTCTCTATTTCACTTAGCTTCCAAAAAACCAAACCAAAACCACCTCACAAAGCCAAGGCCAAGCCAACTATATCCTAGGCTGAACCAAAATCCACCTTCCAAGGTTCAAAATTCAAGTTTTTGAAAAAGAAAGTAGATCTGGGAGTGGGAGCTAGGTTGTAGTAGCTTTGATTTTCAGTCTATGGATTTTGGTGATTAAGCCCACCTTCCAAGGTTCAAAATTCAAGTTTTTGAAAAAGAAAGTAGATCGGGGAGTGGGAGCTAGGTTGTAGTAGCTTTGATTTTCAGTCTATGGATTTTGGTGATTAAGCCTACCTTTTTAACCAAAGGTTTAAAATTTATTTTGATGATTAATAATTATTGCTTGTTTAGTTTGGAAAGAAATGTTTTATTTCTGCTTATACATGCACATGACTATAGGCGATGTTTGGTTATGCACTTGAAAGTATAGTTGAAATGTCAAGTGATGTTGAAAGTGATGATCTTTACTTTGTGAATGGATGTTATTGCATTTGTATCAATGTATGAGCATACGTTATGGATGTTGTGTAACATTCCCGTTTTTAAGCCAAATTAAAATTAGCAGTTAATTTAATTTTGAGAATTAAATGTGAATTTAATGGTGAATTAACTTGTTTTTTTTCAAATAAATAAGTATGTGTTTGTTCGTGTGTGTGTGTAGATTGTAATTTGGAATTTGGATTTAAAATTCAAATATAAATATTTTGAAAATATATTGGATTTGAAAAAAAAAATATTTTAAATTAATATAAATTTATTTTCTAATTTTGTATATGTATATAAGTTTGGGAATTTTGTTTTGAAATTAATATGATAATTTTCAACAGTTATTTAAACGTTAAATTTTAACACACACACACACATACATGCTTATTTATTAATGTGTAATTAGACTTTAAAATTCACTTTCTTTAAAATTGACATAAGTATAATAATGAATAAAATATACAACAAGAATGGATAAAAGTTTTAAAATAAATATATACATATCTTTTGAAATTAATAAGATAATACATATATAAATATAGTTTGTATAAAAGCATAATAAATAAATTTATAAAAATATAAGTAATTAATAAATTTATAAGATAAAGGGTTTAAACACAAAATACATTGCCTATGACATTTGTAAAATAATAAGATCATGTTTTAACATTTATAGCTAAATCATAACATGCATTAACATGTAATAACAAGTGTAGGCTCAACAAAGACAAGTGTCAAGTAATTTATTCTCATTTAGAAAAAGAATTCACGGTTATGTATATATATCTCTATTCCTACTCTCTCATCTTCTTTTATCTTCATTTTCAAAAATCTGAAAAAGCTAAAACCAAGAAAACTTAAAGAAAATAATCAAAAGGAAAACCAGAAAAACTAAAATAAAATACAAAGCAAAATCATCTCAAACTCAAATCACAAGCAAAGATGAAAAAAAATTCAACATCAAACAAAGTTCAGATGCAACCCAGATCAAAGAAAAGAATTAATCTTGAAGCAAAGCAAAATCAAAGAATCAAATATAATAACTTCAGTTTCAACTAAGCAGATCATATTCAACTCATAAACATCAGTTTCAAGATCAATTTCCAAATCAAAATTCAAGTTCAAACAATTTCCATGTTTTCAGGTCTGTTCTCTGCTTCAATTCATGGTGGGCAAACTCCTATTTTCAAAGAATCTGTTTAATGAACTTGATGCATGTGAAATGAAGTGATGGAATTGTGTTGCTTATACATATAAGTATGTATATATGTCTGTGCTTGTCTGTGTATGTATATTTACATATTTCTGTTGTTCTACAGGCTATAATCCACTAAAGAAAAATCAATTTCTTTTCAACCATCAAATTTTAGGTTATGATTTCTAAAATAAATCTGTTTGTGATAACAAAAACCTATTTATAAAAATATAATTAAGTATAATTAACAAATAGATTATAGGAAATTAAAGAATTACAGTGATAATCTTTTAAAGTTAGAAAATTAAGTTTCTGATTCTAAGTTTTGATTATATATCATATTTCGTAGTTGTAAATAATGAATTTTAATAATCAAATCGTGATTTTTAAGTGGGAATTCATCGAGGAATCTCGGGATGATCTGCTTGGGTCTTTTCATCAATTACCGACAATCGACGAAGGGAGGCGGGTCAAGGTTGATGCTGGAGGTGGATGGAAGGTTGGGTCACTCGGGAAAAATGATGGAAAATTTTTTTGATGGCTGTAGTGGGCTAGTGGAGGCGAAGTAGGATTTTATGCTCAGTTTGGGTCAAAGATGTGGTCGAGGCGATTTCAACGTCGTCAGTGCATCGGTGTGATATCCCGGAATTTTTGGCAATATCAATTTAATAATCTTTATTTAAAATTAAATTGATTTAATAATATTGATTAATAAAATATGAATTGGTTTAATAATCTAATTAAATAAATATTTAATTAGTGATTTTATCTTTTAAAAGCTAATAAAATGTTTCTGTCTATAATGTGTACATATATTTGTATATATTATAGATAATTTTTGATTTGGAATTTAATAAATAAATAAAGTCTTGTTTTCAAATTCTAATAATATATTTAATAATTCGGAAATTATGATTTAAATTAATATTAAGCTTTTCAAAGTTATTTAATTAATAACTATATGGTTTGTAAATACTTAAGATAAATGTTAAATTGTTTAAAATTATATCTTAGCTTAATTTTTAAATTTAAATAAAAAGTTTGTTTCATTTCTTTTAAATATTACTTGATATGTATATGATTTGAAATAGAAGTTTAAAATACAATATAGCATAGGTCTTAATTCATTTAATAATAGAAGTGATTTATAATCTCTTTTATAAAACATTTAAAATTGTTAAATTTGTTATTTTCAAATGATAATTATAATACTTTGCTTTTATAAACATAAATAGAATTTTATAGGAATAGGATTGTTATTTTTAAATTTAATAAGTAGTTATATATGTATAGATACAACTTGGTTCTTTGATTTGATTTTGTAATTTAATTTGAATTTAAAGCTTTGAAATTCAAAAGAATAGATACTTAAAAATAAATATTTAAAATGTTTGGATCTTAAAAATATTTGGATAAGCGTTAATTTATAATTAGTTTTTATTACATTTTCTTTACATAAGAAATTCACATATATTTACATAAGTATAAATAAATTAAGTAAAACCTTTATTGACATTTAAAATATAACTAATTAAATTAAGAGACATTTGTTAATTCCTTAAGTAATCAATCAACATGTGTTAAGTAGTGAATTAAACAATATGACAAGTGTCATTCAATTTTCATCGTTTTCTTTTATTTTGTTAAATTAATTTCAGCCTAATACATATACTTTTCTCTATCTATTCCTTTTCAAAATCAAAAGCTAAGAAAAACTTAAACAACTTTTTTCTTCAAATTTAAGAATCATCTTCCTCTAAACCAGATCAAAACTCAAATTATCTGTAATCATTCTTCAAAAACATAACTTGTTCATTTTCAAAAATCAAAGCCTGCATTTGAAACCTGTATCACTTCTTCAACCTGGAAAGCATTTTTAAAACCTGTAATCTCATCAATTCAACAACCTGGAATTTGGCTGTCAAGATCCTGTAACATCATTTAACAAGCATGCAACTGCTGTTTTCAAAAGCAAAAGATAAAGGAGCAACTTAGAGTTTTAAAGTTTTCTCTGTCAAAAGTTTTTTTTCAAAATAAAGGAGATGTGCTATGTTCTTCAATTATTTTCAGGTGAGCAACATTTTTATTAAAAATAACTTAAGTAAATATGGTTGCATGTTAATTTCAGTGGAAATTGTTTTTGTATGAATATATAGATATGTTTGGTAAATTTTTCTGCATATATGTGAAAGTGTGTATATCCTGTAACATCACTATCTCTTGATCCAATCAATATTTGGATTCAAGTATTAAACAAAACATGTTTTTCAGATCATAGAGTGGACTTAAAAAAAATTAAGTTAAATAAATTTTGAAATAGTTCTGGAAATAAAAAAAACAGTAGCGTTTAAGTTTTTGACAGAAGTTCAAACCTTGTAAATTATTGATTCAGGATTTTAAATCGAATCCTTATTCAAAATCTTGATTTTTAAAACTAAAATCATCAATCTTAGTGATAGATTGAGGGTATAATTCTGGGTTGACCAGAAATATTGTTTTTGGGATTTTCTGGTGATTCATTTGTTCTGGAGGCTCGGGGTTCTTCCTAGAGGTGGAAGAGTGATCATAGATGGAAGGAAAATTATCAAACAGGTGGATAGATCATTGTGGTAGCAGCGGTGAAGGATTGAATTCTGTAGCCTTAGATTTGTTTTGCTCGGGTAATTTGTTCGGCACGTCGTCCCTGAATGATCGAGTTCATCAATACTCAGGGAGGTGATAGCTGGTGAATGGACGAAGTAATGGTTGGAATTGTAGTCGCTATGGTGGCCGGAGATTCGTATATGAAGTGATTCCAGGTTTCAATGATGGTTCCAGTTTGGGCTTGAAGACTCGATTTCAATTTCGAGTTGTTCAGGGAATTTTGTTGATCGGGGTTGTATGATTGGATGAACGGCGACATGAGAAAGCCTTCGACGATGACCGTAGGTGGTCGGAGCCACCGTGCATATGCACGGTGCATTGGTGTATCTGTTGAAGCCTGGGTTGGAGGGGGAGAGTGTTACTCGTGTATTGCTCGAGTAATTTGAGTGTTTTGCTCGAAGTTAAGGGGTGATTGACTCGAAGTGTTTGGGGGGGACTCGAGTCAATTAGTTGTTACAGGTTTATTTTAAAAACCTGTCGATGTTTCAAATTTTAAAATTTGAAAGCCAAATGTAAGAAAGTTTTAAATCAAGTTTTTAAGCTTGGTTTCAATTCATTGATATCTACTTTTTTAAAATAAATAAGTTTTATAAAAATGGAATGTTTTTAACAACTAAAATTTTGTTAAAGTATTTTATAAAGTGGTTTTAAAATCTGAAAATAAGATTTAAACAGGATTTTAAATATAAGTTAAAATCTGAATTCAAAGCTTATTTTGAATTCTAGTTTGAAATAAATAAAGTTTTTGGATTTAAATGCTTTGAAACAACTTTGAATATTTTAAATATGGTTTGAAATTTGAAAATGAATTTGGTTTAAATTTCTTTTAAAATTCCTTTAGAAGATAAGTATTTCTTTAACATGTAATTAAAAGGTTTTTGAATTGTTAAACTTTGTTAAAGTTAAAATTGTTTTCATTTTAAATCTTAAATTTAAAATGGAATTTAATAGTAAATTTAAAGCAAATTGTTTTTAAAATACTTTGTTAATGATAATTTAATCATTAATAAGATTAAGGTTTATCTTAAAATTAATTAGGACTTAATGATTTATAATTCATTAAATTATTAAGATAATTAAGATGGATAATTCATTAATTTAATTAATTAATGATTTGGGTTAATTAAGTAAGTAGTTAGGGGTTTTATTTAATTAATTAAAGGATTAAGTAAGTTAAATAAGATTAATTAAATTGTAATTAAGAAATCACTAACTAGATAAGATTTGATTTTAAATTAATGATTTGAAATTTATTAATCAAGTAATTAAAAATTAATTAAGCTATAGATTAACACTTAATTAATTAAATAATTAGAGATTAATTAATAGGTTTTATAGATAATGTAATTTGTAATTAATAATGATTAATCTCAGTTAATTACTTTAGAGAAGTAATTAAAGATTTGTTAATAGATAATGGAGGCCATTAACTTAGGATTATTTAATAATTAATTAAAGTGATTAATTTTAATAATTAATTAGATTAATTAATTTAAAGATAATCAATTGTGAATTGTTTAAGTGTAATTACTTAATGGAAGTAATTAAGAAATTAATTACTAGTTGTAATTAATTAAGTTTATTTTGATTAATTTAAGTTAATTAATTATGTTTAATTAATTTAAGATAATCACTGGATAATTTAAGAAGTAATTACTCAATGTAATTAATGAAGGATGACTACTTAGTGAAGTAATTAAGAAGATAATTACTAGATGTAATTAAATTGAAGGATAATTAGGAATGGAAGAGTTTTGGAAATTAATTACTTTGTGTAATTAATATGAAGAATAATTACTTAGTAAAAGTAATTAATAATTAATTATTTAGTGTAACTAATTAAGAATTGGTTAATAAAGTTATTTGAAGATAATTAAGAGATGTAATTAATTAAGTGTAATTAATTACTTAATGAGATTAATCTAGGGTGATTAATAAATATAATTAATTAAGGAGTAATTATTAAAGATAATTAATTAAGGAGTAATTAATTTATCTAATGAAGTAACTAAAGGTAGTTAATTACTGAATGTGATTAATCAAGAGTGATTAATCAATATGGTTTAATTGATGATTAATTTCTTAATGTAATTAATTTAAATAGGGTATGTATAAATAAAAAAAATAATAAAGGATCATTAATTTATAAAGTTAATGATGTAATTAAGGATTTATTAATTAAGGATTAATGTAATTAATTATACTTAATTAATTAATGAACTAATTAAAGGTTAATTACTGAATTTGGTTTGGGACAATTAATTTGTGAAATTAATTAAAGGCAAATTGCTTGAATGTAATTAAAGGATAATTAATCAAGGGTGGTTAATTAAGGTGATTTACTAGAGCGTAGTTAATTAATTGATTTGTAATTTATTAATGGATATTTAAGCGAGATTTATATTGATGAAGTAATTAATTTAATTTATTTTAAATTAATTAAGGATGAAGTATTTAATTTAATTCATTTTAAATTAATTATAGATAGTGATTAATCCTTGCTTATGTATGAATGATTGATCTTGATTTCCTTGAATGGTTTGAGATCTCAGATATGAGATAAGCAATGCTATGTGATATGGATGCTTTGGTTGCATTGAGTTGATAATATGAATTATCTGTTTGTGATGATAATATGGATTATCTGTTTATGATGATAATGTTGATTATCTATTTTGATATGTGAATTATCTATCTATGTGTATATACATAATATTGAATTGGATTGTTTTAACTTTAAAACAACTTGGACCTAAAAGATGGCGTTTTGGATTTCGATGAGACCGGGATCGGGTTTCCATATTTGGATATCCGAAAACCACATCGATCCAAATTAATGATAGGTCGTGAATCTCAAGTGAAGATGAAGATTCAGAGTGAAAGGTTTATCGTCCTTAACTCTGAGGGTGATTCCAAAATGAGTGTAACGAGATAATGCCTTCGGTTTCGTTCGAACCCGGAACGAACTTGTATGGATTGAATGCATTCAGAACATTGTCAGGCGGACGATGAGCATTTTAAGAGATGTGTTCTCGAAAGGTAATCGTAGCCTCAAGCCTCATCAACCGAGAATGGCTAAAACAAGGGAGGTGCAGCAAGGCTAAGTGGGTCATGCCCAAGTAGGATGAGATTTACCCCTGTCAAGAAGTCCCTTTATATTCGGTTGTGTGGGCAGTTGGTTGCAAACAACTACGGGGTTGTCTTGTTCGGGACTATCCAGTAAGGGATGGTTCCAGCTTTGTGTTGCACGGAATTAGGAGTAATCCTCGGTACGGTGATCTAGGCCACGTACTGTGACGGGCGGTATCCCAGTAGCCCTGCCATTGTATGGAATCAAATCTCCAATAAGCGTCGTACGTTTTGATTGTGCCAAACTATGTTGGAACGTGAGATGTAAGCATTCCAGCTATTTTTGTATTTTACTTGAAAACCCTAGACACTATTATAATATCACTGGATTTCCTATCTAATGTTTTGGTTAGCGTAAGGTTAAAACTTACCCATGTTTATTTGTGGGGAGTCTTACGTGATACCTTTGTTTTCAAAGGTTTTTTTTTAAGTTAAGCAACCTTAACCTGTTACTCACACCAGACCCATGTCTGACCCGGAGTTTATCTTCTGTTTTTCTTAAACTTTTGGGTACTAAAATTTTTGCGAGTAGCCAAGGGATTCATGTTAGCTTTGGCGAATTGTGGAGGAGCAATGAAGCAGGAGGCTTCGGCATTAGATATATAGTTTCCGTTGTGTGTTTTCTGTGTTGGTATCTCTTTGTTGAGTTGTATTGAGTTGTAATAACTAGACAGGTGTTTATAACTGTCTAGTATGTGATGTATATGCTATGTAACTCTGATTGGTATTATATTTTACGTAATACTTATGTTATTAATATAATTTATTCGTTCCGCTGTTGAGATTCTGGTGTTGTTTCTTCTTTCTCTTCTTTCTTTTCTCTTTTCTATCCCTTTCTTTCTTAAAGATGATACGACTTTCTGTGGAGGAAAAGTCGGGTCGTCACGGTTGGTATCAGAGCGCTAGGTTGAGTGAATACCTGGGCTTTGAAGTGATTTCTTCTTGAGACAGCGTATTTGTAATTTTGATATATACATATACATATATATATATATATATATATATATATATATATATATATATATTTCTACCTATTTGTTGGGATACTCGTACAGGTTTTCCAATATAAGTTATAAAGGTAGATAAGGTAGTTGTGTGTGTAACACGACTACTACCATTGGTTGGAGTTTGAATGTTTGAGGTTGGAAGTGTATTTGTCAAGACTGTAGACCTGATACCGTCTTGAGTAAGCTTTGCAGTGGTATAAGGATTTCATCGATCTCTGAAGGTAACCTGTAAGGTTCAGAGTACATCTTTGAAGTTGGATGAGTAGAGTTCGGATCTGTCGGTTAGGCAGAAGCGAGTGATGGTATCTTGATACCTCCGGAAATAGTAGTTGCATGATGAGATGCAGTGACTATGGATGTTTCTGAAGAAGATTTCTTTGGAACAAGTTTAAGGAAGTAGGTCTGCTTCGGTGTTGTGGCTGAGTTTAGCAGGGTGTTTCTGTTTGGTTTGAAGTCCGAGTTTCTCGAAGAGCTTTGGATTAGGAATTCTTTGGCATATGAGTCAGCAGTGCAGCTCGGAGTGTTCTATGGGTCGTTAAAAGGTCTTCTGGCTTAGCAGTGTCTGAGAGATGGAGTTCAGAAGCAGTAGAGTGGATCCATTTCTTCGATGGATTGGCTAGACCAGAGTAAGCTGTTCTGATTTGTAAAGAGAGAACAGTTTTCTTTGGATGATAGTCTGGATTGATCGCAAAGGTGACTTGCAATAATTGAGAATATTCTTGGATTGTTGGAGATTTTTCTAGAAGTCTTCAGGGAAGTCAGAGGTTGTTCGCTTCTAGAGATTTAGTATTCCTATCAACCAGGATTCCAAGAGCGGTACCGATGGTTTAATTAGTTGAAAGTTGGTTCCTTGAGATGGAGTTTGGTGAAGCAGCTCAGGATTGGAGGAACTTCTGAGTTTCCTCTTGGTTATCAGAGATTTTCTGGGTTATGTTGTCTAGTTGTGCTTGTGTTCATCATCAGCATTCTTTTCTACTCCGGATCAGAGTTGTGCAGCGGAAGCAGTTTGGGAGTGCATCTACTTTTCTTTTTCGGATAGGAGAAGTTTGTTTTCTTCTGATGGTTGTGAATGGAGTTTGTTCTTGATCTTGGAGGATCATTCTGGTGGATAGGGTTTGGTCCAGTTGTTTCTTGAGACATCAGCGAGGATTGAGCTGATCAGTTAGGAAGTAGGCAACCCAGGATCGTCTGAAGAGTTTTGTGGATCTGAATCAGAGATCTGATTTTGGATAACTTTTCTCCGATATAAGGGAGCTATAAGTTTTGGTAAATCTGGGAAGCTAGCTCCGAAGTGTTTTGGATCTCTTCTGTGTTCTGTTTTGGTTAAATGTTTGGTCTTCAGGATTGAATTGCCAGATTGGATAACTGGATTCATTGTGTTTCACGTATCTTCGAGGGAGTGCGTGTTTGATTTATCTCTGGTTGTGGAATCGGCTGTTCTGGGAGATTTATTTGTTGAGTCAGACATGTCTGCAGTCCGATTTCTTGTTTAGTTTGGTAGATCTAGATGAGTAGGAGCTCTATAACTTAGTAGTGTTGATTGTTTGGATTCTGAAGAGCGGGTATTACGGAGTTTATACCTGGGAAACTCGAGAAAATTCTATTCAGAATTTTTGTCTGGATAGTTAAATTTGTTTGTTTGGGTAAATTGGTTGCTATGGTTGTTAGCATATGGTTGATAATATATGCTTGTGGTTTAAAATTAAATTTTAAAACAGATTATTAAATTACCTTTGTTTTAAATTTTGGGGACGAAATTCTTTTAAGGGGGAAGGAATGTGATATCTCGGAATTTTTGGCAATATCAATTTAATAATCTTCATTTAAAATTAAATTTGTTTGATAATATTGATTAATGAAATATGAATTGGTTTGATAATCTAGTTAAATAAATATTTAATTAGTGATTTTGTCTTTTAAAAGCTAATAAAATGTTTCTATCTATAATGTGTACATATATATATATATATATATATATATTTGTATATATTATAGATAATTTTTGATTTGGAATTTAATAAGTAAATAAAGTCTTGTTTTTAAATTCTAATAATATATTTAATAATTCGGAAATTATGATTTAAATTAATATTAAGCTTTTCAAAGTTATTTAATTAATAACTATATGGTTTGTAAATACTTAAGATAAATGTTAAATTGTTTAAAATTATATCTTAGCTTAATTTTTAAATTTAAATAAAAAGTTTGTTTCATTTCTTTTAAATATTACTTGATATATATATGATTTGAAATAGAAGTTTAAAATACAATATAACATATGGTCTTAATTTATTTAATAATAGAAGTGATTTATCATCTCTTTTATAAATCATTTAAAATTGTTAAATTTGTTATTTTCAAATGATAATTATAATACTTAGCTTTTATAAACATAAATAGATTTTTATAGGAGTAGGATTGTTATTTTTAAATTTAATGAGTAGTTATATATGTATAGATATACCTTGATTCTTACTTAAAAATAAATATTTAAAATGTTTGGATCTTAAAAATATATGGATAAGCTTTAATTTATAATTTATTTTTATTACATTTTGTTTACATAAGAAATTCGCATATATATTTACATAAATATAAATAAATTAAATAAAACCTTTATTAACATTTAAAATATAACTAATTAAATTAAGAGACATGTGTTAATTCCTTAAGTAATCAATCAACATGTGTTAAGTAGTGAATTAAACAATATGACAAGTGCCATTCAATTTTCACCCTTTTCTTTTATTTTGTTAAATTAATTTCGGCCTAATACATATACTTTTCTCTATCTATTCCTTTTCAAAATCAAAAGCTAAGAAAAACTTAAACAACTTTTTTCTTCAAATTTAAGAATCATCTTCCTCTAAACCAGATCAAAACTCGAATTATCTGTAATCATTCTTCAAAAACATAACTTGTTCATTTTCAAAAATCAAAGCCTGCATTTGAAACCTGTATCACTTCTTCAACCTGGAAAGCATTTTTAAAACCTGTAATCTCATCAATTCAACAACCTGGAATTTGGCTGTCAAGATCCTGTAACATCATTTAACAAGCATGCAACTGCTGTTTTCAAAAGCAAAAGATAAAGGAGCAACTCAAAGTTTTAAAGTTTTCTCTGTCAAAAGTTTTTTTTTAAAAAATAAAGGAGATGTGTTCTGTTCTTCAATTATTTTCAGGTGAGTAACATTTTTATTAAAAATAACTTAAGTAAATATGGTTGCATGTTAATTTCAGTGGAAATTGTTTTTGTGTGAATATATAGATATGTTTGGTAAATTTTTCTGCATATATGTGAAAGTGTGTATATGTTTATTGCTTGTAACATCTCTGTTACCAAATTCTTAAGGTAAAGACTCATTCAAAAATCACTATCTCTTGATCCAATCAATATTTGGATTCAAGTATTAAACAAAACATGTTTTTCATATCATAGAGTAAACTTAAAAAAAATTAAGTTAAATAAAATTTGAAATAGTTCTGGAAATAAAAAAAACAGTAGTGTTTAAGTTTTTGACAAAAGTTCAAACCTTGTAAATTATTGATTCAGGATTTTAAATCGAATCCTTATTCAAAATGTTGATTTTTAAAACTAAAATCATCAATTTTAGTGATAGATTGAGGGTATAATTCTGGGTTGACCAGGAATATTGCTTTTGGGATTTTTTGGTGATTCATTTGTTCTGTAGGGTCGGGGTTCTTCCTAGGGGTGGAAGAGTGATCATAGATGGAAGGAAAATTATCAAATAGGTGGATAGATCATTGTGGTAGCAGCGGTGAAGGATTGAATTCTATAGCCCTAGATTTTTTTTGCTTGGGTAATTTGTTCGGCACGTCGTCCCTGGATGATCGAGTTCATCAGTACTCAGGGAGGTGATAGATGGTGAATGAAAGAAGTAATGGCTGGAATCATAGTCGCTATGGTGGTCGGAGATTTGTATGTGAAGTGATTCCAGGTTTCAATGATGGTTCCAGTTTGGGCTTGAAGACTCGATTTCAATTTCGAATTGTTCTGGGAATTTTGTTGATCGGGGTTGTATGATTGGATGATCGGCGACATGTGAAAGCCTTCGACGATGACCGTAGGTGGTCGGAGCCAGCGTGCATATGCATGGTGCATTGGTATATCTGTTGAAGCCTAGGTTGAAGGGGGAGAGTGTTACTCGTGTATTGCTCGAGTAATTTGAGTGTTTTGCTCGAAGTCAAGGGGTGATTGACTCGAAGTGTTTGGGGGTGGGGGACTCGGGTCAATTAGTTGTTACAGGTTTATTTTAAAAACCTGTAAGTGTTTCAAATTTTAAAATGAAATTTTTAAATTTAAAGGCCAAATGTAAGAAAGTTTTAAATCAAGTTTTTTTAGCTTGGTTTCATTCAGATTTGATATCTACTTTTTTAAAATAAATAAGTTTTATAAAAATGGAATGTTTTTAACAACTAAAATTTTGTTAAAGTATTTTATAAAGTGGTTTTAAAATCTGAAAATAAGATTTAAATAGGATTTTAAATTTAAGTTAAAATCTGAATTCAAAGCTTAGTTTGAATTCTAGTTTAAAATAAATAAAGTTTTTGGATTTAAATGCTTTAACACAACTTTGAATATTTTAAATATGGTTTGAAATTTGAAAATGAATTTGGTTTAAATTTCTTTTAAAATTCCTTTAGAAGACAAGTATTTCTTTAACATGTAATTAAAAGGTTTTTGAATTGTTAAACTTTGTTAAAGTTAAAATTGTTTTCATTTTAAATCTTAAATTTAAAATGGAATTTAATAGTAAATTTAAAGCAAATTGTTTTTAAAATACTTTGTTAATGATAATTTAATCATTAATAACATTAAGGTTTATATTAAAATTAATTAGGACTTAATGATTTATAATTCATTAAATTATTAAGATAATTAAGATGGATAATTAATTAATTTAACTAATTAATGATTTGGGTTAATTAATTAAGTAATTAGGGGTTTTATTTAATTAATTAAAGGATTAAGTAAGTTAACTAAGATTAATTAAATTGTAATTAAGAAATCATTAACTAGATAAGATTTGATTTTAAATTAGTGATATGAAATTTATTAATCAAGTAATTAAAAATTAATTAAGTTATAAATTAACACTTAATTAATTAAATAATTAGAGATTAATTAATAGGTTTTATAGATAATTTAATTTGTAACTAATAATGATTATACTCAGTTAATTACTTTAGAGAAGTAATTAAAGATTTATTAATAGATAATGGAGGTCATTAACTTAGGATTATTTAATAATTAATTAATGTGATTAATTTTAAAAATTAATTAGATTAATTAATTTAAAGATAATCAATTGTGAATTGTTTAAGTGTAATTACTTAATGGAAGTAATTAAGAAATTAATTACTAGTTGTAATTAATTAAGTTTATTTTGATTAGTTTAAGTTAATTAATTAAGTTTTATTAATTTAAGATAATCACTGGATAATTTAAGAAGTAATTACTCAATGTAATTAATGAAGGATAATTACTTAGTGAAGTAATTAAGAAGATAATTACTGGATGTAATTAAATTGAAGGATAATTAGGAATGGAAGAGTTTTGGAAATTAATTACTTTGTGTAATTAATATGAAGAATAATTACTTAGTAAAAGTAATTAATAATTAATTATTTAGTGTAATTAATTAAGAATTGGTTAATAAAATTATTTGAAGATAATTAAGAGATGTAATTAATTAAGTGTAATTAATTACTTAATGAGATTAATCTAGGTTGATTAATAAATATAATTAATTAATGATTAATTATTAAAGATAATTAATTAAGGAGTAATTAATTTATCTAAAGAAGTAATTAAAGGTAGTTAATTACTGAATTTGATTAACCAAGGGTGATTAATCAATATGGTTTAATTGATGATTAATTTCTTAATGTAATTAATTTAAATAGGGTAATTATAAATAAAAAAATTATAAAGGATCATTAATTTATATAAGTAATAATGTGATTAAGGATTTATTAATTAATAATTAATGTAATTAATTATAGTTAATTAATTAATGAAGTAATTAAAGGTTAATTACTGAATTTGGTTTAGGATAATTATTTTGTGAAATTAATTAAAGGCTAATTACTTGAATGTAATTAAAGATTAATTAATCAAGGGTGATTAATTAAGGTGATTTATTATAGCGTAGTTAATTAATTGATTTGTAATTAATTAATGGGTATGTAAGCCAGATTTATGTTGATGAAGTAATTAATTTAATTAATTTTAAATTAATTAAGGATGAAGTAATTAATTTAATTCATTTTAAATTAATTATAGATAGTGATTAATCCTTGCTTATGTATGAATGATTGATATTGATTTCCTTGAATGGTTTGAGATCTCAGATACGAGATAAGTAATGTTGTGTGCTATGGATGCTTTGGTTGCATTGAGTTGATAATATGAATTATCTGTTTGCGATGATAATATGGATTATCTGTTTATGATGATAATGTTGATTATCTATTGTGATATGTGTATAACTATCTGTGTGTATATAGATAATATTAAATTGGATTGTTTTAACCTTAAAACAACTTGGACCTAAAAGATGGCGTTTTGAATTTCGATGAGACCGGGATCGGGTTTCCATATTTGGATACCCGAAAACCACATCGATCCAAATTAACGATAGGTCGTGAATCTCAAGTGAAGATGAAGATTCAGAGTGCAAGGGTTATCGTCGTTAACTCTGAGGGTGATTCCAAAATGAGTGTAACGAGATAATGCCTTCGGTTTCGTCCGAACCCGAAACGAACTTATATGGATTGAATGCTTTCAGAACATCGTCAGGTGGACGATGAGCATTCTAAGAGATGTGTTCTCTAAAGGTAATCGGAGCCTCAAGCCTCATCAACCGTGAATGGCTAAAACAGTGGAGGTGCAGCATGGCTAAGTGGGTCATGCTCAAGTAGGACGAGATTTACCACTGTCTAGAAGTCTCTTTATATTCGGCTGTGTGGGCGGTTGGTTGCAAACAACTGCGGGGTTGTCTTGTTCGGGACTATCCAGTAAGGGATGGTTCCGGCTTTGTGTTGCAGGGGATTGGGAGTAATCCCCGGTATGGTGATCTAGGCCACGTACTGTGACGGGCGGTACCCCAGTAGCCCTGCCATTATATGGAATCCAATCTCCAATAAGCGCCGTATGTTTTGATTGTGCCCAACTATGTTGGAACGTGAGATGTAAGTATTCCAGCTATTTCTGTATTTTACTTGAAAACCATAGACACTATTATAATATCACTGGATTTCCTATCAAATGTTTTGGTTAGCGTAAGGTAAAAACTTACCCATGTTTATTTGTGGAGAGTCTTACGTGATACCTTTGTTTTCAAAGGTTTTTTTAAGTTAAGCAACCTTAACCTGTTGTCTGACCTGGAGTTTATCTTCTGTTTTTCTTAAACTCTTGGGTACTCAAATTTTTACGAGTAGCTAAGGGATTAAGGTTAGCTTTGACGAATTGTGGAGGAGCAATGGAGCAAGAGTCTTCGGCGTTAGATATATAGTTTCCGTTGTGTGTTCTCTGTGTTGGTATCTCTTTGTTGAGTTGTGTTGAGTTGTAATAACTAGACAGGTGTTAATAACTGTCTAGTATGTGATGTATATGCTGTGTAACTCTGACTGGTATTATATATTATGTAATACTTATGTTATTAATATAATTTTTTTGTTCAGCTGTTGAGATTTTGGTGTTGTTTCTTCTTTCTCTTCTTTCTTTTCTCTTTTCTATCCCTTTCTTTCTTAAAGATGATACGACTTTCTATGGAGAAAAAGTCGGGTCATCATGATCGGGGTGTACCGGACCGGACCAAGGGGAAAAGGCACATGGATGATCGACGAGGCTCTGGTCGGAGTTGTGTGACCTCTGGTGGCCTGAGGTGGTGGGGCGAATCATTTGTGTTGATCAGAGTTTTGTTCCGGGATCTGTTGGGTAGCTCGATTTCAAGTTCGACGTTGCTGAGGCGATCTGGGCGGTCGGGTGAGTGTAGGTGGCGTCAACGATGTGCTGGTGGTCGGGGGCAGTGATCGTAGATGATCGGAACGACTGTACATGTGCAAGAATTATCACCTGTATCAGGTGAGTATTGAGGTATTTGGGAAGAAAGGTTGGCTCGGGTTGTTGCTCGAAGTTGATGGCAGGATTGTCTCAAAGAAAAGAAGAGCGTGAGTGAATCGGGTTTGTTATCGGGTTGCCACGGGTTAGACTCGGATTCAGGATATAACAGTTTTAAAATTTTAAAATTTAACAAGTTTTAACAAGTTTTTGTTAAACTAATTCTTTTATACAATATGTTTTTATTTAAATTTGGAATTAATAAAAGGTTTTGAAAATAAATTATTTTTAATTTATTAGGTTAAAATGTTTTAAATATATATATAACCTTTATTTTTAAATTTTATTTTAAATAAACTTAATGTTGTAATTAAGGGGTTAATTAAGAGAATAAAATATTTTTCTAAAAGTTTAATTAACTTAAAAGGTTAATTAACTTAAAAGATTAATTAGCTTAAAAGATTAAGTTAATTTATGTGTTAATGATAATTAATTCCAAGGTTTATTGATAAAGAATTTTAAATGATAATTAAAGTAATTAATTATATATAAATGGTTTATCTTAAGTAAATTGAGGTCTTAATTTTGATTATAAGGATTATGATTAATTTATTAAGGATAATTACTCAATGTAATTAAATTAAAGGTTAATTAATGTAAGTAATTAAGGGTAATTAATTACATAAAGAGTAATTACTTAATGAAAGTGATTAATGGTATTAATTTATGATTAAAGGTAAATTAATCAAGTGATTAAAAGATAATTAATTAAGGTAAGTAATTAAAGAGTTAATTTGTTAATTAATTAAGGGTTAATTAATTATGTAATTTATTTATGTGATTAATTAATTAAATGATAATTAATTAAGGGATGATTAATTAATGTAATAAATTAAGGATAATTATTAAAGAATAATTGAATAATTATAAGTTAATTGTTTAATTGTTTGAGGTTGATTGATTTATTAATTATGGTTGAATAATTAACAATTAAAGGTTAATTAATTTATTATAAAAGGTTAATTAATAAATGATTAAAGGATAATTAATTAATTTGGTTTGTAATTAATTAATGTTAATTAACCAGGATTAGTAATTTTTTCATAAATAATTAATCTGGTTTAAATTAATTATAATCAGATAATGAATTAGTCTTACTTATGGATGATTGGATTTTATTGAATGCCTTGAATTGTTTGATATTCTGATATGTGATGTGTTGTGGTGTGAATTGTTTTGAATTGAGCTGTGAACTATGATTTATTGATCTGTGATGATATTACTTGTTTATCTATGAATGAAAGATAAGTGTTATAGGATTATACCGCTTATCGATATTGTTGTGCTTGAATTAATGATGATTGTGATATTTTATTATTGTGTGCAAAAACCCTGGATGACACCACACACACAAATATAGATTTCACGAGGAATTGGTAAAATCACAGATATTTTAAATTTAAATATTATTTTGTTTAAAAGTTGAATTTTGAATCCAAATGGTTTGGACGTGAAATTGAATTGAATATGAAAAGCTTTTGAAAAGGAAGTTTTGAAATTTAAATTTAGTTTGAATATACTATGTCTTGTTTTGAAATTATTTTGGGAAATATGGTTTGAAAAGGGTTATGCAAGTTATACAATATATATATATATATGGATTTTAAACCATTTTGAAGTATATTGAATGAATTATTTTGGGAATTTAGATGTAATTCAAATAGAACTTGCCGGGGATACGGTAGTTCACTGATATTCTGATTTTACTTTAAAAGGCTATAACTTGAGCATATTTAATCGGATTTTTTCGAAACAAAAAACATTTGTTCTCAAATGATAATTGCTTTCATATAAAGAAGGGATATCCAGTTTTTGTTAAAAGGATTTCAAATTGGGTGAAAATCAAATTTGAAATGGAAATAGTTTTGAAAGCTGTGAATGAATTTTTGTGAAAAATTGGTGAACCTTGTTTTTCAAAGTGAAGAGGATCTTAAAGGGTGAATCTTTTGTTTAAAAAAATTTAAAGTGGAAATTTGTTTTAAACTATTCAAAAATGAAAGGTTTTGGGCTTAAAATTGTGACTTAACTAAGATCCCAATATATCCATATGGTTTTAAAATTTAACGCTCATTATTAGGTTTAGCCGGAGAGGACTTTATGTCATACAACCCAGTCCGAATAGTGATACAACGTAATGGATAGCATTTGAAGACGGTGGTGAAGACCGGGTATTTTTGAGAACGAAAGGATTACCTGTCGAATGGCTCTGTACCGAGTTGCTCCGGTATAGAGATCTCCATATGTGATGGGGAGTCCGATCGGGATTGTGAATACCCGGATTTGCAAAGGCTGCTTTTGAAGTGCCTTCGGCTCCATACAGACCCAGGATGGACTTGTATGGATGTATGTCTGACGTTACACTTTAAGATGTCAAGCTGGTTTCTACCAAATACATTTCTGTTTGGTGGTGGAGAATTTATTCTCTTAGCTTCACCCTTCTCTGAGATGTACGAGCTCAGAGGTTATGTAATTGATATTTACTAATGATATATTCCCAATTAGGTAATGTGGCATACTAAGTGATGCTGATCATTTGTTGATCAAAGCATTGCTTTTGTGAAAAGCGTAGCTTTGTGGATGAGACTTCGCCGAACCTCACACCCCAAACATGGTCGAAACAGGAAGGATGCCGCAAGGTTATGAGGGTCGTTCCCTTTAGGTATGTGCATTTCCTTTTGGATAAAAAGTGGTATCATGGTATGGAACCTCGATATTTAACTTATGTTGTTGTTGCAATTTGTTGGTGAATCTGAGGATAAAGGTCGGTGACAACCAGGGGATGGCATACTCGTGATAGTTAGTTACCTAGTTACAGAGGTAACCCGGCTTTGTGTTGGCAGAGAGCTGGTTAAGTTCTTGGGGCATCCCTCTAGAGGCGTACCCATTCGATGAAGTAAGTTCCTTAGCCTTGACCATTTGTTAGAAATCCAATCACCCAATATGAGCCCTTTACGATTGCAGTTGTATAACTTGCCATTCTTAAATGGTAGCTATAGCAGGCATAATATAATGGTATCTATGCTGGCTAAGATAATATTATACTTTCGAAAGGTTTTCTTCACTGTGCACTAATAATAATATCAAAAGGATTTTGTGTACCAAGCTTGTTTGACTATCATAAGGAGAAATTTCCCCAAGTGTGTGAATCCATTGTGTGTGTGCCGGGAGTCCTTATGGTAGTTTCATTTTCCAAAAAGCACAGCGAATTTCTTTTTATTTCTTTTTGTTTGTTTATGTTCACAATAAAACTGTTTTTTTTTCTCACACCAGTCCCATGACTAACCTGGAGTTTATTGTTCCCTTTCTAAACTCTGGTGCCCATAATTTTTCACACGTGCAGCCTAGAGTCAAGTTATTAGATAGTCATATAGTAGGTGTAGATTTTTGTAATATTTAAAGTCTTTGGATTTTGACAATCTTATTGTGGATCGAATTTGCTTAACTTCATAATTGATGGTGATTCGAGCTTATTGGAGTTTTTGGAGCTTTGGCATTGGAGATATTATCTTTCCGCTGTTGTGTTTTCCGTTATTGTGTATCTCTAACAATGTTGATAGTCATTTGTATCAGATTGTTGTATCATTGTTGTGTATCAATAAAATTATTCATTCTGTTTCCATTGTGTTATTATCGCCTAATGTTGTTATAAGCTCCATCGAACTGGAATTCGACATTTGAATCTCCGGCATTCGAATACAAGTGAGGTATTTAATGTTGATTTTCAGATGCTGGATTTCGGGTCATGACAAGTGGTATCAGAGATAAAGATTGAGTAAGAACTTTGGCTTTGAAGTATAACACCTTAGATGACTCATTAGAGATAAGGATATAAATGCCTTAGAATGAGTATCCCTAAGATATTCGTCCATATGCCTCAGTAAATTCTCTTACTATTCACTGATAGTGAGAATGAGTGCAAGAAGAGGACGAGGTAGGGGACATGGGAGTACCACTATAAATGGTCAATACCCTGTAACAACAAGGAAACAACTTTTTCCCTCAATCTTCTTTGATCATCAACCAATTTCAATTCTTTGGTGGTTTCCTGGCAGCTACAAGAAGAAGCTTTGGTATGGTGGTGACTCTGCGAATCGTTGTAGATAAGTTCCTATTTCATATTCTCTTCATTAGTTACCCATTAGCTTTTCATTTTTAACTTTAACAAATTTGATATTTTAATTGGAATAAATTAAATTATATTGTATCCATGTATTTGTCTATTATTTTGGGGTCCTGATTAATTCTACGAATGGTTCGTTATCCCTTTAGACTAACTAATGCCCCTATATATTTCGTAGACCTGATGACCCAAGTATTTTGTAAGGGTGTTGAATAAGTTGATCTTGTATTTATTGATGATATTCTGATTTGGTAAGCCAAATATAGAATAAATATTTCAGTTTGATCTGATGAACCATTTCTCTATATTTCTATGTGTTCATCTGTTCCTTTGGTTGTCTCCCTGCCTAGCAAATTTCGGGGACGAAATTTTCTTAAGGGGAAATCTGTAACATTCCCGTTTTAAGCCAAATTAATTGGTAATTAATTTAATTTTTAGAAATAAATTGTGAATTTAATGGTGAATTAATTTGTTTTTTTCAAATAAATAAATATGCGTTTGTTTATATATAAATAGATTGTAATTTGGAATTTGGATTTAAAATTCAAATATAAATATTTTGAAAATATATTGGATTTGAAAACACTATATTTTAAATTAATATAAATTTGTTTTCTAATTTTGTATATGTATATAAGTTTGGAAATTTTGTTTTGAAATTAATATGATAATTTTCAAAAGCTATTTAAAGGTTAAATTCTAATAAATACATATATACACACACATGCTTATTTATTAATGTGTAATTAGACTTTAAAAATCACTTTCTTTAAAATTGACATAAGTATAAATAATAAATAAAATGTACAACAAGAATGGATAAAAGTTTTAAAATAAATATATACATATCTTTTGAAATTAATAAGATAATATATATATATATATAGTTTATAAAAGCATAATAAATAAATTTATGAAAACATAAGTAATTAATAAATAATAAGATAAAGGGTTTAAACACAAAATACATTGTCTATGACATTTGTAAAATAATAAGACCATGTTTTAACATTTGTTGCTAAATCATAACATGCATTAACATGTAATAACAAGTGTAGGCTTAGCAAAGACAAGTGTCAAGTTATTTATCTTCATTTAAAAAAACAATAATAAAAGGTTTCAAGGCTATGTTTATATATCTCTATTCCTACTCTCCCATCTTCTTTTATCTTCATTTTCAAAAATCTGAAAAAGATTAAACCTGGAAAACTTAAAGAAAAGAATCAAAAGGAAAACCAGAAAAACTAAAATAAAATACAAAGCAAAATCATCTCAAACTCAAATCAAAAGCAAAGATGATAAAAATTCAACATCAAACAAAGTTCAGATGCAATCCAGATCAAAGAAAAGAATTAATCCTGAAGCAAAGCAATATCAAAGAATCAAACTATAACAACTATAATTTCAACTAAGCAGATCAGATTCAACTCATAACATCAGTTTCAAGATCAATTTGCAGATCAAAATTCAAGTTCAAACAATTTCCAAGTTTTGAGGCCTGTTCTACTTCAATTCCAGGTGAGCAAACTTCTATTTTCAAACTTGAATCTGTTTATAAACTTGATGTATGAGAAATAAAGTGATGGAATTGTGTTGCATATACATATAAATATGTATATATGTCTGTGCATGTTTGTATGTACGTATATTTACATATCTCTGTTGTTCTACAGGCTATAATCCACTAAGAAAAATCAATTTCTTTTCAACCATCAAATTTTAGGTTATGATTTCTAAAAGAAATCTATTTGTAACAACAAAAACCAATTTATAAAAATATAATTAAGTATAATTAAAAAAAGATTACTTGAAACTAAAGAATTACAGTGTTAATCTTTTAAAGTTAGAAAATCAAGTTCTGGGATCTATGTTTTGATTATATATCATGTTTCGTATTTGTAAATGATGAATTTTAATAATCAAATCATGATTTTTAAGTGGGAATTCGTTGAGGAATCTCGAGTTGATCGGTTTGGGTCTTTTCGTCAATTACCGACAATCGATGAAGGGAGGCGGGTCAAGGTTGATGCTAGAGGTGGATGGAAGTTGGTTCACTCGGGAAAAATGGTAGAAAATTTTTTTGATGGCCGAACTGGCCTGGTGGAGGCTAAGTAGGATTTTATGTTCAGTTTGGGTCGAGGAGGTGGTCGAGGGGATTTCGACATCGTCGGTGCATCGGGGTTGACCGGACCAAGGCAAAAAGGCGCATGGATGATCGACAAGGCTCTGGCCAGAGTTGTGTGGCCTCTGATGGCCTGAGGTGGCGGGGTGAATCATTTGTGTTGATCGTAGTTTTTTTCCAGGATGCGTTGGGTAGCTCGATTTCGAGTTCGACGTTGCTGAGGCGATCTGGGTGGTCGGGTAAGTGAGAGTGGTCGTCAATAATGTGTTGGTGGTCTGGGTAGAAATCGTAGATGATCAAAACGAATGTACACGTGCATGAATTATCACCTGTATCAGGTGAATGTTGAGGTATTTGGGAACAAAGGTTGGCTTGGGTCGTTGCTTGAAGTTGATGGCGGGACTGTCTTGAAGAAAAGAAGAGCGTGAGTGACTCGGGTGTGTTATCGGGTTGTCATTGGGTTAGACTCAGGTTCAGGATAAAACAGTTTTAAAATTTTAAAATTGCACAAGTTTTAAAAGTTTTTGTTAAACTAATTCTTTTATACAATATGTGTTTATCAAAGTTTGGAATTAACGAAAGGTTTTGAAAATAAATTATTTTTAATTTATTAGGTTAGAATGTTTTAAATATATATAATCTTTATTTTTTAAGTTTATTTTAAATAAACTTAATGTTGTAATTAAGGGGTTAGTTAAAAGAATAAAATACTTTTTAAAAAAGGTTAATTAACTTAAAAGATTAAGTTAATTTATGTGTTAATGATAATTAATTCTAAGTTTTATTGAATAAAGATTTTTAAATGATAATTAAAGTAATTAATTAAAGATAAATGGTTTATCTTAAGTAAATTGAGGTCTTAATTTTAATTAAAGGATTATGATTAATTTATTAAGGATAATTACTTAATGTAATCAATTAAAGGTTAATTAGTGTTAGTAATTAAGGGTAATTAATTACTTAAAGATTAATTACTTAATGAAAGTGATTAAAGGAATTAATTTATGATCAAAGGTAAATTAATCAAGTGATTAAAAGATAATTACTTAAGGTAAGTAACTAAAGAGTTAATTTGCTAATTATTAAGGTTAATTAATTATTTAATTTATTTATGTGATTAATCAATTAAATGATAATTAATTAAGGGATGATTAATTTATGTAATTAATTAAGGATAATTAATTAAAGAATAATTGAATAATTATAGGTTAATTATTTAATTGTTTGAGTTGATTGATTTATTAATTAAGGTTGACTAATTAATAATTAAAGGTTAATTAATTTATTATTAATGGTTAATTAATAAATGATTAAAGGATAATTAATTAAAATGGTTTGTAGCTAATTAATGTTAATTAACCAGGATTAGTAATTAATCTGGTTTAAATTAATTATAATCAGATAATGAATTGGCCTTACTTATGGATGATTGGATTCTATTGAATGCCTTGAATTGTCTGATATTCTAATATGTGATGTGTTGTGATGTGAATTGTTTTGAATTGAGCTGTGAACTATGATTTATTGATCTGTGATGATATTACTTGTTTATCTATGAATGAAAGATAAGCGTTATAGGATTATACAACTTATCGATATTGTTGCGTTTGAATTGATGATGATTGTGATATTTTATTGTTGTGTCCAAAACCCTGGACTAAACCACACAAACGAATATGGATTTCTTGAGGAATTGGTTAAGTCACAGATATTTTAAATTTAAATATTATTTTGTTTAAAAGTTGAATTTGGAATCCAAATGTTTGGAAGTGAAATTGAATTGAATGTGAAAAGCTTTTGAAAAGGAAGTTTTGAAGTTTAAATTTAGTTTGAATGTGCTACGTCTTGTTTTTAAATTATTTTAGGAAATATGGTTTGAAAAGGGTTATACAAGTTATACAATATATATATATATATATATATATATATATGGATTTTAAACCATTTTGAAGTGTATTAAATAAATTATTTTGGGAATTTAAATTTAATTCAAATAGAACTTGCTGGGGATACGACAGTCCGCTGATTTTCTGATTTTACTTTAAAAGGCTATAACTTGAGGATATTTAATCGGATTTTTCCGAAATGAAAATACTTGTTTTCAAATGATAATTACTGTAACAACCCGATATTTTCAACCATTCGCATCCATTATAAGTGTATAGGTACACACTCATGCCGGAATTGAATTGCTCAAAATACCGCGTTGTAAATAAAAATTTGGCAAATCTTAGAACATACAGTAAATAAAATCACAGAGTATATAATAATGCAGCAGAAGTAAAAGAGATAGTAGTTCATGAAGCTACTATATAAATATATATCAGAGTTAAACAAGATACAACAGAAGAAATAAAGTACAAAAGAAGTTTCAATATGATAACCAAGTACAAGCTGAATAGAACAACCGAACTGAAATAGATAAGACTACATAAGCAGATAATCTCCAGCGATTCCAATCTCCAGAAAGTGGAATCCAAATCTGCGAATACTCAGGCTGACCCGAGCGTAAATAAAAATACAAACACTCTGGTCAAGACATACATACTTATACAATGTAAACCAACTCAACTGAACTGTAGTAAAACTACAAGTAACTTAGAAGATGCTTGAGACCGCCCATCCTTTAAGGATCCGTTAAACTATTTACTATGTAGTAATATTGCGCTATTATAATAATGTCTAATAGTAAAATAAACATACTTTTAAATAGCATTAAGGCTTTACATTTTCCACCTTAACACGTAATAGTCGCAGTAGTCCATCCAGTATCAGCATATCTCCAGATCGGGAGACTACCCTAAATACTCCACGGGCTACGGAAGAAATCCAAACTCGTAGTAAAGGCTCGGTATGGTAGGTGACACGGCACACAAGGCAATGCCAGGGTAGATATACCATTTACGACACTCGGGATGGTGGTAACGCAGCAGCCACATACGCCCACTGCGGAACACACTCCCAATCAAAATCGGAGGATGGCCATCTAATCAATCACAAGTATGAGTACAGTATCGAAGAAATGCGTCCGCTACGAGGTGCGACCTCAACTGGCCCGAGACCACTCTTGTTTTAGCCACCTTATGCCAACTCACAGGAGTTGGATCCACGTAATATACCTCAAGAACATCGCCACCATCTTACTTCATTCTATAATCTCCATCGCATACACAGTTGTCAAAGTGGTTTTCGATATCAACAAAGAGTATGCCAGATATCCGATCTCAATCTCTTTGCCAACCAATCGTTATTATAACCCGTGGTTATAACTTTAAAATAATATTTTACTTCAAATAGAATATCATTTCCAGTTCAAATCTTTATCAAAATAAAGATCAAATCATTTACAAACCATTTTAATATATCAAAATATCATATCTTCTCAAAACTTCATTTCAAATCATTTCAATATATCAAAAATATCATATCTTTCCAAAACTTCATTTCAAATCATTTTAATATATCAAAATATCATATCTTTCCAAAACTTCATTTCAAATCATTTTAATATATCAAAATATCTTATCTTAAACATCCTTTAAATTCAAAGATAACATTCATTCATTTTCAATTCAAACCACTCTTTAAATGATTTATATATTAATTAAAGTACTTCATTTAAACCCTTTAAAAGTGTAATTATTATTCTTTCAATTCAAGTATTCAATTTCCAAAGTTTCGAACCATTCTGAGTTCGTTTACTAAGTCAAAAACCATAATTATTAATATTTAGCATTTCACAACATATAGAAAAAAAACTATTATAAGTTATACTTGAAAACATTTTATTTCAGCAAAGAAACAACTGTTAAAACTCAGCTTTAGTTAAATTTTAGTTCAAAACAGCAAAGACAGCATTTTCAGAAATGTTGTAATAGCTCAGGTTCAAGTATAGAGTTTTTATTAGTTTCAGCAAAGACAGTAGACTACTGTAGCAATTACAGAACTGCTGTAATAGGCCTGAGTTCAATTTTAGCCTATAATTTCAACTACAGCCACTACATCATTTCAGAAATGCTATAATAGCTCTTTTTACTTAGTTTTAGTTAAATTCAGAAACCATAGCATTTCTGAATGCTATTAAAAGTGAATCCCAGATTTTAGTGTATTTTCAGCAAATAAATAACTTCATTTTAAACTCTTTAAACATTTTAAAATTCGTAATTTAACATTAGAAATGTTCATTAACATATCATTAAACATATTGAGTTTTATAAAACAAATTTCTTATAAATAAATCCAAATTTCAATAATTCCACTTATTAGTTCAAGTGTGTAATTTCCTTTCTTCACTTTTCAACAAATAAACTTAACACTTCAGATTTAAATTACCATTTCACAAATTTAACTAAATTTCCAATTTGTTTAATTAATTTAAATCTTAAATTAAAACTCAAATTTCACATTTCCAAGTCAAGTTATATTTTAAAATTTCACTTTTAAGCATTCATTTATTTAACCACTTAAATTCATAGAAAAATCAATAATACTTTAATAAATCACTTAAATTCAAATTTAAATCAAATTATCATATTTACCATTTTCCAAATAAAATTTAAATTTCCATTTTACTTATATAACTTAAATATCATTTTTAACCAAATTTCCAAATTTCCAAACTTAAGTTATATTTCCATAATCCAATTTAACCATTCATTAATTACATTTTTAACTCATACAAAAATCATAATTTCTTTATTTTAAATCATTTCAAAATCTATTTAAATCAAATTTTATAAATTTATATTTTTAAAATACTTAAAAATATCCAAAAACACTTTATAAAATAACCACGGGTCTGTATATAGTTTTCTAACCTAGGTCAAGTGATACGGATATGTATCATTTCAATCCGCGGTTTAAAAAGAAAAATCCAGGTTCTATCATTTCAAACCCGCAATCCCAAGTTAAATAAATTAAATAAAAAACCGTTCAGGCTTATCATTTCAGCCCATAATGATATTTCCCTATTCTAAAGTCCGTTCGGGTATGTATCATTTCAACCCATAGTGATTTCTAATTTACAGGGAACTTGCAGTGTGATAAACATATATAAATGAATAGCTAACAATATATAACGGTAACGGATGAGATGACATATAAATTAACAGGTTTAACATATATATAAATGATCACAGGCAGATATAACATAACATAATAGTTCTACGCATTCAAATGGTGTCAATTCACATTTGTATAAGTATAAATGTCTGGTGAGATTTACTCACCTCTTTGCGCTGGAGATATCAATTCAAATGAAACAACGGATTCCAAAACACAATAGCATAATTTTTTGATTTGAGTGGAGAAATCCAAGATATAAACCTTGTATACAATAATAAAACAAAGCACCATATAAATATAATTGCAATACAAAATATTTAATTGAAATAAATGGAAACTAGGCTTGACAAATAACATCACGTACCTTTCAAATCAATTTTGCTTGAACCTAACTTCACATATGCTCGGCCACGCATGGTATTTGGCTCAGCCATGACATGTTTCAGGTGGTAATGAGTCTGGTTTGGACCACTAAAGCACGCTAGGCTTGAGAATGTGGAAGGTCTAGGAGTTTGCAAGCATAGAAGGTCAAAGGTCAAAGGTCAAGGCTACAAGTGGTTTTGGTGCAACATAGGCTCGGCCTATGGTCCTATGGGCTCGGCTAGGGGCTGCTACAGGTCAGGTCATAGGAGGGGCTGATGGGTAGTGGTCATAACAAGGTGATGGTGGAGCAAATATGTACGGCCAAGGTGGTGTATGAAGGTGGTGAAACAACTAGGCTAGGCTAGGCAATGTTTTAAGGGATTTGTGTAATTTTTGGTGTGGAGTTTTTTCATGAGGAGTGCACGGCCAGTCATGGTCAAAGGAGAAGGGGGTCTGGTCATGGATAGTGTGGGAAAGGAACTGGTGGTGGTCGGTGGAGGAGGTAGTGGAGGCCATGGCCGAAGCAAGCATGAAGAAGTAAGGCAAAAACAATGGAAGGATGATGAAGAAAAGTGGAAAAATGGAAGTCATTGGCAAATTTTTCTTAGCCTGAGTTTTAGGAGATGAGAACTGAAATTTCGAAAAGTTTTTCACATGAATTCTAAGGAGAGTAGGAGATTGTACGACTAAGAGGAGTAATGAGGAGTTGTGGCAAATGAAAAGACATAAGAGTTGAAAGGACTTAAGTTAAGAAAGCTTTTAAAACTCTTTACATTTCCATTCTTTTTAAATTAAATAAAACCAAATGAAAATAATTAAATAAATTTCAGAACTGAAAACAAAATAAAAATAAAAATAAAATAAATAAATAAATTTAAAGAAAATAGAAAAAGATAAAAGGAATTGCTTAAAAATCCAAAACAGTGTCCAGAAATTACGAATAAATCACCATTGACTTTGAAAAATTGTTTACTTCATCTTAAAAAATATTCTAAAACAAAATTTTGAAATAAAAGGATTTTTAAAACATTTTCAAAGTGAAATAAATAATTAAATTTAAAGAAAATAGAAAAAGAACTAAAGAAATTGTTTAAAAATTGGAAACAGGACATGAAAATTACAAATAAGTATCACTAGCCTTATAAAATTCTATTTTACTTTAAAACAAATAAAAGTTAAATAAATAAAATAAATAAGGAACAAAATAAAGTAGGAACGAGAATAAATAAGTTCTTAAGAAAATATAAAGATAAATAAAGAATTACTTTAATTATTTGAAACTAGGAATTAATATTTATAAACAGAATACAGCTGACATTTGAAAACGTCAATAGCACTTTTAAAAATGTTTAAAACCAAAATATATACATAGAATGTTATTATACCCATATGAATATAAATATAACATTACATGACCAAATAAAATATTATTTATATAATTTAAAATAAACCATTTTGTTAAATACAGCAAGTTACACACAATAGTTAAAAAGGCATAACTTTCACATTATAAATCAGATTTCAACGAAACGAAAAGAAGTGTTCTTAAAATTTTATTTACTTTCATGATAAAAGATAAAATTAAAATTTTAAAATATTTAAAATTTAAATTTAAAAGTCAAAGTTTGACTATTTAAACCAAAATTCATTTTGTGGAAAATTATTCTATTTAGTCATATTTGGAATCCATATCAAAATCAAAGTTTATATTTAAAATAACAAAGTTTATTCTTTTTCATAAATAAAGCTTTTAAAACTGGAAATTCAATTAAAAAATTGTAAAATACAGGGTTGTTACAATTGCTTTCATATAAAGAAAGGATTTTCAATTTTTATTGAAAGGATTTCAAGTTGGGTGTAAATCAAATTTGAAATGGAAATAGTTTTGAAAGCTATGAATGAATTTTTGTGAAAGATTGGTGAACCTTATTTTTCAAAGTAAAGAGGATCTTAAAGGGTGAATCCTTTGTTTAAAAGAATTGAAGTGGAAATTTTTTTAAACTACTCAAAAAGGAAAGGTTTTGGGCTTAAAGTTGTGACTTAACTAAGATTCCAATATATCCATAAGGTTTTAAAATTTAACACTCATTATTTGGTTTAGCCGGGAGAGGACTATATGCCATATAACCCATTCTGAATAGTGATATGACGTAATGGATAACATTTGAAGACGGTGGTGAAGACATAGTTTTTTCGAGAATGAAAGGATTACCTATCGAATGACTTTGCACCGAGTTGCTCCGATATAGAGATCTCCATATGTGATGGGGAGTCCGATCAAGATTGTGAGTACCCGGATTTGTAAGGTTCTTTTGAAGTGCCTCCGGTTCCATTCCGACCCAGGATGGACTTGTATGGATGTATGTCTGACATTACAATTTGAGATTTAAAGCTGGTTTCTATCAAATACATTTCTGTTTGGTGGCGGTGAATTTATTTTCTTAACTTAACACCCTCCTCTGAGACGTATGAGCTCAGAGATTATGTAGTTGATATTTACTAGTGATACATTCCCAATTTGGTAATGTGGCATGCTAAGTGTTGCCGATCATTTGTTGATCAGAGCATAGTTTTTTTGAAAAGCGTAGCTTTGTGGACGAGACTTCATCGAACCTCACACCCCATAAATGGTCGAAACAGGAAGGATGCAGAAAGGTTATGAGGGTCGTGCCCTTTAGGGTATGTGCATTTCCTTCTAGATAAAAAGTGTTATCATGGTATGGAGCCCATATATTTAACTTATGTTGTTGTTGCAATTTGTTGGTGAATCCGGGATAAAGGTCGGTAACGACCGGGGGATGGCATACTCGTGATAGTCGGTTACCTAGTTACAGAGGTAAGCCGGCCTTGTGCTGGCAGAGAGCTGGTTAAGTTCTTGGGGCATCCCTCCAGAGGCGTACCTATTCGATGAAGGAAGTTCCTTATCTTTGACCATTTATTGGAAATCCAATCACCCAATACGAGCCATTTACGATTGCAATTGTATAACTTACCATTCTTAAATGGTACTATAACAGGCAAAATATAATGGTACCTATGTTGGCTAAGATTAATATTATACTTTCGAAAGATTTTCTGCACTATGCACTAATAATAATATCAAAAGGATTTTGTGTATCAAGCATGTTTGACTATCATAAGGAGAAATCTCTCCCAAGTGTGCGAATGCATTACGTGTGTGCTGGGAGGCCTTATGGTAGTTTTATTTTCCAAAAAGTATAGAGAATTTCTTTTTGTTTCTTTTTGTTTGTTTTTATTCAAAATAAAACTGTTTTTGTTTGCTCACACCAGTCCCATGACTAACCTGGAGTTTATTGTTACCTTTCTAAACTCTGGGTGCCCATAATTTTCCACACGGACAGCCTAGAGTTAGGTTAACAGATAGTCAGATTGTAGGTGTAGTTTTTGGCAATCTTTGAAGTCTTTGGATTTTGAAAATCGCATTGTGGATCGAATTTTCTTAACTTCAGCATTGATGGTGGTTCGAGCTTATTGGATTGGAGTTTTTGAAGCTTTGGCATTGGGGATATTATCTTTACGCTACTGTGTTTTCCGCTATTTTGTATCTCTGATAATGTCGATAATCATTTGTATCAGATTGTTGTATTATTGTTGTGTATCAATAAAATTTATTCTTTCTATTTCTGCTGTGTTGTTATCGCCTAATGTTGTTATAAGCTCCAACGAACTGGAGTCCGACGTTTGAATCTCTAGCATTCGAATACAAGTGAGGTATTTGATGTTGATTTTCAGACACTGGATTTCAGATCGTGACATTTTGTATGCTAAAGAGAAAGTTAGCACCTAGATTTTCTTATGTTGTGACATCAAGATCCCATGTGTTTAAACTTGTTTACTTATTTTATTTTCTAGAAATGTTTTATAAAGTTTTCAAAAACTGTAATTTTGTTTTCACAATTTTGTACAAAGTTTATAAGTAATTTAATATGGGAGGAAAGAGTTTTTAGAAGTTACTTTGATTTGTAAAACAAGTTTTAAGGTTATGGTATCCATGGCAATAGGCACTATGGAGGTAGTTTGTAAAACGACCACTTTTTATGTAGACAAAGAGCTTTTAGTTTAAGTATTTTTGGAAGTATTTTCGAAACCATATTATAATATTAAAAATGTTTAATTATTATTTGTTAATTAAATAAAGGTTTAATGATTATTTAAATAATTAATTAAGTAAAGGTAATTAGTACTTAATTATAAATAAAAAAGGTAATTACTATTTATTAATTAAGTAAGCTTAATTATAATTAAGTAAGCAAAGGTTAATTATAAATTACTAATTAAGTAACGGTAATTAGACTTAATTCTCAATTAAGAAAGGTAATTATTATTTATAAATTAAGTAATTTTTATTATGATTAAGTAATTAAGTATAGGCTAATTATTAATTATTAATCAAGTAAAAGGTATAATTGTTTAAATTAAGTAAATAAGTTTTAAATATTAATTGATTATTAATCAGGTAGGGTTTAATTATTAACTAATTATTAATTAAGTTAAGATTTAATTATTGTTGAATAAACAGTTTAAATTTATTCTTAATTTATTAAAAGGGTTTTGATTATTAATCGTTTTATTTCCAAGGGTCGGTTTGTTTAAAAGCAACTTTATTTTACAAAGAATGGTTTAAACACAAGGGATTTTCTTTATCCGTGCTATTATGTAGACAAACGAATATGATAGGATATGATAAATCGATAGCACATTTTATTGGAAGTAAGTCATCTTGCATTTAGCAATAAAAGCCGATGAGTAGACTTTCCTCTATCTATGAGATCAAGAACTTGATCTTTTAGGCAAGAGATAGAGAAGTCGAAATGTCAAAAAAGTGACAAATATGAGAGGGTTAATTTTGATAAATGAATCATGATATATTAAGTTTATGGAAGATACTTCATCGCATACTAAACACTGAATTCCAAGATATGGATGTTATCCCTCCTATTGGCAAGGCTGTGACACCAAGAACTTGATTGAAAGCCAAATATGGTCTATCTCAAAGATTGACTATACACAGGTCTATTATGGATACTGGTAAATTTTTCTCGAGTTTGGATCAAGTTACAATTGATATGATACGACAAGCAAAGCTATGGGAGCCAACATTTCAAATTTCAAATCAATCGGAGTTCATATGCTCAAGGTATTGATCCATCAAAGTCCAAGTGAAACACCACGCTTGTATCCATGAAAGAAGACTTCATTCGTATCCACCTCACTTCTCCATTTCATATCCATCACATGAACTTCGCTTCGTATCCATCATGATCAGCCACAATTCATAACCATAAGTAAAAGTCATTTTGTAACACTCCAATGTATGAGGAGCACGTGTCGATCACCATTTTCATATTTCATATCGATTGGCCATCAATCGATATGAAATAGGATCTCATTCATCAATACGAAAGACCTGGGATCATATCGATATGAGGCAAGCATTTGGATCTATGTTCGAATACTAAGAGCCCCGCCTACTGAAATCACACAAATGGTCAATCCATGGCTGTTCGCTATAGGTGATGCGAAGTACGCCACGTTGCAGTTGACTACTTTACCAAATGGGCGGAAGCTAAGCCACTTTCCACTTCAAGATGAAGAAAGTAATCAACTTTGTTTCCCGCAGCATCATCTGTCGTTTTGGACTCCTACATACCATTATCACTGATAATGGAGCCCAATTCAATAGTGTTGAGTTCAAGAACTTCTGTCAACATTTACATATTCATAAAAAATTCTCGGCAGTTGCTCACCCTTAGGCGAATGGACAGGTTGAAGCTATTAACAAAGTTATCAAATACATTTTGAAAAAGCGCTTGGAAAATCCTGGAGGCAAATGGATCGATGAGCTTCGCATGACCCTATGGGCATATCAAACTACCCACAAGGCCATGACCGGCCACACTCCATTTTCACTTTCTTACGGCTCGAAAGTTGTCATTCAGGTCGAACTGAAAGTACCTTCTCATGACTTACTACGATCTGAAGACAAATGCTATATTGCTTGCTGAATCTCTGGACTTAATAGATGAGATGCGCGAAGAGGCTGATTTGAAGGCAGCCGCACAACGGAGTCAAGTCGTTATACAATTCCAAGGTCCGACCCCGAACCTTTGAACATAGCAATCTCATGCTCAAGAGAATTTATCTGGTCCCTTCACATATGAAGCCAACATGGGAAGGACCATATGTCTTCGAATGGAGACTTCGAAGAATCATGCCCGCAAGACTCCCTAAATGAACTAAACGATTGACGTGTAGCATGGAGGCTACCAAGCATAGATGGTTGCTTCAACATTTAATATGTAGAGTGAAAAGAGAAACAAAGTTAGTTATCATCGAAAATTGAACAGCTCATAGATTTCAGTTTTGTAACGCCGTGGAGTGTATCATGCATGCGTTAACCCCCCAAACAACCGGTTGATGCAGCCGTGCTCGGAGGAGTTGGTTGTAATGACCCGCCATCTGTCTCCATAGAATGACGCGTCATTAATAAGAAAGAAAGGGATAGAAAAGAGAAAAGAAGAGAAGGGAAGAAGAAACAACATCAGAATCTAAACAAACGAATAAATTATATTAATAACATAAATATTACATAGTTTACAATCATTATCAGAGTTATACATATAATACAACACATACTAGATAGTTATAAACACCTTTCTAGTTATACAACTCAAAAACAATACAAGAGAACAACTCAGAGAAATCTATATATCTACATGCAGAAGCCTCCTGCTCCATTGCTCCTCCATAATTCGTCAAAGCTAACTTGAATCCCTTGGCTACTCGTAAAAATTTGAGTACCCAAGAGTTTAAGAAAAACAGAATAAACTCCGGGTCAGACGTGGGTCTGGTGTGAGTAACAGGTTAAGGTTGCTTAATTTTTAAACCATTTGAAAAGAAAGGTATCACGTAAGACTTCCCACACATAAACATGGAAAAGTTTTTACCTTACGCTAACCAAAACATTTGATAGGAAATTCAGTGATATTATAATAGGTCTAGGGTTTTCAAATAAATATGAAATAGCCGAAATTGTTACATCTATTAAATTCCAGCTACTAGCCACAAAAGTGGGTAATACAATCAAAACCGTTGGCACTTATCGGATTTTGAATTCCATACAATGGCAGGGCTACTGGGGTACCGTCCGTCACAGTACGTGGCCTAGATCAACGTACCGAGGAGTAAGACCGCTCCTCTGCAACAAAAGGCCGGAACCATTCCATACTGAACAGTTTCGAACAAGACAACTCCGACGGTTGGAGCTCACAACCGTCCACACAGCCGAAATAAAATGGACCTCTAGACAGGGGTAAATCTCACTCTCTAGTGGGGGCTACCCACGAAGCCTTGCTGCACCTCCCCTGTTGTAGCCATTCCCGGTTGATGAGGCTTGAGGCTAAGATTACCTTTAATGAACACATCACTTAGAATGTTCATCGTTCACTTGACGATGTTCTGAAAGCATTCGATCCATACAAGTTCGTTCCGGGTTCGAACGAAACCGAAGGCACTATCTCGTTACACACATTATTGGAATCACCCTCAGAGTCAACGACCATAGCCCTTGCACTCTAAATCACCATTTCGAACCTGTAAGTACTATTTCCGTTAAACTCATCATGGAATCACCCCCAGAGTTATTCTGACGAATAGTTCTTACACCTCGAGTCTTCACAAAGCTCCACTTTGATGCACGACCTAACGTTAAATTGGAATCGATGTGGTTTTCGGATATCCAAATATGGAAACCCGATCCCGGTCTCATCGAAATCCAAAGCGTGTCTTTTAGGTCCAAGTTGTTTTAAGGTTTAAAACAATTCAATTATCTATATACACACAGATAGATAACTCACAAATCACAATTGATAATCAACATTATCAAATAACAGATAATCCACATCAAAATAGGTAATCCATATCACCATCACAATAGAAAATCTATATTATCATCACAATGCAACCAAGCATTCATACACAACATACTTATCTCATTACTGAGATCACAAAGCATCCAAGACAATCAATGTCATCCATTCATATATAAGCAGTGATTTGTCTTATCACAATATAATTAATTTAAAATGAATTAAATTAATTATTTCATCTCTAATTAATTTAAAATGAATTAAATTAATTACTTCATCTTTAATTAATTTAAAATAAATTAAATTAGTTACTTCACCAATATAAATCTTGCTTACTTAACTATTTAATTGATTACAATCAATTAATCATTCATTATTAATCACCTTAATTAATCACCCTTGATTAATTTTCCTTAATTACATTCATGTAATTATCCTTAATTAATTTCACAAATTAATTATTCTCAACCAAACAGTAATTAACCTTTAATTTCTTCAATTAATTAACTAACTATAATTAATTACCTTAATCCTTAATTAATTACATTAATTAATTACCTTTAATTACTTATTATTGATTAATTAATCTTAATTAATCAACTTTAATTACATCATTAATTATAATAATTAATGACCCTTAATTATATTTTAATTAATTACTTTATTAAAATTAATTACCTTGAGTAATTAACTCATAATTATTAATCATCCTGGATTAATTACATTCAGTAGTTAACAAACTTAATTACTTTATTAAACCAGATTTATTATTCCTTAATTAATTCCTTAATCAATCCCTTGATTCATTACTAAGTAATTTCACTCCAAATTACTTCATTCTTAAACATCTTCAATTAATTACAACCTGTAATTATCTAATCAATTACTTCACCAAGTAATTTCCAAATCATTAATTATGTAAAGTAATTATCTTTAAAACCTCAAGTGTTTAAAATTAATTAAACTTAACTAAATTAAATTAAACAATCACGTTATACTTAATTAATTACCTAAAGTAATTAATTTCTTAATTACTTCATCAAGTAATTATTCTCAACAATTCACAGTTGATTATTATTAAATTAATAAATCTAATTAATTATTAAAAATTAACCACATTAATTAATTATTGAATAATCCTGGTAATGACCTTCATTAACCATTCTTTAATTATCTTCATTAAGTAATTAACCTAGATAATTATAAATTAATTTATCTTTATTTATCCATCAATTAAAGTATAATTATTTAATTAATTAACCTTGATTTAAAACTTAATTACATAATTAATAATTCATTAATCATTAATTTAAAAATCTAATTAATGATCTTAACTATAAATTGATTAATCAGTAATCAATATTAATAAATTTCAAATCATTAATTAATTAAATTAATTAACCATTCCTTAATTACTCCATTAATTAAATTAATTTCAAAACATTAATCTTAATTAATTTAAGATTAAACATTTTTAAATTATGTTCAAAACAAATTTATTTGAAAACAAATTTTCTTTTGAACTTACTTTTAAAATTTCATTTTAAATACATGATTTAAAATGAATATATTTTAAACTAAATCAAAGTTTAAACAATTTAAAACCTTTTAAAAATTTCAAGACAAACAAACAAGTGTTTGTCTTAAAAATTGAAATTCATAAAATTTTTGAAGTTAAATTCATTTCAAAATTTCAATAACTTCAATTTACATTTAGTTTAAAACTTTCAAATTTAAATCTTCTTCTAATTTAAAAACTAAAATTCAAATTTGACTTTTAGATTTCCAGATTTAAATAAAATTTCAAATCTTGCTCATATTTTAAAAAATTCATTATTAAAAGGTCTAAACTACTTTACCAAAATAAAATAGTTAATTAAATTCAAATTTAACTTTATTTTTATTTAAAAACTGAGATTTTAAAATTTAAAACTTGGATTCAATTTAAACTTGAATTTAAACTAGGTTTAAATCTTCTCTTCACAAACTTCAGATTTTTAAAAAGTTTAAAATCTGAAATACAGGTTTCTGAAAAACCTGGAAAATACAGAACAAACCCGAGACTTACATTAATAACTTCGAGTTTCCTACCTAACTTCTCCGAGTCAACAAACCACCTACTTCGAGAAAATCACAAAACCTCCCCTGTAAACAAACAAAACCCAAACACTTCATTAGTAAACTCATCGCCGTGCATATGCACGGCGACTCCAGCCACCGTAGGTCGCCATTGATGATCGCCACTCATCAGAATCCAACCCTACAACACATCACGAACATCAAATCGAACCTCCACCCAAGAAATCAAAATCAAGTGTAAATTCCCAAACCTGGAAAATATAAATCAGGTTTCTGCTTCAGACCTGTCAACAACCATCTCTCGCCGCTCCGTCCACCTGACAACTAGCCCCTCTGGCCTTGAACTCATCCATGACCAATCTAACACTTCCCAAAACATCATAGCACTCGGTCACTCCTGCATACCCAAATGATTGATTCTTCCTACCCCTTTCAAACTAGGGTTTAAAAATCGATTTCAAAACTGTATCCTCTCTCAGAAATTATACCACCATCCAAGATTTTTCTAAGCATCTACAAACCCTCCTCTACTACTCAGAAGAACCCCGAGTTTCCTCAGTCCAAAGATCATCAGAAAATGCTTAAATTCCATTTTTAGTTCAATGACTAACTGCCACCTTAACTATACTCTAAAAATCCCAATTCTGGATTCAAAAATCAAGTTTCAGTTAGTATTTTTGATTTATGCTACTGAATTACTAAACTAACATGTTTGGGTTATGGTAAAAATCACATGCATGATGTTTTCCTGTGTTTACAGAGGCAACATCCTGTATTTTAACTCACTTAAATTTTTATAAATATTAACTTAAGAAAATAAAACAACTTTATTTTATAAATTTCATCATTTCATAAGCTGAATTAAAAGATAAGTGTTTTAGATGAAGTTTTGTGCCAGGAAATCAAATAAACAGAACAGGCAATTAAGTAAAACAGCATGCACACCATCAACATTCATCTATAACACAAGAAATACTATTCCATTTCAATATACTAGCATGCAACCTATTTTTAAATTTTTAAATTTAAAAAGTTACTCACCTTTTTATTTAAAAGAAGCAGAGCCTCTGTTTGCCCTTTTGAATTTTGCAGACAAATTATCTTCCCCTATCACCTTTAAAAACTATTTGCATGATGTTTCTTTTGAATAAGCTTCACTTTGGAGATATGCAGACTTGCTTATGTTTGAATTAACACTACTGCACTTCCAAATTGCAGAGAAAATAAAAAAAATGCGGAGTTGTTCATTATCAGGTGCATGCAGAAATCCTTTTTTTAATGATTGCAGAAAAAGATAAAAATGCAGATTTGTTCAATAAAAAAGAATGTAGACCTTTTGATTTTGAGGAAGTTGAATATGCAGATTTTTTTGATGATGAGGGATTTGTGAAATGGTAATGATCATGATTTGTTTACAGATTTGATTTTGATGAGGAGTTACTGATTTTAGATATGATGAATTTTAAAGTTTACTTTTTGATTAAGGAAATGGAAAAAAACAAGTATGAATGAAATGCAAGTTTATATATAGATGTAGTTTTCAGATTTAATTAAATAAAAGAAAATTAAAACCAAAATGTGCCACTTGTAAAAATTATTCAACATTCCTCAAATTGAATGTTTATCTTTCTAACATTTGTTAAATGAAGTTTTAAGAAATCAACACTGGTCTTTGTAAATTAATTTATAAGTTAATATGTATATTATGCTTAATTGATTAATTAATTAGAATTTAAATATGTATATAAATTTATAAAAAGAAATAAAAACAAATTGTGTTTATAAATAAAACTTATACATATAAAATTAAAACAAATCAAAAATCTATACTTTGGAATTTAAATTCAAATTGAATTCAAAATCTAATATTAAAAATCAAATTATGAATACAAATCAAACTTTGAAATAACAATAGCTATTTATAACCAAAAATCTATTTGTAAAACAATACATTGTTAATATTGTATTTAAAATATCTCATTATTAAATTAAAACCATTTTAAAAGAAATTATATTTTTATTAATAAATTTTCTATTTTATTAAGCCATAAAAACTTTTTATTTGTTAATTCATTTTAAATTTAAAACTCAAGCCAAATTATTTTAAACATTTAAATATTCTCCTTATCAATTTTAAAATCATATATGTATTTATTATATAGTTTTGAAAACTTAATATTCATTAAATTAAAATTTCCAAATTATTAATATATGTATTAGAATTTTAAATCATGATTCATTTATTAAATTTTAAACCAAGATTATTTATTCAATAACTTTGAAAAGCTAATATATTAAATAAAAACAAATTTCCAAATTACTAAGAATAATAAAATAAGAAAATATGCATTACTTATCAATTTTAAAACAAAGTTAATCTATTTACAATATAATATATATATTTATATTATAAGTAGAAACCAATTTATTATTTTTAAAAGATAAAATAACCAATTAAATAATTATTGAAGAAGATTATTAAATCAAATTGAATTATGATTAACAAAAATATGAATATCAATTTAATTTTAATACAGATTATTAAATTGGTATTGTTAAAAATTCTGGGATATTACAATCCTCCCCCCTTAAAAGAATTTCGTCCCCAAAATTTAAAACAAAGGTAATTTAATAATCTCATTAAATATATAATTTTAAAACACAAACATATATCAAACATATGCTAACAACCATAGCAACCAATTCAACCAATCAAACAAATCTAATTATCTAGACAAATTTTAGATAGAATTTCTTTGAGTTTCCCCAAGTGTGTATATATATATATATATACATACCGGGATACTTGCTCTACAGAATCCAAACAATCAATACTTTGAAGCTACAAAGCTCTTATTCAACTAGATCTATAACATTAGACAAGATATCAGACTACAGACGAGTCTGACTCAACATACAGAACTCCAGAACTGTTGGTTCCACAACCAGAGATAGATCATACACGTATTTCCTCAGAGATATGTGAAACTCGTCGAATCCCAGTTATCCAAACTGGCAATCCAATCCTGTAGATCAAACACTTATTCTCCAAGATCACAGAAAAGATCCAAAACTCTTCAGAGCTAGCCTTCTCAATTTTATAGCTCCTTTTCGATCGGAGAAAACTTATCCAAATCAAATCTCCGACTTCAGAATTCAAATTCCTTCGATTCCTATCCACAAAATCATCGGATGATCCTGGGCTGCCTACACCCTTCCTGGTCAGCTCATCCCTTGCTGACGCTTCTAGAAACAAACTAGACCACTCATCTCAAAAAACTAATCTCCTTCAGATCAACCAAGATCAAATCCTATTCCTCAAACCTCAGAAGACAACAACTCACTTCTCTTGTCCGGGAAAAGAAAAGCAGTTACGCTTCCCAACTGCTTCCGCTGCTCAACTCTGATCCGAAGTAGAAGAGAATGCCGAAGAAGAACACGAGCACAACTCAACAACACACCCTAGAGATATGGTTCAACAGATCCATAAGAAAACTCATAAGCTTCTCCAAAACCTGAGCTGCTTTACCAACTCAGTCTCTAGGAACCATCCTTCCACTACGCTGAACCACCGGTAGCACTCCTGAAATTCCAATCAATAAGGAAACTCAATCTCCAGATGCGAACAAAACTCTGACTCCCTGAAGATATCCAGAAAAACTCAGATAACCCAAGAGATTACTCAAACAATCGCAAGTCACTTTTGCGATCAGTTCAAACTAAATCCAAGGAAAACCGTTCTCCCTTTATCAAATAGAACAGCTACACTTAACTAACCAATCCACCGAAGAAACGGGTCCACTCTGCTGCTTCTGAACTCCACTTCAGAAACTGCTAAGCCAGAAGATCTCCTAATCCAAAGCTCTTCGAGAAACTCGGACTTCAAATCAACAGAAACACAATGCTGAACACAGCCACAACATCAAAGCAGACTCACATCCTTAAACTTGTTCCAAAGAAAACATCTTCGGGAACATCCATAGTCACTGCATCTCATCACGCAGCTACTACTTCCTGAGGTATCCAAAATACCATCACTCGCCTCTGCCTAGCCAACAGATCCAAACTCTCAAAAATCCGCTCACACGAGCGCGATCAAACTTATACTTCAAAGATGAACTCCGAACCTTAACAGGTTTCCTTCAGAGATTGATGAAATCCTTCATCACTACAAATCTTACTCGAGACGGTATTAGGTCTACAGTCTCGACAAAACACTTCCAACCTCAAACATTCAAACTCCAACCAATGGTAGTCGTGTTACACACACTACTACCCTATCTACCTTTATAACTTATATTGGAAAACCTGAACAGGTAACCCAACGGATAGGTAGAAATAAATATATTTATATTTATATTAAAAATTACTAATACGCTCTCTCAAGATATACACCACTACAGAGCCTTAGGTATTCACTCAACCTAATGCTCTGATACCACTGTAACGACCGGCCATCCGTCTCCACAGAATGACGCATCATTAATAAGAAACAAAGGGATAGAAAAGAGAAAAGAAAGAAGAGAAGAACAAACAACATCAGAATCTAAACATCGGAACGAATAAATTATATTAATAACATAAATATTACATAGTTTACAATCATTATCAGAGTTATATAGATAATACAACACATACTAGATAGTTATAAACAACTGTCTAGTTATACAACTCAAAAACAATACAAGAGAACAACTCAGAGAAATCTACACAGCGGAAATCTATATATCTACACGCAGAAGCCTCCTGCTCCATTGCTCCTCCATAATTCATCAAAGCTAACATGAATCCTTTGGCTACTCGTAAAAATTTGAGTACCCAAGAGTTTAAGAAAAACAGAATAAACTCCGGGTCAGACATGGGTCTGGTGTGAGTAATAGGTTAAGGTTGCTTAATTTTCAAAACCTTTTGAAAAGAAAGGCATCACGTAAGACTTCCCACACATAAACATGGAAAAGTTTTTACCTTACGCTAACCAAAACATTTGATAGGAAATTCAGTGATATTATAATAGGTCTAGGGTTTTCAAATAAATATGAAATAGCCGAAATTGTTACATCTATTAAATTCCAGGTACTAGCAACAAAAGTGGGTAATACAATCAAAATCGTTGGCACTTATCGGATTTTGGATTCCATACAATGGCAGGGCTACTGGGGTACCGTCCGTCACAGTAGATGGCCTAGATCAACGTACCGAGGAGTACGCCTGCTCCCCTGCAACACAAGGCCGGAACCATTCCTTACTGAACAGTTCCGAACAAGACAACCCCGACGGTTGGAGCCCACAACCGTCCACACAGCCGAAATAAAAGGGACCTCTAGACAGGGGTAAATTTCACTCTCTAGTGGGGCCTACCCACGAAGACTTGCTGCACCTCCCTTGTTTTATCCATTCCCGGTTGATGAGGCTTGAGGCTACGATTACCTTTAATGAACACATCACTTAGAATGCTCATCGTCCACCTGACGATGTTCTGAAAGCATTCGATCCATACAACTTCGTTCCGGGTTCGAACGAAACCGAAGGCACTGTCTCGTTGCACTCATTATTGGAATCACCCTCAAAGTCAATGACCATAGCCCTTGCACTCTAAATCACCATCTCGAACCTGTAAGTACTATTTCCATCAAACTCATCACAGAATCACCCCCAGAGTTATTCTGACGAATAGTTCTTACACCTCGAGTCTTCACAAAGCTCCACTTTGATTCACGACCTGACGTTAAATTGGAATCGATGTGGTTTTCGGATATCCAAATATGAAAACCCGATCCCGGTCTCATCGAAATCCAAAGCGTGTCTTTTAGGTCCAAGTTGTTTTAAGGTTTAAAACAATTCAATTATCTATATACACATAGATAGATAACTCACAAATCACAATTGATAATCAACATTATCAAATAACAGATAATCCACATGAAAATAGGTAATCCATATCACCATCACAATAGAAAATCTATATTATCATTACAATGCAACCAAGCATTCATACACAACATTACTTATCTCATTACTGAGATCACAAAGCATCCAAGACAATCAATGTCATCCATTCATATGTAAGCAATGATTTGTCTTATCACAATATATTTAATTTAAAATGAATTAAATTAACTATTTCATCTCTAATTAATTTAAAATGAATTAAATTAATTACTTCATCTTTAATTAATTTAAAATAAATTAAATTAATTACTTCACCAATATAAGTCTTGCTTACTTAACTATTCAATTGATTACAATCAATTAATCATTCATTATTAATCACCCTTGATTAATTTTCCTTAATTACATTCATGTAATTATCCTTAATAAATTTCACGAATTAATTATTCTCAACCACACAGTAATTAACCTTTAATTTCTTCCATTAATTAATTAACTATAATTAATTACCTTAATCCTTAATTAATTACATTAATTAATTACCTTTAATTACGTATTATTGATTAATTAATCTTAATTAATCAACTTTAATTACATCATTAATTATAATAATTAATGACCCTTAATTATATTTTAATTACTTTATTAAAATTAATTACCTTGAGTAATTAACTCATAATTACTAATCATCCCGGATTAGTTACATTCAGTAATTAACTAACTTAATTACTTTATTAAACCAAATTTATTATTCCTTAATTAATTCCTTAATTAATCCCCTGATTCATTACTAAGTAATTTCATTCCAAATTACTTCATTCTTAAACATCTTCAATTAATTACAACCGGTAATTATCTAATCAATTACTTTACCAATTAATTTCCAAATCATTAATTACGTAAAGTAATTATCTTTAAAACCTTAAGTGTTTAAAATTAATTAAACTTAATTAATTAAATTAAACAATCACATTATACTTAATTAATTACCTTAAGTAATTAATTTCTTAATTATTTCATCAAGTAATTATTCTCAACAATTCACAATTGATTATTATTAAATTAATTGATCTAATTAATTATTAAAAATTAACCACATTAATTAATTATTGAACAATCCTGGTTAATGACCTTCATTAACCATTCTTTAATTATCTTCATTAAGTAATTAACCTAGATAATTATAAATTAAATTATCTTTAATTATCCATTAATTAAAGTCTAATTATTTAATTAATTAACCTTGATTTAAAACTTAATTACATAATTAATAATTCATTAATCATTAATTTAAAAATCTAATTAATGATCTTAATTGTAAATTGATTAATCATTAATAAATATTCATAAATTTAAAATCATTAATTAATTAAATTAATTAACCATTCCTTAATTACTCCATTAATTAAATTAATTTCAAAACATTAATCTTAATTAATTTAAGATAAAACATTTCTAAATTATGTTCAAAATAAATTTATTTGAAAACAAATTTTCTTTTAAACTTACTTTTAAAATATCATTTTAAATACATGATTTAAAATGAATATATTTTAAACTAAATCAAAGTTTAAACAATTTAAAACCTTTTAAAAATTTCAAGACAAACAAACAAGTGTTTGTCTTAAAAATTGAAATTCATAAAAATTTTGAAGTTAAATTCATTTCAAAATTTCAATAACTTCAATTTACATTTAGTTTAAAACTTTCAAATTTAAATCTTCTTCTAATTTAAAAATTGAAATTCAAAATTAACTTTTAGATTTCCAGATTTAAATAAAATTGCAAATGTTGCTCATATTTTAAAAACTTCATTATTAAAAGGTTTAAACTACTTTACCAAAATAAAGTAGTTAATTAAATTCAAACTTAACTTTTATTTTTATTTAAAAACTGAGATTTTAAAATTTAAAACTTGGATTCAATTTAAACTTGAATTTAAACTAGGTTTAAATCTTCTCTTCGCAAACTTCGGATTTTTAAAAAGTTTAAAATCTAAAATACAAGTTTCTGAAAAACTTGGAAAATACAGAACAAACCCGAGACTTACATTAATAACTTCGAGTTTTCCTATCTAACTTCTCCGAGTCAACAATCCCCCTACTTCGAGTAAATCACAAAACCTCCCCTGTAAACAAACTAAACCCAAACACTTCATCAGTAAACTCATTGTCATGCATATGCACGGAGACTCCAGCCACCGTAGGTCACCATTGATGATCGCCACTCATCAGAATCCAACCCTACAACACATCACGAACATCAAATTGAACCTCCACCCAAGAAGTCAAAATCGAGTGTAAATTCCTAAACCTGGAAAACATAAATCAGGTTTCTGCTTCAAACCTATCAACGGCCATCTCTCGCCGCTCTATCCACCTGACAACTAGCCCCTCCGGCCTTGAACTCATCCACGACCAATCTAACACTTCCCAAAACATCATAGCACTCGGTCACTCCTGCATACCCAAATGATTGATTCTTCCTACCCCTTCCAAACTAGGGTTTAAAAATAGATTTCAAAACTGTATCCTCTCTGACAAATTATATCGCCATCCAAGATTTTTCTAAGCATCTACAAACCCTCCTCTACTACTCAGAAGAACCCCGAGCTTCCTCAGTCCAAAGATCATCAGAAAATGCTTAAATTCTATTTTTAGTTCAATGACTAACTACCACCTTAACTATACTCTAAAAATCCTAATTCTGGATTAAAAAATCAAGTTTTAGTTAGTATTTTTGATTTATGCTACTGAATTACTAAACTAACATTTTGGGTTATGGTAAAAATCACATGCATGATGTTTTCCTGTGTTTACAGAGGCAACATCCTGTATTTTAACTCACTTAATTTTTTTTAAATATTAACTTAAGAAAATAAAACAACTTTACTTTATAAATTTCATCATTTCAGAAGCTAAATTAAAAGATAAGTGTTTTAGATGAAGTTTTGTTCCAGGAAATCAAATAAACAGAACAGGCAATTAAGTAAAACAGCATGCACACCATCAACATTCATCTATAACACACGAAATACTATTCCACTTCAATATACTAGCATGCAACCTATTTTTCAATTTTGCAGCAGACAAATTATCTTCCCCTATTACCTTTAAAAACTGTTTGCATGTTGTTGCTTTTGAATAAGCTTCACTTTGGAGATATGGAGACTTGCTTATGTTTGAATTAACACTACTGCACTTCCAGATTGCAGAGAAAAGAAAAAAATGCAGAGTTGTTCATTATCAGGTGCATGCAAAAATCCTTTTTCTTCTGATTGCAGAAAAAGATAAAAATGCAGATTTGTTTATTTCCAAGTTTTATAAAAAAGAATGTAGACCTTTTGATTTTGAGGAAGTTGAATATGCAGATTTTTTTGATGATGAGGGATTTGTGAAATGGTAATGATCATGATTTGTTTACAGATTTGATTTTGATGAGCAGTTACTGATTTTAGATGTGAAGAATTTTGAAGTTTACTTTTTGATTAAGGAAATTGAAAAAAACAAGTATGAATGAAATGCAAGTTTATATATAGATGTAGTTTTCAAATTTAATTAAATAAAAGAAAAGTAAAACCAAAATGTGCCACTTGTAAAAATTATTCAACATTTGTCCAATTGAATGTTTATCTTTCTAACATTTGTTAAATGAAGTTTTAAGAAATCAACCTTGTCTTTGTAAATTAATTTACAAGTTAATATGTATATTATGCTTAATTGATTAATTAATTAGAATTTAAATATGTATAAAAATTTATAAAAAGAAATAAAAACAAATCATGTTTATAAATAAAACTTATACATATAAAAATTAAAACAAATCAAAAATCTATACTTTGGAATTTAAATTCAAATTGAATTCAAAATCTAATATTAAAAATTAAATTATGAATACAAATCAAACTTTGAAATAACATTAGCTATTTTTAACCAAAAATCTATTTGTAAAACAATACATTGTTAATATTGTATTTAAAATGGCTCATTATTAAATTAAAACCATTTTAAAAGAAATTATATTTTTATTAATAAATTTTCTATTTTATTAAGCCATAAAAACTTTTTGTTTGTTAATTCATTTTAAATTTAAAACTCAAGCCAAATTATTTTAAACATTTAAATATTCTCCTTATCAATTTTAAAATCATATATTTATTTATTATATAGTTTTGAAAACTTAATATTTAATTAAATCAAAATTTCCAAATTATTAATATATGTATTAGAATTTTAAATCATGATTCATTTATTAAATTTTAAACCAAGATTATTTATTCAATAACTTTGAAAAGCTAATATATTAAATAAACAAGTTTCCAAATTACTAAAAATAATAAGAATAAGAAAATATGCTTTACTTATAAATTTTAAAACAAAGTTAATCTATTTACAATATAATCTATATATTTATATTATAAATAAAAACCAATTTATTATTTTTAAAAGATAAAATAACCAATTAAATAATTATTGAAGAAGATTATTAAATCAAATTGAATTTTGATTAACAAAAATATCAATATCAATTTAATTTTAATACGGGTTATTAAATTGATATTGTTAAAAATCCGGAATATTGCATTGGCTCTCCTAAATCTAAGGCACTTTGGAGCCCTTCCAACCCGATGTCTTGTTGAAGAGATACATTGTATGGAATCGGTAGATCTTTAAAAGGGCTCTCCAGGTGCGAGGAAGGAGCCTCTGAAATTATCACACTCGTGTTTGGTAAAGACATGACAATGGATTTGTGTCTCGGAGCCTTGTGGGTCGTGACCTTGCCTTTCCTTATTCTCTCATAATTTCGATGGCTTTGTGATGGCCAGGGCGCAGGTTCATCTTCAGCGAGCGTATCCTCATCATCACCTTTCTCGGTGATCCCTATCCTAAGAAATCTCCTCCTAACTTGCCTTACCGAAACCGACCTAAGAGATCCTTCGAGCTCGATGCTTTAACTCCTTCCGATTAGCCCAACGGCTCTTAAGTTTTCATCTGCTAGAACTTCGTTAATTTCATTATCCTCAACGGGCACTTCTTGAAGAACTCTTCAATCTCTTTGAACTGGTCGCCTTCGGGTCATGGAATCCAACCTGTGAAAGAAAGAAAGTTTTAGATTCGACGTCAAACAAGATTACACAATCAATGGTCATAAAAGTTGAAGTACTTACGCCTGACAAGCCACTGTCTGGCAATACCCGGTGGGCATCGAACGTAGAACCATTCAGCCTTGAAATGACTTAGCTTGGTCCACCTTCTGATCACGACTTGATAATTCCTAACTACCTCTAAGAAGGTGAAAGATGGATTATCCCCTCGGCTCTTTATATTGAACGGGTATCGGACTTCCTTTAGAGTCGGGGATCGAAAAAGATGCTCCATGAAGACAATAAATAAGCTGTTTAGTGAAGCATATCTGTTAGAATGCATCTGTGACTGAGCAATCCTTAAATAGGATAACACTTCCCGGATATATCGATTGAATCGAGGAAGTGTCCCAGCTGTGCACGAGAATCTATTAAAAGCGGTATACCCTTCTGGGGGAGAGTGGGGTCTATCTTCTGCCCCTGGTAGTAGGACGCCATCCCTCGACAATCCATGCCTTGTGCAAATCCTACCTATCATTTCCTCAGAGATATTAATGGAACAGAGTCGTGTGGATTCCCGATGAAGTCTGCTTCTGGTAGCTCATCAGGAGTTGGACTTATAAATTCGGTTGCGATAGCCAGCTTCTCTATTATGGGAAGGGGCAGACTTTAAGCCTCCTGTTATTGTGAATTTCCAGTTTCGAAAGCTAATCAAGTTAGCAAAAATCATCATTAGATGACAATAATCACATGTTTCCCCATTGTGAAGTGCATGCATGTGTCGTGCAGTGCAGTGCTATATATTATCTACGAAGTGCTATGAGATTTAAAGAATGTTTGAAAGATAAGACTTCAGAATTCAACCGGAGTGACCGTCATCGTCGACCGTCACAACTGTGCCATCCGGGCTTTGGAGATCGATCCAAGTTAAAGTTCATCATATTTCATGAAGTTACCATCCCATCGACGAGCTTCGAAAGGCAGTCAAATATACGGTGAAATGATAAGTCCAATTATGCAAGCACAAGCTCGTTGGAGTCAACTGTTCGAGTGTGCAAAGGATTTCGTCTCCATCGATTTCAAACTTAGATCGATCTCCATATAGACAATTCGTATCGATAAAAAGAGGGACCAATTCGTATTTATCGCCTATGCATCACTTCTTATCGGTTAGGAACTCAAGGTCATGTCGATTGCCTTCTGGGGTTTCATTTTGATCCTCTAAGTCATTTTCGTATCGATCATTTCTACATCGGTTCGTAACGACAGCTATGGGTCCATACGAAATGCCATAACTCCAGAAGTGATATGAATTCCCTCCTTGTAACCATCGGTTACCTATCGACACAAATCCCACTCCCCAGATCGACACAAATCTGCTACTTTCCCCTTCTCCTATCGATACGAGTTTAAAGCAGAATAATTCTTCCATCAACACTTCGTATCCCTAATGCCTTTTCCAAACCCACTCAAGCATCGCCTCCACCATACTCGACCTCATTCCAGCCATCCACGCCACCACTTCACCAGAATCAGTCATGGGGTCGGCCGGAATGGCCAGATATTCCAAGTCTCATCGTTTTGAACACAAGTTCATGGCCTTTTTACCTACTTTCCCCAAGTGGTTCAAGGAATTGAAGGCTTAAGTTAGTTTAAAAACGAAGGCAAGCTTGTTTTCTCTTTGATCGGAGTGATACGAAGGTAAATGAAAATAATGATTAAATAGAAGACATGTTAAGTACAAAAGCCTTATATACTAGGAGAGTGATGATTTGCCTCCATGTTGTTTCACCAGTCACAACAAATTATCTCCCCAATCGATAAAAAGAAGGGTCCTTTCATAGCAATTCCACACTAACTCAGAGCAGCTGTTGTTCCCCCATCTGCTAATCGATACGAATAATACTCTAGGAACCAGTTGGGCTATTTTGTATCAATCATTTTGAAAAGCACAAACCATTGATACAAACTATTTTGAGAACCAACTAATTCGTGTCGATCGCTATTGATACAAAAACAATCTTTCAACATTTCACATCGATCCAGGAGAGGATCGATGCAAAGAGGTACACTAAAACAACCATCAAGCGTTGTTACAACTCGAATTTCACATCGATTCAGGAGAGGATCGACACAGAATTTGATATAAAGAAAACCAAAAACTAACAACGACTTGTGAACGAACAAACGTTAACGAGAGTCGGGTTAAGATACATTTTATATGTGTGATGAATTAACATTCAATTTTCAAAACCCACAGGAATTGAATGCTCACCCGTTGATAATTTTAACAATGAGCAACAGATTTTTGGCACTCAACATTCAGTTACAACAATGCACGGTACAATCGTTGGTATTCAACAATTCAATATTTATATTACCGAGAAACAATCAAAGGTTACATTTTTGGCGAAAAGACAATGGCTGCACATCAAATCAAATAGAACTCTTCAGATGGAAGGTCGCAGCTTCTCAAAGCACCTCATGTTCATACAGGACATATTTTGGGGGGCAAGTATTATTCCGTCTTTTGGCAAGACCGTGGCACCAAGAACTTGATTGAAAGCCAAAGATAGTCTGTCTCGAAGATTGGCAATGCATAGGTCTATGATGCATATTGGTAAATTTTACCCGAGTTCGGATCGAGGTACAATCGATATGATATGACAAGCAAAGCAATGGGAGACCGCATTCCAAATTTCAAGTCACTCGAAGTTCGTATGCTCAATATATTGATCCATCAAAGTCCAATTGAAACACCATGCTCGTATCCATGAAAGAAGACCCCATTTGTATCCACCTCGATTCTCTATTTCATATCCATCACATATACATCGCTTCGTATCAATCATGATCAGCCATAATTCGTATCCACTGGTTAAAGTCATTTTGTAATGTTACAACGTATGAGGAGCATGTGTCGATCACCGTTTGCATATTTCGTATCGATTGGCCATCAATATGAAAATGGATCGCATTCATCGATATGAAAGACCTGGGATCATATCGATACGGGGCAAGCATCTGGATCGATGCTATATGAATTCACGAATCGATACAAAAAGGGGTTTAATGGATGGATACGAATGAGTTTAAACTGGTGGATACGAACAAGGCACGTTCAAGAGAAAGACTCCGTCACTGGGCATGAAAAGTGGATCGATCGCAGAAGATAGAGCCACGTCATTTAGCAACACGTGCATATTATCGATATAAAGAGGAACGATATGAAATGTATCAATACAAAGGCGGAAATATGTTGAAAATCTAAACTTGCATCGATCATATCTCAAAATCTACAAGTCCAAATGCCACCAAATTTTCATAGGAGCTTGGACCTCAAGAATGTCCATGACCGATCTCAACCCAAAAATAGCAATTTTGGATCAATATGAATTTGGTACGTATCAATCATGGGCCGAATCGAAGTGTCCAAGGATCGATCAAGTGGGCCCAACCATGTGAGAGGAGTTTTCCGAGATCTAAGCGAGATATTTGCAGCCTACACCTATAAATAGCAGTCCAAGGCCTTCCAAAAAGGGACTTTTGGATGCTGGAATGACAATACTCTGCCGAAATCATTGTTGTACCTTGATTGTACTGTTGTAAACATTTGTAACCAGTGAGTAATATCAATAAACATTAAACTTTCCATAGTGGACGTAGGCTACAACACTGAACCCCTCTAAATCTCTGTGTTTTCATACTTCTATTTGTCTATTTTTGGTGTGTTTGTTAGATCTATCTCGTTTCCATTTATATTCTTCGCTTTAATCTCTTCAAACACGCCCAAAGAGTGTTATTCCCAATTTTGACATAAACACTTTGGTGCTTTCATTGAGAAAACCTGGCTTTTCTCCTGCTTTTTGGATCTCCTACCAATACAAGATTGCAAGTTTCTAAGTAGAAGATCTAGATCTCTTACCCAGAAGTTCTTCCATCTTATTCACATTTCCATCAAGTCTAGGAGAGAGCTTCACCCTTCATCTTATTATTACCAGGACTACCTCAACAGCTACGGATCAGGAAGGAAGAGATAGACAGAACCCTATGCAACTACCCACCATAGGCCAGAACACAGTTGGACCTTCAGATCCACAAGGCCCTGTCATCAGGGAGGAGTTCCAGTTGTTGATGCAAAAGTTGACCAAAAGCCGCCAACAGCTTACCCAATAGATCTGTGCCAACATGGAGTTAACCAACCGGCTGAATCAGGAAAGGAAAAGAAGATAGAGAAGGGATTGAGCTTCCGACTCATCTACTAAGAGCTCGGCTTCTTTCGATTACCATTACAGATCTACACGTCCATGATAGGACGGAAGCTACGCGTAGGCTCTCGGGTATCAGCACACTCTCAATCTTGGACAAGCAAGACCCAAACTGCCAGTCACCAGGATCGTCCCTCCTACCGAGGAGGGAAAGTTCTTTATCACATCACTGGTGATCATGCTGTTGTCACCATAGACTTGGAAGCTGACAATCGAGACCGAACAGATCTGAACATTCACCAATATGATTATACTCCTGAACCTTATATGCATGAAGGCCTGGAACTTGGGAGGCAAGGTATATACCGTCATCTGCATTCGGTACATCCTCGCATCATGGATTCCAACCACACTTTGGCCTAGCATGCTCGAAATGCACAAATGTCGGATATTCCAATAATGATTCGTCAAATGATCCATGAGCGACGGGGACTCACCAATGATGATTAGGGAATCTCTCGGAGTCATACATGCTTTACCAAAGACGTCTTGTATGCTGAACCACCTCGTCAGTTCAGAATGCCAACTTACCTATTTATGAAGGGAGTTTAGACCCTTTCCAGCACATTTTGAAGTACGAATGGTTGATGAATGTTGCACGAGCTGATGATGCATTTAAATGTAGAAGTTTTCCAATCTCTCTAGAGGCGTCGTGACTATGTGGTATACTCGCTTGCCACCTCGATCCGTTTCATGCTTGGATCAGTTAGCTATGAAATTCGTTGAATAGTTTCGTATGTACATTGCATGATCTAAGGATGTGAACACCTTATCTAGCATCACTCAAGCTCTTAGAGAGACACTCGGACATTATTTGGAAAGGTTCCATGCAACGTGCGTGAAGATTAGTAACCCTAACGATAATTCTATATTGATGGCACCGACTAAAGGAATCGATACCGATTCTTAATTTGGCAACTGGTTGGATGGAAAAACCCCTGCATCATTAGACCGTTCCTATTCCAAGGCTGCCAGTTCTTGAGGGGTGAAGATGCAAAACAGTCTAGGAAGAAGGATAATGCAGGTCCGGGTGGAAGGAATTCAGAGTAATGTCGCTGTGAAATAAACCGATGAGATTTTTTAAAACGTGTAGTTGAATATATAGAATAAGCAGAATCAGCAAAAAGGCGATGGAAGTCAGGGTAAGAAGCGGGATCAAAATCGCGGACCGTGATGTAAAGCTCCCATGTTTGACACCTATAATCCTTTGAATACATCCATGGAGAATGTGTACTTGCAAACCTACAATATTGGCCAATATAAGAAGCCTGCTACGAAGCAGCAGTCCGAAATGCTGATTCAATCTGAAAAATTCCATAGATTCCATGATTGTTATGGTCACAATACCAATAAATGTCGCAATTTATAGGATATCATTGAGAAGTTAATTCGAATAGGAAGTTGGAACAATTTGTTCGGGCACCGCAGGCTGGAGGTACGAGCCCATAAAATAAGAATCAAGTACCGAATCAGCCTAGGCTGGAGGAACCTGAATGTTCTGGCCGGAGGTTAGTGATTAACACAGATAGTGGTGGCCCTCACCCAGTGGATTGGAGCTGGAAGGAAATAGAGTCGTATACCAGTTCGATTAAGCATGCAGACTTCGAGTATTGCAGTAATCTTGACGATAGGGCTCTGGCTAAACAACAGAAGATGATCACAGACGACATCGTTTTCTGAGACAGAGATGCTGATAGAGTCGAAACCCCTACCATTGATCGACTAGTCATTTCAGCTCAAATATATCCTGCTTGGATGAAGAGGATCTTAGTGGACAGAAGAAGATCAGTGAATATACTTTTCAAGCGAGCATATGACCAAATGAAAATGGAACCAAAGGACTTGAAGCCATGTCAATCCCGTATACATGGTTTCAGTGGAAGTGCGACTATACCCTTTGGAATGGTAGAATTACCAGTAGAGTTGGGAGTTGGAGAACATCATAGAGTCCGAATGTTGCAGTTCATTATGTTGGATATTAATTCACCGTACAATGCTTTCTTAGGTTGACCGACCCTAATTGAATTTAAGGCAGCTATTGCTCCTTGGTGTTTAACTTTGAAATTCCCCACTGACAAGAGGTTTAGAGTAGTTTAGGAAGATCGGGTGGTTGGACGCTCCTGTTATGTTGCTGAGCTGCGGGAGGTACAGCGGAAAGAGAGAGGCAAAGACGTAGAGGAATCTCTCTACGTCCGTTTTACCGACAATTGACAGCTAACGCCTGGGCCTAGGCCCGAGCCCCAGAACCAATTCCTAAAAGATCTTGATCCAAGAGATGATGATAATGAAGAGGATGTAAAAGACATTTATGCTTCCCCAGTAGAGTTGACGATCGATGTTCCGATCGATGATGATGATTACTCCAGAACGATAAAGATCGGGTATCAGCTAAACCAACAGAAAAAGAGGAATTGGTTGAATTTCGTCGGGATAACCTCTATGTGTTAACCTGGACATGCTCAGACATGTGTGGGATCTTTCTCGACATCGTGAGCCATACATTGAGTATTGACCCGCATTATGTCCCGGTCATGCAGAAGAGGCACGGTATGGATCCAGAGAGATATGCCGCCCTAAAAGAAGAGGTGGATAAACTCAAGACGAATGAGTTTATCGGAGATGCATTATATCTAGAATGGGTATCTAACCCAGTGTTGTCAGAAAACCAAACGGGAAATGGAGGACTTGTGTGGACTACTCAGACCTAAATAAAGCATGCCCTAAAGACAGTTTCCTACTTCCCATAATTGATCAGCTTGTAGGTTCAATGGCAGGACACGAGCTCTTCTCTTTTATGGATGTGTATTGCGGCTATAATCAGATACCAATGAACCTACCCGATCAAGAGAATACCATCTTTGTCGACAATCCCAGACTCCATTGTTACAAAAGGATGCCATTCGAACTTAAGAACACCAAGGCGACCTATCAAGACTTTGTCAATCGAATGTTTTCCAGCCAGGTCGGGAAAATATGAAGGAGTATGTGGATGATGTGCTTGTAAAGTTGCGAATCACCATCAATTATGTCAAAGACCTTTAAATAATGTTCAACATCCTTCGAGACTATCGAATGTAGCTCACCCCATTGAAGTTCACTTTGGTGTCGCCTTTGGAAAGTTCCTTGGATTCATTGTCAACGCTCGAGGAATTGAGGCCAATCCCGAGAAGATCTGGGCAATTTAGAATCTCGAGACTCCAAGAACAATGAAGCAAGTGCAAAGCCTCAACGGGAAGGTAGCAGCATTAAGCAGGTTCATCTCCAAATCCACCAACAAATTTATTCCCTTCTTCGATCTGATTAGGAAAGGAAAGCAGAACTTTGAATGGATTGAGGAGTGTGAGGGTGCATTCCGAGCACCGGTTCAGCACGTAGCTATGCCGCCTATTCTATCGAAGCCAATTGATCATGAGAGACTATACATCTATCTGGAAGTGTCAAAGAAAGCAATCATGCTCCACTAATTCGGGGGGAGGATTGAGTACAATGACCGGTATATTACATTAGCAAATGATTGATCGAAGCAGAGAGAAACTCTTAGAAGTTGGAAAAGCTGGCCAACTGTCTCGCCATTGCCTTGAGAAAGCGATGTCCCTACTTTCAGGCTCATCCTATCACAATCTACACCGACCAGGTCCATACGTGGCAAGAGGCATCTGGAAGGTTACTGAAGTGGAACATTGAGTTGAGTTAGCTTGATATTGCTTACACACTAAGGCGGGTTATTCAAGGACAAGTTCTGGCGGATTTCATTAATAAATACACAATCCCAAAGGACTTGCCCAAGGCCAGTGAATCTCCTAGATACATATGGAAACTTTACACCAATGGTGCATCAAATGACAATTGCTAAGGCGCTGGAGTTGTACTTGATACCCTAGAAGGTCGATCTGTATGTTATGCTTTGAGGTTTGGTTACCATGCAACCAATAACCAGGTCGAATACGAAGGTTTACTTGCTGGACCCAGACTCGCCGGAGACTTGAGAATTATTGCTATGGGGATTTACTACGATCCGCAATTGGTCGTATGTCAAGTTCAGGGAGAATACCAAGCTAGAGACCGGAGGTTGGTTGCTTATCTTGCTCGGGTCTAGGATTTATTGAATTAGTTTGATTATTATGCCATCTATTGCATACCCCAAGATCAAACCAGAAGGACGATTCTCTGGCAAACCTGGCCAGCATCGGTGAAGCGTGACAAACGGGACTTGTCCCTATTGAGACACTTACCTCTCCGAGTATCGATCAGATGGAGAAAGACTGGGTTCATAAAGCCATACCAAAGAAAGAGTCATGGATGACCCGTTTTAGAAACTGTCTCGAGCATGGAAATTTCCCCGAGCGCAGAAGTGAGAAAAGACAAGTTCTTCGGAAAGCTTCACGATTCATTATCTAGAATGGAGTTACGTATAGAAGTGGACACTCTATTTCTTTATTCGGTGTGTTTCCCACGACGAAATCAAATGGGTATTACATGATGTGCACAAGGGAGAATGTGACAATCGTACTAAAAGGCAAGCCCTAGCTAAAAAGATACTCCGATATGGGTACCGTGAATCGAGATGCATTAGACTATGCCTAGAAGTGTGATGAATATCAGAAACATGCTCGAATACCAAGAGCCCTACCTACTAAAATCACTCAAATGGTTAGTCCATATCCGTTTTGCTATATAGGGAATCGATGTAATTGGATCTTTACCTCTGGCTAAAGTTGGTGCGAAGTACACCATCGTTGCAGTTGACTACTTAACCAAATGGGCGAAAGATGAATTGCTTGCTACTATCGTGATGAAGAAAGTAATCAACTTTGTTGTCCGCGATATCATCTGTCGTTTTGGACTCCCACGTACCATTATCACTTATAATGGAACCCAATTAGATAGTGCTGAGATCAAGAACTTCTGACGATGTTTCCATATTCAGAAAAAAATTCAGCAGTCGCTCACCCTCAAGCGAATGGAAAGGTTGAAGCTGTTAACAAAGTTATCAAATCCATTCTAAAAAAGCGATTGAAAAGGCCGAAGGCAAATAAATCGATGAGCTTCCCATGGCCCTATGGGCATATCGAACTACCCACAAGTCTGCGACCGACCATACTCCATTTTCACTTTCTTACGGCTCGAAAGCCGTCATTCTGGTTAAACTAGAAGTACCTTCTCATCGTGTGACTTACTATGATCTGAAGACAAATTCTATATTGCTTGTCAAATCTCTGGACTTATTAGATGAGAAGCGTGAAGAGACTGATTTGAGGGCAGTTGCGCACCGAAGTCGAGTCGTCCGATTATACAATGCCACGGTCCGACCCCGAACCTTTGAACTTGGTAATCTCATGATCAAGAGAATTTATCCGATCCCTTCATATATGAAGCCAATATAGGAAGGACCGTATGTTATCGAATGGAGACTTTGAGACAGCACATTCAAATTATCAACCGACGATGATCTCACTTTGCCGAAAGCTTGGAACAGCGGAAGCCTTCATTGTTACTACACATAGCAGGCTTTGTTTGTTCATTTAGTCTTCTTTTCATTTGCAATTGGTTTATGCATTTCAAAATTTGAACTTGTAATAAGGCAACTAACTTTGCTATACTTTCTTATTTCAGCAATAAAATGCAATCTCATCAAGCCAAAGTAGTGATTCTTGAAATGCGTCATGCGACCATCGCGATGCACGAAGAGCTAAGTTCCATCCTACGGTGGGACTTATTCAAATAGGGAGTGGTTGTGATATGACCAGTCACTCATTAAGTGAAACCCGAACTCGGGGGCAAGCTACCACACTGAAGCCAAAAAGGATTGATACATGACAATCCTCTAACTAACTATGGCTCCCAGAGTGCGAGATCGAGTATAAACTTACAAATATAGGAACGAGGAGGGTGAGTCCGTCCACCTACGACTTCCCCCATGTACCACCAAAGCTCGACGAGGGTGGACCTGTCCATCTAATGACCTTGCTTTCCATATTCACAAGCTCGAGGAGGGTGGATCCATCCACGTACGACTTTGCTTGTTTACTCAGGGTGGATGTGACCGACCATCCACAATCCTGATCAATTTATCGTTCCAAGAGTGCGAACGAGATCTCAAGAACTTAAAACAGATGTGATCGACCATCTGTTAGCTAACTCCGGATTCCCAAAGCACGAACTGGAGTATAAATATCAATTGGGTGTGAACTGACCTCCTCTAATTCAATCTAAGTCCCCAGAGTGTGGACGCAATTCTAATTATTAAAAATGGTGTAATTGACCACCCAAAAAACAACTTAAGTCCCCGGAGCATGGACATAACTTTAAACATTAAGCAGGCATGATCGACCTCCCGCATGTGAGTTCAATCCCCAGAGTGTGGATGCGATTGTCAATACGTGAGTGAGTGTGATCCGACCACTCGAACTCATCTCATAATAACTTAGTTCTAACTAAGAAAATATAAAAGTGACGAAGGTGAAAACCAATCATCATCTGACCACTTCGCTTAATCCCCATAACTGGAGGCATAACTCCGGCACCAGCTACTGTTCGGGACAGTACAACATCGAGAATCGACTTAACGTTTGGTTACGGCCCGAAGCCAAGACTTCAGGACATAACAACCAAACACAAGTACAACCCAGAAAATAAAGCTTTATAGATATATTAAACAAAAATTCGAGTGTTGAAACACTTAGATAAATCAACTCGAATTTATGCTAAAAAATAAAAGGAGATTTTATTCCATCTGTCCTTTGTAAGCAAAAGTGAGTACAAAAAGAAGCTTATTTCAAAAATCCAAATAAGCAGGGGCTGAACCTCTATCTATACATGGCCTACATTAACCAAAAAAATAACTCATGCCTATCTGCCAAAAAAGGGGGCGTTGAGATACATGCCTACTCCTTAGGCTTCTTCTTCCCCTTCGTTGTCGACCCACTTGAGTTGCCACTATGGTGCCATTTTGAGCTCTTGCCTTTAACCGGCTTATCCCTGGTAGGGGAAGAATTGTAATCTCCTCCTCCGAACACACAGAAATTGGAACACTTTCTGAGTGCATGGTCGGAGGGAAGGGGGCGCTTTCTACATGAGGAGACACGGGAGTACCTCGGTGACAATGATTGTACAACCTGGAGAGACCATGTGTAAAGGAGCCGAGCCAGGACCTGCCATACCACCTCCCATACTACCACACAATGCGGCACTTGCCATCCCGGAACTTATCTCCACCATTATTGCCTCATCATGAGCTGCTTGAGTGTACGATGGAATGCTAGCAGTTGGGGCCGAAGAGCTGGCTGTGAACACGCCTTTGCCCATGACAAAAGGAAAATATGTAAGTGGATCGCTCTGATCACCGAAAAGTTCTTCCATCATCTGTTTGTTGAAGATAAAAGCGCTCACATGAACTTCCTCGGTCAATGCAGTAGTTATGGTAGTCGTCCGCTCCATCATGACAGCCTCCTCCTCATGATGGTGCATTTGGGTTGCAGGGGAATGATCGGTGCATCTCCTATCACTGGATGAAGATAAGGAAAAATATTAGTGACTTCTTCTGATAATATTTCGAACTTAGAATGAATTCGAGAAGTGTTCAGAATACCTTCCTCGGGTTGGGTCGCGGGTAGAGCCAGGGCTCCTTCGGAGATGTGCTCGAGACGGAGACAATTACGGTTGATCAGGAATGTAAGCAAGCACGGGTAAAGGATCAACTACAGGGGTAGATTTGAACTGGGTTGGCATAGGAATTTCAGAACTCATATCATGACGCTTAACACCAGAACTATCTCCAACCTCCGGACGTTGAATGGTGAGTCTCTCTTTTTCAAATATGATAGCGGCATCATGGAGAACTCTTCTCTCGTCCTCAATCAGCACCCGGTTCTCCGATTCGATCTCATTAATGGATTCCGTATGATGCTCTACCTTCTATCAGCCAAAAAACGGTGCTAGGCATTATGTAGGTGAGTCAGGTAATCGTTGAGCCAGCTAAAGTCACGATATTTCAATACGTTGACATTATAGGTGATTAAAAGATCTTCCATATCACCTTCAAAACATAGTCACCCTGCACCGACTTTGGCTTCAATCCTATCCTCGGCCTCTTGAAACTTTAGCACCGCGGCATCTCGTTTACCTTTGAGCTCCACAGTTTAGTCACATGCCTCCCGAGTGGCCTTGTTTTCCTCATCCTTTTCTTTGATGACTTCGTCGTATTTTGCCTTAAGCTCCTTAAGCTCTTTGAGCAAAGTATCCCTCTCGGTTGTAACGGTGGCGTTCCTATGGCCCATATTGTCTACTAGCTTTTAATGCTCCAGCCTTATCCACTCCATTTCCTTGTTGGCCTCGTCAACTTTCTTTAGAGCCTCTACTTCATAATTCCTTAAAGTGTCATTTTCACTAGTGAACATTGTAACTATTCGATCTTTCTTGGCGATAGTTCTTTTGTAGCTCCTTAATTTTCTTTGCCCGCTCAAATGCCACAATCAAGGCCTTCTCTGCAGTTTACTTCCACTCGCGATATTGGCCAAAAGCATGATAAACATGGTTATGCACAATTTTCTCTACCGTATCTGGGAGCAACCGCGAATTCGAAGGAAAGTGGAGTCCATCAAAACAGATTTTGGGAAACTCTCTTTTCAATTAGGCAATTCGAGCGGCTTCCTCACCTGTGATCTCTGCAGCTGTTGAAATAGTAGAGATAGAAGTTTCCTCACTAGTTGTGTGGCAATGTTCGCCAAGCCTTGGAACTTGTGGAGGCACTGGCTGTGGGAGGACCCAACAGTTTGTGTTCCAGAGCTAGGGATGGGAATGAAACCCTAGTTGGAGGAGAGTGTGATCGGGAGCGGCGCTTATCTCATCTCTTTCCATCCCTCTCTCTTTCTCTTTCTTTCTCCTTTTCCCTAGTTCTTTCTCTATCATAGTAATCCCTATCCAAGCTGGAATTATGGCGGCCTTGGTCTGAATCATGCATGCGGGACTCCTTATGTGAACTAGATGATTGACGTGTAGCGTGGAGGCTACCAAGCATAGACGGTTGCTTCGACATTGAATCTGTAGAGTGACAAGAGAAACAAAGTTAGTTATCACCGAAAATTGGCAGCTCATAGATTTCAGTTGTATGATGTCATGGAGTGTATGCATGCATGTGTTAACCCCCCCAACCAATCAGTTGTAGCCATTCTCAGAATAGTTGGCTCTCCTAAATCTAAAGCACTTTGGAGCCCTTCTAACTGGTGTCTTCTTGAAGAGATACATCATCCGGAATTGGGAGATTCGCAAGTCCTTCGAAAGGGCTCTCCAGATGTGAAGAGGGAGCCTCTGAAATTACCACACCCGCTGTTGGTAAAGACATGACAACGGATTCGCATCTCGGAGCCTTGTGGGCAGCGACCTTGCCTTTCCTTATTCTCTTAGAATGTCGATGGCTTTATGAAGGCCCGGGTGCGGGTTCATCTTCAGTGGGCGTATCGTCATCGTCACCTTGCTCGGTGATCACTATACTAGGAACTCTCCTCCTAACTTGCCTTACCGAAACATCCCTAAGAGATCCTTCTATCCCGATGCTTTGACTCCAGCCGATTAGCCCGACGGCTCTTAAGTTTTCATATGTTAGAACTTCGCTAATTTCTTTATCCTCAATGGGAACTCCTTGAACAACTCTTACAACCTCTATGAACTGGTCACCTTTAGGTCATGGAATCGAAGCTGTGAAAATAGAAAGTGTTAGATTCGACATCAAATAAGATATTCGCAGTCAATGGTCATAAAAGTTGAAGTATTTATGCCTGACAAGCCACTGTCTGGCGATACGCGATGGGCATCGAACATAGAACCATTCAACCTTGAAATAAATTAGCTTGGTTCATGCTCCGATCATGACCTAACAGTTCCTAACTGCCTCTAAGAAGGTGAAAGATGGATTATCCCCTCCGCTCTTTATATTAAACATGTAATGGACTTCCTCTGGACTCGGAGGTCGAAATAGATACTCCATAAAGACAATAAATAAGCTGTTCAGCGAAGCAGATCCGCTTGGGTGCATTTGTGATGGAGCAATCCTTAGGTAGGATAAGACTTCCCGGATATATTGATTGAATGGAGGAAGTGTCGCAGCTGTGCACGAGAATCTATTAAAAGTGGTATACCCTTCCAGGGGAGAGTGGGGTCAGTCTTCTGCCCCTGATAGTAGGACATCATCCCTCAACAATCCATGCCCTATGCAAATCCTACCTTGTATTTCCTCAGAGATATTAGATGAAATAGTGTCTTGTGGATTTATGATGATGGCTTCTCCTAGTAGCTCATCTGGAGCTAGACTTATAACTTCGGTTGCGATAGCTGGCATCTCTATCATGGGAAGAGGCAGACTCTGAGCTTCCTTTTGTTGCAAGCCTCTAGTTTCCATAGCTAATCAATTCAAAAAAAATCATCATTAGATGACAATAATCACGTGTTTTCCCAGTGTGATGGGCAAGCATGTATTGTGCAGTGCAATGTTGTATATTATCTTTGAAGTGCTACGAGATTTAAAGAATATTTGAACAACAAGGCTTCAGAATTCAATCGGAGTGACCATCATCGCTGACCGTCACCATCGTGCTACCCAAGCTTTGGAGACTGATCCAAGTTAAAGTTCGTCATATTTTGTGAATTTACAATCCCATCAACGAGCTTCGAAGGGCAGTTAAATACGCGGCGAAATTATTAAGTCCAATTATGCAAGGCACAAGCTCGTCGGAGTCAACTGTTCGAGTGTGCGAAAGAATTTCGCCTCCATCGAGTTCAAACTTAGATCAATCTCCATATAGACAATTCATATCGATGAGAAGAGGGAAAAATTTGTATCAATCACCTATGCATCATTTCGTATCGGTTAGTAACTCAAGGTCATGTCGATCGCCTTACAGGGTTTCGTATTGATCCTCTAAGTCATTTTCGTATCGATCATTTCTGCATCGCTTCGTAACAGCAGCTATGGGTCGATACAAAATGCCATAACTCCACAAGCGATATGAATTCCCTCCTTGTAACCTTCGATTGCCGATCTACACAAATCCCTCTCCCCAGATTGACATGAATGTGCTACTTTCCCCCTTCTCCCATTGATACGAATTTAAAGCCGAACGATTCTTCCACCAACACTTCGTATCCCCACACTCCTTCTTCTCCAAACCCACTTAAGCATCGCCTCCACCATCCGCGACCTCATGCCACCCATCCACGGCCACCACTTCACCAAAATCGATCATGGAATCAGCGGGAATGGCCAGAGATTCCAAATATTATTGTTTTTAACACAAGTTCATAGCCTATTTACCTTGTTTCCCCGATTGATTTGAGGAATTGAAGGCTTAAGTTATTTTGAAAAAGAAGGCAAGCTTGTTTTCTCTTTGGTCGAAGTGATACGAAGGCAGAAGAAAATAATTATCAAACAGAAGACATGTTGAGTACAAAAGCCTTATATACTAGGAGAGTGACGATTCGCCTCCCTGTTGTTTGACCGATCACAACAAGCTATCTCCCCAATCGATATGAAGAAGGGTCTTCACATAGCAATTCCACACTAACTCAGAGCTGGTGTTGTTCATCCATCTGCTAATCGATATGAATGATACTCTGGGAACTAGTTGGGCTATTTCATATCCATCATTTTAAAGACCATAAGGATTCAAATCCATCGATATGAACTATTTTAAAGAACCAACTAATTCGTGTCAATCACCATCGATATGAAAACAATCTTTCAACTTTTCACATCGATCCAAGAGAGGATCAATGCAAAGAGGTACACTAAAACAACCATCAAGCATTGTTACAACTCGAGTTTCACGTCGATTCAAAAGAGGATCGATATAGAATTCGATACGAGGAAAATCGACAACTTACAACGACTTGTGAATGAATAAACGTTAATGAGAATCAGGTTAACGTACATTTTATGTGTGTGATGAATAAACATTCAATTTTCAAAAATCATGGGAATTGAATGCTCACCTAGTGACAAAAGTAACGATGAACAATAGATTTTTCGCACTCAACACTCAGTTACAACAGTGCACAGTACAATCATTGGTAGTCAACAATTTAGTATTTATATTACAAAGAAATGATCAAAGGTTACATCTTTTGGCGAAAAGACAACGACTGCACATCAAATTATATAGAACTCTTCAGACAAAAAGTTGTAGCTTTCGAAAGCATGTCATCTTCACATGAGACGTACTTTGGGAGGCAAAATGTTATCCCGCCTTTTGGCAAGGTCGTGATACCAAGAACTTGATTGAAAGCCAAAGGCAGTCTATCTCGAAGATTGGTTGTGCATTGGTCTGTTATGGATATTGGTAAATTTTTCCTGTGTTCGGATTGAGCTATCATCGATATGATACAACAAGCAAAGCTGTAGGAGCCAATATTTCAAATTTCAAGACAATCGAAGTATGTATGCTGATATTGATCCATCAAAGTCCAAGTCAAACACCACGTTCGTATCCATGAAGGAAGATCCCATTCGTGTCCACCTCGCTTCTCCATTTCATATCCATTACATATACATCGCTTCATAGCCATCATGATCAGCCACAATTTGTATCCATCGTTTAAAGTCATCTCGTAACACTCCAACGTATGAAGAGCATGTGTCGATCACTGTTTACATATTTCATATCGATTGGCCATCAATCGATACGAAATAGGATCTCATTCATTGATACGAAAGACCTGGGATCATATCGATATGAGGCAAGCATTTGGATTGATCCTACATGAGTTCGTGGATCGATACAAAATGGGGTGTAATGGATGGATATGAACCAGGTCAAACTAGTGGATATGAACAAGGCACGCTCAAGAGAAAGACTCGGTCACTCGGTCATTTAGCAAACACATGCATATTATTGATACAAAGAGGAACAATACGAAACGTATTGATATGAAGGCGGCAAAACATTGAAAATCTAAACTTGCATCGATCATGTCTCAAAATCTACAAGTCCAAATACCTCCAAATTTTCCCAGAAGTTTGTGTACTACCTAAAGAATGTCCACGATCGATCTCAACCCAAAAGGACCAATTTTGAATCGATATGAATTTGGTACATATTGATCATGGGTCGAGTCGAACCCAAGGATCAATCACGTGGGCCCACCCATGTGGGAGAAGGAGTCTTCCGAGATCAGAGCGAGATATTTGCAATCTACACCTATATATAGCAGTCTAAGGCCTTTAGAAAAGGGACTTTTAGACTTTGGAATGCTGATACTCTGCTGAAATCATTCTTGTATCTTGATTGTACTGTTGTAAACATCTGTAACTAGCGAGTAATATCAATAAACAACAAACTTTCTATAATGGACATAGGATACAATGTCGAACCACTCTAAATCTCTATGTTTTCATACTTTTGTTTGTGTGTTTGTTAGATCTACCTCATTTTCCATTTATATTCTTAACTTTAATCTCTTTAAACATGCCCAAAGAGTGTTGTGTCCAATTTTGACACAAACAATGGAAACTTGTCTCTATCTTGAGAAATAAGAATGTACATCGAGTCAAGGTTAATTTTCTAAATTGCCCGACTACATTGTTAATCAATAGACAGTTGTATTTAAAACCGAAAAGTGCGAATAAGTATAGGATGTCTTATTTTTTATATGCAAACCTACATATACCTCGGATAGTGGATTTTTCAACTATCGATAACTTGGCCCACTTTAAAATTGTCGAATGTTGGCTTGAAGAGACTGGGATCAGATGACATGAGTTACCCGAAAACCATTTTGAACCAATGTAAACGTTCAAATTGGGAAATATCTGGAAGACGCTGAAATCGAAGACGAAGATCTTTAAAGTGCAAGGACTACTTGCTACTAATCTTGAGGGTGATTCCAAGATGGATGTAGTAAAAGTAGTGCCTTTGGTTTGTCTATATCCTAAACTACTTATATAGAAGAATGCTAGTATTGCATTAGTGCTTGGAGGGCAGTGTTAGAATTCTAAGTGGGACAGCGATATGAAAAGGTAAAACATAGCCTCAAGCTTCACAATCGAGAATGAATAAAATAGGGACGATGCAGCAGGGTTATGTGGAACACACCCATTAGGGTATGGTCATCCTTGATCTAAGTCGATATTATTATTTTTGGATGTTTACTTTGGGATCTTATATGGTTGTTGATCACAACTGAGGGATGATCGTGTTTGATACTATCCAAGAAGGAGTTAGCCAATCCTTTACTGCCGAGGGTGCAAGATGTTCTTATTGACCTCGGTACATTTTATCTAGAGGTGTACTATGATATGTGATAACCCAGTAGCCTTGTCATTGATGGAATCAATTTTTTAATAAGTGTCTTACAGACTAGTTGTATGCAAATATATTGGAACGTAAGATGCAAGCATTCCAGCTATATTCAATACTCACTTTAAACCTAGACATTATTATAATACCACTTTATTTTATATTGAAATTTTTTTGGTTATCGTAAGGTAAAAACCCTTCTGTGTTTATGTGCGGTGAGTTCGTACGAGATACCTTTATTTTCAAAGTGTTTTTGTAAGTATAATAATTCATTATTTGGATTTTACTCACACCAGACCCATGTCTGACCCAGAGTTTTTCTTTCTTTCCCTAACACTACTGGGTACTTAAATTTGTATGAGTAGCCAAGTAATCCAGGTTTCGACGGATGCATTTTGGAGGAGCATGGAGCAAGAGGCTTCAATGTTATCTATCTTATTTCCATTATATATGTATATTATGTGTCTGCATTGTAGGGGCAGGCAGTTATAACTGCCCTAGCTGAAGTTGGTATTTGTGTAACTATGATATCCATTTTGGAAATGATGTTATCTTTTATTATATATGATTTCCTCACATTGTGAGATTATGTGTTTCATTCTTCTTGTCTTTCCTTTTCCTTTTACCCTAAATGCTTGTCTTTCAAAAACCTAGATGACCAGCACATGAATATCATGGATGTATTAAGTATCATCTTTAGGAGTAATAAAGGTGGATCATTACAAGTAGTATCAGAGCATAGGTTAAACAAGCACCTGAGGCTTGGTTGGGGTAGACTCATTAGAGATAGGGTTAGTAATACCCAATAATGAGCTTAGTCCATAAGAGCACATAGTTGTGATATATATATATATATGTATGTATGTATATGTATGTATATGTATGTATGTATGTATGTATGTTTGTATGTATGTTTATATGTGTGTAAATGTGTGTGTATGTCTGTATATATATGTGTAATTGAATTATTTCGAGCAGCTTTGGTATGTTTGATTAGAATCGCTTTCCTTTAATTATATTATCTACGTATTCTAAAGTTATTTTACTATATCCAATTAGTAAGAGTGAGTAATAGGGCAAGACGAGGTAGAGGAGCTAGTAGGACCACGACCACCATGGTCGAGCTCGAATATTGGAAGAGTTGGAGTACTTGAAGAGACGGTACTAGTGCAGCCCCATGTGAACTTTGTAGCTCTATGCAAAGACTATACTAACCTAGGAGGAAAGCCATTTAAGGACATGGAATCCATGATCAAAATCCAAGCTTGGCTTCGTTCTTGTGAGAAGATTTTCAAGGGGTTGGATACATCAGATGAGCAGAAGCATTTCTTAGCATCTTTATAGCTACAAGATGGAGCGGCAGCATGATGGGACTCTGTTACGGCGAATGTTTCAGATGTTGATTTTTCTTGGGATTGATTTAAGGGGTCGTTGAAGGCCAATTCATGCCTGTTTTAGAAAAGACTAATATGTATAAGAGTTTCATGGACATTAAGCAAGGAGATTTGTCGTTAGCTGAATAAGAAAACAAGTTTAATGCGCTATCACAATGTGGCTAAAAGTTGAGTGACATACCTCTTAAGAGGAATAAGATGTTTGTGATGGAAATGAGGAAAGGATTTCAGGAGAAGATGATCGCCCATATGAAAGGATCATTTGTGGATTTGGTAGATATGGCTTTGTGGTATGAAATTCTTGAGAAGAAGAGGCCGACGGTAACACCAAACAACAATAATAGTAACCCAAACAAGAGGAGGTTTAACCATTCAAGGAAGAAGCAGTGGAAAGAAAAGCCAAGTAGAAGGGCATGGGAAGATCGTTTCAAGGATTATGCTTGTAATACCTGTAATCAAAAGGGTCATATTGCAAAATTCTTTATGAGTCCTGGAGCTCATAAGCAACAATCAGGATCTATTACTCTGATGGTTCAAACTTTGTTACAACTGTCAGCAACCGGGGCATATGGTGAAGGATTGCCCACTAATGAAGAAGGGACAACATGTCAAGGTGTTTGCTATCATGGATGAATCATCGACCTCAAAATATGTTAAAAGGGAAGGGAGTTCTTGAAGACACTCTAATGATTAATGGAATTTATTTGGGTATTATTTGATACCTGAGCTTTCCATATTTTTATTTCTTTAGAATCAGTAGAAAATTTGCAACTTTCTCCTTGTAGAAACCCTTATTTCTGTGTCTAACCCTATAGGTGGAATAACAAAAATATGCATGATTTGTGGGAATGTGCAAATTACTTACCTTACCCACCATTTTTCATGTGACTCGTATGTTTTTTTATTTTAATAAGTTTGATGCTATACTTGGTATGGATTGGTTATTAGAGAATGACACGGTTTTAGATTGTTTTGGGAGGATGATATCTTTGAAAGCCAAATTTGGAGAAAAATAATAAAGTATCATGTGAGGAGCCTGGCAAATGGATGAGCAGTTTTCTTTATGCCTTAGAATAGTCCTTAGAAGATTTATGGTCTACATGAATTATTAAGGATTTTCATGATGTTTTTGTACCAGCTAGCAGTCAATCTCCATATCGGGAGACTGAATTTAGTATAAACTTGATTCTTGATTTGAGACATGTGATTTAGCCTATTCGTAAAATTTCTTTGAGAGAGAAGGAGTTAAGGGATCAAACCGATAATTTTTTGAGAATATGACTGATTAGACTGAGTTGTTCAAGTTGTGGAGCAGCAGTGGTTTTTATTGCAAAGTCTGGTTGTTCTTTGAGACTTTATATGGATTATATGGAGCTGAACAAACAGAAAATTGGGAATAAGTATCCCTTAACCCATATAAACGACCAATTTGACCAACTTCACGGTGCTCGAGTATAATACCAAATGGACCTTGCCATAGGATTTCAGCAGTTAAGGGTAGCATAGGATAGTATTCCCCTAATAGCATTTAGAGGGTCGAATTTTTTCCTTGGTTGGTTGGCCGTACCATTTGGGCTAACCATTACACCCGTTTATTTTATAGATCTTATGAATCTCATTTTTAGGAATGTGCTTAATAAGTTTATTTTGGTCTTCATATATGATATCCTTTTTACTCTAAGACCGAGGAAGAACACAAAAACAATTTGGAAGCGGTGTTACAAATGCTATGGGATCATATTCTTCGGGCAGAATTTTCTAAATGTCATTTTTAGCAGTCAGAAATATGGTTCCTTAGACATGTTGTGTCAAAGGATGGCATCTTGATTGACCCAATAAAGGTAGTGCCCATTTAAGAATGGAAGATGTCGTAGACTCCTACAAAAGTTTGAAGTTTCTTAGACATAGTCGTACTTTATATGAGATTCATCCAAGACTACTTCAAGATCGCCTCGCACCTAACTAAGTTGACGAAGAAGGATGAGAAGTTTGTTTTGACACCAAAGTGTGAAGAAGCATTTGTTGAATTAAAGAAGAGATTGACCAGCGGTTCGGTTTTGGCTATTTCGGATGGAGGGGAAGGGTTGACTATGTATACCGATGCTTGTAGAGTAGGTTTGAGTGCAGTTCTGATGCAGTACGAGAGAGTCATTGTTTATGCTAGCAATCAACTAAAGCTTCATGAGAAGAATTATAAAACACATGATTCGGATTTTTTAGCTATTATATTTGCACTAAAGATGTAGAGGCATTACCTGTTGGGTGAAAAGTTAAAGCTCTTCAGAAATCATAAGTCCTTGAAGTATCTTCTCATATAAAAGGATTTAAATGTGAGGCAACGGCAATGATTGGAATTTTTGGCGGCCTACGACTTGGATATCCTATGTACGTCTGCGAAGGCAAATGCGATAGCAGATGCCTTGAGCAGGAATGCAGTCTTGGCTCTTTTGGAAATTACTCCGACTCTACCAGAAAGGATTGCAAGCAAACAAAGGGATTTGGTAGAATATGTGCAAGGAGTTGAAGAAGGTCGAAGTTGGGGTTTTGAGATTGATAGCCATGGAGTTTTGCAAATGAATGGAAAGTTATGCATTCTGGAGGTTGATGGTCTTAGGCAAGAAGTTCAGATGGAATGTCATAAATCTAAGTTGAGTATCCACCTTGGAGTTAATAAGATGTACCAGGATATGAAGCGAGTATTTTGGTGGCCCGGGATAAAGAACGATATCTCTATCTCTATGAGCGATGTGCAAACTGCCAGCAAATCAAGGGTGATCACCAAAGAACTGCTGGGTTAGTACAACCATTGGAGATCCTGAATTGGAAATTAAAGCCAGTGTCAATGGATTTTGTTGATGGTTTACCCAGACCAAAGGAAATGAAGGTGTTTGGACCAATGTGGATTAGCTAACTAAGAGTGCTTATTTTATTTCAATAAAGCCAGCAATCACTGTAGCAATTTTGGCAGAGATTTATGTGAGAGCGATAGTTCGACTACATGGAGTTCCAGTTAGCAATGTAAGTGATTGAGATCCGACCTTTACCGGTCAGTTTTGGGAGGCATTACAAGCATCTTTAGGAACAAAGCAAAGTTTGAGCGTGGCCTACCATTCTTAAATGGATGATCGAACAGAAATGGAACCGAATCTTGGTAGATCTGTTGAGGTAATGAATCTTGGACTTTGAAGATCATTGGAAGATCATTTGCACCTGGTGGAATTCTCATACAGCAACAGCTATCAAGCAAGCATTGGCATGACACCCTATGAAGCTCTGCATGGATGGCCATGCATGTCACCAGCAAGTCGGGAAGAGACCAAGATCGGATTATGCTCGGACCTGATATGGTTTGGGAAGCTATGGAGATGGTTGCGGTGATCATGAGGAGGATGGAAGAAACACAAGATTGATATAAAAGCTATGCCGATTATGTAACGAACTGCCTTTTTGTACGTTTTAAGCAGACATACATGTTAGACTCAAACCATTCAAAGGGGCAGATTGTTATGGGGTGAATAAGAAAAAGAGAAAGAAACAAAACAAATACAGAATCTCGCAGCAAAATGTCAAAATATAATAATCAAATAACAGTTCATGAAGTTATTTTATAAATACATTTGATTATTCTTTACAACACAAACATCAGAGTTACATAAACAGGAATAACAAAATAAATGCAATGGAACAACATGATGCAGCGGAATAAATATGAAAATAATAATAATACAAATCATTGCCTTCGTCCTTCAAAAGTAAGGTCTTCAACCCTTAAATACTCATGCGAACCCAAGTGAATTGAAAAGGACAGAACACTCGAGTCAGAACTAAAAGATCTTATGTAAGTTAAATCAACGGTAAATATGAGTGTGACGGCGTCAGAGATGTTTACACGATTTGACATCTCTTATCCAGAGCCTAACATGGTGCAATAACTTAAGAGATGTTTGGGATTCACATCTCCTAAGGATCCGTTAAATTATCTACTATGTAGTACAATACGCTATTATAATATGTCAACAGTAAAATAAAAGTATTAAAATAGTGTTAAGGCGTTACCCATATCTTTGTTAACACATTTTATATATTTCCATAATCTATACAATGTCGTCTCCACCAAACAGGTGGTTTACCTAGAGGACACCCTATAGGTACGGTACAAAACAAACTCGTAAAAGGCGCTCTAGGGCATCTGAACACGGCACTCGACGTAATGCCAGGGTAGATTTACCAATTGCAAAACCGAGCTGGTGGTAACGCACAATAGCTACTACCACGCACCTTGGAACACACTCCCATAATCAAAATCTTAGGATGGCCACCAAATCATCACAAATGTCATAATATGGCATCGAAGAAGCATGTCTGATCGGAGGAATGGCCTCACTTGGCCCAGGTATAGCTCCTATTTTAGTCACATCTATGCTGACTTACGGGAGTCAGGGTCATGTAATACCTTTTACAGAAATTGTTCGCCAAAAAATCCTACTTCATTTCTGGTATCTCCACCATGTATACAATTGTTAAAGTGGTTTTCGGTATTGGCAGAGAGTATGACAATATCCGATCCTAGTCTCTTTAACAACCAATTGCTTATTTCACACCGGATGGTTCTTCTGTATTTCAAAAAGTCATTTCACTATTTATATCGAAATATCATATTCAGTTACAAGTCATATCTGTTTCAAAATCATGTTCAATTTCAAATCATATTCACTTTTGAAATTTACATTCATTTTGAAATTATTGATAAGTTATGTTAATTAAATCTTTATTTCAAATAATCTTATTCACTCAAATATGTCATTTTACAAAAGGTATCAAATCCAAATTACAACTTAGGTTGTATCATCATCAAGGATTTTAATATACATATTTCAACTTTACACGGTATGAAATTCAGAAAATAGTTTAGATAGTTATAAATGGTTTAATATTTTAAAAATAGTTTAAGTAGTAAAAATGATTTAAATACGTATAAATTTAATATAATAGGATTTAAAGTATTTAGATATGTTAACATATATATTAAATATAGAATAAATGCATTTAAATTATATTAAGTAGATTTTGAATAGATTTAATGAATTTAAAATAGATTAAATAGATTTAAAATATATTAAATAAATTTATATAGATTAAATATATTTAAATTATATTAAATAGATTTAAATTATATTAAATAGATTAAAAATAGATTAAAAATATTTAATTAGAAATATATATATATGTATATGTAAATAGATTAAATTGTATTAAATAGGTTATAATAGATTTAAATAAATTTAAAATAGTTTAAATTGATAAAATAGTTTAAATAAATTTACAATATATATCCAAACAATTTCAATAACTCAATTTTGATAAATTCATTTATGTTTGACATTTCAACTTTGAAATTTCAATTTAAATCCTTTGAACAATTCATTAAATCAATCCCATTTTCAGCATTTACATTGGATTAACTAAAATAATTCAGTTTATATAAATCAATTTCTATTTCAAAATACCAGTTAACTGAATTCAAAATTGCAAAGATTCAAAATCACTTAATTTAACCAATCCAGTGTCCATATATAATTTTCTACCCTATGGTTATGTGATATGGGTATTTATCATTTCAATCCGCAATTTACAATTTACAGTTGTATATCATTTCAAACCGTAATCCCAAATTTATAAAAATCCATAAAATCGCTTGAGTCTATCATTTCAACTCATAATGATTTTTTCCTAATCCATATATCATTCGGGTATGTATCAATTCAACCCATAGTGAACTGGCAATTTATAAAAATATAAATAGAACATCCAGTCATCCAATATCAGAATCAAACATACATCACAACCATCATCCAATTCAATCAATAAACATCGATAGATAACCGATAATAAATGAAAGGCATTAAATTGAGGGTTTAAATTCAATATTTAAATTAAATGATAATTAAATGCAATAAAAGTCAAAATTAACCAGAATGACAATTTAAACACCCAAACATCAATAAATTAATTTCTAGTCACATCATAAATTAAATTATCTAACATAAGATAGTTTAGTAATTATGAGTGGGTTATAACACTCACCTTCGATTTTAAATCGAATTAAAATCCAATTTAGGTCCAAAAATTCAACTGTCTCGGAATTCATTCAAACCAGCGTCAATATGTATGGAATTTGATACGATTCCAATGAAACAAATCGCGTCCTAACCAAGTTTGTATGCAAAAGTTATACGCATTAGAAGATATAGTATTAAAATATAAAATTGATCCATGTTTTAAAATAAAAAACAAAATAAAGGAAGTAACATATGCACCAGCTTTCGCTCAACATCCGCACACGCAATACCATAGTAGCAACCTTGCCCCATGAACGTCGCCGCCAAACTATCACTGAACCTAAATCGGACAACGCCGCCCAGACCTTCTTCGCCTCCTCTACCTACGCCCATACCACGCCCCCCCCCCCCCCCCCCCCCCCCCCCCGCACTGCCGTCCACCTCCAACCGAGCCTCTAAATGCAGGCCATTTTGGTCCAGATCGGACGAATCTAAGCGCCGCTGACATGAACCAACCGCATGGATGAACTCTAATTGATGTCCCCTACAGTGCGGTGCCCTCCGATCATCGATTGGATGAAGATCCGTCGTTGGATCATCCAAAATCTAGAATGGAGTGCTGAGGTTCATCCTCGATTTTTGGATAAACGGTGCACCCGATTGACAAACGAATCACAAATGAATTACACTAGTTGAGAGCTTCGAATTTATACACAATATGACAGGGTTTGGAGGAATTTGAAGTTTTGAAATTGATTTGAAATTGCATTTATAGTTGGGAATTTTAGGTTTTCGGCAATTAAGAAAGGAGGAGCGAAATTTTTTTCTATATGTACTATAATGAGAAATGGAAAGACAGCTAGGGTTAGAACCGAGCAATTTAAATGAACAGGGGCCGATAAGAAAATAAACACAATCAATTTGTACGAATGACGAATAACGACCAAAAAAACTAGTTTTGTCTTCGGAATGAAAATGGATCATCCCATATATCAAAATAGATGTTTTCGATAGTTTTAAACTCAATGGAACATGTTTTAGGTCCTAATTCTATCATTTGAAGAAATTAGCTTAGAATCAGCCTATTTCAAATTGATTTCAATTAATTTGATTTCTGGGCGTTTCGAGCCCGTACGATCAAATGACAAGTCCGATCGCTACAAAACTTGAAACCTTACAATAATTCACTATTGCGGATCCGATGAAACTAGTTTCGTCGAAATCCGAGCCAGTGGCCTAAATGGCTATTTTTTACATTAATTAAATATATTAATATCAAATTAATTAAATCACATTTTTTATTTCAAATTTAATAACTAACATTTTTCACCATTTTTGATTACTTGGACACTTACCATAATTTAAAACAAATTTTAGATATCAATTCAAGGTTAATTATTTAACAAGCTACCGTATTTAATTTCAATTCCGATAAATTCAAATATTATAAATTTAATTTCCAATAATTCCATTTAATTTGATTTCCATCTTGTTATTCAATCAATTTTCATCTTATGGGTATAGTTAACACTGTTTATATCTTAGTACATTAATATTTTCCAATTTCATCTTAATTCGATTAACATAATATCTAATTTCATTTAATTGCAATTGACTTCCAATTTAACTTTAACAGGTTAAATAATAGGTAACATATAATAATTATTATCATTAACTTTCAATCACGCTTATATGTTTATATTTCATAAACAAATAATACAGTTGTTTACATAACATCGATTATCCAATTATCATTTATTATTTGTTATTTCATTAATTAATTCAATATTTACATTTTATTTTATTATATTCGATTTATAGCCAAGTATAACATTTAAATTATTTCGATAAATTGGAATATCGTTAAAATATTTAATAATTACCTTAAATTTACATTATCATATTTCACTCTAGTTATTATCTTAACTCACATTAATTCAACATTTATTTACTTTTATTTGTAATCGATTAATTAAATTGGTTACAAATAATAATTGTCACCATTTTTACATTTAATACATTTGTAAGTTTATTATTCACTGCCAATTGTTATAACAACTTATCCAACACTACCTTTATCCATTACAATTAATTACACCTTATTTCATTAATTAATCAACATATGAATTATAATTACTCTTTAAATCCAATTATCAATTAATACATACATTACTATAATTTATTTACAACCTATACCAATTATACCTCTTTAATCCTTTTAATTAATTAGAATTTACATTTAAAAAGCGGCTATCAATTACCTCAATTCAATAATGTTACATTCTATTCCAATTACATTCTTATTATTAAATCACAAAATTTTATTTTTTCCAACATTAAATCACAAAACTTTATTAAATTAACTATTTTTAATTATCGAAAATTACGGGTCGTTATAGACTATGACGAAGGGATTGGGAATTCGTAGTTGGAGATTTTGCATTTGTGAAGATTTCATTTATTAGAGGAGTTGTTCGATTTGGGAGAGCTATAAAGTTTGCGCCAAGGTATGTTGGACCTTTTAGAATTCTTAAGAGGATTGGTCACTTGCTCATAGAGTTGAGTTGCCACAAAAATTGTTGAGAGTTAAAATGTATTTCATGTATCACATTTGAGGAAATATGTGCATGACCCATGTTAAATGTGGAACCATCTGTTCAAGAAGATTTGGAGGTGGAACCAAACTTGACCGCGATAAGGAATCCAGTTTGCATTGTGGATTGGTGAGAAGAAATTGTGTCATAAAGTTGAAAGGTTGGTTTAAGTTCGATGGAGTGAATATCCTAGAGACTGCACTTGGTTAATAGAAGATAGCATGCTGGAAGCTTATCTTGAGTTAAGGCTAAAATAATTATTTGCTTGTCGTATGGATTGTGCACTTACTTTTTATGATGCACTTGCTTAGGATGTATCTTTTGTATGTGTTTCACCATATATGATATATGCCCTTTAAGTTATTAAGAGTTATCTTTTTATGTGTTAATTTTAGGACGAAATCCTTTAAGAGGGGAGAATGTAATGAGTAGAAATTTAATCACTTTAAATATGAATATTCAATATATGTACAAATAATTAATTAATAAAGTTTTATAAACTAAATAAACCTATTTTAGATAATAACTAACGATGGTGAAGTTGTTTTGAAATTTGGTTTACAAAAATAATTAGTTCGAAGAAAAATCGAAAATGTGACCAAATATCGTTTTTCGGATTTTCAGCATTTCATCATCTAAACGTTATCGAAACTAGTTTTGTATAATAAAGTATATATACATACTTATGTAATAACATATATTAGAGTTAGAGATAAATATGTTAAAATTTATTTTCTTAAGTTTAAAGGTAAGTTCGACTTGTCTTTTCCTTTAGAAAAAAATAAAAGAAAATGAAAACGTGACTTCACATCATGTAAAAAGTGAAGCGATGGAATAAAGGAGGAGGAGGTGATGGAATGCATGTGGAATGGGTAAGGTGTGAGGATGATGAGGCAAAGTGATATGGAGGGTAAAGGATTAAAGGGCAAAAGGGTAATTTCTTATCTCATTTTATATAAAAACAATTTTATTTTTTTCCATTCTCATTTTCATTTCATTCTCTCATTTTTGAAACTTTAATATCTTCCCTTTCAAGCTTTTCTTATTTTCCATGACTTCTTAAATTTTTCTAAATTTAAAAATCCTTTCTTTTCCCTTTAAATCCCTTAAAAAAAACTACATAAAACCCTTCCTTTTGTTCTTTATTTCACTTAGCTTCCAAAACAAACCAAAACCAAACCACCTCTTAAAGCCAAGGCTGAGGCAATATACCATAGGTGAAACAAAAATCCATCTTTCCAGGTCTAAAAGTCAGGTTTTGGAAAAAGAAAGTAGATCTGGGTGGAGGAGCTAGGTTGTAGTAGCTTTGATTTTTAGTCGTATAGATTTTGGTGAATAAAACTCACCTTTTTAACCAAAGGTTCAAACTTTATTTTAGTGATAATAATAGTTTATTGTTGTTTAGTTTGGAAAGTAATGGTTGATTTTTATTTATACATGTACATAACTATATGCGATGTTTGGTTATGGACTTTAAAGTATAGTTGAAATGTAAAGTGATGTTGAAAGTGATGATCTTTACTTTGTGAATGGATGTTATTGCATTTGTATCAATGTATGAGCTTATGTTATGGATGTTGTGTAATAAAGGGAAAGTTAGCTCTAGGATTTACATATGTTGTGACATCGAGATCCCTTGTGTTCAAACTTATTTGCTTAGTTTATTTTCTAGAAATATTTTATAAAGTTTTCGAAAATTTTACTTTTGTTTCCAAAACTTTATAAATAATTTATAAAATAATTTAATATTGAAGAAAGGATTTTTTTTTTAAGTTATTCTGATCTCTTTAAAACATGACTTAGGGTTGTGGTATCCATAGCGTAGTTGCTATGGATGTAGTTCGTAAAACAGCCACTTTTTGTGTAAACTAAAAGAGTTTCACTTTAAGTATTTTTGAATGAGTTTTTAAAACCATATTATATTATAAAGGTTTAATTATTATTTATTAATTAATAAATGATATAATGATTAATTAATTAATTAAAGGCAATTAGTAATTTATTATTAATTAAGAAAGGTAGTTATTATTTTTAGCAAAGCTAGCGAGGTTGACTAGGCCCCTACCAGATTTTATTGCAACGAAACAACAAAACAAATTGATTCAAAACACACTTTCAATCAAAGATAGAAAAGAAACTAGTGAGAAGAAGGAAAAGACAAAAGTATAAGGCATTGGAGATTAACAAATATAGAACCAAAATAAAATTGAGGAGAATTCAAGCCTAAGCAGTGATAAAACTGGTGGGGAACTTTGAAGACGATCTCTTCAATTACATAAGAATTCAGGCTTTAATCTCGAACCATAAGAAATCCTTTCTTTTCCTGTTGCTTTCAAATCTTATGACATTTCTTTCCTTCCATATTACGTCAATATTTATCTTAACAACCATTGTAAACAATCTCGACCCATCGGATTTTCCTTTAGCAGCCTGATAAACATAATCCCACTGAAGATCAGAAGGAAAACAAGCAATACTGGTTCCTAATTTCAATAGTAACTTTGACCATAAGTGTAGTGGTGAAAGACATCCAAAGAAAAGGTAGTCAGTGGATTCAAATTGCAAATAGCAGAAAACACAATCTTCGGAACATGACATACCATAACCATGTAATTTATCAGTAGTGAAATGAGCTTTGTTAGGGACCTTCCACAGCATCAAATTCTCAGCAGGGGAGATGTCAGTTCTCCAAATGATGGAAGACCATTTAGCAATAGGCAGAATGATATTCTCATAGAGTGGTAGATACACAATGGCAATAGAATGTGGCTTGTGGTTCAAGGAGGTTGGAAAAGAAGGTTGAATAAGGTAAAGATTGCTATGTATGGTCTCCCAAACTTGTTTGACAGTATGATTGTTGTTGTATGGAAGAAGAACCGCCCCTTCATTGACATGTTCATTGGCTTTAGCACGGTAATGAATACCTGACTGCTGAATTTGCTGATAGGTAAGAAGTTGAGATAAAATGATGCCTCTACCAACCCAAAGATCATGCCAAAAGCTGATAGGTTTTTGTCAGTAAAGTGGGATTGCGTATGTGGTAAGAATAATGGATCTAAACATAAGAAGCTTCCTCCAAGTCCAACTACAAGATTGAGGGATATTCATACCCCAGAAGTACTTTTTGCCTATGCTATACTGCCAAATCCAATTGACCCAAACAATGCTTTTCTTACTCAAAATGTCATTAAATTGCTTCCTTAATGTTGCAATGTTCCAAGTTATAATGCTATAATTAACTAAGCAAGTTAATTATAATTCGATAATTAAGCAAAGGTTAATTATAAATTAACAGGTAAGTAAGTATAATTAGTACTCAACTATTAATTAAGAAAGGTAATTATTATTTATAAATTAAGTAAGGTTAATTATAATTAAGTAATTAAGTAAAGCTTAATTGTTAATTAAGTAAAGGTATAATTATTTAAATTAGTTATTAATTAAATAAGGTTTAATTATTAGTTTATTACTAATTAGGTAGGGTTTAGTTATTACTGAATTATTAATTAAGTTAACATTAAATTATTATTAAATAAAAAGTTTAAAATTAATATTAATTAATTAAATTAATGTTTTTAATTTTTAGTTGCTTTATTTCAAAGTACTGATTTGTCTAAAAGCAACTTTTTTTTACAAAGAATGGTTTAAATGCAAGGAATTTTTTTGTATATGCTATTATGTAAACAAACAAACATCATAAGTTAGGATAAACCACTGACACATTTTATTAGAAGTAAGTTGTCTTACATTTAGCACTAAAAGCTGATGAGTAGAATTTCCTCTATCCGTGAGATCTAGAACTTGATTTTCTAGATGAGGGATAGAGAAGTTGAAATGCCGAAAATGTGATAAATATGAAAGAATTAATTTCGATAAGTGGATCATCATAAATTAAGTATACGGAAGATACTTCATGGTATACTTAACACTAAATTTCGAGGTATTGTAACTTATCTCTGTCCCGATTAGTAAGAATGTACATCGAGTCAAGGTTAGTTTTCTAAGTTATCTGACTTCATTGTTAATCAAGGGATAGTACTGCTTGAAATCAAACGTGGGGATAAGTATAGGATGTCTTATTTTTCGTATGCAAACCTAAACACATTCCAGATAATGGATTTTTCCACTGTCGATAACATGGCCCATTACGAAATTATCGAATGTTGGTTCGAAGAGATTGGGATTGGATGACATGTGTTATCAGAATACAACTTCGAACCAATGTAAGCGTTCAAATTGGGAACATCGATGGTGTAAAAATATCTTTGAAATGCAAGGTCCACTTGCTACTAAACCTAAAGGTGATTACAAAAAGGAGTAGTAGTAGAAGTGCCTTCGGCTGGTTCATATCCTGAACAACTTGTATGGACGAAAGTTAGCATTGCATTGTCTCCTAGAGGACAGTGTTAGCATTCTAAGTGGGATTTCTATATGACACGGTAAAATGTAGCCTCAAGCCTCACAACCGAAAACGACTAAAACAAGGGCGATGCGACAAGGCTATGAAGGTTGCACCCATTAGGGTATGTTCATCCCTATTCCATATTGATACTATTATTTTTCAATGTTTGCTTTGTGGCCCAGTATGTTGTTGATCACAACTGAGGGATGATCTTATTCGATACTAACCAAGAAGAGGTAAGTTGGTCTTGTGTTTTTTGGCAGGGGTACAAGATGTTCTTGTTTACTTTGGTACATTTTATCTAGAGGTGTACTGTGATAGGTAGCACCCCAATAGATTTTTCATTAATGGAATCCATTTTCCAATTAGTGCATCAGCATTATAGGGGTGGGCAATTATCAGTAGGCCTATCAATGGTACGTGTTTCGGCCCGAGCCCGGCCTAAACCCGCTCTATTTATGCGGATATGGGTTTTTCCTTTTACAAGCCAAGCCCGACTCAGGTCTGATTCGGATCGAGTACGGTTTCATAAAAACCCGGCCCAGTTAGGACCCAACACAACTATTAGTTTTTCGTCATATCAAAACATGAGTGTGTATGTTATTTATTTACCATTTTGTGTGTTTACATGTTGATGTTTTTGCATACTTTTGTTATGAGCTTGACTACATCACCGTCCAGTTTATATGTTAACATTATTTGTATACGAATTTTACCAAAGCTTAGTTTTAAATATGGTTTTAACATAAATATACTGAGTTATGTATATAGTTATTATCCAGTAGGCTTAAAAAGCCCGACCAACCGGGATCGGATATTGGGTTGAAATACCCTGCGGGTTCAGGCCAGGCTCGGGTTTTAATTATTGTAATTGGACTCGGGTCCAGGTTTTATAATATCCAGACTGAACCTTGCCCATTGACAGGCCTAGTTATAAGTGTCCCTGGTTGAAGTTGGTATTTGTGTAACTCTGATATTCATTTTGGGAATGATGTTATAATTTATTATATATGATTTTCTTGCATTGTGAGATTCTATGTTTATCTCTTATTATCGTTTCTTTTCTTTTTACCCCAACAACTTGTCTTTCAAACACTTAGATTATCGTTTCATGAATAAACTGGATGTATTAAGTTTCATCTTTAGGAGTAAGAAAGGAGGATCATTACAAAGAAAGAGTCCACGTCGTATACGTTCAGGAGTTAGAAAGGTAAACCCATATTGGGAAGTGTAAATACCTTCTTGATGTTTAGAAACACTAACCTTGTAACCTGTGAATCCAATTTGGTTTAAAAGACCCTCAAAATCTTTCAAATGATTTTTCTTATAAGGCAAAGATAAAGGGAAGAAGAAGAGACCATTTTGAAATCACAAGGATAATTGTGGAAAACAACTAAAATTAAGAGGTCTACAAAAGAACAAGATCCTTACTTCGATTTGAAAGAGAATCTAAACTTGGGAAAGGAATCAATTAAACCGATAAACAATTTCTCGCCTCTTTCTTTCTCTTTTCTTTTGCAATAACAAAGGGAGGTAAAAAAAACAAGAAGAAGAAGAGAAAATATATATGTACCTTACATGAATTTTTTTCCTCATAATTGAAATGATGGAAAAAATTTGAAGCATCAATTAATCAATTAAATGGAAGGAATAATGAGCACGAAGTTAAAGATAGATTTACTCGGTAAACGACGAGATTGGTATTACAGCTTTTTAGATGGCCAGCCAATGGGAAAGAGAAACGTATGCAAAAGCAATAAATGTGAAATGTCTACAAAGACTTTCTTCCATTTTTGAAAAAAAAAGAAAGGAGTAGGAAGAAGTGAAGAGGTGCGGAGAGCGGATTTAAACAAAGACAAGTCCACAACCATTTATGAATGCTAAAGACGTATGGGGCATGTATTACGCCCATATTTCCCAAACCATGTTAATGGTGAGATGACGCAAGCACCAAACCTAAAGAACTGCTCTTATAGTAAGGCTACAAGGAAAGGAAGCAAGGAGTAAGGCAAAGTTCAAAGAATACTACGCCTAAAAGTCTTAAATCAACGATAAAGACTCAAAGACTACACCGATCTCCCAATTCCGGCATTATATTACGATATTGGGCTTGAAAACCAAAAGTGGTTACAAGGTGTAGAAAATGATCTGCAACCTTAATACTCTGTTCAGCAACATAGCTCTCTAGCATGCACCATGATCTTACATCAACATGCACCACTATAGAGATGTATCGCCATCTCTATCTAACTGTAAAACGACAAAAATGTGTAGCAACTTTGTTAACTTGCCTTTTGGCATGGCAATACACAAGCGAATTTAATCCAACGGTGCTAACAATTATCAAGGTGATGAGTGTAGAGTGACGGTTGTAGGACCTAAAGGTAAAGTACAAATGGTTATATGAGACAAGAGTTGGAAGGAGTTAGAATATAAACGATGCAGGATTCTTGAGACATAGATGTTAGCATGGAACCTAAGGGATCGACATAGCATAGGAGGGATCGATATAGCTTTGTAGCATAGGAGGAAGCGGCATACCCTAATGTAGTAAGAGGGATCGACATACCTTCATGGAGTAGGAGGGATCGGCATGCTTCATGGAGGATGGATCAGCATACTCCATAAAAAAAGGATCGACATAGTCTGATGGGTGAATTAATAAATGGATCGACATAGCTTAATGGGAACAGAAGGATTTGCATTCTATGATGGAACTCGAGGGTTCGGCATAGGTGTTAATGCATGGATATGTACAACAAGATTGGTCATGTGATGGATCAAGATGACATAATGGAAATATATGGATCAGCATGGCATAGAAATTTGTATGATGGATTGGCATAGTTGAAGCATTGGAGAGATCAGGACAAATAAGTGTGCTCGGCATAAGCAGAAGGCCATGGATCGGCATGGTCCATTTGGAATGGTTTGGCAATAAAGGGCTCAAAGTGGATCTGAACCAAAGATTAAACAGAAGCATAAGTTCAACCCGCTCAATCGGCATGATATTTGAAGTACCAACATGTCTAAACATGAAGAAGCCACCGTAAGGATCGCTGCTCTAAAATCGACCAATGGATTGATTTGTGCCATCAATTATCATTAAGATTTAGGCCTAGCGACCCATATGAGGGTCCACATGGATAAGAAGGTCATATAGCCGAAGTTTCAGAGAGACTGGTGCTCGTCTTCCCCTATAAATACAACAGGCATGGCTTCATAAAGGTGATATTGATTCTGCTTCTCTTCATCTTCTACCTAGGCTATACTCTGCCATTTTTATTCATCAATTTCATGGATTTGTAACTGTAATCACCATTTTAAAATAAAAAAGAAAAACCTTTGGAGTGGACGTAAGGCAGAGTTAGCCGAACCACTATAAATCAATGTCTCTATTTACTTTCTTTCTAATTGTTTTTAATTTTGTTCTTCATTTATTTCTCTTCATATTTCTGTGAGTGGATTGGATATTAGTGCTTTCACATAATTGGGTATTGGTGGCCAGTTTTGACGCCAACATTTTTGTGTTTTAACCGTGAGGACTTGCACCTGCGGATTTGAAAGCTAGGATCTTGTATTTAGAGGCTTGGATACTTGGATCTTGAATGTAATGGCTAGGCAATCAACACGAAGAGCGCTACTGGAAAGGAACTGAGCCTCCAGGGGCAGTCCTCTGCCATCCAAGAGGGATCGACACTGATCCCTCTAAAGAGATCAATACCAAGCCCCAAAGGCTAGGGTCATCCCCTTGGGTCTGGTTGATCGTGATGTTGGAGGACCTGCAATCGTTCCCTTGGAGCTTGGTGCAAATTAGAATTTGGATGCTCGTCCGGGGGAATGCATTCCAGAATTCCCTCGTACACCCGGGTGGTAGCTTATACATAGTGATAGGAGACTACTATTGGAAGTCAATGGTAGGTTTGTAGAGATGATAAGGCGAGCTTTGCGTGGAGGATCGGTGAACAAGGATCTAGAGGATGTAAACGGATGTCTATTCGCTCCAAATATCAGGCAAGCTAGAGTTGAAACTACCAACGCTTTAGGCATGGGAAGACGGATCCCGCTGTTCATCCGACGAGATACATGAGATAAATGGAAGTATTGGGGGCGTCGGAGAAAGTCATAGCACAGTGCTTCCCCTTGTACTTAATAGCTACACTATGGTTCAGACAATTAGAAAGCGACTCTATAAGCACACTGACAGAATTGGTCGAAGGGTTTATGAAGCACTTTAGGGTTCGCATCTCGAGACCCAAAAATGTGATGAGTGTGGCTTCACTAAAACAGAGGGCCGGAGAGTCCTAGAGGAGTTTCCTAATATGGTTTAATGTCGTAGTGACATCGGTAGATTGTCCAGAACCATACATGGTTTTGATAACAGCTATATCTGGAATTGTTGATGGCACAGAGTTCAAGGATTCACTGGTGCGGGTCCACCTATGGATCTCGAGGTTGGATCTCGAGGAGTTTTAAATGAAGCAGAAAGGTTCCTGCGGTAGCAAGACGCATGAGCAAACAAATTAGAGGTGAATACTGTGCAAAGTTGAGGATTATCAAGAGATGTAAACCAGAATGATAAAGGCAAACGAAAAATGGATAGTGACATTAGCGTGTCAAAGAGGCAATGGAGAGAACCAAAATTATTTTCTTATAAAGATTTGATCGAATCTTTGAAAACGATTTATTTAGATACTCGAGGACGACTCTAATATTGAAGGCCAGCAAGGAGGGAACCCTCCGAACGCGAATGGACATCAAGAAAGCACTGCCTATTCCATGAGCTGGACGGGAACAATACGAATGACTATAAGCATTTGAAGGATATCATCAAGGAACACGTGAGGAATGGTTAGTTACAACAATACAAAGGGACTCGAGATGCGTTGGTGGAATGGGAGAACCCACCGTCCACATCGAATGAAAATGGCATTGGATCAAAGCATCATTATCAAATTGTCATCAATTCATCGGGAAGGCACGAAATAAATAATAAAATCCACAGTAATATGGCTAAGTCACTTACACATGCACGGGTGGAGGGTGGTGCCTAAGTATGCTCTAAGATGATGATAAACCGTTATGCTCGAGTTTGTGAAATTCATTTTATTTCTTCTTATTTACTATGAACTTTGGTTTATTGGTTGTACGGAATCTTATTTTATGGACTTAGAGATGCTTAAGTATAAATTAATGTAATAAATAACACAGGTTGTGGTTACGACCTCGACCAGAGAGGCGGGCCAATAACTGTGAGTCACGAGTCATCAGATAGTGACAAGATGGATTCATAATGGATTAAGTCCACGATTGGAGGTCGAGAACTGGGGTTCGAGGCCGGAGAAGGATACCCCATGGGTTAAGTCCTCGACTAGGAACCGAGGCCAGAGAAGGATACCTCATGGATTAACCCCTCGACCGGAGAGTCGAGGCCGAAGAATTAAACCCAACTGGTCGTCGAAATTGGATTGTGCTCGGTAAGGATCCGGAGAGATTAAGGTCGTTGATATGGACTATGTCTGGCATGGGGTAGGCCGCTTCATCGGAGAGCGATAGGATTTGCTAACTCAAGTCGTCGAATGTAGATTATGCTCAGTAAGGAAGCGACGAGATCAAGGATTTGGATTAGGCTAACGACCCGAAGAGGCCTACGGATTTGGATATGGACTCCAATCGGTCCCGGATTTTGATAAAACGACCAGGAGTGGTCCAGGACCTGGATAAAACAATCCGGAGATATGGTGGATTTGGTTAATGAATTTGGAATGGATTCGTAATTGGATATCGATGCAGAATACTCACGGATTTCGCTATTGATCCAGAGAGATCAAGGAATTGGATTGGCAATGGATTGGATTCTAGATTGGATAATAGACAATCAATGGATTATGGACTTGAATTTTAGATTTATAGCAATTCAAAACATGTCTTTGTATCGCAAGGCATGTTTTAGGGGTCAAAGTGTTAACCCACCTTTTGGCATGGCAGTACACATGAGGATTTAACCCAACTGAGTTCACAATTATTAAGGCTGATAAGTGCCAGAGCGACGGTTATATGACCCAAAGGTAAATTACAAATGGTTATACGAAGCCAGAGTTGGATGGAGTTGGTAGATAAACGATGCAGGGTGCTTGAAATATGGATGTTATCTTAGAACCTAAGGGATCGGCGTAGCTTTGTAGCATAGGAGGGATCGACATACCTTCATGTAGTAGGAGGGATCGTCATACCTTCATGGAGTAGGAGGGATCGGCATGCTACATGGAGGACGGATCGGCATACTCCATAAAGGTAGGATCGGCATAGTCAGATGGGTGAAGTAATAGAGGGATCGGCCTGAGTAGAGGAGAAGGATCGACATGGCTTAGTGGAATTAGAGGGATCGACGTGACATGATGGAACTCGAGGGTTCGGCATAGGCTTTAATGCATGGATCGGCGCGACATGATTGGTCATGTGATGGATCGGCATGGCATGATGGAAGTATATGGGATGGCATGGCATAGGCATTTGTATGATGGATCGGCACGGTTGAAGCACTGGAGAGATCAACACAAATAAGTGTGCATGGATCAGCGTAAGTAGAAGGGCATGGATCGGCATTGTCCATTTGGAATGGTTCGGCAGAAAAGGCCTCCAAGTGGATCTGAACCAGAGATTAAACAAAAGCATGAGTTCTACCTGCTCAATCATCATGATAATTGAAGTACCAACATGTCTAAACATAAAGAAGCCACCATAAGGATTGCTGCTCCAGAATCGACTAATGGATGGATCGGTACCGATCTATCTTCATTGGAATTTGGTCCTAGCGACCCCTATGGTGATCCATTATGGATAAGAAGGTCATATAGCCAATTTTTCAGAGAGACTGATGCATGTCCTCCCCTATAAATACAGCAAGCATGGCTTTAGAAAGGGGGATCTTAGTTCTGCTTGTCTTCATCTTTTACCTAGGCAATACTCTATCATTTTTATTTTTCATTTTCATGGATTTGTAACTGTAATCAGCAGTATAAGCTAATAAAAGGAAAATCTTTGAGTGGATGTAGGACGGAGATAGCCGAACCACTATAAATCTGTGTTTCCTTTTACTTTCTTTTTTAATTGTTTTTAATTTTGTTTATCATTTATTTCTCCATATTTCTATGACTATACTGGATATTGGTGCTTTCACATAATCGGGTGTTGGTGGCCAATTTTGACGCCAACAAATTTTAAGGGAGTTCTTCCTAGAGCTAATGAACTACACCAGATATGTCATATCCTTTTGACAACTCTAAACCCAAGCAAGAAAAATTATGTTGGATAATCATTAATGCTTGTTCAAGACAGGATCACGACAGACTGCACAGGCACTACGCTTAACCCTCACTTATACACATTCCTGAGTCACTCTAACCAAGTCATAAGTGAACACTCTATATAGAAAATGACCCAATAATTCAGCTATTATTCCTAGAAACTTATGCTCGCTAACACATTCATGTGTATACTTATGATGCATTTAGAACGGGCTTTTAATGAAATACCAGGCGTAATCAAAAGCATTCCAAGGGCTGCCCAAAGGATTGCCCAAGCATCGCTCCACCGCAGTTCTTCATTTGTTAGAAAACAGCAAAGGCGAAAGCGGCACTTATCAAGCAACTTGCCCATATCAACATCAAGAGCGGCTCGGAACAAATTCAAACAGATATTAAGCCAAAGCCATAGGTTGGGACAAAGCAACTCAACTCTATTTATCCTCAGTACAATATCAAATAGACATTACAAACATGGCAAGATAACTCAATTCTAACGTCCTAGGACACTATCATACAAACGGCGTAGTTTCGCTCCATATGTACTAACGACAAAGGAATAACTCTCAACATCTTCGTGGAAAGGGGTGGTACACATGCCACTCTACCCTTGGATTAAAAGTGTATGGTCCATTCAAATTTTTTTTCCCACCTTAATTTCAGATGTTCCTGCTTCAATTTCTAACTTTTCATCCATACCCAGAATTCAATTGCTCAAATTGAGGCTTCCTACCAAAGACTTGTCAGCAACCCATGCATACTAAATAAACGAGATAGATGAATGATACATAGTAGGATGAAAAGGTTGAAATTAAAATAGTAGAAGAAGAGTGACAGTGATCCATGTGCTTCTATATGCTATAATTAGAAAAGGCATTATAAGATGAAGGGGATCTTTTCCCCGATTTGGTATTTCTAAGATTAATAATGAAAAGTTATGTACACTCTGCCATTAATTCATGTACAAGGAATATAAAAGAAGAAAATGATATTTTCTTGTGGATGTAGTATTCCTTGATATCCAAACCATGTAAAAATCTATGTGTCTTTGCTTTTTCCTTCATTTTACCTACCTAAATTTTCGTGTTAGATTCTTTTCTACTTTTTATTCTTTTCATTTACTTGAATTGGATACAAACCCAACTTGACATTTGTAACAACCTGTACCTTAATGGGCCTAAATTTCGATAAAAATCGAAACCCAAGTCCATCAAAGTACCGATCGTCGGATATGGTACCTGCAAATAAGAATGAACGTTATCAGAGATCGTTAAAAATCTAAACTCACAGCAGAAACTATAATATGATAAGAATACTGATTAAGACTACCACCTTGGAATTAATGGTATTCCTTAGACAGCGGATTGTCACATCAGCATCGAGCAAGAGAGAAAAGAAGAATATTCCAACAACTAAAAACACCAAATTTCGGTGACTTGTTTCTCCAAATCTATATGTGGGTTGCAACGAGAAGGGGGTTAGAACAATGTTTTGATGAATAGAAAATTTATAAACTGTCTATAAAATAAATTTATACCAGTTGGTTTCCATTTAACTGTTATGTTTATTGAGATTAGCAATTCTAATCTAACATTTCATTGCACACATAATTACTCACCTACCCATTCCCAAGGTACAAAATACTGACGAAGCCTTGTCAACTGTCCAATACTTCATACCTATTTGCCACATAATACTTCTAAATATGAAACGGGCTCCTACTATCACCACATAATACTTTTAAAATAGAAATAGGCAGATATTGTCGTTTAAGGCCACGATCGAGGTAGGCTCCTTCAATTAAGACATATTCCCAAGATGGACTTCTAGCGTTGTCATTATTAATCAATCGGTCCTAACTATAGAGAGCTTTGACCACTATATATGGCCTTATAATTTATGATAGCCATACTACTAGCGCATCTATCGTTATCTAAGTCTTAGAAATGTGAGAGACTGTACCAAGCCACTTAATAACTCATTAATAAGGACTATACAGGCCACTAACCATTTAACACCTATTTATAGGTTGGCCTTTTCCATTCAATACCTATCCCTAAGGAGGACTCCTCACTAGAACTATCTAGCTGACATTGCTTGGAAATCTCATTAGACTACTTAGTACTTCTTTTATAGGAGAGTGGGGAATCCTAAATCATTCATTTAGTACCTCAAACCCGAAGCGAACCCTTACCAAGATATCCATCATCACTCTTAATTATAAATATGGAATCTCATTAGGTTACTTCTTCCGATAGGGAGGCGGGCCCTAACATCGCCACTTAATACCACAATATTTAAGTTTAGAGATATCCCTCACCACTTCCTAATTCCAAATTTAAACCATTTAATGATTTTCAATTAAGAAAGTAGATCCAATATCTCACGTCGTCACGTGTCCCAGGATGGGTAGTATCTCACATCAGTAGTAAGTGCACAAGGCTGTTGGTAGCCTCAAAGTGAAGGGCTATCTTCTGTCGAATGACTCTACTGACCTTGCATCACTAACCAACTAAGTCCAATTAACCATCCTAAGTGCTTACTTATTGTAACATCCCCATATTTAGAGGTCCAAAACTAACGACTACGGATGCTGCAGTCATCCATAATTTTTAATCCTCGACGACCAGATATGGCGGTGTTAGATATATTGATACACAGAATCACGTGAATATCGAAAAAAATTAACACATCAAGCAACTCACATTTCATTTCAAAATGTTTTAAACTCATTATATAATCCTACAATCATAAACTACATTCAGAGAAAATATATTTATTACAACATACGCCTGGAGCGACATATGAATATGCCCCCTTGGATGATCAGAGTTCATGAAGGCAATATAACAACTTTGCCATTACAAACAACATGATGGAATCAAAAGAAAAGAGAACTCTAAATAGCTATCCTGCCTCCTGCATGACTCTGGAAGCTTATTCGTCTTAAGAGGTACTTGAAAGCCTCAACTCTCAAACTACTCAAAATCAATTGAGTACCCGAGAATCTAAGGGAAAACATAAACTTTGAGTCGGACATAAAGCCCGGTATGAATTATAATCTAACATCTCAATTAATCATTTAGATATCTAGTGAGTCCACGCCGCTTAGCGGAATGGGTTTTCCCCTCACTAGTATCTCAAAATCTTTACAAAACTATGTATTGTGCTCCTGCATCCACAATTGTTAAAACAATTCAAAACAGCATAATATGATAGTATGCAAAACCAATGAGTCTATTCTGGATTACCTATCCCCATTCATTTTGACTATCTTTCTCAATTATAATTTCTAAGATTACTATTAAACTTTTGATTTTCATGGATTGACTAAAACTTGGCAAAATATTTAAGGACTCCCTGTCCAATTATATAGTTTTCATGGGATCGCTAAGATTCTATTGGTAACTCCAATGTCTTTACTCTTATCCTAGTTTTTCATGGGTTAACTAGGAACCTACTGGTGACCCTAATATCCTTTCTTCTTACCCTAGTTTTTTAGGGTTGACTAGGAATCTATTGATATCTATCAATATCTTAATTCAGATATAGTTTTCATGGGCTAACTACAACCCTACTAGCCTATGCCAATATCAAATCATAGCTTTCATGGGCTTACTACGAACCTATCTTTCTGACATCTTCCTTTATACATAGTTTTCATGGGTTAACAACCTATTGCCCCTACCAATATCTTTTCCTATACATAGCTTTTCATGGGCTTACTGAGAACCTATTGGCCCCTGCCAATATCTTTTCTTTATATTCTAGCATCCTATATTTTGGTCTTTCTGATCTTTTCGATGCAAATCTACTCATTCGGGACTTTAATCAATTTGTATAAACTACTGGGTTAACCTAGCTGGTTCTTCTATCCTTTATCCCAAAATGCAGTTATGGGTCTATTATAATGTGAATATACTTATATTTGAAGAAGCAAACATAACAACATAGCAATACCACTCCCGTGGGTTCAATATAAACATGGTTAACCCGTTTAACCTATTATTTTATCAAAGAAGGCTTCTTCTTAAAACCAATAGAAAAAATCCTTTAATTTAGCCATGGGTTTTCCTTTAAAAAGTTGAGTTTGGGTTACAAAACCTTTTGACACCTTTGAAACCTGTCTTTCGACTTTATAGGATGACCTCCTTCAAAAGCATTAAATCCATCTTTTAAACATTAGGCTGTTGTCCTTCTAATACTTTAAAACCTTCCTTTCGAAACCTTTCGATTGTAATAAAGTACTAACACTTTATATTAGAAGCATAGTTTCGAAACCAGTTGAAAGTATGAATTTCGAAACTGTTGGAATCAACCCTTCTGAAATCATTGAAAGTCCCCTTTTCGAAACCATTGGGTTTATACTTAAAACATCATTTGGGTCAGGTGAATATAGGTGAAAGTAACTTTTTGGAAACCATCCCTTTTTGTACATAAAAATATTGGGAAACATGATGGCGTCGACACCATCCTTTCGAAAGCATAAAAATCTGAGTAAATAGTGGAAGGTTGGCTTCAAAACCCCTTTCGAAACCATTACCTTCAGAACTCCTAACCCCTTTTGATAGCTATAGGAAGTGGCTTAAACTTATAAAAAAAGTAATTTTAAACACCATTGATATCTTCAATACCATTGAAAGGCTAAAGAACGACATCAGGATTTCGACTAGGTCAGAACCCTTTATTTCAAAGCATTCTTTCATAAGTAAAGGAAACCAGTCGAAAGCAAACTTAAGTTAATGGTAACCCTTTCGAAACATTTTAAAATCTCTTTCGAAACAATATGCTTTGACTCCTTCTAAGGCTAAAACAAAACAAAGTCAGGCACTTCTCTTTTAAAACAAACCAAGGTAGTGACCCTTTGGAATCTATACTTTCGACCGCTAACCTTTTGCTTGTCTCCAATCCACTGCATACCATCTTCTGTGGTACCTTGTGTATTGGTTTCGGCATTGTAGGTTTCGACTCGGTTGATGGTGGAAGCTTCTGTGTCGAAAGGTCCTTTCCAAAGTAGGTAGAACCCTCTTTCCTGAGTAAACATGGTTTAATTCTACTTACTGCAAATGTTTTTCTAACTAACCTGCCACATGTCAACAACAGATTGGTTGCCTTAAAATTTTCAAATTCTTTACCAAATAAATGCCGCAAATTTTAGATATAAACCATGGTTGTGTTAATCAATTAAGCCCTTCCATTAAACAAAACTAATTTTGCAAAGAAGTCCCTCTTCTAAATAATTTAATTTGCACAGCAAATCAGTTTGGAAAAATCCCCAAAAATTCTAGAAATCTACTTTAGTCGTGTTATCTAACATATCCAAATTCCAGACCCAAAATCTTAATATATTTTCTAAAATAAATTTATAAAACCAAATAACCATGTTTTCCTTTGAAAATTCACAATAATCTTTACATGGCTTGGAAAATTGTCAAAAATTGAAACCCTACTCCAAAATCATATTTCTCATAACAAAAAAATTTCCAATGGCATTTAAACATCATTAAATCTTGGTTTTGCTGAAAAATCGTGCATAACCTCTTTTAAACAATCTAGTTTAAACCATATAAATTATAATCAAGCATATCATCATCCAATATATATCATTAAAATGAATTACCCTTAAAATCAAAATCATATGATTATAAAAACCAAAATAGAGATGGAATTATCATTCACCTTGATTTAGATAACGAGATTGGATTGAGATTGATTTCCCCTACGCTTGATTCTCTAGCTCTTACTTCGTATTCCTCTTATTAATGATCGACCTCCCCTTCCTACGTTTGGTTTTGAAAATGATGTGAATGGGAAGAAAAGGGTAGGAACGAAAATATATAAAGGTTGGGGTTATGGATGGCAAATTCCTAATATACCCTTACGTAATTTAATTAACAAAAACCCCATTCTTAAGCACATTAATTCTTTTATTAGGCGCGACGTTAATTAAATTTATTCAAATCTCAACCCCTTTATCTTTTAACATTTATGTTATTTTATGTAATTTGTCTAATTAAATCTCCTGAATAATGTTATCAACAATTAGTGGTGTTACAGGCTCCCCTCCTTAATGAATTTCTTCCTCGAAATTCAGTAAGGACTAAATACTAAACATATTAATCACCTGTAATGACTCCTAACAACCATACTAGTCTACTTGACTTCGAATTATATATATAAGTCCAATATAGATATACCCTCATGGTAGATTAGGATAAGTATCTTGAATTCTGTCCCCCGTCTCCCAAGTATAGTCCTTCTCATTGTCGCTCCACTGAACTTTCACCAACTTGACTATCTTGTTCCTCAATCTTTTCTCATCTCTCTCTACAACCGAAACTGGTTGTCTAACAAAAGTCAAATTAAGCTCTACTACTAGATCTTCCAACCCTGTCGTAGGAATAGTAGTCTCTGGATCATGCACATACTGGCGAAGATGAGACACATGAAATACATTATGGACACATGCCATACTGCTCGGCAACTCTACTCTATATGTGAGCTTTCCAATCCTCTCTATAATCTAGAATGGACCAATATATCTCGGTTCCAATTACCTTGACTTGCCAAATCATACCACACCCTTCATCGATAATATTTGAACGAAAACGTTGTCTCCCACTAAGAACCCTAGATCTTTACACCTCTTATCTGCGTAACTCTTCTGTCTGGATTGAGCTTCTCTCATCCATTCTCGGATCAACTCAATCTTTTTTGATTCCTCCGTATCCAAATCTAGACCTAAGACAATCAGTCTCTAGCCTTTAACCAATATATTAGTGATTTGCATGGGCTTCTATACAAAGCTTCAAAAGGCATCATTCTTATACTAGTCTATTAACTATTGTTATAGGAAAACTCAACCAAATGTAGGTGATCATCCTAAGATCTACCAAAATCCAACACACAAGCTCTCAAAAAATCCTCGAGTACCTTATTGACTCTCTCTGTTTTCCCATCCGTCTGTGGGTGATATGCTATAATCATCTTGAGCTTAGTGCGTAACACATCCTATAGACTCTTCCATAATTCGCTAGTAAATAAAGCATCTCTATCACTGGCTATGTTTCTAGGAACTCTATGAAGTCTAACTATTTTCTTCATGAACAACTTCGCTAAAACAAGTGTCATCTTGATCGACTTTACTGGAATGAAATGGCCACTCTTAGTCAACCTGTCCACAATGACACATATAATTTCATTTCCTATGCTTGACCTTGGCAACCCATCTATAAAATCCATGGATATCGAATCCCATTTCCAAACTAGAATCTCTAAAGGCTGAAGTAACCCACTCGGCTTTGGCCTTCACTTGTTGACAGTTTACACACTGCCTAACCCATAAGTCAACATCCATCTTCATACCTTCCCAATAAAAGCTCCTCTTTATATCCTAGTACATCTTTGTCCCTATAGAATGAACTGTAAACTAGAATCGATGACATTACCCTAGAACTACTTTCCTTAAGTTCTCAACATCTAAAACACACAGTAGTCCTTTCTTTCAAATCATCGACCTAGGTTCCAACCTCAAGCCTTCTAATCCTCTCGGCTAATAATGGATCCTCCTTCTACTTAGAAGCAATTATCTCGATCAACACGGGGTCGAACTTCTAAACCGGACAACATGGTAGTATTCTGACAAGAACTAGAAGTTGATCTTAACTGCACACCACAGCTGGCCAAAGCTTCTAGATCCTTCCATTCTGCCAACATAGTGATCATCACATTCTGATGTCTTCTTCTAAGAGCATTAACCACGTTATTAACTTTCCCCGGTGTACACTCTATACAAAAATTATAAGTAGCCAAAAACTCTAGTCATCTCTACTAACTCATATTCAACTCCTTCTGATAGAACAAATATCATAAATTCTTCTGATTGGTATACATCTCAAATCTCTCCCCCATGAGATAATACCTCCAAATCTTAAAGCAAAAATCAGCGCAGCTAACTCCAAGACATGAGTAGGATATCTTACTTCATGCAGTCTAAGTTGTTTAGATGCATAGGCAATGACTTTGCCCCTCTACATAAACTTGCTTCTAATCAAGTCCCACATGCGTCAGTATATACCACCAACCATTGGTTTCCATCTGGAGCTACTAACACTGGAGCATTGGTTAACAAATTTTTTAACTTAAGGAATGCTTCCTCATATTTGTCGGACTAAACAAACTCACTTCCTTCTTGGTAAGCTTAGTCAAAGGCGCTGCTATCCGTTAGAAATCCTTAATAAAGCTCTGGAAGTAGTCAGCTGGTCCAAGAAAACTTATAATCTCAGTCACTGTCTCTAGTCTCTTCCAATTGCTCACAGCCAGCAAGTACAAGAAAACTTGGATTTGGTACCTACAAATTAGAATGAGCATTATCAAAAAATTGACAGAAATCTAAACTCATAGTGGAAACTATAATATGATAAGAATACTGATTAAGACTACTACATTGGAATTAATGGTATTCCTTAGATAACAGATTGTCGCATCAACATCGATCAAGAGAGAAAAGAAGAATACTCCAACAATTAAACACATCTAGTTCCAGTGACTTGTTCGTCAAAATACATCATGTGGGTTGCAACAAGAAGGGGGTCAGAACAATGTTCTGATAACTATAAAATCTATAAACTGTCTATAACATAAATTTATACTAGTTGGTTTCCATTTAGTTGTTACTTTTATTAAGATTAGGAATTCTAATATAACATTGTATTGCATACACAATTACTTACCTACCCATTCCCAAGGTACAAAATACCGACGGATCCTTATGAACCACCTAATACTTCCATATATATTCGCCACTTAATACTTCTAAATATAAAGCAGGCTACTACTATCACCACATGATACTTTCAAAAGAAAAATAGGCAGACTTTGTCATTTAAGACCTCAATCGAGGTAGACTCCATCAATTAAGATCTATTCCAAGGTGGACATCTAGCATCGTCATTATTGGTCGATTGGTCCTAACAACCAAGACCTTTAACCACTATATATGGCTTTATAATTTATAGTAGTCATACCACTAGCGCATCTACCGTTACTAAAGGCTTAGCAATGTGAGATACTGCACCTAAGACACTTAATACCTCATTTATAAGGACTAGGTAGGACTCTGACCATTTAACACCTATTTATGGATAGGCATTTTCCATTCAATACCTAACCCCAAGGAGGACTCCTCACTGGTACTGTCTAGCTGACATTGCTTGGAAATATCATTAGACTACTTAGTACTTCGTTTATAGAAAAGAGGCGAACCCTAAATCAGTCACTTAGTACCTCAAACCAGAAGCGAACCCTTTCTGAGATATCCATCATCACTCTTAATTATAAATATGGAATCTCATTAGGTTACTTTTTTGATTAGGCGGCAGGCTCTAAGATAGCCACTTAATACCATAATGCTTAAGTAAACCTTTTTAGAGATATCCCTCTCCTCTTCTGAATTCCAAATTTAGACCATTTAAAACTTTACAATTAATAAAGTAGGTCCAATCTCTCATGCCGTCATGGGTTCTAGGATTAGTGATATCTCATATCAGTAGTAAGTGGCCCCGAATGTTGGTAGCCTCAAAGAAAAGGACGGTCTTCCATTGAGTGACCTACAAACCTCACACCAATAACCTACTAAGTCTGATTAACCATCCTAAGTCTTTGCTTATACTATCTTAGGTTGACATTGGACTTGACATACAAATTCCTTTTTTACTTAAGGCAATAAGATTTACCTTAAATACTTATCTACCCATTAATCCTCTTTTTTTGCTCATAAATGTCAATTTGTGTATAAAATCCAAATAGACATTTCCTAAGAAATTTATGTATAATTATTAATTTTAAATTACTAACCTTTTTATATCTATTACATTTTTATCAGTCTCATTAATCCATTTTTCTCTATTGATTATAACCCCTTAATTTAATACTATCCATTATTTCTCATCAATTAGAAATTAATTTAGGTTACAATCTTTCATTTTTCTTTTAATCAATTATAGGAATTCCTAGTTGATTTCCTATTTATACAAATTACTACCTTTTCTAATTCTAACTATTCGCTTCCCTAAATATAATAATAACTAACGAATGTTACACGTAAATAACGCATGAATAAATGCTATTCTTCTTTATTAACACAATAAATACATAACCTAATAAAACAACATATTCGTAAACAAATATATTCTAGTCAAAATATGTAACTAGAATATGCTTTCCATGTTTAATTTGTTGGAACTAAATTCCTTAGGGCCGCTAAGATTTCCATAAATTGGATTAACACAAAGAAAAGATTGACTCCATTTGAAATTATAAGGAATGGATAATTTCTTATTCCTTGTTAAATCAAACATCGCCCTTTTGCATAAAAAGTGGAAAAAAGGTATAACTTATAAAAAAATCAAAAGATTGTTCTTCCCACAAATTAAACTATTGAAAATCTACAACACATCACAAATTGGTCAATAATCCAAAAGCCTATTTTACATGCAAGTACAGATCTAGAATAAAAATAGACAACACTCAAATTCTAAACATATGCTAATTTAAGCTTACAATTCAGAAATAGACAACATTCAAATTCTTCACTAATTTAAGCATAAAATTCAAAAATAAAATTGATTTGGGATAAAAATCAAACATATGCTAATGGAATAGATTTAATATCATAAACAGTATATATAATTCCCCACTCACCTTTTGAAAGCGATCCAAATCTCTAGATCTGAAGTAGAATCTTAAATCAATCTCCAATTCCTTTTTAATCCAAGAAATGTGTATAAAAAGGATACACACACACATACACGTATAGTAGGATTACAGATCTAAGAAGAGATTTGGGATTAGGAGAGAAAATAGGTAAAAATATATTAATATATAAATTATCTCAAATACTCGTATAGTTGATTCTCTTCTCCTCACCTTTTTATTAGATTTATATTCTTCTCCAATTTATATGAATATAGATGTAAATATTTTATTTTTATAATTTAGAAAGAAAGTGGAAAAGAAGAAATGGTAGAGCTTCATTGCCCCATTCAAAAAAATGTGAGAAAAGAAAGAATCGTTAGGCCCGTATTTATAAGCGCTAGAATCAACCAGAACCGTTAGATTAAAATATAATAGATCCGGACCATTAGGCCAAAATCCAAGCCACAAACTTAAGAGCGGTCGACCTCTACACTAAAGGGGTCCACATGTGGACCCCATTCAATTTATTAAAAATGTTAATTTCTTAAACGAATTATTTCTGCTCTGAATTTGTTTTTCATCTTAACTTCTTCTTTTGGACTCTGGTCGCAATACTCCAAATATGAAAGTTGTTTCGAATTATGCGACAAACATAAAGGTGTAAGTCTTATGGTCAAATTTCATCATTTGCGCAAATTCCATTTCTAGGCCCTAATAAATTAACTAACTAAATAAATAAATAACTAACATCAAATTACGGGATGTTACAACATTTTAACAAGTAGTTAAAGTGTGACTACATAATTATGTAAGCTCCAAGCAACATAATTACCACCTAAAGGCAAGTTTAATAATACTTAAATTTGTTGATTCTAATCCATGGAAATATGTTATAATTATTATCTCGATCATCTAAGGTGTTGTGAGACCAAAAGTCTCGGTAGCACACCCTATTAGAGAATTCATTAAGAAGAAAGAGGTCGTGATATAAAGGGTAGATACCAAGGACAACAAAGCAGATTCATTCATTAAGGGTCTATCTCGATCAGCATTAGAAAAGCTAATTAAGGGATAGGATTGAGATTCCGTAATAGGCTCCAAGAGCAAGTGGGAGATTGATTGAGTTAGAGGTATGCCCTAGGGGTAATTTCGTAATTTATTATGAATTATTAACTCTGTGATCAATTCCCATTTGTAGTAAAAGTGTTTTTCTTTTTGTTATATATTTGTTATAATATGTTACAAACAATTAAATGTTTAATAAAAAAAATATTTCATAGAAAATCTATAAACGGGGTGTGTGTGTGTGATAGTAATTACAAATAGTTGTAATCGTGGGTGTTGTATCACGATATAATAAACACATCATTTTAAATATCTAGTCAAGATGCATCGAGACAGGATATCAATGAATCCATATAGAGTGGAGTACATAACGCTCTTCAAATATTGAGCATTGTATTACTCATGACAGTTGGGGGCACCAAAGGAGTTATGTACTGATAATTATTGAATAACTATGGAATGACTCACTCGCTAGCTTTATATTTGTTAATATAACTAAGGTCAAACAGAAAATATTGACGTAACTAATTTATGCAGTTCTCTCGACTTGGGAATACTACCGATCTTCAACGTGAACCATTTTGGTTATAATTAAATCATGACGCAATGTCCATCAAGCGACTATAGTTGGGTTGAGTGCAAGTATTGAAAGTGAAACACTATTCAAAAGAGGAATCGTCTCCTCCGTTATGTGAGGTTAGTATCATGATCAACTAAAGTCAACACAAAGTCAAACTTTCTGGCCAAAGTAGTTTGGTTAAATTTATTAAATCAAGAACTTTACGTTTGGATATAGAGTTGAATATCGGTGATATCGACATTGACCATTATCAAATTTTATAAGTCCAAAGTGATATAGTTTCGACAAAGAGAATTGGTGTAAATAACCCTCACTACTAGATAACACTTAATAAAGTAAATAGATTTTATCGAAACTAGGTAAGTGATAAATTTGGCCAAAATGTTACACCACTTATTAAGTGGCATGTGAATTTTAATATTTGAATAGTTCAATATTAATCACTAATCGAATTTAACCCTAAAGAGTGACACAACCAAAGCGTTGGGTACTTCTTTTACCACACGATTTAATTAATTTATAATTGTTATAAATCAGTTAAATTAATTAATATTTATGAGATATTAATTATAAATTTTTATTTGATGTATTGAATAACATTAAACAGTGCATTTATAATAGTTATAAATATGGTGACCAATGTATGAAATCGATACGCATTTAAATTTGATTTAAATGCGACATTCTTTTATTTTGAGATTGGAATGCATTATCGCATGGCCTGGGGAGTTAACGGCTGGTCTAACCTATATAGGTCGGCCTTAGGTTAGTTAAAGGAGGAGTGTTGATTTAGTTAAAGGAAAGAAAGAGCAAGAGAGAAATATAAGGATTAGATCCACTTTTTTCTACATGATCTCTTCCTTTATTTAAGCAACCCATATCATCTACAGCCTCGTCTTCATTTCCCTCTTGAAAATATAATTTCCACCCTTGAAACCTGCTATCTACAGCTGCATATAGCAAGCCCCACTAACACAAAATTCTAAAAAACAAAATACATTAAATTCTACTTCTTTTCGAGCATCGGTGATAAGCAATTCAAAGCTAACATCTTCAAGAGTGGAGTAGGATCCAAAGGAGGTCGTATCTTTGTTTCAACATGTATTCAATAGGCCTAGGTCAAGGTATGTGTCTGATTTACAAATATAAATTAACGTTGTATTAATTTTATATCCTTTGATGTTTGAATTCATAGGAGATGAATCTCATATATCAATATTTCATCACATTTATAATAGTTATATGTTTATGTGCTTATGTAATTTAATAAAAAATACTATGCGATTTACATAAACCATAAAGCTCAAGGCACAAATAAATGAAATATTTGTTTAATATTAAAATTAAAATAATATTAACTAAATAACATAAATTACATAGACCTAAATAATAACAAATTATATTTAAAATTATATAAAATTTGTTTTGGAACATGAAAAACTTTCATAAAAATATTTGTATTCATATTAATAGAAATTATTTAAAAGAATCGAAATCACATAAATCTAAAACATCAATGACTATACCATATAAATTACGTTTTAAATTTATAAAATTAATTCTACACCTAATAAGCTTTTGAATAAAAAAATTAGTTATTTATATATATTTATAAATTATATATATATATATATGTCTATAGAAATTAATAATTGATTTCAACTATTATATATGTGTGTTTAAATGTCAAAATATTATACAGTATTTTTTCAAAAATTTTATATACAACTTTTATTCAAGAGATATTTTAACTATAATTTATTAGTTTCGAAACCAAATTTAATATAAAAAAATAATTTTGTTTCCAATTCTATAATAAAATAAACAAATAAAATTTTAATCTTTTATTTAAAATGATTTTGCATTTATTTGCAATCACATACATACATATATGATTACACACACGCATATATATATATATATATATTATAAATTCCTTATTGATATATTTGTTATTCACAATTAAATATAGGTACATGTATATTTATTTGTAATACTTTTTATATATTAATTACATATATTTGGATGAAGTGTTGATGTACCAGAGGGTGCTAATATGTTCGTTGTGGTGTAAATCTCGGCACTTATACACGGACATGTCAAACATTACACGGATTGATATGTTACATATGCATATAACATATATATGTGTGTGTATTACAGTATTAATTGCATAATATAAACTATATTATAAATTTATAATAATAAAATAATGAATTTTGGAAAGAAACTTAAAAAAGTTCTAAGTGAATTAGTCTTCATAGCCCCAATAAAAAACAAAACGGTAAAAGAAAATTGAAATTCGCATGTTTCTACTACTGTGGGCTAGCCCAGTTACAATAATGAATCCATGTTAACATATAAATATCAATCATATTTTTTTCATCCACTTCGAATAATATTTGTTAATTATCTTTTCTATCATGCAATCCAAACAATATTCATTGATTATCTTTTCTAGTAATTATTTAGAGGATTAAACCCAACTAAAAATTGTTTAATTCACTAAAATATTATCAATTAGAAAGCAAGTAATTCATCTAGTTGTGGATGTGAATTAAATCGGAACAGGGATGATTTAACTCACATAAATGAATCATGTAAAATCGAATGTCACCCAGTAATTGCATCTCTTAAACCTAACATTTCTCCAACACAACCAAATGCCATAGCCTATAGCTTAGCACCATCCCCAAAAGCCTACCGCACACATCCCAACACATGTCAACTCTTCCTCTATCGGATCGCCGGTTGGCGAGCCTCAACATCACAAGCCCTCACTACGTCAAGCTCGATGCACACACTAGCATGACCTAGGTCATCGCAAGCTCAACCACTAGAAGTTGTGTCCTTTTCTCATTGGAATGCCATGGACATGCATTCGCAAACCTAAATTAAGCCCTAACTTTGGTTGTGTTGCCTTCAATTTTTCGTGCCATTAGAATTTTTCGCAATTTTTTTATTTATGGTCGTGATTCGAATGTGTTTTTATGAGCTAAGGCAAGGGCAGAAAGAGAAACGAGAAGAAAGTGGAATGGGTATGAGCTGAAAATGTGGAGGAAAATAACGGGATCTTAGGTTTCAAATTTGGTTTATTTTTATTTTTATTTTCATCTAAGCATCTTAAATAAATACTCATGTTATCAATTGTCAGATATTTTTGCCAAGAGTTGTATGCTTTGACAAATGTTCCACTTCCTTACATTAGTCACTTTTATCATTTGATGAAATGCAAGTGTGTTTTAGTTGGGGGAAAGATTGACAAACATAGTTATGTGTTTATTTATATGTTTATGGGTCTGTTTCTAGATCTAATCATTGCACTCAACGATCGTTTTCGGGTCTTCATTCATTAACGAAAAATTACGTGTTTATCCTACTTTAGTGTACAAATTGTACTTCTAAATGGTTTATTTTAATTTACAAGCTTTGAAAATTTACGCCAAACGCAGTGAAAACATCAAGTTGAAATCTCCATAATTTGATAAATAAAGATATCTACAAAATCCAATAAATATTGAGATTAACTCGACTTGTTAAAAATTAATTCCATTTTCGAGAAATCTCCAATTCAACAAAAATATATTTTAAAAAAATCATCCAAAATTTAATTCCAATATCTATTCGATAAAATTATATCTATGTAAAATTATATCCATGACAAAGACATCGAAAGTCGAGTTATTACAACCTAATTCGACTCATATCCAAAGTTACAACTGTTATAATTTTTTAGGGTGAAACCATCTACAAATTATTTTGAAGGTTAAAAATGTCAAAACACGGTACCATCCATAGTATTAGCCCAGTCTAAGATCAGTTAGTTATGAGTATAATATTTCTATGACCCAAACTATGTAGAAATGTGTAGAGAATATGTATCGTTATAAACATATTGGTTTGCTAGGAGGCTAGTATATGTTTTAATGTTTTCCCATTTATTAACTAATAATCTCAAATTATACGATTGTGTGTTACTATTTATTCCTCTAACTTTATTTAGTTAAGTTGAAATTTTGTTTCTTTTAATTTGGTTAAGTTAAATTTTAAATTCTTCATTTTGTCCAACATGCCCAGAATTTAATCACACTTTAGGTTAATAAACTCCTCGTGTTTTCGACCCATGATCACATGAATGTCACGATTAGTACTATCCAGTTGTAACAAATAAATCAGGATTCTTGTTCACACCGAAAATCGTTGATTAAGTTTTTGCTAGTGTTTATTTAAACTTGATCGTAGTTGTTGATTTTTACTTTTATTCTTTCTAATAAACATGGCTTTTTTTCCTTTGGTTCTTTGTGCAACAAGCATCCCTACACCAACCCTTCCTCGACCACACCTATGTCCAATAGCGCATGCATCCTCTCCTGTCGATCTAAAAAAATCCCACCGCATTATTCACATCATCGCAAACCCACAACCAACGTCGGCCGCTATCACCACCCAATCAACCTAGATACGAACCACACTACACATCCAAAACTGATAAATTCACCAGGCCATAACTTTCGAGCTTGTCCGATTTCCTTCTCCTATATCGCAATCCATACCCGACTTCAAAACTTCTAGCGGCTACCCTCCATCCTCGCATCCACCAACAAACCGCAACGCCACCCTGATCGAAGCCCATGCCCTCGTCAGAAACTTCCTCCACTGCAACGCCGGCCCTAACAGCCCTTCAGCCTGCCGCATTTGTGACTCGGATCGGAACCTGAATCCACAAATACCCAAGCCTCACCCATCACCCCCTGCAAACCTAACTAGATCACTTTAAATAGCTGGAAAAAAGTAAGATGACTGAGATTTAGCAAGGTTGGGTTTAAATTTCTTTTGGGCTTGGCGTATAGAGGGCCCATGTCATCCGAATAAAAGGAGGCCCAACGAAAATGAGAAAGGGAATAGTTTTAATTCTTTAGGATGCTTATAAGAAAAATAAATTATCTGTTTTTACTAAAGTAGACAAGTTTCTTAGGCATATAAGAAGAGAACGTCTCTTCGTCACCTCAGCAAAAAGGTGTTAATGTAAAACGAGATTTTTAGGAAAAATATTTTTGTATAATAATTTGAAATTAAAATTTTAATTTTATATCTAGTATTAATTAAAATAAATTAAGTAATATAAAGAAAGTAAAATATGAACTTTTTTGGTTTTTGCTGAAATTGAGATTAGAACTTCTATCTAATTTTTCATTTGAAATTAAATATTAACTTTTTTCCAAATTGGAATGCAAAATTCTAACATCCTTTTTTCTTATAAGGACAATTTTGAAAGTTTACAATTTGATCAAAAACTGCTTTTCTATTCCAATTATTATAAAATAAAATAAAGGAACTATGATCGGGACAAAAGAACAAGTGAATGCCATCACCCAAAATAATTTGTATTCTTCTTTAAATGATCTTAACTGACGAACCATCCAAATTTGTCATTATCAAATTTGAACCATGTTGCGAACCCTTCGCACTTTTGTCCCATGAGCTAAAACTCTCAAACTCCTCATATGCCCAATCAACAACATTTTACTTAAAATAAAAATTCCACCGATAAACCGTTTAGACCATCACATTTTAGAGATCACCTTAACAATCGCTAGGTAATAGTTTGTCTCAAGAAATAACATAAGGAAACTTTCGCTAAACTTGAACAAAGGAAAAAAAAGATTTAGAAAATAAAATTTACCAAATGATTAACATGTTAAAAAACTTAATGATAAATATTTAGAAGGTAAATTTACCAAATTAAATGAAATTAACTGTAAATATAGTGAAGTGTACTTGTGTGAGGATGAAAATTAAACATTGTACATTTGATCACCACTTTTTCGTAGGGCAAGAGGGTTGACAATCATGTTGGCTCTCCCAACACTCCTCCAAAGGTTTCCACCATTAGTTAGCCAATTAATAATACGACATCTTCAAATTTTGATTCAACGTCACCTTTGCCATTGTCAAAGATTGATAATCCCACCATGCTTCCCTCATCCATCGAAAATATAAGTGATGGCCCGACTCATGCTAATGAGATTTTTAATGATTCTCGTATTCACTAGCTATCCTTCTCTTATGTTACAAAGATTTCCAATGAGAAAGGTTACAACCCACATTGCTCCTTTTCTAAGTAGATTCCAAAACAAGAAAAATCAGCTCAATTTGTAAGATCCTAGACAAACTTAGACAAGTATATGTTAACATCCCTCTTTTAGATGCAAGCAAGCAAAATAAATAGTAAGAAAAAGTACCTCAAAGAACTTTATACTCAAAAACGTGCAACCAACGTACCTACCGCAACTACCAGTTAATTATAATCATATTCACATCAAGTATGAGAACTCCTATTGTTCTACAATTTGTTGTAAAATTGGAAACACATTCATTAATTGTGCGTTACTTTACCTTAGCATGAGCGCAAACTTGCTTCCATATCATGTATATTGTCAAATGGGAACCTAGGAATTAAAACCTGCAAACGTCACCATTCAACTAATTTTTGGTGCTGCTTTTGAGAAACACTGTAATACCCTAGAAAATTAGTAAATATTATAACTAAATATTAACGATATAATAATGTGAAAATAATTGAATCTAATTGATTAATAAAATAAATTAAAAATAAAGAGGGGTAAAATGATCTTTTTCAGACGTAAGAATTTGATAACGAAACTAAAGCTATTGCGACCGTCTCATTTTATCCGATTCACGTGGAATTTTTATTTTCCTTATTTGAATTTTGTATGAAGATATTATGGTCAAAATGGTATTGGTCCATCAAGCACCAAAAAGGCACGGTTTGATTTTAAAGTCTGAACTTGGATGGACCATTTTCCCTCTTATCGCTTAAAAACATTCACATACATTCAGTTTTAAGAACCGATTACACTCTTCCCTCTTCCTCGCTCTTCTTCCACTTACATGCTAAGAATTAAACTTCGATACCTTCATTGTTACTTAACAAAAATTCATGAAACCAATGGTGTTGCGAAGCTACCAAAGAGTGACATATTTGAAGTGACTAGGAGGAAAAATACTGAGATATGGGAGTGTGGCAGGCCAAACAAAAAGGGAAAATGGAGTAAATCTCGTAACTCGTTTTCAGCATTTAACATCCAACTTCAAAATGTATATGCTCTTCGTCTCTTAAAGGAATTTGGCGATCTACTTGTCGAAATGACCTTTTGGACAAGGACTGCGATTTGGAAAGGGAGTTGGGGTGAAAAACAAAGGTTCCTCGCAGGAAAATGAAGGAATAACGAAGACAAGAGAAACTTTGGAGTTTTTGTTGGTGATTCGTCCTCTTATCTATATATAATGCAATTATAAAATTCTAATGATGATATGTATGCTATCATACTTTAGAATAATGTAGCTAAACACTTCAATTTGGATTTAATTGGGGGTTAGAAGAGATTTGTTTATGAAAAATGAATTAGAACTCAATTGTCATATAAATATGTTAATTAGATGACTTTACACTTAAATTGACGAAATAAATGACCAAACCAGACTTAGAAGCTTAGAGTTACCATCTAGGTACATTCTTAGGCAACCAGAGGAGAAGCACAGGCAGCTATAAGTGAAAAATGACGACGAAACAACCAAAATTTGAAACTGGAAAATTGTTGTTAAAAACATACACCGACATATCGGTTGTTCCAACAGGTTCACCCGATGTGCTAACAAATTACCGGATTGAATCTGGACCCTACAGGCATATATAATCGATTCATGTCTCGTTTCTCTTGTGTTTAAAAAGTTGATTTAAGGCTAGTGATGAGGTGATGAGGTGAATGATGACTCTCATCAAGCAATTTCTACTAAATGGAATCATGCCCTCGAAACTATAATGAAGCCCGAAAAATAAGATATCAGGCTCCGAACTACTCCATCTTTGATGGCACATTATACAAAAGAGGGTATTCAACCCAATATCTTAGGTGCATTTCCAAAGGAGAGGGGGAAAGGGTCATGAGAGAAGTACATGAGGGTCAATGCAGAGATTACTCTGGAGGAAACAAATTAGCAAAGAAAGTGTTAAGGCATGGTTATTTTGGCCTAGGGCACTTTAGGACGCAAAAGAATTTGTAAGGAGGTGTGACTGATGTCAAAGATTTGCAAGCATCCCAAGACATCCATCCCATGAGTTTGTCTTACAAACTCAAGGTTGTTCGATATATGGGGCATAGATCTGATAGGACCACTTTCAATATCAAATGGAGGAGCTAAATATGTAATACTAGCAATAGACTACTTCACGAAGTGGGTAGAGGCATAACCCCTAGCCATAATATTTGTGAAGAAGATAGTCACTTTGTAGTGAGGAACATAATCACTAGATACGGGGTTTCCAACAAGATCATTTTCGACAATGACACCCAGTTCGAAAGCAAAGAGTTTACGGAGCTTTGTGAGAAGAATGACATAATAAAAGGATTTTCTTCGGTCGCTCATCCATAAGCAAATGGGCAGGTAGAAGCTGTAAAAACCCCCATCAAGAAGCTACTAAAGAATAGGATGCATAACGCTAAAAGAAAGTGGGAAGAAGAACTATCATTAGTATTGTGGACTTACCGAAGTTCAACCAAATCCCCAGCAGGCCATACCCATTTTTTGCTAACCTACAGATATAAGGCCATGCCTTCTGTCGAAGTAGAGATCTCATAACATAGAAGAACATCGTACATAGGATAAAAAACTAGAAATCGAAGGAAGATGCCGTAGGCCTCATTTGGGAAAGAAGGGATGAAGAAGCGGTATTACCGGCCACATATCGACAAAGGATGACAAAAAATTATAATGTTAGGATCAAAGAGAGAAACTCATAGCATCTCATACCTTACTTTGTATGGCGTACATTGCTTATGTAATGTATAGTGTAATTACAATGATAAAGTGTTGAATATGCGCTTATATGTTTTTGTTTGATGATAATAAACATATATATTCATTTAAATGTATTTGGTAATATGCTATTTTGTTTTTCATAGATTAAATAAATATTTGTTGAATAAAATAAACTACACAGAATTTAAATTCAAACAGAAATTTTATTCAAACAAATATTTATTACAATCCTGAATAGTACAAATTCATGCTCTCACTATACATATACAATTTTGAATACATCACGATTTCATATTTACATTAACAACCTCACTACATATCACTCACACTCGTATTTTGTCTTCAACTGCATTCCAGTTTGAATCCAGCATCTGAGCAATCTGCAAAAATATTCACTAACGCAGTAAAATTGAAAAAGAAATATTTTTGCAATATAAAATAAAATATGGTTTTTGAAAATATCATTTGCCTCAGTTATTTGGGTTGTACGTCATCATTCACACTTGAATTCATCACAAAGTCGTGCATATAGATATATACACTTGATAACGCTATCAGGGACAGGTAATCATAAGTGGCTGCAATACACACGTGTACATTCATACACGTGTGCACTGCCTCGCCAACTCGTGTGCGCAGCCAACAAGAGCAAGTGTGCAAGTGCAAATCCCAAAGACCACAAAGAAATCTCAAAAATCAACTCACATGAAATATATTGAAAATCACGACACAAGCTCAAGGTCAAACCCGAGTTTTAAAACTGGGTTCAACACAAGGCAACATGAAAAATGCAGAGCTTTGACAAATCAAAAGTGCGTCAAAGCCAGTTCAATGTGGATAGCAACAAAAAAATGGACTGCAACAATCATGTATGCAGATCAGGTCCAGTGCCAACAAACATCAAGTCAGACCAACAGCAACATGGAACTATGCAAGACCAAAGTAGTACAGCATGCACAAAGTGCCACAAGATACAACATTGCAACTCGACTACAAAAGCCATCAAGTATACATTACTGCAAGCTCAAGTGATAAAACATGTGTCCAGTAACCAACACAATGAAAAGACCCACAATGAAAATCAGGTTCAACAACATCAGATATGATCAAGACCAAATGCACAACTTCACAACATGTCCAGTTCCAACACAACAAACTACTGAATCAAGTGACCAACCAGAAGTACAACATGACCAAAAGTGTATGCAAACAGTCGAAGACATGAATGCAACAAAGTTCACAAGTGCAGAGCAACTACAAAGTGGCAGCAGTTCAGATAACATAACAGAGACCAAAGACAATCATACATGAAGGCCACATACTTGAAATAGTGGTAACTACACAGAGCTCAGTGCAACTGAATGGAATGCAACTACAAGTAAATGCAGAGACAAAGCACACAAGATATCAACATAAACAACATCAATGTCAACAGAAAACATGGCCAGAGACTATAGTTCACAGTGAAGTCGAAAAGCAGCAAACAAGCTATAGTTGAAATCATGGAAGCAATGCTCCAGAAAGTGGAAGGAGTAAAAAAAAGACATAACAGTGAAGCCAACCAAGCAATTCACGAGAAAAAAAAATGATGATGAATATTCGCCTCTACTCGAAGTCGAATTCAAAATTCACAAATGGAAAAAATCTAGTGCGTATCCATTATTCTTTGAAATATTCAAAGTATCAAAAAGAGGAAAGTTTTAATGTCGTGTGAATCAAGCGAAATCGAACGTTGGAAAAACAAAGCCGTGTAAATCAAGACACAAAAATATCAGGAAATTGTGAAAATGGAAAGTAACGAGTTTATATAAATTCAACCCGAAGGTATCATCATCAGACATGAGCTTCAATTCACATACAAACTATAAATATCAAACCCAAGAGTACATCATAGGCATAGAGTTAAAGAGCAAGCAATCGAACAAGCAACAAAAGAAATTACAAACCGAAATCATCAACAACTCGATCGAGCTAGCAACAAGCATAAATCATCAGAGAACGAGAGTGAGCCAGTCAACGCAAATCAATCGTCAGAGAACGAGCAAGCCGAGCAACGCAATCTCAAAGTCAACCAAATCATCAGAGAACGAGCGCGAGCAACATCAGAGGAATCAAATATTGAAAAGCCCCAATTTGGATCGCAAGCCCTAATTTCAGAACGAACAAAACAACAGAGGCCGCCATTTTCCTTCTCAAACAAAAGACAGTGGATCGGGTTAAAGATAAAGGGGCCGGCCTTGTTAATTACAAAGGGGGTTTTAGTTATTTAGGGTTTTAATTAAAGGGGTTTTCTTATTTTTTAATTGAGAAAAAATTACGCATTCAAGTCCGTATTTTAATTTTTTTTCCTGGTTTTAATTTTGAAGTTGTTTTTTATTTTTAGTCAAAAAATTTGTAAATCACCATCTAGGGTTTAGGTAGTGTCAGATTTTCTAGTTAGAATTAGTTCAGTGAGCAGGGTGTGCGAGTTTGCAAAACTCTATAGGCGGGAGCAGTGTTTGCGAGTAAGCGAAACTCTATAGGCGGGAACAGGGTGTGCGAGTCTAGTAGAGTGTTTGTGAGCGGGAGCAAAAGGGTCTGCGAGTCTAGTAGAGTGTTTGTAAGCGTGATACTGTTTAATTCTAATAGAAATCTGGGAATGCAGCAGTAGGCAGGGGTTGCCGAAGCTGGGTAAATTTTGTGTGTGATTTACTTTTCAGCATATTTATTTCTGCAGTTTATTTCTGTGTTTAAATCGAGAAAATTTGCTATAACCCTATTCACCCCCCCCCCTCTAGGGTTAATCTAGATCCTACAAGTGGTATCAGAGCCTGGTATTTTTATTTAACTCTAGAGTCATGAATTCTTCAAATAATGCTTTTTCTGAGGGGCAATCTATTGTTAGGCCACCTACGTTTAACGGGAATGATTATGCTTGTTGGAAAGTTAGGATGAGTATTTACCTTAGTTCCGTCGATTATGATGTTTGGGATATTATTGAAACTGGCTATAAACCTCCCACTATAATCGTTGGTGATACTGAGATTCCTAAACCTAAGGATAGGTGGGATGCTAACGATAAAAGATTGAAAACGACAAATGTTAAAGCCATGAATGCTTTGATATGTGCTCTTGACAAAAATGAATTTAATAGAATTTCTCATTGTACAACAGCACAGGAAATTTGGCACACTTTGGAGGTGACACACGAAGGAACTTCTCAAGTCAAGGAGTCTCGTCTAGCCCTATTCAGCAATGAATATGAAAACTTTGTGATGGACAAAGGCGAGAGCATAAAGGACATGTTTGGACGCTTTTCAACTTTGGTGTACAACGCTAGAGCGCTTGGGAAGGTATTCACTGAGGTAAAGCTTGTGCGGAAGATACTACGAGTCTTACCGATGAACTTTGAGGCAAAAGTCACGGCAATCCAAGAATCAAAAGATTTGAGTAGACTAAGCATGGAGGAGTTGATTGGTAACTTGATGACATATGAGCTTGAGTTAAAAGCAAAGGAAGAACGCAACAACTCTGAACCAAAGAAGAAGACGATTGCCTTAAAGAGCAAAGAAGAAAGCGATGAAGAAGGAGAAGATCCAATTGAAGAGCTTGCAATGGCTGTCAATAATCTTAGAAAATGGTCGAGATTCAAGCCACGCAAGAAGAAAACAAGTCGTAATAGGCCAAAAGATTCTGACAACTCCGATAATGAACTGACATGCTATAACTGCAACAAGCCTGGCCACTTCAAACAAGAATGCCCACTTCTCAAATACAACAAAGGAAAGAAAAAGAAGAAGAAGGCTTTTGCAGCAACTTGGGATGATGAAGAAGGAGAGGAAGTTTCGGATAGCAGCTCAGAGGAGGTTAACTTGTGTCTTATGGAGAAATCAGAATCAGAAGCAAGCTCCGAGGAATCTAGTGAGGCAGGTGAGTATTCCTATAGAGATCTTGTTTTTATGTGTCTTGATCTCACTAAAGTAGTTGATGCTCTTGAATCTAAAATTCAAAAACTGAAAACTGATAGAAAATTTTAGGTTACAGACTGAACTTGAAAATATTCAAAACCTAGAATGTAAAAGATGTAAAGTTTTAGATTCAGAATTGACAAGACTTAAGAATAACTCTGAGAATCTTGAAAAAGAAAACTTGAGTCTTAAGGAAATCATTGACACTAGGAAAAAGGATTTTATAAATCGATGCACCTCACTTGTCACTGAAAACACAACACTAAAAACCAAAGTCCAAAATCTTGAGAAATCTTTGAATAACTTTTCAAGAGGCGAAAAATCTTTCAACATGCTATTGGGAAATCAAATTTTTGCTAACAACAGAAAAGGACTAGGTTTTGGGAAAACACAAGTTGAGGATAATGTAAAAGGGAAGAGCGTCTTTGATAGATGTGAAATAATTGGACATCGTGTTGAAAATTGTAGTCATAGGAACAAGAACACAAATTTTATACAAGTTTGGGTTCCTAAGAATTCTACAAATAAATTTCATGTCTATTGGAACAAGAATAAAAGGACTAAACAAGTTTGGGTTCCAAAGGGTTTGTTTATTCATAATGCTTCTTCCACTAACAATCATGGACCTAGAAATAGGTCACAAAAATCTTTCATCGTGTAGGTGTGGTGGTAGGCTAAGGAACAACAACGGTGTTCTCTGGATTTTGGCTGTTCCAGAAACACAACGGGCAACATAGCAAAGTTCCTTAGCCTAGTATAAAGGTGACAGAATCACAATGGGCAATCACGAGAAATTATCGTAAAGGTAAAACAGGTGAAGGTATATTAAATGTGATAATCTACATCATATTCTGAATTAAATCAGCCAAAATTGTGATAATGTTGTGATGACTTTAATTCTGACTTATTGATATGATTTTTCTTTTGACTTGTTCTTATTTATGACCTTGATTTGTGCTTAAATGATGACCAATCAGATTTTCAACTTTGAACTAATCCATATAAATTTGTTCGGTCAAATGATGGTATTTTATTGATCCTTGATTACTCCTGCTACACGTAATTATATTTTAACATTTTGGTCACTGCTTGTAAATTTGCACGATTTCAAATTTCATGTGAAAGCTGTTAAAAAGGATTTTAAGAAATTGTTGAAACTTCAAGAAATTGTTTTTGAAATAATTATGATGTTGATTGACTGTTGATTACTCATGAATATAATTGTTTGGTTTCTGAAATTAACACCATGATATTTGTTTGAGTGTGAACATGGTTTCATTTCAAATTTCATTCTGAAATAGTTTGTTGAAATTTCACAATCTGGTCTTTGACATCCAACGAGTGAATATTGAGTGAAATTTAAATTCAGATGCAGATTACACTGGTAATATAGTTGATAGAAAAATTACTAGTGGAACGTGATTAATCTTTGAAACATTCATCTGCTGCATCGTTTTTTTCAAAGAAAATATCTGCATATTTTTCACTTGAAACAATTTTCAAATAGCAGAAATTTTTCTCATACAACCCCTTCGAGAAAATCATGTTTGACCATATTTTCAGATTAGTCATTTTTATTTGATTTTAAATGACAAATTTTGACTAATCCGACTCCCTACTAATTATCAAAAAGATAAATAGTGATTGAAAAGGTGATGAGTGATGATATTTAACATACATTACTCAAGAGAGTATATTTGGAAAATTTCTTTAGGAATTAAAACAAGAATTATAAAACTTTTTGTTGGGTAAAGATTCCATGACCATTTCTATATCTATCATTATTTCTATCGACCATGGTTTATCAAATATTCAATATAGTTTGTCGATATGTGGTACTATAATCAGGAATCATTTGTTTTTCATGTCATATTTTTTTAAAAATAAATAAATAAATAAATATCCAAAGTATTCACTCTCATTTAAAAGTCCTCACAGTTATGCATGGGTGAATTACTTGGGTTTTTGATTATGTGCTTCCATGCTCATTTAAAAGTCCTTACGGTTATGCATGTATGGAACGCATATCAAAATTAATTGCTTAAATAGACAAGTTGATTCTAATCCCATTTAAAAGTCATCACGGTCATGCGTGGTTAGAAGATACTTGAATTCATTTTTTAAAATTAAATTCGAATACTACTAATCTCATTTAAAAGTCCTAACGGTTATGCATGATTAGTAGATATTCAAATTCCTGATATGAATGTACCACAAGAAGATTCAACTGTATGATTTTATATGAACATCATATCCATCATTTCTAAAAGTGGAGTATGCGCCTAACAAGGGTAGTTATGGTTTTTGTTTGATTCTTATTGAAGTTTACTATTTATATTCAATTTGAGTTTAATGTTGGATAAATATTGATCACTTAATCTCTATTTTTCTCTAACACTATTATTCTTTTGCTGATAACAAAAGGGGGAGAGAAAAATTAAGATTTTGTCAAATAGAATCAAGCAAAGGTCAAATAATTTTCCATTTGCATCTAGGCTCATTTGAATATATTTCTATTTGCATGCATATATGTAGGGGGAGCATCATGTAGAGAGGAAGCATTTAAATAGGGGGAGCAATTAGAGTATACCATTGATCAAATACATTTAACACGGTCAAAATCTTAAATATATGTTTGTTATCATCAAAAGGGGGAGATTGTTGAATATGCGCTTATATGTTTTGTTTGATGATAATAAACATATATATTCATTTAAATGTATTTGGTAATATGCTATTTTGTTTTTCATAAATTAAATAAATATTTGTTGAATAAAATAAACTACACAGAATTTAAATTCAAACAGAAATTTTATTCAAATAAATATTTATTACAATCCTGAATAGTACAAATTCATGCTCTCACTATACATATACAATTTTGAATACATCACGATTTCATATTTACATTAACAACCTCACTACATATCACTCACACTCGTATTTTGTCTTCAACTGCATTCCAGTTTGAATCCAGCATCTGAGCAATCTGCAAAAATATTCACTAACACAGTAAAATTGAAAAAGAAATATTTTTGCAATATAAAATAAAATATGGTTTTTGAAAATATCATTTGCCTCGGTATTTGGGTTGTACGTCATCATTCACACTTGAATTCATCACAAAGTCGTGCATATAGATATATACACTTGATAACGCTATCAGGGACAGGTAATCATAAGTGGCTACAATACACACGTGTACATTCATACACGTGTGCACTGCCTCGCCAACTCGTGTGCGCAGCCAACAAGAGCAAGTGTGCAAGTGCAAATCCCAAAGACCACAAAGAAATCTCAAAAATCAACTCACATGAAATATATTGAAAATCACGACACAAGCTCAAGGTCAAACCCGAGTTTTAAAACTGGGTTCAACACAAGGCAACATGAAAAATGCAGAGCTTTAACAAATCAAAAGTGCATCAAAGCCAGTTCAATGTGGATAGCAACAACAAAATGGACTGCAACAATCATGTATGCAGATCAGGTCCAGTGCCAACAAACATCAAGTCAGACCAACAGCAACATGGAACTTTGCAAGACCAAAGTAGTACAGCATGCACAAAGTGCCACAAGATACAACAATGCAACTCGACTACAAAAGCCATCAAGTATACATTACTGCAAGCTCAAGTGATAAAACATGTGTCCAGTAACCAACACAATGAAAAGACCCACAATGAAAATCAGGTTCAACAACATCAGATATGATCAAGACCAAATGCACAACTTCACAACATGTCCAGTTCCAACACAACAAACTACCGAATCAAGTGACCAACCAGAAGTACAACATGACCAAAAGTGTATGCAAACAGTCGAAGACATGAATGCAACAAAGTTCACAAGTGCAGAGCAACTACAAAGTGGCAGCAGTTCAGATAACATAACAGAGACCAAAGATAATCATACATGAAGGCCACATACTTGAAATAGTGGTAACTACACAGAGCTCAGTGCAACTGAATGGAATGCAACTACAAGTAAATGCAGAGACAAAGCACACAAGATATCAACATAAACAACATCAATGTCAACAGAAAACATGGCCAGAGACTATAGTTCACAGTGAAGTCGAAAAGCAGCAAGCTATAGTTGAAATCATGGAAGCAATGCTCCAGAAAGTGGAAGGAGTAAAAAAAAGACATAACAGTGAAGCCAACCAAGCAATTCACGAGAAAAAAAATGATGATGAATATTCGCCTCTACTCGAAGTCGAATTCAAAATTCACAAATGGAAAAAATCTAGTGCGTATCCATTATTCTTTGAAATAGTCAAATTATCAAAAAGAGGAAAGTTTTAATGTCGTGTGAATCAAGCGAAATCGAACGTTGGAAAAACAAAGCCGTGTAAATCAAGACACAAAAATATCAGGAAATTATGAAAATGGAAAGTAACGAGTTCTTATAAATTCAACCCGAAGGTATCATCATCAGACATGAGCTTCAATTCACAATCAAACTATAAATATCAAACCCAAGAGTACATCATCGGCATAGAGTTAAAGAGCAAGCAATCGAACAAGCAACTAAAGAAATTACATACCGAAATCATCAACAACTCGATCGAGCTAGCAACAAGCATAAATCATCAGAGAACGAGAGTGAGCCGGTCAACGCAAATCAATCATCAGAGAACGAGCAAGCCGAGCAACGCAATCTCAAAGTCAACCAAATCATCAGAGAACGAGCGCGAGCAACATCAGAGGAATCAAATATTGAAAAGCCCCAATTTGGATCGCAAGCCTTAATTTCAGAACGAACAAAACAACAGAGGCTGCCATTTTCCTTCTCAAACAAAAGACAGTGGATCGGGTTAAAGATAAAGGGGTCGGCCTTGTTAATTACAAAGGGGGTTTTAGTTATTTAGGGTTTTAATTAAAGGGATTTTCTTTTTTTTTAATTGAGCAAAAATTACGCATTCAAGTCCATATTTTAATTTTTTCTCCTGGTTTTAATTTTGAAGTTGTTTTTTATTTTTAGTCAAAAAATTTGTAAATCACCACCTAAGGTTTAGGTAGTGTCAGATTGTCTAGTTAGAATTAGTTCAGTGAGCAGGGTGTGCGAGTTTGCAAAACTCTATAGGCGGGAGCAGTGTTTGCGAGTAAGCGAAACTCTATAGGCGGGAGCAGGGTGTGCGAGTCTAGTAGAGTGTTTGTGAGCGGGAGCAAAAGGGTCTGCGAGTCTAGTAGAGTGTTTGTAAGCGTGATACTGTTTAATTCTAATAGAAATCTGGGAATGCAGCAGTAGGCAGGGGTTGCCGAAGCTGGGTAAATTTTGTGTGTGATTTACTTTTCAGCATATTTATTTCTGCAGTTTATTTCTGTGTTTAAATCGAGAAAATTTGCTATAACCCTATTCACCCCCCCCCCCTCCTAGGGTTAATTTAGATCCTACATAAAGTAATAATACAATAACTAGACGTAGGGATATTAGACGGCCCGAACCAGTACAAAAATCTTTCTATGTTGATTCTTTGACATATCTAAATAATTATGCTAGACGTAAGAATATTAGACTACCCGAACCAACTATCAATACGAAGCAGCTAACAATGCAGCTCGGCTTCTTCAGCCAACTAACTAGACATAAGGATATTGAACAGCATGAATCAGTATAAAAATCTCTCTATGTTGATGCTGTTTACATAGCACACTAGACGTATGGATGCTAGACTATCGAAAACAGCACAAACCATGCGCATGATTTAAAAGGCTGCAAACACGTGACCTGACTTCACAGTCAAAATTCAGTTCTCCCTAATGTTTCCGAGAAGACCGTGCCAAGCGCATGAACAAATAACTTTTCATAGCCCACTGCCGTCATCCAACAACACAGCATACGAACGACAACGTCAGCCTCAGAAATGAGAACAGTGATGCTAAACTAAAAGAAGACGACATTTTACTGCTTACAACCACCATTCAATAGTTGTATTGGCAACACAGTATATGAACGACAACGGCAATCTCAGAGATGTGAATGGTAACAATAAACTGAAAATAAACAATTTCTTGCAAATCACCACTGTCGTTGACAGTCGTACCGACCATACAGCATATAAACAATAAATGGCCGATCCCTAGACAATAGGGCAGCCTGTGTCAAACGCAGGGTAAATCTTACATGAAAAACAACACCTAGAAAACAGCTTATAAGATGTGAAGATAAAAAATGAGCAGAGACAAGTCTGCATCAACCTGTGATCACTTCAAACATGGAGACAAAATGTTACACCCATATTTCTCAAGCTAAACTAAAGGGGAATTAAATAAGGCAAAGAGCCGAAAGTGATGCCTTAAAAATAAAAGTTAAGGCAAAAAGAGAAGAGATTGAAGTGGTCCAACTGGTACTGCACAAAAACCGATCTGCGATCACTATACTCGATCCGATCAAAAGAACTACAGCCAAAAGGCAGGATGTCACAACAAAGTAAAATACTGCGCTCATTATATGAGCTACAGTGAACCAAATTTGTGCCCATCTCCTAGTTTATATATTACATTAAGATACTAAAACCAAGATCCGATATAGTCGCTAGAGACAGACGATGAAATACTGCATCTGCAAGCCATAATAAATGAATGACAGAACTGTGCTGCCAACATTCCCAGAACTCGTACTTCGTTAATGCCTTAAGACGGATCTGTACTGTGCATACTAAGGGCTATTTAAATGGAGCCGCATGGGATCAGTAGCATCCCAAAAGGCTACACACAAGGCTACTCAAGCAACGCTCCACCGTAGATCCACACTTATAGGAAGATAGCGAAGATATGAGATCACCCTTATCAATAACCAATGCAACAAAGGCAACCCACGTCGCAATTGGCCCAAATCACAGATCACATTCGTACATATATCAACCAACTCCAAAGTTTAACAAATGATGCACCCTGGAGCCCAAAGTAGCTCAGAACTATCGCACCCGCATATAAGACAACCACCGCATCATCATGCAAATATCATACACTAATTAGCACCGTCTCACTCTAAATGTGCTAGTAGATCCCCAAAGCAAAAGAGCAACTCTTATTATCCTCTCAAGAACATGTATACAAGACCAATTCAAATTTGAGGTCTCCAGCCATGATTTCAAATATTCCCGCCATGATTTTAGGAGTTCCCGCTTTCACCTCAAAAGTCCCACAAAAAATGCATCGGTAATCCGAGTATATCAAACAGACAACAACGAGACCCAGCAGGATCCAAGGATTGAAAAACAATGGCAAGAGATGGATTGTGGTGATTCATGTATGCCATCATGCTATAAATAGAAAAAGCAATGTAGCAAGGAGTGGACTTTTTTTTACCTTTTTTGCTTTTAGAAACTTTTAAGATTTTATTGTACTCTCAGCCATGAAAACCTATACTAGAAAATATAAAGAGAGAAAGATTTCCCCCGTTGACGTAGAATTCCTTAACATCCAAACCACATAAATTCCTTATGTTTTTTACTATTACTGCATTTTATTATTTACATACCTATTTTTCAGTACCAGACCTTACCTTTTCTGCACTAGAATAAAAAAATAGTTAGATTTGCCATTTTAACCAATAGTCGAAGTGAAACTACTTAATTGTGTAAGTATTCAACGATGTAATTACTACTTAACGGCAAATTTAATACTACTTAACTTTGCTAGTTCAAAATCAGTGAGATAATTAGCATGATAATTACTTCTACTTCAGTCGGAGTGTTATAAGATGAAAAATATTACTAACAATCGTCATTTTAAATTGCTTCTGCTCTTCTCTTCTCTTATTTTCCACTTTTCTCCACTTATATACATATGTGTGTTTGTATGTACATGCATATATATATATATATATATATAATGTTTTACATTTATAAATCTAGAAATTATAGAAAAAAGAAAATGGCAAAGCTCCGTCTAGAAAATATGGGAAGAGAAGATAGAACCATGCTTGTTTTTGCAGTGCTATACAGTTAACTTGGAGCAATAGATTTATCTTATGCATTCTTTTTTTTATCAGAGACGCACATCAATTACTTTGTTTGGGAGAAAATAATTGTGGTGATGTGACTATGGTATCTATTCTTGTACTATATTTTATTTCCTTCCACTACGAGGCTCTAAAAGCATACAGTTAATAGATAGCATTAGTTAGAACTGTATCTGATAGTTCATATTTTATCTCACCACAACAACTCATTATTTTTGTTCTCGGGTGTCAATATCTGTTCGGGTATCGGATCCGCGGCCGAAGAGGCGGGTTATCGCACGCATTTGATGAATTCTTCTATTTGATATGACTTTAGGTTTTTTTTATAGTCCATAACCAATTTTTGGTGGTGCTTTTAAAATGCACTTGGCCACACCGCTTCTCCTTTAAAAATCTCGAGCTGGTTGGTGAACTATACAGTTTGATATGGATTTGAGCTTCTTTGATTTTATATAAGAGAACATTTGGCATACATCCTTAATAGGTTTGAAAATACACAAAACATCCCTCCGTTTTAATTATATGTTTCTCATTCTTATTTTTAAACGCGACAAAACGATTTTCCTAAATACCCTTACGTCTTCTCCAAACAAAACCCAGAACCCTTCAAATTCTTTCATCGATTAACATCTTAAGAAATAAAACCCTAATCGCCTGACTTATAAATCGAAATTAGTTGCTACTTCAAAAATTGATGTCTAAATCAAGTCCAGGACTGCAGAAAGTTGAGATTCAGAGGATGAAATCAATAAAAATAAGAAAATCAAAGGTTATCTATTAAGAAATTTCTCTGTGCAATTTTATTGAAAAATTGCAAACATATACGCAATTATTATGAATAGTTGCATACATCTTTACAATTACTATTAACAATTGCATTTTTAAATGCATTTCACTAATGAAGTATGAATTGCATCATTTTAAAATGCATGTCGGATATGCATCTTAAAATTACAGTTGTTATATGCAAATTTTAACAGCATAACATACAATTAAATGATGCAAATTTTAAGTGCATTTCACTAATGAGATTAAAAAGTAATAAGATTTTTATTATACTTGCAGACATATATGTGATTATTATGAATAGCTGCATACATATTTGCAATTATTTATGAACAACTACATTTTTAACTACATTTCACTTATGCTGTTATAAACTACACCATTTTTAACTATTGAAAATAGCACCAGTTAAATGCAATTTTTAACTACATATAACATATGCAGTTAAACATACACTTGAGTCATGCAAATTTTGAAGTGCATTTCAATTATGCAGTTAAAAATTTATAAGATTCTTATTATACTTGCATGCATATCTAATATAAACTTATGGATTGTATTATTTTTAACTCATTTATCGTATGCAGTTATTAAATGTGTTTTTTAACTGCATCCTGATATGCGGTTAATAAATACAGCTGTTAAATGCAAATTTTAACTGCATTTTACATATGTAGTTAAAAATTAAAAAGATCGTTAAAAAATCTTAGTACTGAACTATTGCATTTTAAGACTAGATATGTATTACATATTTAAAAATTAATGAAAAATGTAGTTAAAATCTATACTAAAATACAGTTTTTAATTAGTGGAAATTAGTAGTAAGGGTCTATAAGTCAAGCCCATTTATTTTCTAGAACACGGTTTCGATTGGTTTATTTTGTAGGACAAAACATACGTCCGGCTATTTTTTTTCAAATTAAACTGACTTACCAAATTTTTTAAATCGATCAGACGATCTTTCTAATTTGATCAATCTATCTTTCTAAGTTGATCTAATGAGGTTATTCTGTTGATTAACTCGGGCGATCTTTCTAATTTGGTTCCGTGCACGATTTGATATCGTTGGTGGAATAATGTGTCGATTTGATATCGTTGATGAATAATGGGCTCTGAAAATCAAGTTTAAGAGATCAACTAATGGATTGTGGTAATGAAAGGTGTTGTTTCTTTAAGCATATGTTTTGTTTGGTAGTGATAATAATTACTCAACTTGTTATCTTTTTAGTCCACTCTTCTGACTTCCTCATCTTGTTTGATGAATGAATTTGTATTTTTGTTAAAAGTAGTATACAAATATGGTTGATTATTTTGGTTGATTATTGGTTGTTGCTTTGTTGTTTAGTTTTGACATTTCTTATTGACAATGCTTCTTCTTTAGTTCTTGGTGAATGTGTTGAATGGATGACATTGTAATTTTGAGTTTAGGAAAAGATAAATGGTTTTATCTTTTCTAAAAAGTGGGTTGAAAAAGGGTTTGTCATGTAATTAGTTGTTAATTAAGATTAGATGTTTTCAAATATTTTCATGCATATATTTATTTGTTTACATCTTTTATTGCAGGTGATATTCATCTGTTATGATTGTGTTTGATTTCAATAAGGATTATTTTAGTGCTCATTTTGGATTGGATGCTTCAATTTCTTATGTTAGGAATAAGATTTGTGAGAAGTGGAATAATTTTACTTCATTATGCTTCGATATTTTTTATATTCGAGAATCAAAGACCACCTTTGTTGAAACAAATAGTGATCTTCAAGCGGTATTATGCTTATCTTGGTTTAAAAAGGAATAATATTTGGGTTTTCTAAGGCATAAAAAAACTCCATGGATACTGTTGTTGGTGAAAGTAGTAAATCTTCTTCACTTGTTGTTGGAGAATCAAGTAGTGATATGTTAGAGTATGCTGATGATTTACTGTCTGGTTTTAAACAAGAAAGGGATTTACATTAGCTGATGAAGAACAATTCAAATTTGGAATTTTTTACTGGGGTAGGTCAACAGTTTGATTCTGCTCTTGGATTTCATCGAACAATTAGTGCTTATTGATTGAAGAATGGGTTAAAAGTATAGTATATTAAGAATTGTAAGGAACGATTGACAGTTCGATGTGGTAGAAGGTTGTCCTTTTAGGATTCATGCTTCTTGTAAATTTACGCAATTGGACCAATTGTATGTTAAAAATATTCATTTAAGTCATTCTTGTGGTGGTGGCTTTTGATCGACTAGTAGTCCAACTATTAATAGTGATCTTGTGAGAAGATTAACTGTTAATCAAATTTGTGATGAGCCAAAAAGAAAAACGAAGGATATTATGAAATTTTTTAGAAGAGATTATGATGTGAATTTGAGCTTTTTTTTTTATGAGGTAAGAAAATGGCTATGAAAAGAAATCTTATTATGATTTGGTTTGGTATTTGTAGGCAATGGAAAGAAATAATCCAAACAGTTACTCAAGTATGGAAGTGGATCCGGGGTACTTATCATTTTGAGAGAGTTTTTTTTGTTATGAGGCATGTATCTTTGGATTTTGTTATTGTCGTCCTATGGTGTTTTTAGATGCAACATTTTTGAAAGGTCGAAGTGGTATTTTGATGGCAGCTACTGCAAAAACTGGGAATCAAGGTACGTTTGTTTTCTTTTATTTTGGTTTTTAATGTATATGGGTTATACTTTGTAGTGTTTTCATGCTTTCCTTGTTATAAATTTAGGCTTGATAGTTGTGCTGCTGTAATTTATTTTTATAAATTTGGGTTAGATAACTATGCTGCTGTAATTTATTGTTACTGTGTGGATTCGCAGTGAATGTATTTTGCTTTTTTTTATTTCAGGTTTTTTTCCATTAGCAATGCCTCTTGTTACTAAGAAAAATGAAGAGTGTTGGAGTTTTTTTTGACTCGCTTAAAGAATGCACTTAGTTGTGATAGACCATTGACTTTTTTAAGTGATGGACATTGGGGTTTTCTTTTAAGTATTCTTAAATTTTTTCCAAATAGTTATCATTCTTATTGTTTGCATCATATGCAAAATAATATTGCTAGTATTGTGAAAAGTGGAAGGGGTTTGTGGGTGGTGCTTTAGCTTCTAATTGTTATGATTTTGAAAAGGCTATGTCATAGTATAAAGAAACTGGAGGTGCAAAAGATATTGAATATTTGAATGATAAGCCATATGACCACTGGGCTGATTTGTTTTTTCTTGTGAGAAGATATGGTGAAAATAAGTCTATTGTAGCTAAAAGTTCTAATTCTTGGATTTTGGATGAAACAAGTCTACCTGTCGGTTCATGTCTTGATGGTATTCGGGTTAAACTTATGATGCAAATGTCTAATCGAAGAGAATAGGCGTCTAAGTGGGCTAGTGTGCTTTTTCCAAAAATTGAAGCTCATTTGTTGAAATTGTAGGAAGAAGGATTTGGATGGAGTGTTTCTAAATCACCTAGGTATGTGTTTATATTTTATTACATGTTTCTCACAGTTTAGGAAAAGGATAAATGTATTTATCTTGTTTTATCTTTTTTCCATCTGCTACATACCCTGTGGATTATGTTTTGATTTGTTGCTCCACGATATTTTTGCATTAAAGATCTGACACACTTTTCTGCACATACTTTGAGGCTTATGTGTTACACAGAATATATATAGCGTGAATAACTTTTGTTTGGAAATTCAACTTTTTTATATACATATATGTAAGATTGTGTCATATGTATGTTGCAGTATAATGGCAGAATTGGCAGTTGTCTTGCATATGTATATTAGGATATTTCGACAATCATTTTTTAATTTTAATTCAACATTCTAAACGAGAATTGGATAGACATAGATCGATGATCGTAAACTTAACCGCTACTCTTTTGCTATAGTTTTTGTTATGAAAATAATAATATGACTAAAAATTCAGATCCAACAATTGAGAATGATATGAAATATGCCTTTATATAAGCATAATGAAAGCGGTACTCTTTATAATGAAAATTCTCACAATCTAACATCCCATGAAAATTATTTAGATTTCATTCAAACTGGCTGTCCGGATTCAAGCACTTTACAGAAGATGTGTGTTGAAAATTCAGCTAAAATAAGCATCAACAGTTCCGCCAACTCTGTCTATGACATCATAAAGAATCTTCACTAACCCAATGACATTTGACAACAGATGTAATAGTTTTGACCATCCTTTATTGCATTTAGTCTTCATAGTTCTATTATGTTTCTTTTGTAATAGTGGTGAACATCCTATATTAGGATTTTTCGACAATGATTTTCCCAATATTTGTTTTGATGCTAAAATTCTTGGTTTTATTTTCTGTTGTGGTTGTGTAAATTTTTAGAGCATATCACTGCTTACATTTTTTGCTTTACTCTGTTGCTTTTTTATACTTGATACATCCATCACATTTCTGAAATTTTATAGGTATATTTTTGAAGTTCATTCTCCAATGTCGCAAAATTTTAATCTTAAAAATTGCGTATATAGTTGCAATCAATGGAAAGTGATGGGTTTTCCTTGTGCATGTGCTTTGAAGTTTATTTCTTTAACTAGAAACTGTTTATGATTATATTGAGAATTACTTTACTGTTGAGTATTATCGAGTTTCGTATTCACATGTGATCAATCCTATTCCAGCTTTTGATAAGGAAGCAATTAAAGCCGAAGAATCATATTTTGTTCTTTCTCTTAAGCCTAATCATGTAGCTGGTAGGCCTAGGATGAATAGAATTAAAAGGGCTAGTTTTCATGCTAAGCAAAACATATGCGGAAAGCGTAAAAAACTAGGACATAATAGAAGGGGGTGTTCTTTGAATAATTGAGTTGAGTGTTTTAACTCAATGTATTTGATTGATTGTTCTTTGAATATTTTGAGTTGAATATTTGAAATTGGGTATGTTGAATTGTTGCTGATATGTTTCTGATTATTTTTTGTTTTAAGCAATTTTTATGTTTAATTGTTATTTGGTATACATTGTTATTAGTTTTGTGAAAAAGATAAATTCGTATTTTTTTTGCTCTGTTATGGATTGAAAGATACATCAATCTACCATGTGTCCTTTGCTTTCCAAAAATTATTTTTCTGTCCCGTTACACTTATATTTTGGTATGTGTAAACTATTAGGTAAAAGATTGAATAATGCTAGCATGCTGTATGTTGTGATGAGAGTTTAAATTTTTTTCTTGTTATCTTTATCTGTAATCAAATGATTTTTAATCAGAACATATTGCAAGTATACAGAAAGAGTTATATGAGATACTAGGCATTATATTAATTTCATAAAATTAAGATTCTATAGTAAAACTGACAGCAGCATCACTTATATTATACTATTCTAGCCTAAGTTTTCCTTGTATTAGTATGAGATCTGTAACCTTTTATTTGTGTAGCGATAAATTTTCCATAAATTCTCTAATCACTTTCTCCCCCCTCAAATTTCAGGAATGAACAAATAGAATTTATACATAATATGCTTCGAAAAGAACAAGTTGTATAGGTCATAGGTTGTCAATTCTACAAATATCATTGTTAGGGTGGTGACTTCAGTGCAACTGTGACCATGAATCTAATCAATGTTTTTATCTATATCTTGAATAATCAGCTTAGTTTTGTAATATCGATGGACCAAAAGGTAAGTAACAAATGTTTTATTCCCATGTATGCAGTGTTTCTTCCAGTGTATCTTGCATTTTGACAAACTTTTTAATTGACACCTATTATCTTCCAACGTTAATTTTAAGTGGAGATTGGCATTTATTTTGCTTTTGTAGCTATAAGAATCAAGTAAACATGGTGAAAAATTAATAGTTTACCCTGTAACAACGTCATCGGCTTGTTTTCAGGCTGCTTATATAGAAGAATATGCAGAATGTTAAATAGTACATGAAATAAAGTGAATATTGCTATACATATAAATTTGGGAGACATAAATACAGTGTGTATTGTAAAAGGTTGATACAACATATTGTTAATAACGTATTATTTTATGACATCAGAATATTATGAATGAAAGATAAATGCTTTTATCTTTGTTAACAGAACATTAGAAATAAATTAGCCATTACAAATTCATGATCAGTTATCAGAATTTCATCATTAAATTAACATCAGTTGTATAATTACTTGCTAGTTAACATCAGCCATTACAAATTCATCATCAAATTCATTAGTAAATTCAGATATACTACCTAAAATCTATCATCAAATAAATTTTTAACAAATATATGATAAAAAGACTGTCAGACATCAAACAAATTGTTCCTATCATTCTCAGTTTGAATTTTTTGTAGCTGAAGCTGTGTCGCAAAAAAATTCAACTATCCAGCAATATGGTTCGTCAGAGAGGAATTGTGCAGCTATTTGCGCTCTAAATGCATTGAGTTGTTCAAGACTGATTTTTGATGTAGTCTCCATTCCTTGTGCAATCTTTTGTATGAACATCAATACAAAAACTCCACAGTCGAATCTGTATTTGTTAATTTTAGTAATTTGAATATAATGATAAAACATATTATCTTTTGTTCATTTTGATAATGAATTGTATTTAGTAGTGTGTTTATCTAAGTAACAATATGTGAATAATAATAGTATCTAATTAGCCTAGTTATCGTGTAACATACATTTTTATATAAAAATCTCCACTATCTTCAAAATTACCCATTGCATTGTTGGGCATAGTCAACATTTTTAAGCAATGTAAACTTCCTAAGAATTGTTTTCCCCTCTGCGTCATGTAGCTCTTTATTAATGTTATTTATGATGCTTTCTGCCAAAAAAATATAATTTTTTTAGAATAAAGATAAATCTATTTAGCTTTTTTTTCTTTCTATGTATTTTTACTTACCACATTAATAGCAAAATTGAATGTCCACTTCTTAAGGTCGTAGATCTTGTGGTCAAGTGTAGAGAATCGTAATGGTTCCAAGTACATGATTCCACTAGTATTTCTAACAAGCTCCAATATTCATTGCCATGTATAGGAAATAATATATTGCAACATAATGGATTTTGAAGTGTTTATTTAATAAAAGGATTAAGCATATCTCTTTTGATATTTTCCATGTTTCCTTCGGTTGCACTTTTCTGTTAAAAAATAATTTCAGAAAATTCATCTTATAAAGAAATTTTTAATTTGACATTATAGTTCACTTACTGTCATTGTTGTGTTCACATAGATAATGCTGGAACTTTGTTCTAATAATTTTGTTTTTCTGAACCAAAACCAATCAATAACCTACATTTCAAAAAGAATATGGATTAAGTATAGAATTTATAATGAAGCAAAGTATAGTTTTTGCTACTTACTTGACCAAAAATATATCTTCCATAGAGAAGTTCTTCAATCATACTTTTTGTGATGGTGATGAAGTTCCCATCATCACAAGTAAATGCTTCTTCACTGAAAATTTTGATGGTTGTTAGCAGAAGAAACTAAGAATAGTATGTACTGTGTTGTTTCTATTTATTTGTTAATAAAAGAAGAAAACAACCTTTGTAGAAGTTTGTATGAAAAGTTAAAGATAAATTAATTTATCTTTTTTTAGTTTTGTTTAGTTTGTTTATTTTTTTATTTGTAAATCATCAAATTTTCATGCTGAAATAAAAAGCTTTATTTGAATTATATGTTGTTAACATATTGTACCATAAATAATATGTTATTAGAATAAACCTATAAACAATATAAGACTGTTGAAGTGTATGCGTGCCTTAATATTAAGGCTGAATTCAGAAATGTTGGAGATGCTCTTAGGTGAATTTGATACATATGTGATGGTGAGTGAGGATTTAAAAACCTTATCTGATGTGAAGTTTTGGCTGTTATTGAAAATTTTGAGTACAACATGGGTATTAAATCAGTCCTGCTTTTAAGTCACTTACGGTATAAAACATGGATTTAATCTCTTGCATGACCGCTATTAGGGAATTCATGGACAAAAAAGTCCATGACTTCTACATGACAAAACTAATATAGGTCGTGTTGCAAATTCTATAACTTCTATATGACTTTAGTAATGTTAGCCAATAAGTATCAACTAAACTTTTGCTATGATTTGTATGCATGTCATAAACCATGTTTGCTAAAGACATAACTAGTAGGTTTATGAAAATACTAATCCTATTTGTTTATACAATTTTTCCCGAACAATCCATAGCAAAGGAATTCAGAGTTACTGAATTTGGAAATCCAAAAGAACACGAAAAACCAATACAACAATTCATTGTTGATCTTACGGATTGTGGTTTTTACTATTAGCTTTGAGTACATCTTCCGTCTTTTTATTATCATTGCTTAAATTTGTGTAGTCTGTATCGTATATAATTAGCAAACCTAAAAATGCAAAGCATCAAACCTAAAAATGAAAAGATAAAGATAAATTAGTATATCTTTTTTAGTTTTGTTTAGTTCTTATTATTTTTTTATTTGTAAATCATCAGATTATGATGCTAAAATAAAAGGCTTTGTTTGAATTATATGTTGTTATCATATTTTAACATAAACAATATCTTATTGGAATAAATCTATATTTAAGTAAATTGAGTGAAAAGTAGTTTAGTTACTTAATTGTTTCCTCTAAGAATTTTGAAATTTTTTTGACAATTTCTTTCTGTTCTTCGGTAAGATATTTGAGGAGTGGACATTTCTCAACATTCCTTGGCTTCTTTTTTTTGTTCTTTTACGACGACATCTTTAACAAAAATAGGATTTTCGGGAGCAGTTTCTTAAGCAGGTACTTTTAGATTTTCAGATTTCAAACTATCTTGTGTCTGCTCTTCTAGTATGAAATCTTGAGTTTGCATTATATCAAAAGTTAGAAAATTAGCAGAACTGTTTATGTGAATTCTACCAATAGTTTTTTCTTTTTTTTCTTATCTTTTTCAGCTTCAGTTTTTTCCTTCAAAACATCTTTTTCCTTCACATCGTGCTCTTTTAAATTTTCCAACTTCTGAAACTTCATTTCAAGAATCTAAATTCTTTTTTCAGCCATTTCTCTTAAACATCTTTCCTCATTTAATTGTTCTGCAACATTTTTCATCTAAGTAGTCAAAAAAGTGACTTTTGACAGTAGCTCCTTTATGCTACTAGCACATTATTTGGTATATTTTTTCAAACTTGTGTCTTACTGATGCTCATCTAATTTTCTTTTCTTGTTTTGGTCTTCTTCCACCTTAATAGCTTTTATTTTATGTGAAAGAAATTCTTCCTCTTCTTTCGTTACATTTGATTTTTTTTATATCTACGAGGAATATATTTAAAGTTAAGCTTGTACATATACTGTCATTCAAGTACTAGACAAGTTAATGCAACCATTTTTAGATAATATAGTCCTGAGCTAAATAATTAATGAACATGGTTATTTTCTAGAATCAAAGAGTTATATAATAGAACAGGGGTAGTACCACCTTCCTAGAACATGAGACGTTGATCGTTTCTATTTTCGATTACGTCAGTTACAGACTCCCTACTTGTTATTATTATTAGCTATTTATAAAAATTATCACCCTTAACTAATAGGAAAAGGTGTCATACCTCAAACTTATAAAGTGGAATTTGACATCAGTATTTCAGCCTTTAATATAATATTGTTATGCAATTCACATAGAGGTAAGATCCTGTATAAGTACCAACTCAAACCAGGTTTGTTTCTATACTCATTTTTTTCTTATTACTTAGGCCCCTAACATTCCAAGAAATGAAATTCCGAGAAATTAAAAAAAATGTACAGTTAAAAAAAACTAGCATACTTTGTCATTGTCAACTTTAGTGAGGTCCAAATCTTCCAGTTTTGATAAATCCCATTTTCTCATTCTTGGGATTTTGGTTTGTAGATTTTCCTTCTCATCAACTATTTGTGTTTGTTCACAAAACCAGTACTGGAAGAAAAAGATAAATAGATTTACATTTTTGTAATAAATATAAATTTGAATATATTTATATTTAGTTAAAGTTATGAAAGCATACCAGTAACACCATAGTACAGCTTGATGTACTTCTTGGGTCGGCATGATACTTTTTAACATTTCTCAAAACATTTTCACATATTGCCCGTGGCGAGAAGATTGAATTCAATTTTTTTAAATTTGACAATTCTGACAAGAAACCCCATTGCATATAGCTTTGGTTGTTTGGAAAAAGGAAAGTTATAAGCAGAATAATAATAACAATTTCACTAAATCTTCATTCATTTTTTCCTCTTCTAACATTGTATCAATCCTTTTGTTACTGTTTTTTGGCTGATTGTGTCTCCTTCTTGAAAATTTGCACTTAAAAGATTGGAGTAACTTTCCATAATTGAGGCTTTGTTAGAATCTGGTATAGGAAATAAGTCTTCTCCAGCTAATGGCATTCCGAATATTAGACTGACTTTTTCAGGACTTATTTTGAGAAATTTGTTTCCAATTTTGAAAGCATTTTCTTTTGCATCAAAATAAGTAATGATGTCATCTAAATTCGAAGCACTTTTTCTTAAATCTTGTCGTGCTATTGAATCTCTAAGAAAACATTGAAGAAGTTTTTGAATGGTGTTTTTGTTCTATAAAAGTTGTTGCTTCAGGTGAAAGAATGTTTTTCTTCTTTATGATTAATAGCACTTTATAGATTGCATCAAAATTACATCTAAATATACCTATGTACTGTTTCCTTTTCTTCTTTTTGGCTGTTTTTTCAATTTCGTACTGATCGACATCATCCAAATCAGTAGTTTCTTCAGCCTGTTGTTGTGAAATTGTTTTTTCTTCATCAAAGTTTTCTAATTGATTATGTTTGAAGTCCTTATCTGTCAAGTCTTCTTTTTCATCAGCATCAAGTAGTTCTTGTGTTGGTCCAGTTTGATTCTACATTTATGAAAATACAAAAATCAAATGGGAGGTAAAAATAACAAGTTCATCAAAAAAATATCATACTGCATAAAAATTTAAATAAAAAGATAATATGCTTTATCTTTTTAATTGTTTTGTATTTTTCTTGGGATTAAGATATTTTTTAGCATGCAAAGTGCCTCTTTTTCAAAAAAAAAAAGATAAAGCATGTTTCTAGAATATAAAGTACCTCTTTTTTAGTTTCAAAATTTGTCCACATGAATTTGTATAGAAAGATAATCCGCTTTGTCTTTTTTAGTTGCCAAAGTAATGGTCAACTAGAAATTTGAAAACTTAGAGAGAACCAAACACAATATAGCCAATATTCACAATTAAGAACATGCTTACGAATAACTAAACATGTTTGTTAACATTCATAGTTTAGAACAGTTAACATTCAGAATCAAAAACATTTTTAGGGAGAAGCAATTTTGGTTGTGGTTCCAGTGGGTAGTTGTAAGGTTTGGTTGTCGATAGTTGAAGTTTTGGTGCAGTATACCAACTTAATCGGTTCTGATGAGGTGTGATCGAGGGGAGAAGATTGAAGTGGTATTGAAGATGGTGAGTGGATGATGGAATTTACGATTGAAGTAGTTGAGCTGTATTGTTGAGGAGTTGTTGCCTTATTTCAGGTTGTAGTTTGGATGGGTTATGAGGATGTCATATTTAAGGTGGAGATTTGATTTCATATGTATTACATGGCGTTTGGTACAAAAGTTGTCTGAGCGGTAATAGATTGTACTTTATAAGGAAATTGAAGGATAGTGAAGTTTTGGTTGTAGAAGGTAGAGAAGAAATAGATGGTGACAAGGAAGGAGCAATGGGTGATAAGGATCAAAGGTTGTATGGATACTGAAAATAGGAGACAAAAATAGGAATAGCAATGATGAATGTAAACACTAAGCTGAAAATACAATAGCAACAATAAAAACACAAAAATGATCAATGTAACAACTCATGAACACTATAAAGTGAGTGAATAAAGATATTAATGTGCACATATCAATGAAAATAGTGAACGAAAAATAGTGAATGGATATTGGAAAATTTCATAATGAAATGCAACACGATAACAATAACAAACAATGGAAGAAAATAGTGAATGAATATTGAGAATTGTGGTAAAAAAAGCCCAAAATATCTCTATAAGAAATTTTACGAAAAGATAATATGTTTTATTTTTTAAGTTGGTTTAAGTTTTTTTGAAATTATGCTACTTTATAAACACTACAAAGTGAACGAATAAAGAGTCTAATATGCAAACAGCAAAGAAAAAAGTGGATAGAAAGTAGTAAATAAATTTGTACTTTTTTTTTGAGAAAATGTGTGATCTTCTAGAAATAGAGGAGAGCACATATAAATTTATACTTTTTATTAATAACTCTTAAAATAGAACGTGCAACATAAAAGTAACTACAAATAGTGAATAAAAGTGGTGAATGGAAATTGCAAACTAGATTAAAGAAAATGCCAAAATATCACTACAAGAATTTATATAAAAAGATAATTTGGTTTATCTCTTTTACTTGTCATAACCTTTTTTGAAATTTAACTATTTTTTTATTTAAAATATGGAATCTAGCTTCCAATTTAATATGCACATACAAGTTGAAGAGTAAAACTAAATATTATAGGAAACATAAGTAGGAAAACAATTACCAATGGAGTTAAAGATAATGATGGTTTTTGGCTATGTTCATCATATAAAGGACTAGATCTTGGTCTTATGTTTATGCATTGAGTTCCTCCTTCATTTATAAATATGCAAGTAGCTTTTTAAATGCATAACTTTGACTTAGAAGACCTTATCTACATCTTTATGCTGCATAAAAATTGTCATGTCTAATAAAATGTTAACAAGAGTGAAGAATAATATTTTTGTACTAAAAAGTTGAATAAGTATGTTTATTTCACATAAATCCTTCGGGAAAACTAAAAATGAATTAAAATAAGTATTTATTATGTTATATGTAGTAGCTAACACAAAAATTTATCAAGGATTTATTATGTATTTTAATGTTTTACATAAAAAGATAAATGCTTTTATCTTTTTGAACTAGGGTTTAAATTAGTTGTATATTTTTTCTAATAACTTTAAATCATGAGAAAAACAAAAACATATTTAATAAGTATTAGTAATTATTAAACACACTTAGGGTTTCGCATGTACTTTAAATCTTTTACATTAAAAGATAGATGCGTTTATCTTTTTTAACAGCTAAATAATAACTTGTTCAGTTTAACACCTAGGGTTTAGTATCATCCGCCATTGAATATTTAGGTATGCTTAATTAAAAAAATATTGATTATGTTCAATTATAACATGAACTCAAATACCTAAATCCATTACAAAAGTTATCATCAGCATCAGTAAGAATGAATATTTAACTACGATTTATCATCTAACTAAAACATTTACATGAAAATAAAATACAACTTACTTGTTCCGCATTTACATTTGAGGTGATTGCAGAGATTGCTTGATGAAAGTATTTGTTTAAGCTAAAATCGATGGAGCAGAAATTGTTGAAGCTAAGGTCGTTGTAATTGAAATGTGGCTCTGATAAATGATTTGTAATCGTTTTACCAGAAATATTAGGAAGAGAAATCTATCGTTTGTTTTTTAAAACCTAGTTTTGGTTTGCAGCTCTGAAAAATGGTAGAAAGCTAAGGAGAAAGTGGAACGGAAGAAGGGAACGAAGTAACGGATTGAAGGGCTGACATAACGTGTATAAAATTTTGTCCTGCAAAGTAATCATTTTAAAGTCATGTCCTAAAACCTATTGTTTGATGAAAGAAGGCCCTTACGGTAAAATTTGCCTTTTAATTACAACAGTATTAGTTTCAAATAATTGCATATTTATATGCACATACTTAATATTTTTCAACTTTGTATGCAATTATTTAAAAACAATAATACAAAGTCGATTGAAAATTAAATCAAGCATTTACCTGCAAGATGATGAAGCCATAACGAATCGCAAAAAAAAAAATCAAATGGTAGATCGAATTAATCTGATTTCCCTACGAAGATTTCAAATCTTGATCGCTAATACAATCACACGAGAATAGTCGATATGAAATAAACGACAGTAATTAGGAAAACAAAATATTGTAAAAAAAAAATAGGGACCAGATTTACAGGTTTAAAATGGAAGGAGTTTTGGGCTATTAAATTTGATTTACAAACGTGGGCCTAATTTTCACTTTAATGCATAACCAATGTGGTGCTTTTAAGATACGCTTGATGGATTCTACTGCTTGATATAAGTTTGATTTACTTTACTTTATAATGCATAACCATTTTTTTGTTTGTGCCTTTTTGAGAAGCATTTGATAGATTCTTTTATTTAATGTGATTTTGAGCTTCTTTGTTTTTATATAATCCATAACCAGTTTTTTATGGTGCTTTTGGGACACACTTGATGAATTCCACTATTTATTATAAATTTGAGCTTCTTTGCTTTTGTAAATTCCATAGCCAATTTTTTGTGATGCTTTTGAGACACACTTGATGAATATATTTATTTAAGTTAGTTTAATAATTTTCTCTTTCAATCCATAACTAGCATTGGTGGTACATTTGAAACACACTTGATTGATTTTATTAATTTATTTGAGTCAATGCTTTATTACTCATAAATAATTCAAAGCTTGAGACATACTTGATGAATTATGTTTGTTTATTTTTTTGAGGTTAAGCTAGCTCCTAATGCGTGGTGGTCCTAAGAGTGGAGCACTTGATGGACTTACCTATTTGGATGTGAAGGTGGCGTCGCCTTCTATGAGAGACTTGAGCACTATAGAGCACTCATGAGTTCTCAAGATAGGCGCATGGCCATTAAAATCATATATATGGTGGAGTTCGTAGGAATTAGAAGTGCAGTATGTGTTGTAAATAAACCCAAATCTTTATAGTTTAAGCTAAATTTACTACTTAGATTAAGTTTTGAACCCACTTCTTTATGTATCAATTTGATCGGAAGAAATTTGTACTTACATATGAAAATTTCTTTTTTCCCAGGTTATTCTCATTCATCTTCTTTGATTTTTGATTTGGTTGGTGGAGGTTTGTTGGATAATTACAACAAAATTTAAATTCTTTTCATTGCTTGATCTCTTGCATTCTTTATTGATTGAAAATGTTTATATTTGTAAAATGCTTATTTATTATGATTGATGAGCTCAAGAAAGAAAATACAGTTTTTACGTTTATTTTTAGTTTTTCTCATTTCTCTCTTCATTCAAAATGGAATACAAAATTTATAGTAAACAAATTATCTTCTTCGTCTCCTCTTTTTACAATTTTCTTTGAAATAAAATCCTTTTTCAAATATACTTAAAACTCCTGGGAACGACTTCTACAAATCTTTAAATCCTTTGACCTCGAGCACACGAATTTGAAGGTTCGTTGTGTTAACCATAGAGAGCGAACGACAATTATTGATTGCCTATAGTCATGCCACATTTCAAAATCTATGCAATGACATCATCCACGACACAACTCTAATCACTTTCTCTTTTTTATTATTACCCATCAATTTTCAATGGCGCAACAACAACAGAGAGCTCATAAAGGCATGTTGGGTCATCCCTTGACATCTAAGGTCTTAGGAAATACTTAGAGGACACGGTGGGCATCCGAACCATCCAACCCACAACATAAATAGCTATTTACAAAACAATGACTGAATTGGCATAAAGATCAACTTTTTTATCAAGAAAACTCAATTATTCTCTGTGTTGTCATTGTATTTAAAATTAAAATATTAATCTTAGGTCCCTTTTCATAATTGAGTGGTAAAACGGGTCTCTTATTCACTAATTATATAAATTAGGTCTCTACTTCTCTAACATCTCACTCGAAAATATTAGCATTCACCAACTCATTATTTTCAATCTTTAAAATGTAATAACATTTTTATGTTAATCAGATTTCAAAATCGATTTCACCATTTAAATCACAAATTCAATAAACTTTCGAACAATATCTATTTTTAGTAAATGCAAATAAAATTTTGAAAATATAATTTTACATGACATTTTTTAACTGCATTTTAATAATGCAGTTAAAAACTACATTGTTAATATTGTAGTTTTTAACTGCAATACAATAATACACCATTAAAATGCAGTTTTTAACTGTATTTTAGTAATGCAGTTAAAAACTGCATTTAATTGTGCAGTTTTTAACTGTATTTCTAAAATGTAGTTAAAATCTGAACTACAAAAATGCAGTTTTTAGCTGTATTTGATTGTGGAGTTTTAACTGCACCTCTAAAATGCAGTAAAGAAATTGCAAATTATGTTATATTTTTTAATTGCAATTTAGTAATGCAGTAAAAAAAATGCACCTGATGCGGTTTAAAACTGTAAATATATTATAGTTTTAAATTGCATTTCTAAAATGCAGTTAAAAACTTCACTACTTAAAATTTTAAATTTCCGAAATTTGTTTTTCGAAATCTTTAAAATATATTCCAAAATGCATTTAAAAACTATGATTATGTTTTTAATCATTGAAATGCGGGTAAAAATATGATTGTATTTCGGATTTTTTAAAATTCGAATTTGAAAAAAAATGAGTTTCAAAATTTTGATTTTTTAGATATCCATGATGCCTTCATTATAAATATAGTAAAATTTGTGATTTAACGGTGAAAACGGTTTGTTAATCTGATGTTTTTAGAAAAAGTTATTGCGTTTTAAAAATGGATAATCAATGGAGCGCGGAGTTTAAATAAGAGATGAGAATAACAGTCACATATGAAGAGAGAAAAAATAAAGACCGAGCGACCTAATTTACATAATTTATTAAGTATGGATGTTCATTTTTTCCTCGTTGATATCATTTCTATATATTCGGCAGCTAAATTATCTCTCCAAAAGACGAAAGTCCGAAATTGATGGAACTTTTTAATCTATGATTTTCTAAGGTCATCAACACATGATATTTCCAAACCGTCCAAATGCTTTTGTTAAAACGGATATTTACATCTTTTCTACGTCGACTATTTTTCTTTGATATTTTTTATGAGCAATTACGATGGCATATACAGTCAAATTGCCGTAACAAAGGAGCAATATTATCGCTGTCATGAACAATTTAATAATTATGATAGAGACTAAGGTACCGTTCTTTTTACAAAATGGGCTATCAGCGTTGGCGTCTGCGTCTGACACACGACGCATCGGACGCGTCAAGTGTGTACCCCAAGCTGCAGCCCAGTTCAACCGAACCGTTCGAAATGAACCATTCGCGTCAGGACGCGAGCAGTTCATTCCCAACCGCCATACACCCCTTCACTCACTATATATACCATTCCATTTCTCAACCAAATCATGAACAAAAAAACAAAAAAATTCCACAATTCAACAATTTCTACAAGATTCATCATCGATTTTTTCAACTAAATTTTTATATATTCGTTTTCGTATTATTATCTGCCATATATATTTTTTTATATTTTTTGAATTATTTTTTTCATTATTTTTATCAGAATATCTAGCCACTCTGCTACTTCTTCCACCAGAACCATCGTCGACTGGAATGTTGATAGGACAAACGCGTTCATCGATGTTTGTTTCGAAAATATTGATGCACATGTTCACCGTGTTGCACAGTGGTATGAAGATATCACAATCCTGTTCAACGTCGGAATTGGTCTGGATCACAACGTTGGGCAAATGAAAAACAAGTTCGATAATCTAAAACGTGAGTGGAGCCCATGTAACAAGCTGCTACGGATTTCAGGTGGCTATTGGAACGAAAAACTGAACACGGTCGATGGATCCGACGAATGGTGGGATACAGCTGCAGCAAGGTACTGCAAATACGTACATGCCTCGCCTACTCGTTTTAGGCAGTTGGAAGTGATTTTTGATGGCTGCAACCGTACTGACAAATGTCAATTCATAATTCTACCAGATCCATCTATTCCGCTACAGTTCGATTCACAGCTTTATGGCGACTATCTTAGGAGTGATGCTGCGGAGATCTCCACTCGCAGAGAGCTTGGACAGTAACGGCCCACTAGTGGTCCTTCTAGATATGTTGGTGGTTCTTCGCATGATCTGATTCTTACTAGGTGTATGAAAGCGAAGTAGGAGAATGACGATTATGAAGAATGAGAGGTTGTGATTTGTTTTGCATGCCTTGTTGGACATATCCGAGCAACTTAGAAAGGCTGTTATTTATCTTGTTGCGCAGTTGAGAAGGAGAATGTAGTTTGTTTTATCTGTATTTTATTTTCTGCATTTTTACGCAGTACTTTTATTTCTGCATTTGTATTGTGAATTCTAAACTATGAATTTTTACTTCTGCATTTGTATTCTGTCTTCTGTATTTTAAAATAATTAATGTAAATTAATAATAACATAAACCAACAATAAATAATAACTTTGCCTCTTTCGCTTTGCCGCATTCGTAAAAAGAACGCATTCTCTTTCGGGAACTTACCTTCTTTTCGGTCCCTTTCGTTTGCCCATTTCATTTGTCCACTTTGGTTCAAAAAAGAACGCACCCTAAATGGTTAGAAAAAGCAAAGCACGCTAATATTGATGGTACCATAAACAAGATTCTGAACAAGGTTCTAAAATAATTGACAGTAAAAAGTATTTATTTTTTTTCATTTTGGCATCGTTTTTAAACTTTTTATCGCAAATAGCCCAATTTTAAAACTAATATCAAATATAGCCCTGTTTTGACCAGCTCAGCGCTGAGCTGGCCAAAATGCACTGTCGACTTTTCAAAAGTCGTCACTGTAAAAAAAAAAATTAGAAAAAAAACACTGACGACTTTTCAGGAAAAAAAATCACGCTAGCGACTTTTGAAAAGTTGCCGGAGCATTGTGACTAGTTAAGTGCTGAACTGGTCAAAACGGGACTATATTTGATATTAGTTTTAAAATGATGCTATTTTGGGATAATAAGTTTTAAAACGAGGTTAAATAGAAATAAGTTACGGCAATCTAGAAAGATTGGTCTGCAATCAATTTCAAAGCTTGCTTGGTGGGCCGTTCAGCATTTGCTAAGCACCAACGACTCCAAGTATTATTATTATTTATAAAAGTAGTTTAGCTTTTCTACAAGCAAGTGTTTGTTGTAGTTATTTGATGTGATGCAAAATTTTCTAGAAGCTCAACCATAAATTTCAAAACATGCTAAGGTAAACAGGATTGGAATTATCGGTTTCAGAGAATTAAAGCTAACTTCACTTGTTGGTTTATTCCTAAGTTTATACTTCTGGTTAATCTGTTCTAATTTTCACAAGATTTAAATTATATAATTGGCTCAAATATACTGACTTGGTCTTCTTTTAATTAAATATTACTATACCAATTAATAATTTTAAAACAATAAATAACGCACTCCCACGTATAAATGTGTGTGTGTCCACGCATTATTTTCAAATTTAATATCCAAAAAACTCTTCTTAGAAACAAGTTTTCATGAAACGCCGCTGTCGGTATTTTCAGTGAAAGCGTGGATTGTACACTATAAACATTAACGATGTAGAATACGAATGTTTGTAGTTTTGACTGCACATATTTGTAAAATAAATATTTTCATTATAAACTGCAAATATATCAGTATGAAATGCAAATATTACATCGTAGACTGTAAATTTTTATTTTACGAAAGACTGTGGTAATAACAACAACTATTTGCAATGTAGACCGCATATTTTCACTGAAAGCAATGATGGGTGTTTTTCATTAAACTATTATTTAATAGGGATGGAAGTTGATTTGAAACTTACGAAGAGTGTTTAAAAAAACGCTCTTTAATATATCCATAAGGATATATTAAATAATAAACTTTTTACTTCCATTAATTGTTATCATAAAGAATATCTAATTTGAATTCTAAATCTTAATATGAATATTTGTAACCAATAATTAAAATTGAATATATACACACATATCTATACATATATAAATAAATATTTTTATTACAGCAAATAATTTTTTTTTAAATGTGTATATATATCAAGTTATATATTTTTAATATATATTTTTAATATATATTTATATATTTATTTAAAATATAAATGTTTTATAAAATATTTTTATGGTCGAACTAAAAACGAATATTTATCATTAATTGTATACTGTTCACTTAAGATTAATTATGTTAAATATACATACATACATATATACATACACACACATACACATACATACATATACATACATACATACATACATACATATACATATAACACTTAGTCATCTTATTAACCATTGGGCGAAGCTATATATATAACACATAGCTGTTTTATTGACCGTAGGGCAAAGCTATATGTATCAAACTTAGTCGTCTCGTCGACCTTGGGCAAAGCAGTCAATTTTTCCCCAGAAATTAAAATATATTTCAAACATATTTTATAAATCAAAGTACTAAACTTGATTTGGGCTGAACAAATATTTATTTACACAATCGCAGAATGTAGATCTTGTTCAAATTAACAAAAGCACTTTTTTAAAAAAATTCATCATTCAAACCCTGTTGCTGCTGGTGTACCCAACCGACGTACTGGTGTTAATTTTCTTGACTACAGTGCCAGTTTGATTATTTTTAATCGCATTACCATCAAGTATGAGGACTCTGATTGTTCTATAATTGGTTGTAAAGTTGGGAACATGTTCGTCAATTTTGATTTACTTGATCTTGGTGGGAGCATAAACTTGTTTCCTTGTTATATATATTATCAATTGCGAACTAGGGAATTAATACCAACAAACATCACTAAACTAGCCCCAATTGATCCATTAAGAAAACTTTAGGCCTAGTTAAGGACATACTAATTCAAATAGAACAATTTTATTTCCTTGTTGATTTAGAGTTCTTGAAACCACTCTTGTCTCTAATCCTCAAGCACACAAATTCATGTTATGTTAGGGCGTCCTTTCTCAGCAACCTCCAATGCACTCATAAATTGTTGAAATGGGAATCTTAGTGTCTCCTTTGGTAACATAACAAATGTATTAAACGTCTAAAATCTTAACAAACAAACTAGAGACGTTGAGAGAGAAGAAATCGACTTAATTGAGGCACATATAGGAAAGACATTCATGCATGCATTATATGCACTAAATATGTGTATCAAGCATTCTGACTCAATCATTGATTGGTATGAAAATATATATATATATATATATATATATATATATATATATATATATATATATATATATAGTAAATATGGATGTAACACTTTGACTCACAGTCTTAATCGTTTAGTGAAATTATGTCAATAAAAGTAGCCACTCATGAGAGAACAAACCTTGAACTTAGAAGACACTTGTAGAAAATCTAAAAAACGCTTACCTAGTGCAGACGAAACTCTTCCAGTGATCATGTCCTCAGATCTTGTCGAGGACCAAGAAGAAAAGCTTTTTAAAATTCGAAGATAAAATAAGAAAGCATTTGGTTGGCTCATTGCCCCCACTTTTAAAGTAAAATGACTTGTGGCTAAAGAGGGCACACCACCCATTGTAGTGTCAAGGCTGAGTACCAATCTCCAGAAACCCCGCGTAGGCAAGCTCGCAAGTGATGAACACATTCCCTTGAGATTAACTATTGCACACACTACAAGAAAAAGGCAGAATACCGACAGCCAAGACCGACGGCTTCCGACGGCCATTTTCCGACGGCTTTCGACGGGCCGTCGGCGGCCGTCGGAAGCCGTCGCAAATTTGCGATTATACCAGCCAGCCGAGCCCTTTCTTCCTCCTCCATTTCATACGAAAAAAACCCAAAAAACCCCCCAAATTCAACCCCTAAGCTTCCAATCCCTAATTTTTAGCTTCCGGATCTTCCAACGCACTCTAATCAAGCTTCAGTACTCTTAATCTCAGGTATAATCTCTTATTTTTATGAAAAATTCAGTTTTTACCCTAATTATAGATTTGCATAAATTGATAAATTAGGGCGAATTAATGATTGCAATTGTTTCCACTAGCGTAATAACGGTTTATAGCATCACATGGTATACCAATTTCATCTTTTATCGTGAAATTGTGATAAACACGTATAATTTGTGCATGTTCATGTATATGTATTTTGTTGTGTATGCCTTGATTCGACGATTGTATACGTTATTTGGAATAAGATAAAATGATTGAATGAACTAGGAGTATTATATTGTGCACGTTTTTACTTATGACACAAAAAAAATGCATTACTCTAAATTATAATTGTGTGTATTGAAAAATGACAAAATGTTAAACCAGCCCTAAGTTGATGCGTAATACGTCGAATAAATGTGTGAAATTAATATATAAATGTGAACAGTGAGTAAAACTGTATTTTTGAGTAAAATGCGCGCATGTTAACCGACAAATGTCCCTTAGAGAGTTTTTGGCCCCGTCTGACGAGTGTTGTACATGATCGTTGTATAAATAGTCGTTTTTTTCGAAAAACGACCATTTATATTCATCTGGTACAATGTTTGTCGGATTTGTCCCTGTATTGGACAAGTTATGAACACAGTAAGAATTTACATTTTGTATACTACTTCGTCTCAAACGGTTCATAAAATTTCGCCCTAACTTTTCTTTTTTGTTTCCTGCGTACACGCATTTGTGTACAATGCAGGGAACAAAAGGGAAATGCTGCCGAAATTTTATTGAATCGTTTGGGACGAAGTAATATACGAAATGTAAATGCTTACTGTGTTTGTAATGGGAGGTAGGATGTCTGACCAATGAAAAAAAATTATATATTTTTAATCGTTACGTACGTTAAAAAATGAAATGTGCCCTATTTGAAAATATTTTTAAATTTGTGAAGTTGTTCTTTAAATTCAAAATATTATACGAACATGAAAATAATCTTTTTCGAATGTGTATTCTTCAAAATAAATATTAAATTTTGAACTTCTCATTTTGTCAAATAGGAAAAATGATTGATTATTTTGTTGATCGAAGGAGATGGATGTACCAAAGAAAAGGAATGAGGGGCTCAATAAAAGAAGATTTTTATAACGGTATAAACGTGTTTGTTGAATTCGCCTTAAGTAATAACGGAAACGATCCAGAAATTCGTTGTCCGTGTAGTAGGTGTAGACATTTGAAGTTTTTGTTACCAGATATTGTGAAAGTTCATTTGTGCCAACACGGTTTCACACCCGAATATTATGTTTGGGATCGGCATGGAGAAGTTGTAGCAAATACTTCTGTAGAGTCTGAAAGTGTCGTTAACGAAATAGTTTCAACGACCCGTATAGAAAATATGGTCGAAGATGCAGCACGATCAATGTTTCCTATGGTTGAAGTTGACGACGATGATGTAAATGTTGAAGAACCAAATATTGAAGCTAAGAAAATTTATGATTTACTAGATGCAGCTAAAAAACCTATTTGGGATGGTTGTAAAAGCGGCACGCAGCTGTCAGTAATCGCAGAATACATTGCGATGAAGTCAAAATACAACATCACTGAAGCTGGGTTTACGGCTGTTGTACAAGCTGCAAAAAGACATATGCCGCCCGATAATCTAATGTGTGAAAATCACTACGAAGTTAAAAAACTTATGTCGGCTTTTGGTTTACCGTATCAGAAAATAGATACATGTTTAAAAGGATGCATGTTGTTTGAGTACATGCAGCAGTTTGGTGGCCGCTTCCCTTCATCGGCTGGCTCTGGATCTGGGGCAGATTGATTCATTGCTTTCTAATTCGTTCGTGCAGGTATGTTTAGTTTTAGTTTACAATGATTTGGTAGAAGGAACAATTAATTGTTGATATGTATAATTATGTATAATACACTTGGTTCTGTAGCTGTATCAGGATATGCATGATTAGAACAGTTATTGTTAGTATTATTGTTAATGTTGGAATGTTATGTATATTTTGTATTTTATTTTTATTCTAATTTAGTTTATTTCTGTGTCTATTGAATATTTTGGAGTATTGGTTTGCATGTTTGGTTGGATTATTGTTTATTTGATTGTGCAGTATTGATATTGTAGTGTTTGGAAGAGAAATGTGGTTGGAAGGCTCTATTTGCAGCAGATTTTAAAAAAAAACAACAGGTTTCCGACGGCTTCCGACGGCTCTCGACGGCTTATTGGTCGAAATTTTCCGGCGGTTTCCGACGGGTTCCGACGGCTTATTGGCCTGATTTCCGACGGTTTCCGACGGTTTCCGACGGCCGTCGGAAGCCGTCGGAAACCGCCGGAAACCGCCGGAAACCGTCGATAATGTATACGGCATCACCCGTCGGTAGCCGTCGGAAATACTGCTCCCCGACGCCTTCATTTCCGACGGCTTTTTCCGACGGCCGCCGACGGCTTCCGACGGCCGCCGACGGTTTTCAGCCGTCGGAAATCCCCCCTCCCCTTGTAGTGACAGGTTATGGACTATCATCACAAACAAAAATGAAAGAGGAAGAGGCAATGAAATTCCTCGACAAATGTGGTGTGAAATTGTGTTCTTTTCTAAGAGTAGCAATAGTGAAAGCAACCAAACATGTTCAGAATTCTAAACACTCCGATTATCGGGATGATTAGAGAAAATAAGGATGAGCACTTTATATGATTCAAATTAAGAACCACTCGCGGATAAAAAGGTGATAAGGAAACAAAATGATATGAAAAGACAAAGGGGAGAAGGCTTACTGATTATCAGTTAGAGAATTGGGGAAGCAGTGTAAGTTTATTCTTCAAAGTTTCGTCAGTGGCGATAGTTGTAAGCAGTGGAAGTTTATACCACCGTGGGGTTTTTAGTGCAACTTCTCCTTATGCCTGTTTATCCGTACACTGTGGTAGAAAACAAAAATATGGGGAAAAAGAAAAAATATATTAACGACAAAGCAGGATCTTTAACCATAGATTAGTAGAAGAGATCTCGACCATAGGAAATCAATCGATTACTATTTCACATCGTAGGCCCCAAGCAGAACAGACATCTTGGAATACCATGAGATGGTTGCCTAGGATGCAATTACGTGCTACTGAATTTAATGATATTGGACAAGTCTGCCCCCACAAGTTGTGGGAGCGGACTTTTAAGGCAAAATGTTGCATGAATTCTTCAGACATGGAGTAAGAAGCCTGCATACAGAGGTCCTTTCTAGTAAAAAAAAAAAAAAAAAATCTTAGCTAAAAAACGGGGAAAAGCCTAATATCTAGCCTCACGGTGACAAGCCCCATCAAGCTACTTCCCCGATCACATAGGTCAAATATCATAGCCCACTTCCATATCAGAACCAAATCGGGCTCAATGCCCATGCAAGCCCACTAATGCTTTAGCCCCAATACCAACCATGTCTTCTGGTTCTCAATTGGAACGTATGTGCAACCATCAACGATCTCTCAAAGCTCGTCAAATATTTGTGTCAGCTTCACTCTTATTATAATCATAACGAGGTGGAACGTTCAACAACCCTACCTAGCCTTAGGAGGATATCATGCAGACTAAAGGTTGTACATTTTCATCGTGCATGATACAAATAATGCTTCAGATTGGAAGTAGCTAGGATTGCTACAACAACATCAATTATCTAAATTAAAGCATACTTTGACATTGGTAGTCTAGGAAGAGCATACTACCAAAGGCGGTAACCAATGTCAACTTTACAAATGACATAATGAGGCTATAGAGCTCAGAAGGATACGTTTGTATTAACCCTTGACATCCATCATCTTAGGGCATACTTGAGGACAGGGTGTGTATCCGCAACATCCAACCCATCTCCCATACAGCTATTTATATAACAATGTCTGCATTAGTACAACGGATCAACTTTTTCAACAAGAAAACCCCATTGCACCCTTTATAATCATTGTATTTAAATTATAAAGTAATAAAATGAGAAGAACCATGCTACACGTAGATCTTCCGATCGAACCATGCTAAAATCTGTTTTATTTAAACTATGTGGATCTGGCAAATCACTTTCATTCCCTCCTAGCATCTTCATGCGATGGGACTTGTAACTCGAGATCACTCAAATCAAACCCCAAAACACAGCGGAAAATGATATCATGGTAAGAAGTGCAAAAAACAACCAATCATTATCTCAGTCCAATCCAAAATCAATCACAATCACCAAATAAGCAATAGAGAATCAAAGCAATAACGATAAAATAAATCGCACATTGATATACAATGCTTCCACTAACCTCTTGTTACTATACATTCACTTTGAAAGAGAGCCTTTATTAATAACAACCAGAAAAGTATAAGAGATTGATTATAATGATTAATATTCAAATAGAATAGATTTGTGGAAAAGATAATTGAAGAAAACTAGATTTTCCTATCCCTAGTTAATGGATGTTAAAACCCTTGATTAAGCCCTTGCGGTGATTCTTCAAATCTGAAAATAGCTTATATAGGGAGAGATCTGTTCTTGGCAAATTTCCAAAATGCCTCTTGAAGCTTTACAAATCTCACAAAACTGTCCAAGCCAAAATAAAGTCTTCACAGACATCTGTCACATTATGATAGATATTTTCGTAAGTTTTAGGAAAAAATTTCCCTGAAACCACAGAGATCTATCATAAAGTGACAGACGTCAGTCTCAAGCCATGCAATTTAAATCCTGCTTTCATAGACGTTCGTCACTTTATGACAGACGCGCCAGATGCTGACCATAGCGCTTCACTTTCTTCGTCATATCTTCCTCCTCCGAGCTCTGATTTGCCAATTGTCTTCTCCGTCACAAAGCTATTTCCAACCACTTCAATTCACCATATAGTGTCGTCAAAATTTAATACTCGATATCGAAACTATATCCATCTCCAACACCAAGAACCGATAGTACCAAACTATCACCACTTCTGCCTTCAACCAAATAAGCTTGAATGTTTTCTTAATGAGCTCCGACAAAGCCACCACCCATGACACTCCATGAATGAGCTAGGGCAAAATCCCTCGCCCATTAGCAAAGTGTTGAAAGACCCCAATCGAAAACCGTCTCACCAAAAGACAATATTGCTAATGAGTTTAAACTAGTACTCACCAAGAAGAAAGAATCACAATCTCTCAACGATACTCTTCCTCATCCATAATCAAGCTCCACCTTCAACCGTGCCACCTCGTGGCACCTTACACTTTAATAAGCGAATCGAGTTCAAGCAACGTTCCAAATTCCCAACCAACGATGCCTTAGTGAATGTTTCTGCCGTGTTATCCTTTATGTGCACTTTTCAAAGATATACTTGCTGATCTTCATCCGTGGCTATTAAATATTACTCTCTCACTACAATATTCTTAGTCCGTGAGTTAAATGTCAAATTTTCCACCAAGTGAATAGCACTCTGGCTATCACATCGAAAATTGATACTATCATGCTTGATTCCAATGTCACACAACAATCGCCTCAAATAAAGTGCCTCCTTTTGCACCTCCACCACGACTATCAACTCCGCCTCCATAGTGGATAAAGCAACTGCGGTTTACAATCTCGATCTTCAACTTATAATCGTACAACCAAGTGTGAATACATATCCGGAAGTTGACTTTCTCTGATCCCTATCACTGGTGTAGTCTGAATCATAATAACTAACCAACTTGCAATTCATCCTCTCACAACCGTCAAAAACAAGACCTTGAGATGATGTATCTCTAAGCTATCTCAATATAAGCTTCACGGTTTTCCAATGTGATTTTTCTGGATTAGCCATATACGACTAACCACCCCGATGACATTTGCAATATCGAGTCTTGTACACACCATAGCAAACATTAACTTCCAACAGCACTAACACATGACACCTTTGCCATATAAGCCTTGTCTTTATCCAAGACAGGTGATCCCTTACTTGAAAGCTTCATATGCAAAGGTAAATGTGTATTTGACGCCTTTGAATCTCCATGCTAAATTGGAAAAGCACTTTTCTGTATACTCCTTGTGGTCAATTTTAACTTAAAACACTTTCGAATCCTCTCTATTTCCATTCCCCATATCCTCTTTACTTCTCCAAGATCTTGCATTTTGAATTTCGATTTTAGACTCAATTTTAACTTGTTGATTTCATTCTTATCTTTTGAAATAATAAGCATGTCGTCCACATACAAGAGTAAATACACCTAACTATCATTTTCCAACCTCTTGAAATATACACAAGCATCCATGATATTTCAATCAAAACCATTTTCAAGTATAAAATGATCAAATCTCTTGTACCATTGTCTAAGTGATTGCTTTAAACCATATAGCAATTTCTTTAACTTGTAAACCAAATTTGACTTTTCAACTATAACAAAACATTCTGGTTGCTCCATATAGAGGTTTTCATCCAACTCACCATACAAGAAGGTTGTTTTGACATCAAATTGTTCCAACTACAAGTCGTAATAGTAACTATAGCAAGTAATATCCAAATTAAATTATGTCTCACCACCGGTGCGAAAATCTCATCATACTCCTTTCCCTTTCTTTATGCAAACATCTTAGCCACTAGCCAAGCTTTATATCTCCCATCATCGTTCACTTTGTATATCCATTTGCACCTAATAGTACGGTTTCCTTTAGGAAATGGAACCAAATCTCAAGTTTGATTCTTTATCAACGATTGCATCTCTTCCTCCATGGCACAAATCCACTTCAAGCTATCACTCGACACCGTGACGTCATCAAGGTGCATCGGTTCATCTTGGACTACATGAAGAGCACGGTCCAAATTATCAAAAAAGCTAAGATAGTTCCAATCACCGTTTCTATTGGGTAGCCTTATAGCACATCAACCCACCCGACTAGCAATACCATCACCTAAAATCCTTTCAGCTCTACCTTGAACCGAATCCTCTCTAAAATCATGTACATCACCAACACCATTAGAGGAACCCTATGGGCTATATGATGTAACATCAACCTCTTCCTCCTCACAAGCATCTTCGACTACTCTACTCCTTGGATGAAAAGTGGGGATAACTTCCTTCTCCTTTGATTCACCATGAACCAATATGAAACATCCAATGAGCTCTCATTCTCCTTCAGCAATGCTGACTCATCAAAAGTAGCACAAGGAGAATTCACAACCTTCTTTATTTTCGGATTCCATATCCGATAGCCTTTTACTTTGTCCGTATAGCCAAGAAAAGCCCCTTTGAAATCTCTAGGCCCAAGCTTATCATTTCTCCGATCATGCACATAGACTGAACTACCAAACGCACGAAGATAACTCAAGTCAATGCTCTTTCCCTTCTACACTTCCTCTGGAATATTGTTACCAATAGGTAAGCATGAAATTCGATTAACAATATGCACCACGGTTGACAAAGATTCAATCCAAAATCCTTAGACAAATAAGATGTCAGTCTCAAGCATTGAGCTTTCACAAGTAGAGTACGGTACATCCTCTCTACAACACCATTCGACCGGGGATCTCCCGATGTAGTAAAATGGCTCCGAATATCATGATGCTTGCGAAACTCTAAGAATTCTCTGGAAACATACTCTCCTCTATTATCGGACCTTAGAACCTTCAAAGACTTACTATTCTCATTCTCAATAAGAGTTTTTCATGCTTTGAACTTTGCAAATGCGTCCGACTTGGCCTTCATTACATACACCCATACCTTTCGAAAAAAGTCATCAATAAAAGAAATATAATAGCGAGCTACTCCTAAAGAAGCTATCGGTGCCGGTCCTCAAACATCCATGTGAATATACTCAAGAACCCTTCTCGAATCATGTTTTCCTTCACCGAATGAAACTTTAGTTTGCTTTCCCATGACACATTTCTTCCAAACTCTAGTTTGTTGAAACTCTCTCTATCAATCATCTCCCTCTTTCGAAGAATGTCCAAACTCATCTATGTGACATAATTTAACCTAATATGCCACAACCTAATCACATCCAAATAACGAGAACTATCAACACCAACACGGGTTTCATCTTCTATAGTCACACCTTGAAGCAAATAAACACCATGAGTTCTAGTACCTTTCATCATCATAAGTGCACCCTTCGAAACCCGCAAGATATCACCCTTAATAAATCTTACATCCTAAAGAATCCAGCTGCACGAAAGACATAAGAGACTACCAAAGTCCCGTAACATAGCGTACATTAGTGAGAGTACGAGCCACTCTGTCAAACATTTGAATTTGCATGGAAGAAATGTCCTTCGACTTATGAATAACACCCTTACCCATAACAATTGAATATCTTTTTTTGTCGACATAAGAAGAAAAACAATTCCTATTTGGAATCATATGATAAGACGCCCCCGAATCGAGCATCCATTTGCTACCCAAATATCTGATGCTACCACTGTCAAAACATCTACGTCTCCCTTACTAACTCCACTCTCCACCGCTATGGATGAAGATGCAACTTCCTTCTTTTCCTTCTCCTTGTCCGAGCACTCATTCTTTTATTGACCAGGTTTCTTACAGATAAAGCACTTGTCATTTCTTTCCTTTGACTTTCCTCTCCAACCTGGCTTTCTTGATCTAGAACGCCCCCGGTTACCTTTCTTCTCATATCTATTGACGCAGTGGATTTAACTTTGACGTGCTAATAATGTTTTGATACCAATTCGGTGCAACTTTCTTCCTCACGAAATGATTTCGTGTCAAATAAACCTGATAGGACGATAAATGCCCAATTCCGTTGATCGTGACGATAACGGAATCTAGTTATCTCCAACCCGTTGATCTCGCAAGATACCGTGTTGAAAGATCTACAATTCGATCGTTGATCACTCGCAAGTGATACCGAGAATTGGCTTCTACTTCGTTGATTCGCGCACGAATAACCCGAAGAAGGAAAGACGGAGACCACTCTCAACTTCAACAATGGTGGCAAAAGCACACACACAAATTTTATTCAAAAATCAACTCCCTTTTACAATGACATCGTAACCCTATTTATAGAAAATATAACACACTCACGCGACCCAACACAGGCGACTTAACAATGTACAAGCCACGACCTACCAACAATGCACGACCCACGACCTAACAACAGTGCGACTTAACATCATTACATCACACGACTTACAACACACGAGATAAGAAAATTACAACAACATACGACTTAACGATACAACACGACATACGACATAACAATACAATACAAGTTACAATAGTACGCGACTTAAAATTTGCGACATAACAGTACGCGACTTAACAATACAACACCATGCGACTTAAGGACAATGCGGCATATAGCAAGCGACTTAAGAAAACAGCGACCTATCATGGCGCGACATAAAAAGATAGCGGCATAGGACGGCATAAGTGAACGACTTAAGGAATGTGCGACCTAAGATGCAGGAATGGCTTAACTTCATGAGCGACTTAGCGACTTAAGTGACTTAGGCTTCAGAACGACTTAAGGAGTGCGATTTAAGGAATGTGGCTTGAGGGAACGACCTAAGAGATGCAGCTTTGTTTCCTTGATCCGTTAGGTCGTTGAGCAACTTAAGTTGGTGCGACTTAAGATGGCGCGACTCATAGCAGGCCGAGCGACTTAAGGAACTGTGACTATCATGGTGTGCTGCATCATCCTCCCCTGGTTGAAAAGAATTCGACCTCGAATTCACACTTTCCTCTTCTTCGACATGCTTATTCTCATGATATGCAATCAAGTGTTTAACGTTAAAAACGTCAGCAGTATGGATATGATCCGCCAATCTCAACCGATAGGCATTCTCATTAATCTTCTTTACGATCTCCAAAGGACCAATCTTTCTAGCAGCTAGCTTGTTGTAAGCACCAATAGGAAATCGATCTTTAGTTAGTACTGCATATACAAAATCTCCTTCTTTGAATTCAACATGTCGTCGTTTGATATCCGCGGATTGCTTATATTTCTCATTCGCCTTAAGCAATCGTTCCTGCACAACCTTGTGGCATTCTTGCAACTCATTCACAAAATCACTAGCTCGTTTGATCACTCTTTTCTGCTGTGGTACTATAAATAAATCCAATGGTCCTTTAGGAATCGTCGAGTAAACGACTTGGAAGGACTGAACCCAGTGCTATGATTAACTGCATGGTTGTGTGCAAACTCAGCTTGACACGGCTTGAAATCCCAACTCTTCAAATTATCATTCACGAGGCATCTCAATAGATTACCCAGGGATCTATTCATAACTTCTGTCTTTCCATCCGTCTGTGGATGATAAGCACTACTAAATTTCAGCTTTGTCCCGACCATTCTCCATAGACTCATCCAAAAATGACTCAGAAAACGAGTGTCTCTATCTGATACAATAGATTCAGGCAACCCATGAAGACGATAGATCTCTCTGAAGTACAACTGTGCAACATTAACTGCATCTGCCGTCTTCTTGCATGCGATAAAATGTACCATTTTTGAAAAACGATCAACCACCACATAGATAGAATCGTTGCCACGTTGCGCTCTCCGCAAACCCAATACAAAGTCCATACTAACATCCACCCATGGTTTAGTAGGTATAGGCAACGACATATATAAACCTGCATTTGTCGCGGTCCCTTTTGAAACTTGACAAATATGACACCTCTGAACAAATCTTTCAACCTCCTTCCTCATTGACGGTCAAAAATAAGACTTTGAGATCAATTGCATAGTACGGTCGCGACCCACGTGTCCTTCTTCATTTAATTCTTTGATAATTTTCATTCGTAAACTGCAATCTAGAATACACAACTGATTTCCTTTGAATAGAAAACCATCAACCAGCATATATCCATCCATGCTTCCCTGCTTGACTTTGTCTAAGATCTTGGAAAAATATGAATCTGTAGTAAGCAAATCTGGAAGTAAGTCAAAACTCATCACCTCTACTCGGATGGTTGTTAGTAAAGTATTCCTCCGACTCAATGCATCTGCGATGCGATTAGTTACTCCAGACTTATGCTTGACGACGAATGTAAATTGCTGCAAATAAGCTATCCACGATGCATGCCTAGCTGCAATTTTAGTCTGCCCTTGTAAATGTTTCAACGCTTCATGGTCCGTATACAAAACAAATTCTTTGTGGAACAAGTAATGTCTCAAATGCTTCACAGCCTGTACAATAGCATAAAACTCCACATCATAAGTATTATATCTTATCTTTGCTCCAAAAAGTTTTTCACTGAAATAGGAAATTGGACGATCTTTCTGACTCAACACTCCTCCAATTTCAACTTTCGATGCATCCGTGTGTAACTCAAATAGTAGTTGAAAATCTGGCAACACTAGAATCGGTGCTGAGGTTAAAAGTTCCTCGATCTGTTCAAAAGCAAATCCTGCCTCTTTCGTCCATGAAAACTGCTTTCCTTTCATACAATCAGTAACAGGAGCCATCACACTACTAAAGTGTGGTATAAATCTTCGATAAAATGAAGCTAACACATGAAAACTTCTGACTTCCGTTATAGTTTTGGGCTGTGGCCAATTTCTGATTGCGGCTACTTTACTCCGATCTACCTATATCCCTTCCTCAGACACAACATATCCCAGAAATAAAACACTTGGCGTCATGAACACGCATTTCTTCGTTGCTGCATAGAACTGTTCTTGACGAAGAATAGTTAACACCTTTCGCAAGTGTTGAATGTACTCTTCTGTGCTCGCACTATATATCAAGATATCATCAAAGTAAACTACAACAAACTTCCTGATGTAAGATCTGAAAATTTGATTAATCACCCTCATAAATGTACTTGGTGCATTAGATAGACCAAACCGCATAACCAGCCATTCATATAATCCTTCCCGCGTCTTGAATGCTGTCTTCCATTCATCACCTGGTCTAATGCGAATCTGATGATAACCACTCTTAAGATCAATCTTCGAAAAGATTACAGACCCACTTAGTTGATCCAATAGATCGTCAAGTCTTGGCATAGGAAATCTGTATCTGACAGTTATTTTGTTGAGTGCCCTGCTGTCGGTATACATTCTCCATGAACCATCTTCCTTTGGTACCAACAAAGCTGGTACAGCACAAGGACTGAGACTTTCTCGAACACGCCCTTGCTCAAGCAACTCCTCAACCTGTCTCCTCAATTCTTCATGCTCTTTCGGACTCATACGATAATGTGGCCTATGTTGTAAAACAACACCTGGCACTAGATCAATCTGATGTTGTATATCCCTCAGTGGCGGTAATTCCTTGGGTAATTCCGTAGGAAAGACATCTTCAAATTCATCCAACACTGGTCTAACCTCCGCAGGAACTTCATGATCTTCACTTGCTTCATACCCAATCAACATAAACATTTCAACATTATCTTTCACCTCTTCAACAAATTCTTTCGAAGATAATAAATTAGTTGATTCCACCTTCTTCTCTGACTTGCTTTCACTTTGTTCTCGCTTCTTAGGAACTAAAGTAATTTGAGTACCTTCAAACATGAAACTTAGCTGTTGGTGCGACCATTATATTGTACAGCTCTATCATATTGCCATGGTCTTCCCAATAGTAGATGACACACATCCATATCTACAACATCACACCATATATCATCTTTGTACTTATTCCCAATAGAAAATGTAACAAATGCTCGCCTTCTCACTGTCACTTCTCCACCTTTCTTCAGCCACGCCAGTTTATAAGGTCAATGTTTTTCAGTCTTCAACCCTAACTTCGTGACGGCTTCTTCAGAAATAATGTTATCACAGCTTCCCGCATCAATAACAAATCGGCAAACCTTTCCCAAGATAGTACATGTAGACTGAAAAATATTGCTCCTCAGCCAACCAGAATCATTCTCATGCTTTGGCACTAGACAAGACCTCATTATCATCAAGTTACATCCTTCATCTCCTGACACAACTTCTTCATCTTAATCAAACTTCGATGGTTGAGAATAATCAACTTCAGCTTCCACATCCTTATACTCACATTCCTCTACAACCAGTGCTCTCTTCTTTCGCTTTGTACATTCATTACTCTTATGGAAAACTCTTGACAATTATAGCACTTGATACTGTTGTTGACCTTTGCTTTAGCGGCTTCATTGACAATTGGTTTATTGACTGCCTTAGAAACATTAGCACTGCTACTAGCACCTTTATTCTAGTTGTTAGAACTTGTAAACACACCACTTCCTCGTCTCCCTTGTTTCTCCCAAGATAGAGCTTTCTGATGTGCTTCAGCAACAGACATTGGATTAAACATATTCACCATGTCTTGAATTTGCATATATCTAGCTGTTAGATGTTCCTCTGTTTCCATAATATCATTCCTTGCAATCAATTGATAGAATTCATCTGCATAATCATTCACTGTCCTCGTCCCTTGTCTCAACTTCTGCAATCGTTGATACATAAGAGATTGATAATTGTATGACAAGAAAGTTGCTTTCATCATCTTTCTCATCTTCTCCCAAGTGACAACTTTTGATTTTCTCATTCTCTCCCAAGTTAGTTTAGTTTGCTGCCACCAAGCCATAGCTCTTCCCCTTAATCTTGTAGCAACTAACTGAACTCTGTGATTCTCTGATACCTCCTTGAATTCCAAAATTTCTTCAACATTTGACAACCAATCAAGAAATTCTTCTGCTTGCATACCACCTTTGAATTCTAGAATTTCCATCCTCCTACATGATTCCCATTTACGATCATTTTCTGAATCAAGATATTGATTTCGCACTTGGCCTCGATTTCGATAATGAATACTACCTCCATCACCTTCCTCCTCAAAATCATATGCATTTCGATATCGATCCCGTCCATCTACATCTCTTCGACCATACATATCCCTTCTACCCTGTCTTTCAACATCACGATAAGGTTCATTGTCAAACTCACGTTGAGTTCTTCTTTCTTCATTTCGATACTCATGGTGTTCTCTTCTTATTGAAACTGAAGATTCTCTCCTATCTCGATAAGACTGGGGTGACATCCTCCTATCTTCCGAAACCGATGGTGAAACCCTGTTTCCACTCTGATTTGAAACTGGTGACGTTCTCCTTTGATTTCGATTCATGTCATTCATCAATTTCTCCAATTTCTCAATACCCTCATTGAACTTTTCATTGATACGTTGCTCCATCTGTTCAGCTTCCTGTCTTCTATACACATCTTTAACATTATGATAGCGATTAGCACGTCTCGGAGGCATGATCTTCAAACAATCTCATTTCTTTGACTTGGCTCCGATCTAACTTCCTTTAACTCGCTCGACTTTGACTTAGCTTGGCTCTGAACTGGCTTGATCTTACTCGGCTTTGTTCTGGCTTTAACTTGGCTCTCGGCTTTGATATGGATCTGATTCGATATGGCTCTGATACCAAAAAGGTGACGCATTGGATTTAACTTTGATGTGCTAATAATGTTTTGATACCAATTTGGCACAGCTTTCTTCCTCACGAAATGATTTCGTGTCAAATAAACATGATAGGATGATAAATGCCCAATTCTGTTGATCGTGACGATACCGGAATCTAGCTATCTCCAACCCGTTGATCTCGCAAGATACCGTGTTGAAAGATCTACAATTCGATCGTTGATCACTCGCAAGTGATACCGAGAATTGGCTTCTACTTCGTTGATTCGCGCATGAATAACTCGAAAAAGGAAAGAAGAAGGAGATCACACTCAACTTCAACAATGGTGGCAAAAGCACACACACAAATTTTATTCAAAAATCAACCCCCTTTTACAATGACATCACAACCATATTTATAGAAAATACAACACACTCACGCGACCCAACACATGCGACTTAACAGTGTACAAGCCACGACCTACCAATAATGCACGACCCACGACCTAACAACAGTGCGACTTAACATCATTACATCACACGACTTACAACACACGAGATAGGAAAATTACAACAACATACGACTTAACGATACAACACGACATATGACATAACAACACAATACAAGTTACAACAGTACGCAACTTAACATTTGCGACATAACAGTACGCGACTTAACAATACAACACCACACGACTTAAGGACAATGCGGCATATAGCAAGCGACTTAAGAAACCAGCGACCTATCATGGCGCAACATAAGAAGATAGCGACATAGGACGGAATAAGTGAACGACTTAAGGAATGCGCGACCTAAGATGCAGGAACGGCTTAACTTCATGAGCGACTTGGCGACTTAAGTGACTTAGGCTTCAGAACGACTTAAGGAGTGCGACTTCAGGGAACGACCTAAGAGATGCAGCTTTGTTTCCTTGATCCGTTAGGTCGTTGAGCGACTTAAGTTGGTGCGACTTAAGATGGCGCGACTCATAGCAGGCCGAGCGACTTAAGGAACTGTGACTATCATGGTGTGCTGCATCATCTATCCTTCTCAATAAATAAAGTGACTACTACTAGCACCACTACTTCCATCACCCGACTCCTTCATTTGATCACTACAAGAAAACATGCTTTTCTTGGCAATCCTGTATAGCGTTTCAAACATGGATGTTATAATCCTCTTAGATTTTATACAAATATAAATTTGATAGGCGCTGTCCAGGTGGAATATCCCCAACTATAAAATTTTCAGGCGGCTTTGTTAATTTTAAGCGGAAAACATACGAAAAGCTTTATGTTCACTCTCATCCTTCCACTACAACAAAAATAACCTATTACAACGTCCTTTTTACAACGGGCATTGGTTGCCCATTATATAGAAGGTTATTACAACGGTTCATTCAGGTCCGTTGTAAAAGATGCCATATACAACACCCTTTTTACGACGGACATTGGTTGGCCGTTGTAATAGAAGACTATTACAACGGTCCATTTCGACACGTTGTAATAGGTGACAATAATACAACGGGCTAAAAACGTCCGTTGTAATAGATGCCAATCAAAACCCTAATTTTCAATTAAAGAACAAGGCCGGCCCTCTTTTTTCGTTCCTCTACTTTGCTCTTTGAAAATGTTGGCCTTGCTCATTTGCTCGAAATTAGGGCTTTGGAAAAAATTGAAGCTATCGCCGCCTCTACCTCCGCCACCACCTCTGCCACTACGTCAATAGCATAAGCATCAGCCGCGGCGCCGCCGTACAAGGAAGACCTTTCCAGATCCTCCACCGCCACCGTACAAGGAAGAGCATTCCAGATCCACCACCATTGCCTAAATCCAAAACGAATTATACGCTTCCACATTCACCGCTCAGGCCAATGCTACGTCGTCAAAGGGAAGGATTGCCACTGAAGGTTCCGGAAAGGTTTAGTTTCGAGTATTATAATTCAGATTCTAATTTGTTCGAGATACTTCCTCCTCAACCACCATCGCCGCCTGATTCAGCTCCGGAATCACCGGCTTTTAGGCATGAATCTCAACAAGTCTTCTGTCCAAGTCCGAATTTGAATGTAAAGGCAGAAATGTTTATTAAATGGTTTCACGATGGGTTAAGACTTGAGAAGACTCAACGATGCAACAATTATCAGAAGATACCAAAGACATCAGGTATATTTTTGTGTTAATTTTCCTATTAACATCTACCTTCATGGATTAAGAATTATTGCAGAACAAAATATGTTCGATATTTCTTAACGTTGTTCGAGTTTAAGTAGAATGATATGTAAGAATACTGAATTTATTCAAATTATGTTTTTGGTTTTGTGTATGTGCAAAATCCTGATTTAAAATTGATCATAATATCAAACAACTTCTTTGTTTTAACTGGCAACAATTTCATCCATTTTCATTATACTATTTACTCCAATGAGGAAAAAGAATAAATATTACGTCAAAATTCAATTCTGGTTTATGAAATTATAGGACTATATCACATCTCAGCTCAACTGCACAAGTTGAAGAACAGATTCATTCACTCTAGTTATACATATATTTAACAATGCAAAGAATACAGATCAATATATTCATTATTCCACATTGGTCTGACAAGAAAAAGTATTGAATTAATAGGGAAACCAATATAAATTGGGTTAACAATATTGTTTTTTAATTTTTGGATAACAATGTTTGAAAATTTGTTTTACTTTTAGTTCCAGTTCAGAAGTTATTATATAAGTTTTAACTGGAGTATGTAATTGAAGTAAGCGCAAGCAGGAGCTGAAGCAAGAAGGTTGAATGAGAAGATACACAGTAAAGCGGGACTTAGAATATGAAGACATGCAAAACGGAAACATGAACACATAGCCTAAAACCTGTAATTGTATTGTGCATGGGCAGTCTGAAACACTGAAGGGTGAACCATGATGCAAGCATTTGGTGGTAACACTGAGAACATGCAATGAATGTGAGGCATCAATGGATGCGAACATATGAGGCAAGAGCAGACGGGAATGGGAACAATGTAGCAACCAGCAAGGTAGCGAATTGCTATATTGATGAATATGAAAGCCATGCTGGTAGAAGCTGGGCGTGTAGAAGAAGCCTGATGAAGTTGAAGGCTAAGAACATTGGGCTAAGTTAATTATTCAGGTAAAATTGGGCTCACTTTGCTGCAACAAAGTTTATATACATATTATATTTTTCAGGAGATGAAAAAATTACTTAAAAAAGGTTTAAATTGGTAATGTAGGTGGTTTGATTTTTTGAATTTTCTTACAAATAAATCTATTATGTATACAGTAGTTCTGAGATCAAATTGTTTGGTTTGTCAACCATGTGTTGCTAATTGCTATTGAGTAATTATAGATCATATTATTATGATGCTTGTGCTATGCTGTTAATTAAGCCAAGCGTTTGTTTAACCTATAATAGTTTGATAATTTTTAAGAAAGTGACGAATATACTTGGTTTTGAGTGTTTGTATTATGTTACAAAAGTTCCATTGCTATCAATGTGTCTGCAAACAGAGATTTATAGCTTCTCAAGTAAACTGATTTATCAAAGATCATTTGGTCAATCTTATGATTTTTTTCGTATTTATTCATTGTGTTGCGGCTCAATTGGTGCATATCACCTGGTAAAAAGCTATAAGCAGATATGGATGGCGTAGAGTATATATTACGGTTAGAGCAGGTATGTGAAAATGACAGATTTTTATATAAGCAATAATTCGATGATATGTATTATGTAATATAATTGTACAGCTACACAAGGGAAAGCGAAATACAAGAATAAGGAAAAAACAATTAGATAAGCTGTCACTATATTGTGGCCATTGAAAATGGTTTTGATTTCTCTTTTCATACACACACATGTTTTCAGCATGATTTCAGCTCTTTCTCCTCTTTTCCAATATTAAATGTTGTATATATAAATACAGAGCGAGCCTTTTTGAAGTACAGAAGATCAAACTATGGATAAAGTGGATGAATATTTAACCGATGGTTGTTTCCAAAGACCTCGATAGATGCATTGGAGAAGTGCGGTGGTCTATGAGGTGCAGGACTGTGGTTAGGCAAACAGTGGTATGCACCTGGGATGAATGATGTAGCAGTTTGTATGTGTGCACTGGGATGAAGTATGTGTGTATAGGGATTTGATGTTAACTGCACTATTGTAAGGAGGAGTTGGGAAGTTATGGCAATCAGTTGTTGTTTGTATGTTGAATGTGCAGCGTGAAGAGAAGTTTAAAGTGTTTGAACAAGGTGAAACTACAACACAACAGTGATAGTTTCGGTGGGGTTAGGCAGCAAGAATGATGGAGGAAGGATGTGTAGTATGTATGTATGCATGGTGAAGTGGGATGTTGATATGGAAGTTGCTGTGTGCACAGTGTATTTGCAGTGTTGAAGTAATGCACAGTTTTGAAGTAATGTGCACAGTTTTGAAGTAATGCAGTGGTGTGCGCAGTATTTATGTGATTGTAACTGTTTTTTTTATAAAGAAATGAACAGTGCACAGTGAAAATATAAATGAAATGCAAACACACTTGAAATGAAATGATTTTGGTTGTTTTATGAAAATATTTATTACTCGTTAAATTATTCATTATTGGTATGGATGTACTGCATGGATGTTGCTGTGATTTTTTTTTAAATTTGCATTTATTTTGCAACGGTCAGAAACCGTTGCAGTATCATGTATTACAACGGGCTATGTCAGTTGTATTACAGTCTTTTATAACAGGCTTTAATTGTTGTCATAGAGCCTATTGCAAGGGGGGCCGACCGTTGTAAAAAGTTGTACTACAACGTTCATTGCCCGTTATACGGTCAACCTATTACAACGAGACCTAATACAACAGACGCATGCCCGTTGTGAAATCCATATTACAATGGACATTGTCCATTGTAAAATGACTGTTTTGTTGTAGTGTTCGTTCTCGTCCTGTATTTTTTCTTCTTTACATAAAAAACGTAAAATCCAATGCGAATACCCCTAAATCAAACCCTAATTCAATTTCACTGACTGAATCATAGAGTACTCAAATAGACTACGGTCTCCTCATTGTTATCTTTTCTTCTAATGGGCACGTCTTCTAGATTAAGTTATCAGTTGAAAATGATTTATAATATCAGGTATTTCTTAATTGTTTCCCCTCTGTTTGCTTGCAAAATTGGTTACGTTTATATACAAACAAGGGATTTGGATTTAGGCATCAAATAAAAAATGGGACAGTTCTAAAAAGTTCTTCGATTTATTATTTTACATGGTTTTTGTGGGTGGATATTTTGTTTTGGTTTTGTTGTTTTTGTACGGTTAGGCATGATACTTTTGTTTGCATTAGTTGGGTTATTATGAAAAATCCAAATTAGCAAATTAGACTAAACTTTTAATGGCAACAGTTATTGTTTTATTTAGACTAATTTCACGGTTCTACATGAATAAATTTTGCACATAAATTGTTAAGCCTACACTCTAGTACGATGATAATGCAAGTTTCCCTATTGTGTTATAACATAGTGATTTATATGGAATCATTCTTATTGCTCAACCTACAAGAGAGAAAGAAATGGTTATATTTCCATGAAAAAATAATGCAGTTAATTATATAGTACCATAATTTATTAAATATGAATGCATGTAGAGTATTTTTTTTCTCCATTTAAACATATACATCTTAATCTTTACCTTTTTAATATATCCGCCTTAGATGTGAAAAGGGAAGGAATGTATTTTGCATCACAGGTAGCATGCACACACTGCACAACACTAGTTTTATTGCAGAGTGTTTATTCTAGGTTTGAATAAATTCATTCTATCATTTTATTTGCATTTTTACCTGTAAAAATCATATTTATGCGTTCTTAGCATATCTATTTTTTATAAAGAAAGATTGAAGTAGATTTACAAATTACAAGTATGTTGCACATTTATTACAATGCCATCTACTATGGGTAGAAATTGATAATAATTAAGAAGTTTATTTTTTCGCAAACAGATTAAACATGCAATGTAATTGATAATCCATATCCTAATTACTTATATAATGCAAAGTGATTGCGAATGCCTAGAAAAATTTGTCTGATGCACACCACTTCATCATATTAACTACTGCACATTTTATTTTATTACTTTCGGAGAATAAATTCTTGGTATGTTATTCATACTATATGTAAAATCAGTTTTGTTGCTCTAAGTTGGTTAATAATTACCTACTATGGATGTTCATGGATTACTAAGCATAGGGTATGCTATATTTATTGATATATCTGTCATAGAATAACATGTTACTTGTGCTTCACTTTTGTATTGGCTTTCAATGAACTATCCTCAATCCTGGTGAAATCTTGAAAATATAGCTTTTTGACGAGGTGTTTGGAAAAAATGAAGAACATGTCTTTTGAATGAAAAGTATTATATGTAATCAGAAAAGGTGGTCCTAATAGGTATGGAAATTCACATTTTACATTTTTTGTTTTGCAATCTAAATATTTTCATAATTGGTGTATGCATTGTTTTAACTTGCTATCATAGAAGTTTTCCTACTTACTACATATATTTTTCTTTTATGATGTTCACCATGAGAAATTTCATCTTTTTTTAGTCTAGACACCTTTGTCTCCAATAATAATCAAATACGACATCATAAAATCACAGCGAAAACTTTCCAGGTATAACAAAGGAATGACATGCTAATATCCGAGCTTGGGTACATGTTACACAAATAATTAGAAAACTATTACTCAACTAAAAAGAAACCATTTGTATCTTGATAAGTATAAATATGGTTTTTCAAATATCACTCTTTTATAACCAATTAATTAACTAAACTAATAATAATTGGTATTTTTGATACATTTTGGATAATAAGTAAAGTAACCACTAACAACAATAGCTATTCGATAAATAAAGGAGATGCATACATCAAAATTTACAAAGATGCAAAAAATTTGATCCATGACAATAAAAACAACATAACTATCATTATTTCAAACCATTGCTACCATATATTTAAAAGTACTAGAATAAAGCTTAGATTTATCTTGGACAACTTAAATATAGGATGCACCATAGTAAACTAGTTAAATATGGTTAGAAAATGAATACTATTCTTCTAAAATGTATATTAACTTATCTTTCTCTTTGTTGATCTGACATGAGTCAAGGTGTCTAAAGGTACTGTTATAAGCATTGTAGTCATTAATGAATTATTTTTTTACTACAATGAGAATATCAAAGATGAGGCATTATAGTCATTTTCCCATTATACTTATGTTTAAATGATCTGAATTCTTTTCCACATTTATCAATACTATGAGGCTATGAACGGCTACATGTCTTTTATGATCAAACAATATTAATACGAATGTACGTGAAATAAAAGCGAACTCTTTTATGATCATGCAAGCTTTCATTCTCCAATAGGAAATGTATGGTTGATAATGCTATATGATGCCGAGGATACAACCTGTCAAGAAACATCCAAAATCTAAAATATATGTGTTGGTAAACGTATTATATATATATATATATATATATATATATATATATATATATTAATCAAGATACTATATAATTTTGAAAGGTTAAACTTTAAACTCTATTTGATGTTTTTACCATAATTACTCATAATTCATCATATCAGAGAAATTAAATAGTCTTTTAAAGAATAGTAAACACTCAATGCACACCCAAGTGTACCCATCAGGTATCATACACGGTATTTACTACCAGTGCATTCACTGTGTAATACATGGATCGTTGTGTGTAAATTTGATAATAGGTGGATAGCGGGCATGCTATTTATGGTTATATACATAATTGTAATTATATATGATATGTAATTATCAACTTTCAGTTATCCTCTAATTTTTTACTTATTGAGATATATTTAGAATATATGATTAGATATTATTATATATTTAGAATATATGATCAAGATATTATGATACATTTAGAATATATGATTATATGTTATGAGTGGTATGTAATAGGGGATATATCTTCGGAAGATTTCCTGATGTTTCTGCAATGTATGATTAGATGTTATGAGTGGTATGTAATAGGGATATATCTTCGAAAGATTTCATGCTGTTTCCGCAATTCTAAAGTTAACATAAGATAGAGTCTTGGATATGTATTATAAATATGGATGTTGGTGATTAATAAGGATTCAAGCTGAGTTTTACCAATTCTTCATGGTATCAAAACCAAAGAATGATTTTTTTCTTCAAGAATAATTTGCCATAGCTGGTGGTAAAGATCAATTGTTCATAAGTGAGCAGTGGAAAGCTATTTCAGGCGTGATTGGTAACAGTAAAATTCCCGAAAATCGATTAAATGGTAAGTTCGATAATACTACATGGATTGTTGATACTGGAGCAACCCATCATGTTACAGGGCAACGTTCATGGTTATTTGACACACAAAATCTTGAGTGTTCTGTTGGTTTGCCGAATGGTGAAAAAGTGATTGCTACTTTGGTGGGATCTGTATGTGTGTCGGACAAAATTACCCTCACTGGAGTGCTTTATATTCCAAATTTGAGTTGCAATTTAATTTCTATTTCTCAAGTTAATGATGATTTATGAACTATTGTCCAATTTGATTCTCATATTTGTGCTATACATGACCAAACGAAGGAGCTGATTGGAATGGAAGATCGGAGATATGGACTATACTACTTTAGCAAACCGGAATTTGTGTCAACAGTTGAAGAAACATCAAATTTGGAGTTGTGGCATCGTCGGCTCGGGCATCCTTCCGAAAAAGTAGTTAAGTTAATTCCTCACGTCAAAAATAATAAAGATAGTTTAGATAAAGGGTGTGAAGTATGTATGCGTGCTAAACATCCTAGATACAAGTTTTCTTTAAGTGATAATAGAGCTTCTAGAATTTTTGAGAAAATACATTGTTATTTGTTGGGTCCATATCGACATGTTTCGTCGTGTGGGGCTCGCTATTTTTTGACAATAGTTGATGATTTTTCGAGAGCGGTTTGGATTTATTTGTTGGTTGACAAATTAAAGGTGTTTCAAATGTTTATGTCCTTTGTTGCTATGGTCGATAGGAAATTTTCTCAAACAATTAAGGTCGTTCAAAGTGATAATGGAACTGAGTTTAATTGTTTGATTGATTATTGTAATGCAATAGGAATTTTGTTTCAAACTTCATATGTGGGTACTCCACAAAAAAATGGGAGAGTTGAAAGGAAACATAAACATATTTTGAATGTGGGTAGGGCATTACGCTTTCAAGCAAATTTGCCTATTTATTTTTAGGGTGAGTGTGTTCTTGCTGCCGCTCATTTAGTTAATCGTACACCATCTTCCATGTTACAAAATAAAACATCTTTTGCGATACTTTTTGGTAACCATCCTTTTTTGGTGCTATTCGAACCTTTGGGTGCTTGTGTTCTGCTCATAATCAAAAGACTAAGGGAGATAAATTTTCAAGTCGGAGTCAAAAGTGTATTTTTTTGGGATATCCGTTCAGTAAGAAGGGGTGAAAATTATTTGATCTTGATACAAAGGAATTTTTCGTGTCTAGAGATGTGAAATTTGTAGAGGAGGTGTTCCCATTTGGGTGCTCGGAAGATGTTAATATAATATCTAGTGAGAATAATGATCATGATATTCATCAAGATTTTACTGAAGTAATTTATGAAGATGATGATGTTGATCTTTTGATTAATGATAATGGGTATAATGCTCAAAATCACATGGACGAAGTTCAAATTTACGCATAGGCCATTGTTCCAGAACCAGCGACCGCTGGGCCGGAATAGTGACACACTACGCACATTGATGATCAGTCTTTAGATGGGTCTACTGGGTTTGCGCATGGTTCTGCTTCGGATCAGTCTACTAGTCCGCCGGAAATGGGTCGTGGTCTTCGGGAAAAGTTCTCAAATGTTCTGTATCGAGATTTTGTGACACATACGGCTTTTGTTAATGGTCCATCTTCTAATTCTCCTCCTTTCAATCACTCCTCAGGTACTCCTTATCCTCTATCACATTACATAAATTGTGATAATTTTTCTGTAAATTATAAGAGATTTGTTGCAGCTATAATTAAGGGTAAGGACCCTAAATCATTTAAAGAAGCCATGAAATCCGATGAGTGGTGCCGTTCCATGAAGGATGAGATACGGGCTCTAGAAGACAACGACACATGGACCTTAGAGCATCTTCCTTCGGGGAAATGTGCTCTTGGTAGTCAATGGGTGTACAAGACCAAATATTTGTCAAATGGAGATGTTGAGCGCCTCAAATCTAGATTAGCAGTGTTGGGTAATCACCAACAAGAAGGAATTGACTACAACGAAACTTTTGCTCCTGTTGCCAAAATGACTACAGTTCGTGCTTTTCTAGCCATAGCGGCATCCAAAAATTGGAAACTACATCAAATGGATGTTCATAATGCATTCCTAATGGTGATCTTGATGAAGAGGTATGCATAAAATTACCTCCCGGGTTCGAGAGTTCGGGTCAAAATTTGGTGTGTCGGTTACGTAAGTCATTGTATGGCTTAAAGCAAGCTCCCAGATGTTGGTTTGCAAAATTGGTGTCGGCTTTGAAAGGGTATGGCTTTCTTCAGTCTTGTTCAGATTATTCTCCTTTTACATTTACTAAAGGCGGTGTTCAGATTAATGTCTTAGTTTATGTTGATGATCTTGTTATTTCTGGGAATGATTCCACTGCGCTTACCATATTCCAAGCTTATCTTAGTGTTTATTTTAAAATGAAAGATCTTGGAAATCTCAAATATTTTTTTAAGATTGAGGTCGCCCATAGTTCATCAGACTTGTTTTTATGTCAGCGCAAATATACTTTAGATATTACTTCTGAAGCAGGCTTATTAGAGCCAAAACCGATTGGGTTTCCTATAGAACAAAATCATAAGGTAGGTCTTGCAACTGGAGAGTTTCTAACAGATCTTGAATCATACCGACGACTTATGGGTCATTTGATTTATCTTGCAGTTACTCGACCGGACCTGGCTTATTCATATTTTGTCTCAACTTATGCAAGCACCTCGAATTGAACATTGGGAAGCAGCTCTCCGGGTTGTGCGTTATTTGAAAGGGACTCCGGGTCAGGGTATTTGGCTCCGTGCTGACAGTGAGTTGACCTTGGAAGGATGGTGTGATTCGAATTGGGCGGCTTGTCCTCTTACTCGTCACTCATTGACAGGTTGGATTGTGTTTCTTGGCCAATCTCCTATTTCTTAGAAGACAACGAAACAACATACGGTATCTCGGTCTTTCATGGAAGCTGAATATAGGTCTATGGCTGCAATTACCTGCGAATTGAAGTGACTAAAAGGGTTGTTGTTGAGTTTGGGTGTGCATCATACTAAAGCTATTAAATTATTTTGTGATAGTGAATCGGCGTTACATATAGCAAAAAATCATGTTTTTCAAGAGAGGACGAAACACATCGAAGTTGATTGTCACTTTATTCATGATGCGATCAATGAAGGTTTGATATCTCCTACTCATGTCTCGACATCGTCACAGTTGGCGGACATATTTATAAAGGCTCTTGGTAAGGCTCAATTTGATTTTCTTCTCTCCAAGTTGGGCATTTTTGAATCTCATGCTCCAACTTGAGGGGGGGTATTGAGATATATTTAGAATATATGATTAAGATATTATGATATATTTAGAATATATGATTAGATGTTATGAGTGGTATGTAATATGGGATATATCTTCAGAAGATTTCCTGCTGTTTCCGCAATATATGATTAGATGTTATGAATGGTATGTAATAGGGGATATATTTTCGGAAGATTTCCTGTTGTTTCCGTAATTCTAGAGTTACCATAAGATAGAGTTTTTGGTATGTATTATAAATATGGATGTTGGTGATTAATAAGGATTCAAACTGAGTTTTACCAATTCTTCATTACTAGTTGCAATGAACAAGTTCATAAATATTTTTTACTTTATATTTAGGGTAGCTAGCCAATAAGGATCACGGCAACATGAAGCTTACTTTTTTTCCTTGTTCATGTGGATGGAACCTTGTCGAATAATGCAAAAATAATGCAAGCAAAGAATTTTTTTTACCCTGCTCTCACTGTTCTTCAAATATTCAGACAGATATCACAAAATATTACTTTCTTATTTAAACTCTCCTCGTTTATTCTCATACATACAATAGTAATTGAAGTTCATGCATCTTTATTGATATATCATTTTAGATGAGAATCAACTGAATTTTTCCTAATAGTAGTCAATACCAGTCAATCAATGCTTGTCTCGGAAGAGGTGATAACTTCTTTTCTGACTTGCCTTAAGCATAAGTCTCGGAAGAGGCTTATACAATTTTGTACACACTTTTTTCGAAGTGTGAAAAAGACACTTTTCTCTGGTTGGCGGAAATCAGTAGGTCCCATATGAGACCCCCGATTTCCACCAATCAGACCGAAGTGTTATGTTCACACTTAAAATATAGTGTGAACATTGATCTCGGAAGAGAGGAGAACTTTGAAGATTCAAAGAGGTCCCATCAAAAGGTGTATAATAAATAATGCAAGTAGTCCCATCAAAGGCATGCATTCTGAAGCTCGGGTCTAGTGTGTGTCCAAGAACAGGTTGAGACCAAGAGGTATGTGTGCCTGAAGTCTATGTTTTAATGATCTGTAGCGCATTGTAATTCTCAGTTGTAGAAGATATCCACAATGTAAATTTAAGAATGTAAATTGGGTGAAAAAACTTGAATGATACCAACTTGAATTTGCTTCATAAACAATGCACGGCACAAACAAACAACACCCATAAACACTAAGCATGCAATACTGGGCAAAACGGATTAAGAGTGGACATGGAAAACTCCTCGAAATTGTATTTAGGCCATGTCAGAATAACACAAAGTCGCAATTAAAATACTATGAAGTGAAGTTCCTTTTTTAATAGTGAATGTTCATTCTTTTGCTTAGAATCTAATATAAATATAAAATGAGTCATGGTATAACCTTAATTAAAATTATTCAGCAAACATTTTCAAATTTTGTAAGTAATTAGTTAGGTGAATTCTCCTTATGTACACTTACTTAACAAGTGTAGTTTGGAAGAATTAGTGGGTCCATTAGCTATGAATTTATTTAAAAAAGCAAATTAAGATTGTAGACATGATATATATCCAAGGCTTCAAGAATAAGATATAAGGAATAGGAAGTTGTTCACATTTAATTTTTGAGCTATAATCTGCCGCTAAATGGCTGCAATGAGTGGGCAATAGGACTTGACTGAACCCGTGAGGCTGGATTGCAGTGTGAATAGTCGAGCGTAACATACAGAATTGGTTGACTGGAAGCAACTGAAGTGATGAAGTGATGTTTGCTTCAGTATATGTGCAACCTTGAAACTTTAATATATGCTGTTACAATCAGTATTGCTGATGGCGCAAGCTCGGACTAAACCAGATTTGATTATGAAGTTGAATAGTAGTGCTGATACAGAATGATATAGAGTCAAGTGTTTTTAGGTTTGAAACTGAGGCATGAAGTATAATTTGCTTAAAAAAAGGAGAGGTGCATTCAGAAACTCTGATGACAGAACTGAAATTACATTTATAAATGTCTGAGCAAAGCTATGGGCAGACAGAACAAGAGAACAACAAAAATGCATGACTGAAAAAACTGCAATTGCACGTGTTGGGTGAACAAGTATGGCAGAGCTGATAGTTTGAAGATGCAACAATCGGAGAACTTGAGTGAAGAGAATGGTATAAATGATCTATGCCCCAATGAATCCGGTCTGCAGCATGAGCAAGCAGAAAGGGAGTTGCATTTCAGTGCAGTGCTAATCCCGTTACTACATTTTTCTTCACTTCAGCTTAAGCTTGGAGCAATAAGAAAGCCACTTCGGTGCATTTCAGTCCATATTATAGCAAGCATCTTAATTTACATACGCCATGGTGGGACGCGCTCCGATTTTGATCAGTTAAGTTTCTTCGCATTTCTGGTCATTTCTTATTTAGTAACTGTCCCGCCATTTTGAGAAGCAATGTTATCAACCATAAGCTCTAAATTTTCTGGTTTCTCGCCTTCTCATCAACTTTTCCTTCATGCTCCTTAACCATGTAATATTACTGTATATGTGTTTTCTTCTTACATGTTGCACATCAAGAATTCATATAACTTCACAAGTTTATTCTTCTTTGCAAACCCATATGAAGATTGTGTTTCATGGCTTTGAAAAGTTTGTTAACTAGGCAAATAAACAATAATTAAATTTATTTTAAAAAACCCTAAGTGTATATAAAAAATAACTAATTAAACTAGATTAAAAAAGAATTAACTATGTCTGATTTTTTTTACTAAATTGGCTATTTATAAAATTTAAATGAATTAAAAATTAACAAATATAACCAAGTTTATTGAAAGTTTAGTATGTTTATAAAAATAACTAAGTGTATAAAAATTAACTAAATTTTTAAAAAATTAACCAAGTTTATACAATTGATTAAGTTAACTAAGTTTCATAAAAATTAAATAAATTAATAAAAATTAGATTAATTAGCAAACAATTTTTAAGGAATAAAAAATTAAATATTCATTTGAAGATTGCCTCTATAACATTAGCGTGTACAAAGCAAATGCAAACAACTAGCCAACCACACTTCCAAGTTATTCAAGAGTCAAAGTACCCCGACTATAAATCAAACTATTTGAGAAACCCGTATAATGGTCTGATAATGAATACAACAATATCATCGTCTTTTTCACTTCCTTAATCTACAAGTCTACCACCTTCATTTTCATTAGCAAATCATCAAATAAATTCAAATGCGCCATTAGTGAAGTACCCTCCTTCATTTTATAGATGAAGAACGTTCGCAACAGGGTCAAATGAATAGTTAGTGATTTCTTCATATACAACTCTTCCAACTTGTCCCAAATAACTTTAACGGTAGTCTCACCACTAATTTTGGAGATAACATTCTCTCCCATAGCAAGTTGAAGTGTAGTGAATGCCCACTTGTTCATTTCCACTCTTCCAATATCTGTGATATCCATCGACAACAAATGTGTATCGAACATTACCCGGTGCACTCGATTCCGCCTATGAACCGCTTTCATCTTCCATTGTCAATTTTCAAAATCATTATCATCATTCCACTTGTCTATAACCAACTATGATCCCGTAGCCACATACGATCCACGTACATACGATGCTACACTACTTGGACTAACCATTGAGTACTACATGAGGTATCATCTGATTCTGACATCTCCACAACCACCTACCAACACCAAGGCTCTGATACCAAATATTGTGAGAATTCCAACTCGAGACCAGTCAAATCAAAACTCCAAAGCACAGTGGAAAACGAGATCGTGATAAGAAGTGCAAAAAACTAGCAATCAATATCTCATTCCAAATTTCAATCTAATCCAAGACCAATCGCAGTCACCAAACAAGCAATAGAAAACCAAAACAACAATGATAAAATAAATCACATACCGATTTATAGTCGTTCTACTAACGTCTTGTTAGTGTACATCCACTTTAAGAGAGAGCCTTTATTAATATAAGTGAGAAGCGTACAAGAGATTCATTACAATAATCAATATTTAAATAGAATAGATTTGTGAAGAAGAAAACTAGATTTTCCTAAACGCTGGTAAATGGAGGGTAAAACCCTTGATCAAACCGTTGCAGCGATTCTCTGAATCTGAAAATAGCTTATATATGGACAAATCCTTCCTTGGAAAATACTTGAAATGCCCCTTGAAGGTTCACAAATCTCACAAAACTGCTCGAGCCGAAAATAGACTGAAAGTCGTCGCAGACGTCTGTCACATTCTCTAAAACCACGACAGATGTATGTCCCAAGCCTTGAATTTAAAATCCTTCTATCACATACGTCTGTCTTGAAGCTAATTTTCGAACATAAAAGTTTGCCTCTTTTTAACATTCAGAATTTTCTTTCAATTGATTTAAGTAAAAGAATCATGCTTCTTGTTAACTCGCCTTTTTACAAGGCCACGGACAGGCGGAGTTGACTAAAACAACTTCACGGCTATCGAGGCTGAAATATGATGGATTCGGTATAAATGGATGATGGTCACTTGGATAGATGATAGGTCGTTCGGTCGGAACGACGTGGTTCGAAGTGTTTGGGGTTCGACCTTGTGGTTTGGCCATTCGGCATGGCAATATCCGGTGGAGGTATGGAAGTTCAGGAAGGTCGTTTGATTGTGGCTCGACATTATCGCTCGACATTGTCGCTCGGCTTTGGACATCGCTCAGCATTGGGCCTCGCTCGGCATTGGACATCATTCGGCATGTTGAGTCGTTCGGCGTGATGAGTCGTTAGGCGTGATGGGTTGTTCGACATGATGGATCATTCGGCGTGATCGGTCGTTCGGCATGTTGGGTCGTTCTATGTGATGAGTTGTTCGGCATGATGGGTCGTTCGGCATGATGGATCATTCGACGTGATGGGTCGTTCGGCACCAGGTGTGGCTCGGATTGGGGAAAGGCGGGTGTGGCTCGGCATTGTGCTTCGACGTAGACCGTTCGGCCTTGATGGGCACGGGTTATTCAAAGAGCCCAACAACTGCCTGGACATGTCTATAAATACAGCGTATAGGGGTTCAGAAAAGGGATCTTCTCTTCTGCTCTCTGACTTTCTATTTTCTAAGACTAAGTCTAGTTTACCATTTGGTAATTGTAATCAATTATTACGGCAATAAAAAGGAAATTACAGGAGTGGATGTAGGTCGGAGTTAGCCGAACCATTATAAATCCTATGTCTTTACTGCTTTCATTTTAATATTCTTCATGTTTATATTCTCTACATACACTCTATCTATTATCCGTGACTGTTAGTCGGTGCTTTCATTTATATTTGGGTGTTAGTGACCAATTTTGGTGCTAACATTTTGGTGCTTTCACTGAGAGGGCAAGCGCTCAGGGATTTTGGAGCTAGAAACTTGGATTCTAAGGAGCAATGGCTAGACCATCAGCAAGGAAGCAAGTGATAGAAAGGAGTAATCGGGAGGAAAATCAAGAGGCTTCCTCTGGAGCTGGAGCAGGTCAAGCATCTATTTACATCACTAGAGATGAGATGGACGCGATGTTGAAAAGACAAGAGGATATGATGCAAGCTCTTCTCAGATAATATGCACAAGCAGGAAATGCGGGAGCTCAGATCCGTGGAGCTGGATCAGAAGCGCTCAACCAGCAAGCAGAGGGAATGGCCCAGCAGGGGGTAGCCCCCAATTAGCAGATGGCTAGTAATCTAGATGGACCTAGACTCGGGGACATACCACCAGGAAATGTTGGACCAATCCATGGAGGGATACTAGATGACGCTGTGCAACCCAACACCAACAGGAGTGCAGGAGTACGAGGTGAGGAGAATGTTCCTGAATTTCCTCACGAACTCGGGGGCAGACCAGAGGCAACGAACAAGGATTACAGCTTGGCTATAACGATAGATTAGAGGAAATGGTCAGACGGGCTATGAGAGGTGGATTGGTAAATAGAGATTTATAGAATGTGAATAGGAGTCCCTTTACTCCTATAATCAGGTAAGGTAGGAATCAACCTGACTTTAAGCTACCAATGTTGGATATGTATGATGGGAGAACAGATCCCACCATTCACCTGACAAGGTACATGAGGAATATGGAGGTACCGACGGCATCAGACAAGGTCTGGCTCGATGCTTTCCATTGTTTTTGACGGATATTGCGGCTATGTGATTCAGACAGCCGGAGAGTGGTTCTATCGACACATGGATGGAGCTGATTGAAAATTTTATGAGGCAGATTCGGGTCCGTATAATCAGACCCAAGAACGCAATGACCTTGACCTCGATGAAGCAATGGAAGGGAGAGTCACTTAGGAACTTCTTAACTAGATTTTGACACAGCAGTAGCCTTAGTGGATCGACCCGATCCATCAATGGTTTTGATGGTAGCGGTCTCAAGAATCGTAGATAATTCGGATTTCAAGATATCATTGGAACGAGACCCACCGAAGGACCTTGGAGAGTTTTACCACGAGGCGGAAAGGTTCCTGAGACAAGAAGACTCGCAGGTTGAGAGAGAGGGGAGAGAGGCTGAGACTTATGCAGTGAAGGGTGGAGGTCCATCCTGGGAGGATCCGAGTAAAGACGATAAAGGAAAAAGAAGAACAAATGGCAACGGTGGCACTTCGAAAAAACCTCGGAGGGAGTCAAAGTTTTCTTCTTACACAGATTTAACAAAGACTCTAGAAAAGATTTACTTGGACACTCGAGGACGACTCCAATATCAAAGGCCGGCAAAGAGAGAGCCTTCCGAATACGTGAAAGCATCAGGAAAGCATTGCCTATTCCATGAGCTGGATGGGCACAACACAAACGACTGCATGCATTTGAGGTGTGACGACCCAGGATTTTGAACATTTGAAATGGAATATTTAATTGATTTTAAATATTTGAAGGTAAGTTTAACTTAAATTTCAAATATAAATATGAATTTGGCAATTAAATTATGAATTTAATTTATTAATGATGGGTAAAAATTTGAATTTTCAATTTTAAGCTTGTTAAAAATAATTTGTTGGCTTAGAAATTTATATTGATAATACTAAGGTTAATGGAAGCTTCAAAATTTGATTTGGAAATACTTTTCTCAATGAAATTATATCGTTTAAAGCAATGTTTAAAAATAGCCTTCTGAGGCACAATCTCGGAATTCAACGAAACCAGTTCCATTCGATCTTGTATTATTATCGGATTTCAAATTTCGTAGTGATTGGAGTTGCTGTGTGAGCGTACGATATTTAAACGCGTTGAAAATTTAATCGAAATTTGAACTGATAACTGGGTTCAAAAAAACTATCTTCTCCATACGATCAAATTAGGACTCGGAATCTTTTCCATCATGTTCAGAATAGGGGTATAACAATAGAAATGCCTAGCAGCATGCTTCGATAGGAGGTCAAGATTTTTAGTTGCGTAATCTGTGACGATTTAAACTTAATTTGAATATAACTTATGTTGACTAGTCAAATTCATTTCATATCAACGCTTTTTCACTTCTTTTTCGAGACACCGCAGCTGGCATCATGATGAAGTACATACCTCGATTACCTCGATTCACGACTCACGACTCACCACTTCAGCCACGACCGCGACTCACGACTCAACAAACTCCACGACCCAGCTTCACACAATAAGTCGCGGCCGACTTAGCATCCACCCTACTGCGACTCACATCTCCACTTCCATCTCCCCTTTAAATCAAAACCGTGACCACGACATATCCCCACCGCGACCCAAAACCTATCCACCTCCGCGACCTACGAAACACCCCAAATTCCCTCTCGCGGCCTCACCCTACATCGGCTCCAAGAATTGAGTCACGAACGACCTAATTTGTGTGTCGCGAGCGACCTACCTTCAGTATCCTTGAGTCGCTGAATGTGACGACCGCCCATGACTCCCGCACTAAAACAAGAGGAAAGTGCGCTAAAAGGTGTGCCAGGTAGCCATGGACGATAGTCAGGGTAAATTAAAATCGCAGAATCTCTATCGCAACTCACAGCGCATGGATAAAATACAATAGAGAAATATATAGTGAAGCCTCATAACAGAAAATCATCATATAACATCATAACAGTTTTATACAATCATCCACACAAACCCATACATGAAAGCCTCACTACAAATCACTCAACCAAATACAGCAGCGGATACCCAGTACATATAAGAAAATAATATGCATAGCCTCCTGCTCGTCTTCGTCATCATCAGCGGAAAACTCTAAGCACAGCACCTGCCACCTGCTACCTAGTCTGCCCATCCCAAACATGGATGAACAGCCCAAGGTAATAAGAGGAGACATAAAACCTTGAGTCAGACAAAGTCTTAGTGAGCAGTAAATCAACTATCAAACATACCAAAAGAGCATAAAGGATAAAAGGAATAGGAACCAAACCATCCCACTCCACCTCTTTCTACAGTGATAGCCCCAGACATACACTAAGGAGAAGCAAGCATAACAACATAGACAATTAAGGTAAAGCGAATACCACTCGAGTCAAGGACGATGTTTTCCAAATACAAACCCCCAAGGCCTAAACCAAGATCAGATAAGCACCCAGAAAACACCGCTCTTGAAGCCGAATGATAATACAACCAAACATCCATGACTCTGGCTATCACTGTTATCCTTGCCTCGATTTCACCGTTAGTTGAATGACCATCTGTCAAGGGCTAATGGTAACCCCGGTTCTAACCATAACTCCGCACACTGCCTTGTGCCTAGGACTTATCTACTTTGCCCAGAGTACTCAACTACCTACCTGTAGTCTTTTGGGTGTCCCGACTACCTACCTGTAGTCGTTATGGGCGCCCCATGTACTCTTGCTTTTGAGCATGCTAGAACCTTCAACAACGACGATATCCAAGCCTCCTAGCCATCCTTCTTGACGACTATCCTCATACAAGCTCAAGCTACCTCTTGAACAATCCATTATCAACCAACTTGAACTACTCTTCAAGTTATCAACATGCTTGGAATGATCCCTGCTTGGATTAAGCCAAGACTCACATCATACTTCGCTTCATCGCATCAAAGCAAAGTCTCAACTCAACAACATGGCTTGCCTCATCAAATCATGGCAAAGTCCCATCTCAACATCATCCAATCTATACATATGAGCTTCAACATCCGCTACATATGCCTTAAGCAGCTTTCACCATTCAAGAGCCTTCTTCCATAGCTTTTGAATCCTCTTTCATCATCTTGTTCCAAATCAACTACTAGCTAACTTGGAAACAATCAAATCAATCATACATTCAAATAATCAATCATTCAAACAAGATCTATTAAGCAATTTAAGCAATATCAACTATAATGGGAATTTCGTAAATAAACGAGCAAAAGTCCAACATATGTGAAATCATGGTTTTTAGCATAGATCTATCAAATATAAAACATGGGTTTTGTCTCTAATACTTGTTAAACAAATATGCATAGGTAAACATCTTCAAAAATGATGGATCTACATGCAGACTTAAGGACAATGCGAGAAAATGCTATTTCAAACACATAAACTAGCTACCAATCCACTACACTCCTTTGGGTCCGCGTGAGAGATAACTACCACTCACCAAATCACCAAAACAACCTAAAATCAATCAACTTCAGATCTGGACAGCAAGGACTTGAGCTTGATCCGGAGAAATTTCACTTGAAACGGTGAAATCTAGCTTCTTCGGATGAAAATCTTCAACTTTGGCTCTTGATCTTTGATCTTGATCTTCAATCTTGGATGGATGTTAGAACTAGATTGGAATGGAGAAAAGGAGATGAAGAAATGTTGTAGTCGAGCTCTCAAAATGGCAGCACTTCGTCGCTTCGAAAACCGGTGCCAAAAAGTGAGCCAAAGTCCACTATTTATAGGCTGAAACCCCCATGTCTCGGCCGTCCTAAGTCGCCGCCGACCCAACTCCTGAGTCGTCCCCGACTCATCCCCTTGCCGACTCAACACAGCCGACTCACTATGAGTCGTTCACGACTCATTGCTTTGCCGACCTAATACAAGCCACTCTCATGACTCAACAAACCAGGCCGACCTACGACTTAATACTAGAGCCGACCTAACACTCCAAATCCTAAGTCGTCCGACGACTCAACATCCCATACGACTCAACTGTGATACCGACTCACCCACCAAGCCGACTTATCCTAGACACGTCCCAACCAACCTTTGCCGACTCAACATGAGTCGGTCACGGCTTAACCAATGTCCACCATCTCCATATTGGGTGCCGACCTAACCTCCTACCGACCCAATGCCTCAACATATACTGCCGACTTACTTCCTACCGACCTAAGATCCCAACGACTCAACACTAAGTCGGCCCACCGACCTAACTCCTAGCCGACTCAACTACGATGCCGACACACATAAGTCTTAAGCCACTAACGACTCATCCTCCTGCCGATCCAAGCCCTATTCCTTGAGTCGGTCCAAACCTTAACTCGGCAACACCCTTAGGTCGGTCAACCTGCTAACTCGGTCAAGACTCAATCCTTTTAACACATTGACTCGCTAATTCTCATAACTCGGCCACTAGTTATCTCGGCAACAAGTTAACCCTTCAACTCCTTAGGTCGTAGCATACTAACTCGCTAACCCCTATGAGTCGGTCACGACTCAAGCCTTAACTCGACCATGCCCATGAGTCGGTCACGACTCATCACTAAACACACGAGTTAACTTTCTAAACGACTCAGGCTAGAGACAACACAACAACACTAACGACCTGCAAATACTACGATTTATCGACACGTAAAATACGGGTCGTTACATTCTCTCCCCCTTAGGAATTTCGCCCCCGAAATTCCAAGCAAACAACAGCAATCAAAGATATTCCGCATGCCTACCATCCATAGCAATCAACAAACCATGCATCCAATTCTAACCTAGCATGCAGAATTCTAAGACTTAGAACAAGCTACAAATTCATGAGATGTCACGACACTTTAGGGCCATACCTCGAAGAGTCCGGGATGAGCTGCCTTCATCCTCTCTTCCTCCTCCCATGTACAGTCGTTAACATCGTCACTCCATTGTACCTTGAGCAACGTAATCGTCTTCCTCCTAAGCTGTTTCGTATCGGTTTCAACAATACGAAGCGGCTTACGAGGTCTCGAAACAACTGGATCAACCTCCAAGTCTTCACAGCTATCAGCAGAAACCACCGTAGTTGGGTCGTGCACATACTTCCGTAGATAAGATACATGAAAAACACTGTGCACACCCGCCATCTTTTCCGGTAACTCCAATCTATAAGCGAGCTTTCCAATACGCTCGATAATCGGGAATGGCCCAACAAATCTCGGAGTTAACTTTCCTTTCTTCCCGAATCTAATGACACTCTTCAGAGGAGAAATCTTCACAAAAACCATATCACCTACGTCGAATTCCAAATCCTTACGACGATTATCGGCATAACTTTTCTGACGATCTTGGGCTGCCTTCATTCGTTGTCGAATGATCTCTATACAATCCGTAGTTTGACGAATCATCTCTGGCCCAAGTATCAGCTTTTCTCCAGTTTCCAACCAACATGTCGGGGAGTTACACGGTCTTCCGTACAAGGCTTCATATGGTGCCATACCAATGCTAGACTGATAACTGTTGTTATAAGCAAACTCCACCAAATGAAGGTGATCTTCCCATGATCCTCCGAAGTCCAAAACACATGCTCTAAGAAGATCTTCCAAAACTCGGTTGACTCTCTCAGTCTGACCATCTGTTTGAGGGTGATAAGCTGTACTCAAACACAACTCAGTTCCCAAAACTTCCTGGAAGCTCTTCCAAAATCTACTAGTGAACAATGGATCTCGATCGCTCACTATACTCTTCGGAACACCATGGAAACGAACTATCCACTTCACATATAATTCAGCCAACTTCGATGCAGTCCTAGTCGATCGAACAGGAATGAACCTTGCACTCTTGGTCAAACGATCTACTATGACCCAAATCCCTTCATTCCCTGCTCTTGTCCTAGGTAGACCATCGATAAAGTCCATCGACACTTGCTCCCACTTCCATGTAGGAACCTCTAATGGCTGAAGCAATCCACTGGGCTTCTTCTGCTCAGCTTTCACCAACTGGCAGTTCATGCACCTGGAAATAAAATTTCCAACATCTTTCTTCATACTTTCCCAGTAGTAAGCTCTCTTCATATCCCGATACATCTTATTTCCACCTGGATGAATTGTCAACTTCGAGTGATGACTTTCCCTCAGAACTTCATCTCTCAATCCATCTATATCGGGAACAACCAATCGTCCTTGCTTTCGAAGCCAACCCTCTCGATCGACCTCGAATCCCTTATCCTTCTCCGGGTCCAATCCGGATTCCAAATCACAGATAATCTTGACAAGCTTATCATCTCCCTTTTGGCTCTCGCCAACCCTTTCCACAAGAGTAGGCCTTATCGATAAGTTTGCCAACATCTTAGGTTCCAATTCACATCTAGGCCTGAAGTCAAATCCAGCCAAATACTCAAGACTCTTCCATTCCGAAAACATGGCTCCTAATCCTGCATGTCTTCGACTTAACGCATCTGCCACTGCGTTACCTTTTCCCGGAGTATAGGCTATACCAAAATCATAAGATGCTAGGAACTCTATCCATCGTTGCTGTCGAAGATTTAAATCCTTTTGGGAGAACAGATACTTCAACGACTTATGATCTGTAAACAGCTCGAATCTAACTCCCAATAGGTAATGTCTCCACATCTTCAAAGCAAACACAATCGCCGCTAACTCCAAATCATGAGTCGGATAATTCCTTTCATGCGGCTTCAGTTGTCGACTTGCATACGCAACAACTTTATCCTTCTGCATTAGCACCGCTCCTAGTCCAGTGCCACATGCATCGGTGTAAACCACCATCTCATCATTCCCACTTGGAATAGTCAAAACAGGAGCACTCGTCAATCGCTCTTTCAGGATTACAAAAGCTTGCTCACACTTATCATCCCATTTGAACACTTGGTTCTTTTTCGTCAATCCTGTCAACGGTGCAGCTATCTTGGAAAAGTCTTTGATAAACCGACGATAATATCCTGCTAATCCAAGAAAACTTCTCACATCAGATGCATTCTTAGGTCTAACCCAATCCTGGATCACTGCCACCTTAGCGGGGTCAACCGCTATTCCATTTCCAGAGATAACATGGCCTAAGAACCTCACTTCACTCTTCCAGAAGTGACACTTCGAAAACTTAGCCTTCAGCTGATGTTTCCGCAAAATTTCCAAAACAATCCTCAAGTGCGTCTTGTGCTCTCCCTCAGTTCTGGAATAAATCAGAATATCATCCACGAACACAAGCACGAACTTATTCAACTGATCTCTGAACACTCTATTCATAAGATCCACAAAATATGCTGGCGCGTTAGTCAATCCAAACGGCATTACCAGCCACTCATAAAACCCGGATGGTGTCCTGAAAGCAGTCTTCGGCACACTATCCTTTGCCACTCTCAACTGGTGAAATCCCGTTGCCAAATCCATCTGAGAAAACACCTTAGCCTCGTGAAGCTGATCAAACAAGTCATCTATTCTCGGCAATGGATACTTGTTCTTCTTAGTCACCTTATTCAGCTCACGATAATCAACACACAACCTCAACGATCCATCCGTTTTGGTTGCGAACACAACTGGCGCACCCCATTCGGACACACTTCTCCGAATGAATCCTTTCTGCAAAAGGTCATCAACTTGCACCTTCAGCTCTTGCTGCTCCCTCGGTGCCATCCGCCTAAGAGGCATCACAACAGGTCTGGCTCCCTCAACTAGATCGATACGAAACTCGATCTCCCTATGCGGCGGCAACCCTTTGACTTCCTCAAAGACATCCTCAAATCCATTCACTATTGGCATCGATGACAGTCCATCCCGTGGAACAACCAGCGAATACATGAAGCTCATGAAGACGCCTTCTTCATGCTTACATCGTATCACAACCTTTCGCCCCTCCACATTCCCGACTGTCACCTCCAATCTCTCACAATCAATCCTTGCCGCATACTTCCTAAGCCAGTCCATACCCAAAATAATTCCGAACCCCGCAAAGTTCAGAACAAAGCAATCACAAACAAACGAGCAATCATGACTCGACACAACTAGACCATGGCATATCATACACAAACATGACGAACCCCCGACCGGATTAGTCACAACCAATGGCCTATCAACAATATCCGGTTTCAAACCTAACCGGCCTACCAAATCATCACAAACAAAAGAATGCGACGCTCCAGTATCAAACAACACTCTAACTGGAACACCACAGATAGAAAGAGTACCTTGAACCACCACACTCTTCCCCTTTTCTTCAGCAGTCGGAGCTTTTGAAGACGACGGCACAACTCCCAAAGCATAGGCTTGCACAATCTGCCTATCTTTCCTCGGCTCTGGGCAATCCTTCTTGATATGTCCCAGCTTATCACAGTTATAACACTTTCCCGGCACTTTGGGATTCTTACAATCTTTGTAAAGATGGCCCTTCTTGGCAGTTATAACAAGTCACTTCGCCTTTCGGCTTCTTCTGGCCATCCTTACCCTTCTGCTGCTGCTGCTTCCTCCTCTTATTGCCATTCTGGTGTGGTTTAGATCCTTCCCTGGTTACAGCAACAACAGAACTTTCCTTAGGAAACAAACTCTCATGCCTAAGGGCTTTTTCCACAAGCTTCTCAAACGGATCGTCCAGATGATCCACCAACTGCCTCCCAAGATAAGCATCCAGACCAGTCACAAACTTTTCATTCTTCTGGTAGGGAGAATCAATATACGATCTGGCATACTTGGACAAAGCTTCAAACTCAGAAATATACTCAAGAACAGGTCTCCCCCCTTGCTTGAGCTCTACAAACTTCTTAAACAAGACAGATTTCTGAGAAGTAGAGATGAACTTAGCTTCAAATCTAACTTGGAATTGCTCCCAAGTAATCTCTTCTTCTGGGGTATCTATAGTGATAGAATTCCACCAATCCGCAGCTCTTCCCTGAAGCTGCCTCGATGCAAGCTTCCTCTTAGTTGCATCCTCAATCCCTAAGTCACCAAAGATCCTTCGACATGCATCAATCCATCTCTGCACCTCAATAGTCGACTCCGTCCCCAAGAAAGCTTTTCCTCCAAGAGCAGTATAATCCTTGCAAAGCTTGGCAAAATCCACCGGTCTCGGAGCTTGGACTTGAACTCCCACATCCACAGATGATCCTGAAGCTGGTATTCTCCTCATGATTGAAGTCATCATGGCCTCAAACATAGGAGCATAATCAACAGCTTCCCTAGGATCACGGCTACCCCTCGCAGCTTGTCTCTCACTTCGACTCATCCTTAATATCTGTAAATAAGAATGATTAGAACACCTTAAGAAACAACTGCATAAGGAGTTCAAACCCTTCTAAACTACTATATTATATATAGTAATCATCCATCAAATTACAATTACGTCTCTCTTACGTAGTTACATCAGCGAGCGTTGGCTAAAATCGATTAACCAAAGCTCTGATACCAAATGTGACGACCGCCCATGACTCCCGCACTAATACAAGTAAATAATGCGCTAAAAGGTGTGCCAGGTAGCCATGGACGATAGTCAGGGTAAATTAAAATCGCAGAATCTCTATCGCAACTCACAGCGCATGGATAAAATACAATAGAGAAATATATAGTGAAGCCTCATAACAGAAAATCATCATATAACATCATAACAGTTTTATACAATCATCCACACAAACCCATACATGAAAGCCTCACTACAAATCACTCAACCAAATACAGCAGCGGATACCCAGTACATATAAGAAAATAATATGCATAGCCTCCTGCTCGTCTTCGTCATCATCAGCGGAAAACTCTAAGCACAGCACCTGCCACCTGCTACCTAGTCTGCCCATCCCAAACATGGATGAACAGCCCAAGGTAATAAGAGGAGACATAAAACCTTGAGTCAGACAAAGTCTTAGTGAGCAGTAAATCAACTATCAAACATACCAAAAGAGCATAAAGGATAAAAGGAATAGGAACCAAACCATCCCACTCCACCTCTTTCTACAGTGATAGCCCCAGACATACACTAAGGAGAAGCAAGCATAACAACATAGACAATTAAGGTAAAGCGAATACCACTCGAGTCAAGGACGATGTTTTCCAAATACAAACCCCCAAGGCCTAAACCAAGATCAGATAAGCACCCAGAAAACACCGCTCTTGAAGCCGAATGATAATACAACCAAACATCCATGACTCTGGCTATCACTGTTATCCTTGCCTCGATTTCACCGTTAGTTGAATGACCATCTGTCAAGGGCTAATGGTAACCCCGGTTCTAACCATAACTCCGCACACTGCCTTGTGCCTAGGACTTATCTACTTTGCCCAGAGTACTCAACTACCTACCTGTAGTCTTTTGGGTGTCCCGACTACCTACCTGTAGTCGTTATGGGCGCCCCATGTACTCTTGCTTTTGAGCATGCTAGAACCTTCAACAACGACGATATCCAAGCCTCCTAGCCATCCTTCTTGACGACTATCCTCATACAAGCTCAAGCTACCTCTTGAACAATCCATTATCAACCAACTTGAACTACTCTTCAAGTTATCAACATGCTTGGAATGATCCCTGCTTGGATTAAGCCAAGACTCACATCATACTTCGCTTCATCGCATCAAAGCAAAGTCTCAACTCAACAACATGGCTTGCCTCATCAAATCATGGCAAAGTCCCATCTCAACATCATCCAATCTATACATATGAGCTTCAACATCCGCTACATATGCCTTAAGCAGCTTTCACCATTCAAGAGCCTTCTTCCATAGCTTTTGAATCCTCTTTCATCATCTTGTTCCAAATCAACTACTAGCTAACTTGGAAACAATCAAATCAATCATACATTCAAATAATCAATCATTCAAACAAGATCTATTAAGCAATTTAAGCAATATCAACTATAATGGGAATTTCGTAAATAAACGAGCAAAAGTCCAACATATGTGAAATCATGGTTTTTAGCATAGATCTATCAAATATAAAACATGGGTTTTGTCTCTAATACTTGTTAAACAAATATGCATAGGTAAACATCTTCAAAAATGATGGATCTACATGCAGACTTAAGGACAATGCGAGAAAATGCTATTTCAAACACATAAACTAGCTACCAATCCACTACACTCCTTTGGGTCCGCGTGAGAGATAACTACCACTCACCAAATCACCAAAACAACCTAAAATCAATCAACTTCAGATCTGGACAGCAAGGACTTGAGCTTGATCCGGAGAAATTTCACTTGAAACGGTGAAATCTAGCTTCTTCGGATGAAAATCTTCAACTTTGGCTCTTGATCTTTGATCTTGATCTTCAATCTTGGATGGATGTTAGAACTAGATTGGAATGGAGAAAAGGAGATGAAGAAATGTTGTAGTCGAGCTCTCAAAATGGCAGCACTTCGTCGCTTCGAAAACCGGTGCCAAAAAGTGAGCCAAAGTCCACTATTTATAGGCTGAAACCCCCATGTCTCGGCCGTCCTAAGTCGCCGCCGACCCAACTCCTGAGTCGTCCCCGACTCATCCCCTTGCCGACTCAACACAGCCGACTCACTATGAGTCGTTCACGACTCATTGCTTTGCCGACCTAATACAAGCCACTCTCATGACTCAACAAACCAGGCCGACCTACGACTTAATACTAGAGCCGACCTAACACTCCAAATCCTAAGTCGTCCGACGACTCAACATCCCATACGACTCAACTGTGATACCGACTCACCCACCAAGCCGACTTATCCTAGACACGTCCCAACCAACCTTTGCCGACTCAACATGAGTCGGTCACGGCTTAACCAATGTCCACCATCTCCATATTGGGTGCCGACCTAACCTCCTACCGACCCAATGCCTCAACATATACTGCCGACTTACTTCCTACCGACCTAAGATCCCAACGACTCAACACTAAGTCGGCCCACCGACCTAACTCCTAGCCGACTCAACTACGATGCCGACACACATAAGTCTTAAGCCACTAACGACTCATCCTCCTGCCGATCCAAGCCCTATTCCTTGAGTCGGTCCAAACCTTAACTCGGCAACACCCTTAGGTCGGTCAACCTGCTAACTCGGTCAAGACTCAATCCTTTTAACACATTGACTCGCTAATTCTCATAACTCGGCCACTAGTTATCTCGGCAACAAGTTAACCCTTCAACTCCTTAGGTCGTAGCATACTAACTCGCTAACCCCTATGAGTCGGTCACGACTCAAGCCTTAACTCGACCATGCCCATGAGTCGGTCACGACTCATCACTAAACACACGAGTTAACTTTCTAAACGACTCAGGCTAGAGACAACACAACAACACTAACGACCTGCAAATACTACGATTTATCGACACGTAAAATACGGGTCGTTACACTGAAGTTCCATATGTCGCGAATGTGTTGAGTCGTTGCCGAGATATAGATGAGTCGTAGCCGAGACAGTGATGAGTCGTTACCGAGTTATTTTTAAGTCACGAACTATTTCTTAAGTCGCTTCCAAGGTGCCGTGTACCATCTTTTAAAATGCAAGCCGATTCTCCAGGTCAAGGACAAATGGTTAAGTCGCTGCCGAGTTATGAAATCGCGAACGAGCTACCATAAGTCGCTGAAGATACTGCAGTGTTAAGTCGTTTGTTTGTATTTTTTTTTGAAGTCATATTATGTTGTAACTGTTGTACTGTTTGTAATGTGTTGAAAGCCTATAAATAGACGAGTCATGTCATTTGTAAAGGTTGTTGACTTTTGAATAAAATTCCTTTTGATTGCTTTGTGCTTTCTTCTAATTGATAGTCGAGTGTGATCTCCTATCTCCACCTACGTCATTCGAGTGCGCTCGAATTTTCGTTTGTGAAGCCGATTCACGGAATCTTGTGTGCAAGATCAACGTCGAAGAATCGTAGATCTCTTTCCCGATATCTTCGGATCAACGATTCAGAGATAGCTAGAATTCGGTATCTTCGGATCAACGAATTTGGGCATTGCAGTATACTCAATCCACCGATTGCTACATTTTCATCGTTATATCGATTTTCTGTTAATCCGCTGCGTCGGTTTGGTATCAGAGCCTGTTTTAGCCAATCATAGCTAAATCGGGTCTTGGAGCCAAGTGTTTGAATTTAAAGCGTGAGCCGAGAGTTGAAGCGTCAATTTTGGTATCATTTGCTGAAGTTAAGCCGTGTATACTTGTGAGAAGTAGCCGAGCCTTGTGAAGTTGTTTTGAAGTTTGAAGCCGAGCTAAGGAGCCGTGACTTGTTTGATTTTGTGTTGAAGTTTTGATTTGTTGAAGTTTGGAGATTTGTTGAATTATTTGTGAAGTTCAATCATGCCACCGAGACGAGCTCAACGACATCGCAATATTAATGCTTTGTATGGAAGAGAAGAGGTCGATGAAATGGAACAACGAATCAACGAGAGCTTCACTGAGAAGTTGAATGAAGGAATTGGTCGCTTAGAGAGAATGATGCTTGAAATGAATCAAAGTAGAAGAAGAGTTTCACCTGAATCGAGCCATGGGAGAAGTAGAGCTTCGATACATTCAGATCGAGAGAGAAGAGAAGATCAAGATCATAGAAGTGTTGATAATCATAATAGGAATGTTGATCGAAGGAGTGGTAGTAGAGATGTTGGAGGTCGTGATCGACATCGATATACTTCAGATTTTGATGAGGAGTTTGATGGTGATAGGGGAAGTGTTCATTACCGAGATAGAGATCCAACACGACGTCGGTATCGAGATGTAGTGGATGATCGTCGATGGGAATCGGGTATGAAGATGGAAATTCCTGAATTTAAAGGTGGAATGGTAGCGGAAGAATTTCTTGATTGGTTGTCTAATGTTGAAGAGATCTTTGATTTCAAAGAGATTCCGGAGAATCATCGAGTGAAGTTGGTTGCTACTAGGTTGAGGGGGAGAGCTTTGGCATGGTGGCAGCAAACTAAACTTACGAGAGAGAGAATGGGGAAGTCAAAGGTTGAGTCTTGGGATAAGATGAAGAAGTTGATGAGAGCTACATTTTTACCTTACAACTATCAATCGCTTATGTACCAGAGGTTGTAGAACTTGAGGCAAGGAACGAAGACTGTTAATGATTATGCTGACGAGTTTTATCAACTGATTGCTCGAAATGACATTATGGAGACAGAGGAACAGCTGACTGCTAGATTTGTTGGAGGGTTGCGAATGCAGATCCAAGATATGGTGAATATGTTTGATCCTAGATCTGTAGCAGAAGCACATCAGAAAGCGTTGGCTTGGGAGAAGCAGGGAAGGCGTGGAGGTGGTGTGTTTACTAATTCCAATAATCAAGTGAAGGGTATTAGTGGAAGTTCTAATGTTTCTAAACCTGTCAGTAAACCCGTAGTAAAAGAGGGTGAGAAGGCGAAGGTTAACAATGGGTTCAAATGTTATAATTGCCAGGAAATGGGTCATAAAAGCAACGAGTGTCCGAAGCCGAAGAAGAGAACTATGATAGCTGAAGCTGAAAGTGAGGATGCTGTTGAAGGTGAAGAAAGTCCAGTTGAGGAGAATGAACAGGATATCGTGTCGGGAGATGAAGGGTGTAATCTAATGATGAGAAGGTCTTGTTTAACACCGAAACAAGAGGATGAGGCTAGTTGGTTGAGGAGCAACATTTTTCAATCTACATGCACTATTTTGGGAAAAGTTTGTAAGTTTGTGATTGATGCAGGAAGTTGCGACAATATTATCTCTACTGAAGCTGTGAGAAAATTGAAGTTGAAAACGGAGAAACATCCTAATCTTTACAAGTTAGCGTGGTTAAGAAAAGGAGGAGAGGTGAAGGTGGATAGGCGAGTTTGAGTTCCATTTTCTATTGGAAAGAAATATAAAGACGAGATTTGGTGTGATGTAGTTGAGATGGATGTTTGTCATTTGCTTTTGGGAAGACCGTGGCAGTATGATCGAGCAGTGCAGCATGACGGTCGAACCAATAGTTATAGTTTTATGTTTGAAGGCGTTAAGATTATTTTAGTTCCAAAGAAGAGACAGCAGGGAGAGAGTAAATCTGAGGAGATTGAAGAGCTAAAAACTTTACTATCATTGAAAGAGTTTGTTAAGAAAGTTGAAGAGGAGCCTGAAGTATTCCTGTTAATTGGACGAGATTGTAGTGAAGAGGTTGAAATCCCAGAAGAAGCGAAGCCAGTTTTGAAAGAATTTGAGGATGTATTTCCAGAAGAGTTGCCCAAGGAGTTACCGCCACTGCGAGACATTCAACATCAAATCGATCTTGTTCCGGGAGCAGTATTACCACATAGACCACATTATCGAATGAGTCCGAAGGAACATGAAGAGTTGAGGAGGCAGGTGGAAGAGTTGCTTGAACAGGGACGTGTGCAGGATAGTTTAAGTCCATGTGTTGTGCCAGCTTTGTTAGTACCGAAGAAGGACGGGACGTTGAGGATGTACACTGACAGTCGAGCCTTGAATAAGATTACTATGAGATATAGATTTCCAATGCCGAGGTTGGATGACTTGCTAGATCAATTAAGCGGAGCAACTATCTTTTCAAAGATTGATTTGAAAAGCGGATATCATCAAATTCGGATTAGACCTGGAGACGAATGGAAGACAGCCTTCAAGACGAGAGAGGGGTTATACGAATGGTTGGTTATGCCATTTGGTTTATCAAATGCACCTAGTACATTCACGCGGGTGATGAATCAAATCTTTAGACCATTCATTGGGAAGTTCGTGGTGGTTTATTTCGATGATATTCTGATATATAGCAGGAGTATGGAGGTGCATGTTCAACATTTGAGGGAAGTGCTGATTATTCTTCGTGAGGAACAATTTTATGCTGCTACGAAGAAATGCGTGTTTATGACGCATAGTGTTTTATTTCTGGGATATATTGTGTCAGGAGAAGGTATACAGGTGGACCAGAATAAAGTTGAAGCAGTCAGGAATTGGCCACAGCCAAAGACAATTATGGAAGTGAGAAGTTTTCATGGGCTAGCGTCATTCTACCGAAGATTCATTCCACACTTCAGTAGCGTGATGACTCCAGTTACTGATTGCATGAAAGGGAAACAGTTTGTGTGGTCAGAGGAAGCGGGGGTTGCTTTTGAGAAGATCAAGGAACTATTAACAACAGCACCTATTCTTGTTTTACCAGATTTTCAATTGTTGTTTGAATTGAATACTGATGCGTCAAAAGTTGGTATTGGAGGAGTGTTGAGTCAGAGGGGACGTCCTATTGCATACTTTAGTGAGAAGTTGTCAGGAGCAAAGATGAGATACAGTACATATGACGTTGAATTCTATGCTGTTGTGCAAGCTGTTAAGCATTGAAGACACTACCTATTTCAGAAGGAATTTGTTCTTTACACTGATCATGAGGCGTTGAAACATCTACAAGGGCAGGACAAGATTTCAGCGAGACATGCTTCGTGGATAGCATATCTACAACAATTTACTTTCGTTGTGAAACACAAATCAGGGGTAACAAATCGTGTAGCGGATGCTTTGAGTAGGAGGAGTCATTTATTAACGACAATGAAAGTTGAAGTGACAGGGTTTGAATTATTGCCAGAGTTGATTGAAGAAGATCCTTACTTTGTGAAATTTATTGAGAAAGTCAAGGAAGGAAGTACTGATGAATTTGTGTTGGTTGATGGTTTTCTGTTTAAAGGAAATCGGTTATGTATTCCAGATTGCAGTTTGAGAATGAAGATTATCAAGGAATTGCACGAGGAAGGGCATGTGGGCCATGATCGTACTTTGCAGTTAATTTCACAATCTTACTTTTGGCCGTCAATGAGGAAGGAGGTTGAAAGGTTTGTGAAGAGGTGTCATATTTGCTAGATTTCTAAGGGAACAACGACCAATGCGGGATTATATATGCCGTTACCTGTACCGACTAAGCCTTGGGTTGATTTGAGTATGGATTTTGTTTTGGGGCTGCCTAGAACTCAAAGGGGAAATGATTCCATTTTTGTGGTGGTTGACCGGTTTTCAAAAATGGCACATTTTATTGCTTGTAAGAAGACGGCAGATGCTGTTGGTGTTGCTCAATAGTTCTTTAAAGAAATCTATCGTTTACATGGGTTGCCGGAGTCTATTGTTTCAGACAGGGATACCAGATTTTTAAGTCATTTTTGGCTTAGTTTGTGGAAGATGGTGGGAACAAAGCTGAATTTTAGTAGTGCTTATAATCCGCAAACAGATGGGCAAACAGAGGTGGTGAATAGATCGTTGGGAAATTTGTTACGATGTCTTGTGAAAGATAATTTGAAGAGTTGGGATTTGAAATTGTGTCAAGCTGAGTTCGCACACAATCACGCAGTCAATCGAAGTACTGGTTTCAGTCCATTTCAGATTGTATATTCAAGTTTACCAAAGGGACCACTGGATTTGACAACAGTGCCACAACCAAATGTGACAGTTAAGCGGGTTGCTGATTTTGTTAATGGGTTGATGGAATGTCATAGAATCGTTCAGAAACGATTGGAGAAAACGAATGAGAAATATAAACAAATGGCGGATAAGAAACGAAGAAGTGTAGTCTTCAAAGAGGGTGATTTTGTTTACGCGGTATTGACGAAAGATCGTTTTCCGGTTGGAACTTACAACAAATTGAAAGCTCGAAAGATTGGTCCAGTAAAAATCTTGAAGAAGATCAATGATAATGCGTATCGGTTAAAGTTGCCGAAAAATGTTCATACTTCTGATGTTTTCAATGTCAAACACTTAATTCGGTATTATGGGGAGGAACTTGACGTAGATGAAGAGAGTGTGGATTCGAGGAAGAATTCCTTCCAACAAGGAGAGGATGATGAAGTACATACCTCGATTACCTCGATTCACGACTCACGACTCACCACTTCAGCCATGACCGCGACTCACGACTCAACAAACTCCACGACCCAGCTTCACACAATAAGTCGCGGCCGACTTAGTATCCACCCTACTACGACTCACATCTCCACTTCCATCTCCCCTTTAAATCAACACCGCAACCTACGACATATCCCCACCGCGACCCAAAACCTATCCACCTCCGCGACTTACGACACACCCCAAATTCCCTCTCGCGGCCTCACCCTACATCGGCTCCAGGAATTGAGTCACGAACGACCTAATTTGTGTGTCGCGAGCGACCTACCTTCAGTATCTTTGAGTTGCTAAAGTTCCCTATGTCGCGAATGTGTTGAGTCGTTGCCGAGATATAGATGAGTCGTAGCCGAGACAGTGATGAGTCGTTACCGAGTTATTTTTAAGTCACGAACTATTTCTTAAGTCGCTTCCAAGGTGTCGTGTACCATCTTTTAAAATGCAAGCCGATTCTCCAGGTCAAGGACAAATGGTTTAGTCGCTGCCGAGTTATGAAATCGCGAACGAGCTACCGTAAGTCGCTGAAGATACTGCAGTGTTAAGTCGTTTGTTTGTATTTTTTTTTGAAGTCATGTTATGTTGTAACTATTGTACTGTTTGTAATGTGTTGAAAGCCTATAAATAGACGAGTCATGTCATTTGTAAAGGTTGTTGACTTTTTAATAAAATTCCTTTTGATTGCTTTGTGCTTTCTTCTAATTGATAGTCGAGTGTGATCTCCTATCTCCACCTACGTCATTCGAGTGCGCTCGAATTTTCGTTTGTGAAGCCGATTCACGGAATCTTGTGCGCAAGATCAACGTCGAAGAATCGTAGATCTCTTTCCCGGTATCTTCGGATCAACGAGTCAGAGATAGCTAGAATTCGGTATCTTCGGATCAACGAATTTGGGCATTGCAGTATACTCAATCCACCGATTGCTACATTTTCATCGTTATATCGATTTTCTGTTAATCTGCTGCGTCACATAACTCATGCAAAGATCAAATCATGTTCCCTCTTTATTTCAAATCGAGAAAATAAATCAGTTGCTTGAGAAATATAATGGCCGCAGTTTCAAATAAAAGGAAATCAAAACGAAACCCAACCAAAGTTCAAATCATAGAAAAATGACCGCAACAAAATCGCCTCTTCCTTCTGCTTGATAATCGAAACCCTTCTTCTCTAAATATTTGAAAACGAAATCGAGTGAGATGGTTCATCGAAGTAGCAGCCTGAGGTGCTAACGCGTGTGCACTCGCGAGTGGGCGGCGATCATCGAAGCTCGGCGGCGGCGTGGCTTTGGGGTATTGTTCGATTTGGTGTTCGCACGCGATGAAGCATTCGAGTTCGATCAAGGCAAAAGGGGGATTTCGCGACTTATGGTGGCTTGAGGCAGTGACTAGGGTTTTGTGAGTCAGGTCGCGTCACTCTTGCGAACTCGCGATGGCTGTAGGGTTGTACGAGAGGTCGGGGAGGAGGTCACGGCATCGCGATTCGATTGAGCAGTGGATGTTTAGGCTCGGGGTGGTTTGGGTGAAGACCGGTTCCTTGGGAATTGTCGAAGCGGAGGCTAGGGCATGGGGGTCGCGTAGTTCAGTAAGGTCGAAGGGGCAGTACCTGAAGTGTTCAAGAGCAGTGAGGTATAATTCCTCTTTTTCTATATATACATACATACATACATATATATATATATATAAACTTCTACAGTAAAGAAATCTATTGTTTTGTATTTACAGGAAATATATAAATAAATCTATATAAAAGAGATATTACAGTTTTTCTCAATTTGTATATGTGTACAAAAAACAGAGAAAAGGAATTCAATTTACAGTAAGGCATATATGTGTATTTTTTTTATAACTATATAAGTGAATTTACAGTAAAGGAAAATTTACAGCAAAGAGAGAAAAATTTAAAACTTAAATTATTATGTAAAGAGAAAATTAGTTCAAATTAAATAAACAAATGATAATTGATTGTCCGATTATTTCAAATATTAATAAATTATAAATGTTATTTAGGGTCTTAAATTAAGAAGAAAGCAAGCTGGATTGGAAACGGATGCTAATAAAATAAAGGTGAGATCTTCTCACTCATTCAATATTGTTCTGATTTAAATTTTGAATAGTTAGATTTAAAACTGATTGACTGTGTGCTTGGATGATTGATTTATAATAATTATTCACTGGATGATATTATATATAGTAGTATATAGTATATATTGGGTGATTGATTTCCCGCATTATATAGCGGATGAGACCCTATGCGCCGTATAATAGCGGATGATATTTTATAAATCCCATATACCGCGATATTCCATCTCGAAGTGGAATTGGTATTTAATTGTTGTGCTAACGTCTATGGATGCAGGGAAACAGGTTGGAGGGATCCAAATGGATTCCTCAAACATTTGATTTTGTTTCATATATTGTGTGTTGATTATTATAATCTGTGTGTGACTATTTGTGACTGAAACTGTTGAACGCTACAATTTAGCAGAATATGGTATCGTAGGATACCAGAAATAGATAAAATTGGATTTTTGAAATTTAGTAGAAAATTTATAGTAAATTAATTTTAGAAAATTGAATAAATTTAAAAGATGGAATTAGTTTCAAAAGATAATAAATTTTGTGTTTGAAATAAATTTGAGGCAATTTGAAATTTGATTTAGTGTTTTGAAAATAAATTAGAAAATCAATTTGATATTGATTTGGTAAAAATAATAAATATTTGGGAAATCGATGTAAAATTAACTTGATGTTTAAAAAATAAATTTGAGAAACCAATTCTGAAAATGGATTTGGTGTTGAAAGTGGATACTTGGGAATCGATTTGAAAATCGTAAATTAGTGGATATTTAAAAAAAATTAAAACCCAAAATGGGAATTTTATAAAGGAAAGGGAAATTTGTTTTAAAAATAAACATTTGGTTATTTTTAAAAGTGTGAAAGGAATTTACGGATTCGGAACATAAATATAAAATAAATCAAAAAAGATTTATTAATTGATTTAAATGAACCATTTTGAAATGGAAAATGTATTTTTCCTAGAAAGCTGAGTATGATTTCGAAGTAGCCTATAAATATAAACTGAAAATTTTAAGGGTGATTTTAGAAAGGATACTTTGAATAAATTATTTTCTTAACTGGTTCCAAATCTTTAAAGTATGGATATATTTAACTACTTATAGAAGGGATTATTTTAAAGATTAAGATTGATATTTGTTTAGGAAATGATTATTTAAATAGTGATACCTTATATACTAATTTCATTTTAAAAAATAGTTGGGACTTAAAATTTTATATGTGATAATTAGTATAATGTTTTCATAACCAATATTTTAAGTAAGTATTTAAAATGTTTTTTTTTAAAATATTCCCAAGTACATTTTGTATAACTGATTTGAATTATTTTAACTCGGAAGATTTCCAGTGGAAATGAATAAAAATTTGAAAATATATTCCGTATAAGGGAAATGCTTTGAAATTTGTTTTCAAAGGATTTAAATGCGAATAGTGATTCGAAATTTGTTTTCAAAATATTAAAGTGATAAAAGTATATCTTGCGAAGATATTTTGAAAATAAATGATTTGGGAAAATTATTCGAAATCCTATGATTGTTGTGAATGTTGATTGATAGTTAAATAACCGACTATCAATATTTGCCTTTAAACGACATCTGAATTTCGATGCGACCGGGGTAGAATTCCAAGTGGATATCCAAAAACCACATCGAACCTTTGTGATTGTGATGGATCTTTTATTTAAAAGATAAAAGTGGAAATTTTGTTATGATTTGTTTGAAATCTGAATGAACACTTATTTTAAAAATAAGCGCCCATTATACGGATTAGCCGGGAGAGGACCTTGTGTCATAAAACCCATTCCGAATAATGATACAACGAAACGGGATCGCATTTGAAGATGGTGTTGAAGACCAGGTATTTTCGAAAGCGAAAGGATTACCTGCCGAATGTCTTTGCGCCGGTTGCTCCGGTAGAGAGATTTTATCACCTTTGTGATAGGGATTCCGGTGGTTTCTATCAAATACATTTCAGTTGGTGGCGGAGAATTTATTCTCTTAGCTTAACACCCTTCTCTAAGACGTATGAGCTCAGAGGTTATATAGTTAATTGTTACTAGTAACGCATTCCCAATTTGGTAACATGACATACGAAGTGTTGCTGATCATTTGTTGATCAAAGCATGGCTTTGTGAAAAGTGTAGCTTTGTGGAAGAGATCTCATCGGACCTCACACCCCGAAAATGGTCAAAACAGGAAAGATGCGGCAAGGTTATGAGGGTCGCGCCCTTTAGGGTATGTCATTTCCTTTTGGAAAAGGGTAGTATCATGGTATGGAGCCTAGATATTTTACCTATGTTGTTGCCGCAAATTTATTATACTTTGTGGTTGTTGCTTTGTGGTTGAGGATCCTCGGATAAAGGTCCCAAAGGACCGGGGGATGGCATACTCGAGTAGTAGTTACCTAATTACAGAGGTAACCCGGCCTTGTGTTGGCAGAGATCCAGGTAGGTTCTCGAGACATCCCACCAGAGGCATACCCATGTGGCATTAGGAAATTCCTTAGCCTGACCATTTGTTGGAAATCCAAACTCCAATACGCTCCCTGTACAGTTTTAGTTGTATAACCTATCTTTTACTTATGATGGTCACCACTGTTTTGATGGTAGCTATAGTAGGCATAGTTTGGAATGTCTATGCTGGCTAAGGTTAATATTATACTTTCGAAAAAATTTCTGCAATATGCACTAATAATAATATCGAAAGGATTTTGCATATTAAGCATGTTTGACTATCATAAGGAGAAATCTTCTCCAATTCTGCGTTTGCATTGTGTGTGTGGTGGGAGGCCTTATGGTGGTTTCATTTTCCAAAAGCATAGCGGATTTGCTTTTTATTTTCTTTGTGAAAATAACTGTTTTTAAGATCTCACACCAGTTCCACGACTGACCTGGAGTTTATTGTTCCCTTTCTAAATTCTGGGTGCGCATAATTTTCCACACGGGCAGCCTAGAGTCAGGTTTCAGTTATTCGGGAGCGAAGTCTATCAAAAAGAGATGCTGTGGAGATCAGGAGAAAGCTGGATGGCGAAGCGTATTACTAGTATATATTATATTCTTTTCCGCTGTTTATTGTTGTAACACTCTGATAATGTAATATGATGTAATGTAACAATTGATATAGTTCTTTGCTTTAAAGATATTCATTTATCTATTATATTTGTTCCGCTGCGAAATGTGAGATTTTGTTATTGTTCTATTTTCTTCTTCTTCTACCTCTTTCTTCTTTAACTCTAAAGACTCGTACATTTGTTCCTCTTTGGGCTGAATTATTATGGAATTTTGTCAGCTGAAAAGGTGTGCGGATTTGCGGGCCTTTACATTTGGTATCAGAGCATTTAGTTTAACGACAACCTTGGCTCTGTTGGGTGTTACTCATTAGAGATAGAGTCAGCAGTACTCTAGAATGAGTGTGAGTGTAATGAAAGATATGAGCACATATTTGTTAGTGAATATACAGTTGTTTTATATTACGTTGATTGGTTTATTGAGCGGTATATGGATTCTGGTCAATACGAGTAATTAACGTTATTGATAGGAATCTCTAAACACTTGTACAGAACAAATTCGACACAATATCGTTTTAAATTAGGGTAAATGAAATAATTTTACCCAAACTATTTTCGTATATAAAAGAAATAAATTTTCTATGAATTATTATAATATATGGTTGCTTGGTTGCTAGGAAGCGATAATATTAAATTATTATCATCGTTGTATGAGGAATTGAAATCAAAACCAAAAGCTAAGAAAAAAAATCCAAATGGGATTTGTAAATGTAAACTATAAATGAGATTTATAATTTGAAAAAGAATTCCAGAGAAATATTTAGAAATGTTCTTGAAAATATTTGAAATTCGGGAAGTTTGGAAATTAAATTCCTTTTGGGATTGGAAATAGTTTTCAAGGGTTTGGAAAAATGTTTTTGGAGGATAAAAGCTCTAAACTCTTTCTGGTCACTGGAAAATATTTTGGTAATGATCGCTATATCACCGGTGTTCATTTTTGGGTTTTCAAAGAGGAATTGCTGCCAAACTGTTTTAAATGGAAGTTGTTTTGAAATTTTGGGTTTGGTTTTGAAATTCAAAGGATGATTTGAATTGTTTTCAATAGTGGTTTTGGAAAAGGTAGAAAGACACTGGAATTTTATTAAAAATAGTTATGGAATAATAAGTTTGAAAACTTAGGAAATTCAGATTTAAACTGAAACTGACTTGAGTTAATTTGAATAAAGGTGAATTTTAGAAGTCTAATAGACTAAAATGATCGGAATAAAATTATTAAGATGGAAATAAAATTGTGAATGAATGGATAAATTTGCAATTGCAAGTAAATGAAAGTGAAATTGAATGTTGAAATTCATTTCGAATTTGTAAGTAAATAGAACTGAAATTGGAATTGAATTTGATTTGTGAAAAACCAAAGTGAAGTATTAAACTAAAATTAGCAAGTGAAACTAATTGAGGAATGACCAAATGGATAAGGTTTTAAAATGAATTGAATCCAATATTTTTAAATGAAAGTAAATTGAATTCTTATAGAATTGGAAATCCAGTTTAAATATAAGTGGGTATAAACCAAAATAGTGAATTGAATTGTGCTTGGGAATGAACAAAAGAGTAAAATTGAAATTGGATTAGAATATTGAAAACCAATTTGGGTTGTGTGAAATTGCAAAATTAGTTTGAAGTGAACTAAAGGTGAAAAAGGGGTTGGGATAAAATAAATTGGAATGAATTAGTAAATGAAACTAATTTAAAATAGTGACATAAATCAGTTGTGAATGAAAGATAGTTGAGAAAATTCAATATTCGGAAGATAAATTGAATCCAAATAGAATTGAAAATGTGAATTGAATTCAAATGAAATTGAAAATATAAGATTGAATGAAAATGGATATATAACTTCAATAGTGAAGTAAAGATGGTATAAGGAGTAAGTATTCAAACTTTTGTAATGAAATATACAAAATGATATATGAATGTTGTAATTGGATATTATGGCTAGCAGGATATACAGGTGTGTTAAAGGAAATGGAATTGGGAATTTGATTTCGAAGATAAATTTTGAATTGCTTGACAAAAAGGTATGTATTTGAATTTCTATATGAAATTTGATGATTTTCTTGTCCAGCCACTTAACTTTTCGTTTTCTTTTTTAATATGGGGGTCTGTGGTGCCATTTTGTAGTCGTACCGAGCTAGCCGCGCAAAGGAGACGCTTGCGAACTTTTTCGAAAATTTAGGGAGTTAGAAAAATTTTGAGAAAATTTTGAAAATTTGAAATTTAAATTTGAACTATTGAGAAAACAATGTTGTTTGGAACTTATAATTGGAATTGGAAAGCTAGTTGAAATGATAATGGATCTTTGATAAAAGATTTGTTTTGGGCAAGTTGATAAAACTGTTTGGTTTGGAAAATAATAATTGGGTTAAGGATCATTCTTCTTAACTAGTAATTTCGGGACGAAATTCTTTTAATGGGGGAAGGATGTGACGACCCAGAATTTTGAGCATTTTAAATGGAATATTTAATTGATTTTAAATATTTGAAGGTTAGTTTAACTTGAATTTCAAATATAAATATGAATTTGGCAATTAAATTATTGAATTTAATTTATTAATTATGGGTAAAAATTTGAATTTTTAATTTAAGCTTGTTAAAAATAATTTGATGGCTTAGAAAATTTATATTGATAATACTGAAGTTAATGGAAGCTTCAGAATTTGATTTGGAAATACTTTGCTCAGTTTTGAAACTTTACCGCTTAAAGCGATGTTTAAAAAATAGCCTCTCGAGGCACAGTCTCGGAATTCGACGAAACTAGTTTCATTGGATCTGTAATATTGTATTATTACCGAATTTCAAATTTCGTAGTGATTGAAGTTGCTGTGTGAGCGTACGATATTTAAACGCGCTGAAAAATTAAATCGAAATTTGAACTGACAACTGGGTTCAAAAAAGCTATCTTCTCCATGCGATCAAATTAGGACTCAGAACCTTTTCCATCATGTCCATAAAAGGGGTATAACATTAGAAATGCCTAGCGGCATACATCGATAGGAGGTGGAGATTTTTAGTTGCGTAATCTGTGACGATTTAAACTTAATTTAAATATAACTTATGTTGACTAGTCAAATTCATTTCATATCAACGCTTTTTCACTTCTTTTCCGAGACACTGTAGCCGGCATAACTCATGCAAAGATCAAATCATGTTCCCTCTTTATTTCAAATCGAGAAAATAAATTAGTTTCTTGAGAAATATAATGGCCGCAGCTTCAAACAAAAGGTAATCAAAACGAAACCCAACCAAAATTCAAATCAGAGGAAAATGACCGCAACTAAATTGCCTCTTCCTTTGCTTGATAATTGAAACCCTTCTTCTCTAAACATTTGAAAACGAAATCGAGTGAGATGGTTCGTCGAAGTAGCAGCCTGAGGGGCTAGCACGCATGCACTCGTGAGTGGGCGGCGATCAACGGAGCTCGACGGCGACGTGGCTTTGGGGTATTATTCGATTTGGGGTTCGCACACGATGAAGCATTCGAGTTCGATCAAGGCAAAAAGGGGATGTCGCGATTTATGGTGGTTTGAGGCAGTGGCTAGGGTTCGCGAGTCAGGTCGCGTCACTCTTGCGAACTCGCGATGGCTGTAGGGTTGTACGAGAGGCCAGGGAGGGGGTCACGGCATCGCGATTTGATTGAGTAATGGATGTTTAGGCTCGGGGCAGTTTGGGTGAAGACCGTTCCTTGGGAATTGTCGAAGCTGAGGCTAGGGCATGGGGGTCGCGTAGTTCAGCAGGGTCGAAGGGGCAGTACTTGGAGTGTTCAAGAGCAGTGAGGTATAATTCCTCTTTTTCTATATATATATATATATATATATATATATATATATATATGTAAACTTTTACAGTAAAGAAATCTATTATTTTGTATTTACAGGAAATATATAAATAAAAATATATCTATATAAAAGAGATATTACAGTTTTTCTCAATTTATATATGTGTACAGAAAACAGAGAAAAGGAATTCAATTTACAATAAGGCATATATGTGTATTTTTTTATAACTATATAAGTGAATATACAGTAAAGGAAAAGTTACAGCAAAGAGAGAGAAAATTAAAACTGAAATTATTATGTAAAGAGAAAATTAGTTCAAATTAAATAAACAAATGGTTATTGATTGTCCGATTATTTCAAATATTAATAAATTATAAATGTTCAAGGTCTTAAATCAAGAAGAAAGCAAGCTGGATTGGAAATGGATGCTAATAAAATAAAGGTGAGATCTTCTCACTTAATCAATATTGTTCTAATTTAAATTTTGAATAGTTAGATTTAAAACTAATTGACTGTGTGCTTGGATGATTGATTTATAATAATTATTTACTGGATGATATTATATATATAGTAGTATGTAGTATATATTGGATGTTTGATTTCCCGCATTATATAGCGGATGAGACCCTATGCGCCGCATAATAGCGGATGATATTTTGTAAATCCCATATATTGCGATATTCCACCTCGAAGTGGAATTGGTATCTAATTGTTGTGCTAACGTCTGTGGATGCAGGGAAACAGGTTAGAAGGATCTAACTGGATTCCTCAAACATTTGATTTTGTTTCATATATTGTATGTTGATTATTTATAACCTGTGTATGACTATTTGTGATTGAACTGTTGAAGGCTATAATTTAGCCGAATGTATTTTTGGTATCGTAGGATACCGGAAATAGATAAAGTTGGATTTTTGAAATTTAGTAGAAAATTTATAGTAAATTAATTTCAGAAAATTGAATAAATTTAAAACAAGGAATTTGTTTCAAAAGATAATAAATTTTGTGTTTGAAAAAATTTGCGAATCAATTTGAAATTTTATTTGGTGTTTTGAAAATAAATTGGAAAATCAATGTGATATTGATTTGGTGAAAATAATAAATATTTGGGAAATCGATCTAAAATTGACTTGATGTTTAAAAAATAAATTTTGAGAAACCAATTCTGAAAATGGATTTGGTGTTGAAAGTGAATACTTGGGAATCGATTTGAAAACCGTAAATTAGTGGATATTCAAAAAAAAATTAAAACCCAAAATGGGAATTTTATAAACGAAAGGGAAATTTGTTTTAAAAATAAATATTTGGTTATTTTTAAAATGTGAAAGGAATTTGCGGATTCGGAACGTAAATTTAAAATAAATCTATATTAATTGATTTGAATGAACCATTTTGAAATGGAAAGTGTATTTTCCCTGAAAAGCTGAGTATGATTTCGAAGTAGCCTATAAATATAAACTAAAAATTTTAAGGATGATTTTAGAAAGGATACTTTGAATAAATTATTTTCTTAACTGGTTCCAAATCTTTAAAGTATGGATTTATTTAATTACTTATAGAAGGGATTATTTTAAAGACTAAAATTGATATTTGTTTAGGAAATGATTATTTAAATAGTTATACCTTATCCACTAATTTTATTTAAAAATTAGTTGGGACTTAAAATCTTATATGTGATAATTAGTATAATGTTTTCATAACTAATATTTTAAGTAAGTATTTAAAATGGTTTTTTTTAATATTCCCAAGTACATTGGATAACTGATTTAATTATTTTAACTCGGCAGATTTCCAGTGGAAATGAATAAATATTTGAAAATATATTCCGTATAAGGAAATACTTTGAAATTTGTTTTCAAAGGATTTAAATGCGAATAGTGATTTGGAATTTGTTTTCAAAATATTAAAGTGATAAAAGTATATCTTGCGAAGATATTTTGGAAATAAATGATTTGGGAAAATTACTCGAAATCCAATAATTGTTGTAAATGTTGATTAATAGTTAAATAACCGACTATCAATATTTGCCTTTAAAAGACATTTGAATTTCGATGCGACAGGGGGTCGGATTCCAAGTGGATATCCGAAAACCATATCGAACCTTTGTGATTATGATTGATCTTTTATTTAAAAGACTAAAGTGGAAATTTTGTTGTGATTTGTTTGAAATCTGAATGAACACTTATTTTTAAAAATAAGCGCTCATTATTCGGATTGGCCAAGAGAGGACCTTGTGTCATAAAACCCATTCCGAATAATAATACGACGAAACGGAATTGCATTTGAAGACGGTGTTGAAGACCGGGTATTTTTGAAAGCGAAAGGATTACCTGTCGAATGTCTCTGCACCAGGTTGCTCCGGTATAGAGATTTTATCACCTTTGTGATGGGGATTTCGGACGTGATTTGTGAATATCCGGATTTGCCACGGCTTCTTCTGAAATGCCTCGGTTCCGTTCGATCCCGGAACGGACTTGTATGGATGTGTGTCTGACGTTACACTTAAAGCTGTTTTCTATCAAATACATTTATGTTGGTGGCGGAGAATTTATTCTCTTAGCTTAACACCCTTCTCTGAGACATACGAGCTCAGATGTTATGTAGTTGATTGTTACTAGTAACGCATTCCCAATTTGGTAACGTGACATATGAAGTGCTGCTGATCATTTGTTGATCAAAGCATGACTTTGTGAAAAACGTAGCTTTATGGACGAGACCTCATCGGACCTCACACCCCAGAAATGGTCAAAACAGGAAAGATGCGACAAGGTTATGAGGGTCGCGCCCTTAAGGTATGTCATTTCCTTCTGGAAAATAGTAGTATCATGGTATGGAGCCTAGATATTTTATCTATGTTGTTGCCGCAAATTTATTATACTTTGTGGTTGTTACTTTGTGGTTGAGGATCCTCGGATAAAAGTCCAAAAGGACCGAGGGATGGCATACTCGAGTAGTAGTTACCTAGTTACAGAGGTAACCTGGCATTGTGTTGGCAAAGATCCGGGTAGGTTCTCGGGACGTCCCTCCAGAGGCGTACCCATGTGGCAGTAGAAAGTTTCTTAGCCTGACCATTTGTTGGAAATCTAAACTCCATTACGTGCCCTGTACGGTTTTAGTTGTATAACCTGCCATTTACTTATGGTGGTCACCGGTATTTAGATGGTAGCTATAGTAGACATAGTTCGGAATATCTATGCTGGCTAAGATTAATATTATACTTTCGAAATGTTTTCTGCACTATGCACTAATAATAATATCGAAAGGATTTTGCGTATTAAGCATGTTTGACTATCATAAGGAGAAATCTCCTCCAATTCTGCGTTTGCATTGTGTGTGGGGCGAGAGGCCTTATGGTAGTTTCATTCTCCAAAAGCATAGCGGATTTCTTTTTTATTTTCTTTGTGAAAATAACTATTTTTAAGATCTCACACCAGTCCCACGACTGCCTGGAGTTTATTATTCCCTTTCTAAACTCTGGGTGCGCATAATTTTCCACACGGGCAGCCTAGAGTCAGGTTTCAGTTATTCGGGAGCGAAGTCTATCAAAAAGAGATGCTGTGGAGATCAGAAGCAAGCTGGATGGCGAAGCGTATCACTAGTATATATTATATTCTTTTCCGTTGTTTGTTATTGTAACACTCTGATAATGTAATGTAACAATTGATATAGTTATTTGTTTTAAAGATATTCATTTATCTATTATATTTGTTCCGCTGCGAAATGTGAGATTCTGTTATTGTTCTATTTTCTTCTTCTTCTACCTCTTTCTTCTTTAACCCTAATGACTCGTACATTTGTTCCTCTTTGAGCTGAATTGTTGTGGAATTTTGCCAGCTAAAAAGGGGTGCGGATTTGCAGGCCTTTACATGAGGGATATCATTGAGGAGCATATGAGGAATGGTCATCTACGGCAGTATGTCAGGAATCGAGCTGTGGCAGTGGGACAGGAGCGGCCACCGCCTACCTCGAACGGAGATGACACTGGACCTGGGCAATGTCAGCTCATTATCAACTAAATAGATTTATGGTTTTGAATAAGTAATAGAACTCAAAGTAATGCGGCTAGGTCACTTACACACGTACGGGTTCGAGGACGGTCCCTAAGCGTGCTCTGAGATGATGAAAAACCGTACTACTTGAGTCTATGAAATCCTACTTTCTTTCTTTTTTTTCCGCAAACTTTGGTTTTCTATTTGGTACTTTGGACATTTAATTTTCTTTGGTATGGTTTTGGAGTTTGGAATGAACTCCCGGTTTGGTTGTTTTTTGGTTTGCCATTTTGGTTTGGATGTTTGATTTTTGATATGAATTTCTGGTTTTCTAATTGTATTCGGATCATTGTATTAAAACAGTTCAGGTTTAGCGATTACTGTCTTGACCGAAGAGATGGGGCAGTGATCGCAAGTTACGAGTCCCTTCGCCGGGGAGCGATGGGATAGACTCGGACATAATATCAAAGTCCTTGGCCGGAGTGCCAAGGCCGGTGAATATCAAAGTCCTTGGCCGGAGTGCCAAGGCCGGTGAATACCAAAGTCCTTGGCCATAGTGCCGAGGCCTGTGAATATCAAAGTCCTTGGCCGTATTGCCAAGAGTCCTTGGTCGGAGTGCCGAGGCCGGTGAATATCAAAGTCCTTAGCCGGAGTGCCGATGCCGGTGAAAATCAAAGTCCTTGGCCGGAGTGCCGATGCCGGTGAAAATCAAAGTCCTTGGCCGGAGTGCCGAGGCCGGTGAACATCATAGTCCTTGGACGGAGTGTCGAGGCCGGTGAACATCAAATTCCTTGGCCGGAATGCCGAGGCCAGTGAACATCAAAGTCCTTGGCCGGAGTGCCGAGGCCGGTGAATATCAAAGTCCTTGGCCGTAGTGCCGAGGCCAGTGAATATCAAAGTCCTTGGCCATAGCGCCGAGGCCGGTGAACATCAAAGTTGTAACATCCCGCCTTTTCACACGCTTTAAACCGACACACGTGCCAATTCAAACCATACGGAAAGGCGGATTGTTATGGGATAAATAAGAAAACGAAGGAAGAAATAAAGCAAACAGAATCTTGCATATAATAATCAAATAGACAGTTCATGAAGCTGTGTTTCAAAATATTTAATTATGCTTACAATATATATCAGAGTTATACATCCTATAGAATATCAATAATGCAGCGGAATACAATAGTGTAGTGGAATAATATAATAGGTAATACAAATAAAATCTTCGAATCCTGAAATACTCAGGCTGACCCGAGCGAATTGAAAAGACAAAACACTCGAGTCAGAACTAAAAGATCTTATGTAAGTTAAATCAACAATAAATATGAGTGCAGTAATTTAAGAGATGCTCGGGATTCACATCTCCTAAGGATCCGTTAAACTATTTACTATGTAGTAATATTTCGCTATTATAATAGTGTCTATTAGTAAAATAAACTTACTTTAAAATAGCGTTAAAGAGTGACCCAATATTCCCCTTAACACATATTATATTCGCATAGTCTATACAGTACCGTAATCTCCCCCGTACTGGGCGTCGTCATAGGACACTCCATAGGTATGGTACAAAACAAAATCGTATAAGGCACGCTAGGGTAGGTGACACGGCATAACTAGGCAATGCCGGGCTAGATATACCAATTGCGCTTCCGGGTCGGTGGTAACGCATAGCCGCGGCTACCGCCCACCTCGAGCCACACACCCGAATTAAAGAAATCAAAAGTGGCCACCGAATAAATTCAAATTCAGAGTAGAATATCGAAGGGATGTGCCCGATATAATGGGCTACCTTCTTAACCCGACAATCGCTCTTGTTTTAGCCACCTTATGCCAACTCACGGGAGTTGGGTCCACGTATTTACCTCAAAGGAAATGCCATCATCATCCTACTTCATTCTGGAATCTCCACCGTGTACACGGTTGTTAAAGTAGTTTTCGAAGTCGGCAGAGAGTATGACAACTTCCGACCCCGGTCTCTTTAACAACCAAACTTTATTATAACACCGCGGTCCTTTCAAAATAGTTTATATTTAAAACCAGAATATAATATCCATTTCAAAACCATATAAATATGATATCATTTTCGTTTAAAAACCAAACCAATTTGATATCATTTAGACCCAAATCAATATAATATCATTTTAATTTCAAATATATCCTTTTCCAAAAATCATAGTGCTTTCAAAGTATAACATTTAGAAATCAAAACTCTTGAATATAATACTTCCAAATTATAATGCCTTGAAAATCATAACTTTGAAACAAACTTCCACCTCTTAAATGGTTAAATATTAAATTACATTATAAGACTAAATAGCTTCTTTTAATTTCACAAATCAATTCCAAATACCGATTTAAACTTCCAAATAAACCGTTTCAATTCTTATGTTTCAAAGCTTTAAATATTCCACCATTCCAAAACAAATTCTTTGATAATTCCGTATATATCAAATTCAATTACTTATTATTTAGATTCGAAATGTTACTTAATGAATTCAATATAATTTAAGTAAAACCTTTAACTTCACATAAATGGATATTCTTTCAATTTATTTAACTTGATATATTCATTTAAATCAACCTGATGTTCATTTAAATCACTCTACACAAAATCAAGTTATAAAAATCATATCCTTTAAAATTCTAAATTTTATCAAATTCCAAGTTAATTTAATATTCATCTTCCAACCTTATTCCCATTTAAGTCATTTAAGCTCCAGAAATTAAATGTAAATAAATGCTTAATCATATTTGATCACAAAAAATCAAACATGATTATTAACCTCTTTTATACTTCAAATCAATTTTATACGTAGCTTAAAAACTAGAATTTAACTATATATAAAATAACCTTTATCAATAACCAAATCAATATCCCATAAACCATATACATATCTTTACAAACCATAGAAATCACTTTAAAATATTTATATATATATATATATATATATATATGGACCGCGGTGTCTGTATACAATTTTCTATCCTATGGTCAAGTGATACGGATATTTATCATTTCAATCCGCAATTTAGAAATAAGTTTTTACGGTTATATATCATTTCAAACAACAATCCCGAATACAATAAAATGCATAACAACTTGCAATTTATGCTGATATAAATAAACATCCATTCATCCATCATAAAATCATACATCCATTTATCACAATCATCATCCAATTCAAACAATACATCAATAGATAACAGGTAATAAATAAAAGGCATTTACTGGCAGTTTATTATGTAAAATAAATTAACTAATAATTTAATTGGCAGTTTATATGCAATAATGAATTAAATAACAAGTTAATTAAATAAATGCAAATTAACTGAGATAATGACGAAATATGTGCCAAACAGCTATAAATAAATTTCAAATCACATCATAAATAAATTTATCAAACATAAGAAATCTTAGAAGTTGTGATTGGGTTAAAACACTCACCTTTTGAATTTAAATTGAATTTAAATTCAATTTAAACCCAAAAATTTGACGGTCTTAGAATCCGTCCAATCCAACGCCAAAATGTTCGGAATTTCAATATGAACCTAGAGGAGAAAACCGCGCATCAAACAGATGTCGTATGAGAAAGTTATTCACGTTATAATGATTGAAACAAAATTAAAAATTAAAACAAAAAAACTAACTCACCCCCAAATAGAAATCCACGTCAACACCTTCCTTCCAGAGCGCAACATGCACGCACGCAAACCACTCTTGGCCCAGATTCGTATGCCGCTGCCCTACTGTACGCGCGCTACGTCAAGATAACCGGTCGTCCTCAGGGTTCATCGTCACCATGCGTAGCCTCCGCTCCAACCTACTCGGACCCCACGTTGTCGATCGCGACCAAGAATTACAGCAGCCGCCATATAAACTGTAACCCTAATCGAAAAATTCACGTCAATCTAACCATTAATTCAACGAATCAATAACTCTGATGAGCAACACTCGGTCCCCTCTCCGCCATGGTACCAACGATTTGTCGATCTCACAACGTTCATCGACGCGCGATGAACGGCCGTGAATGTTTTCGCTAATTTCATATGCACAGAAATTCCAATCGAAAAACAGACAGTGGATCTGGATTGCGCTCTTCAAGAGTTTCGAATTGATATATAATTTGTTATATATTGCGGAGTTTAGAATTTAGCTTTTGATTTGATTGACTGCCATTGAAGTGAAGAAGTGAATAGATTGTATAGAAATGAGGAACATAGGCTGCTAGGGTTTATAGCAGTATATATATAGGCAGGGTTGACATTAGATTAGATGGACACAATTCGAATATATGCGCTAACGACAAAGTGGCCCAAAAAGCCCGTTCTGACTTCGCAATGAAATTGGGTCAACCCATATATCAAAATAGATGTTTTAAAATATTTTAAACTCAATGGAAAAGGTTTCAGGTTCAAATTTCATCGTATGAAGAAGTTATGCTCAAGTCAATATTTTTCAAATTGATTTCAATTTCATAAATTTCAAGGCGTTTCGAGTCCGTACGATCAAATGACAAGTCCGATCGCTACGAAACTTGAAACCGTACAATAATTCACCGATACGGATCTGACGAAACTGGTTTCGTCGATATCGAGTCAGTGGCCAAAATGGCTATTATTATATTAATTAACTAAATAAAAAAATTAGTCAATTTAATCAAATTTTCAATTTCAATTCGATAATTGACAGTTCTTATCATTTTAAATTTTCCAAATCATTTACACTTATTTAAATAAATTTAAATGTCAAATTAGAGTTGATTAATTCATCAATTCTAATATTTAACCTCAATTTATTGAATTCAGGATTTATAAATAAAATTACAAAATTTCCATTTAATTACATCGATCAAAATTATATCCATTCATTATTGTCAAATAGATGGATCTCATATTGGATTCAAAACTATTATATAAATTTCTCATATTGTCTTTATTTCAAATAACGTATTATTTAACTATTTCAATTTCATTTAATTGCAATTAAATCCAAATATTGAAGTTTACATTTCACTTAAATAAATAAAGTTTTGATTCCCATTCTTATTATTCAACAATCATTGTCCAATAAACATATGTAACATTTGTTTACGTTTCATTACATTGATACTTCCAATTTCACCTTTATTCGTATTAACTAATTTATTTCCACTTATTGTGTAATAACTACTATAATTAAATCATATTGAAATTTGTCAATTTCACCCATAAATTAAGATTTTAAAACCAATTAACTAATTTACCTTGGTGTCATCCTTTATTACATCAATTGTTACTTTAATTTACATTAACAAAACGTTAAATTTTGATTTATTACAATTAATTACCAAAGTTTATTTAAAATAAACAAGCAACCTATATTAATTGCCACTTATTTGCTTTTAATTGCATTTGTGGTTTCGTTACTTATCAATTTAGATTATAATTCCATATATAACGCAAATTTTATTCCATTACATTAACATACGCTTATTTACATCTTAATTTGAACTTATTTTCCAATTCACCAACTACTACCTTACAATAAATTTCCGTTTCTATTAAATTTACATTCACACTTCCGTTACTCCACTTATTTTCATAATACCGATTCCATTCAATTTCCATTAACTATCTATATTTTCCCTTGGTAAATCCAATATTTAATCTATTCACTTATTTCCAATTCATAGTCCAGTATAACATTTATATTTATTTTTATTAATTTGAATTTCTTTCCATTCATTTATTATTAACTTAAAATAGCATTGTTTACCTTGCATTAACATTATTACCATTTATTTACATTCAGTTACTATTAATCAAAATATTATTGCATTGGTAAATTAAATGCTTACCTTTATAAGTTTTCATTCCCAAATAATATTTCAATTATTACAGGACATTGATAAATTCAATTTACTATTTAATATTATTAGTTCATTAAATTAATTCACTATTTACTTTTGTTTTCTTATATTCAATTTTTAGCCTAGTATAACAATTTACATTACTTCAATTATTCGTAATTTCATTTCAATTGTTAATACTTAGCTTTAATTTCCATGGTTTCATTCCATTTTCAACATTTGCTTCATTATTAATTATAAAAAAAATTATTTCTTCCTAAATTTAATTGCAAAAATTAAATTAAACTAACCAATTTATTTATCAAAATTTACGGGTCGTTACAAAAGTCCTTGGCTGGAGTGCCAAGGCCGGTGAACATCAAAGTCCTTGGCCGGAGTGTATAGGCCGTTGAATGTCAATGTCCTTGGCCGGAGTGCCGAGACCGGTGAATGAAAAATTTCTTGGCCAGAGTGCTGAGGTCGGAGAACATGAAAGCCCTTGACAGGAAGGTCAAGGCTGGAACAGGATAACACGACCCAACAAGGTCTATAGATTCGAGGTCAAACCTAGAGAGGTCATGGATTTGATAATATGGTTACGAAAGGGATATGGGCTTTGGATATCGGATTTGAGGCTATTCAAAACACACCTTCTAACAGCAAGGCATGTTTTGGGGGGCAAGTGTTAACCTGCCTTTTTACAAGGCCATGGACATGCAGAGTTAACTAAAACAACTTCACAACTATCGAGGCTGAAATATGATGGATTCGGTTTAAATGGATGATGGTCAATTGGGTAGATGATAGGTCGTTCGGTCGGAATGAAGTGCTTCAAAGTGTTTGGGGTTCGACCTTGTGGTTTGGTCGTTCGGTATGGCAATATACGGTGGAGGTATGGAAGTTCAGGAAGGTCGTTTGATTGTGGCTCGACATTGTCACTCGGCTTTGGACATCACTCGGCATTAGGCCTCGCTCGGCACTGGACATCGTTCGGCATGTTGGGTTGTTCGGCGTGATGATTCATTCGACGTGATGGGCGTTCGGCATGATGGATCCTTCGGCGTGATGGATCGTTCGGCATGTTGGGTCGTTCGACGTGATGCGTTGTTCGGCATGATGGATCGTTCGGCATGATGGGTCGTTCGGCATGATGGATCGTTCTGCGTGATGGGTCGTTCGGCGTGATGGGTCGTTTGGCATCAGGTGTGGCTCGGCATTGGAGAAAGGCAGGTGTGGCTCGGCATTGGGGAAAGGCAGGTCTGGCTCGGCATGGTGGTTCGACATAGACCATTCGGCCTTGATGGGCCCGGGTTATTCAGAGAGCCCAATAACTACCTGGAAGTGTTTATAAATACAGCGTGTAGGGGTTCAGAAAAGGGGCTCTCCAACTTTCAATTACTAAGACTAGCCTTAGTCTACTATTTGGTAAATGTAATCAATTATTACGGCAATAGAAAGGAAATTACTGGAGTGGATGTAGGCCGGAGTTAGCAGAACCACTATAAATCCTGTGTTTTTACCGCTTTCATTTTAATTTCTGTTATTCTTTGTATTTATATTCTCTACATCTCTATCTATTATCTGTGACTATTAGTCGGTGCTTTCATTTATATTTGGGTGTTAGTGACCAATTTTGGCGCTAACACTTCTATTTAGCTTTTGTTGATTTGGCTATTTAAGGACTTACACTTGTATGTTTTTACGTAGATTAGAATAGTCATTCATAGCCTACCTAAAGCATTATACGAAATTCAATTTTTTAGAGAAAATCTTAAAATAGATCCCAAATATCATAAACAACACACACTGTTACTTCTCTATTTATTCATAACAAATTGTCTTGACCACCGGCTGCGGTGTTGATTATAGAATCAACATCGCCTTGGCGTTGTTCTTGACAATCTCTAAGATTAAGCATCTAAGCCAATTATTGAATTATTATCTCATGTAATTTATCTTTGTTGATATTTCTACTCTTCTAATAATATAGGAATACTTTCATATTTGACAATGGAAGAGAAATATCGTATTCAAACTTTAATATACATACCTTTGTATGTATTTCCAATTATCAGTTTATTTTAAACCACATTGGTTTTCAAAAATATTTTTATTCATTCCTGAATTAACATATTTGCAAAAATATGATTTTTCCAAAATACTTATTTTAATAAAAAATGCATGTCAAATTGTCTAGTTTGAATGTTTAAGGATTTCTGTCGAGTACGTTGACAGACGTCCCGACCAGAATTCTTATAGCATGCAACATGTAATTTAACACCCATAAGTGCATATGTGTGTGTGTATGTATGTATACTTCAAAGATCCTCTTTTAAGATGAAGAATACTTATATCATAATATGCCCTAGTTTATACATATAATAACAAGCTTATATTCATCACCATTAAAAGTCTTATAGAAAACTCATAGGATGATACTTCCTAATTAGGTGATTATTGCATCAAAAATAATTCCTAATTTAAACTCTTGGTTTAGAATTAACAATAAATCATTTATTTTTGGTTAATGGGTAATCCAATACCAAAACTTATCTTCACTTCCAATTGATTAATTTTATAATTACAAGATTTTGTCTTTGATTGTTCTAAATCCAAGAAATTCAATATCTCTTGTGGTAATGTCTAACAAAAACGAAGATAGTTCAAGATTCGATTATTAACCTTCAAATAGAACTCTAATTATCAAGGGATAATTCTTAATTGAACTTGAATTGTCATTAAGAATCCTCTGCAAACAAAATCTAATCAACCAATCATACATTCATAAATACTGGATATAGTGCTCAGCGGAACCATCTGTCTGCTTACATTGTGCAACTCCGATCATATAAAGATCAACAATAAACTTCTTGGTTTGTTGCGAGGACAAGTACTGTTGAAATTCCTATTGAATGAAACATACATAAGTCCCACATCGTCAAAATTGAAAAGCTATTCTAATATATTAATAGCTTTGCAATGAAGGGGATGGGGCCTAGGGCACCCAAATGTATGCTTCGTTGTGAGGAGGGAGATCATGCATCTCCAACACACGCGCGCGCCGCCGCCGTCCGACCGACCGAACCAGGCCGGGTTTTTTAACAGTTACAAGCCAAACGAACAGGTGCGGATCTGTTCGGAAGCGGACGCGAATGACTGAAGAGGCGCGACCCATGGGCGAACAGAAGCGGGTGCGGCCTGGCTGAAGAGACGCAGCCGAATACAAGCAGGCGCGACGCGAGTAGATGCAAGTAGCAGGCGGGTGCGATTCGTTAACGAACAGTAGCGACCAAAGGCAACGGGTGCGACCCGTCAAGCGGACGCGACTGTTTGAAGGGATGCGGACGAAACTATAAATAGGAGAGAATACTGATCACATTCTCAATCCAATTAAGTTTTGTTTTTTCCTCTGCTTTCTTCCTCTACTGCTCAATACATATCACAGAGTTGGCATACTCATTACGATCTCGTGCAGATTACGTCTGTTGTATCTTGGGAGAGTTTTGAATAAAAATTCTTAAAGAAATTGTTACGACAAGCCTCAGACGAAATTTCCTACGTTAACTGGTCAGATTCTACTCCGTTCTTTATTTTTTCAGTTTCTACGTTGTGTTGTTTCTTACGAAACTACAACGTTGTTGTTGTAATTATTTACAACGTAATTTATTGTTACAAAATTATCTAATACAGAACTCCAACGTAGTGGAAATTTGATTTATAAACTTGTGCGACGAGTTTATTGTAGCATATTATCTGTTTTGGTATACTAGAAATATAAAAAGTACAACGTTTCAACCGCGCTCAGCGGATTGCCCCATACTAGAACGAGTGACAAAGCAGCTAGCCAACCACACTACCGCAATATTAAAGATTGGATCAGAGATTACTTAGGAACCACATAATAGGAACATCAAGGAGTGTGGAAATGAAGGAAAACGTTCTTAGAATCTCAGAAGACACTTCTTATTCCAAAAGGAATGATTATTACTATCTACCGCAAGAACCCTAACGGATGGTCTTTGAGACTCTTATAGTTCAAGATTTGTGCCTATACTATCATAGTTTGTCATGAACGCATCTCTTATATAAACAGTGAATCTGTCATTAAGATATTAAGGCTGCGTTTGGCTTGTCGTTTTTAATGTTGTATTTTTGGCTATACAAAAGTGCATCCGTTATATGTATTTTTGAAAAACAAACAATTTTTAAAAAATGGAATTAACATGTAAAATAAAAATCAAGTTTATTTTGTTTTTCGTGTTTCGAGAGATAAGAAAATCACGGAAAACAAATTAACTCCTCCATCGTCTGTTTGATTGTCGCAATAACTAAGAATTATAAATTTTTATCTCTTGTTTCTTAGTATTTCTTAGCGTAACTTGAAAATACAAAGCTCAAAATACAAAATGAAACCAAACGGACTCTAATATTTTCTAACTTATGTTTTCATTCTACGGTGTTTTCCAAGCGTTGTTAAGATAAAACAGTTTCGGATATTGCTTACGGTAGATTTACCTATGTCGTCCGAGCTAATCCTAAAATGTTGTTGCAATACTAGTGCTGTTTTCACCTCGTCGATAGCAAATGGACAATGACAGAGGAGCATATCATCACTGCCAGCTTCGTAAATTTCACAACGCAAGGCGATTTATTATTTCAATGCAGACAAAACGGTTTGAAGAAGCAAAGCACGCTAATGTAAACTGTACCATAAACAAGTATTAAGAAGAAGCTTCTAAAATAATAGACAAGGAAAAAGTTGGAGCATCCTCAAAGTTTTGTTTATAATCAAATATAAAGTTTGCTTGGTGGAGCATGCTCCATTTGCTAAGCCCGCCAGCACCAAAATTAATTCATAAATTTCTCAAACTTTTCCACAAACAAGTGTTCGTTTTAGTTTAGTTGATATGATGCAAAATGTTCCAGAAGGTCGACCAAAATATTCAAAACATGCCAAGGTTAACGAGATTTGAGTTATTGGTTTCAGAAAATCAAAGCAAGCTTCACTTATTGGCTTATTGTCAAGTTTATAATTCTACTTAATGAACTAGTTCTTCTTACAAAGTTTATGCAATTAAAATTCAACAGAATTAATTTCAAAAAAAATAAAAATTCATTAGAATTATGATTAGAGATGGTTTATTTTGAAAAAGTATTTCTACCCAAATCTCAATTTCAGGATAAAATACAATAGGTCGACAGATGGAAGTGATAATTAATCTTTAAGTAATACTAATCAGCAGAATAATCAATCTTATCAGTACAGTGAAGCCAACAGTAGTAACACTAATCAATAAATAAACAAGATATTTAACCGATGGTGGAAGGCTAGGAGCAGCCGGCAAATCTCATTGTCATTTAAATTAACTTAACGATCATGTAAAAAGTCTACAAATTAATCACCGTTAACTTGGAAAAAGAAGTAAAGGTAGAAGGTCTCCACCGTCGTCGGCATTATCCTTAATCGTAGATATTATTACTAATGCTAATAATTATTGTTAAAGAAATGACTTTTTTTTTAATTGCGTAAGATGACCATACTATATTAATTTAATATTGTGGTTTGTGTTGACGGACTATCATTAAGCGTTGCACCTAGCGTATATCTTTTTTTGTGTATTACGGAAAGCCAAGAACACATTTTTTTCGTAGATAATTAGACTAAAAGACAAATTTAAAAAAAAAATTAGACTAAATAGCACCAAGCTTTAATTTTAGACTAAATGACAAATGCTAGTTATAATTAGCATTATATTTAACTTTTACGACAAACACCATTGTCTAAGTGGTTAATTGATTCGGCTTTGGTGCAAGAGGTCACAAGTTTGAAACTTGTTTTCGAAACATGAGATATGTTGTCCCAGTGATTTGTTGTATATAAAAGTACCATTTTAAAAAAAAAAAACCTTTACACTATACAAAATTCGATTTTACACTTTACAAAATGCTAGTTATAACTATCATTGTTTTTCGGCTTAAAAAATAAACTTATTTTCCTCCCGTCTATTTTTTTTTTCTTCTAAGTTTCTTCGTACGTTTATTTTTTTGGTCACTAATTATACAAAGAAATTAATTCCAAAGAGGATTGGGTGTGAAAATGGTCCAAAAACATTGAAAAAGACATGGTAGTAATCAAATGGCACAATATTTGTACTTTGATATGCATTCATTTCCATGCTTATCGTTTATGTTTCCTCCGACATATATTGTTTTGCAAACTGGCCCATGTCTATTTGATTCCACTTCAAGTTTTGGGCAATTTCATTGATTTTCTTTGATTCGTAGATAACAACGTTTCGGAATTAATTAAGACAATCCCATCCAATAGATTACCGAAATATTACTGCCGCTAAAATTAGTTTATACTATACAGGCACATAGACCGTGGTATCTGTTAAATAATAGTAAAGCAGAACAATTTGAAGCTCTCTCATTAATTGTAGGAATTATCTCTATTCTCCTTAATTCTCTCAAAGTGGATATTTTATTTTAAAAATCTTATAATTTACACTTTACCATTATTTTAATAAACTTTTTATGCTAATTTACATTCAAATACATACTTTTAAACAAATCTACAATTATTTACAAATTTTTCACGGTTCTCTCCTAAATTTTACATTACAGTCCACATATTTAAATTAATTACATAATCTAAAATTTAAACTAATTGATCAACTTAATTAACTAATATTTATTAATAAATCCTAAAAGATGAAATTTTCGATATGTATACTAAATGCTCACAACAAATTGGTAAAAAAAATTGTTTAGATGTACGTATATATAAATCACATAACATAACTTATATACATTAATGATAATAATAATTTTATTTTATAATTTATTTACTAAATGAATTTATGTTACACTATAAAATTCTATTAACTTCAAATACCTAAAATTTTAATTTTTTACAATTATTAAGAAACTCACTCAATTATCTTCTAATATTTTACATTCAGGTCCATATATTTAACTAACCATGTAATCTTAAATTTAAATTATTTAAATAAATATGATTAACTAATATTTATTAATCCATCTAATAAATCATAAAAATACAAGGATTTCAATATATACAATATTCATGAACATAAAAAAAATGATAAAATGTTATAGAATAAAGAAAAATAGAAGCCATTGGAGAGAGACAAAAGATATATTATTCGCTTCTGAGAATAGATATGTATTTACATTACATAGTCTCCTTTATATAAAGGCTTCAAAGCAAAGGACTTAACCAATTCCACGATGTGGGACTAAACAAAAAACCATAAAAGCATATTCACTTATATATTTACATATATTATAACACTTCCCCTTGAATATGCGTCTTCAAAATCTTGAATGCTCGGATAATTTGAAATTTCCGTTTCAAAACGAGTATGATGATTGCTCCCCCTCGTTATTATCTTACTTGCATTTATCGATTCAGTCGATATAGATATTGTCTGTTGCCTCATTAAAAACCTCTATTAGAAAAACCCAGTGGGAAAAAATCTTGAACGAGGAAGAGAGTGCAACTTGTGAAATCATAAATATCATACTAAAAATGATATCCGTTATAAGAGTTTGATACTTCAGGATCAAAACAATGCCTCATTAAAATCTTACTAAGAAAAACCCAATGGAAAAAATCTTAGTGAAGAAAAAAGAGTACAATGACATATTTTATTTTCTTATTTCTTTAAATAAAGCTTGATACTTCTGGATCAAACTAATGCCTCATTAAAACCTTACTAAGTAAAACCCTATGGGAAAAATCTTAGTGAAGAAAAAAGAATACAATATAGTATGTCATATTTCAATAATTTACTGCATCTGACAGAGTTTGATACTTCTGGATCAATTTAATACGTCAGTAAAAATCTTACAAAGGAAAACCTGATGGGAAAAACCTTAGTCAAGGATAAAAATATAATTTAACTTAAATAACATATTTAAGATGTTATTTCTTGAAAAGACGTTTGATTCTTCTAGATCAAGATAATATCTCATTAAAACCTTAATAAGAAAAACCCAGTGGGAAAAATCTTAAATAAGGAAAAAGAGTACATTATAGCTTATTTCAAATATTACTAGGGAGTTGATACTTCTGAATCAAGATAATACCTCATTAAAACCTTACTAATTAAAACCCAGTGGGAAAATCTTAGTTAAGGAAAAAGAGTGTATTATAAAATGCTTATAGATGCTCCCCCTGATTTAAAGTTTCCTCTGAATTTGTATTCGTCTTTCGATAACTCAAATTGGTTATAGATACTTCTGGATCTATAAATACGTGTCTCATTAATAATACAATTTATTAATAGTTTCGTTCAATACAATCAAATTTTTTAAGATTGTTTCTTTCAAATATAATTTGCATTTTATGCAATTTTATGCTACTTTTATGAAAAACATTTCATGTGTTTTCATTTTTATGCTTCAAATTAGTTTTGCGCATTGCAACTATACATGTTTCATGAATATTAAAAATTTCATTACAACATTACTAAAAAGTAGGAAGTAATCTACTCATCTTGAGTTATATCAAGATTTTCATTACAACAATACTTAGAAGAAGGTTGTAATCTACACTTCATGTCTTTTGCATTCTTTATAACTACAAAAGTTATATATATTCTTCAGGAATTTGTATACTTTAATAAGTATTTGCATATCGCAACTACCACTTCAATGGATATTAAGAGTTTTATTACAACAATACTTAAAAATAGGAAGTAATCTACTCATCATGAATTATATCAAGATTTTCATTACAACAATACTCAAAAGTAGGTTGTAATCTATGCTTCTTGTTCTTTGCATTCTTTATAACCATAAAAGTTATTTATATTCTTCAGGAATTTGTATATTTTCATCATTTAATATGATTTAAACCATATTTATACCTTCGGGGTATATTAAACATTTCAAGTACTTTCGCTACTTTGCGGACTACATGTCTATATTTCTCTATTGGTAAATGATTCATGATGGCCAGTCATGTTTTCCCTTAATCCAGGATCTTTAATCCATTTATAAACATAAGCGCTTTATTATTTATAAATTTATCATCGATGATTATTTCTTGTCAGTTCTAGACATGATTTATTGAGATCTCTTTAATTATGTTTTAGGTACCTAACCCACTTCTAGGGTTATTGAGAATCATGTCATGGATCTCTTTCAGAGCATCCTTAAGTGTTTCTTCAAGAACACTCACCTCATTTATTTGCATCTTTATTACATACTCCAAAAATATTTTGAAGTGACTTTTGAACCATATTTCAGATGTGGTTTACAAACTTTGATCCTTCAGGGATTCAAATCTATATTGGAGAAAGTCTATTAGGGATAATATTGATAATATTTTGCATCATTGTATATTTTAATAAATATTTAACACTGATGATCAAAATGAACTTGTATCACTTTATCCTCCCCCTCAATGTTGACAAACATTGAATAATTATCGTCTTTGGATTCTTATTTTGATCCATTATGGTATTGCTACTAGCAAATACATCATACATATTAATAATAGGAGGATAATTCTTTTATTCGTTGATAAGATGCATTAAATTGATATTGATTATTAGAGTTTGTTCTCATTCATTGATCTAAGCTATTGGAAGAATTTACTTATTGTGTAGATCATTTGAATACATACATGACTTCAGGTCATTCAACATTTATGTTGATTGAATTTTAAATCACTAAATAATATCTATGCATAATCACTAAATAATAGCTTATAACAAACTTCAGGTTGTTAGCTAAATATTTACATATATGGATGTATACGTGCGTCCACGTATCACATATATATTATAAAATTTTCATATTCTTTCTCATTTGAATTAGTGATTTTTAGAACAAACCGTTACAAGGATCAAAAATATTAATTTCTATTTATAAATCAATGTCAATGCAAACCTGTCAAAACCGCATGATAATGTTCAAAACATTTGGTTTGAAACCAAATCGAACTTCTGGTTCGAACAAAATATACACGACTTCAAGTTATTAAGTTTTATTCCTCAATTATATCTCGAATATCAGTTTTGAACACTAATTATGATTACTTATCAGGAGTAATTTTTAATTGCATATAGACACTTCTACACATCTCTATTGAGAGTTCTGTAAAAAAAAATTACAGCAAAAATAATAGTAGTATCTTCTAGATACTTGGAATGTTACAGATACAGATTTCCTCAGGACCGTATGTATAGCTCTCAAACTTTTAGGATCTAATCTAAACTAAATTAGGATCCTTTATAATCAAATTTCTATGCATTTATTTGGTTTAATAAAATTACCAAACATATAAGCAAAACCCTTCTAGAGATATGTTATCATTTCCTAATTTATTAGTCTCTTTTAGGGATATTTTATTATCACTACTTCTGGAGTGAACTTATCTCTTCTAAAGATATATATATGTACTATTGGAATGTCGTATCAATGTACAATGTTTCTATTTGTAGAAATTACATAATTACTACCTTTATAATAACATAAAACATCCCTACTGGAATTTTTTTTGTTGTAACTATCTTTGAAATGACATATCAGACTTTAAATACAGTAACAAAATTAGATGCACCAAATGAAAGTAAGATGCGAAAGATAAAACCACTACTTCTGGAGTGTAACATTGGTATACAATATCATTTTATCTCGATAAATTATTGTTATTGCTCAAAAAATATTTATATCATTATTCCTTCGAGGAATATAGTATTTCCTTTTAAGGAATTGCAATGTAACAAAAATAAAATTTCTATAACATCTCTTCTGGGATGTTAAATTTTGCAATATAAATATAAATAAATCTCTAAAACATCTTTTCAAGAGATTAATACACACACATCCAATGATGTTTGATATATCATATAACATAAAATCTTCAGGATATTTGGTTAATATAATATAAATATGAAGATATAAGGTAAGGTATAACTCATTTGGAGATTTTTGTAATCTCTTGAATGCAGCATTATTATCTCATATGATAATATATTATTTTCCTTTAACTTCTTCAAGAAGTACAACCTTATCATTTTACACAATTTCAATAGAGCTTTGGGCTTCTAATTCATGAACTTCAAGTTCACTAATTTATTACGAACTTCGGGTTCTTAAACTTTGTGTAAACTGCCCTTCTTTTTTTTAGAAGCTTGTACATTTTGACAAATTTAAAAAAATACTGACAAGAATTCGAGCTTGTAAAGTTTGTCAGAAAATCTTTTAATACTTCCAGACTTCAGGCCTTGGACTTTGAGTTATACAACTTCTATTAAAATAATTCCTTTGCACAACTTCAAGTTGTTGTTAAACCTACTTTTTCCGTTACAACAGACATTACTTGTCAGAATAAATACATCAAATAGTAAATCATACGTCTATTCTTATCCCAAACACAAACATACAACGTCATTTAATTTACAATAATCAATGCATTTAATGCATTTATGACAATAAATGATTTAATTTATTACCATAACACTTGCAATTAATTCATTTGTGATAAAAATAACTACAATTAACCTTTATGTGGTTTAGGATATAACTACTGTCATAGCAAGATAATTTCATTATAAATATATGAACTAATTGAACAAACAGTACTCAAAGTAACACAATTTCATCTCAAATATAGGTTCAATATTAATCAATGATAAAATTAAAAAAAATATCTTAAAGCGAAACTTTATTTCCCAATAATCAGAATTCTAAATAAACAAAATTATCTCAGATCTATCCATATCATTCATAATCATAAATAACTATAAATCTCAGATCCAAATCATTATTATTTTCATAAGAAAACTAACTTCATAATTCTTTACCAAATATATCAAAACAAACATGTAAATCTTCAAATCAACACAAGTTATTTTAGAAATTTAGGAAATTAAGATTATTTCAGATCTATTATATTTGATCTATTATATTTTAACTTTTGAAAAGCGATTGGATGCATGGAAGAAGGAAAAAAAATTAAGAAATAAACTTTCTATTAGAACAGCTTATTTTTAATTAAAAAGAAAGAGAGTAGGAGAGTATATATATTTCTACGTATTTATTTGGTTTAGTAAAAGCACCAAATATATCAACAAATCTCTTCTGGAGACCTTATTTTTAGTATATTATTATCACTACTTCTGGAGTGAACAAGTTTCTATACATTTATTTGATTTAGTAGTTAATACCATTGGCAAATATTTTTAGAACTTCAGGTTCCAATTTTACTTTAAAAAATGTCCTTGTTTAGTACTTTAGATCCTAAATGGTATAACTTGATTTTCATTATCAAACTTCAGGTTTGATTGCAATTGAAATTTACCATAATCTGAATTAGATTTTCTAATAATTCAAAGCTTCACATCTCAAATTTATATATTTGAGTTTTGATATATAATCCCTTTTTTTTAGTTAGAACTTCTGGTTCTTTATTTTGGGGAAACTTGTAATTTACTGATTTATGAAAACTGCAGGTTCTCAGTAATTATTTCCTTTTCCTTTTTTTTTTAAGGAAACTTTGGAAGATATTAAGCTTATCATGTAAGCTTTTACTAATGTTTCCATTCACTTAATACGATCTTCTAGATACGTATTATATTTATTTGTTTCTCTTAGAAACAATAAAATATTTCTTCTGGAAATGCAAATCATATATCAAAATAATTTCCAAAGTCTTCATTCAAATCTAAATCAAATCAAAAGGTTTTCAAAATGAAAACCTCATTTACCAACCATGTTTGATTTCTCAAATCCATGTCCAAACTAAATACAATCAAATTTAAAAAAATTGCTTTAATCAACAATATCAAAATTTTGTCAAGTTCAAACCTGCATTCGAAAATAAATGAACTCAAAAGCATAAAAATAAGTATGATATTGAGATCTACAATATAATATTATCAGAAAAATAGCAACAACAAACAAATTAGATCTGAAATATAATAACCAACAAAATAAGAATTACATCTCAAAGTTTAGATCTATATAAGATATAAAATTATAAGACTAGTATAATAAAGTCTAAAAAATAAGACAATAGATTTAGATCTGAAGAAGTAGATCTAGAATGAAATGAGATATATAAAAAAAATTGAAGATTAGATCAATCATATTAGAAAAATAACTTACCGTTAACGTGTTATAGAATAAAGAAAAATATAAGCCATTGGAGAGAGACAAAAGATATATTATTCGCTTCTGAGAATAGATATGTATTTACATTACATAGCCTCCTTTAAATAAAGGCTTCAGAGCAAAGGACTTAACCAATTCCACGATGTGGGACTAAACAAAAAACCATAAAAGCATATTCACTTATATATTTACATATATTATAACATAAAATTATTTCTTCTTTATTCAGATATATAAAGATGTTTAAATCATATAACATTACATAAATAATAATAACTTTTTTTAATTTCTAATTCATTTATCTCAAAAAAATTATCTTGCATCACATGATATAATTTCATTTTTAACAACCTTCAAAAGATAAATTTATATTTTACAGCATTACGATGTGAATGAAAAGATTACACTGATAAAAATTAGATTATATAAACATTTCCACTTTCAACGTGTTATCAAATCATACCCAACTCATAACTCAACTAAATACTACATAACATTGTTTTGCAATTATCAAAGTCTTAAGTATGACCCTCCTACAAGAACATGAAATCTATGGTTAACTTTAAGAATAAAATTGTTTAAAAATGAAAACCTAATAACGAATAAAAGTGTACATGCCTTATTCAAAAAAAAAAAAGTTCACATGTAGATAAGCTAACCATAAGATCTACGCTCTTCTCAGTTACAAATTTATACAAAGTTCTTCCCAATTTTCTTTAACTTTTTTACATTTATCTTTTTATATTTAACTAGGTATGTTGATTAATAATTCAAGTTATTCAAATAAATTCAATTATTTAAGATCCATTAATTCATTTATAAGTCTTTTAAAAAAGATGATAATTCAATATATATACAACAATCATATTAATAAAATGGTGAAGTTACTTATTAACTCGGACATGTAAAAAAAATATCCCATAGCATAAATTATTTACATATATAAGGTATTAACAATTTTAATTTATAATTTTTTTGAATTAGGATATTAATTTTTTCAAAGATATGCAATTAGCGAGTATTGAACCCTCAACCCTATATCCAAGCATTGCAAGTCATTTTAGTTTACGGTTAACATATCATTATAAATTTATTATATAACTTGCATAATCAAATATAATTTTAGCAATAATTAAAATGTAGATACTATTTTTTAACAACGTTACCGTGTGCAACGTACGGGTTACACACTAGTATTTCATAAAATACTGAACAATTTTCAAACACGCTTGGCATAATTTGTTGGAAATTTTTACTTTAAATTAACTTTGCACATTAACAATACTCTTGAACCAAAATTCATTACAATAACCACACTCAATCAGAAACGAGATAGATAACATAAATACACACACACACATATACATACACCTGTCAATAGTACGGGTTTCGGGTCGGTACCAGTCCAAATCCACCCTATTAATGCAGATAATTGTGTTGTACTACCTAAGTCCGACACGGACACCGACCCGAGTCGAGTACGGTTTTATCAAAACGCAATCCGATTAGGATCCGGCTACTAATTTTCCGTCGTATCAAAATACAACTGTGTATGTTATTTATGTACCATTTTGTTTGTTTATATGTACATATTTTTGCATACTTATGTTGTTAATTTGACTATATCACCGTCCACTTTATATGTTAACATTGTTTGTATACAAATTTTATTAAAGTTGCACTTCAAAAATATGGATTTAACATCAATATTCTGAATTAGGTATAAGGTTATTGCGCAATGGGTCTAAAAAGCCCGATGCGTCGAGCTCGGATATTGACTCGAAATACCCTACGGGTTTGGACCAGACTCGAACTTTGATTATTGTAATCGGACTCGGATCCGACTTTTATAATACCCAGACCGAACCCGACCTATTGACGGGTGTGTATACATACATACATACATATATACATATATTATAATATATGTAAATATTAAAGTGAATATGCTTTGTTTTTTTCTATTTAGTCCCACATCATGAGATATGTTCAATCTCATGCTCCAAGGCCTATATATAAAAGAGCATATGTAATGTAATTGGATCAATCAATCTTATGTAGCTGATATCAGTGTGAATAACATTTTCTCCTCTATTCTAATGGCTTCTTATCTCTTTTTAATTTATAACACGTTATCAGCACAAAGCTCTTATAAATCTTCTAAAGGGTAAGATATCTTTCTGATCTATTTGATCAAATCTTTCAGATCTCATCTATTAATTTTTTTCTTTTAAATCTCATTGTATCATTGGTCTAATTATTCGGATCTAGTTATATTTGTACATCTTATTTTTTTGTCCATGTATTTTAGATCTTGTTTGTTGTAGATCTTATTTTTTTTATTATTCTAATTTTTCAGATCTCTTGTAAATTTTACTATCATGTTCATATGATATAGTTTTTTAGATCCGTAGATTTTAATCATCGGATCTCTTAATTAACTGTCATTCATGCATATCCATTTTCTGTGATAATTTTAAATTTGATCCGATACAAAAATTGTTCCATAGACTAAAATCTAATTTTCTTTTTAGATCTTATCTATCATAGATCTAATTTTCTAGATTTCATTATATACATACATATACATACATACATACATACATATATATATATATATATATATATATATATATATATATATATATATATATTACCTCATAGATCTTGCTCTATTAATCTTATCATTTTAGATCTTATTTTATTGTAGATCTAAACTTTTAGATCTCATTCCATTGTTTAGCGAGGAAAAAAAAGGTTTTCATTTTGATTTTTTTTTTTTTTTGGATTTCAATTTGAATAAGAACTATAGAAATAATTTTACCACATGATTTATATTTCAAGAAGAAATATTTCACTGTTTCATAGAGAAACAAATATAAGGATAATATGTATCTAGAAGATCGTATTAAGTCTATATGAAAGAATAAAAACCTGGAGTCCATATGTGTGAAAGTGAAAAATTAAAGTTTTCATAAGCTGAAATAAAGCCATGAAAAAAGATAAGTGAGAAATTCCAGAAGAAGATGTTGATATGTCCAGAAGACATAACATAAAAATAATATGTTGAAATGACATTACAAATGTGGTAAATACTATTTCCTCGAAGAGAAATAATATTATGATTCTCATGTTCGAATACAATAATGAAGAGTCCTCTTGTTTCATTGTCTTTATTTAATATTGGAGACATGAAGTTCTCAAATAAAAATTATGCATATTAGTTTGCATTTCTAAAAAAAATAGGTTTATATATCAAAACTCAAATCTATAAATTTGAGAGGTGAATCTTTGAATTATTAGAAAAGATAATTCAGATTATGGTAAATTCCAATTGCAATCAAACCTAAAGTTTGATAACGAAAATCTAGTTGTACCGTTTAGGATCTAAAGTACTAAACAAAGACTTTATTTTAAAGTAAAATTAGAACCTGAAATTCTAAAAATATTTGCCAATGGTATTAACTACTAAACCAAATAAATGTATAAAAATTTGTTCACTGCAGAAGTGGTGATAATGATAATAATAAAAAGAATCTCTAGAAGAGATTTGTTGATATATTTGGTGCTTTTACTAAACCAAATAAATACATAGAAATATATCTACTCTTCTACTCTCTTTCTTTTTAATAGAAAACAAGGTATTCTAACAGGAAGTTTATTTCCTAATTTTTTTCCTTCTTCCATGCATCTAATCATGTCTTTCAAAAAGTAAAATATAATAGATCAAGTTTCTTTCCTTTGGCTCCTCAAGTAAGTATTTTGGATTCTTCATAAAATGAATGTTAATATTCATACACACATAAGTTATGTTATATTATATATAAAACTCATTCATTTTTCCTCTTTCAGCAAAAAGGTATTCCAATGTTTACTATGTTATATGCTTAATCTTTCACCTATTATTGTCATGTCACAAAAATATACTTATTGATGTTATCAATAGTTGTAACTCATACAACATACTTTTTAGTTGCCAAGTCAAACTATTTTGTTTTTCAGGATATTATTCATACACTATCTGATGTACAAATTTCCTCTCTCTGTTTAGCTTACAATATGTAAGTAGCCACATATATTAATTCATATATTAGTCGGTAGCAATTAATAAATCAATAAATAAAATTTATTGATTAATGAGAATGGTCCAATAAAGATGTGTTTGAATGCTTCATACATTTATTCTTCTTTTATATCTCTTATTGTTGACAAGGATCATAACGTATATACATGGTATATATTTGTGTTTTCTCACTATTCCAGTTGTTATGAATCAATAAATGGTATTTAATACTGTCTATTCATATTTTTAAATCTGCTTATATTATGAAAGTAAACATAATAAAATCAGCACAATCTTTGATTATAATTCACCCCTTCTCTACCAATCAATCCATAGAAAGGCCTTTCCATATTTTCAAGGGTAGTTTTGCATTTTCAAGGAAAGTAATGAATGCAATCAATGAGATTGGATCTAGAGCTATCAAAAGGATATAAATAAGAAATTATAGTCGCTTTTATAAATTATATTTGGTTGTCTTTTACTATTTTGCAGTAATGTTTTTCTTTCTTTCACTATAACTACTATTAGATATGGGTTCTTATTTTATGAAATGCATTGATTATATACCCATGAACAATATTTTGATGCTTATGCATTTTTATTTCCAATAATAGTTGGAAATATAATAAACACAGCCAAGCTTGAATTTAAAGCTTTAGATATATTAGGAGATAACATTTTGTCATAGATATAGGATGTTGACATTCAATTACAATTTCATTGCTTAGAAAATGTCATTAAAAATAAAATAATATGTCTCAGTAGGATAAAACAAAGGCTCTTATATTTTTAAGGTGTCATATCCACCGAAATCTTAAAATAAAACATATAATTGAAAAAGATCACATTTACTTATGGTACTCCCTGAAGAAGTGTTATGACCACTAGAAGATGGTCACACTTCCAAGCACTAGACAAGAGTGGTTGAACCTGAAGTTTCAGGACTTTAAATCTGTTAGGAAAATGAATCACTAATCTCTGAATGAAATTGCATGAAAGGATTGTTTGGTAATACTAACATGAAGTTAGATCATTTCTTTAAAGGTATTGATGAAAACTTCATTAATGAAGAAAATCTAAGTGCAATAATAAATGATATGGTCGAATTGATCAACTAGTAGCAGCTTGAAGTCTGCTATGTGGATTTTGTTTTATTTTACTTTAGTTTAGTAAATCAGGTTGAAGTTGGTAAAATCCAAGTTTTGATAATTTTTGGGTGTGTTTGCCAAACTATATATTTGAAGAAGTACATTTTAATATTCTCCAGAAGAGATAACCCATATGACATATTCTTGAAGAGATGTTTTATGATTTTTATATTGCAAAATCCAAACGTCCTAGAAGAGATGTTGTAGAATTATGTCAATCATGTAGAAAAAGATATTGAGTATTGATGACATCCCAAAAATAGTGCATATAAAGTATCTTTAGAAGTGGTACGTACCACTCTAGAAGCGGTGTTTATAAAATATCCCCAGAAGTGATAACATATCATCATATAGCACTACAAAAAAATTGCCTATAGAATATTGTCAAATATGATATAACACTTCAAAAAGTAATGTGATAATAAATTACCTAAAATTTAATCGTCTATTGTTACGGACCCGTAGCTCCATTAGACAAGTTTAGAAGCATATAGTGATATGTAACCTTTTACTTTTCAAAACTTATGATGAATCAAATGTTATATGCACAAGTATTCTTGAAGAAATATCTTTAGATATACTCCTGAAGAGATAATCTATATGTCGTATCATAATTTTTGCTAAAGCTATATAAACACGACCTTGAACAAACCGGTATGTGCAACCAATATAATTTTTTATTTTTATAACATTTCAAGGGTCCAGAAGATACTCTTATTTATGTTGTAAATATATCTATTTTACTGAACTCTCTAGAAGAGATGTTTATATATAATTATAACTAAGTATATATTCTCTAAAAATCATAATTAATGTTCAAAAATAATATTAGAGATATAATCAAGAAATAAAATTTACCAACTTGAAGTTGTGTATACAAATTATTTGAACCGGAAGTTCAATATGATTCCAAACCAGATGTTTTGAAAATTATCATGCGGTCTTGAAGGATTCACACTAACATTGATCCATAAATAAAAAGAAAATTTATAATATAGATATAATATGTGGACGCATGTATATATCCATATATGTAAATATTCAGCCAACAACCTGAAGTTTGTTATGAGCTCATCTAATAATTATGTATAGATATTATTTAGTGATTTAAATCAACATATATGTTGAATGACCTGAAGTCTTGTATGTATTAAAATGATCTATACAATAAGAAAATTCCTCCAATTGACTAGATCAATGAATGAAAACAAACTCTAATAAGCAATATCAATTGAATGCATCTTATCAACTACTAATAATAATAAATAAAAAATATCCTCCTATTATTAATATGTATGGTGTATTTGCTAGTAGCAATATGATAATGGATCAAAATGAGAATCCAAAGATGATTATTATTTAATGTGACAATGTTCCTCAACATTGAGTGGGAGGATAAAGGGATACAAGTTCATTTTGATCATCAATGTCAAATATTTGTTAACACGTATAATGATGCAAAATATTAGTAACTTGAATAAATTATTAATAATATCCCTAGTAGACTTTCTCCAATATAGATTTGAATACCTGAAGGATCAAAATGTGTAGACCACATCTGAAATATGATACAAAAGTTAGTTTGAAATACTTTTGGAGTAAGTAATAAAGATGTCAAATAAAGGATGTGAGTGTTCTTGAAGAAACACTTAAGAGTGCTCTTGAAGAGACTAATGACATGATTGTCAAATTATCCTAGAAGTGGTTTAGGTACCTAAAACATGATAATTAAATAGATCTCAATAAATCATGTCTAGGACTAACAAGAAATAATCATCGATGATAAATTTGTAAAAAATAAAACGCTTATGTTTATAAATAAGTTAAGGATCTTTAATTAGGGGAAAACATGACTGGCCATCATGAATCCTTTACTAACATAGAAATATGGACATGTAGTCCGTAAAGTAGCAAAAGTACTTGAAATGTTTAGTATACCCCGAAGGTATAAATATGGTTTAAATCATATTAAATGATGGAAGTGTACAAATTCCTGAAGAATATAAATAACTTTGGTGGTTATAAAGAAGGCAAAGAACAGGAAGCATATATTACAACCTAATTTTAAGTATTGTTGTAATGAAAATCATGATATAATTCATAACGAGTAGATTACTTCCTATTTTTAAGTATTGTTGTAATGAAACTCTTAATATCCATTGAAGTGGTAGTTGCGATAGCAAATACTTGTTAAAGTATAAAAATTTATGAAGAATATATATAACTTTTGTAGTTATAAAGATTGCAAAAGACATGATGTGTAGATTACAAATTTCTTTTAAATATTGTTGTAATGAAAATCTTGATATACTTCAAGACGAGTAGATTACTTCCTGCTTTCTAGTAATGTTATAATGAAAATTTTAATATTCATGAAAGATGTACAGTTGCAATGCGCAAAACTAATTTGAAGCACAAAAATGAAAGCACATGAAGTGTTTTTCATAAAAGAAGCATATAAAATGCATAAAATGAAAACCATATTTGGAAGAAACAATCTTAGAAAATTTGATTGTATTGAAGGAAACTATTAATGATTGTATTATTAATGAGATTCATATTTATAGATCCAGAAGTATCTATAACCAATTTGAGTTATCGAAATACGAATATGAATTCAGAGGAAAATTTTAAATCAGGGGGAGCATCCATAAGTATTTTATAATGCACTCTTTTTTCTTAACTAAGATTTTTCCTACTAGGTTTTTATTACCAAGGTTTTAATGAGGCATTACTCTGATCCAGTTTATCAAACTTAATGTGAAGAAATGAGAAAATAAGATATGTGTATTTTTTTTCTTCACTAAGATTTTTCCCATTGGGTTTTTCTTAGTAAGCGTTTTAATGAGGCATTATATTGATCCCCAAGCATCAAACTCTTAGAAGGAATATCATTGTATGATTTCTATCATTTCAAGTTGCACTTTTTTCCTTGTTCAAGGTTTTTCCATTAGTTTTTCTTAATAGAGGTTTTTAATGAGACAATAGACAATATTTATTACGACTGAATAGATGTATGAAAGCAAGATAATAATGAGGGAGAGAAAGTCATGGACGTTTCAAAAGGAACAATTTCTAGCAACCATATGAGCATCCAAGATTTTGAAGATGCATATTGTGACGACCCGCCCTTCTCGACCCTCGAAAATCGACACAAAATACTCCACAGTATAATATGCCGACGAACAAGTGATGGAAAAGACAGATTGTTGAGGAAAAGAAAGAAGATAGAAGAAAGAAGGAACTAAACAATAACAGAATCTCACAATCGCAGCGGAACAAAATATAATATATAATATCAGATTTTTACACAAATGAAAACTATATCTGTTTTATACAATATATCATCAGAGTATATCTCAAACAAACAACAATTACCATCCTGGCAATATCAACAATCACAGCAGCGGATATAAACAAGTACGGATAATACGTCTCGGTCCCCGGCTCCTCTCCTGAGCTTCCAAGCATCCTGTCCTGTATATATATAATACTCGGTCTGACTCGAGCATTATAATGGAATAACACCCGAGTCAGTCTGGAATACCAGTTGATAAAAATACACCCAAATTGATTATTAAAGTTTCAAAAATCCTTTTGAAAACAAAAGCATCTCATAAGACCACACCACAAATAAACATGTCGCGTTTTTACCTTACGATGGCTAAAACATTTCTTATAAAATCTGTGACGACGTGAATTTTTCGCGCTCGAAAATCGACATCCATACATCAAATCGTATTCGAATGCCATAGATTCGACCGTTCAAATCTGATTCGCCGGAGCTTATAACAACATTAAGTAAATAACACAGCGGAATAAAAGAATAATACATTAATATACAGCCTGATACAACAGATGATCCAATAGATATCAATATACATCAGAGATATGATACAATAAAATAGCAGCGGAAAAGGAAAATAGATAACATCTAATAGCGGAACAATATAACTCTAAGATAGTCTTCAAGGAAGAACTCCAAAAACTGCAACTCCATCTCCAAGAACCAGTCTGGCAATAGCTCGAGCTCCCAATAACGATGCACAAAGATAAGCAAGTGCAGTCCATATCCAAATTGGCTGAAATAGCTCCAGATAATCTACTGAACCTAACTATCTGAAAAACCCAACTCTAAACTGCTCGTGTAGGAAAAATTTTGAGCACCCAGAGTTTAGGAAAGAAACAATAAACTCCAGATCAGTCATGGGACTGGTGTGAGCAACAAAAACAGTTTATCTTTTAAAACAATCAACAAAAGATTTTAAAATCAATTCGCAATGTTTTTAAAAAATGAAACTACCATAAGACCTTCCGCCACACACACAATGCAAACGCAGAATTGGAGGAGATTTCTTCTTATGATAGTCAAACATGCTTGATACGCAATTTCCTTGATATTATTACTATAAGTGCAAAGTCCAGAAAAACATTTCGAAAGTAGAATATAATCTTAGCCAGCATACGACCATTATCGTATGCCTACTGTAGCTACCATGTTCAATAGCAGGTTACCGCCACATTCCATGGCAGGTTATACAACTAATACTGTACAAGGCTCGTATTGTTTCTTTGGATTTCCAACAAATGGTCAGGCCAAGGAACTTCCCATTGCCATATGAGAACGCCTCTGGAAGGACGTCCCCGAAAACCTAACCGGATCTCTGCCAACACAAGGCCGGGTTACCTTTCAAACTAGGTAACTACTGACACGAGTATGCCATCCCCCGGTCGTAACCAACCTTTATCCAGGGCCCCAACAACAATCACAAAGTAAGATATATATATATATATATATATATATATTTGCGATATCAACATAAGTTAAGTATCTGGGCTCCATACCATGATACCACTTCTATCCAGAAGAAAATAACCTTGCCGCATCTTTCCTGTTTCGACCATTTCGGGGTGTGAGGTCCGACGAAATCTCGTCCACAAAGCTACGCTTTATACAAAAGCTGTGTTTTGGGTCAACAAATGATCAAAGTAATGATCACCAAGATAAATGATCAAACAAATGATCATATCACAAATGATCAAATAATGATCATCCCACAGCAACACTCAGCATGCCACATTACCAAATTGGGAATATATCGCTGATAACCATCAACTACATAACCTCTGAGCTCGTACGTCTCAGAGAAGGGTGTTAACCTAAGAGAATAAATTCTCCGCCACCAACAGAAATATATTTGAAAGAAATCAGCTTTATATCTCAAATTGTAATGTCAGACATAACAATCCATACAAGTCTGTTTTGGGTTCGAACAGAACCGAATGCACTTCCAAAGAAGTCCTTGCAATCCGGGTATTCACAATCCCGATCGGATTTCCCATCACTTAAGGAATCTCTATACCGGCGCGACTCGGTGCAGAGACAATCGATAGGTCATCCTATCGCTTTCGCAAATACCCGGTCTTCATCACCGGTCTTCAAATGCTATCCATCACGACGAATCACATATTCGGAATGGGTTATATGATACAAAGGTCCTTTCCCGGCTAAACCGAATAGTGAGCGCAATAATTAAAACATATGGATATGGGATTTCAAATTAAGTCACAACTTAATAATTCAAAACTTACTTTCAAATGGTTTAAACCAATTACCATTTCAAATCTTTTAAACAAAAGATTTATTTCATAAAGTTCACCTACTTTCACAAGTATTCTTTTCCGGATTTCAAAACAATTCCGTTTCAAAAGGATTATTTCATCAAATCTTTAAATCAAAGATTTGTCTCATAGTTTTCAAATTATTCCCAAATATTAATTTTCAAAATTCATTCCCGAATATTTATCTATAACTTGGAAAACTATTTTAGTTTAAACTTGAAATCCCTTTCAATAAGATTTGAAACCAAAGCTTTTTATCATTTAGAAACAATAGCTTTATTTTGGAAAAACCCCATTTCATTTATACAAGTTACGATCTTTGACTTAATTCAAATTCCCAAAAACAATACTTAAAAGTGGTTTAACCCATATATAACTAATATAACATCTTTAATCCCTAATTTCAAATCATAGAATTCAATTTCCAATTTTGAATTCAAATTTAAATCAAATTATTTAAATTTCAAAACTTAATTAAAATAAATTTTAACTTGAAATTCCATTTTAAAAGCTTTTCACTTTTATTTCGATTCCATTTCCAAAACATTTGAATTTAAAAATTCAAATTCAAAACTAAAAAATCTGCGACTTAACCGATTTCCTCGTGAAATCCATAATTGTGTGTGTATGGTGTGGTCCATGGGTTTAACACAATAGTGCAACATTATTCAATCATCATAGATCAGAGCACAGAAATATAGTTGATAAGCGATATAAACCATAACGCTTATCGTCTATTCACAGATTCACAGATAATATACAAATGTAAATACATGAATAAATTATACACATCTCAATCCACCGAACAAAATATCACAGATCAGATAAGACAATCAATTCAAGGCATCACATACAATACAATCATTCATAAGTAAGGTCAAGCATTCAATGGTCATTTATAAGTAGGATAAATTAATCGTTTAATCCTAATCAATTCAATCTATTCCCAAGTAAATTAATTACTTATGAATTAATTATCCAATCCTGATAAGTTAATTACAAATCATTTGATATAAATTAATTAATCAAACATTTTAATTAATTATTCTTAATTAATAAATTAATTAGATTATCTTTAAGTTAATTACACAATCATTTAACCTTAGTTAATTTCATTAAATAATTATCTTTAAGTGATCAATCACCTTTATAAATAAATCAACATTTAATTATATTAAATGTAATTACATCTTAATCACCTGATTAATTAATTTTAATCATTATTTATAAAAATTGATTAACCATTAATAATCCATTAATAAATCTAAATTATTTAATTAGGTGTTAATTGCAACTTAATTAGTTCTTAATTACAACTAATTAATTTCTAATTATAAATTATCTACTCGAATCTATGATTCTTAATTACACATTAGCTATCTCTTAATTAATTAACTTAAACCTTAATTTATAAATTTAAACTTCTGCTTACTAATTCAATTAATACAAAACATAAATTATTCCATTCTAATTAACTCAATAATTAATAAACTTTAAATCTTTAAGTTTTTCATTAACTTTAAAGCAAAACTCATTCTTATTGATGGTTAAATTTTTCACTTACAAATATGTTTAATACTATATATTTTCAAATTTACTTTTGAATTTCATTTTTTTTAATTTTCAAGTTTTAAAGTGGGTATTGATTTATCTTTAAATAAATTTTAAAACTAACTTTTAAGACCTTTAAATTTACAAGTTAAACTAATGCTTTTGACATGAAAGAAATTTAAAAAGCTTTGAAATCAAATTCCCTTTAGATTCAAGATATTTAAACTTGTTTAACTTTATTAATCTTAAAATTCTGTTGGCTTAAACCCAACAACACAATACCCGAGATCTACCCAGGTATCACTCGAGTGTTACTCCGAGTGCGTCACGCAATTTCCCCGAGTTCTCCTTCTACTGTGTATTTCTTTCTTCTACTCTTCCTCTCTTCTCCTTTTTTTTTTAAAGTAACGAACTTTTGAAACATTAGCTCACTCACGCAACAACACCAGAGTCTCGAGTCAAGTCACGAAAATCCTGAGCTCCACTTCGAGTTGCCTCGAAGCAACATTCCCTGACACACGACCATCGCCGTGCACGCGACCGCGCCGCCATTCTGGTGGCCATCGCGCCCTCGAGTAAGTCGCTCTTCATCCTTACTTTCGAAACCCCTGATCGATTCAACGAAAAAAAAACCCAAAACAAAATCGAGCTAATGGGTTCAACCTGGAACCCAACGCAGACACACCATTGCCAAAATCGATCCTGCACCGTCGCCGTGGACCACCTGGAACCTCGCCGCCTCGCCTGGGGCTGCGCCACCCTACCCCTCATCTTTCCTCAAGGTCCGGACTTCTCCGGTTCGCCCATGAATCCCCAATTCGATCGCGTTGCCAACCATAAACACCCAACCCTTAAAGCCTAACTTCACCTCGTCCCCAAAATCCTTGCAATGGATAATTTTTTTGACAATTTTCCTAAACTCCATGATGTTCAACCCTGCTTCAACCCAAATCTTAGCATCCAAAAATGATTCGATCACCAGAAAATGGTAAAAATGCATAATTTGTTCAACTATTGACTGCAACTAGGATAGCCAGCTAAAAATCTTCATATTAGTTGTAAAAATCCTATTTTTGAGTGTAGATTCCAATTATATACTTGAATCAATATTTCATGACATTCGAATTTTCCAGAAAATGAAGTTACCACTGTAAAAATTTGATTTTTCCATCTATATACATTTTTATGTCATGAAACTATTTTTTTTAAGTTATCATTCATACTTAAAGACAACAAATTTATTTTAAAATCAAAGCTAATATTGATTAGGGAAAAAGAAATTAAATTTTGATGTTGTCTGATACTCTGTAATGTAACAGAGAAGAGATATTACTGATATATGCATATACCCAGAGCAATGGCAACATAAATTCAAATTTAAATAGCTGTTGTTACTCACCTTCCAAATAATGTTGACTCCAGGAGTTTACAAGTTGAAGTTTGGGTTATGTGAAGCTTTACTTTTGATCTGAATTTTGATCTGCTACTTGATATAATTGAGTTAAAATTGAAGCTTAGTTGTTGATGTTTGTTTTGCTTTTAAACTGAGTTGAAACAAGCTGAAGTCTTTTGAAAATATGGGAAGCTACTGCTAACTTTGATCTGGTTTGTTTTGTTTTTAGATTGAAGTTTGTTTGTTTACAAAGTGATACTATCTCAGTTTTTCTTTTCTTTTTTTCTTTTCTCAGATCAAATGGCCGAAATGGAGAGGAGATATGTATAAAAAAAAGAAGCATGCAAGCTTGTATATCTTTACTGGTACAAGGTGATGTTTGTTTTATAATGCTAGGCATGGCTGCAGTGATGTTGTACTGATATGTTATATATATATATATATATATATATATATATATTATTTTCTTTGCAGGCTGATAGACATGTTATGGTGGCTGATGTATAACATTTTATATCTGCTGAAATGATGTTGTATTTATATTTGAGGTGCATTAAAGGTATGACTGCATGAATGTTTTAATGGCGAAGAATATATTGTATGTTATAATGTATAGGGTGATGGATTATGTTGTACGAGTGATATTATTTGTATGTACAATAGGTCAGGGATTTTTCTTCAATTGGGCTGATATACATCTTGCTTTGGTGGCTATAGGACATGGAATTTATTACTTGTACAAATTTACATAAAATTATCTATATACTTCGGCTTTGTCTTCCTTTCGGATGTACAACTTATAAATTTTTTTCTTTTGTTTGTTTTACAAGCTAATAGATATTTACATATTGTTTGCGCCAAAATTGGTCACAAACACCCAATACCGCGAAAGCACCCGTTTACGTACACAAATTAATAATAATCAACACAGTTCTCAGCAACAATCAATATAGAATTCAGATCTAAGCAACTAATCACAATAATTCACAGACAATAATCACAAACACAGGATTTATAGTGGTTCGACATTCGTGCCTAGTCCACTTTGAAGGTTTTCTCTTTATTGCTTCATTTGATGATCTTATTCAATTACAACGGGTTGTAGCTTTGAACTTGATAATCTTAATTGATCACAACGGATTATAGCTTTGAACTCTGAACTCAACAGCAATAGTGACGAATAGGATTGAATTCAGCAGAGTCTGGACTTGCTTTCTCTCTCCTGAATCTCCTCCCCATTTCTGAATGACCAGGGGCTCTATTTATAGGCGTGGAAGGCCAAAATCCCGCCCAAAACCTGGAGAGGCTGCTTGGCACGTGACGGGGGCCCCACAGGCCCGTGTTCTTGGACTGCGTGCCCAGTTTGGCATCGATTCGAAGTGAACTTCGAATCGATCAAAAAATTGTCCAATTGCGATGAAACTTGGCGTGGACGTTCTTCATCATGTAATCAAGCTTCTGTGAAAATTTCATGGCATTTGGATCAAGGGATTGAGAGATATGATCGATTCAAGGTGATGCATTTCGGTACGCTGGCAACTTCGAACCGATCCTATGGGTCGTTCGAACCCATATGTTTCGAATCCATATGGTTCGAACCCATAGGTTCGAATCCATATGGTTCGAATCCATACGGTTCGAAACCATAGGTTCGAATCGAATCTGTTGCATGAGGGGGCAGCGACGCTTCGAATCGATGGCTCTGGATCGATTCGAAGTTGTTTTTAACGTGTAGGGTTCGAAGACAGCATGGACTTCGAAGCTTGTGATGGGTTCGAAGCTTGAGGTGGACACGAAGTGGTGATGGATACGAAGTTGATGGACGGATTCGAAGTAGTGATGGATACGAAGCTTGAGGTGGACACGAAGTGGTGATGGATACGAAGTTGATGGACGGATTCGAAGTGGTGATGGATACGAAGTTGATGGATGGATTCGAAGTGGTGATGGATACGAAGTTGATGGATGGATTCGAAGTAGTGATGGATACGAAGTTGATGGATGGATTCGAAGTGGTGATGGATTCGAAGTAGTGATGGAGTCGAAGCATGAATTGGCCTGATGGATTCGAAGGGAGACGTTGGCTGATGGATTCGAACGTCGCCTCTTCCTATGGGTTCGAATATGATGGTTTCGAAACAGATGGTTTCGAACACGATGGTTTCGAACACGATGGGTTCGAATATGATGGGTTCGAACACGATGGGTTCGAACCGAGCAATGTGTACCTTCTTAACTTGAATCCATCATAACTTGAGCATATGACCTCGGATTGACTTGAAATTTGAAATGCTGGCTTCTATGGTCTTTCTTGTCATGCCTTATTAATTGTGGCCCGATCCGGGCTCGGACAGAATTCATCGATATCCATAGTGAGGTGAAATACGACCAATCTCTGAGGCGAACTATTTTCTGTTTTTGACCAATCTTTTGGTATCACGGCTTTTACCCAAAAAGCGGGATAACACATATCTTTGTTGTCTTCTATATGTTTACTTTATATTTTTATCATTATAATTTGTCTTTAAACCATTTAGTTAAAACAATAACTCAAACTCAATGTATGTACATATATACATATACATTCAAATTATTATATATCCATTTACTTGAAATTTAAATTCAAATCACATATGTACAATATTTAAATTTACTATGATTTAATATATTTTCTATTTGAATTTCAAGAAACTCAAATCAATTTACTAACAAATTTTATAGATTTTAATTCAAAAATAAATTTAGTTATCAATTTAATTAGTAAAAATTCAGGGTCGTTACAAAATCCTCTGGTATTATAATAGTGTCTATATACAAATACTTATTAAAATAGCCGAAATTGTTACATTTATTAAATTCCAGCTACTAGCCACAATCATGGGTAATACAAACAAAACTCGTAAAAGGCTCGTAGGGAGAATGGATTTCCAACTAATGACTAGGCACTGGGGTACCACCTGTCATAGTACGTAGCCTAGAACATCGTACCGAGGACCACTCCCGATCCCCCGCAACACAAGACCGGGACTACCCTTAGTGGATAATCCCGAGTAAGATCACCCCACGGTTGGGATCAGCAACTGCACCACTAAGCCGAATAAAAAGGGACATGTAGACAGGGATGACCTTACCCTAATGGGCGCTACCCATCTAGCATTACTGCATAACCCCTGATTTTCAGTCATTTCTGGTTGATGAGGCTTGAGGCTAAGCGTTACCTTTTAGAACGTTTGACTTAGAATGATTCCCGTCGTCCATCTGACGATGTTCCGAAAGCATTCATTCATACAAGTCCGTCCCGGGTTCGAACGGAACCGAAGGCACTACTCCTACCACATCCATTTTGGAAATATCCTCAAGATTAGTAGCGACTAGCCCTTACACTTCACTGCTCCATCTTCGACTTTGAACTCGTTTTACCCACGATAACGTACAAATCGGATCGAAGTGCTTTTGAGAAATCAATCCTAATCCCGGACTCTTCGAAACGATCAACGCATTGGCCAATATTGAAAGTCGGTGGTTTAACTATCAATTAACATTCGCAAACATTCATCACACAATAAATAATTATCTAAATTATTTATTTTCCTTAAAAATATCTTTGCAAGATATATTTCCATTTTCAAATCCTTTTGAAAACAGTTTTAAAATCCAACTATTCTCATGGAATAAAGTCCCAAATCTTTACTTCCTTTGAAAACAACCAAGTACCAATACTTAAGATTTAAAATAATTTAAATTCTTTATTCTTGACGATACATTAAAACATTTATATTAAAACTACTTACATACTTAATTTAATATATATATATATATATACTTTTAAAAATATTTCGAATAAAACTGCTTTATAATAAACTATTTTCTTTAAAGTAAAGGTTAAGCTAACTAAATTTTTGAAAATAGGAGTTATGAAATTCTATTCAAGTTCCAAATAATATTTTAACCAAACTTACTCTTAAAATAAAACTATTCTATAAGATATAAATATTAAAAAAGTTCTGTAAACATAATAACCATGAATCCTTAAAATAATTATTACTATAACAGTTTTAATACTATTCACTTTTAACACTTAAAAACTTAAATAATTTCTTAAAAACATTCCTTTAAAAACAAATTTAAAACTTTTAACATTCACTAAAAAAACTGCTTTGAAACGTACTTTGCTTTTCAGGGAAATACACCTCCATTTCAGAATAAACTAAAGAATTCTTTTTATAAATCCTACACGATTTACCCCAATTCAATTTTACGTTTATCCCGTAAATTCCTTTACATACTTTAAAAATAAACTCCTTTTATTTTTAAACACATTGCTATTTCCTGGAAATCACTTTCAAAATGTACTTAAAGTATTTAAAATATGATTACTAAATTCTTTATTCAAATTGTACTTTTGAAAATCTATAAAAGTTTCTTAAGTAACTTAAATCAAAAAAATTTCTTTTTATATGAGATTATTATATCAAATGTTCATATTTAATTCCCTTTAGAAACATAATTCTAAATTACCTTTAAATAATTAAATACCATAATTACTTAACCAAATATTTACTTTCGCTTAAAAACAATTGAAAATAATAATAATAATTTTCTAAAATATTCTAAAAACACCTTTGCATAACTTTCCAGTTTATACTTCGAAAATATTTCTTTGAAACGTGCTTAGTTTCCAGGGAAAAAAACACTTCCCATCCTTTAAAAATAAATCTCGCTATTATTTTTAAAACAATTCACATTTGAAAACACTTCAAATTTCAACCAATTTCTTGAATTTATTTCCTTTAAATTCATTACTCAAAATTTCCCGTTTCCATTCTCTTTTAATTCCAATTTATTTTATTTATATTTTAAAATCCCAAATTATACGTATCCAATCATAACACGGCACAATTTAATTTCCAAATCAATCTATCACAGGATATTAACGAAATATGTCACAAGATATAAATAAAATTTCTATTTGTGAGGAATCCAGTTGGATCCCTCCAACCTGTTTTTCCCTGCATCCACAGATATTAACACAACAATAAATATCAATCTAGACTGATATTAATATTCATATTCAATCAATCACACAATTATTTAAATATTATCTATTTAAAACAGCTGAAATTCCAGATGTGAGTGAGATTAACTCACCTTGAATTTTCGACGAGCGTTCAAATTTTAAATTAAATCGAACGACGTTCGATTTAACCTAAATTTTTACTTGCTTAGAATTATCCCGGAATTGCTCCACTGCGCAGTACCCGTCGCTGCGATTCTGGCGCCGCCAGTTTCGTCGAAATCTGACAACGTATGCAATAGATATGATATTTATAAGTTTCAATTACAAATTTTAAACAATTTTTTTAATATTATTTTATACCGAACAAACAGGCCGTAACCTCTCTTCTTCTTCGCGCATCATCCCCAGGCCGATACAACCCATTGCCATCATCGTTCCATTGACGATCGCTGCCTCCACGAAGCCCTAGCAACCAATCGGCGACCGCCGTCGCGCGCCTCCACGCGAACACTGCCACCACCCACAATCTCGAGAAGCTCGGCAGTCCTAATGGCTTGAAATTCGAGCACGAAGGCCGGCGAACGCAACCCTCAAATTCCCCCTCTGCTACGCTAAAACCCATCACCACCGTTGGATGCCTAGATCCCTCTATGCCTTACAACTTTCATTTAGAAAGTTTTCGAAATCAAAGCATGGATCGAGAGATTTTTGAAGGGAAACGAAATTAATTTTCGGCCATATAATTGTTTGGTGTCGGTTGGAAGAAATTAGGGTTAGGGTTGGCTTTAACGTGAATATATGTACGTGTATAAATATTATTTTAATATTAAATCCATTTTAAAGCAACTTTTTCACACGATCTCCAAACAACGCGTGCCGACAGGCGATTATAATGTTTTACCAACATTCCGAATACAATGGAATGTGTTTCGGAAGCTAATTTGGTCGTATATGCGAGTTATGGAAATAAACGATCAATTTTAAATTAAATCGATTAAAATAGTTTCTATGCGTTTTGAACTGCCAGGGTCAAACGACAATTCCGATTGCTACGAAAATTAAAATTCTATAATAACTAGCCATTACGGATCCAATGGAACTGGTTTCGATGAATTCCAAGACTGTGCCTCGGAAGGCTATTTTAACTCGTCGATTAATTCGTGCGATTTTCAAAATCGTCGAAATCACTTAAAATTTCACCTTTAAATTTTTATTAACTCTATTATAAATCGTATAGAATTTATATTCACATTAGAAATCATTTGATTCAGTTTAAATCAAAATCTGATTATCCACATTATTATTCTATTAAATCACATTATTAAATTAATATAAAGATTCCAAATATTAAACTTATCGACTTTGGATTCCATCCAAAGGCCAATATTATAATTCTAATCCAAATAGATCTTAAATAAATTTAAGAAACCATTTCCAATCTATTTGCCTCCAGATTCACAAATTATTTCAATTTCAAATAGTTAATTATTATTCAAATTCAATTGAATTATCATATTTGAAATTATAACTTATTTTATTAATCTAACCAAAATCTGTTTATTCAAAATCCAATTATATTTCACATTCAACATTTAAAATGAATTAAATGTTCAAAATCTAACGAACAAAATTCCAGATCGTTGCATTTAAAGGGAGAGTGTTATAATATATGTAAATATTAAAGTGAATATGCTTTGTGTTTTTCTATTTAGTTCCACATCATGTGATATGTTCAATCTCATGCTCCAAGGCCTATATATAAATGAGCCTATGTAATGTAATTGGATCAATCAATCTTATGTAACTGATATCAGTGTGAATAACATTTTCTCCTCTTTTTTAATGACTTCTTATTTTTAGTTTATAACTATATATATATATATATATATATATATATATATATATATATATATATATATATAATAAGATTGCCTAGAGCAACCAAAGCTATAGCACCGTTCTTTGTACATGTTATAATTACGTATAATACGTTTATTATGTGCTGAGGATGTTAGCGAAAAAACGATAATAACATTATTTTTCTTAAAAGAAGAAGAGTTCATGGTTGTTGTTACCCGTTTTACCGTACAAATTTAACTGCTAAACTAAATTGCTTACGTTGTCATTGATTGGATTTCAAATCAACCTCGAAATTATGACTACAAATGGATTTACGCAAAGATCAATGGTAGTTCAAAATGTAAAACAAGGAAATAGTAGCCAGAGCAATAAGTTATGCGCTTAAAGTAAATGACAAGAGATGTAAGAGGTAAGGCGAGTTCATATAAGCAAAAGATCTACTTCCATTATGATTAATTTTCTTAATGCTTACTGATTTCGATTAGAAGTGAAATTTTAGTGGCTATTATAAGAGCTAGAGCTTTGAACTAACAAATAAATCTCCTGAAAGTACTAAAAAAAAAAATGAAAAAAGAGAGATATATACTTTATTTATGTTTGAGGAGATCATATCTTGAAGCGCTTTGTTGGCACACTTGGCCATATGCATCGCAACGAGATGAGCTTAGTTCTCCGTCACTCTTCGTTCTCTTTTCTTCTAGTATTCATTCAGTTCTCAAAATTGAAAAGCCAGATCTTTTTATCTCATTATTAGTTGCAATTGTGAATAATGGAAATTATGACTGTATTAAAAGAACAGAACAAAAGATTATTGTGAAGCACAATTTTTTTTGACATTTTAGCATTAATAACAGACCTTCACTATTTTAACTGAATGGTCACTTTCTTTAGGTACCGGTTTTTAGTTATCGATAGCATTTTTTAGGTATCTGGTTGTAGTTATCGGTAGCAGATTTTAGGTATCAGTTTTTAGTTCGGTAGCAGTTTTGAAAGGATGTTTGTCTTTATAAATAATTTTGAAAGAATGTTTGTTTTTTTGAATAATTTTTAGAAGAATGTTCTTTTGGTTAAAATATTGAAGTCATGTACTTGAGGCTCAAAATATACGAATTTTGGTTCTTTAAATTATCTCTCTCTTAAAAGAATTGTCTCGTCATTACCTTAATATTAAGATTTATCATCTTTTGAATTTTGAGCTATAGTTTTCTGCATTTGAAACTATTTATTTTTGTTTATTTCGATGGAAAATAGATTAAAAGAAAATTCTCATTTATCTTCAGTTCGTCCAAAAAATCATGAGTAATTATCTTCGTACACACCTTCAAATTCTTCAACTTCGAATGCACAAGATCGCATATTGTTGTATAAACCTCGGAGAATGAACGACAATCAACGATTGCATTTTAGTCGTACCGAAAATTGCTTTTACGACAGTGGTTTGTTCACGGCACAACCGTCATTACTTACTCTTCGATGTCTATCTTTTCTTACATTTAATATGATCGCATTTTTTATTTTTCATAGTTCGATAATAAATTATATTGAAAAACTGAATTATGTTAAAACCAAAATTTTAAATTCATGTTTCTTGATTTATCAATTGTCGACGGGTAAGATAAATATTCGATATTTGTCTGTAACCATTGATGATTGATGTGCATGTTTGATATTTAAAAATGAATTCAAATGCGACTTGTTAATACAAGTGCAATTCAATGTGCAGTGGCTTTGCGTTTTTACAAAAACATATCTTGCCTGTTTATGTACTGGGCAAAATGAGCAGCGGTTGAATGAAATTTAAGCAAAATCAGTAACCCGGCCCATTGTATATTGGACGAAGTGCAATTCAAATTTCAGCCTACGTTTTTCTTTAATAAAATAAAACATAAACAATAATATTTGAATCGGTTTATTTCGAAATAGTATTCTTCCCAAATCTCAATTTTTTTGGACTAAAACACAATAAGTCGACATATGGAAGTGGTAATAAATGTTTAAATAATACAAATGTACAATTAGCAGGTTAATCAATCTTATCACTACACTCAAACAAACAGCAAAAACTCTATTTAATATAAATAAGATAATTAACCCATAGAGACGGTGAAAAGCCAGGGGCGCCCGACAAATCTCATTATCATTTAAATTAATTCAGTGATCATGTAAAAAGTCTATAAATTATATTTAAGTTAAATCTTTGCAGTCGTTTTCGGACTTCAGCCCACAGCTAAATCCAATACATATCGCTGTTAACTTTGAAAAAGAAGTAAAGGTTCTAGAAGATGGTCTCCACCATCATTGGCCTAATCCTTATTCATACATATTGCCAATGCAAATAATTATGGTAAAAAACAATGATATTATTTTATAAGTGGAAGATGACCAAATTATCAAATTTAATATTGTGGTTTGCGTCGACGGACAGTCATTAACCGTAGTATATATATTTTTATGTTTTACGGGGAGCCAAGGACACTCTTTTATACAAACGTGTTATGATATGTGACGGTTTTTTTGATTGTATGATCACGACTTACACAAAGAAATTCATTCAAAAGAGGATTGAGTGCACTTGTTCTTAAAAATGGTCCAAACAATTGAAAACGACATGGTAGCAATCAAATGGCACAATATGTGTACTTTGATATGTCTTCATTTCAATGCTTATCATTTATGTTTTCACTAACAGATAATTGTTTTGCAACCTGGCTCATGTCCATTTGATTTCACTTCAAGATTTGGGCAATTTCATCGATTTTCTTTGATTTGTAAATAGCCATTTTTTCGAATTAATTAAGAAAATCTCATCCAATCGATTACTGAAATATTGATGAAGTTAAAAGTAGTTATAGTATATAGCTACATAGACCGTAGTAAACTTCATAAAATATTGAACAACGTACAAACACGCTGGATGACAGGGAATTAAGGAAAAAGACAAGCGTTGAAAGAAATTTGGGCTGAAGGACACCAAGTGTCATTTTTAGGCTAAAGGACAAATGCTAGTTATAATTAGTATTATATTCGAATTTTACACTGTACAAAATGCTAGTTATCTAAAATTATATTCAATTTTACATTATACAAAATGCTAGTTATAACTAGTATCGTCCTTCAGCCTAAAAACAAACTTGTTGTCTTTCAGTCTAAATTTTCTCTCTCTAAGTTTGTCCTTGTGCTTATTTTCCTGCTTCGGATAATTCGTTGGAAATTGCTACTTTTGTTTTTAAATTAACTTTGCACCTCTGGAGATGAAGCAACAACAATTGTATGTGAGGCGCACATATAATAAATAAATAAAATAAACGATAAAAATTTATTACAAAATAATAATTCAACAACAAACCATACACCATTAAAGTAGTAAGAGCCAAACATATGTAACAATCAAGCTTTAGTTGCCAGAGTTTATTTGAGAATGGCAGCTGTATAGTCTTGGGAAGGAAGAAAAGGCTGATGTCTATCTACAGAAAGGGAATGCAGGCAAAGTTTTGAGGCAGAGTTCATCAGAGACATCCAGGGGCTCGTCGAAGTTGATGGTTGAAGGTTGCAGGAGGATGTCAGATGCTCCAGCAATAAAAGATATGACCATAGAAGAAAATTATTTAAGTGTATCAATGTGTGCACATGTATGCAGGCTGTGCACGTGCACAACCGATACGTCTCATATTCAAATTGTTGATGGCAATATCTTTTATGTAACGTGTTGTTAAATAATTGTGTTCAATTGTGGGCTTATAGATTTGCTCCAATCATGTCAATTAGGTCAGTTTGAACTGCGTTGTGTTGGTTGGGTCACTGGGAATTCAGGCTGTGATCGTGTGTTGTGGTGATGTATAAATATAAGGAACAAGTGTTGTAATAAAGTGTTCAAAAAAGAATTGAAATCAGTTCCTTCTTTATTTTTCTAGCTTGCAGTATCTTCTTTCAGTTTTAGATTCAAATTTAGTTCTTCAATTTCCCGTTTGCAATCTTAATTCAATTCTTGTTAAGTCTTGCATTTTAAAATTCCTGTTCTTCTTTTCTGCAATTAATTTTCCAGTTCATAATTTGCACATTTCTTTCCTAGTTGCAATTTTATACCATTACATTTTACATTTCAGTTGATTCTTGCTAATGTTCATGTTCTTCTTTCCTGCCATATTTTCAAATTTATGTTACATTTTGTATTTTTTTGTCTGCGTCTTCTTTCTGCAATTTTCCTTCATTTACTTAGTAAAATCCAAGTTTACATCTTCAATTATGCTCTATTTTGTCAAATCTTACCATAATACTTCATTTTGCAGTTGTTAATTGTCACGATACATCAGTTTTTCCTTGTTCTTGAATTGCCATTATTTTTTCTTGTGTGCACATATCATTGTGCACTTACACAATTCCCCTCCAACCATTTCCCAGATCTCATCATCTTCCTCCAAATTACCCCATCAATTCGCTATGGCCAAGAATTCAGATCAAGCAGGGCCTTCCAATTTGGTATCAGAGCAGTCGTAGAGGTAAACATTAACCCTGCATTCGATCCTGAGCATGCCCTTAATTCACAGCAAGATCCTTCCTTAATCCAAAATCCAAATGATGCTTGGCTTTGACAGGAAGAGATCAATAACCGCACCATGTATTCTTGGAGGAATTTAGAAGTCACTACTCGAAATTTGCAACATATAAGCCAAAATCTTGAATACACTGTCTAGAATCTATATAAGAAATTTGACCAATCAACTCGAGATCTCCACACCATGTTTGAAGGAGTACATAATATGCTAACTGCTTTTGTTTATGAATATCGCCAAACCAAGAATCAATCTTCACAAAACCAACCAGCAACACTCAGAACCCCACACCTATTCAGCCTTGTCCACTTCCTCCACAACAACCCCTACAACCAGTTGTACCCCCATATCCACTACTAGGAATCTTTAATCAACAACGAAGAAACCCTGTAATACCTCCAAGAAATGCCCCACATTTCAACACCCTACCAAGGTATCCTCAAGAACCATTACCACAACAACATATGAATCAATACCCAGACTACCCTATTCCGCAACATCATAATCCTTACACTATTATTAAGTTGGACTTTCCCACTTATTTAAATGAAGATGGAGTTGTAGATTGGTTGGGACAAGTAGAAAAATGTTGGGGAAATCTTGGTCTTCCCCCGCTTCGTGAAGTTAAGATAGGCACTTTAAGATTAAAAGTAGCAATAGAAGCACAAGAGTTTATAATTATCCAATATGGAGATTCTTCCCCTATACAAAAGAATAGTAGGATTACAATAATATGATTACAAAAGCCACTCACACTTGGTGGCTCACTCAAGCTTGAGAATAAAGACTTCTCAAGCTATCACTTTTTTCTCTCAAAGAGGATCTCTCTAACTCTCAAGTTTTTTCTCACTCTAAGAAGTGGCTTCTTCCTTTGATTCTTGGATGGCTAGTAATAGGGCTCCTTCTCCTATTTATACTACCCAACCTCCATAATGAATGGTGGAGATAACTTGCATCCGACGGTATAGATTGATTCTCTAGAATGCTCCACACTCTCTAGGAATCTCTACACTCTTCCATTCCCTTCTTTATTCTTCCATACTCTTCCGTAAGGTTACAGAAGGTTCCACACATCTCAACAATATTACAGAGGGTTCCACACTCTTCCACAAGCTTCTAGAGAGTTCTACACTTCTCTAGAGTTCTCCGGAACATTCTAAAAAAATCTAGATTTCTCTAGAAACGTGTAGAATTTTCTAGAAAACTCTCCAATTAAGGAGGGATCCCAACAAATCTCCCCCTCCCGACTTAATTGGGGTTAGTAGTACGCCGGTACCTTGACAGCAGTCTTCAAACTTCTTTGTTGATACTACCTTGGTCATCATGTCAGACCAGTTCTCATCTGTGTGAACCTTGTCAAGATGTATTTACTTTTCCTCGAGGACTCATCGGATCCAGTGATATCTTGTATAAATATGCTTTGTGCGGGAATGAAATGTTGAATTCTTTGCCAAGTAAATTGCACTTTGATTGTCACACTTCAAGACATACTTTTCTTGATCCACTCCCAATTCATGCAACAAGTTCTTCACCCACAACATCTCCTTGCAAGCTTCAGTAGCTGCGATATACTCTGCCTCTGTAGTGGATAATGCAATACACTTTTGCAGCTTTGATTGCCATGAAATAGCTCCCCCTGCAAAAGTGGTTAGGTATCCTGATATTGATTTCCTTGAATCAATGTCACCAACCAAGTCTGCATCTGTATATCCTTCTAACACAGATTTTCCTTTTTCAAAGCATAAACATCTTTTGGAAGTTCCACGTAGATATCAGAGGATCCATTTGACTGCAACCCAATGCTCATTCCCTGGGTTAGCCAAGAAGCGACTGACGACACCAACTGCATAAGCGATATCTGGTCTTGTGCATATCATTGCGTACATGAGACTGCCTACTACAGATGAGTATGGTTTCTTCTTCATTTCCTCCTTGTCTTTTTCACTTGTCGGACTCTGCTTCGAACTTAGCTTGAAGTGCCCAGCTAGTGGAGTGTTAACCGGCTTTGATTTGTGCATGTTGAACCTTTTCAAGACTTTCTTGATATATCTCTCTTGGGATAGCCATAACAGTCTTTTTGATCTATCACGAGTTATTCTCATCCCAAAAATCTATTTAGCCGGCCCCAAATCTTTCATGGCAAAGCTCTTGCTTAGATCTTTCTTTAAAGCAGCTATCTTTATGCGGTCTTGTCCAATGATTAGCATATCATCAACATAGAGCAGGAGTAGGAGAAAGTCACCACTTACATACCTCTTTATGAAGACACAATGATCGCTTTCCATCTTTTTGAAATCATGTTCTGCCATTAATGCGTCGAACTTCTTGTACCATTGCCTTGGTGCTTGCTTAAGTCCATATAGACTCTTTGTGAGGCGGCACACTAGATCTTCTTTGCCTGAAACTTTGAATCCCTCAGGCTGTTCCATGTAGATCTCTTCCTCTAGGTCACCATGTAGAAACGCCGTCTTGACATCGAGTTGTTCAATCTCCAAATCTTGCACGGCTGCTAGGCTAAGCACAACTCGGATTGATGACATCTTTACCACGGAAGAGAATATCTCTTCAAAGTCAGTACCTCTTTCTTGTCCAAATCCTTTGACGACTAATCGAGCTTTGTAGCGAGGCTTTGAACAGTTCTCTTCGGTCTTGATTCTATACACCCACTTATTCTTCAAAGCTCTTCTCCCTTTTGGTAGCTCCACTAGTTCATATGTGTTATTCTCATGCAAGGATTGCATTTCTTCTTGCATGGCTATTCTCCACTCTTCTTTATGACAATCACTCATTGCTTCTTTATAGATTTGAGGCTCCCCATCATCAGTGAGCGCAATGTACTCCTCTGTGTTGTATCGGGTGGATGGTCTTATGTCCCTTGAGGATCGTCTTGGCTCTGGTGCGATTGGAGTGCTGGATTGAGGTTCTTCCTGAACTGGTTCATCATGAATTTCATGATCTTCAGCTTTACTGCTTTCTTGTGTGTTGTTATCTTCATGTTGAACCAGAGTAGGTTCAATGTTCTTACTGCTTCTCAATCTTGGCCTCTCTGAATTCTTAATATCTTCAATTGTTTGGTCTTCGAAGAATACAACGTCTCTACTGCGAATAACCCTCTTGTTAATTGGGTCCCATAACCGGTATCCAAATTCATCCTTAGGTGAACGAAGATAAATACACTCCTTTGTCTTTGCATCAAGCTTAGCTCTCTCATCTTTGGGGATATGAACAAATGCCCTGCACCCGAACACCTTGAGATGATTATATGAAGCCCTCTTGCCCGTCCAAACTTCCTCAGGAATGGCCCCATCCAAAGGAACTGATGGTGTGAGGTTGACAATGTCGTCCACAGCCATTATAGCTTCTCCCCAGAATGATTTGGGTAACTTAGCATGAGAGAGCACACAACGAACTCTTTCTTCAATGGTTCGGTTCATTCTCTCAGCTAGCCCATTCAATTGTAGTGTCTTGGGTGGAGTCTTCTCTAGCCTAATGCCATATTTCTTGCAATAGTCTTCAAAAGGACCTCTATACTCACCTCCGTTATCTGATCGTACACACTTGATCTTCCGTCCAGTCTCACGCTCCACCAGAGCATGGAATTCTTTGAAGGCATCAAGCACTTGATCCTTTGATTTTAACAGGTCCAACCATACTTTTCTTGAATGATCATCAATGAAGGTGACAAAATATAGAGCACCACCAATGGATCCCTCAGACATCGAACATACGTCAGTGTGCACGAGGTCTAGAATGTTCTTTCTTCTTGTGGACGGAGAAGATCTTTGGAAAGCAACCGTATGTTGTTTTCCAGCTAAACAATGAGCACAAGGATGAAGTGGTTTACCTTTCACGTCAGGGAGGAGTTGTTTCTGAGCGAGTATGTGAAGACCTTTCTCACTAATGTGCCCAAGTCGTTTATGCCATGTGTCCATATCATCAGTAGAGATGTTTACTTCTCCTTTTCATAGCTTAGCTTGCATTACATACAATGATCCTACCTTCTTTCCTCGAGCTATTGTCAAACTTCCTTTGGTGAGCTTCCACTTCCCTTCACCAAAGTAATTCATTAGACCGTCATCATCTAGCTTTTCAGCGGAGATAAGACTGAGGCGCATGGTCGGGACATGCCTCACATCTTTCAAAACAAGCTTGCACCCGATGCTTGTCGTCAAAGTGATGTCTCCTATTCCAACAATCTTGCTTCTATCTTGATTTCCCATTTGCACCGTGCCAAAGTCACCTCTTTGGTAGGATGAGAAGAAGTTTTCATGTGGAGTAACATGGAAGGAAGCACCAGAATCAACAATCCAAGAACTCTCATCACAAGCGATGTTTAGAATGTTACTTTCACCAACGAGATATAGCAGATCTTCCTTTAATACTATGGCAGTAGTACTGTTTTCTTCTTGCTTCTTTGTTAGGCTTATTTGGTCAGGCTTAACATTACCGGCCTTTTGGTCTCTTTTGAAGCTTCGACATTCCATTTTCTTGTGACCCATCCTTCCACAGTAATAGCATGCAATCTTCGAGCGTGACTTGGATCTACCTCGAGATTGATGGAGATTTCGGCTCTTACTACGTTCACGGGTTTCATTCCTACCCTGATTCTCAACAACATTAGCTTCGGGATAGATAGACTCATCTCGTTCCATTCTCTTTGCTTCTTCACCAAGAAGGCTGTCACTGACGGTATCCATAGTTAACTTTCCTTCCGGAGCTGAGTTACTTAGCGTGACAACAAGTGTGTCCCAACTTTCCGGTAAGGAACTAAGGAGTAGAAGGGCTTGTAGCTCATCATCAATCTTCATATCAATTTTTGTTAGTTGATTTACGAGCCCCTTGAAGTTATTCAAGTGCTCAATCATACTATGACCATCCTTATACTCCAATTTCACCAACCGTCGAACTAAATTGGCCTTGTTGCGAGGCGTTTTCTTCTGAATCATGGACTCAAGCTTTGTCCATAATTCATAGGCATTGGTATAAGTAGAAACATGCTCGAAGAGAGTTTTGTCAATGTACTTACGGATCATAGCAACGGCCTTACGGTTCAACAGTTCCCACCGAGCATCACTCTTTCCTTCCAACTTATTTTTGTAGATGATGGGCTCATGCAAATCCTTACAATACAAGTGGTCCTCCATCATTGACTTCCAATAGGAGTAGTTGTTAGCTGTGAGCTTGAACATGTCTCCATCATGAGCGACAATATCCTCCATCTTGAACTTACACGAGCTTGATTACGGCTACGGATGAACCAGGCTCTGATACCACTGTTGGGGAAATCTCGGTCTTCCCCCGCTTCATGAAGTTAAGATAAGCACTTTAAGATTAAAAGTAGCAATGGAAGCACAAGAGTTTGTAATTCTCCAATATGGAGATTCTTCCACTATACAAAAGAATAGTAGGATTACAATAATATGATTACAAAAGTAACTCACACTTGGTGGCTCACTCAAGCTTGAGGATAAAGACTTCTCAAGCCATCACTCTTTTCTCTCAAAGAGTATCTCTCTAACTCTCAAGTTTTTTTCTCACTCTAAGAAGTGGCTTCTTCCTTGGATTCTTGGATGGCTAGTAATAAGGCTCCTTCTCCTATTTATACTACTCAACCTCCATAATGAATGGTGGAGATTACTTGCATCCGACGGTAGAGATTGATTCTCTAGAATGCACCACACTCTCTAGGAATCTCTACACTCTTCCATTCCCTTCTTTATTCTTCCATACTCTATCGCAAGGTTTCAGAAGGTTCCACACATCTCTAGAATATTCCAGAGGGTTCCACACTTTTCCACAAGCTTCTAGAGAGTTCTACACTTCTCTAGAGTTCTCCAGAACATTCTAGAAAATTCTAGATTTCTCTAGAAACGTCTAGAATTTTCTAGAAACTCTCCAATTAATGAGGGATCCCAACTTTAGTTTCCATTATACCGAGGAGCACCAGTGGGTGGAAATTTGTTCTTTTTCCTTGAAGAAAGAAGCTTACAATGGTACCACTGGTATACTAATACTATGTTCAATCATGAGTTGTGGCCAGTTTTTAAAGAAGGGATTTTGGTAAGAATAAACCCCGAGGAGATAGAGTGGCCCTGTGAAACATTATCTAAGCTCAAATAACACACCACAGTCAAGTCCTATTTGAGTAGATTTGAACAGCTGCAAGCTGTCATAGAAACTTTGCCACCTAAATTCCTTCTTGATCGGTTCATTAGGGGATTAAAGGAAGAGATTAGATATGATGTGCTTATATCAAGGCTAGTTGATTTTAGAGAAGCAATATCTCTTGCAAAGATGTTTGAGAGTAAATGCCTTCAAACCAAAATAATTACCCTATCACTAGCCCCACAGTTACCAAAAATAGCCCACCATCACTACCCAGATCATTACAAGACTCTACCTCCCACTCCTCCTATAACCAAGTTAATAACTCTAGAGACACTCAGTTGGAAGCCTTAGCAAAAAGTAGAGGACTCACTTCCAGTCAGATTATAGAGATGAGGAGGTAGAATCTTTGTTATGGGTGTAAAGAGAAATGGTAAAGAGACCACAAGTGTAAGACCCCTCAGGTTTATCTATTGGAAGGGGTGATGCCCTTGCAAGAGGAAGATGACTCCAGTGTTGCTAATGTGCGCAGTCCAGAATCTGATATCCAAATTGTAGAAACTCTATCTATTACTCTGTAAGCTTTGTGTGGGATTCCTGCAGTGTCCACCATCAATGTTAAGAGGAGTATTCATGCTAGACTAGTTTAGATTTTAATTGACTCTGGATCTATCCATAGCTTTATTAATGAGAATTTGGCAAGAATACTGGGGTTAATTGATGAATCCAAAATTTTTGTGGTAGTGGTAAACAATGGAGAGAAACTGACTGGATCAGGGGTGTGTAACGATGTTATTCTCAAATGTCAGGGGTGTACTATGTCAGTAGATTTACTTCAGTTTCCTTTGGATGGCTATCAAGTGGTGCTGGGAGCACAATGGATGAAAAGTTTTGGTGAGATTACACTTAACTTGGAACAGTTGAAAGTTAAGTTTGTTTACAATGATAAGCCTCACATATGGCAAGGCTTAAAGCAAGAAGAGTTAAAATTATCAAAAAGAAGAAACAAAATAAGGAGCGTATACATGGGGCTACTAGCAATGATGATATGCTATCAAATAGTTTCCCTTGAAAACCCTACCCCACCAACCCCACCAAAGATAGAAAAGATACTCAAACAATATCCATTAATTACCTGCCCTACTCCAAAACTTCCACTACCAAGGCCACATGATCACAAAATTCCTCTACTACCTGATTCCAAATCCATATGCCTAAGACCTTATAGACACTCATACCACATCAAGAATGAGCTGGAAAAGATTACTCAGAAGATGTTAGAATCTAGGATTATTAGGTCAAGTTATAGTTCCTATTCATCCCCTGTTGTTATGGTTAGGAAGAGAGATGGCATATGGAGATTACGTATTGACTATAGAAGTCTAAATGCCCAGAAAATCAAAGACAAGTTTCTTATACCATTGATTGAAGATTTGTTTGATGAGCTGCATAGTAAGAATGAACGAGAGAAGTGTGTTTTCTCTCATATATAATTTAGTAATCCAACTCATCAGTTCAGCTTCATCCAAGCCATGCATTCTATCTAAGGGCTGACATTCTTCAGGGGCATTCATTTCAGATCCCGGGCTTAAGGCCCAATACATATTCTTGTATCTTATATATACTGTTGTACAAGAGCAGTGTAATATGATCTTTGATCTTTAGCAGTGTAATACAATTTTATCTTCATATGCAATAAAAACATTCATTTGTTCAAATCAAGATATCTGACCTATACTGCATTTCTATCTTGGTATCAGAGCATCAATTTGTCCAAACTGCATCAATCATAATTCTAAGTCCATCAGAAAAGTCTCATCACGTGGACTCCTCTCATCCAAGATCCGGGATCTCTTCACTTGAGAGTTGTGGCTGTTCACTGATAATCAGTGCCTCGCCAAGAACTTAGTCTGGCTGCATCAGACTACCAGGAAGAGCATAAAAATTCTAAACCAAAGGAGCAAACTGATTAAGAACATCAAGAAAATTCGCAGCTGAATCAAGAGCATCAAGAAAACTCATCGGAAAGCAACTTGTTCACAAACAATCTTTAAAAATAAAAATCATCATTTAAGTTCACAAGACATCATCAAGATTCAACCACAAAATCTTCTTAAAATTCTCAATTCATAGAAAGCTCAGGTTCAGCTTTTACCAATTTCTTGTTATTCAGGATCATAGCAACCATCATGTCAAATCTGGATGATGTAACAAGCCTAATGGCATCACAAAACCAACCACAATCAGATCCTTTGAATGATCTGATGAAGGCAATCATCAGGCCTCAGAGTCAGATGATATCCATTCAGCTTGATGAGTCGAATTTTTTGCTTTGGAAATTACAAGTTGAAACATCTATCAGAGGTTATGGATTAGAGGATTATGTTTTTGGTACAAGAATTACTCCACCAAAGTTTGTTAAAGATAGTGAGGACAAACTGGTACCAAACCCAGAATTCACAGCACACCAGAGGCAAGACAGTCTGGTATGTGCATGGATGATGTCATGCATAAGTGCATCAATCTTGCCACAACTTATAGGCTGCAAAACTGCCCAAGAAATATGGACATCAGTTGAAAGAAACTTCACATCTCAGTCATCTGCAAGAATCATGCACCACAGAAGACAACTACAAAATATTAGAAAGAATGACATGACAATGAATGAGTATCTACTCAAAATCAAAAACCTATGTGATCAACTAGCTTCAGCAGGGCACAAAGTATCAGAATCAGAGCATGTTCTGCACATAATCAGTGGATTAGACTGTGATTATGAAGCTGTTGTGGCCATAGTCTCTACTATGGAGCCTACACCTTCATTACAATTTGTATATTCTATTCTTCTTTCACACGAGGGAAGGGTAGAGCATAACAAAACAATCAGTTCAGATATTTCTGTCAATTATACATTCAACAAAAGCAAACAAAATTCAAACACCAAAGGACAGTTCAACAATTCACAAAGAGGTGGAACATCCAACAGGGGTAGAAGAGGAGACAGAAGCAACTCTAGCAACAAAATAAGATGTCAAATATGCGAAAAATATGGTCATGGAGCAAATAAATGTTACTTTAGATTCAACAGGAACTATACACCATCACAACAAGGCAGCAGTACAAACATAAATCTAGTCTCTCTACCAAAAGGCAACAATTCAACACAGGCAAAGGCTCTAAACACTGAATTAACAACAAATGATGATGCTGCAGATGACGGTTGGCACCCAGATTCAGGAGCTACCAATCGTATAACCAACAATCTCAACAATTTAACTTGGGGAACAAAGAGTACAAAGGTACGCAAAGTCTTTCTACTGGTAATGGTAAAACTGTGCACATTACACACACTGGAAATGCAAGAATACTAGGACCCAAACAACTTATTCTAAAAAACTTGTTATGGGTTCCTTCAATTAAAAAAATTTAATAAGTGTTTCCCAATTTGCAAAAGATAATAAAGTTTACTTTGAATTCTATCCTGAAACATGCATAGTCAAAGATATACTAACTCAAAAAATTATCTTGCAGGGTAAAGAAAACAATGGACTGTACAGATTTGATTTTTCAAATTCAAAAACCTCTATGAATGAGGAAAATACTCTTGTATTGAATGTTACTAGTGATTCTAAAAATAGTGATAAATTTGATTTGTGGCACCGCAAACTGGGACATCCCAGTATGAAAGTTGTAAAACATGTCATGAATAGTAATAACATTTCATCTAGTAACATCTTTGATTCTTATTTTTGTACCTCTTTCCAATTGGGAAAAAGTCATAAACTTGCATTTCCAGATTCTCACACAAATTATATAAGGCCACTTGAGTTAATTGCTAGTGATTTATGGGGGCCAGCACCTATTATTTCTGATTATGGTTACAAATACTACATATCATTTATAGATGCTTATTCAAGATTTGTATGGATATACATGCTAAAATCTAAGTCAGAGACTAGTAATATTGTAATGCAGTTCATCACCAAGGTTGAAAACATGACTGGAAACAATGTATGTACATTTCGGTCAGATGGTGGTAAAGAGTTTCTTCCATTAAAAGGTTTCTTTGAAACGAAAGGTATTAATCATCGAACTACATGTCCATACACATCTGAACAAAATGGAATTATTGAAAGAAAACATAGGCATATTGTAGAAACTGGATTAACTTTACTTGCACAATCATCAATGCCTATAAAATTTTGGCCTGAGGCATTTAACACCGCTGTACACTTGATAAATATACTACCAACAAAGATTCTTAAGTTCAAGTGTCCACAAGAAGTTTTAACTAGAATAAAACCAGATTATGAGCATTTAAAAATATTTGGGTGTCAATGCTTTCCTTGCTTAAGACCTTATAACAAACACAAATTAGATTTTAGGTCTACTCCATGTACACTCTTAGGATATTGTAATAGACAAAAAGGATATAGGTTCTTAGATAGCAAAGGAAATATATATATATATCTAGACATGTGAAATCCAATGAGTAGGTGTTTCCTTTTAGTAATGCTGAAATCAAGACCACTGAAAAGGTGAGAAATACAAAGTTCATAATTCCAGATCTACCTGATGAGATTGAAGCTCTGCCCTCAACACAGCCTATAAGGAGTACAATCGATACAAGCTCTCAACACACCATGACTGCTAGAGAGTCAGGTCAAGAGCAAGCTGTACATGAAGATGATAGCAATAATCAGAATCTTCAAAGCCAAGAAGCAAGCAGTTCAAGTCATGATCATGGCATGGTCTGCAGCAGCTCAAACAACAGTTCTGACAACACTGCCAGAAATAACATCAATACTAATCCAATGTTGACTAGAGCAAAATGTGGTGTTTATAAACCAAAAATTATCAACAACATGGTTCTTCAGGAAGAACCTTCATCCTACACAGAAGCCATTCAAAGTGATAAATGGAGAGTAGCCATGCAGGATGAATACGATGCTCTAATTAACAAAGGAACTTGGGATCTGGTTAAGAAACCAGAAAACAAAAATATAATAGGATGCATATGGACCTTTAAATTAAAGAAAAATGCTGATGGTTCAATTTCTAAATACAAAGCAAGGCTAGTTGCAAAAGGGTATTCACAACAGTATGGGTTTGAATTTTCAGAAACCTTTTCCCCTGTTGTGAAACCCTCCTCAATCAGAGTCATCCTAACAATTGCCTTGAATAGAAATAGGAGCATCAGACAATTAGATGTCAATAATGCTTTTTCTTAATGGTGTCATACAGGAAGAAGTATTTATGGAGCAACCAGAGGGATTTATTCAAAAATCAGACAAAGGGCTAGTGTGAAACTCAATAAAGCTATTTATGGGTTAAAACAAGCTCCAAGAGTGTGGTTTAACAAGCTCAAATCAACACTTGTGAAATTTGGTTACAACTCTCTAAAATATGACAACTCCATATTTACTAAAGTTAACAATCTATCTACCACTTATATACTAATTTATGTTGATGATTTTATTATTACAGGGAGCAGTGATTCAGAAATTAAGAAACTCACAGAAATGCTTAACTCAGAGTTCTCAATTAAGGATCTGGGAGACCTGAATTACTTTCTAGGAATTGAAGTACAGAGAGCATCAAATTCTGAAATACATCTCAATCAAAGAAAGTACATTTCAGAAATATTATCAAGAACCAAAATGGAAAAAGCAAATTCTCTACCAACTTCAATGATTGTAAATCATCAACTTTCTAAATATAAGGGTGAAGCAATTCAGAATGTCAAACAGTACAGGAGCATAGTAGGTGCACTTCAGTATGTGACTATAACAAGGCCAGACATATCATTCTGTGTGAATAAAGTCAGCCAGTACATGCAAAATCCTACAAACATTCATTGGAAAGCTGTTAAAAGGATACTCAAATATCTGAAAGGAACAATAGATCATGGTCTCATTTTAAAAGCTAGCAACACTTTTAACATAAATGCATATGCAGATGCTGACTGGGGAACTGATATAGATGATCGAAAGTCAACATCAGGCTACTGTATTTACTTAGGCAAAAACCCTGTATCATGGAGTGCTAAGAAACAGAATACAGTATCAAGATCTAGCACTGAGGCTGAATTTAGATGTGTAGCAAGTGCGACAGCGGAAGTTATGTGGTTAGAGTCCCTTTTAAATGAACTCAACATCAAACCAGACAGAGAAACAATCCGGTGTGACAATGTTAGTGCAATATCTTTAACTTCTAATCCAGTTCTTCATTCAAAAACCAAACATATCGAGCTAGACCTCTACTTTATCAGAGAATAAGTAATAAAAGGAAAATTAAGAGTAGGATACATACCATCGCCGCATCAAAAAGCAGACATACTTACTAAACCATTATCGAGATCAAGCTTCTCCAGACTAAGAGAAGAGCTCAATATTGATGCTGCTAACCCTAGCCAAAGGTCTCAGAGGATTGTCTTCATCCCAGAGTAATCGTTTCATTCTACAAAATCATCTCGCTCGTTGTATTTCTTCCTGAGAATAGTGCCATCGCCATATTCATTTTCTCTCGTGCAAACCCTAGATCTCACAGGTTTGAAGGGGGGAGTAAGAATGAACGAGAGAAGTGTGTTTTCTCTCATATATAATTTAGTTATCCAACTCATCAGCTCAGCTTCATCCAAGCCGTGCATTCTATCTAAGGGCTGACATTCTTCAGGGGCATTCATTTCAGATCCTGGGCTTAAGGCCCAATACATATTCTTGTATCTTATATATACTGTTGTACAAGAGCAGTGTAATATGATCTTTGATCTTTAGCAGAGTAATACATTTTATCTTCATATGCAATAAAAACATTCATTTGTTCAAATCAAGATATATGACCTATACTGCATTTCTATCTTGCATGGATGCCAATATTATTCTAAACTAGACCTAAGATCAGGGTATCATCAGATCAGGATGCAAGAGGCTGACATTCACAAAACTGCTTTTAAAACCCATGATGGCCACTATGAGTTTGTAGTGGCGTGATTTGGGTTATCAAATGCCCCTTCTACTTTCCAATCTCTAACGAACGACATATTCAGACCTTGTTTGAGGAAATTTGTATTAGTTTTTTCATGATATACCTGATTATAGCAAGACATGGACTGATCATATTAAACATCATGAGGTAGCTTCTCACATTTTATAGCAAAATGCTTTGTTGATCAAGCTCTCCAAATGTCAATTTGCTAAACACTCCATAGACTACCTGGGGCATGTTATCTTAGTTGAAGGCATTTCTGCTGATCCCAGCAAGGTACAAGCAGTGCTTGACTGGCCATTACCACAAAACCTGAAGGCTTTAAGGGGATTTTTGAGACTTACAGGTTATTACCGCAAGTTTATTAAAGGGTGTGGAGTTATTGCTCAGTCGTTAACTAAAATGTTAAAGAAGGATGCATTTTTATGGAGTGATGAAGCAAGAAAGGCTTTAGAACAGTTAAAGCAATGTTTGATATCACCTCCAGTTTTAGCCATGCCTAATTTTAATCGACGTTATGTATTCGAATGTGATGGAAGTCGTCAAGGGATAGGAGCAGTTCCAACCCAAAATAAGAAGCCTTAATTTAGCCTATTTGAGTAAATCCCTTCATGGTAGAAATTTGACTTCATCCACTTATGAAAAGGAGTTTCTTGCTATAAATGATAGCTACCAAAAGATGGTCACAATATTTGAGGGGAAGGCAGTTTGTGATTAAAACTGATCATCAAAGTTTAAAGCATTTGTTGACATAGAAAATGCATACTATAGTACAAGGCAAATGTTTGGCTGAACTCCATGGGTTTAATTACAAGGTAGAATACAAAAGTGGTGAAGAGAATAAAGTAGCTGATGCCTTGTCAAGAAGAGGAGAAGAAAATGTGAACAGAGAGCAGTTACAAGCTGTCTCAATTATGCAGACTCCTTGGTTTCAGAAGCTAAAGGAAAATCTACATGCTTATGCCTAGTACCAACAACAAATCAACAAAGTGCAAGGAAAGGAGTTACCATAAAAAATGTATAAAATTGGTTATGACCTGGTGTTTCAAAATGTCAAAATTTTAGTAGATCGTCACTTATCCCAGTTAACACAATTTTGCATTAAGGAGCATCACTCTACACCATGAGGTAGATATCCTGAAGTTAAGGCCATAATGCAAAGGTTGAAGCAAGTATTTTATTGGAAGAAAATGAAAAAACATGTTGAGGACTTTGTCAAGTCTTGTGATGGATGTTAAAGAAACAAGCATGAAAATATATTGGTTCCTGGACTGTTGCAACCCCTTCCTATGCCTAAAAAGATTTGGCTTGACATCTCTATAGGCTTCATCACTTGTTTACCAAGAAGCCAATGGTATACAGTGATATTTGTTATGGTTGATAGGTTGAGTAAGTATGCACATTTCTTTCCACTCCATCATCCTTGCACTACAAAGGAGGTAGCTTCAGTCTTTTTCCAAGGTGTATTTAAATTGCATGGAATGCCAAAATCAATTGTGAGTGATCGAGATACAATATTTACTAGTAACTTTTGGCAATAACTCTTTAAACATCAAGGCAGTTCCCTCAAACTTAGCTCAGCTTACCACCATCAGAGTGATGGCCAAAATGAGGTGGTATACAAGATTTTAGAAGGTTATTTGCAGTTTTATGTGTGCCACAAACCCCATGAATGGTCTAAATCATTGGCATTGGTCGAATATTGGAATAACACCATATGGAAGACCCCTTCTAAAAGCACACCTTATAAGATTGTATACGACATTGATGCCCCTACTCTATTGTCTTATATTCCTAACACTGCCAAGGTTGAACAGGTAGAGGAGGAACTATTTACTCGAGACATTATGTTACAGTTCCTTAAGGACGGTTTGAAAATGGCATAAGAAAGGATGAAGAAATATGCAGAATTGAAAAGCTCTGATAGGAAGTTTGAAGTTGGGGACTAGGTCTTCTTTAAATTGCAACCTTATAAACAAATAACAACATGAAATTACAAACACATAAGCTTTCTCCCAAATTTTACTATCCTTATAAGGTGTTGGAGACGATTGGAGCAGTAGCATACAAGTTGCAGCTCCCTGAAAATGCCACAATTCACAATGTATTTCATGTTTCCAATTAAAGAAAAGAATAGGTGATGGTGTAATCATATAAGAGGATGTTCCCAGCTTTATAGAAGAGATTGTTAAGCAACCAAAGAAAATTTTAGACTAAAGAATGATTCCAAGAAACAATGATGTGGTGGTGCAAATTTTAGTTAAGTGGAGAGATAAACTAGAGGAAGAAGCTACATAGGAAGACTATTGGCCATTAATTAGGAGATTTTCCACATTAGACCTTGAGGCAAGGTCTCTTCTTGAAGTCGGAGGGAAATGTAACAATCAAGCTTTAGCTGCCAGAGTTTTATATGGGAACGGCAGCTGTACAGTGCTCGGGAAGGAAGAAAAGGCTAGTGTCTACCTTCAGGAAGGTAATGTAGGCAAAGTTATCAGGCATAGTTCATCAGAGATAGCCAAGGGCTCGTCGGAGTTGATAGCTCAAGGTTGCAGGAGGATGTCAGATGCTCTAGCAATGAAAGACATGGCCACAGGAGAAATTTATTGAAGTGTATCAGTGTGTGCACATGTGTGCAGGCTGTGCACAACTGGTACTTGTCATATTCAATTTTTTGATGGCAGTATCTTTTATATAACGTGTTGATAAATAATTGTGTTCAGTTGTGGGCTTATAGATCGGGTCCAATTATGTCAATTGGGTCAGTTTGAACTGTGCTGTGGTGGTTGTGTCACTGGGAATTCAAGTTGTAGATGTGTGTTGTGGTGGTGTATAAATATGAAGGAACACGTGTTGTAATAAGGTGTTCGAAAAAGAAATGAAATCAGTTCCTTCTTTTTTTAGCTTGCAGTATCTTCTTTTCAGTTTTAGATTCAAGTTTAGTTCTTCAATTTCCAATTTGCAAACTTAATTCAATTCTTGTAAGTCTTGTAGTTTTAAAATTGCTGTTCTTCTTTTCTGCAATTAATTTTCCAGTTCATAGTTTGCATACTTCTTTCCCAATTGCAATTTTATACCATTACATTTTACTTTTTTGTTGATTCTGGATTATGTTCATGTTCTTCCCTGCAATATTATCAAATTTCTGTTACATTTTGTATTTCTTTATCTACGTCTTCTTTCTGCAATTTTTCTTCATTCACTTAGTTAAATCCAAGTTTAGATCTTCAATGTTGTTCTTTTTCATCAAATCTTACCACAATACTTCATTTTGCATCAGGCTAATGTGGGTTGTATTCAAAGCAACCGAAACTCAAAAAGGCCCAAGCCCATTTGTGTATACAATCATATATATAAAGCCTGATACAGGCTATGAAATGTAACTAAGATCTTTGTAAATCAAATTTCATTTTCTGCAATAAGAGTATCAGTCATTTCTACAATTCGAAATCTTCAGTTTATCATTTCTGAATTCTTTATAAAATATAACTTAGTATCAGAGCCAGTACAAGGAAAAATTGCATCAAAATTCTTGAAGAAGAAGATACTAATATCCATCAGAGAAATCTCATCGTTTGGAGATTAAGTACCCATCAGAAACATTATCATCATTCGGGTAGCATAAGACTAGTCTCCAAAGACTAATGCCTTGCCTAGAAAACTCTGCCTGCACTCAGTCTTTCTCACTGATCAAGTCTTGACTTGAAGAAAAATCAAAAATCAATCAAGATTCCAAGAAACTCATCAAAACAGAAAGAAGGCAAGTGCCAAACCACTGGTTTATCAGATTAAGCATCATCATTTAAACCCAGTTGCAACATACCTGAATTCTACAGAAACAATTTCTTGATCACTCTATCTGATTTTAGACTTCTCAAGTATTTCTTGATTCAAGAAGCTTCATCATGACTGACAATAACTCAGAAACTTCTGATAATGCATCCAATCCACCACAACAAGCCACTGCTGCAGTAGAAAATCTCCTGAAAGCTACAATCAGTCCTCAGATTTAACTCATCACTGCCCAACTTGAAGAAGATAATTATCTTCTTTGGAAAATTCAAGTTGAAACTGCAGCAAGAGGGTATGGCTTGGAGGGATTTATTCCTGGCATCACTGTTGTTCCTCCAAAATTCATCACTGATTCAAAAAACAAAACTGCAAGTAATGGAGATTATGTAACGTATCAAAGGCAAGACAGTCTTATAAGTTCTTGGTTACTATCATCAATAAATGTTAAATTGCTGCCTCAAGTAATTGGCTGCAGAACTGCTAATGAAATCTGGCTAGTAGTAGAATTTTTTTTTAACACTCAATCTGCAGCAAGGGTGATGCATTACAAAAGACAGTTGCAAAATGTCAGAAAAAAGTCAAACAATGAGGGACTATCTAGCAAAGGTCAAGAACATATGTGATATGCTTGAAGCTGCAGGACATAAAGTGTCAAATACATAACAAGTTCTAACTATCTTAACTGGTTTAGGTGATGAGTATGAATCAGTGGTAGCTGTAATATCCTCTCAAGAAACACTACCATCGCTTGAGTATGTTAGTTCCATCCTCCTTGCACATGAAGGAAGATTAGACTTCAAGAAACCAATAGACAGTGACATGTCTATCAACTTTGCCACAGGCAACAATAAATACAGGAATCAAAATCATAATAGTCAGCAACATCAAAGAGGAAACACTGCTCTCAGAGGAAGAGGCCACAACAAGCCAAAGTGTCAGATTTGTGAGAAATTTGGTCATACTGCACCAAAATGTTATTTCAGATTCAATGCCAACTTTGTACCAGGACAAAACTCAAACAATCAAAGAAATGGAAACTATAGTGCAAACATAGCACAAGCTCAACAAGAATCTAATAAACAATGTAGTGGCAACATGAATAAACATCAAGATGAAACAGCAAGAACAGAATACATGCAAGATGAAGCATGGTATCCAGATTCAGGTGCAACCAATCATTTGACAACGTAAATCTTGGCAGTAAGGAGTACAGAGGTAAATAGTCAATATTTATGGGAGATGGTAAGCCTATTGGGATCACTCGTATTGGTAATGCCTACATCAAAGGTGAAAGACAATTATATCTCAATAATCTATTAAGAGTGCCAAGAATTAAGAAAAATCTTATGAGTGTTTCTCAATTTTCACATTATAATAATGTGCACTTTGAATTTTATCCTAAATACTGTTTAGTTAAAGACATACTAACATGTGAAAAACTTTTGCAGGGTGATGTGTGTAGGATCGATTTCACCCTAGAGGGGGGTGAATAGGGTGATACTATCAATTATAAAAATTATTTATTGCGGAAGCTTATATAAAATAATATCAACATACATATATCAAAATTATAGCAGCACATATAATAGCAGAATAATAAATGCAGAAATAGAATGACACAGTATTTACCCAGCTTCGGCAAAACCTGCCTACGTGCTGCCCCTAAGGTTTCTACTAGAAATTAAGCAGTCAGACGCTTACACACGTAAACCCGCGACACCCGCTATCGACTGGCCTTAACTCTATGTTTAAAACCCTGTCACAACTCAGTCACCGAGTTACGAATTCTCAAACTACGCTACGTAGTTTGTCCCCTAGTCACACGACTAGAAATTACGATCGTTTAAAAGAGAAAATACAAATTTAAAAACAAAACAAAACTAGAAACCCTAGTTTAAATTAAAAGCTCAAAGTGACAATTTTAAAGCCGTCCCAATAAAAAGAATTCCTTTTCTTTTATTCTCTTTTATATTTCTTCGGCCCATTATCTCTATTGTTGTGAAAAAATATGGCCGCTTCCTTTATGCTCGTTCGTTCGTCTCTGAGTGATTAGGGCTTCTAGGTAATTTGAAGTTGCCGATTAAATTTATAGCTGATGCTTCGATTGCTTTCTTCGATTGATTTTATGGCAGCATCAACCAAGTCGAGTTCGAATGTTTGGTTAGTTGGTAAGTTCGTTCCTTGTTCGATTTATACTTTACTCGACCTTGATTCGAGTTCCTGATTGATGTTATAATTTGTGATATGCTTTAACTCGAACGATTTTCTCGGCCGATGATGAATGGGCTTATATAGGGTTCGATCCCCTGTATTTTCGTTCGTCTGGAGTTATTTGAATTTGTCAATTGCTTTATGTTGGCCATTGATCTTCGTATAGATGATAGTGATGATTTCTGACTTTGTCAATTTCGTATATTTGGTGGTAGATTGATTCACACGGCTTTGATTTGATTTCGTGACTTGGTTCGCTCTTTTTGCCTTGGTCATCACAACGTTGATTTGCTGGTGACTTCGGCGATGACATTTTTTATCACAGCTCTGACTTGATTTTGAAACTACTGATTTGAAACTGCTGTTACACTTGGCTTCAATCATTTTTGAAAATTCTTTCTTGATTTTGTCTCGGCCTGTACTTGTGCATTTGCATCCCTGTAGCATACTTGACTTGTTTGAAACATATATCTTGATTTTGCTTTGATTTAGCTGGTGTGTTTCATTGTCATGTGTTTGTGGTTGACTTCATTCTTTGTGCTCGACTTTGGCCAATGAATTTTTCTCTACGACTTTAACATTGAAATGAAAATGACTTGGTTAGTTTGTTATGCTGTTACTACAGTTATCCCTGTTTCATATCTGAACTTGTCTGAGCTTCTTGTGTTTCATTTGCACTTAGTTACTGTCACTGGTTACGATTTTGTAAATATTTCTGCACTTGTTTTGGTTGCTGCATTTCAACATGTAACTTGAATTACACACTGTCTGTTGTAGTTTGCACTGTGCATTCGTACTTGAATCCGTAACCTTTATCATGTACAAATACATATGTATGTGTGTGGTTGTGTTGGTTCATTGAGTTCTGGTAGCACTCGAGTCTTGTTCAAGTCTTTATTGCACTGTCCACTGATGTTGACCTTATTCATCTGTATGCTCCAATGTAATTGTAGTCTCAAGTTTGTATTCATTGTTACTTGAATCTGATCCAGTCCAGAAAGTTTTGTCTATTATATATGTTGTATGATACTACTTGCATTCTGGTTTCTTTGTCTTTGATGTTTTGGTTTTGACTCGGCTTGACATTGTCACTCGTAGTTGCCGTAGTGTTGTAGTCTTTAACTTGTACCATTCGGGCAGTTTGCATACAGTTGCATTGTTGGTCTTGTAAAACTTGTTGTTCACTGGTCTTCGAGGTTTACCACTATTTTTTCTTTGGTTCTAGTCTTTTGGCCAGTTTATTTTTTCTCACTGAATTTTTGTCGAGGCTTGTATTTTTTGACTGCACCTGTGCTGAATTCAGCTTTAAAGCTCGGGTTTGACCTTGTGCTCGTGTCGTGACTTTATTTATATTGCAACTGAGTTGAACCCGGCTTTAAATTTGGGTTTGATCTTGTGCTCACCTGTCCTTGTAATTTTATCAAGTGTATATATCAGTATGCACGGCCTTGTGGCATATACAGTGATACACTGTGCATATCACAAGTTGTTCATGTTTGATGAATTTGAATTAAATGATGACGAACAACCCAATTAATTGAGGCAAATGAAATTTCCAAAATTACATTTTATTTTATTATTTTCAATTTTACTGCATTAGTGTATATTTTTGCAGATTACTCAGATGCTGGATTCATTCCGGAGTGAAGTTGAAGATAAAATACGAGTAAATGAGTGAATTGTAGTGAGGTGCATTTGTAAATGAAAGATTGTGATGTAATTGAATTTTTATTGTAATCAAAATTGTATGTATAGTGAGAGCTTGAATTTGTACTATTCAAAATTGTAATAAATATCTGTTTGAATAAAATATCTGTTTGAATTTATATTCCGTGTTATTTATTTTATTCACCAAATATTTATTTAATTATGTGAAAACTATAATAGTACATTAAAAAATACATTTAGATGAATATATGTATGTTTATTATCATCAAACAAAAATCATATACTCGCATATTCACCAATCTCCCCCTTTTGATGATAACAATCATATATTCAAGATTTTGAATTTGTTAAATGTATTTAATCATTCAATTTGCTCCTCCTATTTGAATGCTCCCTCTCTACACAAAGCTCCCCCTTCATATATGCATGTATATAATAATATGCAAATAAGCCTAGATGCAAATAGAAAATATTTGACCTTTATTTGTCAAAATCTTAATTTTTCTCTCCCCCTTTTGTTATCAACAAAAGAGTAATAGTGTTAGAAAAATAGAGATAAAGTGATAGATATTAATACAACATTAAAACTCAATCGAATATAAATATTAAATTTCAATAAAAAATCAAACAAAAATCATAAATACTCTGTTAGACGCACATTCCACTTTTAGAATGATGAGAATGATGTCATCGTATAAAACCATATAGTTGTGTCTGTTTGTGGTATATTTATATCGAGAATTTGAATATCCACCAACCATGCATAACCGTTAGGACTTTTAAATAAGATTATTAGTATTCCAATTTTTTTTTTTTAAATTAATTCAAGTATCTTCTAACCACGCATAACCGTGAGGACTTTTAAATGGGATTAGAATCAACTTGTTTATTTAATAAATCACTTTTGATATGTATTCTATACATGCATAACCGTGAGGACTTTTAAATGAGCATGGAAGCACATAAAAAATTCCAAGTAATTCACTCATGCATAACCGTGAGGACTTTTAAATGAGAATGAATACTTTGTTTTTTTTTTTTAAAATACAAAATGAAAAATGAACGATTCCTGTTTAAATCACCATATATTGACATACTCTATTAGATTATGATGAGTGATGGTCGATAGAAATATGATAGAAATGGAAATGATAATGGAATTTTTACCAACAAAAAAGTGTTTATGACTCTTGTTTAAATTTCTAAAGAAATTTACCGAATATACCGTCTCAATTTATATTATATGATTAATATCAACACTCGTCATTTTTTCAAACACTATTTATCTTTTCGATAATTAGTAGGGAGTCAGATTAGTCAATGTAATAATTTATAATCAAATCTAAAAATAATTATAAAACAAAATTTTCCAAATGACTAATCTGAAACAAGGTCAAAAATGATTTTCTAGAAGGGGTTTTGTAAAAAATATCTGCAATTTGAAAATTATTTGAAGTGAAAAATATGCAGATATTTTCTTTAAAAAAATGATGCAGTTACTAAATGTCTCAACAAAAATCATGTTCCACTAGTAATTTTTCTATCAACTAGGTTATCAGTGCAATCTGCATCTAAATTTCTCTTTCACTCAAGATTATCATTAATTGAATGTTATAGACCAGACCGTGAAATTTTCAACAATTTCTTAAAATCCTTTTTTTAACTTTTTAAATGAATATCCTTTTGAATTTTAATTGAAGTCGTGCCAATAAAAAAAATCGTGAATATAATGTCAAATTTAGAAGTCGTAGGATAAACAAATATATTTACATACACCGAGATTAATAATCAGTCGATAAAATACCAACATTAGTCTAAACAAATTCATATGAAGTAATTTAAAGACTCTAGAGATGCACGTAGTGTTCTCGGTATGAAAAAAGTATAATTGGCCAACAATTTTGAAAAAGTCGGAATCAACATCATCATTTATTTCATCATCATATTACTGGCTGATTTAATTTAGACTAAGGTGTAGATTATCACATTTAATATATCGTTCAAAATATACCATTACCCGTTTTACCTTTACGATAATTTTTCGTTGTTGCCCATTGTGATTTTGTCGCCTTTATACTAGGCTAAGGAACTTTGCTTTGTCGCCCGTTGTGTTTCTGGAACAGGCAGAATCCAAGTAACACTATTGTTGTTCCTTAGCCTGCCATCACACCTACACGATGGAAGATTTTTGGGACCTATTTGTTTTTATAGGTCCATGATTGTTAGTGGCATAATATTTTGGAAAATAATTTTGTGGAGACCCAAAACTATTTATATATGTTCCTTTTAGCACCCAGATTTGTTTAACTTTGAGAGATTTTATATTTGTGCCTTTTGGAACCCTAATTGATATAGTTTTCACGTGTTCGGGTCTATACCAACAATTTTTTTGATTATGTCCAAATTTTCTACAAATTGTGCACATTGAATTGACTTGATTAATTTTTCTTTTAACAGGTTCAGATTGATTATATCCAAGTCCTTGTCTGACTGTATTAACAGTTTGTTTCTCTAAGAGCATATTCAACAATTTTTCACCTTTGGAAAATTTCTCTAAAATCGTTGACAGTTGTTGGACTTGTGTTTTGAGAGATTCATTTCGTTTGATAATTATGTGCACTTTTTAATAGAATTTTCCCTTCTTGTATTTTCACTTTCTTTCAAAATCAGAATTTCATTTTCAAGCGATTTAATTTTGGCTTTTGATTTTTTAATCTCTTCTTCGAACGTTGGACACTTATCACACTTAGGGATCCTACTTTGATAGGTTTTAACTAACTGGTCAAGTTGTTTATTTGATTCTATAAAAATATCTTTTTGTAATTCAAGTTTAGCGTATTTCTCATTTAGTCGTTCAAAACAGCCATTTACTTCATGGAAATGTATAAGTAATTCTGAGTGAGTAAGTTTTGATACCTTGCTTGGCTCATTGTCGTCGCTATCGGTTATATCACTTCGAAGGCACAGATCTGCTTTCTCACTCTCACTGTTGTTGCTTTTATAATTATTATCGCTTTTATTCCACGTGGCTGTAGAATTTCTCCTTTTTAATTTCTTTTCTTGGTCGAGTTGAATTCGAGGATAATTAGGCTTGATATGACCGGGTTTGTTGCACTTGGGACAAATGATCCTGTGTTCTTCTGAGTTGTCTAGTGCTTTGATTATTCTTCTTTTCAATTGTTGATTTGGAGCTGGATTTCCGTATTTGTGGTTCGACTTTTTGAATCTCTTTATTAGTAGAGTCAGCTCAACTGCTTCATCATCATCGTCCTCATCACTACTGCTTTTTACCAATCCTGTTAAGCTCGTTTCTTTAACTGAGTCGATTGAGGAGGATTTCTCATTGTTGTTGACTTTTGCACCATATATTGCATCAAAAGTTTTCCAGATTTCCTGTGCATTTACACAATGAGAGATAAAGTTAAAATTATCTTGATTAATATGAGATGCATAGCAATAGCATTAATCGAGATAATTTTCTTATCTGTTATATTACACCCATTTTCAATAATATCCGAACACTTAAAATTAACAGATTTTAATAAAATTCCATTTTTAATTTCCAATTCAACAAATCTGTTCCATCAAAAACAGGAAGAATAATATTGAACCGACCCTCATCAAAAGAAGCCATTTTAAAAATTCAAATTTGTAAAACAAAATTGGTCGTTGAAAAATCAAATTTGTAAAACAAAAATGACTTTTGTACCAAGCTCTGATACCACTTGTAGGATCGATTTCACCCAAGAGGGGGGGTGAATAGGGTGATACTATCAATTATAAAAATTATTTATTACGGAAGCTTATATAAAATAATCTCAACACACATATATCAAATTATAGCAGCACATATAATAGCAGAATAATAAATGCAGAAATAAAACGACACAGAATTTACCCAGTTTCGGCAACACCCTACCTACGTGCTGCCCTCAAGGTTTCTACTAGAAATTAAGCAGTCAGATGCTTACACACGTAAACTCGTGACACCCACAATCGACTAGCCTTAACTCTACGCTCGAAACCCTGCCAAAACTCAGCCACTGAGTTGCGAATTCCCAAATTACGCCACGTAGTTTTCCCCTTAGTCATGCGATTATAAATTACAATCGTTTAAAAGAGAAAATACAAATTTAAAAACAAATCAAAACTAGAAACCCTAGTTTAAATTAAAAGCTCAAAGTGACAATTTTAAAGCCGACCTAATAAAAAGAATTCCCTTTCTTTTATTCTCTTTTATATTTTTTCGGCCCGTTATCTCTATTGTTGTGAAAAAATATGGCCGCTTCCTTTATGCTTGTTCGTTCCTCTCTGAGTGATTAGGGTTTCTGGGTAATTTGAAGTTGCGATTAAATTTGTAGCTGATGCTTCGATTGCTTTCTTCGATTGATTCTATGTCAGCTTCAACCAAGTCGAGTTCGAATGTTGCGTTAATTGGTAAGTTCGTTCCTTGTTCGATTTATACTTTACTCGACTTTGATTTGAGTTCCTGATTGATGTTGTAATCTGTGATATGCTTGAACTCGAACGATTTTTTCGGCCGATGATGAATGGGTTTATATAGGTTTCGATCCCCTGTATTTTAGTTCGTCTGGAGTTATTTTAATTTGTCAATTGCTTTGCGTTGGCCATTGATCTTCGTATAGATGATAGTGATGATTTTTGACTTTGTCAATTTCGTATATTTGGTGGTATATTGATTCACATGACTTTGATTTGATTTCGTGACTTGGTTCGTTCTTTTTTCCTTGGTCATCACGGCGTTGATTTGCTAGTGACTTCGGTGATGACTTTTTTTGTCACAACTCTGACTTGATTTTGAAACTACTGATTTGAAACTGCTGTTACATTTGGCTTCGGTCATTTTTGAAAATTCTTTCTTGATTTTGTCTCGGCCTGTACTTGTGCATTTGCATCCCAGTAGCATACTTGACTTGTTTGAAACATATATCTTGATTTTGCTTTGATTTAGTTGGTGTGTTTCACTGTCATGTGTTTGTGGTTGACTTCATTCTTTGTGCTCGACTTTGGCCATTGAATTTTTCTCTGCGACTCTAACATTGAAATGAAAATGACTTGGTTAGTTTGTTATGCTCTTACTACAGTTATCCATGTTTCATATCTGAACTTGTCTGTGCTTCTTGTGTTTCATTTGCACTTGGTTACTGTCACTGGTTACAGTTTTGTAAATATTTCTGCACTTGTTTTGGTTGCTGCATTTCAACATGTAACATGAATTACACACTGTCTATTGTAGTTTGCACTGTGCATTCGTACTTGAATCTGTAACCTTCATCATGTATACACATACATATGTATGTGTGTATATGCTTGTGTTGGTTCATTGAGTTCTGGCAGCACACGAGTCTTGTTCAAGTCTTCATTGCACTGTCCACTGATGTTGATTTGATTCATCTATATGCTCCAATGTAATTGTAGTCTCGAGTTTGTATTCATTGTTACTTGAATCTGATTCACTCCAGAAAGTTTGTCCATTGTATATGTTGTTGCCGTAGTGTTGCAGTCTTTAACTTGTACCATTCGGGCAGTTTGCATACAGTTGTATTGTTGGTCTTGTAAAACTTGCTGTTCACTGGTCTTCAAGGTTCACCGCTGTTTTTTTCTTTGGTTCTGGTCTTTGGGCCAATTCATTTTTCTCAATGAATTTTTGTCGAGGCTTGTATTTTTGGACTGTACCTGTGTTGAATTCATCTTCAAAGCTCAGGTTTGACCTTGTGCTCGTGTCGTGACTTTATTTGTATCGCACTTGAGTTGGACCCGGCTTTTAATTTGGGTTTGACCTTGTTCTCACCTGTCCCTGTAATTTTATCAAGTGTATATATCGGTGTGCACGGCTTTGTGGCATGTACAGTGATACACTGTGCATGTCACAAGCTGTTCGTGTATGATGAATTCGAATTAAATGTTGATGAAGAACCCAAATAATTGAGGCAAATAAACTTTCCAAAATCACATTTTATTTTATACTTCAAAAATATTTTATTTTCAATTTTACTGCGTTAGTGTGTATTTTTGCAGAGTTCTCAGATGCTGGATTCAATCTGGAGCGAAGTTGAAGATAAAATACGAGTGAATGAGTGAATATAGTGAGGTGCATTTGTAAACGAAAGATTGTGATGTTATTGAATTTTTATTGTCATCAAAATTGTATATGTATAGTGAGATCTTGAATTTGTACTATTCAAAATTATAATAAATATTTGTTTGAATAAATATTTGTTTGAATTTGAATTCCATGTTATTTGTTTTATTCACCAAATATTTATTTAATTATGTGAAAACTATAATAGTACATTAGCAAATACATTTAAATGAACATATATATGTTTATTATCATCAAACAAAAATCATATACTCGCATATTCAACAATATAGTGAATGAATTATACAGGTTCACTGTGACTAACTGCAGAAACACTATTGAGAAAGCAAAGTGTAGCAATAATTGTGAAGTATCACCTGTTGAAAACAATAAAAGTGTATTTGATCAGTGGCGTTATAAGTTGGGACATCCTAATGCAAATGTTGTAAAATAGATTTTGAAAGAAATTAAAATTTCCTTTAATGATCCTATCTTACCATATGTCTGTACTTACTGTCAAATTGGCAAAACTCATAAATTACCCTTTGCTGATTCTATTACTAAATACAAAATGCCACTAAAACTAGTTACAACCGATCTTTGGGGTCCTGCACCCACTAGTTCTGACTATGGCTATAGATATTACATATCTTTTGTTGATGCATTCACTAGATACACATGGATATACTTTCTGAAAACTAAGGGAGAAACTTACAGTGCCATCATACAATTTATCAATCAAGCTGAGAGACAAACTTGTCATAAAGTTAAAGTAGTTCAAAGTGATGGTGGTAGTGAATATAAGTCACTTGACAAATTTTTCTTAAACAGAGGTATAATACATAGAATCACATGTCCATACACATCTGAACAAAATGGTCTAGTTGAAAGAAAACACAAACACATAGTAGAAACATGATAACTTTACTTGCCTAGGCATCTTTACCTCTTACGTTCTGGCCTGACTCATTTAGTACTTCAGTATATTTGATCAATAGACTTCCAACTAAAGTACTAAATGGAGTGAGTCCAGTTGAAAAACTTATGGGAATCAAACCCAATTATGATAGTCTTAGAACTTTTGGGTGTCTGTGTTTTCCCTACCTAAGACCATATAATAGGTATAAATTGAATTTCAGATCTCATCCCTATACATTCTGGGTTATGGAACCAAGCAGAAAGATTACAAATGCTTGGATAGTTCGGGAAAGATATTTATTAGCAGATGTTAAATATAAGGAATAATTAATTCCTTTTTATTAACTTTTCTATTATAAACTACTTTCCTATTATAAACTTTTCTGATTTAACTATTTGGTGTGATATATAAACACATCTTCTTGTATATCAATGAGATGGGATAAATAAATAAAATAAGTTGGCTTTTGCTTTCTCCTCTATGTTTGTTCTTACAAATTATATTTGATACTGTACCAATTAACATGGTATCAGAGCTTTCTTAGAAAAGTATCTTAAATCAGAAAATCAGAAAATCAATCAAAACCTTTACAATCCCGATTCCATAAAATCAAAAAATTCGATCTCGTACTGCCTCCCTTTCCAATCACTTGCCTCAACACAACTGAAGCCATTCCACCTGAACACCACATCCATCCTCCACAAACCAATCGCGCAATCTCCAGGAACCTCGAGCCACTTCCTTCAAATTCGAAATTTGATTGATAATGAGATAATTGGCTTAATCAACCATTCTGAATTCGTTAAAGAACTATTAGATTATCTGGAATTTTTGTACTCTGAAAAAGGAAATTTGTGTCGTATGTATGAGGTCTGTAAATCTTTTTACCGAGTTGAGAAGAATGAACAATCGTTGATGACCTACTTCATGAATTTTAAGAAGACCTATGAAGAGTTTAATTTGCTTCTGCCCTTAAGTTCAGACGTAAAGGTTCAACAAAAACAGCACGAGCAGATGGCGATCATGAGTTTTCTTGGTGGATTACCTTCTGAGTTTGATTCTGCTAAAACAAAAATCTTATCTAGAACTGACATGTCTTCATTACATGATGTGTTTAATCGACTTCTTCGAGCAGAAAACATAGCTTCTTCGGGTAATAACTCTGTTCACAATAATGCCCTTGTCTCTATGAATATGAACTGGAAAAATCAGAACGTAGGCAAACTTGACTCTTGAAATATTCTATGCAACTACTGTAAGAAATTTGGGCATACTAAGTTGGAATGCAGAAAACTTCAATATAAAAATATGCAGAGGCAATCTATCGGCACTGGCTCAAGTCAGTCTGGAACATGGCAGTTTGGAACAAGACAGTTTGGAGGAAATAGGAAAATTGCAAATTTAATTTTTGCTGGTGGTAATAACTTGGATCAGGTGAATGCCAGACAAATAAATATTGGGGCCAATCAAACTTTGGGAACTAATGATCATACCCCTGGAACATCTGGTAATAAGACAGTACATGATTACATCGATGAATTTGCTAAATTCCTAAAACATCAAGGAACTTCAAAGGACTTTTCATCGGTAACTGCTCTAGCTAATTCAGGAAATAAATGGGTCATTGATTCAGGCGCAACTGAACATATGACAGGTAACTCCTCACTTTTTTCGAACTATCATTCAAACGCTTCCAATCGCTCAGTTATTTTAGCCGATGGATCTATTTCTCATGTCCAAGGAACTGGGGTTGTTAACCCTACTCCTACTCTCTCTTTACCCTCTGTCTTACATTTGCCATCATTGTCTTTTAATGTACTTTCTGTTAGTCAGATCACTCCAAATCTAAATTGTTCTATATCCTTTTTTTCGAATCATTGTATTTTTCAGGACCTAACGATGAAGCAGATTGTTGGTAAGGGGCATGATTCTGGAGGGCTGTATATTCTTGATTCATCACCTTCCATAACATATTCAAGTATCACCTCTGCCCTCAAGATTCATTACCAGTTAGGCCACCCATCTCTTTCTCTCCTCAAGAAGCTTTGTCCTCAATATATTTCTTTATCTACACTAGATTATGAAGCATGTCAGTTTGCTAAACATCATCGTCACAGTACAAGTCTTAGAATTAATAAATGGGCTAGTGCTCCTTTTGAACTTGCATGTTTTGATATTTGGGGCCCTTGTTCAATTTTGTCTAAATCTGGATTCAGATATTTTGTTACATTTGTAGACGATTATTCTCGTACAACTTGGCTTTATCTTATGAAAAATCGATCTGAATTATTTTCTATATTCTCTGGCTTCTATATAGAAATCAAAAATCAATTTACTACTTGCATTCATACATTACGAAGTGATAATGCTAAAGAATATACATCTGCTATATTTCACTCTTATATGACTCAGCATGGAATACTTCATGAAACATCGTTTGTTGACACTCCATCACAAAATGGTGTGGCAGAAAGAAAAAAATAAACATCTTCTTGAAACTGCACGCGCTCTTTTATTTTCAATGAATGTCCCTAAATATTTTTAGGCCGATGCAGTTTCTACGGCCTGCTTTCTCATAAATCATATGCCATCCTCTATACTTAATTGGGAAATTCGATATAAAGTTTTGTTCCCCAAAAAACCATTATTCTCTGTTAGCCCTAAATTTTTTGGTAGTACTTGCTTTGTTAGAGATGTAAGGCCATAAATAACTAAACTTGATCCAAAATCTTTGAAATGTATTTTTGTTGGCTATTCACGACTTCAAAAAGGATATCGTTGTTTTTGTCCTAGCCTTAATAAATATATAGTCTCCATTGATGTCAATTTTTTCGAAAATACACCTTTCTTTTCAAAATCTGATTCTACCACTACCTCTTCTGTTCAAGACAGTGATGATTTTCTTATATATTTTACTTAAACTGTTCCTACTGACCCATTCATCAAAAACTTTGAAACATCTTCTGACCAAAATACAGATATATCTTCTCCAATTGATCCCATTACAGAACAAAACATAATAACTTCCTCTGAGTTAGATCTCCCAATTGCTTTAAGAAAGGGAAAACGCAAATGTGCTTTCCCTATCTCATCATTTGTTTCATATAATAACTTGTCCACTTCTTCATAATTGTTCATAACTTCTCTTGACTCAATTTCAATTCCTAAATCTATTACTAAAGCCCTATCTATTCCTGGTTGGCAGAAAGCAATAATTGATGAAATGAATGCTTTGGAGTTTAATAATACATGGGATTTAATAAAATTACCTATTGGAAAAAAAGCTATAGGATGCAAATGGGTATTCTCTGTGAAAATTAATCCAAATGGATCAGTTGCTCGTTTAAAAGCTCGATTAGTCGCGAAAGGATTTGCTCAAACTTATGGAGTGGATTATTCTGAAACATTTTCTCCCGTTGCAAAATTAACGACAGTAGGATTATTTATTTCACTTGCTGCTGCATATGACTGGTCTTTACATCAACTTGATATTAAAAATGCTTTTCTTCATGGCGACCTTAAAGAGGAAGTATATATGGAGCAAGTATATATGGAGCAACCACCTGGCTTTGTTGCTCGGGGGAGAATGGTTTAGTATGCCGCCTTAAAAAAACTCTATATGGACTAAAACAAAGTCCTCGTGCTTGGTTTGGAAATTTAGTCAAGCTATTGAGAATTTTGGTTTGAAGAAAACAAAGCAGATCACTCGGTATTCTACAAAAATTCAAAGAATGGAATTATTTTGCTAGTTGTCTATGTGGATGATATTGTTATTACAGGAAGCAACAAAGAAGGGATTGAGTCACTTAAATTTTTTTATTCGCACTCAGTTTCACACAACAGATTTGGGAGAACTAAAATATTTTTTAGGTGTTGAGGTTTTAAGGAGTAACAAAGGTATTCTTTTATCTCAAATAAAGTATGTGCTTAACTTACTAAAAGAAACAGGAAAGCTAGGATCAAAACCATGTAGTACTCCAATGATTCCAAATATGCAACTAATAAAAGAAGGCAAATTGTTTGAAAATCCAGAAATGTATAGAAGATTGGTTGGAAAATTGAATTATCTTACTGTTACTCGCCCAGACATTGCATATTCTGTTAGTGTTGTAAGTCAATTCATGTCATCTCCAACAGTTCATCATTGAACTGATTTAGAACAGATTTTATGCTACTTAAAAGGAATAGTTGGGCTTGGTATTGTATATACAAATCATAGACATAACCAGGTTGAATGCTTTTCAGATGCTGATTGGCCAGGTTCTAAAATGGATAGAAGATCTACAACGGGGTTTTGTGTCTTTGTTGGAGGAAACTTAATTTCATGGAAAAGTAAGAAGCAAAATGTTGTCTCACGTTCAAGTGCAGAATCAGAGTATCGAGCTATGGAAAAATTTGTATGTGAGATAGTTTGGATATATCAACTCTTGAATGAAATAGGACTGAAAACTATTATTCCAGCTAAATTATGGTGTGATAACAAAGCTGCTATTTACATTGCATCTAATCCTGTGTTCCATGAACGAACCAAACACGTAGATATTGACTGTCATTTTGTTCGGGATAAAATACAAGATGGTTTAATATCTACAGAGTATATGGAGACTGAAGAGCAGATTGCAGATATCTTCACTAAAGCTTTGAATGGAGTCAGAATTAATTACTTGTGTAACAAGTTGGGCCTGATTAACATCTATGCTCCAACTTGAGGGGGAGTGTTAAATATAGGGAATAATTAATTCCCTTTTATTTAACTTTCCTATTATAAACTTTCCTGATTCAACTATTTTGTGTGACATATAAACACCTCTTCTTGTATATCAACGAGACGGGATAAATAAATAAAATAAGTTGCTTTTGCTTTCTCCTCTATGTCTGTTTTTACAAATTATATTTGATATTGTACCAATTAACAGCAGATATGTAGTGTTCAATGAAAGGATATTTCCTTTTGCTTCTGCATATATAAAAACTACTCAGAAAATACATAATCCTGGAACATCTATCTCAAATATACCTGTGTATTCTGAGACATGGAGTCTCAAGGAAGCAGGTGTTTCTAAACCACAACACACTGTGTTGCCTGAAACAGGTCATGGAACAAAAGGACAGCCGGATATACCTGTATAGTCACCTACTACATCAAGCAATTAAAGTCAAGGAATCAGTACTGACAGATTTCGAGAACAATCTCAGTACAACATTGATGAGTATGATAATTCAACATCAACAGATGTTGGATTAGCAACCAGAACAGGTCATCACATGATTATAAGATCCAAAAGAGGGATATTCAAACCAAAAATCTATGCAGCAACAACAAATATTGAAGAGCCCGAGTCATTTGAGCAAGCATACAGAGATAAAAACTAAAAGATAGTAATGAATGAAGAATATCAAGCACTAATGAAGAATAAAACATGGAGTCTTGTGCCACCACCAACAAACAAAAATATAATAGGATGCAAATGGACCTATAAACTGAAGAAAAATCCAGATGGAACAGTGTCCAAACACAAGGCAAGACTAGTTGCCAAAGGATATACTCAATAGTATGGATTTGATTTCAGTGAGACATTCTCACCCATGATAAAGCCAACAACCATCAGAGTTGTGCTCACAATTGCCTAAGCAAAAGTTGGGACATAAGGCAACTAGATGTTAACAATGCATTCTTAAATGGCATACTGCAAGAAGAAATTCACATGGAACAACCACAGGGATATAAACAGAATGATCATCAAGTTTGCAAGTTAAACAAGGCCATATATGGCTTGAAACATGCACCAAGAGTATGGTTTGATAGACTGAAAGCCACATTAACTTCTCTAGGCTATCAGTCTACCAAATCTGACAACTCTTTATTTGTCAAAAGTCATAATAATCATATTATTTACATTCTAATATATGTTGATGACATGATCACAACAGGTGATGACACAACAGAAATCACAAGCATCATACAATATCTTAACAAGCAATTTTCCATCAAAGATCTTGGCAATCCTAATTATTTTCTGGGCATTGAAGTCAACAGAAAAACAAACACAGAGATACTGCTAAGTCAGTCAAATTATATTAGAGAGATACTTATCAAATCAAAGATGCATGAGGCAAAATATCAATCCACTCCTATGGCCAACAATCAACAATTGTCAAAAAACAGGGGAGAATCCATATTAAGTATTAAACAATACAGAAGTATTATAGGAGCACTACAATACACTTCTATTACTAGGCCAGATATATCATTCAGTGTCAATAAAGTTTCTCAATTTATGCAGGAACCACATGATGAGCACTGGAAGGCAGTAAAAAGGATTCTCGGATATCTTAAAGGAACTATAGATTTTGGATTAAAGTTAAGAGCATGCAATAACTTAAGCATCACAGCATATGCAGACGCAGACTGGGCTACAGATATTGATGATAGAAATTCTGTAACAGGATGCTATATATATATATATATATATATATATATATATATATATATATATATTGGAGATAACCCAGTGTCATGGTGTTCAAAGAAACAAACCACAGTATCAAGGTCGAGCACAGAGGCAGAATATAGAAGTGTTGAACGTGTCACTGCAGAGATAATTTGGCTACAATCTCTACTAAGGAATTACGAATCAACACTGCAGTCAAACCAATATTATGGTGATAATCAAAGCACTGTGTACATGGCAGCAAATCCAGTATTGCATACACGAACAAAACACATCGAAACTGATCTATACTTTGTTTGCAAACAAGTTCAAAGAGGAAATCTACAAATTAATCACATACCTTCAACTTACCAGCGTGCAGACCTACTTACCAAGGCGTTGTCTGCAAAAAACTTTCTGAAGTCTCGAGTCGAACTGAAAGCAGAGAGCAAGGTTGATCTCAAAAAACCGACCTTCAGCAAAGAGAAGGAAACTCAGGTCAAGTCATCTCAAGCAGCCATAGCTACAGCAAGCAAGCCACTCAAGGATGATACTAAAACCAGATCTGAAAGAGAAGAACGTAAATCAAACACTGGAATGAAGTCCGAAGTTGTTGAAAATTCTCAAAATTTAAAGGAGAATTCTCAGCAAATTCTAAAGACTTGTTGTAAAGAGTTGATTGTTGTGAAGAATTAAAGAAAAGAAAGATCGCTCTCTATCACCGTCATGAATTTGAAAGGTTATAAGAAACCATAAACCTAATATTGGTTTGAGGGGGGAAATAAAGAATTTGCGGCTTCACCGTTCGATATGTCTCAATATGCATCAAGCTAATCCAGGTTGTATTCAAAGCAACCGAAACTCAAAAAAGGCACAATCCCATATATGTATACAATCATATATATAAAGCCTGATACAGGCTATGAAATGTAATTGAGATTTTTGTAAATCAAATTTCATTTTCTGCAATAAGAGTATCAGTCATTTCTACAATTCGAAATCTTCAGTTTATCATTTTTGAATTCTTTATAAAATTTAACTGTCAATTGTCACTATACATCAGTTTTTCCTTGTTCTTGAATTTTCACATTCTATTGTGCACGTGCACTTGCACAATTCTCTTCCTACCATTTCCCAGATCTCATCAGCTTCCTCTAAATTACCCTATAATTTGCCATGGCCAAGAATTCAGATCAACTAGGGCCTTCCAACATACATCTTAAAAGATAAAAATTAGCTAAACAAATAGAATCATAAGGCACAGAATTCACAGTTACTTCAAGTTATGTGCAACTATGCACACACAAAAATATCTATAATCAAATTGGATCTACTAGCTTGATCTTCCACACCATTCCGCCGAATCAAATTTTAGAATCGATTCAGAATATTTTGTCCCACATCGCCAAACCAGAGAGCTAACCTCAACCTTCTCCCAATCATAACAAATTGACTGATCTCTAGATGGGAAGAAAAGCGAGTGGCAAATTGTTGAGACAGTTTTATAAAGAAAAGAGGATAAGAGTTGTAAAGAAAGAAGCAAGGAACAAGGTAGGAAGAAATGGCTGGAAGGAATGAGGAGGAAGCTGATTAGCAATAAAGAGGAAGAGTAAAAGATGATAGAAAACAGAAGACTGATGACCAAAGAATAGATTAGGAACAATAAAAGAATGTATAGAGTGAAGATGAGAATGTAACAGAAAAGGAAAACAAGTTGTAAACAAGATTGTAATAGAAAATGTATTTTTCTTCATTCATGTCATTTTTGGTTTACTTGCATTCTCATTTATAATGTTACACATAATGGCTATATTTGCCAATTCATCTCCTACTAAGCATAAATACAACTTACTCAAACCCCAAATACTCAGACTATTTCCTATGCAAGTTTACACACCAATATTGGGTGTGCACGTGCACACATGCACAAGTGACACCACATAATATCTTCCTCCTTAAGCCTAATTTTCTTCTACCTTCGACTCATACATGCCTCTGTTATGGCCATAGATGCCCTATGGTGAACTCATGGTAGTACTCTGATCAAATAGGGCGCAGTTTGGATTTTCTTGCTTTTCCTTGTTTACACCATGTTTACTAAAGTGGAGTTATTACATCTCCCTTCCTCTTCTAAAATAGACCTTGTCTTAAGGTCTAGAGTAGGAAATCTTCTAATAGTTAGCTAATAATCTTCCCAAGTTTCTTCTTTACTGGGATTGCCCTTACACACCAAGATTTGCACCGGTGCTTCATTATTCATGGACATAATTCTTCTATCCAAAATTTTTTCAGGCTGCACTACCATCTCTTCTTTAAAACTAGAAGCATCCTCTTGAATAATTAGCCATCCCTGATTTTCTTTGTAAGTTGAGAAACATGAAACACGGGATGAATTTTTACTTGAGCAGGCAGCTTCAATTTGTAAGCCACTGTCTCAATCCCCTCCTCTACTTGATAAGGCCCATAGTATTTTGGGAAGACTTTGTGAGTTCTTTGATTTCTAGCTGTTATTTTGCTATAAGGTTGCATCTTTAAAATACCTAATCATTTATTTAAAACTCCCTTTCAGTTCTCCTTAAATCCGCATACCTCTTCATTCTATCTTGTGCCAACTTTAAACTATCTTTCCAAAATTCTAAAGTGATGTCTCTACTAAATAACAACTCTTCTACTTGCTCCTCTTTAGCTGTGTTAGGGACATAAGTAAGAAAATTTAAGGGGTTTATTCCATATATTGCCTTGAAAGTTGTTATATTGGTTAATTATTTCCAAGTTATGTTTTACCAGTACTCAGCCAGAGATAGCCAGTCACTCCGTTCATGGGTCCTATGACACATAAAACATCTTAAATACTCCTCAAGAATTTTATTTATGATCTCAGTTTTCCCATCACTTTGAGGATGGTAAGAGGAACTCATTTTTAACTTGCAGCCTTGTAGCTTAAAAATCTCCTGCCAGAATTTGCTAGTAAACACAGCATCCCTGTCACTTACTATTGTTTTTGGTAACCCATATAATTTGAACACTCCATTGAAAAATACTTTAGCTACCTATTTTTATGTATATGAGTGGTAGAGGGGAAAGAAACGAGCATATTGGCTCAATCTATCTACTACTACAAAGATCACTGTGTACTTGTGACTTTTGGGAAGACATGTTATAAAATCCATAGAAATGTCTTCTCGCATTTTTTCAAGAATAGGTAATGGATGCAACAATCCAGGCAAAAGTACATTTTCTCCTTTACTTCTTTGGTAGACATCACAAGATTTCACAGGGTACTCCATGGTTCTCTTCATATTTTTCTAATAAAATACGTGCTTCAACTTCTTTAAAGTACCCTTAATCCCTGAGTGGACCCCAAAGGAGTGGAGTGGTGTTCAACTATAAGGGTATGTAGCAATGTCACTAAATGATGTTCAATTAGAATTTTTCCTTTGTTGAAGATCAGGTTATTCACTAGCTTGTCCTTGCCTTCCTGTAGTTGTCCATTATGTACTTTTGTCACTTGCTGTTGATACCATGCTGAGCTTAATAATGCATCTTTTAATTCTTGAAACCATGGTGTGTTTGCTGTAGATACTGCCTAAATTTGCATGTCCTCCTTTCTGGGTAAAGTATCAGCCACTATATTCTTCTTTCCACTATTATATTCAACCTTATAATCAAACCTGTGAAGTTTTATTAGCCATTTATTTTGTACACCATTGTGAAGCCTTTGTGATAAAAGATATTTAAGGCTTTGATGATCAGTTATTATATGAATTGCCTTCTTATAAGATATTGATCCCATTTTCTTTGTTGCAATAATGATGGCCATTAGTTCTTTTTCATAGGTGGATAAAGTTAAATTTCGACCATGCAACGCCTTAATTAAATAAGATATTAGTCTTTTATTTTGATGTAGCACTGCCCCTACTCCTAGTTCACTTACATCACATTCAAGAGTGAATGGTTATGAAAATGGCACTGCGAGGACTGGTGGCTTAGTTAAACATTGCTTAAGCTGCTCCAAAGCTTCTTTAGCTTCATGAAACCAAACAAAGGGGTTCTTCTTTAACATCTCCACTAGAGGCTTTGCAATAAGGCCATACCTCTTTATAAACTTCCTATATAACCCAATCAAGCCCAAAAATCCTCTTAAAGCCTTTATATTCTTTGGTAGTGGCCATTCCATCACTGCTTTAACTTTAGGATCAACGGCTACCCTAGTACTGATATAATGTGGCCTAAATACTCAAGTGATTCTTTGAAAAACTTCATTTGGATAATTTAATCATCAACTAATTTTGCTTCAGCACCTGGAATGTTAAGCTAATATGTTGTATATGCTCACACATGGTCTGGCTATATATTAATATATCATCAAACAAAACTAGTATAAATTTCATTAAGTAAGGTCTAAAAATTCCATTCGTGAATGACTGAAAAGTTGAAGGTGCATTTACTAAATCAAAAGCCATTACTACAAACTAATAGTGTCCATCATGAGTTTTAAAAGTTGTTTTATGTATGTCATCTTCACTCATTCTAATTTGATGATAACCTGATTTAAGATCTAATTTAGTGAAGTATTTTGAACCATGCAATTCATCAAATAAATCACCAAATAAAGGAATGGGAAACTTATCTTTGATTGTGAGTGAGTTCATACTTCTATAGTCAATACATAGCTTCTAAGTAAACATCTTTCTTTCTTACCATCACCATAGGAGAAGAATAAGAACTGTTGATGTGCCTTATGATGCCATTTTCTAGTAATTCTTTGATGATTTTTCCAACTCATTCTTTGTATGGTGAGCATGCCTACATAGCTTCAAAAAAACTGGGTTGGCTCCTGGTTTTAAATGTATTTTATGATCATGCTTTCTTTGAGAAGGGAGAGAGGTGATGAAGAAGTTGCTTTAGGGTTTTGCTGCAACAGATTTTGAATTTCTAATGGCAATTCTTGCAAAGATTCTAGGTTCAGCTTTAGTTATTTGTTATCTATTGAGTATAACATCATAGTAATTTGACCCTGTGCATGATCTTTTCTCAAGTTTTCTACTCCACTACTTTAATATATTACTATTGAATTCCTTGTGAAGTATAAATCTTGTTGCCATAAGAAAATTTGACCAGTAACTTATCAACATTCAAAGTAATCTTTCCTAACTTCTTCATCCATTGTGTCCCTAGCACAATTTGACATCCTTCCAGAGGCCGTACAAACAGACCCACTGGCATTTTACAACCTTAACAGCTTAACATGATGTTGTAACATACTCCAGATCCTTGAAACTTTTCTCTACAGGCCACCATAACTTCATAATTTTTTAATTCACCAATCTTGGTTTTGTTGATGAGCTAGCTTTTCATCAATGAAGCTACGCGTGGAACCAGAATCAATGAGAATTTACACTAGTTTCCCTTTTACAGTACCTTATACCTTAATAGTTGAGAGTGTAGGAATACCACACATGGCTTGTAAAGTTATAGCATGGGTTTCTTTACTTTTTTCCTCACTGCTGTCCTCATTATCACTGCAATAAAGCATTCTGCATTTTCCTCTAGGTTATCGAAGGACATTAACCCTTCTAGTACATATACTTAGGGAATTTTACACTTATGGTCCCTATGCCATTTCTCTTTACAGCATAACAAATGTTCTGTCTTCTCATTCCAATTAACTAGTTTGGAGTTAGTCCCTTACTTTTTGCTAGACTCTTGTAACACCCTGGATTTTTGATAAAATAGAAGATTTAGTTAGATAAACTAAATAAAATAATGTGTTGATTAGGAGATTGACATTTTATTTAACTAAGGTAGTCATGCCTTTTTTTTGTTAGGGATGCGGATTAAGGATCTTAAGGCAGAAATAACACTAGAGGGGGGGTGAATAGTGTTTTAAAGAATGTATGAACTATATGACTAAATTAAAACTTTCAACACAGATCTAAACAGAATTCTAACACAGAATGATCACAGAACATATAACAAATGCAAATAGTAAAGTAAAGCAAGTAAAAGGAAAGAACACAACGGATTTTATACTGGTTCGGAATCCTCCTACATCCAGTCCTACACCAAGGCAATAACCTTGTACAGATTTTTATAAGCCAATATCCAAATTACAACCCTCAATTTCTAAGGCCTTGAGGAACCCTCCTATCTCCGAGTCTGGGGTAAACTCTCTTGATTTACGGGACGCAAGATCACCCTAATACTTCTTAATAACAATCCTTTTGAATGGATAGACTCTATGGACTTTTTGAATACAAATTAATCCTATAACTCTGAATAGCACTTTGATCTTTAGTAAAATGATGGAGAATCAAATAGAGAGAGTATCTAAATGATTTCCTATTGAGAATTTGGCAGAATGATGGCACGATATTGAAAATATGAAGTTTTATGGAAATGGAATGGTGGAGAAGAAAGAGTGAAGAAAATAAGAAAGTAGTTGTTAAAAAAATTCGTTTTGGAAGCCTTTATATAGATGCACAACAGTTATAACCATTGGCGAAAGGTTTTCGAAAAAATGGACACTTCTTTTGAAAATTGAATTTTTAATCCAACCGTCACCATGTCGACATGGGGTATCCCCTTATGTCGACATCCCTTAGTTCAAAATTATAGAGATGTTGTTTTGTAAAGACAATTGAATTTAAAACAAGTTGAAACTTCTTTGAAGCAAAGTAAAGTGTTTAAACAATATTTTGAGATAGAGAATGAATATAAAACATTATTTTAAATATTATATACATATATTTGATATAGACCGTCAATTATATAAGTAATATTTAAAATCAGAATAAGTTTTGATGTTTTAAAAATAGAAGTTTTTAAAATCAGAATAGAGGAATATTTCAAGGCTAAAACAAAGTTTGAAAATATTTTTGAAAACATGATTTTGAAAGCTAAAACATTTTGAAAACAGATTTAAAAACATTTTGAAAAATTTATTCAAACTGAAATTGCAAGAACCTTCCTACAGAGCTCCTCCATAGGACTCGAGAACTTGTACAAAGTAGTTTAAATGATTTTGATTTTCGTGGGTTTGTAAGCCACTTGTCGTAGGTTTGTAAGCTACTTGTCGTGGGTTTGTAAGCCACTGGTTTCGATAGAAATTGGGTTCCATCCCAAAAGAAAATTAGAAGAAAGATGAGAGTGCTATTATGAAGTTTTAACAAAATACTAGGCACTTATCTTGAGATCTTGAAATCTTGATTCTCTAGAGTCTTGAATCTTGAATCTCTAATCTTCATCTTGATGCTTGAGTCTTTATACTGATCAGTCTTCGATGATACCTGCACATACTTCCTATATACATCCATATATATATATATATATGGAAATGTTAGTATATATTTTATAAAGTAAAGTATAATAACTATATAAGGTTGATGTCATCAAAACATCATCAAATCAGTTCCTAACAATCTCCCCCTTTTTGATGATGACAACCTTTATTTATAAAATATTCTTACCATACCATAACTCCCCCTTACTCCGTGATTTCTTCTTAAAACTAAAACTCCCCCTTACTCCATGACTCCCTCTTATACCAAGCACATATATTTTTATAACTTTCTTTCCCTTTGTCATCAACAAAAACTATTAACTACTTAAGAATTCAAGAATGATTAGTATGAACAAATAATATGTATAGAACAAGCACGAAACAATGAGTATAAGTGAACACATTTTAGTTATTACAACATATATAAGAACATACATAAACACGAACAAACAAAACAATTTAAAACAAAGAATAAAATGAAAGTACGCTTTAATGGCGATCCTTAACTATAGGAGACTTATGAATATTCCATTTTCTAGTTGTTTAATTTGAAGCCCTAAGAAGAAACTTAATTCTCCCATGTGACTCATTTCAAATTCTTTAGTCATTATATCTGAAAATTCTTTATTCATTATGTTATTAGTTGATCCAAAGATTATATTATCTACATATATTTGAACCAGTTGAATATCTTGATTATTTCTTTAAATAAGTGTTGTATCTACTTTACCAATTTCAAAACCAGATTAAAGTAAATAAGATCTTAGTCTTTCATACCAGGCTCTAGGAGCTTGATTTAGACCATATAGAGCTTTCTTTAACTTGTATACATGGTTTGGAAATTTATTATCTTCAAAAAGTGGAGGTTGTTCAACATAAACATCTTATTTTACAAAACCATTTAGAAAAGCACTTTTAACATCCATTTGATATAATTTGAAATTATTATAGTTAGCGAAAGCAAGTAGAATTCTTATAGCTTCTAATCTTGCTACGGGGGCAAAGATTTCATCATAGTCAATTCCTTCTTCTTGACAATAACCTTGCGCGACTAAACGAGATTTATTTCTTACGACCTCACCGAGTTCATTCATTTTATTTTTGTAAACCCATTTAGTTCCAATTATACTTTTATCCTCAGGTTCAGGAACAAGTTCCCATACATCATTTCTGGTAAATTGATTTAATTCTTCTTGCATAGCAAGAATCCATGAATCATCAGACGACGCTTCCTTTGGATTTTTAGGTTCAATTGTTGATATAAAGGCGACATTACTCATACTACTTAATTGATTTCTAGTTCTTACTACAGATTCAATATTTCCTAAAACATTTTCTATAGGATGATCTTTTGATATTTTAAATCTCTTATTAGATTGATTTATTTCACTAATAGTTTCATTAGATTGATTTAAATTTATAAAATCTTCTTCATCATCTATTTGTACAATATCTTTAAGATTTTCATCAAAAGATACATGCATAGTTTCTTCAATAATATTAGTTTTTAAATTAAAAACTCTAAATGCTTTGCTTCTATTAGAATAACCAATAAAGAATCCTTTATCAGCTTTTGGTTCAAATTTATCTAAATTATCTTTTGTATTAAGTATAAAACATTTACTCCCAAAGACTTTAAAATAAGCAACTATAGGTTTCTTATTATAAAGTAATTCATATGGAGTTTTATTTGTTAATGGTCTAATTAAAATTCTATTTAATATATAACAAGCTGTAGCATCTGCTTCAGCCCAAAAATGTTTAGGTAAATTACTATCAGAAAGCATTGTACGAGCACACTCTTGAACCGTTCTATTCTTACGTTCTACTACTCCGTTTTGTTGTGGAGTTCTTGGAAATGAAAAGTTGTGAGTAATTCCCTTTTGAGTACAGAAATTCTCAAAATTTTTATTTTCAAATTCACCACCGTGATCACTTCGAATAGTTTTAATTTTGAAAGAATGTTGTTTTTGAATTCTTTTAGAAAAGTTTTTAAATATTTCAAAAGCATCACTTTTATGTTTTAAAAAGATTGTCCAAGTATATCTTGAATAATCATCTACTATAACAAAAACATATTTACTATGGTCAATTGATTGAACTTGAGATGGACCAAATAAATCTAAATGAAGTAATTCTAGAGGACTAGAGGTAGAAATAGCATCTTTTAATTTAAATGAACTTTTCTTAAGTTTTCCTAATTGACAAGCATCACAAATACTATCCACTTTAAAGTTTAACTTGGGTAGGCCTCTAACTAAGTCAAGTTTTGATATCCTAGATAATAATTTGAAATTCAAATGGCCAAATCTTTTATGCCAAATCCAAGGGTCGCTTGTATTAGCCAAAAGACATAGATTATCATTTCAAATTTTCATACTAAGGATATAAATATTTTTCTTCCTAATACCTTCAAAAATTATATTAGACTTATCATCTTCAATGTGACATTTATCTTTTTCAAATTTAATTTTAAAACCTTTATCGCAAAGTTGACTTATACTAAGCAGATTATGTTTTAAGTTCCTAACTAATAAAACATCAGAAATAAGTAAAGTTTTAGAGTTACCGACATTGCCGACGCCAACCACATATCCTTTAGAGTTGTCACCAAAATTGACTAATCCACCATCTTGATGAGTAATGTCCTTGACTATCTCGGGATTTCCAGTCATGTGCCTCGAACAACCACTATCAAGTATCCATTTATCTTTCTCAATTTTCACAGTTTGTCCATTGGGTGTTGATTCGTCAAAAGCCATATAACATGTCTGTTCCTGCATAACACAGCAATTCGGTAGATAACTTGATTTTTCAAAATAACTATATGCAGACTAATGATACTTTAATGAAACGCATAGATTCAAAACAGTTTTAACACAATTTTCCAAAAATGCCATTTTTATATTTCTCAAGTTTCAGATTTTGAAAACAATGAAAACCAATGCTCTGATACCAATTGTTAGGGATGCGGATTAAGGATCTTAAGGCAGAAATAAGACTAGAGGGGGGATGAATAGTGTTTTAAAGAATATATGAACTATATGACTAAATTAAAACTTTCAACACAAATCTAAACAGAATTCTAACACAGAATGATCACAGAACATATAACAAATGCAAATAGTAAAGTAAAGCAAGTAAAAGGAAAGAACACACCGGATTTTATACTGGTTCGGAATCCTCCTACATCCAGTCCTGCACCAAGGCAATATCCTTGTACAAAATTTTATAAGCCAATATCCAAATTACAACCCTCAATTTCTAAGGCCTTGAGGAACCCTCCTATCTCCGAGTCTTGGGTAAACTCTCTTGATTTACGGGACACAAGATCACCCTAATACTTCTTAATAACAATCCTTTTGAATGGATAGACTCTATGGACTTTTTGAATACAAATTAATCCTATAACTCTGAATAGCACTTTGATCTTTAGTAGAATGATGGAGAATCAAATAGAGAGAGTATCTAAATGATTTCCTATTAAGAATTTGGCAGAATGATGGCACGATCTTAAAAATATGAAGTTTTATGGATATGGAATAGTGGAGAAGAAAGAGTGAAGAAAATAAGAAAGTAGTTGTTAAAAAAATTCATTTTGGAAGCCTTTATATAGATGCACAACAGTCATAACCATTGGCGAAAGGTTTTCGAACGAATGGACACTTCTTTTTAAAATTGAATTTTGAATCCAACTGTCACCATGTCGACATGGGGTATCCCCTTATGTCGACATCCCTTAGTTCAAAATTATAGAGATGTTGTTTTGTAAAGACAATTGAATTTAGAACAAGTTGAAACTTCTCTGAAGCAAAGTGAAGTGTTTAAACAATATTTTGAGATAGAGAATGAATATAAAACATTATTTTAAATATATATACATATATTTGATATAGACCGTCAATTATATAAGTAATATTTAAAATCAGAATAAGTTTTGATGTTTTAAAAATAGAAGTTTTTAAAGTCAGAATACAGGAATATTTCAAGGCTAAAACAAAGTTTGAAAATATTTTTGAAAACATGATTTTGAAAGCTAAAACATTTTGAAAACAGATTTAAAAACATTTTGAAAAATCTATTCAAACTGAAATTGCAAGAACCTTCCTGCAGAGCTCCTCCATAGGACTCGAGAACTTGTACAAAGTAGTTTAAATGATTTTTATTTTCGTGGGTTTGTAAGCCACTTGTCGTAGGTTTGTAAGCTACTTGTCGTGGGTTTGTAAGCCACTGGTTTCGATAGAAATTGGGTTCCATCCCAAAAGAAAATTAAAAGAAAGATGAGAGTGCTATTATGAAGTTTTAACAAAATACTAGACACTTATCTTGAGATCTTGAAATCTTGATTATCTAGAGTCTTGAATCTTGAATCTCTAATCTTCATCTTGATGCTTGAGTCTTTATACTGATCAGTCTTCGATGATACCTGCACATACTTCCTACACGCACACACACACACACACACACACACACACACACATATATATATATATATATATATATATATATATATGGAAATGTTAGTATATATTTTATAAAGTAAAGTATAATAACTATATAAGGTTGTTGTCATCAAAACATCATCAACTCAGTTCCTAACATTTTTAACTAATAAATTAAATGAAGGGGTTCAAAATGAATTAGAGGAGGGGTATTATGAGAAAGAGGTCATTCCTATAGTTTCTTCCTTAGGCCGGGTATCACTACACATGCTTATTCTCATTTTAAAATTTTTAAAAGGCAAGGTCGGCAACCATTAACAAGGAAAGGAGATGAGGAAACTAAAGAAAAGCTAAAGTATAAGCAAATTCAAATCAAACTTATTCAATTCTCAAGCACCTTAATCTCTAAAGCAAAGGTCAATAATTTTTACATCTCTATTTTTTTTTGTTTCGGTTTTAACATTAAATCTGAATAATTTTGCAAAGATCTACCATGTTTGAATGGTAGTATATATATAATGATTTATGAATGTCATATAGATTTTATGACATGGTTCAAGATGAAAATCCAGTTAAATGACATCCACTAGACTTGCAACTTTTGTTGAGGATCTAAAAGTTTATTTTAGAGATGGGTTTCAATTTTTAGAATTTTCTGAATATTAGTAGATTGTTCTGAATTTTCTAAGGAAGAAAAATGGTAACATTAAATTATTTGCAGGAAAAATAATTACGGTTTGGATACGAAAATTTTATATGTTGAAGAGAACATATTAATGGATTTTCTGGAATTTTCTAGGATTTTCAAGATGCTTTGATAGTTATACAAAATTATTTAAGATATGAGACTTACATGTTTTATATAATTATAAAGGAGAAAGAGGCTTTTTCAAAATTATTTAAATTTCCAAATAAGGAAAGTCGACAGCGTTTCTGAATATAAAATTCTGGCAACCAATCAGATTTAGAAAACAAGGTAGGTTGGGTGCAAAAGAACTATTTTAACGTTCAAATAAATAGTTTTTCTATTATTTCAACTCTTTCGGCAAGTGCTTCCACCTCCATTTCAAACTTTCTGACAAGGCCGAAAGATATCAAACCTTTCGACTAGGTCAAATACCAACACACATGGTATCAGACAACCGGTACATAGTGAATTGGAAAGAGTTGAAAGGTTAAGGACGAAAGGTTAGATCTTTCGAAGGAGATGAATTTTTGTTTTGGGTTTAAAGAAAATACGCTTGCTAGCTTTCGATAAAAAGCTTTCGAAAATGTTATATGGTTTAAAAGAAAAGGATTTCGCTTAGTCTGCTTTCTTGTTTTAATTGAAACCTTTCAACAAAGCGGAAAGGTATAGCTTTTGACAAGGTTGAAAGCTTAGTTGCCGCTTCCAAACCTTTCGACACAGATTAAGTCAAAGGTTATCTTTTGTTTTACAAATCATACTGCCTCTCTCCGTTGATTTCAAAGGGTTGGTTTCAACATCAATACTTCATTGTTTTTGAATGGTTTCAAAAGGGTTTATAAAGCTTTCAAAGCCGTTGCTTTCGACTCTAATGTTTTTATGATCTTTTGCTACTTGAGGCATAATCCAAATGTTTTAAGTTGAATCATTTGAAAGGCTTCAAAGTAGTTTACTTGAATGGTTTCAAAAGGTTTTCACTTATTTTAAATTGAACCCAAAGTCTTCCAAAGGTTTGATTTTCATTGCTTTCGAAATGTTTATCAATAATTTTATAGGGGAGGTACTCCACGATTTCGACAAAGTCGAAAGGTGAAACCTTTCGACTAGGCCGAAAAGATACCTTTCGACCAGGTCAAAATATGGGACCTTTCGACAAGGTCAAAAGGTAAGGTTTTGAGATGATTTTGAAAGGCTAAGGTTTAAAGATTTTAATAGGCGGATGTCATATGTTTAAAGCTTATAAAAGAAAGGCCTTTTAAAAGGTTTTGAAGAAGTTACCTTCAATGATTTCGAAAGGTTTATTTAAGGATATAAAGGATTTACCTTCAATAATTTCGAAGGGTTTTATTAATGGTTTTGAAGGAGTTACCTTCAATGTTTTCGAAAGTTTGTTTAAAGGTTTTAAACAAAGGTTTCGAATGAAAGGAATAAGCAGATAGCCTAAGTGTTTTAAGTTATAAAGGACTTTAACTTATTTTAAAGGATAGATAATCCTTGTTGAACATCATCAACATTATTTTGAGTAAAGTATATATAACATGGCAAAAATAGCTTAGAGTAAAGCTAAAGATATATTTTCCTTGTATATATGTGATTTGACAGGCTAAATCATTTTGAAAAGGTTTTCAAAGAAAATTTGCAGGGCAGTTAGTCCAGATATTTTAAAGGGTAGTTAACCCAAAAGAAACTTCGAATAGTTAGCTCATTTAAATTCGGACAGTTGGTCCATTTGAGGGCAGGCAGCCAAGAGGACAGTTAGTTCAGATAAGCGACAGTTAGCCCAAATATGAACAGATAGTTCATTTATTAGCATAACGGACCTTGCTACTTTTTAGGTGCAGTTAGCCCACCCTTTTTTACCTGTTTTGGGTAGATAGCCCAATATCTAGCATAAATGATATTGCTATTTTGGTATAACCAGTTTTAGGACAGATAGATCACAAATGAGCAGTTAGCTCAGAATTTAGGACAGATAGTCTACTATAGAGCATTCAACTCAGATTTTAGACAAACAGTCTACTTTATTTCCTTTTTTAGCATAATGGATATTGCTATATTATTATTATAATCATTGGATTAATCAGTTTGGTTGCAGAAAAGGATTTGCAAAATATATGTTTTGAAAAGAGATATTAGTGAGGGGAAACCCCTTCCGTTAAGCGGCGTGGTCTCACTATATATATCAGTAAACAGAGATGTAACAGAAGTTATTCATATCAGGCTTTATGTCCCACTCGAAGTTTTTGTTTCCCCTTAAACTCTCGGGTGCTCAAAATTGATTTGAGTAGGTAGAGGGTTTAGGTTTTTAGATTTTAGCGGATATTGGCAAATAAAAAATCCAAACATGAGCAGGTGGCTAACGGATAGCTAATTTAGGAATTATGTTTTAAATTGTTCCCACTGTGTGTTAAGACAAATATGTTTATATGGCTTTGGTCATCCAAAAGGGCATCGTCATATGTCGCTCTTGGCTTATTATTGTAATTTATATTTGATCATTGCTCAAGATTACGTTTGGGGATTTTTGTAACTTGGATATGTTTTTATTTCAAATGTAATCACTAATTTTTTTTTTAGAAATCTGTGATTTTGTTCATATTCAAATGCTTCTGATATATTGATACCATTAACATTACCGTATTTCATCACTAGAAGTTAATACTGTAGTTGACTACAGCTTCCGCAGCATTTATCTTTTGGCCTCCAGATACGGGATGTTACAGCTTAATATAAAGAATAGTTTTATGAAAAATTAAAAAAAAATGGTTTTGAAATCAAAAATCTAAAGAAACTAGAGTAAGATTTGGGGTTGGGTTAACGCTGTAGTAACGTACATGTATTTGTTATATATAAATATGTGCTTTATCTTCATTCATCTATCTTTGGTTAAGTTATCTTTCTGTATCTCATGAGATTTGAATACAGATATGGATGGTAAAAGAAGCAGAGTTAACCAAGGAGGGGGAACCAAATGGAATGCCAGAACCAATGCCGGGAGAAACTAAGGTCAGGCGGAGAATGTTGGTGCTGAAGTTCTGTAGGTCGGAATGGAAGCCATGTATAAGTTTATTAGGAATATGATGTAGGCGTGAGTTGTAGCCGGAGTGTTAGTAGGAAATGCTGCTGGAGCAGGGGTTCCAGAAGTTTCGGTAGTTAATCATTTCGCTAAGATGAGTGGTGATTATGTGAAGCTGGGAGGGAAGCTGTTTGTGGGAACAGTGGATGCCAATTCGAGTTGAGAATTGGTTGTTGCACTGCGAAAGGATTTTTGCAGATCTATGGCTCAACGATGAGCAAAAGAGGAGATCAGCATCTAGGCAGCTTCTGGGGCCCGCATTTTCTGGTAGAACAATGCGACAACGACAATTGATGAGGAGACAGTAACCTGGGAGGATTTCAATAGGAGATTCCAAGAGAGGTTTATGTCTGTGAAGACACGGTCAGCTTTGATTAGGCAGTTTTCTTAGTTAGTGCAGGGTGAGATGTCTGTTGTTGAGTTCGCTAGGAAGTTTGAAGAGTTGGCCCAGTATGGGTATGCTTCAGTGGATATTGTGTTGAAGCGGAATGAGATGTTTATTAAAGGATTAAAGCCAGAGTTGGCTAGTGTTACTTTGCCTCATCTTAGAGATCCTTTTGATATTGTTGTAGAGATGACTTTGAGGCAGGAAGAAGTCCTTGAGTCTTTTGAGAAGAGCAAGGAAAAAGGGGTCCAGGTTGGCAGAGCTTGAAGAGGAAGTTCTTTCCCAAGAAAGGTGGTCAGAACGGTGGAGCAGCTAAGAAAGAAAAGTCTAAGATTGTCTACTATAAATGCGACAAGAAATGGCACTTTGCTAATGAGTGTCGCTCAGGGAAAGCAAAGGATGTAGCTAAGGGGAAGAATGTCAGGTTCTACAACTGTGACTAGATAGGTCATTATAAGAACCAGTACAAGAAGCCCATTAGAGATGGTAAGGGCAAGGTGTGTGCATTTGAGCCTACTGCTTCCAAGCCAATAACCCAGGAGAAGGGGAAGACAGTTCTTGGAGGAATGCTTCAGATTCATGGTATGTCTTTTAGCGTTTTCTTGGTACTGGTGCATTGCATTCTTTTATATCTAAATGTTTGATAAATAAGCTTAACCCTTAATCCACATATTTAGTTACTTTCTTATGGGTTGCGAATCCAATAGTAGGGTATGCAACTCTAGGGTTGATGTGTGACCAGTTTGAGTATGACCAGTTAGGTCATACTTTTGTGTGCAGTTTGCATGTGTTTGATTTTGTGGGGTTATGGATCATTTTAGGTGTGGATTGGTTAAGTGAGTACGATGCTAGGTTATTTTTCCAAGGTAGGAAGGTATGTCTTAGACACCCGGATTGTAGCGACCTGATTGTTTTTACCGTAGGTGGTTCTAACGGTGCACTGTTTGCTATTTTGGGTGCTTTAGATTCAGATGATGAGTTGAGCCGAGCTTTCATGGTTAGAGAATTCGCACTTAGATAGGTTCGTGCTGGTTTTCATAGATGATATATTGATTTACTCGAAGGATGAAAGAGTGCACGAGGTTCATCTTAGAGTCGTGCTTGAGACACTGAGGTGGCATCAGCTGAAAGCGAAGTTTTTGAAGTGTCACCTCCGAAAGAAGGAGGTGAAATTTCTTGGTCGTGTAGTCTCAGAGGAAGGGTTGTCAGTGGATCCAACCAAGATTGAGGCAGTGAATAGTTGAAAGAGGCCCGAGATAGTTACCAAGATTAAGACTTGTTATTATCGGAGGTTCATTAAGGATTTCTCATGGATAGCAACACCGATGAGCATGCTGACGGGGAAGGATGTGAAGTTTGTATGAACCGATAAGTGTGAGGAGTCTGTCAAGAATTTGAAACACTTATTGACCCATGCACCAGTGTTGGTTGTTCCAAAAGGGAATCAGGATTTGGTAGTTTATACCGCTGCGTGTAAAGCATGATTAGAAGCCATGTTAATGTAGAGAGGTAAAGTGATTTCCTATGCTTCTAGACAGCTTAGACCACGTGAGGTTAGGTATTCGACGCATGATTTAGAATTGGCCGTAGTGATTTTTGCTTTGAAGGTGTAGGGACATTACCTTTTGGGAGAAAGGTTTGAGCTATATACAGATCATAAGTCGCTGAAGTATTTATTCTCTCAGAAGGAGCTGGACATGAGACTGCAGAGGCGGTTAGAGTTCATAGCCGCTTATGATTTTAGGATTGAGTACACACAAGGGAAAGGCAACAAGTTGTAAATGCACTTAGCAGGAAGCATCAGAATGCAGTGTTGTCTATGATGGCTGAGTGGAAATATTTAGAAGCATTAGCAGATTGCAGAATGCAGTGGAGATCCGAGGCTGGGTCTAGTGGGAATATTGTTGTATTATCTGGTTTGGAAGTTCGACTAGTGCTGATCTAATGGATTGCTTCTAAGCAAATGGAGGATCCAGTGTTAGCTAAATGGATCGGGAAGCTAAAGGTAGAAACCAAGAGCGATGACTTGAGAGATTTTAGTCTTGAGCAGAATGAGTAGTTGAGAATGAAAGGAAGATTTTGTTTTTCGAGTGTAGGAAACATAAAGAAGGAAGTCTTAGATGAATTCCATCATTCGAAGTTCACTATACATCCTGAAGTTACCAAGATGTATCAGGATATGAAGAGGTGTTTCTTCTGGGAAAGAATGAAGCGGGATACTGGTTTGTGTGTAAGGCAGTGCTTGAATTGCCTGCAGGCAAAGGCCGAACACCAGAAGCCAAGTGGTTTGCTTCAGCCGTTAGATATTCCAATGTGGAAGTGGGATTCTATTTCTATGGACTTCATTAATAGGTTGCTAAGGTCGAATAGGGGTAATGAAAGTATATGGGTCATAGTGGAAAGATTGACCAAGAGTGTTCATTTCATTCCAATTAGGTCAACCAGACTGGCACCTGTTTTACCAAGACTATTCATGAAGAATGTGGTTAGACTGTATGAGATTCCGAGTAGCATAGTTAGTGATGGAGATTCCTTGTTCACTAGCGAATTTTGGAAGAGTCTACAGCGAATTTTGGGGACCAAGCTTAAGATATGGACTACTTAACATCCGTAGATTGATGGGCAAAATGGAAAGAGTTAATAAGATCTTGGTGGACTTGTTAAGAGCTTATGTTCTTGATTTCAGGGGATCATGGGAAGACCATCTGCATCTAGTCGAGTTTTCATATAACAACAGTTATCAGACTAGTATTGGGATGGCACTATTTGAAGCTTTGTATCTGAGGCTATGCACATCTCCGTATGTTGGTTGGAGACCAAGGATTGGTTGATTCTTGGTCCAGATCTGGTTAAAGAGGCTGTAGAAAAGATTAAGGTCATTTAGGCTAGAATGAAGGAGGCCCGGTCTTAGCCGAAGAGTTACTCAGAGAAGAGACGGAATCATTTGGAGTTCTCAGTTGGGGACCAAGTTTTCATCAAAGTATCATCGATGAAGGGTGTGCTTAGATTTGGGAAATCGTGGAAGTTATCTCCTAGGTTGTTGGACCTTTTCCTATTCTTGAGAAGATTGGATCGGAAACTCACATGTAGACTTAAGTAACCGAGCAGTTTGGCAGGTGTCCACGATGATTTTCATATTTCTCATCTTAGAAAGTGTGTTAGAGACCTGGAGACTGCTATTGCATCGATGGTGCTAGAAGATTTAGTTTAGAACAGGACTTGACCATAATGAGGAAGCCGGTTCGCATTGTTGCGAGAGATGAGAAGAGTCTCAGAACCAAAACGGTCAGATTAGTCAATGTCCAGTGGAGTGACGATGACAGAGACTGTACTTAGGAGGTTGAGAGCAGGATTAGAGATACTTATCCTAAATTGTTTGATGGTATGTTTTACATTCTTGTTTGCTTTGAGCCTTGTTGTAATTTCAATGACCAAATTCTTTAAGGAGGGGAGTCTGTGACGCCCCAAATTTGATAACTTTATTTAGGAGATTTAGTTAGATAAACTAAATAAAATAATATGCCGATTAGGAGATTGAGATTTGATTTAATTAAGGTAGCCATTCCTTTTTAACTAATAAATTAAATGAAGGGTTTAAAATGAATTAGATGAGAGGTATTATGGGAAAGAGGCCATTTCTATAGTATCTTCCTTAAGCCATATATCACTACACACGTTTATTCTCATTTTAAAAAAATTGAAGGCAAGGCCGACCGCCATTAACAAGGAAAGGAGAGGAGGAAACTAAAGAAAAGCAAAAGGATAAGCAAATTCAAATTAAAACTCATTCAAATCTCAAACTCCTTTATCTATAAAGCAAAGATGAACAATGTTTTCACCTCTAAATTTTTATCATTTCGGTTTTAAGATTAAATCCAAATAATTTTGTAAAGATCTGCCATGTTTTGAATGATAAAATGAATACACGCGTGCGCGCGCCCACACACACACACACATGTTGAAGATTTACGAATGTTCATATAGATTTTATGACATGCTTTAAGATGAAAACCCTATTAAATGACATCCATTAGCCTTGCAAATTTTTTTGAGGATCTAGAAGGTTATTTTAGAGATGGATTTCAATTTTTAGAATTTTCTGAAATGTTATGGAATTGTTATGTATTTTCTAAGGAAGAAAATGGTATTTTAGACTATTAAATTATTTACGGGAAAAATAATTATTGTTTGGATGTCGAAAATTTTATATGTTGAATTGGACATATTAATTGATTTTTTGAAATTTTCCAAAATTTTTCAAGATGATTTAATATATAAAATTATTTAAGATATGAGACTTAAAAGTTTTATATAATTATAAAGGAGAAAGGAGTTTTTTCAGAATTATTTAAATTTACAAATAAGGAAAGTCGGCACCATTTTTATAATATAAAATTCTAGCAACCAATCAGATTTAGACAAACAAGGCATGTTTGGTACAAAAGAACTATTTTAAAGTACAAATAAATAGTTTTTCTACTATTTCGACTCCTTCGGCAAGAGCTTCTGCCTCCATTCCAAACCTTTCGGCAAAGTAGAAAGGTATTAAACCTTTCGACTAGGTCAAATACCAATGCATATGGTATCAGGCAACTGGTACATATTGAATTGGAAGAAGTCGAAAGGTTTAGGGAAGAAAGGTTAGAGCTTTTGGAGGAGATGAAGTTTTGTTTTGGGTATAAAAAAATACGTATGCTAGCTTTCGACAAAGATCTTTCGACACTGTCAAAGAATTAAAAGAAAAAGGTTTCGATTAGTTTGCTTTCTTTTTTCAATTTAAACTTTCAACAAAGTCGAAAGGTATAGCTTTCGACAAGGTTGAAAGCTTTGTTGACGTTTCCAAACCTTTCGACGGAGATGGAGACAAAAGTTATCTTTTGTTTTATAAGACTTGCCGCCTCTCTCGATTGATTTTGAAGGGTTTCTTCCAATATAAACACTTCATTGTTTAGAATGGTTTCGAAAGTTTTATAAAGGTTTCGAAGCAGTTGCTTTCGTCTCTAATGTTTTTCCGATCTTTTTGCTCTACTTGAAGGCATATCAAAATGTTTTATGTCAAAATGTTTTAAAGTTTTCAAAGTAGTTAACTTTGAATGGTTTCGAAAGGTTTCAACTTGTTTTAAATTGAACCCAATGTCTTCGAATTTTTAGGTTTCATTGCTTTCAAAAGGTGTATCGATGATTTTATAGTACCCCAGGCTTTCGACAAAATCGAAAGGTGAAACCTTTCAACCAGCCCGAAAAGAAACCTTTCGACAAGGTCAAAAGGTGGGACCTTTCGACAAGGTCGAAAGATATAGTTTTGAAATGATTTCGAAAGGCAAGAGTTTAAAGTGCTTTAAAAGGCGGATGTCATATGTTTAAAGCTTATAAAAGGAAGGCTTTTTAAAAGGATTTGAGGGAGTTACCTTCAATGATTTTGAAAGGTTTATTAAAGGATATGAAGGAGTTACCTTCGATATTTTCGATGGGTTTTATTAATGGTATTTAAGGAGTTACCTTCAATGTTTTCTAAAGGTTATTTAAAGGTTTTAAACAAAGCTTTCGAATGAAGGACTAGGCAGATAACCTAAGTGTTTTAAGTTATAAAGGACTTTAACTTTTTTTTAAAGAACAGATAATCCTTACTGAACATCAACAACATTATTTTGACTAAAGTATATATAACATGGCAAAAATAGCTTAGAATAAAGCTAAATATATAATTTTCTTGTACACGTATATGATTTGACAGACTAAATCATTTTGAAAAGGTTTTCAAGGAAAATTTAGAGGGCAGTTATCCCAGATATTTTGAAGGGTAGTAAACCAAAAAGAAAATTCGGGCAGTTGGCTCATTTAAATTCAAACATTCGGTCAATTTTGAGGCAGTCAACCTAAAGGACAGTTAGTCCAGAGGATAATTAGTCTAGGTAAGAGGCGGTTAACCCAGATATGAACAGATAGTTCATTTATTAGCATAATAGACCTTGCTGCTTTTTAAGGACAGTTATCCACCCTTTTTACCTGTTTTGGGCAGATAGCCCGTTATCTAGCACAAAAGATATTGCTATTTTGGTATAATCAGTTTTAAGATAGATAGTCTAGAAAAGAGTAGTTAGCTCAGAATTTAGGACAGATAGTCCAGTACAGAGAAGACAACTCAGATTTTAGACTAACGGTCTGCTTTATTTCCCGTTTCAGCATAATGGTGATTGTTACATTATTATTATAATCAGTGGATTAACCCATTAGGTTGCAGGAAAAGATTTGCAAAACATATGTTTTGAAAAGACATATTTGTACTCAAATTTTTTGTTTCCCCTTGAACTTTCGGGTGCTCAAAATTGATTTGAGTAGGCTAAGGGTTTAGGTTTTCATATTTTGGCAGATTTTGGCGAATAAAGCATCCGAAGATGAGTAGATGGCTGACGGATAGATAATTTAGGAATTTTGTTTTAAATAGTTTCCACTGTGTATCAAGACAGATATGTCTATATTGCTTTGATCATCTAAGATGCCATCTTCATATGTCACTCTTGGCTTATTGTTGTGATTTATATTTGATCTTTGCTTGGGATTATGTTTGTGAATTTTTGTAACTTGGATGTAATATAATTTGAAATGTAATCCCTGAAATTATTGTATTTAGAAATTTGTGATTTTGTTCATATTCAAGTGCTTTTGATATTATGGATACTATTAATATTACCGTATTTCATCACTAGAAGTTAATACTTTAGACAATTGTAGCATCCATAGCGCTTAGCTTTTGGCCTCCAAATATGGTATATTACAACTCTCTAAATTGGTGGTACCCAGATCCTTAGGTTTTGGATTAGAATTTGGGTTTTTGGAGTATGGAACAAGCTGGCTGTTATTCATTAAGGAAGGATACGGTCTGATAGCTTTACTCCATTTCTTTGCTTGATTTAATACACTTGCAAACATTTTTCCTAAGGAAATTTCTTCTCTGAAGTCCACTGGTCTAGAAGTTAATACATCATACTTAACCTCTTCCTTGAGACCTCCAATGAATCTATCTAGCAGGAATCTAGGTGGAAAAGTTTCTATGTTGCTCGTAGTCCTTTAAATTTAGAGAGGTAGGTTGAAATACTGGTTTGCTGTTTTAATTTAGCCAGATTATCATAAGGCCATTCCATGTCTTCAGGATTGAATCTGATCTATATTTTTTCCTTGAAGATTGTTCAATTCTCATGGTTTGGAATATTTCTAGTATGCCAGCTGTACCATTTGAGTGCATCCTTTTTAAGATAAAAAGATGAAACTGCTACCCAAACGTGCTCTTCTACCTGATGAAATTCAAAAAATTGCTCTACCTAGTTGAGCCATTCATACACGATCTCGTCTCTTGTATATATGGGGAAGTCAAGCTTAAGGTTTGGGAAGTGTGAATTTTTAATCCAATAATTGATTTCTTGGTTGCTTGCGGGTGAGGATGAGTTGGAGGAAGGTTATTTGCTATCGGATTAATGGTGGGGTTCATCTGTGGTAGAGTTAGAGTATTTCTTTAATTTTGCTGAGATGTTGGAGGGATGGTAGTAGAGGATGGCAGTTGATGGGGACTGGATGCAAGAATTCCTGTAAGTTGGCAGTTGTGATTGAATTTTGATTGGCTGGAGACTAAAGCTTTAGTTGTTGAATATCTTGTGCCAAAGCAGATAGAACATTATGCATTCCTTCGAATCTGGCACACATTTCCTTTGTTGTATGATCCATATTTTGTGTAATTTATTCCAATGTTCGATTGCCAATCTCCAAATTTTGTGTCATGGCCTCCAATTTTTTTAAACACAGAGTACTTCGGTTGTTGATTTCTTCTTGTCTCGTCCATGCTTCTTCTTGTTCTTAGATTAATGTATTAATTTTCAAGTTATGGTTGATGTTGGAGGATGACTGGTTGTCACCAACGGCTCTGATATCACTATGGTACGCCCAAGTTGCGGTGTAGATTCTGACATGACAGAAATGGTGAGAAGAAGAGTGAGTGGTCAAGTTTTGAGACAATTTTATAAAGAAAAGAAGATGAGAGGAGTAAAGAAAGAAATGAGGAACAAGATAGGAAGAAAGGCAGAAAGGAAGGAGAAGGAAGACGATCGGCTATAAAGAAGAAGAGTAACAAATGATAGAAAACAGAAGACCGATGATCAAAGAGTAGACTAGGAACAAGAAAAGATTGTATAGAGTGAAGACGAGAACGTAATAGAAAAAGAAAACAAGTTGTAAACAAGATTGTAATAGAAAATGTATTTTTCTTTATTCATGTTCATTTTTGGTTTACATTCATTCCCATTTATAATGTTACACATAACGGCTATATTTGCCTATTCATCTCCAGCTAAGCATAATAACAACGCACTCAAACCTCAAATACTCAGACTATTTCCTATGTAAGTTTACACAGCAAAATAGGGTGTGCACGTGCACACATGCACGAGTGACACCACATTATATCTTCTTCCTCAAGCCTAACCGTCATCTGCCTTCAACTCATACATGCCTCTGCCTTGGCTAGAGATGCCCTCTGGTTAACTCATGGCCATACTCTAATCAAATAGGCCACGATTTGGATTTTCATGCTTTTCCTTGTTTAACACCATGATTACTAAAGTGGAGTTATTACACATAAATCAAACGCCCAAAAGAACCTCGACGGTCGTAATTGACATGCTTATTAGGATCCAAAAGCATTGAATACACATCATGTATTCTCATAAATTCATTCGGTGAGGAATCCGCTTATGTCACTGTAGTTTGCAGCCTTGGATAGGCCTAAAACGTCGTACGGAGACGAGGGTGCAGTGCTGGCCATGGCGCACGCTCGAAATAACGATCAAATGTTGAGTGATTTTGACTTGGTGAAGAGGAGGATGTTTGTAGAAGCTTCGGAAGAAGAAGATAGATATGTTTTAGTGTGGATAAAGCAAGGTTCATTTAGGGAAGTGATTAATTTACATAAGGAGTGTGTAGGGAGTGCCCAAAGTAGGCGCATGGATTATGCAATGTTAGATTGTAGGTGTCATCTTATTTGTATATTCAGCATGGATGAGTCGGAAAAAATTGAAATTTTATTAATTTGAAGAAAATTTGGTGGGGTGTCATTAAATTCTTTTAAAAATACCAGCGTTAATTGATTGAACAATCTCTCTTCCTAATTAGTTCGCAATGCAAGTCCTTGTATCATTTTAAGTTTTTAACCGAAGCAAAAGTAATTGAGATGCATGAACTCGCTCTTTTTGTTGCTAAATTATGCTAGCATTCTAACATATCATAAATTTTGTATCATTAATATTAAACTAATTAAAATGTATTTTAGTGAAAAGGTGATTTGGATGCTGTATTTATAACCGTTGCGTAAGTCTTGCCAAACCGATCAATTTTGACGATAAATTTGTTAAATTTGATGTAATGGATCGGAAAATAAAGATCTTACAAGTTACGATATACATAGTCATTTTGGACCAAACATATTGTGTGACATTTAACCCTGCTACAACTATTTTAATGAAGCCATTGAATACTAGCCATCAGCTCGATCTTCATTTTTCTCCTCTAGTTTTGAAATTTTATTAATCTATCTAATGACGGACTATTTTTTTAATCAAAATATATTCTGGAATTCAAAATTTCCCAACTCTACCTTATAATATATCATACCGAAGTTATCGACGAAATGAACAGACGCATATGATTCAACTTTCCTTCAAGCGCCCCAGTTGACTAGAAACTGATGAAACGGTCTCGATCGTCCAATATTTGTCGATTTTGATTTAATGGTGAAAATTGCTGCCAAACAACGATTGGAAGGCACCGTTGCATAGAAGACGATGAATGGAACACATCTATAGCGGTAGAACGTCCCATTTGTCAACAAGATGGCTAGAACAATTCCCTAAATTTGGAAACCCTAGGTGGCGGTGACTCACGAACAACGATGGTGGAGCAATGATGGTTGGATCAATCAGGTCAGCAGCGAAGTGGGGTTCCCATTGATGGATGTCGATCATCGATCGGAGGATCCAAGCTGCAATCATGGCGATTTGAAAGCTTGAGTTACTATAGCGGTAACGGCTATTCAACGAGTGGTAATTTTTCATTTAAATCCCATGTTTAATTATAAAGAGTTAAACCCTGAAGCATCTAGTCACGATAATTTTTGAATACGACCTCTATTTCATGAGAGGTTAATTTTGTTGGATTTTTAAAGAAATTGGGATAATTTGACATATGCTTTGTAACACCCAAGAAATTAAGCATAAATACAATAAGAAAATTAAATTAAAATATAATCAGGGCTAAAATGAAATTTTCATAGACTTTCGAATTCAGCTACGAAACTTGCACCAGTACATTCGTATAGATTTTTTTTAAACAATTTTCATATGTAACACTTTAAAATCGGAGTTAGTACGGAGAAGTTATGGACATTTTAAAGTTTGGAAACGAAATAAATTAAATATAAAAACTTTCCTAATTAGGCAATGTCATTGGTCGATACCCTAGGGTGTGCCGGTCGACATGTAGCAGTCGACTGGTCTACCTTAGCGTTGTCTAGCTGATGTTGATTTTCTAAGATCCGGAATGCGAATCAGATATACAGATTGAACGAAATATTTTTCTTCAGTGCCAAGTTACTAATGTGCGCTTATGATGCAAACAAAGATTCCTTAGGTAAATCCAATGCTCTATATTCACCTTAAACCCCTATAAATCACATCTAACCTAAACCCTAATTCACTGGAAAATTAGCGGCATACTGAAACTTTGCCAAAATGTTTAATGAAGTTTAATTTTCATTAACAAAATTTCTTTAAAAGAAAATCTAAAAAAACATAAAGAAATGCGAGTAAATGGATCGAGGAGGAAGCAAGCTAACGAGTATCGATTCTAGAACGAAGAATATAGCTAGAGCTTGGATCCGAGGTGAGTGGGAACAATCTTTAATAAGTTGACTATTTAAAATTAATTTTAAAATACACTATCCGATCTGTGATATTAGAATTAATTGTACGCCATGTTGTTAAAATCTAAAATATGTAGTGTAAATTTAAATTGATATAAATAGGCTAAGCTAATTTTAACCTAAGTTAAACACATTTTCTAATTGAATGGAAATCTCTAAAATTGGTTAACCCTAAGTTAAACTAGTCTATCTAAACTATAAAAATCTGTAAATTTGAAATAACTAAAAAGTAGGGTAAATTGCAAAGACCGATGACTGTAAATTGATTCTTTGGGTTTAACGGTCGACTAGTTAACAGTCCAGATGCATAATCTAAACCTCGACTTGAGGTCTAGGTTAAAATAAAAATTATTATCATATAATACATATATATATATGAACATTAGAGGTAGTAGGGAAGCTAGTTCCTTATGAGATGCCACAAGGTCGTTATGGGGTTGAGTTAGTGTACTTTTTCCAATGGGGATCGATTATTCAACTGGGCGCGACTCTATCACAAATGGCGTTCAAAGGAGGTTCTACAGTGAATGTGCAGCACGGATTGATGCTTGATGAAGTGTGTGGTTCTAGCATAATGAGACTTCTTGGTATTCACAAATTTTGACGTGATGTGAAACTATGTTGTTGATGGATCCCGGTGCATGCAATAAGAGTCATATACTATAATTCGAGAGGTGGAAATGGATGCAGGCGACGTGACTCAACAGCGAGTCAGCATTACAGCCTCCCCCTCGATGCAAAGTTAGGGTACATGTTGTCATAGTTGTGGGAAATTTATTCCCATGTGTTAATTGTACGGAAACCTATGTGAGATGGTTACGCGTAGGCGTAATGTGAGATGTAGTCCCGTACGAGGAAGTTATAGGATGATCTTATGTTGTGTAACTCTAGGAGTGGTGTGTCACGGGGTGCCGGTTGTCACATCGGGTATTAGAGCCTAGATTCAAAGTTCCCTATGGACCAGGAGTGTATTAAGAGAACGTACTTGAAAAGATTTCTAAAAGAAAATGGTTTTTCAAAGTGTTTTTCCAAAAAATTTTCAAAATGGGTTTTCAAAGTATGCATGTATGTGTGTGTGCCTATATATATCTCTGTGTGTATATGGATAAAAAATTCAAAAAGTTTTCCAAAAATAATGCTCATATCGTAATTTCTCTCGTACTCATGCTTGATATATGTGGAAAGTTGCTAATAAATTCTTAATAATCACGAATTGAAGATGAGCGATCCTGCGGGTTTAGGCTTAGGTAAAGCAGCCGAGATGCTAGGTGTGAGCGTCTCGATTTGATTCCCTTGGTATCTACAGATGTGGGAACAAGCAAAGCTTAATCCCACTAGTGGACCCACGGAGAGTGTGACAGGTGCACTTCTTGTCCACCCATGTAATTTTGGTTTTTTAAGTTATATAAGGATTTCTCAAGCTTTGGAGGAAAGCTGTATGTGGACACCGAGTCATTTGTAGTTCGAGGACACAGAATTTTACTTATGATATGATCTTTGGGTTGGCGGATCTTGTGGATGTGATGAGGAGACAGTTAACTACTTGGCAGTTGTAGGGTGAGGCTCTTAGTTGTTGGGAGGTAGTTGAGGTAAAGGTTGAGGGAGGATGATCACTTGTGGGAGTTTTAGAGATGCTTCAAGATGAAGATTCTTTATAGAGCAGAGGAAGGAGTATAGTTAAAGAAGTTTATTCACTTGAAGCAGCGAAACATGTTGGTAAAGAAGTATGTCAATCAATTTAACAAGATTGCTAGGTTCAAGATAGAGTTGATTAATACCCCACATAAATAGGATCTGAAGTTTGCTAAAGTGCTAAACCAACCCCTTCAAGGTTTAGCTCTAAGTCATATTCACATTGTTGCTACATATGAGGATTTAGTGGAGATGGCCTTGTTGAATACCGTCTCTAAGGAAGAAACAAAAGAGGAACCCAAGAAGACTGGAGGAAAAGCACAACAGCATAATCAGCACAAGGAAGGATTTGGACCTAAGGGGAATATTAAAAGGCAGGATATGCATTGCATGAAATGTGACAAAATGGGTCATTTGCAAAGGAATGCAAGAAATATGGTTCAAAGGTCAAGTGCTACAATTGCAATTAGTTTGGGCACATGATTCAGGAGTGTCTAGCACCACAAAAGACCTATACCCAGGTTTTCTCGCATTATGGAATGGACGTAGTACCTAGCTCGAGTACACCACATGTTGTTGATAAGGGGAAAAAGGTTATGATCGAAGATGTGTTGACTTTATCAGGTTTATCAATTTGCACTTAATTTGACACAGGGGCATCACACTCTTTCATTTCGAGTAGACTTGTGGATGAGTTATGCTTAGACACTAGCAAAGTTACAGATTCTATAGCTATGTTAAACCCTGTAGGAGGATATGCCTATTTATCTATGGTATATAAGGGTTTGAAATTATTTATTTTGGGGGTCGAGTTTGGATGCGATGCTTTTGTCTTAGGATTTTTTGGATTTGGATTGATACTGTACATGGATTGGATAATAATGTATGGGGCCATATTAGATTGTGATAGAAAGTTTGTTAGGTTGAGTACTTGTAGTGGCATTATTAGCACCTTAGGTATCGGTTTTGATGATCACAACTATAGGACATTATGTAAAACATAGATACTAATGTTTTACGAAGATATATAGTATATAATATAGGATATTATACAGATATTGATTAAGAAGAGGTTACGGTATCAAGATGCCGATATTAAGAGTAGATTCAAGATGCTGATATAAAGTCTCAAGAGTTCAAGATTGAAGACTCATGAGTATTGAAGAGTTTAAGATTTTAAGATATTCCAGATAAGTTATAGAGTCATAGAATTTATGTTAAAATCTTGATTTCATTTTCCTGATCTCTCGTGCCTTCTCTGATTTTGTTTTAAATTATTTCTCAAATATTCTATTTTTAAAATAATCTTTTCAAAGTATTTCCAAAATGATTTTCAAATCTCTTATACGCATAAATATATTTTAGTGTTTTTAAGTTTATATATTCAATTTTTTTATACTTTAATAATTTATAACTACATTGATTATATGTATATATTATTTACATTCTATTGAATATTCATATTAAATATTTCAAAATTATTTTATAAAGTTAAATTAAGTTTTAATATGATTAAAATATGTATAAACTATGTTAATATGTTTGCAAAGTTACAAAATATTTTACAAACTTAATATTTTCAAAACAATTTTTATTAAGTGATTTTTCAAAATACAAAAGGGTATGTTAACATATCCTCTGCAAGTATGTCGACATACTAACTATAAATTTCCAAATTCAACTTTTGAAAGGAAGTGTCTTTTCGTTGTACCTCTTTGTGAATGGACATGACCGTTGTTTCCCCATATATACCAGCCTTTCAAATGAATTTTCATTAACTACTTTCTTATTTTTTCTCTACTCTTTTCACTCTCTTGATTTCTAAAGAAATTTCTATCGAAACTCTACCGAATTTCAACCAGAATCAAATTCAATCATTACTAGTTTGATTCTCCTTCATATACTCTCTGATTTCTTTCATCTCTCTCGAAATCAAGTGCTATTCAAGAGTCGTAGGATCAATTTTAACCAAGATCGAAGATTTGAGTCTATAAACTCTACCAAATTATATACTATTATACTCTGTGGTATGCTTGGTATACCTGAAATCCAATTAGGTGTGGTTGTAGCCTGATTAAATCAATTAGGTGTGCTTAGTAGCCCGTAAATCTAAAGGCTGTGTATATGGCCTAGAAATCAAGTGGCTTTGTCCAGAAGCCGGGATTCCGGAGGGTGTGTCTCGTAGTCCTGAAATCGAGATTGTATTTACATTTACTAGTCGAAAAGAAAGCCGTACAAGGAATTAGGGAGGACTGGATGTAGGATAACTTCGATCTAGTATCAAATCCTAATGTGTCCTTTTCGTTTTACTTTCATAGAATTAACCTTTGTCTGTACTTTAATTCTGTGATTGTTTTTGAGATTGTTAGTTCCATCATTCCAAGTAAAATCTTATATAATTTGAATAATATTCATATAATCCATTAAACACTATTCATCCACCTCTAGTGTTAATTTAGCCTTAAAATCCCTATTCCTCTAACCCATAGGCATAACTTGGAGGTATATTGTAATCCCCTAGGATAAGTTATGTTGGCTACTCATATTCATTAAACCTATCACATGATGATCTAGTTCAGTGCTTGTAGCTAGAGATTACTCGGATGCCTTTTCAGCGGTTACTGATCTTCCACCATTATGAGAGATCAAGTTTTTAATTTACCTTATGGAGAACATCAGACATGTTGCCCTACCCTTGAGGCAAATGGCTCCAAAGGAGAGACATGAGTTAAACAAATAAGTGAACGACTTATTGGAGAAAGGCTTTATTAGGAGGAGCATTTCAGAGTGAGGAGGACCAATCGTCTTTGCCGCTAAGGCAGATGGTTCTTTGAGACTTTGCATCAATTATAGGGAGCTAAATAAACTAATAAAGAAGAATCGGTATCCATTGCCCTACATGGACCATCTTTTTGATCAGTTGGTTCGAGCAAAGGTGTTCACACACCTCCATTTGGCTACTAGATTCCACCAGTTGCATGTAGTTGAGGATAGTATACAAAAGACTACTTTTTGTTCACTTGGTGGACTTTATGAGTGGTTAGTCATGCTCTCCAGATTGTCCAATGCACCCGCCTATTTTGTTGATCCAATGAGCCATGTTTTTAGGGGGTTGCTTAATAAGTTCATCATGGTATCTATGGATGACATTTTAGTCTATTCGAAGAGCAAGGAGGAACGCGCGTGCATTTAGAAAAGTGCTCAATACACTCCGTGAGCAAAACCTAAAGGCAAATTTTCGAAGTGATACTTTTGACCAAAGCATATTGTTTTTGGGACACATTTCCTCGGAAAGTAGGATGGCGGTTAATCCCAGTAAAGTTGCTGCAGTTCAGGGCCGGCATGTGCCGAAGAGTGCCATGGAAGTGAGGGGTTTCCTTGTCAGACGGGTTATAGTCGGAAGTTCTTTAAAGACTTCCTGAATATCTTTGCCCCTCTAACCCACCTTAATAAAAAGAATTTATTTTTCTCATGGGACGCAAAGTGTAAGAATGCTTTTATTAAGCTGAAGCATGCATTTACTAGTGCACCTGTTCTAGGATTGACCAATGATGCGAAAACATTCGGTGTATATACCGACGTTTGTGGTATAGAGTTAGACGTGATTTTGATACAAGAAGGAAAGGTGGTGAGCTATGCTAATCGATGGTTGAAGGCCCTTGTGAGAAACTACCATACCCATAATGTAACGACCGAAATGCTATTCGTTCCTCCGAACCCAAAAATGACATCCAAAACACGAATCGATGACTCCATCCTCCCTAAACTCGAAACCTTGTTGACACCACCATTCGACTTCACTGTCGAACTCCACAAATGGTGTTGTACCTCCAACCAAGTATACCATAGGGAAGATCATGTCGAGTTAGGACTTTTAGTTGAAAAATGAAGTTGATTTTGATTTTTTTATAAAACAAAATTGAAGTGAAAGATTATCACCGCCGCAGACCTAAATTTATAGCGGAAAGGCACAGGTGTGTGGGAGGGATGGCTTGTGTATGGGTTTGTGGGCTTGTTTAGTTATCAGTGGGAAGAGGTAAAGGAAAAAGGCTGTGTATGGTCAAATCAATGAAAATATATTATTTACATTCAAAATATCTAGATATTTAATTTCGAACCTCGATCGAGGCATGCCGCCTGGCATTTCTAATGTTATACCCAAATTTCGAACGTAATGAAAAAAGTTTCGAGACCCAATTCGATCGTATGTAGAAGATAGTTTTTTGAACCCGATTATTATACTAAATTTCCGATATTAATTTCAACTCGTTTTTATCCTGTACGAATAAATAGTGCATCTGATCGCTACGAAATTCGATGGACTATTATAATTCATTATTATGGATCCAACGACACTGGTATCGTCGAAATCCTAGACTGTGCCCCCAGAAGATATTTTTATATGTTAATTAAAACAACTTATTTTCAAAATCAGTTAAATCATTTTTAAATCAGATTTAATTTTTATTATCTTCATTCTTATTCATAGAATTAAAATAAGCTTTGAAATAATTTTTATCTAACTTAAAACTCAAGATTCCACTATTTAACCAAATTCAAACATTAAATTCAACAATTAAATTGTCCAATAAATCGCTATATTTGAAATTTAAATTATTTAACCTATAAAATTAACTTTTCAATATTTAAAAACAATTAAACATTCCAAAGTCAAATAACTAAAATTCTGGGTCATTACATTCTCCGCCGCTTAAATGAATTTCGTCCTCGAAATTGCCAAAGTAAGAAAAATACCCGAACCCATTACCTTTCTAAAGCAAATTAGTTGAAATAACTTCCCAAATCTATGTAAGCCTTTAACTTTCCAAAATCAATTTGTTGAAGCTTTGTTATTACTCTTATCAAGTTGCCAAATTCATCCATAGGTTGCAACTAATATTATCCATACAATCATTTCAGGTTACAACTCAAAAATCAATTTTTAGTTATTACAAATTTTCTTCAAAAATCTCTAGCTCTTAAAATTTTTGAAAATTTTCACCAGCATCTCCTTTGTGCAGCTAGATCAGACAACCCACAAATTGTCACTACGGGCCCAAATCAGCCAAAGAAAATAAAATAAAAGTGGCTCAACCATAAAATCATCAAATTCATACAATAACTTAAACATGTACCTTTGTGTCGGGTATCCAATTTTCTTATGACATCAAAGACATCAAATTTACTCTTGCTTTTATATACCTGCATCTTATTTACTAATGATATACAATCATATAGTTCATAATCATATTATTTTGCATTTAAATTTTCCAACCTTTTTTCCTCACCAAAGCTCATACATTGTACATATATCATCCATATGCATTATCAAATCTGATCGCTAACTCCATCACACAATTCACTTTCGAACTATTATCGTTCACACAACCACCCTAGTGGGGACTCAGATCTGGTTCCTTGATTAGAAACCGTCATTCTCCTTCCATAATAGTATACTATGATAGAGAATCCCAAAATCAATCAAAAATCCACATCCAATGTTCACCGTCGAGAATTAAGTGAAAAATCCCAACTCAGATTTATATAAATCATCTCGAAATCATGTGCTCGAATCTGGATCAAAGCTTTATCCGAATAATATAATATGCGTTCAACTCGCGTATTTATTTCCATTGATTCTTAGTTATACCAAATTCCTTTTGTTCATATTCATTTCATTTACATCTAATTATTCACAATCATTATTCATATTGCTTTATTTACGTTCAATGTTTCTTAGTATATCCTTCCCGTACTGATCTGATTTAAGAATTATTCCACCAAATTCTATGTTCGACACATTCCACATCATACTTACATCATTTATGAATTATTCCATAAAATTTTCTTAAGTTTATAACATTTTATACAAACTTCTTATGGTTATTACCACTTCACACTTAATTCTATATCCATTTAAAATCAAATCCAATTTTATTCAACCCAATTCATCATTTAATTTCTCTTTTCAATTTTGTCAAACACGTTCTAAACCATATTTAAATAACTAATTAGTTTAATTAGCCCATTTCATTAATTTATTTCAAATCTCAATCAATTCCATTTTCAAAATTTATTTCATTTAGCCTAACTTAGGCTAAATTTCAAATTTTACTTTATTTAACTTAATTTAAGTCAAATTTCATTCCATAATTCAATTTCAAATTTACTTTTGTTGCATTCACATTTAAAAATTTAAAACATTGCTTTAACTTGCAAATTTTCAAATTTTATAAGTCATCAAACTTATTTTCTCATATTTTAAATGAAAATCTCAGAGATTATGTAACAACCCGCATATTTGTCGAGTTTGTATTTAAATATTTTATTTAAATATTAACTCGTTAATCGGATTTTGGTCCGAAAAGCTACTTTTTGCAAACGGTCAAATTAGGACTCGAGACCACTTCCATTGAGTTCGAAATGTCGTTCACAATTTTTTTAAGTATAAACATCGATAGGTTTGGAGTTAGTGAAATTTCACTGACTTTTCCCGCTTTGGACTTTGGGTTAGTTTAGCCTATTAAGCCCAAGTTCCAACCCTCTTCTCCTCACTCTTCATAAATTTCCTAACTAATCAAGCTTTGGCATTAATGGTGGAGGGAATGAGAAATTAAAATTCCAAAACTCAAATTCAATTGCAATCCATCTTTCTACTCCAAATTCAAGAAGAAGACATTGGATTCAAGCTTCTTGTGCTTAGATAGAAGAAGGATTGATCCTTGCTTGCTTAAAACTTCATTTTCATTGATATTTGGTGCAAAGGTGAGATTTTTACCTCACAATTCTAGCCTATAACTATATTGGACTGTTGAGAATGATTCCCTATCATTTTTGCATGCATGTTAGCATTTGGTTTGGATTGGATTGGCGAAAAACTCCAATTTTTAGCGTTTTGGTGAATTTTCTGCACTTAGGTCGTTCTGGCCGTTTTTAGGTCGTTCGGAGTTAAGTCGTTCGTCCATAAGTCGTGAGTCGTTCACGAGTTAACGTTAGGTCGTATGACCCTTGAGTCGTTAGGTCGTATGGCCCATGAGTCGTTAGGTCGTATGGCCCATGAGTCGTTAGGTCGTATGGCCCATGAGTCGTTAGGTCGTATGGCCCATGAGTCGTTAGGTCGTATGGCCCTTGAGTCGTTAGGTCGTATGGCCCTTGAGTCGTTAGGTCGTATGGCCCTTGAGTCGTTAGGTCGTATGACCCTTGAGTCGTTAGGTCGTATGACCCTTGAGTCGTTAGGTCGTATGACCCATGAGTCGTTAGGTCGTATGACCCATGAGTCGTTAGGTCGTATGACCCATGAGTCGTTAGGTCGTATGACCCTTGAGTCGTTAGGTCGTATGACCCTTGAGTCGTTAGGTCGTATGACCCTTGAGTCGTTAGGTCGTATGACCTCATTTTGTCTTCACTAGGTCGTACCGTTTTGGTCGGGGCGCTGCCCCGCACCCCGCCGGGGGCGCTGCCCCCTGGACCCCCACGACCTGACCGGGCAGGTCGAACCTCGTAAGCGGTGGCGTTGCCCCCGCACCCCCACCTTGGGGGGTTGCCACCCCCCTTGGACCCCCCCTCCGTAGGGGATCTTATCTGAAAAACATTGAGCTGATTTCCTTGGATTTTATTCACATCTCCGCATGCGATTTTTGTGACTTATTGTTTCTACAATTGCTCCTGTGTTATGTCACTTTATAATATAAAGGTTTCAATACTAGTAGTAAATATCAAAACTCTTTTAACAAACAATTTCAACTCTATTTTTAATAACAAAGTTCTTTTCTTAAACCGTTTTCCAATCTATTAGTATGTACAAACCTTTACCTCACTCGGATGAGAAATCTAATTAAACGACTTAGTAAAACAAGTGGTATGAAACGCTTGCGTTCACTTCGTCGGTTAATTCTTGGACTTGTTCGATTGAACCTCTTGTGATAATTTTATTAGTGAAGATTTACAGTTTGTTCGTAAATATTTAAGTTAAGCAAGTGGTTATGGGACATGAAGCTAAACTTCTTTATTTACTAGCTTAGTGTAATTGACACTTCTCGTTGATCATGATGATCATTCTGATGATTTAGACTAGCAACTGTGCGATGTCTCTTATTACGAGGTTAGACTAGACACCACTTGTGTGATTCCACTCACACTTACCTTTTTGCTTTTTGGTTAGTCTGGACCTTAATCTGTGTGATTCCATTCACACATGTGGGGTAGCTCCCCTTGGTCTTCGGACCGTCATGTGATAGGCCTCTTTCTCTTTTCTATGATTTCTGGACTTCTTGCATTGATTTCTAGAATTTATGTCATTGACTTGTTATGAGTACAAGTTTGGGGTATGATGCCCTTTCCGAATCTTTGAGAAGATTCTTGTGATATTGATTATCTCTTATTGATTGATCTTCTGTTGATCATTATTTACATGCTTATAGTGGTATGTCATTATGGATGTTTATGTTTATGCCATATCTTTTATGTTATATCATGTCATCTGATATTTATAGCTAGACTGACCCGTTTATTATTTTCTTAAATAATACTCGGGTCAGACCGAGATGTTACAGGTGCTTCTGCTTGACTTCTTCCCAGGGATTCATCACTCTGACTTTTGGCTAACTGTTTAGATTAGCAGTTTTTGTTGTATACACTTGAGATATAGACTCATAGTTGTATTCTTTTGTATAGCACGTGTTGCTATTCTTTTGTATTATCGTGGATCTTACCGACCACTACTCTGATGTACACTTTCAAGTGTTAGTTATATATTCATATCTTCTTCCGCCTTTGTAATATGGATATCTGTGACTGATTTGTGATATGATTATTTCTATGTTTGTTTCCGAAGATTATTTATAGCCACCGTGTGATAAGCAATTACATGGATGGTCGCTCCTCAACAGCCTTATTCTCCGTGCTAGTTGACAGCACTACTCCGGAGTGTTCTTGGCTAGCGTGGGTATAGAGGTGGGGCGTCACAGATTAAACACATCGTTCTAAAGTATTTCAAATCATTTTTGAAATCACACACACACACAATACCTTGGTATATCAAATTATTCTTTTGAATTTCAAAACCAAAACCAGTTTTACCAAAATAAAACTCCAACAGCAATTCCTCCTTTGGAAACTTGAAAATGAACATCAATGATGCTGCAGTCATCACCGAAATTATTTTCCAGTGATAGAAGTGAGTTTAGTGCTTTTATTCTTTTTAAACCATTTTAAATATTTCTATTCAAAAATATTTTTCAAATAATACTATTATTATTTTCCAAAACTTTGAATTATTATTGTCAAAACCCAGTGGGGCTTAATTCTCAAATTCCTAACCTTTTAAAGCCTTTTCAAATCATTTTTATAACCATATTTATATGATATACTTCTGGAATTTCATTTCCTTTCAGTTTATAAATCACATTTATAAATCATATTTATATAATTCCATTTTGTTATATAAAATAATTTCTTAATTGTTAATCTTGCTTACATTATAACATAAACCTTTATTTGATCACAAATTACAACCACAAAAGATAATAGTATAGTATTATCATTTGCTAACAACCAAGCACATCATATATACATACACACCATAATAATTTCTGAAATTTTTTTCTTTATATAAAAAAAATCAAGGTAAAATTTCATTTACCCAATTTCGAAACAATACTACGTCAAATTGTTCAGTTCAAGTGTTCAGAGATCCATATCAGTAATGGTAATTACTCCTATTGAGCAGAATCCATAAGCTATTCAATAGACCAACCAACACAATATAAAATAATTTTTACATCACTAACAAATACGCGCTCATATATACGTACACTCAACTCATTCTAGTGTGCTACAGTCCCTATCTCTAATGAGTTACCCAACCAAAGCCAAGGTTCTCGCTTAACCTTCAGCTCTGATATCAAATGTAACGACTGAGATGCTATTCGCACCTCTGAACCCAAAAATGACATCCAAAACACGAATCGATGACTCCATCCTCCGTAAACTCAAACCCAAGTTGACACCAACATTCGACTTCACTCAACAACTGGTGCTGCACCTCCAACCAAGTATACCAGAGGTAAGATCTTGTCGAGTTATGATTTTCAAGTCTTGTTTTAGGATTTTTAGCTGAAAAATGAAGTTGATTTTGGATTTCTATTTTCAAATTGAAGTAAAAGATTATCACTGCTACAGGCTTAAATTTATAGCGCGAAGGCACCGGTGCATGGAAGGGATGGCATCTGTACGGATTTGTGGGCTTGTTCAGTTAAAAATGGGTTGAGGTGAAGAAAAAAGGCTGTGTATGGTCAAATCAATGAAAATATATTATTTAAATTCAAAATATCTAGATATTTAATTTCGAACCCAGATCTAGGTGTGCCGCCTAGCGTTCCTAGCGTATACCCATATACCGAATGCAATGGACTAAGTTTCGAGACCTAATTCGATCGCATGCAGAAGATAGCTTTTTGAACCCAATTATTATATTAAAATTTCAATATAATTTCAGCGCGTTTCTATCTCGTACGAACAAACGGCGCGTCTGATCGCTATGAAATTTATGATTTATTATAATTCATTATTATGGATTCAACGACACTAGTTTCGTCGAAATTCGAGATAATGCTACGGAAGACTATATTTATATGTTAATTAAAACGAGTTATTTTCAAAATTAGTTAAATCACTATTAGATCAGATTTAAAAGTTTTATTATCTTCATTCTTATTAATAGAATTTAAATAAGCTTCGAAATAATTTTTATCTAATTTAAAACTCAGGATTCTGTTATTTAATCGATTTCAATTATTAAGTTCAATAATTAAATTATCCAATAAATCGCTATATTTGAAATTTAAATTATTTAACCTATAAAATTATTTTTTCAATATTTAAAATCAATTAAATATTCCAACATCAAATAACTAAAATTCTGGGTCGTCACATATTATCTTGAGTCAGCGGCTATTGGTTTTACGCTCAAGTCATGGAGACATTATCTTTTAGAAGATTAGTTTGAGTTGTATACGGATCACAAGTCTCTGAAGTATTTTCTACTAGATTGAATTTAAAGCAGTAGAGGTGGATGGATTTTTTGGCAATATATGATTTTGATATCTAATCTTATGTACCATAGGCAAGGAAAATCTAGTGGTCGATGCCTTAAGCAGACAGCATGTAGTATTGAGCCCTTTGTTCTTAGAGTGGAGACATTTGGAGTTTATTTCCACATTTATTTCCAACCATCATCAGATATTACCCTGGGATTGCAAGCAACTTTTGATGTGTAGCCCACACTTATGGAATGCATTAGGTTCGATCAGAAGCAAGATGAGGAGTTAGTTGATATTTTTGAGAATCTTGATAGAGGAGAGCCGTCAAGTCATTTGAGGCGTTATGTCATTCACTAAAAGAGATGGTTACAGAGAGATGATAGGCTATATGTTCCTCTCATTATAGAGTTGATTGATATGGTACCAGCTAAGTCACATCGTTCGAGGAAGACCATTCATCCTAGCGGAGACAAAATGTACCATGACATGAAGAGAGTCTTTTTTTGGTTGGGTATGAAGCGAGTATGTAGCTCGATGTACCACTTATCAAAGGGTAAAGGCGAAGAAGTCAAGAGGTTTGTTGCAGCCATTGGATATTCGTCGGTGGAGGTAGGAGAGTGTCTCTAAGGATTTTGCTCTTCCTTTGGAAATTGGCAATGGCCTAATTAAATCGATTCTCCATATATCGAAGGGCAATGAATTAGAGATTGAAGTTAATTGACTTGGGGGTAACCGGGGAATTTTGAAGTATTTCTGGCATCTTTCACATTTGTTTACATACTCAATAGATTGACCTGATATTCGAGGCTAATAGAAACCTTGCCTAATTATTTTCTATGCCAACTTTTCCTCGTTGGAATGGTCTCCGCAAAATCCTTCATGAGCTTTCATCAAAAATATCATCCCATCCTCCAAACATGCACATCTTAATTAAGATATGACATATCCTTTCTTATAAAGAATTCCATCCATCGTTGTGAAAGTCGGAGCCCGTCGCTTGATTTTCCCAGCTTCCATTTTTTTTCAAATGGTAATATCCCCTTGGAAAGATATTCAACAATAGGTGACATCCAAGTGTTATTATAACAATCATCTGCCCTTGGATGATTAAAGCCCTCATATGGGATCTCTTCATCAATTTTCCTCTCCTCACTTTCTTGTGTCGAGGCTTGGGATTTAGTCAGAACAAACAATTACTTCCCTTGTTTGCGTATTCCCTCTTCTATACTGGGATGTGCTTTGTACACTACTGGTACGACACAGGTCTCTGTGGCCCCTCTTGAACATGCCAAATTTGCTAATGAATCTACCTGAGAGTTTTCTCCCCTTGGGACTTGGTGTATAGAAAAATCTTTAAATAAGGCAAGCATTTTCGACACTTTCTTTACGTACAAGGATAGTTTGGCATCCTTAGTTTGATACACCTGCTTTATCTGATTTACAATTAGTTGAGAATCAACAAAGACTTGAATTAGTATGGTCTTAAGCTCTAAGGCTAGAGTAAATCCTACCGCCGTTAATTCATATTCGGCTACTTTATTTGTTATGGGGAATCCTAACTTCATATCGTAGTGTAGGCGGTGCCTGTCTGATATTATTATAACATAACCCGCCATGGCTCTATGGTCATTTGACGCGCCATCCACAAATAACTGCCATATTGGTTTTTGATCCTTTTCTTTCTTGTATTATTCTTTAACAAAGTTTGTGCATTCATTAATAAAGTCTGCTAATGGTTGCCCTCTGATTGCTGCCCGTGGCTGAAATTCAATGTCATACTGGCTAAGCTCAATTCCCTACTTTACCAGCCTACTTGAAGTTTCAGGCTTGTTGAAGCCTTGTTTGAGTGGAAAGTTAGTCAATACTCTGATTGGATGCACTTAAAAGTATGCTCTAAGTTTTCGTGCTGTAAAAACAGTAAGCTAATATTTCTATTTCCGGGTATCGAACATCTGCATCTTTTAATCATCAGCTCACATAATAAACCGGAAGTTGAGCCACATTTTCCTCTCTAATCAAAACTGAGCTAGTTGCATGCTTTGAAACTACAATGTCTAAGTACAAGATTTCTCCATTCTCGGGACATGATAATTGGTGGCCTTTCCAATTGATTTTTTAATTGTTGGTAGGCTTTGTTAAAAAAAATTCCCCATTCAAAGTTTTTCCTCTTCCTAATAACATTGAAAAAGGGAATGCACTTATCGGTTTCCTTGGAGATGAACCTGCTTAGGGTAGCAACCCTACCATTCAAACTCATTACATCTTTACTGATTTTGAGCTCTGCCATGTCTTTGATTGCTTAGATCTGGTTTGGACTGGCTTCGATCCCTTAAGCGCTTACAGTATGGCCTAAAAACTTTCTGGAATGAACCTCGAAAGCTCATTTTTGGGGATTCAGTATCATTTGATACTTCCGTAATACTTCAAACATCTCTTTCGGGTCTTCAAGGTGACTTCCAGCTTCAAAAGATTTTACCACCAAATCGTCAATATAAACTTCCATATTTCAACCAATCTTTTCTTTGAACATTCTGTTGACTAATCTGTTGTAGGAGGATCCTGCATTCTTTAACCTGAAAGGCATTGCTTTGTAGCAAAAAAAATTCCAATCGGTAATGAAACTTGTACGTTCTTCATCGATTTAAACATAGGTATCTAATTGTATCCCGGGTAAGCATCCATGGGAGACAACAACTTGTGTCCACCAGTTGCATCAACTAGTTGGCCCATTCCAGGCAACGGGCAACAATCCTTAGGACATGCTTTGTTTGAATCAGTATAATCAATGTAAGTCCTCCACTTGCCATTCGACTTCTTTACCAATACTAGTTTTTCTAGCCATTTTGGGTAAAAGACTTCCCGAATGAATTCATTTTTGAATAGCCTTTTAACCTCTTCTTTTAGGGTGTCAGATCGTACTTTGTCAAATTGTCTCTTCTTTTGTTGGATGGGGGCCACTTTCAGATTAATATTTAGTGCATGGCACTTAAATGATAGATCAATCCTAATCATATTTGAATGAGACCATGCAAACACATCTTTGTTAGATTTAAAAAACAGAATTAAGTCTGCTTTTAAGCCGCTTTCCAACTCTTTCCCCACTTTGACTATTTTGTTTGAATCATTTGGATCTAAACATCTTTCCTAAAGGTCCTATATAGGTTTTATCCATTCCAATTCCCCATGGCGATCCAATTGTGTGATGATTTCACCTTCTTCTGTGGAGTTAGATACGTCCTCTTTCTCTTGCTTCCAAGGGAGATGTACCTTTCGAACATACATTTATTAGTTTTACTACATCTTATTTTTGCTACAAACATTGGATGTAAAATTCCATCATCCAAAGGCTGAAAAACAATAAAAGAATCATAGTAAGAAGAATATTCCCTCTTGTTCTAATCAAGCATTGCAAAGTACATTTCGCGGGAACTGAATTGCTCTCCGCGGATAGTGCCTTAATCCCTATTAGTTAAGAATTTTACCATTAGAAATTTTTGTGAGACAAAAGTGTCCACCTCATCAAGTGCGGGTCGACTAAAGAAAGCATTGTAGTGTGACGGTTGATTGATAATTACGAAGATAGTTTCAAAAGTCCTGCAACATGGTGGTACTCCCATCTACACTAGCAACTTCACTTGTCCTATTGGAATTGATCCCTTGTGATTGAACCTGAAGATAGGCTCAAGGCTAGGCTCTAGCTTATCTTCTAGGATGCCCATTTGATCAAAGGCATGTTTAAAAATGAAGTTGACTATGCTCCTAGTGTCTACAAGAATTTTGGACACCATAGAAAGTCCAATTTGGGTCGTGGTCATGAGGGGATCGTTATGAGGGTGATGGGTCTCTTTCTTCAGCTCTTGGTGAGTTATAATTAGATTTGGCATTGGTACATTGAGTCGTGGTCTTTTAAGCGGGGGCTCTTCTTGAATGGAGAACACTCGTTCTCTAGCTTCTTTAATGTATCTATTTCTGGCTCCCCTGCTAGTCCCTGTTGGGTGTGGCCCCCCATATATTACATCAAACCTATTCAATGGAGGACTCAAGCTTAATGGATCTTCTTCTTCTAAGATGTTGACAGCATTAATAGGAAGTCTTTATGGACCATCACCCGCCTGAGGTGCCTTTTGCTTATCTTAGATGAATACCTTCAAATTCCCTTCACGGATTAGATTCTGAATGAATCTAGCCAACAACCGACATTCATCAGTTTTATGGCCGTTTACTTTGTGATAAGCGCAATTGTCGCCCCCCTTTCTCTGTTCATGGTAATTTCTAGCCTTAATGAAGTCGGGAAGTTAACCTTCTCTTTGGTCGTAGCGCGCGCGCACACACACACACACACACACACACACACACACACACATATATATAAGACAATGGATTGTTTAAAGCGATTGAATTAGTGTTGGGTTTCTCCCACCTTATTCATTTGTGTCTCCGATCCGATCCAAATCTTCCACCCTCCCTAGAATTAGCTTTCTTTTTAGCATAGTATAATTCATTCATTCAAATGAATTCATCAGCTTGGAAGTGAAAGTCTTGTAAATCCTTACACTCGTGCACGAAGAATTCTTTTCCAAAATGATGTATTCTCTATCAACCTAGAATGTATCGGTATGAGCTTATCCCTGTCATTCATTTCTTTGGCTTTTAGTGCTTCTGTATTGAATCTTCAAAGGTAATCACCAAGTGATTCCCTCTGCCTTTGCTTAATGTTTGCTAGAACAGTGTAATCGATGATTGGATCCTTGCATATACAGAATTGAGTGAGGAATTCATAAGAAAACTGCTTCCACAGGTAGATAGTCTTCACACGATATTGACGGTACCACTTTGCAGCTGCCCCTTAAAGCGTTACTAGGAATAATCTGCATAGAACTGCCTTAGAGGCATTGTACTAATCCATTTGGCTATCAAAAGCCATCAAGTGATCATCAGGATTAGTAGTACCATGATATTTCATGGTTGGGATCATGGCATGAGATTGGATAACTGCTGACGTGATCTCATTTGTGAACGGAGCTACTCTTTCATTGTCATTCGCTCGCTCATCCAAAATTCTCTTTCCTTTTGCATTTAGCATATCATCGATTGCCTTTTCTGCCACATCTTTCAAATAAGCTTCAATGTCATGATAACTTTTTCGGTTTAGGCTATATTCTTTTGAGGTTGAGCTTCCTGATTGCCCGAAAGATTTATCCAGTATCCTTCCTTGGTGATCGACTTTAATCGGATAACATTCTTTTTTCTCTAATGATGTCTGATCTATCTTGCTCTTTCCCTCATTGGTATAATCTTTTAAGTTTCTTCTTGGGCAGACCACCTTACCTCCAGTTGTTATTGCAGTTCTGGAAACCTACTGAGATAGAGCTTCTTTGAAGAGCTCTTGCATTTCCAACAATTGTTGCTCCAGATGCTTTATCTTAATTTCATTGTCGTTTTGTTGTGTCGTGGTTGATGGCTGACCTTGCGCAACTCCCTCCAAGTTGAAAGTTGGAGCAATATTTTCCTCCAAAGTTGTAGTATGTATTGCCTCTTCATCCATTCGACAAATCCTTTTGAATTTCATTTTCCTACATCAAGTTAAACCGTCCATAATTAGTCTATAAAGGAACTACAAAGTCAAGGTTCGAGCCATCCTTCGAATGCCAAAAATATTAATAATAAATCTTGTCAAGATCCCAAATCTAAGTTGTTAAGAGGAAATCTTGCTAACACCTCAAAGCAAAGTTTTAGAAGTGAACAACCTCGTCGAAACTCTTTTCGAATGAGTGAACGAGGACAGGTTGTCTTTGAAAGATGACCTTGTAGAAGTGTTAATTATTGATAAGAGGACCAATCAACATTTTGAGACAAGAATTAGGAAGAGAATAACTCATTCATAACTCCTTTCGAGTGGGTTGAAAGGATCATTCATATCCTCTTTTGAATGAGTCGAAAGGGTCATTCTGCCTTTGAAAAGGGGTTCCACTTTCAAAAATATAGTTTTTGCTACCATGGTAAGAACTCCTTCGAGAGGGGTTATATGTAAAGAAATAACCAAGCTCCTTTCGAAGATGTCATCCAACAAACTTAACTTAATATTTATACGATCGGCCCCTTTCGAAACCCCTTTCAATCAAGCTAAAAGAGTCCTTATTCTTTTGGAAGTGATTCAGCGTAAAATATATAAGATTTGAATTTAATGTACAATGGAATCAAATCTTGGACAAATGGTATAAGTTTAATGAACTTATTAATATCAAATTATCGTCACCACATCAATTAAACATTTGATATTACGAAACGTGATGATAATACGATTCGAAATCACAATGTCTAGGTTGATTCCATTGCATTGCATAAGCCAAAAGAGATTAAGAAAATAAGTGAGCATCATGTGCTATTGGTCATTAGTCAAGCGAATGGCGAAAATGATCTTCCTCATATTCAAAATCAATATTGGATCCATGCGTCCACTCTTTTGCATTCATCTAAATTTGATCACAAGTATGGGAATTTTTCCCAAATTGATTTAGGGTTACAGTTTTTTTATTTTTCTATGAAGTAGAAAGAGAGTTTAGCATTCAAATTCGGTCCCCCAACTCGGAACCCTAGAATCATATTTATAAATGCAGGTTGACCCCCTACCGCATACATCCTTTCGAAGCAGTCGAAAGGTCTTTCTCCTATAGGAAATGCGAATTACGGTTCTTAAAGTTGGATTAACAATAGAGGGGGTGAATTGTTTTAATGGATTTTATGGAATTTTTGAAATCGTTCAAAAATAAACACCGATAGATGCAATTCACAAACAAAGAGACAATCAATGAATCAGACATAGATGCAAATAGTAAATAAAAAGCAGCAAAGGAAAGAACACACCGGAATTTTATATTGGTTCGGAGCTACCCTACATCCAGTCCCACATAATTTCTTGTGCAGACTTATTTTCAAATATAATGTCGATATTGCAACTTCGATTTCAAGGCTACAAGATACACCCTTCTGTCTCCATGTCGAGGGAAAACTCTCTTAATTTTACTAGGCTACAAGATCACCTAATTGATTTACTGGCTACAATCACATCCAATTGATTTACATGCCATAATCACATCATTTCCAATAGGACTTTGATAGATAGAGAGACTCGATACACTACTTTGATTACAAATGATCCTATAACTTTGAATAGCACTGAGATATTTGAGAGAGTGGCAGAGAATCGAACAAGAGATGATTGAGTTTGATTCACTTAGAATTTCGGCAGAGTTTTATTAAAGAATTTGAAATTTAAGAGAATATTTGAGTGGAGAAGAAGGAGTGAAGAAATGAAGAAAAATTAACTTGAAATTCCTTGAAAACAACTGGTATTTATAAAAGAACAATAGTCATGTTCATTCATGAAAGGTTATGACGAATAGACATTTCATTTGAAAATTTGAATTTTAAATTCGACGGCTACCATGTGGACATGGGAAGATGGAGGATATCGACATGCCTACGTATTTTTTGAAAATTGATTTTGCTTTAAAATGATTTCTATTCTAAAACTTTTCAAAACAATTTCTAGACTTTGTAAACAATTTTGAATATATTTTAAACTTATAAAAGAGTTTTAAAAAATATTCTAAATATATATATACACACACACACACACACACACCCCCCTAAGTATAGATATTATTTTGAGATTTAAAGCTAAAATATTAAATTCTGGAGATAGTTTAAAAACAAGAGATGATTTTGAAATTTAAATGTAGTTTTTGAATTAAGGCTAAAATATTCAAACCAAGAGAGATATCTTTTAAAAAGATAGTCTTTGGAAAATAACTAAAATAAATCATTTTGAAAATTTTGTGGATTCCATTCCAATCGAAATGGTCGTGGGTTCTATCCCACTAAAGAGGTCGTGGATTCCATCCCACTATTAAAGTGAGAAGGTGGATTTCATTCCATAATTAAAATCCGAATAAGATTATAGTGCTATTATGAAGTTTTAACATAAATCCAGACTCTATTATTTATCTTGATATCTTGAACTTTTGAAATCTTGAACTCTCGATACTCATGAGTTTTCAGTTTTGATTTTTTCAATCTTGAATTCGTCAGTCTTGAATCTCTATACTCGGTCTTGAACCTTTATACTGTATAGTCTTCATTCTCAGTATCTGCATATACATATTTCCTACATATACATATATATCTGGACAAGAATATTAGTACATATATTTTATAACAAGTCAAAAGTTGTCATCAAAACCAACATCTCAGGAACTAACAATCTCACCCTTTTTGACGATGACAAACTATGTTTATAAAATGTACTCCACCAAACTCTGATTCTACTCCGACTCCCCTTATTCCAATAACTCCCCTTTAATCTACAAACTCCCCTTAAATCTTAGCCTAACTAAACTATTTATAATTCTCCCCCTTTTTCATCAACAGAAACTAATCCTAAACTACATAAATTTTCGTTAAATCGTATACTATAGCACTGTATAGGATAATAATACAATATAGTAGAATATAAATGAGACAGATAATTATGAATAAAATATAGTAAGGTAAAAGTAAGAGGTATGAAAATTTCAAACATAATAAATCAATATATACATCATTGTCCTTACCAAACCACACCATGTTCAATATTACGCACCATATCAATTCAAACAATTCATATCAAATCAAACCAAACCAAACAATTCAAATTAAATCAAACCAAACAATTTAAGTCAAATCAAACATTTTTTGGAACTTTAAACCATCCCTCTTCACCAAAGATAGGATCTACCTTTATAGCATCCAATTCTTCATTATCTTTGTTCAGAGTTCCTTTTGGATTCACTTCAAGTTCCTCTTTGTTGAGGGTTGAGATCATCCACCAAATGGCATCAAAATGCCTTTCTTGTTATTTTATCATCTGCATTTGGCTTAATTCTAAGTGACATTGATTGCGAAGGATAAATGTAAGCATGTTCTTGAAAGAATTGAGAGTTTCTTCAAGATTCTCTCTTATTATGAATAGGAGAGGCCATTTTTTGACAAAATCTGAAGAAATTCAACAGAAAATAAAGAGAATTGAAAGTATGCATTTTCCTGGAAGAAACAAGTATTTAAAGAGTTAGAAAGTCGCTTGAAATGAATAGACATAAGGTAGTTATATCAATTTCAATTTCAAAACAAAAATCATTTTCTGCCCGTTACATGTCGACATAGGGAAGTAGGGGGTGTCGACATGCCCCTGTTAATTTTGGCAATTTGCTTTATTTCTCTATATTATATGCAAGTCTATATATATACAAACAACTTATATAATATAATAACAAGCATTCTATAGATATTTTAGAGCTAATAAGCAGAAATAATAGATTTTCATTGATAAATTTAGTTGACATTACATAAACGATACATAAGATTAACTAAAGAGAGATACAAACTAATACAACATGAAATGAAACTAGTATTAGTTAGAGGATGATGAAGATGATGATAATCCAAGATTGTGACTCACTTTCCTAAGAACTTGTTCATTTTGGTGGAAATTTTATCCAACTTTTTACTAAATGATCTTTTGAGAATCCTTTAATTTTCCACTATTATCTTTTGGTTTTTGAGAAGTGTCTTGTTGAATGCATTGTTAGGAGTGATAAAGTATTCAATGTTTTTCAATGATGTCTCTTCCTTCTCCTCTCCTTCTTCTTCAAACTCCACCTCCTCCCCTTCTTCCTCCTCCTCCTCTTCTTCTTCCATCTTCTCATGAGCCAACCTTTCCTCTTTTTCAGCATTTGTTTCATATTGTTTAAACACAAGTGGGATTTTCATAAGAGAGATATTGGCATGGTTAAACACTTTTCTAGAAACAAACTCCTCTCTCCTATAATCAACATCACAATAGATAAAATTCCGAGTAAGATAAATCCCATGATATAAAGTGTTTTCTCCTAAAGTAAAATTTTTGGGATGAAGTTCATCCAAAATTACTTATGCCCAATTAATGTCATAATGCCCAAAAATAGCAAAAAGGGCCTTACAAACTTTTAAGGTCGGGTGATTGAAATTTTCCGATCCTGGAGTTATGGTATGCTGCAAAAGAAGGTTTACAATTCTTACTTTAGGACGGAAATTTCGATTTATGAATTCAAAATTATCATCCTCTTCAAAAATGTGACGAGATGTCTCACGATTATGTTCATTAATTTGAAAATCCAATAGATCCATTCCCTTAGACTTACAACCCACAATATTTTCCAAAATCTCATTATTTAAAATAATTCGTGTTCCTTTAACACTACTCCAAACTTCCCCTTCCTTTCCTTCATAAAAACTACGATTCAATTTTGCATAAACATTTCAACAAGATTAGGATTAAAAAAATCATTTTGAGAAATATCAATTAAACCAAGAATTTGATTCTCTTCGTAAAGAATACTGAGGTCACAAGAAGGAAAATCATTAAAGATTGCAAATTTTTCTTTATGGACTTTTCCAAAGTTTACATAGTGTATGTAAGCTTGATAGCTTCCGGATCATTGTAGAGGAATTCTTTGATGGCCTTGGACAGCCTAACGGTGGATGGAGTGCTTGAGGAAGCCATTATTGAAGAGAGTAGAGAGCTTGAGAGTTTGAAAGAGAGTTTTAATGTTGAAATGAAGGTGAAATGATAGGATGAAGATAAGGAGATAAGTAGATATCCAGAAATCATGTTCTCTGGTCAAGAGACAGCTTTTCAAAGCCTTGGAATTGGTGAAATGGTAGAGGGAAATTCAAAGTTTTGAATTCAAATTTCAAAATTCTGGTAGGGATGTCGACATGAGGGATAGGGCCAAGTTAACATGGGTCCTTTAATTCATATGACTTATTTTTCCTATTTTATTTAATATATATATATACACACTACAATCTAATCTATATTTTATTTGGAATAATATTAAATATAATAACACTTCAATATTTACATTTAAATATTAAATATTATTAAAATGATATTATTTTAAAAATAAAATTTTTAAATCCAAACAACAAGAAATTTCAAAACATGCAAAACAATCTAATATTTAAATAAGAAATTTCAATCAATATAATTTAAATGCGTACCTATTTTTAGTCCATATTTCCAAGTTCATCAGATTCGTGAATAGTTGTAAAGCATATATTTGAATTTTCTATCTTTGATTTTCATCATTGGAGGTGAGCCTAAATCCTCTAGTGTAGTAGTATATGATCTCTTCCTTTTCTTTGATTAATCATTGCTTGGAGGAAATTTCTGCTTAATCGGATGCGGACAATCTCTTTTTAAGTGGCCCGCCTCATCGCAATTGTAGCATCTGATATTGTTTAGAGTCTCACTATTATTTCCAGAATTCTTTTGATCATATCTCTTGTTGTTGTTCATCTTTATGTATTTTAGAAATTTTCTAAAATTCCATGTCATCAAGGATATTTCTTCATCGTCGTCACTATTTGAGTCTGAACCATCTATTATTGCATTGAACGCTATAGACTTCTTTTCTAAGGCCTTGCTTTCTCTTCTCCCTTGTATTTGTACTTCAAACGACATCAACTTCCCAATTAATTCTTCAATTCAGTGCACAAATATCATTAGCTTGTTCAATTGCTAATGTCTTTTGATCCCATTCCGGAATGAGTGAATTTAGAATTTTTCTAACTTGATCTTCTTTGGAAAAATTCTTTCCTAATGTAGTTAATGAGTGCAAAATGTCTTAAAACCTACTATATATGTCTGAAATGGACTCATTTATATTCATCTTTGAAATCTATTGGTCAAAATGGATATTTTGGCTGTTTAACTTTGTTTGTTCCTTCATGGATAACTTGCAAAGTTTTCCAGATTTCATATGCAGACTTACAAATAGACACTTTATTAAACTCATTCCTATCAAGTGAACAAAATAGAATATTCATGGCTTTGGAATTGTTTTGTGCAACAGTCTTTTACTCAATAGTCCACTGTGCAAAATTATTTGTGGGTTCAATGTACTCGCTTTTTGTGATATTCTAAGTGTCTAATCCTACAGATTGCAAATAGATTTTCATCCAATTATGCCCAATATGCATAGTTACTGCCATTAAAAAATGGTGATATAGCAGTAGACCCATCCACTACAAATGAACTAGTGATAGTGTTGACATTACATTTGTTGGCAGCCATTTGAAAACTATTCAAAAATCAGATTATGAAAACTTTGAAAACCAATGGTTTGATACGAAATGTAGGAAATGCGGATTACGGATCTTAAGGCTAGATTAACACTAGAGCGCGTGTGAATAGTGTTTAACGGATTTTATGGAATTTTTGAAATCTTTTGAAATTAAACACAGACAAATGCAATTCACAAACACAAAGGCAATCATAGAATAAAACACAGATGCATAAAGTAAATAAAAAGCAATAAAGGAAAGAACACACTGGAATTTTATACTGGTTTAGATACCCTACATCTAGTCCCACACAATTTCTCATGCAGATTTCTTTTCAAATATAATATCGATATTAAAACCTCGATTTCTAGGCTACAAGATACACCCTCCTATCTCCGAGTCTAGGGCAAAATCTCTTGATTTAATCAGGCTACAAGATCATCTAATTGATTTACGAGCTACAATCACACCCAATTGATTTACAGGCCATAATCACAATGTTTCCAATAGCACTTTGATAGATAGAGAGACTCGATATACTTCATTGATCACAAATGATCCTATAAATCTGAATAGCATTGAGATCTTTGAGAGAGAATGGCAGACAATCAAACTAGAGATGATTGAGTTAGATTCATTTAGAACTTCGGCAGAGTTTTGTTAAAGCATTTGAAATATAAGAGAATATTTGAGTGGAGAAGAAGGAGTGAAGAAATGAAGAAAAACTAAAATAAAGTTAATTGAAAACAACTGGTATTTTTAGAAGAACAATAGTCATGTCCTTTCGTGTAAGATTATGTCGAATAGACACTTCATTTGAAATTTTGAATTTTAAATTCTACGGTTACCAGTCGATATGCCTATCTATTTTTCGAAAATTGATTTTGCTTTAAAATGATTTCTATTCTAAAACTTGTCAAAACAATTTTTAAACTTTGTAAACCATTTTGAATATAGTTTAAACTTATAAAAGAGTTTAAGAAAGTAATCTAAATATATATACATATATATAATCTATGAAATATTAAAAACTAAGTATAGATATATTATTGAGATTTAAAGCTAAAATATTAAATCCAGGAGATAGTACAAAAACAATAGATGATTTTGAAATTTAAAAATATTTTTTGAATTAAGGCTAAAATATTTAAACTAAGAGAGATTATCTTTTAAAAAGATAGTTTTTGAAAAAATAATTAAAATAAATCATTTTGAAAATTTCGTGGATTACAATCCTCTAAAGAAGGTCGTGGGTTCCATCCCACTAAAGAGGTCATGGTTTCCATCCCACTATTAAAGCGAGAAGGTGGATTCTATAACGTAACTAAAATTTGAATAAATATTTTATTGCAATTATAAAGTTTTAACATAAATCTAGAAACTATTATTTATCTTGATATCTTGAACTCGTGAACTCTTGAAATCTTAAACTATTGATACTCATGAGTCTTCAGTCTTGATTTCTTCAATCTTGAATTCGTCAGTCTTGAATCTCTATACTCAGTCTTGAATTTTTATACTGTACAGTCTTCATTCTCATTACCTACAAATATATATATATCCTACATATACATATATATATCTAGACAAGAATATTAGTATTTTATTTTATAACAAGTCCTAAGTTTGCTGTCATCACAACCATCATCTCAGGAACTAACATCTTCCAGCCTTTAGTATTCATCCTTTCGCCTCCATTTTTCTGTTTCATTGCTTTGAAGGCAGCCGCTTGGGTCTCTTGTTATGCTTGGTTTAACCCTTCATGTTGATTATGCATGTATATGATTTTGTTTGATGATAATATATATATATATATACACATATATATATATTCATGTATTTGTTAATATACTATTTTATTTTTCGCATAACTAAATAAATATTTGCTGAATAAAATAAATGACACAGAATTTAAATTCAAACAAATATTTTATTCAAACAAATATTTATTAGAATTTTAAATAGTACAAATCTGAGCTCTCACTATACATACACAATTTCGATAACAATACAAATTTGACTATATCATAATTTTCACATACATTTGCACCTCACTACATTTCACTTATTTACTCGTATTTGATCTTCAACTCTATGTCAGATAGAATACAACATCCGAGAAATCTACAAAATAAACACTTACATAGTAAAATTAAAAAGAAAATATTTTACAGTGTAAAATAAAATGTGTATTTTGAAAATGTTATTCGCCTCAGTTATTTGGGTTGTTCATCAACATTTAAATTTGAATTCATCATACACCCCAAACTCGATTCAACTCAGTTTAAAGGTTTTAAAGGGATAGTTATAAATTTGGAAAACACTTTTGGGTATAATTGATTTTGAAAAATATTTGGTTTTGAAAATAGATTAGAATTTAAAACTAGTATTTATATGATGATTTTGGAAAGGAATTTGTTTGACATAAATTATGTTAATTTGAAAACTGGGATAATTTTCTAAACCTATTATTTTGGAAACTTTGAAATTGAGATATTTAATCTGGAAGAAAATTTGGTGAAACCATATATGATTTTGAAACTGAATTGATATTGAAATGATTTAAAATTGAGAATCTTTTATTATTAAGTACTGGATTTGGAAGTTATCGAACTTATATAAAATGGATTTGTATAAGTATGATGTTGATTTGAAATTTTTTGACTTGGAAGGTACTCAATTTGGAAAGATAAATCTTATATAATCGAAGTCTATGTAAGTATGATTTGATATACTATTGATTCTGGAAAGTATTCGATTTGAAAATGAAATCCTATGTAATGGACTTTATATAAGTATGATATTTGAAAGTGATATGAAAATGTACTATATGATATATATTTTCGAAGTAAAGATATGGAAAGCGCCTTCTGCTTGATATCCGCTCTGTGCCCACATTGTGGATTCATTCTATCGATATTATTCTCTCTGATTTTGGTTTTTCGGATGTGATACTCGAGTGTCCCGCCATGGCGATCTCCATGGTTTTTCTTTTGAGCGCGGCTGCATAGCACAACTCACCTGGCTGAGCTGGCCTAGGGGTATGGATTGTTTCCTGGGGGATCCAGGCGTAATCATTGTGTATCCTATGAACTATGTAGGTTGCATTAGTAGCGAAATCTGCCTGCCTGAGATGGCCTAGGGGTACAGATTGTTTCCTGGGGGATCCAGGCGTAATCATTATGTATCCTGCAGTCTATTAGTCATCATGGCGTAACTCGCATGGCTGAGAAAGCTTATGGATGTGGATTGTTTCCAGGGGGATCCAAGCGTAACTATTGTGTATCTGCAAACCATGGTTAGACAAAGGTTTTGGTTTGGTTGTTTTGTTTGGATTGTACTTTCCATATCTATTTTTAAAAGTTTTTCGAGTATTTTCACTGGGTGTTGAAACAAGTCTACAAAGTACCTAGAGAATTCTAGCTTTGCGCCTGATCAACGCACTACCAGTGCCTACGAAAATGAGGATAAACTTATTAAGACATCGAGTTATAAAATTATTTTGATAAAGTATTATATAAAGTATATTTTGATAATTTATTTTACCATTCCAAATAATTGAAATTTATATAGCTTTAAAATAGTGGAAATTAGCCACAATGGCCTCTTTAGCAAGTGCAATTAGTTTCTAGGACACACAACTGAAATAATTACTTTTAAGGACAATGCAAAATAATTAGTTTCTAAAGCCTAAAAACCTATGAAATTATGTCCTTGAAAGTAATTGGACTGCTGATATTGTCCTTAAAAGTAATTATTCTCTTGACTTTGGCCTTAAAATTAATTTCTGTGGATGTGCGTCCTAGAAACTAATAGGACAGCAAAGTTTGTCCTTCTAGTGAAATGCCCCTTTAAAATAATGGTTCATCCATGTCTTTCAACCAATTTTCCTTCCCAGATATTCCTATCCACCTATTTTCCCTTCTAGCTATTTATATTCTTCACTTTGTTAAACTTACCTATAACAACAGTTATCAGGTATAATTTTAATCTACTTGTCATCTTGTCTTAATCTTATTCCATTTTTATTTCTTCTGTGTTTTCCTGTACCTCATTCCTTTACGGTGACGAAAAGTTTTGAATGAGGGAGAGTGTAACAACCCTGTATTTTGTGATTATTTTAATTCGATATTTTAATTATTTTAATTGAATTCCCTAATTTAAAATTTTATTTAATTCATTAATAAAATAAATTTTGTAATTTTAAATACAAATTTTGATTTTGTGTGAAATATAATTCCAAACCTGGATAAATGGAATATTTCCAAAAAAGTGGATTTTGGCCAAAATGGTCAAACTTTGACTTTTAAATTTAAAACTTAAATATTTGAATTTTTGAATTTTATCTTTTATTATGAAAATAGATTTAATTTCAAGAATACTGCTTTTTATTTCGTCGAAATCGGATTAACATTGTGAAAGTTAGGCTTTTTACAATATTGTGTGTAAATTGTTTTATTTAACAAATTTGTGTATTTTCGATTTATATAAATAATATCTTTGTTTGTATTGTGTAACATGATATGTTATGCATACATTTTATGTAACAGCCCAAAATTTTAATAAATATTTTTATTCATTTTATATTAAAAAACTTCGGTGTTTAATTATTTAAAAGTTTGAATTTTAGAATTTTCCTGAATTGGTTATAAATCATTTGCCCAATTTTATTTAATATAAGCAATTACTGGAATTTTAGATTTTGGGTTAAATGTTGACTCTAATTGAAACTTTAAAATTTAAATTCTAGCTTCCAATCTTTATTTTAATTGTATATATTTACGACATTTGTCTATTTTTGTTTCGTTTAATTTGGATATATACTTTGTAAATTAAATAACATACAAAGTTGTAAATAGCAATTAACTTATACGTTTCTATAACCGTTTCTTATTTATTTATATAGTGTTTATATAAACGGTATGTATTTATTGAATCATTTCTTTGGCATATATTTTATTAAATAGATGGGAAACAAATCAAATACGTTACCTATTTTTAATTAAAGGCATGCGTACGTTTGATTTATTGCCTCTTTATCTTTCCATCCATTAATTTCGTACCATAACTCCTCCATATGTTGCCGTTCATTTCTTGATCCCTAGCCGTGTATTTTGTATATTATGTGAAAGAAAACATCTCTTTCTCATTCATCATACACACCATTTTCAGATCTGAAGAGAAAGGTAATGGCTTCCTTCTCTTTTCTCCACTTTTCTTCTTTGTTTTGCCTTGTTTTTCACTTGATTTTACTTGATCTTCACGTATGGTTCTCGGCCTAACCCCTTCGCCATCACCTCCACCGACCACCACCACTTCTTCCCCACCTAATCCATAGCCTAACAACCATACTCCTTTGACCTAAAAGTGCCATGGCCTCGCCTTGAACAAAACTTCACAAAAACTATGGAAAACTCCACAAAACCATGCTAACCGAGCCCTATATGCAACACCACCTTCATTGCTTGCCACGGCCACCTCCTTAGCCACCACCACCATCAAGCACCACCTCTGAACACCATTACTAACCTCTGACCTGACCTGTAGCAGCCTCTGGCTGACCCAAATATGCCTTTGACTAAGCCCAAGTTCAACCAAAACCCTTTCTAGCCTTGCCTTTTGACCTTCCACACTTTGTAACTTCCAAACCCTTCCTATTCTTGACCAAGCCTTTTTATTTTCAGTCCAAACCTAATCCTTTACCACCTAAAACATGTCATGGCTGAACCAATTTAGCCTTAAGGCCGAGCACATGTTGAGTCAAGAGCAAGCAAAACTTGTTTGAAACTTGGTGATGTCTTTGTTTATCTCTATTTCAATTTTTTTCAATAATTTTGGTATTGTATTTATATATACGTATGGTCTTGTTTTAATATTATATAAAAGATATACATCTTGGCTCTCTTCCCACTTGAATCAAATCGTGCTATCGTGCTTTCCGAATTCTCTTTTGTGTGTGTTGTTTGTGAACTCCAGCTTTAAAGAGGTGAGTAATTCACACATGACATATATGCCTATATAATTATGAAGTGACACCAAGTGAATATGTAGAAACTTTTATATTATGTTATACCTGCCTGTGATATCATTTATATGATGTTAAACCCTGTTATTAACTTGTCACATCATCTGCTATATTCTACTCTATTATATTGTTAATTTATTTCTGTTTCTCACACTACAAGTTCCCTGTAGAATAGATTCACTATGGGTTGAAATGATACATATCCGAATGGACTTTAGAATAGGGAAAAATTATTGCGGGCTGAAATGATAAGCCTGGGTGATTTTTATTTATTCGTATTTGACTTGGATTTGCGGGTTTGAAATAATCAAAAACCCGAAAAATTTACTGATTACGGATTTAAAAGATATTTTCCGTATCACTTGATTTTGGTGTGAAATATTTTCCAGACCTGTATGGTTGATTTCAAAATATGATTTCTTATAAATTTCATGAATTGTAAATGAAAGATTAAAAAAAATGAAATTTGACTTTTATTGGATTTAAAATGGTTAAGCAGTGATTTTCTAAAAAGTTAAATGTTATAAGTTAATAGATGGTTTGAGTTGTAGTGTGAAAGTTTGTTTTAGCTTAATAATGGGGATTTAACTCAAAAAAGGAATTATAAGCTCAACTTGGTAATTAATATAATTGAGGTATGAATTGGATGAATTTAAAGTAAAAGAAAACATCAAGTTATTGTAAAGTAAAGTAAGCAACTTATAGTGGATTTTGACTGTATGTAAAGGAATTGTAATTAAAATTGGATATTCATCTAACAAAGATGATAATTATTAAAATTAAAGGTTAAATGGTATCCAAAAAATGAATTTTGAAAAGTAAAGTGAATTTGATAAGTTAAAGGTGAGAAAAAGTGAATTGGTTTAAAATGTTAAATAAATGGATAGTTAAATGGAAATTTGGAATATAACATAATTTGGAAATTTGTGATTTGTTTTAAATTGGAAGTTTAAGTAAATTAAATAAAATGGATAAGTTTAATTTATGAAATGGTAAGTGTTAAATAAATTGTTAAAATGCAAAGAATAGGAAAATGGTACACTTGAATGCAACAAGTGAATTATATAAAATTTGATAATTATTTGTGAAATTTACTTTATAAAAATCATAAGTTCAAGGGTATTCAAATGACCATTTTTAAAGTGAAAAATATGAAATTTTATAAGTTAAAAATGGTTTAAATTGAAGTTTATTTGTAGGGCTGAAATTTAAATGTTTTATAAAAAAAATTCTGAATAAATGAACTCTAAAATGTCTAAAATTTTGGGAATTGAATAATTAATTTGAAAGTATAATAACTTCACTTTTAAATGGTTTAAATGAATTATTATTTTATTATAATATAAACCATTTTGGAAATGTAAATGGTATTTAAAATAGTAAATGAATGATATACTTGAATTTAAAAGGTATTTAAATTTGAATTCAAATAATGACTTGATAATGAGATTTTGAAAGAATATGATATTTTGATATTTTGAAATGGTTTGAAAATGATTTGATCCTTATTTTGATTAAGATTTGTATTTGAAATGATATTTTATTTTTGAAGTATAAAATACTATTTTGAAATTTATAACCACGGGTACACTTGTTTATGTGCAAAGTGATTTCCTTGTGATTGTTTGATACACACTTTCAATTGTGACTTGAGGTGAGCAATTACTGCAGCTCTACGCTACCCTAGTCACAGTAACATTGTTATTTGCATTGTTTACATTAATATGGATATTTCTAGGATAGCATTTATTACTACTTAATTGATGGTTTGACTGATCCTTAAAGGATGGGCGATCCCCAGCATCCTTTAAGTTTTTGTGCATTGATAATATAGTTTACTTGAGTTGGTTTACATTGTATAAGTATGTATGTCCTAAATCGAGTGTTTTGGGTTTTACTTTATGCTCGGGTCAGCCTGAGAATCAAAGTTTTGGATCCACCTTCTGGAGCTAGAGAATTGTTGGAGCTTATCTGACTATCTATTCCTCTACTTCTTCCAATTATCTCCTATTCGGTATTGCTTCTGTATTAGTGAGTCATGTATCCAGACTTCTATTGTATCCATTTTTAAACTACGATATTTTGTATATGATTTTAGAGTATGTATATAGTTGCTTCATGAACTAACTATGGTATTTTATTTCCGCTGCGAATAATCCTGATATTTCTATATCTGTGATTTTGTGAACGATTTTATTTGCTCCAAATTTCTTAACAATCCACTGTTTTGAATTATTTAAGTCTGACATGTGTGGATTATTGTCGATTTGAATGGTCCAAAATAGTGGGTCGTTACATTTGGTATCAGAGCTTTGGTTTTAGGCGAACCTTAGCCTGCAGAGCAAAAAAACTCATTAGAGATATGGTAGAAATACCCTAGAATGAGTGAAATAAATCTCAGAATCATTCCTTTGAGAGAGAATGTATTTTCGAAGTATAAAATGATTTCCTAATGATTTTAAATGATTTTTAAAGATTATTTTGGTATAAATTTTCTTATTTTGAAATCAAGATTTTCTAAACTTAATCCCTTCGGTATCCACCGTGTTAGTAATCTCTTGGATAGGATTCTTATCGATTGGATTTCTTTGAACTTTGGAACGCTCCCACTTATTTTGAGATCCATTCATGTCTCTCCTATTTGTATTCCTTTGATTTTGGAGCATTCCATAACTCCACTTTGAATGACCTCTATAAAAAACGGTGATTTCGCAAATCTTTGAATGATTTGTAAAAGAGTGAAACTCCTTTACAATTGGCATTGATTCATCGGAGATTTCTGTATCCTCGGTTTACGATGCTACCTATCTTCTACTCTACCTGGATTATATCTCTGGCGATCGAACGTCGATTTGCCTTAGATTTTCGCATTGATTATATTCCTGAAGTCACGGTTGACCCGGCTAAAGTCACCTGTGATTTATATAGGCTTATCCATCTTCTATTTGGTAATTAAATTACCTCATCTTCGTTCGAGCTTATCTTCGAAACATAATTCTATTTGATTAGGGTTCCTTTAAATTTGAAACTCTGTTTGTTTTGTAATCCTTCGTTGGATCTTCCCTTGGAAATTTGTGTTTGGTTGTATTTTGAAATTGTGTAAACATCGAAATTATTATTTTGATAAGGATGACAGCATTTTTATATAAAAGTGAAATGTTTTCGATAATGATTATATAACCTTTAAAAGGTAGAATTTGAAAATTTGAAGATTTTATAAGAAATTTGATTTGTAAAAAATGATTTACAACTAAAGGGTTCTGAATTTGAGATTGGAGAGATTGAACTCCGGTATTTTCAAAATTGGTTTTAAGGTTTTGAAATATATGATAATATGATTAGAAAGTATTTTCCAGATAAGAAATGTTTCAAATGACTTCAAATGAGTATCAATGATCTCAATGAAATTTCAAGGAAGTTTTAAGAAATAGAAGTCCAGAACCCACTTATGTCGTTGGAAAATAATTTCGGTGATGAGTGCACGCATCATCGACATTGATTTTCGAGTTTCAGAGTGGGGGAGAGGCTACTTTAGTAGCTTTGCTATGCGAGTGATTTTTTTTGTGAAACCAATTTTGATTTCAAAATTTCGAAGTATGATTTGATTTTCGAAAGATATATGTATATATATTTGAAATGATTTGAAGTAAGCCAGGTGTTCAGTCCTCAAGTTTCGAATTTGATTTAGTATAACTCTATTTATAAAAATTGATTTACTGATTTGTTGCTAATTTCCAACTCTTGGATTTGAAACTTGATTTCACCGACTATTTTGAAGGTTCGAACACTTCAAAATCAAGGTTTAATTTTCAAAGTTAAGAAATTTCGAGGAATATAAAATATTTGATAAAGTATATAAGTTTAGTTTTGTATGTTTAAAGTATGAAGAGTATGACTTAAATAAATTTGAAACTTTTGTTAAGTAAATAATGTGCAAAAGGTAAATTGGATCTTTTAAATTGAAAAAAATAGTTTAAAGGTTTTAAAGGGATAGTTATAAATTTGGAAACCATTTTTGGGTATAACTGATTTTGAAAAATATTTGGTTCTGAAAATAGATTGGAATTTAAAACCAGTATTTATATGATGATTTTAGAAAGGAATTTGTTTGACCTAAATTATGTTAATTTGGAAACTGGGATTATTTTCTAAACCTATTATTTTGGAAACTTTGAAATTGAGACATTTAATTTGAAAGTAAATTTGGTGAAATCATATATGATTTTGAAACTGAATTGATATTGAAATGATTTGAAATTGTGAACCTTGTATTATTAAGTACTGGATTTGGAAGTTATCGAACTTATATAAAATGGATTTGTATAAGTATGATGTTGATTTGAAACTACTGACTTGAAAGGTGCTCAATTCAGAAAGAGAAATCTTATATAATCGAAGTCTATATAAGTATGATTCGATATACTATTGATTTTGGAAAGTATTTCATTTGAAAATGAAATCCTATATAATGGAATTTATATAAGTATGATACTTGAAAGTGATTTGAAAATGTACTATATGATATATATATTTTCGAAGTAAAGATATGGGAAGTGCCTTCTGCTTGATATCCGCTCTGTGGCCACATTGTGGATTCATTCTATCGATATTATTCTCTCTGATTTTGGGTTTTCGGATGTGATACTCGAGTGTCACACCATGGCGATCTCCATGGTTTTTCTTTTGAGCGCGACTGCATAGCGCAATTCATTTGGCTGAGCTGGCCTAAGGGTACGGATTATTTCCCCGGGGATCTAGGCGTAATCATTGTGTATCATGTGACTATGTAGGTCGCATTAGTAGAGAAATCCCCCTGGCCGAGATAGCCTAGGGGTACGGATTGTTTCCTCGGGATACAGGCATAATCATTGTGTATCCTGCAGTCTACAAGTCATCATGGCGTAACTCGCAGGGCTGAGAAAGCTTATGGATATGGATAGTTTCCTAGGGGATCCAGGCGTAACCATTGTGTATCTGCGATCATGGTTAGACAAAGGTTTTGGTTTGGTTTTTTTGTTTGGATTGTACTTTCCATATCTGTTTTAAAAAAAATTTCAAGTATTTTCACTAGGTGTCAAAACAAGTCTACTAAGTACTTGGAGAATTTTAGCTTTGCGCCTGATCAACGCACTACCAGAGTCTACGGGAACAAGGATAAACTTGTTAAGACATCGAGTTATAAAAGTATTTTGATAAAGTATTATATAAAGGATATTTTGATCATTTATTTTACCTTTCCAAATAATTGAAATTTATATAGCTTTAAAATAATGGTTCATCCTTGTCTTTCAACCTATTTTCCTTTCTAGATATTCTTATCCACCTATTTTCCCTTCTAGCTATTCCTATTCTCCACTTTGTTAAACTTACCTATAACAACAGTTATCAGGTATAATTTTAATCTTCTTGTCATCTTTTCTTAATCTTGTTCCATTTTATTTTTTCTGTGTTTTCCTGTACCTCATTCCTTTTCGGGGACTAAAAGTTTTGAGTGGGGGAGAGTGTAACAACCCTTTATTTTGTGATTATTTTAATTGGATATGTTAATTATTTTAATTGAATTCCCTGATTTAAAAACTTTATTCTATTTATTAAAAGAATAAATTTTGCTATTTTAAATAAAAATTTTGATTTTGGATGAATTATAATTCCAAATCGGGATAAATGGAATATTTCCAAAAATGTGGATCTTGGTCAAAATGGTCAAACTTTGACTTTTAAATTTAAAATTTTAATATTTGAAAATTTTAATTTTATCTTTTATTATGAAAATAGATTTAATTTCAAAAATACTGCTTTTCGTTTCGTTGAAATTGGATTAATATTGAAAATTATACTTTTTACAATATTGTGTGTAAATTGTTTTATTTAACAAATTTGTTTATTTTAAATTTATATAAATAATATCTTTGTATGTAAAATCATGTTCTAATTTGTGTAACATGATATTTTATGCATATATTTTATGTAACAGCCTAAAATTTTAATAAATATTTTTATTCATTTTATTTTAAAAAACTTTGGTGTTTAATTATTTAAAAGCTTTAATTTTAGAATTTTCCTGAATTGGTTATAAATCATTTGCCCAATTTTATTTGATATAAACAATTTCTGGAATTTTAGATTTTGGGTTAAATGTTGACTCTAATTGAAACTTTAAAATTTATATTCTAACTTCCAATCTTTATTTAAGTTGTATATATTTACAACATTTATTCGTTTTTGTTTCATTTAATTTGGAATATACTTTGTAAATTAAGTAACATACAAAGATTGAAATAGCAATAAATTTATACATTTCTAGAACTGTTTTCTTATTTATTTATATATTGTTTATATAAACGGTATGTATTTATTGAATTACTTCTTTGGCATATATTTTATTGCATAGATGGGAAACAAATCAAATATGTTACCTGTTTTTAATTAAAGGCTTGCAAATGTTTGATTTATTGCCTCTTTATCTTTCTATCCATTAATTTCATACCATAACTCCTCCATATGTTGTCGTTTATTTCCTTGATCCTTAGCCATGTATTTTGTATATTACGCGAAAGAAAACATCTCTTTCTCATTCATCATACACGCCATTATCAGATCTGAAGAGAAAGGTAATGACTTCCTTCTCTTTTCTCCAATTTTCTTCTTTGTTTTGCCTTGTTTTTCACTTGATTTTGCTTGATCTTCACATATGGTTCTCGGCCTAACCCCTTCACCATCACCTCCACCGACAACCACCACTTCTTCCCCACCTAATCCATGGCCTAACCACCATACTCCTCTGACTTGAAAGTGCCATGGCCTCCCTTTGAACAAAAATTCACAAAAACTATGGAAAACTCCACAAAACCATGCTAACCGAGCCCTATATGCAACACCACCTTCATTGTTTGCCACGGCCACCTCCTTAGCCACCACGTCCATCAAGCACCACCTCTAAACACCATTACTAACCACTGACCTGACCTGTAGCAGCCTCCGGCTGAGCCTAAATATGCCTTTGACCGAGCCCAAGTTGAACCAAAACCCTTTTTAGTCCAAACCTGATTCTTTACCACCTGAAACATGTCATGGCTGAACCAATTTAGCCTAAAGGCTGAGCACATGTTAAGTCAAGAGGAAGCGAAACTTGTTTTGAAACTTGGTGATGTCTTTGTTTATCTCTATTTCAATTTGTTTCAATAATTTTGGTATTGTATTTATATTTACGTATGGTCTTTTTTTATTATTATATACAAGAAATACATCTTGGCGCACTTCGCACTTGAGTCAAATCGTGCTATCGTGCTTTCCGGATTCTCTTTTGTGTGTGTTGTTTGTGAACTCCAGCTTTAAAGAGGTGAGTAATTCACACATGACATATACGTCTATATAATTGTGAAGTGACACCAAGTGAATGTGTAGAAACTTTTATATTATGTTATACCTGCCTCTGATATCATTTATATGATGTTAAACCATGTTATTAACTTGTTACATCATTTGTTATATTCTATTCTGTTATATTGTTAATTTATTTCTGTTTCTCACACCGCAAGTTCCCTATAGAATAGAATCACTATGGGTTGAAATGATACATACACGAACGGACTTTAGAATTGGGAAAAATTATTACGGGCTAAAATGATAAGCTTGGGTGATTTTTATTTATTTGTATTTGACTTGGATTTGCGGGTTTGAATAATCAAAAACCCAAAATTTTTACTGATTACGGATTTTAAAAGATATTTTTCGTATCGCTTGATTTAGGTGTGAAATATTTTCCGGACCCGTGGTTGATTTCAAGACACGATTTCTTATAAATTTCATGTATTATAAATGAAAGAATAAAATAAATATGAAATTTCACTTATATTGGATTTATAATGGTTAAGCAGTGATTTTCTAAAAAGTTAAATGTTATAAGTTAATAGATGGTTTGAGTTGTAGTGTGAAAGTTTTTTTAACTTAATAATGGGAATTTAACTAAAAATGGAATTATAAGCTCGACTTGGTAATTAATATAATTGAGGTATGAATTGGATAAATTTAAAGTAAAAGAAAACATCAAGTTATTATAGAGTAAAGTAAGCAACTTATAGTGGATTTTGACTGTATGTAAAGGAATTATAATTAAAATTGGATGTTCATCTAATAAAGATGATAATTATTAAAATTATAGGTTAAATGGTATCCAAATAATGAAACTTGAAAAGTAAAATAAATTTGATAAGTTAAAGGTGAGAAAAATTGAATTGGTTTAAAATGTTAAATAAATGGATAGTTAAATGGAAATTTGGAATATAACTTAATTTTGAAATTTGTGATTTGTTTTAAATTCGAATTTTAAGTAAACTAAATAAAATGAAAATTAAGTTTTAATTTATGAAATGGTAGTATAAAAATTTAAGTATTAAGTAAATTGTTAAAATGCAAAGAATAGGAAAATGGTACACTTGAATGCAATAAGTGAATTATTGAAATTTGATATTTATTTGTGAAATTTACTTTATAAAAATCATAAGTTCAAGGTTATTTAAATGATCATTTAAAGTGGAAAATATGAAATTTTATAAATTAAAAATGGTTTAATATGAAGTTTATTTGTAGGGCTGAAATTTCAATGTTTTATTGTTTTTTTTTTTGAATAAATGAACTCTGAAATGTCTAAAATTTTGGGAATTGAATATTTGATTTGAAAAGTACAATAACTTCACTTTTAATGGTTTAAATGAATTATTTTTTTATTATAATATAAACCATTTTGGAAATGTAATTTGGAATGGTATTTAAAATAGTAAATGAATGATACACTTGAATTTAAAAGGTATTTAAATTTGAATTCAAATAATGAGTTGATAATGAGATTTTGAAATAATATTATAGTTTCATGTTTTGAAATGGTTTGGAAATGATTTGATCCTTATTTTGATTAAGATTTGCATTTGGAATGATATTCTGTTTTTGAAGTATAAAATACTATTTTGAAATTTATAACCACGGGTACACTTCTTTATGTGCAAAGTGATTTCCTTGTGATTGTTTGATACACACCTTCAATTTGATAGTGTGATTTGAGATGAGCAATTACTGCACCTCTGCGCTATCCTAGTCATAATCACACTGTTATTTGTATTGTTTACTTTAATATGGATATTTCTAGGATAGTGTTTATTACAACTTAATTGATGGTTTGACTGATCCTTAAAGGATGGGCAATCCCAAGCATCCTTTAAGTTTCTGTGCATTGTTAATACAGTTCACTTGAGTTGGTTTACATTATATAAGTATGTATGTCCTAACTCGAGTGTTTTGTGTTTTACTTTACTCTCGGGTTAGCCTGAGAATCACAGTTTTGGATTCATCTTCTAGAGCTAGAGAATTGTTGGAGCTTATTTGACTATCTATTTGTCCACTTCTTCTAGTTATCTCCTGTTCGGTATTGCTTCTGTATTAGTGAGTCATGTATCCGGACTTCTATTGTATCCATTTTTAAACTACGATATTTTGTATATGATTTGAGAGTATGTATATAGTAGCTTCATGAACTACTATGGTATTTTATTTCCGCTTCGAGTAATTCTGATATTTCTGTATCTGTGATTCTATGAATGATTTTATTTGCTTCAAATTTCTTAAGAATCCTCTGTTTTGAATTATTTAAGTCTGACATGTATGGATTATTGTCGATTAGAATGGTCCAAAATAGAGGGTAGTTACATGGTGACCAAGATTCCAAGCCATGATATTCAAGAAAGAAAATATATGGATTGAAAACATCAGAGAACATCAACAACATTCAAGTTAAATCGAATGGCCAAGCTTAAGTAACTGACAAATTCAAACCAGCTGTATACGAATGAAGAAATAGGAACTCGAACTCTATATAAACCATAACATCATCGGCCGTAAAAGATTATTCGAGTTCGAGCAAAGCAGATACCAAAAATCAAATCAACAACTAGAATCTGATCGAGTTCGAGCAAGCTAAACATGAAAGCAGAAAAGCATAAATCACATACTTGATTGTTCGAATCAAACTTGATCAAAGAAGCTGCCGAAAGTAAGCTACGAAGAGACGGTCGATCGACAGAGCAAAGAAAGTAAAATCGCAATTCGATCGATCAATTTGAAGTCGGCAGTACAAAAGCCCTAATTTCAGAACAAATGAGGAAAGAAAATTGAAGCAGCCATTAACACAAAAGGGAGCCGGCCCAATAATAAGAAGAAAAGGGATTTAATTTTTTACTTTGGGCCGGCTTATTTATTTGAGCTTCAATATTTAAATTAGGGTTTTGTCTAAATTGTTTTTAATTGGTTTGTATTTTTCCTTTTTAAACGATTTTATTTTCTAGTCGTGTGACTCGGGGACGAACTACGATGATATAGTTCGAGAATTCATAACTTGGTGGATGGGTTATGGTAGGGTTTTGAGCGTAGAGTTAGGTTAGCCGATAGCGGGTGTCGCGATTTTATGTGTGTAAACGTCTGCTACTTAATTTTTAGTAGAAACTTTAGGGGCGGCACGTAGGCAGGGTTTTGCCGAAGCTGGGTAAATTTGTGTGTTCTATTTTGTGGTTTTATTATTCTGCTATTATCTGTGCTGCTATTATTCTGTTGTGATCAGTGCTGCGATTATTTTATAAACTTCTGCATTAAATTTTTATAATTAATAGTATCACCCTATTCACCCCCCTCTAGGGTGAAATCGATTCTACACTTCCACCTTCCTAAATAGTGTACTAGGAGTGAAAGTTGTTTCAAAATTCTCCAATATTGCTTTCGCGTTCCTCTGAAAACTTTCGACTCCTTCGAAGGGATCAAGGATAGCTATCACATTGTTTTGATGTAAGCGGAAGCATCCCCAAATTCATCATCTCCTTCAAAACCTCCCTTGGTCCCCTTTGGTCTGGTGTTAACCATGATGAGTAATTATTTGAGTGGGTAAGGAGTGGTTTCATATGATTTCGAAAGGATTAGTAGGTGACGACCGGATCATTCTGAAAGGTCACTTGGCTTCGTGTGGAGTCTTCTTTATGCCTATGGAAGGTTCCATCCATTTCAAAAGGCTAATTCTTGTTTTCGAAAGGTGAATATTGGTAAAATGTCTTTAACTGGAAGATTAACAACAACGAAACCAACAATTTCGAAGGGCTTGGCTCTTGTGTGTGAGCCTGTTGTCTAATACATTCGAAAGATGTTTCGAACGCATGCTAGGACCTCTCATACATGTGGATTTAACTGTGTCGAAAGGTCTTGTTGAATTGGAAGGGTGGCTTTCTCTTCTACTCTTTCGAAAGCTCTTCTTTCACTTGACGCTTGTAGGTACGCTAGGCGCTTGTGACTCCATCCTAACCTCTTCGAAAGTTATCCCAATGCCTTCGAAACACTGTTTTTGTATCATGGTAAAACCCTTGTCTTCAATTCTTGTGGAGCTTAACAATTTTTATGAGCCTTCTTTTATTCCTTTATTCCTATGTGAATTTTATGGTTAATAGCAACAAGATCAAACGATTAGTTAGTAACTTCTTCATATACACTCCTTCAACTTTTCCCAAATACCCCTAGCGGTAGCCCCACCACTAATTTCGGCGACAACATTCTCTCCCATAGCAAGTTGAAGTGTAGTGAATGCCCACTCTTCCATTTCCTCTCTCTCAACATCCGAGATGTCCACCGGCAACAAATGTATATCAAACACTATCGGATGCACTCGATTCCGCCTAAGAACCGCTTTCATCTTCCATTTCCACTTTTTAAAATCATTGTTGTCATTCCACTTGTCTATAACCAATTACGATCCCGAAGCCGCATCCAATCCACGTACATACGAAGCTACAGCACTTGGACTAACCATTGAGGGATTACTTGAGCTAATATCCGATTCTGTCATTTCCACAACCACCTACCAACACCAAATCCTTGATACCAAATGTTGTGGGAATTCTAACTCGAGACCACTCAAATCAAAACCCCAAAACACAGTGGAAAATGAGACTGTGGTAAGAAGTGCAAAAAACGACCAATCAATATCTCAATCCAATCCAAACCATTTACAATCACCAAATAAGCCCTAAGAACAAAAGCAACAATGAAAAAATAAATTACAAACTGATTTATAATGGTTCCACCTAATGTCTTGTTAGTGTACATCCACTTTGAGAGAGACCCTTTATTAATATCAGTGAGAATTATAAGAGATTGATTACAATAATCAATATTCAAATAGGATTGATTCATGGAGAAGAGAATTGAAGAAAACTAGGTTTTCTTAAACCCTGGTTAATGGAGGATAAAACTCTTGATTAAACCCTTGTAGTGATCCTCTAAATTTGAAAATAGCTTCTATAGGGAAAGATCTGTCCTTGGAAAATTTCGAAATCCCCCTTGAAGCTTCACAAATCTAACAAAACTGCCCGAGCCGAAAATAGACTAAAGTCATCACAGGCGTATGTCACATTATGACAGAAATATGTGATAAGTTTTAGGAAAACATTCCCTAAAACCGAAGACATCCTTTTCAAGTCTCGTATTTAAAATCATGCTATCATAGACGTCGATCACTTTATGACAGACATTTGTCACTTGATGTTGATCGCAGCACTCCAACTTCTTCGCCATATCTTCCTTCTCTGAGCTACGATTTGCGATCCGTCTTCTCCATCACAAAGCTACTTCGACCACTTTAATTTTTCATATGGTGTTGTCAAAATCCAACACTTTTGTCTACACTTGGCGGCCAGATATCACCCCAAAGCACGTATCTTCGAGGTTGGCGGATTTATTAAACCTACAATTTCCTAAGTTTTTGACCACCAAATTATTCCTACATGTTTCGAACACCTTTATTAAATTAGATATTAATATCTTTCCTACCTCTGTTGTCATTCTACGGTGTTTTTCAAGCGTTATTAAGATAAAACGGTTTCTGATATTTCTTATCAAAACGACCGTAGGGATGTTTGTTTACTACCACTTGACCAAAACCAAATACTCTGAAGCCAAAAAAACATGCAAACAATCCAATGCATTTTTATCCCATTTTCTCGCTCCCCCATTCCCTCCTATTTTCTGGCCATTTTTTTGTTCCTCCTCCTCGATTCTCATTATTCAAATTCTGTATATGACCATTTCCCCATAATTCCCATTTTCTCTCCTCTTTTTCTCAGATCTAGTCTATAAACCTAAATTTAGATACCCGATTTTACCTCCACCAGTGGAACGCAGATCCCCAATTTCTTAACTTTTGGATGCTTATACATGTTGTACGGTCTCTCATTTTCCTCTCCTTGATTTGCTATTAATGAATTCACTCTTGTTCAATTTAATTTTAGATTCAATTGAGAATCCCATATCTGTTTGTAGTATATACTGCAAAAAAGTAGGCATAAGCATGAAGTGATTTAAGCATGCATAAGTTTGAGGAGAAATAAAACCTATCAATTTCGTGAGCGTGCACATTTACGTGAAGAGTATGCAATTTCAGACACTTTTTAATAGATAGCTGCATATATCTACAATATGAAAAATATTGATTTCTAAATAAATTGCATGTAACTTATTGTTTAATTAAAACAAAGATGCAGTTTAAGATGTAATGATCGATCTCAATTTTTCTGTTATAGATGAAATGAAGTTCAGCTTAGCTCTACTCTTGTTAGTCGAAAAAACCTTCACTTTATTGTTTAAGCTTTATCTGGTTTGATGAGTAGCGGGATTTGATTGCATTACTTTATGTTTATGTCTAAATCGTTTCTTATGCAAAGCCAACAGACATTTACTTTGAAAGAATAATGTATTGAGATATATGCTACTGGAAAAGGTTGAAGTGGTATATGATTTACAGCCAACAAACACATATGCTTTATGGTCTTCATTTTCTTAATGAATGTTACTGCAAAACACATATTAGAAATAGTACAAAGCAGCAGTTAGAACATTTTGGAATTATTTTGCAGCTGCTATTTATGTAATTTGGATTGTAATATATATCAACATAAAACGTATTTCTGCAGATATATGGTAAAATTTTCTGGGACAATCAACTTATAGTGGTGGACTACGAGAATATGTAAGCAACAAGGGAAGATCAGCTCTATCAGTTAAGGTCCATAATAAAGTGTGTCAATTATGAAACGGCTGGTCAGATATCACTTTCAAATATATTATAGTGTTTTTGATTGGTCCGAAAAGTCAAGGTGAGAACCTCATTTTTCAAATCATATATAATGTAGTTCAATGCTACCATGTTTTATTATTATTTCACCAAGTGTTTGTGCATTCTAGCTGAAAAATACTACATAAGGTAAACTATTATAAAGATTGTATAACTTACTTTATCTGTACATAAGGTGCTTCTGAGATACGGTTTCTAGTCAGAAGTTAAACTATGATGAAGATCTTCCCACATTATGGTAAGTTGCCTTTGCTATACTCATATTTTATGTGAAAGTGTGAAAGGCTATAATGTTTCAAAACAGTCAGCTTATCCATTACTATATGCAAATTTAGCACTGTATTTTATTGTTAACATACTATAAATTTTAGTTTATGGTATGTAGCTTTCTAGAATTAACCAAAAAGCAATCTGTTGTTGCAATATGTTTTTTACACATATTTTTGTCCTATTTCTAGGTATTTACAACTTTCATGATTAATGTAAGAAGTGTGTGCAGATAGTCTGCATTGGAGATCATCTTTCTTTCTTATAATATATTAAGCTGTTTCACTGGTCGTTTTCGTTTTTTAGCTAAGTTCAGCATTTGGGAGAAATATTTTGCATAATTGTACATGAAGGAGAGACCTTGGCTGATATAAAACCTCGGATCCAAATGAAATTGCGGATTTCAAACGACGACTGTTCTAAGGTACTGTCAACCCGCCTTTAGTCAAGGCCATGAACATGCGGATTCAACCCAACCAACTTCACGATTATCGAGGCTGGAATAGGATGGGTTCGGTTTAAAAGAATGAAGTTCACTTGGATATGTCGTTTGGTCAAGAAATGGGGGGTTGCACGGCTCGGTCTGGAAGATTCACCTCACTCGACATACCTCACCTCGCTCGGCGTACCTCACCTTCATCGGTGCACCTCCCCTCGCTCGGCGCACCTTCCCCTGTTCGGCACAGTAGGGTTCGGCTATGGCCTTAGTGGGCCAAAACTACTCAGGAGGCCCACCAACCTGGTTTTCCCTATAAATACAACATGTAGGTCTCCAGATAGGGGATCTTTTTCTCTCCTCTCTCTAACTTTCTATTTTCTAAGGCTAAAAGTTACTCTATCAGTTTGTAACTGTAATTGATTCGAACATCAATAAAAAGGAAACTTATGGAGTGGACGTAGGCCGGAGTTAGCCGAACCACTATAAAATATGTGTTCTTTACTGCTTTCATTTTAATTTCAATTGTTCTTCATATTATTATTCTCTACATATATTCTATCTGTTATCTGTGACCGTTAGTTGGTGCTTTCATTTACATTTAGGTGTTAGTGACCAATTTTGATGATAACATTCTGGTGCTTTCACTGAGAACGCTAACACTCGGGAATTTTGGAGCTTGGATTTTGAATTGAAAAACTTAGGAACTCGGATTTCGAAAAGCAATGGGTAGACCACCAACAAGGAAGAAAGCGACGGAAAGGAGCAATTAGAGGGGAAGTCAAGAGGCTTCCTTTGGTGCTGGAGTAGGTCAAGAATCCATCTACATCACTAGAGATGAGATGGAAGCGATGTTGAAAAGACAAGAGGAAATGATACAGGATCTTCTTAGACAATTTGCACAAATAGGAAATGCAGGACCTCAGATCCGTAGAGCTGGCTCAAAAGCGCTCAATCAGCAAGCAGAGGGAATGGCTCAGCAGGGTGCAGCCCCCAATCAGCAAACGACTAACAATCTAGATGGACCTAGACTGGGGGGGCACACCACCAGGAAATGCTGGACCAATGCATGGAGGGATACCAGATGACGCGGTGCAACCCAACACCAATAGAGTGCAGGTGTATGAGATGAGGAGTATGTGTCTGAATTTCCTCATGAACTCGAGGGGCAGATCGGAGGCAACGGACAAGGATTACAGCTTGACGATAACGACAGACTAGCGGCGATGGTTAGACGAGCTATGAGAGGTGGATTGATAAAAAAATACTTGGAGGATGTGAATAGGAGTCCCTTTACTCCTACTATCAGGCGAGCTAGGAATCCACCGGATTTTAAGCTGCCATCGTTGGAGATGAATAGTGGAAGGATGGATCCTACAGTTCATCTAACAAAATATATTAGGCATATGGAAGTGTTGGGGGCATCAGAGGAAGTCATGGCCCTATACTTCACATTATATCTGACAGACATAGAAGTACTATGGTTTAGACAATTGGAGAGCAGTTCCATTGGAACATGGATCGAGTTGACTGTGAAGTTTATGAGGTAGTTCAGAGTTCACATTTCGAGACCTAAAAATGTGATGAGTTTGGCAGCGCTAAAGCAGAGGACCGGGGAATCTTTGAGAAGCTTTCTGACGCGATTCAATGCAGCGGCAGCATCAGTGGATCGACTAGATCCGTCCATGGTCTTCATAGCAGCTGTACCTGGCATAGTTAATGGAACAGAGTTCAAAAATTCACTGACAAGGGATCCACCTATGGATCTAGTGGAGTTTTATCATGAAGTCGAAGGATTTATACAGTTAGAAGAAGCAAATGCTGAGAGAGAGGTAGGAGAAGGAGATGATGTTTATGCAGTCAAGGGTGAAAATCTTTCTAAAAAAGATTCAGGAACTGATAAAGGGAAGCGGAAGGCCAGGGATAACGATGATGGACCAATGCGGCCACGAAAGGAACCGAGGTTCACCTCTTATTTGGAGATGAACGAGACTTTGGAACGAATTTATCAAGACACTAGGGGGAAGATTCCATATCGAAGGCCAATGAGAAGGGATCCAACCAGCAATGAAAGAAGATCGGACAAGTATTGTTTGTTCCATGAACTGAACGGTCATAGCACAAATGATTGTAGGCATTTGAAAGATGAAGTTGAGGGGCATATCCGGAATGGTCTGCCATCCTAATATGTGAGAAGGAGGGCCATGATGGTGGAATAAGAACAACCACCACTTGCACCTATTGGGACGGCTAAGGATCAAGGCATCAGCTTATTATCAGTGGATTGAAATAATGACGAATAAGTAGCAAACTCCACACCAACGCGATTAAGTTGTTTACACATGTACAGGACCGCGAACGATCCTCAGGCATGCTCTGATACGATTATAAGTCGCATCAATGTAGGTGTTTGCACTTCGACGTCCCTGTTTTTCTTTTATTTTCCATTTCTCATGTTTGGACTGGATTTAGTTTGACATTTCGTTGAAAGACTTATCTTGAACGAAAATCTGCTATTTGTGATTTCATGACGGCTAAGACACTTACACAAGTACGGGGTCGCGAACGGTCCTTAGACATGCTCTGAAATGGCGATAAACCACCACGGCAAACAGTTCAGAAACTCACTCGAACGTGAAATCTGACATTAATGATACTGAGTTCCCCTCAGGCACTCACAACTCGCCTCGAACCGCACCCGACCGCAAAGTATCACAACTCGCCTCGAACGGCACCCGACCGCGAACAGTCACAACTCGCCTCGAACGGCACCAGATCGCGAACGATCACAATTCGCCTCGAACGACACCCGATCATGAACGGTTACAATTCGCCTTTAACGGCACCCGATCGTGAACGATCAATAATCGCCTCGAATGGCACCCGACCGCGAACGGTCCCAACTCGCCTTGAACGGCACCCGATCGTGAAGGATCACAAATCGCCTCGAACGGCACCCGATCGCGAATGATCACCATTCAACGCGAACGGCACCCAACCTCGAACGGTCACATACTACCCCAAATAACATACAGTCGCGAACGATCATCATTCGCAGTCAGATAAGACTATCAATTTCTTTGTAGCTCATTAACAGGATACGAACATCCAGCTTATTGAGCTACAAAACACACCTTCCAATAGCAAGGCATGTTTTGGGGGGCAAAGTGTTAACTCGCCTTTAGTCAAGGCCGTGAACAGGCGGATTCAACCCAAACAACTTCACGATTATCGAGGCTGGAATAGGATAGATTCGGTTTAAAAGAATGAAGTTCACTTGGATATGTCATTTGGTCAAGAAATGAGGGGTTGCACGGCTCGGTCTGAAAGATTCAACTTGCTCGGCATACCTCACCTCGCTCGGCGCACCTCACCTCGCTCGGCGCACCTCACCTCGATCGGCGCACCTCTCCTCGCTCGGTGCCCTCTCCTCGTTCGGCCCACCTCACCTCGTTCGGCGTACCTTCCCTCCTTCTGCGTACCAACTGCTCACGGTCAATCGGCGTAATGAAGTAGGGTTCGACTATGGCCTTGGTGGGCTCAAACTACTCAAGAGGCCCAACAACCTGGTTTTGCCTATAAATACAACATGTGGGTCTCTAGATGGGGGATCTTCTTCTCTCCTCTCTATAACTTTCCATTTTCTAAGGCTAAAGGTTACTCTATCAGTTTGTAAATGTAATTGATTCGAACATTGTGACGCCCCACCTCTATACCCACGCTAGCCAAGGACACTACGGTGTAATGCCGTCAACTAGCACGGAGAATAAGGCTATTAAGGAGCGACCATCTGTATAATTGCTTTGTGCGAGTACCGATATGCCAAATAAAATATAACTTGCATTCTTTTCAATAGGAAATCCAACATACCGACAAAAAATCAAAGCTACTACACAGTGGCTATAATGTCTTCGGAAATAAATATAGAAATAAACATAACACAAATCAGTCACAAATAATTCATATCACAAAGGCGGAAATAGATATGAATATATATAACACATAAAAGTGTTCATCAGAGTAGTGGTCTAAAAGATCCACAATGACACAAAAGAATAGCAACATGTGCTATACAAAAGAATAAGTACACAACTATGAGTCTATATCTCAAATGTATACAACCAAAAACTACTAATCTAAGTAGTTAGCCAAAAGTCAGAGTATTGAATCCCTGGGGAGAAGTCAAGCAGAAGCACCTGTAACATCTCGGTCTGACCCGAGTATTACTTAATAAGAAAATAATAAACGGATCAGTCTAGCTATAAATATCAGATGAAATGATATAGAATAAGAGATATGGTATAAACGTATAATAACCATAATGACATACGGCGATAAGTATGTAACTGAAAATCAACAAGAGATTAATCAATATCACAAGAATCTTGTCAATGATCAAAAGGGATGTCATACCCTATATTTTTATTCACAAAAAGTTAATGACACACAAATTCACCAATGCACAAAAATTGATATAACTTATCAAAGAAAATCACGAAAATTGGTGAAGCACAAATTCTAGAAATCATCAATAGAAATCCAGACATCACAAAAAGGGGGAAAGGCCTATCACAAACGGGAGCATAAAGCCCACCAACACGTGTATCACAAACGGAATGCTAATTCCATGGTTGCTAACCATCGCAAATTGAGCCGAAGCTCCACAAACGGCCCAAAGACCATGGGTTGCTACCCCACCAATTTGAGTCGAAACTCCATAAAACGGGGTTTAGTCTCCCTCGCAAACAAAGAGACATCGCACATTGCTAGTCTAAATCACAAAAATGATCGTCATGATCATCAAGACGTGTCAATTACACTAAGCTAGTAAATATATGAGTTTAGCTTCATGTCCCATAACCACTAGCTTAACTTAAATATTTACGAACAAACTGAAGATCTTCACTAGGAAATTGTCACAAAAAGGCTCAATCGAACAAGTCCAAGAATTAACCGACGAAGCAAACGCAAGCGTTTCATACCACTTGTTTTACTAAGCCTAATTAGATTTCTCACACGAGTGAGGTAAAGGTTTGTATATACTAATAGATTGGAAAACGGTTTTAATAAATGTGCTTTGTATTGAAATAGTGTTGAAATCGTTTTGATGAAAGAGTTTTGATATTTACTACTAGTATAGAAACCTTTATGTTTTTAAAGTGACAAATCACAAAAATGATTGTAAAACAATCGATCCCCGAAATTCACATCCGAAGACGTGAATAAAATCCAAAGAAATCGATATCAATCCATCAAAATGGATATTTCGAAAATTCCCAAAGAAAATGTCATCAAAGTCGATAATAAATGATAACAACAAAAGAGAAACAACACGAAACGATTAAAGTTGGAAATTCAACAAAATAGGCAAAATTGGCAAATAGGAGCAGGCCGTTCAACCGGACTCCCTGAGTCGGTTGACTGAACCAAAGATGGAAGTGCTCGGGTAGCAGGTAGGTCGGCCGGCTATAGAGCTCGGTCGGCCGGAGCCTGTAACCTGCATTTCCAAACCAGAAGCAGGAAGTGCTCGGGTAGCAGGTCGGTCGATCGGACCCTGAGCTCGGTCGACTGGAGCCTGTTGCCAGCACTCCCATGCCTATCTACTGAATGCCAATCCCTTTCGAATTGCAATCGGTCGAGCAATGGCACTAAGGATTTACGCCATCGACTACTCGACCATATACCTCTTCAATTCATCACCAAAAACATGATCAAAACATCAAAGTTATGATTTTTAAAGATTTGAACTCAAAATACCAAAAATTGGAATATTCACCAAATCAATCCAAACCAAAAGCAAATGCACATGAATAAGTGTTAGGAATTAATACCTAACAATCGAAGATAAATATAGGCATAGATGTGAGATAAAAATATCACCTTTTCACAAAAACAATGAAGAAGAAGCTTGAAAGAAAAGGGAGAATCAACCACTCTTCAACACAAGCCAAACGAGCTTGAATCTCAAAAAGAAAAACATTCCCAAAGTTAGGTTTAGGAATTTCTAAAATTGATAAAAGAATGAGTTGGAGAAGAAGAAGAGAGGCTTACCAAAATTTCTTCTATTAGTTTGGAGCTAGAGCTTGATTTGCAAAAGAAAACTAGGGCTTGAGTTTTAATTTCCCATTTCACTCTCCATTGATGTAAAAGCTTGAGTATAAGGAAAATAGAAAGGAAGTAAAATGAAGAGGAGAGGGTTGGGACTGAGTTAATAAGTGGGGTTAATGAGCTCAGCCCAAACCAAAGCCCTAAGTGAAAAAGTGGCAAAATTCCACTAACTCCAAACATATCAAAGTTTATACTTAAAAAGATCGCAAACGACGTTTTGAACTCAATGGAGGTAGTCCTGAGTCCTAATTCGACTGTATGCAAAAAGTAGTTTTCGGACTAAAATCCGACTGACGATGAATTATTTTAAATAAAATATTTAAATATTCAATCGTAAAATATGGGGGTTGTTACAGACTCCCCTCCTTAAATAAATTGCGTCCTCGCAATATTTAAGAAGAAAATATATAGTAACGACCATGTAAGCATATTAAACACAAAAGAAATTTGAAATAAAAAGAACGTTCACCTGAAAGAGCATGATAAAGTAAGTCCGGCTGTGTTCGCTCGATCAATTCTCTAGATTCCCAAGAACAATCCTTAGGATTTGAGGACCATTGAACTTTAACAAGCGGAATATTTTTATTTCGAAGTCGTTTGACTTCCGAATCAATAATACGAATAGGATGTTGCTCAAAAGTTAGATTAGGCGAAACATCAATTTCTTCCACAACACCGGGCTCAAGAATAGAATCGGAATCTCGAAGATATTTCCGTAATTGAGAAACGTGAAACACGTCATGAATAGCAGAAAACTGAGCCGGTAATAAGAGGCGATAAGCCACGGAACCAATACGTTCAGTAATGGAAAATGGACCAATATATCGAGGTGCTAATTTTCCTGATCGACTGAAACGTACAACACCCTTCATAGGTGAAACACGAATAAACACAAGATCTCCCACGGAAAATTCTAATTTCCTTCTTCGGTTATCGGCATAGGATTTCTGTCTACTTTGGGCTTCTTTCATCCTATGACGAATAAGATCAATCTTATCTGTGGAATCACGAATAAAATTTGGACCAAAAACCAGCTTCTCACCGGCCTCAAGCCAACAAGAAGGAGATCGGCATGGCCTTCCATAGAGTGCCTCGAGAGGTGCCATACCAATACTAGATTGGAAGCTATTATTATAGGAAAATTAAACAAGTGAAATATGATCTTCCCAACTTCCACCAAAATCAAGAACACATACACGAAGAAGATCTTCAAGAGTTTGATTCACACGCTCGGTTTGTCCATCGGACTGAGGATGATAAGTGTTTGTCGACGGAAATTCTATCGAGTTAGAAAACCGTCGAACGAATTTTGAAATAAAAATAACCGCAAGCGCACGGTGAACGAATGTAGCACGCGGCGAATAAGGGTCAATCCGCAGGGAATTAATGATTTAAATTTCCTACTCAATCAAATTATACCAAAGTCGAGAGTGTGTTTAATCTAGAAAATGAGAAAATGAACTAACTAACAAAAAGAAAAGAAATGTAAATATGAGAGTTAAATGACAATTTAGAGAATAAATTCACTCTCTAGATCATGTAGTTCAACACATGAAATCATGTTCTCTCTTTTATGGTCATTGGTATTTTAATTGATGTGTTTATCATAAGTGTGACATATATGAGCTATTGATTAGCCAACAACATAAGCCATCAAACTATAACACACCCCTTAAAACACTTACTAACTTTCATGAAACTTGACAAAGAAAATGAAAATGAAATCTATTTTAAGTATGGCCTATTAACTATTAATTAGAAATATAGACCATCAAATTTTAATTTCAAATCACTTTCTTATGCCATAATCATATATTGATGAAGAGGCATTTGTGTTAGTGATTGTTTAAGCATAGCCTATTTGGTGTCAACAATATAGACTATCAAATTCAAAGCAAAAACAACAAATAAAACCACTTCTATCATCATCATTAAGCACAAAAAGAGAGCATGAATTAACAAAATGTTGAAGCTACATTAATTAGAGAGCTTCATTACCCCTCAATTAAAGGGGTTTAGCCTTTCATATTTGTTATCATATGAACAAATGTAGCTAGCAACATGAAAGCAAAAAAGAAAGAAAAATGAAAGCAAATGAAAAGAAAACTATTCTACTTGCATAAAAGTAAATCTACACTACTAGCATGAAAGGAAATGAACATGTAAGTAAAAGGAAACACTAATTAACATTGCATAAAAAGAAAATTACATAAAATAAAAATGGCTAAGTAGTCGTGAAAAGAGAAAGAGAGCTTTCTTTTATTTTTGATCTAAACTAAACTAAAGAGAAGGAGTCTTAAGAGAGGGGCTAAGAGAGAGATGAAGAGGGTTACATGAAACATAAGGGGTATATATACAAGTTTTAAAACCCTAATTCACTTTTTGGGGAATGCCCAAAATGCCCCTTAGGAAGTGTGGAGGCCAAGTAATCATTAACATGTCTTAATACCCCATTAAGTGTACATGAAACCATTAACTCCATAAGCATGTGCATTGGCCTTTAATTTGTACATTAAAGTAGGTGGGTAGGTGGGGTCCTCCATGATCTTCACTTTGAATTATTTCCATCTTCATTCCTTTATATCCATTTTGTGCATGCATGTTTCTTCATGAACCCACTAATATGAGAAGCTAAATTCCTACAAAATATTATAGAAATTTCCAATTAAATTCTCTCAAATTAATATGTGCACACAAATGACCGTTTTACTCCTATATGAAGATGGATATGTGACAATTTAGAATTAATATGGATTTTGGTTAAAACAAGTTAAAATACCCAAGATGATCATTTTTAATTTAAATATAATAAATATGGTGGTAAAAATATGCACATTTACGTGCACATCAAATACCCCCACACTTATCTTTTTATTCGTCCTTGAATAAAGAAAAACTAAGATAAATCCGTTTTCGTAGGGAGCACGATTGCATTGAGCGTATGCAACAAGCCGTTAAACCTCTGGGTGTCCCCAGTAGGACGGGTGTTGTCTCGTGAGGGTTTTCAGCGGATACTACCCACAAAACCCAAGTGCGGGATGAAAATATTTACAAAATGCAAAATTTATTTACAAAGAGATGAATGTGAGTTTTTGAAATATTTACAAAATTAAGGATTTATTTTTAAATCGATACAAATAAGTTAAATATTGGTTTTGGTCATTATCTTGAAAATCTAAGTCATTTACTTGTCAAATTTCCAACAAAAATCAAGTTATCATAGCAAATAGACAATAGTTTAACTTGTTATTTCGGTTGATAACAAAGTGTAATTATAAAATGGATCCTTAATTGATTATCAAAGTTTATCAAAGTGGTATTTTCATTTCTTTTCAATAACAAATCAAATCAACTAAGTAAAAATAGTGCTAGGATTTCAATTGCTTGCTCTCTCATTATTTGCAAGGAAAATTACACACCTAGCTCAGGTAAACTGAGGCCAGATATACCACCCATGCACTGCCTTTCGGGCTTATGTGAGGGGAGTACAGAGCATGGCGAGTGCACACACTTTCGTGTATACACCTATCGACCGTAGGTGGTTTTTATTAAGTCTGTTTTTTTTTACATGTGTTTCATACATGCATAACCATGAGGACTTTTAAATGAGTATGAAAACACATAATCAAAGATTCTAAGTAATTCACCCATGCATAACCGTGGGGACTTTTAAATGAAAGTGAATACTTGGATGTTATGATTTTTTTATTTTTTTAAAAAGAGAGAGAGTTTTGCAAAAACATCTTAGCACCATTTAACTTAGAAGGCAAAAAAAAAATGTTATATCCTTTACTTTAAATCAACCACTTTTTTAAAACAAAGATTTTCAATTAGGATGTACTTCATAATTAACACGTATGAATCTTCCTATATACTAGTTAAACCATTATTATCTGTAATCAAACTTCATTTTTATTTTTGTTAAGACAAATAAATTTTTAATAATTTCAATTTAATAAACCAAAACCATATATTTATCTTAGTGTTTCTTTAAAATAAATCAAAAGAAAATTTGTTTTTGTGATTTTTTTTGAAATTTTAAAGCAAAAATAAACCATGAAAAAAAATTGAAGATGAGTCTTCCCCCCACACTTGATTTTGACTGTGTCCCTATAGTCAACCCAAGTGGAAGGAGAAAAATAAAATAAAAATCCAATATTTACATGAAAGATTATTATTTACAAGAGATGAGAAAGTATACAGTCAGAAAGTAAATGAAACGGTCTTCTAAAGACCGATTCATTTGTCTCGTCAAATGTGTGAGACACAGCTTAAGCACGAAAAACGAAATTGTAAAAGATTTTGAAGTTGATTGTCGACTAGCAAAAATGAATTTTATTTTACTAAAAAATGAATGAGTTGTTTTGTTTTCAATGATTTTTGGGGTTGATAAAACAATTGATTGAAATTCACATTCATTTTCACCAAATTGAAATTCAAGTTTATCATTGAAAATTTCTACCAAATTATCGATTTCAAAGTCAAAATGGTGATCGAAATCTTCCCCATCAAAATTTAATGACTCATTTTCGTAAATTCCATAAAACTCGTGTTTGTTAAATTCATCTTCCTTTGTTGAATTATCAACAACTTCATCGCATATATCCATTTCAAAATCCAAAGTTGTTGTATTCAAATTTTCAGAAAAAGGAAGATCGAAATTTAGATCGAGTTTCTCACCCTCAAAAGAATTGAAATCCAACTCAATTGCCGTGTTTTCAACAACTTCATTAAGATTGTTATTTTCAGTTTCAAAATTTGTTGTTTGAAAATCGTCAATTGTGGTAAAAGATGGATTGTCACTTGACTCATCACACGTTGGCATTTGATTTTGTTTATCACGTTGTTTCATATACGTTTCAAACAACGAATTCGTGTGATCATTGTAAATTTCATTCATTTGCTCAACAAAATCCAATTTATAGCTATTACCATGAGAATTTTTGATTTGGATTTGTTGAGAATAAAAAATTTCACTCGTATCGTAGTCAAATTTATTCCCATTGCCAAATTCGTTTGAAAAGTTGTTCCCATTTTCATGTTGAGTTTGAAATTCATTTTGGAGTTCGAAATTGAATTGGCATGGGTTACACTCAAAATCATTTGAATTTTGAAGTGAATTCAAATTTTGATTATTTTGAAAACCTTGATTCGAGTTATAGCACAAATATGAATTGCACAACTCATTTATCTCTTGATTTTGTTGTGTAGAGAGTTCAAGTAATGACGAAATGCTATTTTCAAGAGTTGAGGGTTGACCATTACTTTGGAAATTTTGTGGTTCAAAATTCGAATTGTCTAAACAAAAGTTGTTGTTAAAATATCCATACGAATTTGGAGTGAACTCATATGGATTATATTGATTTTCACAACTAAATTCAAGTGAGTAAGAAAAAGGAAACTCAGACATTTTCAAGAATTTTTATTGGTTTTTTTTTAATGAAGAAAAATATTTACAAGTAGAATTTATTTTTCAAAATGGAAAATTGATTTTTGTTTTGTTTTTGGATTTCAATTTTTTCTGTTTTTTAAAAGATTTTTTTTTGAATTTTGGTTTTTCTAATTTTTTTGGATTTTTGAAATTTCAAAGAAGAAGGATTTAAAAAAATTCAAAAGAAAAGGAATATTTACAATTTTTTTTAGTTTTGGATTTTGATTTTTTTTTGTTTTTTTTAAAAATATGCATGAACTAATGCAACTAAATGAATGCAAGAGTTAATTACAAATGATTTATCCTAAGTTAACCCAAAATTGTATATTTACGCATTGTCTTAGATAAACAAGATAGTTCTCGGCCAGGTAACAGACAGGATTTATCGGTGCACCACGAATCACCATAGCAATGCAGCCGAAGGTTTAAGCATCTTCAGAGGAACAACCACTATAATATTTACGAATCACCGTAATATTTATAAATGGTTATTACTCTGCTGTAGCCTAGACACCAAGAAATTAAATTGTTCAAAGAAGACAAATTGTCAATATACAATTAAGTGTTAATGAGGTCTAATTGTTGTTAATAACAAAATTCTAGAATAAAATGCAAAGCAGAAATTAAATGTGAATTAACAATGCAACTACGAATGGTTTTTTGTTTTTTGTTTTTGAATTTTTTTTTAAATGCAAATGCAAACAACCAACAATGCAAGACAAAAAAACAATATATACAACAAGCAGGTAGGTTTTTTTTTGGCAAGCGAAGCGAAGCGATTATTTTTGGCAAGCAGCACCTTCTCCTAATCTGCTTTGGCAAACTGAAAATAAAACAAGAAATATATACGGTGTTTTTTTTTTGGGATATGTAAGAAGCAACTAAAAAAAGGGAAGATCAAAACAAATGAAATAGAAATTAATAAAACAAAACCAAAGATATTATTGAAAAGAAGTTAGAAACTTGTTTGTTTGTTTGTTTGTTTGTTTTTAAACTAGGGGGAACCAAAAAAAAATTTAAGCAAATTTTATTGATTGTCCCTTGAAACAAAGGAATTTTTTCTTCTTCTCTCAAGCGGTCCTCTAACCTGGAAGATACATACACAACTTCAAACAACTCAAACTCAAACACAATGTAGTTATCCCCACTGAAACAACTCTAACTCAACACACAATCACACAAACTCAGGCCCACGAAGCAAGCCCACAAACAAACCCTTGTATATGTTAAAAATAAAATCACACTTATTTATCCCCACAGTCCGACTCTTCTCTGAAACCAAAGACGACGAGTAAATATTGTTTTTTAATTTTCGGTCAACATCAAACAAACCCAAAATCGATCGAATCAAACCTAAAATCACGATCAAATTCAAAATCTAGGCTCGAATTTAAGCTCGGTTCCTATTTGATTGCTGAGAGGGTCGTGAGTTGGAGGAGGAAATCGGGTTTTTGATAGGTGATTGAGTGACTTAAGGGGGTTTGCGAGATCGAAGGGGTGTTCGAGGCAATTGAAGTTCAATACGATGATGTTCTGCGATTGGTAAAGGAGTTCGGGGGTAGCGATGATTGAGCTTCGACTTGGGTTGTTCGAATTCCAGCAGGTGATGGGTTGTTTGCGTAAAAAACTTGTTGATAGCAGTTGACTTGGTCAGGGTTGACTGATGGTGTGTAGTGATACAGTGGTGGTTGGAAGAAAGTATGAGTTTTGGTCAGATTTTGATGCTTGAAAGTTGGTGGCTGCTGAGTTGAGTTCGGTTCAGGCGATGGAGGGAGTTTGAAGCAATGAAGTGGGGATGCAGTGTTAATGACTGGAATGACAGTCAGTATTAATGGTTGATGGCAAAAATGTAAGGGATGTAGGCACGTTGATGATTTGTTTGGACAGAAATTAAAGGAGGAGCGGTGATGTATATACAGGGGAATGAATTAATTGGCGATTGTAAGTGCTTGAAGTGGTGGAACAGTGGGTATGGTGATTGAGAAGGGGGTTTGTAGAGATGAATTGCAGTGTAGTATGGTTTGAGAAGAGTGGGGTCTAAATAATGTAAATGAAGTGACAGAGGGTGGTCTGAGTGATAGTCTCTGGTTTGAAGGGGTTGTGGGTTTTGGTGTGTTAACAGCAGTTGCTTCGGGAGTGATTTGACAGATGAGTGGTTGGAGGAGATGGTTTTAAACGGAGGTTAGTGGGAGTTACTAGGTTGCTGTAGAGTGTTGACAGGGGGTGGGTGCAGAATTTGTTATGAAGGCAGGGTGGAATAAAGCAGTAGTAAGGTGATATGAGTTGTTTGAATGGAGATGGTTGGTGTTGAATGTGAATGTGGCCGAGATTATGGTTGTTGAAAATGGTAGAGAAGTTTGTGGTGCACTGGTATGTGGAGGCTTCGATGATATGTGGTGATGAGTTTAGGTAGTTGTGATGTTGATGTTGGCAACTGTTTTGATCGGGAAGGTGGTAGAATGAGGATTGGTTGAAGGTCACTGGTTTGAAGTGATTTGAGGATGGTGCCGGGTTTGGTTGGGGTTGCAGGTTGATGGGAATGTTTGACAGTGATCTGTCGTTGCAGCAAGTCAGTGTTATGTTATTGGTGATGTGATGGGGTGTCTGGGTGTCAGAGGAGACTATGAAGATGTTGTGGTGTGTTGATGTATGGGAAGTATGGTGAAATCGGTGGTTTGTTTGTTTGACAGGGAATTGCAGTTTATTAGCAGCAGCAAACAGAAATCAGAGAACAAGAAATGCAAGCAGAAACAGAGCAATGTAGTAGTGTTTTTTTTTCTTTTTTTTTTGTTGTGAAAGGAAAAAAAATTGTAAATGGAAAATGAAGTGGAATAAAATTGAAGATGAATGCAATGTTTTTTTTTTCCGAATATGATATGCAATGCAAATGGAAAATAAAATAGAAAACAAGCACACAACACAATGTCACCAAAAATCACAAAACACACAATATTTTTTTTTTTTTGTAAAAAAAAAAAATACAAACACACACAAAAATCAAAGAAAACTAATTCGAAGAATAGAGAATTAAAATCAAAACAATTCCCCGGCAACGGCGCCAAAAACTTGTTCATCGACGGAAATTCTATCGAGTTAGAAAACCGTCGAACAAATTTTGAAATAAAAATAACCGCAAGCGCACGGTGAACGAATGTAGCACGCGGCGAATACGGGTCGATCCGCAGGGAATTGATGATTTAAATTTCCTACTCAATCAAATTATACCAAAGTCGAGAGTGTGTTTAAGCTAGAAAATGAGAAAATGAACTAACTAACAAAAAGAAAAGAAATGTAAATATGAGAGTTAAATGACAATTTAGAGAATAAATTCACTCTCTAGATCATGTAGTTCAACACATGAAATCATGATCTCTCTTTTATGGTCATTAGTGTTTTAATTGATGTGTTTATCATAAGTATGACATATTTGAGCTATTGATTAGCCAACAACATAAGCCATCAAACTATAACACACCCCTTAAAACACTTACTAAATTTCATGAAACTTGACAAAGAAAATGAAAATGAAATCTATTTTAAGTATGGCCTATTAACTATTGATTAGAAACATAGACCATCAAATTTTAATTTCAAATCACTTTCTTATGCCATAATCATATATTGATGAAGAGGCATTTGTGTTAGTGATTGTTTAAGCATAGCCTATTTGGTGTCAACAATATACACTATCAAATTCAAAGCAAAACAACAAATAAAACCACTTTTATCATCATCATTAAGCACAAAAAGAGAGCATGAATTAACAAAATGTTGAAGCTACATTAATTAGAGAGCTTCATTACCCCTAAATTGAAGGCGTTTAGCCTCTCATATTTGTTATCATATAAAGAAATGTAGCTAGCAACATGGAAGCAAAAAAGAAAGAAAAATGAAAGCAAATGAAAAAAAACTATTCTACTTGCATAAAAGTAAATCTACACTACTAGCATGAAAGAAAATGAACATATAAGTAAAAGGAAACACTAATTAACATTGCATAAAAAGAAAATTACATAAAATAAAAATGGCTAAGTAGCCATGAAAAGAGAAAGAGAACTTTCTTTTATTTTTGATCTAAACTAAACTAAAGAGAAAGAGGCCTAAGAGAGGGGCTAAGAGAGAGATGAAGAGGGTTACATGAAACATAAGGGGTATATATACAAGTTTTAAAACCCTAATTCACTTTTTGGGGAATGCCCAAAATGCCCCTTAGGAAGTGTGGATGCCAAGTAATCATTAACATGTCTTAATCCTCCATTAAGTGTACATGAAACCATTAACTCCATAAGCACGTGCATTAGCCTTTAATTTGTACATTAAAGTAGGTGGGTAGGTGGGGTCCTCCATGATCGTCACTTTGAATTATTTCCATCTTCATTCCTTTATATCCATTTTGTGCATGCATGTTTCTTCATGAACCCACTAATATGAGAAGCTAATCCTACAAAATATTATAGAAATTTCCAATTAAATTCTCTCAAATTAATATATGCACACAAATGACCGTTTACCCCTATATGAAGATGGATATGTGACAATTTGGAATTAATATGGATTTTGGTTAAAACAAGTTAAAATACCCAATATGATCATTTATTTAATTTAAATAGAATAAATATGGTGTTAAAAATATGCACATTTACGTGCACATCAATAAGCGGTGCTAAAATTAAGCTTCGTTCCCAAAGCTTTTTGAAGACTCTTTCAAAATCCACTAGTAAACAAGGGATCACGATCGCTAACAATAGAAGTAGGAACTCCATGTAATTTAACAATTTCTTTGATAAAAAGTTTGGCCAAGAGCGAAACGGTTTGATTGGACCGAACAGGAATAAAATGGGCGGATTTAGTAAGTCTATCAACTATAACCCATAAGCTATCATGACCCGAACGAGAACGGGGAAGGCCATCTATAAAATCCATGGAAATTTGATCCCACTTCCAAATTGGAATTTCTAAAGGTTGCAATAAACCACCGGGCCTTTGGTGTTCGGCCTTGACAAGTTGGCAAGTCAAGCAACGCTTAACAAAGTTAGCAATATCAGATTTCATTCCCTCCCAATAATAAAGTCGCTTCATATCCGCGTACATTTTACTACTACCGGGACGAATGGTAAATTTGGAACGATGAGAATCTTCTAAAATGTCTTTACGAAGATCACTAATATTTGGCACGACAAGTCTGCCAAATTTTCGAATGCCGCCACGAGAATCAATATCAAAGTTTTTCATACTTTCAATATCAATTTTATCCCTAAAATTTTGGCCAAGAAGAGCCAATTTGGGATCTAGCTTTTGAGCTTCAAGAATGCGGTCTAAAAGAGAAGGATGAGCCTCAAAGCTACATAAAACAAGGGATGAACATAGATCGGAAACACGATCTCGAATCTCACAAGTGGATAAAATTCCGAGATCATTCCATTCGGATATCATCATAGAAACAACCGCTTGTTGCTTGCGACTAATTGCATCGGCAACTCGATTTCCGTTTCCGGGAGTATAAAGAATATCAAGATCATAAGATGGAAGAAATTCGAGCCAACGCTGTTAACGCAAATTAAGTTCCTTTTGAGAAAACAAATATTTCAAAGATTTATGATCGGTATAGAGAATAAACTTTTCCCCCAAAAGATAGTGGCGCCAAATTCGGAGGGCAAAAACGATAGCCGCGAGTTCTAAATCATGAGTGGCGTATCTAGTCTCAGCTGGCTTCAATTTCCTAGAAGCATAAGCAATAACACGTTCCTTTTGCATAAGAATGGCACCCAAACCAACACAACTTGCGTCGGTATAAACAATAAAATCTTGATTTCCTTCGGGAATAACAAGAATAGGAGCGTCGGAAAGGAGTTCTTTTAATTTCTGAAAAGAAGTTTCACATTTGCCCGACCAAATGTATTTGATACCTTTCTTAGTAAAGCCGGTAAGAGGTACGACTTTAGAAAAGTTTTTGATAAAACGACGGTAATAACCCGCCAATCCAAGGATCCACTTTTGAATCGCTTGTGAAATTTCAGTTACATCTTCCAATTTTGAATCGCTTCAATCTTTGAAGGATCCACTGATATTCCGGATTCGGAAATAATATGGCCGAGAAACTTCACACGAGATTGCCAAAAGTGGCATTTAGAAAAAATTTCTTTTAATTGATTACTCCTAAGAGTTTCCAATACAACCCGAAGATGCATTTCATGCTCCTCCTCGGTTTTTGAATACACAAGAATATCATCAAAAAAAGATGAGAACTAATCGATCGAGAAAATCTTTGAAAACTTGATTCATAAGGTCAACGAAATAAGCCGGAGCATTCGTTAAACCAAATGGCATAACAAGCCATTCATAAGATCCATATCGAGTACGGAACGATGTCAAAGGAATGCTATCCTCTGCAATACGAAACTGATGAAAACCGATTGCCAAGTCCAATTGTGAAAAGACTCTAGCACCACAAAGTTGATCGAATAGGTCATCAATCCGAGGTAAAGGATATTTATTTTTGATAGTAAGATCATTAAGCTTGCGGTAGTCAACGCAAAGCCTAAGTGTGCCATCGGATTTCTTCACAGAAATAGTCGAAGCTCCCCAAGGCGAGGAACTAGAGCGAATAAATTGCTTCGTTTCCAAATCGGATAATCGTATGTGCATCTCCTCATTTTCTTTATTGGACAAACGATAAGGAGGACGAGTAATAGGTTGAGCTCCAGGGGTAAGATTAATTCTGAACTCAATTGCTCGCTTAGGTGGTAATCCTAAAACGGGCTCAAATATGTCGGAAAATTCATGAACAACGTGAATAAGAGAAATGATGTCTTCCTCATCATCATTATCATCATCACGAGGATTTAAAGAATATAAAGATGCAGAAAAAATGGAATCCGAATCTTTGAGAATAATAGAAATCTGCTTAACAGATTGAGGATGTCGAAGATGAATAGTCCGCTCAGGACATAGGATATGAGCTTCATAACGGTTAAGCCAATCCATTCCCAAAATCATTCCAAAGCCTAAATAACGCATGATATGCAAATCGGCTTGGAAAGAAAAATCACACAAAATAATCTCGACGTCTTTACAAAGAAAACTAATCGTTGCGGATCCACCAACCAGATTCGCAATTATCAAAGAAGTCATTAAAGCAACAACACTTAAAGAAAAAGTATCAACAAGTTCCTTTGATATAAAAGAATGGGATGCACCCGTATCAAAAAGAACTCGAATAGGTTGATCACGAAATATAATAATGCCATCAAGGATAGAATGAGACATACCTTGATTACAAGATGTGTTGCTAGGGGCTTGAGCCACATTCAGCTTTCCCTCCCTCTTGCCCTGAAGCTTGGGGCATGAAGATATAACATGACCGGGACTTTTACAGTAGCGACAAGAGAGGGACTTTGGACACTTGTTCGCGTAATGGTCCTTCGAACCACAATTATAGCATTCCCCACGACCAAAGGAAGAAGTCTTTGCCACAGGGGTTGCTTGCTTCCCTTTCTTATTGTGATAAGGACCTTTGAATTTGTTAGGCCTTTTCTTGTTGTTGTTGAAGTTTGGTTTGACACCCACAATTTCAACATCTCTTTCTTTATCCGCCTCTTCAAGACGAAAAGCGATATCAATCAGTTGATCAAAAGAAACTTCTAATTTTAGAAGTAATGGCTTCTTGAGGCTCTTGTTCAAGCAATAAACAAATCTCTGATTTTTCTTCAATGGGGTGTTAATGTATTCAACCCCGTATTTGGAAAGAGATTCGAAAGATGCGAGATCGTCTGTCACAGAAGATTCACCTTGAACAAGGTCAATAAAACGGCGAGCCAAAGTCACCTGTTCTGCTTCTGGTATGAATTTTAACTCGAAGCGCTCTCGGAATTTCTCCCAAGTAAGATCCGCTTCAATAATTTCAGAAATCAAAAGCTCGTACCAGTCTAATGCCCTTTCTTGGAGCATACTAGAAGCCACCTGAACTCGGTGAAGATTAATAAGATTCATGCGAGAAAAGATTCGATCGCATGCACTTAGCCAAGCCTGAACTTCGATAATAGTTTCAGAACCTTTGAATGGCTTCCCACCCAAGTTGGTATAATCGTTGCACAAGCGTGCAAATCCAGACTTAGGGTAAGTAGGTTCCGAACTAGAACCGGTTGCTTGAGCATTCTTTACAAGATCAAGAAGTTGCTGGGGATACATAAAAAATCCATCTTGGGGAGTAGCACTAGATTGACCGGCGCTGGGACGGCCAGGTCTAACCATTTCTCTTCCTTTAGAAAGAAAGAAAGAAGAAGAAAAATATTATTCACCAAATGAATATCAAGCAATCTTGATAAATAAAACAAGGAATCATAAAAGAAAATAGGATAGAATGGTACAAAGACACGAATTAAATCCTAAGGCACGACTCCTAAGAAGGACTTAGGACAATGATTCTTGTTAAATTATTCTACATTGTTCCGAAGTTTGGCTTTGATACCAAGCTGTGACGCCCCACCTCTATACCCACGCTAGCCAAGGACACCATGATTATGCCGTCAACTAGCATGGAGAATATGATTGTTGAGGAGCGACCATCTGTATAATTGCTTTGTGCGAGTACCGATATGCCAAATAAAATATAACTTGCATTCTTTTCAAGAGGAAATCCGACATACCGACGCAAACTCAAAGCTACTACACAGTGGCTGTAATGTCTTCGGAAACAAATATAGAAATAAACATAACACAAATCAGTCACAGATAATTCATATCACAAAGACGGAAATAGATATGAATATATATAACACATAAAAGTGTTCATCAGAGTTGTGGTCTAAAAGATCCACGATGACACAAACGAATAGCAACATGTGCTATACAAAAGAATAAGTACACAATTATGAGTCTATATCTCAAATGTATACAACCAAAAACTATCAATCTAAGTAGTTAGCCAAAAGTCAGAGTATTGAATCCCTGGGGAGAAGTCAAGTAGAAGCACCTGTAACATCTCGGTCTGACCCGAGTATTATTTAATAAGAAAATAATAAACGGATCAGTCTAGCTATAAATATCTGATGAAATGATATAGATTAAGAGATATGGTATAAACGTATAATAACCATAATGACATATGGTGATAAGTATGTAACTGAAAATCAACAAGAGATTAATCAATATCACAAGAATCTTCCAAAGATCAAAAGGGATGTCATACCCTATATTTTTATTCACAAAAAGTTAATGACACACAAATTCACCAATGCACAAAAATTGATATAACTTATCAAAGAAAATCACGAAAATTGGTGAAGCACAAATTCTAGAAATCATCAATAGAAATCCAGACATCACAAAAAGGGGGAAAGGCCTATCACAAACGGGAGTATAAAGCCCACCAACACGTGTATCATAAACGGAACGCTAATTCCATGGTTGCTAACCATCACAAATTGAGCCGAAGCTCCACAAACGGCCCGAAGACCATGGGTTGCTACCCCACCAATTTGAGTTGAAACTCCATAAAACGGGGTTTAGTCTCCCTCGCAGACAAAGAGACATCACACATTGCTAGTCTAAATCACAAAAATGATCGTCATGATCATCAAGAAGTGTCAATTACACTAAGCTAGTAAATATATGAGTTTAGTTTCAAGTCCCATAACCACTAGCTTAACTTATATATTTACGAACAAACTGTAGATCTTCACTAGGAAATTGTCACAAAAAGGCTCAATCGAACAAGTCCAAGAATTAACCGACGAAGCAAACGCAAGTGTTTCATACCACTTGTTTTACTAACCCATTTAATTAGATTTTTCATACGAGTGAGGTAAAGGTTTGTATATACTAATAGATTGGAAAACGGTTTTAATAAATGAGCTTTGTATTGAAATAGTGTTGAAATCGTTTTGATGAAAGAATTTTGATATTTACTACTAGTATAGAAACCTTTATATTTTTAAAGTGACAAATCACAAAAATGATTGTAAAACAATCAATCACCGAAATTCACATCCGAAGACGTGAATAAAATCCAAAGAAATCGATATCAAATCCATCAAAATGGATATTTAAGAAAATGTCATCAAAGTCGATAATAAATTATAACAACAAAAGGGAAACAACACGAATCGATTAAAGTTGGAAATTCAACAAAATAGGTAATATAGGCAAAATTGGCAAATAGGAGCAGGTCGGTCAACCGGACTCTCTGAGTCGGTTGACTGAACCGAAGATGGAAGTGCTCGGGTAGCAGGTCGGTCGGCCGGAGCCTGTAACCTGCATTTCCAAACCAGAGGCAGGAAGTGCTCGGGTAGCAGGTCGGTCGACGGACCCTGAGATTGGTCGACCGGAGCCTGTTGCCAGCACTCCCATGCCTATCTAATGAATGCCAATCCCTTCCAAATTGCAATCGGTCGAGCAACGATACTAAGGATTTACGCCATCGACTACCCGGCCATATAGCTCTTCGATTCATCACCAAAAACATGATCAAAACATCAAAGTTATGATTTTTAAAGATTTGAACTCAAAATACCAAAAATTGGAATATTCACCAAATCAATCCAAACCAAAAGCATATGCACATGAATGAGTGTTAGGAATTTATACCTAACAATCGAAGATAAATATAGGCATAGATGTGAGATAAAAATCTCACATTTTCACAAAAACAATAAAGAAGAAGCTTGAAAGCAAAGGGAGAATCAACCACTCTTCAACACAACCCAAATGAGCTTGAATCTAAGCTCAAAAAGAAGAACATTCCCAAAGTTAGGTTTAGGAATTTCTGAAATTGATAAAAGAATGAGTTGGAGAATAAGAAGAGAGGCTTACCAAAGTTTCTTCTACTAATTTGGAGCTAGAGCTTGATTTGCAAAAGAAAACTAGGGCTTGAGTTTTAATTTCTCATTCCACTCTCCATTGATGTAAAAGCTTGAGTATAAGGAAAATAGAAAGGAAGTAAAATGAAGAGGAGAGGGTTGGGACTGAGTTAATAAGTGGGGTTTATGGGCTCAGCCCAAACCAAAGCCCTAAGTGAATAAGTGGCAAAATTCCACTAACTCCAAACATATCAAAGTTTATACTTAAAAAGATCGCAAACGGCGTTTTGAACTTAATGGAGGTAGTTCCGAGTCCTAATTCGACCGTATGCAAAAAGTAGCTTTTCGGACTAAAATCCGACTAACGATGAATTATTTTAAATAAAATATTTAAATATTTAATCGTAAAATATGCAGGTTGTTACAAACATTAATAAAAAGGAAACTTCTGTAGCGGACGTAGGCCGGAGTTAGCCGAACCACTACAAAATCTGTGTTCTTTACTACTTTTATTTTAATTTCGACTGTTCTTCATATTATTATTCTCTACATATATTCTATCTGTTATCTGTGACCGTTAGTTGGTGCTTTCATTTACATTTGGGTGTTAGTGGCCAATTTTGGCGCTAACAGGTACTGTTCTTACCTAAGTTATAGGGAACAATAGCACATTATTGTCTGCGAATAAGGTGATAATACACACTACTGCATTTCTGGCTATTATTACGATACTGTGAATTACTTCAATACTAACCTTTATTTCAGTTTTGTTCAGAAGTTCTAACAAGCTATTTACTTCTTTTCTTTCAGTGTGGCTTTGCTTATTTTTATAATGATCAACATGCTTATATTCAAAACTCATTTATTATGGCCCCCTTTTTTATGGTTCTACAAAGAACAATTTTTTTCCTATCTACACTCAGATATATTCAAACTAATTTGTATTACTGCAAAAATGCAGACTTGTGGTACTATAACAGCCACAATTTATCATCTTGGAGTGGAACATGAAGATACCACCATGGAGAAACATAACATAGAAGATCAGGTATTTGTAGTTCTCGTGATAGTTCAAAATTTCCTTTTGATTCCGATTTCGATAGATTATTATTAAGGGACCCAAGAAAACGTCTAAGAACTTGAAACATATAACCTTTGAGAAGAGAAACATGCAAGTCTGATTACTTGCAGAAAATTAAAACTAAAGTTAAATAAAATATTAAAATCTCATCCGATCCATGTCCATGTTTGTTAGATATCATTTAGGACATGAATTAGATATCAAAATTTGTATGAAGATAAACCTCGTCCGGTCCTTGACCAGTGTCTGATTTGATTTCATTTAGGACAAAAACTGAACATACATCCACTAGTCTGATGGGTTTACGCCCCTAGCCATCTAAGTCAAATCAAACATTAAAACTAAGCATATAAATGCATACTTTCAGATACAAATAGTGTCATAACCGCTTTCGCATTCGTGGAGATAGACGAACATTGGATAATTATTCTATTTGCTAACGATCGATAAATCGAGAAATATAACTAGAATTTTTTTTCAGTGTCTCATCAATCAAAGACATTCGAAGAAAAATCAATAATGAGACTATTCCAAAACGTGATATAAGCATTGGAGATGATTCAAGTAAACATATTAAACCTATAAATTTGTTTACTTAAAATATTTATCCTTAGATTTAAATTACAGAAGTAAAACTGTTAATGTGACTTTATGGGGAGAACTTGCTATGAAAATCGGTGCTGAGCTGCTACATATAACTGAATCCAAAGTATAGTTTCTTTTTTGTTTCAGTAATTTTAGTTGTTTTCTTATTTTTACTTCAGCGGTGTTAGTTTTTCATATAATAATGGTATTTTTAGGTAATTTATTTAAACAATGTAGTTCAATAATATAAGATTTATTTATTACATCAATTTTTCCATTAGTAGTCTTCTTTAATTAGGTATTGAAGAACATGATGATGTATATTAAGGTGATATTTGTTTGATTTTCTTTTTCAAATTCATTAATACATTAGAGCTACAAATAAGCTCAAAATTAATTGTATACTGAAGTTTCTTGATACGTATATGTGTGTATGTCTATGGTAGTTCATATCAATACATTGATAGCACATTTTTAGTATCAAGTTGACCTACGTTTTTAATCCTTGATATAAGTCAATTTACACAGTTTCAATTACTTTCATTTTTTTGAAATGCAGTTAATTTTTCATCAAATTAATAATAAAGAAATAATTAAATAAATACGTTTTTCTTTGATATCAAATACCAGAACGGTCAGTTTTTCCACCGTTGTGCGGTTATACTAGTGGTAGATTTAACTACGTGTTTCTGAGCTAATCCTGAAATGTTGTTGCAATGCCACTGTTGTTTTCGCCTCGTCGGTAGGCAGGTAGCAAATGGGTATTACAATTTAGCATGATCTAGTCAAGTTGACAATGACAAAAGAGCAATATCATGGCTGTCGGCTTCGTAAATTTCACAACGCATGACGTTTTATTATTTCAATGCAGACAAAATGGTTTGAAAAAGCAAAGCACGCTAATGTTAATTGTACCATAAACAAGTATATAAGAAGAAGCTTCTAAAATAATAGACAAGGAAAAGGTGGAGCATGCTCCATTTGCTAAGCCCACCAGCACCATAATTAATTCATAAATTTCTCAAACTTTTTCCACGAACAAGTGTTCGTTTTAGTTTAGTTGATGTGATGCAACATGTTCTAGAAGGTCCACCAAAATATTCAAAACATGCCAAGGTTAACGAGATTTGTGTTATTCGTTTCCGAAAATCAAAGCAAGCTTCACTTATTGGCTTATTGTCAAGTTTATTATTCTTACTTAACTAGTTCTTTTTACAAAGATTAAAATTACTGAATTGGTTAAGTTATCAGACCGAGTTCGTTTATAATATGCGCTTGGTCTTCTTTTTAATTAAATATCGCTACCGATTAATAATTTCATTTTTAGCCCATTGCTTAAATAACAAGTTTATGCCAATTTATAATTCAGAATTTAGCCCGTAGCTTTAATAACCAGTGCATCTCACATGGTAATTTATAAAAACATGAAAGATGAGACGTAGCTTTTGGTTTGAAAACACATTTTGTATTTTGAGTTTACACCGTTTACTTTAAAATGCAAAGATGGGAAGACGCGATGGAAAAATGAACGAATCAAAAAACGGTGTTAATGTGTGAAATTGAAAATGACTTCATTCTTTTTTTTTTATAATTTCCACATTTTGAACAATACCAAAAATTATATTCTCTTTTTACCGTTTCCTTTTTGTTGGACCAACTAGATTTTTAAAACTCCTTCTCTTTCATGTCATTTGCCACACATGTTAAAACACGAAGCACAAAATTCATTTTCAAATCATATACCATCGAACTTTTGTTTATAATTTCTAAAATATATTACTAAAGATTATTACTTTTTCCGTAAATATTTTATCCTCATGTAATATAACCAGTAAACCATTTGTTATGCATATTTTAATTGAGTACTATACATTATTAATTACGCACGACCATAACGATGAAAATGATTATAATTTTATTTTTCTCAAGAAAAGAAGAGCTAACCGTTGTTGTCGTCACTTTCGATGCACATTTTTTACTTATAAGCTAAATTTGTGTACCGTTATTGTTTATTGGATTTCAAGTCTATATCAGAATTATGACTAGAGATGAATTTTATCACGGATCACTCGCCAAATGGTGGTTTAAAACATAAAACGATGAAATAGTTTGGAGAGTAATAAGTTATGCAATTAAAATACATCAATATTATTAGAATGACAATGAGGCGGGTCTAGGGTCCAAACCGGTTGACTTGCCCCTGTTTTGGCCTCTCCAGACCCGTCTTATTGGGTTATCGGGGCAGATAGACTCATGACCTGTTCTTGAAAGCTCCGAGCCTACGACCGGGTCGGTGTTTGACTGACCCGTTCCAACCCGACCCGCATTACTGAGATCTCCTGAAATCAGTTTAGTATTATATGATGATTTGTTAAATTCATATTGTTGATACACGAAGATTTTGATCAATGACAATGAGCTTCAACAAATAGGAAGAGGATGCAAAAGGTAGAAGAAGATCGATGAAGACCAAAGTATAAACATTAGTATGATTTTCTACGGGTCTTAATCTAGATTATTTGTTAAAATCTATCCTCGAAATTGCACATATTCACATATTCACTGTGCATACTTTTATACTTCAGTCGACTAAACAGGCATGACCAGTCGACTGAAACTTTACACATATACAAAATTGCACAGTTTCAGTCGACTGAATTACCTGTGCAGTCGACTGAAATTGTTCCTGAAAATTTTTCTTCATATTTTCAGTCAACTGAATCTCCTGCTCAGTCGACTGAATTTAAACCTGAGAATTTTCTCTGAAAAGACACCTTCTTCCTCCCAAAAGTTGCAACCATTCATCAATGGAAATGGAAGCATTTCTTGTTTGCAACCTTTGACAACATATGCACCTCTTCTACAAGTATATATATACATGATTCTAACATCATTTAATTCACCGAATTCTCTTGCTTTAATCTTACTATTCTCTTGTCCATATTCTCAATATATTCTCAAAGCAATCACTAATCTATTGCTTGAATCATTGTTTTTATTTATAACATTTTTTTGATTCATAGCAATTCACATTTCCTAAACCTTTCAAACACATTGCATACTCTCGAGTATAAGATTATAGGAATATTGTACTACATAAGACTCATTAGTGTTGACAAGAACACAACAAGTCAAATATTGTATTTTAGTAACTGAGTTGAAGTCCTCTTCGGTAGTTGAGGCAAGAAATCCCGTTGTAAGTTGTAAACATATTCCTCCGGGTGAAGTGAGGGTGTTAGTTAGTGAAATTCTTAAGTAAAGCTTAAGGACTCGACGTAGGACGAGAGGTCTGAAGCAGTATAAAATCCTGGTGTCACCTTGCATTTACCTACTTTATCTACCTAGACTATTTCATTATTCCATATTACACGTTCCTACCACATAGCCTTTTACACACACACACAGAGATAATATATATATATATATATATATATATATATGTATATATATATATATATATCTGTGTGCGCGCGCGCACGGGGGACGCGCGCAAGTTTACCACCAAGATGAAGGGCCATGACCTTATCAGTTGACCCAATCAACTTTCCACCAATAAACACAGCTGGAACTGATGGTTTACGTCCCAGAAGTTTGATAAGTGCCTTCTCCTTTCTCTACCTTGTGCCTGTTCATCGAGCTCATAAATAGTGACATTGACTCCCAAGTCGACAAAGAGAGACTTTAATGCTGTGACAAATGCAGCACGAGCTATTGCTGAATATTACGACTGCCCTTTGTAATGCTAGCCTCATTACCCTATCCATTTCTCTTTTTCAAATTTTATTGATCTTTTGCTTACTTATGTCTGTCTGATGATTATCAAACTTACAAAGCAGCGGTTTATATAGGAAATGGAGATCAGTGAAGGTATTTATTCTGTATGGAAGGACCACATATATATGAATCCTGTGAGGGACATCACGTGCGTTTTTTTCTTGGAATGTCAAATGTATGGGTATGAAATTGTGTACTTGATTTGATTATATGCTTTCTGGATCATACGGGAGAGGGTATAGATGCCCAAGATGTGGAAGGAGGGATGAGCATGAAGTCAAAGGTTACGTAATGGAATTTGTTGAGCTAATCTCTAATATATGCTTTATTCAATGATGTGAATATCTTATGGACACTAGTACGTGTCCGTGCTTCGCACACGGACTGTTTGTGTTATTGTATACGTTAATATTTTGTTTGAACGCCGGAAAGCAAGAGCATTTTTGAAATTTCAAAAAGACACCGAGTAAATTAGTTCAACGAATTTTCTTTATTAGTAGTGTGTGTGTGCGCGCGCGCGCGCACACACATATATATATGCATGTATGTATGTACATGTACTTGTATCTGAGTGCGTGATTATGACGTGGATATTATAATGTTTCAGTCAATAAACTATAAAAAAAAAATATAGTATTAAGCCACATCATTGATAATTATACAATAACATGCATATTTTTTTGAACTATTATGTACACCATATTTTTATTATCTTCCCTTATTATTGTAAACACATTGTTATTCGTATTAAATGCATCATTTAGTAACAATAAATATAAATATATGTATGCTAGTACACATTTGTAATCAGTCCAAAAAAATTCATCGGGTCTCGGGACGGGGTGGGTCTACCTTGACCCGTACGAGTTTCGGTTTCGAGGCAAAATTCTGAAACCGCACCGTGTCTACGGGGTGGATCTGGACAGGGGTCTAGAAAACCCAAAGCGGGCCTGGTGAACAACGAACCCTCCCCAAACTCACCTCATTGCCATTCCTAAGTATTATGATTAGATATGGTTAATTTTGAAAGAGTATTCTACCCAAATCTCAATTTTTCTGGACTAAAATACAACAAGTCGACATACGAAAGTGATAATTAATGTTTAAATAGTCCAAATGTACAATCAATAGACTGGTCAATCTTATAATACGTACATTGAAACAAGCACCAATAATTGTAATAAATAAATAAATAAGATAAGATAATTAACTGTAGAAGATATGCAACGCAATATTTGTTTTATATATTAGTTATTGTTGGTTGACTAATTAACTATGCAAAATATTAGATTTGGCTTAATAAGAGATATTTATGCATATAATCTCTCAAATATCTTCATTTTTATGGAAATCAAATAAATAAATATATGGTCAAATATATTTATTTATTTGACTGATTACGAGAGATATGTTAGCAAATATGTCTCTACGTTTCTATTGGTTGGTAATAGCTAAATATGTATGCTAGGAGAATCATTTTTTATTGAGCGTTATGGTATTAAGTTCGATTCTCAATTTTTAGGTTTTTCTTGTAATCTTTTGACCAATTAATAAATGTTTTGTTTTGAGGAAAAAATTATTTTTTTAACTTCATATCTCTTCTAAAATCTAATTGTGTAGAGATCCTAAAAATAAAACCATAACACATTGGTATCGTAGCCTACTACACAATTTTTTTAAGAGGGTTTAGTTATGGAGAAAATAAGTGTGGAAAAACTTAATGAGAGAAATGAGAGATTATGGAAGGCGAAGATGGTGGATTTTCTAAACTCAGTGATCTACACCAACCATTAGAAAACAAAGGAGAAAAATCTAATAATCTATCTTAAGCAAAATGGAAGACTTTGGATACGAAGGCTGCGGCGGCTATTCGGTGTTTTTTTGGAGAATTTGGTATTTCATACTGTTGCTAATGATATATTTGCTTACGCAATCTGAACGAAATTGGAAGGACTCTATGCAAAGAACTCTGCAACAAACAATGCTCTTCTTATGAGAAGATTGGTGAATCTAAAGTTTAAGGAAGGTGGTCAATTGAAGAGCAACTTAATGATTTTCAGATAATTGTGAACCAATTGGATGCCATGAATTACGAAGCAGATGATGAGACATAAGCTTTGATATTGACGAGTTCATTACTGGAGAGTTAAAAAATGCTTGTGGTTGCATTGAATAACTCAAATTTGGATGGAGTTGTTTCAATGGGGTTGGTGGTTAATAGCTTGCTTAACGAAGAGGTACTGAGGATGAACCTTGTAAAAGAAAAGGATAAGGAAGAAGGTAAAGTAGAAACCGTTTGATGAAGTCAATCTTGCTAGGAAGGGTAATCGTCCAAATATACAAAGACAATCAAATAAATCAAGCATAAAAAGAGATATCATCTACTATTACTATGAAAAACTCGGTCATTAGCTGAAATTTTGCGACAAGCTTAAAAAAGGTCAAAGAAAAGATGAAAGCATTAGAGGAAGACAAACTCCAGGCCGATGAAGGCAGTGATGAAGAGGTAAACTTTGGTGAAAACTCTGATGACAACATCCTGTATGGATAAAGGCAATAACAAAGATTGGATACTTGATTCAGGTGTTTGTTTTCATATATGTAATCGAAAGTGATAAAGTGGAATCTGCAGATGTTAGAGATTTGGATGTTAAAGGTATATGTTCTGTTAGGTTGATGATGTATGATGGAAGAGTGGCGAAGCAAACAGAAGTTAGGCACATCCTAAAAATTAAGAAGAATCTTGCTTCAGTGGGACAGCTGGAACAAAAAAGCTGCAACTTTTCAGCTCGATGTGGAGGCATAAGGGTTTGGAGGGGTAATAGGGAGGTTCTGTGAGCAAAATGGGGAAAAGATAACATATAAAAATTACTTGAAAAAACGGTGGAGAATGCAGTGAGTTCTCAAATTGAAGTTGGAGAGGTAAATTTATTTGAATAAAGGTGGTGCATGCAAAAAAACAACAAAGCCTGCTTGGAGACCTTTGTGGTATTTCAAGAAATTCTGATTTATTGATGATATTTGTGTTCAATGGAAGCATGCATAACTAGGTGGCTTTAAGGTTGATTAAATTTGAACAAAGGTGGAGCACGTGAAGAATATTGTGTCGAGGTAAAGTGTTGAAGATATGCAACATAATATTTGTTTTACATATTAGTTAATTTGTTGGCTGACTAATTAACTATGGAAAATATTAGATTTGACCTAATAAGAAATATTTACGTATGTAATCTCTTAAATATGTTAATCTTTATGGAAATCAAATAAATAAATATATGATCGAATATATTTATTTATTTGACTGATCATGAGAGATATATTAGCAAATATATCTCTACGTTTCGATTGGTTGGTAATGGCTATAAATAGGTATGTTAGGAGAGTCATTTTTTATTAATGGTTTTGATATTGAGATTGTTTCACAATTTCTAGGTTTTTCTTATAATTTTTTTGTTGAACTAATAAAGGCTTTGTTTAAAGGAAAAAATTATTATTTTTTAACCTCATATCTCTTCTAAAATCCAGTTGTGTAGAGTGTAAGGAAATTTGACCGTTTTGTAAGGAAATTAATGCGAAAACATTAATGGATCGTTTCCTTCCTCATTATGTGGTACATTAATGGATCGTTTCCTTCCTCATTATGTGGTACATTAATGGGCCGTTTTCTTCCTCAAACGTTTCCTTCCTCATTATGTGGTCAATAGAATTTAAAAGGTTTTTCCTATTAATATGCTAAATAAATAAAACGGTTATAATCTAGAGCGTTAATTTCTCTCATCTTGATCTTGATGGACGATCAAGATTAAGTCTACAAATCTGGAAATTTGGTCCTCTCTCTACCTATAAATATCAATCTTTGCCCATCACAAAGGACACATAAAACACATAAAGAAAGATATAGGAAAAGAGAGAGAAACCATTTCCTTTCTCAATTGAAACAGCTTTCGACAACATCCATTACTGATTCGTATACAAGATGTCTGGAGGTATGTTTTATTAATTCTTTACATATGTGATAATCATGTAATTCTTGATCTTAGTGTTTATGTTATTCGCAAGATATAGATTACATGTGGTATCAGAGCAAGATTTTAGAATTCTTGATTATCCATCAATATATAAAACGAGACTACCATAGATCTTTGATATGATGTTTGTAATTTTACTATGATAATGATAATGATTATTAATGTTAATATGATTCAAGTTTAATATTCATATTATTAAGGTGCTACAGTAATCATGATTATCAATATTGTTCTATTTATTGTATTCTTAAATCTGGATCTGGAAAGTTTATATTTCCGCAAAAGTTGATTTTTTTTCTACTTCAATATTTGACCCACTGTATAATATGGAGCAACTTATTGTATGCGAATACTTTTCAGAAAGTATACATATTGAAAACAATTGTTTTCTAGTTTGACATTAAATTCATGACCTGAAACTTGCAAGATAATTGTCTATATATGATTTGCAAAATAATTATTTATATGTTAAATTCATGTATGGATTTACTTAGAGTTACTAGACATTTATTATCCTTGCTGTGGATTACTTGAAAGAATGACAAATGTTTATGCAAAAAAAAAACACATTAATGTTTATCTCTTTTCTCTCTTGTTATTTTACGCTTCCGTGCTTAAATTCCTTGTTTCCTCTGGTCTGATGCATGCAGTCCCGTCCACAGGCGGCTGCTGCTTGCACAATAACGCATGAAACATTAATGTTGATCATTCTTTCATGAGTATGGTTCTACTGCCTACCCACAGGAGGCGCTAAACCTAAACTCTTATTATGACATGTGTTTTATTCTAATAAAGAAGCCTACATTTCTTTCATATCTGCAGTTGCAATGCCCTCAAACCTTAATTCGTACGCTATGTCTATCGTCAAACTCAATGGAACCAACTACTCAGAATGGAAAGAGCAAGTTGAGTTTTTTTTAGGCGTACTTGAACTGGACATGGCTCTCCTTAAGGAAAAGCCATCCCCACTTACTGACACAAGTACGCCTGAGGAAAACAAACTCCATAATGGTTGGGAACGATCTAATAGGCTCAGCATGATGTTAATGCGAATGGTGATTGATACCAACATCAAAACCTCCCTACCCAAAACTGAAAGCGCAAAAGAATATTTGTAATCCATTGAAAATCGGTTCAAGACTGCAGACAAATCTCTTGCTGGGAAACTTATGGCAGATCTTGTAACCATGAAGTTTGATGATTCTCGCTCAATGAGCGCTCATGTCATTGAAATGATTAACCTTGCTGCCAAACTTAAGAACTTGGGATTGGTTATGGACGATGCTTTTCTCGTCCAATTCATTCTCACTAGCTTACCTCCTCAGTATGAACCATTCAAAATTCATTACAACACTATTACGGAAAAGTGGAGTTTGAATGAATTGACTAACAAACTGGTTCAAGAGGAGTCTAGGCAAGGCTCGCAAGGCATTAAAGTTGCTTATTTCACTCAAGGGGTTGGAAAACAAGCTGGCAAAAAGGACATTTCACAGCATAAAAGAGCACCACCCAAATCTGATGACGCCACTCAACCATACAAGAAGAAAAAGAAGGATGATGTCTGCAAATTCTGCAAGAAACGTGGACACTTCCAGGCAGATTGCATTAAGCGCAAAGCATGGTTCGAAAAGAAAGGTAACCCAATGGGTTTCTTAAGTCATTTCGAATCAAATCTTACTAATGTACCTTCTTCTACTTGGTGGATTGATACTGCTGCTAACGTTCATGTTTCGAATTCTACGCAGGGATTCATTACGATCCAAACCACAAACCCAAGTGAGAATTTCATTTTAATGGGGAATAAAGATAAAGCTCCAGTTGAAGCTATTGAAACTTTTTGTCTTATTTTAGATAGTGGTTATCGGTTAGATTTATGTCAAACTCTTTATGTTCCATCTATTTCCCGTAATTTGATTTCTGTAAGTGTACTTGATAAATTTGGATATTCTTTTGAAGTTGGAAATGGAAATTTTAGTTTATTTAAAAAATCTAGTCTTATTGGTTCTGGAATACTAATTGATGGACTTTATAAACTTCATCTTAAACAAAATGCTGAAATCCAACTCACCCTGTATGGAAAAGAAACTAAAAGAAAGTCATCCAAGAATGATTCTTACTTCTTGTGGCATAAAAAACTGGGTCATATATCCAGTGAAAGAATCAAAAGGTTAGTGAAAGATGGTGTCCTACCGGACCTAGACTTCACTAACTTACAGCATGTGTTAATTGTATTAAAAGAAAAACAACAAAAATACAAAGAAAGGAGCCATAAGAAGTATACAACTTCTTGAAATAATACATACAGATATTTGTGGACCTTTTGATGTTCGAAGTTTTGGAGGAGAGAAATATTTCATCACTTTTATCGATGATTTTTCACGTTATTGCTTTCTTTATCTGTTGCATGAAAAATCTCAGTCAGTGGACGCTGTACAAGTGTTCATTACTGAAGTCGAAAGGCAATTAGAAAGAAAAGTGAAAATCATTAGGTCAGATAGGGGTGGTGAATTCTATGGAAGGTATGATGAAATGGGACAACATCCTGGACCTTTTGCTAGACTTCTTCAAAAACTTGGAATTATTGCACAATACACAACGCCTGGATCTCCATGGCAGAATGGTGTAGCTGAAAGGCGAAATCGTACATACATGGAAATGGTTAGATCCATGATGAGTCATGCAAATTTACCTATATCATTATGGATGGATGCATTACGAACAGCTGTCTACATCTTAAATAGAGTTCCAAGTAAGGCCGTTCCAAAGATTCCTTTTGAACTTTGGAAAGGATGGAAACCTAGTTTAAGACATCTCCAAATTTGGGGTTGCCCAGCTGAAGCTAGACTCTACAATCCAAATGAAAAGAAATTGGATTTTAAGACAGTCAGTGGTTACTTTATAGGTTACCCAGAAAAATCTAAAGGATATAGGTTTTATTGTCCTAACCATAGTACAAGAATTGTTGAAACCGGAAATGCCAAATTCTATGAGAATGGTGAAATAAGTGAGAGTACAAAACAACAAGAAGTGGTCATTCATGAAATAAGGGTACCCATTATCTTACCCTCTATTTCGAAAGATATTGGGAATCATCCTATTGTTGAACATGTTCACAATGAGGAAAATCCAATAAATGATCAACAACTCCATAATGAAATTATCACCAATCATAATGTTGATGAAGTACCACAGGAACTAACGTTAAGAAGATCTCAAAGACAATGAAGATCAGTTATTCCTGATGATTACATGCTTTATCTAATAGAATCTGAAGGAACTACGGACCCAATTTCTTATTCACAAGCCATTAAGGATGTTAATTCTATTAAATGGATTGATGCCATGAAAGATGAACTGAAATCTATGGATAATAGTCAAGTTTGGGAAATCGTTCAATTACTGCAAGGACATAAAGCAGTCGGTTGTAAGTGGGTTTTCAAGACCAAACGTGACTGCAATGGTAAAATTGAACGATATAAAGCTAGACTTGTTTTCAAAGGTTTTAATCAGAAAGAAGACATCGACTATAATGAAACTTTTTCTCCTGTTTCTAGGAAAGATTTTCTTAGAATTATCATGGCATTAGTAGCTCATTATGATCTCGAGTTACATCAAATGGATGTGAAAACAGCCTTTCTAAATGGAGACTTGGAAGAAGAAGTCTACATGTGTCAACCTGAAGGCTTCATAATTGAAGGACATGAAGACATGGTCTGCAAACTTAAGAAATCAATATATGGACTGAAACAAGCTTCTAGACAATGGTATCTAAAGTTTCATGAAATCATTACTGCTTTGATTTCACAAAAAACATAGTTGACCCTTGTATATACCTCAAGTTCAGTGGGAGCAAGTTCATATTTTTGATTCTGTATGTTGATGACATATTATTAGCTAGCAGCGACCTTGGTTTATTACGTGAAACTAAGGATTATCTCTTAACGAACTTTGAAATGAAAGATATGGGTGAGGCATCCTATGTGATAGGAATAGAAATATTCCGTGATAGATCACAAGGAATTCTATGATTGTCTCAAAAAGCATATATTGACAAAATTCTTGAGAGGTTTAGCATGACGAATTGTTCCTCTAGTCTTGTCCCACTGTAGAAAGGAGACAAACTTGTTCTTGAGTAGTGCCCAAAGACTCCTATGGAACAAGAAGAAATGACCAAATATCCTTATGCATCTCTTCTAGGGAGTTTGATGTATTCACGGGTCTGTACAAGACCTGATATCTGTCATGCAGTTGGTATGCTGGGGATATTTCAAAGTAACCCAGGAATCGCTCATTGGAAAGCTGCAAAGAAGGTACTAAGATACCTAAAGGGAACAAGGAATAACATGCTCACCTATAGAAAATCAAGTTACCTACAGGTAACTGGTTATTCTGATTCATACCTTGCTGGATGTCCTGACACTAGGATCTGCACTCTTGGCTATGTGTACCTCTTATGTGGAGGTGCAATATCATGGAGAAGCCAGAAATCTGAGATGATTTTCGGATCCACCATGATGGCTGAATACTAGCATGTTATGAGGCTTCAATTCAGGGAACATGGATGCGTAATTTTGTCTCACAATTTGGCACTTTAAGTTTTATCTCTAAGCCACTAACTGTCTACTGTGACAATGAAGCTGCAACCTTTTTCTCCAAGCATGATAGGATAACCAAAGGTTCCAAACACATGGACCTTAAATACCTACTACTAAAGCAAGATGTTAAACTAAAGAAAATTATTGTTGAATCAATGAGTACAGACTTACAGGTGGCAGACATATTCACGAAAGGACTACCTCCAAAGACCTTTCAGAGACATACTGATAGCATGGGTCTTGCAGATAGTTCCTAATTATCTTCTTATTATGCCATTTATCTTGTACTTATCTAGACATAACAATTATTGAGCTCTTAATAATTTGGACATCTTTTATTTCTGTTTTATAATGTGTACACATTTATATTTAGATAAATGATAGTAGAAACAGTCTTTTGCTTCAAGACATTATGTGACCATTAAGTTATGCTCATCTACGTTCTAGTTATGAAAGTTGTCAATGTCATAGTAAATGGAAGTAAGCATGTTGAAAAATAACGTGTACACATCATGACTTCCATTGACCACTAGATTATCCAAGACACTTATGATAACCGACTAAAGAAAAGTTTAGCATATCATGCGCGCCTTATGAACTTAATACGAAAACATTAATGGATTTTACTATTGACCAAGTGGGATACTGTAAGGAAATTTGACCGTTTTGTAAGGAAATTAATGCGAAAACATTAATGGACCGTTTCCTTCCTCATTATGTGGTACATTAATGGATCGTTTCCTTCCTCATTATGTGCTACATTAATGGACCATTCCTCAAACGTTTCCTTCCTCGTTACATGGTCAATAGAATTTAAAAGGTTTTTCCTATTAATATGCTAAATAAATAAAACGGTTATAATCTAGAGCGTTAATTTCTCTCATCTTGATCTTGATGGGCGATCAAGATTAAGTCTACAAATCTGGAAATTTGGTCCTCTCTCTACCTATAAATATCAACCTTTGCCCATCACAAAGGACACAGAAAACACATAAAGAAAGATATAGGAAAAGAGAGAGAAACCATTTCCTTTCTCAATTGAAACAGCTTTCAACAACATCCATTGTTGATTCGTATACAAGATGTCTGGAGGTATGTTTTATTAATTCTTTACATATGTGATAATCATGTAATTCTAGATCTTAGGGTTTATGTTATTCGCAAGATATAGATTACATAGAGATTCTAAAAATAAAACCCTAACAAACTGATGGCGAAAAGGTAGGGGCGTTCAACAAATCTCATCGCCAATTAAATTAACTTAATGATCATGTAAAATGGCATTATCCTTGATTATAAATAATTATTGTTGACTTAATAATTATTGTTAAAATAATGATTTTCTTTTTAATTGCAGAAGATGGCCATATTAAATTAATTTAATATTGTGGTTTGTGTTGACGGGCAATTACTAAGCGTAGTATATATCTTTCTATGTTTTACGCAGAGCCAAGGGCACATTTCTAAGCAAAGAAATGTATTATGATATGTGATGGTTTTTTTTATTGTATGATCACGATTTACAGAAAAAAATTCATTCAAAAGGGAATTGAGTGCACTTGTTCTTGAGAATGGTCCAAATACATTGAAAAAGACATGCTAGTAATCCGATGGCACAATATGTGTACTTTGTCATGCATTCATTTCGATGCTTATCCTTTATGTTTCCTCTGACAGATAATTTTTCTGTAAACCCTCCCATGTCCATATTTTCTTTGATTTGTAGATAATAATTGTTATCCCGCTTTTTGGCAAAGCCGTGATACCAAAAGATTGGTCGAAAACAAAAGACAGTTCGTCTCAGAGATCGGTTGTACTCTGCTTCGCTATGGATATCGATGAATTTTGTCCAAGCCCGGATCTGGCTATAATTGATAGGACATGACAAGCAAAGTCATGGGAGCCAGCTTTTCAAATCTCAAGTCAATCCGAGCTCGTATGTGCAAGTTATGATCGATTCAATCTAAGGAAAGAGCATGTCGTTCGTATCCATGAAGAGGTCGAAGTGATGGTCCATTCGAATCCATCAGGCTCGAATCCATCAGAGGTTAGTCGCTTCGAACCGGTCTCATTCGTATCGATCGAGTTTGAACCCATCAGGATGCCTCAGTTCGACTCGGTCACGCTCGAACCCATCGGCTTCCCCTGCTTCGTATCCATCACGGAAGTCCCTCTGCAAAACCATCTAGGCAGAGCATTTCGACTCCATCGATTTCCATTGGTTCGTATCCATTGGCTCAACTACTGTTCGAATCGATAAGCACGGCCTCGCTTCGAATCCATTATCCTCGTATCGATCAGTGGCACAAGTCCCTCGCATCCATCTGTCTCGAGTTCATTAGATGACTTCGTATCCATCGGAGAGTTTCACTTCGCATCCATCAGAAGCCTTTGTTCGAATCCACGAACAATCACTTGTTCGTATCCACCAAGTCAACTAGCTTGGATGACGTGTCATTCAACGATACGAAGTCGGCGAGATCTAAGGAGTCGAAGCGTTCAACCCGGAGAGAAGACCAGATCGACTCGAAGGACGCACGCCACCTCATCACAGAACCACGTGAGCTGATGGAGTCGAAGGCATCGATTCGAAGGAATCGATTCGAACCAAACAACAACCGAAAGACTCCATTTCGAATCGACCATATCTCGAGATCCGTAAGTCCAAATGCAACGAAATTTTCACAGAAGCTTCCATACAAGGTAAAGTTTGTTCCTGCCAAATTTCAGCTCGATTGGGTCATTTTTTGATCAATTCGAATGGAGTTCGAATCGATCTCAGATCGAGTCGAAACTTGGTGGGGTCGGTCGCGTGGGTCCACTCACGTGCCAGAAAAAGTCTCCCGAAGTTTGACCGAGATCTGGGCCTCCTACGCTAATAAATAGCACCCTGAAGCCTACAGAAAGGGGATCTTTTGGCCATTCAACGTCCAGACTCTGCCGGATTCAATTCTACTCTTCATTATCGTTGTTGTATTCATATTTCAAAGCTACCATCAACTGTAATCCGCTGTAATCGATTAACATTATCAAGTGAATCAATAAGACATAAGCTTCAGAGTGGACGTAGGCAAGATCGCCGAACCACTATAAATCCTGTGTTTGTGGTTGTTATTTCTAAATTATTGTGATGGTTATTGCTTAGATCTGAGTTCTATATTGATTATTGCTGATTTGTGTCCATAAACGGGTGCTCTCACGATATTGGGTGTTTGTGACCAATTTTGGCGCAAACAATAATATTTTGGAATTAATTAAGAAAATCCCATCTAATAGATTGCTGAAATATTACTGACCAAAAGTAGTTATAGTATACAGGTACATAGACCGTAGTAAACTTCATAAAATATCGAACAACATTCAAACCCGCTTCGGATAATTCATTGGAAATTACTATTTTTATTTTAAATTAACTTTGCACTCTGGAGATAAAGTAAGAACAATTGTATCTGAGGTGCATATATATAATAAATAAATAAAATAAACGATAGAAATTTAGTACAAGATAATAATTGAACAACAAACCATACATCATTATAGTAAAAGAGCCAAACATACAACTTAAAAGTCGAAATTTTGATAAACAAACAGAATCATGAGGCATAAAATTCACAATTACTTCCAGTTATATGCAATATACGCATACATGAAAATATCTACAATCAAATTGGATCTACTACCTTGATCTTCCAGACCATTCCGCCCACTCAAATTTCAGAATCGACATAGAATATTTAGTCCCACATCGCCAAACCAGAGAGTTAACCCGATCTTCTCCCAATCGTAGCAAAATCGACCGTTCTCTAGATCTCCAAATTAGATTCACCAACACTGATCGGTCTCCCAAGTTCTACGACTTGATCTGTAATTCGAACAACTAGATCTCACATAACTCAAACGCCCAAACGAATTTCCACGATCGTAATCGGCACGCTTATTTGGATCCAAAAGAGTTGAATACGCATCATGTATTCTCATAAAATTCGTCCGGTGAGGAATCCGGTTGTTTGCAGACATCGGGATGGCAGGAGAGTACCAGCTTCCGATATGCCGTTTTTATGTCGTTGTAGTTTGCGGCTTTAGATAGGCCTAAAACGTCGTACGGAGACGGGGATGCAGTGCTGGCCATGGCGCAAGTTCGAGATAACGATCGAATGTTGAGTGATTTCGATTTGGTGAAGAGAAGGACGTTTGTAGAAGTTATGGAAGAAGAAGATAACATGTTTTGCTATGTTTTAGTGTGGATAAAAGCGTGTCTGATTTTGGTAAGTGGTTGATTTTGGGAAGGAGAGCGAAAGGAGTGCCCAAAATAGGCGAGTGGATTATGCACCGTTGGATTGTAGGTGTCATCTTATTTGTATATTCAGCGTGGATGAGTCGGCAATAATTGAAATTTTATCAATTCTATGGAAAAGTACAGTTAAATAGACATAAGAAAGAAGGTGTAAAAAAATTTAGTCTCAAGGACAACAAGTTTACTTTTTAGTCTCAAGAACATTTTTTAGTTTAAACTGAAAATGATAGTTACAACTATCATTCTGTGATTTACACCAAAAAGTGACTTTCCGTCTAAAAACCAAACTTCTCGTCTCAGAAACTAAATTTTTCTCTAACTTTTTCCTTGAGCCTAAAATCCCCTTCTAAGAAAATTTGATGGGGCGTCACGAAATTATTTTGAAAACACTAACGTTAATTTATTAAACAATCTCTCTTCCCTATTAGTTGGCAGCGTCTTGTATCATTTAAAATTTTCAGCTGAAGCAATAATGATTGAGATGCATGAACTCACTCTCTTTGTTACAGAATTATCCTATTCTAATACATTATAAATTTTATATCGCTGATATTAATTTAATTATAGTGTATTTTTAGTGGAATGGTGATTGTGATGCTGTATTTATAACTGTTGCGCTGGTCTCTCCGAACCGGTCAGTTTTGACTATAAATTTAATGTAATGAATTGGAAGATAGAGATTACACAAGTTACAACATACGTAGCCGAATCGAACCAAACATGTTATATGAATCTTAACCATCTAAACAACTATTTTAATGAAACTATGAAACACTAGCTGTTAAGTCGATCTTCATTTTTGTCCTAATCTCAAAATTTATTAATCTCCCTCCAAAGACGGACTGTCTTTTTTTAATCAAAATTGTTCTGAAATTCAAATTGTCTAAACTGTACCTTATATCATATCATATCGAAGCTCTCGACGAAACGAAGAGATGCGTGTGATTCAATTTTCCTTCAAGCACCCCAGTTGACCAGAGGTCGATGAAACATTCTCGATAGTCCATATTGTCGATTTTGATTCAACATTGAAAATCACGACCAAATGATGATTGGAAGGCACTGTTGCATAGAAAACGGTGAATGGAACATAACCATGGTGGAAGATCATCCCAGATCACAACGAGGTGGATATAACAATTCCACAAATGTCGAAAACCTAGGCGGCAACGACTCACGAACTGCGGTGGTGGAGTAATGATGGTTAGGTCAACCATGTTGTCAACGATGAGGGATCACATTGGTGGATGTCAATCGTGGGCGTGAGTTAATGTAGGGTTGATGACTATTTAGGGAGTGATATTTTTTTCATTTAAACCCATGTATTTAATTATTATGAATTAAACTGTGAATCTTCTAATTGCAATAATTTTTGCATACGACCTCTATTTCACGAGAGGTTAATTTCATTGGATTCGTTACGAATTGTTGATAATTTGACATAAAGGTTGCTAACTTTTGGTGATATTAGCACCTTTGAAGAACTTAATTGTCATAATAATTTATATATTAAAAATTTTAAATAAGTATTCATCGATGAAAATATACATCCGTTGATGTATGCTATGCTCTTTTTAATGCTTGTTTGGTTGTTGTGATGTTTTAATACGATATGTGTACCAATTGGTTGTTTTTCTATTTAATTATTACATTGTTGGATGATGATACTTCACATTGATGACAAGCACCGTTGTCCTAATGGTTAAGTGATTCGATTTGGTGCGAGAGGACACAAGTTCAAAACTTACGTAGCATAATTTGAACGTTTATTGAATGTGATATGTTGTCACAATGATTTGTTGTATATAAAGTACCATTTCAAAAAAAGATACTTTACATTGATTAGTTATAGATTTGAAAAAATAATTAATTAATAGAAAATAAGTTATTTTAAAAAAAAAATGATAAATTAATGGGAAAATAAGATTATTTACAAATTTTGAATGATATCATTAATAATAGCGATTTAACAATTTATACTGAAATGGATGTGAAAATTTTAATAAGGTTATTATTTATGAATTTTTGAGAATTTATAAATAATAAGGAAAAATCTATTTTAGTGTAAACGCGGAGAATAATTATTGTTATTATTATTGTTGTTGTTATTGAGTAATGAAATACGAGATATTTTGAGCATAATTAATTACAGAGTTATTGCAATAAATTATAGAATTGCCACAAAGGCATGTCCTTGACCCTACAATGAATTACACTGAAAAGAAAAGAACAAGACGGTTAAACAATTATTGAGCGTGTTATTGGAATGAGAGGGGTTTGAAAGAAAATTTTGGGTTGTAACATTTTCTACTTAAAATTTGGCATGTAAAAGGCAACATTTGAGGGTTTAATAAAATTAGCAGGTTATATTTTTCGTATATGATGGAAAGGTCAGCAGAGTGCAATATTTTGCTCATTCAAGGGAATTTTGTTGGTTTCTTGAAATTCCGAATAAAACTCAATTAAAACCCCTTTGGCAACTAAAAGCAAAAGTGTTTTTGTCATTTGAAAAGTCCTACTTTAAAGAAGTCAAGATTTCAAATGGTACATTTATGACTTATAAGTCAAAAAATGAACTTTGCTAACGTATGTTAAAAAAAATATGATTTTGAATTTATAAATTCAAATAGAGAAAACTTCAATTTAAAATCCAAATTTTGAATTAGAAAATTTAGGGATATATATTTTGAAAATTTGAAATTTTGATAATCCAGTTTCAAAATTAAAAAAAAATACAACTTATGAAATTTCAGTTTTTGAATTAGAAATTCAAATTCTGAAAATTTTGAATTTTAAAATTTGGAAACTTGTAATATTAGTTTTCAAATTCTAAAATTTGATAATTTGAAACAATAAAAATTTGAAATCTTGAAAATTCAAAATTTGGAAATTCAAATTTTGACAAATTAAAAAGTTCAAATTTGATATTAGAAAATTTGATAATTCAAACTTTGAAATCTTTGAAATATTAAAATTTAAATAATGAAATTTCTATTTTTGAATTATTAGAACCAAAACTTAAATTTAAAAATATGGAAATAAGTCTCAAAACTCAAATTTATCGATTTAAAGGTTCAAATTTTAAATTTTAGTGTATGAACTTAAAACCTTAATTTTGAAAAAAATTAAATTTTAAAATTTTAGGTAGTGTTTGGTTTAAAACGAATTTTGTGTTTTTGGTTTTCAATATGCATGTTAAATATGAAAAAAATGGTGGGACGACAGAGAGGATGAAAGAAAGACGGATAAGAGGACGAAAGGGATAGAGGAACGATGGAAAGATGAATTGTTTCACGTGTTTATGTTATTTTCCAAAACACGAAAAATAAAAAAAAATAGTTTCTATTTTGTATGTTAACTTCGTTTTTCTAAGTTAGTCATTTTCGACAATATACATGCGTCGTGCGCATTTTTATATGAACGATAACCCCTACTAAAATAACAAACCAAACACTGCTTTAGATTTTGAAATTAGAGAGTTTGATAGTTCAAATCTTGAAATATGAACATTTAGAATTTTCCAATTCTAAATTACTACTATTCCAGTTCCAAAATTTAATTTACTATAAGTGAAAGTTTGAATTTATATTATAAAATTCCAAGTTTAAAATTTATGAATTTGGAAATATAAACAGGCAAAATGTTGATATTTGGAATTTGAAAGATTCCAATTTTGAAATTTGATATTGCATTTAGAGTTTGAAATTTTGAATTTGAAATTTAAATATTGAAATTTCAGTTTGAATTTTGAGTTTAGAATTTTAAATTCTAAATATTTGTATTCTCAAATTTTGAATTGAAAAGCTTTAGTTTAAACCTTTTAGATTTCAAAATTTTCATATTTTAATTACGTTTTATACTTTATTGAACTATTTTCCATTGTCAAATCTAGTTTTGTAAATTAACAATAAAACCTTTTTAGACAAACACCATTGTTCCAGTGGTTAAGTGATTCGACTTTGGTGCGAGAGGTCATAAATTCAAAACTTGCATACCATGATTCGAACATATATTAACATGTGATTTGTGTTATATTGTCCCAGTGACATGTTGTATCTAAGTATCATTTTACAAAAAGAACCTTTTTAGTCAAGTCAAAAAGTGACTTTCCAAAGTTGTTGTCCGTCCATGTAAGCTTTTAAAATTTTGCTTTTTATAAACAAGAAGACAACTTATTTTAGACTATCTAAGGATCCTAAATTTGGTTGATTCTAACAATTAAAGCCAAGATGAAAGTCAGGTTATATATAGGTTTATTAATGGATCTAATTTTATCCAAGTAGTTCAAATCATTATTTGAACCCGGTTGTTATAATCAATGCAAAATCCAATCTGAATCGACTAGGTGTTTCAAACTTATTACCAAAATTCTACATGTCCTGCTTTAGGTCAAAATCTGACTACTTAATCTAAAATATCGACTTTAAATACACATTCTAAATTGTAAATTTTCTAGAAATGGTACACATTTTTTAAAAATAAAAAATTTCAATACTAACAAATTTGAATTCTCATTTAGAAGTCCATGAATGCAGTCTATAAACAAAAGAGCAATACGATACACAAATAAAGCGCACACACAATTTTATTGTCATAAACATTGAATAATCGAGCTCGAACTCAAGCCAATTGGGTACTAATAAATGACACCTGACCCTGACGATAATAATGTCGGTTTGGATTCAACTTCAGACGATCAAGCTAAAACTCGTATCTAGATTAGTTGGGAAAGCTTGGATCATATTAAGGATAAAAATTCGTATCATTGACAAATCTATTTGTATGCTGTGTGAATTTATTTTATGTTATTTTCGACGCTTCTTGTTATAAATTTTGTTAAACATAATAATTGTATGATTAAATTAATATTTGACTATCATAAATAACCAATTCCAACACAAAAATATTTCAACCACCATATTTATTTTCAAATACAATGCAAAATATAATTGCAACAACGTAAAATGATGTATTTATTTTTGATTAATTTGGGATTGTTGTGCAAATTAAGCTAGTATAATAATAGTTTTACAAAGTATTATATTTTTGGAAATTTAGAATGTTTCACGCCTTTTAGATTAGCCGAGACATGGATTCAGTTATATAATACGTCGAGTATTTGTTTGCTTAATCAAGATGCTCATTATAAAGCACAATATTTGCTCATTTTCTACGCAAAAGTATAAGTAGACCCATGGGATAAAAATCCTAGCGGCAAAAGCTCGCATAGTACATGTCGATCAGCCCCCTTCCGACCCAATAACATGTCCGCCTAATACATTCTCAACCACAAGGCCTATTCTACTCATTATCTTTGTCCAGAGCCTTGTCCTCCATTTTCCTTAGAATAAAAAAGAGCCTTGAGCCCAGTGGGCAACACCTCTCGACCCACCTGCATAAATCTCCATGTGGATAAATCATCGATGGTCGTTTGAGGCTTGCATTTTGAAGAGAAGTGGAGATTTAGAGGTGCGGTAGAGTGAAGGTGATGGTGGTGGAAAATAAAACCGAGGCTTTTGTGTATTGGCTCCATTTAAAAACAAAAATGAACAAGATTTTATAATTAACCATTAAAATTCTTTTTTTAACCGAAAGCTGAAAGCAATAAGAAAATCAACCATAGTGGACGTAGATCTCTTCTAGATTGAACCATGCTACATCGTGTGTTATTTACTTTATTTGTATTACACATTACTCTCCTAATCATTCATCGTTTTATATTTTGAACAATGTTTTTAGTGAATTGCCTTTGTTAAAAACCTCCAGCATATGTATTTTGGCTTTGATATATAATCAACTATCCCATTTATTACATAAGTGGACACAAAAACCTAGGCAACCTCCATCTCATGATTATGTCATTTGTTCGTCCTGTCATGTATTCTGCCATCTTCATTTAATGAACAAAATGAATAGTCTTTTGTTTCAATAATAATGCGTTAAAACAATTAACTATACACAAATAATGCAAATCAAGTTTTAAATTGTTCATATATTCGGGTAGGGTCAACTGGCGGTGATGGTACATAATATGATGTAAAAAAAAATTCAAACCCAAGATGACTTGAATTTTGATTGACAGTCAACAACGTCAATCGAGCAGTGGTTTTTATAATGTTGTGCTACTTGGTAAGGGGATCTCAATAGTGTTATTGATGCAGCCTATGAAATGAGGTGTAAAAGAATACTGAGTTAAGGTTTAAAGAACAATCGACAAGCAACGATAGGAGGATACATAGTGCTTTGAGGCAAGCTCCTATGGTCTGGTCGGAGATTTTGTGTTGAACAACGACATTCGTTTTGATATGAAGATGTAGTGGTCGAGCGGTCAGCGGTGATATTTTATAAAAATTACGTCAAATGTTTTGGGAAATATCCTGGCTTTTCAAAAGTCTAATTAGATTATGATCCTAATTCGAAAGCCTAATTTATTTGTTGGTAAGACTTGAGTAATATATTACCATAAGGTAATAACTTTTTCAAATCTATTCTATATTTAGGAGAATAATGGACTTTAAGTATTCTTATCTCTCAGTCACTCTCACTCAAAATACGAATAATAGACTTTTGGTATTCTTATCTCTCATTCACTCTCACTCAAAATACTCTTCTCTCATAGTAACTATGTGTATGTTTAAAAAGCATAAAAAAGAATCGCTTTACGCATATGCTACCACTGGATAATAATGGAAAAAATTATAAATTTGTCAACATGTTATTAGTATACATAAAACAAATAATGTCAAACACTCAAAAAAAATTGAGCTATAAAACATATTACAACAAAATTAAAACTTTTAGAAATATCCAATGATAATATATAATTATCTGTTTCACTCTTCCAAGCATTGTTTCATATCCTACAATTTCAGTCACCAAGTAAACTAATATTGCTAGTCATCAAGATGAAACAGCTGTACAAGGGTTAATATTATAATATAAATAGTTATGAAGATTAAAATATGAAATAATAAATAAATGGGAAATCATGACATTGGAACTTCCTGAATCCTTGAATTAGATCCTTCTCATATTTCTCCTTTATTACTTCCTTATCTTTATTAGTATCAAGTACACAACAAAAGGTTTATAAAAACAATTACCGAATCAAATGAAACCGGTAGAAAGTTATTCACAATTTATAAATTTCATCACGATCTTATAGGAAAGTCTACAACAAAAGCATGTAAGTAATTGACTACGTGTACAGTTGTTTTTAAGGAATGTCTATCTTTAGCTATGGTTTAACATGATCAGAATGTAGATTATAATCTAAGATTTATGTATCTATTTAGAGGTTTAGCTTTTATTAAGACTGTATCTGTAAGCCATTAGGTAAGGTATTAATTGACTTTTTTATTATTTTTATAAAGCTTTTATTCGTTATGTGAACGTTATCATGCTATTTTTTGATTTGAATCCGAAAATCATTAATTTTTGCTGAAGTAAATAATTATTTCAATAAATTTCAGTTTTCTTAGTTATGCATAACAAATTTGTTTTGGATAAAAGAATTTCATATTTGTAGTTGAAATGTCAGCAATATCCAAGTTCCTAAAGTTTTAAATTTGGAAACGTTTAAGTGAAAATATCTGTAATGATTGTAAACTAATTTAATATGAATTTAGAACAGGAAGATTTAGTTAAAAAAATAACGAGCGGACCAAGAAAACATGTAATAATATTTTAAATATGAATGATGTAAATGAAAATATCATGAGAGTATTAGAAGGAGAAGAGAAAATTATTTTATTTTATAGTTATATGATAGATTTGAGTGTAAAATTCATTATGAACACATGTGTACAGGTCTCAATGCATAGAAACAAAATTTAAATTACGTATTTTCATTAAATAATCTAACTGACATTCATTATTCATAAATATATAACTTGGTTCCTTATCTCCTCCAATCCATGCATTCGTTATTCGTAAATAATCTAACTGACATTCCCTTCCTCTTCTCCATATTTTCAATGCAGGAAAAAAATTCCTTGGTTATTTCACAATTTCACATTCTTCTTCCTCCTTGGTTATTTCACTATATTTCTTCCTTGACACACAATTTTTTTCTTCCCCATCACTGGTATTCATTTGAAAAATTCAATCACAATTCTTTCCCTTCTTCAATTTCATAACATAATTCAATTCTCAATATAAAGCAGATTAGGGTTCCTTTCCGAACAGTTTATGTAACAATATCATAGTTATCTTAACATGACTATAATTTGATTGAATTCATTTATAGTTTTTCACCTCTGTGTATTCCATAACTACTTTTGAATCTACTCATGTTTTGCAGTAGTTGTTATTCTGCTTAGAGCATTTAGATTTTGGGTTTTTATGAAAAATATACACAAAAGCTGCCATAAACCTTAGCTTGTTGGATTGATGAGCTCGATTTAAAGCTTAGATCTTTAATTTATTACAAATTTTTCATATAATTCAAGGCCAAATTTTTTGTTGTCCAAGACTAACGACTTCAATCTATGAACAACATTTTCTAACCAAATTATGTTATTCTCTTACTTTTGTTTTGATTAGCATAGTTTGCTTATGAATATGGTTTTCTTTATTATTTTGTGGGAGTTTATTGGATTTATTAATGCATAAACATCTTAGAATATTAAATTGTTTTGAAAAATTAAAGTAGAACTATCTTTTGTCCTTTACATTTTTCTTAAAAATCCATTTTAATTTTATTTTTGTTTTTATTGAAGATTGTGATTCTGGTCTCTCATTTGTTTTACGAAGAATTATTGCATTTATTAACATATTAACATATATATACCAATAGACCTTAAGTTGTTCTACATAACTAAATAGAGATAAAGTTGGTCTTTATTCATCCTCAAACATAATTATATAAGAATAATCAAGTTGAAAAGAAAATTATACTTAAAAGTGAAAGAAAATATAAAAAGTAATTTGTTATAAAATAGCCTGGAGAAAAAATATAAATGCACAAGCAACATTTATTTGCACCAAAAATCTGCACAAACACCTAATAAAAGATTAGTAGAAAAATAAATGAATAATAAATGAAAATAGAAAAACAAGCAATTAAATGACAGACAATCAAAGTAATATCAAGTACATAGTGATTTATAGTGGTTCGGCATTGTTTTCCTACGTCCATTTTGAATAGATTGATTTGTTAATCACTTTGTAAACCGAGTACAATAGGGATCAGATTAAAATGATTAGTTAAAATAGAGAATGAAGCAACTAGCAGCATAAAGTCCCAAAAATGAACAACCAAACCTATATTTATAGAGGAAGACGATGAAATGCCTCTTTGGAAATTCGGCAGAGGGATCTCCAAAACCATATGGACCCATCAGAGGGATCACATGGCCCAAATCACAATAAATATGGATCGATGCCGATCCCTATTTTGGAGAAATTTAAGGGATTCGATCCTACTGGAGCTTTCCCATGTTGTAATATGCTTAGCCTCCAAGTTTCATGCCAATTGTATTAGTAGAACTTGAGTTGTTGCCTGATCTTTGTTGCAAGGTGAGTTGTTTCCTGATTCTAGCCGATCTCTATTGAGGGAAGAGGGCCAATCCCTCTTGTTTCATCCATTTGATTTGTGGTCCCAAGGGTAGGCTCTCTAGGGTCCCCACATCTTTCTCATAAAATTTCATATGCGTTAGACTTATGGATTTTGAGATATTGATTATTTTCCTTTGAGTCGTATTTTCTTAGTGGAAATATGATGATCCATATTTTAGAGAGTGGTTATAGCCGATCCCTTATCCATGTCAAACTATATTCAATACTTTAAATATTGCGCATTGCATATCTCTCAATTTCGTTCAATCACGACTCTATATTATCACTTGATCCTTAGACCCCACACTCATCCCTCTCGACTTACCGGCCTTGATGACCATCGAATCTAACTTGTCCAATCAGTTCGGATGTAGCTAGGTCAAAATGTCGGATACACTTGCCCACCAAAGTACATCTCGTGCTGAACATGACATGCTTTGAATTGAAGCAAGTTAGATTCGTCGATAAAAAATCCATCTAGTTTTCCGAATAGTCGCTATCCTTCCATTAAACTATTTTCCCAAAATATCGTGTCTCTCTCTGATTGTCTTGAAGCTTGGTCGATTTCAAATAACATAAAATCAGGATTATATTTCGTCAGTTGAAATCTACGTCTAGTCCTACAAGATTAGTAAGCTTTTGTTATCTGATCCGGTCTCGACCTTGAAATCTTCAGGTTTGAATTCAATCTCTGTCGATTTCAAAATTTGAACTTTTAGACAATACATGTGCATGTTCAGGCACATATTCTTGTTGTTGGTTCCTGTTCGTGTTTGTACGCTCACAATAGTTTCTAATTTTCATCGAGCTAGATGCAATTTCATTACAGTTTATATATGTACTTCATATAATTTTTATGTCCATGCTTGCGTGCTCATAGGGTTCGTAGCCAATCTTTCTTTTTATGTATGTAGGGATCGGCCTTCTTTTAGCCGCTCCCCCATTTTCTCTCTTCTCTTATATATATATATATATATATATATATATATATATATATATATATATATATATATATATATATATATATATAGGGATAAACATTCTTATAGCTGATTCCTCTCCTTTTTCTCAAATTTTTTTACTATGTCAATAGGGATCGACATTCTCCTAGCAGATCTCCCCTCCTTCTTTATTTTTTATAATAGATATCGAAATATCGTTCCCTAGGGTAGAGATCGTGCCTGATCCCTATCGCTTGAAGGACTTAACTGATTTTTTTACTTTGCAAATAGGAAAGAGGGCCGAACTCTCATCCCCCATATATAAGCTCGTACCTTTCTCCTCCAACCTTCACTTACTCACTTTTCTTCCATTTACTTTCACTTTCTCATTTTCTTCAAGCTCGGTTTCGAGCCCTACTTCTCCAACCTTAAAACCTGATCCCTTCTTCTCACATCAAATATCGCGTTCCTCTTTATATTTTCCATTCTTATCTTGCTCTAAACCTCTGCTCCATCCTCAACTCGAATCGAAAACTAGCATTAACTCGCATTTGAAACAGTTAGGTGGGTTTCTTTTATTTTCTTTGGTTCACGACGAGATAATGGGTTTTGTTTGGGTTAATCGTGGGTTAAGGATAGGATGGATGACGACGATGCAGGGTTCGGCAAAGTATTAGAGGAAGAGAAAGAAAAGAGTGAAGGATGAAGGAAACAGAGAGATCGGTCGTGGTTAAATATGATGAAGAGGAATCGGTGATGTAGTTGTTATATAAGTGAAGGGGAGGGATCAGAGTGAATGTTTGAGGGAATTGTGATAAAGTTGTATTAGAGGGACCGCTATTGAAGTTCGAAGAGGGATCGGTTATGTTGGGTTAGGCGTAAGGGTTGGTCCCACTATTAAGTGGAGGGTTCGGTCATTCATGAAGTAAAGAGGAGTCGGCTGCTTGATTTAGGAGGAGTGTGCATATAGTTAAGTGGAGGGATCGGTCATTGGCTTTTCGAGAAAGATCGGTTGTTTTATGTATGAGGATGGATCGGCTGTGATAGGAGATAAGGATCGACACAAATAGGGATCAAAAATTATTGATATAGGGCACCTAGCAAATTCTAAGCTTTGAATTGAATTTGAAAACCAATCAAAATTCTCTTGCACGACCAATTAGTACCAATACCATCTCAATAAACTAGAACATATGAAGATAATGAGCATATTCATTATCAAACTCTAAATCAAACAACCAAATTGACTTAGAACATGAACTAAAACTCTACATATGGATTTTAATAATGGCACACTTTGACATGCTGATGATCGGTCCCCAAGCTTACACAACCGATCAATCTAAATGCCAGTTGAGACGGTCGGCAACGACGGTCTCTTTGGTTGGAAACCAAAGTTTCGTCACTTCCTTTTGCTTTTAATTTTGAACTGTTTATCTCTGCACCGCACAACATCGCACCATATAAATTGACACTAAGCATGGGGTAATAGGTAAACTGTTCTAATCTCGATTATCTATTGAGGTTAGATGATATGGGCTCTAGATGTTCAAATCTTTTATATGCAATGCCTTTTGGAAAACCTTCATAACTTAGCAATCTCGAAGCTGAGTCAAGTTCTGCAACTGTTTCCGGCAGAATTTCCCTTAATCATCAATTAAAGAAACCGAAGGTTTTCGACTCATTGACCATCCTTTTCTTTGATGCTCCATCCTTTCGACGGAAGTATAAGTCCAGCCCCCGACGCTGTAGAAGGTGTCGTATTTCTATATAACTCGATGGATTCTCAAGCCTCTAGAATCGGGTAGGCCACTCTTAGCAGACTATACTGTAATCATGGAATTCTGCATGGAGGCGATAATTCCTTCAGTTCATGAGGAAAATCTCATGTATGGTTATGTAGAGTGACTTGTTTGTCTAAGGCTCATTTTCACCCAGAGGGATATACGACATGCAATAAATTCATGTGCCAGGACGGAGGCGTGCTGCCTTTCAATTCTTTCATTCAAAAAATGCTAAATTATTTAGAATTGCTCTTTCTCAGCCACATACGAATAGCTATGCTTTTTTCCATGGTAATTTTTTGCTATTTATGGATGTTCTGCTCCGCCCTCGGTCTTCTGAGGACATCAGGTTTGTTTACAACTTCAAACGACGGATAGAAAGCCTTTCTTACACTTTCCACGAGCCTTCACCCAACTATCAAGTTATAACTGGTGCTTGGAACAAGTTTGACATCTTTTAGCAGGAATGGTTTTTCGTTGATTGTCCGGCTGCTTTGCAAGGCAATGGTTGGAAGGAAGTATTGTCTTCACATTATTCTTAAATTCCTCAGCCCAACTTGTATCCTGAACTAACTAATACTTTGAAAAAATTTAGTTGTCCATCCACATCTAGAAGACGTTAGTTTGTCGAGGGCAGTTTATGCAATTTGTGCCATCCTAGTGGAGGACAGGGACATTACATTCCTTGTAACCGATGAATGGTTATCTCTGTTTAGATTGTTAGTAGAAGATCATAGCGTCGGGTTTCGAAGAATCCCTACACCACCAAGAAAGGTGATGGAATAAGAAGATGGTGCCAAGAGCCCCATCGTGCCCTCCGCCCCCATTCGAGGGGGCTTAATATGATGCCAAAGAAGGCGAAATTAGAGGTGTCGAAACCAATAAGCTTAGCGACCCTGATGATGGTTCGGGCAATGCGCCTGGGTTTAAACCATCACAAGGCGCATAATCTCACATGCCAAAAAGCATAGGAAAAAAGCTCGCCCATAAACTCTAGAGGACAAAAACCTCTAAAGAGCTAGAGTTCATCATCACCTTAGTTGATGAAGAATCTTCATCTCAACATTTAGAAAGTACGATGGAAGGTTCTTGAATTTCCTGATCCATGATGATATCATGACTTATGACATCCCCAACATCAGTATTGGAGGGCACAATTATCCCACCAGGAGTGATGACGACATTCCTCCCTCTAGCAAAGCGAAGAAAACTCATATGGGCAAGGTTCCATCATCTGGTCTAACTAGGGGACACAATGACACTCACAACCACGTGCACTTCACCAGAAGATTTTTATTTATCTTTTATTCAATGGTCACTTATACAATCTTGTTTGGTTGCAGGTGCTATGTCTCAATCCCGTGCCTTTGATTACTTGAGGGGATCCTCAACACAATATCGATCCAGTTGCGGTCTAGAATCAGGTAGGCATTCGGAGAGAGATAATAGTCGGGGAAAAAGTCATTTGGTTCCAGATAGACCCACGATCGTAGGTCGAGAAAATGCCCACTTGTTACTTCTAATCCAGCTTTGCCTACTGCAGCTCCTGAGGCTTCCACTGTAGAAAAAATAGCTGAACTTAAGGTTGATTTTCCAAAAATCTTCTTCAATGGGCTTACGTTCCTTCCTTTCAATCATACAAATCTAGGGACTACTAAAGCGAGTTCCCTTGCTTGCATCAATGATGTTTTTGTGCAACACGAAGCATTCCAGCATCTAGCCGAAAAAATCTCTGTGGTGTCTATCAACAAATAACAAGAAATTGATCGTCTCTAGTAGAGGCAATCCATGATAAAGACATAATTAAACATTAAAACAATGAGATCTCGGAGTTGACGATGAAGCTAACCGTGGCAGAAAAGAGTGTTAAAAAACATCCGAGGCGTTTAGTCATCTAGAAGCGGCTTACAAAAAGGAGCTGGATGTTGCCCTCAATAATAGCGGTGTGCTTTCTTTGGAAAAAAATACACTACAAAAAGAGAAAAACATTCTAGCCCACCGCATTGAGAAACTCGAAGAACTCCTTAAAAAAGGGAAGGAAGAAAAACTCGAAGGGCCGGGGTAGTAGAAAAGATATTGCAAAGAGACCGTCGAAGCCTGGGGACTGAAAATTAAGCTTGATTAGCACCTCACTCAATTGGAAGTCCTCAAGGAAGAGGCAAGAGAGGGCGGCCCGCTACAAGGTTAGAGAGACAATCGAGGCCGAGTTTGAAGGCACAAAAGAAGCTGGTCGAAAAGAGATTATGGACATGTTCGATCCTCCGATCAATGAATATAATGCTAAAGTCCTAATCCATCATGAATTGAGTTTTCTTGGAGAGCGCTATCTTGAATCGCTCATGGAAACTTGGGAATACATTGTTGAAATAAAGAGGAAAGCCCTCGTTGAAACTGATTTAGATGAAGAGAAGCTGATACGAGGGATTCTTCATGGGGATGAACCTTTAGACCTTGCTACCGCGAGACTCTGATACTATGATATTTTAGCACTCTCCGGCAAAAGGAAAAACATTGCTTAGTCTTTGGAGTCTAATCCCAAGGGTCCCTCTTCACTTCAAAGAGCCGAAGCATCAATTTATCTTGGCACTGGATAGGATCTAAACTATGATCTGGACAGACCAAGCAATCAATCAAAGGTGTTGACTCCTATTCTAGAGGGAAGCTCTCCGAAGACAACTGAAAGTCAGCCGGACATAGGTATCCTGCTTTATTCTCCATTATTCAAGAGATTTTGTTTCCCTTTCCCTATAGTCGTGGGCTTATTTTCCTATTTCTATGAATCTGCAGGTCTTTCGGGACCCAGTCAAACTCTAGGAAGCGGTGCCGTCGTGGAGAAAAAATCGACATCTACTGAAATTCCTGCAGCCACCGACATTCGAATGCCCGATGCATAAGTTATCGGAGCATTTAATGATGATAAAGCTAATGACCCGCCATTGCCAGAAGAATCTGATGACGTTGTGATCACTGGTGCAACTGAACATACAGATGAGCTCAGCTTAAAAGAAGGCATCAAGAGAGAGGAGTTGTTGAAGAAAAAAGCTAAAGCTGAACCCGCTGACGTGGAGACCGATGATGCAAATCTCATCACAAATCATTCCGCCTGGTGGATCAGTTCCCGAATAACTATCTCCAACCCTTGAAAGCTCTCCTGCCAAAGGCGGTGAAGGATCAAAAAGAAGAATAGGAAAAAGCTTGGGTGGCGCCACTCCCAAAAAATCCAAATGAGAAAAAGGGCAAAAAGAAATAGCTGTCACTTCAGCTTAGTTTGTATATGATTGTATAGTTGCTTTTCTCTTTTTTTTGGCCGTGTCTGTACGGGTACGGCCCGCACTTTGAAATAAACTTGTACAACAATTTTCAAGTTTATTATAGAAGTTCTTTATTTCTATCGAACTCCTATGTGAAATTTGTCAAAGTAGTCAAGCTATTACTTTTCCATTTAATGTACTTGTAATTCATCACTCGTTAATTCGAATAATCATCCATTTATTTTCACACAAGGCCTCCATATGGTTGTGGCCTTAATTTGAATCAAATACCGGGCTCGAGTCCTAGTGTTACACCATTGGATTCGGCAGTTTGAGTGATCATACTCCTTACCCTAGTCTCGGGTTAGGGAAGTTGGATAGTGGATGGTCGAGCTCAATCCTTAACAAGTTTATCCTCCTCCCGTCGGTGTCATGCCGGAGTTTATGGAATAGCGAGTGGTCAAACCGCACTCATCTATTTGTTTATGCCCATATCCGTACTCTTGGGATGAGAGTTAATTGGTGGGCGATCGAATTGCACCCAATTTATGTTTATACGCTAGTGCACAATCCATGGGCTTAGATTTATTCCAAAAAATGGTCGAACCACATTTTCCTTGGTCATTTCTTTTACCCCCAAATCAGGGGTTTAACTTAGAGAGAGATCGGTCGTATCACGATCGCTTTTGATTCATATTTGTCCCATCGCTTGGTAGGATTGTTTTGGTTGTCGGATGGTCGAGTCACATCCATTCTTCGTAAGGTATTCCATCCATCAGGTTGTGACCGAGAATCATCATATAAACGGTCGGACCATGTTTAATTTTTTTAGCTCAATTGTGAACTTATGTAATCGGCTAGCTCCAAACTTTGGAAACCTGCTCAGACATGTTAATATTAGTTAGTCAGGTATCGTAACTAATATGTAATGCTACAACAATCACTCATATGAAGGAAATTTCAAACTTTACTTTCCAAATGGAAAGGAATGACTTAATTTATCTTATTGCATATCTAGAAAACCAAATGTTAAAGCAAATTTGAAATTGAATACAACTAAATGAAAAGGATATCTGAGTGAAATATTTTCGTAAATGCTCGCTATTCCATGCTCTTGGGAGTGTGAAGCCATCAACAGTCGCTAGCTTGAAAGTTCCCTCTCCAAGCCTCTGTTTAAGGACATATGGTCCTTCTTAATTAGGATTTATGTGCAATGGATCAGGAAAAAGCCATTTCAAGACGAGATCGCTAATTTTAATGGTTCTAGGTCGGACTTTAGTGTTTTAGTATCGGGCGACTCGGTGTCGATGTGCAGCTGCCCTCAAATCGTCATCCTCGCTCTTCTTGTCTACAAAGTCCAACGACTCTAAAAGGAGATCTCTATTCATTTTAGGATCATAGTAGGTTACTCGATGAGAAGGGACTTCGAGTTCAATAGATTTGACGGCTTCAGAGCCGTAAGAAAGGGTGAATGGAGTATGGTCAGTAGTGGACTTGTGGGTGCTTTTGTAACCCTATAACGTTGTTGGGAGTTCATCCACCCACTTGTCTCTAGCCTTTTCCAAGCGCTTCTTCAGAATGGACTTTATGATTTTGTTCATAGCTCCAACTTAGCTGCTTGCTGGAGGGTTAGCAATTGCAGCAAATCGCTTATCAATATGATGTTGACGGTAGAAGTCTTTAAAATCAGCGCTATTAAATTAGGTTCCATAATTAGTTACAATGGTTCATGGAAGGCCAAAATGATAGATGATATTCTAAATGATGAAGTTGACTACTTTCTTTGTCATTATCATGGCTAAAGGTTCCACTTTGGCCTATTTAGTGAAGTAATCAACTGTGACAATGGCGTACTTCGCACCCACTTAAGAGATCGGTAAGGAACCAATAATATCTATGCCCCATTTGTAAAACCGCCATGGACCAACCATTTATGTGATTTCTAATGGTGGAGCTCTTGAAACATTTGCATACATCATGCACTTTTCACATCGCCTAGTGTAATCAGCAGCATCTTGGTCGAAATCGGCCAGTAATACCTATAATGGAGTATTTTCTTTGTTAGGATTTGCCCCCAGTGTGATCGCCACATTCCCCTTCATGAACTTCCTTTAAGACTCATTTTTCTTTATCATGAGTGATACATCAGAGTAGGGGAATGGAAAAAACCCTTTCTATACATGACTTCTTCCTGAATGATATACTGCAAAGCTTTCGAAGGACTTGTCGCCTTTCATTCCTTCGTTCGTGAAGAACTCCCTATGGAAAATAGTCTTTAATCGGAGTCACCGACGACTCCTTCTCAAGCTCCGTATCAGTACCCTATCATTTTCCATCTGGTTTATGCTCGGAGCATCTAGAACTCCAATTGAAACCAAGCCTATTTGTTGTGCATCCCCAGTGCTAGCAAACTTTGCCAATGAGTCAGCCTCTTTTTTTTATCCCGAGAAATGTGTGTGATGCCATAATAGTCAAAGCCAGTTAATAGCTCTTGGACTTGGATAAGATACGGAGCGAGTCACTTTCCTTTTGCTTTGTAATCTCCATTGACTTGGTATACTACCAACTGTAAATCGCAAAAGATTTTAAGAGATTTTAGCCGTAGTTCTCTAGTAAGTTTGAGTCCAACAATCGGAGCTTGATACTCAGCTTCGTTGTTAGTTGCAGGGAAGTCAAGCTTCAAAGCATAGCAAATTGATCGATCTTCTAATGCTACTAACACGATTCCGACTCTAGAACAACGATCATTGGATGCTTCCTCCGTATACATTTTCCATCGAATGGTTGGCGTTCCATTGCTCTCTGGGGAGATCATCCTATGCAGTGTATTCCGCTATAAAGACTGCCACTGCCTATCCCTGGATGGCCCTTCAAGGAAGATAAATAATATCGAATGGGCTCAGTTTGACGTTTCGCTTGAGTAACCTTCTAGATGTATCAGGTCATTATAAGACCTGTCGTAACAGCTGATCGGTGCAAATGTTGATAGGATAAGCCTAAAAATAGGAGGGGAGCTATCAACAAGCAGTACGCCAATTTCTCTATCTTTAGATAACTCCTTTCAACTCCTGTTAATCGCTTGCTAACACAGTTGACCGATCTCTAGATCATATTTTCCTTGCGAAGAAGTGCGGCACTTATAACATGCACTAACATAGCCAAGCAGATATACAAGTCTTCGTAATCCATCGAGCTTCGACAAGATGGGGGGCCTCTCTAAGTGGTTCACCAAAGCATGGAACACATCTTCACAATCCTGTGTCCATTCAAAGTTCATTTTCCCTCTCCTAATCAAATCGAAAAAATGAATGCATTTATTGGTAGCTTTGGAAATAAACCGTCTTAGGGAAGTAGCTTTCCCATTTAGATAATGTACTTGCTTGATGGTCTTCGGCACTTAGATTTTGCAAATTTCTTGAATCTTCTCGGGATTAGCTTCGATTCCATAGGCATCGACGATGAAACTCAAGAACTTTCCTAATGCAATAACAAAAGAGCACTTCAGAGGATAGATCTTCATTTTGTAATATCGGAGGAGATCGAACATTTCTGCCAAGTCTCTAATGTGGTCGCTTGATCATCATGAATTCATGAGCATATAATCCATATATACCTCCATCATCTTTCTAATCTAATATTTAAACATTTTGTTGACTAGGCGTTGATAAGCCGCTTCAGCATTCTTCAATCCAAATGGCATTACCACATAGCAATACAATCCAACATCGGTAATGAAGTCGGTGGGCTCCTGATCGGGAATGTGCATCGGTATTTAGTTATATTTGGAGTATGCATCCATGAAAGGTAGCAATTCGTGTCCCACGGTTGATTCTACCAGCTGGTGGTTCCTTGGAAGGGGAAATTTACCTCTCGGGTACGTCTTGTTTAAGTCCGAGTAATCCATGCATGTTCGTAATTTTCCATTCTCCTTTCTCACTACTATAGTATTAGATACCCATTTAGTTAGAGGGCATCATGAATAAACCCATTTCCTTTGAGTCTATCCACCTCCGCTTTAAGGGCAGCGGGTCTCTTCGAATCCATGCGATACCTTTTCTTTTTCATTGGAACATGCCTCGGGTCGATACTTAATGCCTGGCTCGCAATGGCAGGCGAGATCCCACACATGTCAGAGTGAGTCCGAGCAAACACCTCAACGTTCCCTCGGGGAAAACAAGCAAGATCTTTCAAAGTCGGGGGGCTGAAACATGATTCCATATTTAAGACCCATGACGGGTCATCGTGGCTGATCGTGATGCCAATCGTCAGCTCAGCCTTTTTAGCCTTAGTCTCTTTAGGCTCCTCCTCATCATTTCTCGAATCTATATCTTTATAGAACTGACTGTGGAGCCCATGCCAAGGCCTAGGTGTTGGTTGTCAGTCTTCACCGATTTGGAATGAAAGAGACTTGTCCACGCTCTTACCTTTCTCCTTTCATTGAGCGTCTCTCAAGTCAGCTACATAACAGGGACGTCCGATCAACTGATCACCATGCACAACCCCGACACCTTAATCAGATGGGAACTTCAAATTCAAACACAACGGGGCAAGAGTTGCCCAAAATTTGTCTAGGGCAAAATCCGCACTCTCATGTAGTCACCATCTCCCAACTCCATGGGCAATTCGATATATCTTTCTACTTTGGTCAAAGCACCGTTAAAACCATGAATGCAGACTTTATGAGGTGTCGAGTCCTTGGCTTCCATTCTCTCTCGATCGTAAACCTTTTTGAAAATTATATTTACGGAACTTCCACAATCAACCAAAACTCTTCTTACTAAGGCGGGGACGATCATGGATGAAATGACCATTAGGTCAATCTCGGTGCCTCCACCAACTCTGCATCTCTATTTCTAAACACAATGTTATCTGCCATTGTACGCTACTGTTTTGTCGGAGCTCCATCTTCTGTACTTGAACAACATTCAAAATTCATATGCTTGATTGTGCTATCATATAGAGCTCCCTCTCATGCCAACTCTTATAACCTGGATGCGGTCCTTCGACTATTGTTTTGATCACTTATCTTCCATAAGCACACATAGGCTCCTTTGCCTTGTGCAGAGCGTGGCCTTATGCGAATCTTATCCACGGTTGGGGTTAGATGTTCCTCGCTCGCTATACTACGGGGCTACAATAAACTGCTATAACTTTCTTTCCCAATTTAGTTTCTCAATAATATCCTAGTGCTGCCTACATTCATTCATGTTATGTCCATAAAATATGTGGAACCACCAATATTTTCCTATTTGTTTCTGTTTCTCCATTGATTCTATTGGTGGTGGCTTCCTATATTGCATGGTATTGCATGTAGACAAGTAGACATTCTCTATATAGGTATTAAGTGGTGTATAGGTACCGTACATTGGAATCTAGGTTTCCTCTTCCAAAATCCATCTTTCGTTCACGGTTCCTATCACCGCTTATCTTTTGCGAGTTCGGTTTATTTTGGAAATTTACTTGAACTTTTTCGGAACTCTCCCTAGGTCATTTCACTGCAATGTTGCTCTGCACTCCCTCTCCACTTGGTCCAACAAAATTCCGGTACCTAGAGCATCTGGCTTCCTCTTTTTTCAAATACTGGGATGCTTTTCCATAGAAACTTCCCAATGTTGTGGGTGGTTTGCCAGCTAACCGATCGCCAAAGTCAGACTCCGGATCAATCCCTCTTGTTATACCATCAATATTGAATGGTCATTTGGATTACTTATTTATATGACAACTATATAAAATCTCTTGAAATAATATTTCAATGATTCTCCCGAGGCCTGGGTCACGTTGGATAGGGATATTGCATCTTTTGAAGTGAGTTGTCTGCATATGGAACTACTTCACAAACTTTGTTGCTAAATTGTCAAATATAGTGATTGACCCTGGGATAATCTAGTAAACCACATCATCGCCATGACAGAGAGAGTAATAGGAAAACGTCTACACTTTGTTGCATCATCAGCTCATGCGGAATCCATCAACCATTCATATCTCATGATGTGCTTTTCGGGGTTGGTTTTCCCTCATAGGTAGGCATCAAGGGAATGCTGAACCTTCTTGGATACTCAACATGTAAGACATTTTCAACGAATAGATTATGGCTTCTCGAGATCCTCCAATCATCATTGGTCAAGCCTTGACTCTCCTTTACCACTTGTCCAACCATAGCCGACAAATTCGACGTTTGGATAGTTGGAGCTAAGCGATGGTCGTGGTCTACCTCACATGAATGGTCCGGTAAATATCTACGGACTGTTCCACGCGTTCTTGGCTCAACATCCTCTCGATGTATATCACGTATGTTCATTTCATCATCATTCCAAAGAGGTAACTAGTCTGCATCCATCTGAACTTCAGCATCCAAATCAATTGTAGCAGTTTCAGCCTGTGCTATAACATGAAGAGGCATGCTTCCTCCTCTAGAGTAGGGATCGACACCGATCCCTATAGAGGATTTGGTACCGATCAGTCTCGGCGAGCCTAATTGGCTTACCTATTGATGTCCAGAAGCTTTTGCATGATATTCACTAATTTTGCAACATCCATGTCTACGATAATCATCAGATAAACTAGAGCTCATCGATAATGAATAAGGGGTTGGGCCCCCTAGATTTCTCGCACTGGTGTTGACTGTGTTCGTTAGATCGATGTTGTCTTGAATCCGCTGATTCAACTATCAGGGGCTATCCACTAGCTCTCTCATCAGTTTCAAGAAATCAGCTCCTGTGATGGAATCAACTGGATTTTGGACATTAACTAGAGTGGTAGCATTCACATCTACTGGTAAATTTCTCAGGCATCCTTGCTGGATGTAAGCATTCTTGTTTCCTTCTGCGTTTTGAGATGTATATCTAGTGTTCCTAACCATTGTTAATAGTTCTTCTTAGACATTTGCAAATCTAAATTGAACGAATAAGCTTCTTAAAGATAATTCAGGATCTCTTTGGGATTTATGCAATCCAGTGGCAACAAAGGAACCCAAATAGAGTTAAGGATCTCTTTTCCAGTGAAAGCACCAAAATGTTTGCACCAAAAAACAACAAAACACCCAATAAAAGTTTTGTAGAGAAATAAATGAAGAATGTAAAATGAAAACAGAGGGAAAAAGCAATTAAATGACTGAAAATCAAAGCAATAAAAAGAGCATCGCAATTTATAGTGGTTCGGCGTTATTTTCCAACGTCAACTTTGAATAGATTGCTTTTTAAATCACTTTGTTGACTCAGTACAACAGGGACCGAATTAAAATCATTAGTTACAATAGAGTACAAAAAAACTAGCCGCGTAAAGTCCCGAAAATGTACAACCAAGCCTGTCTTTATAGAAGAAGATGGCGAAATATCTCTCTGAAAATTCGACAGAGGGATCTCCAAAACCATGTGGACACACCAGAAGGAACATATGGCCCAAATACCAACGAACAGAAATTGGTACAGATCCCTATTTTAGAGGAATTCTGGGGTGCGATCCCAATGGGAACTTTCCGATGTTGTAATATGCTTAGTCTCCAAGCTTCGAGCCAATTGGATTAGCAGAACTTGGGTTATTGCTCAATCTTTGCTGCAAGGTGAGTTGTTTCCTAATTCTAGCCGATCCCTATTGTAGGAAGAGGGTCGATCCCTCTTGTTTCATCCTTTTGAGGAACGATCCCTAGAGTAGGCTCCCTAGGGTCCTTACATCTTACTCATAAAATTTCTTATGCATTGAATGTAAGGATTTTGAGATATTGATTGTTTTCCATTGAGTCATACTTGCTTAGCTGAAATATGATGATCCCTATTTAAAGCGTGATTATAGCCGTTCCATTTTCCATATCTAACTATATTCCATGCTTTGAACATTCTGAATTGCATATCTCTCAAATTCATTCAATCATGGCTTCATATAATCACCTGTACTTGATCCTTGGACTCCATAATCATCGCTCTGGACTTACCGGCCTTGACGACAGTCGAATCTAACATGTCCAATCAGTTCGGATATAGCTGGGTAAAAATGCTGGATGGCATCATTTTTAAATATCTTTAATAGGCAACTTCAAAGTTATGCATAAGTTTAGTTTAAACTATGTATGTCGTGAATCTACTTTTTTTTATTTTTTTGTTGTCTTAGTCACTTGAACTTACTTTTGTGAATTTTGGAATTATCCTTCTTATCCAATTTGCATTTAATATATTTTCCTACTGTTCTGCTTAACATACTATGATATATATATATATATATATATATATATATATATAATAAAGAGAATATGAGACCATATATATTCTTGCTTTTCATTCATTCTTACTCCCAATCTTCTTCTCTAGTTGATTTGAGAGAAAAAGTTTCATTTACACTCTAATAATTAATTTCCATTCCAAGTTCCAAACTAAATTTTTATTGAATATTAATAACAATATGCCCTTTTATTTTAAATGTTCCATCATCATTTTCTCTTCTTACTTTCATTTTCTTAGCTTCTTGTCTAAAATAAATCATTTTCTATTTTAGCCATTCAGAAATGTTCCATGCTAATTTTCTCTTCTTACTTTCATTTTCTCAACTTTTTATCTAAAATAAAATTTAAAATCCATAAATAATATCACATCCTATGTTCTATCCCTCTAAATCCAAGTGGAAAATTAGCACCTTTTGCTGTAATCATAGAATTCTCTCTTCATGTTTTATGGAATGCTTTATGTTTTTGAGTATGTGATATTTTTGTGGTTTTATTTTATGTTGCTTAATATGAATTAGAGTGGTTTGGTGTTGGTGCTAAAAGAAATTAATACTGTAAATATTTCTTAATCTTCGAACGATGGTCGTTTTTTTACAGATCATAGCTGGAAAAATTAGGTTGATGGATATCATTCTTCCAATAATTACTCCAATCATCTTCCTCTGTTTGCAGGTAAGAGATTTTGATTTTATTTTCATGGTAACTCTGGTAGACAAGTTTCGATCGGTCCTTTGAATATTCTTATTCTAACTGGATTTTGATTCAATTCATCAATAGTTTTTAATTTTGCAATCATCATAAATTATTTTTGTCTTTGTTGGTGTATTGCATTGTACTTCAACTTACTTTGAATGTCAATGATCTAAAGAGCCTCCAAAAATTCTTAGCTGATAGGATCGATAAAGATCGATTAAAGTATTGGTTTTTATTTTGTTGTTTCTTTTTATTTACTTCGATGTTGAGTTTATTATTTTTATTCAAAATTTTGATTTTTTTTTTGAGTTTTATGCCTAAATTTATGTCTTCTCACTTTTTTGATTCAATTTGCAGGATTATGAGTTAGGTTTTTTACTTATAGTAGATTACTTGATTAATAAATTCTATTTATAGAATAAAATCTTACTTTTATAGCATCTAACTCTTTATTTCATATGTTTCCCTTTGTAACATTTTTGTTTCTACGTACAATAATCCTGCATTAATTTTTTCTTTATATTCTAACTATTTCTTTTCCTGTCTTCTTTTTTAATATAAGAATTTTCTATTTCATTAGTTATTTTCCCCATTTAATAGCTTCTTGCAAAATACTTCGATCGATTTTTATTTTTTTATTTTAACTGAAATTCGATTTAATTCACTAATTGTTCTTCGTTTTGCATTTATTTAAATTATTTATGAATGCATACATATTTTATAATGATTGTGTTTTTACCTTACTTTCACAGTGTCAACATTATTTAAAGACCTTAAAAAAACCTCTAATTCAATTAAGATTTGTTAATAAGTTAAATTTTTTATTTGTCATTTTATTTTATTCAATGTTGAACTTGTTGTTTTGTTTGATTCTATTAAGATCGATTGAAAATTGACTTTTACTTTGTTATATTTATTTTTATTTAATTTGATATTTAATTTGTTACTTTTGTTCTAAATTGCTAATTTCATATCTTCGCGGTTTTTCGACTCAAATTGTGTTTTCTTTCGATTTTTGTTTTAGTTCATAAGGTTATGAGTTTGTTTCCTTCATTTATTTTATAGCAGGTTACTTGATTTATAAACAAGTGGACAAAATAAAAATGTTATTATTTCCAAAATCTGTTATAGATAAAGTTGAACTATTTTTTACTCTCAAAAGTTACACATCGATCAAATTCATTTTGTTTTTGTTTTTTGAGTGTGAATATGAACTTTGTTTCATACATGTATGTCATAACTTGTTTATTACCATGTAGATATCAAATAATCTTCAGTTCTATATAATAAATTAGTGTAAGGTTGATCATTACTCAATTTTGAATTATCTTATAGACAAGGTAACTATCTGTTACTTCCTACAAAATTAGTTAGAAGATATGCCATTTTAAAGTTTACTCCGATTTATTATAGATAATGTTGGACCGAAGATGTAGACAAGAACAACATTTATAAGTAAACTAATTTCAGATATAAAGGTTTGTATCAAGTGATATTACCATGTGACCAACAGATTTATCATTTTTATTTAATTTTAATTTAAACTAATTTTGTTAATGACTTCTGATTTTGTGATACATTAAAATTGCTTTTTATTTTACTTAATCGCATATTTTATGCAGCTTTATCATACAATGTTTTGTAATCCATGCTTATCCGACTTGCACATTCTTTAATATGCAATTGAAATCATTCAAGTTGCACAATGCATAGTTGATGTTTGAGTTTCCATAACTCTAAGAGATTGTTGGTAAGACGTTTGATAATATCAAGGGACACGAGGATAGAGAGGAAGTCAATAGATAATAAGATTTTTAGAGGTTGTGCACAGCGTAAGTTTCTAAACAAGATTGATGTTATTGATTTGTTTTTTGATGATATTATTCCTTTCATTTGTAACCATTATATATCTCATTTTGTCGTAGAATTCATTGCAATCAGTAGCAACAATATCCACGTTCAATGGAATAGTACATTAGAACATTATCTGTTTTGAAATAAAACATGAAAGTTTTGGTTGTTATAATTGTTTATATCAATCAAATATAACGCGAGACATATATATGTATCCATCAAACATGTGTTTTTTGTCATAATTTCTAACCATCCATACTATAACATAAACCTTAATGTTTAACCATTCTTCTTCTTTTTGCTCATAAGTTGAGAGTTAAATCTTTTTTTGCACTTAAACCTTTTGTTTTGCATAATTCTCACCTTACATTAATTACCACATTATAATTACTTTGTAACATAATCACTTCATTTTATCTTCCTGTCTCTTCCCTAATATGTTTTTATTACATATTATCAAAAGTGCATTTAACCTTAATCATATTCATTCTTCTTTTATTTTCCTAATTTTTTGAATTAATGTCATTTTATCACTTTAAGTATTCCTTTACACTCTTTTGAATCCATTTCTCTATGATATTAATTTAACATCTTCCCCATTTATCTTCATTCTCCGTTATTGTATTGTCTTTCTTTACATTTTTCCAAACTTTAGTTTATGCCTTATTTAGCTGATTTTATAATCTTCTAATTATTCTATCCGATTATAATCAGAATGGAAGGATTTATTATGCTTATGTTGTTAATTGCTTAATATCTATTTAGACACTCTAAAAATTTCTTTATCAATCCAACTAATATTATATAATTATTACTTATGAGTATGTTTTTACATTACGACAAAAATTTACTTCTATCTTTCATAAGTTTGAACCTTATATTATTTGCTTCTAAAATTTTTATCATTACTATTGCACATGGTGGTTCGATTTCTTTTCACTTTCTTTTAGTGTATTTAATTTCAAAACTATCCATGGTGGTTCAATGGTGCATAAAGGGTATGAGCATGGTTTAATGGTTGATATAGCTTAATCTGGTTATACTAAAGTATTTTAATTGTTGTTTAAAAATCTTTTCTCTTTTTTCTCTCTCTATCTTTTAGGGAATTGGATTTCAAATTTATCCATGGTGGTTGGATGTTGCGCTAATGTTGAAAAATTGCATGCATTGATCGTAGTAGATATGAATTTATATCCTCAAATTTTATTTATGAGTTAAGTGAATTTCAATTTTACTAGAGATAATAATTCCTTACATCGATAAAAGGAACAACAATTATTTTATAGTGAATTGTTAAATGTTGAATCATTTGATTAAGTGAAGTGGAATGGGTGAATTTTTAAATTTAAAAGGTTTTAATCAAAAAAACATATTTTCCTGTTTTATAATCTTACTAAAATTACTAAATTGTCATTTATATAACCGGGGATTTTAGGCTCAAGGAAAAAGCTGTAGAAATTTTTTGTTCTAGGGACAAGAAGTTTGTTTTTTAGGCTGATGGACATTTTTAGTATAAATCACAGAATGATAGTTGTAACTATCATTTTCTATTTACACTAACAAATGTCCTTCAGACTAAAAAGCAAACTTGCTGTCCTTGGGACTAAATTTTCTCACACCTTCTTCCTTGCGCCTATTTACCTAATCTTCAAAATCTAAAATAGACAAAATAACATGCTTATTAATTTCTTTCCTTCCATTCAAGATCTATCTAAGATTTTGGATGAATTTTAATATTTTTCATTTTGATTGAATATCAAATTAGGATACGAAGTTTTATATAAATTAAGGTACGAGTTTTAGAAATGGCAGAGGAATATTATTGATATAAATAGTTATAAATTTATATAAAAATGACTATAGGTCTGGAGATTCTCTATTAGATAGTTTCATTTTTTTACAAGATTATATAAAAAAAATTAGTTTGGTAAATTAGATAAATTCAATACATGAATCAAAGTAATAGGTATCTATTTTTTCTAAGAAAAATAAAAAATCTGTATTTTAATATTATTCTTTTTTTATAATATCACAAATGCTTATATAAGAACTATCTAATGAAAATAGGATTATTATTTCATAAAATTAAGCATAATCTTTAATATTTGAGCTAAACTCGATTTATTGTGAATTGTCACTAATTCAAATTCAATAAAACTAAATTTAGGGCATAAATGTAATTAATAAGTTCCTTAATAATGCATCTAATATAGTGACTAGCGAGATAATTAATGTCAAAATGAGTTACTTCACCATTTATTTTGGTTTAACTTATTCTTTCACAAGGTATTTTGAATGAACAAAATAAAAGAAGTTAAAGACATAAACTTTCTATGTGGAAAAAGATGAACAATAGTTGATAAAATATATATTAAAGTTGGTTCAATGACCTTAATTTCCATAATGTTATAAAATACTAATTTATTCTTTCTTAAATTACCTTTTACAGGGTATATGTGTCTAAGACTCTATATAACTCAAAATATTACATGATTTTGTTTTTTATGCTTTGGACATGTTAAATAGGTATTCAAAGTGACTTTAAATTTAAATCATATTATTTAATTGTAAATTAAAATAATTTATTATTCTCTTTCTAATTCTCTCACAATATTTTCACTTACATTATCGATATTTCTAAAAAATGTGCATGTTTTATCAGTCCAGACATTAGTTATTTTAAACTAATTTTCCATATTCTAAATTCTAATCCAATCACTTCAAATCATTATAGATATTCTCATTTATGCGTTTTCAAATCTACAACTTTTGGAACTTGAATAATGTTAACATTTCAATTACAAATGTATCATTCATTTATCTAAACAAATTCGTTATGCATAAATAAGAATCTAAAATCTATCGAAATAATTATTTACTTCAATAAAAAAAATTAGATTTAAATTGAATAGTAACACGATAACCCCCATGTAACGAATAAAAAGTTTATAACAATAATAACAAATTCAAATAATGTTAGTGCAAAGATTAGTTTGCACCAACACCCCGAGGTCTGAAGTTATAGCTTTGGAAGTTGGTTTGATGATAGGTCCTGAATATAGGAGTACCGAGACGCGATGTAATATTACTAGAGTTGTTGAACGTTGAAATATTGAATTAGAACGATAAGTGGGACGTCCTATCCTTTTCTTTCCTTATTTAGTCCATATGTCCGCTATCCTTTCCTTATTTAGTCACTCTTATATAATCGAGAGGCTTATTCCACTGCATCTAAACATTTCCGTCATTAATGATTTTTTGGATGGAGTTCTGATATAGGAAAGTACACTCATAGTTTTATGTCAAATTTTGTTTTGCCGGAAGATCCCTGTGCCTTGGAGTTACTGCATATTTATAGCCAATAAGTCATGACGCCATTGATTGAGCGTATTCTCTTCGGATTGATGATCTGGCTTGCTATGAGCGGTCTTGATTTGAATGCTTGTCGTTATCTGGTTGAGTGTAACTTGACACAAATTGTTAACGTGTAGCTTTTATATATAGCTTTTGGATATCTTCCGTTTACCTTGACCATTTGTCTTAGCCCAGGCTGTCTAAACTATTGATCGTTGTTATTTGTTGAATTGCTTTAGGCTCTGGCAACTAATGCTCTCGACCAGGCTTCTTACCTCAAATGAATAATGATCTTGACCTTGGTTTTCACTTTGGTTCATGCTTTGCATTGCATGCTCTCTTTAGAAACCGCAAGATAGGTCTCGGAAGTACAAGAAAATGAGATTTCCTTTCGAATATTAGCAACTTGTACTTTGTAGAACGTATAGCATAACATATGCCCTCTAAAGTTCACCTCATGTGATTGATATCGGATAGACTTTGGAAACAATATTATTATATCTAGTACCGTACTTGGCTTGTAATTCCGTTCCCATTACGAAGTTGATTCCCGGCTTTCGAAGACGCTTCTTCCCTAATGCAACTTATAAAGATCTAATCTTAACGAGAGGGTATTGAAAATAATTTGAAATCAGTGCGTAGGGGTGAAGGCTTAGCCTGTTGCCTTGGTCAAGTGATGAGTAATTAATGATTTTGAAAATTGAAGGGTGAAATTTTGACTTAGACTATGAGGTCAAAGCTTTTAAAATTATATTTTCCATCTGAAGTTATCTAAGCTTGATAATAAGTTAAATTGCTTGGATTTCGAAACCTGGAATCTAAACTGCGACCATAAGGTAAAAACTTTTGAAAATCATGCTTTCCACTTGAAGTTATCTGGATGAAGTGAAATTGTTTAGGTGCTGAAGGGCATAATCTAATTTGAGACCATGAAGTCGAAAATTTGCACTTTCCATTTGAAGTCATTTAGACTAAGTAGGAGGCGAAACTGTTTTTGGCGTCGATAGGACAAATATAACATGAGACCGTAAGGCAACATCTTTTTCAAAGACTATGCTTGTCAATCGAAGCCATCTGGGGTAAGTGGTAAGCGAAAATGTTACGGCGTCAAAAGGAAAAATCTAATTTAGGACCGCGAGGTCAATATTTTTTGATATGCTTGTTACTTGAAGACATTTAGGGTAAGTGGTAAGCAAAACAGTTACAGTGTCTAAAGGAAAAATCTAATTTGGGACTGTGAGATCAAATTTTTTTTTGGAAAATACGATTATCACATGAAACCATCTAGGCAAAGTGGTAAGCAAAAATGTTACGGTGTCGAAAGGCAAAATCTAATTTGGGACCATAACGTCAAAACTTTTTAGAAAACTATGTTTGTCACCTGAAGTAATCTAGGCTAAGTGGTAAGTGAAACTGTTATAGTGCCGAAAGGAAAAAGACAAACCTGAGACCGTGAGATCTAAGAGATACTTGTCTTATGAGATTCAAAAGAAAATCAAGATTTGGTCATTAAAGGGATGGGTCCTACTTTTGCATTGAATGTCTTTGTCAACTGTTTCCATTTTGTTGGTTTCTCTAGAAAAGTACATCCTTTTTCTCTGCTCCGGGATGATTCATATTTTGACACTACAACATTTCATTTACGGTAAATATTTTGATATCTGGATATTCCCCATCATTGGTTCCGAGGTTTTAGTAAACCTTTTCTTTTCTCCTTTTTCTTCTTACTCACGATATTAGAAACAACCGTAGTCGCTATTAGAGCTAACAAAACTTCCCAGATTATCGCAAACATTCGATTAGTAAGTTTTCAGTCTTTCATATAACTTTATTAGCTTCTTTTACGGCTTTTAGTATTTTGCAAGCATTCTACTTTTAAAATTTTGATTTTGATTATCATAATACTAAATTTTGACGTTGATTTTGGGGTATTTTTCAATTAGCTAATCTAAGATAACTGTTATCCATTAAACCAAGATTTTTTCTTTGGATCTAATCTTTCACCTTCTTAGGTCGATAACCATTTTATTGATAGGATGGTTCTTTGAAAAAAATATAGAGTTTTGAGTTTTGGCTATAGAATCTAGTTTTAGCCCCAATTTCCTTTTAGACCATAGGAGTTTAAATCTTTTTGGTAGGAGTTTTGGGATTCAATCGAGTAACTAGTTTAAAATTGGCCCCTTCTTTGGCCTTTCGATGGACAAACCTATAAGTAATCAAGGAGGACTGGAGAATTGGATGGAGAGTTACAGAGTTGTGGGAATCGAGTTCAAGGCTCCTAATCCAAAAGAAGACGGGAGTAAGCCTCCTGAAGGGTTCTTTACCCGGACCATAGAGCATTGGAAAATGGAATATCACTCCCTCTTGCTCCTTTATTTGTTATTATCTTGGAGTTCTACGAAATTATCCTAATTCAACTTGGGGTAGTCTCGTATGGTACCTTGTCAAATTTAGCACTCTTGTATTAGAAGAAGGGGTATCACAATACGACTACTTCTGAGATCCATTACATAAGTCACAAGTTTCGGAATTCCCTTGTATTTCCTTCGATTTTGGAAAAAGATGATCCTAATCAAGCCATTTAATAAGGTAACAACTACTCATTGGTTTTTCGTGAAGGCAAACGATCCTCAAATTATTACTGTACTGCTAGAGACTTGTAAATTTTAGAATTTTCCTATTTAGAATATTCTTGCTTTCAAGTTTTGGTCACATTTTTTCCTAAGATTTTTCCACTTTTATCTTTTTAGCTAAACTTGGAAGGGACAAGGCTCCATGCCATAAGGATCTTTTCGATACTAGGTATGAAGAGGTCATGAAAATTCCAGAGGGGGAAAGGCTTAGGCATACTGTTATTTTCGAGGCTAATCTCAATGTTTGTGGGCTGCTATCATCTTCAGCTAGATTTCTAGGATACAATCACTTTTTAGCCGAAGCTATGCCCCTAGATGTGATTGATTTATGTAATATTAAGGAATCCTCTCATCCTGATCTTGAAAGCATTGAAATCAAAAGACAAGGTGCTGCTTCCGAGAGCAGGCCCCAGTTCTAAATATCTTATAGCATGTATACAAGAATATACCCTTCATGAAATATAAGTTGGTTTTCTAACCTGCTTCTCTCTGTTCATGTGGCAATGGCTTTTAGAGAAGAATTCGAGATAGGTGAACCACCATTAAACCAATCATCTTTCTCCATTTCCATTCGACCAAAACCACCTCTAAAGGGCCCATGTGTAACCAAAAAGCATACGAAGAACTTACTTTTTACCAAAAGTCACAACTACCCCGAATGCCCTTGTAACGACCCGTAATTTTAATTATTTGAATTTGGATATTTAATTAATTTTTAAATATTGAGAAGTTAATTTTATAGGTTAAATAACTTGAATTTCAAATATAGTGATTTATTGGATAATTAAATTGTTGAATTAATAATTGGAAAATGTTTGAAACATTAAATCATGGGTTTTAAGCAAGATGAAAATGATTTAAAGGCTTATTTAAATTCCATTAACAAGAATGGAGATAATAACACATTTAAATTGGATTTAAAAGTGCTTTAGCTGATTTTGTAAATAACTAGTTTGAATTAACGAGTGAAATTAGTCTTCCGTGGCACTATCTCAGATTTCGACAAAACCTATTTCATTGTATCCGTAATAGTGAATTATATTACGCCATCAAATTTTGTAGCAATCAAACGTATTGTTTGGTCATACGGGGTAAAAATACGCTGAAATTAATATTGAAAATTAATATAATAATTGGGTTCAAAAAAGCTATCTTCTGCATACAATCGAATTAGGCCTCGGAACAAGTTCCGTTATGTTTGAAATAGGGGTACGACATATAGAATTCCAGGCGACATGCATCGATTGGGGTCCGAAATCATATCTCTAGATATTTTCAGTTTTAAATAATATATTATCTTCGATTTAACTATACACTGCCATGTTCCTTCTTATTAGCCAACCTACCTGTACGAGCCCACACCATACCATTCTCAACCACACCCATTCTCCACTTGAAATTTGCTTCGTCCCACACTCTTGTCTAAAATGATTTAAGCTAAGAAAAAAGAGAAATACACACACACATACATATAGACACACACACATTGAAAAATAAAATAGAAAACCCACATTTTATGAGCTATAACCGTGTCATGCTTGAATATGGAGAGGCGTGAGCTCAGCCATGAGCAGGCAGAGGAAGATGAAATTTCATTATTAGCTAGGGTTTCGATTTTCTTTGGTTTAAAGGCAAATTTAGGAAAATGGAGCTCGAATTCGTGCCCTTCTGGTGTTTTAGCACTTGGTGGGTGGATTTCGTGTGACGCGATCGACGTTTGGAAGTCGCGGTTGTAGTATGCATAGTGGGAGAGCATTAGGTCATGATTTTCTTGGGGGGGTTCGGATGGGCAATGGTTGGAATGGATAGTTGTGGTCCATAGAGAGAAGTGTGGTGGTTGAGTTAGATTTCGACTTCGAGGCTCGTAGCTCGAGCATGACCGTGCATGTGCACGGTTGTTTTGGGTTGGGGACATGAGCATGTACAAGGGATAATCTGATTTGGGGGAAGATGAAGATATAGGTAGAGTTGTAAATTTTTAAAACTTGTAATTTGTTTATTTATTATAATTTTAAAAATATCGATAACTTATAAAATTTATAACTCCTGCATACGAGGTCCGATTGGAACGAAACTTTTTGTGTTGCGCTTGTAATGACGAATGCTTCACAATGGAACTAGTTCGGCCAGAATTGGAGACAGTTGAATTTTGGGCTAAAATCGGATGTCGTCCGGTTTTAGTTCCAAATCTGAACGCTTCGGCGACGACAGAAATTTCTATGAGTTCAACAAACCTTTTTGGATAATTAGTATGATATATAGTTGATAAAAATCTGTTGGTTGACTGTTTGGATGAATTATTATATACATTAGCTAGTTTGGGTATATTCCCACCTATTGGAGCATATGAGACCCTATTGCGTTCCCATGTAAGAGCGGATGACCCTTTGTATGCGAATCCCGCTTCAAAGCGGTTGATTTTATTTTTTGTTTATCTGACATTTGTGATGCAGAAAGAAACAGGTTGCAGGGATCCAACGGGATTCCTCTCTATTATTGAATTATATTATTTCAATGATATTCCCTTTATATAGATTATTGGATAATAATGTGATTGTGGATGTTGTGGTTATAACATCATTATATGCTTGAAATTAAAACCCGGTAGTGATAGAAAATCAATATTGATATTGGTTAAGTGTTGGGTGGCTATTAGCCTCCAATTAATATTCCAAAATATTATAAATTGCCTTCAAGTCGGAATTGTTTTTAAAAGACAAGAAACGATTTTTAAATCAGAAATCGGGCTTTAAAAATATTTTGTTCTAGGGATTTATTTAATTTTAATAATATTATTTTTAGGTTATTCAGTTTTATTAATTTTGTTTTATAGTTACTTTATTATAGTAATATTGTTTTAAGGTGTTTAATTAAATTAATTTTGTTTAAAAAGTATTTAATTATAATAACGTGGTTTTAAAGTTAATTAATTATAACTTCGTCAATGGCGTCTTCTCAAGAAACTTGCTCTCGAGATCGTCTGTATGCTAGATTTTCTTCTTCCCAAAACTGCTCTAAACTGATCAATTGGTTCGCACTACCTTATTCTTATGCCCAAGTCGTTAAGAACTATCTTCCTTCTCAATCTCAAGAATTGTTTATTCGTAATCCAAAAACTAATTGGATCGATTCGAGAAAGGGAAAGAACTACTGTTACAGATGTGATGATCTCAAACATGTTACAAAACTCTGCCGAGATCCAATCGGATGTTTTGTTTGTGGTGTCTTCGGTTATAAAAGAAAGGATTGTCTTTTGAAATCGATCTCCTCTGAATTTTCTTCGTCATCCATAAATCATGGTTTTCAGTTTGTATTGAAATTCTTGAAACTGAAGGGGTTGTTGCTTGATTATCAATGGTTTGTGAGAGATATAGGAATCAATTATCTGGAAGAGTTGCTATATCACTTCGTCATTGTTAATGAGCCGAACATAGGAAGAGGTTATAAAGAAAAATTGGTAACCCAGAAGATTTTTTCAGCAAATCAAAAATGGGTGTTGTTAATAGGTGAATCTCTTTCCCAAGCTTAATTAATCATGGATTCTAGTTTGCTTTAAAAAATTTGTATCTTAGGGGAATTATGACCGATCATCTCTGGTATAATAAAGAGGCAGGAATTAAGCTTCTTGATGAATTGTATTACCACTTCGACATAATTAATTCATCAATTATTGATATTGGATACACCGAAAATTTTGGCAATATCAAAGTGATAGAGGGCAATTCTGTAGAATCGTTTAAAACTATTTTCACAGACAATTTCTTAATAGATTCAAGCATTCTTATGAAACCTGCTACTGGAGATGTTATCTCGGGCTTTGATCCTTTGTTACTAGATCCAGTTGTTTCTGCTTATTCTGATGTGTCTTCTTCGTCATTGAATGTGTTGGAAGTTGTTGATGAGCAACTAGAAGTGGTTGAACAGAAGGATGGCTTCACTTTTACTAATTGTAAATATCAAAAATTTAAAGCCTAGATTCATGATTGTTTTGAGTTAACTTTGTCCAATAAATTCGACTGTCTTTCCTCTGGACCATATTATGATAGTTCAGATGTTGATGGGGGTTTGGTGATCTTCTCTAAACAATCTGAAAATGATATATTAATTGATACGAACAAGCAGGTTACCAAATTGTTGGACAGTAATATTTCAGGTGATCTTATGACTTTTGATATCGAGAACTTTGAGGATTGTTCGAAGAATGGTGTAAATCTTGATATAGAGTTGGATTCAGCATGTTTACCTATGGAAGACTCAAATGTAGAAAAGAATTTAGCCTTGCTCGACAACAATGTTGTCAGCTGCCACTCTGTTATTGAATCAGTTGTTACTGATGATGTAGGTGTTTCAGATGATATTCATTTGTTCGAATTTAAAATTCTACGAGATTGGATTGTTTTTTGAAAAGTAGAAGGAGGATTACTTAACTTCTGATCTTGAGTCCCAGATTTCTGCTTTTTTTCTAATTCAATCTTGGATCCACTAGATGATATGCACGATGTTGATGGTGTGCATGGTGCACAGTCTTCAATTTCAGTTGAGGGAATTTTTATCGATCGGGCAATAGCATTTTCTTGTGATGCTTCCTCTCCATCAGTCGTAGACAGGATTGTTTATAATAATGAATCAGAGTTTGTTGAATTAGATTTTCTTCTGTCCTTGGATCATCAAAATGTTGTAGTTGCTGTTGAGTTAGAGCCCAAACCTGATGTTTTTGCTAATTCTTTGTCTGCTCCTCTAGATGATATACATGACCGCACTGTTGTTTACGGAGTGAACCGTTATGCATCTTTTAAATCAGATATGATAGTTCATTTAGTAATAGTTTCTTTAGATGATTTGAAGTCTGACAGGTTGGAGAATAACATTTTCTCTATTCCTAACTCCGCATCTTCGAAGAGAGGAAAGCGTAAGCGATTAGTAGCTTATAGTGGTTCAGTTCGTCGAAGTGCTAGAATCTGCAACTGTCAAACTTCCCCTATAGGTGAGTTACCAGGATCGAGTGCCACGAGTGGTACTACGCATCCAGGCTCATGTATGAGCTCTACTTTTGGTAGTACATTTTCTACATATGCTTTAGGCAATCTTTCTTCTACTGAGTTTAGTCAGCTAGCTCATGACACATCTTTTATTTTTACTGATATTGAGTTAGATCGGGAGTATATTAGATGTAAGGAATTGGAGAAGGCTAGTTCAGTTCATCTATGAGGATCATTAGTTGGAATATTCAAGGTTTAAATGATTTAAACAAATGCGATAAAGTTAGAGTATTTTTTATAGACAACTCTATAGATATTGCTTTACTTCAAGAAACTAATATTATCAGTCCTGGTGTTCGTTTCTTTAGAAGATTAGGTGGTTATAATTTTAGAAAATGGGTTTTTTTACATTCTTTTGGCTCTTCTAGAGGATTAATGATAGGTTGGCGTGATATTTATTTTAAATTGCTTCAATGTATTGTTAAGCATCATTCTCTTCATGTTATTCTTATTAATCTTTCTGATAACTCTTTATTAAATATTTCTAATGTTTACGGGCCTAATTCTAAAATTAATCGAAGAATTTTATGGAATGAATGTCTAGATTTTATATCTCTAAACCCGGGTTCCTGGATTTTAGGGGGTGATTTTGATGTTAAGCGTTTCATAGGTGAGCGATTTCATAGGGAAGGGGATTACTCTGTTATGGAGGAATTCAATCAATTTATTTTTAACTCTAATTTGATTGAAATTCCCCTTTCTAATAGAGAGTTTACTTGGAGTCACCCTAAAGAGTCTCCTTCCATGGCTCTTCTTGATAGATTTTTTGTTAGTGAAGAAATCGAGGATAAATTTTCAATCTGTAGAGTCAATGGCTTACCGTATACCTTCTCGGATCATTGTCCTATTATCCTTTCTTGCGAATATCATAGAGTTATTATATAAAATTTTAAATTTGAAAAGATGTGGCTTTTGGAATCTAACTTTGTGAACTTAGTTATATGTAAATGGCATTCTTTGAGTTTCAATAATTTCAGAAATAAGGAAAATTCTGCAAAGGCTTTTATTTCTAAACTTAGAGATCTTAGGATTTTCCTTAAAAATCGAAACAAAAATGTTTTTGGCAATTTAAAAATTAAAAAAGATAATATTCTTAATGAAATGCTTGAAATAAACAAGATAGAAGAATCTAGACCTCTAAATCTAGGTGAACGTAATGTTCTTTCTAACTTAAAAGATGAACTAAATTCTACTTTAGAAAAAGAGGAGGTGATATGAAAGCAGCGATCCAGAATTCAATAGATCAACGAAGGTGATAATAATACCAATTTTTTTCATAATATTGCTAATGGTAGAAAATGTTCTAACACAATTTACTCCATATTTTTCAACAATATAGAGTTAGTTGATCAAGGAGATCTCAACAAGGTTTTTACAGACTATTATAAGGATATTTTTGTTCTAGAATCAAACATAGAATAATTGTTAGTTGGACAAATTTGTACCCATCGGATTCTATTGTTGATTTATTAGAGTTAGATAATTCTTTTACAGAAGAGGAAATTAGGAAAGTTATTAATGATATGCCTAGTGATAAATCTCCAAGACTTGATGGGTTTCCTATTTTATTTTATAAAACCTTTTGGGATGTTTTAAAATGTGACTTAGTTAATTTGTTTAATGATTTTTATAATGGTAATTTGCAATTAGGGAGATTTAATTTCGCAAATGTTATTTTGCTGCATAAAAAAGTAGGTGCTAACAACTTAAAAATTTTTACACCTATTTCTTTAGTTTATTGTTCAGTAAAAATCATTTCTAAAGTACTAGTTAACAGACTTAGTACAAGAATGAACAATTTAATTGATTGTTCACAATCGGCTTTTATTAAAGGGAGAAATATTACTGATGGAGTGGCCGTTGTTCAAGAATATATTAATTACTGTTGTAAGAACAACATAACCTGTGCGATTTAAAAACTTGATTTTGCTAAAGCTCTTGATTCAGTAGATTGGTATTTTCTTGTAGATATTTTTCATGCTAGAGGATTTGGACATAGATGGATTAGTTGGATTTTGACTTTGCCTAAAAGTGGAAACTCTAATATTATGGTTAATGGTATGCTAGGTAATAAAATTCAGTCCAAGAGAGGTTTAAGGCAAGGGGATCCCTTATCACCTTTGTTGTTTAACTTAGCCGTTGAAGCAGTGGATAATGGATCTCCAGGAAGTGTTGGAAATGACATATCGCGTAATGGTGTATCGGTTCTGCAATTTGCGGATGATACCTTACGTTTTTCTTCTCATCTTCCTAGACACATTATTACTCTCCAGTTTATTCTTTATAATTTTGAGTTTTTATCTAGTTTAGAAATTAATTTTAACAAAAGTTCAGTTCTAGTTTTAAATGATTTTGAAAAAGTAGAAAACTTAGTAGCTAATACTCTAAATCGCAAAAGTATGAATTTTCCTTTTGAATATCAAGGGTTTGTGATTAGACCTACCAAACTCAAGCATGATGATTGGCTTATTATTATTGATAAAATTAAAAATAAGGTATCTAATTGGAATGGAAGATTTCTATCTAAAGCAGATAGGCTGGTTTTAATAAACTCGATTTTATCAGCTTTACCGATCTATTGGACGTCTATGCATCTGTTTCCAGATTGGGTTATTGATAAAATCAATAAAATTAGAAGTGATTTCTTATGTAGTGGGGATAACATTAATAGCAGTATAAAATGTCTAGTAAACGGGGAAACTGTTTGCAAAGCAAAAAAGGAGGGTGGTTTAGGAATTATTAATTTGCGCAACATGAATTTGTCTCTTTTAGGTAAAAGGCTTTGGAAGTTCAAAGATATGAATGATAAACGCTATTTGGAAAGAGATCATTTCCAAATATTACTATAATGGTAATATCAATTTACACCAATTGATTATTCTTTTTCTCATAAATTTTCTTGTTTCTGGAAAAACATTTTAAAATGTTATTAAATTTTTAACTTAGGAACTATGACCATTGTACATTCAGGGAATTATACTTCTTTTTGGCATGACTGTTGGATTTCGATCTTGCCTCTTAAGTTAGAATTTAAGGAATTATATGATGTTTGCAACTTTAAGTATGCTTTAATTAATGAAGTCTATTCTCCGAAAAAAGATCCTCCTTGGAATTTCAGTTTAACAGAATTTTAATTGGCCCTACCCTTAGGCAACTTTCTTTGTTTTATGCCAAATTAAATCTTTATAATACTTATAAGGATAATGATTTTATTAGTTCGGAATGAGATAAGAGTAAGATATATACTCCAAATTCTTTTTATAGATTTATTAATTTTTCGGGTACTGTAAATAACTCTTTTAAATACATGTCGAAATCTAATGCTCCTCCTAAATCCAAAATTCACATATGGCTAATACTTCATGGAAAACTTAATACAATAGAATTTTTAAAGAGAAAAAATGTTCAAAATGATAATAAATGTTATTTTTGTAATCTGCATCTTGAGGACATAAATCATATACATTATGATTGTTTGGACTCTAATTACATCCTAATTAATACTCTTAAAAATTTTAATTTTAATATAATAACTAAAATTTCGGGTTGTGAATTCTATTGGAAAAATTATAGATTCAAATTCAATAAAAATATAAGATTTTTACTAGACACTTTATTTATTATTATTAGTTGGTTTATTTCGTTTGAGAGAAATCAAAGAATTTTTAATAATAATAATAGTCATCTTAACAAATTGATTTTTTTCAATTTCTGCATATTGTTTTAATTGGATTTCTAGTCCCAAATATAAACTAGCTAAAAATATCATTTTCAAACGGTATCTTAACAAGGTTAGTTATAATGTTAACTTTTTTAAACATAATAATAACCTTTAATGCACTAATTATAGTTTTATTAATATTTTTCCAAATTTATATGATGATCTCACTTTAAATCATAGCTTACTTATGATTAAAGATAAATAAGTATGATCCGTCTCAATTTTTGTTCTTGTCCTCGTTTGGTATTTATTTATTGTTTATTCATTCCTTTAGTTTTTGTTCTGGTAACTCTTATTTAGGTTTTTATTTCATTCCTTATAAATACGTATATATGTATATTTACTATATAAATATACATATATATATATATATGTATCATTCTAATTTTTTTCTAGTCTTGTTTCAGATGCAGGTTTGGGTGATAGGATATCAGGTTCATTTTGCAGGTTTCTCTTGTCTTCAGATTGTTGGATATCAGACTGTAGAGAGGTCATCAGAGCATAGTTTCTTCATCCTGGACTTCTTGCTGTTATCCCCTCAGATATCGGATTCTGCTATCTTTATTATGGAGTACTTTTTTAAGATGACCTATTCACCTGTTTGACACTCCTTCTTATTCAGAGTCTTCAGAGTGGTCTCTATATTCAGCAGATCCTCTTCAGAGCAGATGCTTATTCACTTCTTTTGATTCAGACTTTGTAGCTTTCTTATTAGTTTGAGTTGTCACTCAGTTTTTTGTTTTTCGCTTTAGTCTTTTTGGTACTTTTAACATCTTAATATCGGGCGATGGCCATGCTGGAGCTTGATATTGAGGTGCGATGGGTGGTGGCCTTGCCGGAACTCATCTTAGGAGTACCTGAGATTAGTTATTTGTATTTTTGCTCTTGTTACCTGTCAGGCATGTTGACAGCTCCTTATGTCCGTGATATATATATATATATATATATATATATATATGTATATATGTATATATGTATATATACACACACACACATATATATATATATTCACATGTGTGCTCTCATCTATGCGTAGAGGATCATACATTTTTCTCAAGAAAAAGTTAATTAATTATACTAATAAGAATTTAAGGTTATTTAATTATATTGGTATTGTTTTAAAGTTAATAGTAATAAAGATTTAAAGAATTATCAAAATGTGATAAGGTTAATAATTTAAGAATAAATATCGTTTGGAATTAATATTAAGGATTATTAATAAGGTTTTAAAATAAATTAATAATATTTATGAAAATGGTAAAGGTTTATTATTATTGTTCTTAAACAATATTTTTGAAGTTATTAATTATCATTTTTAAGATTAATCATTGTTATATAATAATGGTGCTTGAAGTAAAATATTTTAAATTAATGGGTTTGTTGAATTAAGGAAAGGTTATTTGAAAAGTGAAGAGATTATAAACGAGTAGATATTTATAAACGAATTTCATAAATAGTTTTATAGATTTATAAAAGAAGTTTATGAATGGGGTATGGATTCATAAAGGGTTTGTAAGTAATTTTTGAAATGTATACGAAGCTTATAAGAGATGGAATTTTTGTAAAGGGGTTATAAATGGTTTTCAGAGGCTTATAAAATGATTTATAAATGGTTTTGTATAACCAATAAAAGAAAACTTTCTAAATTTTGTGGATATTCTTACACCGTTGTGATAACTATATGGATATTTCTAAGTATTGAAATGTAGAAATTTGCGAGTATATCTTTGTGATTTACAAGTAATTTATGAGGTGGGTTTTATTTATAAAGGATTTATTAAAAGGAGGTTGGTGGTCGCTATGTGCTTAATCCATGTTCTTTTCACCTATGAAATCTATGATTTTATTGTTTTGTTTATTCGATGATTAAATAGCCGACTATTGAATTTGGACCCAAAAGTAACTTTGAAAATATCTAGGCAAACACGTGAGTTATACGGCATAGTCATCTCCGATGTTGCTATACGATGCGTATAAATTTCGTTTCATTCTCGATGATGATAAGGAAATCTGTCCATTAACCGTTAGGAGATGATCTCCACTCTTATCTTTGGCTGTTTACTTCCCAAAAAACTGGGGTTGAGTTTATCGAAAACTGTCGATTGTTGTTTCGAAAAGACCAAGATCGGATATGTTATCCAAAAACCACTTCGATCCAACTTAAGTGTTGCAAAGTAAATATCTTGAGGACGATGGAAATACAAAGACGGAGCTCTCAAGTGTTTTGTTCAATCCCAGAACGACATTGTATGGATGAATGTTGGCATTGCATTATTGCTTGGAGGGCAGTGTTAGCATTCCTAGTGGGAAGTGCTAAATAAAGGTAAACGTAGCCTCAAGCCTCATCAACCGGGAAAATGACTAAAGTAGGGACATGCAGCAGGGCTACGTGGGTCGCTTCCATTAGGGTATGATCATTCCAAGATCTAGTGTTGATATCTCTATGTATGCTTCAGGGCCCATGATGATTGTTTATCAACCATGGGAAAATCATATTCGGTGCTATCCAACAAGAAGTAGTGCTGGTCTTAAGTAGTTGAGGTGCAGTTGCGATTGCGACCTCCCGTACATTTTGTCTAGAGGTGTACGGATTCGGTGGGTAGACCCTTACCCTTTCGTAGTTGGAATCCATTTTTCAATAAGCATCAACGGACTTGATTGTATACCTATTATGTTGGAATTTAATAATGTTACAATTTATGCTATGGTTAATAAGTATTTGTATCTAGACACTATTATAATATCATGGATTTTCTATAGAAATGTTCTGGTTATCATAAGGTAAAAACTCATCCGTGTTTATGTGTGGCATGGTCTTACGAGATACCTTTGATTTAAAATGTTCTATATAACTTTAAATCCAATTGGGTATGTTTTCTCACGCTGGTTTTACAAACTGGCTTGGGTGTTATTTTATTATAATGCTCGGTTCAGACCGAGTTATTAAATATTGTTTTGGATGCTTGGAACTTCATGAGACGAGTTGGAAGCCCAAAGACGTATTCACGTAGATGGCTATTTTCCGCTGTATTCATTGTTGTGTTTATCAACAATTCTGAGCTGTAATAACTGTCCAGGCTGAGATAGGTTATTATACTCTGACTGATGTCTGTATATACATATATTACAATTTTTTGCATAAAAATTTATAGTATATTATAGTTTATTCGTTCCGCCATGAGATTCTGTATTGTTTAGTTTTCTTCTTACCTTCTTTCATTTCCCCAAAAATCGGGTCTTCCTATATTTGATTGCTCGGCATGTGATACAATATATATATATTAGTGTCGATTTTTGAGGGTCGAAAAAGCTCTCGATTAAATCTGGTATCAGAGCTGAAGGTTAAGCAAGAACCTTGGTTCTGATGGGGTAACTCATTAGGGATAGGGTCAGCGACAACCTAGAAGGAGTTTAAGCGTATATATATGAGCACATATTTGTTAGTGATATAAAAATTGTTTTACATTCTATTGGTTAATCTATTGAGTGCCTTATGGATTCTGGTCAATACGAGCAATTAACATTGTTGATAGGGATCTCCAAACACTTGAACCGAGCAAGTCGACATGGTATTGTTTTGAATTTAGGTAAATGAAACAATATTACGTTAATTATTTTTATATATAAAGGAATAGTTTTCATAAATTATTATGGTACGTATAGCACGCTTTGGTTGTTAGGAAATGATAATGTTAAACTATTATCATTTGTTGTTTGTTGTTGTGATCGAATAATAGTTGATATTATAATGAAAGCAAGATTAACAAGTAATAAATATTTATTATAACCAAAGGTTAGATCATATAAATATACGATTTTTAAATAAAAATAAAATTTCGAAGTATATTATATAAAAATGGTTATAAAAATGATTTATAAAGGATTTAAAAGCTGGAAATTAAGGAATTTAAATCCCGTTTGTTTTGAAAATGATTTTTCAAAGTTTTGGAAAATAATGATGATATTATTTGGAAAATAAATTTGAATTGAAATATTTTAAAAGGATTTTAAAGGAAATAAAAGACTGAACTCACTTCATCGCTGGAAAATAATTTTGAGGATGACTGCAGCATCATTGACGTTCATTTTCGATTTCCACTAGAGGAATTGCTACCATTGGACTTTTGTTTTGGGAAACTAGTTTCCATTTTAAAATTTAAAAGAATGATTTGATATATCAAGAGAATATATGATTTCAAAAAAATGATTTGAAATAATTAAGAACAAGATGTTTAAACTCTGAGATTTTCATTTAAACATTTTATTGAAAATATTAGAAAATAAGTTTGATAACATATAAAATTTGAAATTTAGTAAGTTAAGTAATGTTCTAAATTGTTAAATGTGAATGCAAGAAAATTAAATTTGAAATCGAACTTGGGAATGAAATTTAACTTAAGATGAGTTAAACAAAATGGATCTTGAAGAGGAATTTGACCTACGTTAGGTTAAATGAAATTTTTTTGAACATAAATTTATTACGATTGAAAGAATTAGTAGATGAACTAATTAAATAAGTTAGAAAATTGAATATTGAAATTGGAAGATAAATTGGGTAATGGAATTGCAATTGAATTTGATTAGAAATAGATATAAACTTAAGTTATGAAGTGGAAATAAACATGAGAAGAGTTGTGCAAAATGTTTATAAACTTAAGTAAAATTTTATGAAATTATTCATAAATGAAATTAATATAGAGTGGAATGTTGTTAGACATGAAATTTGATGAAAGTCCCTAAGAGATTTTGGTATTGAAAAGAATATACTATGTAATAAGTGAATGTGGATAATTGAATGTAGATCAATTGAATGTGGATAAAATAAATGAGGATGGCATAAAGGTGAATAAGAGGAATTTGGTGTAACTAAGAAAATGGAAGTAAATACGTAAGTTATACTTGAATTATTTTATTCGCATAATGGTTTGATCCAGATTCGAGCATAGAATTTTGAGATAATTTATATCGATCAGAGTTAGGATTTTCACTCGGTTCTCGATGGAGAACACTAGATATGGATTTTTGATTGACTCCAGAATTCTCTATCATAGTGTATGGCTACATAAGGAGAATGGCGGTCTTTAATCAAGGAACCGGATCTGAGTTTGCACTAATGTGGTCATTTGAACGATACTAGTTCGGAAGTGAAAATGTATGATCGTGCGAGCGATCGGATTTGATATTGCGTACAGATGATATATGTATATTATACGGGCCTTGGTAAAGTAACTGTTAGAAATTGAGATTTCAAATTAATATGATCATAAACTATGTGTATAGATATCACTGATAAGTAAGATGCAGGTATATAAAAGCAAGAGCTAATACGATGCCCTTGATTTCATAATTAAAATTTGGTTGCCTAACTAAAAGGTACATGTTTATATTGGTTATTGATTTGATAATTGAACCACTTGGCTTTTGTTTTCTTTTGTTGTTTTGGGCCCGTAGTGGCAATTGATTGTTGTTCTGATCGAGCCGCGTAAAGGATATGTTGACGAAATTTTTCGAAAATTTAACGAGTTGGATATTTTGAAGAAATTGATGGTTACTAAAATTTGATTTTGAATTATAACTTGAAATGATTGAATGGATAATGTTAGTTTGAGTCTACGAATGAATTTGTAAGCTTAATAAAAGTAATAACAAAGTTTCAATGAATTGAATTTGGAAAAGGTTAAGGGCTTAAATTAATTTTGCAAAATATTTCAACTAAATTGTTTTAAAAAGGAATGGATTTGGACATTTTCCAACCTTGCCAATTTCGAGGACGAAATTCTTTTAAGGCGAGAAGAATGTAATGACCTATAATTTTAGTTATTTGAATTTGGAATATTTAATTAGTTTTTAAATATTGAGAAGTAAATTGTATTGGTTAAATAACTTGAATTTCAAATATAGTGATTTATTAGATAATTAAATTGTTGAATTAATAGTTGGAAAAAATTAAAACATTGAATCATGGGTTTTAAGCCGGATAAAAATGATTAAAAGACTAATTTAATTTCTATTAAAAAGAATGAAGATAATAAAACTTTTAAATTGCATTTAAAAGTGATTTAACTGATATTGAAAATAACTCGTTTGAATTAAAGAGTGAAAATAGTTTTCCGTGGCACTGTCTTGGATTTTGACAAAACCTGTTTTATTGGATGTGTAATTATGAATTATATTACCTGATCAAATTTCATAGCAATCAGACATACCATTTGGTCGTATGGGATAGAAACGCGGTGAAATTAATATTGAAAATTTAATATAATAATTGGGTTCAAAAAAGCTATTCTCTGCATACGATCGAGTTTGGCCTCGGAACAAGTTCTGTTGCATTTGGAATAAGGGTATAACATATAAAACGCAAGGCAGCACGCCTCGATTGGGATCCGAAATCATATCATTGAACATTTTGAACTTTAAATAATATATTATCTTCAATTTAACTATACACCGCCATGTTCTTTCTTATCAGCCGACCTACCTGTACTAGCCCATACCCTACCATTCTTGACCGTACCCATCCTCTATAAATTTGTTTCGTCCCTCTCTCTCGTCTAAAATGATTTAAGCCAAGAAAAAATAGGAATATATATATATAAACTCAACAATAAAATAGAAAACGCACATTCTGTGAGTTATAACCATGTTATGTTTGAAAATGGAGAGGCGCGAGCTCGGCCGTGAGCAGGCAGAGGAAGGTGAAGGTTCATTATTAGCCAGGGCTTCAATTTTCTTTGATTTGAAAGCAAATTTGGGAAAACGAAGCTCGAATTTGTGTTCATCTGGTGTTTTAGTACTTGGTGGGTGGATTTCATGCGACGCGGTCGACATTTAAAGGTCGCGACTATAGCATTTTTGGTGGAAGAGCATTAGATTGCGATTTGCTTGGGGGGTTTGGGTGGTTGGAGGTTGGAATGGATAGGTGTGGTTCATTAAGAGAAGTGTGGTAGTGGAGTTAGATTTTGATTTTGAGGCTCGTAGCTCGGGCATGACCATGCGTGTACGCGGTTGTTTTGGGTTGGGGACATGTGCATGTACAGGGGATAATCTGATTTGGGGTAAGATGAGATAAGAGTTGAGTGGTAAATTGTTTAATGGTGGAATTTCTATCGAATTAGAAAACCATCTATATTTTTAAATTAAAATTTATATAGCAAGCGCATGGCGTACAAAATTTAGTACGTGGCGAATACGGGTCGATCTGCAGGGAATTGTTAGGTTTTAAAATTCTCTAAACAATCAAATTAAACCAAAAGTGGAGATTGCTTTGAAAACTAGAAAGCTAAGCAAATGTTGAGAATAAAATCTATGTGATTAAAATTCAATTTAGAGGAAAATCCACCTTCTTATATTTTTCAGATAAATCAACATAAAATCAAATGATGATCTCTGTTTAACCTAAGTAGGATTAGTGATGTATTTATCATAAGTATGGCGTATTTGAGTTATTAATTAACACAAATTAAACCATCAAACTATAATACAACTCTAGTCCTACTTTTCATATCTCATGAAACATAGCACAGAAAGTGAAACCAAAATCAAGTTAAAGAATGAACTACTAACTTTTAATTAGTAACATAGATCATCAAATTTTGATTCAAACTTTACTTCATTACCATGATCATATTTAGATGAAGAGGCAATTTGTGATTAATGAGATAAGCATACCTATTTGTTATGAACAAAGCAGCCTATCAAATTCAACATAAAACACAAACTAACATAAACATCCATTTTCTCATAAAGCATAAAAGAGCTCATTCATAGACAATTTATATTGGATCTACATGATAAAAGAAAGCTTCACTACCTCTAAATTGTAGGAGTTTAGCCTCTCATTTGTATTATTATTTGAACACGGAGATTTCAACGTTGAAAATGAAATAAAGTGCAGAATAAACAAAGAAAAAGAAGATTAACTACTAGAAGGAAATGAACTAAGCTAGTGCATAAATGTAAATCTAAACTATGAACATGAAATGAAAGAGAGCATAAGAATAAAAATGAGCATAAAAGTTAAGAAAAACAAGTAGAAAAGAGAAGAGAAAGAGGCTAGGAAGCCATTTTTATTTCATGAAATATAGAACTTACCACTTGCAATTTTAATTTCAAAGAGTAGAAGATATTTACATGTACATAAGAGGGCTATTTATGCATGCATAAAACCATGATTCCATTTTTAAGGAATGCCCAAATTGCCCTTGAGGTAGTGTGGCCACCAAATAATCGTTAGCATGTGTTAATTCTCCACTTAAATGTGCATGAAGCTTTGATGGCCTTTTAGCATGTGCATAAGCTCCTAATTGAAAATCAGGATAAGTGGGTAGGTGGGGCCTTCCGTGTTCATGAATTTGAATTATTTTCATATTCATTTGCTTTGTTTCCTTTTGTGCAAGCGTATGTTTATGAAACCACTTGTAATTTCCAGCCAATTCTCCTACAAAATAAGATATAAATTTCCAACTAAATTTTCTCAAATTAATATATGCATAAAAATGACCATTTTGCCCTTGGTTGAAGATGAATATGTAGCGATTTGAAATAATATGAATTTTAGTTTGAACAAGCTAAAATACCTAATATGGTCATTTATTTAATTTAAACAGATTAAATATAGTGGTAAAAATATGCACATTTACGTGCACATCATAAATTTTTAAAACTTGTAATTTGTTTTTTGATTATAATTTTGAAAATATCAATAACTTATAAAATTTATAACCCCTACATATGAGGTTCAATTGGAATGAAATTTTTGTGTTGTGCTCGTGACGACGAATGCTTTGTAATGGAACTGGTTTGATCGGAATTAGAGACAGTTGAATTTAGGCTAAAATCAGACGTCGTTCGGCTTTAGTTACAAACCAAAACGCTTCGGCGAAAACAGAGATTTTTGTGAGTTAAACTCACCTTTATGGATAACTAGTATGATATATAGTTGATAAAAATATGTTAGTTAACTATTTGGATGAATTATTATATATATATATATATATATATATATATATTATTTGGTTTGGATATATTCTCGCCTATTGGAGCAGATGAGACCCTATTACGTTCCTTTATAAAAGCGAATGACCCTTCGTATATGAATCCCGCCTTGAAGCGGTTGATTATATTTTATGAATATCTAACAATTGCCATGTAGGGGAAAATAGGTTGGAGGGATCCAACGAGATTCCTCACAATTATTGAATTATAACGTCTCAATGATATTTCCATTATATGGATTATTGGATAATAATATGATTGTGGATGCTTTGGTTATGACATTGTTATATGTTTGACATTAAACCCAGTAGTGATAGAAAATTAATATCGATATTGGTTAAGTGTTGGGTGGCTATTGGCCTCAAATTAATATTTTAAAATACTATAAATTGTCGACAAGTCGAAACTGTTTTTAAAAGAAAAGAAATGATTTTAAATTTGAAATCGGGTTTCCAAATTATTTTGTTCTAAGGATTTATTTATTCATTTATTTTTAATAATATTATTTTTAGGTTACTAAATTATGTAAGTGTTATTTTATAGTTATTTTATTATAGTAATATTATTTTAAAGGGTTTAATTATATTGATATTGTTTAAAAAGTATTTAATTATATTAATATGGTTTTAAAAGTAATTGAATATACCAATAAGAATTTAAGGTTATTTAATTATATTGGTACTGTTTTAAAGTTAATGGTCTATAGTAATATGTACTTATAGAATTATCGAAATGTGATAAGGTTAATTATTTAAGAATAATTATGGTTTGGAATTAATATTAAGGATTATTAACAAGGTTTTGAAATAAATTATTATTTATGAAAATGAAAACGTTAATTATTATTGTTCTTAAACAATATTTTTGAAGTTATTAATTATCATTTTTAAGATGTTTTAAAATTTAAAAATTTTAATGTCAATAAATATTATAATATAATGGTGTTTGAAGTAAAATATTTTAAATTTATTATAATTATTTCTGAGACCTTAGGAATATACTTGAAAGGCTTAGATTTTATAAAGGATTTATAAAATGGGTTTGAAGAATTAAGGTAAGGTTATTTGAAAAGTGAAGAGTTTATAAATGAGTAGATATTTATAAACGAATTTCAGAAACATGTATGTAGATTTACAACAAATGTTTATAAATGGGGTATGGATTCATAAAGGGTTTTTAAGTGATTTTTGAAATGCATAAGAAGCTTATAAGGGATGGAATTTTCATAAAGGGATTATAAATGGTTTTCGGAGGTTTATAAATGGTTTTAGAGAATCGAATAAACGAAAACCTTCTAAATTTTATGGATATACTTATACCATTGAGATAAGTACATGTATATTTCTAAGTATTGAAATACAGAGATTTGCTAGTATATCTTTGTTATTTACAAGTAATTTATGAAGTTGATTTTATTTATAAAGGATTTATTAAAAGGAGGCCGGCTGTCGCTATGTGCTTAACCCATGTTATTTTCACTTATGAAATCTATGATTTTAATGTTTTTTCTTATTCGATGGTTAAATAACAGACTATCGAATTTGGACCCAAAAGAAACTTTGGAAATATCTAGGGAAAATATGCGATTTATATGGCACAGTCATCTCTGATGATGCTGTGCTGCGCGTATAAATCGCATTTCATTCTCTTATGACACTGATAAGGAAATCCGTCCATTAACGGTTAAGATATGATCTCTGCTCTTATATTTAATTGTTTATTTCCTAAAGAACTGGGGTTGAGTTTACCGAAAACTGTCAAATGTTGTTTCGAAGAGACCGGGATCGGATACGTTGTCCGAAGAACACTTCGATCCAACTTAAGCGTTGTGAAGTGAAGATATCCTAAAGATGATGGAAATTCAAAGAAGGAGCTCTCAAGTGTTTCGTTCAGTCGTAGAACGAACTTGTAAGGATGGATGCTAGCATTGCATTGTTGCTTGGAGGGTAGTGTTAGTATTCCGAGTGAGAAATGCTAAATAAAGGCAATCGTAGCCTCAAGCCTCATCAACCGAAAAAATGACCAAAGCAGGGACATGCAGCATGGCTATGTGGGTCGTCCCCATTAGGGTATGATCATTCCAAGATCTAGTGTCGATACCTCTATGTATGCTTTGGGGACCATGATGGTTGTTAATCAACAATAGGGTGATTATATTCGATGCTATCCGGCAAGGAGTAGTGTCGGTCCTGAGTAGCTGAGGTGCATTTGCGATTGCGGCCTCCCATACATTTTATCTAGAGGTGTATAGATTCGGTGGGTAGACCTTTAACCTTTCATAGTTTTAATCCATTCTCCAATAAGCGCCTACGAACTTGGTTGTATACCTATTATACTAGAATTTAATAATGTAACAATTTCGACTATGATTAATAAGTATTTATATATAGACACGATTATCATATCATGGATTTTCTATAGAAATGTTTTGGTTATCTATGGTAAAAACTCGTCCATGTTTATGTGCGATGTGGTCTTACGAGATACCTTTGATTTTAAAGGTTTTATATAACTTTAAATCCATTTAGGTGTGTTTTCTCGCGCTGGTTTTCTAGACTGACTCGGGTGTTATTTTATTAAAATGCTCGGGTCAGACCAAGTATATTACAGATTGGTTTGGATGCTTGGAGCTTCAAGAGACGAGTTGCCAGCCCAGAGACGTATTCACATAGATGGTTATTTTCCGCAATATTCATTTTTGTGCTTATCAGCAATTGTGAGAACAGGCTTTTATAACTGTCCAGGTTGAGATAGATTAGTATACTCTGATTGATGTCCGTATATACATGTATTATAGTTTTTCTTGTGTAAAGATTTATAGTATATTATAGATTATTCGTTCCGCTGTGAGATCTATGTTGTTTAGTTTCCTATTACCCTTTTCCTTCTTTCTTTTCCCTAACAATCAGGTCTTTCGGCATTTGATTGCTCGGCATGTGATACAATGGATGTATTAGTGTCTATTTTCGAGGGTCAAAAAACTCGTTCCGTTACACCCTTGTTCTGACTTCTTCTTTTTCCAAAGACCAGGTGGACCAGTTGATTGATATTGCCCATTATTTTATCGATAATCGCCAACACTTGGTTGTAAAGGACTTTAGGATGTAGTTAGCTGATGACACTGATAGCTTTGGAAGGATAAAGAGCATAGAGATGGAGGACCACCTAGGTTAAGCACCTTTTTCTTTCTTATTTATCTTTCTTGTTTTTGTAATAATTTTCTTTCTTCAAGTCCTAGCTGACTTCTCAGTCCTCTACCGAGGGTTTCAAAGTTTGACAGGAGAGTTAGTAAAGGACGATGCTATTGGGAGACAATTGGCAGAGTAAAAAAAAGGCTTAGTCTGCTGAGAAGTAGTCTATAGAATATAAGGAGAAGGCCAAAAAGAAAACCTAGTATGAGAGGGACAAACGGCTTATGGTGGCGAAATCTTCTAAGACTAAGATTACAAAGTTGGAGAAGGCCTTAAAAGATCGACAGGCTAAGCATGAAGAAGAGTTGGCGAAGGCTAAAGAAGGGTCTCAAGATTGGTAACTGAGGAAGAGATCGAGTAGGTGGCTGCTGGTGAAGCTTTTAGGGTCCTCTACAATGCCTAAGTTTTCAACCGGGACAAAGGTTTAATTCTCTCCATGGGATTCAATTCTAACGACAAAAGGATTGAAGACGGTTTTGAAAGTATGAGAAGGCCCGAGCCTTGGCCAATGTTGAACAATCAGATCCGAAAGGGGAAGCTGACAAGGGGAAAGAGGTACGCTCCGACTCTAAACCTAAGAATCTTCGACATGTTTAGATTTTGGCTTGTAAGAATTCTGCTACATTTCCCTTTTACGGTTTTGTTTTTGGTGGTTGGGATTTTGATGATACCTTTTGGATTTTTGCGAATTAGTGTTATTTTTTGTTGACTTTGTCACATCTATTCTAGCATGCTTTTTTCTTAGTTATGTTTAAATAGTGAAAATAAAATTTTACCTCTCATTATGAAGTATTATGGAAGAGGAGTCTAACCAGAAACTCGAAGTTATTAGCAACTATAGGTGTCCTTAAATTCCAACTAACATCTAGTCGATTAAGGAATGTAAGCTTATCCAATAAGATCAAAGAGGTAGATGAAACACATAACCAAACTTGTGCCAAACCAATTAAATTCCTTAGGCTTGGAGGCACAAGATTAACTAATCAAGTTTTGGATCTTGGAGGTAAATTAAAGCTTGCTTTAAATGGTCGAGAAGAGGTCTTTCAAGAGTTTTCCCAAATCTCTAAGCTACATCCGGGAGACCCTTAGTTGAAACATAAGAGGCTATCTTTCCTTAGGAGATTCTATGATCCAAGTGTAATTATAACTCCGAAGGTTCTACCTAGTTACTAAAGTGTGGCTCCGTCTGCACTAGCTATCACTGAAGGGAGATTTTCGAAAGTGAACAGTTTTCAGAATACATTCCCCAATATGTTTCGGAAGCTATCCTTAGTGGATTCTTCTCCTTCAGAACTTTCTATACCAAAGGATGGTTTAGGGAAGGACATTTCTTTCTCTAATATGGATAGACCCTCGGCGTCTCCAGCTAACACTAGAAGTAGAGACCTTAAAGATTATCTTGGCTACTAAGGAAAAAGTTACTCATCTTAGGGGATCGTAACTTTTGTATACATACTTCCTTTTTATATATCTATACTAATCTTTAATAGAATGGAAATAGAATTATTTTTATTATGATTTATCTTTTTTGGTTTTAGTTCGAATTTCTTTTAGGGACAGTCATGTCCAACCTGCTTAGAACTAGAGAAAGATTGCGCTTCCTTGCAACAGAGTCTTGATGATAAAATGGCTGAACTAACTAAGCGCAGCCTTAACCTCGGTGTCAATGTTCATTCTATCTTGAAAGGCAATGTATGCTTAAAGTAAACTCTCGAAGAATTAACCAAAAAGATGTCTGCTATTCCAAAGGCAGTGCCGGTTACTAGTCAGGCTTCAGAATGTGCCATTTCTAATTTATGGGAGCCCACGTCTATCCTCCGTCAACAATTGAACAGAGCTCAACGAGGGCTTTCGACAATTAAGTTACAAGAACTCGAAATTGAAAATCAACGAACTAATGATGTTACGGTTGCGACCCCATCAACTTGAGGAAGTGGAGAGGTGAGGTCGTGCAGGTATGGCGATTTCTTCTTTTCATAGAACAACTATTGTCTCTTTTGGGTATCGTTCACCCGAGAGGAGTTCTCCCTTTGCAACAATTCTTAATACATCAGACGTTTTTGTTAGCACTAAGGATGGTTGAAGGATCTCATTCAGGCAGTTCAGAAAGGAATGCACATCTAAAACATATGACAAGATGGAAGATCATTTTAAATCTCTCCTAGAGAAGGTTATTAAAGAAGCCGACAAACTAATCTAGTAGGGAATCTACCCCACACTCTAATTATTTGGGAATCTACCCAACATTCTATTCTAATTAAGAATCTACACAACGCATGGTACTACTTGACCATGATTCACTATTACTGAGAATCTACTCAATATATAATCTAATAGGGAATCTACATGATGCATGGTTCCCTTTGACCATGACTCGCTATCATTGGAAAACTCCCTAGTATCTAATTTTATTGGGAATTTACCCAATGCGTGGTTTCTTTTGACCATGACTCGCTATCATTGGGAATCTACCCAATATCTGATCCAATTGGGAATTTACCCAACATTACAATCTATTTAGGTATGTACTCTGTGCTTGATTTCATTGATCCTGACTCATGATCAGCATGCATTCTTATTTTTGACATCTTTTGAAATCCAGTTGATATTGGTCATACACTTTGTTATGCATCACTAGGGGGATGCTTTTATGAAGAGGACTACCAATTTTATCACTTTTGGTTGGCGTCGGCCGTCTAAAACCATTTTTGTATGGCATCGATCATCTAGGACCACTTTTGTCCTGCGTCGGTCATCTACAACCACATTTGGCTGGCATCGCCCAACTAAAACCACTTTTGGCTGGCATCGGCCATCTAAAACTACTTTTGGTCGGCGTCGGCCATCTATAACCACTTTTGTCCAGTGCCAGCCATCTACAACTACTTTTGGCTGGCGCCAGCATCTAAAGTTACTTTTGGCTGGCATCGGCCATCTAAAGCTACTTTTGGATGGTGGTGGCCATCTAAAATTATTTTAAATTAATAATTATCCCTAACGCTAGTTATAACTTAAAGAAAAATATAAATTCTTTGAAAAGAGTACTCACGAATTATTTTGTAAAGGAATTTTGAAATCGAATAATTAGTATATTCTATTGCTCAATAAGAAACATTTTTACTTTAAGTTTGAGAAAGAGAATTGTTAAGAGAATTTGTATTTTTAAGAAAAATGAAACTCTTTATTGTTCTTGTTAGATCAAGAAAGGAGTTTTGGCTTTAGGACCTTTAATGCAAACACAACATTTTTTAACTAAAAGCAAGATACACTAAGTACAATTTTATTAATACCAAGACTGAATTATACTTACCGAAAATGGAAAGAGCTAACCTCAAAAGAAGCATTCCTGCGATACAAGAGACTTCCTTAAATATAGTAACCTATATTCTTGAAAGACACATGTAAATATGATTGATCGAACAGGCTTTCATTGTACGAATTTCACCTAAAATGTAGAAAAAAGTTAGATAGTAATAAAAATAAGATATTAAACTAATCATTTAACAAAATTAGTCAATCTCCCTTTTTTGTATGAATTTCTCTACGACTTGAGAAAGTCTCCGACACTTGTCTATTTCGTGCTCATTCACTTGATTATATACATAATATCCTTTGCTTTTGGGTTTCTTGAGCGGATAGGGGATAGTTTGGGTAGCGAAGCTCTCTATGAGTTTCCAAAAAGATTTGAGACAAGCTTTGATTAAGAGGAGTAAGGATTCTATCTCATTTGATTTTCTTTTAAGGTAGAAAAGTTGGGACAACTGGGAAGGCTCTTTAGTTAGGAGAGAGGAACCTTTATTTGCCATCACCACGATTACTTAAATCCTTGATTTTGTTTGGTTTGGCTTTAGCCGTCCCTTGGAGTAGAGCAAACTCTTGAAGGGACTCCTGGAGATATTCTAAAAGTTGCTTGATTTGGAGAGCTTAAAGTTTATAAACAGGGTCATTTTCTTGTCCATTCTCTTTCTTTGAAACAAGGTGACTAATCTTTCGTTGTTGTCTTCTTCAATGAGTTGAATGTAGAGGTGAGAGGTAATATGGAGGTCAGTTTCTCATTCTTTTGGTTGGTCATGGCCAGAAGGATGATGTCGTTGGATGTTCCAAGAGGGAACAAATAACAGAGGTTCATACCCTCCTTCTAGCACCAAAAATCTTTGCACAAAGTTTCGTTTACACCAACATCCTTAGGTCTGAAGGCATAGCTTTGGAAGTTGGTTTGATGATAGGTCTTGGATATAGGAATACCAAGACGCGATGTAGTATTACTGGAATTGTTGAACGTTGAACTATTGAATTAGGATGATAAGTAGGAAGAAGGTAAAGTTCGAAAGGCTAAAATGCAGAAAGTAAGTAACACCGAGACTTTTATAGTGGCTCGCGGCGAAAGTCCCTATGTCCATCTTCCTTTCCTTATTTAGTCACTCTTATATAGCCGAGAGGCATATTACGTTGAATCTAAGCGTTTTCGCCATTAATGAGTTTTTGGATGGAGTTCTAGTATAGAAAAGTGCACTTCTGATTTTATATCAATTTTTGTTATGCCAGAAGATCACTTATGCCTTGGGATTGCCGCCTATTTATAGCCAATAAGTCATAACACCATTGGTTGAGCACCTTCTCTTTGGATTGATGATCCAGCTTGCTATGAACGGTCTTGATTTGAACTCTTGTCATAATCTGGTTGAGTGTAACTTGACGTGGATTTCTGACATGTCACTTTTATATATAACTTTTGGATGTCTTCCATTCACCTTGACCATTGGTCTCGCCTGGGCTATCTAAGCCGTTGATAGCTGTTATTTGTTGACTTACTTTGGGCTTCGGTAACTGATGCTCTCGGTTAGGCTTCTTACCTCAGTTGAATAATGATCTCAGCCTTCGTTGACACTTTGATTCATTCTCTCAGATTGGACGCTCTCGTTAGAAAGCGAAAGATAGGTCTCGAAAATACAAGCCAAGAAGATTTCCTTTCGAATATTAGTGATTTGTACTTTGTATAAATTACAGTCCAACAAATAATATCTTACGTATTATTGGAATTTATTTTACATATACAATCTTAAAAAAATTAAACCTCTAAATGGATACATAAATTCCATATTATATCCTACATACTAGCCATGTTAAATCTTAGGTAGACGTGGACGTTTCTTAAAAAATCATGTACACCAAGTCTATTACTTACATACCTTTTTTTAGAAGTCCCTATAACATTATGATGAATTTTGTATATTTTGAATATTAAATAGCTTTCTACCAGTGTCACTTGATCTAGTAAATGTTATTTCTAGTTCTATTGTTATTTACTTGATACGAATAAAGATAAGGAAGTAGTAAAGGAGAAATGAGAGAAGGATCTAATTTAATGATTTGGGAAGTTCCAGTATTGTTACTTTTCATTTAATTTGTTCATTAATATTATAATGTTTCCAACTTTTTATATTGTACATCGACCGTTGTACTGTAATTTCATTATGGTGAGTAGCAATAATTGTTTCTTTAGTTACTGAAATTGTGGGATATGAAACAATGCTTGGAAATGTAACCGGATTATTATGTATTATCATTGACATTGCTAAAAAAATTTAATTTGTTGTAATATGTATATAGCTTATATATTTTGAGTGTTTGACATTATTCCTTTTATGTCTACTAATCACATGCAGACTAGTGTCTAATTTTTCCATTATTGCACGATGCTAGCAAATGTGTGATGAAATTCCTTTTTATGATTTTTCTATCACTACAAAACAGGCTTCGTTTAACGACAGTAGCTAACGATGGCTAGTGATTGATTATGTGATAGAAATTGATGATTATGCGAAAACAGTTGTTGATAGTAGCGTATTGATTAATTTGGGGTTATGTTGAGAACCCTAATTTGGCAAATTAGTCAATTATGGGTTTGTTATTGTGTATTAGTTAATGATAATATTGTATTTGTTGAGTTGGTGATATTAATTAGTGGTTTGATTGTTTAATTTGTAATTAAAACTTAGGGTCTATTCCTAATTCGAGAATTAGTGTATAATTAATGATTGAAATGCTAATGGATATATAAGTTTACGCGAATATTTGTTATAGTTAATTAGAGCAATGTTTGTTATAGTTTGCGCAAAAATTAGTGTTTAATTATTGATTAATATGCTACTAGATTGGTACGGTTAAACATAAGTAATATTTTTTTATATAATTAGCGTGTGTATAGTATAAGTATAGGGGAATTAATTTAAAGGACAAGATTTGTATATTTTTTGCCTCAAGGACACGACCCCAATATTTTTACCACAAGGACAAACATTCTTCTAAAAATTATTCATAAGGACAAACATTTTCCAAAATTATTCATAAGGACAACAAAACTGCTACCGAGCTAAAAACTGATACCTAAAAACTGCTACCGATAACTACAAACTGATACCTAAACACTGCTATCAATAACTAAAAACTGATACCTACAGAAATTTGTCCTTCAGGTTAAAATATTGAAGGCCTGTCCTTTAGGCTAAAAAGCTGTGAAATTATGTCCTTGACAATAATTTCCTGTATAAATATTAGTTGTTTGTATAAAATAAAATTAATTTAATTTATTACAAATGCTACCATCTAATTTTCATTTACAAAATCGATAAAAAAAATTAAATTGTTAACTGAATTTTAAATTGCGTTTTAAAATTGCAAATGTATTAAATAAAATATTCAAATGGTTGAATGAATATATAATTTTGAAATGCGCAAAACAACAACAAATATTATACGAAAATCGGTTTTGTAAAAAATTAAGAAATGAATATAACAACAATAAATATTTTACTAAAATCGATTTTGTAAAAAATAAAGAAATGAATTTAATAACATTAAATATTTTGCTAAAATCAATTTTCTAATAAAAATCAGGAAATGAATATAATAACAAATAATATTATACTAAAATGGGTTTTCTAAACAAATTGAGAAACAAATATAACAACAGTAAATATTCTAATAAATCGATTTTGTAAAAAAGTTAAGAAATGAATATAAGAACATTAAATATTATGCTCAAATTGATTTTCTGAAAAAAAATTAGGAAATGAATATAACAGCAACAATAAAATCGATTTTGTAAAGAAATTTAGAAATGAATATAACAACAACAAATATTCTGCTAAAATCAATTTTGTAAAAAAAAATTAAGAAATGAATATAGGAACAAATATTGTTTTAAAATTGATTTTCCAAAAAATTGAGAAATAAATATAACAAGAATAAATATTGTACCCACATCGATTTTCTAATTTTTTTTAAGTGAATATAATGTTGATTTGAAAATAAGCATTAAATATTCAACAAATAATTGACGCCATAAATTAAAGACTTTAGTCGCAAAAGGTTTTAATTTAGTTTAGAAAATACAACAATAATAATACACCCATTGGATGCAAAGTATGCGTAGAAGAGAAGTGAAGTGTTATCGAAATTAAGTAGAAGTCGTGTGTGAAGCCTTCAATCCTAAATGGCTTTACATTATTTTAGAAAATACAACAACAACATACCATTCGAGTGCAAGTTATGCGTAGAAGAGAAGTGAACTGAAGTGCTGTCAATATTACTAACATGTATTTTTAAATTAGGAACAATGTTCGATTATTTTCTCGACCGTATTTGGATGTATAATGTGACGACCCAGAATTTTTGAGCATTTGAAATGAGAATATTTAAATAATTTTAAATATTCAAAAGTTAATTTTTAACTTGAATTTCAAATATCAATATGTATTGGGTGATTTAATTATTAAATCAAAATAATTTGAAGTTGGGTAAATTATTGAATCTGGAGTTCTAAGCCTGTTAAAAATAATTTAATGGCTAATAAAATTTATATTGATAACATTGAAGATAATAGAAGTGATAAAATTGAAATTAACAGTGGTTTGTTCAGTTTTAAAATTTATATCGTTTAAATTGAATTCAAAAATAGCCTTCCGATGCACAGTCTCGGAATTCGACGAAACCAGTTCCATTGGATCCGTAATATTTAATTATTATCGGATTTCAATTTCTGTAGCATTTGAAGTTGTTGTGTGAGCATGCGACGTGCAAACGCGCTTAAATTTTTTATCGAGAATTCAATTTAAATAATGAATATAAATTAGTTGATCGGTCAAGCATTTCACATCAGTTGCTTTCTTTATCACCTTAAGTCAACATCCTATACCTATGCAGCCACCCTATCTCCCTCTGTTAAATTGTCTCCTTCCTCTGGAAGACAACAATTTTAAAAAGGAAACTGAGATGGCTTCTTTGGGTTCGAATCATTCCTACTCCCACTCCTTTTCATATCTGCCGAAATCAATCTTTCAAATTAAAAAAAATCGGCCGAAGCCTTCTCGAGATTAGTGGCGACGAGTAGGAAAGCAATCGACATCGCGTGTGAATTGGAGGCGTTCAAAGGCATCGCGTCCTCCTCCTTCGTTCCTCCTCTCCTCTGTTCGACTTGAAACTCTCTCGACTTAACAATGAAGGCTAGCTAATTGAATTTCCCTTCACTTTAGTTTGCGAGCACGATTTCTTCTACTATCGATTTTGGGTGGAGCATCACATACAAGATCATCATGCGCACAGTGTTAGGGTTTGGGATGGTTTCAGATTTTCGTGAGTTCCATCAATGGCGACTGTGTTTTTGTAGTCGCGTCGAGTTTGGGTGTTCGAGGAGATAGCACGTGTGTGCTCGAGTCGAGGCTAAGGTTCGCTGTTGCTCTTTGTCTCGATTAGGGCTTGAGCTCGTACTGGGAGGGGGGGAAAAGATGGGTAGCTGGGTGTTGATCTGGAACAGTAAGGTAAATTTCTTTGTTTTCGGTTTAAAATTTTTTTTATTGTTATTTAAAAAAAAGTGTTGATGATAAAATTTTATATGAATACACATACAAATTTTATAACAATGACAGTTGATTAGTTTTAAGTTATTTTAGATGTTTAAAAAAAAATTATTTAAAAGTACTAGTTTATTTTAAATAGTTGATTTGATGATTTAATTGTAAAATTAACTGATTTAATTTATTTTAGTTACCAAATTTATTATAAAAAGGAAATTAGTTTAAAACCAAATTATTCGTTAAAATTAAATTAAATTAAATTAAATTAAATTGTTAGTTACCTAGGTGGTAATTAATTGTTGGATCGATTCAAGTATTAATAAATTTTATAAATTATTTATACAAGGTCTATAAATCGAGAAAACAAGCGACATGGATTGGGTTGCAAAGTAAAGGTCAAAGGTGAGTAAATCTCACTCAGTTAAATTTAAATTTAAAAGATTAAATTTAATTATTTGTTTGAATGGTTGAATTGATTAATGTGATATAGTATGATATTTTGTAATTGGTGAACTATATTATGCTGACGTCTGTGGATGCGGAGAAAACAGGTTGGAGGGATTCAACTGGATCCCTCAACATTAATTTAAATTATTTAATACCCCCTGTTGTGATTATTTTATATTCTGTGATGAATATTGTTGATAATTGGGATATTGGATGATATGGTTTACCTGAATATTTTCCGGTGCACTAAGTTATCAAGATATATAGAATTGGAATTTGGAAATAAAATGAAGAGAATTTGTAAGTGAAATAATTATAGAATTTTTAAATAAATTAAGAATAAATTGGATAAGAAAAATAGCAGTGTTTAATGCTAATTAATAAAATCCTGTATATGGAAAGGAATTTTTGAATAAACAGAAAGTTAATGAAGTTTGAAACTTCAATGATATTATTCAACAGAACAAAACATTTATTTAATATTTAATATTTAAATTATTGAAGGAATAAAGAAGAAACTGGGAAAAGCCTGGAATCTGTATATTTCAGTTAAAAGATTTAAAATCAAACGGAAAATAACAACAATAATAATAAGTCCACAACTAATGAATTTTGAAATGAATTGAGGAATTAAAGAAACTTATTTTCAATAAAATAAATTGGAAATCAATTTGGGAAAATAGATTTAAGTGATTTAAGTTGGATCTTCTCCCTGGATAACCAAGTACGTTTTCAAAGTAAGTTTTTTTAAATATAAGTTAAAAGTTTTTAAGTTGATTTAAAAAGCAAGTTTGGAAAACTTATTTTTCTAAAGATTTAACTTATAAAGTAAGTCTTTTCTTTTTAATCTATTATAGTAGTAATTATTTTAAGAGTGACTTAGTAGTTTGTTTTGAGATTAAAAATTTAGTTATATTTTATAAAGTAACCTTATTTTTAAATATTTATATAGTATGTATTTTTTTCAAATTATTAAAGTAGTTTTAATTTGAATGCTTTAAAAATATATATTTCAAAGTAAAGTGTTTTAACTTATTTTAAAAATCTAGTTTTGTGCTTGGTGATTTTAGAGGAGATAGAAATAATTGGGAAAATTTATTCTGAAAAGAAAGATGGTTTTGAAACTGTTTTCAAAGGATTGAAAATAGAAATATATCTTGTGAAGATATTTTGAGGTTAATAAATAATTTAGGAAATTATTTATTGTTGGATGGTTGTTTATGAATATTAATTGATAGTTAAATAATCGACTATCAATATTGGACAAATGCGCTGATCGTTTCGAAGAGACCGGGATCGAGATTTATTTCTCGAAAACCACTTCGATCCGGTTTGTACGTTTCGTGTAAACGATTTTGGATTCGAAGTTGGAGCAGTGAAGTGCAAGGGCTAGTCGCTACGAATCCTGAGGATATTTCCAAAATGGATGTAGTAGGAATAGTGCCTTCGATTCCGTTCGAACCCGGGACGGACTTATATGGATGAATGCTTGCGAAACATCGTCAGGTGGACGTTGGGCATTCTAAGGAATATATTCTTAAAAGGTAACGCTTAGCCTCAAGCCTCATCAAATGGGAATGACTGAAAATTAGGGGTTATGCAGCAAGGCTAGGTGGGTAGCACCCAAGCAGGGTGAGGTCATCCCAGTCAAGATGTCCCTTTTTATTTCGGCTTAGTGGGCGGTTGCTGATCCCAACCGCGGGGTGATCTCACTCGGGATTATCCAGTAAGGGGTAATCCCGGCCTTGTGTTGCAGGGGAGCGGGCGTACTCCTCGGTACGGTGATCTAGGCCTCGTCCTGTGACAGGTGGTACCCCAGTGCCTAGTCATTGGTTGGAAATCGATTCTCCCTACGAGCCTTGTACGAGTTTTGTTTGTATTACCCACTCTGTAGCTAGTAACTGTAATTTAATAGATGTAACAATTTCGGCTATTTTATAAGTATTTGTATATAGACCCTATTATAATATCAGAGGTTTTCTATAAAAAGCGTTTTAGCTATCGTAAGGTAAAAACCCGACATGTTTATTTGTGGCGTGGTCTTACGAGATGCTTTTGTTTTCAAAGGATTTTTGAAACTTTAATAATCAATTGGGTGTGATTTTCTCACGCTGGTATTCCAGACTGACTCGGGTGTTATTTAACTGTAATGCTCAGGTCAGACCAAGTATTATAGAATACAGGATGCTTTGGAGCAAGAGAGGAGCTGGAGTCCGAGACGTATTATCTGGACCTATATATATATATATATATTCCACTGCTGTGATTGTATGGTGTGTTTGATTGGTAATGGTTGATGTATGAGACACTGTGATGTTATGATGTATAAAACAGTTATAAACTTCATTTTGTGTAAAGTTATATGTTTACTATTATATTTTATTCCGCTGCGATGGTTAGATTCTGTTGTTGTTTTCTATTCTCTTCTTCTACCTCTTCTTCTTTAACCCAAATGGTTTGTATTTCTATACAACTTGAGTTGATTTAGGTAGAATAGTGTTGATTCAAGGGGTACGAATTTGCGGGCTGTTACAGTTGGTATCAGAGCTAGGTTGGAGATAACCTTGGCTCTGGTGGAAATTACTCATAAAATAGAGTCTATAGTACTCTAGAATGAGTTTGAGTATATTAATAGATATGAGTGCGTATTTGTTAGTGGATATAAATTGTTTTAATATTGTGTTGATTGATTTATTGAGTGGCGTATGAACCTTCGTCGACACAGTCTGCGCAACTGTATTGAAGAGGTTTCTAAACACTTGAATAGAACAATCGACACGATATTGTTTTAAATGTGGGTAAATAAAATAATTTTACCCAAAACATATTTTGATATAAAGAATAGTTTTCGAAAACTTTTGGCTAATATATGGATGTTTGGATGTTAGAAATGATAATATTAAAGTATTATCAATGTTAAGTGAAAGATTCAACTAGAAATTGTAAATATAATCAAAGATTAAGAAGATAAATTCAATTATGAAATGACATTTATAAATATGAATTATAAATGTAAATTATAAATTGAATTATAAATCAAATGGGGAACTATGCAAATGGATTATCGTTAAAATTGATTTAAGCAGGATTTGGAAATTTAAAATCTCAGAGATTTTGGAAGTATTGGTCGAAGTATTTGAAGACAAATAATAACATTATTGTTTTAGAGGTATTTCTGAAAGGAAATGTGTATTAAATGAATTTTGAAAGTGATATAGCATTGAAATCACTTGGATTATTGGGAAATAATTCTGATGATGACGGCCGCATCATCAGTATTTATTTTCGAATTTCTAAGTGACGAACTGCTGCCAAAAACTATTTTGTTCAGAAAAGCTTGTTGTTTTTGAAATCTTAAAGGAAATTTGTTGGGGATAAAACCAGAATCGGTTTAACTTTCGAGAATTGTGATTTGAGATGTTGAAGATTTCAAAATAAATTTGGACCCAAAGCCGAGAGGCTAAAAATCCTGATAAGATAGATTGTAAGCTTACAAATTGAGATGAGTTTTAAATCAGGAAGGGAATATAAACTTTGAATGTTGGAATTTAAATTTAAAGGAAAGGTTAAAAATGAAATTAACTTGGACGGGAAATAAAAATTTGACTGGATTGACATTAATTGGATAGACTGAAAATAATATCCAGTTGTATTCGAATCAAGTTGGAATCGAATTGAGAATCTGAGTTAAATAAAATTGAATTGGAATAAGAATTCAATTGAATTATTTAGATTCTTACCTGAATAAATGGAAAAAAGGTTGGATAAGAATTGAATTGAAATAAACAAATCAAAATAACTTATAAAAGAATTAAAAATGCATGGAATAAAAATATGCTTGAATTATAAATAAGTGTAAATAATAAGTTGTGACTTATAAAATTTGAAAAGTGGGATAGAAAACCCAGAATAAATATTTTTGATGAATTGAAAAATAGAAAGAAGATAAAAACTTGAATTATAAAATAAATTGAACTTAAGCAAATTAAATGGAGTGATATTTGAAATTAAAATTCAAGTATTGAATTATAAATTAAGGAAAAACTAAGTAGATAATAAATTAGATAATGAAATATATAATGATAACCAATGTAGCTAAGGAAAAGCTGAATTGGTGAGTTAATATTGAAGTTTGGAAATAAAACTCAAGTTATAAATCAAATTCGACTTGAATCATTAGTGAAGAAATATAATTGATAGTGGCCTTGCAATTAATTAAATGAATTGAGAATGTAATTGAATTGTGAGTCCATGAAATTGGTGAAAAATTGAAAATGGATTGTGGATTCGGAACTTGAGTTATAAATTAAAATTTAACTTGAAGTGTTAACAGATTAAATATAGTTAGGAATGTGTCGAATAAATAAAAATGTAAATGGATTAAAATAGTAATGGTTTGAATGTGTAAACGAAATCCAATAAGTGGAAATAAATTGGATATGGCCTTGGAATCAATTGAGTTAAGTGGAGTATAAAAGAGTAAAGGTTGCTGGTAAAATGAAAGTGAGCTTAAGTATAAAATTTGAAAAAAAATTAAAGTAAATTGTCTTAAGCTGAATAATGGAAGAAAGTTGAATTGAATTCAACCTAAACTAAGTTTAATAATATTGGATTGGTTTTCAATCAAGTCAAAATAAATTTTAAATTGAAATAAAATTCGGTGAGTTGCCGATAATATTTAATGGAATGAAAATTCTTAAATAAATAATTGTAAACCATTTAAATTATTAAGGGATTGAAATAACTTGAGACAATAAGGAAAATAGAATGTTTCGAGTTTATTAGAATGGTTTAAGTGAATGTGGATAAACTAATTATATTGAATAAATGAATGATGGAATAAATAAGTATCAAAATGAAGTGTGGTTTAAATAAGTTGGAAAATGGTTATGGAATGCAATAGCTTGGATTGTCTTCGAGCTAAATATCATAGTTTGGAATAAACAAATGTGGAATGGAATGTAAATGAATGGATTGTGAATGAAATTTAAACAGAATGTGTCGGGCTAGATCAAATGATTTTGAATGGAACCTGTTTGAACAATGAACTAGTTTAGTTAATAAAATGAAATGTAAGTGAATGAATTCAAATTCAAATGCAATGAAACTGAGAATATATGAATTGTGAATAAATTTAAAATGGAATGGAATTAAGTATAAATTGAGTTGAAATCCATTCAAATTGGTTATAAAACATAAATACTTATTTATTCACATAGATCTCGTCAAATTGCATGGAATAAATTGTTATTAGATATAAATGGAAGTAATTAAAATTCTATGAATTGATAGAAGTAAATAAATTGATTTTGAGATCAATTGAATTAAATATGAGCTCGGTTTGCATAAAAATAAATTAAATGTAAGCGATTGAGTTTTAAACCATTCAAATTGATTAAGTTGCATACGAATGGATTGAAAACCATTCAAATTGAATGAAAATGGTTTATGAATTAATTGAAACAGTTGAATTAGCATGGAAAACTATAAAAATTGCTTACGGAAAATGTTGGATGTGCATTTCTTTAGAATTTATATGTTTTAACCATTGCAACTAAGTGAAATATAGTTAAACTGCATATATTTGGCACTTACATGTTTAAATTGAGTAAGTACAGGTATCTGGGAGCCGTATGGCTGGATTTGGGTTGCATTAACTGCTAAATAAATAAGCTGCTTGCTTAAAAATGCTAAATAAGGTACGCCTACGCAATAAAAATAGGAAATATGAACTGTTTTTGATTTTTCCGACCATGTGGGTCGATGTATATATATTTATCTCTTTGTCAAATTGTAAAAGCTCCTCCGTACAAAGGGGACTCTGCCAAAACTTGTCAGAAATTTTGGGAGTTAGAAAATTTTTGAAGATTTTTAAAAAAATTTGTTAACGACAAAACGATTTCAAACTGGAAATTGAAATAAGTTAGTAAATGAAACTAATTAAAATAATGATATGAATTAGTAATAAATGACAAATAAAATTTATATATTCAGAGTTAAAGATAAATTGGATTCATATGGAAATGAAAAAATCGATTTGAATAGAAATAGATATAAACTAAAGTCGGAGTGAAAGTAAATATAAGAAACACATAAAATACTTATACTAACTTAAGAAAGGAATGGTGAATTCTTGAATTGGAAATTTATATTACAAATATATCCTAAGTTGATATTTGAATAAGTAAATACCGACAGTTTGTAAGAAAATTGATATTTGGATGAATAGTGACATTTGGTAAGGAAGTCGATAAAATGTTTTTAGAATGTTGTGATTGGATATTAGTACTAAGCAGGATATGCATGTATTATAAAAGGGAAAATAGAATTGGTTTTTGATTCAAGAAGATAAATTTGAAATGCTCGACAAAATGGTATGTATTTAAATTTGGTATGAAATTTGATTGGGATTTTGGATTGAGCCACTTGGCTTTTTGTTTTCTTTTTGGATTTGGGAGGCCGTAGAGCCATTTTGTAGTTGTACCGAGCTAGCCGCACAAAGGAGACGCTGGCAAAAAATTTCAGAAATTTAGGGAGTTAGAAAAATTTTGAGTAAATTTTGATAATTCAAAATTTGAGTTTAAATTGAAACTTGAATGGTTGGGCAAATAAGATTGTTTGCAAACTAGGGAAAGGTTTGGGAAGTTAATAAGAATGATGATGGTCTTTTGTAAAAGATAGTTGGTTGGATGTTGAATTGTTTGGTTTTGTGGATAAGTAAGCGAGAATTGGACCGTTCTTCCTAACTAGTAATTTCGGGGACGAAATTCTTTTAAGGGGGGAGGAATGTGACGACCCAGAATTTTTGAGCATTTGAAATGAGAATATTTAATTAATTTTAAATATTCAAAAGTTAATTTTTAACTTGAATTTCAAATATCAATATGTATTGGGTGATTTAATTATTAAATCAAAATAATTTGAAGTTGGGTAAATTATTGAATCTGGAGTTTTAAGCCTGTTAAAAATAATTTAATGGCTGATAAAATTTATATTGATAACATTGAAGATAATAGAAGTGATAAAATTGAAATTAACAGTGGTTTGTTCAGTTTTAAAATTTATATCGTTTAAATTGAATTCAAAAATAGCCTTCTGAGGCACAGTCTCGGAATTCGACGGAACCAGTTCCATTGGATCTGTAATATTTAATTATTATCGGATTTCAATTTCTGTAGCATTTGAAGTTGTTGTGTGAGCGTACGAACGCGCTGAAATTTTTTATCAAGAATTCAATTTAAATAATGAATATAAATTAGTTGATTGTTCAAGCCTTTCACATCAGTTGCTTTCTTTATCACCTTAAGTCACCATCCTATACCTATGCAGCCACCCTATCTCCCTCTGTTAAATCGTCTCCTTCCTCTGGAAGACAACAATTTTAAAAAAGAAACTGAGATGGCTTCTTTGGGTTCGAATCATTCCTACTCCCACTCCTTTTCATAACTGCCGAAATCAAGCATTCAAATTAAAAAAAAATCGGCCGAAGCCTTCTCGAGATTAATGGTGACGAGTAGGAAATCAATCGACATCGCGTGCGAATTGGAGGCGTTCAAGGGCATCGCGTCCTCCTCCTTCGTTCCTCCTCTCCTCTGTTCGACTTGAAACTCTCTCGACTTAACAATGAAGGCTAGCTAATTGAATTTCCCTTCACTTTAGTTTGCGAGCACGATTTCTTCTACTATCGATTTTGGGTGGAGCATCACATACAAGATCATCATGCGCACAGTGTTAGGGTTTGGGATGGTTTCAGATTTTCGTGAGTTCCATCAATGGCGACTGTGTTTTTGTAGTCGCGTCGAGTTTGGGTGTTCGAGGAGATAGCACGTGTGTGCTCGAGTCGAGGCTAAGGTTCGCTGTTGCTCTTTGTCTCGATTAGGGCTTGAGCTCGTACTGGGAGGGGGGGAAAAGATGGGTAGCTGGGTGTTGATCTGGAACAGTAAGGTAAATTTCTTTGTTTTCGGTTTAAAAATTTATTTATTGTTATTTAAAAAAAAAAGAAAAAAAAAAGTGTTGATGATAAAATTTTATATGAATACACATACAAATTTTATAACAATGGCAGTAGATTAGTTTTAAGTTATTTTAGATGTTTAAAAAAAAATTATTTAAAAGTACTAGTTTATTTTAAATAGTGGATTTGATGATTTAATTGTAAAATTAACTGATTTAATTTATTTTAGTTACCAAATTTATTATAAAAAGGAAATTAGTTTAAAACCAAATTATTCGTTAAAATTAAATTAAATTAAATTAAATTAAATTGTTAGTTACCTAGGTGGTAATTAATTGTAGGATCGATTCAAGTATTAATAAATTGTATAAATTATTTATACAAGGTCTAAATCGAGAAAACAAGCGAGATGGATTGGGTTGCAAAGTAAAGGTCAAAGGTGAGTAAATCTCACTCAGTTAAATTTAAATTTAAATGATTAAATTTAATTAATTGTTTGAATGGTTGAATTGATTAATGTGATATAGTATGATATTCTGTAATTGGTGAACTATATTGTGCTGACGTCTGTGGATGCAGGGAAAACAGGTTGGAGGGATCCAACTGGATCCCTCAACATTTATTTAAATTATTTAATACCCCCTGTTGTGATTATTTTATATTCTGTGATGAATATTGTTGATAATTGGGATATTGGATGATATGGTTTACCTGAATATTTTCCGGTGCACTAAGTTATCAAGATATATAGAATTGGAATCTGGAAATAAAATGAAGAGAATTTGTAAGTGAAATAATTATAGAAATTTTAAATAAATTAAGAATAAATTGGATAAGAAAAATAGCAGTGTTTAATGCTAATTAATAAAATCCTGTATATGGAAAGGAATTTTTGAATAAACAGAAAGTTAATGAAGTTTGAAACTTCAATGATATAATTCAATAGAACAAAACATTTATTTAATATTTAATATTTAAATTATTGAAGGAATAAAGAAGAAACTGGGAAAAGCCTGGAATCTGTATATTTCAGTTAAAGGATTTAAAATCAAACGGAAAATAACAACAATAATAATAAGTCCATAACTAATGAATTTTGAAATGAATTGAGGAATTAAAGAAACTTATTTTTAATAAAATAAATTGGAAATCAATTTGGGAAAATTGATTTAAGTGATTTAAGTTGGATCTTCTCCCTGGATAACCAAGTACGTTTTCAAAGTAAGTTTTTTTAAATATAAGTTAAAAGTTTTTAAGTTGATTTAAAAAGCAAGTTTGGAAAACTTATTTTTCTAAAGATTTAACTTATAAAGTAAGTCTTTTCTTTTTAATCTATTATAGTAGTAATTTATTTAAAGAGTGGCTTAGTAGTTTGTTTTAAGATTAAAAATTTAGTTATATTTTATAAAGTAACCTTATTTTTAAATATTTATATAGTATGTATTTTTTTCAAATTATTAAAGTAGTTTTAATTTGAATGCTTTAAAAATATATATTTCAAAGTAAAGTGTTTTAAATTATTTTAAAAATCTAGTTTTGTACTTGGTGATTTCAGAGGAGATAGAAATAATTGGGAAAGTTTATTCTGAAAAGAAAGATGGTTTTGAAACTTTTTTCAAAGGATTGAAAATAGAAATATATCTTGTGAAGATATTTTGAGGTTAATAAATAGTTTGGGAAATTATTTATTGTTGGATGGTTGTTTGTGAATATTAATTGATAGTTAAATAACCGACTATCAATATTGGACAAATGCGCTGATCGTTTCGAAGAGACCGGGATCGAGATTTATTTCTCGAAAACCACTTCGATCTGATTTGTACGTTTCATGTAAACGATTTTGGATTCGAAGTTGGAGCAGTGAAGTGCAAGGGCTAGTCGCTACTAATCCTGAGGATATTTCCAAAATGGATGTAGTAGGAATAGTGCCTTCGGTTCCGTTCGAACCCTGGACGGACTTGTATGGATGAATGCTTGCGAAACATCGTCAGGTGGACGATGGGCATTCTAAGGAATATATTCTAAAAAGGTAACGCTTAGCCTCAAGCCTCATCAAGTGGGAATGACTGAAAATCAGAGGTTATGCAGCAAGGCTAGGTGGGTAGGACCCAAGCAGGGTGAGGTCATTCCAGTCTAGATGTCCCTTTTTATTTCGGTTTAGTGGGCGGTTGCTGATCCCAACCGCGGGGTGATCTCACTCGGGATTATCCAGTAAGGGATAGTCCCGGCCTTGTGTTGCAGGGGAGCGGGCGTACTCCTCGGTACGGTGATCTAGGCCCCGTACTGTGACAGGTGGTACTCCAGTGCCTAGTCATTGGTTATCCATTCTCCCTACGAGCCTTGTACGAGTTTTGTTTGTATTACCCACTCTGTAGCTAGTAGCTGGAATTTAATAGATGTAACAATTTCGGCTATTTTATAAGTATTTGTATATAGACCCTATTATAATATCAGAGGTTTTCTATAAAAAGCGTTTTAGCTATCGTAAGGTAAAAACCCGACATGTTTATTTGTGGCGTGGTCTTACGAGATGCTTTTGTTTTCAAAGGATTTTTGAAACTTTAATAATCAATTGGGTGTGATTTTCTCCACTGGTATTCCAGACTGACTCGGGTGTTATTTAACTGTAATGCTCGGGTCAGACCGAGTATTATAGAATACAGGATGCTTTGGAGCAGGAGAGGAGCTGGAGTCCGAGGCGTATTATCTGTACCTATATATATATATATATATTCCACTACTGTGATTGTATGGTGTGTCTGATTGGTAATGGTTGATGTATGAGACATTGTGATGTTATGATGTATAAAACAGTTACAAACTTCATTTTGTGTAAAGTTATATATTTACTATTATATTTTATTCCGCTGCGATGGTTAGATTCTGTTGTTGTTTTCTATTTTCTTCTTCTACCTCTTCTTCTTTAACCCAAATGGTTCGTATTTCTGTACAACTTGAGTTGATTTAGGTAGAATAGTGTTGATTCAAGGGGTACGGATTTGCGGGCTGTTACATATGAAATTAGAGCTAGTATGAAAAATTCGGTGAAAGAACATTTCGATAATGGTGTACACGAATTTATTAGATTCGCTACATCTAATAATCGAAATAACGAAGAACTTCAATGCCCTTGTAGTAAGTGCCAACATTTGAAGCATTGGAAACTAGACACGGTTAAAGTACATTTGTAAAGATTAGGTTTTATACCAAATTATTATTTGTGGGATCATCATGGAGAACGTGCTACACCTACACCTAATTTTGTAGCGTCGGAGGATGATCACGTTATGACGATCTAGACGTAAACATCGAAGAAGACCGAATGTGGGAGCGAAATTTTTATGATTTATTGGATGCCGCTAAGAGGTCGTTGCGGGATGGTTGTAAAAGTGAAACCGAATTATCAGTAACCGCTAAATACATCACTATGAAATCAAAATTCAACTTTACAGAAGCTAGATTTACAGCAGTTGTACAAGCTGCAAAATGACATATGCCACCTAATAATCTGATGTGCGAAAGTTATTATAAAGTGAAAACACTTATGTTGGCTTTCGGTCTACCGTATCAAAAGACAAGTACATGTGTAAAAGGTTGTGTATTGTATTGGGAAGATGACATTAACCTTAAAAACTGCAAAATATGCAACGAGGAAAGATAAAAACCAAGAAAAAAGAAAGGAAGTAAAGAGAATACATTATTTACCTATCACTCCTAGACTTCAAATGATATATGCATCTTTAGCTGCAGCATTGCCATCTGTGATGGCACAATGTGAGAACACAGGAAGATGAAACTTTGACACATCCATCTAATGGAGAAGCATTGAAACATTTTGATAAAAACACACCTTGCGTTTGCTATAGAGAATCGTAATGTGAGACTTGGTTTATGTACGGATGGATTTTCACCATTCTCTCAGTTTGGTAGTAAATATTCATCTTGGCTTATTATCGTTACTCCGTATAATTTACCTCCATGGATGTGTATGAAAACTCCCTATATGTTTCTGACTGTTGTCCTCCCTTGCCCTGATGATCCAACACAATAAATCGATGTTTATTTACGACCATTAATAGAGGAGTTGAAAAAACTATGGCATGAAAAAGTTAAAACATATGACATTTCGACAAAAAAGAATTTTTGTATGTTCGCTTCTTCATTATGGACTATTAATGATTTCCCTGCATATGGGATGCTTTCAGGTTGGAGTAAAACCGTTCGTCTAGCTTGTACTTATTGCATGTAAGAAACACAGGCATTTTCTTTATGGTATAGAAGGAAAATTTCATGGTTTGATTGTCATCGGTGTTTTCTCCATCCCAATCATACTTTTAGAAGAGATAAAAAACTTTTAAAGCTAAATGAGAAGAGAATATGCAACCACCAAAGGTTTGGTCAAGTGAAGAAATATATGAGATTGTGAAGAACTATCTGAAAACACATGATACTAGAGTACGGACTGAAATTTCAGGTAAATCGGGCATTCATAATTGGTGCAAACAAAGTATATTTTAGGAGTTATCATATTGGAAAGATTTCTTACTCCGACATAATATTAGTGTGATGTACAATGAAAAAAATGTGTTTGATAACGTGTTTAATACCGTTATGAATATAAAGGAAAAAACCAAGGATGATTTGAATTTAAGCCTTGACACACTTTTGTAAACATCCCGAACTTCATATGAAGCCCTATGACAATGAAAAACCCAAAGTATGCTATGAACTAGATAGCAAGCAAGTAAAACACGTGCTAAAGTGGGTGGAAGGACTAAGATGTCCTGGTGGGGTTTCTTCTAATCTCCGTAGATGTGTTGACCTAAAAAACAATAAAATTAGTGGGATGAAAAGTCACGATTGCCATATCATAATGGAATATTTATTACCGGTGGTTTTTAAAGAACTGTTTTTCATAAAAGTATGGAGTGTTATAACAGAATTAAGTATGTTTTATAAACAACTTTGTTCGACGATGTTAAAAGTTGACAGTATATGAAAAACTTGAAGTAGAAATCTCTATAGTGCTCTACAAATTGGAGAAAATATTTCCGCCAAGTTTCTTTAATGTAATAGAGCATTTACCTATTCATCTTCCATCCGAAGCACTTCTTCGAGGTCCTGTGCAATATAGATGGATGTATCCATTTGAGAGGTAATACCGACTATCCTAATATTTATGTTATTGTAAATTGAATTGAATTAATTTTCTAATAGGTCTTCGTTTGAGAGGTAATTTAGATTTACATAAGAAAATTTGAATTGAATTAATTTTCTAATAGATACTTGAATCATCTGAAGAAAAAAGTTAGAAAAAAAGCACGAGTTGAAGGTTTGATTTGCAAATCATATGTTGAAGAAGAAGCTTCATTCTTTTCTCTCTTTACTTCAATGACCATGTGAAATCATCATTTGCAAGTGTTCCTGGTAATGATGAAGCCGTTGAACAAGATTCGTCTCAAACAATGTTATTTATTTTTAAACAACATAGCAGACCTGTTAGAAAATGTGTGGAAATACGGTTAAACGATAAGGATTACCATATACCGCACACATATGTTCTTCTTAATTGTGCTGAAGTTGCGCCATTAGTTAGGTAATAATAAATTCATACTTATTTCAATTATACTTACATGTTACTTATAATAGAACATATTACATATATGTTCACATTATATACGAATCGCAGCATCGATCTGGCGATCTCAGTAAAGACTTTGCTAAGTGGTTTTGGAACTATGTTTATGATCCAAGAAATAGTGTTCTTGATGAAGGATTACAGCATCTTGCACTCGGATCAAAAAGAGTTGTCAAGACTTATCCAATATTTTTCATTAATGGATTTAAATTCAACATCATAGATTATGGCGCTGACAAATTAACATACAACAGCGGTGTATTTGTCAAATGTAGTAATGATCTAAATGAGCTTGTAAAAGATTTTTATGGCGTTTTAACATAGGTTTTAGAATTGACATATAATATGCAACACGAGAATTTTTTTATTCAATTGCAATTGGTTCGTCAATGTTCCTAGTTCTAGAATCAACGTGCACAAAGATTATAAGCCTATTGAAATAAAGCATACCTCACATTATTATAAATATGATCCTTTCGTATTAGTTGAGCAAGCACTACAAGCATATTTTGCTCTGTATCCATCCTCAAAAAGAGATAAAGCAGATTGGTCGGTTATTTTTAAAACAAAGGCAAGATTTATATTTGATGGAATTAATACTCCAAACAAAGCAGTGTATCAAGGGGATCCTGAGTCAAATGATGAAATAGTAATACCCGATGGTATTGATGTAGGGTTGTTGAATGATGAATCAAATAAATTAATTGAAACCTTTGAGAGCACAGAAGAAAACGACGTAGAGTACGAGACCGAGTCTGAATCATAAAACGACGAAGACTGATAATTCTAATTGATGACTATGTTGTGAGCAATGTATCGGTTATTGTATATTGTGCATTCTGAGTTTATGATGTTTTATGTTAATAATGATGACTATGATGTGAGCTATGTATCGGTTGTTGTATATTGTATATTCTGAGTTGTCGATATTATATGTTAAGAATGATGACTGTGTTTTGAGCTATGTATTGTTATGCTTTTTGAATTCTATGAGATGATATATTTTATCACTATATGAAAGGACTTTTTTGTATCACATATGCCTTTCAGGAGACATTCCAGCAGATCTTAGCCTTCGTAGCATTATCCTTCTCCTGGCGTGGGTGCCAGCACACAGCGCCAGATGTACATCCAATGGCAGAGGTTGTTCCTAAGAGTCTGGGATAAGTATCAAATTTATTGCTTGTTTTAATATCTAAAATTATATTAATTAAATTTCGACATTAAAATTTATACAAGGGTTTTGAAGTTGAGCTGTCGGACTACATCCCACAGGCATCCAGGAAGTCCTATATGAGTCGGATGCGGGATGCCTGCCTCATTGGGATGACTTCCCAAATCATGTTAAGAGCGCTATATTGGCCGACTTGATGGTAAGTATAAATTTATAATTCACTTGGAAAATAATACAATGTACATAATTCTAATTAATTTCAATATACAGGCCGTCGTCCGTGTCGATCCGCAGGATATGGATGTTTTTGCAAATCACTGTAACCAGAGGATGCAGAAAAATTATGGGGACACCCACTTCAAAGCAAAAATGCAAGAATGAAACCGTCGTGGATAAGCGTCGATGTTTGGGCCAAATTTCTAAAGTTGTGGGAAACTCCTAAAATGAAAGTAAGTTATCTAATTTCATATTGTTATTATAATTTGTTTATATTTCGTATATTAGTTGCCTTAAATTAGTTAAAATGTCTTTAAATTTATAGGAACTATCAGCACGAAAACGTACAAACAGGAATAAAAATTCTGCTTTGCACCTTGGTGGATCTAAATCCATTCAGCAACATCGTGTAAAGTTGGTAAGTTTAGCAATTGCGTTTATAAATAGTTGTAACATTAGTTAATCATATTTGTAACATTGTTCGTTAACATTGTTCGTTAATCATATCTGTAACATTATTTAATCATATTTGTAACAGCATATAATATTAAATCGTGAGCCTACAATGGCTGAGGTCTTCAAAGTGACGCACGTCGTCGAGCAGAAAGATGAGGAAGACAATGTTTCATACACTTGGATATATGATAAATCTCAATCAATAATGGTAAACATGCTTGATTTTTTTACTTCAAACTTCAAAACTTCTAAATTAAATATTTATTGTGGCAAAATTTTGTTCGTGATCGCAGGAAAGATATGACACAGAGCATGCTTGAGTGGAGCAATCCACTTGCCGTCGGTTGACCTTAGAGGAGTCAAACACTATATGGAATGCTTTGATTGACCCTCCTTCGCGAAATAGGCGTTACGGTTTCGGAAATCAGAAGGTAAAATGCTTTATTAACTAATATATAAGGAATCTTGTAACAACCCTAGTTCAGTTGTTATTTTATTTAATTTGTTTTTATTTTTAAATAATATATTTTATAAATTGGGTTTAACAATATAGTTAAATATTTAAAATTTGAGATATATTTTGAAAATTTTTATATGACAATAAAATTTAATAATAACTGTAAAATTTTAAGCTAGGATTGAACCGTTAAATTTCGAGTTTGAAAGACGCGTGATTTATCGGGTTAAAGTGACGTTATAAAACGTGTGTTTTCAAAATGTTATTTTTGTGAAAATTTTTGATATTTTAGACTGCGTCTGTTTAACGCAGTGTAAAAATAATATTTTCAAATTTTTCTGAAGAAAATTTTTGGTCAGTGATTTTAAGACGGACGTTGGTTCGTTTTAAAGGACCGTTGTTTTATATAATCTTTGACATACGTTAAATTTTAACCGACTACATAAAAACGTAACGTTGCATTTAAAAATATCAATCTAAATCAGAGGAAGATTTAACTAAATTAAATCACAACATTTATATATATTCAAAACGTTCAAACTTTCCTCTTTATTTCTTTCTCTCGGCAGTTTCAAATTGCAGCTTGTACACGTTCTTTTCTAACTGAAACATGCACATCCATCTACCTCTATCTCAATTGTGGCCAAGCTGACATCATTCACGCATCAATGAATTAAAGAAACCCTGAAACAAATGCTCGAAGATATAAATATACGATTTAAATATAACTGAAATCTTGCATCAACCTTCCCCTTAACTTCAGCATTCAGTTATAAAAGCTTGTATCACGCAAGCTATTTAACACATGATCAATCTTCCCTTCATCAAAGTTTACATTTTTGAGAACTGATGAGAATGAATTCTCGGCCATTAATACAAATAAAACTGATACGTTTCTTTTAATTCCTCTGAATGATTCGAAGCATTTGCTTATAAATTCATTTTCTCCTCTGCCCAAACTTTTCCACTGTGTTTCATCCCATCTTTTCCTTGCTCGAGCTATCAGGTAAGCCATTTCATTTCATTTTGGTTTTACAAGTTCCTCTGCCTTTTTGTTTGCTCGGCCACTATACCCAAAATTCACTTGTTTCTCTAGAAGCTTTACCCTGAGCCTGTGGATGAAAGTATGGTCAGATATTGATCTGATGGTCTAGTTGTATTAAGTTAGGAAAAAACAATCTGGCATGTTTCCTTTGTCTGTGAACCACTGCAAGCCTTAGAGAATGGACACAAGCAGAGTCTAGTCGAGAAATAAATTTCAATGGTCATCCTTTCATCCACCACATCATAGCCCATCTCAGTTATTTCTCTGCATTTAAAAAAAAAACAATTAGTATAAGTATGCCTAGGTAGAAAAGGGGAGATTGGGTACATGTTTCAGTGCATCTGTGCACATTCATAGCATAGGGATGGTCAGTGGGGTTTGGGTAGCACTGGTTTAGAAGAGTTTCTGTTGCATTTACATAAATTAGTCTGCATACATGCTCATGAGAATCTGACTTGGGGTTTTGGGTAGTGTCTTGCATGTTTTTAGTTAAAAGGTGGACTCTGTACATGATCTGATTTCACCTGGAGTTGCTTTAGATTTATGACTGCAGTGGTGATGTGTAGTGATAAAAGGTGGGCAGTGTAGACATCTGGAGTAGTAGAGTGGAGGATGCCCCTGTGCATGTATGTGCACATGACAGTGATGAAACCTGGAAGTAGGTTGAAGGCTAGAAGTGTTGATGCATATTTGAAGTGAGGGATGGATACCAATAAAAGGTGAAAGGGTTAGTAGTTGGGAAGTCAGTGGTAGGAGGAAGGAATGGCAGTGAAGGCCAGAGAAGGTGGATTTCTGGAAATTGAAGTGTTTCAACACTTCCACATATGACTCGAAGCAGATACTTATTTAACCCGAAGCAGACTAAATTTTGACTCGAAGAAAACCCTGTTGTGACTCGAAGCAAAATGAGGGGAAACTCGGGTTGGAGACAAATATTGTAGAGTTGTTTGTGCAGTGGTGATCTGATATGTATTTGAGATTCTGGAAAAAAGAAAAGAAAAAAAAAAGAAGAAGAAAAAAAAAAAAAGTGAAATTTGTGAATGAAGAAAGGGGTAGGCAGTGCATATGTATAGGGTAGGCATGAACAAGTTAGGGGTGCACTCGTATTCATTTTTGCAATCGGGTCTTAGAAAAATTTGGTCGAGCAAGTCAAATTTCTTTTCCTATCTTTAATTTTTCGTTGACTATAAAATCTAAGTCGCGTTCCTATATTTTTGAAATTTGTTCTAGATCTAAATCTAGGCGACGCCCGCAAAAAAATTTGACTGTTATTCTCTGTCAGTCTGTACCAGTAAATTTTCAATTTTGAACTCGAATTTGCTGCAACACCCAGGTGAGTATTTCTCACCAGACATACGTATTTATATTTCGTAAATTATTACAAGTGTATGTGTAAATTTGTATTTCACTATTATCTGTCTGTAGTGTGATATAGAATGATGAACCCCATTTAAATTGACACCTCATCAGTATTCATCTGTTATATGATATCTGCAGTTATATTATGTTATTATTTACTGCTTAAATCACCACTGCAAGTTCCCTGTTATTATAGATGGTATGGGCTGAAATGATAGGCCTAATTGGTTATTATTGTTCACTTGTTCGGTTAACTGCTGTAAATTATCTTGGGATTGCGGGTTCGAAATGATAGAACCCGGAGTTGTGTAAATATCGGATTGAAATGATATAGATCCGTTTCACTTGACCTAGGCTAGAAAATCTTATACAGGCCCGTGGTTTATATATATTATTTTCTGGAAATATTTTAAATTATTTTTAAGAAATTGAGGATATTCTAGTAAAATTTTTATAATGTTTTAAATGTTAAAAATAAATAAATATAGAATAAAATTTTAGTATAACTTGTTCCAAAAATTCTGGAGTCTTGAAAGAATAAGATTTAAATTTAGAAAATTATATATATATATAACAAGTTATATTTAGAAATAGATTTTAAATCTAAAAATCTACAACAGCATTTAAATGCTATCTTTTGAAATTTGACTAGGTTAAACTCATAACTTTAGACAGCATTTCCTGAATGCTGTAGAAATTAAGGTGGATTTATTTGAAATTCTATAGAAATTTTGAGAATAAGTTAAACTTTGGAATTTAAATATGTAATAAATAAAAGAATCTAGAATTTAGCTTGGATAGATTTAAAAGAAAAATATGATTTCTATTATAAAAGAAATAAATTCCAAATTTGATTGAATAAATTGAAATGGTATATTTTTAAAGAAAATGTTTAAATCAAGGATTTGAAAAATTTAAGGTATTTGAAATATATATTGATTTGGAAAAATAAATACCATTTTTCAAACTATAACCACGGGTTATAATAACGTTTGGTTGGCAAAGAGACCGGGATCGGATATGGACATACTCTCTGTCGATACCGAAACCACTTTGACAACCGTGTACGCGGTGGAGATTCCAGAATGAAGTAGGATGGTGGTGACGATTTCTTGAAGGTAAATACGTGGACCCGACTCCCGTGAGTTGGCATAAGGTGGCTAAAACAGGAGCGATTCTCGGATTAATGAGGTAGCTCCTCTGATCGAACGCACTTCTTCGTATGCCATTCTATTACTCTTGTGATTGTTTTGGTGCGCACCTTTGATTTGGGAGTGTTGTTCGAGGTGGGCGGTTGCTGCGGCTTCGCGTTACCACCGGTCCGGATAGCAATTGGTATATCTACCCTGGCATTGCCTAGTTGTGCCGTGTCACCTACCATATCGAGCCTTGTACGAGTTTGGTTTTCTCCCGTAGCCCGTGTGGTATCCTCTAGTTGCTTCCCGATCAGGAGGAGCTATGATATTGGATGGACTACTGGGACTATTACGTGTTAAGGGCTATATGGGTAACCCCTTAACGCTATTAAAAAGTAAGTTTATTTTAATATAGACACTATTATAATAGCGCAATATACTATATAGTAAATAGTTTAACGGATCCTTAGAGGATGGGCGATCCCAAGCATCCTTTAAGTTACTTGCTCTTTACATTACAGTACACTTGATTTAGCTTACATTATATAAGTATGTATGTCCTGACTCGAGTGTTTTGTTTTATTGTATGCTCGGGTCAGCCTGAGTTGCAGATTCAGCTTTTCTTTCTGGAGCTAGGACTAGATCACTCTTGCTAGTTGGAAGCTTCTTCGTCTTTATCTATTTTGTAATTCAAGACATTTGGGAACTATTTTTGCTTATGGCTTAAAAAATTGTACTAAAGATTTGTAAACAATGTATTTCTGTTGGTAATGGTTTTCAGTGGCTTCATGAACCACTGTATTATTTTATATTCCGCTGTGAGATTCTGATATCTGTGTCTGTGATTCTGTGTATTTGGTTTCATTTGTTCCGTAGCTATATTTACAATCTATTATTTTGAACTATTCCAGCTTGACATGTTCTATTATTGTCGAATTCGAATGGTACAAAATAGTGGGTCGTTACAGTTGGTATCAGAGCCAGGTTTAAACCATAGCCTAAGGAACAAAAACCCATTAGAGATAGAGTAGAAATACTCTAGAATGAGTGAAGCCAAATTCCGGAATCTTTTCTTGTGAGAGAACGTATTTTAAGGGTATAAAATGATTTTCAAAAAGATTTTAAAAGAAGTATTTTAGAATAAAACTTCGTGTTTTAAAATAAGTTTTCCAAACCCTTCTGCCTTCTCTTCATCGTTATATTTGAGCTTTTGTAAATTGCTTAGACTTTGTCTTATCCTAGAATATCTTGATTTTTCCCTCTGTCCTTAGAATTCATTCTTGACCTTTCAGGATGAATAGGAGAAACAATCGAGGTCGAGGGCAAGCTGTTCCTCCTCCTGCTGCCCCAGTCCGATTCACTAAATTGTGCAAGGACTATGTTGAGCTAGGTGGCACAAAATTTATGGGAACAGAAACCATCATAGAAACTCAACAATGGCTTCGGGACTTAGAGAGGATTTTCTCCTGCCTCGAGATTACTAATGCCCAGCAGAGGCAACTCGCAGCTTGGCAGATGAAAGGTGCTGCTTTGAATTGGTGGCTATCTATTACAGCTCAAACAAATGAGGCCGACCTTACTTGGGAGCAACTTAGGTATCTTCTTGGTTGTCCAAATTCGGATTCAAATTTCCCATTTTTGAATCTATCTTTTAATCTCTTATCGTGCTTTAGGGAGGCCTTTCTGGCCAAATGGATGCCCGAAGCGGGCAAGTCTCAACTCTATAGGGAATTCATGGATCTTAAGCAGGGTAATATGACCTTCACGGAGTATGAGAGGAAATTCAACGAACTCTCTCAATATGGTCTAAATCTGATTGACACTCCGCTCAAGCTGAACGAGAAGTTTATAGCTGGCGCTCGACCCGAGTTCTACGATCGACTCATTACTCATGTTCATGGGTCATTCACGGCATTGATGGATATGGCTCTCCGGTATGAGAACCCTACATCTAAGACCACTCCAGCTGCCCAGTCTGCATCAGCCCAGTCTTCCGGTAATTCAAGAAAGAGGAAGTCAAATTTCTACCGCAATAAGAGGAACAAGACTCAAGGGCTAGGTTCATCATCATCTTCTGCATCTGCAAGGCCACCTGTAGATCTGTCTACCATTACTTGCTACCGATGCGACAAAAAGGGACACTACGCTAGTAGTTGTCCTACTTTGGGTGCTGCCATTCCACCACCAGCTCAGTTTGCTAGGAAAGATCTATGTCATATCTGCCCCCAGCCAGGACACTACAAGAAGGATTGTCCCACTCAGAAGAAGGGCACAACATCCGGAGTCTTTGCAGTAACTGCTGCATCTTCTACAGCTCCGCAGCCTGCACCTGCACCAGCTCCAGCTCCAGATGATTCTCAAGGTACTCTTCAGGGATCTTTTACTTTGTTCAAATTACCTGTTCGAGTTTTATTCGATACCGGAGCTTCCCACAGCTTCATTTCATCCGATCTCTGTAATAGATTTGAACATCGCCTTTCTCCTGAACTTTCTTCTATACCTTTATGTGTCTCAAACCCTATCGGTGGTCCTGCGAACCTTAGTAAAGTGTGTAGGGATGTGAAGCTCCTCCATTCCCAACAATGCTTCACTGGAGACTTTTATGTTTTGGGTTTCGACGCTTTCGATCTTCTGCTCGGAGGCGATTGGTTAGATAGGCATGGTGCAGATATCTCTTGTAGTTCTCGTACTGTTGTTCTTAATGATGATTTAGGGAATCCATTAGAGATCCAGTGTAAGCTGCCTCAGGAGTTTGCTGGTAGTTTCATCTATTCTCTTGACACTTTCCCAGATGATATCCATTTGACCCCTGTAGTCAAACTATTTCCCGATGTGTTTGGTGAAGTCACTTCTTTGCCTCCAAAACGTGAAATTGATTTCCGTATCGATCTTATCCCTGGAGCACGACCTGTAGTCCTTCCACCTAGAAGAATGGCACCACGGGAAAAGAGCGAATTAAGGAATCAGATTCAAGACCTATCCTCCAAAGGTCTGATCAGACCAAGCTTCTCTGAATGGGGAGCAGCTGTTGTCTTTGTCACAAAATCCGATGGTTCTCTCAGGATGTGTGTTGATTATAGAGAACTCAACAAGCTTACCATGAAGAACAGATATCCTATGCCCCGCATAAATGATATGTTCGATCAACTCTATGGAGCAGCTGTTTTCTCTCAGCTTGATTTAGCCACAGGTTTCCATCAGCTAAGAATTGCTGAGGAAAGCATTCCCAAAACTGCTTTCAGAACGGAGAATGGTTTCTTTGAATGGCTAGTTATGCCTTTTGGTTTGACAAATGCCCCTGCTTTCTTCGTCGACTTGATGAACCGAGTTTTTCGAGATGTGCTCAATAAATTTGTCCTTGTTTTTATTGATGACATCCTGGTTTTCTCCAAGTCTGAGGAAGAACATAAAGTCCATCTGAAGTATGTTTTAGAGACTCTCCGGAATCACCAATTGAAGGCTAAGTTCTCTAAATGCCATTTCTGGGAAGAAGAAGTCCGATTCCTTGGACATATTGTCTCTAGAGAAGGAGTTTCTGTTGATCCAGTCAAGATTGCTACAATCCAAGATTGGGAAGAACCTAAGACTCCCACCGATATCCGTAGTTTTCTAGGCCTTGCCGGCTACTACCGAAGATTCATTGAGAACTTTGCTCGGATTTCGGCACCTCTGACGGCTCTTACTCGGAAGAATGTCAAGTTTGTGTGGAGCAGTAAGTGTAAAGCTGCTTTCCAGGAATTAAAAGATAAGCTCACCTCCGCACCAGTACTTACTGTACCAAACGGAAGTGAAAGATTAACGGTATTCACCGATGCTTGTCGAGAAGGATTGGGAGCAGTGTTGATGCAAGATGGGAGAGTAATTGCTTATGCTAGTCGTCAGCTGAAGACACATGAAGTTAACTATGCTGCCCACGATTTAGAGTTGTTGGCTGTTGTCTTTGCCCTGAAGCTTTGGAGACACCATCTCTTGGGAGCTAAGTTTGATCTCTTTACTGATCACAAATCTCTGAAATATATCTTTACCCAGAAAGATTTAAATCAGAGACAAGTGCGATGGCTCGAGTTCCTTGCTGCATATGACCTCGACATCAACTATACTCCTGGGAAAGCCAATGTAGTGGCAGATGCGCTAAGCAGGAAGAAATCTTTGTTATGTCAGATTTTTGTATCTTCCCCTCTTTTGGATCGTATCGTGGCTAAACAAGATGAAGACGAGATGCTTAGGCGTATAAAGGGAAGTGTTCGTAGCAGAATTGGTGGTAATAGCTCTGATGGAAAGGGAGCTCAGATCGATGATAAAGGAGTTTTAAGGATAAATGGAAGGATTTGTGTGCCGAATGTTGATGGGTTGAGACAGGAATTACTCCGGGAACATCATCAGTCCCGACTTTCTATTCATCCTGGCATAGCCAAGATGTATCAGGATTTGAAGAAGCTATATTGGTGGAGAGGTATGAAGCGAGATGTCTCTATCTTTGTGAGTAGATGTGCGACTTGTCAGCAAGTCAAAGCAGACCATCAGAAAACACCCGGTTTGTTACAGCCTTTGGAGATTCCAAACTGGAAGTGGGAACAAGTTTCTATGGATTTTATTGATGGATTGCCGAGATCCCGGAGAGGAAATGAAAGCATCTGGGTTATTGTGGATAGACTGACTAAGTCCGCTCATTTTATTCCAGTCAGATCCACCCGCACAGCTTCGAGTTTATCTGAGATTTATATGAGGGAGATTGTTCGTCTCTATGGCGTTCCTCTTAGCATTGTTTGCGATCGAGACCCTATTTTCACTAGTCAGTTTTGGAAAGCGTTCCAAGAGTCCTTGGGTACTCGTTTGAACCTGAGCACCGCTTATCACCCACAAACTGACGGTCAGACTGAAAGGGTAAATCAGATTCTAGAAGTCCTTCTTCGTGCTTGCATCTTGGACTATGGAGGATCTTGGGAAGACCATCTTCATCTTGTGGAATTCACCTATAACAATAGTTATCAGGCTAGTCTTAAGATGTCTCCTTTTGCTGCTCTATACGGGAGACCGTGTAGATCTCCTTCGTGCTGGATTGAGTCTGGTAACCGCTTAGTTCTTGGTCCCGAGATGATTCTAGAAGCTTCAGAGAAGGTAGAGGAGATTAAGAGGAGATTAAAAGTTGCTCAAGATAGACAAAAGAAGTACGCTGATCGGCGTAGAAGGAAATTGGAGTTTGATGTTGGTGATTTGGTATTTCTGAAAATCTCTCCTTTAAAGAATGTAGTCCGGTTTGGTCGAAGAGGAAAGCTAGCCCCTAGATTCATCGGTCCATTCCGTATTTTGGAGAGGATTGGGTCTCTCGCTTATCGACTCGATCTACCTGAGAGATTTGCCGGAATTCACAATGTCTTCCATGTATCCCACCTTCGCCGCTGTCTTCACGACCCATCTTTAGTCATCCAGCCTACTGCTCTCGATGGTCTGGACATCGAGCCTGATTTGACTATGGAAAGGAAGCCACTTCGTATCGTCGATCAAGGTACGAAACAGCTCAGAAGAAAATCAGTCCCATTGGTCAAGGTGCAGTGGAGCACTGATGGGCGAGATTGCACATGGGAAACGGAGGAGAGCATCCGTGCTTCAAATCCAGAACTATTCGTTTAAGGTACCTATCTATCTAGCTTATTCTTCCTTTGTTCTTTTTCTTTCGTTCCTTTTCGAGGACGAAAAGTTCTTAAGTGGGGGAGAGTGTAACAACCCTAGTTCAGTTGTTATTTTATTTAATTTGTTTTTATTTTTAAATAATATATTTTATAAATTGGGTTTAACAATATAGTTAAATATTTAAAATTTGAGATATATTTTGAAAATTTTTATATGACAATAAAATTTAATAATAACTGTAAAATTTTAAGCTAGGATTGAACCGTTAAATTTCGAGTTTGAAAGACGCGTGATTTATCGGGTTAAAGTGACGTTATAAAACGTGTGTTTTCAAAATGTTATTTTTGTGAAAATTTTTGATATTTTAGACTGCGTCTGTTTAACGCAGTGTAAAAATAATATTTTCAAATTTTTCTGAAGAAAATTTTTGGTCAGTGATTTTAAGACGGACGTTGGTTCGTTTTAAAGGACCGTTGTTTTATATAATCTTTGACATACGTTAAATTTTAACCGACTACATAAAAACGTAACGTTGCATTTAAAAATATCAATCTAAATCAGAGGAAGATTTAACTAAATTAAATCACAACATTTATATATATTCAAAACGTTCAAACTTTCCTCTTTATTTCTTTCTCTCGGCAGTTTCAAATTGCAGCTTGTACACGTTCTTTTCTAACTGAAACATGCACATCCATCTACCTCTATCTCAATTGTGGCCAAGCTGACATCATTCACGCATCAATGAATTAAAGAAACCCTGAAACAAATGCTCGAAGATATAAATATACGATTTAAATATAACTGAAATCTTGCATCAACCTTCCCCTTAACTTCAGCATTCAGTTATAAAAGCTTGTATCACGCAAGCTATTTAACACATGATCAATCTTCCCTTCATCAAAGTTTACATTTTTGAGAACTGATGAGAATGAATTCTCGGCCATTAATACAAATAAAACTGATACGTTTCTTTTAATTCCTCTGAATGATTCGAAGCATTTGCTTATAAATTCATTTTCTCCTCTGCCCAAACTTTTCCACTGTGTTTCATCCCATCTTTTCCTTGCTCGAGCTATCAGGTAAGCCATTTCATTTCATTTTGGTTTTACAAGTTCCTCTGCCTTTTTGTTTGCTCGGCCACTATACCCAAAATTCACTTGTTTCTCTAGAAGCTTTACCCTGAGCCTGTGGATGAAAGTATGGTCAGATATTGATCTGATGGTCTAGTTGTATTAAGTTAGGAAAAAACAATCTGGCATGTTTCCTTTGTCTGTGAACCACTGCAAGCCTTAGAGAATGGACACAAGCAGAGTCTAGTCGAGAAATAAATTTCAATGGTCATCCTTTCATCCACCACATCATAGCCCATCTCAGTTATTTCTCTGCATTTAAAAAAAACAATTAGTATAAGTATGCCTAGGTAGAAAAGGGGAGATTGGGTACATGTTTCAGTGCATCTGTGCACATTCATAGCATAGGGATGGTCAGTGGGGTTTGGGTAGCACTGGTTTAGAAGAGTTTCTGTTGCATTTACATAAATTAGTCTGCATACATGCTCATGAGAATCTGACTTGGGGTTTTGGGTAGTGTCTTGCATGTTTTTAGTTAAAAGGTGGACTCTGTACATGATCTAATTTCACCTGGAGTTGCTTTAGATTTATGACTGCAGTGGTGATGTGTAGTGATAAAAGGTGGGCAGTGTAGACATCTGGAGTAGTAGAGTGGAGGATGCCCCTGTGCATGTATGTGCACATGACAGTGATGAAACCTGGAAGTAGGTTGAAGGCTAGAAGTGTTGATGCATATTTGAAGTGAGGGATGGATACCAATAAAAGGTGAAAGGGTTAGTAGTTGGGAAGTCAGTGGTAGGAGGAAGGAATGGCAGTGAAGGCCAGAGAAGGTGGATTTCTGGAAATTGAAGTGTTTCAACACTTCCACATATGACTCGAAGCAGATACTTATTTAACCCGAAGCAGACTAAATTTTGACTCGAAGAAAACCCTGTTGTGACTCGAAGCAAAATGAGGGGAAACTCGGGTTGGAGACAAATATTGTAGAGTTGTTTGTGCAGTGGTGATCTGATATGTATTTGAGATTCTGGAAAAAAGAAAAGAAAAAAAAAAGAAGAAGAAAAAAAAAAAAGTGAAATTTGTGAATGAAGAAAGGGGTAGGCAGTGCATATGTATAGGGTAGGCATGAACAAGTTAGGGGTGCACTCGTATTCATTTTTGCAATCGGGTCTTAGAAAAATTTGGTCGAGCAAGTCAAATTTCTTTTCCTATCTTTAATTTTTCGTTGACTATAAAATCTAAGTCGCGTTCCTATATTTTTGAAATTTGTTCTAGATCTAAATCTAGGCGACGCCCGCAAAAAAATTTGACTGTTATTCTCTGTCAGTCTGTACCAGTAAATTTTCAATTTTGAACTCGAATTTGCTGCAACACCCAGGTGAGTATTTCTCACCAGACATACGTATTTATATTTCGTAAATTATTACAAGTGTATGTGTAAATTTGTATTTCACTATTATCTGTCTGTAGTGTGATATAGAATGATGAACCCCATTTAAATTGACACCTCATCAGTATTCATCTGTTATATGATATCTGCAGTTATATTATGTTATTATTTACTGCTTAAATCACCACTGCAAGTTCCCTGTTATTATAGATGGTATGGGCTGAAATGATAGGCCTAATTGGTTATTATTGTTCACTTGTTCGGTTAACTGCTGTAAATTATCTTGGGATTGCGGGTTCGAAATGATAGAACCCGGAGTTGTGTAAATATCGGATTGAAATGATATAGATCCGTTTCACTTGACCTAGGCTAGAAAATCTTATACAGGCCCGTGGTTTATATATATTATTTTCTGGAAATATTTTAAATTATTTTTAAGAAATTGAGGATATTCTAGTAAAATTTTTATAATGTTTTAAATGTTAAAAATAAATAAATATAGAATAAAATTTTAGTATAACTTGTTCCAAAAATTCTGGAGTCTTGAAAGAATAAGATTTAAATTTAGAAAATTATATATATATATAACAAGTTATATTTAGAAATAGATTTTAAATCTAAAAATCTACAACAGTATTTAAATGCTATCTTTTGAAATTTGACTAGGTTAAACTCATAACTTTAGACAGCATTTCCTGAATGCTGTAGAAATTAAGGTGGATTTATTTGAAATTCTATAGAAATTTTGAGAATAAGTTAAACTTTGGAATTTAAATATGTAATAAATAAAAGAATCTAGAATTTAGCTTGGATAGATTTAAAAGAAAAATATGATTTCTATTATAAAAGAAATAAATTCCAAATTTGATTGAATAAATTGAAATGGTATATTTTTAAAGAAAATGTTTAAATCAAGGATTTGAAAAATTTAAGGTATTTGAAATATATATTGATTTGGAAAAATAAATACCATTTTTCAAACTATAACCACGGGTTATAATAACGTTTGGTTGGCAAAGAGACCGGGATCGGATATGGACATACTCTCTGTCGATACCGAAACCACTTTGACAACCGTGTACGCGGTGGAGATTCCAGAATGAAGTAGGATGGTGGTGACGATTTCTTGAAGGTAAATACGTGGACCCGACTCCCGTGAGTTGGCATAAGGTGGCTAAAACAGGAGCGATTCTCGGATTAATGAGGTAGCTCCTCTGATCGAACGCACTTCTTCGTATGCCATTCTATTACTCTTGTGATTGTTTTGGTGCGCACCTTTGATTTGGGAGTGTTGTTCGAGGTGGGCGGTTGCTGCGGCTTCGCGTTACCACCGGTCCGGATAGCAATTGGTATATCTACCCTGGCATTGCCTAGTTGTGTCGTGTCACCTACCATATCGAGCCTTGTACGAGTTTGGTTTTCTCCCGTAGCCCGTGTGGTATCCTCTAGTTGCTTCCCGATCAGGAGGAGCTATGATATTGGATGGACTACTGGGACTATTACGTGTTAAGGGCTATATGGGTAACCCCTTAACGCTATTAAAAAGTAAGTTTATTTTAATATAGACACTATTATAATAGCGCAATATACTATATAGTAAATAGTTTAACGGATCCTTAGAGGATGGGCGATCCCAAGCATCCTTTAAGTTACTTGCTCTTTACATTACAGTACACTTGATTTAGCTTACATTATATAAGTATGTATGTCCTGACTCGAGTGTTTTGTTTTATTGTATGCTCGGGTCAGCCTGAGTTGCAGATTCAGCTTTTCTTTCTGGAGCTAGGACTAGATCACTCTTGCTAGTTGGAAGCTTCTTCGTCTTTATCTATTTTGTAATTCAAGACATTTGGGAACTATTTTTGCTTATGGCTTAAAAAATTGTACTAAAGATTTGTAAACAATGTATTTCTGTTGGTAATGGTTTTCAGTGGCTTCATGAACCACTGTATTATTTTATATTCCGCTGTGAGATTCTGATATCTGTGTCTGTGATTCTGTGTATTTGGTTTCATTTGTTCCGTAGCTATATTTACAATCTATTATTTTGAACTATTCCAGCTTGACATGTTCTATTATTGTCGAATTCGAATGGTACAAAATAGTGGGTCGTTACAAATCTTTAATACTGAGCATAAATTATAACCCGCTATCAATGATTTCCAAGCGATGATGATCCGGTTATCCTACAGGAGATGCCAGACTGAAGAGGAGATAGCTCAATTGAAACAACAGCTAGCAGAGATCAATTATTGGCAAAAGAGTGGGGCGTTGGCGCAGCAGCTAGATGAGCATATTGCGGCATACTTAGTTGAGCATGGGACAATCCATGGGAGGATGACGACGATGAGGATGGTGAGTAGGTATGGCTGTGTTTCTGTTGGATTTTGATCATTTTGTTTTGTACATATGTGACACGTGTGACATTTATGGATTTGATACATGTTTGTTGGTTGAGTTGTTTAATGGATTATTAGATATTTTATTTGATGTACATACATTGGTTGGGATGTTTTGTTTGATGTACTTGTTTGTAGGTATGGTTTTGTAGTTTGATGAGATATTGTTGTTGGTTGATGAAATGGTTGTGAAAATATTGATATTTGCATTATATATTCGATTATGTGTGATATGCATGAGATTATATGATTCTTGCATTGATAGTAGTTGTGAAATTGAGTATATGTGTGTAGTAAATGAGATAGATGGAGATTTGTGCGCTTGAATGGCCTAAGGAGGAGTTTGGTGCAAGAAATTGGTCGCAGATTAGCGACGGCTTGCGACGGCGTCTGGTCTCAGGCTAGCGACGGCTAACGATGATAAATTGGTTTCAGATTAGTGACGGATTGTGTCAGTTTGCGGCAGACCTTCAACTTATAGGACGTCGCCACGTGTCCACTTGCCCGCCACTAACCATGGCTAAAATAGCGATGGAGCCGTCGCTAAAGCCATCGGTTTCTTTGTTGGTGATGGGGTAAAAAGCGACGGCTTTTTATGACGACTGCCGACACATTTTTGTCACCACTAAATGAAGCCGCTCTTGCGGTGTATGCGCGCATAGTTACCTGAATTGAGTCATTGTGTATGAGTTATTTTATCAATAATAATATCTCAACTCGACAAGCCTTATAGCTAAAAATATGATGTGTGCATCTGCATAATTATTTATGAATATATTACGTAATCATTGTAGTCCTATTTTATATGATGCATAAATTTAGTTATACAAACGTACATAAAGTATATGTGTTTTCTCGATAAATAATTTCGAACATTCAAAATATAAAGAATGTTTAAATGTAAACTACATTTTGTAAATAATGGTTTACTTGAGTTAATCATAAAAATTATACTCAGATAGATTTGTACAAAATATAGTTGCAATCCGTAAGCTTAGCACGGATTTGCACTGGTTGATTCCACAATTATTATCGTCTCGCCTAATACCAACGCGAGTGATTACTGCTGTCGCTCAACAAGGGAGTCTTCTTAGCTTTCGGGTAAACATTTATCTTCTTCTTATTCACGCAACCATCCACTTCTTTGAACAGTCAATGGGTGATGGATTTTTTTTTTTTTTTTTTTGTGTTGGACACTTAAAAATTTGGATAAAAACTGTTTGAAAAGGTAAAGCACGCTAACGTAAATTGTGCCAGAAACAAGTATAAGAAGAAGGTTGTAAAATAAAATAATAAGCAAGGGAAAAGTTGCAGTAACCTCGAATGATTGGTCTGCCATCAATTTAGAAGCTTGCTTTTGCTTGGTGGAGCATACACACTCCATGTGCGCCCACTACATGAATAAGCCCAACAGCTCCGAACTTATTTTGAAACTATCTCCATTTTTCCACAAACAAGTACTTTGTTTTAGTCTAGCTGATGTGATGGCAAATGTTCTAGAAGCTCAGGCTAAATTTTCCAAGCAAGCAGAGGCCCTACATGAATCAATTTGTATGTATTTGCAAATCTGTTACACTGCCGGTTATCTAGACATAAAATTGTTAAACAAAGTTGATGGCACAATAAATTTTAATCTTTCGATCTCATTATATGCGCATATGAATTGAAATTAAATGGCAATCTAGTGCTTGAGATTTATTGTGTCGTCATTTTTGTGTTCGAATATATATGTATCCGTATAAATTATTTATACGTATATATTTGTATATGTGTGAATATCTTTTTGTGAATAAAAGTAAAATACAAAATATGACAAATAATTTACTGTTGGATCGACTTACGTTCACGTTTGCGGTTGACAGGTTTCAATCTCAACCTGTGATACATACACACACATACATATACGCATATACACACACACACACACACACACACACACACACACACACACACACACACACACACACACACACACATACACACATACATATATATATATATACACACACACACACATACATACATACATATATATATATATACACACACACATACATACATACATACATACATATATATATATATATATATATATATATATATATAAAACACGAAAATAATAGTATTATAAAATAGTTTTACATTAAATTAGAATTTCATATTTATTTTACTGGGTTGATTGTTTATCAACCAATGAACAAAAAATTAAATTATTCATTAATTATTAGTATGGACATTAAATTTTATAATTTGAGTTTGAATACTGATTGGTCCGTTGTTGTATATTTATGGATTTCTGGTGAAATTGTACAGTGGTGGAAAAATCAAATGTGTATAGATCGCTCCAACGCATGTCGATTACGCTCTCCTTAAGAATTATATACTCCCACCACTCGTTTTCACAAATAAATTGGTAACTTAAGACAAATCGCCACCCAAAATACAATGGAGCCGAGATGATTAATTTCTTCAACCAATTGCGTTGCCACAGTTGAAATTGATTCAAACTATCTTCTGAATTGACTGCATGGTAATAGTATTGAGTTTGTGATCCGTCGTATCACATATCAAAATATATAATTTGAATCCAAACACAAACCTAGCCCAGTCAGATGGACGACGGCGTCGACGTCGGTGCACACACTTGTGTGTCGTAGTTATGCATGACCTTGCTCTTAGCAAAAGAATAAACATTGGATGCTCAAATGGCATAACCTTCTCTTGAGGTACTTGTATTTGTTAAATACAATTATTTGTATTCAAAGATGTGAGACTATTCTAATCGCACATTCTTCCTCTTCTCTTTCTCTTCTTCTCATTTTAAAATAAAATAACTCACGCTAATATTTTATAAAATTTTCACTAACAATCATTCATCAAATTTTAATAAAATCTTGACTTATGTTGTAGGAAAACTTGTGCATTAATGTAGATGTCTTGTGGACTTGAATCTATACATGGCAATAACCTTTCAGAGCACTTCAGGATAGAGTGGTTGACTAAGCATTGAACCAACAATCCTATATGACGTAACGGATGTGTTTCACACACTCGTTTTCTTTTCTTCAAATAGTTTATAAAGCTGATACACGGACTTGGTTTCATGAAATTCCCTTGGAGATTTAAGCCATAGTCTCATGGATTGCGGCACCACCTTCGTGCATTCATATAGGTAGGTTCATTGCAATGCCTATAACTACACTTCAACGGTACTTCTAGCATAAACCTATTAAGTGCTAAGTATTACAACCACCGTATCATTATAGGTACTTTTACTCATTGAACTTAAGATAATGAATTTCATTATGTTGAGTTGAGTTTCCATCATATATCATTTCTATGTTTGCTTTAAACCTTTTTTTTATGTTTTTAATACCAAATCTCTTGTATGTCCTTTTGAAAATGGATCGGCAAGTTTTGGCTAGATCTCACGAAATCTATGATAATTGTCCCATAAGCGAGCATTTGCTTTCACTGTAATGTCTTATCCTAATATGCCAACATTTTTTATTATATACCTAACTATATGCTCTTGATAGTATTGCTTGACTACCACAATGCATAGAAATCGAAGACATTGGTTTTGACAATACAGGAATTTCAAATAGTAATTTTTTTAACCATTCTGCTTCTTTACTACAAGAAGCCAGTGTTATAAATTCAACAGCCATGGTAGAATATGCAATACATGTTTGTTTCTTTGAGGTCGATGGTATCGCTCCCACACTAAGCAGGAATACCCATCCACTAGTTGATTTACTATTATCCTCTCTTTCGATATTGCAACCGACATCCGTGTTTTCTTCTATTATACTTGGATACCCACTGTACAATATATCATAGTCCATGATTCCTTTTAAATATTTTAAATTTCTTTGTACAGCTGGCTAGCGAATATAAACTAGGATTACTAGTATATCTACTCATTTTTCCAACAACGTAGGCAATATCAGAACTTGTGCATATCATGACATACATCATACCACCAATAACTTCAGCGTATTCTAGTTGATCTTTTGATTTGCCAGTATTAGGATATAGTTGCATATTTTGGTTAAATGGGGTGTTTATAGTTTTCCAATCAAATTGATTAAACCATTTTAGAATCTTCTCTGTGAAATGAGACAGGATGATGAATTCTTTATCCTAGAACCACTTCAACTTCCCCTATATCTTTCATGTCAAAACATGAAGATAGAAATAATTTTGTTTCTTCAATACTATCAGTCCTGAATATCAACATATCATCAACATAAAAGCATATAATTACACCTTTGCAGGCACGAAATTTTCTATTGACACATTTGTCTGATTCGCAAATCCTTAAAACATTTGATACTATGGTTTAATCAAATTTCTCATGCAAAAGCTTTGGTGCTTGTTTAAGTCTGTAAAGTGATTTAATAAATTTACATACTTTACGTTTTTGTCGATGCATCACAAAACCTTCTGCTTGAGACATATATATCTCCTTATTAAGTTCTCCATTTAAAAAATGCAGTCTTGACGCCCATTCGATGAATTTAAAATTTGTAAATAAATGTTAATGCAATTAATGTTCTAATTGTTGAAATTTCGGCTAAAGGTTCATAGGTATCACAATAATTTATTCCTTCTTTTTGGGTAAATCCCGTAGCAACTGTTCTAGCCTTAAATTTTCTATCTACCATCTGCTCTTAATTTCTTCTTAAATATCTACTTACATCCTATTGGTTTAAAAGCAGAAGGTAAGTGTACTAGTTTTCATTTTTGATTTTTCATAATAAAATCCATTTCATTATTTATGGATTCTTACCAAGAAGCTGATTCCTGATACTTTATGGCTTCAATATACGTTAAAGGATCGTAATCTATGTTAGTAGAAAGCATGGCTTAATGAATAAGACCATCTCTTGATCCTTCAACCAAATAAATGATAAAATCATGTCCTAATTACTTTTGGTTCTCATTTTTTTTACTTCCCTTAAGAGATTCACCAGTTTCACCTTTTTCATGATTGTTCTCAAATTCAAAAATAGTTTCAGTGACCTCCACTATTTCACGAATAGGTATATTAACCTCCATCATTTCACTAATAGATGGATGCAATGAAATAGAGATGAATCTATTTTCATAGAACACTACATCTTTATATTCTAATATTGTGCTTATCTCAATCGAACTATTAGGTTCTGTTACTAGAAACCTATACTGCTTGTTGTGTTGACTGTATCCTAAGAAAATACACTCAATGGTCTTTTGTCCTAATTACCTGATTTTTAATTCAGTAATCGAATAATAGCTCTACAGCCCCAAACATGGTAATAATAAAGATTGTTTTGCGTTTCTTCCAAAGTTCATAAGGTTTAACTTTGGTCTTCTTATGAGATATTATATTTAAGACGTAATAAGCGGTAACTACAGTCTAACCCCAGAAACTAATATTGAGACCAGAATTTCATAACATGACATTAACCATTTCAGTAAGGGTCCTATTTTCACGTCGTGCTACTTCATTTTGTTTTGTAGTATAAGCCATACTATCTCATATGTAATCCCTGCAGATTTACAAAATGTAAGAAAATGATATTCACTTCCCCTATCAGATCTAAGGGTCTGAATTTTAACATCACATTGGTTTTTTACTTAAGTCTTATAGGTCATAATTAAGTTTAACACTTCATCCTTAATATGCCTTAGATAAGCATAACTGTACTTTGAATAGTCGTCTATAAATGTGACAAAATAATTCTTTCCTCCTCTTGTAGGAGTGTTGTTTATATCATAAACATCACTATGAATCAATTGTAATTGATTAGTTGTAATAATATATTTCAATGGAAACTGTTTTCTAGTTTGTTTGGTTAAAGATCATATCCTGCGTTTATGATCGGATTTATTACCATATTTAAGAATCATGTTTAATGAAATCGTATTAACTATACTTCTAATGTTAATATGTCCGGATCTACTATTTCATTAAGAAAAAGAGTCAACAATTTAAGAAGAATCAACTATTTTATTAATATTCAATTTAAACATTCAATCACACATGTCCCTTTTCCAACAAGCATTATGTATTTGTTTGATACATATTTATTTGATTCAAAGACTTGTTTGAAGCCAAACTTATTTAATAGATTTTCAGAAACAAGGTTCTTTCTAACCTCAGGTATATTATATACACCATTCAATGTCAGAATTCACCAAGATATGAACTTTATGTCTGTTGTCCCCTTCCCCTTAACCGTTGCTTTTGTTGGGTTTTTCATATAGAGATAATTTTCATCCTCAAACGATTCAAGCTTTGTGGATAGACTCTTCATTTCAGATATGCTTAGTAAGACCATATTCGATCCACCAAGAATCCTCTCTTTCATTTATATTGATTTCATATATTAAGGCCATAGTTTTCTTTTGTCGATTGAGGTTATTTTTAAGGAAACGACAATCTATATTAAAGTGATCAGGTTTTCCACAATTGTAGCATCCATTTACTTTCTAGGCCTTCTTGTTATCAAAGTTTCTCTTATTTTAAAATTTTCTCTTTCGATTAAAAGTGTACTTAGAGATTTTATTTTCCTCCATCACGTGGATCTTAGATGGAAACACTGTTTGTTCAATAATTTCTTTCTGTTTAAATTGTTCTTCCACTTGCAAAAACTATGCAAGATTAACCAAACTCATACGCTCCTTTTTACGTTTAAGCGTTTTCCTTTATCCTTGCAAGAGAGGGGTCGTTTGTCCACAATGGAGGAAACTTTTATATCATCATGCATATTCATGTTATACATGTTGAATTGGTTTAGGATATGCATAATATCGTTGAATTGCTCTTCTACTAACCTTGCATTAGTCATTTTATAATTGAAATTTTTTGCAGCCAGTAATTTCTTGTTGTGTCCTCTATTAGATACTTGGCCTCTGGCACATTCCAGACTTCGTCAACAGTTGATTTATTGTAGTACATATTGAACAGAGTATTTATCATTGTATTGCATATATGCCTCTTGCATAAATAATCATCTTGCTTCCATTTTAGTCTTGATCATGCTTGCGCTATAGTATCATTTTCTGTTTCCTCTGGCTTTGGCGTTGTAAGAACATAAATCACTTTTAGCCCGACCTACAAAAAATGCATATTCTTTTGCCAACACACGAAATTAATGCCATCGAACCTTTCCAATTTGATGAAATCAGAAGCGAACTCCCTCAAACTGTGGGTGCCATTATCGAATAACGTCTTAAGATTGTTGGTGTATATTTCTGGATTTCTGGAAAAGTAGCACAACATTGGTAAAATCAAATCTGCAGAGATCGCTCCAAAACACGTTGATGACGTCTTCTTAATACGTCATTTGTCCTCACCGCTTCTTTTTGAAAAAAGAATGAGTGTTGTGAGTTAAGACATATCGCCTTCCAAGATATAATGAAGTCGAGATGATTAATCTATTCAATCGATTACGATATCACTTTCAATTGATTATACAAGAGTATCAAGTTTGTGATCTGCGATATCACAAAACCGAAATAATATTGAACGAAATAATAGAGGAGAAGAGAATGAGATTCGAAATGAGAGAGAGTTGAATGAATTAATTCTGAAATGTTTCTCAGGCGTTTCAATTTATAGTTGCGAAGATGTGTCTTTTCGTTAATGAAAAGTTGCATCTTCCGTCAAACCACACGTCTTTTCATTTGAATTCAAACGTCCGTCTTTTCTAACGATCGTGTCTTCCGTCATTTTCGTGTATTGAAATTCTAATTCTGAACTTGTTAACGGGTTTATATCTGATCCGTTTTAACTAAAATAATTCAGTCTAAAAATATAATATGGACCCAAACACTAACCCAATCCGGTTCGGTTGGTCGGACGGCCGCCGACAGCGGCATCTACATGTGCTAAGCCAACATCTACAAAATTAATTTAAAAATATCTCAATCTTTCCACAAACAAGTGTTTGTTTTAGTTTAGCCGATACCATGCAAAATGTTCTGAAAGCTCAACCTAGAATTTCAGAACAAGCCAAGGTAAGAGGATTTGAATTATCTGTTTCAAATCATAATTTGAATCAGCAACTAAGCATCAATATGAATTTCATATTATTATTATTTTGAATTTCGTGAATCGTTTAATGATAATTCATAATTTTCTCATATTTTTTGATATGATCAACTAAGTAAAAACAATTACTCCCTGTCACATAGGCAATTCTACAAAAATCAAAGAAAGTTGTTATAGTCAATAATTCTACAAAAATCAAATAAAATTATTGTAGTTTGATGGATTTAACAAAGAAGATAAGATATCTTCGGTCGCTTCAGATGGAAAGAAATTGCACTGACTTCAGCTTTCTAATGACGTTGCTAGGATATCCATAAACTCTCATTTGCATGTAAATGGCGATAATAGTTTTCTAATAATAATCTAAGGGGAATTCAATGCCGTTTATTTTCTTTTAAATTCCAAAAATGCCAAATATTATCTCATTATCGGTGTGCTACCTCCATCAACTTCACTATCATTAGCAGCCGACAACATCAACAAATTTTTGCTTATAATGAAAGTATTCTAATCGACAAAAAGTTTGCACTTATAACACAGATCCGTATGTTAATTTTGTATTGAATAAAAAGTATGTATGTATGTGTTTGTATTAAACGCACGTACGTATAATTTATGCTAGTGATAATAATAATAATTGTTTGTGGCAGTCCCTAATTTAGTGAAGTACAATACATAGCCTTAGTAGGAATATGTCTTATTTGCATATGCAGCACAGTTCCAAAGAAAGAAATACGTTTTTTAGCATGTAGATTCGATTCGAGACCCATCGGGTTGGGTTTGGATTTTCTCAAATGATTTCAGTTCGAATTTGCGATAGTCTATTCTAATTGATAGCCCTAATTGGGAATCACACTTAAAATCTTTAGAACTAAGACATTCTACGCGGTATAGCACGACTAATCGTGCTATAGATATTCCTACAATTTTAGAGATTTCTCATCGTGAAATGATAGTTAAATCTTACTTATTAGTTGGTATATTGCAAAAACTCAAGAGATGATAACTCTTTATTCAGAAAAAATCTTGACTTCTGCCCTGTACCCATTAAGAACATTTTTTTTTTCCACCCACATTCGATATTTGATTGTTATAAATTCAGCAATATTTTCAAGATTGTGGTCATACTTATCAAAATGACGTAAATCCTTACACACAGCACAAGAACACATATTTTGAAATGATGTATAGTAAGAAGACATATGTCGAATGAACGAATTTGATAAGGTGCAAGGGAAGAATTAAAAGTTTACGTCCATTTCCACTCAAGTTTAGAGCGTGCTAAACGTTAGCTCATCGAAGTTATTTTTATATCCAAATTACCCTAATTACCACTATATATTCGTATATTTAGTATGCATATGAAGAGGGCCAAGTTGAAACAAGTTGAAATTGCCATACCACAATCACAAACTGCATTTGTTTTACAATATTGTCCTAATCAAACCGACCGTTAGGGAGGTTTGCTTACTGTCACTGGCCAAAATCAACTTTTCTAAAGCAAAAAAACGTGGATCTTCTCTCATCGCGGTTTCCCTAAAAACGTGGATCATGTCTCATCACGGTTTCCCTAAACTTCCTCCTTTTATTTCGCGCACTAAATTCAAATCTATTATGATTTTCAAATTCTAAAATTTCAATTTCAAATCGACAATTTTGAATGGATTGATTAATATTTAAATTTGAAATTCATATTTTCAGATTCAAATCTTAATTTATTCTTTTCCAACATATTATCACTTAATGTTTAACTAATATTAACAAAAAATTTAAATGTATATTTCTTATCAAAGTTATACAATCGAATGGTCGGTTTCTCCACCGTTGTACGGTTATACTAGTACATTGAAAAAGACATGATATGAGCAATCGAATACACAATATTTGTGCTTTAATAAGTTTCCATTCTATTTCCCACAATTGTCTTGCAAACTAGCCCATATCCACTTGATTTTACTATAAGGCTTGCAATTCCATTGATTTCTTTGACTATACCAACCTTATGGATATATGTCGGAAATTACACTATATTAAACTTATAACCATATCAAATCATACTTCGTATGATATGTCGGAAATAATTAATTTTATTTGACAGTCAAATTTTGCGCCTCTGGCGATGAAGTAAGAACAGTTGGATTTGAGGTGCAAAATAATAAACAAATAGAAATTTAGTACAGGATAACAAGCAAACAACAAAGTATACACCATTAAAGCCAATAAAGTAGTAACGGCCGAATATACATACAACGTCTCAGAAGTCAAAAAATGCCTAAACAAACAAACTTATGAGGCACAAAATTCACAATTATTTTTAGGTAGATAGCATACATGAAAGTTTCCACAATCTAATTGGATCTACCACCGTTATCATCCCGTTCTTTCAGTCTTCCCGAATTTCAGTATCAATTCAAAATATTTAGCCCCACGTAGCTGACCGCTGACCTCGACCTTCTCCATTCCTAACAAAATCAATAGATCTCCAAACCCCCAAATTAGATTTACCAACACTGATCGGTCTCCCAAGTTCGACGACGAGCACCATAATTCGCAGATCTAGATCTCACATAACTCAAACGCCCAAATGAATTTCCCCGATCGTAATCGGCACGCTTGTCCGGATCAGAAAGCGTGGAATACGCATCGTGTATTTTCATAAACTCGTCCGGTGACGCATCCGGCTGTTTGCAGACATCGGGATGGCAGGAGAGCACCAGTTTCCGATACGCTGCTTTTATGTCGCTGTAGTTTGCGGCTTTCGAAAGGCCTAGCACGTCGTACGGAGATGGGGAAGCAGTGGTGGCCATGGCGCAAGTTCGTGTTGATGATCTGACGTTGAGCGATTTTGACTTGGTGAGGAGGAGGATGTTTGAAGAAGGAAAAGAAGAAGAAGATAACATGTTTGGATTTGTTTTTAGTGTTGAGTCAAGGGAGGGTGATTTGAGGAAGGAGGATATTTATAGAAGCAGAGGGAGGGAGGGATGAAAGGAAGCGCGTGTATCGTGAGCCGTTGGATTGTAAGTGTCAATTTATTGTGACGAAGCAGTGCATTGTTTATCAGTATGGGAAAAGTCGGCAAATAGAAAATTTGGTTAATTAAGGAAAAATGGGTGGGGTGTCATGAAATAGAACCTTCTAAAAACTCAAGTGCTTGCTGTTGCGATAAACTTCAAAAAAGACAGATTGGATGGTAGCTTCAAACATTGGGCCATGTCCATAAAACCTGAGACGGATTATAGTTCCATGGACGTAGGTTTTAGATTTTGATTACAATAACACCAAATACTATGTTAATATAGAATTGGACATAACAAAATGCCATATTAAACTAACTGCAAACAAACCAAATGCTAAAATTTACTTGCATTAGATGAACTATACTAAATAAACTAAAATACTATTCGGTTTCACTAGTTAAAAAATAACAACAAATTAATGTACCATTACACATGTAATAAGTTCACTTAAGACTATGTAATGCTAAATTCATGTAGTATTCATTTTTGTAATTAATTTAGCATCCAATTTATCTAAATGTTATATTAATATAACAATCGGTATGCTAAATTTTAAAACGTTGGTGTACCAATTTAAAATGTGGTTGACGTTTTTCTTTCACTTTGATTTTTCTAATTTATTTCTACCGTAAATATTTTATGCTATGCATTTCTTCTTGATAAAATAGAAATCATGCCCACATGGTGTTCATTAAAAAAAAAAAAAAAACTAAAACATCACGTATGAACCAATACATTTCTTTGCGTAAAAGAGTGTCCTTGGCTCCTCATAAAACATATACAAAAATGAATGTATACAATGTTTAATTACTGTCCGTCAACTCAAAACCACAATATTAAATATGATAATATGGTCACCCTCCGCAAACAAAAATTCCAATATTTTTCCACAATATTAAATCAGTAATATCTATGATGAAGGAAAAGGCCAGCGATGGTGGACACCACCTTCTAGAACCTTTACAGCTTTTTCAAAGTTAACAGTGACTAATTATTGGATTTAGCCGTGGGCTAAAGCCCCGTAGACGACTGCAGAGATTTATAGACTTTTCTATAATAATAATTAAGTTAATTAAAACAAGGAGAATGAGATTTGTCAGGCGCCTCTGGTTAATTGCACATTTCTATAATAATAATTATCTTATCTTGTTTGTTAAATAGAGTTATTACTGTTGGTTTCAGACTTTCAGTGGAGTGATAGGATTACTTACTCTGCTAATTGCACATTTATTTATTTAAACATTATTTATCAGTTCCATATATCGAGTTGTTTGTATTTTACTTCCGAATACTGTTTCTGAATAAATTTTCTATTATTACAGTGTCGTCGGCAGCAATAACAAAATTAAGATGATTTCATACAAGGTAATATATATTTACCCACTTGTTGCATTTTTTTTAACCCGGGTGGAAAACGATGTACATTTGCTACTTTTTTTAATCGTTTTATTCGATCAATTATGGCCGCATTATTAGGTAAAAAACTATTTTGTTTATGTATGTTCAGTAAATTGAGTTAATATATTTTAATTTTACCGTCGTCTCATTCTAATTAATTAGACTTGAGACATATAATGTTGCCCTGGGCTTCTTAGGCCGTAGGCTAGGATATGTTCACCATCATTTTTTTTTTGTTTAACACTCGCGCCATGTTGGACGCATCAGACAAATCTGATACATTATGAATGAGGTCCATAAATATTTTCAGTTGGAATAAACAAACCAAAAGCAGCCATTGACATCAGACCCCTGCTGCTATCTAAACGATCCATTTATCCCCTTAAACTACATCTCTTTTTCATCTTTTTATCATCATCTTCTTTGATTCTTTTCAATTGTCAAACCAATCGACGAAGGTTATCCATTAGATTATGAATCCGAAGATTTAGGTAATATAAAAACTATTATGAGAACTAGAACGCTGAAGAAACCACAAATCGATCGAATTTACACTAACGACTACAAGAGAATTAACTGGATTAACGGTATACTCTACGCTTATGCATAACGTTGTCAACGAAACTTCGAAATAAAAACTACTTTGTTTTACCATATTGTATGATCGGTTGGAAGGCTACGGTTTGCAAACAACGTCCGATAAAATGCTGGTTATCTTCCTGTAACATCCCAGAATTTTTATTTATTTAAATTCATTGAATTGTTAGAACTTTTAAATTTAATTTGAGAATTTCAAAAGAAATAAAATATTGTAATAAAATCACATAGTCACTACTAGAAAAACAGTATATTCCAACGTCCCTGTTCCAACGGCCGCCAACGGCTTCCAACGGCCCGTTAATTTTTTACGTAGCCGTTGGAAGCCGTTTGAATTCATTAGAAATAAGCCGTTTGCGGCCGTTGGAAACTGTTGGAAATTTTCCTGAGATATCATCCCGCGAGCCTGAAAGTGCGCTATGCTCTGATACCAATTGAAAGTGCGGTGTGTATACAATTATATGTGCTAATATAGTACACACGGATCGTGTAATATGGACTATAATATAAATGCGGAAAATATATGATAGTAGCAAAGCGAAAATAAAAATAGAAAAATCACAGCAGAGATTTTTATACTGGTTCGGAGCACCGTCCTACGTCCAGTCCCAGACTCCTATCTGGATTTTCACTATTAACTATCTCGCTTCACCCGGAGGAACAGGTTTACAATACCCGAACAGCCGAACGGGATTTCATGCCTCTAATACACTGAGGACTTCAACACTTGCCTCTTACAACACCGAGGACTTCAACACTTGCCTCTTACAACACGAGGACTTCAACAAAAACAAATACAATTGTTGTTGACAACTTGTGTTCTTGAAAACACGGATTTGTCACTAGTAGTACACCCTTCCTATAATCTTATCCTCAAAGAATATGAATGATGTTTTGTAAAGTTATAGAAGGTATTTACTTATTGAATCAAAAGATATGAAATAATTTCAATGATTCAATAAGCTAAATTAATTTTTAGAATGCAGGAGTGTTAGAGATTAGATTAGAGAGCATATATGATCGTGTAAAAACTTGTGTTTGAATCAATGATTTAGATGAATATATATAGAGAAAAATAGTTGTAACTCTTTGTGAACAGTTGCCATTAAGAGTTATGATCATTGATGAAAGATAGGAGATGCAACCTTTGGAGAAGAGAAGCGTCTTTTGGAAAAGTTGCTTTCTGTTTAAAAACGGTCGACAGGTCAAAAATGGACCGGTAGACAGGAATTCAAATATATATACGTTATGTGCATGTGTGCATGTTATCTGTGCATTCTGGGCAAAAACGGTCGACCACCTTATTTTCAACCGGTCGACCGGTTTAGTCCAATTTGCACAGTTAATGTGCATATGTATATATATTGAAAGATTGAAGTTATATGATTATTTGAGGATAGATTTTAACATAAATTACTAACATACCAAATAATCAACCTCTAATATATGGAGCTCTTTGTGTTTCTTAAATGAATAACTTCTTTTTGTCGATCACGGCTTATTCCTTTGTCAGAAATCAAAACTCTATAAAAATCTTGACTCAACATTCTCCCCCTTTTTGATTGATGACAACATATATCTGAAGTTCTGAATCTCCCCCTGAATATGTGATCTCCCCCTGAGATTTTGTCTTATATATATATATTCCTGCAAATAATTGTTAGCACTTTCTCCCCCTTTGTCATCGACAAAAAGGAATAATAGATAATGGAATAATATAGGAGTATATCAGCCAGAATATCCATTTTCCTCTTTTCTTAAGTAGGACCTGCAAAAAATAGAATTAAGTCCATGGTACCCACTTTTTATAGGGTCCTAAGAGTTAGGTCTTAGGAGTCCAAACCCATATGGGTCCGGTATCCCCTTTATATATATAATTATTATTAAGATGCACAGTATTCATGAATTGCTGAATGTATTTGTTCCGAATCAAATTATTATTTGTTTTAGGAACCCATATTTTGATAGTCTTGACATTTCTCTTTTGAAATTTCACAACTGGTTTTGGTTTGAAATATAATAAACTAAGATTTTTCTTAGCTTCAGTTTTTTGTACTTTCTTCTTCCTTTTATTTCTAAGATGTTTCTTAGTTTCATGTTTGTTATATCCCAAACCTTGTTTATCTGAAATAGATTGTGAACTTTCAATGATTTTAGTCAAATTTTCTCGACCTTTGTTAAAGTTAGAAACATTTTGAGTAATGTCATCAAACTTTGTTTGTAAACTAGCTTTTTCTAGGTCTAGAATTTTGACTTTTGCTTTAAGTTCATGATTTTCAGTAGTGAGAGCATTATTTTTCTCTTTTTGAGCTTCTATTTCTTGACTCAAAAGAGATATTTGAGAGTCAACATTAGATGATGATTCTTGAATATTTTCAAGTTCTTCTTCTAATATTTTCTTCTCATCTTTTAACATATCTCGTTCAAACTCTGCTCTACTTAAATCTGCTTTGACTACTTTTAATTGACGTTTTAAGTCTTTATATTTGACTATCAATTCAGCATTAATATCAAGTAATTCATCAAATGTAGGAATTTGTACCTCATCTTCTGTTGCCATAAAGCAAACATTAGCTTGTTCATTCTCCGAATCACTTTCACTTTCTGATGAAGATGACTCTGAATCATCCCATGTTACTGAGAAGGCTCGTTTCTTTGATTTGTCCTTCTTATATTTGAATTTGTCATTTTCTGACTTTTTCTTTTGTTCTGGACAATCCTTCTGCATGTGTCCCTTTTTATGGCAGTTGAAACATTCTATAGCAGATGAAGATGGTTTATTTGATCCAGGTTTCCTTTTATTGTAGCGACTGGCTTTTCGATATTTTAGGAATTTTTTGAAACCTTTAGCAATGAACGCCAAATCTTCATCTTCAGAATCTGATTCATTTTCATCTTTCTCAACATGAAATGCTACATTTTTCTTTTCTTCTTTCTGTTCTTTTCTAGCCTGCAAATTTGCTTCATAGGACATTAAATTTCCTATCAATTCATCTGGCTTCATGACGAAAAGGTCATTAGCTTCTTCAATTGCTAATACTTTTCCTTCCCATTCATTAGTCAGAGAATGTAGGACTGTTGAAACAACATCAAAATCAGAATACTTTTGTCCTAACCCAATAAGTGCATGGTGAATAGTTTGAAACCGTGAATACATGTCATTGATTGTTTCATTTGGTTTCATTTTGAAATTGACTTTTCGGCATGGCTATTTTGGCTTGTTTAACCTTGTTAGTACCTTCATGAGTGATTTTTAGCGTTTGCCAAATTTGATATGCAGTAGTGCAGATACCAACACAGTTATATTCATTTTGGTCTAATGCACAGAACAACATATTTATTGCTCTTGCATTTACGGCTGCTGCCGTTTTCTCAGCCATAGTCCATTCTGAATAATCAGTTGTTGGATTCACTATTTCTCTTTGAGTAGCATTCCAAGCATCATAGCTACTTGATTGCATAAAGAATGACATACGTGTTGCCCAATAACTATAGTTAAGACCATTGAAAAATGGAGGTCTTTGTGTCGATTGCCCTTCTGTGTAAGTGGTGTTTTGAGTGCTAGTACTTGCGTTATTTGCCATATTACAAGAGTATATCAAATAACTGTGTTACGGTTATATGATGACCGTGCTCTGATACCAATTGAAAGTGCGCTATGCTCTGATACCAATTGAAAGTGCGGTGTGTATACAATTATATGTGCTAATATAGTACACACGGATCGTGTAATATGGACTATAATATAAATGCGGAAAATAGATGATAGTAGCAAAGTGAAAATAAAAATAGAAAAATCACACCAGAGATTTTTATACTGGTTCGGAGCACCGTCCTACGTCCAGTCCCAGACTCCTATCTGGATTTTCACTATTAACTATCTCGCTTCACCCGGAGGAACAGGTTTACAATACCCGAACAGCCGAACGGGATTTCATGCCTCTAATACACTGAGGACTTCAACACTTGCCTCTTACAACACCGAGGACTTCAACACTTGCCTCTTACAAAACGAGGACTTCAACAAAAACAAATACAATTGTTGTTGACAACTTGTGTTCTTGAAAACACGGATTTGTCACTAGTAGTACACCCTTCCTATAATCTTATCCTCAAAGAATATGAATGATGTTTTGTAAAGTTATAGAAGGTATTTACTTATTGAATCAAAAGATATGAAATAATTTCAATGATTCAATAAGCTAAATTAATTTTTAGAATGCAGGAGTGTTAGAGATTAGATTAGAGAGCATATATGATCGTGTAAAAACTTGTGTTTGAATCAATGATTTAGATGAATATATATAGAGAAAAATAGTTGTAACTCTTTGTGAACAGTTGCCATTAAGAGTTATGATCATTGATGAAAGATAGGAGATGCAACCTTTGGAGAAGAGAAGTGTCTTTTGGAAAAGTTGCTTTCTGTTTAAAAACGGTCGACAGGTCAAAAATGGACCGGTAGACAGGAATTCAAATATATATACGTTATGTGCATGTGTGCATGTTATCTGTGCATTCTGGGCAAAAACGGTCGACCACCTTATTTTCAACCGGTCGACCGGTTTAGTCCAATTTGCACAGTTAATGTGCATATGTATATATATTGAAAGATTGAAGTTATATGATTATTTGAGGATAGATTTTAACATAAATTACTAACATACCAAATAATCAACCTCTAATATATGGAGCTCTTTGTGTTTCTTAAATGAATAACTTCTTTTTGTCGATCACGGCTTATTCCTTTGTCAGAAATCAAAACTCTATAAAAATCTTGACTCAACAGAGCCATCTTCTCCCTCATTCTCATCTTCCCCAAATCAGATCCCAAATCCCCCATCTCCTACCAAACTGCCGCCGCCCCAAAAAACATCCAAATCACCTAACGCCATCTACAAGGTACTCCGGTCCATCTCCATCTTTCTACGTCTCCAAATCAGGTATTTTTTTCTATACCTAAACTTTTGGTTTTTTTGATTTAGGGTTTAATTTGACTTGTGTTTGTTTCCTACTTGTTATTGTATGCATATTACATCATGCTATCCCCTAATTTTAGTTATTATCCCATAATAAACAAGTTATTACCGATTGAAAATTTTGTAATTTAGGATATTTTAATAGTTTATATATGTTGATTTGGTTAGTATTGAACGTATGTGTGTGATAGAGTTTATTGCATTTGGAATCCGTTAGAATGGATATTGGATTTGTGCGAATACGATTTTTGTATTTGTAGGAACACGTGAATTTGTGAAAAATGAATTTTGTGTACAAATTTAGTGTATAAAATGAATTTAGTACTTATGTAATAAAACGGTAAAATATAAACCAATATTAATTAAATGAATTATATATTCAAATTTAATATAAACAAATATTTAAATCCTTAAATATTATTCGGCCCCGTTTGACAAGTGTTATATATGATCGTTTTAGGAAAATTCGTTTTTTCCACAAAACGGACAACTCTATTCATCCGATACATCATTTGTCGGATTTGTCTCAGTATTGGACAAGTTACAAACACTATAAAGTAAGATTATATTCCGTCAATCATATCACTTTATACGGTTCACAAAATTTCGACGGCATTTCCTTTACGTTCCTTGTGTACACGCATTTGTGTACGATACAAGGAACACGGGGGAAATGCTGCCGAAATTCTGTGAATCGTTTAAAATGATATGATTTACGGAATATAATTACTATTATATTTGTAATGAGAAGTAGGATGACCGACCATCAAAGAAAGACACATAAGTGGCAATGAAACAATAGTTGCTTATTTAAAATAAAGTTTGTGAAATTAGCAGTTTGCGGCCGTTGGAAGCCGTTGGAAAATTTCCTGCAAAATATAAAATGAATGATTTATAACATTTTTACTCTATCATAGGTTTTCTAGTAGGGAAACATGGTCAATTACTTTAATGATCGAAGCTGGATGTATCAAAGAAGGGAAAGTAGTGGCGCAATAAGCGAACATTTTCTAAAAGGGGTACAAGTGTTCATCGAATTTGCTATAAGTAATATTGCAAACGATGAAGAAATTCGTTGTCCGTGTAGTAGATGCAAATTGTTGAACTATTTAGAACCGAATATGGCTAAGGTTCATTTGCGCCAATTCGGTTTCGTACCTAATTATTTGCTGTGGGATCGTCATGGAGAAATTGTAGCCCCTAATAATCAAGAACAGTCGGTGGAGGTCATCAGCGAAGAAGGTAGTACGAATCTCATAGAACATATGGTCGAAGATGCAGCACGATCAATGTTCCCTACCATTGTAATTGATAACAACGATGTTAATATCGAAGAGGAACCAAATGTTGGAGCTAAAAAAATATATGATTTATTGGATCATGCTAAAAAACCCCTTTGGAATGGATGTTTAAGCGGCTCTCAATTATCGGTAACTGCATAATACATTGCAATGAAATCAAAATACAACCTTACAGAAGCTGGATTTACGGCTGTTGTGCAAGCTGTTAAACGTCATATGCCATCCGATAATTTAATGTGCGAAAATTATTATGAAGTGAAAAAACTTATGTCATCTTTCGGTTTGCCATATCAAAAAATAGATACATGTTTAAAGGGTTGCATGTTGTATTGGAAAGAAGACATCAATCTTAGAAATTGTAAAATATGTAATCAGGAAAGATACAAATCGAGGAAAAAGAAGGGAAAAGAAGTTCCGTACAAGCGTATGCATTATTTGCCCCTCACCCCTAGACTTCAACGATTATATGCATCATCTGTAACAGCGCATCATATGAGATGGCACAGTGTGAGAACACCTCAAGAAGGTACGTTGACACACCCTGCCGATGGAGAAGCATGAAAACATTTTGACAAGAAATATCCCGATTTCGCACGGAGAGCCGAAATGTTAGACTAGGTTTATGTACAGACGGCTTCTCACCGTTTTCTTAGTTTGGTTCTAAATATTAATCTTGGCCTATAATAATCACAATTTACAATCTACCTCCGTGGATGTGTATGAAAACTCCATATATTTTTCTCACGATTGTCGTCCCTTGTCCTGATGATCCGACACAGGGCATTGATGTTTACTTACAACCGTTAATCGAAGAGTTGAAAATATTATGGTCTGAAGGAGTTGAAACATACGACATATCAAAAAATAAAAATTTTCGGATGTTCACTTCTTTGTTATGGACTATTAGCGATTTTCCTGCATATGCAATGCTTTCGTGTTGGAGTACGGCCGGTCGTTTTGCTTGTCCTTATTGCATGGAAGAAACACGAGCATTTTCTTTGCCAAATGGAAAGAAAATTTCATGGTTTGATTGTCATCGATGTTTTCTTCATATTAATCACCCTTTTAGAAGAGACAAAAAATACTTCATAGCTAATAGACATGAGACTCTACGACCACCAGCGGTTTGGTCTAGCGAGGATATATATGAACTTGTAAAAGATTATCCAAAGATACACGAGACCGAACAACAAGAAGAAATTCAAGGTAAATCGACGTTTCATAATTGGTGCAAACAAAGTATATTCTGGGAATTTCCTTATTGGAAAAATCTATTAATCCGTTATAACATTGACGTGATGCATAACGAAAAAAGCGTATTTGATAATGTGTTTTATACAGTTTTGAATGTGAAGGGCAAGACTAAGGACGATTTGAAATCTAGACATGATATAAAGCAAATATGCAATCGTCCTGAGCTTCATATGACTCCCGACAATAAAAAACCCAAAGCATGCTATGAACTAGACAACAGCCAAGTTAAAGTACTGTTACAATGGGTGGAAGGATTACGATTTCCCGATGGGATTTCCTCTAATCTTCACAGATGTGTCGACTATAAAAATGGGAGACTGAGTGGAATGAAAAGCCATGATTTTCATGTAATGATGGAAAATTTGTTACCCATCGCTTTCAAAGAATTGTTACCGGTAAAAGTTTGGACGGTAATAACAGAACTTAGTTTATTTTACAAGGAGCTTTGTTCAACTACATTAAAAGTTGACCGTCTACTTAAACTTGAAGAAGAAATTCCTATACTGCTCTGCAAACTGGAGAAAATATTTCCTCCGGGTTTCTTTAATATAATGGAGCATTTACCTGTTCATCTTCCATATGAAGCACGTCTTCGAGGTCCTGTGCAATATGGATGGATGTGTCCATTCGAAAGGTATGTTACTATATTGAGTATGTAAATGTTGATTTAAGTATAAGTATAGTAGTTAATACTTAACCCAAATATTTTTGATTAGGTACTTAAATCATTTAAAGAAAAAAGTGAGACAAAAAGCTCGAGTTGAAGGTTCTATTTGCAAATCATATATCGAAGAAGAAGCTTCTTTCTTTTTCTCTCATTATTTTAAAGACCATGTGAACTTATCATTTGTAAGTGTTCTGCGTAATGACGATCAGGCCGTTGAACAAGATTCTTCTTTTGAATCAGTATTATCTATTTTTAAACAACATGGCCGACATGCTGGAAAATGTGAGGAAGTATCGCTAGATGATAAAGAATACCATGTAGCACACACATATATTCTTCTTAATTGTCCTGAAGTTGCACCATTTGTTAGGTAATTAGCACATTCCAAGTTTTGTTAAATTTAATACTACACGTGTGAATAAATAATAATGTAATATATCATGTTTGTGTTTGCAGTATTTATGAATTACAAAATCCAGGCGGCGATTTAAGCAAAGATTTCAGTACTTGGTTTTCAAAATACGTTTCTGATTCCACAAATAACGTGCTCGATAAAGGACTGAAACATTTGGCGTTTGGAACGAAAAGAAAAGTTAGTACGTATCCAATATTTTTTGTTAATGGATATAAATTCAACACTAAAGAATACGGTGCTGAAAAATTAACAAACAATACTGGTGTATTTGTTAAAGGCAGTGATGACCCTAATAATCATATAAATGATTTTTATGGCGTGTTAACTCAGATATTGCAGTTGACATATTTTACAAGACCCGTGGAGGATGTTTATTTGTTTAGATGCAACTGTTTCAGCAATGTTCCAGGTTCTGTTATTAACGTGCATCCAAAATATAATCTTATAGAAATTAAACATACCTCGCGTTATCAAAAGTACGACCCTTTTATACTAGCCAAACAAGCCCTACAAGCTTATTATCCCCTTATCCATCTCTAAAAAGGGATAAAGCAGATTGGTCTGCGGTTTTTAAAACCAAAGCAAGATTTACGTTTGATGGACAAAATATTCCAGACGAACAAGCCTATCAAGCAGATCTGGAGGAAAATGCTGAAATAGCAATTACAGACGATCAAACTGATTTTGGACCTTTAAATGATGAGATATATGTATTAGTCGAAGCATTTGAGAGTGTAGAGGAAAACGACATAGAGCACGAAATCGAGTCCGAATCAGAAAACGATGAGGACGACTGAGTAATATCCGGTAATTTTTAAAAGTATTCACATTACATTGATCTCTGATTAACAATGCATTTATCCAATTTATACAATTTTAATGACAATAAGTGTATACTCACACACTCAACACATACACAACATGACACATTTGTAGCATATTGTATTACATTTTTTAATGGTTCATCATATCATGATTATTATGAATTGTATATGTATGTATATATGGCATGTATATACATTATGTCCGGTTCCGGTTCTGGGTCTCGGCGACGTGGCTCTTCACCTCATATTGGAGAGAGTAGTGGTGAGCCACCAGCTCGGCCACTTGTTTACTTGTAGCCTAAGGCTGATGAGACGTAAGTATCATAATTAGCAAGCATAGCATTTTAATTTTTTAATTATACATGATATATCTACAATTGTCTAAAGTTCAATTTTATATTTAACGCAGTGGATTTGAGTTGGAGCCATCCAAAGTGGTTCTGAACATTTCGAAGCAGGCGTACATGGCTAGAATGACCGATTGCTGGCCCAAGTGGGGAAAGATCCCCGACGACGTGAGAGAGACGATTTGGCAAGATTTTCCGGTAAGTTTATACCGCTTTAGAAGATGATTAATTAAATACAAATAAATAATTAGTAATATTTTCTCATTGTACAGGGCGCCATAGATTTGCAAGAGCCTGACGTCAATTTAGTTCAGCACACTGGAACTCCAGGATCGCGAAGAACTATAGGGAGACTATGTCGGAGACTAAAAAAGTAGGAAAGAAGCCCAAGTGGATGAGCGCGACTGTATGGAAGAAGTGGGTTGAGTGGTGGAACTCTGAGGAGTTCAAGGTAAATCTACAATAAATCTCAGCAATTTTTTACCGTTTAATAAATAATTAATCATTGTAAATTTGCAGGAGGAGTCATCTAGGAACTCAGCAAACAGGAGCAGGAATCCTGTATCACACCGTGGAGGCTCCAAATCTTTCCAGCATCACCATGAACATTTGGTAAATTTATCTATTATCACATTTGTATATTGATCAGTTCAGTAATTAGTTATGTACAGTTAAATTATCCAAATTATCAATTGCAGGAACGAGCTCGTGGAGGCTCTGTTGGCTTAGTGGATGTGTTTGCTCACACCCATGCGTCTAGGCAAGTAGATGAGGCTGGCAACATCATATATCAGTGGGGTGATCAAGATAGGGCGACCGAGGCATATGTATGCATTTTTTAATTTCTAATACTTACACCGATAAGTTTATTAATTTCTAGCTATGCAAAATAATTACTTGCTACTATTTTTCAACTGAAATTGTTTTTTTTCATTATAGTCGAGATTGCAGGAGGCACAGGCTTATGCGCTTCAACAGTCTGGTCGTGATGCGCTGACACAAGAGGAGCAGGATAACATTTTTACCGCTGTTATGGATCCGGCGCAACGGAGTAGACGTTTTGGCTTCGGGAACCTAACGGTAATTAATCCTTTTACATATGTATAAAAAATCAGCGTTTAGATATATAATGTTATAATATTTTATATGCTGAGACAACCCTTTTGCTATTATTTCTATTTGCAGGCTCGACAGGCTCGACTAGCTCAAAAAGACCAAGACAAAGAAGAAATCGAGGAGCTTAGAGCTATGGTTGAGCAGCTACGGGAGGAGAATCGTCTACGAGCCATCTAGGTGGAGCAGCTGGATCAAAAGCTTGCGCAGTATTTGCAGAATCATGGTACCCTTCCTTCGTCGCCTGGTGCTTCTGGAGGCGACGAGGATCCTTGAGGAGGTATGTTTTTGATTATTTGTGTTTGAATAATGTATATATTGACTTGGAGATGTTTTGATGTTGATGGTGATGTTGTATATATTGGTACGGAGTGGGTGAGTAATATTTTGATGGTATGTACATGGTTTATTGACATTTGTTGATGGTATGTACGTTGATGGTATATTTTGTTATGTTTGATCGGTTTGGTTTGTTTATATTGGTGTTTTATTGATTTATGTGTGTTGTTTGTATATATATATATATGTGTGGAATTGATTGGAAATGGAATGGAAATTGAATGGATTGGAAATGGTGTGGGTGGAAGGTAAATAGGCTTGCTGTTCTACAGCAAAATAAACCAAGTATTTCCAACGGCTTCCAACGGCTTCCAACGGCTTATTGGCCATTTTATTGTAACGGTTTCTAACAGATTCCAACGGCTCCAAGCCGTTAGCGGCCGTTGGAAATTCCGTTGGAAATGGTCCATTGGATCCGTTGGAAAGCATTGGAAGGCGTGGGATTTATTCCAACGGCTTCCAACGGCCGCCAACGGCTAGGAGCCGTTGGAATAGCCGTATTATCTTGTAGTGAGTTATTAAATGTTAATAACTAAAAACAACTTTTCTCTTTAACAAGGTAAAATAAGAAATTGTTTTAAAACCATTAAATGAAGTACGGGTTATAAATTTAAATATTGATAGTTGAGCTTTTAATAGAAATAAAATTGTTAAAGTAAGTTATGATAAAATTATAAAAATTTAAGTCACATAATTATAATCTAACATTTGGCAAATAAACAAATAAACAAGAAAACAAAGGAAACACACACTTTCATTTAGCAAGTAAACCAAGATAACAAAAGAGTATGAAGAAATATAAAACTGTAAAAAGAAAAAAAAAACCAAAACAAAACACTTTCATTTTAGCAAAGTCAACAAACAAGTTGCATAGGAAGTGAATAAACAAAAAAATAAAAATATATAAACTACACATATAAAAGAAAATCAAACAAGCATGGGAAGCATGAGCATTAAATGCATTTACACTTCAGCTCATAAAACAAGATCTGCCAAACCAAACTTGTACCGGCAAGAATTTAAAGTAAAGATTGCTGTAAACATGCTTTCATTTAATGCCCGTTACTCCTCAGCCACCTTTGAAGGAAGGAGGAAAGCATGTGTTGTACAAATGATATGAAGCAATTATACAAAATTTAATTTCAGTACTTTGCTTAAACTTGCCTACCTCCCTTACTCTGTACACTTCTATATATATAAATCTATGCATCATTTCGTTCAAAACTTTTTAATGAAGAAAGAAAGAAAAAAATAAGCAAAGAACAGGAAATAAAATAAAAAGGAGAGAAAAACATCACTATGTATTCAAGTGAAAGCAATATACTGAAGATTCAATCTGCAGTTCAAAGAAAATCAGTAAAGCCTCTATTTAAATATTTGTCCAAGTGAGTAACATATTTTGAAAACATTCAAGCCTAATTAAACCGTGTAGATGACTTATGCTTATGGCCATATACAGATGAGAACTTTTGTGTATACTAATTTCATTTGTTCTGTTACTGTGTGATTGGGGTTTGTCCTGTACCCAGTTGCTATCATCTTTGTGTTTATTTTCAAAAGTACACAGTTCAATCAAGTTAACAACTCAAATTTTCACTTCTCAAATCTCTGATATATATTTAATCTTCAACCAATAGTTTTGTTTAAACATTTTCTAGGAGCTAAAATTGGTTTTCAGCTTGAACATGGAGGTTTTGCCTCTGTAACTAAAATTTTACAGTAAAAAACAGAATTTTATGGTTAATTCAAGTATTTCAAACCATTGATTTGATTACATAACCTGAATAAGTACATCAAGTTATGATTTTTAAAGACAATACAATGATTTTTACTTTAGTGGTTTGGGAGTAGTTTGTATTTGAAATAAAATTACATTTCTACCAATTTCAGAAGGTTGATCAAATAATTACAGTTAAGATTTGGGATGAAGCAAGATTTAGCATCCATGTTTTCATAAAAATTATCAGAAAAATTTTCTGTTGCATAAATTTTGGGGTCAAATTTAATTTAGGTTTTCACTTTAAGTTTTACACTGCTCTGTAATGTGTCGTGTTCGGCTCCAATACGCGATCGAGCTACACCTGCTCGTGGGAAGAGATAGTACGAAGTGTCGACGTGCGATAGCCTAAAGCATGGATTTTCTGGTGAACTGAGGCGTGGTGGCGATGCGTTTGGATTGGGTATGCTCGAGTTTCAGGTGCAACGAAAAGGTGAAAAACTGATTTCGAGGCGATGGCTTTGAATTGATGATCGAATTCGAGTGATTATGAGTTTTTCGATTTGTTGAGGGTCGCGATGGCCACCGGAGCGGCGAGTGGCGACGTGCACGTGCACGACTTGGCCTCTGTGTCAATGGGAGGATGGGTCTGGGTACTCGGTGATGTTTTCGGGCATGTGGGGTTGGAACTCGGGGTCGAACTCGAGCATATGGAGAAGGTTTTATTTCAGTGTTGATTTATAGGCTTTAATAAAAAAAAAAGAAGGAAAAGGAACAGACGCGGGGAGGGGAAGAAGATGTTTCGGGGAGAGATGGTGGGATACTCGAGTTTTGACTCGAGTAAAGCCTGGGTATTCTCGGGCTTTATAAAGTTTAAAGCAAGTGTTGTGGCAAACTTTAGTACTAAGGAAGTAACTAATACTTGATTAGTTTAAGTAAGAATTTATTTCAAGCAAACTTGATTTAAATTCTGTAGTTAGTAATAAATTGATTTTCCAAGTTTAAAGAGAATTTCTAAATGTTAATTTAGATGAATAAGTTTTGTAAATTAATGATTTTGGAAAGAAATTAAGAATGATTTACATATTGAAATTAAATTGATTGATAAGCGATTAAGTGTTCAAATTAATTTGTAAATTAAGAATTAGTTATCCAGATAAATTAAAAGTCGACAAATCAAATTTAGGGGTTAATTTAAATAGCTAATTTTGAAACAATAAATCGAGTTAATTAAGATTAAATTTATTGATCCAAATTTTTATCATTGATTTAAAAAAAAATATGTGGTAAATTTATTTAAACCACATTTGAAAATAAATTAACTATTGTTGTGCACTATATTGATATTTCTGTTCTGATTGTGATACTGTGTGATATAAATTGCCATGTACTGTACTATGATTGTGATTTGTTCCTATATAGATGTGAAAACCCTGTTTGCCCGTAAAACGGCATTTAAACTTCGATGCGACAGGGAATCAGATTTCAGTTTGTTATCCGAAACCCACATCAAACCTGTGAATTTTTGTGAACGACATATCCACATGTTTTTAAAATTTGACACTCACTATTCGAATTAGTCGGGAAAGGACCTTTGTGTCGTATAACCCATTTCGAATATGTAATTCGACGTTATGGATAGCATTTGAAGACCGATGTTGAAGACCGGGTATTTGCGAGAGCGATAGGATGACCTATCGATTGACTCTGCACCGAGTTGCTCCGGTATAGAGTTCTCCATATGTGATGGGGAATCCGATCGAGATTGTGGATATCCGGATTGCAAGGACTTCTTTAGAAGTGCCTTCGGTTCTATTCGAACCCAGAACAGACTTGTATGGATTGTATGTATGACATTATAAATTGAGATATAAAACATATTTCTTTCAAATATATTTCCGTTGGTAGCGGAGAATTTATTCTCTTAGCTTAACACCCTTAGAGGTTATGTAGTTGAAGGTTATCAGCGATATATTCCCAATTTGGTAATGTGGCATGTTGAGTGTTGCTGATCATTTGTTGATCGAAGCATGGCTTTGTGAAAAGCGCATCTTTGTGGACGAGACTTCGTCAAGCCTCACACCCCGGAATGGTCGAAACAGGAAAGATGCAGCAAGCTTATTGGGGTTAGCACCCCTTAGGGTATGTGCATTTCCTTCTGGATAGAAGTGGTATCATGGTATGGAGCCTAGATACTTAACTTATGTTGATATCGCAGATATATATATATATATATATATATATTACTTTGTGATTTGTTGCTGGGACCCCGGTTAAAGGTTGGTTACAACCGAGAGATGACGTACTCGTGTCAGTAGTTACCCAGTTAGGGGTAACCCGGTCTTGTGTTGGCAGAGATCCGGTTAGGTTCTCGGGTCATCCCTCCAGAGGCTTACCCATGTGGCCCAGGAAGTTTCTTAGCCTGACCATTGTTGGAAATCCAAAGAAACAATACGAGCCTTGTACGGTTTTAGCTGTATAACCTGTCACCTCAGGTGACAGCTATAGTAGGCATAGTATAATGGTACCTATGCTGGCTAAGATTGATATTCTACTTTCGAAATAATTTCACACTATGCACTAGTAATAATATCAAAGAATTTCTTTTCTCGTACCAAGCATGTTTAACTATCATAAGAAGAAATCTCCTCCAATTCTGCGTTTGCATTGTGTGTGTGGCGGGAGGTCTTATGGTAGTTCCATTTTTAAAAACATACCGAAATTTCTTTTATAAATCTAGTTCTTTGAAAGTAACTGTTGTTTTTGTTTACTCATACCAGTCCCATGACTGATCCGGAGTTTATTGTTTTCTTTCGTAAACTCCGGGTGCCCATTATTTCTACACGGGCAGCCTAGTAGCAGGTTTCTATATTTTGGAGTAGCGGTATTTTGGAGCCTTTATCTTGGAGATATCTTAGGAGCTTTTGGAGATTTCAGGTGTTTAGCTTTTGGGAGTTCATTATCACCTCTTTCATTTGAGGACTTTTGGATATATGATCACTGTTGTATTATCATGATATTGTATTTGGAGTTGTGGTGTATGTATTATATACTCTGATGTAGTATGGATATTATGTTGATGTTGTAACTATGATGGTATTTATGATATTCATTCTGTTCCGCTATTTTATATTCATCTAATTGTTGTTATAAGCTCCAACGATGCGAATTTGATGTCGTTAATCGGACATTGAGTTTGGGTCGCCACACTTCCTGTATACAATTGCTTTGGTTTTGTCTACATGTCAGGTTGCTGAAGATTTCAGTGATCGAATAACACAGTTTGTATTTATTTTCTTGAAATTTGTTTCGTTAATGTACATGCTGCGGAAATTCAACTTGAGATTAATTATTTGCTACGCATAATATTATGGTTGCATTCGCGTTTGATTTAACTTTTATGTTTGTAACATTAGGTGGGAATGTACTGCACACGATGTTAAAGTTTTAAGTTTAGTTTTAAACACTAAAAATTTAAATTATCCTCGTCCACCAATATGACAATATCATATAGTGTACTCGGGTATCCACTAATTGATGTCTACCTACCTCATACCGCGGTGTTAGATACAATTTTTCAGATTTTTAATGAAACTCGAAACCAACCAAATATCGAAAAATGAAATTTTCAACTTTTACTATTCAAATTTACGCATGACAATCGAAATAATCTTTGGGATTTAAAAAGAAAATGTTTGCAATCTTATATAACATACTAACGTACATTTATAAAGTTCAAATAAAGGTTATAACTGCTAAAATGTCTATTCACAATTTTATATGAAGATACAACGTAGGAGGTTTTGAATTTATGGCATATGACGATTATCCCGATCTAAATTCCAAAGAATTCCTACAACCGCACTATGATATTTGAACGTCCAGGAACAAAGATCGTAAATTAGCTCAAAATATGCAACAAATTCCATGGCAATCTTTCGAGATAACGTACGAGATCAACTACTTGCTATTGGACTTCGTTCTTTATTTGTCTTTGTAATTGGACTTGTATCGTTATTGTATCTTTAACTTGAAATTATTGTACCACTATAATTGTACTTGTATCAATATTGTAGTTAAAATATCAAATTTTCATGTTTAGTTACATTCTTAAAATACATTTTCTTTAAAACAGTTCAAAAAGATTAACAATATGATTAGTAATAACAAAATTATCAACGCTCGTTTCAAGATATCTTTTCTGTAACACAAGAATGCATTCCCTTTTCGCGAACAATTCTCCTTTCATGATTCTTTCAGATATCTCTTTTGTGTGATCCTTTTGCAGCTTTTAAGAACGCACGCTTACTCTCATCCAACCTCTTATCATCTAAGCCTGCTGAGAAACTGGCAAAATAAATCAGTGTGAAGGAAATTTAAACCCGTGACAGAATGGATGTTGAATTAAGTAGTCAAATCAGCTAATCCAGTAATAGAAATAAGGATTTTGTTAATGTGTGCCTTAAGGGTACATGTTAAGAATTGTAGTTATTAGCTAAATGACAAAAAAAAATTCGAATATCTACTTTATCCGTAGTGGAATTCAGAGGAAGAAGGGGGTGGTTATATTGCTAATTTAATAATCTTAATATGTGTCCTTATTTCACCAATTATCTACTTCCTAGAAATAATGCTAAAAGACACAAATGTAAATGCAGTTACAATTTTATACCTTACTCCTGATTATCATGGTTCTTTCTATTACTTTGCTCCATTTACATCTGTTCATGATCTCAATGATGTTCAATCATGAAATTAGTAAATCAATGGTCTAGCGCTTAAAATAACTTTTGATATTAGAACTGAAAGATCCTTTTGATGGTAACTTCGTGTGTAAATTGTGTTTTGAAATTTAATAGAATAACGATGGGAATCCATTTTTTATAATTCAATCTTTATTCTAAGAAAATATTAAGTATGTTGGTTTCATTTATATGAAATTCAAATCAATTAATCTTTGTAAATATTAAGTATTTATTAAGATGATAAATATCAACCGGGAGTTTTCTTGTTTTTTGGGCTTAAATTTAAGTCCATACCCGACTCAAAACAATATTTAAAAATTTGAAGCTTGCTTGCTATAAGCTCCTACTATTTCAATGGTTAGCTACTCCTCTTATAATTGCTAAAATTAACCCTCAAATGTTCCCTAAATCGAACAATCCCAAGTGAGCCATCTGAATCACATTCCAAATCACATGAAGAATAACGTTTTAAGATATATTGATGACTATTTTTTGCTAGTTAGCTTGTAATGGTAAAAGCGTCCACTATAAGGAAAACAGTGTTTTCCGACGGCTGAAAACTGTTGGCGGCCGCCGAAAGCCATCGGAAAATAAGACGTCGGGGCGCAGTGTTTCCCACGGCTTCCGACACAGCTCGCCGAACGTTTTCCGGCCGCCTCCGACGGCCTCCGATGGATTCCAACGGATTCCGACACTTGTCGGAAGCCGTCAAAAACCGTTGGAAAAAATGGCCTATAGGCTGTCGGAAGCCGTCGGAAAAATGTTACCTGAAAGCTGTCGGAAGCCGTCGGAGGCCGTCAGAAATCTGCTGTATTTATTTTTATTCCTGCTGCAATATAGCCTTCCATCCACATTTCCTATCCAATACTAATACTGCAGAATCCAGTATACAGTATTCCAACCAAATATCAAAACCCAAACTACACAAAATTCATCAAACACACAAATACATCAAATTACATCAAAATAAAATACATAATATACATAACCATTCCAACATTCACAACAACCCCAACAACAAGTGTTCTACCATGTCATACATACACAATATAACACAAAATCATCAACATCCACATCATCATACAACCACATAAATAAGTATATTAAATATAATCATACAAAAATCAACAACTACCTCCACCGTCTATCAAATCATACAAAGCTAAAAAAACATACCTGAAAAAGCAAGCAATCAATCAATCTCCTCTAAATCCAAAGCCAGCCGAGGAAGGGAAGCGACCATCATACTGCTGCATGTACTCTAGCAAATGTGTGGTCTATATGGCCTGTTGGCGGTTCTGCTCCTCCAGCTGGGACACTCTAGCCCGCAAATCTTCGATATCTGCTAGATCGCTCTAAACTCTATTCCGTCGACCCCGTCTCTGACTGCTGGCCTGCAATAAATATTTAATTTAGCTGTGTGATCTCTGTAAGTGTATGTGCATATCTCTGTAAGCTAGTAAGTAACATAACGTTCATATTTTCTGTCTTCTTGTGCTTTACTGGTGTGATAAAGTCATTTAGTTGGTTTGAATTCAAATTCAACATCGAGGATTTTTCAAGGTTCGAATATTTTTAAATAATGGAAAAATGAATAAAATTCAAGTTTATTGTTTTGAAATGTCCAAATAGCATATTTGAAGTATTTTAAGATAAAATTATATATTCCAACATAGAATTATGACTTAAATATCAAATTAGCAGTAAAATAAATTATTTACCACTTGATTGTCAAATTCGTATCGTCTGCCATGCTCTGCTGGATCCATAACGGACTCAAAAATAGCATCCTCCTCATCAGTCGTCAGCTGATCTCAACCCGTATCAGCAAGAAGTTTCTGGCGTGCACCATAAATTTTTTCTGCATTTCAAATTAATAACATCGTATCTTATTTCATTATAGTTTAATAAGCATAACAATTACTAATACTACATAAAATAAAATATACTTACATGGCTTCTGCTGGATTTATCGTCGTGCCATGTATACGAAACAGTTCCCTTCGGATTTACATGCTCGACAGCATGCGTACGAGTGAACACGTCCATATAGCCAACGGGACCACGCGCCTCAGCTTCCTGAAGTTGATTTTTACATACAATTATTATATATTAAAATTATATAGCATAAGCTATTTACAATTATCATTCAGTAAATTTACCAACTCCTGTCGATACTGCTGAAATGACTTCGACCCTCCGCGATGAGTTACTGGATTTTTATTTCTGTTTGCAGAGTTTCTACCCGACTCTGCATGTACATTCAAAATTTGATACATTATTTGTCGATCACGTCAAATTAATAATTCAAAAAAATTTAGTATACTTGCCTTCGCCTCATCAGTTTCTCAGTATCACAACCATACTTGCCATACGCTCTCATACATCCACCGTGGTTTCTTACCAGATTTCTTAATTTCAGACATCGAGTCCCTATAGTTCTTTCGCATCTTCTTCATCCAGTATCCTCGTGCCAGCAGCATACCGTCTGTCTGGATGTCTATCTCAGCCTGTGTTTCACGATAAAAAGCAAAAAAATTTTTTTACACATAAACGATAAACAGTAGAAAAACGACAATAACGAATTAAAATGGAAAATAAAAATATATACATACTAGTACATCCTTCCATATACACTCTATGATGTGAGGAGGGATGTTATCCCACTTCAGCCAGCAAGCACTCATCCTACTGCGATAAGAAGCTCTAGAGACATCCAGCGCAACCTTCCAGGAAACTAGGTCGAACCCCCTGTTTTTTAATATGATACAGATAAGTATATACGTATATCATAAAAAAATAAGATGCTGAATAAAATTTAATTCTTACCCCTCTGCTGTAGGGACTAACGAAACTACTGGACGCTGTGACTCTTGCGATGGGTCACTGCCATCGCCTCTTGATGATCGGGAAGAGCTCCTACCTCTATATGACATTATGATAAACCTGTGACATATATACACATCATTATATAAGCGACTAATAACATGATAATAAACTATATTTCATATGTAAATGACATCAACGGTATAAATTGCTTAATTAATGACTGAAATGGAAATAGAAACGGAAGTGTGTTATACCTGATTCATAATGGATGTACTGTTCCGACGATAAGCAGATTTCATTACATTTTTAATAAAAATTGCAAAATAAATGACAAATGGAAATGAAGTGAAACATGTAAACAATGGTAAACAGATTTGGTTTCATAGTCACATCAATTTCATAATACATCAAGAATTCAACATAGTTACATCAATTGCCAAAAAATCAAATTCAGATTTATATCAATCATCATCGTTTTCTGATTCAGATTCGGTCTCGTTTTCTATGATATTTTCCTCTGCACTGTCAAACGCTTCCACCAAAACATTTGATTCATCGATCAAAGGACCAAAATCTGTATGATTGTCTGTAATTATTATTTCGTTATTTTCTCAAGATCTGCCTGATAAGCTTGTTCATCCGGAATATTCTTACCATCGAATGTGAATCTGGCCTTTGTTTTAAAAACCGCAGACCAATCTGCTTTATCTATTTTTAGAGACGGATAAGGAGCATAATAAACTTACAATGCTTACTTGTGATAGTGCGATGTATGCTTTATTTCGATAAGATTATAATCCTTGCACACATTAATTTCGAAACCTGGAACATTACTAAACCAACTGCATCTAATAGAAACACCTCCTCCGCGGGTCGTGAGAAATATATTGGTTGCAAAATTTGTGTTAGAACGCCATAAAAATCATTTAAGTGATTTTTCGGATCGTCACTACCTTTAACAAATACACCAGTATTATTTGTTAATTTTTCTGCACCGTATTCTTTGGTGTTAAATTTTATCCATTGACAAAATATATTGGATATGTCTTGACCACTCTTTTTGGTCACATCGTAAGATGTTTCAACCCTTCGTCAACAGCATAATTTCTCGGCTCATAAATGTAATTTGAAAACCAACCGGAAAATTCTTTACTGAGATCTCCGTTCGGATGTTCACATTCATAAACACTGTTTATATAAACAAATTATTACATTAGGTTATATACGCGCATGCATTATGGAAAAGAATAAAACACAAATTATTATTTCAGATTACCTAACAAACGGTGCAACCTCGGCACAATTTAGAAGAATATAAGTGTGTGCTACATGAAGATCTCTATAGTCTAGCCATATTTCTACACATTTTCCAGAAGGCCGACCATGTTGTCTAAAAATAGATAACATTGCTTGAGAGGACTCTTGTTCGTCGCCTTCGTTGTTACGAGGAACACTTTCAAATGAAATATTCACATGGTCCCTAAAATAGTGAGAGAAAAAGAACGAAGCTTCTTCTTCGATGTAAGATTTACATATCGAACCTTTAACTCGTGCTATTTGCCTCACTTTTTTCTTCAGATGATTCAAATATCTATGCAAAATTAATTTATATTAACTTCATCTTTCAAATGTAATTAAATTACGTGATAACATATTACAAACCTCTCAAATGGATACATCCATCCATATTGGACAGGACCTCGAAGTCGTGCTTCTGATGGAAGATGAACAGGTAAATGTTCCATTACATTAAAAAAACCTGACGGAAGTATTTTCTCTAATTTGCAAAGCAATATAGGAATATCCACTTCAAGTTTACGTAAACGTTGCACTTTTAAAGTAGTCGAACAAAGATCTTTGTAAAACATACTAAGCTCCGTTACTACCTTTCAAACTTTTAACGGCAGTAGTTCTTTGAACATAACGGGAAATAAATTTTGCATCATTATGTGACAGTCGTGACTTTTCATTCCGCTCAATCTACCATTTTTAAAGTCAACACATCTACGAAGATATGATGATATAGCATCAGGAAATCTTAACCCTTCCACCCATTTTAACACCGTTTTAACTTGATTATTATCTAATTCATAACATGCTTTGGGTATTTTTACTGTCATTTGGTTTCATATGAAGCTCAAGACGTTTGCATAATTCTTCTATATCATGTCTTGATTTCAAATCATCCTTCGTCTTCCCTTTCACATTCAAAATTGTGTTAAAAACATTATTAAATACATTTTTCTCATTGTGCATCACATCTATATTATGACGAAGCAGAATATATTTCCAATACGGTCACTCCCAAAAAATAGTTTGTTTGCACCAGTTATGAACAACCGATTTGCCTTCAATTTTTGTTTGCTCTCCAGTTTCATATATCTTTGGATAGTCCCTAACAAGTTCATATATGTCTTCGCTTGACCATATCGTCGGTGGTTGTCTGATTTCTACTATATTAGCTAAAAAGTTTTTCTTGTGTCCTCTAAGGGGATGATTTACATGGAGAAAATATCGATGACAGTCAAACCATGAAATTTTCTTACCACGAGGTAAAGAAAACGCTCGTGTTTCATCCATGCAATAAGGACTTGCTAGACAGTCGACAGTACTCTATCCTAAAAGTATTGCATATGCAGGAAAATCACTTATAGTCCACAACAAAGAAGCAAACATACGAAAAAATTTCTTCTTGTACACATCGTATGTTTCTACTCCTTCGTTCCATGGTATTTTTAACTCCTCAATCAACGGTTGTAAATATACATTGATTCCTTGTGTCGGATCGTCGGGGCGAGGAACGACAACGGTAAGAAACATATATTGCGTTTTCATACACATCCATGGAGGTAAATTATACGGTGTGACGATAATGGGCCATGATGAATATCTAGAACCAAATTGAGAAAATGGAGAAAAACCGTCCGTACAAAATCCTAATCTAACATTTCGACTCTCCGCTGCAAAATTTGGATACGTTTTATCGAAATGCTTCCATGCTTTTCCATCGGCCGGATGTGTCAACGTACCCTCTTCTTCTGTTCTCACACTATGCCATCTCATATTAGATGCAGTTAAAGAAGATGCATATAATCTTTGAAGCCTTGGCGTTATGGGTAAGTAATGCATACGCTTGTACGGAACTTCCTTCCCCTTCTTTTTTCTTGGTTTGTATCTCTCCTGGTTACAAATTTTATAATTTCTAAGGTTTGCGTCTTCTTTTTGAAACAACATGCAGCCTTTTAAATATGTATCTATTTTCTGATAAAGTAAACCAAAAGCCGACATAAGTTTTTTAACTTCATAGTGGTTTTCACACATTAAATTATCGGACGGCATATGTCTTTTTGCAGCTTGTACAACAACCGTAAACCCAGCTTCAGTGATGTTGTATTTTGACTTCATCGTAATGTATTCTGCGATTACTGACAGCTGAGTGCCGCTTTTACAACCATCCCAAATAGGTTTCTTAGCAGCATCTAGTAAATCATAAAAAAAAATTGCTTCAATATTTGGTTCTTCAACATTTCCATCATCGTCGTCAACTTTAACCATAGGAAACATTGATCTGCTGCATCTTCGACCATATTTTCTATACGGGTCGTCGTAACTATTTGGTTAACGACACTTTCAGACTCTACAGAAGTATTTGCTACAACTTCTCCATGCCGATTCAAAACATAATACTCGGGTACGAAACCATTTTGGCACAAATGAACTTTCACAATATCTGGTAACAAATACTTCAAATGTCTACACCTACTACACGGACAACGAATTTCTGGATCGCTTCCATTATTACTTAAAGCGAATTCAAAAAATACGTTTATACCATTATAAAAATCTTCTTTTATTGAGCCCCTCAGTCCCTTTCTTTGATACATCCATCTGCTCCGATCAACAAAATAATCAATCATTTTTCCTATTTGAGAAAATGAGAAGTTCAAAATTTAATATTTATTTTCAAGAATACAAATTCGAAAAAGATTATTTTCATGATCGTATAATTTAAAAAACTACTTCACAAATTTAAAAATATTTTCAAATAGAGCACATTTTATTTTTTAACGTATCGATACAAAAAATTGTACAAATTTTTTTTCGATGGTCAGGTATCCTACTTCCCATTACAAACAAAGTAAGCATTTATATTTCGTATATTACTTCATGTGAAATGATTCAATAAAATTTTGGCAGCATTTCCCTTTTATTCCCTGCATTGTACACAATGCGTGTACGCAGGAAATAAAAAAGAAAAGTTAGGCCGAAATTTTATGAACCGTTTGAGACGAACTAGTATACGAAACGTAAATGCTTACTGTGTTCATAACTTGTCCAATACAGGGACAAATCCAACAAAAATTGTACCATATGAATATGAATGGTCGTATTTTTCGAAAAAAATGACTATTTATACAACGATCATGTACAACACTCGTCAGACGGGGCCAAAAACTCTCTAAGGGACATTTGTCAATTTGATGTGCGTATTTTACGAAAAAATACAGTTGTACTAACTGTTCACATTTACAAAAATATATTTTAATTTAACACATTTATTCGACGTATTACATCAACTTAAGGCTCGTTCAACGTATTTTTTTGTTGCATAAGTCAATACGTGCACAATATAATATTCCTAGCTCGTGCATTCATTTTATCTTATTCCAACTAACACAATACAATGATAGCAGCGCTACACACATAAACAATAGTAGAATCAAGGCATATACAATGATTTACATATACATGAACAACCACAAATTATATATGTTTTTCACAATTTCACGATAAAAGATGAAATAGGAATACCATGGAATGCTAGAAACTATTATAACACTATTGAAAACAATTTCATTCACTAATTAGCCCTAATTTAACAACTTATGCAAATCTGGATTTAGGGTAAAAATTAGATTTTTGGCGAAAATAAGAGATTATACCAGAGCTAGAGAGCAATAGACGTTGATTACGCAGCCGGAGAGGATTCGAAAGCTTGAAATTGATGATTGGAAGCTTGGGGAAGAGATTTGAGGATTTTGGGTTAAAAAATTTCGTATGAAAATGAGGAAGAATGACGCTCGGCTGAGCCCTGTAAATCGCGATTTTCCGACGGCTTCCGACGGCCGTTGACGGCCCGTCGGAAGCCATCGGAAATTGGTCGTCGGAAGCCGTCGCCCCACCCTATCGCTTTTAGACACTTTTCTAGTAGTGGTAGTTTATTTTGGTTTACCATTATGCTCTTTTTCTGTATTTTGTACGTAAATAGAAGATTTGAAAAGAATCATGTTTAATCTTTAATATTTTACACACGTTTTGCATGTTATATGAGTATATCATATATTCATATATGTTCTACAGTCTTTTGTATTTTCATACGACGTATGATTTTAATACGTGGCGAGTACGGGTAGATCCACAGGAAATTGAATTGAGTTTAATCTTACTCAATCGAATTAACCAAGGAGTTTGAAATTGTTTTAAGTTAAAAAAGTGTAAAAACTAACTACAAGCAAGAGTGAGTAAAAATATGACAGTGGAAGGCAATTTAGAGAGAAATTCCTTCTCATGATCACATAAATCAACATAATGGAATTATGATATCTCTTTTGGGTCATTTGTGAATTTAGTTAATGTGTTTATCATAAGTATGGTCTATACATGCAATTAATTAGCCCAACATAAATTATCAAACTTTAACACGTTATCTAAACCACTTGTCAATTCTCTTGAAAAATAATGAAGTTAAAAGTATCAATCTATTCCAAGCATGATCTATTTACTATTGATTAGTAATATAGACCATCAAATTTTGATTCTAAAATCCACTCCATTACCAACATCATATGTGGATGAAGAGGTAATTTGTGTTTATGTTTGTTTAAGCATAGCCTATTTGGTGTCTACAACATAGTCTATCACATTCAAAGTTAAACAACAAAATTTTACAACTTTCAAAAATTCTATTAAGCAAAAAAAGAGATCGTAAGTTAGCAAATATGTTGAATTTACTTGATTAAGAGGGCTTCGCTTTAGCTTCTTATATTTGTTATCATTTTAACAAATGTAAATTAAAACATAAAAAAAACAAAAGAAAAAAGAGAACCAACTAAATTGCATGTAAATAAATCTAATCAACTTGCATAAAATAAAACTACACTAATTGCATAAAGTAAAAAAACAATAATAAAAAGTGCATGAAATTAAATTGCATAAAAAAATATTACATAAGAGTAAAAAGGCTAAGAAGCCATGAAAGAGAAAAAAAGAGTTTATGATTATAATTTATGGCTACCACTAAACTAACCAGATGTGGTAAGAACTCATTACATGAAACATAATGGGTATTTATACATGTTTGAAATCCTAATCCATATTTTAGGGGACTACCCAAAATGCCCTTGAGGTAGTGTGACTGCCAAGTTATAATAGAATGTAATTAATCTTCCATTAAATGTGCATGTGCTTTTAATCTTCACTAGCATGTGCATTAGCTCCTAATTGAAGGTCATGGTAAGTGGGTAGGTGGGTCCTCTATGATGCACGAATTGATTTATTTCCATCTTCGTTTGTCTTCCTTCACTTGTGCACGCATGAATACATGAAGTCTCTTCTATTTTCCATCCAAATTCCAACCAATAGAAATAAATGCGCAAGTGAATTTTCACAAATTAACTCACACACAAAAAATGACCGTTTTGCCCTAATATGAAGATGAATAAATGATGATTTGAAACAATTGAAATTTTGTTTTAGACATGTAAAATACTCTATATGCTTATTTATTTTACTAAATTAGATTAAATATGAAAGTAAAAATATGCACTTTTACGTGCATATTGTGAAATGTGACTGAAATCGAGATTTAAAACCTTGGTTGTAGAGTTATAAGACTGGTATCTTTATGCTCAGGTCATGGGTTCAGTTTCCGCTGCAACCATCTTGTTTTATTCTCAAATGCCTTTTTTTACATTACTTTTTTACTACTTAATCTGAATATTGATAGGTATTTTAATACTGTTTGTATTACTTGTGCGGAAACTTTTATTGGTTATGTGATGTTAATTTTTTATATGCAACAATCATTTTTGAAACATTTATTATTCATGTGAAATTCATATTTTATAACTATTCTTGTAATTTAATTTAAAATTGTATTATAGTATAAATACTTCTACTTATATAGCTGTTTTTATTACTGAGCAAAATTCCCGTTTATTATTAATATTTTCTCACTTTTAAACTTTGATATTAATGCAGCGTGCTTTGTTATTATTATTGATTATATTTTAAACATAAATTTTCTTGAATATTGTTTTTACTAAGTAATTTAAGTACTAAACTTAGAGTCATTCATCATAATGTCAATAAATAAATAAAACCGAATTTTATATTCATTACAGTATTTCTCTTACTCGGTAAAAGTAGAAAACTTTGAAATATATTCATTAACTAACGAGAGAAAAATATTTTCAAAAATTTCTAAGTTATTAATATATATCCATTTAATCCTAGTATTCCAAATTTATTTAATATATTCGTAGAGTAATAAATATCTAGAAGTATCTGAGTACCATACTGAAGTAATATTCCCAAAACTATTAAAATATTAAGTAACTAACATACTTTGATATTGTTATATATCGTTCTAAGATAAATAAATAGTTATAGTTTGAGTTATTTGTGTTTATTGTAAAAATTCAATTTTCAGTAGTTGTTTTATATGGTATTGCAATTTTAAGTTAAATCGCAGAAGTAATTATAAACCACGAATATCACATAAATAATAAATAGTATTTTATTTATTTATTAAATATTATAATAAATAATTATAAGTATAATAATTACTTAAGTGAAAATAATATTCTAAAAAGTTAATGTTTAAAAATTATAATTAATTAGTCAACAACAGTGGGAATTTATATTGCAATTATATCAAAATGTGGAATTTAGCAAATGATAATAATGAACAAGAATTCTATGTTCATTATGACATTTTTTTGTGCTCAATGAAGAAACATGTGTATAAGGTGGAAGTATTTATACCATAATACAATTTGGAATTAAATTACAAAAATATTATAAAGTATGAATTTCACGTGAATAATAAATATTTTAAAAAATGATTATTACACATAAAAACCTAATATCATAAAAACTATTAATAATTTCCATACAATTAATATACAAACATCATTATAAAACTTATCAATATTTGAATTAAATAGTAAAAACGTAATTTAAGATTAAAAAAAAAAAAAAATTGGGAATAAAGAACATGGTTGAAGTTAGGTCGGTCGACGTATATTTTTGGATGCAGAGAGTGCCATATCCGCATCCGTATTCGAAATCATTTCGAATATCTGGGTATCTGCTTCCACGGATAGAGACAGATTCAGATAATTATCCTATCATCTTACGATTGATAAATCGATAAATGTAAATAAAAAATTTTGGTTTGGTATATTTTTTTTTCAATCTCTTTTGATTATCCAAGCATGAAAAAAAACAAATATGATGATCATAAATTGTTTGAGCAATCAATATGTACTAGAAGTATATAATACGAACTATTAATTTAATAAGAAAAATAAACCCATATCTTTTATTGTATTAAGATACACAAAATATAAACTATAATTTTGATAAAAATCGTATGGATAATTTTGTACCCGCACCTGTATCTCTTTTTAGGATATATGATATTTATACATTTTTCGAATATAGATCCGACAAATTTAAGATTTTTCAAGAATCCATTTACATGCCTAGTTGAAGTGAGAATTGGACCGATAACCTATGCATAAAGATCCTAGTCTTATAGCACTCTAACTAACCAATCCAATTACTATTGTTTTCTTTCAAAAATTTATTTTGCGAATTTAAAAAATGTGCATTTGTTGTGTTCGTATTTAAAAACAGCCATATTTTTAGTGTAAATTTTAATGAAGTTAGTGTTTGCCATTGGTTTTGTGCACTAGCTTGTATTAAAAAAATCCATCCAAACAAAACAAACATCACCAATACAGAGAAGATTGTCTATGACACCACATAAAACTATATATATATATATACATATATATATATATATGTATATATATACATATATATATATATGTATATATATATACATATATATATATATATATATATATATTAGTTGGGCTGGACATCTTAACCATATTAGCGCATACCAACCATTACCAACCGTTACCAATTAAAATGGAAAAAATTGTAACCAATTTGATTGGCATGGTTTGTCGAACCGTATAAAAATATAGGTACGGTAATAATAATTAACTGTCAAATGTGGTCAGCCATTACCAATCACAAACCGGAGTATCGATTTTTCGATTACTTTGGTTGGTGATGATATGGTTTTTGTATTACCATATAAATTGATATGGTAATGGTTTTGAATATGAATTTTCGATATCGGACCTAATCCAGTTCAATCTTTAATAATAGTTGTAATACATTTCTATTTCATTTTTTTAGTGTCACTTACAATTAAATTTGTCTTGCAAATACAAATCGTCCGTCTACAAATATAATCAATCTCATTACTTAAAAATAGAATTTAATAAATAAACTTTCTTTATGTCCCTTTACTAATAATATCAAACCTCATCATTTGAGCGCATGATCTAACTAATACCAAATATCATAGAACAATAAATCTTATTATCACGCGCGTTGTAAAGCTGGCGCTTAGTACCTGTCTGTCAACGCAAACCACAATATTAAATTCCATTATTTTATCCATACTTAACATCAGTAATTTCTACGATTGAGGATCATGCCAACGATGGTGGAGACCATCTTCTAGAACCTTTACTTGTTTTTCAAAGTTAACAGCCATCAAGTATTGGATTTAGCTCTGGGTTGAAGTCCGAAAACGACTGCAAAGATTTAACTTAAATATAATTTATGGACTTTTTACATAATCTTTAAGTTAATTTAAATTAAACGAGATTTGTCATGCGCCACTGGCTTTTCATCGTCGCTTTGGGTTAATTAGTTAATTATCTTATCTTATTCATAAAATATGCTATTACTGTTCGTTTACGTGGAGTGATAAGGTTGATTTGTCTGCTAATTATACTTTTTAATTTAAACATTAGTTACCAATTCCAAATGTCGACTTCTTGTATTTTACTTCAGAATACTATTTCCGAATAAATTTTCTATTATTACAGTGTCATCGATAGCAATAACAAAATTAAGATGATTTCATACACGGTAATATATATTTACCCACTTGTTGCATTTTTTTTAACCCGGGTGGAAAATGATGTACATTTGCTACTTTTTTTAATCGTTTTATTCGATCAACTATGACCGCATCATTAGGTAAAAAAATTACTTTGTTTACGCGTATGTTCAGTAAACTGAGTAGAGTATCATATATTTTTACTTTACCGAGGAAAAATGCCGCCTCATTCTGTGGCTGGCTATTCATCACAGGGATTTATTTTATATAATTGGACTTGAGTCGTATAACGTTGGGCTGTATTGCTTAAGTGTCTAGGCCTGCCCAGAAACTGGCAAAATAAAGTATCGTGAAGGAGACTTAAAACCCCCGACAGAGTGCATGTTGAATTAAAGAGTTAAATCTGCCATTCTTGTAATAATATAGAAATAATGCTAAAAGGCACAAATGTAAATGCGTTTGAGATTTTAGATCTTTTACTGGTTACCATCGCTCTTCCCATTGCTTTTCTCCATTTAAGCGGCAATGACATGATCAGATCTGTCAAACGGATCAAGTTGGGTCTAAATGAATTGAATCAAAATTGAACTGACTCATTTATGACCCAACCATGTATGATATATTTATTAAAATGATCAATTTGATCCAAGCCGCTTCATATACGGTCAGCCTGTTTGATGCAATTTACAAAACAAAACATTTCGACATCAATTTCCCTTCTTCATTATTTGATTCGATCAAATCTTTTACATTTCTAATCCTAATCGATGCTCTTTCCAAAGAAAATAAATGCTAGAAGCAGGCAGAAGAAATTCACTCACGTCGCCGCTTATTCGATATGAAGATCTCTCTTGACCGGTTCAACATGAGACAAGTCCCGATGTCGTTGCTGATCTCCTTGAAGTCGTCGCCTGCGTTGTGCTATCATGTTTTAGATAGGAGTTCATGCATCTTGGTGTTGAACTAGAGACTATTTGCGAGTGCCTTTGCACTTGGAATCGATGTGTCGCTGCCTTTGCTCTTGGAAGTGCTCACGCTTGAGTTCGGCAATATTATCACCTACAATTTCAAATCTCACCGAGTTCGCCTGATACTTGAAATTGTGTTGTTCAATACAGATGGAGCTCTGATGTGCTATGTTACCAATATATTTTTGTATTTTTTCTTGGTGATATTACGTCTTTGGTTGCTAACTGACGTTCAGACGTACAAATTGTTTGCTTGGATGAATTGATAAAATAAACATGTGGTGGTTGACGTATTTACTTTGTTATTTGATGATGACATGAATTGGAATATAAGGTATTGAAGGATAAATGGGATAAGTTTTGATGCTAAACATAATGGTGTTTTTGATAATAATTTAGTGTGTAGATCGAACGTTGCGCATGATAGTATTATAAATGGATGTGAATTCATTTTGTTAGAATTTAATCTTTATTCTATAGAAAATAAATATTAACTACGTTGATTTCATTTATCTAAAATTTGAATTAAATAAAATTTGTCTATTCTTTATCCTATTGCCACCTGGTTCTTCATACAAGTTTGTGATCATTAAAGAATTTTCCTGATAGTGTAATACCCCTAATTTTAAATAACATCATTCAAGAGATTTAATTAGATAAATTAAATAGTATAATGTACAGACTAGAGTGATGAGGAGATTGAGATTTGAAAACTAAATAGAGGCCATGTCTTAACCAAACGACATTTCAAGAATTTTGATTTTTAGTAGCGCTCAAAAAACGCTACTAAAAGTTTTAGCAGCGTTTTGATAAACGCTGTGATAAGACCACGACTAAAAATACCTGATTTTTAGTTGCACTTATTCAACCGCTATCATAAATCGTTTTACTGCAGCGTTTATGAAACGCCACTAATTTTTTTTTGCAGCGTGTATAAAACGCTACCAAAATGTACTTGGTGTGCTCAAAAATATTTTAGTAGCGGCTCTCATTTTCTGTGGAGTAGCAGTTCGGCTAAGTCTTGAATGGGCCCCTATAAAGGTTGATGCAAATAAACGAATTTTTGTTCGACGTCTCCGAGCTATATATCCTCGTCTAACTCTGGTCATTGAATCAAATTAAACTTTAATAATAGCTAACTGATTTCTTTTCTTTCAGTCATACTCTTATCCCCCCTCTCGTTAATTAATACCAAAACGGATTATTCCGATATATAAAATATAAATTCCAATGGATTTTGCTACTATGACCTTCCCAACCACGATTTTTTATTCTTTCCGGGTAAAATACCCGAAAAGAATAAATTCTAGCGGAAAAAATAGCGGGTTCCATCGTTTCTATGGTTACTTCGTAAACGGTGAGGTCCTCTCTATACACCGGAGTCTTTTCTTTCATTTAACCAAATGTTATTGTGAACTTGTATAGTTCACACTCCTTACTTTAGCTCTACCAATCAGTAATAGTTCTGTAATAGAGGACGCAGCTTATTGACAAAGCCTGTAGCTGCGTTTATTAAACACTACTTTATATGCTCTCCTTCGACCCTTTATTTTTTGTAGCGTTTTTTAGTAGCCTTTCGAAACGCTGCTAAAAATATTCCAGCTCTGCCTATAAATTGCCTCCAGTTCAATCTTGTTCATAGCTTATAGCATAATACATAAACACATACACATTAAACAACCGCAAAATACATATACATATACACATACACATTCAAACATAAACACATTTAAAAACCACAAAATACATAAACAAAAGCACTAACATAAACAATATGTTAACCGTACATAGAAGTTTACACAACCGAACGGTACTTTCAAGACAAAATGTTAACCGTATATAGAAGTTTACACAACCGAACTACGTACCACAAACAATATGCTACTGTTGCAGTTAAAGTACCATAAACAGCTGAACTAAGCAAGTACAATAAACAACCAAACTACCTAACAAGTACGATAAACTAGTGCTGCTACTGCTCATTCTTCAGAAACGCCTACTTGTAGACAAAATATAATCAACAGTGAGACTCAAGTTATAATCAATACTGAGAAAATAATGACAGGACCATCAATACTGTGAAAACAATGAGACTAAAGTTATGCACAACTGAATAAGTGCAATCTTGGGTTCAACTGAATATGCACAACTGAATATGGAAACTAAAATAATGTGCTTGTTAGTTTTGGCCAAGAATAAAATGAAAATGAAGATTTGTCATCAATGTTTTGTACATTTTATCTCCGCCTATACATTTTCATATACTCAAACACAGATTTTCATATACTCGAACACAGATGAAAATATAAGCGTACATGAATTATTTTAGATAGTGAAATTAGGTAGGTGTGAGAAGTCTGCCAAACCCATATGGATACAGCCAAACACAGATTCAAAAAATTCATAACGATAGATGCATTTGTTGATAAAAATATGAGATAATAATATAATATGGTCCTAGTATGTAATATGACTGCAAACTTAGGATCATAAATTATCTTTTAAGTACATACAATTAGTCGATATAACTTATGGCTACTGATGGATTAAACCATCGACTAATTACAGTTAATATATACAACATAAATACCATATTTTGATAAGCCTGATCATAGTAAATTCCAACATAAATTCTAACTTATTCACACTGTTGCATATTCACATAAATCATTCAAGTACAACAACTCATTGCACATCTACAAGCAGGTTATAATGAGGCAATTTAGAGGAAAATTTCAAATAACTTTGAAGGCAGCCCCTTTTTAAATCACTTAGGCATTATAATTATTTGAGTTGATGGTTTAAGTATTTTGTTGCTACTGGTTATCCATGATGGTAATTTTGCAAGAAGTTTTCAATTACATAAAGAATTGCATACCTTTCATTTTGGTTCCATAATGACTTCTGCTATCGGCCAAGCTGTGGAAACGCCAAAGACATCTTCCATGCACGTCAACTCCGATGTAGGTCTCCATAGCACTACATCCGGAACGCTCACAATTTCAATTCAAACTTTTACAGCATCACGTCCCAATGGACGACAATGGACCATCGATATTGAATCAGTTGAAGCGATAGTTCCTTCAGCCACTACTTCGTTCGTTTCACCCACATCAATCAACGTGCATTTACTATCTTTTGTCAGCTTTGCAATCGGCTAGAAAAAAAATGGTGCATATTTCAAACAGTGCATATTAAAAACTGTGTACTTATTTTAGAAACCAAAGCATACAAAATGCAACAACATAGTGGTGCATATTTCAAACTGAAGAAACAAAATACAAACTACAAAATATTTCCAGCATATTTACTTACATGTTGTTGTGGTTTCTTCGCGATTATGGGTGTGGATATACGAGAGAAGTCACACAATTTACATTCCTACCAACTGCATCTTTATTAACTTCAACTTTTGATTTTGGCCATGCTACTTTCCTACCAACTGCATCTCTAACGCACGACATATCAACTGTGGGTCGCCACAAATATGCATCTCCATTTATTACATTGGCCATCGAAATCGCAAAGGCAGCCGGACCGAGCGAAATACCATTAACAAGATGTTGTGGATCTCTGGCATAGATCCTTCCTTCGACAACTACCCCTTCACCTCATTCCAACCATAAATCTTGCATTTGTCGTCTTGGGCGCTGCTGTCACTTTAAAAAGGAGAAGTGTAAATCAAGAATTTAGTGATTAAGTGAAAATATTGTACAAGACATATTTCTAAATTAAATTTGTGGAAGATAGACGTAAATATTGTGAATAATAAAATTTACCGTACTGACTTCATTCAGCTGTCCTCGCAGCGCCCTCTTAATGCAATTTAATGGCCATGCTACTACCTTATTCTCAGCGTTTGCTAATACTATCATTTCAGGTGTAGGCCTCCGTAAGTAAGCATCTGTTTCTTCCACGAAATCTATAATAACGCTCACAGCATTTGGTCCAAGACGAATGCCATTGACAACTTCATTTGGGTCCATGGACAACACTCTGCCATCGGCAACAACTGTAGAGGGTCCATCCCAATTCAACACCAAACATACGTCGTCATTGCTCTACAATTATTCAACAGGAAATTATAGCAATTGCTGGATCAAAAACTAAAATCCAAATATTATTTCTTGAGTAATATAATTATTATTTTTACCAATTCAGGTGTGCTCCCTTTTTTCGAACTTTCTTTACCCTGCACCAAAGCATTAATATTAGGATATTTTAATCTTAGGAGCACTGAAGTGGATACGCACAATACTTAAAATGTCACTAGAATCAGTCCAACAAGTTTGAATGGCAGAGTACATACAAAAAAAGTTGTTGTAGCATCATTTACAAACATGTGTGCCTGAATTCATTATTTTCAAAATTATTATATTACAAATAACCAGTTGTTATGCACTGTTTTGTTATTCCCAGTTACTACAGTGTTTTTATATATATTTTGATGCTATGCATATTTGCAGTAAATTACAGGTGCATCTGTAAACCTTGTTCATCATAGACTTACCTTTTATATTCAGTGATCAAGTGTCAAGACGACATGTGCACCCAAAGCTTGTTGTGATTTTTATTTGAGAAAAAAATGAAAAGCAAGCAGGAACACCTATAACACATATACTGTTTGGATACTCAAAATGGATGTCAAAGATTTATGTGAACAGACGACATTAGAAAAACATTTATCCATCACATAAAATGATCTTCAGCAGAATATGTCAAAGAAGGTATAAAATAAAGATGAAAGGCCCATCAACTAATTCTGTTACAATGTTCTTGGGTATAATATGATTGTAATTTTATTAATAAAAGCAGATGGAGAATAAGCTGCATTTGCAAGTGTGGATTTATTCATCTACTATATAAGAATAAATAACTTCGTAAATTGTAATTGTGTGCCAAAATAAATAGTACTGGAAATCAATCATTAATTTAAATAGGAAGAAAGCATCAAATTATTATATAGTTGACACCAAAAAAAATATCATTCCATGATAAACAAACTTAAACATTCATGTTGCCTAAAGATAAATTTAGACATGATACAAGAGAATATCCCAACGGATAAATAGACTCATTTAATAAAGAGTTTAGTAACCCATTCCAAAGTTGCTATAATCGATAAATAACGAAAAGAATTCGTGAATATGAGACTCAACATTTGTCTCTTACAAACCATTTAAAAACGTAGGCCCTGGACTAGGCCACTAGACAACTACCTAACACGCCTCCAACTTTTTAAGGGTCTCCAATTATTATAACATGTTATTCTCGGTGAGCAATGCAGCTACAATGGGGCCTTAATTAGCAGAGTCTGACCATGCTTGGTATTTTCACACTAAAACAAAGTGTTGCTTGTTGTTCGGTTCACTTGCTGCCTCAAGCCATTGTACCCAGTGTTTTCCTAATGTTATTCCCAGTGTTTTCCCAATGTCTACTTAATAGATTACTTTTAAAAGTTTGCCTTTTGGTCCACCAGCATATGTACCATACCCCTCAATTCTTCTATTACCTCTCGACGTTGAGATAGTTGTTTATCTCTGGACTAGGCCACAACTGGCTTGGTTAAGGTGCAGCCCCTTCCCAATGCCCTTAACCGTCCTGGTTTATCTTGTCCCAGTACATTTGCAAGAGCGTCTCCATTGACATTCTGTGATGAGCTGGACTGTGATAGGCTAGCAAATTTTTTAATCTCCGCCTACGTAAATAAATACATACAGATAATGTACGATGGTAAAATCATCATAGTTTCAGATAATTTTTTATATCCCGATAAAATAAAAATTCTTACAATAATATTTGCAGCTTCCACGGTCACTGGTTCACCATTTTTTTTAATGTGAGATTTAATCCAAACATCAGCTCTAGTTATGGATGATGGATTTGGACTTCCTTTTTTCTAAATTTAGAATAACATTAAACAAATAAACTGACAGATATAAAATAATATTGAATAATTCTATACTTAACTAACTAACTATGTCCTCAGTCAATCTAGCCATTCCTCTACGACCAGATGTGTGTGGAACTTGTTTAACCCTAAGGGCCGAATATTTCTCACTTCGTTTCTGGAAATATTGAAAGATGTTAGAATTTAGTAACCAAAAGCATATTACAGATATCTTAATGTTACCTTAAACTCCGAACTTGTTTTGGCCTTCACAAACTTTCTCCTTTCGTTCATGTTTTTGATGTTGGTAGGTTTCAGTTTAAGTCTTTCCTCTTCGTTCTCCGCTTTATTTAATTTTTGAACCAATTTGCTTTTTGAGGATCTCCAAATTACTCCCATCTGTTGAAATACGGCTTTTCTTTTCCATTCCTCTTCCAATTTAAATCTAACTTGAAACAGTGCATGAAAACATGATATTAACAGTAGAAAACATGAAATTAACAGTAGGTGAATGTAAAGAAACATGCTATGGTGAAGCAGAACGCTGTCAAGCTAGTACAAAATTGGTGAATATATGACTTTATGGTCTCTAAATTTTGAAGAAATCTAAATGAAAATCATGAAATAATCACCTGGTCCTGACATTAGACACCTAAAATATATCTATAGGATTTGTACTCTTGAAGATGATAACAACGTCACTAAAAATCAAAATTGATATGATTTCAATCTCAAGTGAGCGGGGATATTGGTGTTTAAATCTTTTAATTCTATCCAATAATCTATGACAACATTGTTTGATTTTTGAAGAATAGCATTTGCAGTCTAAATAATTGTTTTAAAATCATTGGTCAGCCGATTTTATCGAAAATAATAATTAGAAAACAATGAAAGTTTATCAAAAAACGATTCACTAATTTTATAAGCAAGCAAATTCGTACTGATGTACTTTAGTAGATGACTCAAATTATGATTAGTAAGACATAATTCAAATCATGTTTACATTTTTGCCTTAGAAATAATCATCCGAATCCATAAATCTCTGTCATTCTAAACCTTCCGTGAAATATGAATCTTAATTTCTAATTTATTTATCTATCAAATGTTAAAAAACCAGAAATATAAACAATTGAATTTCGGAGGATAACCCACAGTACGAACCTGCACTAATGATGATTCAAATTAACAAATTAAGGTTCTTAAATAGAAATGTTTTCAACTAATATGAGTTGTATGAGCTTATATGTAATAATGCTACGAGTTTATATTATTTGGCCAACTTACTTGTTTTGAAGTGCGTACTAAAATAATTAAATAGATTTATCAATAGCCTTTCATCCAAAACAAAATTCAATCTGATCATAATCTTGTCATTTGGTCACTTTTAAAATAAATCTTATCAATCAGTAATCAGGTGGCAAAGTAAGACTGAAATAGGTAATTAAAAACAACCGAGGAAGCAAGAAGAAGATAATTACAAATATGAAGCGAACTGTACAGATTCTCTCACACAACTTAAATTATGGTAAAGTTTTTTTTTGTTTATCATGTTATTCATAGAAGATTCATGCTTCTTTGGCAACAAATTAGTAGAATAGGATATGCATTATTTTATGAACATTGAGTACTCATAAACACGGACTTTATGAACAGGATATGCATCCAAGTTGTTTTGTTAATAGAAGCATCCTGATTGAAAATAACTTAATCAGTAAAACATATCCAAGGCAACCGATTTTTTTGTTACATCCAGACCTCATTACAAATGAAAGCTTGAAGACTAGATCAGATGCAAAAAGGGTAAGTAAACAAATTAAAAAAGAAACAAGAAACATAACATTGAATATGGTGTAAATTTCTTTAAGTAGGTTATTAAATGGTTAATCGAACAAGATACACTTAATCTTATGCAGTGTTGATCATCTGTATGCATGCAACTTTTTTTTATCAAGCACATTTATTATTTTCAACATGGTTAAGTACAGACACAATTACCTCAAAAATACCTGATTTTAAGATGAACAAAATGGGGGCCTGGAAATCCTCGAAGATGAGTGACGATGCGGGATAGTTATAGAGCCAAATTTGCCGACTTTAATTCTTCAAGTACCAATTGAATAATTGAAAACAGGAATAGAAAAGCATTAGTTCAGAACTATCAAATGAAAATTTGCAAGTTGTAATTCAAATTATTTTAGTTCAAAAAACCAATAGTTATGGGCTATTCCATTACAAATACATAACAGACAATGAACTAGGCCAAGATTGCCTGAGATGGTAGTTTATTGTGTCACATATTCATGCTTCGTACAAATAACAATCATAAACTAAAACTGGTTGGTTCATAGTGGATATGAATTTATTTCATTAACAAATTGAAATCATAATATTACAGTAATTAGAACCGCAAATGGACTGGAATTGTTTGCTACTCTAATTCAATGAATAAATTATATGAATCTAGCAAAATGAGTACCAAGACAATAAAATCTGAATCCATGCTTTCATTCCTTACTAAAACAAGTTTTGATAGTGAAATAAATACAAAATGAGTAATACAGCTTGCAAAATAAAAGTAGAGACATTCGGAGAGTAAAATGAGTCTACAACTATGACTAATGCATTAGTCTAATGTATGGATCTGACTTAGTAGGTGAACACATAATCTACTCAATTACGCCTTCACAGTCCTCCCTAACATAGCTAACGTCTTCATCATCCATTTCGGTTATTCCATAATCTTCCACGGCTTGGATATCTTCTTCGATGCAATCATGTATCTCTAAATCATTAAAACTTCTTGATGGTGCTTTCATTACAACATACCAATTAGAATCATCATTTTCTCTTGAACAAAATACTTGTCTTGCTTGAGATGCAAGTATGTATGGATCTCTTGAAAATGATTCTTGATGTAAATTAACAAGAGTGAACCCATCATCATCAACTTTTACTCCATTTCCTTTATACGCCCAACGACACTTAAAAACTGGAATATAAAACAAATGATAATCTAATAAAATTATATCCGTCAATATTCCATAATAAGTGACCACATCAACCACTTGGGACATATCTTTTGCACTTGCTCTACATATAGCAGTTGCATCAAAGGTCACCCCGCAATTCTGAGTTTCTTTCCCTACATCTTTTATATGAAAACGTTGATCATTGATAACATATCCTTTGTAAGACAAGGCATCATTCTTCGGACCCAAAGCAATCCATCTTAACATGTCATCATGATCCTTGGAGGCAATAGGTATCTACAACAAATTCCATTTAGCATGAATATTTTAGAGTAATATTAGTACTCAAATGAGAATATATTTGGAATCTAACTAACCTTCCTTTTAATCCAATCGGCAATTTTTTATATGTGTGTCCTAAAGTAAGGTCGCATTTTTTCTCATGCGCTGGTTTGAATTTTCTAATTCCTCCAAATGAAAACTAGTATAAAACAAGTGATTATAAGTTATAAATAGCATTACGAACACATAAAAATGATTAAAACAATGTAACATAAAATTACTCTATAAATCGTTCCACCACATTCATATTCATTAACACGGCTAAATGAGCCATTTCTTTCTCATCAGCTGACAATGTAACTGTCTTGGACATTGAAATAGGAAGTCCCTCAGGTATTACATTGCTTTCATAATCTTCATTTCGAGCTTCTTTCTCCTCTATATGTCCAGATTTTTTCAAAAATTCATTGAAAAACATCATGGATTCTTCTGCAAGATAGGATTCTGCAATACATCCCTCTGGTCGTGCATAGTTTCTTACATAATCTTTAAGTGCCTTCATATATCATTCGAATGGGTACATCCAACGAAAATGAACCGGTCCACATATTAGTGCTTCTTTTCCAAGATGAATGAACAAATGTACCATTATATCAAAAAAAGATGGTGGAAAAAAAATTTCAAGTTCGCATAAAATTTCAATAATCTCAACATTGATTTTTTCTACCTTCTCTCTATCAAGAAGACATTGACATAATTTGTTGAAAAAAGAACATAAGCGAATTATTTCTTTTCTTGCCTTCATTGCCATTAATCCTCTCGATGCTACTGGCAATAACTGTTGCATTAATATATGGTAATCATGTGACTTCAATCCTCTAATTTTGCAATCATGCAACGAAATCCGATTCTTCAAATTTGAACAGTAGCCATCTGGTCCTTTGAAATCGTACAATCTTTTGCAAAATATTTTTCTCTCGGAATTTGGCAACATGTATGGAGCCGGTGGAAGATATGTTTTGTTCCCATGAGGTTGTGCATGAAGCTCATTTCGAATTCCCCAATCCTCTAAATCCTTTCTATAGTTGGTTCCATCTTTTGATTTATTACCATGCAATATCGTGCCCAATATGCTTTCGTCGATATTTTCCTCCACATGTATTACATCTATATTGTGTCGTAATGGAAGTTCCTACGAAAACCAAAACTATAACGCATTATTGGGTTTTTCTTATGTTAAAACAATGAAAAATAAATAAATTAACTACTAACCTTCCAATATGGAAAATCAAAGAAAATCGATCTTTTCTTCCATCTTGATAGCTCCAATTCTGTAGAATTGCTAATATTATCATACTCATATTCTGTATCATAAGCACACTTTCTCTTCTTACTTTTCTCTTCCTTTTCTTTTCCAAAATCATTTGAATAATGCTTCAACAATGCATAAATGTTTCTCCCAGTTAGAATTCTAGGAGCACTACCTTTTTCTATGGTGTTATCAAACAATGCCTTTTGTTTCCTCCATGAATTTGAAGTAGGTAGAAATCTTCTATGACCCATGTAGACGCTCTTTCGACTGTGATTCAACCAACGAGAATGGGTATTGACACCATATAATGGGCAACCTTTTCCCCCCTTCACATGACATCCATCAAGATTTCCATAAGCCGGAAAATCATTAATCGTCCATAGCAAAATTGCATTCAAATTAAACAAAGTTTTACTAAATGCATCGTAAGCATTAACTCCATTACACCACAAATGATGCAAGTCTTCCACCAAAGGCTCCAAATACACATCAATATCATTTCCGGGTTGCTTTGGGCCTGGAATAAGTAAAGATAACATAATATTTTCTTTCTTCATACACAACGTAGGCGAAAAATTATATGTCACAAGCATTACCGACCAACAACTATATTTCGAACTCAAATAAATGGATTGAATCCGTCCATAGCAAGACCAAACCTAAGATTGCGTGGATCGGATGAAAAAGATGTATACTTTTCATCCACCATTTTCCATGTCATAGAATCCACGGGATGACACATTTTTCCATCTTTGCTTGTATTTTTAATATGCCATCTTAAATCTGTTGCCATCTTTTGAGATCTATACATTCTTTTAAATCTCGAAATTATTGAAAAGCATCTCAACACTTTAAATGGAACACCTTTTATAACCTCTTTAGTATCTTGATTTTTCTTACATCTCGAAGAACCACATTTTGGACAAATATCTAAATCTTTGTACTCTTTTCTCAAAAGGCAACAATCATTCTCACAAGCATGTATCTTTTCAAAACCCTGTCGAATGTTCTAAGAAATTTCTTTACTTCATATAAGGTTTTGGAAAGCACGTTGTTTTTCGGCAAAAATAAATGTTGCACAGTTAAAAGCTTATCAAACCACTATCAAACAAGCCGATCTCACATTTAAGATTAAACAAGACTGTGATGGCAGATAATTTTGTGTGATCTGTGCAACCATGATATAACGGAGTTTCTGCATCTTCCAAGTTCTTGAGCAACTCATCCTCTTTACTCTGAGAATCAACATTATCTTTATCATCATGAAAAAAATCATCATTCAAAAAATCTTCATCTTCATAGTGAATCATCTTGAATAAATCATATACGTCAAACGTATTTGTTTTCTTCTCTTCAATTATCTGTTCGCCATGGTTAAACCATACACCATGTATGTATTTAGGATCCATTCCTTCAATAATTAAACATTCAACGATAATGTGATCATCATGACAACTAAGATTCTGACAATCTTTGCAAGGGCATAAATTTTTTTCTACACTTTTTACATTCCTCTTTGCAGCACGCACAAAATTCATTGCTCCTTGTCGGTACTCTATGCTAGTTCTATGACAAAAGTTAAAAACATAAAAAAGAAATTGAGTTTTAATATTATATCAGATGTTCTAATTCTCAAAATACATATTAAGTTCAGCATTGTTTTATCACCTGTTTAAAAAAACCCAATCTTTTTCCATCGTCGACATATGAAGGCAAATAAGTTCCCAATCTTTGACGTAGAAATTGGTGACAACTCCTCTTCCTATGTCTGATACTAATTTTTTAAAAAATAAGTTACTACGTTAATAGTACTTCTTAATATCGGGCCACCCAATCATTCTAAAGATTAGCCAAATAAAACTTTGTTCAATGACGTTTCAATGAATTTTTGTTAATGAATTATGAACAAGTGTAAGTGATTTCATACATGTAGGTTTTACTGAAAAATCAGTTCATTCAGTATAATAACACTGAATGAATATGGAATTTTGAAGTGTAACTTCTAACAAATTCGATATTTTAAAACATGGTAATAGGTTTTTTTGCTGCTTTAGGAACAGTTGTAAAGCTGGTTACGTATATTTATGGCGCTATCAAATAAGCATTTTTTAATTCCTATTACACAGGCTATAAATGGTTTGAAGGTTATGGTCAAACCAATGCAGTGCTATAGCATAGAATTTTATTATAATGCCATAGAATTGATCTACACCATAGCTAGAAAAATGAGACTTAAAATTTACTACACAGGCCATAAAATTTATTACACAGGCCATATAATAAATAAAGAGTCTAAATCAATTAAATTTATATTGGAAGACAAACAATATGACTAATAAAACAGACAAATTTTCAAGCTTTGAAACTACTAAATTTGACTTATGTAAAACTACTACATCCTTGATGCAAAATTATAAAAGTCAGCTAAATGGAAACTAGTTGAAAGTGACAAAGATGAGGAGTGTGATCAGATGGTTAGTTTTTGGACAACAGACTTGATTACATATGCATTAAATAATTGCAACTATAGATAAAAGAAAAAACTAATTTTTTTTAGCTTAGAAGGCATTGCTTGAAGTCATGCAGGCCGTAACACCTAAAGTGACCCATATGAAATCTATGTAGAAACCTTACATCATATAAACAGATGCAACATGCATCCCTATTTTTGATTTATATTTGCCGACTACTTCTAGGTTTCATGCAAAGCCACTTTCCATTTGCCATTTAACTATTTTTATAATTATAGGACAAAAGATATGATGAAGACACTTATTGATGACTTTCTCTATGATGTAAGTTATATTAATTGCACATTAACAGATTGGTAAACATATGGATCATGCAACTCCTTTAATTAGACTTACTCAACTATCATGTCTCTCTCGAAGTCTTAAATATGAAGGCAAAATATTATGTATTACTTTGCAATTCACTACCGTTCTAATTTTCCAAATCGGAGTCTAGTATTACAGCTAATTTTGACAAAATCATGGATGTAGCCAGACTCTCCATGTCCAGACATGTTGATATTCAATATCTTCCGTAATTCAATTTTGCGATTATTCGTATTTGGTGTACAAAATTTGTACTTTGGTTAAAATGGTAAACAAATTACACAGTTTAACCCTAGATATAGCCAAGCTTTTACTCATTTAATAAAAAAACATAAATATATAAAGGTGTAAACTAGGGTTGAATAAAAGATCTTCGTTATTATGGTTGAATCAACAATTTCAGTTAGAAATTAGGCAGAAATTCGAATAAACGATGCATGCAAATTAGGGTTAAATCAAAATAGAATCACAAAATCGAATCACAAAATCGATTTAGATGATTCGTACCTAAATATACCTAAGCAATTGCTGGCTGCCGCGAGGATGTTGAGTAATGCCGCGAGGACGTTGAGCAAGGACGGAGTGGACGATGAAAAGGGGAACTTGATCTTCAGTTGATGAAATTTGAGCGATTGCTGGCGCCGCGAGGATTGAAAAGGGGAAAAAAATTTCCACAGAAGTAGATCGAAATGGAGAGAGAGTTTTCTAGGTATACGTGAGATGGAAAACAATGACCAGTCACGTTTATTTTTGGCTAGGCGGAAAAAGTTTTCTAAGGAGCGGGAACAAAATTTTTTAGTCACGAAACATATTTTGGGAAAAATATTTTTGGTTGCATTTATGATAAAACGCCACTATTTTTTGCAACCGTAGATGGTTTTTCTTGTAGTGTGAAAGTATAAGAATGGCTTTATAAGATAACTACTCAAGGGAATAAGGCGCTGGTATTATGGAAATAGCCGTATATAACTCCTAAACCCTTTCCTCGTTCTCATTTTCATATTGTCATAAAAACAAAAACAAAAGAGATCAAAATCGGCTTTAACCTTATGAGAAAAAGGGATCAAAACCAACTAGAAGCCAAGCATTCAAGCAAGGAAGACTTAAGCAAGATCAAATCTCAAGTTCCTTGCCCAAACAAGGTGAATAATAATCTAAACCGTCTCATATTTTTTCTATGAACATCTTAATTTCGGGTTTAAGGTTTGAAAAACTGTCTGAATGATTTGAATGATTATATGCTTTGATTATATGGCATGATTGATTTAAACAAGTATGTCTGTAAAAGGTATGATTCAATTTTAAGGATAAATCTTGTAAAATAGGTTCCGAATGCCATGAAGATTGAATACGTCATGTGAAACATTATTTTGGAAATAATTTTAAATTTTCATAATATTCCAAGCTACAGATAATTTATTATGAATTTTGAATGGAAGAAATAGATAATTTGGGTTTAAATTAATTACAGCAATTATATAAAGGATTTTGAGTCCAAAATTTATATATGTTAGAAAACATATTAAAAGTGAATTAAGATGACTTTTGGCGATTTTTCCTAAGTGATTTACTATGGAAATTAAATTAATTAAGTTTAAGGATTTCAATGTCTTAATTGTTTTGACAAGGGGAAAGGCTTCTTTGCTAAAATATTTTAACTATTAATTGATGAATTCGATAGCCTTTATAGAAAATGATTTTGGTAAAGGATTGGGAAATTAATCATATTTTGACAAATAAGGCAAGTAGGTGAAAAGAAATTTCTTTTAAACGCTAAAAATCAGTTTTTCTTGATTTATTACTTCGCCACTTTAATCTGATGGCTTTCGACACCATGCCTCCACCAAAAAACCCATTCAAAACTCCACATGGTATCAAGCAATTGATACGTAGTGCATTGGAGAAAGGCTGGGTATAGTGTCGAAATCTAGCTTTCGAAGGGGTGGAGGTCATTTTTATAAACTTTCGAATATGTTACTTGCCTTTGCTTTTAAAAAAAGGCTTTTGAAAGGGTTGAAGTTACTTGTAAATAGCTTTCAAAGGGATTGCTACTTACCTTTGTTTTAAAAGTAACTTTTGATTGGATTGCCTCACATTAAGTTTTGAAAAGGAGCTTTCAAAAGGAGCTTTCAAAAGGGTAGTTGCTTTTGAACCTAGTAGAAACCTAGCTGCGTCTTCATACATTTCAAATGGTTAGAGGCCGCCTTTTATATAGCCATGTAACAATGAGTTCGAAAGGAAAGCTTTTGTTTTATTAATATAGAAGCCATATCCTAAGGCTTTTCGAAAGGGTCTCTGTAGTCACTTATATTAAAGATTTCGAAGGCAATGGCATTGAAAAGTCATTTTGAAACTATCATTTTCCCCCAATTATTTTATTGAAAGACCATTGCTTTCAAAAGGGTGGTTTCGAAGCCATTTGCTCCCTAAATTCTTTTACTTGGAGATTAAAATTTTCAAATGGGTTACTTTGTCTTATGTTCACTTTGATCTAGAAGTTATACTTAAGGTTAAACCCAATGATATTGAAAGAGATACTTTCATTTGGTTTTGAAGCTACGCTTCTATAAATCCCACTTGAACTAAGTGGTTTGAAAGGTAAGCTTTAATGCTTTCGAAAGGAATGTTCAAATGGTTTCGAAAGTATTGTTTTGATGCTTTTGAAAGGGATGTTTTGAGTGTTTCGGAAGGCATATATTTAAGTGTTTTGAAAAGAAGGTTTGAATACTTTCGAAGGATACATTTTAATGTTTTCGAAAGATAAGGCCTAAGGTTTCGAAAGCCTTAGTTTTCAAACAAGAAACCCAATCTCAATTTTTAAAGAAGAACCCATGGCAATATGAAAGAGTTTTTAAAATGGCATTTAATTTTGGAGTTTTTGAAGAAACTTTCCTTACTAAAGATAATCGGTTAAAGTTATTAACCATGTTTCATTTGAAAAATGATTATAAGGAAATTGAACAATAGATGCTTATGTTTTTATGTATTGATCAGTTATTATATGTGCTTCTTCTGTAAACATATTCACTTTATAATTAACCCATATCTGCATTTTTGGGTGTTAAGGGCAGAATACCAGTTAGGTTGATCCAGTAATGAATATATATTGAGTTAACTGTGGTGTGAGTAGAATTGCATTTACGAGGTTAGGTAGACCGGAATATAGAAGGCCCAAAGACTGATCAAAGAATTATTTGTTTATAAAGGTTCTTAATAAGCCCGTGAAAACTAAGTATGCAAAAAGTTATTAGCAGGGGCCAATATGTTCTTAGTGATCCCATGCAAACTATATCTAGATTAAGTTATTGACAAATATCAATAGGTTCATAGTTAAACCATGAAAACTGTAATATGAGAGAAGTTAATGAAGAATCAATAGGTTCATAGTAAACCTATAAAAACTATAGTTGGATGAAGTTATTGGTAGATACCAACAGGTTCTTAGTGAACCCATAAAAAATATAAAACTGGGCAGATAGTCCTTTAGCTTTGAACAGATTATTAGTCAGTCCATGAAAACTCATAGGTTAATAGTGACCCTAAAAACCATAACTTGAGACAGATAGTCAAATGAATAGGGATGGAAAATCCAGTATATATTGCCTATTTGCATATCATCATAATACATTTTGTTATGTTATGTTTTAACCATTGTTGATGCAGGCGCACATTATATGGTCATTCTAAATTTGAGTTAAGATACTAGTGATGGGAAAATCCATTCTGCTAAGCGGCGTGGTCTCACTAGATATCTATATGGTTCGAGAGATGGTAGGTTATTATTCATACCGGACTTTTTCTTTGACTCAGAGTTTATGTTTTCCCCTTAAATGAATTGATTTTGAGTAGTTTGAGAGTTAAGGTTTTCAGGTTCTCCTTTAAACGAATAAACTTCCAAAGACGTGCAGGAGGCAAGCTAGCTATTAGAAGTTCTTTCTGTTTGGTTCCACTGTTTTTTGGATGTAATGGAAAAACTGTTTAATTGCCTATATTTAGAATTTGATCATCCAATGGGGCATCTTCATATTTCACTCTTAGCGTATTTTATAATAATTATATTTATCTGAACGTGGTCTACAAATTGGGATTATGTAATATATCTGAAACATGATTTGAAGTTGAGTGAGAAATCTGTTTTATGATTTCGTTTTTCATATTCATGTGTTTCTGTTATATCAATGTATCTTACATTACCGCATTTGGTAACGGAAAATTAATAAGTATGAATGACTGAAGCATCCGTGCCAGTAGTGAAGTGGGGCATGTTACAAGTTGTATCAGAGCATATGTTTATGAAAATTTAAAAATAAATTTAAACCCAAATGATTTTCAAAACATAATCCGATGAATCAGAAAAATAAGATTAGGGTTTAGGTTAACTCTATAGTAGCGTACTTGTATTTGTTATATTTATAAGTACATACTCCCCTCTCTCTTAAACCGTTCTTCTATATCTTATTAAGGCTCATATGAAGATTTATGAGAAAGGAAGATATGGTGGCAGGAAACAGAGGAGAAAATCTAGGTGGAGGAAGCACTGCAACTAATGGAAATGCTTGACCCAATATTAGGAGAAACCTAGGTCGACAAGCAAATATTAATCCGAATGAAAATGCCAAAGTAGGTGGTGGAATCCAGCTAACAGGTATGGGGATGATGTATTAGTTCTTTGTCAATCTGATGCAAGCTAGAGCAGCTATAGGAGTAGCTATGGGTAATGTTGGGATAGTTGGAGGAGCTAATCCCGTGACCCTCCTTCGCAACAACTATGCCAAGCTAAGTAGGAATTATACTAGTCTTGGTAGGATGTCGTTTTTAGGAACAAAGGATGATATAGAAGTAAAGAATGGATTTTTCATTATGAAAGGATTTTCGTTGACTTGGGATAAAATGATGAGCAGAAGAGGAGATTTACCTCTAGTTAGTTGCAGGGAGCAGCACTTCATTGGTGTAATAGTGTTACCGCGGGAGTTACCAAAGAAGAGTTAACTTGGGTGCAATTTCGAAGGAGATTCGAAGAGAGGTTTTTGTGTAATGTTGCAAAGTCAGTATTGCTCAGAAAGTTCATGGACTTAGTGCAGGGTGAGATGTCGGCGATAGAATATTGTTATGAAGTTTGACGCGCTGTCCAGATACAGATATGTCACCATTGACACCGTCATTAAAAGAAACGAAAATTTTATTTAAGGGTTAAGGCCCGAGATTTCTAGGGCGAAAATGCCACATCTTTGTGATCCAAGTACTGTTGTTGTGAGATGGCAATCCGGAATAAAGAGATGCTTTCTACTTATGGGAAGGAGAAGAAGGTTGAAACTCAGGGTTTTCAGGGCAAAAAGAGGAAATTTTTTAAGAAAAAAGGAAACTAGAAGGGAGAAGCTGCCAAGAAGGTGAAGGCTAATCTAGTTTGCTTTAAGTGTGATAAGAAGGGCCATTATTGTAATATCCATGAATTTTAATTAACATTATTCGGGATATTTAATTAGATAATTTAAACAAAATAATGTGAATAATAAGGGAGATGAGATTAATAAATCCAATGACCATGTCTTAATGAATGAACTAAAATAAGATTTAACTAAATTAAGGAGGTGGAATTTCCTAAGCGGAAAACTTGGAAATGGGGCTACATTTCTTAGTATAAATCTCTTCCTCCACCTTAATACACTTTTACTTTCTCATTCATAACTCCTCACCTATATTTCGACCGATCATTAAAAGCTCCAAGAAGAGCAATAAATTGAAGAAAAAGCTAGGGAATTAAAGCTAAAAAATTATCTCATTCTCTAATTAACTAATCAAGGTGAATAATCATGTTTAAAAAATCATTTTCTGTGTTTGGATCGGTTTTGGGTTATACCCGATTCATGTTTGTGATTTTGGTTAGGATATAGCTATTTAAACCTTTGTTTGGATAAGACATGGGTGTTTTAAATGTTAATGGTCCAATTAACACGTTTTTATTCGGTTTTGATTAAATTTCGAGTTATTTTGATCTTCATATGCTTTAAAATTTTAATATGTTGAAGTATATGATTCATCAGAATTTTGGTGATTTTTTGGGATTTTCCTTAGTGATTTAGTAAGGTAATTAAATTATTTAAGCCTAGGGGGTAATTGCAAAATTGCCTTCGAATTAGTCAATTTGGAGGGAAGGCTGCAAACGAAAACTTAACTGGGGAAGAAGAATAGTGCTTTAAAAAAGGCTAACTTTTGTATACTTTTTTACTGTTTGGAAGTAGAGGAGAAGGCTCCTCAGCCAATCAAAAATAGACAAGTAAGATAAAACATCACTTCAGTAGGCCCATTCTGCCTTCGACTCCAACAAGCCCGCTTTTACCCTTTGATGAAGTCGAAAGGTACCTTTCGTCTAAGCCGAAAGGTAAACAATTACCCTTCGCCTAATTCGAAAAGTAGGCACAATTTTGAAGGGAAGAGAGGCAAAGGGATGGGGAGACTGCTTCCTTTGCTTTCGAATATAAACATAATTGCTTTGGAAAAGAAACATAATTGCTTTCGAATAAGTTGAAGGGGGATCCTTCAACTCTATCATTTTATAAAAGACTAATATTTTTATATATTCAAGAAGGTTCGAAGGTGATCTTTGAAAGTTTAGACCTTTAGGAGAATTGTTTTAAAATGTTTTCTAAGAAGGAGTTTTAATCCTTTCGACTAAGTCGAAGGGATGCCTTCGACAAAGCCGAAGGGAAAGAAGGGGTTACTTCTGACCCTCCCATTGTTTTTAAAGTAAAGTTTTAGTTCTTTTTGACATAGTCGAACGGTAAACCTTCCGACAAGGTCGGAAGTATACTTTCAAAGGATTAATCCCAACACCGGCACTTGATTGTTTTTGAATGGTTTCGAAAGGTTTTAATTTCAAAAAGTTTTATTTCGAAAGGTTTTGATTTCTAAAGGTTTGATTTCGAAAGATTTTGATTTTGAAAGGTTTGATTTTGAAATGTTTTGAGTTTCATCGCTTTCAAAAGGTTTATATATGGTTTCATAAGGGGGGATACCCCAGGCATTTGACAAAGTAGAAAGGTAGATCCTTTCGACTTGGTCGAAAAGAAGCCTTCCGACAGGGTTGAAAGGTGAGACCTTTCAAAAAAGTCTGAAAGTATGGTTTTATGTTGCTTTCAAAAGTAAGGCTTCCAAAGGGGCTAACTTAGGATGTTTATTTGCTTTCGAATGAGACTTCATTCAAAGGGGTTTAAAGGGATGTTTTTAGCCATTTTTCCTTAAGTAAAATTTTTCTAACTTGAAGCGGTTACTTCGAAGGGTTGTAGCATAAAATACTTATTTTGTTTGAATATGTAAGGGGGATCCTTATATAAATTCGATGTTATTAAACCTTAGGGACACCAGGGTGGGTTTTATGTTTTCGATACATAGTTTGCGATTACAAACAGAAACATGCTTTCGAAAATATACATTGGGGCTATCAATGTGTTTTTATTTAATTTAACCTAATTGGGATTACCAATGAGAATAAGTTAAACTGGTGGTAGTCTTAGGGAAAATAAGTAATCATGGGGATCATGAAATTTTACAAATAATCATGGGGATCGTGATGTTTTAATTGGCCAAGTGATGGGTTCTTAGTTAACCTAGGAAAACCATGGAATGTGCAGTGGATAACCCATATCAAATTTCTAAAGAAAAGAATGTTTTGCCAGAGGCGGTTAGACTCGGGATTTGGCACCCAAGGATTCATAGTCATTCTAGGAAAACTATATAGAGTGCGGTGGATAGTCCGCACCATCATTTATAAAACAATGTATGATGGATAATCTACATTTATTTTAAATGGATTTGGGATGGATAGTTCTATTGAATTATGACAGATAGTCATTTTAAAGATTTTAGAGGGGAACTCCAATAAATTGGCTTTAGATGGGAAATCTAATAAACTATTTTTAAATGGTATATCTAATAAACGAATGGATGGGATATCCAATACATATGATTTATATCTTTATTTCATATTATGTCAAGACTAATCATTTTGGGTGCAAGGGCATAGTAAATGATTTGCATGTTTTGTTTTGGATACTAGTGAGAGGAAAACCCGTTCTACTAAGTGGCGTGGTCTCACTATATATCTATTTATGATAAAAGATGATAGAGGATTATTCATACCAAATTTATTGTCTAACTCAAAGTTTGTGTTTCTCCACAAACTCTCAGGTACTCAAAAAATAATTTGAATAGTTTGAAAGTGGGGGGCTTTTAGGTTTTTGGACGAATAAACTTTCGAAGATGTGCAGGAGGCAATGTTAGCTATATAGGAGCTATTTTATTTATTCCGCTGTGATGTACTAAAAACTATAAAGTTGATATTATTAGTCCTTTGATCATTATAAGGGGACATCTTCATATGTCGCTCTTATCGTATTTTGTACATGTAAATGTGATCTAAACGTGGTTAACATATGGGATTATGTAATTAAATATGAATATTATTCAAAAGAAATGAGAAATTCTATTTTTTTGAAGTTTAAAAAATTTCATATTATTGTGCTCCTGTGTATCAATGTTAATTCGCTAAGAAATAAAAACTATGGATGACTGCAGCATAAGTGACGGTTAGTTTTGGGCCTTAGAAGGTGGGATGTTATTAGTTAGTATCAGAGCATGGTTTATGTACTTCAAAGGAATTTTAACCTTAAAAGATTTTAAAGCATAATCCAATGAATCTAAAATAGGGTTGGACTTGGGTAGGCGTTATAGTAACGTATGTGTACTTTCCTATAAATACCTAAGTATGCATTCCCCACCCTCATAGACCATTCTGCTGTATCTTACCAAGATTGGATTTTAGGTAGTAGGGAAGTAAGATATGGAGGTGGGAAAACGGAAGAGTGAATCAACGTGGGAGACGCACTGCAACAAGTGGAAATGTTCGACGCAATATTAGGAGCAACCAAGGTCGACAGGCAAATGCAAACCCAGATGCAAATGTTAATGTTGGTGCTAAGATTCTACCGGTTGATATGAGGATAATGTGTTGGTTCTTCGTAAATATGATGCAAGATGGAGCAGCTGTGGGAGTGGCTGTAGGAAATGCTGGAGAAGCTAAATTGCTGGCCCCAATTGGCAATAATTATGCCAAGCTGAGTAGGGATTACGCTAGTCTTAGAGGAAAGCCGTTTCTAAGAAACAAGGATGCAGTAGGAGTGGAGAACTATCTATTGCATTGTGAAAGGATATTTTCAGATCTTGGCATGATAGATATGCATAAGAGAAGACTTGCTTCAAGAAAATTACAGGGAGCAGCATTGTTTTGGTAGAATGGATTTACCATAGCAGAGCCAGAGGAGGACCTGACTTGGGCTGAATTTCGAAGGAAGTTCGAAGAAATATTTCTATCAGAGGTTGCCAAGTCAGGATTGCTCAAGAAGTTTGCAGTTTTAGTCCAGGGGGATAGATCGATGATTGAGTATGCTACAAAGTTTGATGAGCTGTCCCATTACGGATATGCTAATGAGGATACTATCATTCAGACGAATGATAAGTTTATCGGGGGGTTGAATCCTGAGATCGCTAGAGCAACCATGCCAAACCTTCGGGATCCATGTCATATTGTTGTTGAGATGCCTATCGTTAATGAAGAGGTGCTTTCTACTTTTGGAAAAGGGAAACCGGTTGAGGTTCAAAAATTTCAAAGTAAGAAGCGGAAGTTTATTAAGAAGAAAGGTGCCCAGTCGGGGGTAACAACTAAGAAGAGCAAGGTTGATATTGTTTTTTACAAGTGTGATAAGAAGAGGCACTATGCTAATGAGTGTCGTTTGGGTGATGGAAGAGTAGTTGCAGTGAGGCCGAATGTGAAGTGCTGCAACTGTGGCCATATGGGGCATTACAAGCACAAGTGTCCCGAGGCTGCTAAGGCTGGAAAGGGAAAGGTCTTTGCGTTGGAACCGTCATCATCTAGACCAACTACTGCTGAGAAAGGAAAAGCGGTGATGGTAGGTACACTTATATTCATAGTACTCTGGTTAGGATACTATTTGATACCATTTATATCTCAGTATTTGGTAGATTGCTTATGTCTGGAACCTTTATACTTCACTACTCCTTTAAGGGTTGCGAATCGTATGCGAGGGTATGCAACTCTGGAATGAGATATGACCAGTTAGAACTTGATTTGTTAGGTCATATGTTTGCACGCAGTTTATATGTTTTTAATTTCATGGTTCCGAGATCATATTGGGCATGGATTGGTTAGGTAGATATGATGCAAGGATATTTTTCCAAGAGGGGGAAATATCCTCGAAACACCCTAATAGCCATGACCGAGTCATTTACTCAGTAAGGAGTTCGAACGGAAATGCTTATGCATTATTGGGTGCTATGGGAATGGAAGTAGAGTCGAAGCAGTTTTACGTAGCAAGAGAGTTTGCGGATGTGTTTGGACCAGTTTCGGGCTTGTCGTCGAAAAGAGCAATCAAGTTTCGGATAGATCTCATACCGAGAGCTGAACCTATTAGTAGACCACCTAGTAGGATGTTACCAACCATGATGAAGGAATTAAAGGTGCAGCTAGTGGAATTGGAAGGAAAGAATTTCATCCGGAAAATCAGTTCGCCTTGGGGAACGACCGTGGTATTCATGAAGAAGCAAGATGGGTCGTTAAGGATGTGTATCGATTATCGTATGTTGAACAAGAGGACGATCAAGAATAGGTATCCTTTGTAGAGGATCGACGGCTTATTCGATCAGTCAAGTGGAGCACGAGTGTTTTTCGAGCTGAATTTGGCGACATGTTTCCATCAGCTAAGAGTGGCAGATGACAGTATTCCTTTGACGGCGTTTAGGACCAGATATGGGTCTTACGGGCAGTTGGTTATGTCATTCCGGCTTACTAATGCACCGTCTTTCTTCATGGATTTGATGAACCAGATTTTCTGAGAGTAGTTGGATAGGTTCATGTTGGTTTTTATTGATGACATTTTGGTATATTCTAAGAATGAGAAGGATCATGCGGATCATCTTAGAATAGTGTTGGAGACGCTAGGGAAACATCAACTGAAGGCGAAGTTCTCCAAGTGTCATTTCTGTAAGAAGGAAGTGAAGTTCCTTGGTCATGTAATTTCCAAGGAAAGGTTAGCATTTGATCTAGATAAGACCGAAGTTGTTAATAATTGGAAAAGAGCAGAAATGGTAAGCGAGATTAGATGTTTCCTTGGTCTTGCAGGATGCTTTCAAAGATTCATTAAGGATTTCTCGCGGATACCAGCATCCTTGATTATGCTAACCAAGAAGGGCGTGAAGTTTGTCTGGTCTGACAAATGTGAGGAGGCATTCCTTAAGTTGAAACATTTGTTAACCAATGCGTCTATGTTAGTAGTTCCAAATGGAAATCAAGGGTTGGTAGTTTACACCGATGCACGTGGTACCGGGTTAGGTGCTGTGCTAATGCAGAATGGAAAGGTTATTACCTATGCTTCTAGACTGCTTAGACTGCATGAAGTGAGATACCCGACTCATGATTTGAATTTGGCAGTGGTAATCTTCGCATTGAAGGTGTAGTGGCATTATCTTTTGGGATAAAGGTTTGAGCTATTTACGAATCATAAGTCTCTATGATATTTATTCTCTCAGAAGGAGCTGAACATGAGACAGCAGAGATGGCTAGAGTTTGTTGCAGCATATGATTTTAGCATCGAGTATACACTAAGAAAAGGAAATAAGGTGGCGGATGAGCTTAGCAGGAAACATCAAAATATGGTGTTAGCTATATTAGCAGAGTGGAAAGACTTAGAAGCACTAGCTGCTTGCAGTGTGCAGTTGAGATCGACTGTTGGATGCAGTCGGAATATCGTCATGATGTCTTGTTTGGAAGTTCGACCAGTTCTAATCGAACGAATTGTTCCTAGGCAGAAAGAGAATCCGGTCTTAGCCGAGAGGATTAGAAGGTTAGAAATTAGAACCGAGATTGATGACTTAAAGGATTTTATTCTTGACCGCAGGGGTATGTTGAGAAAGAAGGAATGATTATGTGTTCCGCTTGTTGGAAACCTTAGGAAGGAAGTTCTTAGGAAATGCCATCGATCGAAGTTTACGATTCATCCTGGGGGAACCAAGATGTATTAGGATATGAAGAGAAATTTCTTCTGGAAAGGAATGAAGAGAGATGTTGGCTTATGGGTAAAACGGTGTTTGAACTGTAAGCAAGTAAAAGCTGAACATTAGACGCCAAGTGGTTTGCTTCGGCCTTTGGATGTTCTAGTTTGGAAGTAGGACTCGATATCCATGGATTTTATTATGGATTGCCAAGGTCAAACCGTGGTAATGAAAGTATATGGGTCAAAGTGGATAGATTAACCAAGAATTCCCGTTTCATTCCGGTAAGGTCAACCAGGACAACACCTGTTTTGACAAAGTTGTTCATGAAGAACATCGTTAGACTGCTTGGAATTCCTAGTAGTATTATCAATGATAGAGATGCTTTGTTTACTATCAAGTTATGGAAGAGCCTGTAGAGTGTGTTAGGCACTAAGCTCAAGATGAGTGCCGCATATCATCCTTAAACGGATTGGTAGACAGAGAGAGTCAACAAGGTAATGGAAGAACCGTTGAGGGCTTATGTGCTGGATTTTAGTGGTTCTTGGGAAGATTACTTGCACTTAGTGGAGTTTTGCTATAATAATTATTATCAGATTACTATAGGAATGACGCCTTTTGAATCTTTGTATGGAAGGCCATGCAAATCGTCGGTATATTGGTTAAAGATTGAAGACAGGTTGGTCCTTCGTCCAGATTAGGTGAGAGAGGCGTCGGAAAAGATCAAGTTGATACAGGAAAGGATGAAGGAAGCTTAATCTAGGCAGAAGAGTTACGCAGACAAAAGGCATAAGGACCTAGAGTTCTCTGTTAGAGATAGAGTTTTCATTAAGGTATCGCCAACGAAAGGCGTGCTTCGGTTTAGGAAGACCGGTAAGCTTGCACCAAGATATGTTGGACCATTTCCTATACCAGAGAGGATTAGGAGACTCGCATACCGAGTAGATTTGTCGAGCGGTTTGGTCGGGATCCACAGTGTGTTTCATGTTTCACATCTTAGGAAGTGTGTTCTTGATCCAGAAGCTACTATCGCTCTGACGGCACTGGAAGACTTTGTGGTGGAACCGGATATGACTTTTGTGAGGCAACTAGTTTTTGTTTTGGAAAGAGATGAGAAGAGTCAAGGAACAAGACAGATAGGTTGGTGAAAGTTTAGTGGAGTGACAACGTGAAGGATTGTATTTGGGAGACAGAAAAAAGGATTATGGCTACTTTTTCTAGGCTATTTTAGATGGTAAGTTCTATATAGGGTTTATATAGAATTTAGCTGGTAGGTTATACTAGCTTTGTTTGCATGGGCTATATGCTTGTTGTGTCCTTACCAAAATTTCAGGGATGAAATTCTTTAAGGGAGGAGTCTGTAATGCCTTTGAATATTAATTGACATTATTCGGGATATTTATTTGGATAAATTAAATAGAATAATGTGAATATTTAGGGAGATGAGATTAATAAATCCAATGGTCGTGTCTTAATGAATGAACTAAATTAGGACTTAACTAAATTAAAAAGGAGGAATTTCCTAAGGGGTAAAATTGGAAATAGAGCTACATTTTTTAGTTTAAATCTCTTCCTCCACCTTAATAAACTTTTACTTTCTCATTCGTAACTCCTCTTCTATATTTCGACTGGCCATTAAAAGCTCCACGGAGAGCAATACATTGAAGAAAAAGCTAGGAATTAAAGCTAGGAAATTATCTCATTCTTCAATTAACTAATCAAGGTAAATAATCATGTTTATCATCTCGTTTTCAGTGTTTGCATCGGTTATGGGTTATACCGGATTCATGTTTGTGATTTTGGTTAGGATATAATCGTTTAAACCTTTGTTTGGATAAGACATAGGTGTTTTAAATACTAACGGGTAATTAATACGTTTTTATTCAGTTTTGGTTAAATTTCGAGTTGTTTTGATCTTCATATGCTTTGAAATTTTAATATGTTAAAGTATATGATTTATCAGATTTTTGGTGATTTGTAGGGATTTTTCTTAGTGATTTACTAAAGTAATTAAATTATTTAAGCCTAAGGGAAAAACTACAAAATTGCCCGTGAATTAGTCAATCCAGAAGGAAGGCTACAATTCGAAAATTTAATTGGGGAAGAAGAATAGTGTTTTAAGAAAAAGGTTAATTTTTGTATACTTTTTACTATTTGGAAGTATAGGAGAAGCAGTTCTGCTTTCGACTCAAACAAGCCCGCTTTTACTCTTTTGACAAAGTCAAAAGGTACCTTTCATCTAAGACGGATGATAAATAATTACCCTCTGCCTAAGTCGAAAGGTATGCATGGTGTCAAAGGGAAGAGGGGCGAAGGAGTGGGGAGACTACTTCCTTTTCTTTTGAACAGAAACATAATTGCTTTCAAATAAGTTGAAGGGGGATTCTCCGACTCTATCATTTTATAAAAGATTAATTTTTTTATATATTCAAGAAGGAGTTAGAAGGGGATAAGATTAAACCTTCAAGATAATAGTTTTAAAATGTTTTCTAAAAAGGAGTTTAAATCCTTTCGACTAATTTGAAGGGGTGCCTTCGACAAAGCCAAAGGGAAAGAAGGGGAAGAAGGGTTACTTTTGAACCTCCCATTTTTTTAAAGTAAAAAATTTAATACCTTTCGACAAAGTCGAAAGGTAAATTCCGACAAGGTTAAAAGTATACTTTCGAAGGGTTGGTCCCAACACCAACAATTTATTGTTTTTGAATGGTTTTGAAAGGTCTGATTTTGAAAGGTTTTGATTTCGAAGGTTTTGATTTCGAAAGGTTTTGATTTTGAAATGTTTTGAGTTTCATTGCTTTCAAAAGGTTTATAAATGGTTTTATAAAGGGAGGGATACCCCAGGCTTTTGACAAAGCCGAAAGGTAGACCCTCTCGACTAGGTCGAAAAGAAGCCTTCCGACAGGTCGAAAGGTGAGAACTTTCGACAAAGTTGAAAGGTGTGTTTTTATGGTCTTTCAAAAGGAAGGCTTTCGAAGGGGCTAACTTTGGATGTTTATTTGCTTTCGAATGGGACTTCATTCAAAGGGGTTAAAGGGCTGTTTTTAGCCATTTTTCCTTAAGTAAATTTTTGCTAACTTAAAGGGGTTACTTCGAAGGGTTATAACATAAAATACTTATTTTCATTGAATATGTAAGGGGGATCATTATATAAATTCGATGTTAACCTTGGGGATACCGAGGTGGGTTTTATGTTTTCGGTACATATGGGGATACAAACAGAAATATACTTTCGAAAATATACATTGGGGCTATCAGTGTGTTATTATTTAATTTAACCTAAATGGGGTTACCAATGGGAATAGGTTAAACATGTGGTATACCTAGGGAAAATAAGTAATCATGGCGATTATGAAATTTTGTAAATAATCATGGGTATCATGATGTTTTAATTAGCCAAGTGATGGGTTCTTGGTTAATCTAGGAAAACCATGGAATGTGCGGTGAATAGCCCACATCAAATTTCTAAAGAAAAGAATGTTTTGACAGAGGTGGTTAGCCTCGGGATTTGGCACCCAAGAGATCATAATCATCCTAGGAAAATTGTGTAGTGTGCGGTGGATACCCCACATTATCTTTTATAAAACAATGTATAATGGATAATTTGCATTTATTTTAAATGGATTTAGGATGGATAGCCTTATTAAATTACGACAGTTAGTCATTTTAAATTTTTTAGAGGTGAACTCTAATAAATTGATTTTAGATAGGAAATCTAATAAATTACTTTTAGATGGGATATCCAATAAATGGGTGGATGGGATATCCAATACATATGATTTACAGCTTTATTTCATATTATGTTAAGCCTAATCATTTTCGGTGCAGGGGAATAATAAATGATTAACATGTTTTGTTTTGGATACTAGTAAGGGGAAAACCCATTCCGCTAGGCGGCGTGGTCTCACTAGATATCTATTTATGATAAGAGATGATAGAGGATTATTCATACCAGACTTATTGTCTAACTCGAAGTTTGTGTTTCTGGACAAACTCTCGGGTACTTAAAAATTAATTTGAGTAGTCTGAGAGTGGGAGACTTTCAGGTTTTTGGATGAATAAGCTTCCGGAGACGTGCAGGGGGCAGTGGTAGATTTATAGGAGCTATTTTATGTATTTCGCTGTGATGTACTAAGAACTGTAAAGTTCATATTATTAGTTTTCCGACCATCATAAGATGACATCTTATATGCCGCTCTTATTGTATTTTGTACTTGTATGTGTCATCTGAACGTGGTTAACATATGGGATTATGTAATTAAATCTAGATACTATTAGTAAGAAATGAGAAATTCTATTTTGTCGAAGTTTAAATTTTTTCATATTATTGTATTCATGTGTATCAATATTAACTATGCCGCATTTAGTCGCCAAGAAATAACAACCACTAATGACTACAGCTTCAGTAATGGTTAGTTTTGAGCCTCAAAAGGTGGGATGTTACAATTATGCTCATGAATATCGAATTGGAAAAGGAAAGAAGGCTGTAGACAAGAAAGAGTTAAAATGCTTTAACTACGACCATATTGGGCATTATAAGAGTCAGTTTCCAAAATTGGATAGAGCGGACAAGGGAAAAGTCTTTGCTTTAGGATCATCGTCTGCTAGGCCAACTGCTGCTGAGAAAGGAAAGACAGTGATGGAATGTACGATTTTGATCCAAAGTATACCGGTTAGGGTACTATTTGATACCCGTGCATCGCATTCATTTATATTTTAGCGTTTGGTTAATAGGTTATGTTTAGAACCCTCATACCGTATTACTTCCTTAATGTGATAACCCGGATTTTTGGGCATCAGGTAATTGGATAATTATCTGATTTTAACTATTAAAAACACTGATTTATAAGTTGAAAAAATAAGTCTGATAATAAATATTTATACCTGGATAAATATTTATTTGATAATCTCCTAATATAATTATTTAGAATGGGCAAACTTATTATTTTCAAGCAGATTAAATATGTGTTTGTTCAAATATATGAGTTGATTTTAAATTAAATTAGATTTTGAATTGGAAATTCAAAGAATAAATATCTTAAAATAAATTGGATATAAAATATATATGTATATGATTTTATTAGTATATAATTTTTTTACATTATTTTCTTTAAAATATCAGATTTATATAAATTAACAAAAGTAATTACTAAATAGAAAATTTAATATAAAAAGTTCTATGAAAAGCATTTAAAAATATAAACAAAGTACATATAAAACTAAATTGGAATAATTATAAAATATATATAAACATATAGAAACAATTTAGTTCATGCAAATTACATGTAAACCTATTGTTACATGCATTAAACAAGTGTATACAATTTAACAAGTGTCATTATCTTCTTTCCGTTTTTTTAAGTAATAAATAAAAGGGAAAATAGGCTATATAATCATCTCTACTTCTTTTTCATTTTTTTCTTTGATTTGTTCGTTTTTTTTTCAAACCAAACTTGAGATAATAAAACCAAAAAATTGGAAACAGCAATCAACTTTTTCAACTATTACAAACCTGTAGCAAAATCACCTTAAGATTTAAGCAAGATCTGATCATCTCAAAACCGATTCAAGTCCAGAAAAAAACTTCAAACCTGATTGCAAGCAAATTAAACTATCCTCTCAAACATCAACTAAATCAAATAAGTAAGCAACAGATCTAATCAAACATCAGTTTCAATGATCAACATTCAAGTTCCAGTTCAAAAGCAAAGCTCTGTTTTCTGTTCTAATCGTGTAAAGGTAAGTAAACATTTCCAGTATTACTTATCTGCATATTCTACTATAAATTTGTAAGCATCATTAATCTATGATGAATGCTTTTGAATTAGAAGGTTAATATGTGCGTGCATGATCTGTTAGACAAAGATAACTTCACCTGTAACACAAACAAGCCTCTGCCTCCCTATTACAGGATTTTGTTGAGTACAAAGACCATCAATCTTGAAGAAAAAAAATCATAACTTAATTATCTAAGCTGTTTAAAATTTATAATCTCAACAAAATTATTAGTTCTTAAGAAAATAACATATTGAAATTTTGTTTTGTTATTTCATGAAGCATGGGTGAGGTAAAAATCATTTTTATAGTAAATAGCTCAAGATTGGCAAAAGTTGAGTATCATAGTTGCATGATTTAATTACATAACCATGATCATTGTTGAAAATCGTGAATTTTGAGCCTTGTCCGGTGAATTTTAGTGTTGAGATGGGGGAGGGAAGTCAGGTTGAACGGAATATGGGGTTTGGCCAAACTCCGACGACCTAGCAAATTTCAGGGTAGAATAGTTGGTATGGGGGCGGCTCAGGTAGCAGTGCAATCGTGAAAATTATAGAAAAAATTCTTAGTCGCGGGGATCGGTTAGGAGAGCTCGATTTAGGGTATTATGTGGGGTCGGGTTTGGGTTTATTTGCTAGTAAACGGCAACGGTTTGACGTATAGGGTGGGGTGCGGTCCTGGTGGAGAGGAAGAGGTAAGGTTGGCTCATACTTCGGTGAAGTATGGTGATGATCGACATTGGGGTTTGGCGATGGGAGATGTAGCGTGTATTCGGTCATGCCAGTTTTTGGGTAGAGGAGATCAAAATCTGCAACGAGGAAAGTGGACACGTTTTCTAGTGGATGGCTAAGCATTGGGATCGGATGTGACTCACGATGGTGGTAGGCGAAACGTCACGGTTGTTGTAGGGTGTGTGTACGCGTAGTTCTCGTGCACGATCAAGTTTTGAGCTACAAAAGGGAAGAACTGGGAGAAGGAATTGTAGGAAAAGGGAGAAGTATAAGAGAATGGATCGAAGGGAAAGAGTTTGGGCCAGAAGATAAGAAAGAGAAGAAATAGAGGAATAAGAAAAGGATTTGGGCCGAAGGAAATGGGCTGAAGAGTTGGGTCGGTGAAGTATATTGTGGTAGTGTAAAATATTTTAAGTAAAGGAATTTTGAACAAGATTATAAACAAAAGAAATGTATCAGTTTCTAAGTAAAATATTAAACAAGTTTCAAAAATATAGATTATAAATGCAATTGTTTTTTTGAAATTAAAAATTGTTTTGTTTTAGGTAAATGAATATTAGGTTGATTAATTAATTAAAACTCTAAGTTTGTTTCAAAATAAAGGGATGTGATTAGGTAATTGATTAAAAGGAAATGTATTGAAATAAATTAGTAAAAAGGTTTTAAGAGATTTTGTATAAAGATTTTAAGTTAAATGAGATGTAAATGATAAGTAAAGTGATTAATAAAGATAAATGGTTCATCTTAAAGTTAGTTAAGGTCATTGGTGATTAAAGATTAATTGATTTAATGAATAAAAGAGAAATCAATTAATTATTGATTAAGGATTAATTAATTAAGAATTGAGGGTTATTAATTTATTAATTAGAGATTAATTAATTGGTAATTAGAGATTAATTAATATAAGTAATTAGAGATTAATTACTTAAATGACAATTACTTAATTAATGGACTTAAATTGTTAAGGGTTAAATAATTTAGTTAATTGTTAAAGGTTAATTAATTAAGGATAATTAACCAATGAGATAATTACTTAATGAAAGTAATTATGGATGATTAATGTGTAATTAAAGGACGATTAATTAATGGTTTGTTATTAATTAATGTTAGGTAAGCAGGATTTAAAGGTGATTGAAGTAATTAATTTAATTTATTTATATTAATTATAAAAGGTGTGACTAATTAATCTTGCTTATGGATGATTGAATGATATTTAATACCTTGGATTATTTGTTATACCTGATATGTGATTGTGATGCTATGTTTGGGTTGAACTATGATAATATGGATTATCTAACTGTAATAAAATTACTATGCCAATTTGTTACTCTGAATATGAATTGAATTGTTTCACATAAACATTTGGCTTAAAGAATAACAGTGGATTCGAAGAGACCAGGGTCGGGTATCAGTAAATACCCGAAACCACTTCGATTTGGAATCTACAATAATTCTTTATGGATTTTACTTTGGAATAAATAGGTTGGAATGGAATAAATGATGTAAACTTGGTCATTTAATCTGAGTAATAATGCTTAGATATGATTGAAAGATGTGTATTTGACCATGGCAAGTTAAGAACTCGTTGTGAGGTACGAGTTACCCTGGGTTTTAAATAAGTTTTATGCATTAGTATTTCATGTTAGATGGGTTTACTCATGCTGGTTTCCAGCCTGACCCGGGTGTTACTTTAATGTAATGCTCGGGTCAGACCGAGTATTACAGCTTTTCAGGTAACGTATGGAGTTTACCGCTATGTATTAAAGTTGTATTGTTAGTAGTCTGGGACAGGTTGATATAACTATCTAGTCTATTTGTTAAATGGTTTTAACTCTGATGAAATGTATGTAATCTAACAATTACAACTTTCTTTTTAAAAGCAATTATTTGTTATTATATTTAATCCGCTGCGAATGTGAGATGCTATTATTTTCTGTTCTTCTTCTTCCTTCTTTCTTATTTTCTTTAAGAATCTGAAATTTCCAACGTTCGATTTTTCGGCACTTCTACAGTGAATGTATTAGTATCCAATTCTCGAGGTCGAAATTTTGGGTCGTTACACTTAATGGTTGCGAATCCGACAGGAGGGATGCAACTTTGGGAATGAGATGTGACCAGTTAGAGCTTGATTTGTTAGGTTATAAGATTGCATGCAGTTTGTATGTTTCTGATTTCAAAGACTTCGAAATCATTTTGGGTACGGATTAGTTAGATAAATATGATGCTAGGATATTTTGCCAAGATAGGGAAATATCGCTACAACACCCTAATAGTCATAACCGAATTATATTCTCGGTGGATAATTCAGTTTGGAGTGCTTGTGCTTTGTTGAGTGTTATTGAACTAGAAAAAGAGTTGAATCGGGTTTTGATAGCAAGAGAGATTATAGATGTTTTTGAGCCAGTCATAGGACTACCACAAAAACGATTAAGTTTCGAATAAATCTTGTGCTAGGATCGAAACCTGTGAGTAGACCACCTAGTAGGATGACACTGACCGAGATGAAGGAATTAAGGTGCAGCTAGTGGATTTGGAAGTTAAAAATTTCATTAGACCAGGCAGCTCGCATTGAGGAGCGATCACGGTGTTCGTGAAGAAACCGGATGGGTTGTTAAGGATGTGTATCGACTATCGTAAGTTGAACGAGAAGACAATCAAGAATAAGTATCCTCTGCCGAGAATCGATGATTTAGTTGATCGGTTGTGTGGAGCTAGAGAGTTTTCCTAATTGGATTTGGCCATAGGTTTCCATTAGCTAAGAGTGGAAAAGGATAGTGTTCCGTTGGCGGCGGTTCAGATTAGGCACGGTTTGTACGAGTGGTTAGTAATGTCATTTGGGTTAACGAATGCACCGGTATTCTTCATGGATTTGATGAACTAAATTTTTCGAGAGCACTTGGATTGGTTTGTATTAGTATTCATAGATGACATTTTAATATACTCTTAGGATGAGAAGAGCATGAAGTTCATCTTAAAATAGTACTTGAGATGCTAAGGCAACATCATCATAAAGCGAGGATTTCCAAGTGTCATTTCTGGAAGAAAGAAGTTAAGTTTCTTGGTCACGTGGTTTTAAAGAAGGGTCTGTCAGTTAATCTAGATAAGATTAAACCTATTAACGATTGGAAGAGACCAGAGATAGTGATTGAGATTAGAAGTTTTCTTGGGATCGCTTGCTATTACCGAAGATTTATTAAGGATTTCTCACGAATAACAGAATTTTTGACTAAGCTAATCAGGAAGGACGTGAAGTTTATTTGGTCTGACCAAATTGAGGATTCCTTAAGTTAAAGCACTTCTTGACCAATGCGCTAGTTTTGGTGGTTTCAGATGGAAACCAAGGATAGTAGTGTATACCGATGCATGTGGAACAGTATCAGGGGCTGTGTTGATGCAGAATGGAAAAATTATTGCTTATGCTTCACGATAGCCTAGATCGCATGAAGTGAGATATTCTACTCATGATTTGGAGTTGGCAGCGGTAGTCTTCGCATTGAAAGTATGGAGACATTATTTCTTCGGGGGGAGATTTGAGTTATACACAGATCATAAGTCCTTAAGATATTTATTCTCTCAAAAGGAGTTGAATATGAGACAGCAGAGATGGCTAAAGTTTTTAGTGGATTATGATTATGGTATAGAGTATACACCTGGAAAAGGAAATAAGGTAGCGAATATTCTTAGCAGAAAACATCAGAATTTGCTGTTATCTATGTTAACGAAATGGAAGGATCTACAGATTTTGACTACTTATAGTGTGCAATTGAGATCAACTGCTAGTTTTAGTCAGTGTACTGTTATAGTATCTTGCTTGGAAGTTTGACCAGTACTGATCAAAGGATTGCTTGTAAGCAAAAAAAGTCCCATTATTAGTTGAGAAGATTAGAAGGCTTGAGCTTGGGTCGTAGATTAATGATCTAAATGATTCTAATCTTGACCAGAGGGGATAGTTGAGAAAGAAGGGACAATTGTGTGTTCCGAATGTTGAGGACTTAAGGAAAAAAATTCTTAGGGAATGTCATCGATCCAAATTAACGATTCGTCTTGGGGGAACCAAGATGCATCAAGATATGAAGAGGAGTTTTTACTAGGAAGGTATGAAGGTGGATGTTGGCTTGTGGGTAAGGAAGTGTGTGAACTGTCAAAAAGTAAAGGCCGAGCATCAGAAGCCGAGTTGTAACGAACGCGATTTTTCGTTGACGAAAACCGACATCAATACGTCCACTGTATCAACTGCCGAGCAATCGAAAGCCGAAAAACCATACCGTTAGGGTTTTAGAAAAAGAAAAAAAATAGAAGAAGATAGAACAGAACAGGAACAACATCAGAATCTCACAATTCGCAGTGGAACAACATATAATAAATAAATGAATAATCTTTAAACAAAGAACTATAACAGTTATTACATCACATTACATTTCATTACATCATCAGAGTGTACAACAACAAATGACATCAACAGCGGAAAAGAAATACTATATACTAGTAATACGCCATGCCATCCAGCTTGCCTCCAGCAACTCCTGAATATCCTGATAAACCTTAACTCTTGACTGCCCGTGTGGAAATTGGTGGGCACCCAGAGTTTAGGAAGGAAAACAATAAACTCCGAGTCAGTCATGTGACTGGTGTGCGAACTCAAAACAGTTTACTTATCTTTAAAATCAAGATAGAGGAATATTTTTAAAGTCAACTCGCAATGCTTTTAAAAATGAGACTACCATAAGGCCTCCCGCACACACACACAATGCAAACGCAGAATCGGAGGAGATTTCTCCTTATGATAGTCAAAGATGATTGATAAGCATTAAAAAGAACATTTGATATTATTACTAGTGCATAGTGTAGAGAAAATCATTTCGAAAATAAAGACATAAATTTTAGCCAGCATAGACATTTCGAACTATGCCTACTATAGCTACCACCCAAACAGTGGGGCGCCACCATAAGTGAATGATAGGTTCTACAACTAAAACCGTACAAGATCGTATTGTTTCTTTGGATTTCCAACAAATGGTCAGGTCAAGGAACTTCCCATTGCCACATTAGAACGCCTCTGGAAGGACGTTCCCGAGAACCAAACCGGATCTCTGCTGCCAACACAAGGCCGGGTTACCCCTAACTGGGTAACTACTGGCATGAATATGTCATCCCCCGATTGTAACCGATCTATCCAAGGATCCTCGATTTCCAACAACCACAAAATATGCAGCAACAACATAGGTTAAATATCTGGGCTCCATACCATGATACCACCTCTATCCAGAAGGAATGACATACACTAAAGGGGCGCTACCCCCTAATAACCTTGCCGCATCCTTCCTGTTTTGACCATTTCCGGGGTGTGAGGTCCGACGAAGTCTCGTCCACAAAGCCACACTTTATACAAAAGCCGTGCTTTAGGTCAACAAATGATCATAGAAATGATCACCAAGATAAATGATCAAATAAATGATCCTATCACAAATGATCAACACAATGATCATTTCACAGCAACACTCAGCATGCCACACTACCAAATTGGGAGTATATCACTAATAACCTTCAACTATATAACCTCTGAGCTCGTACGTCTTAGAGAAGGGTGTTAAGATAAGAGAATAAATTCTCCGCCACCAACAGAAATATATTTGAAAGAAATCAGCTTTATATCTCAATTTGTAATGTCAGACATACAATCATACAAGTCTGTTCTGGGATCGAACAGAACCGAGGGCACTTACAAAGAAGTCCTTGCAATCCGGATATTCACTAATCATGACCGGACTTCCCGTCACTAAGGGTGATAAAACCTCTATATCGGAGATCAGCCGATATAGAGTAACTCGACGGTAATCCTTCCTTTTTCACAAACATCCGGTCTTCAACACCGGTCATCGAATGCAAATCCATTTCGACGTATCACATATTCAAAATGGGTTATACGACCCCAAGGTCCTTTCCCGGCTAACTCGAATAGTGAGCGCTTATTCAAAAATAAGTGTGGCATTCAAATTCAAGCAGTTCACAACAAATACCTATTTAAAGGTAAATATTGATAGTCGGATCATTCAACTATCAATAGGCGTGCTCAACATCACCAAATTCCAAATAATTTCCTAAATAATTTACTTTCCAAAATATCTTTACTAGATATATAATTTTCCACACTTCAACCATTTGAAAACAAATTTTCAAATCACTTTTCCTTACGCGGAATTTCTTTCATTTCAACATGGTTCATTTAAACCAATTAAATAAATGCTTACCGATTTATTTTATATTTACGTTCCAAATCCGTAAATCAATTCCCGCACTTCAAAAATAAATCAACGTTTATTTTTAAACAATTTCCCCTTTCTTTTATAAATTTCTTAGTGAATTTATAATCCCAAAATATTTATGATATACGATTTTCAATCGATTTCAAATATTCACTTTCAATTTATCTTTACAAGGATAAATTCTAAAACGTTCATTTCACATTGGAAAAATATTTCCATACTTATTTATTCATAAGTAGTTCACAAATCCATTCAATTTCAACACTTGGAAAATATTCAATATACTTAAATCGAAAATTAAGTATATATTTCATTCTTTAAGAAATCATTTTCTTAACACATTTATTTGGGCTAAAACGAATGTTACGTAAAACATCGTTACGACGACCCAAAATCACTAGTATAGGGATTCAAAGTTTAAATAGATATATAAATCCCAATACTATACAAACCATTTCCTTTCGGAAACCATTTACTATAACAACAGTGTTATAGTCCACCATTTCCTTCTATTTCTCGAAAATGTCTATTTCAACAATAAATGTTGAAATCTATGTATTCGATGCTTAATGCATTTTAAAACGTCTTTAAAATCATTAACTTCATTTCATAATGTTCCTTCCCCAAAAACATATTCATTTCATTTAATAATATATTCACTGTCCAAAAACGTGAATATAATTCCTTTCATATATTCCTATATCCAACTTATCAAATTCAATTGATTTCGGATTTATAAACAACGTTTATAAACTCCATTTATATTTTTATAAACTTATATTTATAAAAATCCTTTTTATATCTCATTTTAAATGCCAAAATCCGATTTATAAGTTGATTACTTATAAATCTTATATTTTACAAAATCTATCCATTTTATAACTTCACAATTTATAAATCTATAAATTGCGTTCACTTATGAAATCCATTTTTATTTCATTTTTAATACTTATAAAACTTGTTTTAATATTCCAATATTTTTAATTTATAAAATATCAATTTTATAAGTCTTTTATACACATCGTTTTTAATAATTCAAAAATCCCAATTTAAACCAATTTATTCTTTTAATAACTTAAAAATCGTTATTTAAAGCTTATATACTTCAAAATCATACTTAAGCATTATTTTCCAAAAATCATAACTTTTATGAAAATAAAATTTTAACGTTTATTTATTTTAACAATTCAAATTTAATAAAACGTATACTTTTGAAAATCACTTTAAAAATCCCTTTTAAAACCAAAAATCATTATTTTAAAACTTCAGAAATGGATCTGATGATGCAGCAGCACCAAATAGTCAATCACGACATCCAAATATCATATATCGATATGATAATCAACAAATATCAAAATATCTGTAAATAAATCAATACAGTTGAGGAATCCAGTTGGATCCCTCCAACCTGTTTCCCTGCATCCACAAACATTAGCACAATACCAATTCCGCTCCAGTATGGAATTATCGCGGTATATGGGATTTATAAAATATTATCCGCTTAATAGACGGCGCAATAGGGTCTCATCCCCTATACAATGCGGGAAATCAACAACTGCAATATATACATATGCCAATATATATATATTGCTATTATATATAATACCAATTTCACTGTTTATGAAATATTCGCGGTATATGTTTTTAATAAATAACATCCGCTTACTAACGGCGCATAATGTCTATTTTAACAATCAATAGATAACAATCATCATTCAAACATGCATTCAAGAATTTTAAATCTAACTATTTAAAATAAAATCGAAACCGATTCGATTGAGTGAGAAGTTCTCACCTTGATTTCAATTTCGTTTTAGCGATTTATTTCGAATAAAATTAAACGGACGTTTAATTTTACCCGAAATTCTCACTAACTCTAAACGACTCCAATCCAATTCTATCGCGTAGTGCTCGTCCATACGATTCCAACGCAACTAGTTTCGCACGTTTTCGACCTCGTATGAAAAAGTTATGCATTTTACAAGTTTACTCGAATTTTATAACTTAATTTACAACATAATTAAATTTTTATAAACCTAAATCATTTTTGGCCATTGGATCTTGCTTCTCCCACATCAGGCCGTACCCCTCTTCCTTCCTTCATCACGTTTCCTTCTACAGGTCAATACGTGAAAACAAACCCACCAAGGCCGAACTAGGGTTTAGAACCACGGCCTCCACGAGCATCGAAAGTTCATCAAACCACCACCATACGAACCACCTTTCGAAGCTCCACCTTCACCATCAATTGCTTGAAGCTCGGCCTTCAATATTGCCTCGAAATGCGTGCCGAACGTGCGGCCTTTACATGCAATTTGCCGTTGATTCTTGACTTCGATTTCGATCATAACCGTTGAGATTGAAGCTCTCGACGAGGTCTACAACTTTCGTGTTGACAAGATTTTCTGAAAACGTATGGATTGGGAGAGATTGAGGAGAGAAAGGGATGCATTTCTGGCCATTGATCATATATGAGGCGGCGGCTGCAGTTTTGGAAACCCTAGGGTTATATTTTTGTGAAAAAAATGAATATTGGGGGCGTTTATAGAAAATTCGCGCGACACTATTCATCCCAGATTTTCCGAACTCCAAATGAAGCGTGCCGGTTGGCATTTCTAAGGTTTACCCCGCGTTCCGAACGCAATGCAACGTGTTTCGGAGGCTAATTCGGTCATCTGTGCGAGTTATGGCAATAAACGATCAATTTAAATTTAAATCGATTAAACCGATTTCTAAGCGTTTTTGCTTGTACCGGACAAACGCTAAATCCAATCGACTTGAAATTTGAAACCATACAATAATATCACATTACGGATCCGATGAAACTAGTTTCGTCGAAATCCGAGACTTTTTTAAAAATGGCTATTTTAACTCGCCAAATTAATATTAAAACAATTTCGATGCGTTTCGAGCTGCCACGATCAAACGATAACTCCGATTGCTACGAAAATTGAAATCCGATAATAACAAACTATTACGGATCCAATGGAACTAGTTTCATTCAATTCTGAGACTGTTCGAAAATTGGTTATTTTTCAGTCGATAATTAAATATTAAAATATTCAATTTTTACAAATTAACTCTAAATTCAATTTTAAAAGTTCCATAACATTTCTATAACTCCAGTATGATAAAATAAAATTTTATAAATCATTTTCAATCATATTTAACCCTATTTTCAATTATTTCTGTATTTCCACATATTAAATTATCGATTTAATTATCCAATCAAATCCAGTTATTCGAAATAAAATTTATTCGACTTATAAATTTCACTTATTAATATTTAAATTCAATTAAATATTCAAATTTTAATTATCAAAAATTCTGGGTCGTTACATACTTCCCCCTTTAAAAGAATTTCGTCCTCGAAATTATCAAGTAAGAAAAGTTACAGAATCTATTAACTTTCCCAAAATCCATAGTTAAATTTCTTACAATAACTTTACTAAGTTTTCAAATCATACTTAGTTATCCTTTCAAAAACAACTGCTATTGTTTAATTTCAATTCCAAAATCAAAATTATAGTTTTCACAAATTTTCCCAATTTTTCTCAAATTTTTCTAACGCCTTAAATTTTCGGAAAAATTCGCCATAGTCTCCTTTGCGCGGCTCGATCCGAAAAAAAATGACAGCATATATATCACAAATATACATCTCATCAAGTGATGAGGCATCCCGTAGGGAAAAAGTATAAAAGTACGATATTTAATCTGAGATATGTACCTTATATTTTATTAGCGAGCATATACGGCTAATATAGCGCGAAAGCGAGCTCCAAATGCGAAGCAACGCCATCCGCACCTACTAAACACTCAACAACAACATGAGAATCATGCATATATGAAAATAGTATCAATATACAACATATAGCAAATGCAACTAAACAACAAATGCAAACATCAACCAACTATCATCCATAACCAAATCAATATTCACTCATATTCTCATTAATATTCAATGAACTGGTTTTCAATTTAAATCACACTTGATTTATTAACATTGGATTTACTAACATTCATTCATATTCAATTTTAATTAGTTTGCATTCACTAATTAAATCCAATTCACATTCAATTCTATTCAAATTTATTTACTTTCAATTTGAATTCAATTATATAGCTTTCAATTTTGCTAATTCAATTTCATTAACACTTAATGAATTATATACAATCAATCAACAATCAAATAACAACCAATGTTTATTCAATACAACCAAATTTATTCACTTATTAATTTGCTTTGATACCAAAATTTAACTTCATTCAACTTCACTTAAGTTATATTTCATTCCAAACACCTTTTGTTTAATTTAACTTAAGTTTTCACTTATAAATCCAATTCAAATTCCAATCCTATTTAACTTTTTACCAAAGCTAAATTATTAACTCCTATCATAAGTTCAAAACTTATTTCACTTATATTCATCATCTTATAAGTTATACAACTTATATTCAACAATTACTACTTGGATTTTATTGATTTACTTATACTTACTTTAATTTAACTTCATCCTTTAAGTTAAATTTATTCTATCGAAATTCAATTTGTATAAGTTATCAACTCATTTATCATTTCCATAATATTTAAATAGGATTCCAGAGTCTTTTCAACCTTTCAAAACCATTTTTGAAATCAATTCAAATTACCTTCTGAATTTCCAAAACCAAATCCCTTATTTTCCAACAACTTTCCTTTAAAATAATCTGGCAGCAATTCCTCTTTTGGAAACTCGAAAATGAACACCAATGATGTCGCGGTCATCATCGGAATTATTTTCCAGCGCCCGAAAAGAGTTTAGAGCCTTAATTTCTCTTCAAAACAATTTTCCAAAATATCAAGTCATTTCAAAATACTTCTTTGGAATTTCATTTCAGAATATAAATCATATTTACAAATCTTTTACTTATATAATTTCACTTCTTATATACAAGATTATTTCACAATTGTAAATCATTTTAATTATAACTCCATACTTATAATTCAATTGCTTATACAATTCATTCTTTTACAACTGTGGTTTTATTTAACTTATTCAACAATCAACAAATCAACAATCAATTCATATGCACTTTAATAATTCCGAAAAATTATTCCTTTATACAAAAAATATAATCAAGGTAAAATTATTTCATTTACCCAATTTAAAACAATATCGTGTCGAATTGTTCTATTCAAGTGTTTAGAGATCCCTATCAACAACGTTAATTACTCGTGTTGACCAAAATCCATATACCACTCAACAAACCAATCATCACAATATAAAACAATTTATATTCACTAACAAATACGCGCTCGTATCTATTGTTACACTCAACTCATTCTAGAGTACTACTGACTCTATCTCTAATGAGTAATACCCAACAGAGCCATGGTTGTCGCTTAACCATAAGTTCTGATACCAAATGTAGCGAACGCGATTTTTCGTTGACGAAAACCGACATCAATACGTCCACTGTATCAACTGCCGAGCAATCGAAAGCCGAAAAACCGTACCGTTAGGGTTTTAGAAAAAGAAAAAAAATAGAAGAAGATAGAAAAGGATAGAACAAAACAGGAACAACATCAGAATCTCACAATTCGCAGTGGAACAACATATAATAAATAAATGAATAATCTTTAAACAAAGAACTATAACAGTTATTACATCACATTACATTTCATTACATCATCAGAGTGTACAACAACAAATGACATCAACAGCGGAAAAGAAATACTATATACTAATAATACGCCATGCCATCCAGCTTGCCTCCAGCAACTCCTGAATATCCTGATAAACCTTAACTCTTGACTGCCCGTGTGGAAATTGGTGGGCACCCAGAGTTTAGGAAGGAAAACAATAAACTCCGAGTCAGTCATGTGACTGGTGTGCGAACTCAAAACAGTTTACTTATCTTTAAAATCAAGATAGAGGAATATTTTTAAAGTCAATTCGCAATGCTTTTAAAAATGAGACTACCATAAGGCCTCCCGCACACACACACAATGCAAATGCAGAATCGGAGGAGATTTCTCCTTATGATAGTCAAAGATGCTTGATACGCATTAAAATGAACATTTGATATTATTACTAGTGCATAGTGTAGAGAAAATCATTTCGAAAATAAAGATATATATCTTAGCCAGCATAGACATTTCGAACTATGCCTACTATAGCTACCATCCAAACAGTGGGGCGCCACCATAAGTGAATGATAGGTTCTACAACTAAAACCGTACAAGATCGTATTGTTTCTTTGGATTTCCAACAAATGGTCAGGCCAAGGAACTTCCCATTGCCACATGAGAACGCCTCTGGAAGGACGTTCCCGAGAACCAAACCGGATCTCTGCCAACACAAGGCCGGGTTACCCCTAACTGGGTAACTACTGACATGAATATGTCATCCCCCGATTGTAACCGATCTATCCGAGGATCCTCGATTTCCAACAACCACAAAATATGCAACAACAACATAGGTTAAATATCTGAGCTCCATACCATGATACCACCTCTATCCAGAAGGAATGACATACACTAAAGGGGCGCTACCCCCTAATAACCTTGCCGCATCCTTCCTGTTTTGACCATTTCCGGGGTGTGAGGTCCGACGAAGTCTCGTCCACAAAGCCACACTTTATACAAAAGTCGTGCTTTGGGTCAACAAATGATCATAGAAATGATCACCAAGATAAATGATCAAATAAATGATCCTATCACAAATGATCAACACAATGATCATTTCACAGCAACACTCAGCATGCCACACTACCAAATTGGGAGTATATCACTAATAACCTTCAACTATATAACCTCTGAGCTCGTACGTCTCAGAGAAGGGTGTTAAGCTAAGAGAATAAATTCTCCGCCACAAACAGAAATATATTTGAAAGAAATCAGCTTTATATCTCAATTTGTAATGTCAGACATACAATCATACAAGTCTGTTCCGGGATCGAACAGAACTGAAGGCACTTACAAAGAAGTCCTTGCAATCCGGATATTCACTAATCATGACCGGACTTCCCGTCACTAAGGGTGATAAAACCTCTATATCGGAGATCAGCCGATGTAGAGTAACTCGACGGTAATCCTTCCGTTTTCACAAACATCCGGTCTTCAACACCGGTCATCGAATGCAAATCCATTTCGAGGTATCACATATTCGGAATGGGTTATACGACCCCAAGGTCCTTTCCCGGCTAACCCGAATAGTGAGCGCTTATTCAAAAATAAGTGTGGCATTCAAATTCATGCAGTTCACAACAAACACCTATTTAAAGGTAAATATTGACAGTCGGATCATTTAACTATCAATAGGCGTGCTCAACATCACCAAATTCCAAATAATTTCCCAAATTATTTACTTTCCAAAATATCTTTACTAGATATATAATTTTCCACAATTCAACCATTTGAAAACAAATTTTCAAATCACTTTTCCTTATGCGGAATTTCTTTCATTTAAACATGGTTCATTTAAACCAATTAAATAAATCCTTACCGATTTATTTTATATTTACGTTCCAAATCCGTAAATCAATTCCCGCACTTCAAAAATAAATCAACGTTTATTTTTAAACAATTTCCCCTTTCTTTTATAAATTTCTTAGTGAATTTATAATCCTAAAATATTTATGATATACGATTTTCAATCGATTTCAAATATTCACTTTCAATTTATCTTTACAAGGATAAATTCTAAAACGTTCATTTCACATTGGAAAAATATTTCCATACTTATTTATTCATAAGTAGTTCACAAATCCATTCAATTTCAACACTTGGAAAATATTCAATATACTTAAATCGAAAATTAAGTATATATTTCATTCTTTAAGAAATCATTTTCTTAACACATTTATTTGGGCTAAAACGAATGTTACGTAAAACATCGTTACGACGACCCAAAATCACTAGTATAGGGATTCAAAGTTTAAATAGATATATAAATCCCAATACTATACAAACCATTTCCTTTCGGAAACCATTTACTATAACAACAGTGTTATAGTCCACCATTTCCTTCTATTTCTCGAAAATGTCTATTTCAACAATAAATGTTGAAATCTATGTGTTTGATACTTAATGCATTTTAAAACGTCTTTAAAGTCATTAACTTCATTTCATAATGTTCCTTCCCCAAAAACATATTCATTTCATTTAATAATATATTCGCTGTCCAAAAACGTGAATATAATTCCTTTCATATATTCCTATATCCAACTTATCAAATTCAATTGATTTCGAATTTATAAACAACGTTTATAAACTCCATTTATATTTTTATAAACTTCTATTTATAAAAATCCTTTTTATATCTCATTTTAAATGCCAAAATCCGATTTATAAGTTGATTACTTATAAATCTTATATTTTATAAAATCTATCCATTTTATAACTTCACAATTTATAAATCCATAAATTGCGTTCACTTATGAAATCCATTTTTATTTCATTTTTAATACTTATAAAACTTGTTTTAATATTCCAATATTTTTAATTTATAAAATATCAATTTTATAAGTCTTTTATACACATCGTTTTTAATAATTCAAAAATCCCAATTTAAACCAATTTATTCTTTTAATAACTTAAAAATCGTTATTTAAAGCTTATATACTTCAAAATCATACTTAAGCATTATTTTCCAAAAATCATAACTTTTATGAAAATAAAATTTTAACGTTTATTTATTTTAACAATTCAAATTTAATAAAACGTATACTTTTGAAAATCACTTTAAAAATCCCTTTTAAAACCAAAAATCATTATTTTAAAACTTCAGAAATGGATCTGATGATGCAGCAGCACCAGATAGTCAATCACGACATCCAAATATCATATATCGATATGATAATCAACAAATATCAAAATATCTGTAAAGAAATCAATACAGTTGAGGAATCCAGTTGGATCCCTCCAACCTGTTTCCCTGCATCCACAAACATTAGCACAATACCAATTCCGCTCCAGTACGGAATTATCGCGGTATATGGGATTTATAAAATATTATCCGCTTAATAGACGGCGCAATAGGGTCTCATCCCCTATACAATGCGGGAAATCAACAACTGTAATATATACATATGCCAATATATATATATTGCTATTATATATAATACCAATTTCACTGTTTATGAAATATTCGCGGTATACGTTTTTAATAAATAACATCCGCTTACTAACGGCGCATAATGTCTATTTTAACAATCAATAGATAACAATCATCATTCAAACATGCATTCAAGAATTTTAAATCTAACTATTTAAAATAAAATCGAAACCGATTCGATTGAGTGAGAAGTTCTCACCTTGATTTCAATTTCGTTTTAGCGATTTATTTCGAATAAAATTAAACAGACGTTTAATTTTACCCGAAATTCTCACTAACTCCAAACGACTCCAATCTAATTTCATCGCGTAGTGCTCGTCCATACGATTCCAACGCAACTGGTTTCGCGCGTTTTCGACCTCGTATGAAAAAGTTATGCATTTTACAAGTTTACTCGAATTTTATAACTTAATTTACAGCATAATTAAATTTTTATAAACCTAAATCATTTCTGGCCGTTGGATCTTGCTTCTCCCACATCAGGCCGTACCCCTCTTCCTTCCTTCATCACGTTTCCTTCTACAGGTCAATACGTGAAAACAAACCCACCAAGGCCGAACTAGGGTTTAGAACCACGGCCTCCACGAGCATCGAAAGTTCATCAAACCACCACCATACGAACCACCATTCGAAGCTCCACCTTCACCATCAATGGCCTGAAGCTCGACCTTCAATATTGCCTCGAAATGTGTGCCGAACGTGCGGCCTTTACATGCAATTTGCCGTTGATTCTTGACTTCGATTTCGATCATAACCGTTGAGATTGAAGCTCTCGACGAGCTCTACAACTTTCGTGTTGACAAGATTTTCTGAAAACGTATGGATTGGGAGAGATTGAGGAGAGAAAGGGATGCATTTCTGGCCATTGAACAAATATGAGGCGGCGGCTGCAGTTTTGGAAACCCTAGGGTTATATTTTTGTGAAAAAATGAATATTGGTAGCTTTAATAGAAAATTCGCGCGACACTATTCATCCCGGATTTTCCGAACTCCAAACGAAGCGTGGCGGTTGGCATTTCTAAGGTTTACCCCGCGTTTCGAACGCAATGGAACGTGTTTCGGAGGCTAATTCGGTCATCTGTGCGAGTTATGGCAATAAACGATCAATTTAAATTTAAATCGATTAAACCGATTTCTTGGCGTTTTTGCTTGTACCGGACAAACGGTAAATCCAATCGACTTGAAATTTGAAACCATACAATAATATCACATTACGGATCCGATGAAACTAGTTTCATCGAAATCCGAGACTTGTTGAAAATGGCTATTTTAACTCGCCAAATTAATATTAAAACAATTTCGATGCGTTTCGAGCTGCCACGATCAAACGATAACTCCGATTGCTACGAAAATTGAAATCCGATAATAACAAACTATTACGGATCCAATGGAACTGGTTTCGTTCAATTCTGAGACTGTTCGAAAATTGGCTATTTTTCGGTCGATAATTAAATATTAAAATATTCAATTTTTACAAATTAACTCTAAATTCAATTTTAAAAGTTCCATAACATTTCTATAACTCCAGTATGATAAAATAAAATTTTATAAATCATTTTCAATCATATTTAACCTATTTTCAATTATTTCTGTATTTCCACATATTAAATTATCGATTTAATTATCCAATTATTCGAAATAAAATTTATTCGACTTATAAATTTCACTTATTAATATTTAAATTCAATTAAATATTCAAATTTTAATTATCCAAAATTCTGGGTCGTTACACGAGTGGATTGCTTCAACCTTTGGGGATACCAGTTTGAAAATGGGATTCCATATCCATGGATTTTATAGACGGATTGCCAAGGTCGAATCGAGGAATTGAAAGTCTATGGGTCATATTGGACAGGTTGACAAGAGTGCCCATTTTATTCTGGTTAAGTCAACAAAGACGGCACTTGTTTTAGCTAAATTGTTTACGAAAAACATAGTTAGACTGCATGGATTTCCTAGTAATACAGTAAGTGTTAGAGATATATTTTAACTAGCGAGTTCTAGAAGAATCTAAAGGATGTGCTAGGTACCAAGCTCAAGGTGAGTACATCTTATCACCCTCAGATAGATGGGCAGATAGTGAGAGTCAACAAGGTACTCGAGGATTTGTTAAGAGCTTATGTGCTAGAATTTGGTGGATCTTTGGAAGATCGCCTACACTTAGTTGAGTTTTCCTATAATAACAATTATTAGACTTGTATAGGAATAACACCTTTCGAAGCTTTGTATGGAAGGCCATGCAAATCACCAGCATGTTGGTTGGAAACTGGAGACAGGTAGTCTTTGGACCAGATCTGGTAAGAGAGGCAACATAGAAGAATGAGTTGATCCAAGGAAGGATGAGGGAAGCTCAGTCTAGACAAAAGAGTTATGCAGATAAGAGGCGTAAGGATCTAGAATTTTCAGTTTGAGATAAGGTTTTCATTAATGTGTGGTACGGTTCAGAAAGTCAAGAAAACTGGCTTCGGGATATGTTGGTCCGTTCCCAGTTATAGAAAGGGTCAAAAAGCTCGCACACAGAGTAGAGTTGCCGAGAAGTTTGGTAGGTGTACATAATGTGTTTCATGTGTCTCATCTTCATAAGTATGTGCATGGTCCAGTGACTACTATTCCTTTACTACATTGGAAGATTTATAATAGAACCAAATTTGACTTTTGTTAGACAACAGTTCGGGTTGTAGCAAGAGGTGAGAAGAAGTTAAGAAACAAGGCGGTCAAGTTGGTGAAAGTTCAGTGGAGCGACAACGGGATGGACTGTACTTGGGAGACAGAATACAAGATTGGAGACACTTATCCTGATCTGTTGTAAAGGTATGTTCTATATTTACTTTATATAGATTGCTTTCTAGTCAGGTAGGCTAGTATGGTAGTTAGTAGATGTTACAGATGATTGCTATGTTTAGTATTTAGTCCTTGCTGAATTTCACGGATGAAATTCTTCAAGGATGGGAGCCTGTGATACACCTAAGTTTAAATAGCATTTGTAACGATCCAGATTTTTCGATTTTTAATTTGGAATATTTAAATGGTTTAAATATTGGATTTGGAATTTTAATTTAAATAATAAGTTTTAAAAACCCAAAACTTCAAGCGATTTTGGAATTTTTGAAATCATTGATTTATTCGACGCGTTAAAATAGCGATCCAGGGCACAGTCTCGGAATTCGATGAAACCAGTTCCATTGGATCCGTAATAGTGTATTATTATTCAATTTAAAATTTCATGGCATTTGAATTATCGTTTGGTCGTACGGAATAATTGAATTTAATTTAAATAGTTGATTCAAAAAGCTAACGTTTCCATACGATCGGATTGAGACTCGGGACTTGTTCCATTGAGTTCGAAATAGCGATATAACATTAGGAACGCCAAGCATCACGCCTCGATAGGGGTTCAAATGAAATATCTATATATATTTTTTAATTTTTTTAATTGTCATATCCATTCACATCAGCCATTAAAACCATTTCCCATCAGCAGACCTAGCTTGAATGTCGCTGCCTCTTTCCTTTCAAGACACATATCCTTCCTCTTCAATCTTAAAAGCAGTTCGAACATGACATAAATGAAATCATTTCATCTCGTTTTATAAAAAACGCGTATACCTTATCCTTTTTCCGCCAATCAAAAATAAAAGCCTCGTATTCTCTTTTCCATGTTTAATATGAAATCGAGCACGAGAGAACGAAACTCTCCTTTCTTTAAAAAACAAACAAAAAGAGAGAAGGAGGCAAAGAGCATTCGCGCTCGCGACCTGTAGGGGGAAAAACGGAGAAGGGAGCGGCAGTACGAGATCGCGATAGCAATTTTAAGGAATTTGCGATTAGGTTTGTCTGATCGAAAGGTAGTCGGAACGCGATCGATTATGGCAAGGCAACGACCTAGAAGAGCTCGATCAATCGATGTAGAAACGCTAGGTGGTGGTCGTGATGGTTGGAGGAGGGGAAACGCGAGGCAGGCGATGTCGTCCTGGTCAAGATAAGGATGGAGTTTGCGTGGGTTCTGGAAAGGGGGTTCACGCGGGTTTCAGAGGAGGCGATGGCGAAATTGTATTAGCTGAAGCTAGGTGGTGTGCTCGAATAGGAGACATGCTGCCAGATTCATTTAAAAAATGGGTTTAAGGCTAATAATTTTTTTGTTATATAATTAATTGAAATTTATTTATATTGATGAATTGAAATCATATAAATATTATGATGTTATCATAGGAGGTCGAAATTGAATGAAAGGAGTTGCATTTCGATTGTTATGGCGAAATCTATGCAACGAAATTGGTTTGGAATTTTTCGGAGTCAGCTGGGGGTTTAGATAATTTTAAATCTAGGTGTTTGACAAATTAAAAACCAAGAGGAGTAAATCTCACTTAATTTCGTTGACTAGTAAATTCGTAGTGATTAAAATTTTAATTATTTAATAATTGGCTGAGTTGATAAATTATTATCAGCTGGATTTTATATGTATATATATAGTATATATATTAATAGTTGGATTGATGTTCTGCATATTTTAGCGGATGAGACCCTATGCGCCCCGCATAATAAAGATGACCCTATATACACCGCTCGAAGTGGGTTTGGTATTTTGACATTGTATTAACATCTATGGATGCAGGAAAACAGGTTGGAGGGATTCAACCGGATTCCTCAAATTTATATTGATTGTTTTCATATATAATAATATATGATGTGTTAGAATAATCTATTATAGATTATTGTTGTGATGTGAATTATTGGATGCTATTGTAGCACTGCCTAACTTTTGGTATTTTAGAAACCATAAATATTATTTTTGGAATTTGAAAATATTTAAAAGGAGATTTTTAATATAAAAATATTCATATAGAAATTTGGATTATTGTTAAGAAATTGATTTGGATAAAAACAACAATTGATTTTGGTTTATATTTAAGTATTCGTAAAAATATTTTAGATAGAGATTTTAAATAATTTATATAGAAGATTTTAAAAGATGGATATTTAAACGATATTTATGGAAAATATGGAAAAGAGAGAAATCGATATTTTAATTATATTTGTGAAATGAATGGAATTTATTTAGGAATGGATTTATAAAATGAGATTTTATAAAGGGATTAGTTTTACAAACAAGTGAAACTCAAGGATTTATATCTAACGACGTCTATAAAGAAGGGAAAATGAAAATTAATTGATAAATTGTAATATAATTTCACAGGGTGAATTTTTATAGAGATATGAGAAATAGATTCTAGGGAAAATAGTGAATTCTATTTTTGTAAGGTGAGGATGGTTTGAAAATCGGAATGGGATCGATGCATAGGAAATCAAGAAGATTTATAAATTGAATTGGTTAGTGGGATTTTAAAAATATATTTTATTAAGAGGTTAAGTGTGACGCCCCGCCCTGAGACCCATATTAACAAAGAGAATTGCAAAGTAATTCTGTCTGCTAATGCGGAGAATAGGGCTAGTTAAGGGTGACCATCATAGTCTTGCATTAGATAAGAGCTAAGTATGTCGATATTTATACTCCTCTTTTTTTTCATTTCGTCTCGAGTATTCGACATACTTAATTCCTATTTAATATATTGATACGCTATATTTTGATCAATGACAATGTGCTTCAACAAAAAGGAAGAGATATGTGCAAAGCTAAAGGAAGAACGATGAAGACCGAGGATAGCATGAGTATAATTTAAATATAGGTCTTAGTTTAGATTTATTATTAAAATCTATCCTCAAGAGGCTTGCACAAACACTAGAACACGTTTTATAAACTTCATTTACTAGATAAACATTCATTGTGCAAAAACCAATAGTTTAGTCGAGTGAACCTGTTACACATATACAAACATGCACAGTTGCAGTTGACTGAAACAACCTGCTCAGTCGTCTGAATCTATTCCTGAAAAATTTTTCTTTATATTTCCAGTCAACTGAAATCCCTGCTCAGTCGACTGAATTTAAACCTGCGAATTTTCTCTTAATGGACACCTTCTTCCTCCCAAGAGTTGCAACCATTCTCCAATGGAAATGGAAGCATCTCTTGTCTACATCTCTAGCCAACAAATGCATCTTTTCTACACCTATATATACATGGTTCTAACATCTTCAATTTACCAATTTTTTACGCTTTAATCTCACTACTTTCTTGAACATATTTTATATTCTCTAAAAGTTTTCAAAGCGATCACCAATCTATTTCTTGAATCTCTGCTTTGTTTATAACATTCTTATGATTCATAGCAATTCACATTTCCCAAATCTTCACAAACACATTGCATACTCTCGAGGATAAGATTATTGGAATATTGTACTACATTGGACTCATTAGTGTTAACAAGAACACAACAAGTCGAATAATTGTTTTTAGTAATTGAGTTGAAGTCCTCTTCGGTAGTTGAGGCAAGAAATCCCGTTCGGTTGTACGGGTAAGCTGTAAACCTATTCCTCCAGGTTAAGAGAGGGTTTTAGTTAGTAGAATTCCTAAGTGAAGCTTAGGGACTGGACGTAGGACTAGAAGTCCGAACCAGTATAAAATCCTGGTGTCTACTTTACTTATTGCTTATTGTACTATTCCATATTATACGATCCTATCGCATAGCCTCTTTCATAATACACTACTATGGTGGCTACAGGATCGATTCAGAAACAAAATATAATAACTATCAATTACAAGTCACTGAACAGCAAAACAGAACTGATACATATGAATACATACATCAAATGTAATACAACATGTCACTAGTGGCATACAACCACAATATATACATACATTTTCCATAAAAGAATATATACATCAAAAGTTCCCAACAAAAAGGCTACTACACAAAAACTATTCCATATCCCAAGTCCATGGTGAAGTCCAAAAGATAAAGCAAGCTAAGAGTCCAATTACCTAACCTGCAACTCGGTCTGACCCGAGTAATAAATACACGGGTCAGGCTAGCTAGAACTTGATATTAGTATAAGATAAGAGGAATATAAATGCATAAGGGAAATCATCCTTTAACTATAAAGGATGGGCACAAGTATAGTATAATCTCAATGCATGATATATGTTCACCAAGGGTTTTCGCATGAATAGGTTTAATTCAACATAAGAAAATCATACTTAATGGCATTCAACTAAAATGCAAGGAATCATATGAAAGTCATGAGAGAAACTCATTAAAATTCCAATATGAATCTCATGGAACTCAAGATTAAGTTCAAATATCATAAAAACGAAATTACTATATATAACATCTCATGTAGCACTGGGCTATCGATGTAATAATAATATCTCAAAATAGCGAAGTCATATAAAACTCAAAAAACTCAAAAACCCGGATTGGCCAGATCCCTGATTGCAAAGCTGAAGCAATGCTGCACGTGCTAAACTCTTGTCCAGTGCTATTTATAATTTAGGTACCTAACTCGTGGACTCGAAGGTCATACTCATGGTGACCGATGTCACATAACTCGTGGTGACCCAAGTCACATAACTCATGGTGACAGAAGTCACATAACTCGTGGTGACCGAAGTCACACAACTCAGATGACCCGAAGGTCTATAGCACTGGCATACTCGTGGATGTATCACAAACTCTCGGAAAGGAACCCGAAAAGTGTTAGCGTGTGTCTCATACCATACGTTTGCACTAATCGGTTTACTAACCGCTAGTTAACTCCACATCATAAAACTAAAATCTTAAACATCAAAAATGAAATCTCAGAATGCTCATATGTCTTGCCTCGTATCATTGGCAAGTGCAAATAAATCTTATGATAGTTTCTCATAAACCATAATTCCCGTAAGGGGAAAATCTCATCTCAAGACTTGCCTCATCTCATCGGCGAGTAATACAACATCTATAAGTAGTTCTCGTCGATTATTACTCCTATAATAGGAGATCTCAAACGTCTCAACTAGTCAAATATTGGCTAAAACAAATTCTGAGATCAACAATCATTGTTGCTGTTATTTTTATCCCGAGACAGCAACAATCAAGCACATTTTTAGTCAAAAAACTTCAAAATTTCCAGAACATCAAAACAAGAAACTTTTTGAGCAAATTCTAAGCTTTCCGAAACATCTAAGATTTTTGAATTTGGATAAAAATTGAAAACGTTATGCTTAAAATGGTTTAGAATCCTAAATTCAACACAGCAGTAACTTTGGTCTCGAGATAGCAACAAAAAAAATGTAGTTTTGATCAGTTTAACTTTAGAATTACAAAAATATCAAAACATAAAACTTTTAGAGAAAATTCTTATCTTTCCATAACATCAAAGATTATTTAATTTGGATAAAAATTAAAAAAGTTATGCTTAAAATGGTTCAAAGTCTAAATTCAACACTGCTGTAACTTTAGTCTCAGGATAGCAACAAAAAAATGCAGTTTTGTTCAATTTAACTTCAGAATTTCAAAAACATCAAAACACAAAACTTTTAGATAAAATTCTTAGCTTTCAAGAATATCAAAGATTATTGAATTTGGATAAAAATAGAAAAAGTTATGCTTAATTTAGTTTCAGATTCTACAACAGAGCTAATAATAGTTTTGCTCTCGGGATTGAAATAGAAACACTCAAATTTGAAACAGATAACATCAAAATTCTGAAAAACACAAAACATAAAACTTGTAGTATATGATCTAATCTTTCCAAAACATCTATTTTTTTTTAATTTGATCAAGAAACGAAAGAGTTATGCTTAATTTAGTTTCAGATTTAACAACAGAGCAAATAAAAGTTTTGCTATCGGGATTGCAATAAGAAACACTCAGATTTGAAATAGATAACTTCAAAATTATGAAAAATACAAAACATGAAACTTGTAGTATATGATTTAAACTTTCTAAAACATCTAAATATTTTAAATTTGGTTAAGAAACGAAAAAGTTATAGCAAAATTCGTTTCAGCCACAGTCACAAAACAAATATTACAGCAGTTATCTTTTTTTTCAGCAAATTTACCACTGTAAATCGCCATTAACTATATGAATCCAAAATAGAGCGTGAGGGAACCCTCACTTTAGATATGCAGCAAAGTTTGGGCTGAAAACTTCTCTGGTTTGGATCAATTTGATGATTTTGAGGCTCCTTTGTTAGCTTCAGCAGCTGAAAAAGTTGAAACAAGAACATGCAAGAACAAAAGAGAAAGTTACAAACAATTCAATACAAAATCAAGATTTGATGAATTAATTCCTAGTATTGGATGTGTTTTACCTTGTATATACTCTAGTTTGAAGATTCTCTTCTTTAATTTGCAAAAGATTTGGTGAAATTTGGTTTTAAATTGAGAAAGCCATGAAATTTCTTTTGTTCTTTTACTGTAAGATTTTGTTGAGAGGAAGAAGGAAATGAAAATAAGTACAGTTCATTTTTTTCTCAACCATAAAATTCTAGAGGATGGGCTATGGATCCCATTCAAACACACTTAGGCCAAATAGTATACTTAGTGAAAAAAAACAAAGTTATGTGTATATATTCACCTATTTTACACTATGTATTCATATTCCAACATTTACAAGCCAAGTAAAATACATACATCAATTTGCTTTGAAATAAAATAGTTATTATGACAAAATAAAATTTATTTTAATGATAAAAAGTTATTTCAACAATAAAACACCATTTTTAAGAATATTTCACAATTTACACAATTTTAGTGTAAAAACACTATTTTTTATAGTATAACTTGATCAAAAATTATTCTCTTAATCAAATAAATTGTAATAAATCATTCTAATACTTTCAAAACAACAAAATTATATTTTCGCACAATATTTCATCTTTTATTTTAATAAACGACAAGTTTTCTTCTGATTTTTCCTCTTATATTCAATAAAAGGATAATATTGGCAATAATTACCAATATTATCATATTAACTTAATTAAAATACAATAAATGATTAATTTCACTCCAAAACCTCCAAATAAAGTTTTTAAAACTTTATTTCCATCAGTTTGTATTTATTTCAACAATGAATTTTAAACCCAATATTTAACTCCGAACATATTGTTTATTTAAAATAGACAATTTAAATCAAATTTATTTTCTTCATTTCGTTTTAGTCTCAATATTAAACTATAGGTATTGTTATAATTTAATATTTCAGGTAATCACCAATACCAGGGTTGTTGCATTAAGTTTTGGTTTAAAAAGGGAAATTTTATTTACTAAACTATTTGATTTAAAGTTAGTTAGTATTGAAAAATTTGAAAAGTGGAATTTTCAAATATTTAATATTAATTAAAAATTCTAATTTTTTATTTTCAGCTTTGGAAATTGATTTGTTTATTTAAAATGAGTTGGAATTAAGTTATTGATGTATCATTTAAAGAGTTTGATATTTTAAGTAATTGCTTAAACGTATTTTGAAAAAATTACTATCCTTTAAAAATATTTATTTTCTATATATATAGGGATTTGGGAAGTGATAGGAAATGATTTATAAATTCTCGATATTTATAAATGGAGTTTTGTTTAACGGATATGATTTTTTAAAGAGAAATCTTATAATGAAATTCTGGAAATTTAAGAAAGTTTCTGAACCATTGAAATAGGAAAACTTCGAAATTGGATTAGAATTCAATAAATATGTTAGAAATGGATAGTTGAGACAATAGATGAGTGTAATCAATTTTGGGAATTTCAAAGGAAATTGATTTATAAATTCGAAAAGTTTATGGGATTCGTTGAGTTAAGTAATTTACAAATGATTGTAAATGTTTTTGAGAAATAGAAAATAAATGAAATATTTCCTAAGTTTAGGAATAAAATGACTTTAGAAAATATACTTGTAATTGTTTCCAAAGTATCACGAGATTATTATCATTAAAATATTTTCAAAGTGATGAAATAAATGAAATTGGGAAAAATATATTTCTAAGTATAGAGATGATTTGAAATATATGATGTTGTGAATATAAGTATGTTGGAATTGTTTCCGAATATTGAAATATTGAAAGAGATGAATATATATCTCTGTAAAGTTACTTTGTAATGAATGTTTTGAATGATTTATAAATAAGGCCCAATGACTGCTTATGGATGTCATTTGATAGTTGAGTAACCGACTATCAAATCTGGTCAAATTCGATAATCGTTTCGAAGAGACCAGGATCAGATTTAATTATCAGAGCACCACTTCGATCCGGTTTGAACATTACGAATTAATATCGTGATGATAGTAAAGACGGTGTGTAATGGTCCATTTTTCTATACCCTTTTAATCGACAATAAACCACACATGTTCGACTCAATTTGCACGAATAAGCCGATAATTAAGGGTAGGAAGAAAAAAAAGACAGAACATAACCTCACATGAATGGAATAACATATATTATTTCAATAATAACCTTTACAGTGGAAAATTTTAAAATAAAATATAGAGTATAATCTTGATTCAGGCTGGACAATTATAAACTTCTATCCTTATAAATGCTGAAAACTGCAAAACAAATGCAACGGATGTAGCAGATAATAGTATACGTCCATACAATGATGTAGATCTCCAACTCTCCTCTGGAAAATCCAACCATCTACAACTAAGCCTAAAACTACTCAGATCTGAATCGAGTATTAAAATTACCAGAATCAGGCTTGATAAACTACTCTGAGATACTTGAAATTTTAAATGTACAGATCATGACGATGTTATCAAAACCTTTGAAAAGAAGGGTATCTCGTAAGACCACACCCACACATACACACGGACGGGTTTTTGCCTTATGATAACCAAAACACTTTTATACCAAATATTCTTGATATTATTTTTTAATGACATTTTTTGAAAACATTTTTCAAATAAACTTATCCAAATAAGGTGTCAATACCCGGACTAAGTCTAAGGTAATATATCCGGACTGGGTCGACGTAATATACCGAACTAAATATAAGATACCAGAAAGGGTTGCTGAAATGCTTGCAAGTCATTACAGCTATTTTGGAAATACAAGAAAGGATTTCCAACATGACATGAAATAAGTGGAAAGATCAATCTATATCCACGGCTTATCCAAGACTCAAACGCCATTGTACAACAACATAATGGCTAAAAGGAATACAATCTACGATTAATATCCAAGGACTCGGACATCGCACATCCCCACCATGAAGCCCAGACGTATATGGTACCTAGGGCTCAGAACATCTGATAACCCAAATCACTACTATTCGAAATGCGAGCATACATCTGACCACATAGAATTTCATCATAACCGTGGTGTGAGTCTGCAAGGCTATGCTCAATTTCTTCAAAGCCACGCTTTTCATACAAAACCACGCTTTGATCATAACAGGTTCCACTTTGAATGCTATATTTTCATTCCTATGATCACTATTTAACTCCCACAAGCATACACCCTCTGAGCTCGTATGTCTCAGAGAAGGGTGTTTGAAAGGGAGTGCGGATTAAGGATCTTAAGGCTAATTTAACACTAGAGAGGGGGTGGGGGTGAATAGTGTTTAATGGATTTTAAGACTTATACGGACTAAATTAAAATTATGACCAAACAAATGCTGAACTTAATCACAGAACAATCACAAAATCAAACACAGATGCAGAAAGTAAATAAAAAGCAGTAAAAGAAAAGAACACACCGTATTTTATACTGGTTTGGAGTTACCCTACGTCCAGTCCTGCACCAAGGCAAACACCTCGTGCAGATTTTATTATACCGATGTTGAGATTACAATCCTCAATTTCTAAAGGCCTTGAGGTACCCTCTTGTCTTTGAGTCCGAGGCAAACTCTCTTGATTTACGGTACACAAGATCACCCTATTGATTTCCAGGCACAACCACACCTCATAGAGAGACTCGATAAACTTTCCATTTTAAATTGATCCTATAACTCTGAATAGCACTTTGATCTTCGAGAGAGGAAAGAGAATCAAACAAGAATGAAATTCTAATTTGATTCACTTGAGAATTAGGTAGAATTTCGACACGATCTTAAAAATACGAAAATTTGAGAATATGGATTTGTGGAGAAGAAGGATTGAAGAAAATAAGAAAATAGTTAGTTAAAAAATTCATTTGTGAATGCTATTTATAGACCAGTAACGGTCATAACCATTCGTGAAAAGATTTAAACGAATAGACACTTCTTTTGAAAATTGAAACTTTTGAATTCAACGGCCACCATGTCGACATGGGGTGTCCCATGATGTCGACATCTCTTAGTTAAAAACAGTGTAAAATTTGTTTTGAAAATGGTATTGAAAAGAAAACAAGATGAATTGATTCTGGAGTAAAATAAACTAATTTTCCTATGTTTTAAGGAAGAGTAGAAAAATATATTTTTAGAATGTATATATAAATTTGATTTTAAATCTTAAGTATATTTATTATAAAGAATATTTAAAAATCAGAAGATAGTTTTAAAAACAAACGATGTTTAAAACAAGAGTTTATTTAAAAACAAAAACAAAGAATATTTTAAGGCTAAAACATCTTTTTGAAAAGATAATTTTTGAAGCTAAAACATTTTGAAAAGCAGTTTTGAAAATCATTTTGAATAACCATTTCGAAGTTGTTTTACAAGCTTCTTCCTGCAGAATATTTCATCACACCAGGACTCGAGAACTTGTACAAAACCAGGACGTTCGTGGGTTTGTAAGCCACTTGTCGTAGGTTTGTAAGCTACTTGTCGTGGATTTGTAAGCCACTAAGAAGGTAGAAATGCATTCCATCCCAAATGAAATTTGAAATGAAGATTTCCATGCTATATGAAGTTTTAACAAAACTGGACACTTATCTTGAAATCTTGATCTTGATACTCATGAGTCTTCAAACTTGATTTTTTCATTCTTGATCTTTATACTGTACAGTCTTCAATAATCGGTACCTGCCTTATATATATCCTACATAATAGCATTCATATATATATATATATATATATATATCAAGACAATAGTGTTAGTATATAAGTCACAATAAAATAAGTTACAAAGGTTATTGTCATCAAAACCACTATCCCCAATTCCTAGCAGTGTTAAGCTAAGAGAAGTTCCCTTCTCTGCCACCAAGCAAATGTACTTTTGTTAATGTCAAACATTGTGTCTAAGAAATGCAATGTCAGACATTCGTTCATACAAGTTCATTCTGTGACTGAATGAAACCGAATCAACTTTCCTCGACCATTACTAGGCGAGAAGCCCTTGAAATCTGAAAAACATCTCCACAACAAGGAGACCACTGCTATAAATAACTCTATAATGGGAGTGACCCAGAGTATGTCAACAAGCAGTCCTCACGCTATGAAGATCCTCGGTCTTCAGTAATCAACATCTTCAACCTGTCTTCACTTTCGAACATATACATTGGTTCGAAGTGATTTTCGGATAGGAATCACCCAAATCCGACCCCAGTTCCTTCAAAGCCAACTATCAATTTAAAAGATGTTAAGTTCATAAGTGGATATCAATCATCAATCGATTACTTCATCTTTTATAAAATATCTCTCTTAGATAAATTCTTTTCAATTTATTACATTTTCTTTTCAAGGGCATATGGAATCATTAAGCCTTATTTATCAAATCATTTGATTTATTAAACCTATTTAGATCTTGGAGTAATTCCAATCATTTTCTCTTTTACTTAGGAAAACTTTTCCAAGTTATTCTATTAATCTTAATTAATGATTTCTTATATTCAAGTTATAACTTTTAACTTAGAGAAAATATTTCCAAATCATTTATTAAATCTTAATCAAAGATTTTTTTCTTAACTTCAAATCATATTCTTGCATATCGAAGATTTTCATAACATAGCACTACTGCTACCTTAGATACGGTAAATTTTACCTCCAGGAACTAATGGCAATTAATCCTACATCATGAAGATCTTTGTGTTCAATGATCTTTGTCTTCAATATGTTTTATTTCAAAAGTTAGTTTAAAGGGGTTTCGGATAGGAATCACCCAAACTCGATCCCGGTTCTTCGGATAGGAATCACCCAAATCCGTTCCCGATTCCTTCGTACCAATCATCGATTAAAAGATGTTAAGTGGCTAAATAACATTTAAAGAATTTGTTTCTTTTTTTTTCTTGGAAAAACTTAAGTATGATCTTTTTTCAGTGCATTCATGCTTTCCTTTCGATCTGTTCCACCCCTCGTCTAAAAAGAGAAAACATAAGCCAGGGATGTTCAGGGCACTAGTTGCTCCATCCCTAACCTTAGTTACACACCTTGTTTTACCGTTTAGTTCTCATGAGCGGGACAAATGTACTAGTCGTTACCGCATACTCAGTTATTAGCTTTATTTTGGAATTGATTATAAGATCGCAAGTTATCTTTTAAACTCTTAATTTTTCTTTTAAAAACATTCATAACTGATTCTAGGAAATATCTTACGTATAAACTCAAATTCAAAAGGTTATAGAATTCGCAGCATAAAAGTCTTGCGAAAAGTGATGTATAAGTTATTTGATTTAATCAACTTTTTAATATTTAAAAATTCATATTTTCCATTCCAAATTACTATTAAGACATTTTAATGGATTTATCAAATATATTTCATATTTCTAAAACATTTAAAATACCAATTTTAAAGAAATCCCTTTTTAGATTTCGAACTGCAAAACCGCGATGCTTTTAGAAAATTGTTTTGGACATATTTCAAATTCTACTTAATGAAATCTTGATTTTCTTTCTTCGTTGGAAAACTATTATCATTGTGGACTAAAGAATTTTTATTTCAAAGAAATCTGACTATAAACCATTCTCTATATTAATTTAAAGTTACATGTCGAAATTACGAACTGCCGCTACGCGACGAGCTCGATTTTGACCAATTTTGGGAATTACTTCGAAAGTTGTCCAAAACATTTCAAATTTGTTTTAAACCATATTTAAACTATTTTAACTTATTTAAAACAATATTTTCATCATTTCAAACTCATTTTTCATTTCATTTCATATTATAATGTCATATCATTACAATATCATTTTCAATCTTTCTTGATATTTTGAAATCATTAAAAGGCTAAATAATTTCCATACACTTATTTATATGGATTTAGTTCTCATTTAATTAACTATATTTACTAACCATTTCTGTTATCATTTATCAAACAAGTTATCAACCACATAAACAATCATATAATCAATCAATTTTGCATCCAAGTTATCAAACATTCTAACAATTTATTCAAGGGTTTTAATGGACATATTAAAATAGTTGTAAGGATGATTTAACTTTAAATAAACATTGGGTATAACCAAATCGTTAACTTCCTACCAACATTCATTTAATCCAAAACTTCACTACATTATCTTAACTTCACCAAACCATGACCTTAACAACTCCACCCCTCTTCCTAGTGCTTGGCCATCACTTCCACTTTCTATCTGCCACAAGTCTTTCCGTCTTCTTTGCTCTTGGCCAAACATTCCAACAACATCAATAATGCTCGGCCTCCCCTTGATCCTCCCCTTCCTCCATCATTTCTTCACTTCTTAGATGTTAAACCATGTTTTGATGATATTCTAAGGTCTTCGGCAACCTTGTTTGATATGCTTTTGAAAAAGTTAGTAAGGAAATGGAAGAGAAGAAACTATTAAAGTTCTAAGAAGAAGAGGAAGAGAGCTTAGAAAAGGAAGAAGAAGTGTAAAAGAAAGGGAAGAAGTGGGTAAGTATCTACAGAAAAAAGTTTGAAATAAAATATTATTATGTAAAATAACCAAAATAACCTTTACTTATTTTTTAAGCAACCTTATTTTTTCAACACTTAACATCACATTTCAAATCGTTACTTTATATCATTTCACTTAAAAAGTAAGGAAGGAATATAATAATTATGTTTGGTTTGATTTGATGTTTTCTCTTTGCTTTGAAATGACCTGTTTGTCTCTTTGTACTTACTTTTTGTTAATTACATTCTAAAATTTTCTAAGTATGTTTTGTAAAAGTAAACTTTATTAGTGAATTAATTAATACTTTCATTATTTGAATATATGTTCCTATGTAGGAAAATAAAGTTGCGACGACGTTGCGACAACTTTTAGTTGATAAAACGTTGATTTTCGATAAAATGTTTTACGGTCACATTTTGATGTTTTATTTAAACGACTTATTTATGTAGACCTTAAAAATAAATTTATATAATGTTATTTAAAAATATAAACACTCGTAAATAAATTAAAATAATTTATTTAACCATTGAAACTTACTTTTTTGAAATCAGCGTTTTGTCAATTTTGTCGATATAGGAAAATGTTACTATTTTTGTGTATACTTCTCTTTCAAAATCCTATATATTATTATTTGAATCATATAACCTTACCTAATTTATATACAAAATCACTTTAAATAGTATATTTTAAAGCGGTCAAATTCTGGGTCGTTACATTCTCTTCTATTTAAAAGAATTTCGTCCTTGAAATTACCCAAAACAAAAGTTTGCCTAAAACACTTATCTTTAAACTTAATTCCATATAATATACATAGATCATACGTATGAAATATCTTATTCGATCTTCTATTCGAATCCACAACTTTTCTTCCAAACTAGTATCGATCCCCTGATCCTCTAGTGTGGACTCTGATCAGGCTTCTAGATCAGAACCTTTGCTTTCCTTGCATGGTGCCCAACTGTGATAGAAAACTCAAGTATCTAACAATAAACCCTAATCGATGTTCGTCATCAAGAATCAAATGGTAAATCCTTTTTCGGACCAGTGTAAACACCTTAAAGTTTTGCACTCGAATCTTAGATCAAAATTTGTGAGATGAAATGATTTACATATAACATATTTATTTATTAACTCTCAAAAACTTTCATAAAAACTTTAATCTTAAGTTTACACATTTTATAAAGGTGCTTCTTTATATAATCCCTTTAAGTATTTATTTCCAAATATTTTTAATAAAGGTAAATTTTCTAAAGAAACCGTTTTTCACTCAAAAGATAACTTATCTTTACAAAAAAAATTTCCCCCCAATCTTTTAACTCCATATATTTCCTTTAACACTAATATTATTTATGAACCAGTTCGTAAAACTATTACTTAAGTTTATTACATCTTATAACTTATGAAAATCGATCATATTTTAAAGACTTATGTCCGAATCCTTAATTAATGCTGGAATTTGTTAATTTAACATTTTCCAGGTTATAATTACCCTTTCTTTAATAATCACATTTATAAATTATACTTATCCAATTTCATTTACTCATGGCATTTCATAATCTTTTTACCAAAAGTTTTCATAAGTTTCTTTACTCTTGAGTTAGGTGTGATTCAAAAAATTTCGACTGTCCAAAATCATTAGAAATTCCGCTTTATTTTACCAATTAGCGATCCCAATTTTACTTTAGTTTAAACACTTTTATAAAGATTACTAATCAATGATTGACATTATTTCCTTAAATTAAGAAAATTATATAGATCGAATAACTTCAAAATAATCCAAGGAACTAGCTACTACCAATAGTATCATATATCCTCTTTATAAGAAGAGTAATACTTAAGAGAAGTGCTTACCATCCAACCACATCTCTTGCCCATTTTTAGTTTATTTTCGAGTCAATTGAGCTAGTCATCATAAAATACCTTTTTTATTTGGAATAATACCATTTTCAAAATCCTTTAGAGATTACTTTATAAAACTTATTTTATAGATTCATTTTAGCTTATATTAATTAACTTCATTTAAATTACCACAATTATTTTACGCGAATTTAAATTCTCATTCCTTTTATATTTATCTTTTTAACAATCATTTAAATACATTTTTATCTAATATGTTCATTCCTCATATAAGTCATATTATCAAACACCTTATAGTCAAATCGTCAAACTTAATTCACAAGGTATTTGTATGTAAACTTTAAATCAAATAATTGAACAATTTATGATAGTAACTTAAATTATCATTTCTTAATTTATTATTTTGGAATAAGTATTAAAGATCTTAATTGCCTTATCAGATTTCTTCCTTACTGATTATCTTTATGAAACGTCTTATAGTCAAACTGTGAAATTCTAATCACAAGACGTTCATATTCAAATTTCACTAGTCCTAATTTCTAACTATACAACTTTTCAAAATATAAACTTTATATTCAAAATATAATCCTAGGTAAAATTATTTCGTTTACCAATTTTTCAAACTCAGTGTGTCGGTTCGTCTTGTCTAAATTATTAGGAACCCTCATCGATAACAGTGACTAGGCATATCGATTGGAATCCACAAATCACTCGACAGATAAATCAACACAAAATAATTTATTAGTCACTAAAAAATACACACTTATATATAATACACTTATACTCATTCTAGGGTATTACTAACCTATCTCTAATGAGTCACTCATCCTAGGGCATTACTAACCCTATCTTTAACGAGACTTATCCCAATAAATCCTAGGTGTCCACTTAACCCAAGCTCTGATACCAATTGTAACGATCTAGGCTTTTCAACCATCGATAGTGGTACAATCACGTAGCTTACACTTGTGACGACCCGGAATTTTTAAGCATTTGAATTCAGAATATTTAATTGATTTTAATATTTAAAAGTTAATATTTAACCTGAATTTCAAATATCACCATTATTTGGAATTTAATCATTGGATTTAATTACTGGAAATTGGGTAAGTTGTTAAATCTGGAAGTTTAAGCCGGTTAAAAATAATTTGAAGGCTCGTAATATTTATATTAATAGTGCTGAGGATAATAGAAGTTTTAAAATTGAATTTAACAGTGAATTGTTCAGTTTCAATAATATATTGTTTAAATTGATAGTTAAAAATAGCCTTCCGAGGGACAGTCTCGGAATTCAACGAAACTAGTTCCATTGGATCCGTAGTATTGTATTATTATCGGATTTCAAATTTCGTATTTATCGGAGTTGGTGCGTGAGCGTACGATAAGTAGACGCGTTGAAATCTATATCGAATTCAATTTAAATTTAAATTTATATTGGTCAACATCAGCCTACATTCTTTCCCATCATAACTTTTCCCTTTCACATTCGAAGTACTATAGCCGACAATCTTCTGAAGCAAGCCGTTTCTCTTCGTTTTAAAATCACACTGTCTCCTTTCATTCCTCTCAGGATGAATTAACTTCAACAGGAAAGAAAAAAAAAGGGCCACTCCTTCTTGTTCAAAACAAAATCGTGCCTACCTCCACTTATTCCAAATCGCTGCCTTCAATGGTAAACGCAAGTCCCTTCCTTTTCCAGTATTCGTTTTTCACAATATCGTTCCCAAATTAAATCTAATGCATTTCAAAATACAAATCCAAGGCAAAGGAAATCCTTCTCCAGATCGACTGCGTTCCAAAATTTCACGAGCGACCGGCTTCTAGGGACGATCGTGCTCGACCTCAATGGCGGCAACGGCCATATGTTGGCACGTGGTAGCATGAGGAGACGTGTGCGAGCGAGGCGTAGCTGTAGATTTTCATGTCGATGGTGAGGACGGCAAGTTTGACACTAGAGCTCGGGTTTGATGAACCCTAGGACGTTAGATTTCAGGCTCGTGTTAGCAATTGGGACTTCGGTCGCGAAGCAACTAGGGGTTGCGCGAGTTCGTCAGTGGGTCGGCTATAAGGAAGAGTATAATCGAGCTCGTGATTTGATTTCCGCATTGAGTTTAAGGTAAAATTTTCTTCTAACCATTTTAAAATTTAAAAGTAAAAGTGTCGGTTAATACAGGATTTAAGTGAGTTGATACTGTCCGTAAGTATTTTAATTATAGAAGTTCTGAAAATTTAACTAAGTTGAAATATTGATTTTGAAAATTTGTTACGGCCAGGGTTCAAGTGAGTTTAACCATTAAATCTAATATGTTGGATATTATTTCAATTATCATAAGGCTGTTTCAAAATAATAAAAAAATAAAATATAAATATACACAGTAAACCTATTGTTAAATTTTAAGGAGGTATATTAAGGTGACTAACTTATTTAATCGTTAGAAATAATTTGTAAAAAGGGAATTTTATTTAAAATAAAATTTTTAGTTTAAACCCAAATTTCGTAGTTAATTAAATTAATAAATGGAAATTTAATTGATCGATTTTATTTCGAATATTAATAAATCATATGAATTGTTTATTCAAGGTCCAAATCTGAAAGAAAACAAGTCGGAATGGAGGTGGGTTGCAAACAACAATAAAGAGGTGAGTTAATCTCACTCAGTTAATTTAAAATAAAATTTGAATGATTAAATTTAAATAATTGTTTGAATGGTTGAAATTGATTGATGTGCTATAGTGTGGTATATTCTGGGATTGGCATATTATATTGTGCTAATATCTGTGGATGCAGGGAAAACAGGTTGGAGGGATCCAACTGGACCCCTCAACATTTATTATTTAATATTTTCTGATGTGATTACTTGATATTCTATGATGAATATATTAGAATATTGAATGTTGTGGTTTGATTGGATTTATTTGGGTATAATAAATTACCAAAAGTACATAAATTGGGTTTTGAAAAGAAAATAAAGGAAGTAAATTGTAAACGAGATAATTGGAGAAAATTGAATAAATTAAGAATGAATCGAAAAAGAAATGGATGTATGTTAAATACTAATAAATAACTTCGAGTATGAAAAGAAAAGGGTTTGAATAAACAGTAATTAATGAATTGTAAAATTATTTGATATTAAATTAAATGAATAAAAAATTATTTTAAAACTTAAAGTTTTAATTTTATTTAAAGGAATAAGAAGTAAATTGAGAAATCTAAATTGGTATTTCAATTAAAAGTATTTTAAATCATAATTAAGGAATAAAATCTGAAATTAAAGGATTTTGGAATAAATGAAATAAATTGAAAATCAATTTGAAATTGATTTAAGTGTTTGAAATTGGATATTTGGAAGAATAAATTCAAGGTGGGAATTTATTGAAGGAATGGGAAATTTTTAAAGAAAATAATAGTGATTTATTTTTAAAGGTTGTGAAGAGAAGTATATTTCTCCGGATAGCCAAGTACGTTTTCAATGTAAGTTTTTAAAGTAAAATAAAGGTTTTAATATTGCTTTACAAAGTACGTTCTTGGAAATTTATTATTTCTAAATGTTTAAATTCTAGAGTAAATATTTATTCAAATCTATTACCGTAGTAATAATTTATAAAGAGTGACTTAGTAATTCTGTTTTAAAGGTGAAAACCTAGTTTATATTTATAAAGTAACCTTATATTCAAATATTCATATAGTATATATTTTTAATCAATTATTGAAGTACTTTTAATTTAAATATTTTAAAGTAAATTCTAAAGTAAGTAATTTGTTAATCAATTATCGTAATGATTATTTTAAGAATGATTTAGTATTTTGTTTAAAGAAGAAAATCTAGTTATATTTATAAAGTAAACTTATTCTGATTGTTCTAAAGTATTATTTTGAATTAAGTACTAAAGTAAAATTTTCAAAATTAAGTATTAAACATACTTTACAATTAAAGTGTTTTGAAATTATTTTAAAAATCTAAAATCTTATGCTTGGTGATTCTAGTGGAAATAGAAATATTTGGAATTTATTCTGCGAAAGGAAGATAGTTTTGAAAACTCTTTTCAAAAGGGTTTGAAAAGTGGAAATATATCTTGTGAAGATATTTTTGGGATTAATAAATAATTTGGGAAATTACTTATTGGTTGATGGTTGTTGTGAATATTAATTGATAGTTAAATCACCGACTATCAATATTGGACAAATGCGTTGGTCGTTTCGAAGAGACCGGGATCGAGATTAATTTCTCGAAAACCACTTCTATCCGGTTTGTACGTTTCGTGAAAACGAGTTTGGATTCGAAGATGGAGCAGGGAAGTGCAAGGGCTAGTCGCTACTAATCCTGAGGATATTTCCAAAATGGATGTAGTAGGAATAGTGCCTTCGGTTCCGTTCGCACCCGGGACGGACTTATATGGATGAATGCTTGCGAAACATCGTCAGGTGGACGATGGGCATTCTAAGGGATAAGTTCTAAAAAGGTAACGCTTAGCCTCAAGCCTCATCAAATGGGAATGACTGAAAATCAGGGGTTATGCAGCAAGGCTAGGTGGGTAGCACCGAAATAGGGTGAGGTCATCCCTGTCTAGATGTCCCTTTTTATTTTGGCTTAGTGGGCGGTTGCTGATCCCAACCATGGGGTGATCTCACTCGGGATTATCCAGTAAGGGGTAGTCCCGGTCTTGTGTTGCAGAGGAGTGGGCGTACTCCTCGGTACAGTGATCTAGGTCTCGTACTGTGACAGGTGGTACCCCAGTGCCTAGTCATTAGTTGGAAATCCATTCTCCCTACGACCCTTGTACGAGTTTTGTTTGTATTACCCACTCTGTGGCTAGTAGCTGGAATTTAATAATGTAATAATTTCGGCTATTTTATAAGTATTTGTATATAGACCCTATTATAATATCAGAGGATTTCTATAAAAATGATTTAGCTATCGTAAGGTAAAAACCCGACATGTTTATTTAACTGTAATGCTCGGGTCATACCGAGTATTATAGGATACAGGAAATGCTGTGGAGCTCAGGAGACGAGCAGGATGACGATACGTACTCCTGTATTTGTTTATGTATATATTCCGCTGTGTTGAGTAGTTGTGTATCCAGTATATGATATTGTTGAGCTGTGATTGATGTACTATGATGATGTAATATGTAAACAGATGTATTTGCTTTTGAGAAAATTATATTTATTATCTATTATATTTTGTTCCGCTGCGATGGTTAGATTCTGATGTTGATTTCTATTTTCTTCTTCTACCTCTTCTTCTTTAACCCAAACGGTTCGTATTTCCGTACAACTTGGGTTGATTTAGTTAGAATAGTGTTGACACAAGGGGTACAGATTTGCGGGTCGTTACAACACTGGTACCTCACGCTTTGCTTTTACAGCCAGCCTCTTAATTGTAAACCAAACTGGCAAGCCAACCCCTCGATACTCGATCTCAGGGACATGTAGGAGTAAGAGACATCCGTTCTCTACCTAAAAAGAAGCGAGAACCCCCTATCATGTACGAACCTCACTATGCAAAGCGGATAATAGAGTATGTCCATATAATGATGAAGACCTACAGCTCTCCTCGGGCAACTCCAATCATCTTCAACTAAACCTGAAACTACTCAGATCTGACCCGAGTATTTAAAATTTCCCAGATCAGGATTGATAAACTAGTGTGAGATACTCAAAATTTTAAATGTATAGATCATGTTGATGTTATCAAAACCTTTGAAAAGAAGGGTATCTCATAAGACCACGCCCACACATAAACATGGACGGGTTTTTATCCTATGATAACCAAAACACTTTTATACCAAAATATTCTTGATATTATTTTTAAGGACATTCTTTTTAAAACAATTTTCAAATAAACTTATTCAAATAAGGTATCAATACCCGGACTAAGTCTAAGGTAATATATCCTTACTAGGTCAATGGAATACACTGAATGGAATATAAGATACTAGAAGGGGTTGCTGAAATGTTTACAAGTCATTACATCTATTTTGGGAATACAATCAAAACCGTAAAGCTCATATTGGGATTGGATTTCCAACAAAATAGGAAACAAGTGGAAAGATCAATATGTATCCACGGCTTACGTCCAAGACTCAGACGCCGTTATACAAAAACACAAATGGTTAAAAAGAATACAATCTACGATTAACGTCCAAGGACTCAGACATCACTCATCCCTGCCATGAGGCCCAGACGTATCTGGTACCTAGGGCTCAGAACATCTGATAACCCAAATCATTACTATCCAAAATGCGAGCACACATCTGATGGAAAGGGACAACGGATCAAGGATCTTAAGACTAATTTAATACTAGAGGGGGGTGAATAGTGTTTAACGGATTCTAAGACTTATATGAACTAACTTAAAATTATGACACAAACAAATGCAAAACTTAACTACAGAACAATTACAGAATCAAACACGGATGCAGAAAGTAAATAAAAAATAGTAAGGGGAAAGAATACACCGGATTTTATACTGGTTCGGAGTTACCCTACATCCAGTCCTGTACCAAGGCAAACCCTCCTGTCTCACGAGTTCGGGGCAAACTCTCTTGATTTACGGGCCACAAGATTACCCAATTGATTTCCAGGTACAACCACACCTTATAGAGAGACTCGATAAACTTTTGATTACAAATTGATCCTATAACTCTGAATAGCACTTTGATCTTCGAGAGAGGGTAGAGAATCAAATAAGAATGAGATTCTAATTTGATTCACTTGAGAATTCGGCAAAATTTTGGCACGATCTTAAAAATATGAAAATTTTAGAATATGGATTTGTGGAGAAGAAGAATTGAAGAAAATATGAAACTGTGTAATTAAAAAATTCGTTTATAAAGGCTATTTATAAAGCACCAATGGTCATAACCATTCGTGAAGAGATTTAAACGAATAGACATTTATTTTGAAAATTAAAACTTTTGAATTCAACGGCCACCATGTCGATATGGGATATGCCATGATGTCGACATCCCTATGTTAAAAACAATGTAAAATTTGTTTTGTAAATGGTACATAAAGGAAAACAAGATAAAATGATTCTAGAGTAAAAACAAGAGTTTATTTAAAAAGAAAATCAAAGAATATTTTAAGGCTAAAACATTTTATTGAAAATCATTTGAAAAGATAATTTTTAAGGCTAAACATTTTGAAAAGTAGTTTTGAAAATCATTTTGAAAAACCATTTTGAAGTAGTTTTGCAAGCTTCTTCCTGTAGAATATCTCATCACATCAGGACTCGAGAACTTGCACAAAACCAGGATGTTCGTGGGTTTGTAAGCCACTTGTCGTATGTTTGTAAGCTACTTGTCGTGGGTTTGTAAGCCGTTAAGAAGGTAAAAATGGGTTCCATCCCAAATGAAATTAAGAATGAAGATTTCTACGCTATTATGAAGTTTTAACAAAAAAACAAGACACATATCTTGAAATCTTGATCTTGATACCCTAGAGCCTTCAATCTTGAGTCTTGAGTCTTTGTACCGATCAGTCTTCAGTAATCAATACCTGCGTATACATACCTATATATTCTACATTTACATATCTATCAAGACAACAGTGTTAGTATATTTTTATAATAAGACAAGTTAAAAAGGTTGTTGTCATCAAAACCAACATCTCAGTTCCTAACAAGACCCCCCCTTTTGATGATGACAACCTGTACTTATAAAATATACTTATCATACCATAAATCCTATCATAACTCCCCCTTGCTCCAAGCCAACTATTATTTTATAACTTCTCCCCCTTTGTCATCAGCAAAAACTTCTTAAAAATCCCTGAACTTGTTATAAGATAATCAACCATAATAAAATAGGGTAAACCATATATAAGTGTAACAAGTGTAAGTGTGATCATAAGTGTAATCCAAAAAGTAAATCAATCATCAACCAATCATATTTACAATAATTATTCTATCCGGACGTATATACAAACCATACCAAATAAGTTAAGTCAATCAAATTTGAAACACACCAATCAAATAACATACAAAATGACTAGACATTCCTTGGTACTTCCACCCATCCATCTTCTCCAAATATAGGGTCTGCTTTGATGGCATCCCATTCTCCTTTATCTTTGTCGAGAATGACTGGTGGATTTCCTTTGAGATCGTCCTTGTTAAGGGCTGAGATCATCCAACGAAGGGCATCGAAATGTCTCTCTTGCTCCTTGATCATCTGTATTTGACTCAATTCTAAGTGACGCTGAGTACGAAGTATGAATGTAAGAATATTCTTGAAGGAAGTGAAAGTTTCAACAAGATTATCACTTAGATTCTTTATCAGAGAAGCCATAATTCAAGAAATAGGAAGAATTATGAAAGAGAGTGATTAGAGATGAAGTTTTACAATTTATTCTGAAAGAAACAGATATGAATAAGGGTAGAAAGTCGTTTGAAATGAATAGACACAAGTTAGTTACATGAAAATGAAATTTGGAAGTGTAACTATTTTCTCCCCATTCGATGTCGACATGGGGGGATGGTGTATTCGACATGCCTCTGCTTAAAATGACATTTTGCTTTGTTTTTAATATTATGAACAAATCTATTAAACATAAATTTGTATAATATAAAAACAAGCAATTACAGAGACAAGTGAAGTTGAATAACACGAAATGAAAGATTCCATTAATAATTCTAGTCAACAATACATAAGATAATATAATATTGCCCGAAATAAAGGAAATACAAAAATAGAACTTAAGATAACATGAACTAAAACTAGTTAGATGAAGACGAAGAAGATGATAGTCCAAGCTTTCTACTAATTTTCCCGAAGAACTTGTCGTTTTTAGTGGAAATCTTATCCATTTTCTTACTCATAGATCTTTTAAGTGTCTTTTGATTTTCCACTATAATTCTTTGGTTATTGAGAATGGTTTTGTTGGATGGACTAGCAGGATTAGTAGGATATTCAATACTTTCTAAAGAGGTTTCTTGATCTTCCTCTTCCTCCCCTTCAATTTCCATTCCTTCCTCTTGCTCTTCTTCTTCTTCCTCCATTTCTTCCATTTCTTCATTAGCAAGCCTTTCTTCTTTTTCCATAAGTGTTTCATATGGTTGAAACACTAATGGAATTTGCATAAGGGAAATGTTTCCATGGTTGGACACTTTTCTAGTTATAAATTCTTCCCTTTTGAAAGCAACTCCAAAGTAATTAAAAATCCTGGTGAGATAAATTCCGTGATATAATGTGTTTTCACCCATAGTACAATTATTGAGCCTTAGCTCATCCAAAATAACATGAGCCTAATTAATTTCATAATTTCCAAAAATTTCAAAAAGTGCTTTGCAAACTTTTAAAGTCGGGTTGTTGTAGTTTCCCGATCTTGGTATAAGAGTGTGTTAAATAAGAAGATTAACAATTCTTGCTTTTGGACGAAAATAATGATTTTTGAATTCGAAATAGTCATTCCCTTCAAAGATGTGATGAAATGACTCTCGATCATTTTCATTGATTTGAAATTCCAAAACATTCACCTGGTATACTTACATTCCAAAATATTTCTCAAATTTTCACAATCCAAAACAATTTGTGTTCCTTTGACACAACTCCAAATTTGTCCTTCTTCCCCATCATAAAATCCATGATTCAAATTCGCATAAAACATCTTAACAAGATTTGGATAACATGCAAAATCGTTTTGTTTGTTATCAACTAAACTAAGATTAGAATATTTTTGAAAAAGATTTTCAATTTCATAAGAAGGAAAATCTTCAAAAATAGCAAATTTTCTCATATGAATTTTACCAAAGTTTACATAGTTGATGTAAGCTTTGATAGCTTTCAGGTCATTAAAAAGAAAGTTTTTGACATATTTTGGAAACCTAATGGTGTTAGGAGTGCTTGAAGAGTCCATTGAAGAAGTTTGAGAGGAGTTGATGATAATGAAGATGAGTTTGAAATTTGAAATAATAGTGAAAAGTGATGATAAAGAGAATGAGATAAATAGAGATTCTATGGACATGTTCTCTGGTTAAGAGACATCTTTCTAGAGCATTGAAGTTGGTGAAAAGATGGAGGGAAATTCAAAAGTTTGAATTCAAATTTTGAAATCAATTCCGAGGGGCATGTCGACATGAGGTATCCGGGTATGTCGACATGTGCCTATTGAATCAAAGGACAAGTTTCTATTCCTAATTCCTATTAAATATATATATATATTATATCATATATTCTAATTATATATTTCCTATACTAACATTAAATATAATAATACTTAAGTATTAATAATTTAATATTTAAAATATTGTTAAAATAATATTATTTTTGAATTTAAAATTCAAATTTTAAGGGATAAATTTGAATGTAAAATATCAAGGAATTTTAGAACAATCAAGCAAACAAACAAGCATCCTTTCAAACAAGAAAAAATCAAAATTAATGTAAATGCATACCTATTTTTAGATCCATACTCCTATCGTCATCTGATTCATGAACAACAGTGAAACACAGATTTTAATTATCTGTCTTCTTTTCATCACCACTGGATGTAGAGTCTGAGTCATCAAGAGTTGCTGTGAATGCTTTCTTTCTTTTCCTTGATGAGTCATTGTTTAGACGGAATAACTGTTTATCGGGATATGGACAATCTTTTCTATAATGCCCGACCTTATTGCAATTGTAACATCTATCATTGTTGACGTTCTCCGTATTATTTATGGAATTCCATTGATCGTTTCTTTTGTAATTATTTATTTTTCTATGTTTTAGGAATTTTCGGAAATTTCTTGTCATGAAGGAAATCTCCTCGTCTCTTTCTGGTTCCGAATCTTCAGTTATTGCATTGATTGCTAATGACTTCTTTTCTGTAGCCTTGTTTTTTCTTCTTCCTTGCAGTTGAACTTCATAAGACCTCAGATTCCCAATCAATTCTTATATTTTAATGAGACTGATATCATTTGCTTTTTCGATTGCAAGTGTCTTTTGATCCCATTCTGGAGTGAGTGAATTTAGAAATTTTCTAACTTGGTCTTCCTTCGAAAAGCTTTTTTCCAGTGCAATTAGTGAATGAACAATATCTTGAAATCGACAATACATGTTGGAAATGGAATCATTTGCATGCATTTTAAACAATTAAAACCGATTAGTTAATACAGAAATTTTAGTCTGTTTAACTTCGCTTGTTCCTTCATAAGTAACTTGCAAAGTTTTCCAGATTTCAAATGCAGACATACAAATAGACACTCTATTAAACGCATTCCTATCTAGTGAGCAAAATAATATATTCATCGCCTTTGAGTTATTTTGCACAACACCCTTTTGCTCAGCAGTCCACTGGGAAAAATTGGTAGTTGGTTCAATATACTTAGTTTCTGTGATATTCCAAGTGTCTAATCCTATAGATTGTAAACAAATTTTCATTCTACAATCCCAATGTGCGTAACTACTTGCATTGAAAAACGGTTGTCTGACAGTAGACTGACCTTCTACAAATGAAATAGTGTTAGTGATAACAGAATTGGTGCCAGAGTTGACATTACCAGTGTTGGTAGCCATTAAAACAATTTTCAAGTTTCAGATTATGAAAACTATGAAAACCAATGCTCCGATACCAATTGAAAGGGACAGCAGATTAAGGATCTTAAGGCTAATTTAACACTATAGGATGGGTGATTATTGTTTAATGGATTCTAAGACTTATATAACTAACTTAAAATTATGACGCAAACAAATGCAAAACTTAATCATAGAACAATTATAGAATCAAACACAGATGCAAAAAGTAAATAAAAAACAGTAAAGGGAAAGAACACACCGGATTTTATGCTGGTTCGGAGTTACCCTACATCCAGTCCCGTACCAAGGAAGACCACCTCATACATATTTTTATTATGCCAATGTCGAGATTACATTCCTCAATTTCTAAAGGCATTGAGGCACCCTCCTATCTCACGAATATGGGGCAAACTCTCTTGATTTATGGGCCACAAGATAATCTAATTAATTTCCAGGCACAACCACACCTTATAGAGAGACTCGATAAAATTTTGATTACAAATTGATCCTATAATTCTAAATAGCACTATGATCTTTGAGAGAGGGCAGAGAATCAAACAAAAATGAGATTCTAATTTGATTCACTTGAGTATTCAGCAGAATTTCGACACGATCCTAAAAATATGAAAATTTTAGAATATTGATTTGTGGAGAAGAAGAAGTGAATAAAATATAAAATTAGTTAGTTAAAAAATTCGTTTGTGAAGGCTATTTATAAAGCACCAACGGTCATAACCATTCATAAAGAGATTTGAACGAATAGACACTTCTTTTGAAAATTGAAACTTTTGAATCAATGGCCACCATGTCGACATGGGGTATCCCATGATGTCGACGTCCTTATGTCAAAAACAATGTAAAATTTGTTTTGTAAATTGTATAGAAAGGAAAACAAGATAAAATGATTTTGGAGTAAAAAAAAGAGTTTATTTAAAAACAAAAACAAAAAATATTTTAAGGCTAAAACATCTTTTTGAAAATCATTTGAAAAGATGATTTTTAAGGCTAAAGCATTCTAAAAAGATAATTTGTAAATCATTTTGAAAAACCATTTTGAAGTAGTTTTGCAAGCTTCTTCCTACAGAGTATCTCATCACATCAGGAGTCGAGAATTTGAAGAAAACCAGGATGTTCGTGGGCTTGTAAGCCACTTGTCTTAGGTTTATGAGCTACTTATCGTGGGTTTGTAAGCCACTTAGAAGGTAGAAATAGGTTCCATCCTAATTGAAATTCGAAATGAAGATTTCCATGCTATTATGAAATTTTAACAAAAAAACTGGACACGTATCTTGAAATTTTGATCTTGATACTCAAGAGTCTTCAATCTTGAGTCTTGAGTCTTTATACTGATTAGTCTTCCATAATCAATACCTGCATATATATATATATATATATATATATATCCTGTACATACATATCTATCTAGACAACAATGTTAGTATATAGTTTATAATAAGATAAGTTAAAAAGGTTGTTGTCATCAAAACCAACATCTCAGTTCCTAACACTGACTACATAGAATCGCATCATAACCTGGGTGTGAGGATTGTGAGGCTACGCTCAATTTCTTCAAAGCCACATTTTTCATACAAAACCACACTTTGATCATAACAGGTTCCACTTTGAATGCCACACTGCCATTCCTTTGATCACTATTTGACACCCACAAGCATACAAACTCTGAGCTCGTATATCTCAGAGAAGAGTGCTAAGCTAAGAGAAGTTTCCTTCTCTGCCACCAAGCAGATATACATTTGTAAAAGTCAAACTTTATGTCTCAGAAATGCAATGTCAGACATTCATCCATATAAGTTCGTTCTCTAACTGAACGAAACCAAAGGCACTTTTCTTGGCCATTACTAGGAGTGCAATCTGAAAAAAATCTCCACAACAAGGAGACCGCTGCTATAAATAACTCTATAATGGAAGTAAACCAAAGTATGTCAACAAGCAGTTCTCACACTATGAAGATTCTTGGTCTTCAATAATCAACACCTTTAACACGTCTTCACTTTCGAACGTATAAATTGGTTCGAAGTGGTTTTCCAATAGGAATCACTCAAATCCTACCCCGGTTTCTTCGAAGCCAATTATCGATTTAAAAGATGTTATGTTCATAAGTGGATATCAGCCATCAATTAATTACTTCATCTTTTATAAAATAACTTTCTTAGTTAAATTATTTTCAATTTATTTCATTTTCTTTTCAAGGGTATATGGAATCATTAAGCCTCATTTATCAAATCATTTGATTTATTAAACCTATTAAGATCTTGGAGCAATTCCAATCATTCTCTTTTGAAATCCTTTCCAAATCATTCTTTTAATCTTAATCAATGATTTCTTCTATTCACGTTATAACTTTCAAATTAGAGAAAATATTTTCAAATCATTTATTAAATCTTAATCAAAGATTTCTTTCTTAACTTCAAATCATATTCTTGCAAACCGAAGATTTCATAACAAAACACTACGGTCACCTTAGAAATGGTAAATTTCACCTCCATGGACTAATGGCAAGTATTCCTACAATATGAAGATCTTCGTGTTCAATGATCTTTGTCTTCAGTATGTTTTATCTCGAAAATTAGTTTGAATGGGTTTTCGGATAGGAATTACCAAAACCCGATCCCGGTTCTTGGATAGGAATCACCCAAATTTGATCCTGGTTCCTCCGTACCAATCATCAAATAAAACATATCAACTGGTTAAATAACATTCAAAGAATATATTTCTTTTTTTTCTTGGAAAAACTCAAATATGATCTTTTTTTGGAGCATCCGGGCTTTCCTTTCGATCTGTTCCACCCCTCATCTAAAAAGAGAAAACATAGGCCATGTAAGTTCAAGACACTGCTTGCTCCATCCCTAATCTTAGTTACACACCTTGTTTTATCGTTTAGCTCCCACAGGCGGGACAAATATATTAGTCGTTTCCGCATACTCATTTATTAGCTTTATTTTGGAATTGATTATAAGATCCCAAATTATCTTTTAAACTCTTAATTTTCCATTTAAAAACATTCATAATTGATTCTAGATAATATCGTTACGTCTAAACTCATATTCAAAAGGTTATAGAATTCACAGCATAAAAGTGCTGCGGAAAGTGCTATATAAGCATATTTGATTTAATCAACTTTTTAATATTTAAAAATTCATATTTTCCATTCCAAATCATTTAAACCATTTTAATAGATTTATGAAATTTATTTTATGTTTTTAAAACATTTAAAATATCAATTTTAAAGAAATCCGTTTTTGGATTCCGAACTACAAAACCATGATGTTTTTAGAAAATTATTTTGGACATATTTCAAACTCAACTTAATGAAATCTTGAATTTCTTTCTTTGCAGGAAAACTATTATCATTGTGGACCAAAGAATTTTTATTTCGAAGGAACCCAATTTATAAATCATTCCCTACGTTAATTTGAAATTACGGGTCGAAATTTACGAACTGCCGCTACACGACTAGCTCGACTTTGACCAATTTTGTGAATTACTTCGAAACTTGTTCAAAACACTTCAAATTTGTTTTGAACCATATTTAAACTATTTTAAATTATTGAAAACAATATTTTCATCTTTTCAAACTCATTTTTCATTTCATTTCATATTATAATATCATATTGTTATAATATCATTTTCAATCTTTTTTGATATTTTGAAATCATTAAAAGGCTAAATAATTTCCATACACACATTTATATAAATATAATTCTCATTTAATTAACTATGCATACTAAACATTTCTCTTATCATTTATCAAACAAGTTATCAACCACATAACCAATCATACAATCAACCAATTTTACATCCAAGTTATCAAACATTCAAATAATTTATTCGAGGGTTTTAATGGACATATTAAAATTATTATAAGGATGATTTAACTTTAAATAAATCTTGAGTACTCACCTTTAACCAAATCGTTTAACTTCCTACCAATATACATTTAATCTAAAACTTAACTAAATCATCTTAACTTCAACAAACCATGACCTAAACAACTCCATCTCGCTTCCTAGTGCTCAGCCATCACTTCACTTTAACTAGCTCTCGACTACATGCCTTTCCTTCTTCTTTGCGCTTATCCAAACATCCCAACAACATCAATAAGGCTCGGCCTCCTCTTGATTCTCCCATTCCTCCATAATTTCTTCACTTCTTAGATGCTAAACCATGTTTTGATGATATTATAAGGTCTTTGGCAAAGTTTGGTAGAGTTTTGACTTTGTTTGATATGGTTTTAAAAAACTTAGTAAGGAAATGGAAGAGAAGAAGCCATTAAATCTCTAATGAAGAAGAAGAGTGCTTAGAAAAGGAAGAAGAAGAAGAAGTGTCAAAGAAAGGGAAGAAGTGGGTAGGTACTTATAGAAAAAAGTTTGGAATAAAATATAATTATGTAAAATGACCAAAATACCCATTACTCCTATTTAAGCAACCTTATTTTTTCAACACTTAACATCACATTTCAAATCATTACTTTATGCCATTTTCACTTAAGAAGTAAGTAAGGAATATAATAATTATATTTGGTTTGATTTGATGTTTACTTTTTGCTTTGAAATGACATGTTTGTCTTTTTGAGCTTACTTTTTGTTAATTACATTCTAGAAATATCTAAGTATGTTTAGCAAAGGTAAACTTGATTAGTGATTAATTAATACTTATACTATTTGAATACATGTTCCTATATAAGAAACTAAAGGTGTGACGACGTTGCGACAACTTTTAATCTACAAAACGATGATTTTCTACAAAATGTTTTATGGTCACATTTTGACGTTTTAGTTAAACTATTTATTTATGCAAACCAAATTTAAAATAAATTTGTATAATGTTATTTAAAAATATAAACGCTCATAAATAAATTAAAATAATTTATTTAACCTTTGAAACTTACTTTTCTAAAATCAACATTTTGTCACTTTTGTCGATATAGGCAAATGTTACTATTTTTCTATATACTTCTCTTTTCAAATCCTATCTATTATTGTTTGAATTATATAACCATATCTAATTTATATTTAAAATTATTTTAAATAGTATATTTTAAAACGGTCAAATTCTGGGTCGTTACATGGTGATTCGGTTTGTCCAGACCTAGTACAACATTTATGGACGAATGCTATCAGAACATCATCATTGGAGGACGATGAGCATTCTAAGTAGAATTTTTCCTAAAAGGTAAACATTAGCCTCAATCCTAATCAATCGAGAATGACTAAAACAGGGGAGATGAGCAAGGCTAAGTGGGTCGCACCTAATTAGGGTGTGTTATCACTTTTCTAGATACCCTCGGAATTATATATAAATTCTGGATATGGTTGTGCATGAAAAAAGGAGTCATCGATTTTTAAGGGTGGGAACACCCAAGGTGATAACACATTAGGTTCTATCCAGGCTAGCGGTAGGCCGGTCTTGTGCAGCAGGAGATCCCGGCGGGATCCTCGGTACATTTTTCTAGAGGTGTACTGTGATGGGCGGTATCCTAATAGCCCAGTCATGTATGGAATCCGTTATCCAATACGAGCCTTTAAGGTATTGTTTGTAGAGCCTAGTGTTCTAGAATTCAATTAATGTAACAATTTCGGCTATTTGAATAATTATTTATAAATAGACACTGTTATAATATCACTGGATTTTCTATAAAATGTTTTGGTTATCTTAAGGAAAAACCCGTTGTGTTTATGTGTGATGCAGTCTTACGAGATATCTTTGTTTTTAAAAGGATTTTGATAACTCTAGTAATTCAAATTGAGTGTGTCTTCTCACACTGGTTTACCAAACTGAATTAGGTGTTATTTTATTATAATGCTTGGGTCAGATCGAGTATTATAAATTTAGGTTAAATGCTATGGAGCTCAGGAGACAAGCTGGATGATAAAGACTTATCTCAGTACTTGGTCATATTTCCGCTGCGTGAGGACAATTTATTATAACTATGCATTTTGATGCATTGAATTGTTGTACTATAATGATTGTAAGTATATAACAGTTACAGATTTCTTTGTATAAAATTTTGTTATCATATATTATTTTTTGTTCTACCGCATTTGTGAGATTCCATGTTTGTTGTTCTATTTTCTTCTATCTCTTTCTTCTTCTTTACCTAGTTATTCGTTCTTTCGTACAATTGTGGTTGAACAAGAGTGAATTATTATCAACTCAAAAGGGTATGAAAATGTGGATCGCTATACTTGGTATCAGAGCTGAAGGTTAAGTTAGATCATTGGCTTTGGTAGGGATTACTCATTAGAGATAGGGTAAGTAGTACCCTAGAATGAGTTTGAGTTTATTAATAGATATGAGCGCGTATTTGTTAGTGAATATAAAATGGTTTTACATTGTGTTGATTAATCTATTCAGTGGTATATGAATTCTGGTCGAGTAGTGAGACACCACGACATCGATAAGGGTTTCTAAACACTTGAATAGAGTAATTTGACATAGTATTGTTTTGAAGTGGGTAAATGAAATAATTTTACCCAAATTATGTTTTGATATAAAAGAAATAATTTTCTAAAATTATTATATTATAGATTGACGTGTTTGGATGTTATAATCAAAACAAGATTATAAATTTGAAATGGTTTATATAACCAAACAGAGATTGTATAAATATGAATTATACAAATAAGTTAAAAATTAAAAATCTATTCAAACAAGAATTTGGAAAATTAATCCCGGAGATTTTTGGAAATATTTTCTAAAGTGTTTTGAAATGAATAATAGTAATTTTATTTGGATTATTTCTGAAAGGAAATTTCTTTAAATGGATTTTGGAATTGATGAAGCACTGAATTCACTACAGTCGTTGGAAAATAATCTTGGTGATGACTGTGTAGCATCCTCAGTATTCATTTTCGAGTTTTTAAGTGATGGATTGATACCGTAATAATTTGATATGGATATTTTTGTTAAAAAACAAATGTCGAGTTTAAAATTCCAAGGAAGTTGTTTATAAGCCAAAAAGATTGTATATATATAAATGATTTCAAAGTGATTTGAAATAAATACCGGGTGTTCAAAAATTCTAGAATCCTTAAAAGGTTCTAGAAAATGTCAGAAAATAAGTTTTTAAAACTTATAAGCGGAGGATGATAATTATCGGGAAAGAAGTGTGAAAATTGAATTTTGGAATTTAAATTTAAATTGAGAAGTTAAAATGGAATTTAACTTAAGTTAAGTTGAAGAAATTAAATTTTAGAAATTTAATTGATTTTGATATGGATGAAATAAAATTGGTGAAGTAAACTAATAATATGAATTGAATGTAATGGAAGATGTCGAATATAAAGTTGAGTTGTGAAATGGACATATAACTATAAGTTATTTAATTGGAAATGAATCAACTCAAGTAATTTTTTTAACCAAATGTGGAAAATAAATCGCACGAAATAGAATTTAACTTAAGTCAAGTTAAATAAAAATTGAATTGGAATTAGAAATGACATCGAAGGGAATTATATATAGAATTAGAATTGTAAACTGACTATATAACTATAAGATATAAAATTTGAATGGAATAAATTTTTTAGTGGAAATTATGGAATTGTATGTAAATAAGTTTGTATAGCTTATAAAAAAATTGGAGTTATTGGAAATATTGAATGAATCAGTAAATATGAACTTGAGTTTCAAAGTTGAATACATAAAAACTTAAGAAATGGTATACAATGTTTATAATAAAGACTTAAGAAATAATTTTGGGGAATGGTTTCCGAAATGGACTTAACTTAGGTAAAGGAATCTGAAGTGAATTCGGGATGTGTTAAATAGAATCGGAATTGAATTTGTAATTGCTTAAATAAATGAATATAAGACTTGAATATGGAAAACAAATTGAAGACAATTTGGAATGAATTAAGAGAAAGCAAGCTTAGATGAAGAAATAAAAATCCAAACTTGAATTATAAAATAAATTTGAATTCAAGTAAATTAAACGGAGTAATTTTTGAAACAAAAATCAGACATTGAATAAATAAAATGGAACCTAACTTGGTTGAATAAAATTGATTGTGGATTAAAAGTGAATATTGGAATTTAAACGTGAGTGGTAAATAAAATTCGACTTAATTATAATCGAATTAAATAAAATTGGAAATGTGGTCAAACAAATGGAGCTGGATTGAAAAAGCAATGATTTGGGTTTTAAATAAATTTAATTGAAGTGTAAATAAACTGAATGTAACTAGGGATATTGATTAAATGAATTTGAGTATGGAATCAAAATTTGAAGTGGACTAAGTAAATGAACTAATCAAATTAATTAGTGAATGGAATATAATTTGATTGAAGAAGAATCAATTTAAATTTGAAATGAAATTTGATTGAAATAGAAATGAACTTAAGTGCATAATTGAATTAATTAGGAATAAAATGAATTAACTAAAGTTTATATTGTTGGATGAAAGCTTGGTTCAAATAAATTTGTGAAATGGTAATTAATGAAGTATCAAGGAGTGATTCCGAGCTAAATAAAATGGATATGAATGTAATTAAAGTAGATATAGATGGATGTAAATAAATTGATTGAGAATCAATTTGAAATAGAATAGAATTGAATAAAAATTGATTTGGAATCAATTTAAAATAGCTACAAACTGAAATGGTTATTTTACTAAATGAATATCGCCGAATTTGCATGAAAAAATTGTCATTTGACGTAAATGAAAGTAAATAAAATTCTATGAAGTAATAGAAAATGAATAAATTGATTTTTAAATCAATTTGAAATGGATATGGGTTTGTTTGGTATAAGTATGAAATGAATGCAAATAAATTGAGTTGTAAATCATTTGAATTGAATCTGAAATGGTTGAAAGCAATTAAATCAGTATTGGAACCTTATAATTGCTTATAATATATGTTTAGCACGATTGGGTTATGAAGAGTATGTGTTATTGACTATTTAAATAAATGAAATGTTATTATGTTTCATGTTTTTGGTACTTACGTGTTTAAATTGAGCAAGTACAAGTATATGAAGCTGTTTTGCTTGATTATGGTCGCGCAAACTGCATATAAAATAAGCCGCTCGCTAAAAATGCCAATGTAAGTTACGTTTTTTGATTTATGCCACAAAATTATAAATATTGATATATATATGTTTTATTTTCCAACCGCATGGGTCGATATGTATATTTTTATCTCTCTTATCATATTGCAAAAGGCTCTCCGTACAAGGGAGACTTTGCCAATAAATTTCGGAAATTTAGGGTGTTAGAAAAAATTTGGAAGATTTAGAAAAAAAATTTGTTAACTAAAAACATGATTTTTGAATTGCAACTGAAATAAAAAGTTTTCGAATTAGAAATGGAAACTAATGTTTGGTGGGGACTAAATAGTTTAGAAAAGTGGATGTCGAGTTCTAACTAAGTGGATTTTGATAAGTTAATGGGTTTTGAGCATTTTTCTTATCTTAGTAATTTCGGGGATGAAATTCTTTTAAGGGGGGAGGAATGTAAAGACCCGGATTTTTAGATGTTTTATTTAGAATATTTAAATGGTTTAAATATTGGATTTCGAATTTTAATCTAGATAATTAGTTTTAAAAACTGAAATTTCAAGCGATTTTGGAATTTTCGAAATCGTCGATTTAATCTACACGTTAAAAATAGCGATCCAGGGCACGTTTTCGAAATTCGACGAAACAATTTCATTTGATCCCTAATAGTTTATTATTATTACATTTTAAATTTTATAGCGTTTGGAGTTACCGTTTGGTCACATAGAATAGAAACGCTTAGAAATAATTCAATTGAATTTAATTTAAATAGTTGATTCAAAAATCTATCTTTTCCATACGATTGAATTGGGACTCGGGATTTGATCCATTGAGTTCAGAATAGCGGTATAACATTAGAAACGCCAGGCAGCATGCCTCGATAGGGGTTTGAATAAAATATTTGTGTATATATATATATATATATATATTAATTTTTAATTTTCATATCCATTTGCATCAGCCATTAAAACCGTTTCCCATTAGCAGACCTAGCTTGAACGTTGCCGCCTCTTTCCTTTCAAAACACGTATCCTTCTGCTTTATTCTTAAAAGCAGTTCGAACACAACATAAACGAAATCACTTTGTCTCGCTTTAGAGAAACGCGTATACCTTATCCTTTTTCGTCCAGGCAAAAATCAAAATGCCGTATTCTCCTTTCAATCTTCTATATGAAATCGAGCACGAGAGAACGAAACTCTCGTTTCTTTAAAAAAACAAATAAGAAAGAGAGAAGAGGGGCAAAGCGCGTTTGCGCTCGCGATTGGAGGTGGGAAAACGGCGATGGGAGCAGCAGCACGAGATAGCGATTTGAAGTCATTTGCGGTGTGGTTTGTCCGATCGAAAGGCAGTCGGCGCGCGATCGATTAGGGCTAGGTGATGACTTGGAAGAGCTCGATCCATCGATGTAGAAACGCTAGGTGGTGGTCGCGATGGTTGGAGGAAGGGAAACGCGAGGCAGATGACGTCGTCCTGGTCGAGATAAGGATGGATTCATGTGGGTTTTTGGAAAGGGGGTTTGTGTGGGTTTCAAAGGAGATGATGGAATTTTTTTTTGGCCAAAGCTGGGTGGCACGTTTGCGTAGGAGACATGCGGCCAGATTCATTTTAAACATGGGTTTAAGGTTAATAAAAAAATTATTCTATATTTAATTGAAATTTATTTATATTGATGAATTAAAATCCTTTAAATATTATAATGTTTTCATGCGAGGCCAAAATCAAATGAAAGGAGTTGCATTTCGATCGTTATGGCGAAATGTATGCAACAAAATTGGTTTGGAAATTTTCGGAGTTAGCTGGGAATTTAGATAATTTTAAATCTGGGTGTTTGGCAAATTAAAAATCAAGGTGAGTAAATCTCACATAATTTGGTGGACTGGTAAATTTACAGCAATTGAAAATTTAATTATTTAATAGTTGGTTGAAGTGATAAATTATTATCAGTTGGATGATATATATATATATATATATAGTATATATATTAGTAGATGGATTGATGTTCCCGCATATTTTAGCGGATGAGACCCTATGCGCCACACATAATAGCGAATGACCTTATTACCGCGATATCCCCCTCAAAATGGGATTGGTACTTTTATGTTGTATTAACATTTGTGGATGCAGCGTAACAGGTTGGAGGGATCCAACTGGATTCATTAAATTTATATTGATTGTTTTTCATATATAATAATATATGATGTGCTAGAATAATCCGTTATAGATTATTGTTGTGATGTGAATTATCAGATGCTCTAGTAGCACTGGCCTATCTTTTGGTATTTTAAAAACCATAAATATTGTTTTTGGAATTTGAAAAGATTTAAAAGGAGATTTTGAATATAAAAATATTCATATAAAAATTTGGATTATTTTCAGAAATTGATTTGGATAAAAACAATAATTGATTTTGGTTTGTATTTAACTATTCGTAAGATATATTTTAAATAGAGATTTTAAATAATTTATATAGAAGATTTTAAAAGATGGATTTTTAAATGATATTTTGGGAAACTATGAAAAAGAGTGAAATCGATATTTTAAATAGATTTGTGAAATAAATGAATTTATTAAGGAATGGATTTATAAAATGATATTTTATAAATGGGATTAGTTTTGGAAACAAGTGAAACTCAAGGAGTTATAAATTATAAACGATGTTTAAAAACAACGGAAAATGAAATAATTGATAAATTGGAATATAATTGCACAGGGTGAATTTATATCGAGATATGAAAAAATAGATTTTGGGGAAAATAGTGAATTCTATTTTTTGAAATGCGAGGATGGTTAGAAAATCGAAATTGGATCAATGTGTGGTAAATTAAGAGGATTTATATATTGAATTGGTTAGTTGGATTTTAAAAATATATTTTATTAAGAGGTTAAGTTTTGATTTGAAAAGGGATATTCTATTTACTAAACTATGTGATTTAAAGTTAGTTAGTATTGAAATACTTCGAAATCTGGATTTTTTAAATGTCTAATATTAATTGAAAAAGTTCTATTTTTTATAATCAGCTTTAGAAATCGATTTCTTTATTTAATATTAGTTGGAATTAAGTTGTTGACATTTTATTTAAAGATTTTTAATATTTTAAATACTTGCTTAAATGTGTTTGTAACAACCCACATATTTTACGATTGAACATTTAAATATTTTATTTTAATATTTTATCGTTAGTCGGATTTTAGTATGAAAAGTTACTTTTTGCATACGGTCGAACTAGGACTCGGAACCACTTCCATTGAGTTCAAAACACTGTTTGCGATCTTTTTGAGTATAAACTTCGATATGTTTGGAGTTAGTGGAATTTTGCCATTTATTCACTTTGGGCTTTGGGTTTGGTTTAGCCCATTAGCCTAAACTATTAATTCTAGCTCAACCCCCTTCCCTTCATAACTTTACTTTCATTTCCTAACACTAAAGCTTCATAAAAAACGGAGGAAGGAATGAGAAATTAAAACTCCAAGCCCTAGTTCATTTGCAAATCCAACATCTAACTCCAAATCCAAGGAGAAGCCATTGATTCTTCCTTTGCTTTCAAGCTTCTTCTTCATTGATTTTGTGTAAAGGTGAGATTTTTATCTCACATCTTTGTCTATAACTATCTTTGATTGTTGGGTATGAATTCCTAACACTTTTTCATATGCATTTGCTCTTGATTTGGATTGAATTGGTGAAAATCCCAATTTTTAGTGTTTTGGGTTCAAGTCTTTAAAAATCCTAACTTTGTTGATTGAACATGTTTTTGGTGATGCATCAAGGAGCCAATAGGACCGGGTAGCCGATGGGCGTAATCCCCTAGCGTCCGTGCTCGATCGGTGGCAAATTGAGAGAGTTTTTGCACTTTCGTTACTTAGGTCGCCCTACCTGCACCCTTCGAATTGCTCGACCTGCAGTTAGCTCGGCCTGTCTTAGGTCGCGCCATTTGTCTCCTTAAGTCGCTCGGCTTGTCCCTGTGCCTTAGGTCGCGCTAAACCTTAGGTTATTCGGCCATTAGGTCGTTCCACCCCACAGGTCGCTCAACCATGTTAAGCCCCCCTACTATATCACGCAACCCCTTAGGTCGCGACAAGTTAGGTCGTTCCCCACTTAAGTCGCTCGGCCTTCTTACTTTAGTCGCTCGCCTTGGGTCGCTGGCCTCATAGGTCGTGTAACGACCCGCTATTTTGGACCATTCAAATCGACATTAAAACCATACATATCCGACTTGAATAATTCAAAATACCGAATTGTTAATTAAAATTTGGCAAAACTTAAAATATACAGTAAATAAATCAATCACAGATCACAGAGTAATATAACGCGGCGGAATAGATAAAGAATAGTAGTTCATGAAGCTACTATATACATCAGAGTTAGAAAAATACAACCGAATAGTTCAAATGCAGTGAAGTCTCCAATGCAACAGATGACTTCTCTGAACCAATCAAATGGAAAGGCTGGAATCTGAATCGATAGTTGGATTTCCAAATGAAGCTCCGAACTCCAAAGGTGAGTCTCAAATGATGTATCACTCAGTCTGACCCAGCGTAAAGCAAAACACAAAACACTCGAGTCAAGATTAACATTCTTATATCAATAAATCCAACTTAAGTGAAATATCAACTGAAATACAAATAACTTAAAGGATGTTTGGGATAAGCATCCTCTAAGGGTCCATGGAACTTTCTACAAGGTAGAAATATATACAATAACACCATGATCATTTCAGCTTAATTTATACTTCAAAACCAAATCTCATTTTCACTTCAAATATCTCTATATTTCCTAAAATAGTATTTATATATATTAAATAATTTATACAGTAAAGTATTTTCAATTTCCTCAACTTAACAAAATGTTCCAACATCAACCCGACCTTCCCATTCAAATTAAATTCAATCTCAATTTATCAATTTAAATTCAACTCAATTTCTAAAATAACCACTTAAATTTTACCGATCTCAAATTCGGATTTATAATCACAAATACCCCTTTATATTTCCATATATTTCAAAACTTTAAGTATTCAGCGTTTCATCTAAATTTTCATTCAGTTTAGTTTTCTAAATAATAAATTCAAATTTAGTTCAACCTAAATTTTCATTTCAATTCAATTTAGTTGCTAAATAACAAATTCAACTACGTTGATTTCAAATACAGATCCGAATCTCAACATAAACCATTTAAATTCCAATATAGTTCAAGGCTTTAATATTTAAATGTTCTATATAGCAGTTTCATATAGATCTCGATTTAACCTCATTATTATTTAGTATTGAAATACTCCCTTATTAGATTCAATATCATTTAAGTAACCTTAAATTACATTTTACTCAATATTTTCTTTAATTTATTTAAACGTGAAATATTCATTAAATCACTTAAATAAAAAATCCAGTTATAAAATCATACCCTTTAAATTTCCCATTCAAAAATTTCAAATCGATTTAATTAAATAAATCCTTATTTAAATACCATTTTTGTAAACCCAAATTTATCTCCCAATCTTAATTATTCAATTTATTACAAAAGAATCTATTTGAAATATAGATTTACATAAATACTTAACCATATTATATGTATGAAATCAATCTAATTCAAATCAAATATTACTACTAAATCTATATATACAATTTTCATTTATATAATATCTTAAGAATCAAATTTATTAAACCTTATATTTCTTTCCAAAATTATAGAAATTATTTTCAAAATATTTATATGGACCAACGGTGTCTGTATATATTTCCTATCATATAGTCAAGTGCTACGGATATTTATCATTTCAATCCGTATACTAAATATATACGGGTGGATATCATTTCAACCCGTAATCCCAAATTCAATTAAATGAAAATCGCTTGGGTTTATCATTTCAACCCATAACGATTTTCTCCTATTCTAAAGTCTGTTGGGTATGTATCATTTCAACCCATAGTGATTTCTAAACTACAGGGAACTTGCAGAGTGATAACAGAAAATACAATAAAATAACAGGCATATATCATCAATAACAATATAATATAAACAACAGGATATGGTGTCATATCCCGCAGGTGAACTGTTACAGATAATAGCATATATAACAAATTTAAATAACTACAGCAGCATATTTCAATTGTCGTTTCAATTGAAATCAAATTTAATGAATAAAAAAATGTTAATCGTGAGTGATTGCTCACCTTTCGAGGTTAGAGAAATAGACAATGAAGTTGAGTTATGAAATGCAAGCACGACTTCCAAAGAAAAGTTACATGGTACGATTTCGATGGAAAAGCTGATAGATAGAAATTGAAGAGAACGGTTCAAATTAGCTTGATAAAATTGAAACGAAGATTATATGATTAATTTATTACTTTCTTTCAAAATGAACGTTAAATCAAAACATGCATTTTAAAAAATGAAATATATTTATATGCACACCCATGAAAACCATATAACTTTAAAACTCTTCCATTTCATATTAATGTTAAATAACAAATATATAATTATTCAAAATGTCACATATATAGTATATTCATTTTATGGTTGTCGTTTCCATGTAATAAATATTCATTTTAAACCAATATTAAAATAATATATATGTATAGTTAAAAATCAATGTTCTAACATAAAACACATATATTAAAGATCAGCACACACATATATAATATCTTTTGAAATGAATACTTATGTATATATATAATTATTATAGTTTATTACTTTCCTTTTCAAAATATCCAGCAGGAAATCAAACAAACCTATGCACATATATATGCAGATAAACAATATTCTTTATAATACATGCTTAACTTACTCCTTTTTATTTTTTTTATTTTTTTTATAAAACCTTCATATATAACAAAATATATGTATAAAATAAAATATTTGTATATATAAAAATCAGAACCTTTCAAACAAATATTCAAAAACTGGATCATATAAATAACAATGTATTTAGTTAGCGCATAATATAAAATTCATTTATATAACTCTCTTATATATTCATTATAACTATAATCGAAACAGTTATATATACTTTTATATAAATTTACCAAATATACACGTTACTTAACCTATCTGTACCCGATCAATAGCTTTATTATCAAAGCACGCACATCATAAAAGTACGACGATATACAATGCTTTAGGCTTATTAAACAATATATTGCAACTTATGTATACTAATATGTGAATATAAATAAAATTACATACTTATTATATTAAAATCAACATTAAAAAAATATATATAACAAAATATGTATAAACTCAGAAATTGATATATAAGCTTATACTGTTATATCGAGAATTTTTTTTATTAAGTACAGCCATACATATATATCTTTGGGTACTACAATTTGTATTATTTGCCTTTTATAAAGAAAATTGCGGTTGCACTGAGTTTGTACATATAGCTTACTTTATGTATATAAATAACATAAACTGTCATACATATATACACTAAAATATGTAAATTTAAGGCAGTATACTACTAGCAAATATATATAATATAATACAATGTATAGACATACCCTGTGTAAACTCGAGTCGCTGATGGGTGGGCAAAAGGAATAAATAAGAAACTACAGACAATGGGGAAAATGTTGATGCCACCTAGTGCTGTTAGAAGTTATTACTTCTTGGCTATACACTCGGCTATGTTGAGGCTGCCGATGTGGATAGAGAAGATGTTGGGTTTGGATGGAAGGCAGGATGTTTCTTAAGAGAAGAGGAGGGGAGAAGGAGGGGACAGGCGCTTGGTGGAAAGAAAATTTGCAGAGAGAGGATGAAAAGAATGCAGATGTACTAGGTAAAAGAAAGGAGGAGCAAGCTAGAATAAATAGAATGTACGAAGAGAATAAGGAAGGTTATAAATCAGATTGGAATGAAAACGTAAAGAAAAAAAGAAAGAAATAAAAGAAATCAATGAATGCGAAATAACGTATAGTATTTTATACGTTTCAAACTTTGAAATGGCAACAGTCATGAGTTGATTTAGCTACATTTAAAGTAATAACTTTTTTGTTTGTTTGGATAGTACGTAATAAGTTTGGAAAGGCAATGATATTTAAAATGGAATAAGGAATGGACAGAGAAATTTAAGCAAAGATAGAACGTACAGAATAAATATAGAGTAACGGGACAGTCACGATAATTCAGTGGATAATTAAAGCAACTTTTAATGCCACCATCTGCACTTTCAAATCTGAAAAGGCAGAGTAACGGATCATATAATAAATTGAAATGATGGATTGATAACAGCTGCAAGTATATATTTAATAGAAAAGAACGGACAGAGAAAATTTTGTGAAACGTACTAAAAATAAATATGAAGTACTTATTGTATTATAAGTTTCTTTTTGAATACAGAGTCCAAAATTTGAAAGCCAAGTAACGGTCAACCGTTAATTTGGTGAAAATAATTGCGGCAATTAATAAAAGAAATAAATAGCAACGGTTACGTTGCTTTGATTTAGTTGACCCATCAAAGCAAATTATTTATAATTTAACCGGTAGGAAACGTAAAGGAACGTACCACCATAAAATGAAATTGATAACATCTGTGCATTGATTCTGCAATATTTATTAAAGAAATTGATTCTGCAATATTTATTAAAGCAATTAATTAGCTAGCTTGAATTAAATAGAATTTCACAATGGAATAAACTTTGATAAAATAAATTGAAAATTTAAAATCTGCTATGTTTAATTGGACGTAATCCAAATATTAAATTTTTATTTCAAAATATTATTATATAAAATTTGTCAAAAGTTTCAATTAATTACGTTAAATAAAACCATTTAAAACTATTAAAATCTACGGTTCGTTACACTCTCCCCCACTCAAAACTTTTCGTCCCCGAAAAGGTAGGAGGTAGGAGAATAGAACAATCAGAAATAAAATAGATTGAAAGACAAGATAAACAATTAATTTAAAACTATATAAATTTTATTTGAAATATTTATTTGATAACTTCATTTGAAATTTAATTTTTGTTAATACTTTAATACTTTTCAAACTCTTTTGAAAACAATTATTTACATTATTACTTATATTTACAAAGAAGCTATTGAAATATTAAATCCAAAATTCATAAATTTTTATTTTGTTTCAAGATACCTTCCAAATATTATTATTAGATCATAAATCATTTTTTTTACAGAAATATGTTTTATTTTAGATAAATAACTTCTAAAATATTTATAACACTAAAATTTCTATTAAACCATGTAGTATATAATTAAACAATATTTTAAAGGATATATCCAACAAGGAAGGAAGGTAGATTTGGAAAACAGAATCAAGGTGAATAACTAAACTGAGCAGATAAGGTAGATTTAAGAAATAGTATCGGGCACGAATAATTAATCTAGAACCATAAGAATTTAAATTTCAAATATTAATTCAACATTTCTTTGTTGGGAAAAATACTGTTATAATAAATACCTTTATAATAAAACTTTTATAATAAAATACTATTATATCGAAATAAATTTTCCTTTCGAAAATACTTTTATAACTCGATGTTTCAACAAGTTTATTCTCGTTCTTGCAGACTCTGGCCATGCGTTGATCAGGCGCAAAGCTAGAATTCTTCGAGTACTTAGTAGACCTGTTTCAACACCCAGTGAAAATACTTGAAAAATCTTTAAAACAGATATGGAAAGTACAATCCAAAAAAAACAACCAACCAAAACCTTTGTCCGACCATGGTTCGCAGATACACAATGGTTACGCCTGGATCCCCAAGAAACAATCCGTATCCGTAAGCTTTCTCAGCCCTGCGAGTTACGCCATGAAGACTAGTAGAGTGCAGGATACACAATGGTTACGCCTGGGTCCCCCAGGAAACAATCTGTACCTCTAGGCTGTCTCAGCCAGGCAGTTTCGCTACTATTCGCGACCTACATAGATTGCAGGATACACAATGGTTACGCCTGAATCCCCCAGGAAACAATCCGTACACCTAGGCCAGACTCAGCCAGGCAATTGCGCTATGCAGTCGCGAGAGAAAAAAAAAACCATGGGTTACGCCACGGTGGGAACACTCGAGTATTACATCCGGAAAACCAAAAATCAGAGAGAATAATATCGATAGAATGAATCCACGATGTGGCCACAAAGCGGATATCAAGCAGAAGGCACTTTCCATATCTTTACTTCGAAAATACATATCATATAGTACCCTTTCAAATCACTTTCAAATATCGTACTTATATAAAGTCCATATATATAGGATTCCATTTTTCCCAAATCGAATACTTTCCAAAATCAATAGTAGATCAAATCATACTTATATAGACTTCGATTATATAAAATCTCTTTCCAAATTGAGTACCTTTCAAATCAATAGATTTCAAATCAACTTCATACTTATGTAATCCATTTTATATAAGTTCGACCACTCCCAAATCAAGTGCTTAGTAATCTAAGGTTCTCAATTTCAAATCATTTCAATATCAATTCAGTTTCAAAATCATATATGATTTCACCAAATTTTCTTCCAAATTAAATATCTAAATTTCAAAGTTCCAAAAATAATAGGTTTAGAAAATTATCCCAGTTTCCAAATTAAAATAATTCAAGTCAAACAAATTCATTTCCAAAATCACCATATAAGTACTGGTTTTTAATTTCAGTTTAATTTTCAATACCAAATATTTTCTCAAAATCAATTATACTTAAATGGTTTCCAAATTTATAATTATCCCTTTAAAACTTTAAAACTATCTATTTCTATTTGAAATATCCAATTTACCTTTCTGAAAACCATTATTCAAAACTATTTTTTTTCAAAACATTTCAAAACTAAATTTATATTCTTTGTCAAACATTTTATACTCTTCGAAATTTCTTAGCTTTGAAAATTTAATCTCGATTTGGGAGTGTTCGAACATTCAAAATAGTTAGGGAAATCAAATTTTCAAATCAAGAGTTGAAAATCAACAATAAATCAATAAATCAATTATTAAATCCGAAACTCGAGGACTGAACACCGGTCTCATTTTAAATTGTTTCAAATATATACTTATATCTTTCTAAAATATCAAATTATACTTCAGAATTTGAAATCAAAAACTGTTTTACAAAATCACTTGCATAGCGAAGCTATTAAAGTGGCCTCTCCCCCACTCTGAAACTCGAAAATCAATGTCGATGATGCGTGCACTCGTCATCGAAATTATTTTCCAGCGACATAAGTGAGTTCTGGACTTCTATTTTCTTGAAAACTTCTTTGAAATTTCTTCAAAATTATTGGAATTAATTTGAACTCATTTGAAATATTTCTTGTTCGAAAAAATACTTTTAAATCGTATTATTTTTATATATTTTCCAAAATCTTAAAACCAATTTCAAAATACCGAAATTCAATTCTCGAATTTCAAATTTAACTTTACAGTTATAAATCATTTTTATATAAATCAATTTCTTATAATTTTTCAAAATTTCAAATCCTTTCAAAACTGCTTTATATATATAGGTATATAATCCTTATCGAAAACATTTTCACTTTTATATATAAAAAAAATCATAGTTATCAAAATAAAATTTCGGTATAAACAATTTCAAAAATACAAACAAAACCCGATTTTCAAAGGATGATTCAAGAATGGATTTCAAAATAAAGATAGAGATTTAATTTAGAGGAACTCCAATCAATAGAATCCTGATTCGAATATAGACTCGATCGAAGATGAGATAATTAAATTACAAAATAGAAGATGGATATACTTCTATAAATCGCGGGCGACCTTTACCGGTCAACCGTGATTCCAAAATTAGATCGGTGTAGAATTCTGAGGCAATTCGACATTCGATCGCCAGAGATATAGAATTCGGCATAACAAGATATAGCAGCATCATAAACCGAGGATACAGAAATCTTCGGTGAGTCAATGCCAATTGAAAAGGAGCTTTCACCCTCTTTACAAATCATTCAGTGGAGTTATGGGATACTCCGGAATCAAACGACTATAAATAGGGAGAGACAGAATGAATTTCGAAACCGAGGGACATTCCAAAATTCAAAGGAAATCGAGTCAAAAGGAAGAGATTCAACTCGAGTGAAAGTGATTCTGTAAAATAATTTACCATATATGCAAAGTTTTGCGTAGAGCCAAAGCTCTGATACCAACTGCAACGACCCGCTATTTTGGACCATTCAAATCGACAATAAAACCATACATATCCGACTTGAATAATTCAAAATACCGAATTGTTAATTAAAATTTGGCAAAACTTAAAATATACAGTAAATAAATCAATCACAGATCACAGAGTAATATAATGCAGCGGAATAGATAAAGAATAGTAGTTCATGAAGCTACTATATACATCAGAGTTAGAAAAATACAACCGAATAGTTCAAATGCAGTGAAGTCTCCAATGCAACAGATGACTTCTCTGAACCAATCAACTGGAAAGGCTGGAATCTGAATCGATAGTTGGATTTCCAAATGAAGCTCCAAACTCCGAAGGTGAGTCTCAAATGCTGTATCACTCAGTCTGACCCGAGCGTAAAACAAAACACAAAACACTCGAGTCAGGATTAACATTCTTATATCAATAAATCCAACTAAAGTGAAATATCAACTGAAATACAAATAACTTAAAGGATGTTTGGGATAACCATCCTCTAGGGGTCCATGGAACTTTCTACAAGGTAGAAATATACACTATAACACTGTGGTCATTTCAGCTTAATTTATACTTCAAAACCGAATCTCATTTTGACTACAAATATCTCTATATTTCCCAAAATAGTATTTATATATATTAAATAATTTATACAGTAAAGTATTTTCAATTTCCTCAACTTAACAAAACGTTCCAACATCAGCCCGACCTTCCCATTCAAATTAAATTCAATCTCAGTTTATCATTTGAATTCAACTCAATTTCTAAAATAATCACTTAAATTTTGTCAATCTCAAATTCGGATTTATAATCACAAATACCCCTTTATATTTCCATATATTTCAAAAGTTTAAGTATTCAGCGTTTCATCTAAATTTTCATTCAATTTAGTTTTCTAATAATAAATTCAAATTTAGTTCAACCTAAATTTTCATTTCAATTCAATTTAGTTTCTAAATAACAAATTCAACTACGTTGATTTCAAATACAGATCCGAATCTCAACATAAACCATTTAAATTCCAATATAGTTCAAAGGTTTAATATTTAAATGTTCTATATAACAGTTTCATATAGATCTCGATTTAACCTCATTATTATTTAGTCTTGAAATACTCCCTTATTAGATTCAATATCATTTAAGTAACCTTAAATTACATTTTACTCAATATTTTCTTTAATTTATTTAAACGTGAAATATTCATTAAATCACTTAAATCAAAAATCCAGTTATAAAATCATACCCTTTAAATTTCCCATTCAAAAATTTCAAATCGATTTAATTAATTAAATCCTTATTTAAATACCATTTTTATAAACCTAAATTTATCTCCCAATCTTAATTATTCAATTTATTACAAGAGTATCTATTTGAAATATAGATTTACATAAATACTTAACCACATTATATGTATTAAATCAATCTAATTCAAATCAAATATTACTACTAAATCTATATATACAATTTTCGTTTATATAATATCTTAAGAATCAAATTTATTAACCATATATTTCTTTCCAAAATTATAGAAATTATTTTCAAAATATTTATATAGACCAACGGTGTCTGTATATATTTCCTATCATATAGTCAAGTGCTACGGATATTTATCATTTCAATCCGTATACTAAATATATACGGGTGGATATCATTTCAACCCGTAATCCCAAATTCAATTAATTGAAAATCGCTTGGGTTTATCATTTCAACCCATAATGATTTTCTCCTATTCTAAAGTCTGTTCGGGTATGTATCATTTCAACCCATAGTGATTTCTAAACTACAGGGAACTTGCAGAGTGATAACAGAAAATACAATAAAATAACAGGCATATATCATCAATAACAATATAATATAAACAACAGGATATGGTGTCATATCCCGCAGGTGAACAGTTACAGATAATAGCATATATAACAAATTTAAATAACTACAGCAGTATATTTCAATTTTCGTTTCAATTGAAATCAAATTTAATGAATAAAAAAATGTTAATCGTGAGTGATTGCTCCTCTTTCGAGGTTAGAGAGATAGACAATGAAGTTGAGTTATGAAATGCAAGCACGACTTCCAAAGCAAAGTTACATTGTACGATTTCAATGGAAAAACTGATAGATAGAAATTGATGAGAATGGTTCAAATTAGCTTGATAAAATTGAAACGAAGATTATATGATTAATTTATTACTTTCTTTCAAAATGAAAGTTAAATCAAAACACGCATTTTAAAAAATGAAATATATTTATATGCACACCCATGAAAACCATATAACTTTAAAACGCTTCCATTTCATATTAATATTAAATAACAAATATATAATTATTCAAAATGTCACATATATAGTATATTCATTTTATGGTTGTCGTTTCCATGTAATAAATATTCATTTTAAACCAATATTAAAATAATATATATGTATAGTTAAAAATCAATATTCTAACATAAAACACATATACAAAAGATCAACACACATATATATAATATCTTTTGAAATGAATACTTATGTATATATATAATTATTATAGTTTATTACTTTCCTTTTCAAAATATCCAGCAGGAAATCAAACAAACTTATGCACATATATATGCAGATAAACAATATTCTTTATAATACATTGTTAACTTACTCCTTTTTATTATTTTCATTTTTTTTATAAAACCTTCATATATAACAAAATATATGTATAAAATAAAATATTTGTATATATAAAAATCAGAACCTTTCAAACAAATATTCAAAAACTGGATCATATAAATAACAATGTATTTAGTTAACGCATAGTATAAAATTCATTTATATAACTCTCTTATATATTCATTATAACTATAATCGAAACAGTTATATATACTTTTATATAAACTAACCAAATATACACGTTACTTACCTATCTGTACCCGATCAATAGCTTTATTATTAAAGCACGCACATCATAACAGTACGATGATATACTATGCTTTAGGCTTATTAAACAATATATTGCAACTTATGTATACTAATATGTGAATATAAATAAGCTTACATACTTATTATATTAAAATCAACATTAAAAAAATATATATAACAAAATATATATAAACTCAGAAATTGATATATAAGCTTATACTGTTATATCGAGAATTTTTTTTATTAAGTACAGCCATACATATATATCTTTGGGTACTACAATTTGTATTATTTGCCTTTTATAAAGAAAATTGCGGTTGCACTGAGTTTGTACATATAGCTTACTTTATGTATATAAATAACATAAGCTGTCATACATATATACACTAAAATATGTAAATTTAAGGCAGTATACTACTAGCAAATATATATAATATAATATAATGTATAGACATACGCTGTGTAAACTCGAGTCGCTAATGGGTGGGCAAAAGGAATAAATAAGAAACTACAGACAATGGGGAAAATGTTCATGCCACCTATGTGCCGTCAGAAGTTATTACCTCTAGGCTATACACTCGGCTATGATGAGGCTGCCGATGTGGATAAGGAAGATGTTGGGTTCGGCTGGAAGGCATGGTGTTTCTTAAGAGAAGTGAAGGGGAGAAGGAGGGGAAAGGCGCTGGTGGAAAGAAAATTTGAAGAGAGAGGATGAAAAGAATGCAGATGTACTAGGTAAAAGAAAGGAGGACCAGGCTAGAATAAATAGAATGTATGAAGAGAACAAGGAAGGTTATAAATTACATTGGACTGAAAACATAAAGAAAGAAAGAAAGAAATAAAGAAATCAATGAATGCGAAATAACGTATAGTATTTTATACGTTTCAAACTTTGAAATGGCAACGGTCATGAGTTGATTTAGCAACATTTAAAGCAATAACTTTTTTGTTTGTTTGGATAGTACGTAATAAGTTTGGAAAGGCAATGATATTTAAAATGGAACAATGAATGGACAGAGAAATTTAAGCAAAGATAAAACGTACAGAATAAATATAGAGTAACGGGACAGTCACGATAATTCAGTGGATAATTAAAGCAACTTTTAATGCCACTAGCTGCACATTCAAATCTGAAAAGGCAGAGTAACGGACCATATAATAAATTGAAACGATGGATTGATAACAGCTGCAAGTATATATTTACTAGAAAAGAACGGACAAAGAAAATTTTGTGAAACATACTGAAAATAAATATGAAGTACTTATTATATTATACGTTTCTTTTTGAATGCAGACTCCAAAATTTGAAAGCCAAGTAACGGTCAACCCTTGATTTGGTGAAAATAATTGTAGCAATTAATAAAAGAATAAATAGCAACGGTCACGTTGCTTTGATTTAGCTGACCCATCAAAGCAAATTATTTATAATTTAACCGGTAGGAAACGTAAAGGAACGTACCACCATAAAATGAAATTGATAACATCTATGCATTGATTCTGCAATATTTATTAAAGTAATTGATTCTGTAATATTTATTAAAGCAATTTATTAGCTAGCTTGAATTAAATAGAATTTCACAATGGAATAAACTTTGATAAAATAAATTGAAAATTTAAAATCTGCTATGTTTAATTGGACGTAATCCAAATATTAAATTTTTATTTCAAATATTATTGTATAAAATTTATCAAAAGTTTCAATTAATTACGTTAAATAAAACCGTTTAAAACTATTAAAATCTATGGGTCGTTACAGGTCGCTCGGCCATGTTTGGTCGCGCCATGGTTAGGTCGTCCCCACTTAAGTCGCTCGACCTTCTCTTACGCCTTAGGTCGCGCCCTGCTTAGGTCGTTCCCTCTTAAGTCGCTCGGCCTTCGCCTATGCTTTAGGTCGCTCCAACTTAGGTCGCGCAATGCTACAGGTCGCGCCATGTTATTGGTCGCTCCATGTTAAGTTGCTCTGTTTGGCCGCATGCTTTTTCTTAAGTCGCATTACTTAGGTCGTATGCCGTGGAGTCGCATGCGTTGAGCCGCTGATTTCTTGTGTTGACTTATGTTAAGTCGTAAGTCATGGCTGTTAAATCGTAAGGGTATTTCCATTTTGATGGATTTGGAATCGAATTCTTTGGATTTCTATTCACGCCTTCCAATGTGAATTTTTGTGATTTATTGTTTCTACAATCATTTTTGTGATCTGTCACTTTAAAAATATAAAGGTTTCAATATTAGCAGTAAATATCAAAACTCCTTCAACAAAACAATTTCAACCCTATTTTTATTACAAAGCTCGTTTCTTAAACCGTTTTCCAATCTACTAGTATATACAAACCTTTATCTCATTCGTACGAGAAATCTAATTAAACGGCTTAGTAAAACAAGTGGTATGAAACGCTTGCGTTTACTTCGTCGGTTAATTCTTGGACTTGTTCGATTGAATCTCTTGTGACAATTTTCGAGTGAAGATCTACAATTTGTTCGTAAATATTTAAGTTAAGCTAGTGGTTATGGGACATGAAGCTAAGCTTATATATTTACTAGCTTACTGTAATTGACACTTCCTGATGATCGTTGATGATCATTTTTGTGATTTAGACTAGCAAATGTGCGATGTCTCTTTGTCTAGGAGGGAGACTAAACCCCGTTTCTATGGAGCTTCGGCTCAATTTGGTGGGGTAGCGACCCATGGTCTTCGGGCCGTTTTGTGGAGCTTCGGCTCAAAATTAATGGTTAGCAACCATGGAATAGCGTTCCATTTTGTGATACACGTGTTGGTGAGTTTTCATGCTCCCGTTTTCTGATAGGCCTCCCCCTTTTTTGATTTCTAGATTTTCGTTGATGATTTCTAGAATTTGTGTTTCACAAATTTTCGTGATTTACATTGATAAGTTTTATCAATATTTGTGCATTGGTGAATTTGTGTTTCATAAACTTTTGTGATTGACATCGATATTAATGTCAATATTTATGGTTTGGTGAATAAAAATAAAGAGTATGACATTCTTTTTGATCTTTGAGAAGATTCTTGTGATATTGATTAATCTCTTGTTGATTTTCTATTACATACTTGTCACCATATGGTCTTATGGTTATCATACTTTTTTGTCGTATCTCTTATTCTATATCATTTCATCTGATATTTATAGCTAGACTGATCCATTTATTATTTTCTTATTAAATAATACTCGGGTCAGACCGAGATATTACAGGTGCTTCTGCTTGACTTCACATCTGGGATTATCACCCTGACTTTTGGCTAACTACTTAGATTTGTAGTTTTTGTTGTATACATTTGAGATATAGACTCATTGATGTATCCATATTCTTTTGTCTAGCACTTGTAGCTATTCTTTTGCGATATTGTGGATCTTGTTTGACCACTACTCTGATGTACACTTTCATGTGTTATATTCATATCTATTTCCGCCTTTGTGATATGGATGTCTGTGACTGATTTGTGTTATATTTATTTCTATATTTGTTTTCGAAGAATATATATAGCCACTATGTAGTATCATTGAGTTTGTATTGGTATGTCGGATTTCCTCCTGAAACTAGATGCATGTTGTACTATCTGACCTATCGGTGCTCGCACAAAGCAATTCCACGGATGGTCGCTCCTCAACAGCCTTATTCTCCGCGCTAGTTGACGGCATTACACCATAGTGTCCTTGGCTAGAGTGGGCATAGAGGTGGGGCGTCACAGTATTTTTGAAAAAAATCACCATCTCTTAAAAATATTTATTATATATATATATATATATATATATATATATATATAGAGATTTGGGAAGTGACTGGAACTGATTTATAAATGCTCTCGAGATTTATAAACGGAGTTTTGTTTAACGGAAATGATTTTTACGAGAGAAATCTTATAGTGAAATTCTGGAAACTTAAGGAAATTTCTAAATCATTGAAATAGGAAAACTTCGAAATTGGATTAGAATTTAATAAAGCTGTTGGAAATGAGTAGTTGAGATTATAGACGAGTGTAATCAATTTTAGGAACTTCAAATAAAATTAATTCATAAATTCCAGAAACTTGTGGGATTTGTTGAGTTAAGTAATTTACAAATAATTGTAAATGTTTTTGAGAATTAGGATATTAATGAAATATTTTCTAAGTTTTGAAATAAAATGATTTTAGGAAATATACTTGTAAATGTTTCCAGAGTTTTGGATCAGAAGGGTTTGAAATATTTCAACCACGAGATTGTTATCCTAAAAATATTTTCAAAGTGATGAAATAAATGGAATTGATAAAAATATATTTCTAGGTATAGAGATGATTTGAAATATATGGTGTTGCGAATATAAGTATATTGGAATTATTTCCAAACATTGAAATATTGAAAGAGATGAGTATATATCTTTGTAAAGATACTTTGTAATGAATATTTTGAAAGATTTATAAATAAGGCCTAGTGAGTGCTTATGGATATAATTTGATAGTTAAATAACCAACTATAAAATCTGGCCAAATTCGTTAATCGTTTCGAAGACCCCGGGATCAGATTTAATTATTCGAAAACCACTTCGATCTGGTTTGAATGTTACGAATGGATATCATGAAGATATTAAAGACAGTGAATCGGTTTGTCCAGACCTAGGACAACTTTATGGACGAATGCTATCAAAACATCGTCATTGGAGGACGATGAACATTCTAAGTGGAATTGTTCCTGAAAGGTAAACGTTAGCCTCAAGCGTCATCAACCGGGAATGACTAAAACAGAGAAGATGCAACAAGGCTAAGTGGGTTGCACCTAATTAGGGTATGTTATCACTATTCTAGATACCCTCGGATATATATATAAATTATGGGTATGGTTGTGCATGAAAAAGGGATTGCTCGATTTTTAAGGGTAGGAACACCTTGGTTGATTACACATTCAGTTCTATCCAGGTTAAGGGTAGGCCGGTCGTGTGTACCAAGGCATCCCGACGAGGTCCTCTATATATTTTTCTATAAGTGTACCGTGATGGGCGATACCACAGTAGCCCAGTCATTGTATGGGATCCATTCTCCAATACGAGCCTTTACAATTTTGTTTATAGAGCCTATTATGCTGGAATTTAATTAGTGTAACAATTTTGGCTATTTAAATAAGTATTTATACTTAGACACTATAATCATATCACTGGATTTTCTATAAAATGTTTTGGTTATCGTAAGGAAAAATCTGTCATGTTTGTGACGCGGTCTTAAGAGATACCTTTGTTTTTCAAAGGATTTTGATAACTCTAATAATTCAAGTTGATTGTGTTTTCTCACGTTGGTTTTCCAGACCGACTCGAGTGTTATTTTGTTATAATGCTTTGGTTAGACCGAGTGTTACAGATTCTGGTTAAAATGCTATGGAGCTCTAGAGACGAGCTGGATGATAGAGACGCATATCCGTACTTGGTCATATTTCCACTGTGTGAGAAAAAGTTATTATAACTATCCATTTTGATATATTGAATTGCTGTACTCTGATTATGGTAGGTATATAACAGTTACAGACTTCTTTATAAATTTGTGTTTGTTATTCTATTTTTTCTATCTCTTTCTTCTTCTTTACCTAGTTATTCGCTCTTTCGTACAATTTGGGTTGAACAAGGATGAATCATTATCAACTAAAAAGGGTACAGAACTACGGGTCGCTACAACATTATTCAGGATACTTAATTAGATAAATTAAATAGAATAATGTACAGACTAGAGTGATAACGGGATTTAAATTTGAAACTAAATAGAGGCCATGCTTTAACTAAATGAAATTATAAGAATGGCTTTATAAGTTAACTACTAAAGGGAATAAGGCAAGGGTATTATGGGAATAGCCGTATATAACCCCATAACCCCTAAACCCCTAAACCCTTACCTCATTCTCATTTTCATACTTCCATAAAAACAAAAACAAAAGAGATCAAGGCCGGCCACAACCCTCGGAGAATAGGGGATCAAAAATCAACTAGAAGCTAAGGATTCAAGCAAGGAAGAATTAAGCAAGATCAAATCTCAAGTTAATAAACCCTTTAATAAACTGCTCCGTGAATACCTTGCTCCCATTAATAAACCCTCCCCCTTTTGGTCTGGCATCCTATCCTCCATCAGTCGTATTAAATCCCTCTTTCACCAACTCCTAGGTAACGGCTCCAATTGCCTTTTCTGGCTTGATCACTGGTCCGGGCACTCCCCATTAAACCTCAGATTCCCCAACCTTTTCACCTCCACAGCACACAAGCTTCTCACCGTGTCCGACGCTGTTTCCATTAACACTCAATCTCTCTGCCCCTCTTCCTTCCTCAACAATAATCTGCTCCGTGAATACCTTGCTGTCATCAATATACTCCCAACCGTCAACCTGACACCATCTTCTCCTGACCTTTACACTTGATCCTTATCTCCCTCCAATCAATACTCCGTGTCTCAGTGCTACCTCTTCCTGAACCACCCGGGATGACTTTTCTCCTTCGCTCGCCTGTGGAAATGTCACCTTCCCCCCCGAATCTTATTTTTACAATGGTGTCTGATCCATGGCTGTGTCAACACCAAAGACCGCCTCGCCCGCCTCAACATCCCTTCGGACCCGACCTGTCCCCTCTGCAATCTGGAACACGAATCAATAGACCACCTTTTCTTGGACTGTGACTTTTCTTACTACATTTGGGCCTCTTCCTGTGCTCATATTCTCGGTCTCATTCCAGTAGTCTCCAACTTCTATGATTTCTGGCAGTATAATGCTCCAGATCCTAATACCGACTCGCTTCTAGCCATTTTTTGTTGGGTGATATGGAAAGAGCGTAATGCCCGTGTCTTTAACAAACCCAATAGTTCGAAGGTCCAAATTTGCAATAGAATAATCACTGTTTTTAATATTTGGTCAGGTTCCAGCTTCCCCACCCCAGCCAGACTTCGTCTCCGCATCCCCAGATCCCCCCAGGCAGAATCGGTGGGTAGTTCCTCCTCGGCCGCGCCACCGTGCCAGAACCCTCACTCCCAACGCTGCTGCTACAACTTCTTCTGGAATGTTTTTTGTGTTACTTGATTGCTACACTAACGGACTCAGCCTTATGCTCATATTGGTCTAGAAGCAAGTTGTGTTTTTTTGGTTTGTTCGTCTAATGTAGTTGCTTCATAAACTTCCTTCAGTCAGTGATCAGGCCTGTTGATCACCATATATTATGTTAATATTATGCTTAATCGGCTGTGTAGTTCCACGCTACACACCCGTTCTTCTCAAAAAAAAATCTCAAGTTTCTTATCCAAACAAGGTGAATAATTATCCAAACCATCTTGTATATCTTTTAATAAACATCTTAATTTAGGATTTAAGGTTTAAAAAACTATTTGAATGATGATATGCCGTGATTATATGCTATACTTGGTTCAAACAAGTATATTTATAAAAGATTTGGTTCGATTTTAACGATAAAATCATGTAAAATGAATTTCGATTTCCATGAGGATTGAATATGTTACGTGAAACATTATTTTGAAAATGGGTTTAAATTTTCATAATATTTCAATCTATGGATAATTTATTATGAATTTTGAATTGAAAAAAAAAAATATAATTTGGGTTTAATATTAATTATGGCAATTATAAAAAGGATTTTGGGCCCGAAATTTATATATGTTAGAAAACATATTAAAAGTGAATTACGATGATTTTCATGGATTTTTCCCAAGTGATTTACTATGGAAATTAAATTCATTAAGTTTAAGAACTTAGATGTCTTAATTGTTTTGTTAAGGGGAAGGGATTCTTCGCTAAAATATATTAATTATTAATTGATGAATTCGGCAGCCTTTTGAAAATAGTATTTGTTAAAGGATTTGACAACTAATCATATTTTGACAAATAAGGCAAGTTGGTGAAATTTTTTTCTTTTAAAGGCTAAATATCAGTTTTGCTTGGATTTAATACTTCGCCACTTCCATCTGATGGTTTTCGACACCGTGCCTCCACCAAAGAACCCTTTAGAAACAATACGCATGGTATCAAGCAACTGATATGTAGTTGCTGCCTTCATATCTTTCGAATCGGTTAGAGGTGCTTTTATTTATAGCCTTATAACAATGTGTTTGAATTAATATAGATGCCACATCCAAATGCTTTCGTAAGGGTCCTTAATAATCACTCATATTAAAGGTTTCATAGGCAATGGCATCGAAAAGTCGTTTCAAAGCTATCCTTTTCCCCTAATTATTTTACTAAAAGATCATTTCTTTCAAAAGTGCGGTTCCAAAGCCATCTGTTCCCTAAATTCTTTTATTTGGAGATTAAAGTTTTCGAAAGGGTTACTTTCTCTTATGTTCACTTTGATCCAGAAGCTATGCTTAAGGTTAAACCCAATGATTTTGAAAGAGATACTTTCATTTGGTTTCAAAGCTATGCTTTTATAAATCCTACTTGAACTAAGTGGTTATGAAAGGTAAACTTTAATACTTTCAAAAGGATTGTTTTAATGGTTTCTAAAAGAAGGTTTTGATGCTTTCGAAAGGGATGTTTTGAGTGTTCCGAAAGGCATACATTTAAGCATTTTAAAAAGAAGGTTTCAATACTTCAAAGGATATATTTTAATGGTTTCGAAAGATAAGGCCTAAGGTTCCGAAAGCCTTAGTTTTCAAACTAGAAACCCAATCTCTATTTTTAAATAAGAACCCATGGTAATATGAAAGAGTTTTTAAAATGGCATTTAACTTTGGAGTTTTTGAAGAAGCTTTCCTTGCTAAAGATAACAGGTTAAAGTTATTAATCATGTTTCATTTGAAAACTGATTAAAAGGAAATTGAACCATTGATGTTTATGTTTTTATTTTTTGATTATTTATCATGTGTGCTTCTTCTGTAAACACATTCACTTTATAGTTAACCCATATTTGCATTTTGGGGGTGCTAAGGGCAGAATAACCGTTGGGTTGACCTAGAAGTGAATATGTATTGTGTTAACTCCTGTGTGAGTAGAATTGCATCCTGGAGTTTTGGTAGACCAGAATATAGGATGCCTAAAGATTGATCAAATTATTATTGGTTTATACACGTTCTTAGTTATCCCATGAAAACATGTATGCATAAAGTTATTGGTAGAGGCCAATAGGTTCTCACTGATCCTAGGAAAACAATATGTGGATTAAGTTGTTGAGAGAGATCAATAGGTTTGTAGTTAACCCATGAAAACAATGATATAAGAGAAGTTATTGCAGAACCCAATAGGTTCATAGTGAGCCCATGAAAACTATAATTGAATGAAGTTATTGGTAGATACTACTAGGTTCTTAGTGAACGCATGAAAACTATAAACCTAGGTAGATAGTCCGTAAGCTTTGAACAAGTTCTTAGTCAGCCCATGAAAACTAATAAATTACTAGTGAGCCTAAAAACCATAACTTGAGACAATACTCAAATGAATGGTTATGGAAAATTCAGTATATATTGCATGTTCGCATATCATCATAATAGATTTTATTATGTTATGTTTTAACCATTATGGATGCAGTTGCACAGTATATGGTTATTATAAAATTGTGTTAAGATACCAGTGAAGGGAAAACCTGTTCCGTTAAGCGGCATGGTCTCGCTAGATATCCATATGGTTCGAGATGGTAGGTTATTGTTCATACCAAACTTTTTGTCAGGTACTCTATTGGTTTTGAGACGTACAGGAGGTAAGCTAGCTATTAGGAGTTCTTTCTGTTTGATTCCGCTGTGTTTTGGATGTAATGGCAAAAATTGTTTAATTGCATATATTTAGACTCTGATCATCCAAGGGGGCATCTTCATATGATTTGAAGTTGAAAGAGAAATCTGTTTTATGATTTTTTTTTTAATTTTTTCATATTCATATGTTTCTGTTATATCAATGTATCTAATATTACCGCATTTGGTCACCCAAAAATTAATAACTATGGATGACTACAACATCCATAGCCATTAGTTTTGGGCCTCTAAGTGGGGGATGCTACAGATAGGAGGCAATATTTGACTCCTAATTGATGGTCCAATCATCATGCTCACGCACAGGAGTTTCTCTAAATATAGTAGGAGATCACCAGAGGTAAATAACCATAAACCACTTGGCACGGGCTAATCCTATTGTAACAACCTGTCTTTTCGACCCTTAAAATTCTACACTAATACATCCACGTTATAATGTGCCAAGCATCCAACTGCTGGAAAGGTAGATTGTTAGGGGAAAAGAAAGAAAAGACAGAACATAATCTAACATTGTGACAGGTAATATATAATACACAAGGGATCTTTACCAAAGAAAAACTGTAATATACATACATCAATCAAAGTAAGTCTCTATCATTAGCCTGGACAGTTATAATAACATGTCCCCATAATTGCTAATAAACATAAACAACCAATGCAGCGGAAATCAAATATACATGAATACGTCTTGGAGGCATCCAGCTCATCTTCTAAAGCTCCAAAACATTCATACCCTAGATCTGAAAATATGCACGGTCTGGCCCGAGCATTATAAGAAAATAACACTTGGTAAAGCAGCATGAGAAATACACCTCAATTGGATTTTAATGTTATAAAACCTTTCAAAGTAAAGGTATTCCGTAAGACCACGCAACACATAAACACAGACGGCCTTTTGGCTTTCGATAACCAAATCATATCATAGAAAATCTTCTAATATTATAATAATGTCTAAGATTTAAAATAAATATTGAATCATAGCCAAAATTGTTACGTTAATTAAATTCCAGCTTAATAGGTATATGACTAAATTTGAAAGGAACCTATCGGAGAATGGATTTCCATACAATGACAATGCTACTGGGATATCGCCTACTACAATATACCTCTAGAAAATGTACCGAGGTCGAAATCCATTCGACCATTGCGAATCAGGAGCGACTTACCCTTTACTGGATAGTACCGAATATGCCACCACTCCGGTTGCATTGCAGCCTTTTCTCGAGAGCTCTCATCACAATCAAATCCATGTATATATTGAAAGGTCACGATGTACCTTAGTAGTAGTGAAACACATAGTCTTGAAGCATATCCCTTGCTACATTTTACATTTTTAGTAAATCCCACTTGGAGTGCTAACACCACCCTCCACACATCAATGCAATGCCAACATTCATCCATACAAGTTGTTCAGAATATGAACAAACTAAAGGCATTACTCCTACGATATCCATTTTGGAATCACTCTCACAATTAGTAGCAAGTAGCCCTTGCACTTCAAAGAGCTCCATCTTCATTCAACTTCAAGATGTCTTCCATTCAAATAATTATGATGGTTCAAAGTGGTTTTCGGATAATATATCTGATCCTGATCTCTCAGGACCAAGAATAATAATTTTAAAAACTGGCCAACATTTGATAGTTGGTTATTTAACTATCAAATAACAAACAATTCAACCAGATATTTAACCAAGCAAGGTTAAGCAAAAAGTAAGCACTAAGCTTCTTTGATTAATCATCTTGTTAATTAAAACCACTTTATAAATACTTGTATAAAAATACTTTCACAAAGATATATTCAAAAACACCCTCAGCTCTTTCAATACTTGAAAAATATCGATATGCTTATCTCAACTGTATAAGTATACTCACAAAACAATTCACTTTTAAACTTGGGGAAAATATTCCATATTCTTATATTAACGATATAAGTATTAACCTAAAAAATGGATCAACGCCCTGGATTGAGTGTGCAAGCACTAACCATGTTTTTACAGAGCAATAATATAGAGAATAAATGTAATAAGAGCAGAAAAAGCAAGAAGGCAAAAGAATTTTTAAAGTAGTTCGGTTGTTAATGAAGCCTACATCCACTTTATTACTTTTATTATTGTCTGAAAGTTGTTACAAGTTGTATACTATTACAAAACTCTTGAATATCCTTAGCTAGATTGAATCTCCAAGGTTGGAAAACACTAGAGAATCACAGTGAATTTCTTTGATGACCATTGTGAGGGAGGTGAGAAGTGAAGAAAGCTTCCAGTGGAGCTTCAGCAACTAGTCCGAAGAAGCCTCTCTTTGTGTTCCAGGTAGGATGGTATTTCTGGAGATTAGAGAGTCATTGGGCCAAGCCCGTTCACCAAACACTTGTAGATGATCACAGGAAGGAACATCGGGAATTCTGTAGCAACTCGAGCCAAAAGCATGGATTGCTAATGATCCATGATCTATGGATTGCTAACGTTCTCTAGATTATGTTTGAAGGCGTGCCGATTCCTTAGCACTTCCCCTTGCTCTATTCCATTTAAGCCGGAGCGACCCAATGACGATGTATGGATCGCTGGCGATCCATGGTGCATGGATCTCTAGTGATCCATATAGTTAGCTTGACCTTGGTATCTGGAGTTCCTTTGTCATCTTGTATCGATGTTGTTTATGTAGTCTTGTTGCACGACGCCTTTTTTTATGACGATTTACTTGTTGGTTGTATTTAGCCGCTGATTAGACGAGGAAAATGCTTGTCTCTTGATTTAACTAACTCAGAATCTCATCATACTCGGTCATTGCTTCTGTAATATGGATTGAATCATGATGTAAGAGGCTGTAAAAACTCTTGAGTTAAACCCATGGATTGCTAGCGATCCATGGGTCATGGACCGCTAGTGATCCATGTCCCTAGTAAGTTTTCTCGTTCCATTTTCTTAACCTTCTTTGGTTCGTTACTCTAGTTCTTTTGGCTGACTTCTGGGCTATTTTGACTCGACCAAGTTGTTCCGACGTCTCTTAGACCCTTCTGGGTTGAAAAACCGGATAATATTTGGCCCTAGATTATGTCTTCGTTGAAAACAAGGCATGCTTTGGAAGTAATCGCCTTTTAGTCACTTTTTGGTGAATTTCGAGTAGTCATGCTATGACCGCATGAATTTGAATTAGACTGGATTTTTGCCTGCTAAGTTTTTCCCTGGATTTTCATTGCTTGCTAGAAAATAGCAAAATTTTCTCTATAGCTTTCCGAGATGTCTCAGAGTAGTGGGTAGACATCGCTAGGTGAATTTGAGGTTGCAGGCATGCAACACTATGGATTGCTAGCGATCCATAGCTGATGGACTGCTTGTGATCCTTATCTTATGGATCGCTAGCGACCCGACTACTTCGCATTTTCCCTTACACGTTCTCCTTTCTTATTTAAACACTTGAGTCGACCTTCCTCCTTCCCATTTCATGACCCTAGCCTGCAAATTTCTCCAGTGATTCATGCTCCCTCCCACGAATTGATCTAGTCATCCAACCTTCCAGCACCACCGTCGACTTTACAGCCTTACGGCAGTCATTTTGCCATAGCTTACAATCCTCTTTTTCCACTATCTCCAAATCCTAGGTTAGCCTGCTACCTTAGATCACTGTAGATCCATCCCTTAGCTTGTCGACTTACATAGGTCGCTGCCGATCTACTATTTAGGTCGCTAGATCGAGAATTTCAACCTTTCTTGCCTCTTGATTACTGATTCAAAATGGGTTTGCTAATCATGACATTGGTTTGTCATTTGGGCGGCGAAGTTATAATCGTGGTGTTATTCACGAAGAGTCTGGGTGGATTGCGTCTTAATGGAGGAAGATAGTAAATCAAGTTTTGAGTTATTCACGGAATAACATTCGAGCCTTGTCCTGGTGGTTGCATATTTTGTTATCTTCGTCCATTGAGCTAGAATTGACTTGTGCTAGATCCTATAGCCAATATTGCACGACACATCATGAATTGGTTTCGTCCTTTCGAAGGATTCAGCTTGATTTTGCTTTCTTTTGCATGCATGGTGTACCTGTACTAGAAGGGACTTTCCGCATCGTTTTAGACAATGAATCTATTATCGATCATTGGTCGATAACATATAAGTGTAGAAGAAGTAATTTCAAAAAGAAAGTGATATGGGAAGTCCTTTCACCTCTCAACTACGACCGTACTATTTAGATGGGGTAAAGCTTTGGTTGTGTCAAGACAGCGAGCCCACCACCAATAGATAACACTTGCTCTGATATATACTTGAAACCTGACACATCAATATGAGCCGATATTTCTTTAGAATTCAAGTGTAGTGCAGGGAGTTTATATTTTAATTTGAAGCACTAGACCATTTCAGATGTAAGTTCTTTGTTTAGAATAAAGCACCCTTCCTCTCGTCACAAGTCTAGCGGGAGAAGTCTTGAGCTTTTGGAGGCTGAGTCATTACCCGTCGCCCCTCCTTCTTCTGCTTCATAGGCTTAGTATGGCCAACTAGTTATAGTTGGTCCAGTCATGGACCGGACTTCTTCTAATTTCAGAGTTCTGCTAAATCCATCAGAGAGAGCTTCTTCTATGATCTTTGCCAAAATCTTGCACAATATCTGCTTGCAACATGACATCTCGAAGGAAGAAGTGCGCCTCCTAGAGAAGGACGAGTTTGCTCATATGCCTCCCCCGGGATATACCGCTTATCATCGGTATACGTGCTTGAATGGAGCTATGCCCCCTTTTAACGATTTCTTAAGATAGATCCCTCGAACTTAAGGATTTCTCCATTTCAGATTCACATCATTGGCTATGCCATTTTAACTTGTATGCATGTCCTTTTCATGCGAACATTCAACCGTGCCCCAACTTTGAAGAGTTGAGATACTTTCTTTCATTCAAAAGAAGAGATGAGTGCCCTTCCTTGGTTGTAATCGAGACCCAAAGGAATTGTAAAATTGTATTACAATCATAGAACAACTTGTCCTAATTCATGACCCAATACTTCTTTGTAAGATGCCCCGAGGGGTTCAACTATCTTTGGACAGCGAGAGGCAAGTTCCATTTCTTACTCATTGAGCTCCGATGTACTATAATGGAATTTCTAACAAGTTGAATAATTCTTATAGTTATTCCGAGGTCGAATAGGGAATTGTCTCTCGATGGAATTTTCGAGCTCTAAAGGCTATCGATGCGGGGGAGAGACCTGCTAAAGTTTTTTGACTGAAAAAACTTGCTTCGATATGGACTATTCATCCAGGGAGGTCTACAGTCTCTGTTGAGATCCCATCCCCTTCTCGATCTAAGGTGCGCACGCGATCCACTTCTTCGTCTTATGGTTTTGAAGAGAGAGCTTTTCAAGAACAGGAAGGCCCATCCGACGAGTCAATTGAAGAAACTCATGAGGAAAAGTATACTGCCATGAGCGGAGTCAGTTGCCCGGTCAGAATGCCTCTAATTTCAAAAGAAGAGGAGGGGGTTTGTTCAAAAGAAGGCAAGGCCGCGATAGATATAGAAAAAGAGTAAGGAGAGACCGGGAGTAGTAGTGATGAGTCCACTTCTAGTGATGATTTCTATGCATACTCCGACGGTGAGGATTCTGAATCCTGAATCCTGCGACGAGACTCTGAGGATGAGTCCCGTTGTTCACAGACATGAGTGGTAAAGGTGGTGCCCCAGAAATTAGAAGACGTCAGGATTCTCCAAGTAAAGACATTGGCGTGGACTTTGGAGATTTGAGCAATGTTCACATCGATTTCAACAAGCTCATGGGGGAAGACTTTAAGTTTGAGGAGGCGTCTCCTCTTTCGGGTCGTATTTCGCCCGAAGTGAATCCGATTCCTTCTGCGATGACTGCCCGATTGGTTTGTGACATCATTTTAGGCTCTCCTTCCCAACACAGTACACGTCTCACTAGGGTTACACTCACTTATACATATATTATTCATGTTTTTCTTCCATTTATAAGGTTCTTTATTTGTCTTCTATGTTAGGTACCATTCGAGGATGTGGTCTCTATGATGACTTCAAAGAATTCAGTGACTCTTAGCACTGGTGGAAATGGTCTTCCATCCGACACCAGCCCGCAAAATAGAAGAGGAATATAGGAGAAGAAAAGGCTTGGAGGCCAAAACTCATTGTCGACACGAGAGGGAACTGGGCTGAGTATACAAAGGCATGTACAAAAAAAGTAAGACTTTTAATGAGACAGAGGAGTCATAAAAAAAGTCAAAGTTTTAACGAAGTTCCCATTTTTCAGAACAACATGCCTTCACTCCGGTCCCCACCTCGATTGGTTCCGAAATCCCGGTATCTTTTGTCCACATTCCATCTTCAACTCAAGCTCGGTCGTCTCATATGGCTCTTGCCACTGGTTCTTTATGCCCCTACCGGAGACCTGCCTATTTTCTTTCATCTGGTCCTTCCAAGCTTGAGGCAGCGCTCCCTGGGTAGTTTTTAAGGGTGGTTAAGTTTGATAGTGATCTTCATCCGGTTCATAGAGGTACATATACGCCCCACCTCTAAGCAATCTAGAACGATTTAGAACAGGTCGAAGGGTTGGAAAAATTATGCAAACAGCCAATGGATACGAACCGCAACAACTATCAGGAATTCCTCTCCTATGAATCAGAGAAAGATGATTTTGAAAGAGTATTAGCTGAACGCGATGTCAGAATCAAATAGTTGGAAGAGGAAAAGGATACATCACTTCGAGAAAGCAAGAATATCGTCGGCTTGCTGAAAGAGCTAAAACAGGTTCACGAGAGAATAAAGAGAGTCTATAGGGATGAAATTTAGAAGGCTCATGCAAAAGAGGCCAAATTGAAAGAGGAGGTGGCAGCTTGCAGTGCGACAATTGAGGCCCAGAAGAAAACCATTTCCGATCATGACCTTATCGTAGAGGGGAATAATAAGACCATCTCCAACGAGGCTGAGACAATCTCCAGGCTACAAGATCAAGATGCGTAGCTTAGAACTGATAAGGCTCACGTTGAAGTTGAAACGGTCACCGTTATGACAGATTATTTGGAGCTTCAGAATGCCTTTGATAGGAAGATGGAGAAGATGGATGAGACCATTTTGAAATTTTGTGTCAACTTCCTACTGCACTAGGGGAGTCTTTGTTACTTAGGCCCTAAATTCCCGCTCACTCTCGTTATGGTTTGGGAGGAAATCTTAACCCATTTCCATGATAGCGAGGACACTTACACCGAGCGAGGGCAAGAGAACGCCTATCTCAATGAAGAATCAAAGAAGGCACTGCTAGAGGTCCGGGAGAATTTGCAGATTGATAGAGATAAAAAGTTGTCGATGCTGCCATGACAGCAACTGTTGAAGCGCTTTCAGAGCCTTTTAATTCCGGTGCCGACGAACCATCGGGGTAGCCCTAAAATCAACCAGCAAGTCCTGGGCTTGAAGCTTCCCCTCGGATTATGAAGTCGTCGAAGGAGGGTGAAGGCGGTGAATATGAAGTTGATATTCTCAGTCATTCTTCTGGTGTAGGTAATCTAATTGCCTCTCCCAAGTTTGAGAATTTTTGATCTTACGGCGCAAGAGAAGGATGAATTTAATGCTTTTATTTTTGATCTTATGGGTCTGTCTTCCTTACCTACCGATTCGCCAGTTCTCTCGGTGCCTGGCCCTTTTGCTATTTCTACCGCTTTCATGCTCGTTTCTATATCTGCTTCAGTAGCCGTGTCAGTGTTTGGGTCGCTGCCAAGACTGAAATCTGAGAAGATTGCCGCACTGCATGGTTTGGATGACCCGTCCGTATCTTTGGAGGGTGATTTCATGGTGGGTGAAGCTTGAGAGCAAGAAATTCAGATCGAGCAGGCATATAAAGTCTAAAAAATAACCGGTTTCCATTAAAAGAGAGAAGGTCGAAGCAATAAAGACGTCTAAGATCTCCCACAAATCTTAAAAGCGCAAAACAAAGGGTGAGTCTTTTGAAAAGTTATAGAGCAGGAAGAAGACATCAGCACCGAGGAGATCGTCGGCATCACTAGCTGCGACACCACTTCTGAGGTGAAGCATAAACTTCTAACAAAAGGAGAGAAGGGGAATGGTGGACAGATGCGCTAAGAAGCTTGGGTGGTAGCTAATCTAGTTTTGATTCATTTTCGTTGTTTTGTTCAAGTGTAGAGTCTACACTTAGTGTTTTTGTTGTGCTATTTGTATTTTTTCTTTTGGTTGCCGATATTGTGTGGGTACGGCTCCATGTTTTGACCTTATACAGAAGAAAATTATTAGTAATATACTATTGATAGTTTGATTGTACCTTACTTATCTGCTCATGTATGCCCTGTGCACTAATGTCTATTTTACTTGCTCCATTTCACTTTATCTAGTCCTGTGATTACTGTTAGGATTCTTTGCTTGGAGTAATGGAACTTGTAAAATATGAAGAAAAAAAATTAAGCTTTAGATTTTTATTAAAGTGCCAGCGTACACCTCCCAGTTCACAGGGCTGTTTACTTCAAACACTCAACAAACGACTGGTAAATTATGGTTCAAATAATTTGCATGAAAAAACTTGGAATTTTTCTAAGCTCCAATTCGATTGTTCCCTTTCATAAGTTCTGCAATTTATGTTTTTATGCGATTCTGGAAAGTATATAACATACGCATATTCAAAATGTGCATGAAAACATAAATTAGTGTTGAACATATAGTTATGAGATTAACTATTAGAAAATTCATATGCATGCAGTTACGAGATTAACTTGATGAATGATCTTTGCGAATTTTTGAAAGCTAAACCACATATCACTTCTCAAAAGGGTGACTTGGTATTTATGAGTATCATTTCTTTGGATTTTTGCAACCTTCAAGTATGCATTTCATTGCCCCAGCATGCAAATCGTATGAGTTACATGTAAGCAGCTAAACATTATTAACGTTAAATGTTATAGTTTATCATGGGGTGTCAGTTATTGAATATTTTTACTGGTTCGTAGCACTCCAATTTCATCGAAGTTGCGCCCGTTGCTCCCGTTAATGGGAGTGGGTTGATTTTCGCAATTCCTATGATATATAAGTTTTCCAGTATTGCTAAGGCAATTCTGGTACTTAAAATACTTCTCGATGTTGCCAATCTTCGAGCAACATGTGGATTTTATGTTTTAAGAGTGTGATTTCATGGCTCGGAGAGTTGGTGCACGGTTTACGGAATGCGTGGGTTTTTATGCTTCTCAATGTTGCCTATCTTTGGGCAATGCGAGGAGTTTGTGTTTTAAGAGTTAATGTGCGGCTTATGGGATGTGCAGCTTTTTTATTTGAGCCTTCCCAATGTTGTTGGGGCATGGTTCTTAAAAGGAGAAGGTCAGGTTCCGCTGATCCAACTGTTTGAGTTGATTTGCTTTCATAACCCGGTAGGTAAGTGGAGCATATTTGGATGAGATTCCACCTTCCCACGTAGCAATTGTGTGGTTTTGAGTCGATTTGACCCCATCGACTCAGCAGGTTACTACTAAGAACACAATCTCGCTGGTTCATAAAGCAAATCAATTTTATTAATAGATGTTGGACAAGTTTTTTCCTATTTACAATGCCCCCAGAATTCTAGGATGGCTTATTTACTGAAAATGGAAAGTACATAAGGTAGTTTTTAGGTGAAATAGCGGCACAACGATTCACTATTCCATGCTCTGGGAATTTGGACTCCGTCGACGGGTTTCAATTTGATAGTTCTGTCCCTTGGCTTCTGATTGATCACATATGGTCCTTCCTAGTTTGGTTCGGAGGTTCTCGACATGGGATAGATCTGTTCGAGGATGAGGTCTCCCACTTTGAAGCGTTGGTTGTGAACCTTGGAGTTGAAGTATCGTGCGACCCTTTTTGGTTGGGCGATGGTCCTTAACTCGGTTTCTTCCCTCCTTTCGCCAATCATATCCAGTGATTCGAGTAAGAGCTAATAGTTTTGGCTTTGAATGAAGTTTTTTTTTTGATTGGAGGGGACTTCTAGTTCAACAGGAATCATTGCTTATGAACCATATGCCAAGGGGAACGGTGTATTCCCGGTTGCTGCTTTGTGTGTTGTTCTATAAGACCATAGCGCGAGTATAATTTCATCAACCAAGTTTCCTTTTTCTTTATTTAGTTGCTTTTTAATAGTGGACTTGATGATCTTGTTTATTGCTTGCACTCGCCCGTTTGCTTGTGATAAGCAACTACAAAGAAGCTCTTCTCAATTCAGAAGTGTTTCCAGAAATTTTTGAACTCAGTGCTTTTGAACTGGGTCCCGTTATCAATAATGATTCTTTATGGAACATCAAACCTGCAAATATTATTTTAGTAACAAAATTAATGACTTTCTTTATAGTAATGGTGGCCACCAGTTCCGCTTTGGCCCATTTCTTGAAATTTTCAACAACCACTATAGCGTATTTAGCTCCTCCTTTAGCTATTGGCAATACGCTAATCAAGTTGATTCCCTATATTGAAAATGGCCACAAGTTGACCATCTGTGTTAATTATGTTGAGGGAGTTTTTTTAATTTTGCCAAATCTTTGGCAACTATCACATCACCTTACGTAGTCTACTGCGTTGCGGTTTATTGTTGGACAAAAATATACATATCGGAGAACTTTCTTTGCAAGGGTTTGACCCCCAATATGACCTCCGCATTCGCCTTTGTGGACTTCCTTCAAAATCTGTCGAGGTTCGTCATCATCACGCATCTAAGAAGGGGGTTGAGAATCCCACTCAGTAGAGTATTCCATCTTACATCATGAATCATGGCGCCTTCCGGAGAAGCCTTTTGCATTGATTTCGTTTGGTGGGAAGGGTTCCTGTAAGAAGGTAGTCCTAGATTGGCATCATCTATGTTTTCGGTTTGTTGGTCTCGAGAATCCAGTCGACATCCATTTCGTCTATGCTCGGGGTAGTCAGGATCTCAACCGGGACTACTCCTTACAATTGAGCTTCTCCAGAGCTTTCCAGTTTAGCTAAGTAGTCAGCCTTCGTGTTCTGCTGCCATGGAGTATGAGTTATGGTATAATGTTCGATATCACTCAGCAACGCTTATACTTTAGATAGATATGGTGCGAGGTTCTCCCCTCTAGCCTGGTAGTCTCCTTTTACTTGGAAGATGACTAGATGGGAGTCACTTTAGATGTGGACGGATTTTATTCCATGTTCCTTTATAACATTCAGCCCTACTATTAGTGCTTTGCTTCTTATTTGTTGTGATAAATTCCATGCGTAAGGCGAAACAAATGGATGGCTCATTCTTCAGGGTTTCAAGAACTACTCCCATCCCGAACAGATGTTGTTAGATGCACCATCAATAAAGAGCTTCCATTGCGTCACCACTTCTGATGGCGTTTCTTCTTTGTCATCCCACATGGTAAACTCGACGATGAAATCTGCCAGCGCTTTCTCATTGATAGCCTTTCATGGATGGTAGGTAATATCATATTGGCTCAGTTTGATGTTCCACTTGAGAAGTCGTCCAGAAGTTTCAGGTTGGTACAACACTTGCTTAAAGGCTAATCAGTTAATACTTTAATTGTATGTGCTTGGAAATATGGTTGTAATTTCCTAGATGCAATCAAGAGGCAATATGCTAGCTTTTCCAGCTTTGGGTAATTTTCTTGGCTCCAACAAACCTCTTGCTAATGTAATATAAGGGTCGTTTGATTTTCGCTGCAAAAGGGCAGCGCTAAATGCATGAGGTGAGATTGCAAGGTAAATGAATAGGTCCTCTCCATTCATTGGCTTCGACAGGATTGGCGGGGCTTCCATATGTCGCAACAGTTCTTCAAATACAGTTTTCCATGCTGCATTCCATTCGATGTTTTTCTTTCCTTTCTTTAACGCATCAAAGAATAGAATGCACTTGTCAGTGTCCGTTAAGATAAATTGGCTTAAAGCTGCGACCTTCCCGTTCAAGCTTCACAATTCTTTCTTATTTTTTGGGGCTTGGATTTCTCACAGGGCCATTATCTGCTCTGGATTTGCTTCAATGCTCCTAGCACTTACGATGAATCCTAAGAACTTTTCGAAGGCTACTCCGAAGTGACATTTTAGATGATTGAGCTTCATCCTATACTTTTAGGGTATTTCAAACATTTCAGCGAGATTATCCAGATGATTTGCAGCTACCCGTGATTTGACCAACATGTCATCCATGTAAGCCTCCATAATTTTTCTGATTTGGCGCTGAAACAGGCTATTTACCAACCTTTGATAAGTTTCACTAGCATTTTTAATCCAGATGGCATTACCCTTTAGCAATATAGTCCCAGATCGGTGATGAAGCTGGTGTTCTCTTGATCAAGTTCGTGCATCGGGATTTGGTTGTGCTCGGAGTATGCATCCATGAATGATAGCAATTCATGTCCTGCCATTCCGTCTACAAGATGGTCTATCCTGGGCAGAGAGAATCTTTCTTTCAGGCAAGCTTTATTTAAGTTCATGTAATCGATACAGGTTCGCCACTTCCTATTGGACTTTTTGACTAAGACTGGAGTATATACCCATTCAGGGTAGGTTGCATCATGGATAAAAGCGTTGGCCATTAACTTGTTCACCTCTTCACTTAACGCCTTGGATCGTTTAGGACCCAGGCTGCGTCTCATTTTCTTTATTGGTGTGAATTGGGGTCAATGTTGAGCGTGTGGCATGCGGTTTCTGGAAATACCCCACACATATCAGAATGCGTCCATGTGAACATGTCCAAGTTGGTGTGAAGAAATTTAGTAAGTTCCAACCGCCTCTTATTTCCAAGGCGATCCGATTTTCAAGACTCTTGTTGGGTTGCCCTATCGACTAGGACAGATACCGTCAATTCTGCTAGTGTTGCCCGATCTTCCCCTGAACTCTTCTTTATAGGGTACAAAGCCTTGTCGAATCGACCATGGTCCCTGAGTCAGGGGCGGCCTAGTAGTTGCTATTCAGAAGGTTCACGAATGTGGAGAATTCTCCTCACATCTTTCCCTTTTTCCCTTCTTTTAGATTCACGAAACTCTGCAATGTGACATTCTCTAGCGGTGCATTGATCTCCTTTGACCATCCCGATTCCGTTTGCAGTCGGGAACTTCATTGTAAAGCACCATTACACCAGAGCGACTCTGAAATCAGCTAAGGCAAGTCATCCCGAGAAGGCAGTATATGAAGAAGTATTTTCCACAATTACAAAGATCAGAACGAGGGTAACTCTTCAATCACCTTCTCCAAGCTCCACTAGCAAGTCAATTATCCCTACAGGTTGTTTGGGTTCTCCAGTAAACCCTTGGATTTTTGTATGGCATGCAGACACACTTTTCATGCCGATCTTCATTTGGTCAAAGGTACGTTTAACAAGTATATTGATAGAACCACCGCTATCGACTATAACTCGTCGGACCATAGCGGGTCGATTCCTACCGTCACCACCATCGGGTCGAGAGTTGGAGCTTCGATTCCTTTGGTATATCGGTTTCTGAATACGATATCATCATCCAAAGTTTTCTGCTGCTTGGTTGGAGCCCTATCTTCTATTGTGAGACATAATACCTTTAGAGCGTGCTTTAATGAACTTGCATATCACTCCATCTCTCACCAACTTCTATGTGCAGAATGTGTAATGACTCTTTGGTCGGTTCACTTTGATCCCTCTTCACTAGTTTCGGCTTAGTTTTTTTGATTCCTAGGGGATTGAGGAACTACGGGCTGGTAAAGATTCTTTGGTTTTCTTACGTATTGCTGGAGCTTGTTCTCCTAAATCAGCATTTCAATGAAGTTCTTTAGGTGGCGGCATTCGTTCGTGCTATGATCATGCATCTTGTGGAAGAGACATGACTTCTTGAGTGCTTCTGTTGCTCAATTGCTTCCTTCATAGGTTTTTTTTATATTCCTCAATCCCTTGCTTGCAAGATAAATATTTTCTGGAGTTTCATTGTGAGGGGTGTAATCTTCAGGTCTGAGGCCTTTAAGGCGCTTATTGTTTCCATTTTTCTTATTGGAATTTTGATTCTTTCTCTTTTGATTTCCATCTTTCCCCATGATTCCTTTGGTAGTTCCGGCAGCGTTCATATTCTGACTCATTACCACGTTACTCCATTCGACGTTCAACGGTTGCATGCTAGTAGATTTCCTTTCTAGCACCTACACCTCTTCCAATCTCAAGTATTCACTTTCTTTGCGATTGAAATCCTTCATTGTAGTGGGTTGCTTCATCTTGATCCACTTTCCAAACTCAGTTTCAGGATGAATGGCTCGGACCAAGGCCATAAAAACCAAGTCCTCGTTTGGAAAGCCCACTTCTATCACCGAGGTATTGAATCAGTCAATGAAAGACTTCAGCGATTCATTTTGCCCCTGAAATAATCAAGACAGGGACATCACAACTTTGGGTTACGCTATATGGAGCCTAAATTGATCAAGGAATCTTGTGGCTAGTTGATCGAAAGAAGAGATGGATTTTGGTGGAAGCCTTGTGAACTACATGGAAGCGATTCCTTCTGAGAAAATGGGAAAACATCTATGCAGAACAGCTTCTAAAGCGTTTGCTCTGTCCACATACCAGCTATACTTGTGTAAAAGGGGTTTTGGGTCCTTCATCCCATCATAGGATAGGATTGTTGGCATCCTTAATTTTTCTGGATATCAAGATCTCATTAATGAAGGAAGATCGGCTTGGTGCAGATCCCCAAACATCATCTCTTTATTTTTTGTTTTCGTCTATCAATCGTTTGACCAGATCCATGATAAATGCCTCTAATGTTCGGTAATCTTGGGGACGAGTGTCAGTCACTACACCGGGTGTTTGACTTTGCAATCGGTCTTGGCGAGCAGGCTGAAACCTAGGCTCTCCTATCTTTGGGAGAACTACTCCCTCGGGGAGCTGTTTGCTTACGGTTGTTTTGACTGGGGTGGTTTTGACATTTCTAGCATTATCGAATGCATTGGCATTCTCTTCCAACATATCATCGTTAAATTATTCTCCATGCTATGAATTGGAGAGGTCGATGGCTACATCCTCTCGTGGGGTTTTCACTCCTTGGTTCAAGTTCAAAATTGGTTGCCTTACGGTGAGCGGAATACTTGTATTCCCTTCTGCATTGATTGCCATAGATCCTGCTATCACCCTTTTCTATGGCTGATTCCCATTTCTTTTGTTTAATCCTATAACGGAAGAATTCTCGTGCTCTATGGCAGCTACGGGTTCAACCATAGTTCTTGGAGCAGGATTTAATGTAAGGTTAAGAGAGTATTGAGCTTATCCATCAGAGCCTTTTGATTGTTTTCCATTTTCTGGTTGATCTCATCAACTATTTTGTTCAACTCATCCCTTGTAACAATGTCATGTTGATTGGTGGATGCAAGCGCCTGAACTCCTAAGTTGGCACCATTTACTTTAGTTTGCTAATGATTCATATCTTCTCCAGCTATCACTGCTCCTATGGACCTTCCAGAAGCAGTTCTCTTCTTCCTTGGACCATTGGTTCAAACCAATAAGATTTTCAAGCAAAGATTGAAGACCAAACTTGATTTAACTAACTCGACAAAGTTCGAAGACCAAACTTGATTTTCAAACAATTGCATTTTCCGTCATGTATCGATGTTATTCATGTAGTCTTCTTGCACGGTGCCTTGTTTTGATGGCAGTTTACTTGCTGGTTGTATTTAGCTGTTGATTGGATGAGGCAAATGCTTGTCTCTTGATTTAACTGACTTGGAATCTCATCAAACCCAGTCATTGCTTCTATAATATGGATTGAATCATGATGCAAGATGCTCTTAAAACTCTTGAGTTAAACCCTTGGATCGCTAGCGATCCATAGGTCGTGCATCGCTAGCGATCCATGTCCTTAGTGAGTTTTTTCATTCCATTTTCTTGGCCTTCTTTGTTTCATTACTCTACTTATTTTGGTTGACTTCTAGGCTATTTTGACTGAACTAAGTTGTTTTGATGTCTCTTGGATCATGTTGGGTTGAAAACCCAGATAACAATAAGTATATTCACAAAATACTACATCTCCAATACTTATAAAATATACCCATATACTTACCTTGGTATACATATATTTACAAATATTAAGAATTATTCCATTTTCAAACCATGTTTACTTAGTTTAAGATAACTGTCATTTGAACATTGATAACAACAAACTTAAAACACTTTCCTTTTTATGTAAGTATGTAGATCGTATGAAACTAAACCTTATATACTTACGACCACTTCCCGGTTTCAAACATCACTAGCCCTTAATTAATAATGAAATTGGAGAAGTTAGAAAACTATCATTGCCAAGATATATATACTTAGTTCTTAAGATGGAGACAAGTTTCCATACCTTGGAAGTTGGTGTTAAGAATGGAAAGAACATTTTCCATACCACCATATTTAAAATCATTCATTTCCATGTATTAATCTCTTTAGAATTCCTTTGTAAAATGCCTTTATAAAACTCCTTTTATAAAAATATTATTTATAAATTATACAATTCCCTTTATAATCTGAACATAATTGTAAACTTCCTTTTCTAAATCTCCAAGCTTATTTAATAAACTCCTTTATAAGCATCCTTTTTACAATTTATAAAACTCTTTTATAAAACTACTTTTATAAAATATTATTTATAAAACTTAATTTATAAATCCTCAAATTTATTTGTAACTCTTTTTATAAAACTCCAAATTTATTTATAAGATACCACTCATAAAATCTCTCTTTAATTTATAAAATACCATTTACAAATCTATTCTTTTGTTATAGCAAATTATATAAAATGTTTCACAAATATTTATTCCAAAATATCTTTATTTTCCTTTAAAAACAAAAATTACTCGTAAATAAATGATATACTCCTTTTATTTCCTTTAAAATTAACCTTCATTATTATAATTACTTTTCTAAAAAGCATAGATGCTTTCCGAAATAATATTAAAACATTTACAAATATAAATATATTGGAAAATAATAATAAAAGAAATTAAAGTAAAATTGAGAGGTTAAAAAACTATTCTCCAATAAAATATCACAACTCCAAAAGGCCATATTAAAATCATTTTCTCAAATCGAAAACCATTTCCAAATCAAACATCAATTAATATTATTTTCCTAAATACTATAATGAGGTAAATATTTACTATAACACTCAACCAATGCTATTACTAACTGTTGTTCATATAATTATAATATCAAAAGAAATGCTAAAAGTGGAGTGCTTCACTTCGTCGCTTTGATGCCGGTATATCTCTTCGAAGGTGTATTTCGCTATACTTTTTCACTTCGGGGCAGCATACCTCCTCTGTGGTGTATCCAAACTTTATCACTTCGACGACATACTATTTCGATGATACGTCTCATCACTCTTCACATTGAAATGAATCCTAGGACCATGCTAGGTATATCGCATGTTAATAGAATTAGGAAGGACTTCAATCCTAATTACACCACTTATTATTGAGGCTATATTCAAGTGCCTTCGAAGGTAGCCCTTTGATGGCTTCGATGATATTGACTATTAGTAACGAATTGACATCGAAGAGGCTGTCGTCGGCAGTCATGGAGGGTATCAATGCTATAGCGGCATCCCTTTCTGCAAGCACTTCAGAAATGTTTGAATAAAAACAAGATTACATTGCTCTTCATCGATAACCACATCATACATCACTTTCATAAAGCACATTGAAGATGTGCTACTATCAATGTATCAAGAGCCCCGCTATTCTCTCACCATAACCAAAGTAGGCTTATCGACACGTTGCTTTTCGACCATTAACGCACTTCAACATTCATAGGGGAATCACATACTCAACTAAAGTGGTGTCGATGGTAAGCACCATCGATGCCTGCAAAGACCTTAGCATTGCTTAATGGACACCATTGATAACATCATCAACTATTACGAAGAACTTCACATAGCATAAAGGCGGTGACATAGACTACATCGCTTCCATGATACCATCTTACATTAGCAGTGATAGTCAACAATGTTGCAGATGTGAAAATAAGGCAATGCCGTTGAAGTCGGATGCCGCCGAAGTCTATCCCATCGAAGACGTGAGATGCAGAGTGAGGTTTCCCGTACCTCTATAAATGCGATCCAAGGGTTTCTATTTGAAGGATGGATTTTTTATTTCTCTCTAACCCTAAATCAAATCGAGGATATATATATATATATATATATATATATATATATATATATTTGACTGTATTCATATTCGGATTGAATGAACATGGACTTGACATTGCATATTGACTTCGATTACGACCTTATTGAACATTATTTATTTGGACATGCATAAAACGAACTTGTCTTGACCAATTCAATATGAATTTAGTCAAAGTGCCTTAGACTATAATGAACTCCTATATGATTATTTATGTTGACTATGGGCCTTGAAAATAAGAGCAGAATGCATAACTTGTTGTTGTACATAACACATTTCTATATGATTCGACGAATTATCATCTATATCTATTGGAAATATGGCATATCGTTAGCCATATGGGCATTATTGTTCAATGAAGAATTTAGGTCCACATGCATGACAATACTAATGGCCCAAAAGGACTTCAAAAATAACGACTCAAGGAGATAAAATGAACTTTCATATTCCATTCCTCAAGAGCCAATTTTCATCTATCAATTAATGGTTCTATCTCGAGATCAATCCTAAGTGATGAGTTTATCACAAGTACCTGAATCAATAACTAACTTATCACAGGGAGGGCATCAAACCTCCAGCTTGTTTAATTCTCTCACCATCTAGGCTAATAAAGTGAATTTTCCTTCAGGAAAATGAGATCACGAAGACTCAATGCTCAGACCGAAGAAGTCATATAGACAATGGCAATAGAGGATAACATGACTCCTTGTTTCAACATGGGAAACATAGAACGTGGGCAACGTCACAACCGATGCACCTAACTAGAAATGAAGCAAAAATCCAGAACTTGATGCAACAACTGTTGATGACGAAAGAACTCTTGGAGGATGTGCTTGCCTAGAAATCTTAAAAACTTACCAATCTTACTAGAGGGGACGAAGTAGAATCTATAAGAAGAAACTTGAATGCTTCCTAACTTTGGAATAAGGACTAAAGGAAGCTTTCTTAACTCCATACACAAAGAAAAGTAACCAGCAGATTAAGGCAGATTATCAGGGAAGGATCAAGGAAAACTATAACTAAAAGTCTAGAAGCTCTACTTTCGAGAGACATAAACTTGAAAGAAGCAATTATCATACCGACGAGGAATACTTGAGGGATATGGTAGAAAAAATGACAAAGGATATGCTCAATGCCAAAGGATAGAGGACTCAAGATGAAAGTATCAATGATAATCAGCGAGAAGCTCCATTCATTGATGAGATTATGTCTACAAGAATTCCATCTCACATTAAGATCCCATCAATTAAATACCACAAAACAACTGATCCCGACGATAATTTATTGGTCTTTGAGAGTCAGATGGAATTGTATAATGCATCTAGGGTTTTGCGGTGTAAACTTTTACCGACCGCTTTCCAAGGTGCAACAGCCAAATGGTATCGGCAATATCCTGAAAGGACTATATACACTTGGAATCAGTTCTCTGATGACTTTTCAGCTCAATTCTGAGATCCCGTTGTTGATTATGCTATAGTGGCAAACATCAAACAAAGAACATGAGGGCTATTAGGAGATTATCTTAAAAGGCTGAATGCATAAGCTTTGAAAGTTCAAAACATGAATGATAGAGATAAGCTAGTGGCACTACACTTAGGGCTAATTGAGCAAACCCTATTTTTGCGTAAACTATACATTTGTGCATGCAAGGATTTACAAGACTTTCACTTTCAAGCAGACAAGTTCATCCGAATGGATGAAATGTACAAAAAAAAGCCCGGCTCAAATGAGAAACAAGAAAGATTAACCACAACCATAATCACAAAAAGCCAAGGTGTGAAAAAGACTCAAACGCGAGCCCTATTGCTTTAAGCAAACCGATATCTTACGTATACACTACAATGAAGGAGAATGGTGATTTCCTAATCTCTTGCAAGGTAAAGCCTAACCCAGAATCAAGGAATGGTGGAGAATTACTCTTTTCAAAAATCCATTGGACACAAGATGGATGAACGCCGGGTGTTAGCAGGTATAATCCAATGGATGATTCGTAACAGACGGTTAAAAGAGTTTGTCAAGGATAACGAAAAAGGTGCACATCTAGAGAAGAGTAATGAAAAACTCTAGAATAACACTGCATCTAGCTTGATTTCATCCCACCTCATAACAGAATTGACGTGATTTATAGGGGTCTACTTATAGTTGGAAATAGTAAAGGTACCAAAAATCGTTGCATCAAGGAAATGAAGGAAGGGTTTTCTCAATCCAGGATGAACCACCACATACAAATCCTAGGTATCAGCTTCAAATGCATAACCTAACCATTACTCCATAAGAGTGAAAGGAGTCTATCATCCCCACAACGACAGACTCATGATAACTGCTAAAATTGAGCTTCTAGTGTTGGCAAAAATTCCTGTTGACGCTAAAAGCGCAGTCATTTTCATCTTTATGTAGGCCTTTGATCAGATGGGAATTCCTAAGGAGAAGGTACGGCCAAGCCTGGACCTTATCTTCGGATTTAACAATAAGGGTCAATCCCCATAAGGAAAATAAAGCTTCTGGTACACATGGGGGTTCCACCACACCACAGGACTTCCGAAACGTTGTTTGTCATAATTGATTAGCTATCTTATTACAATGCGTTCTTCGAAAGGCCAACCCTAGATGAGGTTGATGCTTTCGTGTCACCAAAGTACCTTATGGTGAAGTTTCTAATTATGAGTGTTTGAAGAACAATAAGGGAGAGTAGTTTAGCTCTCATGAAATGTATTTTGCTACGCTTAATCAATATAAGCGAAAAATACATTCCTTGTTATAATACAGTGCAAGGTAAGTCAATCCAAACTGAAATTACTCAGCCTTTGAATGAAGGTTCATGCAACCAATCGTTTAAAGCGAAGGCAAAAGTACGTAGCGAGGACCAACATATGTTTAGGAATTTCATCATTTCAGAAAAGAAAAGAAAGAGAAAAGACACAAACCTAGTGGACGAAGAAGTACAAGGAGAGGAGATTATTACTGAACTCGATTTTAGGGGTGACTAAGAGAGGATGAAACCCACCGAGGAACTTGAGGAAATATGTATAGACCCAATTGACGTGATGAAAATAATAAAAGTTGGAAAAGAACTAGAGGGCAAACTAAAAGTGGAGTTAGTTCACTTTCTTCAGTCCAGCAAGGACGTGATCACTTGGACTCATTCAGATATGATGGGGATAGACCTAACCATTATGTACTATGCTTTGAAAATTGATCCAAATTTCATGCCAATCTGACAAAAGAAAAGGCAATTCGATAAAGTTCGATCTAACATGTTAAAGGAGGAAGTCAAGAAGTTGTTTGAAAATGGATTCGTTTGAGATGTGCTCTATCGAAAGTGGTTAGATAACCCAATTCTATTCAAGAAATCCAATGGAAAATTGGGAACTTGCATCGATTATATCAATTTAAATAAGGCGTGCCCAAAAGATTGTTATTCACTCCCAAGGATAGATCAGTTAGTTAAGGCAACAAGCGGACACCAACTTTATTGTTCATGGATGCTTATTCAGGATATAACCAGATTCCAATGTTCAATCCCTATAAGGAAATCACCAGCTTTATAACAGATTGGGGAACTTACTATAACAAAGTAATGACTTTTAGACTAAAAAATGCAAGGCTATATATTACAGACTAGTAAATAGAATGTTTAGAGAGCAAATTGGCCAAAACATGAATGTACATGTAGACGACAAGATAGTCAAATCTCAAGATAGAAGCAGTAACATAAAAGACCTAGAAGAAATGTTCGATGTGTTACGAAAATATCAAATAAAACTTAGTCCATAAAATTGTTTTTTCAGGATCTAGTTTGGCGATTCTTAGAGTATACAGTTAGTGCAAGAGGAACTGAAGCTAATCTTGACTAAATCCAAGCTATCGAAGACATGAAAGAACCCAAAACAAGCAAAGACATAACGAGCCTAGATGGGAGAGTGGCGGCATTTAATAGATTCATCTCCAAAACAACCGATAAATGTATCCCATTATTCAACGTGATCAAGAAAAATAAAAACTTCGAATGGAATGAAGATTGTCAAAAAGCATTCCAAGGGCTAAAAGATCACTTGAAAAAACCACGATTTTTTTTTAGTCCCATGGATGGAGAAAATGTTTATATCTATATGGCAGTCTTTAAAATACAGTCAGCTCAGTGCTGATAAGGGAGGGAAAAAGGGTTCAACTTCCGATATATTATAGTACCAAAAGACTCAAGGATGCAGAAACCAGATATCCACTTATAGAAAAACTAGCATACTGCTTGCTCACCACGTGCAAATTAAGGGCTTACTTTCAAGCATACCCAATTAAAGTCTTAACTAGTTTTATACTTAAGCAAGTCTTTAGCAAGCCAGAAACTTTAGGAAGGTTAGTTAAGTGGGGAATTGAGCTTAGCCAATATGATATCGAATTCCTACCACGAGCGTCAATCAAACCACAGGCTCTAGCTGATTACATCAATGAGTGCATAGGATTTATTAAGGAGCGATTAGAAAAAGAGAAAGATTTGAAACCTAAGCGGCAGTTGTTCGTTGATGGAGCCTCAAAGAACAAAGGGCCAGAGCTGGATATTTGGTTATAACTCCTGACGGGCATCACTTGCACTATGCAATGAAATTAGGGTTCTTTGTTACTAATAACGTAGTAGAATATGAATCAATGATAGCAGGACTTACCCTGGCTCTTTAGTTGAAAATTCCTAGAATTGAGATTTTTAGCGACTCACAATTAATGGTAAATCAGTTGAATCAGAGATATCAGACAAAAGACGCCATGCTAACCCAATATGTTAAGAATATATTGAAGATGTTAACTTAATTAGAAGATTTTCTGATACATCAAGTGCCGCGAGGCAAACACCCCCAAGCTGACTCTTTAGCTAAGTTAGCAAGTTCACGACAGGCATTGGAAGTCCGAATTATACCAGTAGGTTATCAAGAGAAACCAAGCATAGAAGTGGAAAGTTCTAATCTAGGACATGAAACATTGGTGATGACCAGATCTCAAACCCTAGCACATAAAGAGAAAAAAAACGAAACTAAAACCTTTAAGAAGAACTCCCTGAGATGAGAACCAATGATCAATACAAGAACAATTGGATGACTGCTATAGTAGAGTATTTAACAAAAGAAATACTGCCAGTAGATAAAAGGAAGCAAGGACAATAAGGCGCCAACCCCAACTTTTATCATGTTAAACAGTGTACTCTATAAAGAGGGAGACTCGCTCCCTTGCTTAAGATGTGTCAATCCAAAAATAGGGTCAAAACTACTAAAGGAAGCCCATGAAGGACTCCGTAGGGCTCACTCTAACAGAATAAATCTTGCTAAGAAAGTTACGAGGCAAGGCATCTATTAGCCTCAAATGACTAGTCATGCTATCAATCATGTGAGAAGAGGTGACAAATGTCAAAGATTCTCTAAAATTCCTTGTTCGCTTCCAAGCGAGCTGATTTCCATATTAATCCCATGGCCTTTCGATGTATGGGGAATTGACTTGATAGGACCACTGCTAGTGTCCAAAGGAGGAGCGAAATACGCATTGGTAGACAATGAATACTTTACAAAGCGGGTAGAAGGTGAACCCCCCTAAATATCACGTCAGCAAAGATCCACAAATTCGTAATCAAGAATATCTTCACCCGATTTGAAATCTCGCATGAGATAATCTTTGACAATGGAACTCAATTTGAAAGCGGAGACTTTACCCGATTTTGCGATAAAGATGGGATTATCAAAAGCTTTTCGTCTATAGCCCATCCTAAAGCAAATGGAGCTGTTGAAGCTGCTAACAAAACTGTAAATATCATTTTGAAGAAACAACTGAACAAAGCAAAAGAGAATTGGGTGAAGGAGCTACCTCTTGTATCGTGGGCATATAGAACTTCTACCCAGACTATACAGGGCATACCCTATACTTACCTATGAATGTAAAACCATGCTTCCAATCGAAGTCATGGTTTCTTCTCATCGAAGGATCGCATATGCATTTTGCCCAGATCAAGAGTTAAAGAAAGTATGCTTTGATTTAATCAATAAACTAAGGCATATGCAGCCTTCCGAATGGCTAAGTACCAACGAAGAATAACCAAGTACTACTATTCTAAAGGTAGAGAAAGATCATTCTAATAAGGAGACCTAATACTTCGAAGATTCATGACAAATGCCAAAAATCCAAAGGTTGGGTGTGACGATCCGGATTTTTCGCGTTCGAAAATCGACATCCATACTTTACATCGTACTCGAATGCCGCAAATTCGACCGTTCAAATCCAAGTCGCCGGAGCTTATAACACCATTAAGTAAACAACACAGCGGAAGAAAAAGAATAATACATTGATATACAGCATTGGTACAATATCTGATACAACAGATGATACAATAGATATCAATATACATCAGAGATATGATACAATAAAATAGCAGCGGAAAAGAAAAATAGATAACACCAGCAGCGGAACAAATTACTCTAAGATAGTCTTCAAGAGAGAACTCCAGCAGCAGCTCGATCCAACATCACGGTACACTAAGACAACAAGTCTCGTCCACTCACACAGATTAAACTAGCTCCAGATAATCCACTGAACCTAACTATACGAAAAACCCAACTCTAGACTGCCCGTGTCGAAAAAATTTGAGCACCCAGAGTTTAGGAAAGAAACAATAAACTCCAGGTCAGTCATGAGACTGGTATGAATAACAAAAACAGTTTATCTTTAAAAACAAACAAAGAAATATTTTAAAATAGATTCGCCATGCTTTTAGAAAATGAGACTACAATAAGGCCTCCCGCACACACACACAATGCAAACGTAGAATCGGAGGAGATTTCTCCTTATGATAGTTAAACATGCTTGATACGCAGAAAAATTTCTTTGATTTTATTACTATAAGTGAAAAGTGTAGGAAAACATTTCGAACGAATAATATAAATCTTAGCCAACATAGACATTTCAAACTATGCCTACTATAGCTACCATCTAAACAGTGGGGCGCCACCATAAGTAAATGGCAGGTTCTACAACTACAACCGTACATGGTGCGTATTGGAGTTTTGATTTTCCAACAAATGGTCAGGCCAAGGAACTTCCCATTGCCACATGGGTTCGCCTCTAGAAGGACGCCCCGAGAACCTAACCGGATCTCTGCCAACACAAGGCCGGGTTGCCCCTAACTGGTAATAAATTCACAGTAACCACATAGGTTAAATATCTGGGCTCCATACCATGACACCACCTCTATCCAGAAGGAAATGCACATATCCTAAAGGGCTCTACCCCCAATAACCCTGCTGCATCTTTCCTGTTTTAACCATTTTGGGGCGTGAGGTTCGACGAAGTCTCGTCCACAAAGCTACGCTTTTCATAAAAGCCACGTTTTGATCAACAAACGATCAGCAGCACTCAGCATGCCACATTACCAAATTGGGAATATATCACTGATAACCTTCAACTACATAACCTCCGAGCCCGTACGTCTCAGAGAAGGGTGTTAAGATAAGAGAATAAATTCTCCGCGACCAACAGAAATGTATTTGAAATAAATCTACTTTATATCTCAAATTGTAATGTCAGACATACAATCCATACAAGTCTATTCAGGGTTCGAACAGAACCGATGTCACTTCCAAAGAAGCCCTTGCAATCCAGGTATTCACAATCCCGATCGGACTCCCTATCACATATGGAGATCTCTATACCGTAGCTACTCGATGCAGAGACAATCGGTAGGTCATCCTATCGTTCTCACAAATATCCGGTCTTCACCATCGGTCTTCAAATGCTATCCATAACGTCGGATCACATATTCGGAATGGGTTATATGACACAAAGGTCCTTTCCGGCTAAACCGAATAGTGAGCGCAACATTTAAAACATATGGATATGGGATTTCAATTAAGTCACAACTTAATAATTCAAATCTTTCTTTCAAATGGTTTAAACCAATTACCATTTCAAATCTTTTAAACAAAAATATTTATTTCATAAAGTTCACCTAGTTTCACAAAGATTTATTCATAGATTTTTCAAATCAATTTTCATTTCAACTGGATTAACTCATTAAACCATTATATCAAAGATTTATCTTATAGCTTTCAAACCGTTTCCATAACTTGGAAATCATTTTCATTTCAATCTTAAAATTCCTTTTTCACAAAATTTGGAAGTTCACTTCTTATATGAAGCTTTTATTATTTGATACCGAATAGTTTCATTTCAGAAAGATCCAATTTTTATTTACACGAATTAAAGCCTTTGAATTTAAATTCAAATTCCCAAATCAATACTTTTAAAATAGTTTAACCCATATATAACTGGTATAACATCTTTAATCCCTAGTTTCAAATCATAGGATTCAGTTTCAAATTTTGAATTTAAGCTTAAATCAAATTATTTAAATTCCAAAACTTAATCAAGTTATTCAAAATAAATTTCATCCTTGAAATTCCATTTCAAAAGCTTTTCACTTTAAACCCAATCCATTTCCATAATATTTGAATTCAAATTGTCTATTTAAAAATCACTTCAAAAATCTGTGGCTTAATCGATTTCCTCGTGAATCCATATTCGTGTGTGTATAAGTGTGGTCCAAGGGTTTAACACAATAGTGCAACATCATTTAATCATCATAGATCAAAACATAGAAATAAAGTTGATAAGCGATATGAACTATAACGCTTATCGTCCATTCATTGATTCACTGATAATATACAAATGTAAATAAATGAACAAATTATACACAGCTCAATCCACCGAACAAAATATCATAGATCAGATAGGACAATCAATTCAAGGTAACTCATATCATTTGATCATTCATAAGTAAGGTCAAGTATTCAATAGTCATTTATAAGTAGGATTAATTAATTATTAAATCCTAATTAATTCAATTTATTTCCAATTAAATTGATTACTTATGAATTAATTATCCAATCTTGATTTATTAATTTTAAATCATTTGATATACATTAATTTATCAAACATTTTAATCAATTATCCTCAATTAATCATATTAATTAAATTAACCTTTAAACCAATTTCATAATTAATTAACCTTAATAAATCAAAATTTCCAAAATTTATTACAATAAGTGATTAATCCTTAATTACTTTCATTAAGTAATTATATTTAAACAAATTATAATTGATTATCTAAATTAATTAATCCAATTAATTATTAACAATAATCGCTTTAATCAATACTTAATAATCCTTAGTTAATTATCTTTATTAACCAATAATATTTCTTTAATTATTTACTTAAGGAAATTTCTTAGATTTAAATCATTATTAATCATTTCTAATTAATTTAATTTATTAATTTAAAGATAAAATAAATCATTCTTTAATTACTTTTCTAAAGAAATTACTTGTATTAATCATTATTCATTAAAATTGATTAACCATTAATACTCATTAATTAACCCAATCATAATTAATCATTCTAATTAACTTAATAATTTATGAATTACAAATCAATAAGTTTCGTTAACTTTTAAAGATAATTTATTCTTATTAATGCTTTTATTTATTACTTTCTTATATTTGAAAACATTTATTTCAAATTTACTTTAAAAATTTCATGTTAAAGTAATATTAATCATCTGAAAGAAATTCAGAAGAGTTTAAACTCAATCATTTAGATTCAAATCATTTTATAGAATATGCTTGAACATTTTAAAGTTGTTTAAATACTTTAAATTTCATAAAACTTCATTTATTTCAAAAGTTAATTTGAATTCCATCTTTCAAATTCTGATTTTAAACTTATATTAAAATCTGTTTTAAATTCAAGTTCTGTTTAAAATTAAATAGACAGATTTCAGTTTTTTTTAAACCTGGAACAAACATTGACCCGAGGCCAAACAAAAAATGCTTCGAGTCGAATGCTTAAATACTTCGAGTAAACACTCGATACAAACTCGCGTGCAACCCTTTTCCACCCAGGCCTATCAAAATGCCCAGACCACCAAACACGATGCTCGTGCACGTGTACATGGTCGCCGACCAACTCAGATCATCGCCGATGATCCCCTCACATCAACAACCACCCTTACACCCGAATACGATCACCAAATCGTCCTCCAAATCGCGAAATCAAATTTTGAGTTTCGAAACCCAAACCTGGAAATAACACAACAAACACCCCTTCGAACCTGTCATCACCTCGTGCTCACCGCTACGACCACCTGAAGGTCTACGACTCTGGCTACGAACTCGTCAACGATCAAGCTTCAATCACACCAAACCCCGTTGAACTCGACCAACCGTGGAGGCTATGGCGATCGAATCATTTAGCACAGTAAAAACTAGGTTTAAAAATTTAAATTGATCGCCGCCGACGCCACCGTGGATGATGCCACCTCCGGCCATTTTTCCTACCACCACTGTAGGCTCGCCCATCAACATAAACAACCCCGTCACCCCCAGAACCTCTGATCACCAGAATTCGGCCAAAAACAACTTCTCATTCATTTCCAAACCTCTCTTCATTTTTTGATCCAAAAATTTTGATTTAAGTTTTGAAAATCATGTTTTCGTATGAGGGTTCAACCTACATGAATGAATACGATAATTAAGAAGGTTAAATTTTTGACTTATCTTGGGTCTGGCACAGTTATTTAGTTTTCCAGAAACACTAACATGCGACTTCAACTTAAACAAAATTTTAATCTTTACTATATACCTTAACAAATGGTTTTTTTATTCCAAATCTAAATAGTAAGTAGATTGAGAGGAATTGATTTTCGAAACAAAAGCTCGTGTTTAAAATTTCAGAACAGAGAACATTATAACAGCCTGCACACATTATGACCATTTTTTTTCAAACATACACAGAGCATTACATATATATAAACACACATATTCACATCTATAGGTACCACAGATTTATACTTTAATTTGTTTTTAAAGAAAATTACTCACCTTTGTTTTTAGAAAAAGAACAGAGTCTCTTCAACTTTGAAACAACTGTGCAATTGCAAACTGAAACCTTCTTTTGATCTCTGGTTTGATTTGTTTGAATTGTTTAAGTTGAAGTTTTGTTTTAGTTTGTAAATGATGCTTACTTCAGATCTTTTAGCTTGAAGGAAACGAACTGATGAGGATGATTGATATATATACAAGAAAGCTTACAGTATGATGTTATTATTTGTACAAGTTAATTACATTGTTTTGTATATACAATAGGGTATGGCTGAAGATGATTTTGCATTTAATACTTTGTACAATCTACACTTATACCATACTTGCCTTACTACATTCCATACTTATATTTTTATTTGTTTGTCCTTGTTGACTGTGCAGTTTGTTTGGTGGCTGATGATATTTTATATTCTTCCTTTCTTTCTTTTGTCTTCCATGTCTCTTAACAGTATATATACATTTTTCTTTCATTTTTAACTTGCCTACACTTGCATGCATTCTGACTATCTTCTTTTATTTGTTCATACTTATGTATATTATTGTCTTGTTAACACTTGAATGTATACCCTTTTGTTTTATTTATTTACTTACTTTTTATTTGCCTGCATAACCTTTTTTTATTTTGTTTCTAACTTTTGTTTTATACTTTGAAATATGCATGAGTTCTATGATGTTAGATTTTAGTTAATATGTTTACTTTGTTTGTTTGTACATTTTTGAGCATATTTCTTTTGCTTTGTATTCTTACTTTATACTCTAAACAATTTCTATTTTAATTACATTGTTAAAATTTTAGCTAATTTGTTTAATGTGTATATTTTATATTTTATATAACTATAAACTTATTTGAGATATTTATATTTTTTATTTAAATCTAGAGAAACTCAAATCGATTTACAATTAAATTCACAAATTTTTTATCAAAAATTAATTTAATTGTTCATTTAAACTTAATAAAAATTCTGGATTGTTACATTGGGGCTCTAGGAAAAATTTGGGAAGGTCCCTTGGTCATGCACGAAGTAATCCTGCCTGGGGCTTATAAACTCTGCCGACCAAATGGCAATGTCATAGGAATAACATAGAACATTGAACATTTACAGCCATACTTTCCAAAAATGGATGGATAAAGATGGAATTTATCAATCTAAGTGCAGAAAGAAATGAGATTCTCTTAGGGCAATGGAGGGCCTTAGCCATCAAAATTGACTGCAAGAGGTCCCAACCATCAAAGGCCCTAGTCAACAATGGCTTCAATACAAGAGGTCCCGGCCATCAAAGGCCCTACCCATTTAAGGCTTAATCGTAAGAGGTCTCAGCCATCAAAGACCCCAGCCATTAAAAGCAGAAGCCTTCAGTGCCATCATCAAAGGCCTCATTGAAGCACCTCCTCGAGGGAAGCCAAAGTAACCCTTTGGTCAGTCCAAAGTTTCTACATGCCTTCAACCCCTGCCTACGTGGCATGGTTGGGGGGCCTCCTAGAAGGAGGACAGAGTAAGCCTTTAGTGCTGTCAACAAAGGCCTCACTAAAGCACCAACCAAACCTTTAGTACCATTAACAAAGTCCTCACTGAAGCACCTCCTAGAGGGAGGATGACCGTCTATGGCCATACTAAAGCATCAGAATCTTCAAAAGGAAGATCACTTAAAATCAAGAGCCAAGTAGTGCTACCAAGTCAATCAAAATCAGAGCCAAGTAAAGCTCTTTAGCCAATTAAAATTAGAGCCAAGTAGCACTTCGAATCAAATCAAGATTTCTAAAGAAAAGTCCATATAGTATGAATTATTTATTTCTCCCAAAAAATGCAATTCTTAGCCACCAAGCAAGATGTTTTGGTCTTCTATCACTATCCCCATATAAGAATTTTTGGTGTTCTTCATTATTACCAGATATTAATTTCTGGTCTCATTCTATTATTGCCAGATATGGATTTCTAGTCTTCTTCTATTATTGCAAGATATGGATTTCTGGTCCTCTTCTATTATTACTAGATATGGATATCTTACTCTTTTATTATTGCCAGATACAGATTTCTGGTCTTCTTTTATTATCAACTAAATAAAAATTTCCAATCTTCTATTATAATCAGACGGTCTTCTGGCCTTCTATTATTATTAATAAATAAAGATTTCTGGTCTTCTTATATTGTTAATTATCAAATATGGATCTGTGGACTTCACTATCATCATCAGACTTGGATTTATGAACTTCTATTAGTATTTACAAGAGTTGGATTTAGATCCTTTGTTATCATCTTTAAGATATTGATTGCCGATTTGGATTTTCCAATTAATTTCCAAGTTTTTGGCCTCTTACTACCGGAAAGATTTTCTTATGCCTACACTCATAACTTTATCAAATAATTTCTCAAGCCAATGTCTGAAGCTTTATTTTTATAAGTTCTTATGATAAGTTGTAAGCTTAAATTCGCTCAAACAATTTGGACAGTAGATGCTAAACCAATAGTTTAATAGAATCTAGAAGGACAATTACCAACGAAAAATGTCATTTGCTTCATGTTTTGTAGGAAAATGAGGTCAGCGAAGGGTCTTGTAGGAGACTGAAGAATATGGAGGAATTCTTGGTTTTACCCTAAAGAGTAAAAAGCTCCCCTTATGCTGCAGGGTGGGGAGGGGGGCTAAATATTATATATATAATTTCAACATAGGAAGAAAGCTATAAGAGCAGTGCCGCACTTCGTCGCTTTGATGTTGGTATATCTCTTCGAAGGTGTGTTTTGGTATACTTCATCACTTCGATGACATCACAACTCCTCGATTGTAACAACCCGGGGTTTTGCTGTTAATATGTAATCGTCATTAAACGATTAATCTATTGGTTTACTGCTATCAGGAGTTTTACTCAGCTGAAGTTCTTTTCAAATATTGTTAAGAGTATGCGGGCTTTATTCTTGGCCCAAGTTCTTTTTTTTTACTTGGCCTTAGCAAAATTAAAGACCCGTTCCTCATTTCATTTGTTTCGTATTCATTCGCAAACCCTAGTATCAAATAAACGAAAAGAGAATAGAAATGGTGGCGGCTCGTTCTCCTTTCTTCCAATTAGGGTTTTCATGCAATTTGTGGTCGCCGAGGGTTGCTCGATCACGCGTTGTCGATCGACTATCTCTGGGTTGCTTTGGCCGCTTCTTCTTTGTTGAGTTCGCCTTCGCTTTGTTCTAAGGTGAGTAATTTTATTTACTCACATCTAATTCGAGCTTCTAGTGCTTTCTAGCTTGTTCAAATTTGGGATTTTTGGTTGCTTGAGTAACTGATTTTCACGGTTTTGAAATTGCTACTTCTTAGTTGATTTCGGTCACTTTGATTTGTTAAATCGCTTTGCTGTGATGATGATTTCCAGGTTCACATATTTTAAATTTTTGGCAATTGATTTTTTTGGTTGATTTCAGCAATGACTTTGGTTTGAAATCTACAGTCATAATTTTGTGAAATTGTTCGTTTGACTTCGGTTTTGATTTCGTGTACGTGACACCATAGCTTTGATCAGTAGCTCATGGCTCCAGCTTGTTTTGATATTAGTACGTTTTTGATTTTTTTGTATCTGATATGAGAATTGACTTCGATCGTTTTTTTGAAAATTCTGATTGCAAATTTCTTTTGTTCGAATTCCTTTTGATAACTCACGGCATCTGACCAGTTTTGATTCGAATCCACTTATACTTGCTGTGTCATGCGTGATCTTTGCTGCTCTATCCATGTGGGTTCATTTAGTTTACTGTGCATTCTCTAGGGCTGCAATGTTGTTTCAATTACTTCTTGAACCTTTTATATATTTGAATATGTTGCATAAGTGTGGCATATCCAACTCGGTTGTCTAGACCACATTTGGTTTATCTTTGTTACATGAGTTTTCTTTCGAGACACCACGGCTGCATTATGTTGTAGTCTTTGTAGTGTTGTCAGTTGCTTAGACTCTGTTCACTTTGAGTTGTATACTGTGTACAATGTAGTGAAGTACTTGTATGTGGTCTTGTTAACATTGTTCACTTGTTCGATCATCTTGCTGTTCCATGGTCTATTTGGTGTTTAGGCTGCTGCACTTTTCATTGGTTCACCACTGATACTTTGAGTCATGTTGAGCTGTTTACATGCAGCTTGATTTGGTTTGATTACTTTTGAGTTATAGCCTCAGGCTCGTTTTTGGTTTGATGTGCACTGTGCTTCGAGTATATGTACTCAAGTGTGATCTGGGCATTTTGATGCAGTCTTGTTCTCGTGATGGCATTTGGTCTGTTATAATTATACACTTGTGGCTTCACCTCAGTTGCTTGTATATGTATACAAGTGTCCACTTGATTCATTGAGTTTGCATCTAGGTTGTAGTTGCTGTCCTTGACTTCGTGTTGTACTGCCACATGATGCTTGTATGTATCTGGACTTGTTTGATTCTGACCCTTGCTTTGGGTACTTTAATTGTTATTTGCAATTTCCAGTTTCAATTAGTTGCAACTATTCCATTTCCCTAGGTTGAGTCTTGTGGTCTTTTGTTGCATTGAGTTGCACTGCATTGAGTTCATGTTGTTGCTATTCACTTGAACTCAGTTCCATTTGTCTGGTTCAGTCTCGTACCACTTGTTGCTCTTTTCTCTGTTTATTTGATGCTATGGCCATTTCCACTTATTCAAATAGGATCTGGTTCATTTAAGTTATGTGCATTGATCTCCTGTGTAGTTTGGTTCGATATTGATTTATGGTTCATGTATGAACCTTCCAGTCAGGTCTGGTTGCTTCATATGCATGCTCTGTCCACTGCCTTTGTTTACGAATCTGATACATTGCATTGATGCTTTATATTCACTTGCATTTGGTCACTGTGCTTCACTGCTGACATTATTTCAAGTAAGGTTGCTCTGCGTCTTTTTCTGTTGTTTGTTGTGGTGCCATATCTTTGGTGCTCTCACCTTCACTCTACTCTTGCAGTTTGTATCTGTTGTACCCTTGCATTCATGTGGTGGCTGCCGTACTTGTTACAGTTTGCCCTTGGATCCATTTATGCAGTTTGCCCTTGTTGGTTTGCGTTGCATCGATATTTGATTCTTCATTGATTTTGGTGGGTACACCATCACTATAGTGGCAAGGCAGTGCACGCAAGCGTGAACTGCAGCTACACGGTATTGAGCTTTTGTGTACATCATCACTGTAGTGGCAAGGCAGTGCACGCAAGCGTGAACTGCAGCCACACGGTATGGTTTTATGATATTTTATTTTGTTTTGATTTATTGATCTTTTGCATATTCCATATGCTGTAGTGGCGAGGCAGTGCACGCGTGCGTGTATTGCAGCCCTACCCGTATTGCCATTTTAATTGATATTTCAATGGTTCGAACTGTTTTGTTTATTCAATTCAATATGTTTTAAATTGTATTTTGATTAATTTAATTTGATGATTTTGGTGTTGTCTAGTTGTCTATTTGATAATTAGATTGTAAGTTTCTAATTATTTATTTAATAATTAGATTTTGTCGTTAATTGCCGTTTCGGCAATTCTGTTGTTTTCTAAATTATCTTCGTTAATAATCTTTTTAAATCATCTTCATTGATATTCTTTTCACTTATCTTTGTTGATGATTTGAATCTGTTGATTTGTTGTTTAACACCGCTACGTGTTATATTTACCGTTATCCGATTTCCTTGTTAAAGGATTGGATAGATGATATTTCTTTTGACTGTCATCTAATATGTTATTTATTATTTTTGCTTCCGTGTATTAATAACTGAGTTTGAATTAGACTAACCCGTGTATTATTTTCTTTTGAATGTAATACTCGGGTCAGACCGAGTTATTACAGGTTGTAGATATCTTGCTTTGGGTTGCTGCTAGAGCTATGAAGTTTCTTTATATCATTTGGAGTAGATGTAGTCACAGTATAAGATGTTGTATATTCATGTATATTATTCGCGATAATGTACTTGTGTATATAACTTCCTGAGTCGACAGTTGTAGTTGTATCACATGTATTGTATCACATGTATTGTATCACATGTACTGTAACTGACATTAGTTATTATATATATGAGACATTTTTGTTTTATCTGTGTTCCGCATTTATATTATCTGTGTTATTATTATATCTATTGTCCTAAACTATTATGAACCATCGTAGTTCGTTTTATACTGGAATTGGATATGTTAATGGGTGTAAATAAATAAGAGATGAAAAATAAAAATATATACTATCGAGATAACCAATACTAGTGTAAGGCCTAACTACGGATGGCCGCTCCTATCCAGCCTTATTCTTCGTAATAATGGACGGTATTTCTTTTAATACTCTTTGTTATTGTGAGCATAGAGGTGGGGCGTCACATCGGTGGTGTATCACGCTGCACTTTATCACTTCGACGACATACTACTTCCATGATATCCCTCATCGCCCTTTACATAGAAATGAACTCCAAGGCAATGCCAGCTATATCGTACATCAATAAAACTAGAAAGGACTTCGATCCTAATCACACCACTCGTTACCGAGGCCATTTTCAAGTGACTTTGAAGGTAGCCCTGTGATGGCTTTGATAATATTAACTATTAGTAACAGATTGATATTGAAGAGGCATGTCATCAGCAATCAGGGAGGCTATCAATAACAAAGCGGCGTCCCTATTTGCAAGCACTTTGGTAGTGTTTAATTAAAAACAAGGTTATAGTGCTCTTCGCCGATAACCGCATCACACATTACATCGAAGACATGCTACTATCAATGTATCAAGAGCGTTGTTATTCACTCACCATAAACAAAGCAGGCTCATCGACATGTTTCTCTTCGACCATTAATGCACTTCACCATTCATAAGGAAATGCATATTTAAGCAAAATGGTTTCGATGGTAAGCACCATCAATGCTTACAAAGTCCTTAGCACTGCTTGATGGACGCCGTTGATAACATCATCAACTATCACAAAGATCTTCACTTAGCATAAAGGTGGGGACACAGACTACAACACTTCGATGATACCATCTTACATTAGCGATGATAGTCAATAGTGCCGAAGATGTGGAAATAGGGCAATGCCGCCAAAGTCCATCCCATTGAAGATGTGAGATGCGGAGTGGGGGCCACCACCTCTATAAATGCAACACTATGGGAACCATTTGAGGGACGAAGTTTTCATTTCTCTCACTTTCTTCCCAAATCAAAGCCTTGTAACTCTAAATCAAATTGGGGATAAATCTATTTGACTGTAATTATATTCGAATTTAATGAACATGGACTTGACATTGCATATTGACTTCGATTATGACCTTAATGAACATTATTGATTTGGACTTGCATAAAATGAACTTGTCATAACCAATTCGACGTGAATCTAGTCGAACTGCCTTGGACTATGACAAATTTTTATATGCACATTTATATGGACTATGGACCTTAAACATGAGAGCAGAATGCATAACACGTTGTTATATATAACACACTTCATTATGACTCCATGATTTGTCATCCATGTCTATTGGAAATACGACATGTCATTAGCCATATAGACATATTTTTCAATGACTAAAGTTGGTCCACATGCATGATAATCCTAATTCCTTAAAAACACTCTGAATATAACGACTCAGAGAGATAAAATGAACTTTCAGATGCCCTTCCTTAAGGGCCAATTGTTATCTATAAATAAATGATTCTATCTTGAGATTGATCCTAAGTGATGGGTTAGACCTTGAATTATTGTCAAAATCCTTAATCATGTCATCACACATGTCAAGACTAAGTTGATGTGATCAACCCATGCTTGATTACGTCTTTGCATGTCCTCGAATCAAGAACTAACTTTTCACAAGAAGCATATGAAGCGTTGTACTTTTTTTGGTCTAACACTACCTTTTCAACTAAAAAGGTTCAACTTCTAACATATGTTGCTGTCACATCTAATATGGTCAAAGTCAAATTTTAAAATTAAACAATCAATATAACAGGTATATAACTGAAATAAAATCAACAGGAATATAACTGGAAATTTAAAAATCATAATATCGAGAAATCAGGATTTCTCTACAAATTTTTCATATATCCCATCTTAAATTTCATTTGCTTTACAATAGTGGATATTATACAAAATCTACAAATAATATATCCAAATATAAATAGTAAATTCAAAATGCTACACACCATACTAATTATCCAAAAAGTCAAGTTTAACTCACTGAAACTCCAGTTGACGCTTCGGGCATTTCAATTTGTACTAAAATCGAACGACGTTCGACTTTAGCCCAAAATTTCATTAGATTGAAATTCGACCAAACAAATTCCATCTCCTAGCTATTGCCATTATGGGCGCACCGCCAAAAAATTAGACGTTGTATGAACAAATTATTCATTTTATAAATTTTGAATAAAAAATATATATAATTAATCCACTGAACAACTTAATTAACTAACTAATCACTTTATACATCAAAACTCCCCCCTTAATCTTTCTTCCTTCCCTCCCAATTGACCTACACATGTACATGACCTTCCTAAGTATGAACGCATGCATGAACTTCCACTTTACTCCATAAAATCGGCTCATAACAGCTCTAACAGACTCCCCTTCACCTCCTCTTCGAATCCCACATCGTTAATCAAATAAATTAAATTAAAAATACATCAATAAAAATCGATTCATTATATTAAAAATTAATTTTCTTATTATTTATTTGAACTACTTATTACTATAAATATATTTACAAAAGGAATTTATCATTATTATTTATTAACCAAAAGAAGTTAAATAAGATTGTTAAATCCATTTAATTAATATTAAATTCACAACTCAAATGTTTAAATAACCACTATATTTGAATTCAAGTTATTAAACTTTTAAAACCAATTATTTCAATATTTAAAATTAATTAAATATTTAAAATCAAATGATAAATTTTTTGTTTGTTATATACTCATCCCTTAAAGTAATTTTGTGCCTGGAATTCCCAAATGAAGAAAAGTGTCTTCGAACCCTTAGCCTTTAAAAACTTCTTGAAAACTTCTCACTTTTAAAATTACAAAATTAATTAATACAAATGGATTACGTAAACTTCTAAAATCCCTTAAGTTTTCACAATCAATTAGTTGAAAAGTTATTAATTGTTTAAAGTCTCATACAGTTACAGAAAATTTTGGCAGCACCACCTTTGCGCGGCTCGATCAGAAAAACTATAGGTTGCCACAACGGGTCCAAACCAATCAAAGAGAACAAAAGGCAAAAATTAGCCTCCCATATTTGGGGCATAAAATCATCAACAAAACAAAAATATAAACATGTATCTATTAGTTGGACAACTAAACTATACTCATGAAATCTAAAAGAAGCAAACTAACCTTTGCTTCCATATACCAACATCTCATTCACAAATAATATCCAACCAAATAACTTGCGTTTTTAATGTCAAAATATATAATTATATTAAAGACCGTACGATATACATATGTCATTCTTACGCAGTATAAATTCTGATCGCCTGGTCGATCACACAAATTTCATTTCCGAACTAGTATTGCTCACTCGGCTTCCCTAGTGCGGACTTCGATCAGGTCCCTTGATTAGAAACTACATTCTCTGTGCATAGCCATACACTATCATAGAAAGATTAGAAACAAATCAAAAATCCATATCAAGTGTTCACCGTTAAGAAATGAGTGAAAAATCCTATCCCATACCGGTGCAAATAACTTCGAAATCGTGTACTCGAATTTGGATCAATAACAGTTATGCGAATAAATGACCTACGTACAACTTATGTATTTATTCCATTTATTTTCTAAATTCCACCAATTTCTTTTTAATTCACATTATTTACACCAATAGTATTTCATCTAATACTAGAATCATTTATATATCATTTCATTAAACTTTATATCAGTTTATAAACATCTTATAAAACACAATTAATGTCAATCAATCACTTTAAAACTTAAGTTCATATTCATACAACATTCTTGTACCTCCTAAAAGTATGTATACAAATCCAGATTTGTTTGACTTAACCAAAATGTCCAACAAAATTTAAACTTGTTTTAACTTACCATTTCTTAAATTTATAAGTTACAAAGCTTGTTTTCTTATTTTTCACAAAAGCACTTAGCTTTAATTTATATTGACTCAAAAAGTTTTAACTGTCCAATTGTCGAGAATTCCATTTCAGCCCAATAAATGAAAATTACTAGACATTATGTCATACCGAGAGACATATCCCAAACTATCCTAACATATAGAATACATGAGCCTATGTAATAACTTAACTTAAAATTTCAGAATTAAATGCCCATGTTTATTTTAAAACATTTTGAAATTACAATATGCATATCTAATTCGCATATTAAAGCATACATTAGGAATCCAAAACAAACTTTGTTTTACCAAAAAATTCTATGGAAAATTACTTTGTTAGCAAGCTCTTACTTAAAAACTTGAAAATGAATGCCGATGATGACATAGTCATTAACGGAATTATTTTTCCGAGACTGAAGTGAGTTCAGTGCTTTCTTACCTCTTTTAAATCTTCTTATAAAATATTTCTATTCATTAATACTTCCAAACTAATACGATTATTATTTCAACAAAATTTGTTAAACGAATTCAAAACCACCGGGATTTAATTTCTCAAATTATTAGCTTAAATCCATTTTATTTATAAAGCATATTTATAAATTATTCTTATAAAATTTCACTTCTTATATAAAACCATTTCGCAAATGAAAATCGTTGTTTAGGTTATACTGAACAACTTTTGTTAAAATTAATTTTTTCTAACCTAATTTATCACCGAACGCCTTATGGTCAAGCTGTGAAATTGAATTAACAGGATGTTCGTATTTAACCCAACCCAAAACAATGAATGCTCATTAACCCACTGAGCACAAAAAATCAATTAACAAACAATAGTCAATGTTTCTAAACTGGGTGAATATGACTTGTCAAATAATATGTCATAATAATTGAATATTATCATAATCTAACAAATGAACATTTCATAAATAACTAAATGATTCTCTAAAAATTATTCTTTTATGTATAAAACATAATCTATGCAAAATTATTTCTTTTATCAAATTTTCAAAACAATACCGTGTCAATTTGGCTTGTTCAAGTGTTTAGAAACTCTTATCGATATAGTTGTTCATTCCGTATGGACCAGAATTTATAAACCACTCAACCGATAAATCAACACAATATAAAACATTATTATAACACTAACAAATACGCGCTCATACACACACAAGCGCGCTCAGACTCATCGTAGGGTTTCCCTTAGCCTATCTCAAATGAGTCTACCGCACTAAAGCCTATATGTATGCTCAACTTGGCTCTTGTGCAGTTGAAGCCCTGCTAAGGCCCCGCAAAATCTCCACTGTAGCGCATAGCACTGTTCGACCGCTACACTTTTTCAATATAGCACTATTAAACATTAGCTCCTCTTTAAGCCCCACTATTCCGCTACACCCGCTAGATCAATGTTTTTTTGCACACAATTTAGTAACATTAATATGAAAAGGCTGATTTGACTTGTTCCCTTTTGAACTAAAGCTACAAAGTTAGGATAAAAGCCTAATTTAAGGCATAGGTGCTCAATATAAATTAGAAATTTGTTGCAGTCACCAAATTTGGATTGCATAAATCATGATATTCTTTGGTATTGTAATATAAAATTAAACAATATTTCTTTGTCCTATACAAATGATGTGAGAAGGAGAATAAATTGGCTAAAAATATCTGGTTTTATACCTAATAAAGCCTTTTACAGCTCCGCTATTTTCCTATGTATCCCCGCTATAATTTTTTGCACCTTCACTGCTACGGAACAACTAAGCGTTTTAGCAACACAACTTGGATCCGATACTACATGTAATAATATGCCTTTTTGCCCCTCAAAAGTCGACACTAATACATGCACGGTATTTACATGCCGAGCATCCAAGTACCAGAAATACAAATTATTGAGGGTAAGGAAAGAAAAAATATAATAGAATCTCACATCATGATGGATAATATATAATATGGAGCAGATCATTATAAAAGAAAAACAGTAATACAAACATCAGAGTAACTATCTACCATCAGCTTAGACAGTTGTAATAACCTATCCTCATAATTGCTAATAAACATTAACAACCAATGCAATGGAAATCAAATATACGTGAATATGTCTTGGAGGCATTTAATTTGTCTCCTGAAGCTCTAAAGCATCCATACCCGATCTAAAAATGCTCCGTCTGAATCAAACATTATAAGAAAATAATACTTGGATTAGTCCAGTAAACGAGCGTGAGAAACACACCTCGGGTGGATTTTAATGTTATTAAACCTTTCGAAATAAAGGCATCCTCTATTACCATGCCGCACATAAGAACGAATGTGTTATTACCTTATGATAACCAAACCATTTCATAGGAAATCTTCTGATATTATAATAATGCCTAGGGTTTAAAATAAATATTAAATCATAACTGAAATTGTACATTAATTAAATTCCAGCATAATAGATATACAACTAAGTCAAAAAGGCACTCAATGGAGAATGTATTTCCATACAATGACAAGGCTAATGGGTACCTTCTGCTACGATACACCTTATTGGATAATAGAAAATATCTCACCACCCTAATTGCTTTGCAACCTTTTTTCGAGAGCTCACATGCGCAACCATATCCATATAAATATATGTGTTTATATATATGTATATGTATGTATATTATATATTTATATATATATATATATATATATATATATATAGAAAAGTGATGATTAGCGAACCATATAGCAAAGCATATCCCCTATTTTAGTCATTCCCGGTTGTTGTGGCTAGGGGCTATATTTTACCTTTTTAGCAAATACCACTTGGAATGTTAACACGACCCTTCAAACATCAACACAATGCCATCATTCATCCATATAAGCTGTTCAGGATATGAACAAACCGAAGGCACTACTTCTACTACATCCATTTGGGAAGCACCCTCAGGAATAGCAGCAAGTAGCCCTTGAAATTCAAAGAGCTCAATCTACAATCATCTTCAAGATGTCTCCATTCGAATGCTTATGCCAGTTTAAAGTGGTTTTCGTATTATATCTGATCCTGGTCTCTTCGAACTGACAACGATAATTTTAAAAACCAGCTAACATTTGATAGTCCATTATTTAACTATCAAATAACAAACAACTCAACAAGAGATTTAACCAAGCACGGTTAAGCTAAAGTAACCACTATGCCTCTATAATTAATCATATCGTTAATTAAAACCACTTTTTTAATACTTGTATAAAAATACTTTCACAAAGATATATTTACAAACCCTCTCAACTCTTTCAATACTTAAAAAATATCTATATACTTATCTCAACTATATAAGTATATGAACAAAACATTTCACTTTTAAGCATAATAAAACTTTTCCATATTCTTATATTAACAATATAAGTATATTCACAAAACACTACATCTCCAATACCTAGAAAATGTACGTGTACACTTATCTCAACGGTATAAGTATATTTTGCAAATCTTAAGAAGGATTCCATTTTCAAATGATACTTATCTAGGTTAAAACAAATGCCATTTAAATATTGATAAAAATAAACCCAATACACTTTCCTTTTTGTGTAAATATATAGATCATATGGAAATTAAACCCTACATACCTACCACCACCTTTTGATTTCAAACAAAACTATCCCTTGATTAACAATGAAATCGAACATGTTAGAAAACTATCCTTACCACGGTATACATCTCAAGATGGAGGCGAGTTTCCATACCTCAAAATTTGATGTTAAGTATGGAAATAACATTTTCCATACCACTATATTTAAAAACAATCATTTCTGGAAATGGGGTCTCAATCTTTTTATAAATCCCTTCTTTATAAAATGCCTTTTATAAAACTCATTATATTTACAAACTCCTTTTGTAAAAATACTATTTATAAATTATAAAGTTCCCTTTATAAATATATAAACATAATTATAAACTTCCTTTTATAAATCTCCAAGCTCATTTAACAAACTCCTTTATGAACATCCTTTATATAATTTATAAAACTCTTTTATAATACTTTTTTTACAAAATATTATTTACAAAACTCATTTTATAAGTCGCCAAATTTATTTACAACCCTTTTCATAAAACTCCAAATTTATTTATATGATACCACTTATAACATCTCTCTTTAATTTATGAAATACCATTTACAAATATGTTTTTTTATTATAATATTTTGTATAAAATGTTTCACAAATATTAATTTCAAAATAGCTTTATCTTCCTTAAAAAAATCACTTTAAAATAAAGGATAAGTCCCTTTTATTCCCTTTAAAATAAACCTTCATTATTAAACATTTATATATATATATATATTAGAAAAGAATAATAAAAGAAATTAAAGCAAAATGGAGAGGTTCAAAAACTATTTTTCAATAAAATATCACAACAACTCCAAATGGTCAAACAAAAATCATTTTCTCAAATCGAAACCATATCAAAATCAAACAACAATCAGTAGTATTTTCCAAAATACTATAAAGAGACCAATCTTACTGTTGCAATTAACCAATGCTATTACTACCTTTTCTACTAAAAATATCAAACTTTTAACATATGCCGATGTCACATCCAATATGGCCAAACTATCAGATTTTTACATTAAGAATCCATATCACATATATATAACTAAAATAAAATCAACAGGAATAAAACTGAAAATTAAAAAATCAAAATATCGAGAAATCTGGATTTCTCTATGAATTTTCCATGTATTACATCTTAAATTTCGTTCACTTTTCAACGGCAGATATTTAACCAAATCAACCAATAATTCATCCAAATACAAACAGTAAATTTAATCTACTATATATCATACTGGATATCCAAAAATGTGAGTTTAACATATCGAAATTCCAGCGAAGCTTTAGGAGTTCCAATTTGAACTAAAATCGAACGGCGTTCAACTTTAGCTAAAATTTCATTATCTCCAAATTTGACCAAATCAATGCCATCATAAAACTATTGCCATTACAGGCCCAACACACAAAGAATCATATTGGTTGGTCCTCGTATGAATAAGTTATTCGTTTTGAATATAAAAATAATAATCATTCCACTTAACCTAACTAACTAACTAATCACCTAATAAATCAAATTTCCTCCCTATTAACCTTTCTTCCTTCCCTCCTAATTGATCTACACATGGACATGACCTTCCTAAGTGTGCACAAATGAATGAACTTCCACCTTACTCTACGAAATCGCCTCATGACAGCTCCGGCAAACTCCCCGCCACCTCCTCTCTGCATCCTACACCATCAATCAAAGCTCCGTTCCTCCATAATATTTCCGACCTGCTATCCTTCACGTGCGATAGTACAAAGTCGCATAACCCAATACCCAATTATGACCCCTCAAAGTCGGCCACCAGATGCTATCACACCCATGAAACCCAAAACAACCAACAACGTGGCCAATCGATGCTTAAATTACTGAAAACCCTAAACTTACTCTTCACATTAATCATCCCCTTCCTTGCCGCACATGACTAAATGCAGATGGATGTGTAGATCTCTTCACTTTTATTCGAAAGACACCCATTTACATTTTTTCGATGAACAGATTTTGAGATTTCGATTTTCAAAGGTTGATCTTATTTCTTTTTTACTATTTGATTGAGAAAAAACGAAAGAAAGGCCAAAGCATATTGAATTGTCCAAGTGCTAGGCTATACCTATCTTGTGATTTTCGACGTGTCATCGCATAGAATTCTATTAGTGTACGAACCGTGGATGATAAAATAAAAATACGATCATGCACTAAAATGCAACAATCCCAAAACACTTAAAATATACTCTGGTTACCAAATTCTACAAAATCATAAAATACCGCCGTTTGCCAAAAAATCGTCAAAAGAAAATTTAAATATTTCCTAAATAAAAAAATTAGAGAAAAATCAAATACATCGAATTAAAAATACATCAATAAAAATCAAGTCATTGTATTAAAAATTTATTTTCTTATTATTTATCTACTGCTGTAAATATATTTACAAAAGGAATTTATCATTATTATTTATTAACCACAAGAAGTTAAATAAGACTATTTAATTCATTTGATTAATATTAAATTCACTATTCAAATATTTAAATAAAAACTATATTTGAATTCAAGTTATTAAGCTTTTAAAACTAATAATTTTAAAACTTAAATTAATTAATATTCAAAATCGAACGATAAAATTCTGAGTTGCTACACTTATAGTGAAATATTGACGAGTATTGTACGTATTAGAATTGGCCCAGTTTGTACTGGGTAAAGTAGGTAAACTTCAAAAAAGTTTCACTTATTGGATTTTAGTGGGTCAATGAAATCTAATATTTAAAACAAGACAATTTATTTGTTTTAATAAAGTCATATTTTATTTTGATTATTTTAATAAAGTCAATATATACATATGTTGATATTTTGATTTACTACCACATATATTTATATATGTATGTAAGTATGTGTGTATATATATTAACTGCCTTAATTAATTTATTTAACACACACACATATGTAAATCGAATATGTATGTGTGTGTGTGCAATAATATTTTATTTAAGTTATCTAGCATAGTATGACTAGGTAAACTTTAAACTCAAATTTAAGGTTAAAAGTATCTTACTTCAACTAAGTCAAAATTTGAATTCAAATTTAAAGTTAAAACATCTAAGTTTAACTTAGTAAAACATATTCAGATTCGAATCTGCATCTAAGTTAGTTAATTTAAATATATTTAATCAATTTAATGTTAATATTATAATATAAATATATATAAAGTAACATAGCTAAAAATATTTTTATTTAATTTTAATATATATATATGATTTTTAATATAAATAAATACATTTATACGTACGTACGAAAGTACATACATACATACACACACCCACACATACTGATAGCCGTTAAAGCCAGAGAATAATTTTTTCGAAGCTAAATATGAAAGTTAATTTTATTTAATAAATACATATAATATTAAATATGGATAGCATATAAAAAATGATATAAATACACTATAAATTTATATGTTATAAATTTATATGTTATAAATTTATATAGTATATATCTTTCGACTAGAAATTTTTTATTTACAAAATAGCCAAAAACAATTTTTGAATAGGTTAATATACGAATTAAATTTTAAGTTAGTATTAATGTATTTTATATTCTAAAATTAATAAATATTCTTTAAAGAGTACTAAAATATGTATTTTTAGGAAATTATTACATACATATCAAAACATCTATGTGGTCAGATGATAATTATATATATGTGTATATATCACTATATATATTTATATAATTTTGTAATATTATGTTAACTGAATTAAATCATTTAGTTTAATTGCTTAAATGGATAAAATTACTTATAATTAATGGCAAGGCAGTGATATATATATATATAATAGTCATAAGAAAGGTCAATATATAAATATAAAATAGAATATTTACCATGAAGATAAAGTATTTGAACACTCTTTGTAAAATGGATTACAAATGTGAAGATCCTAGACTCCTTAGAATCAACAATTAATTTAGTAACGGGCAAATGTACCACTGTCTTTTATTTTATATTTAATCTTTGTATAGAGAAGGAGCTCGGTCTTGGGTAGAGGGGCAATGGAGAATTCGACCAAGGTTGGGAGGATCAAATGAAGGGGTTTGGTTTGGTATTTTTAGAGAGAAAAAGTAGAAAATATCTTGCACCTTTTACTCTTTCTTCTTTTACGACATCAACTTTAGATATATATCTAAATTCAAATCCCTTACTCCTTGAAGGACAACCTAGATTAGACCCCTATATGGGCCAATTAATCTCAAAACCTACCCATTACTTAATTGCATTTAAATCTTGTTTATACATACACACACACGTGCACACACTCACACACACACATGTCGCATATCGATATGCACATACATTACTTTTATATACACACCTAATTAATTTTTAATGCAACATATAACATCAAATATATGTTAATAGTTAATATTTCTTAAGTACCGATTAATTTGATTAATTTATAACACTTATAAACTATTTAAATCATGTGGTATTTCGGAGATTCCATAAATATGGTCGTGTGACTCACAAGTCTTAATTCAGTCATCAATTAATATCAAACTAATATTAATTTTAAACGTGTCACCTTTGCTGATGGTGTGACAGTTTCATAGAATTATACCCTATAGGTCTTCATTGATAAAATCATATTTTACCCGATTAAGCGCTACCTTTAGTAATAATTGTGTACATACGTCCTCTTTGTAAAAACTATATCACTTTAGGATGATTGGAATTTGGTATTGATTAAAATTCCAATCTTTTCCATATTCAATTTTATTAGTCTATAAGTTAAGTCCTTGGTTTACTAATAACATTTATTATCACTATTCTACTTTGGCCAGAGATTTTAACATTAAGTTGACTATAGTTGACCTTGATACTAATTTTATACAACCGAAGTGACAAATTCTCTATTGAATATCTCCACTGGTTCAAAGCAAGCTAAATAAAATTGGCCCCAAGTGCAAGTAGGAGATTTATAAAGTTAGGGGTACGCCCTAGGGGCAATCCTATAATTCGTTGTAAATTATTAACTTTATAATAAATCTCGTTCGAAATAAACGATATTTGGTTTTTTATAATATATTTATTAGTATTGTGATATATTAATTAAAAATTTAATTAAAAATATATTTCATAGATAATCTTTGGATAATATGTTAAGTGATAGTACTATAAAATGTTATAATCATGAGAAAATCATCACAATATAAAATAACATATCATTTTAAATAATCCTGATCAAGATGTTTCAAGAAAGGATATTTATACATCCATTGAGACTATAGTACATAACGCTCTTCAAATGTTGGATAATGTACTACGCATGACCGTTGGGGACACCAAGAGGTTATATACCGATAGTTATTTGATAACAGTAGAATGACTCACTAGAGAGTTTTCTATTAGTTAAAAAACCCTAATGTTCAAGAGAAAATGTCGAGGTGATGATATTTCATAATTCTCCTAACCTGAGAATATTGTTGAACTTCAATTTGGATACTCCATTTTTATTATAGTTAAATTATGGCGATGCGTGTCGTCTGAGTTAAAGCATTGAAAGTGAAACACTATTCAATAGAGAGTTCTCTACCTCAGTTATACGAGGTTAGTATCGTAGTCAACTATGATCAACTCTAAGTCAAAGCCTCTATCTAGAGCATTATAGTTAAAAACTACTATAATTACCGAACCAAGGACTTTGTGTTTGGACAGACCAATTTGAATATGGATGATAATGGAATTTTGACCAAAACCAATTTTAAAAAGTCCTAAAATGATATCATTTTTATGAAGAGAATTGGTGTAAATAATCGTTACTAAAGGGCACCGCTTAAAAAAATAAAACAGGATTTTTTCGATAAAAATGTACAAGCGATAACATACTTTATTCAAAAACCCAAAGGTGGGAACCCATTATGCTGCAGTCGCATTGGAATTATTTTTAGGCTATAGAGTTGACACCAATTAAATCATATAGTTTTAAGTAAACTAAGCAGAAATAACAAAAGTTACGCATAGAATTACAGATTTAGTTTAACAACTTTGCATTCCAATGTCATGTCTACACGGGACCATAATATAGTACAACATAATTATTAGTGTTGTGCACCACATAGGAAGATGCAGTCGTGAAAATTTTATATAACATAATTAAAATAAAGTAAATAACACCTAAATGTCATGCATTGTCTTTAGCTTCCTTTTCTTCCATCTCAAAGCAATTTGTCCTAGCCTATATACTTGGTTTACACGAATGATTATTCATGAGTTTATATGGACAACAAGAATATAACATGGGTTAGACATGAAGTCTAGTTTGAGTGGCATATTACCCTAAAGAAAATAGAAAGACCCCTTTAGTGATATTTGAGATGATTTTTTCCCTTACTATACCAAAGCAATTAATTATCCTATTCACAAGCAAGCCTAAGCCATTGGTTTGTTGGCAAAATAAAGTGAAGTCATAACCAAAAGAAAACTCTCAATTTGTTCCTATTAATGAAAATTTTCAACTTAGAAACACTCAATTTTTTTATTAAGTAACCGTGATGCTGAATGTATTAGTGATTATGAGTCAACAAAACTAAGTAACGCTAAAATTGCCTTTAAGAGGGATAATTATGTTGCTTCAACACTTATACAATTAAGAGAGGAAATATTCTGAATTGTAAAAGATCAGTTTGTTGGATCGATGTATCTCGAGTTATGCACTGATAGATTTAGACCGTAAACTAAAGTAATGAAAGCAATAAAAAATGACATAGAGAATTTACATGGTACATATATTAATGAATCTTATATCCACGGATAAAATGTCTTATTCCTTCTCTCTTGATTTTTATTTCAAACCAAAAATGGATGAGTGTAAATTTTCGATTTATGTGCCCAAAAAAAGAGTAAAGTAAAATCCCTAACATCACTCTTCCACTATCTGTATTTTTTCCTTTGGATCGTGCTAGGCATTGACCGTCCATCTCGCTTATTTGATGTACACAAATTGCTAACATAGCCTTCGGTGGGAAATTGTAATATGAGCGGATGAATTTTTGAACTTAGGCTAAAAGTTTGAGGTTAAAGAGGGAAAAAACAAATTTGAATAGGCCATGGCTTTCCAATTTTGTAAAGCAATAGGCTTGTGGACTGCATATATGCGTAGGTGAAGCCACAATAAGAAATGGCCTCCCATTTCAAGAAGACATACACCATTATTAGCATTTCAAAATTTCGCTTTAGTTTACTAGGAGTTGTGCTTGCATTATGTCAAAGGTATTGACATCCCATAGTATTCGTGCCACATCACCACTGTTGAACACACACATGTCGAACAAGTCAAAGCCAGGTGATAAAAATCAAAGTGGCCGAAGTCAAAGGAAAAAGAATGGAACCAAAAAAAACAAGCCATGGTGGCCAAGAAATCGAACAAAGCAATGAAAATCAAGCAACAAAGAAATATACAAACTGAACAAGTTAGTACAAATCACCAGCATTCAACCAAAAAACAATGGCCGAGAACAATTAACAGATGAATACATACGAATGATAATTAAGGGATTCAAACCCCATTTAAACCCATCTCATCATTGGCTACAAAATCACCGAGTTCATGCAAGCTAACCACTAAAGCAAAAAGAATAAATCACATACCATTTTAGTCGAACTCTATCAAATCGAAGGAGCCATGTGCGAATAGAAGAAAAGGTCGATTGCCGAAACAAAATAGAGCAATAGCCATTGTAATCGACCAACAATCAGTCGGCTTCTTCAAATTTTCTAGGAATTCTAATTTTATAACAAACAAGCAACGAAGATGAACGAACGAGTAAAAAAAAGGAAGCAGCCAAACTTTCTTCTCGATGCAAGAAATCAGGCCGAAGATAATATAAAAATCTAAAGCGGATTCACTTTTATTTGGGCCGGCTTCTTTAATTTATTACTTTGGGATTTTATTTTTTTAGAATTAGGGTTTATTGTTTTTTAAATTGTTTTTTTATTTTAAACTTTTGTAAATTCTAGTCGTGTGACTAAGGACGAACTACGGTAGTGTAGTTCGAGAATTCGCAACTCAGTGGCTGAGTTGTGGTACTATTTTGAGCGTAGAGTTAGGTTAGTCGATAGCGGGTGTCACGAATTTATGTGTGTAAGCGTTTGACTATTTAATTACTTGTAGAAACCTTGGGGGCAGTATGTAGGCAGGGTTTTGCCGATGCTGGGTAAATCTGTTTATCCTATTTTCTGCTTTTAATATTCTGCTATTATATGTGCTGCTATAATTCTGCTATATCTGTGTTGTAATTATTTTGTACGCTTCCGCAATAAATTTTTATAATTAATAGTATCACCCTATTCACCCCTCCCTCTAGGGCGAAATCGATCCTACAAGTGGTATCAGAGCTAGGGACAAAAGCCATTTTTGTTTTAAATATTTGATTTTTCAAAAACCAATTTTTTTTTAAAAAAATTAAATTTTAAAATGGCTTCTTTTAATAATTCTTTTACTGAGCGTCGATCCAATATTATTCCTCCTGTTTTTGATGGAACATATTTTCTGAATTGGAAACTAAAAATGGAATTTTATTTAGAATCTTTTAATATTAAATGTGGGGATACTATTGAATATGGGTGTGATATGATAGATGAGAAAACTACTTCGATTAATGCTCTTTGCTATGCATATACTATATTCTCATACTAATCAAGATAATTTTAACTTTATCTCTCATTGTGAAAATGAACAGGAAATCTGAAATACTTTTGATGAAATATATGGTGCAAAAATTAACAACGATGAGAAATCCTCCACAATCGACTTAGTTAAAAAATGTGCTTAACAGGATTAGAAAAAGGCAGTAGTGATGAAGATTCAATAGCCAATGAGATAAGTGATTTTCCATTCAATGATTTAGTTCTCTTGTGTCGAAAATTAATTGAAAATAATAAAGCTCTTGAGTTAAAAAATAATAATTTGAATAGGGAACAAACTAAACTTCATCAAAAAAAATGATTTGGAAAATAAGCTTAAAGATAAAAGTTCTAATTGCAAAAAGTGTTTGGCTCATGAAAAAGAAATTGCCCGTTTACATGAAAACTTTCAAAAGTTAGAAAACAAAATTTTAATTTGGGAGAAAAACAAAATTGACTTGATTTGAAAAAAAATAGTATTTTGCATAAAGGGTTGCATAGTTTTAAGAAGTCGGAAAGTTCTAAAAGTGCAACTTTTGAAAAGAAATTAAACGAGATCAACGGAAATTTCAAAACTCCTGAAAAAGAAAACGGTGATTATGAGTAATTCTGAAATTATTAGATTAAACCATGAGTTTGAAAAGGAGATTGAACAATTCAAGGATTTTGAAAAAATTAAATATAAAAAACTCCAACTCTTTAAGACTGAGAAGCTTGAAATTGAGAATAAAATTAGAGAGCTTCAAAATGAAAATATGCAATTAAAAATGAATAGTTTTGAAAAGAGAGATAGTACCATTAGCTTTTGTTCGAAGCTAATGAATGAAAACAAACTTTTAAAATCCAAAGTTAATAAACTTGAGTTGATTACTCGAAAAATTTCCCTAGAGAAAAATCATTTAATATGCTGCTAGAAAATCAACTCTTGGTGAATAAAAGGAAAGAACTTGGATTTGAAAAAGTGTCAAAATATGAACAAACAACTAATAAAAATGTCAAAGGGAAAAGTGTGATACCCAAACACGTGAAAACCATACCAATTTGGGTTCCACAAAGCACAAATATAAAAACCCTTAAAGTCAAACAAATCTGGGTGCCAAAGGAACATATATAAATATTTTTTGGTCTCCACAAACTTATTTTTCAAAATCTGTTGCTACTAACAACTATGGGCCTATAACGACAAATATGTCACAAAAATATTTTCTCGTGTAGATGTGGTGGCAGGCTAAGGAACAACAACAGTGTTATCTGGATTCTGGTTGTTCCAGACACATAATGGACGACAAATTAAAGTTCCTTAGCCTAGCACAAAGGTGACAGAATCACAATGGACAACAACGAAAAATTATTGTAAAGGTAAAATAGGTAACAGTATGATTATCTTGAACGATTTATTAAATGTGATAATCTGCACCATAATCTGAATTAAATCAACCAGTTATGTGATAAAGAAATGAATGTTTATTTTGATTCTGACTTTTTCAAAATTGTTGGCCAATTATTCTTTTGTGCCAAGAACACATTAAGGATCTCTAGAGTTTTTGAACTACTTTATACAGATTTGTTTGAATTAATGATGATGTTTTATTGATTACTAATCACTCATGATACAAGTGGATATATTTTTTATCTTATCTGATACTATGGTCACTGTTAGTTTATTTGCACGGCTTCAATTTAATTTCATTTAAAAGCTGTTAAAAATGATTTTAAGATATTTTATTGCACACATCATGGACTGGTCTATGACAGGATAATCTTGAGTCAAAGAGAAATTTGGATGCAGATAACACCGGTAATCTAGTAGATCAAAAAATTACTAGTGGAGCGTGATATATGTTGAGACATTCAGTAGCTGCATCATTTTTCAAAGCAAATATCTGCATAATTTTCATTTCAACTAATTTTCAAATAAGCAGACATTTTTCTTATAAAACCCCTTCCAAAAAATCGTTCTTGTTGACCTAGTTTCAAATTAGTCATTTTAGAAAATTTGATTTTATAATTATTTTTGGATTTGATCTTAAATGACTACATTAACAAACCTGACTCCCTATTGATTATCAAAAAGATAAATAGTGATTGAAAAATTGATGAGTGTTGGTATTAATCATATATCATAACTTGGGATAGTATAATTAGTAAAAAAATTTAGAAATTTAAACAAGAGTTGTAAAAACTTTTTATTGATAAAAATTCCATGACCATCTCTAATTCTATCATATTTCTATCGACCAACACTCATCAAAATCCAATATAGTAGGTCAATATGTGGTATTTTAAATGGAATTATTCGTTCTTCATTTTATTATATTTTTAGCAATAAAGAACATCTAAAGTATTCACTCCGATTTTATAGTCCTCACGGTTATGCATGGGTGAATTATCTGGAATTTTTGATTATGTACTTCCATGCTCATTTAAAGTCCTCACGGATACGCATGTACGGAACACATATCAACATTGATTGATTAAATAGACAAGTTGATTTTAATCCCATTTAAAAGTCCTTACTATTATGCATGGTTAAAAGATACTTGAATTAATTTTTTTTAAAGAATTGAGAATACTATTAATCTCATTTAAAAGTCCTAACGGTTATGCATGGTTAGTAGATATTCAAATCCTGATATAAATATACCACAAATAGACATAACTATGTAGTTTTATGTTGTAGTTTTATGTGATGACATTATCCCTATCACTTAAAGTGGAATATGCGTCAACAGAGTATTTATGATTTTTGTTTGATTTTTTTATCGAAATTAATATTTATACTCGATTGATTTTTAATTTTGTATTAATGTACATCATTTTATCTCTATTTTTCTAACACTATTACTCTTTTGCTGATAATAAAAGGGGAGAGAAAAGTTAAGATTTTTGAAAATAAAGGTCAAATATTTTATTTTGTATTTTCTATTTGCATCTACGCTCATTTGCATATTTTTATTCATGCATATATAAAGGGGGATCTTGGTGTAGAGAGGGAGCATTCAAATAGGGGGAGAAAATAGAATCTATCAATAATCAAATACATTCAGTAAATTCAGAAACTTAATATATGTTTGTTATCATCAAAATGGGGAGACTGTTGAATATGTTAGTATATGATTTTTGTTTGATGATAATAAACATATATATATATATATATATTCATTTAAATGTATTTGTTAATGTATTATTTTATTTTTCACATAATATTTGCCGAATAAGATAATGAGATAGAATTTAAATTCAAACAGATATTTTGTTCAAACAGATATTTTATCACAATTTTGAATAGAACAAAGTTCAGCTCTCACTATATATACACAATTTCAAATACAATACAAATTCGATTACATTACAATTTTCAACTTACATTTGCACCTCACTACATATCACTCATTCACTCGTATTTATCTTCAACTCTATTCTAGATTGAATCCAGCATTTGAGTTATCTGCAAAATAAACATTGACGCTGTAAAACTGAAAAGAAAATATGTCGTATAAAATACAATGTGTATTTTGAAAATGTTATTTGCCTCAGTTATTTGGGTTGTTCGCCATCATTTAGATTTGAATTCATCATACATGAACAGCTTGTGACATGCACAATGTATCACTGTACATGCCACAAGGCCGTGCACACCGATATACACTTGATAAAATTACAGGGACAGGTGAGCACAAGGTAAAACCTAATTAAAACTGGGTACAACTCAAGTGAAACACAAATTAAATCACGATATTAGCGGAGGTCAAACCCGAGCTATAAGATGGATTCAACATAGGTGCAAATCAAGATGTACAACATGAAATGATCAAGTTCAATATCAAAGCAGACCCAATCAACCATGAAGCACACAAACAACTCAAGACAAATATTCAGAGCTTACTTTTAAATAAAAATCAAAGACAAATAGTTCATGGAAAAGTCTCAACCAAAATTCAATATGTACGCATGAAAATAGAGGCTACTACATGATGTAGAAAATCTTACATAAAACAAGACTGCATCAAGAAACCAAGACCAGTCAACTTGAAAGTATGGTCAAAGACAACAACATCAAATTACATGGTGCAGCAGCCTCAACAGTGAAGTCCAGTGAGCAAGCCAACTGAATACAAGTGCAGATTCAAATTCATATAGCACCAGAGCACTAATACACATATGAACAATGTAATGCATTCTACTGAAGTGTAGACCAAATTCATGTACAAGACAGCAACTCATCACACAAAGGAAGCAATGTTGAAGACATCAATATACAAAGAATAAAGCTACACACTTTAAGTGCAATGCAACAACTTCAACCAAGTTAGCACAACATTACAACAGAGCCCATAACAGATACAACAATGCAACATCAAGATAACAGTGGTGCACATACATACATATATATGTATATAGTTCATAACTGCAACAGTTCAATGATATATAGATTTATTTCAATCAACATAGTGTAGACAGTGCAACTAAGTAACATACATGTATGCAATTTGAAGCAATAAAACTCCAATACAAACCAGGGATGCAACTCACAAGCTAACATACATACATGTATGAAAAAACATGTACATATATACATGCAGTAAGACTTCAAGATGACACATAATAGATTTCAAGTGGAAAGCACATTGAAACCAGACATAGTTCAACACACTGCAACACTACAGGAATGAACACACATACGTCGAACAAGTCAAAGCCAGGTGATAAAAATCAAAGTGACCAAAGTCAAAGAAAAAAGAACGGAACCAAAATAAACAAGCCCTGGTGGCCAAGAAATCAAACAAAGCCATGATAATCAAGTAACAAAGAAATATACAGACTAAACAAGCCAATACAAATCACCGGCATTTAACCAAAAATTAGTGGCCGAGAACAATTAACAGATGAATACATATGAATGATAATTAAGGGGTTCGAACCCTATTTAAACCCATCTCATCATCGGCTACAAAATCATCGATTTCAAGCAAGCTAAGCAGTAAAGCAAAAAGAATAAATCACATATCGTTTTAGTCAAACTCCATCAAATCGAAGGAGCCGTGTGCGAATAGAAGAAATGGTCAATTTCCAAAGAAAAATATAGCAATAGCCATTGTAATCGACCAACAATTAGTCGGCTTCTTCGAATTTTCCAGGAACCTAAATTTCAGAACAAACGAGAAACAAAGAAGAATGAATGAGCAAAAAAAAGCAGTCATATTTTCTTCTCAACGCAAGGAATCAGGACGAAGAGAAGCTTTCTTTTATTTGTAAGCTAAAACTGACTAAGAGAAGAGAACCAAAGAGAGACTAAGGGAAGAGAGGATTACATGAAACACAAGGGGTATTTATACAAGTTTAAAGCCCTAATTCACTTTTTTGGGAAATACCCAAAATATCCTCTAAGGAAATGTGGTGGCCAAGTTATCATTAACTTCAAATAATCATCCATTAAGTGTGCATGAAGATTAAATGGCCTTTTAACTAAGTATACATTATGGTAGGTGGGTAAGTGGGATCCTCCATGATCATCACTTTGAATTATTTCCATCGCCATTCCTTTGTATTCCCTCTTGTGCATGCATATCTTCATTAAGTCACTTGTAAAATTCACTAAAATTCCTACAAAACAACATAGAAAATTCCAATTAAATTTTCACAAATTAATTAATGCACAAAAATGTCCATTTTTCCATTATATGAAGATGAATATGTGACAATTTGAAAATAATTTGAATTTTGGGTTAAACAAGTTAAAACACTCAATATGATCATTTATTTATATTCGATAGAATATGGTAGTAAAAATATGCACATATACATGCACATCAAATACCCCCACACTTATCTTTTTATTCATCCTCGAATAAACTAAACACTAAGATAAATCCGTTTTCGTAGGGAGCACGATTGCATTCAGCGTATGCAACATGCCGTTAAACTTCTGGATGTCGCCAGTTGGACGAGTGTTGTCTCGTGAAGGTTTACAACGGATACTACCCACAAATCAAAATGCAAAGTGAAAATATTTACAAAATGAAAAATTCCTAAATACAAGATTTATTTACGATGATATGGATGCAAGTTTTTGAAAAAATATACAAATGTAAGGTTTTCTTTTAAATCAACACAAATAAGCTAAATATAGGTTTTGGTCATTATCTTGAAAATTTAAGTCATTTACTCGTCAAAATTTCCAATAAAAACGAAGTTATTAAAGCAAATATACAATAGTTTAACTCGTTGTTTCGGTTGACAACATAGTGTAACTATGAAATAGATCCTTAGTCGATTATCAAAATTTATCAATGTGGTATTTTCATTTTTTTCCAATAACAATTGAAATCAAATAAGTTTAAATGGTGCTTGGATTTCATTTGCTTATTCTCTCCAATTTTTCTTTTGAAAATTTTATTCATATTTGCAATATTTACATATTCGCAATATTTACATATTCCTAACTCAGATAAACTGAGGCCAGATATATTACCTGTGTACTGCCTTGTGGATTCATGTGAGGAGAATACAGAGCATGGCGAGTGAACACACAAGTGTGAACACTTATCGACTATAAGCGTTATTAATAAAAGATTTTTTTATACATACACCTAACTTAGATAAACTAACGCTAGATATACCGATCGTGCACAACCTTTCGGGCTTACGTGAGAAGGGCACAGAGCATGGTGAGTGAACATATGAGTGTGAACACACGACTCTAGTGTTAATCAAAATTATATACATATATAAAAATATATATACATATTCTTTTTTGTTTTTTGTTTTAAAAAAAAGAGTTTTGCAAAATCATCTTAGCACCATTTAACTTAGAAGACAAAAAAAATGTTATATCCTTTGTTTTAAATTCACCACTTCTATAAATAAAGATTTTCAATTAGGATATACTTCATAATTATCAACATGAACCTACCTATATACTAGTTAAACCATTGTTATCTGTAATCAAACTTCATTTTTATTTTTGTTAAGACAAATAATTTTTCAAAAGTTTCAATTTTATATTCAAAACCGTATATTTATCCTATAGTGTTTCTTTAAAAATAAATCGAAAAATGCTTAATTTTTTTTTGAGATTTTTTTTAATTTTGGAAGGAAAGTGTAAAGTAAACAAGAAAAATTAAAAAGATGATGAGACTCTCCCCCACACTTGATATTGACTATGTCCCCACAGTCAACCCTAATGGAAGGAGAAAAATAAAATAAAAATAAAAATATGACCTGTATTCATAAGAAAATGAAAAGATTATTTACGTGATACCAGAAAGTAAATCGTCAAAGAGTAAATGAAACGGTCTTTCAAAAACCGATTCATTTGTCTCGCCGAATATGCCAGACACAGCTTAAGCTCGAAAAACCAGACTATAAATGATTTCAAAGTTGAACGTTGATTTGGAAAAACGAATGTCCTTTTATTAAAAATCGTATGAGTTGTTTTATTTTCGATAATTGTTGGGGAAATATAACAAGTGACTGAAGTTCACGTTTATTTTCACCAATTGAGATTCAAACTCATCATTGACAATTTTTTTGAAATTATCAATTTCAAAATCACAATGGTGTTCTAAATCTTCCCCTTTGGAATTCAACAACTGATTTTCAAAAATTCCAAAGAAATCGTTTTCATTAAATTCGTCTTCCTTTGTTGGATTATAACCAACTTCATTGTGCATCTCAAGTTCAAAATCCGAAGTAGTTATATTTAAATTTTTGAAATCAAAAAAAGGAAGGTCGAATTTAAATTTAGTTCCACACCCTCAATAGAATTAAAATCCAACTTAATTACCAAATTTTCAACAACTTCGTTAAGCTTTCGTTTTCAATTTCAAAAGTTGTTATTTGAAAATCGTCGATATGGATAAAAGGTGGATTATCACTTAACTCGTTACACGTTGGGATTTGATTTTATTTGTCACGTTGTTTCATATATGTTTCAATCAACAAATCCGTGTAATCATTATAAATTTCGTCCATTTGCTTAACAAAATCCAATTTATAGTTATTAACATGAGGATTTTCACTTTGAAATTGTTGAACGTGGTTAAAAATTATTCCCATTGCCAAATTCGATTGAAAAGTTGTTTCCATTTCCTTTTTGAGTTTGAAATTCATTTTTGAGTTCAAAATTGAATTGGCATTAGTTATAATCGAAATTGTTTGAATTTTGAATTGAATTCAAATTTTGAAATCCTTGACTCGATTTATTACACAAATATGAATTACACAAATCATTTATACTTTGATTTTGTTGTGTAGAGAATTCAAGTAAAGATGAAATGTTATTTTCAAGAGTCGAGGGTTGGTCATCGTTTTGAAAACTTTGTTGTTCGAAATTCAAATTGTTTATAGAATAGTTATCATTGAAATGCCCATACGAATTTCGAGTGAAATCAGATGGATCATATTAATTTCACAACTATTGTAAATTTCAAGTGAAAATGGAAATTCGAACATTTTCAATAATGTTTTTGGTTTTTTTTAAAGAATAATATTTACAAAAAGAATTTATTTTTCAAAAAGGTAAAATTGATTTTTGTTTTGTTTTTGGTTTTTCAATTTTTTTTAAAAGATATTATATTTTTTGATTTTTTTTTGTTGAAATTTTTTTCAAAAGAAAGGATTTAAAAACTAAGTTAAAGAATATTTACAATTTTTTTTAGATTTGGATTTTGAAATTTTTTCTTTTTTCTTAATATGAATGAACTAATGCAACTAAATGAATGCAAGGATTTATTTACAAATTATTTATCCTAAGTAGCTCTTAACCCAAAATTTTACAATCACACTTTGTCCTAAATCAACAAGATTGTTCTCAGACAGGTAACGAGGAGGATTTATCGGTGCACCATGAATCACCGTAGCAATGCAGCCGAAGGTTTAAATAACTTCGGAGAAACGACCATTATAATTTTTACGAATCATCGTAATATTTATAAATGGCTATTGCTCTGCGGTAGCCTAGACACCGAAAAATTAAACTATTGAAAGAGGACAAATTGTCTATACACAATTAATAAAAATTCTAAGATGATATGCAGAGCAGAAATTAAACATGTACTAACAATGCAACTATGAATAGGTTTTCGTTTTTGCTTTTGGTTTTAATTTTTTTAAATGCAAACAATTAACAACGCAAAGCAATTAACACCTCTTATATCAGAGTTTCTGCCTGAGAAGCGTGGTGGAGATAACAATACAAAAACCCAAAAACCAGAATGTACTTGTGACATTCCAGGACAATGCCAACAAAAAGAAACTAGTAAAATAACAACAGAACAATTATACTGTTATGAAAATATACATGGCATAGAAAGAGATAATTACTGTATACATGACATAGAAATAGATTTGATCCAACCAAGCAAAATAAGCAATATTCCTTTAACAACTGATGATATAAACCAAATTATCAATAGGCTTGAAAAATAGAAATAATAGGAGAAAAACCATTAAAATATTGGGAAAAAGACTCGGTTTATTGTAGAATAGACATAATAACCCAGATATTACTATCAAAACCAGATCACCCAAATATCACAACTGGATGATTGAAGAATTTAAAATGCACATAGATATCCTAAATAGACTAGGAATCATAAGAAGGTCCGACTCCGTAACGACCCCACTTTCTACCCCAGGAAGAAGCATCGTTAATAAGAAAGAAAAGGGTGAGAGAATAGAAAAGATAGAGAGGAAAGAACAACAACATCAGAATCTCACAGCGGAACGAATAAAATATATTAATCACATAAGTATTTACATAATATATAACATCAATCAGAGTGATACATATAGTACAACACATACTAGACAGTTATAAACACCTGTATAGTTAAAACAACACAATACATCACAGAGATACCACACAGCGGAACTAAATATATATCTAAAACGCTGAAGCCTCCTGCTCCATTGCTCCTCCAGAATTCGTCAAAGCTAAACCTGAATCCCTTGGCTACCCGTAAAAATTTGGGTACCCGAGAGTTTATGAAAAACAAAAATAAACTTCGGGTCAGATATTGGTCTGGTATGAGTAACAGGTTAAAGTTGCTTAATTTTGAAAATCCTTTGAAAAGAAAAGGTATCACGTAAGACTTCCCACACATAAACATGGAAAAGTTTTTACCTTACGCTAACCAAAACATTTAATAGGAAATCCAGTGATATTATAATAGGTCTAGGGTTTTCAAGCAAATAGAAATAGCCGAAATTGTTACATGATTAAATTCCAGCTACTAGCCACAAAAGTGTGTAATACAATCAAAACCGTAGGCACTTATTGGATTTTGGATTCCATACAATGGCAGGGCTACTAGGGTACCGCCCGTCACAGTACGTGGCCTAGATCAACGTACCGAGGATTACTCCCTTCATCCCCTGCAACACAAGGCCGGAACCATTCCTTACTGAACAGTCCCGAACAAGATAAACCCCGCAGTTGGCTGCAGACCAACTGCCCACACAGCCGAATAAAAAAGGACATCTAGACAGGGGAATATCCTTGTCCTGCTTGGGCATGACCCACCTAACCTTGCTGCACCTCTCCTGTTTTAGCCATTCCCGGTTTATGAGGCTTGAGGTTACGATTACCTTTATAGAACATATTTCTTAGAATGCTCATCGTCCGCCTGACGATGTGCTGAAAGCATTCAATCCATACAAGTTCGTTCCGGGTTCGAACGAAACCGAAGGCATCATCTCGTTACACTCATTTTGGAATCACCCTCAGAGTTAACGACGATAACCCTTGCATTCAGAACCTTCATCTTCACTTCAGATTCACGACCTATCGTAATTTGGAAACGATGTGGTTTTCGGATGTTCCAAATAAGGAAAACCGATCCCGGTCTCATCGAAATCCAAAACGTGTCTTTTAAGGCCAAGTTGTCTATTTAGTCTTAACAATGAATTCAATATTAATATGCACAGATAGATAATTCACATCTCATATTAGATAATCACATCATCGTCATAAACAGATAACTAATATCATCATCCAAACAGATAATTAAATATTATCATACTTAAACTATACATCCATATCACATAGACATTATCCATCTTATTACTGAGATCACAATCAATCAATGAATTATCAACATCATCCATCAGCAATGATTTATGAATCACAATATATAATTAATTTAAAATGAATTAAATCAACAACTTCCATCTTTAATTAATTTAAAATAAATTAAATTAATTACTCATTCCATAAATCTAGCTCTCAATCATTAATTAATTATAAATCAAATTAATTAACCATTCTCTAATTACAAGAAGTAATTTAGTCTTCAATTAACTTCTCAAATGAATTATTCTAAATCATTCATAGTAGATTAACATTTAATTACTTCCCCATTTAATTATTCCTTAATTAAACAATCTTAATTACATCATTAATTATATTACTTAATGATCTTCAATTTATATTAAATTACTTATTTAAATTAATTAAATGATTAATCTTAACTTAAATACAATTATTAATCACCCCTTGATTAATAACAAACCAGTAATTATCTACCCTTAATTACTTATTAACAAATTAATCATTCCATGATTAATTATTTCCATAAATTAATCACTTGATTAATTACAAAGAAATTACTCAAATTACTCTACTTCAAAACATCTTGTATTTATTCCATCAAGTAATTATTATCTAATTACTATTCTAAGTAATTATGCTCCATTAATTACACTATGTAATTACACATACCAAATCATCGAATGATTTCTAAAAATTAATTAATTAACTTAATTTAAATCTTATTATCCATTACTTATATATATATATTTAAATTAATCATCTTTGATTTAAATATCCTTTACTGCATTCCAGTAGTTTTCCTGAATTTATTTACAAAAATTAATCTTGAATAAACCCATTAATTTATTACATTTATATAGATTTATTACCATTTAATTATCTTGTTGATTTATTATTCTCAAATAAATCAATTTCTCTATTCCCATCATTAATTATTTTAATTACATTTTCATTCATTAATTATATTAAAAATACAAATCTTCAAAACACAAATATTAATCCTCTTGATTAATAACAAACAGTAATTAATCATTCATAATTAATTACTTCTCAATAACACTCTAAATTAATCCACTGATTAATTTCAAGTAATTATATTCCAATTACTTTCATTTTCAAAATCTTCCAATTAGTTACCTCCAGTAATTATCCATCAATTACTTCTCTAAGTAATTTAATTCCAAAATATCAGCTAATTAATCTAAATTAATTAACTCAAATTAAATCAATGTACACAATTAATAAGTAATTAATTTCTTAATTACTTCTCAATAAATAATTTCATTTAAACTATTGAATTAATTAATTCTAATTAATTTATTACAAAATCAATCATATTAATTAATTATAACATAATCTGGTTAATGAACTTCATTAATAATTATTTAATTATTTCCTTCTAACATAATCAACTTATATTAATTATTAATTATAAGTTAATTAACCATTATTAATTTAAAAATCTAATCTATAGTTCTAAATCACATATTAGTAAATTAATTCATTAATTAACTTTAATTACTACATTTAAACTATTAATTTCTAGTTTAATTAATATTTATCATTAATTATTCTTATCTAATCAACTTAAAAATGAATGCATATAAAATTCTAAAACTTCATTACTCAAAGTAATTATTCTTATTATGGATTCAATTTTTATTTTCAAAATGTTCTAAAAACATCTGTTCCAATTACTTTGTAAATAAATTCAATTTTTTTTTCCTTAATAAAGTTAAAACTGATTTTTCAAACACTTTAAAACTCACACGTTCAATGGTATATTTTATCATTTAACTTATGTGAATTGAATCCATTCAATTTACAAAGCTTTATTTAATCAAAAATCTAACTGTACAACTAAACTTGAATTTACATACTTACTCTTTTATTTAGACTCAGTTTACTTTGATTTTAGATTTAAAACTAAAAATTTAAGGACTGTTAAAACTGTTACAGGTTAATACCTCTGAACAAAATTCTACCAGAGCCTCCCTCATTTACTTCGAGCAACGCGAAACTTTCCCGAGAAAATCAACCACCTGCTTCGAGTTTTTCCCCCCTGCATAAATTTTCTTCTCCTTCCTTTCTTCCCAGTTGAAACAAGTTCAGGCCAAACAAAAACAGCATGCAAAACTCGAGTCGACCCCGAAGTAACCCACGTCTCGAGCTCCAGTACTTCTTCTTCCCCAACTACCCACACAACCCAGACCACCAACGTGTCTGTGCACGTGAACGATCACCAGACCACCTCTGGTAGTTCGCGTTGATCTCGACATGTCACAAATGACTCATACGAGCTCCTTCGCCACCCAGATCAACCAATTCGACGACGAAAAGAAATTTGGCATTTCGAACCAAACTAAAACCCAACCTCATCAACGAAAATGCCTCGCCACCTGGATTCTGACGACAAAAAGCTCCGAGCTTCCAGCCACGTATACTCCGACCTCCCTACTATCATCTCCCAAAGCCACACGCGACTCGATCAATCAGAGAAAGAACGCAACCCATAATCTCAGCGCGACAAAAATTAGGTTTAAAAACTTTAAACTAATGTCGATGCTTCCACAACCCTTTGCACCGCCGTCCCCTATTTTTCCTAGCTCCACGGTAGCCTCCTCTACCACCAGTCAGAGGCTCGACCCCCCAGATCAACGCCATAGTCCATGGCCACTCAAAAAGCCTCAAACAGAAAATCACTAGCTGCCTCAAAACATGCCACTAAAATTTATGCTTTATCCTTTAAAAATCATGTTATGGTTCATGATTTACTTTGTACACCTGAATTTTTAAATTTAGCAATTCGAAATTTGACCAATTTGTAGTTTGGTTCAGTTTTCTTAATTTCCAGAGATATTGCTAAACTGTTTAGGCTTGAATAAATTTTTAAAACTTAATTTACCCAGTAACAGACAACTTTTGTTTTAATACTAAATTTAAACATCGAGTAAATCAATTGTAAATGATTCTTTAAACCAAAATCTTATGTTTAGAACACAGAACAGAGAACATATGTGATTAACAACCTGCACACAAATGCTATTCATTATTCACAGAACATCCATATGTATAAAGATACAAACATAAGCATTCATCTACTATAAACAACAATCTTATACTTTAAATTTAAAAAAAAGTTGTTGTTACTCACCTGAAACAGAAAAGAACAGAGCCTACAAATCAAACAGATCCTTACACTTGAAACCTGAAGCAACTGAAAATCCTTTCTGTTTAATCCCCTGATTCTCTAAGTTATTGTTGAATGTTTTGTTTAGGTTTTAATGAAGCTTATTTTAGTTTTAGCTCACGTCGAACTGATATGCAGATTTATATATGCAAGAAGCTTGATATTTATAAAATAAGTTACAGGGTACATTATTATTATGTTTCATACTATTAAGACAATATTTGCATACAATCTTTTGTTTGTACAGATTGTTTCCAGAGATATTTGTTAATGGTGGCTGATATGTAATACTTAGTGTACTAAAAAGATTTTACATTAATTAGTTTTTGTTTGTTAGCTTAAAGATATTTAATACTATCTTCTCTAGCAAGCTTCACACATATACACAGTTGTGCATTTATTTGGCCTGCACACATAGATATTATTATATCTTTCATTTTGTTTGTATGACATGTATATTCTTATTACTGTCATTTATTTCTAGATATTATTATGTTTCAACAACTAAGACAAAACTTGTACAATAAAACATAGCAATCTAGTTTGACCTACACCTATTATTGTTACTAAATTTTGTTTGTAAAATCACACAAGTGGCCTTGATGCTTAAAACATATACATATATATATATACTGCAGTCCAGTTTTATGTTAGTTTACAACTTTGAAATTTCTTTTGTTTCTAATTTTAATTGTTGACTAGTTACTATATTTGAAAAGTATGTGAATGTTAGCATTTTTATTTTGTTGTTTTGAAAACTAATTGAGCTTTATAGTTATTATGCTATTATAATTTAACCAATTTATTTTGTAGGCTTGTATTTCTATATGCACATTTTAATTTTATTTATTTTATAAAAACATATTTATCACTTTGAAATGATAAATAAAATGAATTATCTTTCTATTATAAACTACATATTTTGTTAATGTATTGATTGACAAAATTATAATTAAAACTCATATATCATTTTAAATTCATATTTTAAATCAAGCTATACTAAAAAGAAAAGAAAACAAACCTTTTTGTTAATAAAATAAAATGTAAACTTAAGTTAAAATAAGTTTTAAACTATTTAAACATTTATCTTATGTATTTAAAACCCTATATTTATTTATTTATTTATTTAACTTTGAAAAGTTTATATTAAATAAAACATAATCTACAATCCACTAAAATGTATATTAGTATTTAAAACATAATTTATTAGTTAAATTTTAAAACAAATTCATCTATTTACAATGTATACAAATATATACATATATAAATAGAAAACAATTTAATTAATTTTAACAGATACCATTTACCAATTGAATATTTATTTAAAGAAAAGTATCAATTCAGATTTTATTAACAAAAATATATCAAATCAATTTAATATTAAATGCAGATTATTAAATTGATATTGCTAGAAAATTCTGGGTCGTCACAGACTCTAAACACAGAACCTCAGCCTTCATAGTACAAAAAGAATCGAAAAGAAAAAGAGGACAGAGTAGAATGGTAATGGATTATACCAGACTAAATGATAATACAAATGAAGATGGATATCGTATTCCTGACAAAGATGTATTAATCAACAAAATACAAAATAATTATTGGTATTCTAAATTTGATTTAAAATCTGGTTTCTGGCAAGTCAAAATGCACCCAGATTTTAAACCATGGACAGCTTTCACCTGTTCAGAAGGACATTATGAATGGCTTATAATGCCGTTTGGATTAAAAAATGCCCCACAAATATTTCAAAGAAAAATGGATGACATATTTAAACATTTCAGTAAATTTACATGTGTATATATAGATGACATACTAGTTTTTTCAAAAACAAAAAAGGAACATATATCACACTTATACACAATATTTAAGCTCTTCGAAGCACATGGGCTAATTATTTCTAAAAAGAAAATAGAATTATTCAAAAATTCCATAGATTTCCTAGGAGTAAAAATAGGAAAAGGACAAATAGAACTCCAGCCCCATATATCCAGAAAAATATTAGAATTTCCAGACAAAATAGAAAATTAAAACAATTACAATCATTTCTTGGACTCATAAATTATGCAAGACCATTTATAAAAAAAATTATCCAAATATACTGGACCCTTATATAACAAAGCAAGTCCCAAAGGTAAAAGAGAATTCAATAGTGAAGACATAAAACAAGTCCAAAAAATTAAAGAATTAGAAAAAAAATTAAATCCACTAACGTTACCATTGGCCACAGACTATCTGATTATAGAAACAGACAGTTCTTCTTTAGGACGTGGAGGAATATTATTAAGCAAAAAAATAAAAAAATGATCCTAAATCTACTGAAAAAATAAGCGGATATACTTCAGGAACATATAAAGAGAAGGGCTACATGACCTCTTTAGATTATGAAATTCTAGCCATAGTATATGTTTTGGAATCATTTAGACTTTTTATAATATCACAAAAAGAAATAACCATAAGAACAGATTGCGAGCATATAATAAAATACGCAAACAATAAAAAGGAAAAAAGTATAATAAATAATAGGCGGCTAAAGTTTAAAAATGCAATACCAAACTGTGGAACTAGGATAATATGGGAACATATTAAAGGTATTTCAAATATACTACCAGACAAATTATCAAGGTTACTAAACTCCTCTGAAAATTGTACTAACTCTTTTGAAGAATGTGATTTTGTTAACAGAAAAGAAGAAATAGAAATGGCTACTACAAATCAGATAACAAACAACAAAAGATTTCTGAAGACATACACAAAACAGATTTGTCACAAATGCCCAACTATCTGAAGAACAACAGATGGTATTAGACAACATATGGAACCTATCAACCACTCCACAGGAAAATAAACAAAAGCTAAGTATATTATATAATTTGGTTGAGCTATTTACAGACAAAAAAAAACATAAAGAAATTTACATACTATTGTCTGTTCAACGGACCTAGTGCTGACATATATCTTGATAAGGGAAGAAATGGTTCCTAAACTTAAGGAACTTGAACAAAACCCAAAATATGGGAGACCATGTTATAAAGGCTATTACACTTATGAGACGGCCAAGATTGGTATTGAAAAAAATTCTTGGAACAGATTACATAGTCTCTGACATAATTAAACAAATACAAAACATAGCCTCGGGAGTTCAGATAAAAGAAGAAATACTAACTCTTACAGAAATATGCTTAAATCCCAAAACAACATTTGCAGCTATTACAAAGGAGGCCAATAAAGGAAAAATGGTACAGCTTGGACATATCCCACAAGCTTCTCCAATACAAATAAAGAGTCGGGAGATTTCTTTTCCTGAAACATTTGACAAAGAAATACAATTTCTACAAAATACAAAGAAGCAAAATGCTCCAACATACAAAGAGATTTATTCTCTAATTACAAAAATTTCTTCACAAAAAATTCCTGTATTCAAAATAAAGTGGGAAATACTAAGAAACCAAAATATTCCTTGCACTAAACAATTTGCAGATTGCAAAGAATTCTTATCAGACTGAAGATGTACGATTGTTGCATCCATGCCACTTGTTAGTTTTAAACTTTCACAATACAAATACCTTGTCCACGAAAAATTCACTTTAGATCTGACTACTCTCTTAAACTATGGTTTTGTCAAAGATATCTATATAAATGGTTGGCATCCAACAGAACTACCAGAGCCTCTACATTCGATAGCAGACTATTTTACAAAGGTCCTTGATACAGAATTACACCTGGATATATCTACAGTTCCTCCACATTATGGCAACAACATCCTTGATCTTGCAAGGCATATAATAAAATCAAAGCACACGGTTTTGATCATGACTACCCGACTTGGGAAGAGCCTACAAAGTTCCTTAACAACTCAACACCCAAGATGTATGATCAACAGCACTATGAAAAATACATAGCCTACATGATTGGACAAAATCTGAATTGGACAAGCACAGACAACAAAAATTTCAAACTACACGCTGAATCCCCAGTAACAAAAATATACATCTCCAGGAACATAGAAGAATTTGAACCAGAATACATGCCTTCTGAAATCTTCCATCCTAGGCCTAATACTATAAAAATCTGTAGGAAATTACATATGTCATTAACAGGAGAAGACAAAGAAGGTTCTACCAGCAGCAATAAGACAAAGGAAGATGAAGACATAATGGATTGATGTGACAGAAACCTACCGCACAGATAAAGTATCCACTAAAAGTACATACGTGGAAAAACAAAGTCTGGTGGATGCTTGCTTATTATCTTTTCTTTTTTAAGTGCGCCATTATGTGTTAATAAAGTGGGCCCATAACCCACAGCTGTAAGTTATCAAGTTGTATTTCGAGTGTGTTCCGAGCATGGCTATATAAAGACTTGTAAGGCCTTCAGAACACTTATCTATCATATTGTAATCTTATTCCTCTGTAATAAAAACCTCTAGTATTTACCTTTTTAATGTCGAGCATTGGTCCCTTCATGAGCTAATTTATTAAGGCGAGAATCAAGGAAGAACGGTGAAGCGGCCTAGGTAAGATTCTTATTCATTTTCTTCTTGGTTTGTGGTTAATGATGTAATGTTCATGTTATTCTAAATTCTGAAATTATCTTATATGTTGTTTAATTCAAAAGATGTAAACTCGTTTGAAAGAGCAAAGTACCCGTTTTAGTCGTTAGTCATGAGGACGTTAGGTGTTTAGGGGAAGAAACTCTTAGAGTGACAAAGTGAGAATTGACAACTTAAAGGATTTTTTCATATTTATCAAAAACTGAACAAAGGTTTATGCTTGAATGGTTGAAGAAGAAAATGAATAATATTATAAATAGTGCATGGGTAACTTAGTATTCCTAGGTTCACGTCTGCTTTCCTAAATAATATCAAGTTGATCAAAATAATAAACCTTCTAATGGAATATTTACAAAATCATTTAGAGGAAGAATTCCTTACAAAATTGCTATTTGTTCTAAAACATACAAACCTAAGTCAGCAAGACCAATATATTATTACAAACACATTTAAAAACAAGTATGTGAATGAACTTATAGACATAACCGATTCTTCATTAAACTTATATACTGTAATAAATGAAATAGACATATTTCATTATCTTACGCTAACAAAAAATTAAAAAAATACTTTAAGACAAAGATTTCTAAAACAATTCCATAAGGAATGGATGAACATATTAGTAGAACAAGAAGAAAGAAATAGATCTACAGAATATGATTTTGATATGGATCTTTACCATGACTGGTAAAAATCTTAAGACAGAGAACTACAGAATGTTAAGTAAAAAATTAGAAGACTCTGAAATAATAAATAAGATAACGGTAATTAGGTTTCTAATTCCGTACTTAAACATTCATTTAGTGCACTCTTGGGATAAAATCATCCAAGTTGCCATTAAAGTAGTACAAAACCGAAAACACTGTAGCAGCACTGTAGCAATTTGATAACAGAGAACAAAAAATTTCTCTACTATAACAATATGATAACAACAAAAAATTTCTCTACTCTTACAAAACCGAAAACACTGTAGCAGCCACTGTAGCAGCTGCTGTTGCAATTTGATAACGGAGAACAAAAAATTTCTCTACCGTAGCAATACGATAAAATGATTGTAATTGTTTTAAATTTTCCATTTTGTCTGGAAATTCTAATACTTTTCTGGATATATGGGGCTGGAGTTCTATTTGTCCTTTTCCTATTTTTACTCATAGGAAATCTATGGAATTTTTGAATAATTCTATTTTCTTTTTGGAAATAATTAGCCCATGTGCTTCGAAGAGCTTAAATATTGTGTATAAGTGTGATATATGTTCCTTTTTCGTTTTTGAAAAAACTAGTATGTCATCTATATATACACATGTAAATTTACTGCAATGTTTAAATATGTCATCCATTTTTCTTTGAAATATTTGTGGGACATTTTTTAATCTAAATGGCATTACAAGCCATTCATAATGTCCTTCTGAATAGGTGAAAGTTGTCCATGTTATAGAATCCGGGTGCATTTTGACTTGCCAGAAACCAGATTTTAAATCAAATTTAAAATACCAATAATTATTTTGTTTTTTGTTGATTAATACATCTTTGTCAGGAATAAAGTATCCATCTTCATTTGTATTATCATTTAGTCTGGTATAATCCATTACCATTCTACTCTGTTCTCTTTTTCTTTCCGATTCTTTTTGTACTATGAAGGCTGAGGTTCTGTGTCTAGAGTCGGACCTATATAGGCAAGCAATTTATTTGGCAAGCAGAGTGGCGGCTTTTAGCAAGCAATTTATTTGGCAAACAGGGTGGTAGTTTTAGCAAGCTCTTCTTTCGTTGCGATTTTCTGCTTTGCAACTTGAAATTTAAAAACAATACACACACAAATTTTTTTGATATATAAGAATGGAACTTAAAAAAATTTAAATCAAAACAACTTAAACAAAACAAATTCAAAGAAAATTTTATTTTAAGCAAATGTTTTTTTTTTTTAAACTAAAACAAAAGCAAATAAAGTTAAAAAATTTTTACTCCACCTTAAAACCCGACCCAAATAATAAACCAAAGAATACCCGATCTCATTCACAAACACAGTCAAACTATAACACAGACACAATCGACTCATTTACAAACATAAAGTAAAAACTTAATCGAATTATTTTCTTGGTTTCTCAAATTCACAAACAAATCGAATTTAATTCCCAAATCCTAGTGTTTCAAAATCAATCCGAGGTTCAGTAAGGGGTTGAGGCAGTGATTGATATTTGATTCTGGTCACGTGGGTGTTCGATTGGTTGATAGTCGAAGCGAATTGAGGTTATGGGATTGGGTTCGTGAGTTGATTGATTCGGTGAGGTGATTTGCGGCCAAGGTGTGAAGTTCGATTTCGAGTCGTCGAGCTGCGCGATGAAGTTTTGGTTGGTGGCAGTTTATGGATTTGCGATTGTTGCAGTGGTCAGGAAGGTAAAGGCAGGGTGGAGATAGGTTTGTGTGGTTGGTGTTGGCTGTTGTTTGATGGTGTGTTGTGTAGTCGATAGGGTAGTATGGGGAGCAGCAGTAAAATGATATGCTGTTTGAAGTGGTGTGGTGTAAGGAAGAAGGCAGTAATTTCGGGATGGTTATGTGCAGTAGTATTGTCGGTCGGTTGTGGGTTTTTAGATGGGGACAACACTATTTTGTGGTGGTGAGTAGTCAGAGGTAAAAGTGATGGCGTAAGAGAGGATATCACTATATTTGTATGTGGTGGATGATGTGGGAAGAGGTGGTCTGTCTGACAGTGTGGTGTTTTGGTGTGTATGCCGCGAAGTTTGGAGATGGCAGGATGTTTGTACAAGAGTTCACTATTTTTGGAAGTAGTGAAGGTGTGTGATAGGGCAGTTGTTGTTAAGTGGTCAAGTCGTAGTTAACACTTTTGATGGATGAATGAAACTGTGAACTGTTTTGTATGTTTGGGAATGTATGTTTGTGGAATGAAGAAGTGGTGACAGTGATTGTGCGTGTAATGGTATTCGGGTGGAGGATGATGACTGTTTGTTGATAACTGTTGTGATTGAAGTGGTTTTGGGTGAAATTCGATTGTGTTGCTTGCTGTGGCTTGGAGTTTGAGAGGTATGGAATTGTATGCTTGTGTGCAGAGGGTAGTGTAGTGGAGGAGATGTATGAATGGCAAGGTGCTTGGTGGTTCAAGTGGTCACAGAAGAAGATGGTGATGTATAGTGCAAGGCCCTGGGTTGTGGGATGGTGGAAGTGACAGTTGAAATGGTGATAGGGGAACGGTAGCAAGCAGGGTGTGGTCAGTTTTGTGAAATGTTTGTGGTCAGGTCAGAGGAAATACTGTAAGCAGTTAATGGTTAGGAGAAGTAATATGGCTCTGGCGGTGGTGAAGCGATGATGTCAGTGGAGGAATGGTGGTGTAAGTGTTGCTAGCAGTATTTCGGTTAAGTTGCTGTGGTTGTTATTGGGGCGGTGATGAAGTGTTGTTATCCAATTCACTTTGAAGAAGGATGCCGTCATTCCATCAGGTCTCGGACTGGAATCACTGTGAATAGAGAAGGTAGCTCTCTTTAGTTCCCTTTCGAAAACCCGAGCTGTCAACATGGCACAACCCTCCTTGGATATTCTTCGTCTACTTTGTACAACCGGTAAGTTTTGCTTGCAATCCCCATTGTATAGTTCTGAAAAATAAGTAATTGCTTTGTCCTCGATTTTTTTAATATTTTCTAAAGAGTTCCTCTATTCATTAAGACAGTTAAGCAAATTATTATGATGTTGTCATTGTGACATTTTAGTGTAAAATAATCACTGCATTCATCCCTATAAAATCCATTTTTCCTTAGCTTTTTGTTTAAGATCTGAAGCTTGCCTTTTAAGGTCATCTTTAAGTTTCCCTTGAGAGAGTAGAAATCAGTATTAAGTCCTTCATCTAAGGGGCAACATCTAATTGTAATTAGATATATTCTAATTTTCTTTGAATATTTGTTATCTTATCATTATGCTTTGGTCTTCTCCGGTTCCACTCCTTATGTTTATTCTTTATCATATACCAACTTAAATATTGGTTGGGTTCCTTGAGGAATGTGAACTGCATTGAAATCCACTGCTTTATTATAACCCTCAATAAGATTCCAATGGTTAGCGTATCTAAATGGTTTGCCCTTTGGATTATTAACATCATCATAATTGAATAAGGAGACAGTGATCACTGGTAGAGCTAGGGAGTACGGTAAGTTTTACATTAGGAATCTTGTTAAATAATTTTGCATTTCCCAAGGCTCTATCCGATCGTGAAGTTATTTTTTTTTTGCCTCACCACTCCTCCATGTATATTTCAGGCCAGAATGGAATGCCTCCACAAGACTACTGGCAAGCACACAGTTGTTGGATTCAGCAACTTGGGAGAGTTTCAATGTAAGACCTCCTTTCTTTTCACTAGTACTAAGCACTACATTAAAATCCCCAGTTACTATACAAGCTTGAGTTATGATTTTAGAGTTTGTTATAAGTTGATTCCATAGGTTGGTTCTTTTTGAAGCAAGATTACATAAAAAAAAGTGATGATGATATTTAACCCACCTATATTTTTAAAATGCATCGAAATCTATTGACCATCCTTATTAACAACTATACTAGTCCATGTATTACATGTATTATTTTCCTGGAGAATCAAAATTATACTCCTACTTTGACTGATGCTATTATGAATTAAGCTCCATTGATCCCCCATGTGACTTTGAAACATTGCAATATTCTCTTCAGTGAATTTATTTTTTAACAAAGCTAATATAGAAGGCCTGAATTGGCCTTGATATTGTGGAGGCCTAACTTACGTGTGTCGTTATTTAGACCTCGCACATTCCAGCAGATGATAGACATTAATGCTTGATAGATTTTCTCCTAGTCATAGGAGCAGAACCTGTCATTACTGATTTATTAGCTGCTTTTCCTTTTTTGATATGCATTGTTTATCATAATCCACATTAGCTTCTGCGCAAACACTAATGTTTTCGTCCTCTTCATCTTCCTCTTCTTCAGATGATTCCCAGTGTATATTCAACAGATGTATTTCCTTCAGAGATTCAGCAAAACCTCCTTCTCCTTCGCTAAATTGTCATCTGATGATTCTGCCAAGCCATGTCCTGGAGAATGATCTACCTCAGGTGGGCTCTCCTCTGCTTTCTGATCCTGAATTGGATGAACTATGTGCTCTGATCCAAAGCCCAACTCATTAACTGTAGGTAGTTTATAGGGTAGGTGGGTATCGCTGACTGTAGCATCTTGTATGTTATTTTTTTTGCTGCATCATTTTTTGAACCACTATTCTCAGGTAGATAATTTATAGCTGTTTTTAGGGTGATGTTTATTGTCTTTTCCACTCAAAATTGCGTTGGTTTTTCTATGTTAATGTTGCGCTGCTAGTTAGTATGACCAAAACATTTACACTCACTACATCGGGGAGGCACAAATTCAAACTCCACTTCCTGCATATATATATATATATATATATATATATATATATATATATATATAAATAAATAAATTTAAATTACATTTATGTATTGTGATATTTATTTTGAATTTAATTCTTATAAGATTTTTTTTATAAACATGTATTTATGTTCGGTAAGAATAAGAATTCACAAATTAATATGTATGTAATATATATATGTTTTTTTTTTTTTTGAACTGCTACTTTATATACAACAAATCATTGGGACAACATATCTCATGTCAAATAAACGTTCGAAAGCAAGTTTCGAACTTGTGACATCCTGCACCAAAGCCGAATCAATTAACCACTTGGACAAAGGTGTTTGTCAATATATATATGTTTAGTTTGTAAAATTCAAAATTTTATAATTTAAAAATCATTTTAAGAATGTTTAAAAATTTTGAAGGATGCACACATACATAATTTTAAATTTTCGACAATGTATTTTAATCATTATATATATATAACATATTATCATTCTCAGTTTATAAAGGTGTAAATATGTATAAAGCAAATAGATTTATAAATTTGTGATAAGATGATATTCTAGTGTACAAATATTGGTAAACTTAAACAGGTATATAGATAGTAGAATATAAATTAGATGTTATTAATATAGTGGCCTTGAATATGCACTTTGAATGATGAATGTAAAACTCCTTAGATCGAATTCGTACTCTTCTAGGATTGCAGCTAACTAGAGAGTTCACCACACCTTTTGAAATATATTTGATTTAATTTAATTTTATATGGAAATGTGGAGGGGAGGTTTATTTCCCTGCGGACAAACTAGAAGGAAGGAAAGGAAAAAAGTAAACCATAAAAGAACGGGGATGGTTGGTTTAAACAGGCATGAGAATGGAGCAAAATGGAAGGGATACAGATATTCATGTTTACCTCTTCTCCTTCACATTTCAAAACCTACATTTCAAATGAATATCGCACTCTCTTTCCCTCCAAGCATGGTTAGTTATCCCTATGAGCATATATGCCTATATATCGATACATACATATATGACTTATATATACGCATTTTAATATTAATTGAAATCAATCAAATAAAAATTTATAATAAAATTTTCATAAATATTAATTTATTTATTAATTTACAACAGTTATAATTTAATTAAATCATATGTTATTTCAGAATATTCAACATTGTGGTTGTGGGACTTATAGGTGCAAATTCAGTCAGCAGTTAATATTTAACAATTTGAATATTAACATTCACACATCATCTTAGCTAGAGGTGTGACAGTTTGGTCGAATTTATCGCGTATACATTTTTTGTAAAATCCAAAAGCAGCGCCTAGTAGTGATGGTTATTTAAACCAATTCTCTTTGTCAAAAACTAGATCACATTAGCATTTATGAAATTTGGGTTTGATCAAAATCCCAGCATTGTCCCCGTTCAACTTGTATGATCCAAACACAAAGTTCTTGGTTCAGCAATAAAAATTTCTATCAACTGAACTACTCTGATCAAAGACTTTGACATTGAATTGACTATAGTTGACTATGATATTAATCTCATATAACTTGAATAGTGTTTCACTTCCAGTGCTTCAACTCAGACCCAACTATAGTTGTTTGATAAACGTCATACCACAATTCAGCTATAATTAAAGTGGAATGTCCACTTTAAACTTTAACATTATTTTCAAGCAGAGAGAACTGTATTATCACTTCAATATTCTTTATTTGACCACAGTTATCTTAATCCACAAAAAACTATCGAGTCAGTCATTCCATGGTTATTCAATAACTATTAATACATAATCCATTGGTGTCACCAGTAGCCATGAGTAATACACTGCGCAACTATTGGAGAGTATTAAGTACTCTAGTCGTAATGGATGTATCATTATCCTATCTCGACACATCTTGACTAGTAATATTTAAAACAATATGCTATAATTCTGATAAATTCCTCATGATTACAACAAATTGTAATTAATATCATAAAACATATCATTTATGGGTTTTCTATTAAATATGCCTAAATTATTTAAATAATTGACACAACATGTTATAACAAGTATATAAAAAGAAGAGAAACACCTGTTATTTTGAATAAGATTTTATTATAAAGTAAATAATTCACAATAAATTATAGATTGCTCATTGGACATACCTCTAACTCTATCAACTATAACTCATATACTTCCTTTTCCAGCTCTTGTCCTTGGAAAACCATTAATAAAGTACATTGGAACCAAATCTCATTTCCATATCAAAATTTCTAAATGCTGCAAAAGACTACTTGGCTTTTGATGTTATGTCGTAACTTGTTGGAATGTGAAACACGCATTCCCTAATATCTATTTTTATCACTTCCCAGTAGCAGTTCTAATTCATATCTCGATACATCTTAGTGCCTCCTCAATGAATAGTAAACTAGGAATGATCATATTCGTCCAAGACCAGCTTTCGAAGGTCTCCATTATTCAGAACGTACAATCTACCCTCCTTCCGACGCCAACCTTTCTCATCAATACCAAATTCCTTTAGCTCTTCGGTCTCAACATCACTCATCAATCCATTGATCCTTTCGATACATAACGGATCTTCCACCAGCCCTTTGACAACCCTATCCATGATAATTGGATGGACTTCTAAGCAAATAAAAGCCTTCTAGTTTCGGTTTGACCAGATTTCAAATGAGACCACACATCACAAGAAGCAGAGTTTCTATGACATTTCACTTCTCAATCATAGCTAAGACACAATTCTGCTGCTTTAAGATTAAGGCATCAACAACTTTGTTTCCTTTTCTGGGTTATGCTCTATCAAAAACCATATAATGCTAAGAATCCCAACCATTTATGTAACGACTCAGAATTTCATTCATTTGAAATTGGGATATTTAATTGATTTTAATATTCAAAAGTTAATTTTATAAGTTGAATAACTTATATTTCGAATATAATGTTGGATAATTAAATTGTTAATTTAATATTTGAAATTGCAGAAATAATTGATTTTGAAATTAATGTGAATAAAAATTATTTATAAAGTTGAATTAAATTATATTTGAATTAGAATGATGTTGGTAAACTTTTAAAATTGAATTAAAAGCGAATTGCTAGAAATTAAAAATTTTGATATTTAATTAACGTGTAAAAATAGTTATTTTTTCAAACAGTCTCGGATTTCGATGAAACTAGTTTCATTGGATCCGTAATGTTATGTTATTATAGGATTTCAAATTTCGTGTCAGTCGGATTTATGGCTTAGTCGTGGCAAGGTAAAATGCATAGAAATTTGTTTAAGTGAATTTTAATTTAAATAATTCGATTCGAAAATTTATCTTCCAAATACGATCGAATTGGCTCCTGATATATATTCTATTGCGTTCGAAATAGGGGTAAAATATTGTAAACGCTCGGGGCACGCTTCATTTGGAGTTTGAAAAAAATTCGGATGAATAGTATCGTGAAATTTTCTAAAAAAGGACCTTTATCATTTCAATTTACCAAACCCTAGTCTATCTAAGGCTAGCCGCCATCATTAATTTCGACGTCCATAAACTCCCATCTTTCTCTCTTCGATCTCTTTCAATTAGTCGACTTTCATAAAAAACTTTCAACTACAACATTGAAGAGCTTTTCGAGATCTAAGATATGAATGGTAATGATCGAATATAGTTGGGTAAATTGACGACAATGCTTGTTTGAAGGCCGACCGTTCAAGCATGGAAATCAATGCATAGGGGAGACCGAGTTCAAGGAGTCTTCGTTCGATGGTGGAGGTCATGGCGAGCTTTGTCTTGGTGGTATTCGATCGATGAATAGACGAGAGATGGAGGAGCATAATTCGATAAAAGGATGGCGACTAGGTGAGTTCTCGCGTACGCCTTGACCTGAAGGAAGAAGATGACAGCAGTGGCCAGGATCTGATGATGTAAAATTGAACGGCTGAGATGAATTATTAGTTAAAATAAAGTAAAATTGTGAAACTAATTTATATATTAATTTGCATAGTCTTTGAAATGCTATAACTTCTTCATACGGCGTCCATTTTTCATGAAACAAGTTGTGTTGGGTCCATATTGACTACCACTACATTTTAGAGCTGGTTTGAAGTTAATTGGAGCTAGTGAAATTTTTTGGTAAAATTAAACGCTCGTTTAATTCTATTCGAAATAAAACACTATAGCTGCTATTGAAACCAAAGTGACTACAACTCACTCTTTTTGACTTACTGATATTTTTATATAAGTGAGAATAAATTTATTTATGTTGCTTGATGATTGTTTAGATGATATATGGTATATTATCTATATATTGATTGGTATTTGGATATATTTCTCCCTATTGGAGTAGATGAGACCTTATACGTTTCCGTGTATGAGCAGATGACCCTTTGTACGCGCGTCTGCCTCGAAGCGGACATTATACACATATTCTAATATGTATATTATTGCAGGTGACAGGTTGGAAGGATCCAACTGGATTCTTTACCAGTGTTGATTTTATTTACAGATATTGTGATAAATGTTGTTATCATATCATATATGATGTTTTGGATGATGCAATTGATGTGAATTCCCTTGTTTAGCATTTGTGCAGCATTAGGACATACTTTGGTAATTTAAAAATATTAAAGTGATGATTTTAATTAAAAAGGATTTTCAAGTGATTTTGAAAATAGATATTTTGTTAATTTTTGAATGGTTAAGGAAATCAATTTATTTTAAATAAATAAAAGATATAATTATTATGTTATAAAAATTATGATTTTTGTGAAATGTAACAAGAGTGTAATTTTTGAAATATGAAGTGTACCATTTAGTAAAATAGTTGAAATTGAGATTTTTGAATTTACCATAAACGGTACATATATATGATTTATAAAATTGAATTTTTATGAATCAAAAGTGATGGAATTATAAAGAAATTTTGTAAATGTTAAAATGTAGTTATAATTGGATTTTATAAGTGAATAAGATTTATGAATTGATGAAGTTATGAAGGAATGAATTGGCAAATAAGAGATTTATAAGTAAATAAACTTATAATTGGATTTTGGCATATAAACGAGATAAATGAGTTTGGTTAATAAAGGGGTTTAATAAATGGAAACTTTTATAATATAGAAATGTGAATTATAAACATTGTTTTATAAATCCGAAATCAATTGAATTTGATAAGTTAAATATGGAAGGTTATTAAAGGAATGAAATTCACGATTTTGGACAGTGGATAATCCCTTAATAAAAGCGTAGAAGTATTGATTTGGTTAGAGAATTATATTCACGATTTTTGATAATGAACAATCTATTAATAAAACGGATATTTTTGGAAAGTGATATTTTAAATGGAGTATAATGAATAAGATGTTCAAAAATGTGTTAATTTATCGAATACATAGATTTCAACATTCATTGTTGAAATTGACGTTTTCGAGAAGGAAATGATGGACTATAACATTATTGTTATAGTGAATGATTTTCGAAAGAAGATGTTTTGTATAGTATATGGGTTTTATATATCTATCTAATTATGGGATCCCTGTACTAATGATTTTGGATTGTCGTAGCGATGTTTTACACAACATTCATTTTGTCCCAAATAAGTATGTTTAAGAGAATGTTTTTCTTAAAGAATAAAATATATACTTAATCGTGATTTAAGTATATGTAACATATTCTAGGTGTTGAAAATAAATTGATTCGTAAATTACTTATTATTAAATAAGTATATGGAAATGTTTTCCAAATAGTGAAGTATTGAAATGGTTTTGAGATTATATCTTTTTAAAGATAATTTGAAGTGAATACATGAAAAGTGATTTAATTAATAAAAGATTAATTAAAAGGGCCTAGTTATTGCTTATGGTGCTAGATACTTGTTGTTTTCTTTGATAGTTAAATAACCAACTATCGAATTTGGCCATTTTAGTTCCTCGACTTGATGTGGGAACTATTTAGTTGTACACTTAGTACTTAGCCTTTTGTGTAGGCTTGATTATCATTTGTGTTGAGGATGTTGATTCGTGTAGTGCAGAGTATTACTCAAATCTATCATGCTTCCTTCTTGGCCGAAGGATAGCATGTTGAAGTTGGAGACGTGATAAGTCTATGAGACTCAGTATTTATGTGAGGTTGAGAAACGCTTTTTCATTGTTGGTGCGAAGAGACCGAGATCGGTTTATTCAAAAACCACTTCGGACCAACATTTATGCGTTCGATTGTGCAGATTGTGATGATATTGATATTTAGGATTTTCATAGTGGAGGATTGCTTGTTGATCATTTTGGGTTAAAATCCCAATGTACATATAGTAGCAGTAGTCTCTTCATTATGAAATGTCCAATGTAAGGACTATTCGCTACTATTCTAGGATGTGGTAGGAAAGTACCTTCGGTTTGTCCTGTTCCTGGACAACTTGTATGGATGTTTGTCTGACATTTCATTTCTAAAGATTACGTACATTGGTTTTTACAGTCGTACATCAGTGGTGGCGAAGAAGGCAACTTCTCTTAGCTTAACACCGTCCTTGAGATATATGACCTTAAGGGTTGTATTTTTTGTGGAAGACAATTAGTAGTCAACGGAAATGGTCGTGTGGCATTCAAAAAGATGTGATATGTGAAAGGTAATCATTACCTCAGGCCTCATCAACCAGAAATGACCGAAACAGGGCTAGATGCGGCAAGGCTAAGTGTATCACTCCCATTAGGATATGATCATCCTCTTATAGATATATTTCTTTCCGCTATAACGTTCGGGATATAAATTAATGTGGTTTGTATGCTATGAGGGCCCTCAGGAAAGGTCGATAACAACTGGGGGATGATATATTCGGTACTATCTAGTTATAGAGATAGGTCGGTCTTGTATTGGTAGCGGTTCTTTTGTGATGTTCCCCGGTGCATTCCTCTAGAGATGTACTGCCGGATGGTTGTCTCTTCACTTGGTCATTTGTATGGATATCCAAACTCCACAACGATCTTGCGATTTTGTTTGTATTGGCGTAATGAATAGCTTCGAAATGCTATATGCTTAACCATTTCGGCTATGATTAATATTATTTGTATACTAGACACTAGTATAATACAAGATGATTTGATATGAAATGTTTTAGTTGTCGTAAGGTAAAAATATGTCTGTGTTTATGTGTGGGCGTGTCTTACGAGATACTTTTGTTTTGAAAAGAAAAGTTTTGTAATTTAATAAATTCAGTTGAGTGTGTTTCTCATGCTGATTTACCAGATTGATCCGGGCATTCTTCCCTTTCAATGCTTGAGTCAGACCGAGTATATTTACTGGTTCGGATTTGGTGCTTTTGAAGCTTCAGCAGGGGAGCTAAAGATCTTCATTTTCATATACATGTATCTGTTTGTTATCCGCTGCTTAGTTGTTGTATATTATCGGCGATTGTGAGCACATGTTATTATAACAGTCCAGACTGGATAACTAGGATTGATTGTTGAACTCCGATTGATGTATATATGTACAGTTTCTATTTTGTAAAGATCGTTGATATGATATATGTTATTCTGCTCCGATGTGAGATTCTGTATTTTTCTGTTTGGTTCTCTTTTCTCTCTTTCTTCTCTTCTCTTCTTCTCTATTCTTTTCTTTCTCATGACTTTCCGCCAGTCTGTGCTTTTTGGGTCGGGCATGTGTGGTTTATTGTCAATTCAAAGGGTACGAATTTGTGGGTCGTCACATGAGCTTAGATTTTGTATATTCCTTGGCTTTAATGTGTACTCAGTATAGATAGGGACAGTAGCACCCTAGATTGAGTTTGAGTGTATTATATATATGAGCGCATATTTGTTAGTGATTATAAAATGTTTTATATTTTGTTTACTTATCTTTGAGTTGTTTGTAAATTTTGGTCGGTATGTGGGACACCATGTTATCGATAGGAATTTCTAAACACTTAAATGAGGCAAGCTGACAAAGTATTATTTTTAAATTGGGTAAATGAAATAATTTACCTCGATTATATTTTATATATAAAAGAATAATTTTTCAGCAATTATTATAGTGTATATGAGCTGTTTGTTTGGTTGTTTGAAAATGTAAATATATATATATAAGTAAATAGAGCTATTTGAATAATCTTAATAAAAGCAACAATTGTAAAAGAATAAATTATATAAGCAAATGAATAATAAAGTATGGAATTATAATTGATATGATTTACAATTGTGAAATAATCTTATATATAAGAAATGAAACTAAGTGAGTATATTTATAAATATGGGTTATAAACAAAAAATGAATTTAAACTAAGAATTTAAAATTTTGAATCCCATTGATTTTGAGAGTTATTTTTCAAAGTTTAAAGAGATTATATTATTTTAAATAAGATAAATGAATTAGGAATGAATCTTATAAAGTAAAGTGAATAGTGAAATTATATAAGTAAAAGATTTATAAAATGTGATTTACAAATATAAAAGGATTTATTTTTAAAAGAACATATAGCACCGAATTTACTACTGTTGCTGGGAAATAATAACGGAGACGTCTGCAGCATCATCAGTACCATTTTCAGTTCCCATGTGATGGATTTGCTACCATTAGTACATTAACAATTTAAGTTTTATTGTGATAAACAAATTTGAATTTAAAATCCAAATTGAAATTGATAAATATAAATGAAATGAGTTTTGGACTTATATATGAAATAAAAATTTTAATTTTAATAAAGTTAAATAAATTGAATTGGATTTGAACTAGATTAGATAAGTTATTGAAATGAAAATTAAACTTAAGGGTTAGTGATTATATAATTTAAAATGGGAAGATTGAATAAATTAGTTGTATAACTTGTAAAATGAGAAAATGTATGTAAAACAAAATATTAAAATGGTTAAACAATTTTGTTAAGCAAAATAAAATCTGAATTTGAATAAGCAATGAAATTTGACTTAAGTAAAAGTTAAATAAACTAGAATTTCAAATAATTAGGAATGAACATAAGTTGTATAGTGAAACTAAATGTAAGTAAGAATGAAATGAAACATAACTTAAGTGATGTTGAATGAAGTTGAATTTGATGCAAAATGAATTAATAAAGTAAGTTAAAATGTTGAAGTGATGAATATAAATTTGAGTTATATAATGAAATTCAACTTTAGTTGTGAAATGAATTAAATGAATTGATATGGAAGTAATGGATGCAAGTGTTAATTCATTAAAAGCTAATGAAATTATAAATCGAATGGTTGAATGAAAGTCAATTAGATATCAACTAATTTGAATTAAAAGTGTAAAACCAAATTGAAGGTAAGTAAATATGAATGTGGAGTGTAAATGAAATTAATTTGGTTATGTTGGATATGCATTGGTTATTAGATGGATGTTAGTTGATTAAATAGAAATTCATATGAAATTGAATTAATGAAATTGAAAGCTATAAATAATTGAATTTAAATTGATAGTAAGTATATCTAAATGGAATTGAATTTGATTTAATTTGGAAGTGAATTAACTTGAATGTAAGTTAATGAATGTAAACTAATTGAATTTAATAAATGAATGTAAGTAAAATCCAATGTTAATAAATCAAATGTGATTAAATTAAAAACCAATTCAATGAATATTAATGAGAAATGAATGTATATTGATTTGGATATGGATTGATTGGATGGGTATTGGTTTGTTGGATGTTAGTTGGGATAGTTGTTTGATGGTTGGATTTGTTGCTTTTGATTGCATTTGCCATGTTAGCATATATAGTTATTGTTTCGTTATATGTTGTATATTTATATTACTTTATATATACACGGTTCTCATTCCTTGTTGAGTATTTAGCAGGTGCAGATGACGTATGCTTTGCATTTGGAGCTCGGTTTCGTGCTATATTAGCCGTATATGCTCGCTAATAATATATAAGGTACATATCTCGGATTACATATCGTACTTATATATTTTTCCCTACAGGATGCCTCATCCTCAAAGATAAAATGTATATTTATGATACACACACACACATATATGTTGTGATCATACTACGATTGAACCGTGCAAAGAAGACGCTAGCGATTTTTTTTTGAAAATCTAAGGCGTTAGAAATTTTTTGAGAAATTTGAAAAAAAAATTGATAATTAAAATTTTGATTTTGAGTTAAAAGTTAAATGATATTAGTTGGTTTTGAAAAGAATAACAAAGTATGATTTGAAAACATAGAAAAGTTTTTGGTAAGAAGTTTGAAGAATGGATTTCATAAAATATTAAAGTGTTTGAATAATGTTGGTTATCTAGTTTGAACGATTTATTTTTGAAAAGTTAATGGATTTTATAGCTTTTTCTTACTCGGTAATTTAAAGGATGAAATTCTTTTAAGTAGGGGTGAATGTAACGACCCATAATTTCAGTCATTTGAAATTGGGAAATTTAATTGATTTTAAATATTCAAAGGTTAATTTTATAAGTTGAGTAGTTTATATTTCGAATGTAATGTTTAATTGGATAATTAAATTGTTAATTTAATATTTGAAATTGCAGAAACAATTGATTGTCAATTTAATGTGAATAAAAATGATTTATAAAGTTGAATTAAATTTTATTTGAATTAGAATGATGTTGAAACTTTTAAAATTGAATTAAAAGCAAATTGCTAGAAATTGAATATTTTAATATTTAATTAACATGTAAAAATAGTCATTTTTTCAAAAAAACTTGGATTTCGATGAACCCAGTTTAATTGGATCTGTAATGTTATATTATTGTAGGATATTAAATTTCGTGTCAATCAAATTTACGATTTAGTCATGGCAAGCTGAAACGCATAGAAATTTGTTTAAGTGAATTTTAATTTAAATAATTCGATTCGAAAACCTATCTTCCAAATACGATAAATTAGCTCCCGATATGTATTCCATTGTGTTCAGAATAGGGATAAAACAATGTAAACGTCAGGCGGCATGCTTCGTTTGGAGTTTGAAAAAATTTCGGATGAATGGTGTCGCGAAATTTTCTATAAAAGGATCTTTATCATTTCAATTTACCAAACCCTAATATATCTGTGGCTAGCCGCCACCATTAATTTCGACGGCCAAAAACTCCCATCTTTCTCGCTTCGATCTCTTCCAATCCGTCGACTTTCATCAAAAACTTTCAACTACAACATCGAAGAGCTTGTCGAGATCTATGATATGAACAGTAATGATCGAATATAGTAGAGTAAATCGACGACAATGCTTGTTCAAAGGCTGGCCATTCAAGCACGAAAATTGATGCATAGCGAAGACCGAGTTCAACGAGTCTTCGGCCGATGGTAGGGGTCGTGGAGTGCTTCGTTTTGGTGGTATTCGATCGATGAATGGATGAGAGATGGTGGAGCATAATTCGATAAAAGGATGGGTTCTCGCATACGCCTCGACCTGGGGGAAGAAGATGATAACAGCGGCCAGGATCGGATGACGTAAAATCGAACGACCGAGATTGTAACGACCCGCAAATCCGTACCCCTTGAGTCAACACTATTCTACAACAATCAACTCAAGTTGCACAGAAATACGAACCATTTGGGTTTAAGAAGAAGAGGTAGAAGAAGAGAAAACAAAATCAACATCAGAATCTAACCATCGCAGCGGAATAAAATATAATAGAGAATAATTAATCTTTACTCAAAATCAAATATATCAGTTTACATATATTACATCATTAGAGTACATCATTCACAGCTCACATCAATAACATTCAATGGGTACACAACAACTCAACACAGCGGAAAAATATATATACAAGTACGAGAATACGTATCGTCATCCAGCTCGTCTCCTTAGCTCCACAGCATCATATCCTGTATCCTATAATACTCGGTCTGACCCGAGCATTACAGTTAAATAATGCCCGAGTCAGTCTGGAATACCAGCGTGAGAAAATCACACCCAATTGATTATTAAAGTTTTAAAAATCCTTTGAAAACAAAACATCTCGTAAGACCACGCCACAAATAAACATGTCGGGTTTTTACCTTACGATAGCTAAAACAATTTTTATAGAAATCCTCTGATATTATAATAGGGTCTATATACAAATACTTATAAAATAGCCGAAATTGTTACATTATTAAATTCCAGCTACTAGCCACAGAGTGGGTAATACAGACAAAACTCGTACAAGGCTCGTAGGGAGCATGGATTTCCAACAATGACTAGGCACTGGGGTACCACCTGTCACAGTACGGGGCCTAGATCACCGTACCGAGGATTACTCCCTTCATCCCCTGCAACACAAGGCCGGAACCATTCCTTACTGAACAGTCCCGAACAAGATAAACCCAGTGGTTGGCGCGACCAACCACCCACTAAGCCGAAATATATAAGGGACACTAGACAGGGGAATTATCTTGTCCTGCTTAGGCATGACCCACCTAACCTTGCTGCATATCCCCTGATTTTCAGTCATTCCCATTTGGTGAGGCTTGAGGCTAAACGTTACCTTTAGAACGTTTTCACTTAGAATGCCCATCGTCCACCTGACGATGTTTCGCAAGCATTCATCCATACAAGTCCGTTCCGGGTTCGAACGGAACCGAAGGCACTATTCCTACTACATCCATTTTGGAAATATCCTCAGGATTAGTAGCGACTAGCCCTTGCACTTCACTGCTTCCGCTTCGACTCCGAACACGTTTCGCGAAACGTACAAACCGGATCGAAGTGGTTTTCGAGAAATAAATCTCGATCCCGGTCTCATCGAAACGATCAGCGCATTTGTCCAATATTGATAGTCGGTGATTTAACTATCAATTAATATTCACAAACAACCATCAACCAATAAATAATTTCCCAAATTATTTATTACCTTCCAAATATCTTCACAAGATATATTTCTATTTTCAACCTTTTGAAAACAGTTTTCAAATCATTCTTTCTTTCCAGTATAAACTTTCCCAAGTATTTTCTATCTCCTCTGAAATTACCAAGCACAAAAACTAAATTTTAAAATAATTTAAAACACTTTACTTTGAATTATATACTTTTAAAACATTTAAATTAAAACTACTTTAATAATTTGTTAAAAATACATCTTATATGAATATTTGAAAATAAAGTTACTTAATAAAATATAAAACTAGATTTTCACTTTTGAAACAAAATACTAAGTCACTTTTTAAATAATTACTACTATAATAGATTTGGGAAAAATGCTTACTTTAGAATTTAAATATGAGAAATAATAAATTTTTCAAAACATACCTTTTAAAACAATTTTAAAACTATTAACTTATATTTAAAAATTTACTTGAAAACGTACTTAGTTATCCAGGGAGAATCTCAACCACTTAAATCAATTTTCCAAATTGATTCTCAATTTATTCCTTTTAAAATAAGTCTTTTTAATTACTCAATTCATTTCAAATTTCATCAATTATGCACTTAATTATTATTATTATTTTCCATTTGACTTAAAATCTTTTAACTGAAATATACAAATTTCAGGTTTTCCCAACTTCTTCTTTATTTTATTATTTTTCTCAAAAATTTAAATCTTAAATTTTAAATAAATGTTTTATTCTTTTAATTAATATCATTGAAGATTAAAATTCATTAACTTCCTGTTTATTCAAATTTCCATCATATACCAGGATCTATTTAGTAGAATTTTAGAGCCACTTAATTTCTTCTCAATTCATTTTAAAAATTTATTCAAATTTCTATAATTATTTCACTTCTTTTATTATCTTACCAAAATCCAATTTATATATTTTTGGTAATTCATCATACCCAATGATATCTAATCTAACCATGGCATTCAATATTCCACTAAAGATCATCATAGGATATCAAATAAATCACAACAGGGGTTTTAAATAATTTAAATAAATATTGAGGGATCCAGTTGGATCCCTCCAACCTGTTTTCCCTGCATCCACAAACGTCAGCACAATATAATATACCAACTTCAAATATATATCACAATATAACACATCTATCAATCCAATCATTCAAACAATTATTTAAATTTAATCATTTAAATCTAAATTTAACTGAGTGAGATTAACTCACTTTTTCATTTTATTAGCATCCATTCCAATCCAGCTTGCCTCTTTCTCAATTTTTAACCTTGCATAAATAATTTGCAGTTTATTAATATTCGGATTAACCGATCAATTAATTCCTAATACTTTTGGTTTTAACTATTAATTTGGTTATATATAAATTTTCTTTTAAATTAATATTTGAACTAATTGAAAAATCACTTACCATTAAATAACTTAATTGGCTAAGGCTTTAATTTTACTAATTTCTCTTTAATAAAATATTTAACTAAAAATTAACTTTCAGAACTGAATTGAATAAAATAACCTCTTGTAAAAATAATTAAATAAGTTTCATTAAATACAACTACCTTTATAATATGTATATACTGTATTTAAACTCTTCACTAAGGTTAAATTTTTATTTTATTTTCTGCTTTAATTTATATATACACTTCCGACCTGTATATATAATTTATTGAGTAACAAAATTTAAAATTTAACACCCTTAAGAAATTATTTTCAAATAACCTGGTAAATTAAAATACTATCCATGTACAAAGTCCATACCTTAAACAGTAAGTTGATGATTTATGCATATATCTCTGTTCCTCAAATGTGTATACAGATATGTAATCTACTTCAATAAACTAGAAGAAATAAAATATACCTTACTATTATTTACTGTTAAATATAAATTTGTATATAGATATATATATATATCCGTGCTTATTAAAAAAATTATGTTATACTTAAATAAAAAAAATTCTCTGTACATACATATTGTTTTATTTTGTTTATTTATATATTTTTTTTTTGAAAATGAAAGATAAAAAAAAATCTGCAGGCAAAATAAATACCTTGCCAACCTTTCCAAACGCCAGAGCCACCCAAACCCTAGCCCTAAACCGAGGTAACCCCCAAAATCGCGTGCTCAAGTTCGAGCAACCACGGTCGTTGCCATCACCGAAATCAGTTAGTTCGAGCTCCTATTCTTCGCGATGACCATCGATCAGCTCGAGTCACCTACGTCTCCCCCTAAGCTCACAACCAGACCCTCGAATCACGACTTCTAATTCCAACCACAAGGCTGCTCCCTCTCGGTTGAACAACGATCGCCGCCTGTATCGCGACTTTGGATCGCGATGTCGGCTTTCCTCCTTTTTTTTTTTAAAGATTGGCTTCGGCCATAAATTTGAGGGCTTGCTTGATTGTGAATGAAATTGGAAAAGAGGGGAAAGTAGACGAGAAGGTAACGTAGTATCCTTCTTTCCTTTCGGCCATTATCATTCGAAAAAAATTCAAATTGAAGAGGGGAATAATAATCCCGAATTTGCAGAAGATAAGGAAGCCATTTCTTTCGGGTTTTTTTTTTAACGAAGATAGTGAGCATTTGTGTTTTGCCCCCCTTTTATTTATTTTATAAACGAACGCATGGATTGTCGAAGAAGGCTCAACCTAAAATGAAGGCATTAGCTTCTGAGAGAAGCCAGAGTACGTGATGCTAACTACCGTACACAATGCAATATCAACGTGTATATATACCGTACGCTCACATAACAATTCCAAAAGCTACGCAATTTGAAATCCGATAATAATATAATATTACGGATCTAATGGAACTGGTTTCGTCAAATTCCAAGACTGCGCCTCGGAAGGCTATTTTTTTAAATTCAATTTAAACGATGAAATTTCAAAACTAAATAAATCACTATCATCAATATAAATTTTATATGCCCTCAAATATATTTTAATAGGTTTAAAATTCTGGATTCAACATTTCATCCAATTTTAAATTATTTAAATTCAATAATTAAATTATCACACGAATTGTGATATTCGTAATTCAAGTCAAAATTACTCTATTGAATATTTAAAATCAATTAAATATTCTGATTTTAAATACTTGAAAATTTCGGGTCGTTACAGAGATGAATTTTAGGTTAAAATAAAATTTGTGAAATTAATTTATATATTAATTTGTATAATCTTTGAAATGCTATGACATCTTAATACAAGGTCCGTTTTTGACAAAATAAGTTGTGTTGGGTTCGTATTGATGAGCACTACATTTTAGAGCTGGTTTGGAATTGATTGGAGCTGGTGAAAATTTTAGGTAAAATTAAACGCTCGTTTAATTTTATTCAGAATAAAACACCGCAACTGTTAATGGAACCAAAGTGAGTACAACTCACTCTTTCTGACTCACTGATATTTTTATATAAGTGAGAATAAATTTATTTTATGTTAACTGATGATTATTTGGATGATATATGGTATATTATCCATATATTGGTTGGTATTTAGATATGTTTCCTGCCTATTGGAGCAGATGAGACCCGATACGTTCCTATGTAGGAACGGTAACTCTTTGTACACGCGTCTGCCTCGAAGCAGACATTGTATATATATTCTAATATGTATATTGTTGCAGGTGATAGGTTGGAGGGATCCAACTGGATTCCTCACCAGTTTGATTTTCTTTACAGATATTGTGATATATGTTGGTATCAATGATATATGATGTTTTAGATGCTTTAATTGTTGTGAATTCCCTTGTTTAGCATTTGTGCAACATTGGGCCATATTTTGGTAATTTAAAAATATTAAAGTGATGATTTTAATATAAAAGATTTTCAAGTAATTTTGATAATAGTTGTTTTGTTATTTTTTGAATGGTTAAGCAAATGAATTTATTTTAAATAAATGAAAGTTATAATTTTTATGTTATAAAAATTATCATTTTTTGTGAAATAAAACCATAATGTGATTTTTGAAATATGAAATGAACTATTTGGTAAAATAGTTGAAATTGAGATTTTTGAATTAATATAAACGGAATATATATAAGACTTATAAAATTGAATTATTATAAATCAAAATTGATGGAATTATAAAGGAGTTATGCAAATGTTAAAATGAAGTTATAACTGGATTTTATAAATGAATAAGATTTATGAATTGATGAAGTTATAAGGATTGAATTGGCAAATAAGTGGTTTATAAGTAAATGAACATATAATAGGATTTTGGCATATAAACGAGATAAACGAGTTTGGTTAATAAGGGGGTTTTATAACTTGAAGTTTTTATAAAATAGAAATGTGAGTTATAAACATTGTTTTGTAAATCCGAAATCAATTGAATTTGATAAGTTAAATATGGAAGGTTATTAAAGGAATTTCATTCAAGAATTTGAACAGTGGATAATTCTTTAATAGATGTGTAAAAGTATTGATTTGGTTAGTAAATTATATTCACGACTTTGGACAGTGAATAATCTATTAATAAAATGGATATTTTGGGAAGTGATATTTTAAATGGAGATAAATGATTTGAAGATGTTTTAAAATGTGTTAAATATCGAATACATAGATTTCACATTCATTGTTTAAATTGTCGTTTTCGAGAAGTAAGGAAATGATGGACTATAACATTGTTGTTATAGTAAATGATTTTCAAAAGAAGATGTTTTGTATAGTATATTTGTTTTATATATCTATCTAATTACCGAATCCCTATACTCTTGATTTGGGTTGTCGTAGCGTGTTTTACGCAACGTTCGTTTTGACCCAAATAAGTAAGTTTAAGAGAAATTTTTCCTTGAAGAATAAAATATATACTTAATCGTGATTTAAGTATATGTAACATTTTCAAAGTGTTGAAAATAAATTGATTCGTGAATTACTCATTATTAAATAAGTATGTGGAAATGTTTTTCAAATAGTAAAGTATTGAAATGATTTTGAGATTATATCTTTTTGAAAATAATTTTAAGTGAATACTTGGAAAGTGATTTAATTAATAAAAGATTAATTAAAAGGGCCTAGTGATTGCTTATTGTGCTAGATATTTGTTGTTTGCTTTGATACTTACCGACTATCAAATTTGGTCATTTTAGTTCCTCGACTTGATGTGGGAACTATTTAGCCGTGCACTTAGTACGTAGCCTTCTGTCTAGGCTTTATTATCGTTTGTGTTGAGGACGTTGATTCGTGTAGTGCGGAGTATTTCTCTAATCTATCGAGCTTCCTTCTTGGCGAAGGATAGCAAGTTGAAATTTGGAGACGTGGTAAGTCTATGAGACTTAGTTTCTGTGTGAGGCTGAGAAACGCTTTTGCGTTGTTGGTTCAAAGAGACCGAGATCGGTTTATCCAAAATCCACTTCGGACCAATATTTATGTGTTCGATTATGCATATTGTGATGATATTGATATTCATGATTTTTATAGTGGAGGACTGCTTGTTGATCGTTTGGGGTTAAAATCCCAATATACATATAGTAGCAGTAGTCTCTTCATTATGAAATATCCAATGTAAGGACTATTCGCTACTAATCCTAGGGATTTCCCGATAGGATGTGGTAGGAAAGTACCTTCAGTTTGTCCTGTTTCTGGACAACTTATATGGATGTTTGTCTGACATTGCATTTCTAAAGATAACGTACACTGGTTTCTACAATCGTACATAAGCGGTGGCGTAAAAGGCAACTGCTCTTAGCTTAACACCCTCCTTGAGACATATTGTGGAATGAATTAGTAGTCAACTGTGATAATCTGGATTTTTGGACATCTATTAATTGAAAATAAACAAAGTTTTAAATTATTAAAATACTACTTTGTAGATTTAACAATTAAAATTCTGACTAATATCTGGATGTATAAAGTGGATTTGAAACCATAATTAATGTGTAAATGGATATATGCAAAACTTATCTTTCTAAGCAAAATAAAATGTGGTAACTATTTTATTATTATGCATACATTTACGGTTTGTGAGTAAAACTTGGATTTGTAAATTCAAAGCAATAACTTGAAAATAAATTTACAACTAGTATGTATAGATATTTAGTTAATAATTAGTATATAATTAGGTTTCATATTATTTTTTCTTTTAGGTTACATGAATATAAGTAAAGAGGATTTAATGAAGGATGATACTTTAAAATATAAATAAGTTGTATATATAATTATTATATATAAAGATAATACTATTAATATAAATACATATAAAACATAAGGGATATTTAAAATAAGTTCTTAACATTTGTAAATTTATAAAGCATGTAAAATACAAGTGGAAGCTAAGGATAACAGACATTGACATTTGTTAACTTAGTGTTACAAGTGGAAAACCTAAATTTTCTTTTAAAATTTAATTACAAATGAATATATAGGAACCTGGCTTTGAGATTTTTAGTTCATACATCTACTCTCATTTCCAAAACTAAAAAAAGAGGAAAACTAAAATAAAACCAAAGCAACCAGAGGGAAAAAAAAACTAACATCTAATAACATCAGTTTTCAAAAATTTCAATCCCGAGCAATGCAAAGATTTCAAGAATTCAACCTCAAGCTAAAATTTCAAATTCAACTCAACAGATCAAGGATCTGTTTCCAATCAATATACAGCTTCCAGCTTAAATTGAAAGCATGTCCTCTGCTATCTTCTACATGTGTGTAAGCTGCTACTTTTATTTATGCTTAATCTTGTTTAAAATTGATGCTTGTGATAAAACATTGAAATAACTCTGTGAAATTTGTTTGCATGATGAAAATATGTTTATATATAGATAAATATGCTTTTTTTGAACATGTATGCTTGTACATATGTATATAAACTTCGGTTCTTAGTTACAGGCTTATAAATTAAGTTTTAAAATTTAATTTCTCTTTGTACAGACAATATTAGGCTAATATCATAAAAAGGAAATTGATTATGGCAATGTAATTTCATTTTTAAAATGAATTTCAAGTAAAAATACTAAGTAAATGTTGTGAAAATAAGAAAAACAGTAAAATTCCTTCAAATCAGAAAACTTGTGTGAATTAGTTTCTCATTTTGATTATGTAATCTGATTTGTATTGAGAATTTATGAATTTTGATAACTATATCATAATCTTTAAGCATATGGTTAGTGAGGAACTATGAGACGATCGAAAATTGTATTTTCGTCAAATGCCGACGAATGAGCAGCTCCGTGAGGCCAGGGTTCTCATGGGAGGTAGTTCGTGGGTCGAGAATAGTGGGAAAAATAGTCGGAGGTGTTATCACTCGCCGTGGTGGCGCGGCGGGGTGATTGTAGGGTTTAGGAACTTGGTGGTATCGACGTTGTAATCAGGCCATTATGGCGTCCTGGATGCTTCGGGTTTGATCGCATGAGGGGGATTTGGTGCATGGGCCTATGGCGAGGTGATGGTCGGAGTGACGATGCTTCTGTTGGCCGGAGGTGGAGGCACGGGGAAGTTTTGGGCGATGATTCGTTCCAGTTTTGGGTTCACTCAGGCTCGATCTCGATTTTATGTTCGACTCGAAGCTCTGATGGTCGTTATCGAGTGGGGAGGTCAGGGTCGACTCATGGCGAAGGTGACGATGATCAGAGTAACGACCAGTGGCGCGCGCACGTGCACGTATATCTTAGAGTATTTGAAGCATTAACTAGGAGTTCGGCATCAGGGAATAGTTGAGTAGCTAGGGTTTGTCTCATGGGTTTACGTGATTTTCTCGAAGTCAAGTCTGGGTTGGATCAAAATGTTTTGACTCTTGAAATTGTGGGTTAGACTCGGGTTTTGATATTTGAGGAATTTTATTACAGGTTTCCTACGCTTAAATAAAAATAAATATACTGTGATCAAGTTATTTCAGGTAAGGGATGTAAACATGTTAACAAGTTTTTAGAGTAAAAATAATAACTAATAAATTTATCAAACAAGTTTTCAAAAGAAATACTGAACAAATTTCAATATAAATTATTTTTAAAGACAAAGATTTGAAAATTAAATTTGTTGGTTTTGAATGGTTTTGGATTAGGATAATTAATTAAAGTAATTGGGAAATGATTGCTTAATATAATCAAATAAAGGATAATTATTTAAAGTAAATAATTAAAGAATGATTAGTTAATTAATAATTACTTCGTATAAGTAATTGAAGATTAATCAGTTTACTTAAGTGATTAAGATAAATGAATTATCTTAAAATTCTTTAAGGTTGGGTGATTAGGATCATTAATTACTTAATTAATTGATTATTAATTAAAGGTTAACTAATTAACGGTAGCAAATTAAAGATAATTAATTAGTAAATTAAGGAGGATAATTAAGGGATGATTAATTAAGGTTAATTAATAAATGTAATTAATTTAAGAAATGGGTTATAATTAATTAAAGTTAATTAAGCAGGATTAAAGATAATTAATTTAATTTATAATAGGTGATTAAATTAAATTAAATTAATTGAGAATTATTTGACTATTAATCTTGCCTATAGGTGATAAACTTGATTTGAATACCTTAGTTTGTCTGAATATCTCTGATATTGAGTTTTGATGTATTGTGATATGATATGATGGTTGAAATGTGATATTGTGAGTTATCTATCGATAGTTGATTTGCTGTGAGAATATGAGAACCTGTATTTAAAATTGATTTATGTCCACTTAAACAACTGAGATTAAAATCCACTTTGGATTCATAGAGACTGGGGTCGGGTATTAGTGAATACCCCAAAGCATTTCGATTAGCCATCTACAATAACTCTTTATGGGTTTGAAGAGTGAAGTTGAACATGCTGGAATGAAATTAAGTTAAGAATCATGGATATTTAAACTGAGTAGTGATTCTTAGATATTGATTGAAAGAAATGGTTGACTTAAATAAGTTGAGAAATCATCGAAGATACGAGTTACCCTAGTATTCAAATTAGTTTTATAACTTCGTATTTTAAATTATATGGGTTTACTCTGCTGGTTTCCAGCCTGACCCGAGAGTTGCTTTAACGTAATGCTCGGGTCAGACCAAGTATTACAGATTTTCATGTTAGGACGTTCTGGAGCTCAGGAGGCGAGCTGGATGGCTGGAATGTATGGAGTTTACCGCTGTGTATTTGAGAGTTGCATTGATAGTAGTCTGGAACAGGTTGATATAGCTATCCAGTTATGTGTATATGGTTGTAACTCTGATGTATTGAATGTAAGTAACAATTACAGCTTTTTTTGTATAAATGCTAATATTTTGATATTATGTATTGATCTGCTGCGAATGTGAGATGCTATTGTTTCTGTTTTTCTTCTACCTTCTTTCTTCTTTTCTCTAACAATCTGCAATTTTCAGAGTCAAAAATTTTGGGTCGTTACATTTGGTATAAGAGCTGAAGGTTAAGCGAGAACCTTGGCTCTGGTGGGTTAACTCATTAAGGATAGGGTCAATGGTACCCTAAAATGAGTTAAGTGCAGTACATATGAGAGCGTATTTGTTATTTTCTTATATAAATATTTTAAAACGGTTTTAAAATTAGTCTTTATACAAGCTCATATTTTGATATATAAAGAAATAATTTTTCAAATTGGTTGTTGAATTATTGAAATTAAATATAATAATAAGAAGTAAGTGGTAATAGAAATACAACCAATAGGAATTGGATAATATAAACTATACAAATAAGATAAATAGATCGAAACTGAAACTAAAATCCTGAATTTGTAGAAGTGTTTTCAGAATAAGATAATAAGTTGGTACCCAAATGTGATAATCTTGGTTATTATCATAAATGGTTATTGTGTTTAATAATGAAATACTAGTTAATGAGAAACAAAAATGAAATGTTTTAAGGAAGTAAACATTTAGGTGAGCATGTGATAACCCGGAATTTTAAGCAATTTGAATGTAATGATTTTATATAGATTTTTTTAAATAGAATGATTATCTTTACAAATTTAATTTGGTTGTTTTATAAATAGATCTTAAAGTAAACTTATTATTTTCAAATTTAATAATGTGTTTGTTTAAATTAATATATGTGTTTAAGTTGATTTTAAATTGGTTTTTTAAAATTTGAATTCAAATTTAATATTTGGATTTACATTTGGATTTAAAGGATAATTATTTTGAAATAATTTGGATAAAAAAAATGTGAATAAAGTTTTCATTAAAAATACAATTTGTTTTATATTGTTTTTCCTTAAAGAATTTATTTATATAAAGTATGAAAGTATTTATTTAAATAGTAACAAATACAAAAGTTTATACTATCATTTAAAATGAATATATACACATGTGTCAATTTATAAACCTACTTAGGGACAAGTGTTAATTATGAAAGCTTAATGTTAATATGTGTTAAGTGATTGAGTGTGGTAAATAACAAGTGTCATTCCTTGTATTTTTCTTTTTCTAAATTTTTATAAAATCTTAAATTAGTCTACATAAACATACATCTTCCTTTTTATTTCTTTTTCTATTCTCATTTCTAAAACAAGATAACAAATTAAATCTCATAAAGCAAATCTCAGATCAAAACTGGAAAAAAAACTGTAAAACACTTTCAAGAATAAAAACACTGCATACATCTCTCAAGTTCAAAAATCAAAATCTTGTAATCATTTTCCAAAATTAAAAGCAAAGCCTGTAACATCTTCATAATGCAACCTGAAGCAAGATAATCAAGCAAAGATGAGAAGCTACAGTTTCAACCTGGATGATCAAATCCATCTTAGTTTAAAGCAAGATCGGGGGAAAATTGAAGTAAAACAAAAGATCAACTCAGTTAAAAGCAGCAGTTTTAAAACAAGAATAGGAAGCAATTCAAATTTCCAGAGAAGACCCAGGTTTCTCTGATTTTTCCAGAATGGTGAGTTAACTCTACTCGTTTAATTTAATCTGGATGCATGAATATAAGTTAGTAGCTTGATGAAATTTGTTTGCATGCTGTTGTACTGAATATATTTGAATGTAAATCTGTGTGCTGGTGTTGATATATCAAAGTTCACCTCTGTTTAAAAAGTACAGGGTACAAATTTAGGAAAAGTTTCAATTTCTCTTATTCTAATTTTTGTTAGGCTAGGGTATTTAAACAAAATATGTTTGTTCAAGGTTAAATAAGATTTAATTTTTTTTAAGTTTAATAAATGAAAATATTGCCTGGAAAAATATAAAGAACGGAGGAACTTAAGTTATTTTTTAAAATCAAGTACATTGATTTGTTAATTCACATATATAGTCTGACTCCACTTTACAAAATATGATTTTTAAAGAAAAATCACGATTTATAGTTTGGGATTGAGTGAGCATTTCGATGATGATCAGAAATTGGGTATTTGCCAATTTCCGACGATTGGCATGTTAAGGCTCGTGGAGCTTGAGGGTGAAGGTTGCTGGAAGGGTGATGATTACAGTAAAAATAGTGTCATATTTATTGATGAACGTGGTGGCTAGTTGGAGGTGAAGTAGGCTTTTGCTATGGGTTTGGTTCGTCTGTCTTTTCGAGGTGAATGCGGTGACGGTGGTGCACCGGAGGCGTGCGCATGTGGGGGAAATGTTGCTGGAGGTCGTGGTGCAGCTAAAGCCAGAAAGACGTGGACTCCGGTGATCGAATTCGTCGACGACGAAGTGGGTTTGGTCATGGGTTTCGTTCCAGTTTCGATCGAATGTCTCGATTTTGATCTGATGTTGATTTTGACGATCTGGGTTTGTGTGAGGTATGGCGAGATGGTCGGTTGTAACAACCCGCATATTTAACGATTTTATATTTAAATGTTTAATTTAAATATAGCGTCGTTAGTTGAATTTTTGGGGTCCGAAATGTTACTTTCTGCAAATGGCCGAATTGGAACTCGAAACTACCTCCATTGGTTCCAAAATGGCGTTTGCGATCTTTTTGAGTATAATCTTTGATATGTTTGGAGTTTGTGAAATTTTGGCTACTTTTTCTATTGGGTTTGGGGTTGGGTTCAGCCCACTAGCTCACTTAACCCCCTAGCTCAACCCTTCTCTTCATTTCATCTTCATTTCATTTCTTTCTCAAGCTAAAACTGAAATGGGGGAAAGGAAAGAGAAATAGAAATTAGCAAGCCCTAGTTTCTCCTTTGTATCTTGATTTCTTGCTCCAAATTCATAGAGAATCCATTGGTAAGTTTATCTCTATCTTCTCCATCTTTACTCCTCTTCAATTTCAGTAATTTCCTAACCCTAACTTAGGAAATACTTGCTTTGATTCTAGATTGAAGCTTGTAGTGTTGAAGTGGAGTGTAGTTGGTTGATTCCTTGCAATTGTGCTTCTTCATCTTCTTTGTTTTGTGTACAAAGGTGAGTTTTGAACTCATATCTACTTCTTTTGATTTCATTGATGTTGGGTATGAATTCCTAACACCTTGTTCATATGCACTTGCATTTGGTTTGGGTTGAATTGGGGAATATTCCAATTTTTAGTGTTTTGGGTTCAAATCTTTGAAATCCTAACTTTGATGTTTTGATCATGTTTTGGTGATGCATCGAGGAACATATAGGGCCGGGTTGTCGATTGGCATAAGTCCTTAGAGCCAATGTTCGTCCGATTGCATTTTGGAAGAGTTTGCTCTTCATTTGAATAAGGCTGAAAAACAGCCCAGGCGTGATTCAGTCGACTGAAAACTCTGCACAGTCGACTGAACCTGGAACCCGAAAGTTTCCAGGCATGATTCAGTCGACTGAAAACTCTGCACAGTCGACTGAACCTGGAAACAGAAAGTTTCCTAAACCTAGAAAATTTCCAGGTATAGGGTCAGTCGACTGAAAACTCTGTTCAGTTGACTGAACCTGCTGTTTCAGCCCACTTTGCCTTTGGGATTGAATTTCCAATTTGCATCGATTCATGATGATCCCATGTATGATTATCAATTGTTTTGACTTTGATGGTTCCTTTTAATTTTAATCCACGAGTATTTATAAAATAATCTCTCGAATCGCATTTAAAAGTTCGTTTCTCTAATTTATAATTCTATTTAAAACACACACTTTCGCACTTCGAACGAAGTGGAAGGGTGATTAAATGGTTGGGCAAAACACGGACCATGAATCTGTGCGTTTATCTTTCCGATTAATCTCCGACCTATTCGATAGATTGTTTTGACCTTCGGGTTTGGTTTATCGATGATATGAGGTAAACTTTGTACTGCTTTGAGTGTGAAAGGGACTGACGGACAGTAAACCGTCTAGTGCGAACGAGTGGTTATGGGACATACGTTAACACTTTTCGGATTCCTTTTCGAGAGTTGTGACACATTCCGCCAATTAGTGGTGTCCAGTACTGGGTCTTCGACCTTCACCACTACGGTTTGTTGCCTCTGGGATAGTGTTTTCGGACTGTCTCCCTAGGTTTGTTGCCTTCGGGTATGTTGCCTTCGGGTGTGTGCCTTCGGGTTTGTTGCCCAATGTAGTTTCGCTCTGATGTTGGCCTTATGTGCCGCATAGGTGATACTTGGGTTTGGAGCTTTCGGGCTCATGGATCCTTATTTGTACAGTACTGAGCTCGAGCAAATTTTATGATGTTTCATTGATATGTATATTCCCTTGGTATCGCCCTTCGGAGTTGGTCATTTTGAGCCGCATGGAGTATAGCGATTACCTTGTGGAACTTGTATACCTTATGGGTATTTGTTATTGCCTTCTGGCTTGTTTTGGAATAATTGTATCCTTTGTTTCTATATGTTGCCAATGATATGAGGCTTGTTCTATATGATTCATCTCTTGTTGATGATTGTGTTATCTCCCCTAGAGATATTTATTATACTGTATGACCTTGCAGGTTTATTATTGTTCAGTTTATCTAACTGCTTTGTTATCTAGACTGACCCGTGTAATTTATACTCGGGTCAGACCGAGATGTTTCAGGTTATGTGCTTTTGGACTTAGCCTATTTTGCTTCCTCATGGACTATTCGCTAGCTTCTTTTTGTTATAGCGTCTTTTGTAGTCCTTATCTGTTGTAACTCTGATTTATACTCTTTTTGTCTCGTCTGTATATTGTGGTCTCCTGTACCACTTGACATGTATTATTTTATATACTCTGTTGTGTATCCATTTATGTGTATATTATGATCGACTGTTCTGTGATGTGAATTACATTTGAGTTGTTATATTTTCTTCTGATAGATCCTATAGCCATTGTAGTCTTGCTGTAAATATTTATTGAATACGTCGAACTGTTTGTGATTCTACTTTTCGACGTATTTAGTGAATAGTTAAGGTAAGATTACACATGGTCGCTCCTATCCTGCCTTATTCTCCGTGTTAGCAGACGGTATTATCTATACAATACTCTTTGCTAATGTGGGTATAGAGGTGGGGCGTCACAGCGTGGTATCAGAGCTGAGTTCAGAACAAAATATGATAAACACAGAATAGATGCACATATTATGGTACATCAAAGTGTACAAGTGATACAGATCCTTGAATCATCGTGTTTCTTTATTCCATCAAGGTTAGATAGATATTGGAAATACGTCTAGGAATGCATTTTATTCCATAGTATCCCATATTGTAATATCAACCTTGTGAATAATCTTGTTCTTATCTTACTTTCAGCTTATGTCTGGAAGAGGCAGAGGTCGACGTTCGGATGCTGGGCAATCTAGTGGCTCACATCCGGATAGCGTTTATATGTCTGCCGATCAGTTTATGGAGTTATTTAGGAGCACTTAGCCTTCCGTTCCTCCTCGAGTGTCTCCACCTCGCAAGTCTGCTTTTGCACGTCAGTGCAGTGATTTTGCTCATCTTGGAGGAAAACCGTTTAAGGGCTCCGAGTCTGTTCTTGAAGTCCAAGCTTGGCTTCGCACGTGCGAGCGTATTTTCTCTCGCATGGATCTTTCTGACCATGATCGAGTTCTTGTGACTTCTAGCTTACTACAAGAGCGTGCTCTTGATTGGTATGAGCTTCTTGTAGCCGAGATTGATGAGTCTACTCTTTCTTGGACTCAGTTTCGGGGACGATTTGAACTCAAGTTCGTTCCTGAATCTGACAAAGTTTTATTGACCCGTCGCTTCCTTGAGTTGAAGCAAGGGAAATCTTCTGTTTCTGAGTATGTCGCATCATTCGAGGCTTTATCTCAGTATGGTCTTGAATTCATCAGCACTTCTTATAAGAAGAATTTGAAGTTTGTTTCTGGTCTTAAGAAATATCTTAAGAAGTCTTTGTTGCTTCAGCTTAAACTTTCTTTTGAGGAATTGGTTGATTCGGCGCTTCATCTCGAGGCTGTCGAGAAGTAGTGTGATAGTGATGTTGATGTTGAGGTTTCCAGAAACCCCAACAAGAAGCAGTTTCCAATTCAGAAGAAGCCTTTTCCTTCTAAGAAAAAGAATACTGGTGGTGCTAATCCTCAGCCTCAGTCTTCCGGAACACCTTTTATCCAAAAGTGTTTCAATTGTGGTTCTCAGGATCATATTATTCGAGCTTGTCCAAAGTCTCTCTTCTGTCGCTATTGCAAGAAGGAAGGTCATCATGTTTCAGCTTGTCCTACTGCTCCTGCTAATGCAAAATCTGGCAAGCTCAATGTGGCTAATGCTTCTGGAGGTTCATCTCAATCCAAAGGTATGTCTCCATCTATTTTGGAAGGTTTTATTCTATTTCATGATCATAGTATACGAGTTCTTTTCGATACGGGTGCTTCACATTCTTTCGTATCGAAGAAGCTTGTAGATGATTTATCTTTGGATGTTTCTTGTATGGTTACTTCTTTAAGGATTGTGAATCCAATTGGGGGATCTGCGACCCTTAGTTTGCTTTGTGATGATATTGAGATTGTTTTATGTGGCTTTTCTTTCCGTGCGAATCTGCACGTTGTTTCTCATTTGGGTTTTGATATGATTTTTGGTATGGACTGGCAAGTGAGGTACGATGCCAGGATTATTTGTTCTGAAAGAATTTTATATCTTTGTCATCCTGATTCGCCTTCTCAGTTATCTCTTGTTCATCGGGATGTGGATAATTCCGAAATGGCTTTGTATTCTCTTGATTCGCGAGATGGTGATGATGTATCTCGTATTCCTATTGCTTGTGACTTTTCTGATGTTTTTGAGCCTGTATCGGGTTTGCCACCCAAACGGGCAATTGAGTTCCGCATTGATCTCATTCCAGGCGCGCAGCCAGTTAGTCGTCCTCCCACGAGGATGTCTACAAAGGAAAATGAGGAACTCAAGAAGCAGCTTTTAGAGCTTGAGTCCAAGCAGTTAATTCAGTCCAGTTTTTCTCCGTGGGGATCCGCGGTCGTCTTTGTGAAGAAGTCTGATGGAACTCTTAGGCTTTGCATTGACTATCGTAAGCTTAACGAGTTGACCATAAGAAATAGGTATCCTTTGCCTAGGATCGATGACATGTTCGATCTATTTAGTGGTGCTAAGGTCTTTTCTCAGCTTGACCTTGCCACAGGTTTTCATCAATTACGAGTCGCGGAGGATAGCATACCTCTTACCGCTTTCCGCACTCGTTATGGTTCTTTTGAGTGGCTCGTTATGCCGTTCGGTTTGACGAACGCTCCTGCTTTCTTTGTTGATCTCATGAATCGGGTATTCCGAGAATATCTCGATAAGTTTGTTCTTGTCTTCATTGATGATATCCTTATTTATTCTAAGTCTGAAGCTGAGCATGCTAATCACTTGAGAATTGTCTTGAGTACTCTCCGTCGTCATCTTCTTAAAGCCAAATTCTCCAAGTGCCACTTTTGGGAGAATAAGGTTAAGTTCTTAGGCCATGTTGTATCTTCCGATGGCATTTCTGTCGATCCCTCAAAGATCGAAGCCATCCAGAATTGGAAGAGGCCTGAGAATGTTCATGAGATTCGTAGTTTCCTTGGATTGGCTGGTTATTACCGGCGGTTCATTAAGGATTTTTCCCGTGTTGTGCTTCCTCTCACTTGCCTTACCCGGAAAGGCATTCGTTTTATTTGTTCCGACAAGTGTGAAGCTTCCTTTCAGACATTGAAAGAACTTCTCACTAATGCTCCTATTCTTGTGGTTCCCGAAGGGAATCATGATCTTGTTGTCTACACCGATGCTTGTGGTAGTGGTCTCGGTGCTGTTCTTATGCAGAGGGATCGGGTACTTGCTTATGCTTCTAGGCAACTGCGTCCGAATGAAGTTCGCTATGCCACTCATGATCTTGAGTTAGCCGCCATTGTCTTTGCCTTGAAGATTTGGCGACATTATTTATTGGGCGAGCGCTTCATTCTCTATACCGATCATAAATCTTTGAAGTATTTGTTCACACAGAAGGAACTCAATATGAGACAACAGCGTTGGCTCGAGTTTCTTGCTTCCTATGACTTTGATATCCAGTATACCCCTGGTAAGGGTAATCGTGTTGCAGATGCGCTTAGTCGCAAACATTCGGCTGTTATTTCTATGATGCTTGCCGAATGGAATGTTCTTGAGACTCTATCTTTTTGTGAAATTCGTGATCGAGGTTCATCTTCTGATTCTCCTATTCTATTATTTAGTTTTGGAGCTTGACCTATTTTATTGGATCGTATTGCCGATGCTCAGCGGCGTGATCATGATTTGTTGCATTTTATTCAGCTTTGTGAGTCTGGATCTTGTGATGAGGCGTTGCAAGATTTTAGCATTGATTCTCATGGGTGTCTTCGTAAGAAGAACCGTCTTTTTGTGCCTTCTGATTTTGCACTTAGGCGTGACATTCTTGATGATTGCCATCGTTCTAAGTATACCATTCATCCCGGTAGTAGCAAGATGTATGCCGATATGCGTCGTCTTTATTATTGGGAAGGCATGAAGCGCGATGTGGCGAGTTATGTGAGCAATTGCATAACTTGTCAGCGTTTTAAGGCCGAACATCAGCGTCCTTCTGGTCTTCTTCAACCTCTTGAGATTCCATTCTGGAAGTGGGATCAGATATCTATGGATTTCATTGACGGTCTACCTCGTTCGAGATCAGGTCATTCTAGTATTTGGGTTATTGTTGATCGTCTCACCAAGTCTGCTCATTTTGTCCCTATTAAGTCTAATAGGACAGCTTCGCATTTGGCTAAGTTGTATGTCAAGGAAATCGTGAGACTTCACGGTGTTCCTAGTTCTATTGTGAGTGATCGTGATCCTTTATTCACGAGTCATTTTTGAAAGAGTCTTCAGCAAGCTTTGGGAACAAAGCTTAATTTTTCTACAGCTTATCATCCGCAGTCTGACGGACAGACTGAACGGGTGAATCGTATTTTGGAAGATCTTCTCCGTATTTGTATTTTTGATTTCGGTGGTAGTTGGGAGGATCACATACCTCTTGTAGAATTCTCCTACAACAATAGTTTTCAGTCTAGTATCGGTATGGCTCCTTTCGAAGCCTTATACGGAAGACCATGTCGATCACCTTCTTGTTGGTTGGAATCTGGGGAGAAGCTTATTCTTGGTCCAGATTTTGTTCGTGATTCTTCCGAGAAGATTGATCTTATTCGGTTGAGAATGAAAGAGGCACAAAGTCGTCAGAAATCCTACACGGACAACCGTAGGAAGCCTCTCGAGTTCTCAATTGGTGATCTTGTTTTTATTCGTGTTTCTCCTTTGAAGGGGGTTATGCGTTTCAGTGCGACTGGGAAATTGGCTCCTCGCTTTATAGGACCATTTTCTATTACTGAACGTATTGGCCCTGTGGCTTATAGAGTTTCACTTCCAGCTCATTTATCTGGCATTCATGACGTGTTTCACGTCTCGCAACTTCGGAAGTGTCTTCGAGAATCGGATTCTGTAATTGATTCTCCTGATTTGCAAGAGCTTGAGGTCTCACCGGACTTATCTATTGTACAACAACCTATTCGCGTGCTTGACAAGGAGGTGCGACACCTTCGGAATAAGGACGTGCTGCTCGTTAAAGTTCAATGGTCCGCTAATCCCAATGACTGTACTTGGGAAACCAGAGAGTATATCGAGCGATCTTATCCAGGTTTTCTATCCTTGCTTCGTAATGGTAAGTCTATTTCTGTGTCTCAAGTTTATTCTTTCTTTTGTATGTTGTATGTATGTAGTTGTAACAAATATCGTCTCTAGGAATTGCGGGGACGCAATTTTGTAAGGAGGGGAGATCTGTAACAACCCGCATATTTAACGATTTTATATTTAAATGTTTAATTTAAATATAGCGTCGTTAGTCAGATTTTTGGGGTCCGAAATGTTACTTTCTGCAAATGGCCGAATTGGAACTCGAAACTACCTCCATTGGTTCCAAAATGGCGTTTGCGATCTTTTTGAGTATAATCTTTGATATGTTTGGAGTTTGTGAAATTTTGGCTACTTTTTCTATTGGGTTTGGGGTTGGGTTCAGCCCACTAGCTCACTTAACCCCCTAGCTCAACCCTTCTCTTCATTTCATCTTCATTTCATTTCTTTCTCAAGCTAAAACTGAAATGGGGGAAAGGAAAGAGAAATAGAAATTAGCAAACCTTAGTTTCTCCTTTGTATCTTGATTTCTTGCTCCAAATTCATAGAGAATCCATTGGTAAGTTTATCTCCATCTTCTCCATCTTTACTCCTCTTCAATTTCAGTAATTTCCTAACCCTTACTTAGGAAATACTTGCTTTGATTCTAGATTGAAGCTTGTAGTGTTGAAGTGGAGTGTAGTTGGTTGATTCCTTGCAATTGTGCTTCTTTATCTTCTTTGTTTTGTGTACAAAGGTGAGTTTTGAACTCACATCTACTTCTTTTGATTTCATTGATGTTGGGTATGAATTCCTAACACCTTGTTCATATGCACTTGCATTTGGTTTGGGTTGAATTGGGGAATATTCCAATTTTTAGTGTTTTGGGTTCAAATCTTTGAAATCCTAACTTTGATGTTTTGATCATGTTTTGGTGATGCATCGAGGAACATATAGGGCCGGGTTGTCGATTGGCATAAGCCCTTAGAGACAATGTTCGTCCGATTGCATTTTGGAAGAGTTTGCTCTTCATTTGAATAAGGCTGAAAAACAGCCCAGGCATGATTCAGTCGACTGAAAACTCTGCACAGTCGACTGAACCTGGAACCCGAAAGTTTCCAGGCATGATTCACTCGACTGAAAACTCTACACAGTCGACTGAACATGGAAACAGAAAGTTTCCTAAACCTGGAAAATTTCCAGGTATAGGGTCAGTCGACTGAAAACTCTGTTCAGTCGACTGAACCTGCTGTTTCAGCCCACTTTGCCTTTGGGATTGAATTTCCAATTTGCATCGATTCATGATGATCCCATGTATGATTATCAATTGTTTTGACTTTGATGGTTCCTTTTAATTTAATCCACGAGTTTTTATAAAATAATCTCTCGAATCGCATTTAAAAGTTCGTTTCTCTAATTTATAAATTCTATTTAAAACACACACTTTCGCACTTCGAACGAAGTGGAAGGGTGATTAAATGGTTGGGCAAAACACGGACCATGAATCTGTGCGTTTATCTTTCCGATTAATCTCCGACCTATTCGATTGATTGTTTTGACCTTCGGGTTTGGTTTATCGATGATATGAGGTAAACTTTGTACTGCTTTGAGTGTGAAAGGGACTGACGGACAGTAAACCGTCTAGTGCGAACGAGTGGTTATGGGACATACGTTAACACTTTTCGGATTCCTTTTCGAGAGTTGTGACACATTCCGCCAATTAGTGGTGTCCAGTACTGGGTCTTCGACCTTCACCACTACGGTTTGTTGCCTCTGGGATAGTGTTTTCGGACTGTCTCCCTAGGTTTGTTGCCTTCGGGTATGTTGCCTTCGGGTGTGTGCCTTCGGGTTTGTTGCCCAATATAGTTTCGCTCTGATGTTGGCCTTATGTGCCGCATAGGTGATACTTGGGTTTGGAGCTTTCGGGCTCATGGATCCTTGTTTGTACAGTACTGAGCTCGAGCAAATTTTATGATGTTTCATTGATATGTATATTCCCTTGGTATCGCCCTTCGGAGTTGGTCTTTTTGAGCCGCATGGAGTATAGCGATTACCTTGTGGAACTTGTATACCTTATGGGTATTTGTTATTGCCTTCTGGCTTGTTTTGGAATAATTGTATCCTTTGTTTATATATGTTGCCAATGATATGAGGCTTGTTCTATATGATTCATCTCTTGTTGATGATTGTGTTATCTCCCCTAGAGATATTTATTATACTGTATGACCTTGCAGGTTTATTATTGTTCAGTTTATCTAACTGCTTTGTTATCTAGACTGACCCGTGTAATTTATACTCGGGTCAGACCGAGATGTTTCAGGTTAGGTGCTTTTGGACTTAGCCTATTTTGCTTCCTCATGGACTATTCGCTAGCTTCTTTTTGTTATAGCGTCTTTTGTAGTCCTTATCTGTTGTAACTCTGATTTATACTCTTTTTGTCTCGTCTGTATATTGTGGTCTCCTGTACCACTTGACATGTATTATTTTATATACTCTGTTGTGTATCCATTATGTGTATATTATGATCGACTGTTCTGTGATGTGAATTACATTTGAGTTGTTATATTTTCTTCTGATAGATCCTATAGCCATTGTAGTCTTGCTTTAAATATTTATTGAATACGTCAAACTATTTGTGATTCTACTTTTCGACGTATTTAGTGAATAATTAAGGTAAGATTACACATGGTCGCTCCTATCCTGCCTTATTCTCCGTGTTAGCAGACGGTATTATCTATACAATACTCTTTGCTAACGTGGGTATAGAGGTGGGGAGTCACATCGGTGACTTAAGGAAGGTCGCGACGTCGGTCGGTAGTGGCCGGAGTTCCTATGCACGTGTACGTGCACGTTTGTGTGTTCGTTTGCGCTGTGGGTTTTAAGGTTGGGGAAGACGAGAAGGAGCCTGGAGTTGCACTCGAGCGATCGCATGTGTGAATCGAGCAGGTGGGTGGATCATGAGTGCTCGGGGAAGGACAAGGGGAAGCATAAGGGTAGGCTCGGGTTGGGTTTAGTCGAGCCTAGTTTTAATAATAAAATGAAAACATATTCAAGTTTTTAAAATAAGAAGTAAATTTTAAATCTAAGTCAAAAGAAAATTGTTTGCAAACAAGTTTTAAAGTTTTTAAGGTTATTAAATAATGTGTTTTCAAGAGAAAAATGTTTAAACCAAGTTTTAACTTATATTTAAGAGAACAAGTCTTAAAGATTTGAAGTTTAAATAATTTGTTTCAAAGGAAAAATGCTTAAAACAAGTTAAAAGTATATTTAAAATAAATATGTTTAAAGGGGATGTTTAACTGAGTTTTTAAAAATATTATAAAGTCGATAAGTTTAAAGGGAATGTTTAATTAAGTTGTAAAATTTAATGTTCAAATCGTTTTGGTTTAAAGAAAAATATATATTCCAATTATATAATAAATTTACAAAAATGTTTTCCAATGGAAGTTTAATGATGTGATTAAGAATTTAAGAAAGATAAAGAATTTATCTTTAAAATTAATTAAAGTTGTGATTAATTTAGGGTAATTAATTAGTAAATTAATTAAAAAAATCACTTAATAAAATTAATTGGTATAATTAATTAATGATTAATTAAAGGATAATTACTTAAGGTAAGAAATTAATGATTAGTCAGTAACTAGTGATTAAGGAATAGTTAATTACTGAATGAGATTAGTTGAGTTATTTAATGATGTATCTAAAGGATACTTGTTAAAAGCAATAAACTAAAAGAATAATTAATTATTGGAAGTGATTAAAGGATCAATAATCAATTAAGAATAATTAATTAAAGAAGATTAATTAAGAGGGATAGTTAAATAATGATTAATTAATTGGATTGAATTAATTAATGGTTAAGTGAGAAGGATGTGTTATGATGGAAGTAAATAATTTAATTAATTTAAATTAATTAGAAATGGTATGACTAATCTTGTATATGGATGATTGAATGATATTGAATACCTTGAGTTATTGATATCTCTGAAATGTGACTTGTGATGCTATGTGAGATGATATGGTGGTTAAATTGTGATGATATGAATAGCATGTAGGGAAAAGAATTGCTATGTAAATATGTTACTCTAATATGAATTAATTTGTTTCCACTTAAGTAACTTGGATTGGAGACGACATTTGATTCGAAGAAACCGGGGTCGGGTATTAGTAAATACCAGAAACCACTTCGATTCTTTATAGATTGATATGTGAAATCAATAAACTGGAATGTAATGACTTAAGTGAAATGGACCATTTAATCTAAGTTTTGGCACTGAGAAATTGATGTGTGAAATAAGTGATGTCTATAACAACTTGCGAAGTTGAAAATTGATATAAGTCACCCGGGATTTAAATGAGCTCTATGCATTGGTTTTTCATGTTAGATGAGTTACTCACGCTGGTTTCCGGCCTGACCCGAGTGTTACTTTGATGCAATGCTCGGGTCAGACCGAGTATTACAGATTTTCAGGTAAGCATGTTTTGGAGCTCAGGAGGCGCGCTGGATGGCAGGAACATATGGAGCGTATTCCGCTGTATATATTATTTATCTAGAACATGTATGTTTAAACTGTCTAGTGTTATGTATTGGTTGTAACTCTGATGTATAAAAATGTAAGTATACTGATACAGTTCTTCTTTTGTAAACTGTTATTTATGTGATATTGTATTTTGATCCGCTGCGAATGTGAGGTTTCTGTGACTTGTTCCTGTTTCTTCTTCTGTCTCTTTTCTTCTTTTCCTAACTATCTAGAATTTTCGGGATCGAAAATTCCGGGTTGTTACATTTGGTATCAGAGCTGAAGGTTAAGCGAGAACTTTGGCTCTGGTGGGATTACTCATTAAAAATAGGGTCAATGGTACCCTAGAATGAGTTGAGTGTGTGTGTATATATATATATATATGAGAGCGTACTTGTTATTTTCTTATATAAAGATTTTAAATGATTTATACGAGAATATATTCCGATATATATAAAGCAATATTACTTTGTAATAAATATTAAGGTAATTGGTTATTAAATTATTGGAATTAAATTAAGTGGAAATAGAAATGCAACCAAATTGAAATAAAATAAAGGTAAGTTTGGAATGGATTCAAGCTAAAATTAAATCTTGAATCTGGGAAAGAGTTTTAGAATAGGATAATGATGAATTGATTTTCAGATATGATAATCTTGGTTATTACCATAAAGGATTGTTGTGGTTAATAATGAAATATTTATTAATGTGTAAACAAAAATGAAGTAAAATTTTAAGATGAGTATAATTATAAATTGAAGTAGGTTTTAAATTCTGAAATTTTAAAACCTAAGTCTAGAAACATTGAATTGTTTAAAAGTGTTGAAAGAAAAGAAAAATAATATTATTCAGACTATTTTTGAATGTAATCTATTTTAAAGTAAGAAGTTGTTTGGAAATTTTAAAGAAATTTGTTTGAATTAAAAACCAAGGGTGGTTTAAAATTTAAAGTATAACTTGGTGTGTAAAGGAAATAATATGTATATACGAGGAATATACATAATATCAAAGATGGCTTGAAATAAACTCTAAATGTTGAGTTTTAAATTTGGAATGAGATGTCATACCCAAAGTAATAAGTTTTTGAACTTATAAGTGGGAAGATTATTAATGTGAAGTTTAAAATTTGAAGTGAGAATTCTAATTCGAGTAAGGTTGACTGGATTTTGTAAATTGAATTTCACTTTGGGAAGGTTAAATAATTTTACAAACACCTGAATTGGAAATTTCAAAATGAATTGGGAATTTGTGTAATCTCAAAATGGGTTTGAGATCTAGAAATTGGAAATGGATGGATGTTTTTAAAATAATTTGAATGATACCATCCTGTTGTTATTAATAATCTTTAAGCTGAAATCGAATTTGTTTAAATAAATGAAAAAAATGGGGTGTGGTAATATATTCATTATTAAGATGAAATGGAATTGTTTTGGACTTAAGATTTGAATGATTAAGATAAAATTTCAAAGGTTTGGTTTCAAAATTGAAATTTGGTGATAAATTGAATTTCAAAGATTTAGTTGTTTAAAAAGGATTTGAATTATTATTTGAACTTTGAAATAATTTTAATATGGAATTTGGATTCAGAATTAAATGGTTTAAAGATATAAGTTAATTTGATTTAAAGGATTAAATCAACCTTTAAAATTTAACTCGAATTTATAATTCGATATGGTTTAAAGTTGAGATTTAAATTAAATTAGTTCAAATTGATTTTGATTTGAATTAATTGGTATTGTGATTGAAGATGGATAAGTTTAAAAATTCAAACGGAAAATTTGAATTGAATTAATTTGAAATGAAATCAAAGTTGAATGAATTCATATTCAAATTGGAGTTGGGATTAATTCAAAATGGAATTGATATGAATTGAAAGTGGTTCAAATTGAATTTGATTTGAATTAATTGAAATTGTGATTAAAGTTGAATAAGTAAATTCAAATGGAATTCGATTTGAATTTGGGAAGAAGTTTAGGTTAATTCAACTTGAATTGGGGATTAAATCAATTTCAATGGAAATTGAAGTTATTTATATTTAGAATTGAGTCAATTTAAATGGAAGTGGAAATTTAAATTGAATTGTTGAGGACGGAGATTAGGAATTGAACAGTTTGGCTCTGGACTATTTTCAATATATATTGTTTTAATATAAACTTATTTTTCCAAGATGTTTATATATACAGCCTTTCTATTTAAATCCCAAACTATTTTATACTTATTTTATAATTATTTTTGAAACTATTTAACTATCTTACAACTGTTTTATAACTGATTACTATTTTCAACTATTTTACAATTATTTAACTATTTTATCATTATTTAACTATTTTACAGATATTTTACAAACTAAAAATTATTTTTCAACTACTTATCAATTTTTAAAATTTTCAAGCTATTTTCTAAATTAAGCTGGACAGAGTTCAAACTGTTTATGATTGAATATTCATTGGAGATAAGTATTGAGGTAATAATCTAAATAGGATTGAAGCATTTGTGAGTAAGTGAATGAAAATTAAGTGAGTGTGAATAGAAAGGGAATTGATTTGATTAACAAATCAATAAAGATAAATACGTAGGATGTATGTATATTATTCTAATCGCATAGTGATTTGATCCGGATTCGAGCACAGAATTTCGAGATAGTTTATCGATCCGAGTTATGATTTCTCACTCGATTTTCGACGGCGAACCTGGATATGGATTGTTGATTGGTTATGGATATTCTCTATCATAGTTGAGGCTATGCAAGGAGAATGACAGTTTCTGATCAAGAAACCAGATCTGAGTCCGCACTAGGAAGTCGGGTGGACGATACTAGTTCGGAAGTGAAATTGCGTGATTGAGTAAGCGATCAGATTGATATAGTGTACGGATGATATGTGTGCATCATACGGGTTTGAATGAAATTGTTACTGGAATTTGTGGATAATAGTTATGAAATTGTTATTGAAATGAAAGGTATATTTTGTGAAATATGTGATGAAGTAAAATGGAAATTGGATATTTCATTAATAGAAATTTACTTTATGGAAGTAAGTGATATGATAAGAGTTTTGTATAGAGTAATCAAATTTGAATATTTGATTTAGAATAAACAAAGTTATATATATCTTTGTTATGTAAGATAAATCTCCCCTTGTTGAATCTTTTGCCGGAAGGAAAGGATTTTTGAAGGTATTTGAAGTATAAAAAGGGAATTAATACAAGTTTGAAGTAATCTAAAGATTTTTAAAGATATATATATATGTATGTATGTATGTATGTATGCAAAGGATATTGTGAGAATGAATTTGAAAACGGTTTTGGGAACCTTTGGATTTGGAAAGGCTTTTGATTTTTGGAGAAAAATCATTTTTGAAAATTTGGAAAGCCTAGTTGAGAATTATTGATTTTTGGATAATCGATTTTGAGAAAGGAAATTTATATGGGATTCATACTAGGTGTATGATTTGGAAGATACTATATGTGTATAGTATAAAATGTTTTGAAATTTTTTTTGAGAAAAAGGCGCTCCCTTCAAATGAACTTCTCAGGAGTGCCATAGGGTGGTACTACCTTGAACCCTAAAGAGGGGTTCTAAAGTTGATCATGTGAGGAGTCCGGACAAAACTAGTTTCTGAGGATTTTGTGTAGTGTGTAGCGAAAGTCGAGGGCGCTGAGGCCTACAGAGGTATTTGGGTTATGTCGTGACGACAGTGTAACTCGATGTCATTGCGATCTACTGCAGACCATAGCGAAAGTCGTGTGTGCGCTGAGAGCCAACAGTCTACGTTTGATTTTATATCGGTAGACTGCGACCTATGGTAACATAGCGAAAGTCGTGTATGCTGCTGAGAGCCAACAGTCTACGTTTGATTTTACATCGGTAGACTGCAACCTATGTGGGAGTGGAGAAGTTTCGTTTTCGACAGCGAAAGTCGAGGGCTCTGATGCCTACAGTTACATGGACTTTTGTTGTGATGGCAACGTAACCATGGAATGTAACTGCGATCTGTTGTGGGTTCCATGGCGTAATCGAGGGGCGTGGAGTGCCTACAGTTACATGGACTTTTGCTGCTATGGCAACGTAACCCAGGATGTAACTACGACCATGGAGATTTCCATAGCATTCTCACCAAAAGATATTCACTTTTTTCCAAAAGATATTTTCTATATTTTCAAATAAATTATTTTCCAAGTATTTTCACTGGGTGTTGAAAACGGTTTTACCAAGTACTTATAGATTTTCAGTCCTACGCCTGATCAACGTATGACCAAGTTTCTATGAGAACGAGGATGAACTTGTTAAAACATCAAGTTATAAAAGTATCTTTATAAAACTATTCTGTAATAATTTAAAAAAAAATATTTCTAAATTTATTTGGCTTCATTCCTTTTCGAGGACGAAAAGATTCAAAGGAGGGAGGAATGTGATAACCTGGAATTTCAAGCAATTTGAATGTGATGATTTTAAATAGATTTTTTTAAATAGAACGATTATCTTTACAAATTTTAATTTGGTTGTTTTATAAATAGATCTTTAAGTAAACTTATTATTTTCAAATTTAATAATGTGTTTGTTTAAATTAATATATGCGTTTAAGTTGATTTTAAATTGGATTTTTAAAATTTGAATTCAAATTTAATATTTGGATTTACATTTGGATTTGAAGGATAATTATTTTGAAATAATTTGGATAAAAAAAATATGAATGAAGTTTTCATTAAAAATATAATTTGTTTTATATTGTTTTTCCTTAAAGAATTTATTTATATAAAGTATGAAAGTATTTATTTAAATAGTAACAAATACAAAAGTTTATATTATCATTTAAAATGAATATATATACATGTGTTAATTTATAAACCTACTTAGGGACAAGTGTTAATTATGAAAGCTTAATGTTAACATGTGTTAAGTGATTGAGTGTGGTAAATAACAAGTGTCATTCCTTGTATTTTTCTTTTTCTAAATTTTTATAAATCTTAAATTAGTTTATATAAACATACATCTTCCATTTTTATTTCTTTTTCTAATCTCATTTCTAAAACAAAGAAAAAAAAATTAAATCTTGTAAAGCAAAGCTCAGATCAAAACTGAAAAAAAACTGTAAAACACTTTCAGGAATAAAAACACTGCATACATCTCTCAAGTTCAAAAATCAAAATCTTGTAATCATTTTCCAAAATTAAAAGCAAAGCCTGTAACATCTTCATAATGCGACCTGAAGCAAGATAATCAGCAAAGATGAGAAGCTACAGTTTCAACCTGGATGATCAAATCCATTTTAGTTTAAAGCAAGATCGGGGGAAAATTGAAGTAAAACAAAAGATCAACTCAGTTAAAAGCAGCAGTTTTAAAACAAGAACAGGAAGCAATTCAAATTTCCAAAGAAGACCCAGTTTTCTCTGATTTTTCCAGAATGGTGAGTTAACTCTACTCGTTTCATTTAATCTAGATGCATGAATATAAGGTAGTAGCTTGATGAAATTTTTTTGCATGCTGTTGTACAGAATATATTTGAATGTAAATCTGTGTGCTGGTGTTGATATATCAAAGTTCACCTCTGTTCAAAAAGTACAGGGTACAAATTTAAGAAAGTTTCAATTTCTCTTATTCTAATTTTTGTTAGGGTAGGGTATTTAAACAAAATATGTTTGTTTAAGGTTAACCTAAGATTTAAAAATATTTTTTAAGTTTAATAAATGAAAATATTGTCTGGAAAAATATAAAGAACAGAGGAACTTAAGTTTTTTTTTGAAAATCAAGTTTTGGTTTGTTAATTCACATATATAGTCTGAATCCTCTTTACAAAATATGATTTTTAAAACAAAAATCACGATTTATAGTTTAGGATTGAGTGAGCATTTCGATGATGATCAGAAATTGGGTATTTGCCGATTTCCGACGATCGGCATGTTAAGGCTCATGGAGCTTGAAGGTAAAGGTTGCTGGAAGGATGATGATTACATTAAAAATGGTCGTCATATTTATTGATGAGCGTGGCGGCTAGTTGGAGGTGAAGTAGGGTTTTACTATGGGTTTGGTTCGTCTGTGTTTTCGAGGTGAATGCGGTGACGGTGGTGCATCGGTGGCGTGCGCATGTGGGGTAAATGTTGCTGGAGGTCGTGGCGCAGCTATGGCTGGAAGGACGTGGACTCCGGTGATCGAATTTGTCGACAGCGAAGTGGTTTTGGTCATGGGTTTCGTTCCAGTTTCGATCGAATGTCTCGATTTCAATCTAATGTTGATTTTGACGATCTGGGTTCTTGTGAGGTATGGCGAGATGGTCGGTGACTTAAGGAAGGTCGTGACGTCGGTCGGTAGTGGCCGGAGTTCCTGTGCACGTGTATGTGCACGTTTGTGTGTTCGTTTGTGTTGTGGATTTTAAGGTTAGGGAAGACGAGAAGGAGCCAGGAGTTGCACTCGAGCGTTCGCGTGTGTGAATCGAGCAGATGGGTGGATCATGAGTGCTCGGGGAAGGACAAGGGGAAGCATAAGGGTAGGCTCGGGTTGGGTTTAGTCGAGCCTTGTTTTAATAATAAAATGAAAACATATTCAAGTTTTTAAAATAGGAAGTAAATTTTAAATCTAAGTCAAAAGAAAATTGTTTGCAAACAAGTTTTAAAGTTTTTAAGGTTATTAAATAATGTGTTTTCAAGAGAAAAATGTTTAAACCAAGTTTTAACTTATATTTAAGAGAATAAGTCTTAAAGATTTTAAGTTTAAATAATTTGTTTCAAAGGAAAAATGTTTAAAACAAGTTAAAAGTGTATTTAAAATAAATATGTTTAAAGGGGATGTTTAACTGAGTTTTTCAAAATATTGTAAAGTGGATAAGTTTAAAAGGAATGTTTAATTAAGTTTTAAAATTTAATGTTCAAATCGTTTTGGTTTAAAGAAAATTATATATTCCAATTATATAATAAAATTACAAAAATGTTTTCAAATGGAAGTTTAATGACGTGATTAAGAATTTAAGAAAGATAAAGAATTTATCTTTAAAATTAATTAAAGTTGTGATTAATTTAGGGTAATTAATTAGTAAATTAATTAAAAAAAACCACTTAATAAAATTAATTCGTATAATTAATTAATGATTAATTAAAGGATAATTACTTAGTGTAAGAAATTAATGATTAGTTAATGAGATCAGTAACTAGTGATTAAGGAATAGTTAATTACTGAATGAGATTAATTGAGTTATTTAATGATGTATCTAAAGGATACTTGTTAAAAGCAATGAACTAAAAGAATAACTAAATACTGGAAGTGATTAAAGGATCAATAATGAATTAAGAATAGTTAATTAAAGAAGATTAATTAAGAGGGATAGTTAAGGAATGATTAATTAATTGGATTGAATTAATTAATTGTTAAGTGAGAAGAATGTGTAATGATGGAAGTAATTAATTTAATTAATTTAAATTAATTAGAAATGGTATTACTAATCTTGTATATGAATGATTGAATGATATTGAATACCTTGGGTTATTGATAACTCTGAAGTGTGACTTGTGATGCTATGTGAGATGATATGGTGGTTAAATTGTGATGATATGAATAGCCTGTAGGTAATAGAATTGCTATGTAAATATGTTACTCTAATATGAATTAATTTGTTTCCACTTAAGTAACTTGGATTGGAGACGACATTTGATTCGAAGTGACCGGGGTCGGGTATTAGTAAATACCCGAAACCACTTCGATTCTTTATAGATTGATATGTGAAATCAATAAACTGGAATGGAATGACTTAAGTGAATTGGACCATTTAATCTAAGTTTTGGCACTGAGAAATTGATGTGTGAAATAAGTGATGTCTATAACAACTTGCAAAGTTGAAAATTGATATAAGTCACCCGGGATTTAAATGAGTTCTATGTATTAGTTTTTCATGTTAGATGAGTTACTCAAGCTGATTTCCAGCCTGACCCGGGTGTTACTTTGATGTGATGCTCGGCTCAGACCGAGTATTACAGATTTTCAGGTAAGCATGTTTTGGAGCTCAGGAGGCGCGCTGTATGGCAGGAATGTATGGAGCGTATTCCGATGTATATATTATAGTTTATCTTGAACGTGTTTGTTTAAATTGTCCAGTGTTATGTATTGGTTATAACTCTGATGTATAAAAATGTAAGTGTACGGATACAGTTCTTCTTATGTAAACTGTTATTTATGTGATATTGTATTTTGATCCGCTGCGAATGTGAGGTTTCTGTGACTTATTCCTGTTTCTTCTTCTTTTCCTAACTATCTGGAATTTTCGGGATCGATAATTCCGGGTCGTTACAGAGTATGACTTATAAATTAGAAATGAAGATGATCTAAATTATGATGTTTTAAAATCCAGGTCCGGAATTTGGAATTTGTTTCAAAGTGATAAAAGAAATAATAAATAGTATTATTTACATTGTAATTGAATGAAAAGGGCCCGTTTCAAACAAGAGTTGTATGGAAATTTTAAAGAAGTTTGTTTTGTATTAAAACCAAAGGTGGTTTAAAAATTTAAGGTATAACTTGATGTGTAAAGGAAATAAATATGTATATATGTGAGAAATACATAATATTAAAAATGATTTGAAATAAACTCTAAGTGTTAGTTTTAAATTTTTCCTTGGATTGTGATATAAAAACCCAAAGTGAAATAAGTTTTTGAACTTATAAGTTGGAAAAGGATACTGATAGAAATTTGAAGTGGGAATTCAAATTTGAGTAAGTTTAACGAGATTAAATTGAATTTAACTTAAAAGAAGTTAAATAAGTTTGAAATGAACAACCTGAATTGGAAATTTTATAATGAAATTGAGATTTAACTTAGGAAGTTGAATGGTTGATTTGAATTGGGAGTATGTGTAGTCTCAAAATGGGTTTGAGATCTGGAAATTGGAATTAGATGCTATTGGTGAATGTTTTAAATAATTTGGATATTTATTTATTTTGACTTATCTTAATACCATCCTGTTGTATTAATAATCCATGAAACTGTGAATTGCATTATTTTAATTAAATTAAGAAATGGATTAAGGTATATACATCCATTATTGAAATAAAATAGAAATAAGATTGAACTGAAAAGGGAATCAATTTGAACTTAAAGATTTAAATGTTAGAAGTGAGCTTGCTGAAAATTGGTTAAGGATTGGTTTCATAGTTAAAAATTGGGTAATAAATTGGATTCTAAAAATTAAATTGTTTAAAGAGTTTTTGAACTCTTATTTGAACTTTGAAATAAGTTAAGTAAAGGTAACTTAAAATTGATTTTTGAAATTTGGACTCAGAATTAAATTGTTTAAAGATTTAGATTGTTGATTTAAAAATAAAGGTTAATTTGAATTAAGAGATTAAATTAACATTTAAAATTTAACTCAAATTTATATAATTCGAGATGGTTTAAAGTTGAGATTAGAATTGAAATTAGTTCAAATTGAATTTGATTTGAATTAATTGAAATTATGATTGAAGATGGATAAGCATAAAATTCAAGTGGAAAATTTGAATTGAATTAATTTGAAGTTGAATAAGTTTAAATTCAAAGGAGAATTGATCTGAATTTGGGATAGAAATAGAAGTTAATTTAAATTGAATTGAAATTGAATCAATTTAAATAGAAGTGGAAATTAGAAATTGATTGAAAATGGAGATTGGGATTGAACAGTTTGACTCTGAACTATTTTTTCCAAATAAATTATTGTAATTTAACTATTTTTAAATCTATTTTTCCTAGCTATTTACTATACAACTTTTCTGTTTAAAACCCAAACTATCTTATACTTATTTTACAATTATTTTGAAAACTAATTACTATTTTACTTCCGATTTACAAACTAATCACTATTCTACAACTACTAACAAACTAATTTCTATTTATAATTATTTTGGAATTATCTAATTATTTTACAACTATTTGACTATTTTACAACTTTGTTATAATTGCTTAACTATTCTACTGCTGTTTTTGTAACTAATAACTATTTTACAACTACTTATCTATTTTAAACTTTTCAAGCTATTTTCTTAATACAAGTTGGTCAAAGTGTAAACTGTCTATGATCGAATACCAATTGAGATAAGAATTGAAGTGTTAACCCAAATGGAAATTGAGAGGAATTGTGGATGAGTGAATAGAATCAAAATGGAGGTGAATAGAAAAGAGAATTGATTTAGCTAATGATTAATGAAGATAAATACGTAGGATGTACATATATTATTCTATTCGCATAGTGATTTGATTCAGATTCGAGCACAGAATTTCGAGATAGTGGATCGATCCGAGTTGGGATTCTTCACTCGATTTTCGATGGCGAACCCTGAATATAGATTTTTGGTTGATTCTGGATATTCTCTATCATAGTTAAGCTATGCAAGGAGAATGACGGTTTCTGATCAAGAAACCGGATCTGAGTCCGCACTAAGAAGTCGGGTGGACGATACTAGTTCGGAAGTGAAATTGTGTGATCTAGTGAGCGATCAAATTTGATATTGCGTACGGATGGTATATGTATATCTTACGTGCGTAAATGAAATTGATATTGAAATTTTGAAAGAAATGAGAAATGACTTTTAAAAGAAAAGTATATTTTGAGAAATATACATGAATAAAGGTGAAGTTGGATATCTTTTGAAATTCACCTTGTGAAAAGTAAGTGATATGGTTAGTAACTTTATAAAAGAAAGTAAAATTTGAATGTTGATTTGGCATGGTCAAGTTATATATATATATTGTTATATTTGATAAGCTTCCCCTATGTTGAATCTAGAATCAGAAGAAAGGGTTTTTGAAAATATTTAAAGTATAAAAAGGGAATCTATGAAAGTGATCCAAAGATTATTTTCAAGTTGGAAAGGATAACTTGTATATACATATGTATCTATATATATAAATGGTTTTATGAAAATTATTTTGGAAAAAGGGTTTTGGAACATATGGATTTTGGAAAGGCTTTTGATTTTTTTGAAAAATCAATTTTGGGAATTTGGAAATCCAAGTTTAGAATTATCAATTTGAGATATCGATTTTGTGTAAAGAAGATTTTGATGTAAATCATAAAGGGTATGATTTGAAAGATACTATAAGTATGTCGTATAAAGTGTTTTGAGATTGGCTCCAGGGAAAAAGGCGCTCCCGTTGGAATGAACTTCATTAGGAGATCCACAGGGTGGGTCTGCCTTGAGCCGTAAGGGGAAGGCTCTAAATTGAATCCGGGAAGGAAGTCCGGACAAACTGAAGTTCCTGAGGATTTTGTGTTGTGGGTAGAGAAAATCGAGGGTGCTGATGCCTACAGAGACATTTTGGTTATGCTGTGACGATAGTGTAACTCGATGTCACTGCGATCTACTATGGACTATAGCGGAAGTCGTGTGTGTCGTGAGAGCCAACAGCCTACGTTTGATTTTGTTGTGATGGCAACGTATCATCGGTACGCTGTGACCTATGGTGACATAGCGAAAGTGAGAAGCCGTGAGAGCCTAAGGCTACATTGGGACTTGACTGATGTAGTCTGCGACCTATGTGGGAGTGGTGAAGTTTCATTTGGCAGCGAAAATCGAAGGCGCTGATGCCTACAACTACATGGACTTTTCCATGATGGCAACGTAACTCGGGATGTAACTGCGATCAGTAGCGAGTTCCATGGCGTAATCGAAGCACATAGAGTGCCTACAGTTATCTACGGATTTTGCCAGGATGGCAACGTAACTATTGGGTTAACTACGACCATGGAGGGGTGATGATTTCCAGAGCATTCTCACCAAAGATGTTTTCAACATTTTCAAAAATGTTTTCTAAATTTTTACCAAAATATTTTCCAAGTATTTTCACTAGGTGTTGAAAACGGATTTGCCAAGTACTCATAGATTTTCAGTCCTACGCCTGATCAACGTATGACCGAATTTCTGTGAGAACGAGGATGGACTTGTTGAAACATTGAGTTATAAAAGTATTTTTATAAAACTATTTTGGTAATATAATACATATTTTAAAGTTGTTTTAATTTTTTTTAATAAAAGAGTTTATAGTTGAAGATGATCAAAGCGCAATTTAAGCTGACAGTAAGCATTTTAATAAATTCTAGCTTCGTTCCTTTTCGAGGACGAAAAGATTCAAAGAGGGGAAGAATGTGATAATCCGGATTTTTGGACATTTGTTAATTGGAAATTAACAGGATTAAAATTATTAAAATACTAATTTGTAAATTTAACAAATAACATTCTTATTAATATCTAGATGTATAAAGTGGATTTGAAACCATAATTAATGTGTAAATGGATATATGCAAAACTTATCATTTCTATGCAAAATAAAATGTGATAACTATTTTATTATTATGCATACATTTATGGTTTATGTGTAAAACTTGGATTTGTAAATTCAAAGCAATATCTTGAAAATAAATTTACAACCATATGTATAGATATTTAGTTAATAATTAGTATATTATTAGGTTTCATATACTTTTTTTCTTTTATGTTACATGAATATAAGTAAAGAGGATTTAATAAAGGATGATACTTTGAAATATACATAAGTCGTATATATAAAATTATTATATATAAAGGTAATACATATTAATATAAATACATATAAAACATAAGAGATATTTAAAATAAGTTTTTAACATTTGTAAATTTATAAAGCATGTAAAATATAAGTGGAAGCTAAGGATAACATACATTGACATTTGTTAGGTTAGTGTTACAAGTGGCAGACTTAAATTTTCTTTTAAAAAATTACAAATAAATATAGAAAAACCTGGTTTTGATATTTTGAGTTCAAACATCTACTCTCATTTCCAAAACTAAAAAAAAAACTAAAAAAAAACCAAAGCAGCCCGAGGAAAAAAAATAACATCTAACAACATCGGTCTTCAAAAATTTCAACCCGAGCAATGTATAGATTTTAAGAATTCAACATCAACCTAAAATTTCAAATTCAACTCAACAGATCAAGGATCTGTTTCCAATCAAAATACAGGTTCCAGCTCAAATTGAAAGCCTGTACTCTGTTATCTTCTATAGGTGAGTAAGCTGCTACTTTTATTTATGCTTAATCCTGTTATAATTGATGCTTATGATAAAACATTGAAATAACTCTGTGAAATTTGTTTGCATGATGAAAATATGTTTATATATAGATAAATATGCCGTTGTTGAACAGGTATGCCTGTACATATGTATATAAACTTCTATTCTTAGTTATAGGCTTATAAATTAAGTTTTAAAATTTAATTTAAGTCAATGTTGTGAAAATAAGAAAAACAATATAAAATCCTTCAAATCAGAAAATTTGGGTGGATTAATTTCTCGTTTTGATTATGTAATCTGATTTGTATTGAGAATTTATGAATTTTGATAACTATATCATAATCTTTAGGCTTGTAGTTAGTGAGCAATTATGAGATGATCGGAAGTTGTATTTTCGTCAAATTCTAACGTACGAGTAGCTCGGTGAGGTCGAGGTTCTTATAGGAGGTAGTTCGCAGGTCGAGAATAGTGGGAAAAATAGTGAGAGGTTTCATCACTCGCCGTGGTGGCGCGGCGGGTTGTTTGTAGGGTTTGGGAACTTGGTGGTGTCGACGTTGTAATCAAGGCGATTATTGAGTCGTGGATGCTTCGGGTTTGATCGCATGAGGGGGATTTGGTGCATGGGCCTATGGCAAGGTGATGGTCGGAGTGATGATGCTTATGGTGGCCGGAGGCGGTGGCACGGGGAAGATTTAGGCGATGGTTCCTTCTAGTTTTGGGTTCACTCAGGCTCGATCTCGATTTTGTGTTCGACTCGAAGCTCAGATGGTCGTTATCGAGTAGGGAGGTTAGGGTCGACTCATGACGAAGGTGACGATGATCGGAGTAACGACCAGTGGCGCGTGCATGTGCACGTTTATCTTAGAGTATCTGAAGCATTGGCTGGGAGTTGGCATCGGGGAATAGTTGAGTAGCTCGGGTTTGTCTCATGGGTTTTACATGATTTTCTCGAAGTCAAGTCTGGGTTTGGATTGAATTTTTTTGACTCGTGAATGGTTTAGACTCGGGTTTTGATATTTGAAGAATTTTGTTCCAGGTTTCCTAAGCTTAAATAAAAATAAATATATTATGATCAAGTTATTTCAAGCAAGGGAAGTAAGATATGTTATAAGTTTTCAGAGTAAAAATAATAACTAATAAATTTATCAAACAAGTTTTCAAAAGAAATATTGAACAAGTTTCAATATAAATTGCTTTTAAAGATAAAGATTTGAAAATTAAATTTGTTGGTTTTGAATGGTTTTGGATTAGGATAATTAATTAAAGTAATTGGGAAATGATTATTTAATATAATCAAATAAAGGATAATTATTTAAAGTAAACAATTAAAGAATGATTAGTTAATTAATAATTACTTCATATAAGTAATTGAAGATTGATCACTTTACTTAAGTGATTAAGTTAAATGAATTATCTTAAAATTATTTAAGGTTTGGGTGATTAGGATTATTAATTAGTTAATTTATTGATTATTAATTAAAGGTTAATTAATTTACCGTAGCAAATTAAAGATAATTAATTATTAAATTAAGGAGGATAATTAAGGTATGATTAACTAAAGTTAATTAATAAATGTAATTTATTTAAGAAATGGGTTATGATTAATTAAGTTTAATTAAGCAGGATTAAAGATAACTAATTTAATTTATAATAGGTGATTAAATTAAATTAATTGAGAATTGTTTGACTACTAATCTTGCCTATAGATGATAAACTTGAATTGAATACCTTAGTTTGTCTAAATATCTCTGATATTAAGTTGTGATGTATTGTGATATGATATGATGGTTGAACTATGATATTGTGAGTTATCTATCGATAGTAGATTTGCTATGGGAATATGATAACCTGTATTTAAAATTGATTTGTATCCACTTAAACAACTGAGATTAAAATCAAGTTTGGATTCGAAGAGACCGGGGTCGGGTATCAGTAAATACCCGAAACCACTTCGATTAGCAATCTATAATAACTCTTTATGGGTTTGAAGATTGAAGTTGAACAGGCTGGAATGAAATAAGTTAAGAATCATGGATATTTAAACTGAGTAGTGATTCTTAGATATTGATTGAAACAAATGATTGACTTAAATAAGTTGAGAACTCGTAGAAGGTACGAGTTACCCTAGTATTCAAATAAGTTTTATAACTTAGTTTTTCAAATTATATGGGTTTACTTTCCAGCCTGACCCCGGAGTTACTTTGATGTAATGCTCGGGTCAGACCGAGTACAACAGATTTTCAGGTTAGGACGTTCTGGAGCTCAGGAGGCAAGCTGGATGGCTGGAACGTATGGAATTTACCGCTGTGTATTTGAGAGTTGTATTGATAGTAGTCTGGAACAGGTTGATATAACTGCCAGTTATGTGTATATGGTTGTAACTCTGATGTATTGAATTTAAAGTAACAATTACAGCTTTTGTTTGTATAAATGCTATTATTTTGATATTATATTTTGATCCGTTGTGAATGTGAGATGCTGTTGTTTTTGTTTTTCTTCTGCCTTCTTTCTTCTTTTCTCTAACAATCTGGAATTTTCGGAGTCGAAAATTTTGGGTCATTACATCAATGAAAATGGCCGTGTGGCATTCAAAGCGATGTGATATGTGAAAGGTAATCGTTACCTCAGGCCTCATCAATCGAAAATGACTGAAAAAGGGTTCCCGCGGCATGGCTTAGCGGGTCCTCCCATTAGGATATGATCATCCTCTTCTAGATATAATTTTTCCCGCTATGACGTTCGTGATGTAAATTAATTTTGTTTGTATGCTATGAGGAACCTCAGGAAAGGTCGGTAACGACGGTGGACGATATATTCGACACTATCTAGTTACAGAGATAAGTCGGTCCTGTGTTGGTAGAGCTTCCTTTGTGATGTTCCTTGGTGCATTTCGCTAGAGATGTACTGTTGGAAGCACATGTATATATATGTCTTAATTTTATTACCTATTAACATCTCATAGAGATGTTAATAGGTAATAAAATTTAAGACATATATATACATGTGCTCTCTAAGGTAGTCCCTTCACCTGGTCATTTGTATGGAAATCCAAACTCCACTACGGTCTTGCGGTTTTGTTTGTAATGGCGTAATGAATAGCCTTGAAATGCTATGTGAGTAACCATTTCGGCTATGATTGATATTATTTATATACTGGACACTAGTATATTACAAGTGTGAAGACCCGGAATCAAACGCTGGAAAATCGACATCCAATACATCACCAGTATTCAAATGCCGGAGATTCAAACATTGGAGTCCAGTTCGCTGGAGCTTATAACACATTAGATGATAACAACACAGCGGAAACAAAAAGATTTTCATTGATACACAACATGGATACATCATAGGTTACAAAAAATGACCACCAACATTATAGAACTACATATACAACGGAATAACAGAATACAACACCACAGCGAAAAAGATAGCACAACAGGGGCTTCAAAAGAATCCAAAGAACTGCGTCTTCATTCCAAAGTTTCAAAGCTCCAAACCAAAAAGCTCAAAACCAAAAGCTAAAGACCAAAAGCTTTAAAGACTTCTAGATCCATATCTACTATCCAAGCTAGCTCTAGAACCTACTGCTAACCTGACTCTAGGCTGCCCGTGTGGAAAATTATGGGACCCAGAGTTTAGAAAGGGAACAATAAACTCCAGGTCAGTCATGGGACTGGTGTGAGCAAACATAAAACTGTTGTTTGTATAAAAGGAAACACAAAAAGAAATCCATTCATGCTTTTTGAAAATGAAACTACCATAAGGTCTCCCGGCACACACTCCATGCAATCGCATACATGGGGAAGGTTTCTCCTTATAGTAGTCAAACATGCTTGATACGTGAAAATCCTTTTGATATTATTATTAGTGCATAGTGTGAAAAACATTTTGAAAGTATAATATTAATCTTAGCCAGCATACGTACCATTATAGTATGCCTACTATAGCTACCTTGTTAATTGGCAGGTTCTACAACTAAAACCGTACAGGGCTTGTATTGAATGATTGGTTTCCAACAAATGGCCAAGGCTAAGGAACTTCCTTTATCCGAATGGGTACGCCTCTGGAGGGACGCCTCGAGAACCAAACCGGATCACTACCAATACAAGGCCGGGTTACCTCTATAACTAGGTAACTCACTATCACGAGTATGTCATCCCCTGGTTGTAACCGACCTTTACCTGGGGCCCCACAACAAGCAACAACCACATAAGTAAAATATCAGGGATCCGTACCAGAATACCACTTTTTATCCAGAAGGAAATGCACATACCCTAAGGGGCGCGACCCCCATTTCCTTGCCGCATCCTTCCTGTTTCGACCATTTTCGGGGTGTGAGGTTCGATGAAGCCTCATCCCATAAGGCTACACTTTTCACAAAAGCCATGCTTCGATCAACCAATGATCAACACTTAGCATGACACATTACCAAATTGGGAGTATATCACTAATAACAATCAACTACATAACCTCTGAGCTCATACGTCTTAGAGAATGGTGTTAAGCTAAGAGAAAAAATTCTCCACCACCAAACAGAAATGTATTTGATAGAAATTAGCATTATATCTCAAAGTGTAATGTCATACATACATCCATACAAGTCCATCCTGAGTCTGAATGGAACTGAAGGCACTTCGTCCAATTATGGAAAAAGTCCTTGCAAATCTGGATATCACCAATCCCGACCGAACTCCCCATCGCATAGGGAAATCTCTATAACGAAGCAACTTGGTGCAGAAACAATCAACAAGCAATCCTTTCGTTCTCGAAAATATTTGGTCTTCACCACCATCTTCAAATGCAATCTCATTTCGTCGTATCATTATTCGGAATGGGTTTTATGACTTAATGTCCTCTCCCGGCTTATCCGAATAATGAGCGCTTATTTTAAAAACATATGGATACAAATTTCCATAACTTTTTAAACAAAATATCCACCTTTAAGATTCGATGTGGTTTTCGGATAACCATTTGGAATCCGATTCTAGGTCTCATCGAAATTCAAACGTCGTCTTAAAGGCCAAGTAAACAATTCAATTTATATTCGAAGTCACATATTCGCAAAGCAAATCATTCGCAAATAGATAACTTACATTATCACAGATCAATCCAGGCATTTCGTATCACGGGATATTACATATCAGAGATATCAAACAATCCAAGGCATTCGATATAATCCAATCATCCATAAGCAACATTAATTAATTGTTCAATTCCTAATTAATTCAATTAAATCTCCAAATAAATTAAATTAATTACTTTAATTACTTTTAAATCCTGCTTAATTAACATTAAGTAATTACAAATCATTTTAATTAATTATTGAATTAATTAATCACATAATTACTTTCATTGATTATTCTTTAATTACTGATTAATTATCCTTAAATTATTAATTAACTAATCCTTTAATTATTAATTAATTATCCTTTATTTATTAATTTATTAACCTTTAATCATTAATTAATTAACCTTTAATCATAATTTAATTAACCTTTTATCATTAATTAATTAACCTTAATTGTTAATTACATAATTATTCTTTAATTACTTACATTAAGCAATTATTCTTTAAGTAATTATTCTTCAATTATTTTTATTAATTAATTAATCTTTAGTCACCCAAACCTTAATTAATTTAAAGATAAACCATTTATCTTAGTTAATTGCTTTAATTATCTAAAAATCTTATTAATAAATCTTGTAATTAATTATCATTAACCAATTAACTTAGAAATTCAAGTTAATTAACCTTTAAAAACATTTTATCTTCTTAATTAACTCCATAATTACATTATTAAATTTATTTAAACAACTCAAAGAATTAATTATAATAATGGTCACATAATTAAATAATTCAAACTTGGTAAACTTTTAATTAATCCTAACTCAAATAAAAACAATTATTTAAAGAATTAATTAAGAAACGTTTAAACTAATTTCGTTTTAAAGTTTTAAACTTTTATTATACTTACCCGAGTCAGACCCATGTGCCACCCTGAGTCAAAAGAAAGTTTCCCCGAGCTCTTCCCCGAGCCACTTCTTTATTATTATTTTCAAAACTTTGTTTTTATTTTAACATTTTAAAAACTGTTACATACTCGAGTAACCACCCGACAGCAGACCCGAGCTCCAACTTCATCTCCCCGAGTTCAAACTAGAGTCAACTTCTTCTTCTCCAAATCTCTGACACACAGATACTTGTGTACGTGCACGTTCGATCGCCTACGTTCTGATCACCGATGCCATCGCCGACAAATCATCGTCGACTATCTCGACCCAAACGACCACCCATAACCTCGATACATCCACGAAATTGAATTCGAGCAAGATCGAACTCCACTGGAACAAAGTAATTCATCCAAGAACCACCTCGCATGGCCATCTCTGGTCACCAGAATACTCGCCACTTCGACCAAAGCTTCGTCATGAAACCGTGAATCGATTCCCTTACCTCCGGTCAAGTCCGATACATCGTCGACGTCGAAATCGCCTGGAAACTCAAGTCAACCAAACCTGGTCTAAAACCCTAAAACAACACCGTGCTGCCGCCACGGTGATAAGGAAATTCCTTGATCATTTTTCGCTAGTTCGTCAACCTCCAAGCTACCCTCAGCCACGATCCCGAGACCCATCCCTTCACCAATCACCAGAAAATGCCCAAAATAGGATTCCGGTTCAACTTGCAAGTTCTCATGATTTACAATTTTAAAAATCGTGATTTTACTTTAAAAATCATTATTTTCGAAAACGAATTAGATGGTGTATTTGAAACAAGAAATCATGACTCTCAAATTTCCAACATGCTTAAGATTTTACTGTATATTCTATTTTCCAAAAAATATTTTAACTACTTATACTTAAAAATATTTTTAAAACTTAAATCTTGATTATACAAACATATTTTTTTGTCTCTTAATTCCTAAAAAGGATTAGAGGAAGTGATTTTTGTTGTTGAACAGATTTTGAAACCTGTAAACAAGAACAGAGGCAATTATGCCTGTTCCCAGACATGCATAGGTGTGTGTATATATATACATATATATACATATTTGTATACACGTAAACATATTTACATTCATTCAACATTTTTCACAGCTTCACTTCACAAACATCAAGTTATTTATTATATTTGAGTTAGTTTACTCACAGATTTTAGAAACAGAGAGGTCTAGAATTTTGTTCTTTGAATCTGAAAACTGGGAACTTGTTCTTACTTCTTTGATTATGATTTGCTTGTTGTTTGATCTTGAGAACTTTGATTTGCTTAGTTGAGTTGATCTTTGAATTTGCTCAGGTTGAAATTGTAAAAGATTTGTTGCTGATTTGTTTTACTGTTATGTTCTTTTCTCAAATTTGTTTTGATAAACTTTTTTGAAAATGAAAGTTAGAAGAAAAATGAGAGAGATGGAGTAATGTTGTATATATAATCTTATTTTTTTTTATTATTTTAAAAATGAAATAAAAGTGACACTTGTTCAATTTCATGATAAAATTGTTACACTTGTTTAGTGCATGAATTATAATTTTAACACTTGTTAAATACATGCCTTAATGTTTTGCATTTGTAATTTTACATATTAATAATATTTATATATAATTTATATATTATATTTAGTTTTAAGTATATATATGTTTTTTGTTCTTATTAATTAAGTTTTTCCTTTTTATTTATACTTATATAACTTTTTAAAGAAAATGATTTAAACTAATTATACACTAAATAAAAATCATATATACATATATATAATAGTTTTTTAAAATATAGAGCTTTTAAATCCAATTATTTTTAAATATTTAGATTTGAATTTCAAATTCAAATTCCATTTACAATCTACTTATAAAACAAACACATATCTTATTTATTTTGAAAAAAAGTAAATAAATTTCATAAATTAATTCTAAAAATTATATTAATTATTAAATTAAATTTGGCTTAGAAACGGGATCGTTACAAATTCCCCCTTAAGAAAATTTCGTCCTCGAAATTTGATAGACAGGGAGACAAACAAAGAATATGTGAACACATAAAGAGATAGAGGAATGGCTTTCTAGATCAAGCCGAAATATCCACTCTACACTTGGGATAGGACTTCTGCATGCTTATCTGTTTCCCAAGCACAATCATTCGGATCTCCACTCCATTGTACTTTCATCAATTTTACCACTTTATTCCTTAACTGCTTTTCATCTCAATCAATAATCTTCAATGGTTCTCTTTTCACTGCCAAATCAAGTGTGATTCCCAAATATTGTTGAGCGGCCTCCTCAATGATATGATCTAGGTCGTGCATATATTTCCAAAGGTGTGAAACATGGAATACATTATGTAAGCCAGCTAGCTAATTAGGTAAATGCATTCGATAAGCCAAAGGACCAATCCTCTCAAGTATAGAAAAAGGACATATATATCGCGGTGCCAGCTTACCAGTCTTTCCAAATCTTAAAACTCCACGCATTGGAGAAACCTTTAGGAAAACTGAATCTCCAACCTGGAACTCTAAAGTTCTTCTCCTGAGGTCTGCATAACTTTTCTGTCGACTTTGGGTAGTTTTCAATTTCCTATGAATGAAATCAACCTTCTCAGAAGCTTCCCATATCATGTTCCGGACCAAGAACAAGCCAATCACCCGACTCAATCCAACACGTAGGTGATCTACAAGGATGACCATACGATGCTTCGAAAGGAGCTATTCTAATACTGGCCTGATAACTATTATTATATGAATATTCAACCAAATGCAAATGGTCCTCTCATGAACCTCCAAAATCAAGAACACAAGCACGCAAAAGATCCTCCAAGATTTGATTTATCCTCTCAGTTTGCCATTAGACTAGGGGTGGTAAGCAGTAATGAAGTTCAACTTGGTTCCTAGTGCGGCTTGAAATGCCTCCCAAAATCTACTAGTGAAGATCGGATCACGACCACTCACTATACTACTTGGTATCCCATGGAGTCGAACAATCTCCTTCACATACAACTCTACCAAACTCGCTGCCGTTCGGATGGATTTAACTGGGATAAAGTGGGCAGTCTTGGTCAGATGATCAACAATAACCCAAGTCGCCTCATTACCCTTCCGAGTTTGTGACAAACCATTTATGAAATCCATAGACACTTTGTCCCAGTTCCATTTGGGAACTTCCAGTGGTTGGAGTAAACCTGCTATCTTCATTTGATCACTCTTTATTTGTTGACAAGTTACACATTGACTAACATAAATGGATATATCTCTCTTCATATTTTTCCACTAGAAGGTCCTCTTAATATCTCAATACATTTTGTTAACCCCTAGATGGATACTAAATTTGGACTTGTGACATCCGTCTAATACTTCTCATTTGAGATCTGGGATGTCTGAGACACAAATCCTCCCTTTCAACCTTATAATTCCACTATTATCTGTAGGATCGATTTCACCCTAGAGGGGGGGTTAATAGGGTGATGCTATTAATTATAAAAATTATTACGGAAGCTTATAAACATTTCAACACAGATATATCAAAATAATAGCAGCACAGATAATAGCAGAATAATAAATGCAGAAATAGAACGACATAGAATTTACTCAGCTTCGGCAAAACCCTGCCTATGTGTTGCCCCTAAGATTTCTACTAGAAATTAAGTAGTCACACGCTTACACACGTAAACTCGCGACACCCGCTACTAACCTAACTCTACGCTCAAAACCCTGCTACAACTCAGTCACTGAGTTGCGAATTCTCAAACTACGCCACTAGTTTATCCGCTAGTCACACAACTAGTAATTACAATGGTTTAAAGGAGAAAATACAAAAACAACAATTTAAAAAATAATTAAACCCTAATTTCAATATTAAAGCCCTATTAAAATAAGTTGGCCCAAAATAATTTATCACTAAAAAATGCGGCCTCCTTTATCTCTTTTATCTATGTCGGCCCGTTCCTTGCTTGTTCCTCTTAGCTTTGAAATTAGGGCTTTGTGAAGTCGCTGCTTAAATTGATGGTTGGTGCTTCGATTGCATACTTCAATTGATTCGTTCATGGCTCCTCCTCCTTGATCAAGTTTGACTTTGATTTCGTATATAAGTTTTCCTTTTTGCTTCTTCTGATTTTCTTTCTTGAACTCGATAATTTGAAAGCCGATGATGATACTGTTTACATAGGGTTCAAATCCCTATTTTCTCGTTCGTTTGAATTTTCCATTTAATTTATCTCGGCCGGTTGATTTTGTATTGATGCTTGAGATTAATCTCTGACTTGTTCAAATTACTTGAATAACACGGTTTTGATTTCTGACTTGGTTCGATTCTTTGATTGCCAAGGCTCTGACTTTACTGTGACGATGATTTCTTGATGACCCACGGCTTTAATTTGACTATGTTTATTTGGTATCTGTGACTTTGGCACAGTTTGATTTAAACTACAGCTGACTTTGTGCATCGGCCTTGACTTTTTAAACTTGATTTTGTCTTTGCTTTGATTACATGACAATGTTTGATGATGTTTTAAGAAAAACAAACCGTTACAATTGAATCTCCGTCGTTTGTTGATTTCGGCCACTTGACTTGGTTGCTTCATCATGTATACACATGCATATGTATGTGTGTGTGCGTATGTTTGTGTTGGTTCATTGAGTTCTGGTAGCACTTGAGTCTTGTTCAAGTTCTTCATTGCACTGTGCACTTCTTGACTCGTGTCTGGTTCTATTGGTGGATTTACTTTAGTATTGCTGCATTGTCCAGTTCGTTTCACCGTTGCATATATGTTTCCATTCCTTTGGTGCAGTTTCATGTTGTCTTCAAGTTTGAAATGCTTGCAGGCTCGGAGTCTTTGTACATTTACTTGTATATTGTTTACTTGCATCCTTGATATCTGATGCATTGTAGCATTGTGCATTTCATCTTGTATTCATCTGATTTGAGCATTTCTGGTTTCTTTGTCTTTGATATTTTGGTTTTGACTTGGTCTGACATTGTCACTTGTAGTTTGTACCACTGCCTGTTCATGGTGATGTTTACACTGCTGCACTGTGTACGTACATTTGTTTATTGGTTATGCAGTTTTAGGTTCTGGATTTGTAGTGGTCTGGAGCTCGAGTTGCATTCAGTATTTGTGTTATGCTCTTTCTTGGTTTTTTTGGGTGCACATGCTTGCTTCCCCGACCTGCTGCAGTGTAACCTTCATGTGTACTTCTGGTTAGCATATTTAGCTTGGTTGTCACTTGCTCATCCAAGCTTGCACTTGTTGTTTGTCAATTTTGCTTGGAATAGGCTTCTACCTGACTTTGTTATTCATGTTTCTAGTTGTGGTGTTGTTTTGAACATGCCCATTGCATTGTTGAGGCTGTGTTGCTTTGATCGAGCATTTTCACTTGTACTTGACAATTTTGTGTTGCACCTGAGTTCAATCCAGCTTAAAGCTCGGGTTTGACCTTGTGCTGATATTGTGACATTATTTTTATTTCACTTGAGTTGAACCCGACATTTTGGGTTTGACCTGTGCTCACCTATCCTTGTAATTTTATCAACTGTATATATCGGTGTGCATGACCTTGTGGCATGCACAGTGATACACTGTGTATGTCATAAGCTGTTCGTGTATGATGAATTCGAATTTAAATGATGACGAACAACCCAAATAACTGTGGCAAATATTATTTTCAAAATTCACATTTTATTTTATGCTGCAAAAATATTTTATTTTCAATTTTACCGCGTCAATGTATTTTTCTGCAGATTGCTCAGATGCTGGATTCATATTGGAATGAAGTTGAAGATAAATACAAGTTTAATGAACAAGTGATACGTAGTGAGGTCAAATGTAAATGTAATCGTGATGTAATCAAAATTGTATTGTAATTGAAGTTGTGTATATATATAGTGAGAGCTTGAAATTTGTACTATTCGAAAATTATAATAAATATTTGTTTGAATAAATATCAGTTTGAATTCAAATTCTGTGTTATTTATTTTATTCATCAAATATTTATTTAATCTGTGAAAATAAAATAGTATATTAAAAAATACATTTAAATGAATATATATATGTTTATTATCATCAAACAAAAATCATATACTCGCATATTCAACATTATCGACTTCAAACTGGAATCTTCAGCTCGACGTATTCTTCTATAAATTTTTGGAGAAACTTGTCTTCTTTTTGCTTACTACCAATCTTCTCAAGAAGAAGGGGGATGACAATTATATAAGCAAGAACGACATGTTTTCTACTAAAAGCATCAGCTACCACGTTGGCTTTACCAGGTGTGTACTGAATATCCAGGTCGTATGACGCTAAGAATTCCAACCAACGTTGTTGCCTTAGATTCAAGTCCTTCTGGGTAAAGAGGTATTTCAAAGATTTATGGTCGGTGAACAATTCAAACTTTTCACCCAGAAGATAATGACACTGGATTTTTAAGGACAAGATAACTGCCAAAAGCTCAAGATCATGAGTTGGGTAGTTCTTCTCATGTGGTCGCAATTGTCTACTCGCTAGGCAATCACTTTACCCTGCTACATTAGAACAGCACCCACGCCTTCACCACACGCATCTATGTAAACAGATAAACCTTTATTCCCGTTAATAATAGCAAGAACGGGAGCAGTGGTCAAACTTTTCTTCAATGCCTGGAATGCATCCTCGCACTTTGGAGTCCAAATAAATTTGGCATTCTTCATAGTCAGCTTAGTCAATGGACTGGCTAACTTAGAGAAATCCTAGACAAACTTTCGGTAGTATCCGGCTAATCCCAGAAAACTTCTGACCTCCTTTGGAGTTGTGGGTTGCTTCCAATCTAGGATAACGGAAACCTTACTAGGGTCTATAGAAATTCCTACTTCGGTTACAACATGTCCCAGAAATCTAACTTCTTTAACCCAAAAATGATATTTAGTATTCCTCCTCAATATTCCCAAAACTATTTTTAAGTGTTCGGCATGCTCTTCCTCAGTATTGGAATAGATCAAAATAGCATCAATAAATACGAGAACGAATTTATTCAACACTTTAAATACTCGGGTCATCAGGTCTACAAAATATGCAGGGGCAATGGTTAGTTCGAAAGGCATAACTAACCATTTGTAGAATGTATCAGGACCCATAGAAGCAGTCAAATGAATACAATCTCCCGCAATTCTCAACTGATGGAATCCTTGGGCTAGGTCCATCTTGGAAAAGAATCGAGCACCATGCAATTGATCAAATAGGTCATCGATTCGGGGCAAAGGAAATTTATTCTTAAGGGTTAATTTATTAAGATCATGATAATCTACGCATAATCTCAAAGATCCATCGGACTTGGCAACAAATACTACAGCTGAACCCTAGCTGGAATGACTAGGTCGTATAAATCCTTTTTCCAGTAAATCATGGGTTTGCTTATCTAGCTCTACTCTTTCCCTTGGCGCCATCCTACGAATTGCATGCACGACTGGACGAGCATTGGGAACTAAGTCAATTCTAAATTCGATTTCCTTATGCGGAGGCAAAGACTTAACTTCTTCAAATACATTAGGAAATTCTCGAATAATAGGTATGGATTCCAAACTTGGGTCGGGATACCCCAAAGTATACGTTAGCTTGTCCCTCTTCAGACTTGGATCCTCACAAGAAATCACAACAAAATTCCCAAGTTTGGCTTTGACTGAAATCATTCGATGGGTACAACATAATTTAGCTTCATATTTTGTTAACCAATTCATTCCAAGTAAAATTTCAAATTCATTAAAGTCAAGAAAGGAAAGACTGATAGGAAACTAATGATGAGAATACGAAATAGGAACTTTTCTACAACATAAACAAAGATTAGCAGGGCCTTCTACCAGGTTCTTCACGCAAATCGGTTCGTCTACGAATTCGAGTACAAGATTTAACTCGTATATGGTTTGCTGGGAATAAAACTATGCGTGACTCCAGTGTCGAATAGAACTCTAACAATTTTATCATAAATAAGAAGTAAGGTAATCTTCTTGATACATCCTGGAAATACTAGCTAAATGTATATCTCGATGTTCCTTCCGTTACTGTTGTTGCAGGGTCTCGACCATTTGTAGTGGTACTCCCCTGTCCCCAACCTCGTCCTCTTCTTTCACTCATTCTTACTATCAGTGAATAGTAAGAAAATTGATTTAGGCCTACGGAAAGGTTATCTTAGGGAATATATTCATTCTAGGACATTTCTAACCCTATCTCTAATGAGTCACCAAATATACTCTAAAGCTAAAGTTCTTACTCAACCTTTAGCTCTGATACTAGATGTGATGACCCGGAATCGGACCCTCGAAAATCGATATCCAATACATCACCCATATTCAAATGCCAGAGATTCAAATGTTGGAGTCCAGTTCGCTGGGGCTTATAACACATTAGATGATAACAACACAGCAGAAACAAAAAGATTTTCATTGATACACAACATGGATACAGCATAGATTACAACAAATGACCACCAACATCAGAGCACTATATATACAACAGAATAACGGGATTCAACACCACAGCGGAAAAGATAACACAGCAGGGGCTTCAAAAGAATCCAACAAACCGCGTCTTCATTCCAAAGCCTCAAAGCTCCAAACCAAAAAGCTCAAAACCAAAAGCTTCAAAGACTTCCCGATCCATATCTACTATCCAAGCTAGCTTTAGAACCTACTGATATCCTAACTCTAGGCTGCCCGTGTGGAAAATTATGGGCACCCAGAGTTTAGAAGGGGAACAATAAACTCCGAGTCAGTCACGGGACTGGTGTGAGAAAACATAAAACAGTTGTTTGTATAAAAGGAAACATAAAAAAAGAAATCCGTTCATGCTTTTTGAAAATGAAACTACAATAAGGTCTCCTGGTACACACTCAATGCAATCGCACACATGGGGAAGGTTTCTCCTTATAGTACTCAAACATGCTTGATACGTGAAAATCCTTTTGATATTATTATTAGTGCATAGTGTGAAAAACATTTCGAAAGTATAATATTAATCTTAGCCAGCATACGTACCATTATAGTATGCATAGTATAGCTACCATGTTAAATGGCAGGTTCTACAACTAAAAACATACAGGGGTTGTATTGAGTGATTGGATTTCCAACAAATGATCAAGGCTAAGGAACTTCCTTTATCCGAATGGGTACGCCTTTGGAGGGATGCCCAGAGAACCTAGCCGGATCTCTACCAACACAAGGCCGGGATACCTCTATAACTAGGTAATTAATTGTCACGAGTATGCCATCCCCATGTCATAACCGACCTTTATCTGGGTCCCCACAACAACCAACAACCACATAAGTGAAATATCTGGGCCCCATACCGGAATACCACTTTTTATCTAGAAAGAAGTGCACATACCCTGAGGGGCGCAACCCCCATAACCTTGCCCCATCCTTCTTGTTTCGGCCATTTCTGGGGTGTGAGGTTCGATGAAGTCTCATCCCACAAAGCAACGCTTTTCACAAAAGTCGTGCTTCGATCAACCAATCATCAGCACTTAGCATGCCGCATTACCAAATTGGGAGTATATCACTAATAACAATCACCTACATAACCTCTGAGCTCGTACGTCTTAAAGAAGGCTGTTGAGCTAAGAGAATAAATTCTCCGCCACCAAATATAAATATATTTGATAGAAATCAGCTTTATATCTCAAAGTGTAATGTCGAACGTACATTCATACAAGTCCATCCTGGGTCTGAATGGAACCGAAGGCACTTCGTCCAATTAAGGAAAAAGTCCTTGCAAATCCGAATATCCCCAATCCCGACCAGACTCCCCATCACATAGGGAAATCTCTATACCGGAGAAATTCGGTGCAGAGACAATAAACAGGCAATCCTTTCATTCTCGAAAATATCCAGTCTTCAACCACCGTCTTCAAATGCAATCCCATTTCATCGTATAATTATTTTGAATGGGTTTTATGACTTAATGTCCTCCCCCGGCTTATCCGAATAATGAGCGCTTATTTTAAAATCATGTGGATACAAATTTCCATTTTTAATCTTTTAAACAAAAGATCCACCTTTAAGATTCGATGTGGTTTTCGGATAACCATTTGGGATCCGATTCCCGGTCTCATTGAAATTCAAATGACGTCTTAAAGGCCAAGTTATTTAAGTAAATAATTTAATTTATATTCAGAGTAACATATTCACGCAACAAATCAACCACAGATAGATAACTTACATTATTACAGATCAATCTGGGTATTTCATATCACAGAATATTACATATCAGAGATATCAAACAATCCAAGGCATTCGATATAATCCAATCATCCAGAAGCAAGATTAATTAATTATTCAATTCCTAATTAGTTCAATTAAATCTCCAAATAGATTAAATTAATTACTTTAATTACTTTCAAATCCTGCTTAATTAACATTAAGCAATTACAAATCATTTTAATTAACTATTGAATTAATTAATCAAATAATTACTTTCATTAATTATCCTTTAATTACTGATTAATTATCCTAAATTATTAATTAATTAATGTTTTAATTATTAATTAATTATACTTTATTTATTAATTTACTAACCTTTAGTCATTAATTAATTAACCTTAATTATTTATTTAACCTTTTATTATTAATTAATTAACCTTAATTATTAATTAATTAATTAATTATTCTTTAATTACTTACATTAAGTAATTATTCTTTAAGTAATTAATTACCCAAACCTTAATTAATTTAAAGACAAACCATTTATCTTAGTTGATTACTTTAATTATCATTTAAATCTTATTAATAAACCTTGTAATTAATTATCATTAACCAATTAACTTAGACCTTTAAGTTAATTAACCTTTACAAACATTTGATCTTCTTAATTAACTCCTTAATTACATTATTAAATTTATTTAAAAAACTCAACGTACTAATTATAATAATGGTCACATAATTAAATAATTTAAACTTGGTTAATTTAAAATAATTTACTTTAAAACTTTTAATTAATCCCAACTTAAATAAAACAATTATTTAAAGAATTAATTAAGAAATGTTTAAACTGATTTTGTTTTAAAGTTTAAACTGTTATTATACTTACCCGAGTCAGACCTGTGTGCCACCCGGAGTCAAAAGAAATTTCCCCGAGCTCTTCCCCGAGCCACCTCTTTATTTTTATTTTCAAAACTTTGTTTTTATAACATTTTAAAAACTGTTACATACTCGAATAACTACCCGATAGCAGACTCGAGCTCCACTTCATCTCCCGAGTTCAAACTCGAGTCAACTTCTTCTTCTCCAAATCTTTGACACACGGATACCTGTGTACGTGCACGATCGATCGCCTACGTTCTAGTCACCGATGCCATCGCCGAAAAGTCATCGTCGGCTATCTCGACCGAAACGACCACCCAGAACCTCGATACATCCACAAAATTGAATTCGAGCAAGATCGAACTCCACTGGAACAAAATAGTTCATCCAAGAACCACCTCGCATGGCCATCTCTGGTCACTAGAATACTCGCCACTCCGACCAAAGCTTCGCCACGAAACCACGAATCGATTCCCCTACCTTCGGTCAAGTCTAATACATCGTCGACGTCGAATTCGCCTGGAAACTAAAGTCAACCAAACCTGGGTCTAAAACCCTAAATCAACACCGTGCCACCACCATGATGATCAAGGAATTCCTTGATCATTTTTCCCGAGTTCGTCAATCTCCAAGCTACCCTCAGCCATGATCCCGAGACCCATCTCTTCGTCGATCACCAGAAAATACCCAAAATAGGATTCCCGTTCAACTTGCAAGTTCTTACAATTTTAAAAATCATGATTTTACTTTTAAAAACCATTGTTTTCGAAAACGAATTAGATGATGTAATTTAAACAAGAAATTATGACTCTCAAATTTCCAAAATGCTTAAGATTTTACTATATATTCTATTTTCCAGAAAATATTTTAACTAATGTTACTTAAAAATATTTTAAAAATTAAATCTTGATTATGCAAACATATTTTGTTTATATCTTAAACCCTAAAAAGGATTAGAGGAAGAGATTTTTATTTTGGAACAGGTTTGAAACCTATAAACAAGAACAGAGGAAATTATGCATGTTTCTAGACATGCGCGCGCGCACACACACACACATATATATACACACATATTTGTATACATGCAAACATATTTACATTCATTCAACATTTTTCACAGCTTCACTTACAAACATCAAGTTATAGATTAGATTAGAGTTAGTTTACTCATAGATTTTTGAAACAGAGAGGCCTAGAATTTTGTTCTTTGAATTTGAAAACTGGGAGCTTGTTCTTGCTTCTTTGATTATGATTTGCTTGTTGTTTGATCTTGAAAACTTTTGTTTGCTTAGTTGAGTTGATCTTTGAATTTGCTCAGGTTGAAATTGTAAAAGATTTGTTTTACTGCTTTGTTCTTTTTCAGATTTATTTTGATAATTTTTTTTTTTGAAAATGAAAGTTAGAAGAAAAATGAGGGAGAGGGAGTGTTGTATATATAATCTTATTTTCCCTTTATTTATTATTTTTAAAAATGAAATAAAAGTGACGTTTGTTCAATTTCATGATAAAATTATTACACTTGTTTAGTGCATGAATTATATTTTTAACACTTGTTAAATACATGCCTTAATGTTTTACATTTGTGATTTTTCATAATAATAATGTTTATATATAATTTATATATCATATTATATTTAGTTTTAAATATATATATGTTTTATGTTCTTATTAATTAAGCTTTTCCTTTTTATTTATATTTATATAACTTTTTAAAGAAAACTATTTAAACTAATTATACACTAAATAAAAATCATGTATACATATACATACTAGTTTTTTAAAATATAGAGTTTTAAATCCAATTATTTTTAAGATATTTTTTAAAGATATTTAGATTTGAATTTCAAATTCAAATTCTATTTACAATCTACTTATAAAACAAACACATATCTTATTTATTTTGGAAATTTTTTAAAAAAATTCACAGATTAATTCTAAAAATTATATTAATTATTAAACTAAATTTGGCTTAGAAACGGGATCGTTACAAAATGATGATTGAAATGTCTTAGTTATCGTAAGGTAAACACATGTCCGTGTTTATGTCTAGGCGTGTCTTACGAGATACTTTTGTTTTGAAAGAAAAACTTTGGTAGTTTAATAAATTCAATTGAGTGTGTTTCTCACGCTGGTTTACCAGACTGATCCCGGCGTTCTTCCCTTTCACTGCTCGGGTTAGACCGAGTATATTTACAGGTTCAGATTTGGTGCTTTTGGAGCTTCAACGGGAGAGCTGAAGATCTTCATTTTCGTATACACGTTTCTGTTTATTATCCGCTGCTTGGTTTTTGTATATTATCGGCAATTGTGAGGACAGCTTATTATAACTGTCCAGTCTAATAACTAGTGATTGATTGTTGAACTCTGAATGATGTATGTATATACGGTTTCTGTTTTGTAAACATCATTGATATGATATTATATGTTATTCCGTTGCGATATGAGTTTCTGCATTGTTTTGTTTGGTCCTCTCTTCTCTCTTTCTTCTCTTCTCTCTTCTTTTCTTTCTCATGACTTTCCATCAGTCTGTACATTTTGGGTCGGACATGTGTGGTTTATTGTCGATTCGAAGGGTACGGATTTATGGGTCATCACAATGTATGTCCCCTTATGTTCTACTCCTTTTGAGGGAACAAATATCTAAAGGGTTTATGATTAATATAAAATTTAATTCTTTCACCTTAAAAGTATTGCCTCCAATCTTTAGCGCAAATATAACTACTGCTAACTCCCGATCATGAGTTGGATATCGCACCTTTCGGGATCTCAACTGCCTAGGTACACAAGCTTAAAACTTACCCTTCTACATCAACACGACTCCCAAACCAAAAATTGAAGCATATGTGTATACAACCATATCCCATTCCCTTCTGGTAGTACTAAAGCCAGAGCTTTTGTTAGTTGATTGTTTAACTCCCAAAATGCTGCTTCATATTATTTCGTATAAACATACCTTTCATTCTTCCATGTATATCTGACTAACGATGCTGCTAACTTTGAGAAATCCTTAATCAATCTCTAATAATACCCAGTCAAAACCAGAAAACTACTTATCTCGGTAATTGTCTCTTGTTTCTTCCAATCATTCACAACTTCAACCTTCGAATGATCTATAGCCAATCTCTCCTTTAAAAGCACATGGCCATGGAAAACTTCGCCTTCAACTTATGTTGTCTTAAGGTCTCAAATACCAATCTAAGATGCATTTCATGATCTCACTCATTCTTAGAATATACCAAGATATCATCTATAAAGACCAACATAAAGCTCTCCAATTAATCGCTAAAGACGAGATTCATTAAATATATAAAGAATGATAGAGGATTTGTCAACCCAAATGGCATTTACAATCACTCATATAAACCATAACTTGTCCTAAACACATTCAAAGGAATACTCTCCTCAGCAACCTCAGTTTACGGAACTCGGTAGCCAAATCTTAATGCGAGAGTACCTTAGCTCCACTTAATCGATTGAACAAATTGTTTATCCATGGCAATGGATAATGATTCTCCATTGTTAGCTTATTGAACTTCCTATAGTTTGATACACGTCCGATGTGATCCATTTGACTTTTTCATGAATGCTACTGAAGTTCCCTATAATGAACTTCTAGGTGGTCTATTAATAAGTTGTGATTCAAGCACCAAATTAATGCGAAACCCAATCACCTTTTTTTGAGGTAAACCCATTAAAGGCTCAAAAACATCATTAAATTCGCTAGCCAAAAAAACTTTATCCATTTGCTCTTCCAGACTTTCTAAGGCACATAACGAAACCTCAGACCTTCTCTTTTTCACATCCAAAGATACTAGAACTCTGTCTACCCCTCTTTGAATTTCATAGAGCAATGATTCTCTCGAGAAATAAATTTGGACGTTATTTTGCACTAACTAATCCATATCCAAAATCAACCCATACCCTCGAAGTCAACATAAATAGGTTACACAAAATTGAATGGTCGCACAGAACAAACTCCAGATCATTGCACCTTAATCCAAGAGTGGCATATCCACTAATCATATTAAGTATATGCAACGAAGCGACTAAGTAGGAGACATCTATTCCTACTCTATCGAACACATCCTTAAAAATAAAGGAATGTATAGCTCCGGTATCAAATAGAACTCTAACTGAAAAACTGGAAATGAGAATCATATCTCTAGGACCATTCATTCCCCTTTCTCCTCAGTTGTTGATCGCAAAGATGGCCCTTCCAAAGAAAACAACCGTATTGCTTCAGCTTCAAATAATTCTTCTTGTGTCCTGGCTTTTCACCATTATAGCACTTGGCCATAATCGTCCCCTTTGGTTGCAAACACTTCGAAGCATACTATCCATTTTGGCCACAATTGTAGCAAATCTCTGAAATATCCATTTGGCCACCCCTTTTGGAACTTTCCCCTTCGGTTGCTGTCCTTTCTTCACTTCCTGATAAGGAGCATACCTATTTTTTGTTCTCCTTATGGCTTCACCTCAGCCTTTCTCTCCTCTTGGTAAAATTATCATACATTCGAGCATATCCGCTATAAACTCATAAGGAGATGCTAGATGCACCGTCATCTTATGATTCAACCCTCGAATGAAATTTTCTTTCTTCTTTATTTGGGTATTGATTAATTCTCGGCCATACTTTACCAATACGTCAAAATTTTGGATGTAACCCTCAGCAAAAGGATTCCCTTGCCTAAGAGTAATAACTCCTTCGGCAATACACTCTTTTGAAACTCGAAGACGATCTGAGCCTTAAACCTCTCTTGGAACAATTCCTAAGTGATCTACTCTTTAATAGTTTCAGCAGTCATTGTTTCCCACTAATCTAGAGCATCGTTTTGTAGCTATTAGAAGCCGACCACGACTTATATGCATCATTCTGCCCTAAGTCCTTGAAAATATTCTCACTTACTTTAACTACTCTAATATTTCCACAACCGGCTTCTTTTCAGTAAACATCTTACCCCCAAGGCTCCTATAGTCCTGACATAGCTAAATGAAGTCCACCTTTGCTGTTGATATCGACTCACCTACTTTCGACATAATCTCTCTCATCATCTATGCCAAAAGTCGTTGGAATAAAACATTCACATCCATCCCTACAGAAGGTGGGATAGCCTCATCACCACTACAGGAGGAACACCTCCCCCATTGCCTTCGATTGTTTGAGTACTATCATTCTTTATCTTACTATTCATATGCAACCCTAACCTTTCCACTTCTCAAGTCCATTTTCTGTTAAAAAGTATTCATTGAAAATGAAAGAAAAAATAGTGATACACCAATAGAAAACGTATATCGAATTCATATATATTTTCACATAGCTATATATGAATACGTCATATAGTAGCGCATACCCTCCTCATGGATTTAGTCTTCTATGATCTATTATCACTTAACTCGGTTGAACACAAATGCCTCCTAACCTAAGCTCTGATACTAACTATGTTGTCCCTTACTCTGAAATTCAAATATGGAACTCCATTGTGCTACGGTCACCTTGAAATTTACTTTCCAGCGATAGAGACGATATCAGTTATATTATAGTCTTAAGTAAATGGAGCGGAAATAACTAAAATGAAGCATGGCATCAAGGATTTATTTTAATAATTTTACATCCTAATGTCATGCCTATATAGAGTCAAAAATATAGTGTAACCTAGCTATTTGCGTCGTGCACCATATATAAAGATGAGCACGAGCAGTTTGTACAGAAGAGTTAAAAAACATAAATAACACCCAAGCTTCTTGTTTCGTCTTCAGCTGCCTTATTCATCCATCCCAAAAGAAACCCATCTAAGCCTATAAACTTAGCATACTCGAAGAAGTACCCATTAATTTATAGGAAAAATAAGAATAAAAACTTTGTTCAGACATGAAGTCTGGTTTAAGTAATATATCACCCAAAAATAAGAAAATAGTAGGACCGCTCTACTAATATGCGGGACAAGTTTTTTACCTTTATTACACCAAAGCAGAAGGATGTCCTATTCATAAGCAAGGCTATATCATTGATTTGTGAACTAAGTAATGCTGTGAAGCTACAACCAAAAGCAGCCTCTCGATTTGTTCCATAGAAATGTTACAATATTTTGGTGTAATTGAAATATCTTACCTTAACTACCCCTAAGGCCTTATGTACTTTTGCAACAGATACGCATATAATGAAAGACCTACTATTCGATTGGCAATAAGGACTTACGCCTTTATGCTATACTAAATTTTGAATAAAGCTTTCAGTTGTCACTAAGGCCTTATGCTTCTTCATTCTCGGTTGCCACTCAAAGCCTTACACCCACGCACTCATATTTCGGTTGCTACACTAGGCCTTATGCCTCCTTCGCTTATGGTTTCTAGGTCGCCAATCATGGACTTGCATTTTCCACCATTCCCTTGGTTGCCACTTTAGGCCTTACATTGCTTTCATAATCCGGACGGTTGCCTCTTCAAGCCTTACTCTAACACTTTCGATTTCGATTTCTACATTAAGCCTTACACATATTCTTTCATATTTCGGTTGCAGTATTAGGCCTTACACGTACGCTTTCGTATTTCGGTTGCCACACAAGGTCTTGCACCTACGCTTTCAGTTCCTCGATTACTGCCTCAAGCCTTATGCTTTCCATAGAGCTTTCTACCTAACCATTCGCTATTAGGATTTTCACTTAGTTGGTTACTAATCTTACATTGCAACTAACAACCTTCTGGTTATTAGCATTATTTATTGCATTATCATAAATGTCTACGGTTCTTGTCTCGACCACCTTAAGCCTTAGTGCACATCAGTGTCTATAGAAGTCACTAGTTCTGGTATATATCATCTACTGAGAGTTATATTAGTAGTCACTATCCATGGTCCTATCTAAGGAAGTCTATTGTAGTTAATTTTCGGTAATTTATGAGATTAATAATTAATTTATCTGAAATCACCTTCTCCATCCATAATTACTCCTTAACTGTCAACCACATCCTGTCCTTGGTTGATACTTTCCGTTTAGCATCCTTAGCCTCTAACATTGATTTCCCTAATATATCTACTTAAGTCTTTGTAACTAAGATTTCAGTTTATTTACATTTTGGTTCATCTCTACCTCCTTCAGCATTGCCATCGGTATACATTAGGATTCTACGCATCTGCCATCAACTTTCCATATGTCGACATCTGTTTCATTTGACTTAAATCTTCTCTAATCGTTATTAGTACTTTTCTGACATATTCAACATAAAAAGTGGATCTGATCCATTAACCCAATGTAAAATACTTGTTTTCATAAAAATACCTTCGATAATAGTTAATTGCCTTTGAGCTCCCTATTATAGCCCTTCAGTTATGCTTATTTTCTTTCAAATCACTCAACTTATCTCTAATGATCTATAGTAAAACTAATCATGATTGGTTCATTGATATATCCTCAGTCTTCCTAGTTTCTATCCATTTTCCATATTATATGACCTAATAAATCTTAGCAGTTTATTTACTTAGGGAAAATTTCTAAGAATCAAAACCCATTTCTAATCATTTGTTTTCATCATCATATTAAATTCTCATATCTTAAAGATCACAAGAAGCATGAATATCATCAAATTATTAACTTGACCGCGAGAGAATAAAGAAGAAAGAGGGATTATGGATTACTCGTCTAGATTTCTTGGTTAATAAAGTCTCTATATTCCTTAGCTTCTAGCCTTCCTTTCTCTAGGGCCACAAGCATTATTAAAGAGCTCAATAATTTTATTTTAAGTAATCAATGTAGAATGAAACCAAAAGAGGGAATTGGCAGTCCTTATTAAAAATTAATAATTAGGTTGTCTGAGCAAAATTTTATTTTCTTATAAATTAGTTAGCTCTAACGGTTGCATTTAATTTCTCATTTATCTTAGGTTTTCAACTAGGATTTTCCTAGTGTCACTTGATTCGCCTAAGCATAATGAGTAAATAAATTTACCATAAGTATTTGCTTATTTTCATCAACTCTCCTTTATTATCACAATTAAATACTTAAAGTTTTTTGTTTATTAATTTACAAGGTGTTATAACGACTAATTAAGGTAACGTCTGAATGTTAAAATTTTAATTTTCAATGTTAATCGCTGAATGAACTTACACCTACGAGTCGCACAACCGCATTAATAGGTTCTAGGAAATACCACACGATTTAATCAATTTATAATTTTTTTAAATTAATTAATATTTATGAAATATTAATTATTTAGTTGTTAGGTGTATAAGGTACCATTAGTATTTTTTGGATGTCATTAGTAATTAAATTAGTGTGTATACAAAAGTTATACATGTACAAATCAATATTCGATATCGATATGCATTAAAATTTGGTTTAAATGTGTTTAATTTCTTAAGTGGTTTCGATAAATTTTAAGGCGTATACGGCCTTATTTAAAGCCATCCACGAAAAAGGGGAAAAGAGGGGTTCAAATTCAAATGTTGGATCTTGAATTTGTAATGAAGAAATCAGGGAGAAAAGATCTACATCGCTCTCTTTATAAAATCCGCACATCCCCTCATTGTTTCATATATTTTTTGGACATCTCTCCTCTCTTGTCCAATCGCCAATTCCATCGTATAACCGTAGGCCAAAAATCTTTCCATCCAATCAACATCAAAATCTCCTAGCCATTGTAAAGATAGAAGTTAAGATTGAGATCGAATCTAGAGCTGTCTACCACTCAAGGTGCAAATCTAAAGCCACATCTATATGAAAATCTCCTATAGTTTACAATTCCGTATTGTCTTGATAATGTAGGTCTTGATCATTATTGAACAAATTTATATACACATATGTTGGTCCATACATACATATTCAAAATCTACAAGTATATATGTATATAAACATGGAACGACAAAGTCTTAATATTTATATTTGATCTTAGGTTTTTTTAAATGAATGCATATGTATATGTATGCATGCATGTGTATGCATGCATGTATGTACAGAAATTTTAAATAAATTTTATTTTATTAAGTGTAAAAATAGCTTTAATTGATTTAAACTTGTTTTGAATACATATTTAATTTATATATAAGTACGTATATATTTACAAATCATTTTAAATTAAATTTTAAATCATAACACTTTTGGCTGCAAAAAATAATAATTTTTTTCGAAACATATTTTACTGTACTTATAAATATAATTTTGTGTACTATTTTAATGTAATATATGCATATATATTCATTAATATGTGTATATATTTGTATATCAATATATTTCATTTTATAACATTATATTTTGGATACTAGATGCTAAAATAAAGCTATTTTGGTCAAAAGACAATTTTAATATACATACATACATACATACATACATACATACATACATATATATATATATATATATATATATATCATATTTAATTTAATAATTGTTTTGGTGTAAACTTAAATAAATACATACGCACACACATATACACATGCTTAAATTTTTTTTTATATAAATTATATCTTGTTTAAGATATTTATAATTTTATTACAGATTTTAATATATTATATATGTAGATGTTTTATATTAAATTTGTAGATCCAGAAATGTTTTAAATTATTTTACCTAGCAAACAATTAGATGTTTAGAAAATGTTTTTAAATTTCATAATTATCAAGTTGGCCAAAATAGTTTAATTTTACAAAAAAAAAAACTAAATATTCAATTTTTTTTAATATTTATACATAATTTTCAAATAATGTTTTGGATAGCCAATGTGCATATAAATGACGAATATGTCTTTGTGTTGTAAATCTCGACACTTATAAACGTGCACATTAACTACGTACATCATTTGCATGTTGCACAATGCATAACATACATGAATATTTTTAAATATACTTGTATTTAAATTCATCATTAAATTAAATCAATAAATTTAAATAAAACATTATTTTATTTAAAATAACTTTAGATTGAATCCAACGCCAATTAGACTTTCTATGTCCAACAAAGAATCAAAAATGGAACTTTTTGTTGAATTTCATTCATTTAACCCGTTGCCATCTAGTCTATTTTCTTCATGTGGAAGAATGTATGTTGCAGGTTGCTATTTTCTTCATGTGGAAGAATGTATGTTGCTTTCAACCTGCACTGTCAGTCAATCATCTTACATTGGGCAGTCATCTGAAGGTGGAGAATAAACTTGATTTTAGGCTAATTCCAAGTTGTGTCAATCAGTCATATCAATTTTCTTGAGACTACAACATTAATTCCTCCGCAGAGTACAATCTACTCCTATAAATACTATAGTTGAATGAAAGATCGAATTAATCCACATAAAGTATATTTAGTATGCCTTTATTAATCCGCTTGTATTTGAGATTATAATTCAGTATATAAATTTCCGTTTAATCTTCTAATTTATTGAAGAAATAGTGAAAAGTTTGGTTCAGTCTGCGAGTTCCCATATTTTTTTTTTTCATTGATTCCAGATCTTGGATTATTATTTATTCCGTTTAAATTATGGTTTTGGCCTATCGACGTCCTTACACAAGACTTGTTAATATCACTATAACAACTAGAAATTTTGTTTAACAAATAGACTGAGCGGATGAAACAACAAAACAAATTGGCAAATCTACGCTGCATTGGCATTTAGACTTTACCTAGTTCCAATTTCCCAAATTCTTGGTATATGTGCTAGATTCAAACCCAAAGTTGGATCATTAGAGTCGAACTTAGGTTTGATTTTCAACACAAATCAGCTTTTTTAATCGACTCCCACTAATAGACACCATATTTGACACATTTCGCTGTCATTGGTTGACTTTTCAATTTTGGATATGCCTAAGAACTAGTAGTGCTTGTTAAATGAAAGAGATATGTTAACAATGTACCATCCTGATGGTGGCTGTAGCCGTGGGAGGTGGGGGCTGGCTTTACCAAAAAGCATGCAACGACACAATCAACAGGTGAGCCCTTACCCGCACTCCAAGCAGGTGGGTATCGACGTGCTCAAATTCATATCCGTTTTAGTTCAACCCGGCCTGTGATTTTCACTTACTGGATGCCGACGGAGAATGAAAATCAACAACAAGTAGTACTTTTTGTTTATGGAAATCCTAATGCTAGTGATTTACAATTTATGGAGAGTACGAGTTCGTTCCCCTCACAAACAACCCTTTCAGCAAATAGCCGTCAGATATAATTATATTTAGAGCTCCCTTTTTGGGTTTGAATATAATTTTACCGCTAGGGTATTTCATAAAGCGTTATCCAAATGGTGTACACAACAAACATATGGAAGTAGATGGATGGTAAACGTGACGGTAGAATACTAAATACTAAATGCATGAATGTAAAAAAGAAAAAAAAAAAGTATAATACTAAGTACATGAACCGAAAACCAAACCTCAACATTAAATATTTAAAAGGATATGTATCAGGATTGAGAAGATGACGAACACTAACAAATCAAAAATAAATAAAAATAGAAATAAAAAAAAAGTTTACTAACTATTTGGTATAAATGAAAAACATGCTTAAGACCTCATTTTGTAAACTGATAATAATATTTCTTTTTATATGACTTGAATTTGAGCTGATTGTTTCATTGGTATAAAATTAATTTAACAATCAGAAATTTTGTTTAACAAACTATACATTGTTCGTTAAGATTAATTTGGACTTGAGCCCGAATCCACATTGTTGATCGCTTGACACCATTGAACTGTATATATTAACTAGCCTAATTAACCTATCAAACCAAGTTTCAGACTGAAGTCGCTTAATCGCCTAGGCCCATATTTAGTTGGGCTGGAAAGTTGGAAGAAAAAATAAAAGGGAAAAATAATTAAAAATGAAAAAGCCGATTTTCCGTTGAAATGGGCGACTTTGGGTTTGATAGGTCCAGTGAGAAACATGTTATGTCTACATAAATATATTACTTAAACTTTATTGATCAAACAAGCAATTGCAAATTATACATCCATATATAAATATATTTTTCAGGACGTAGAGACACCCAACACAAATATCTGCAAATATTTAATAAATATAAATAACGAAGTTTTAATTTTGCGCAAAGAATACTGAATACAAAAGCATACTTGTCTGAAGTTGAATTTTAATATATATATATATTAAAATTGCACTCAGCCTATTGTCGATCTGTGAACGTGTAAAGGCTCATAAAACCGAGCTACAAACATATGGGAGATTTACAAATGCGTTTTTGCTTTCCTTACAAAAAATACATACTAGAATCTTCAATCGAAATAATTTACGCTGGGTTTGATTTGTCATTTTTAATTTTGGATTTTCATCCATACAAAAACGCGCAAAACGCATATATCAAAAACGATCGATTTAGAAAATGAAATTAACATACAAAATATAAAACAACTATTTTTTATTTTTCGTGTTTTGAAAAATGATAGAAGCACGAAACAATCCATCCTTTCGTTGTCCTTCCATCCCCTCCATCGTTTCGCCGTTTTCCTTCCCTCATCTCCATCATAACTTTACTACTTTCATATTTGACATACATATTTGAAAACAGAAAATCAAAAATACAATTTTAAACCAAACACTACGTTCGATTTTTTGTACTGTCTTGATTGGAAGGTCTTCAGTTGCACAATGGAAAATTTTAGAAACTCTTTAACAGTACAAAATAGTTATACCGTTGTACCTAACATTTAAAAAAAAAAATACGCAAGTTATAACATAAAGGAATGGATTAAATTACTTTCAACCCCAAGAAATTCGTTTAACAAACTATAACCAAACATAGACCAAGCTTAAGAGACAAAACCATAATCTTCTGCATAGTTTTACAGAAGAATTCTATGAAACGACTAAAGTTCAGTGGCAAATCCTTGCCCAATCAACCCGTGGACTTCAACCCAGTTCTAAATTCTTAACGCATGGGTACAAATTGTTTGCAAACTAAAAACTTAATTAAGAATTCCTACAAGTATTTCTTAAACTAAAAAACCAGGGTTGAGACTGAGGTAGCTATACAAAACCCTTTTGTCCCCTTAAGCAAGCAACGAGTATCATCATCCAAAGCAACACCATCATTTTCCATTCTTTCTTCAACTATCAGAGGCATTACTCTAGCTTTTAAATAAACACAAAGCAAACAATTATATGTCTCCGTTGTAACAAACCCTACACCTCTAAGCATAACTAAAAACTCCTCTCCATCTTCCACATTGCCTTCCTTCTCAAGTTCATCGAACACGGCTCTCACAATTGCCATATCGGGCTTCCATTTACCCAATAAAGCAAATGCCTTCTTCAAACATTCCAATACTTTATCCATTTTCGACTCCCTCAAGTACCCCCAAGCCATTAGTTCCCATGTCGTATAACTTTGTTCTATTCCTGCTTCCATTATATGTGCATGGAAACTCTCTGCCTTCTCTATCATCCTATTCCTGACATAATAAGCTAGTACAATATTAGGCGTTCTACAATCTTTTGTACCTGAAACCATTTCCCATTCTTCGTATATACTCTCAGCTTCTTTAATATCTCCTAACTTCGTAAGAGATGACAGCATGCACTTGTACTCATCATCGCTCAATTTCCTAAACATAAGCTTCATTTTATCCCATATTCTATATACGCTCTCTCTATCCAATACATTTGTGTACAAACTGATAAGAGAGGAGTACCCTTCTCTTTCTTTTCTTGAAATTCTCTTCTCCATCTCTAATAATGCTTCTTTCGCCTTTTTCAGCTTGTTTGCTTTTGTATACAAGCTAGCCAATGTACTAAATGTAACCCAATCAGGCTTTATGTTTCTCTCCTTCATCTCCATAACTACATTTTCAGCATTTTTCACATCATTTGTGTTTGCACATGCTTTCAACCATAGGTTATATGTAAACTCGTTAGGGAGAGTGTTTCTTTTCAGTTCCATAACCAACTCTTCTACTTTTTCATATTCGCCTTTGGATATGTATAAATTTAACATGTGATTATAAGGAAGGGCGCATTTAAGAAGGCCTTGAATTGACATCTTCTTCATTAGGGATTCGGCTTTATCAGACATCTTGCTTTGAACGTAGATGTTAAGTAGAGATGTGCAGGTGGATTGTGCCTTTAAATTTTCAGGAAGATCATTGAAGAATTTCTCGGCACTTTCTATACCGTGCATTTTGCCTACTATATCCAAATGGACAGCGTAATCTCCTGGTAATAGTTTTAGTTCTGGTTGCCTTGTCATCCACTTGCATACCTTGACGCATACATAGTAAACAGGTAAAAAATGAACATTGGATAATGTGTATTGATCATAGGCATTTTATCAAACAACTAAACATCAGTAACAAGGCTACATTAAACATAAAAGTAGAAATCTTTACAGACATTTCCTCGAACAAGTGAAGTGCGAAAATACGATACCTCGAGGGCGTGCTTGTAGCGTTTTAATTTACGAAGCTCACGAATAGCACAAGTGAGTTGGTATTTAGATGTCGTTTTGCCTTCGTTTTTCCATTTGTTGATCTCGAAAAAAGCGCTTCGTTTGGGGTAGATTAGGCTGAGTAATCTTCTCCCAATTGTGTCTCCGCCTTTGGTAAACTTCTTGATTTTGGTAATGGAAGAATTTGAGTGATCTGTGTATTCGATTTGGTTTGTTGATGAAGCGATTTGGGATAAGGGTCTCGACTGAAGTGAAAATCTATTGCGGAGACGATGAGCTAACATCTTTTACGGCTACTTTTCAATCAAACTTAATTATTATAAAAAAAATTAGGGAAAATTGTTAAAAGTGTTAGCTATCCACCCCACCCCACAGTGTCGATTTTCAGTCAGCATCAAGTTGCCGACCGTCGTCCGTCGTTCACTGTGATCAGCAACTTGCTGCCTACTGTAATGAAAAAATCTCAATTCTTTTACGATTTCTTTATTGTAGTCGGTAAAAAACTGTTGATCGTAATGAACGACAGTCGGCAACTTGCTGTCGAACGAAAAAAAAATTGGGTAAAAATAAGTACAAAAGGTGGGGTGGATAGCAAACTAATCGTCAAGGACGGTTTCTATTCATATACCATTTTATTTTACATACATTCAAAAAAAATTGAAAAACAGATAAATTTATACGTTGTATACACCACTCAAATTACAAAAGTACATATTCACTAAATTCTTTAGTATTAGTATCATTTACCATAAAAAACAACCATATAACAACAACTGCTATGCAATAAGTAAAACATAGGGATGATACTAAGGCTCTGTTTGAGGGTTTTGTTATGTCAGTTATGAGAGAGTTTGAGAGTACTGGTTTTGGCCATCAATGGTCATCGCGGTTCTAATTGATTTATGCTTGAGATTTTAATACACAGGTTTTAGGAGTTTTCCACTAAATTAATATATATATATATATATATATATATATATATATATATATATTGTTGGATCTGGGTTAATCCACAGCATATGAAAAATGTAGATTTCAAAAATAAATCTCTGTTTGGATAAGAGTGATTTTATGAAGTCTAATAGAATTTACTATGTCCAATCTAGTTTATTAAATAAAATAAAATTTTATTTGATTTCCTTATTTGTTTAATTAATGTATATTAATTGAATAATATTTATATAAATTAGAGTTTATCAATATATATTCTTGTGAATATGATGTGCATGTACAACAAAAGAATGTGTACATAGTCAATATATACATATATATAGATGTTGAAATTTACATGTACAATGTATGCATTTGTCATTTACATGTGCATTGATTGTTTCAAAACATTGGTGTTTGCAGTCAAATTGGTCACAAACACCCAAAAATAGGTTTGTGTGGAGAAGTAAGTAAAGAAAGTAAAAATAAAACCGAGGAATAGAATAAACTAATAATAAATAAAGAGCAATAATAAAAAAACACAGAGATTTATAGTGGTTCGGCGTTGTGTGTCCATGTCCACTTTGAAGATTAACTTTATAGATCACTTTATGAATTTGTTTACAACAGTTGAGAATAGAGAACACTTTATTATAATGAATTCTAAAATAACCAGCAGCGTTTAGATCCTTAGAATGACCCATCAGGCCGGTATTTATTGGTGAAGATGACCACTAATCTCTCTGAAACTTTGGTTATAGGACCTTCTAACCAACATAGGCCCACTAGAGAGGTCGCTAGGCCCAAATCTTCATAAGAGGGATCGGTAGTAATCCCTTTATTGCTTGATTATGGGCAACGATACCTATGGTGGCTTCTGCATGCTTTAATGTGTTAGCCCTTCAAATCTTATGTCATTTGGACCAAAGGAGCTCAATTTATTATATGATCTTTGATTCAGTATTGCCCTGTGCACTGTCTTCTACCGATCCCTCTCATAGGATTTATGTCGATCCTTCATCTTTGTCCATTTGATATGCGAACCTTAGGATATGTTCCCTATGGTCCATATGTCATGCTCTCCGAATTCCATATGCTTTAGACTTACAAATCTTGAGATATTGATCGTTGGATGTATTAAAGCACTTGAAATTGGTTGGACGCCGATCCCTCTTCAACAGAGCTTGCCGGTCCATACCTCCTAGCAAACATGCCGATCCCTTCTCATTAAATTATGTCGATTCCTTTTTTGTGAACTGAAGTATGCCGATCCATACTAGTCAACTAGGCTGATCGCTCCTCTTTCCATTGAAGTATACTGAACCCTCTATAGGAGCAAACCCTTGTCGATCCCTTCCAAGGTGTTAAGCTATATTCCATATTTAAATCATTTTATATTGATCATCTATCGATTTCAATCAATTCTGACTTAATATAACCGTACGTACTCGACTTTTGGGTCCAACATTCATCATTATGGAATCATCGGCCTTGACGGTAATTGAGTCTAACTCGTGCAGCCAGTTCAACATAGCCGGGCTTGAATACCGTATAACACTCACCCCCCAAAGTACATCTTGTAATTAGCATGGCGTGCTTTGAATCGAAACAAGTCTGAATTGTCGAAAAGAGGCCCATATAGCTTCCTGAGTTATTGCTTTTCCTTTATCGAATTGTTTTTCGAAGGCGTTGAATTTCTCACTAATAGCCTTGATGCTTGGTCGATTTCCAATAATATAAATCCAGTGCTATATTCCATCAATATATATATAAGTTCGGTTCTACAAGACTTATAAGTTTTCGTTGTTTGGTCCAGCCCTGAACTTGAAGGTTTCAGGTTTGATTTCAATTTTTGTCTATTTCATAAAATGGAACCTTTAAGTCAAATACAAGCATTCTCATATACATTTTTTTGCTGTTGGCTCCCGACATATTCGAACACTTACAGGTCATTGCCAACTTTCATAATATTCTGTTTGTTCATGTTCATGGCCACACCCTTATAACCATTTTTGTTTTTCCTTTTTCTCACTATTTTTTTTTAATTTTTTCATAGGGGTCAGCATGCAATATGCCGATCCCTTTTTCAAGCCATGCCAATAGGAATCAGCGAGCTTCTATGCCGATCTCTTTCTCCTCAATATGCGCTCAGTACTTTAGGCCAATCCCTCTTTCATATGTATATATCTATGTATGTATGTATGTATATGTATATGTGTGTGTATATGTATATATGTATATATGTATATATGTATATTTGTATATGTATATATGTGTATATATATGTATGTGCGTGTACATACATACATACATACATACATACATACATACATACATATCAACCATCATACTCTTCCATTTTCACTTATCATATTTACTTGTTTTTGCACCGATCTCTCGTCACGAAACCGAAATCTCTGGCCTTTGGCCTTAAGTTCATCCACGGTTCCAACTTGCCCACAAGCTTGCATCTGCCTCTTTTTCAACTTGATCGTCTCCATACACTCATCTTCATCTTAATTTGTACATCCTCATTTTTATATACGTAATACTAAATACGTCTTTTAATTGTACGATGAGATCCTGGGCTTTAAGTGTTTGGTAATTATGATGGTTTTTGAGGCCGTGATGATGAGCGGCATTGGAGAGATTAATGATTATTGAATAGGGTTTGGTAGATTAAGTTAGGAGAAGGAAGATGCGAGGAAGAGAGAAGATGAGGGTTCGACGTGGGACTTTTGATGGAAGGGTTAGTAGTTTAAGAAGGAAGAGATTGGTATACAAGAAAACTGCAGAGGCAGGGATCGACCACGTAGGGATCGATGGTGTTGGATTAGAAAGGAAGAGATCGGTCTTAGTGAACCTGGGTGAGGAATTGGTAGGCTATGTTTTGTTGAAGGGATCGGTCATGGTGGTAGAATAGCGGTCAGCATTGTAGCCATGGGACAGGGATCGACATGAATATTGGGTTCGACATTCTTCGGTTGAAGTGAGGGATCGGTATAGAGTCTTTGGGATAGGGATCAGCTTCATTGGGGTCAGCATAAAGTGAATGTTTAGCTCTTTGAACTTGTAAACTAATTCAACCTAACATGTTCAAACAATCACCATTAGCTTATCTTAATGGGCTTGGACGTACGATGATGACGAATAATAAAACATGCATATTAACTGTCGAACTTGAGACTGAACAATCAAATTCTTGGAACTTCCAATATAGACTTAAAATAAGCATATGGACTTAAACGACAAACTTCACACTCCAATATGCCGATTGTCGATTCCAAAGCTTTCGTAACCGATCAATCTTTTTGCCAGTTAAGAAATCAGCGATGATGGTCTCTCTGGTCGAACTCCCAAGTCTTGTTGTTTTATTTCGTTTTTCTGATTTCAAACTGTTTTATTTATTATACACCGCACCGCACTACACTTGCTTACACTTAGCACGGGGGAAAAAGGTTATCTTTTCTAACCTCGATTATCTACTGAGTATAGCTAATATGGATTCCAGATTCTTGGAGCGTTGATATATCTTCTGATCCAGCGATGCAACACATCGATTCTAAAGCAAAATCAAGTTCTACAACTATATCTGACAAGCTTTCTCCCAGCCATCAAATGGAACAAAAGAATTTTCTAGCCAACGGGTCAACCTTTTCTCAGATATGCCGGTCCTCCCGGCGGAGGACATAAGTCCTGCTCTTGATGCAATAGAGGGTGTTATTCTTCTAAATAACCCAGTAGACTTATAGGCCTCTCGAATTGGCGAGGGTGCTCTTCGCCGGCTATGTTCTATTCATGGAATTCCATTTGTGGGCATCTTGGTTCCTTCAAGAAATGATAGGCCTCACTTGTCCCCAACGGGGTACACAGCATGTAATAAATTTATGTGTTGGGCCGGATGCATACCGCCCTTTATCGTTTATTCGAGAGATGTTGAAATATCTCGGAATTGCTTCGACTCAGCTCCATCCAAACAGTTAGACTACATGGAACCTTCTTGCTAGTCATAAGCGTTATATTTTGTTCGCCGACTCCTGAAGGCATAAGATTCATTTACAACTGAAAACGGCTATCGGGAAGCTATTCTTATATTTTCCTTGAACCCTCGTGAATTGTTAAGTCTTGGCAGGCGCTTGGAATAAATTTTCTTTGTTCAAGCATGAGTGATTTTAAGTACGATGTCCACCCCTCTTTGTTAGGCAATGGTTAGAAGGACATAAGTATTACCTTCATTTCTTTCTCAAGTTCACTAATCCAAGCCATAACTTTTCCTTTGAATCTACTAACATCCAGAGTTCTTTCAGGCATTCGCCGACGTCCTAAAGGCGCCAATTTTTCAAGAGTTGTCGCTGTCATTCGTGCTACCCTTGTTGAAAATTGGGACATCAAACTTCTTGTAAATGAAGAGCTACTATCTTTATTTGGGTTGTTGGAGAAAGGCTGTAGCATCGGGCTCCCTGGAAGTGCGGCCTTGCCAAGGAATTTTGCAGAGAAAAGAAGGGATACTACTAATCCCGTCGTGCCCCCAATCGAAGGGACTTGGGACGACACCGAGGAGGGTGGGATTAGGGATTCTCAAGCTAATTAGTCAGGCGATGTTAATGTAGGCCTGGGGATGGCGCTATGGTCGAACCATCACAAGGCGCACAATCCCAAACACCCACCAAAAGAAAGAAAAGGCTAGTATACAAGCTTCTTAGGAGAAAAAAGATAGAAGATCCAAAGTTCATTTTTACTCCCATTGAAGAGGAATCGTCTTCGCAACACTTGGAATGTTAGCTGAAGAGATTTTTAAACCTTCAAATTACAGACAATATCACGACCTATGACTTTCCAAATATCAACATTGAAGGGCTCAGCTCTTCTACTATGAGTGTTGAAGGCGTTCGTCCTTCTGATAAAGAAGAGAAAATGCCGATGAGCAAGGCTACAGCCATCTGTCAGTTGGGGAAAAACACTAGGACACTCACAATCATGTGCATTTCACTACACACTTTTTATTAACCTTTCATGAAATTATTGCTCATATGCTTTTATTTGATCTTTATAGGCGCTATGTATCAGTCCCGGGCCTTTAATCGCCTCAAAATTTCTTCAACTTATCACCGATCTAGCCAGGATTCGGAGTCTAGCCAGCGCAGGGAGAAAGACGAAGTACGGGATAAAAGCTATCACTCAAGGGAATCCTCTTCCTCCTAAGGGAAGTCCCAGTCCTAGTCCCAAACATCACGTCAAGGTGAACAGTCTAATTTTCCTGCTTATAGTGGAGACCAGGCTCTTTACCATGGCCCTCAAATCATCGCATCTCATGAGCGACATTCTGGCTCTTCAAGCTCCAAACAATCTTTCGAACGTCAATCAAGTAAACATCCAATTGCTTCTTCTGATCCATCTTTCCCTGCTGTGCTCTCGATGTTTCTACAGTAGAGTAGTTGGCCAAGCTTAAGGCCACTTTTTCAAAATATTTCTTTGATGGGCTTAAATTCCTTCCTCAATCCATAGATTTTCGTGTAGCACAATTTGTTCCAACATTTGGCCGAAAAAATTTCTGAAGTATCCATTGAGAGGTAATATGAGATTGACCGCCTCAAGTTAGAAGCAACACATGACAAGGATATAATCAAACACCAGGATGCTGAATTGTCAGAATTGAAAACACAACTTGATGAAGTAGAGAAAAATGCTAAGGAAACTGTGAAGGCGGTGAGCCGTTTAGAAACATCTCATAAAAACGAACTCGACACAGCCCTCAATCGCAGCGGGGCATTTGCTATAGAAAAGACTCCTTGCAAAAGGAAAATGACATTTTGGCCCGCTGCATCAAGGAACTTGAAGAGCTTTTCAAAAAGGAAAGGGAGGAGAAAATCGAAGCCTAGGAAGAATTGCAAAAGTATTGCGAAGAGGTCGTCGAGACCAGGAGCTTAAAAATCAAGCTTGATGAGAAGTTTGCAAAAATTGAAGATCTTAAAGAGAAGGTTCAACAGGAAGGCTGAAAAGAAATGATTGAACAGATTGAATACCAAGTGAAAGATGCTAAAGAATCCGGTAGGAACGAGATCAAGGACTAGTTCGATCCATTGATCGTCTATTATAATGCCAAAGTGCTCATCCACTGTGACTTAAGTTTTCTTAGCGAGGGTTATCTCAAATCACTTGCTGAAGCTTTGGAGAATGTTATCGAGATGAAGAAGAGAGACTTGGGTGAAGCTGAGCTCAATGAAGAAGAATTAGTGCGGGGGTTTCTTTATGGGAATAAACCTTTGGATTTGGCTACCGCAAAACTCTGTACTTCAACATTTCTGCACCTACGAAGAAAGGGGAACATATTTTTGGATCTTCAGTGGTCGATCCTAAGGGTTCCACTTCATCCTAAGCAGCCATAACATCAATCTTCCTCGACACGGAGCAAGATTTGGGCTATGATCCGGACAAGCCCAGCTACCAATCTAAGATGTTGTCCCCTATTTCAAAAGGAGGTATCATAGAAACCATGGAGAGCCAACTGGATGTAGGTATCGCACTTTAACCTCGGTTTATGAAAAGTTTTGTTCTTCACGTGCAATGGTTTTGAGGTAATCTCCCTATTTTAACAAATTTTGCAGGTCTTCCGGGTGCTAGTCAAACTCCTAAAAGTGACGCTGCTGCAAAGCAATAGAAGAAACCAACCGAGGGTTCAACAGCTGCTGATGTACCAGGGCCCAATGCTCAAGTCATCGGTGCTCTTGATGATGATAAAATCAAAAATTCTCTCCTAGTGTATGAGTCTGATAATGTAGTGATTATTGGCGCCTCCGAATTCACCGACGAGACTAGCTTGAAAGAGCAGATTGAAAAGCATGAGCTGCGAAAAGAAAAGCAAAAGCTGAGCCGTCGAGGTAGACATTGACGATCCTAACCTTGTGCCACTACAAGTTATTCCACCCGGCGGGTCGATTCCCAATGAACCTCCTACCTTTATAAGCTCTCTTAATGAAGGTGGCAAGGGTTCCTTAAAAAGAAGCTCAAGTGGCTCTACTCTCGAAAAATCCAAAAACGAAAGGAAGTCAAAGAAATTGTTGTCACTTCGGCTTAGTGTTTATTTGGTTTGCACAGTTGTTTCTTTCATTGGCTTTGGTTGCACGGGTATGGATCCCTATTTTTTTGGAATAACTTGTGCTACAATCTCAAAACCTGTTATGTGTATAAAAGTTTTTTTTCTTCTGTTGAGCTTTTATGTGAATTTCACTTCCTAACACATAAACATTTGCATACAACTATATCCATATATAAAAATTATTTTTTTATGTATAAAATATAATACTAGGTAAAATTATTTCATTTACTTATATTTCAAAACAATATTGTCTCGGTCTGCCCTGTTAAGTGTTTAGAAATCCCTATCAATGCCATAAAATGTTTTGTACCAACCAGAATTTACAAATACTAAACAAAACAAATTAATACAATATAAAAACATTTTTATAACACTAACAAGTACGCTCTCTCTCATATATATATATATATATATATATATATATATATATATATATATATGCTCAAACAACTCATTCTAGGGTATTACTACCAAAGCTCTATTGAGCCAAACCCCATAAAGCTAAGGTTATCGCTAAACCAAAGCTCTGATACCAATTGTAATGATCCACCTTTTTGGATAGTTTAAATCGACAATAAACCACACGCATCAACTCAAACGAGTCAAAAGGGAGGACTGTTAATGTGGTAAATAAGAAAATAAGAGAAAAGATGAAAAAAACAAAATATAAAATCTCAAAACAGAATGAAATTTTTTTAATAATCAAATAAACAGTTCATGAAGCAGTTTTACAAATTACATTTGATTACACTTTTACAATACAATCAGAGTTATACATACAACAGACATAATAGTATAATGCAGCGAAACAACATGATGCAGTGAAATATATGTATAAATAGTATACAAATCTCCATCTTCGTCCTCTAGAAATAAAGTCTTCAACGTTGAAATGCTCAGGCAGTCCCGAGCGTAATGAAAAGACAAAACACTCGAGTCAAAACTAAAAGATCTTATGTACTTAAATCAATAGCAAATAAATATGAGTATAATTGTTTCAGAGATGTTTATGGAATTTTACATCTCCTATCCAGTGTATCACGTGCGTGCAATAACTTAAAAGATGTTCGAGATTTCCATCTTTTGAGGATCCATTAAACTATATATATGTAGTAATATACGCTAATACATAATGTCTATCAGTAAAGTATTAAAATAAGGCGTTATCCATATCCTTAACACATTTTTATAAATGTCGTAATCTATACGGTACTGTAAATTCCACCAAACCAGTGGGCTATCAAGGAGCATTCCATAAGTAGGGCACAAAACAAAATCGTAGTAGGCTCGGTAAGGCATATGACAAGGAACACGAGGCTATGCCTACGGTAGGACTCTACCAGATTACGGAATCAGGCTAGTAGTAACGCATAGCAGCTACTACCGTCCACCTTGAACAACACTCCCATAATCAAATCAAAGTGGCCACAAACCAATCACAAAGTAACAGATATAGTATCGAAGAAGCGTGTCCGATAGAAGGAGCGATCTCACTGGGCCTGGTTATCGCTTTTGATTTTAGTCATATCAAGTTGACCCGAGAGAGTCAGGGCAACGTTCCTATCTCATACTAGAAGCGTTCGCCAAACCATCCTACTTCGTTCTGGATTCTCCACCACGTGCATAATTGTTAAAGTGGTTTCGGAATTGGCAGAGAGTATGACAATATCTGACCCCGGTCTCTTTAACAACTAAACGCTTATATTTTTTACACCGTGGTCATTTTTATAAACATTTTAATAATTAATCCAGAAAATAGTTTATACTTTCATATCAAGATATCCATGTACTTATTCCAAAAGTATAAATATATTCATAGATATCAAGGATGATTTCTTTCAATCAATTTCGAAAATAATTTATAAATCTCTCTCAAACCATTTATAAGTTATTTATATGTTTAAAACCATTTATAAAGCTATTTATAAATTCCAACAGTGTACAACTCTTCCCCTTTATACAAGTTCCTTTTATAAAACCCTTTATAAAATCCTTTAAAACCTTTATAAACTCCTTTATAAAGCTATTACAAAATCCTTTGTAAAAATTCTTTATAAAATTCTTTTTACAAAATCCATTATAAAATCTCATACAAAGCTTTTATAAATTCTTTGCCAAATTCTTTTTCAAAATTCTAAACTCTTTTACAAAATCTTTTATCTATTAAAGTTATTATCAAAGTCTATATTTATTATCTTAAATCAAAACTAAATTTATTATATTAAATTAAATTTAATATATATATATATTAAAACTATATTAAATATTTTATTAAATTAAGTTTTAAACTATTTAAAATATTTATTTAAAACTAAATAAAATTATAAGTTAAAGTCCTAAATTTACATTTAAAATCATATATTAAATTATAATTTGAAGCTTTAAAACAAATAAAATACATAATTTTCCAAATATAATTTTTTTTGAATAAAATCATTAAATCAAATTCAAAAATCAAATTTATAAATCAAACATACTTTACCATTTGGAAAATAATTTAAAACTGATCGACGGTGTACATATATAATTTTCAACCCTATAGTCAAGTGATAGGGTATGCACTGTTTCAACTCCAAAATAGTTAAATTTTCTAGGTATATATCATTTCAACCCGTATCGCGAATCAAAAAATTTTAAATCAATAAAATCGCTCGGTTTATCATTTGAACCCATAAGTTTTTTTCCTAATCTATAAGATCATTTGGGTATGTATCATTTCAACTATAGTGATAACAGGGATATAAACATCCAATCATCCAAAATGTCAATAAATAAACATCCATCACAATCAATCGATATCCAAATCAGCCAACAAATCACAACAATTAACTGGTTATCATGATCAAATATTAAACTGTCAATTTAATTTCAATATTAATTTAAATCGCAATTTGATCCAATATGAATTCAAATTAAAATTAAAATGTCAAATTAAACTACCAAACAACAACCAATAATATCTTATCACATCATAAATTTAATTTAACTAACATAAAATGGTTTAGTATTTGTGAGTGGGTTAAATCACTCACACTTGATTTATCGCCGATTTAAAATCCAAATAAAGCCTAAAATTTGAATGTCTCGGAATGCAGCCAAATAAGTTCTTTACTGTGTGGAATTTCGATATGATCGCAATGGAAGAAATCACGTCCAAATCCGAATTCGTATGGAAAAGTTATGATAGTTAGAACATTTTGACAATTTAAATTTAAAAATAGTTCAAGGGCAAGGGCAAAACTGTAAATAATATACCACCCTAACCTTACGGCAGGCAGAGCACGAAACCGAACCTAAACACGTACAGCCGCCCCTTGTTGATCAACTAAACGTCATCGTTCATCATGCCTCAGCCAAGATCAGACCATGCCACTGCCTTCCCCTCATCGAGCCGCCTTCATCCTTGCTTGTGCGACCGCCCCGTCGCTTGGAGGAGCCAACGCCTCCCGCCAGTCCCTCACCATTCCAGGAGAATTTGGGCACACATGACAGGATGTAAACCTATTGATCAATTCCTCTTGGCCGCCTCTACACCACAGTACCACCCGATCGCCATATTGTCGCAAATCCGCCGTTGAATTGCAAAACCCTACAACGGACGGTGGAGACTTCTTCACCAAATTCTAGACAAAGTGAGACACGAATCGGAAAATGAATCTCAAATCTAGATTACGTTCGTCGAGAGCTTTCCGGTAGTATATAATTCGACAGAGTTTGATGAGTTTGATTTTCGATTTGATTTTGAATTTGGGAATTAGGGTTTTGACTAAAATTGTCCGACATTGGGAAGGAATAAAGGAGATAACTAAACAGATACATATAGAAATACAGAATTAATAGTTAGGGTTTTAGAAAAAACTATTTATATGGACAGATGGATAAGAACGAATAGACATATCGAATTAGGTTGAAACGAGAACAGCGGCATGAAAAGCCCCTTTTGTCCCCGAAATGAAAGTAGGTCATCACATATACCAAAATATAGGTTTTCAATATTTTGAAACTCAACGGAACTAGTTTCAAACCTTAATTCCATTGTATATAGAAGTTGGCTTTTAAAATCAGATTATATTCATTTAAATTCTATAAATCGATTTTCACTCATTTTGAGCTCGCACGATCAAACGATAAGTTCAATCGCTACGAAACTTAAAATCCAATAATAGTTCACTGTTAAGGATCCAATGAAACTGATTTTGTCGAAATCCAAGAAAGTGGTCAGAATGGCTAATTTTCACGTTAATTAAATAAATAATTATTAAATTGATTTAATCACTTTTAAATTCGAATTTAAAAGTTACAATTTTATCATCATTGATTACATAGAAATTTATAATCTTTTAAGAATAAATTTTCCATGTTAATTCAATATTTAAATATTACACTAAATTCGGCGTTCAATTACATTGGAAATAATATCTATTTTATTATAATTTAGATTTCAACAATTCTTTTATTTTGATTTACATTCTTATTATTAAATCAACTATTAACCTATGAATATAATTAACATTATTTATATTTTTTACATTCATATTCGACAGTTATCATCCTTTATCGTAATTATTATAATATTTCAATTGCATTAATTCCATTATTACTAATTTAATTCCAATAATTTCTGATTTAATTCCTTGTTTACAATTTATAACCAAATTAACTTTATAATGAAATTACATTAAAATAGTTGTCAATAACATTCAAACAACATTATTAAATCATATTCTAATTTTTTTTCGTTAATAAATCATAAATTCTAATTCTTCGCAATATTAAATTTCAAAATTTTAGTTAATTTAATATTTTTAATTATCAAAAATACGGGTCGTTACAGATGGTTCCATGTATGTCCTACGAAGTGATTGAAGAATATTTACTGATGCGGGCATTGTCGCTTTGGTATTGCTTATTAGTGCGATGCCGCGGCACATCGAACTTTTTCGATAACATCTGTAGTAGTAACAATCACTTCGCCAATATCAATTTTTTGTGAAGTCATGGCACTCTGTTCTCCTTCGTCAAAAGTAATTGTTGTAACATTTACCCCCTAAGTGTGGAGGAGCCATTCTTTTCAAGTAAACAGTATCGAAATCATCCATTTCCTGCCTTTTGGTCTTCCACTGTCGATCTTAACCACTCATTTGAAATCAATCTAATGACCCAATAAGCTCATCTCCTCTAATAGGTACACATGCTCCTTCTTTTTCTCCTTTCACTTACAATACAAAACACTCAAACAAGAATTAAATCTTCTAAATTAGCTGCAACTCCAAGCTCCTTGATAGTGATTATATGTTTTGAACTAAGGTATGATTATTGTTTAATAATTTCATAAACTAGTTTTTACAATTTAATGTTGGAATCGCAATTTGGCTTTAACCTGGGTACTGGCATTCACGAATTAACCATCCGAGCTTGATTATTTGAATTCAATTCTTCAAGTTTTGTTGTTGAACATAATTTATTCCTATTAATGTTGAATACATAGCATTGTTTACTAAATTTAGGTAAATAAGTTATTTAGGGATTTTGATTTTAGAAATTTGTGGATTCTTGTTTTAAAGCGGGTTTTAAAATGGACTTGAACCTACTATCACCTCTTTAATTCAAATTTGTACCAATTCTTACTAGATGTTGGTTTGTGTTTGAATTGCTTAATTGAGCCTCAATTTTAATTAATGTTGATATAGAATCTTTCATCATTTTGGAGTTCAGTTAACAATGAAGACGTTCAAGACTTCGAACCTCATAGCTCCATCCTCAATCTTTATCATCACTGTTTCTATTCAGAAGATCACTGAGTTTTCGTAGTTGATGAGAACTTTATGTTATTCCTCCAAAAGTTTTATGTCGCAAGTGATTACGGTAAAGCTCGTCGAAGCGGTCGAAGTTAGTAATTGTATTGCCATTAGGTAATCTAAGTTGATCTAAGTAGTGTTAATTGGTTCGATGCTAATCTTATGATAACTATTAACACTCTTTGATTAATTAAGATTGACGATGCTATTGTTATTTACATTTCATCGATTAGGTCGAAGTGTAGACGCTTTTAATCAAAAATTTAGAGGTTATTGATAATAAGTTTCTCAGTTTACCTTATCAATACCCTTATTAGAGCACTTATCGAAGGTGTTTGCTTTGTCTAGATACATCACTAACAAGCTTATCGAAACAAGCGACTACCTTGTTATTTTTCCTTCATTTTCCACAAGTGTTCTTAATATTGTAAGTAGAGCATTATATGACTTTGACACTATCGACATCATTTTTCTTTGAATTAAGTATGGTCACTATAACGACCCGACATTTCGAACCATTCAAATCGATAATCATCCACATATGTCAGGCTTGAATTGCTCAAAACAATAGATTGTTAATTTATATTTGGAAAAACTTACCATATACGGTAAATAAATCAATCACAGAATCATAAACACGGAGAAATACAATAATAAGCAGCGAAATAGATAAATAGTAATTCATGAAGCTACTACAATAAACAACAGAGTATAATACAGTAGAAATCCAATACATAGAAGTCTCAATACAAAGCAAATGACAAGTCTGAATGGAAACTGTAAACAATTGAAATAACTGAAAGCTTAATAAAAAAAAGATCTTCAAGTAAAGCTCCAAACTTCAAAGGTGAGTCTCAAATGCCATGACACTCAGTCTGACCTGAGCATAAAGCAAAAAAACAAAACACTCGAGTCAGGATTAACATTCTTATGCAAGTAAATTAACTCAAGTGAAATGCCAAGTGAAATATTAAATAACTTGAAGGTTGTTTAGGATTCCCATCCTCTAAGGATCCGTTAAACGATCTACATGCATAGTACAATATGCTATATAGATAATGTCTACAGTAAAATAAACTATAAAAATGGCATTAAGGCGTTACCCATATCCTCTTAAAAATGTCGTAATCTATACAGTACTGTAAACTCCACCAAAATGGTGGGCTATCAGGGAGCCATCCATAGGTATGACACAAACCAAACTCGTAGAATGCGTGATAAGGCTTGTGACAAGGCACGCAAGGCAATGTCTAGGGTAGGATACTACTGTTTTGCGGATCCGGACTGGTGGTAACACATAACAGCTGCTACCGCCCACCTTCAGACAACTCCCAAAATAAAAGGTACCAATCAAATCACAAAGTAATAGAATGGTATAGCATGCTCGATCGGAGGTGCGACCTCACTTGGCCTGGCGTGGCTCATGCTTTAGTCACATTAAGCTGACTCGCTAGAGTCGGGGATGCGTTCATACCTCATACTATAAGTAAGGCTTTATATGACTGACACCGTTGACATTGCTTTGAATTAAGTATGGTCATAAGGTTCATTTGTTATCAGTCTTGATATAGACTGAGCTTTATATCACTACTTTCGATACTCGTATTATAATGAGTTGCAAACCTTCCGGCTCACAAACTCATAATATCTCATGGTAACTCCTATTTTAGCTTTTTCATGAAGTTTCTTATCAAGGTTGAAGTTAATGTCTTTTTATACTCTTATCGAATGTTATTTTAGTGTCACTGTTTTGTACTAATATACTCATAGCTACTTTGGAAAATGGTAGGATATCTAAACAACAACATCTGGATCTAGTATTAGCAAGCATGAAAATTCTTACAAACCATGATAACTTCTTTAGTTTGGAGTAATATCATCTGACAAGAAAATGGAAAGTCAACGGTCTGAAAAGAAATCGTCGAAGAGACCACCAAAGGAAAAAAACCTTCACCCTTAAGCAACAAGAAAGAAGACCTTGTTTCCAACCCGTCTTATATCACCTCCTAGGCTGAAGCAAACTCCATTTTTAGCCAGTTCAAAATAACTAGGGCTGAAGCTACCCCAGCAAGATCCTCAGACAATATTTACAATCCATCGGAGGGATATTTCGGCTTCTTCGCTATACATATCTGGCATATCGGATACCTTCCTTTCACTAGATTTATTATGAGATACTAATCTGGTCTCCCATCTCTCAATTCTAACATCCTTCACTATATAGTTGTCCCCACTAAGGTTGTTTATCAGCCAAGTTGCTACTTGTATTGGGTCCATCCTCATCCAAAATGCTTAATTTCTGAGAGCTTAATAAGGAAAAGTTATGGGAGACTTAATTTTTCTTTGTCAATGATTCTTCGATCTTAGAGGAACGTTTTCTACTACTGGTTAGCTTCTCTTTGTTGCTTATCCGCATTGGTTTGTTATTATTTATTAACAAGTATCTCTCTTTCAAATCCTGCTCCCAAAAGCTGAACTCGGAAGATCATGAATTTGTGCTATCACTGACCAAAGCAGCGGAAACAATATGGCACATGCTCAAACTACTAAACCCGGCCAAGCTTCATCGACACTCTATCATTTCAGATGGTCACAGGATCCTAGGAGAACCTCTAATGGTAAAACGTAACTCTAAGGGTAAGGGTTCATTAGTAATGGTCAAGCCTGAACTTTTTTCATCTAATTCCCTTATTCAGCCCGGGATTCCTAATAATATATCATTGCAATCACTTAAAATTTATTGTAATAACATCTCATAAATTTATTCCGTTGGTCCAGGTTCATCGGCTTTGGTTGTTGCTCTAATAGGGAAGGAAGTTGTTGACACCTCCAAAGATAAACTAAAGAAAGATGATGCCACTGTTTTGGTTCAAACTCCCAAGTCTCGATCGCTTAAAGAGGCTATTTCCTATTCATTTTCTTTTGTCAAAAGAAAGATGGCTTATAGTTCTGTCGCTATGGCTACTCCTAGCAAGAAGCCTCAGATCGGGGATATGCAAGTCCTAGCCATTATAGGAGAAGAAGGATTGGTTGGTGCTGACTCAAACTCTAAAATCCCAAATCTTGACATAGTCGAAGACAAAATGAATCTTATTGTTGTCTTAGATGAAGCCCAGCAGGTGATTGAAGTAGAGGGTTCATTAGACTAGTTCCACCATATTACCATCCCAAGCTCACTAGAAGCCTTGAATCATATTTACGAAGAGCTTGAGTTTTCTTTTACTTCAAAGAGCTCTCTTCCTTCAAGGCCTCAATCTTCAGCTTTTGTCAACAGATTTAACGACCTACTTCCATTGGTAATTTAATCTCCTTCGTTTGCTGCTTCCCAACCATTGCAACCTTCTTCTTACGCCTGAGATCATCGATTCACTCTTCTTAGACAACACTTACTAGTATGCACCCGTTATGTTTAGCTGCTTTAAACTCTTAATATCCCACGTATTCAAGTTTCATTATCCATTCAAGGTTGCCAAGCATATGCTTTCCCTTCATAATGAGGCTTTAGAGTAATCAAGTGAGATTTTTGAGCTAAAGGAGGAAAACTCCTCACTTAATAACCATGTTATTGATTTAACTACCAAAAGAGATGAAGCTGCATAAGAGAAAGGCAAGCTAGCTGCCTCTCTTGAAGAGATAAAAACCCTACTTCATAATTCAAATAATAAGGTGATAGCATTAGAACTCGCACTTTAGGATGCTAAGACGAAAGTAGCCAGGCTTGTGGCAAAGAACATGTCTCTTAATATAAAGCCAAAGAAGAAAGAAGATCTCCTAAGCAATTAAACGGAAGTGATTAAAGACACAAAGCAAAAAGTTTCTTATTTTCTTGACATGCCTCTCGATACCATTATCGAGAGATCTCATGAGAAGGCACTCTTCATTGCTTATGTTGAAAACACTTATAAGTGTTTAGACTTCAGTTTCCCCTCCCTTCATTCAGAATGGAATGACAAGCTCATGATAAAATTTTAAGAGATCTCATAGGGATTTCATGTTCCTATGGAAGAGGAGGAGGTTGATGCTGCGAAGCTGATAACTTTTGATGATCCTCCGGTTGATGAGGAGACTAATTCAAATGAAGAGCAGAAGGATGATGATGAATGCAGCGATGAGTGTAACAATGAAAATGATAGTCCTAATGACAATAATGATGATGACGACGACAATGGGGGAGGTACTGAAATGGCATTTCTGGACCTTCGATTGAGAAGGACGACTTAGGAGGTGCTAATCTAGATCCAACTTCCTAAGTTACAAGGGCTATTGAAATATCTAATCCATCATGGACAAGTTCTCCCAAGAAGGATAATGCTTCCCAAGGCCCAAAGCCCAGAGACAAAGAGAAAATTTCATCATCTACTGTTCCGCTCTCTCAATTATGGATCTCACTACACAATTGTTTTAGATTACCATATAACCTTTTGTTAATACATCAACTGCTTTAGTTAAGGAGAAAGTGAAAATATATTTATGACGTCATGCTCGAGAAGAAACAAACCGACATAGATCAGTTAAAAAGAGAGTTGGATAAGCAAATGAAGGGGTATAATACATTGTTTGAAAAATATTGTAAATTTGCAAAGAGCGCATCAAAATTGAAAATTTTCAAAGAGCAAGAAGCCCCTTAGATGAAGAGGGTGCACAAACATTGAGAAATGCTTTTGGAGTAGAATGTTGAGCTGATGGCCCTTTTATGATGTTAATCGACGATAAGGATGCCTTGGTGGAATCGTTCTATAATGTTTATTGTAGAGTTTGATTATCGACTTCTCATATTGAGGTTATAACAGTAGTGGTTTGCTCAAATGCCTTCACCGTAGATACTTGGATGAACATAAGACTAAATCTCATCCTGGGGTATGTTGGAACCTCCCCCGAGCTGCTCCCTTTCCTCTTTCCTTACACTCTCTTCATTTTGAGAAACTTAAATACAATAGGAAGAGATTCATTTCTGAAACATATAAGAAATCTATTTTGTATAAACCAAAATGACTTGTATAATTGTTGTATGCTACTGAATTTTCTTATGAGCTGCATCGTTTTAGTTTCTCAATTCTTAGCTTAATTTCGACATATCAGACAGAATAAAAGTCTTTCCAGAAACCCAGTTCCTATGGATCTCTTAAGTAAATTCGTCAAGCTGAAGAAAGGCTTGTTAGAGGAATCCATGTGTTATCTAGATTTTTAACCTAGTAGAATTCAAAGGAAGTTGGAACAGCTTCGTCGAACCAGAGCTGCTCAAAATCCAACTGATAGGACTAGAAGAACCAACTAAGAAGGATCGAAGAAAAGGAAGCAAAAAATATGCTAAGGTGATGGATCATTGTCGATCCATCTCCTATGGATCACTAGCAATCCAGAAGGTTAGCTCATGGGTCAACTGGTCCCCTTGCATAATAATCCAATGGGCATTCTAGGAATGATAGCTAAGTTTGATGGAATTCCAAGCTAGTTAAATCAAGAAGTGAGCATTTGTCTAATTCAATTAGCAGTCCAATGCAACTAGTGTATGGATCATCATCAAAAAAAGGCAACAAGCTAGAAAATTACATGGAGAACACAAACACGAGACAACAAATGTAATCCAGAAGGCAAAGTCCAAAAACACTCTAAGTACATGAATTGCTAGCGATCCTTGTGCTATAGATCGCTAACGATCCATATGATTGAGCCAGATCGCCATGGAATTTAAAGAAGAGGATGAAGGAAGGCATCACAAGTAGTTGAGTCATCAGCGACCCAAAAGCAATGGATTGCTAGCGATCCATAGCCTATGGATTGCTAGTAATCCATCAAATTGATTTGGCTCGCTGTGAAATTTTCAAGGCACCTTCATATGTTCATTTGCAAACATCTGGCAAGTCGACTTAGCCCAATAGCTCTCCAGCCTTTATAAATACAGTTCTACCCACAACATAAACAATATCTGGGGGGGACTGACTATAGGACCTCTGCAGAAACAATTCTTCATTTTCTCCTCCCACATAACAGTCATCTAAAGGATTCACTGTGATTCTTTAGTGAACTCTAACTCTAGTGACTAGATCAAACTTACAAGATCCAATCAAATTGTAATCAAACTCAACTTGTAATTGCAGTCAGTAAATAACAAAAGTTATAAAGTGGATGTGGGCTTCTTTAATAGCCGAACGATTATAAAATCTCTTGTCTCTTTACTTAATCTACAAGTTAGTCTCTATTTTATTTGCCTTGATAAATTAGGCTGGTGCTTTCACACTCAACCCAAAGTATTGATCCATTTTTAGGTTAATATTTTGATGCTTTCATTGAGAGTTGAACTCAGGCTTAGATCTAGCTATCTTCTTTGGATCAGATAAGTTCAGAAGTTAGGTCCTTAAACTCTGTTCAAAAGAACTGCTGCTAAGAAAAAATGGCACCGAGAAGAAAGAGAACTTCTTTTAGAAGATCTATAGGGGTAGAAATAGCCGAAGAAGACATGAATCATCAACAAACCGAAGTAAATGGCACCAATGCAGGAGATCAGATGCTAGAATTCTCTAATCAACGCGAAGTTGTTACAAGAGACGAGTTGATTAAAATGGTTGATGAAATCAATCAGAAAATAGGAACTTAATGCCCTTTTGACCTTACAATCACATCCGGCTTTAAGAACCATAGCAGAACCCGTGGCTACTACCAAACAAGAAAATTCTTTCGTTTCTAGCCAAAATAGAAGATACGAGAAGCAATTGCATAAAGGAGTGATAGCTGGAAACATGGGAACCAACGTAGAAGGAAACACAAATACTCCACTCACCACAAGGCAACCAGCTATGCACTTGAACCTAGGAGTGAAGACCCTATAAGAGGATATAGCCATGGACCTCTCCGACTCAGAAGATGGAGATAAATTTAATGACAGCAAGTTGGAAGGAAATTCCAATGCATTCGATAAAACCAGGAATGTCCAAACTGCCCCAATCAGGCCAACCGCAAGCCATTGGAATCTCGAGGGAGTGGCTCTTTCGAAGAGGAGAGCCTAGGCTTCAACCCACTCACCAAGATCATTTGCAAAGCCAAACAATCGGTGTAGTAATTGACAACCGACCCCTGGGCTACCGAACATCAGAGGCATATATCATAGATTTGGTCAAGCGGCTGATGGATGAGAATAAGGATATAAGAGATGATGAATGGAGATCTGCCCCAAGTCGGACTTCCTTTACTGATGAGATCTTAAACGAGCGGTACCCAGAAAAGTTTACTATGCTTACTATTCCATCCTATGATGGAACAAGAGACTCAAAACCCCATCTATACAGGTACAATTGGTACATAGATGGAGTGAATGCTTTGAAAGCTGTTCGATGTAGATGTTTCCCAATTTTCTGAAGGGAATTGCTTCCATGTGGTTCAGTAGGCTTCTGCCAAGGTCCATCTCCACTTTCGATCAACTAGCAACAAGATTCCTTGATTAATTCACACTTCACATGGCACAGCCTAAAGATGTGATCTCTTTGTCTGGTCTATTCTAAAGACTAAATGAATCTCTGAAGTCGTTCATGAATTGGTTCAATATCGCAGTGAAAGTCGTTCATGAATTGGTTCAATATCGCAGTGACAGAAGTAAGCAATCCTAACTAGGATATGGTTTTTGTGGCCTTGGTCCGTGCCATCCATCCCGAAACCGAGTTTGTAAAGTGGATCAAAATGAAACAACCTACCACTAAGAAGGACCTCAATCATAAGGTGAGTCAATACTAGATATTGAAATAGGCGCAGGAGTTAGAAAGGAAGTCTACTAGCTTGCAACTGATGAATGTCGGGCAAAGTGACATGGCGATGAACAAGAACATAAATGCCTCTAGGACCGTTGAAGGAAGTGCGAGAAAGACGGAAGCTAAAAAAGAAAAATCAGAATTCCATCAAACAAAATGGTAATAATAAGTGACTAAAAGGCTTCAGGTCCGAAGATTACACCCCTCTCAATGATTCTCTGGAAAACATCCATCTCGCAACACAGGGGACAAAAGAGTACAAGAAACCCCCTAAAAGGAAGCAACTGAACAACAAAAGTGCTCCGGGAAGTTATATCGCTTCCATGCAACGATGGCCATAATACGAATGAGTATCGTTACCTAAAGAACTTGACTGAAGAGCTAATTCAGAAAAACAAGTTTCAGCAATACGTGAGAAAATCGCAAAATCCTGACCAACCCATGGCTCCCTAAGCTCCATGGGATCGAAGAAACCAAGCTAGAACCAACGAAGAGGGATCTAAACGAACCAACCAGAGATTCATCATTGAAACGACACCCGGAGGACCTCATCCCCCATAGAAAAGTTGGGGAGAAATAGAGCAGTATGCTAGTCCATTAAAACATACCCCGAATGAATCATGCCTCGCAATCGAAGATAGGGCCCCTACCAAGCAACAGAAAACTTTGAACGATGATATAGTATTCCGAAATCGAGATACCAAAGGGATTGAAGCTCCAACTCTTAATCTCATGGTAGTGACAGTAGGGATCGACCCTGTTGTGGTCCGACGAGTATTGGTTGACAGCAGTAGTTCTATGAATATTCTTTTCAAACGCACCTTTTACCGGACGAAGATTAGCATGAAAGATGTATCTGCTTGCCAAACAAAAATTTAAGGATACACCAGCGAACACAAATAAACTATCGAGATGATTGACTTGCCTATAGAACTTGGAGAAGACAACCGAAGAGTCACCCTCATCCAAACTTTCGTGATTGTAGATAAAACTTCCACATACAATGCCTTCTTAGTATGGCCCATGCCGGCGGATTTCAGAATTGCTTTAGCCCAATGGTGCCTTACCATGAAATTCCCAATAGCGAATGGAACCAGGGTGACTAAAGGAGATCAATGTGCCGCCAGAGAATGTTCCATCAATGAACTGGGTGAATCTAAAAGAAAAGAAAAAGGGAAGGATGAAGGGAGAACTCTCCACATTCGCGAACTTGCCAAATAGAAAATGTAGAGCCGCCCCTAGCTTAGGGACCATAGACGATTCGATAAGGCGTTAAACCCTAGAAAGAAGAGTTCAAGGGAGGATCGAGCGCTGGCAGAATTGACAGTGTCCGTTCCAGTTGATATGGATGACCCGAACCGGGTCTTGAAAATTGGATCGCACCTTAGAAACAAGATGTAATCAGAACTCGCTAAATTTCTTCGTGCCAACTTGGATGTGTTCGCTTGGACACATTCCGATATGTATGGGGTATCACCAAAATTTGCATGCCATGCACTTAATATTGATACTAGATTTACGCCGATAAAGCAGAATAGGCACAACATGGTCCCCGAGCAGTCCAAGGCATTGGGATAAGAAGTAGACAAGCTGATGACCGATAGTTTTATCCATGATGTGACCTAACCCAAATGGGTATCTAACCCAGTTTTGGTCAAGAAGTCCAACAGGAAATGGCAAACTTGCATCGACTACTCAAACTTAAATAAGGCCTGCCCGAAAGATAGTTTTCCACTACTCAGAATTGAATAGCTTGTGGACGGGATGATCGAATATGAACTGCTATCATTTATGGATGCATACTCGGGATACAACCAGATCCTGATGCACGAACCTGACTAGGGAAACACCAACTTCATCACCGTTCTAGGATTATACTGCTAAGGGCAATGCCATTCGGTTTAAAGAAGGTTGGGGCAACCTACCAAAGATTAGTATATGCCATGTTCAAGCGTCAGATCGAAAGAACCATGGAGGTCTATGTGGATGACATGTTGGTTAAATCACGAATAGCTTCCAATCACTTAGATTATCTTCAAAATGTTTAAAATACTCCAACAATATGGAATGAAACTCAATTCACTCAAATGTCATTTCAAGGGAGCGTATGAGTGGTCCAAACCCCAAAGAACAAGAAGGAGTTACAAAGCTTGAATGGGAAAGTTGCAGCGCTAAGCCGGTTCATCTCGAAAGCCACTGACACATTTATACCCTTTTTTGATGCACTAAATAAAGAAAAGAAGAACATTGAATGGAATGAGGCTTGTCAAACCGCGTTTGAAGAATTGCTGCGACACATGGAAACCCCACCGATCTTGTCAAAGCCAATAGACGGAAAGGACTTTCTCATCTACTTAGCAGTCTCACCTCACGCATTGAGTGCTGCCCTTGTGCATGAAGAATCTTGAATTCAACGACCTATATACTACATTAGCAAGCGGTTCGCCAGAGCCAAGAAAAATTATTCGATATTGGAAAAGATAGCGTGTTGCCTCTGGATCGCGTCCAGGAAGTTACGACCATATTTCCAGGCACACCCGATCAAAGTATTGACCAATCAATCCTTAAAGCAAGTATTGTACCACCTCGATACTTCTAGATGGCTTCTCAAATAGAATTTCAAATTGAGCCAATATGAAATCACTTACCATCCGAGAAGGGCAATCAATGGGCAAGAGTTGGTAGATTTCATCACTGAATTTACCATACGATAAGATGAAGATAAATAACACTGGAAGTGGAAACACGATGGAAACTCTTCATCGATGGCGCGACCTTTGCTCGGGGTAGGGGTAGTGCTTGAAACCCCGGAAGGACGAGCCATTTGCTACGCCCTATGCTATTCCTTCCGACAAATAATGAAGTGGAATATGAAGCATTGATAGCGAGACCGAAAGTCGTGAAGGAACTTAGAATCCGTTCATATTACAGCGACTCTCAATAGTCGTCGGCCTGGTGAAAGGTGAATACCAGGCTCGAGGGGAGAACCTTGCCCCATATCTATCTAAATTGCAAGAGTTGTTGAACGACATCGAAAATTACACCATAACTTACATCCTAAGGGAGCAAAACACGAAGGCTAACTACTTTACTAAACTGGCCAGCTCCGGAGAAGCTCAATCGTTGGGACCAATCCTAGTTGAGACCTGACAACTCCAAGTGTAAGCGAAATGGATATCAACTGGATTTGTGAAACCACCGTTGAACCAGAAGCGTGGATGACGCCAATCAAAGACTGCTTTCTTATAGAAACTCTTCCCACAGATAGGAACCAACAGAAAAAGCTTCTCTGGAAGGCACAGTGATTTATAATACAGGTTGGGATACTCTACCAAAGGGGGTTCTCTACCCCATACTTAGATGTCTGACCGACGATGAAGCTCGACGGATCCTGAAAGAAGTTCATGAAGGCGAATGTGAAGACCATATCGGGGGCAAACCCTTATAAATAAAATCCTCTGGTATGGATATTTCTAGACAACTGTAAATCACGATGCAGCAGACTATGCCAGATGGTGCGATCGATGCCAAAGATTCAGTAAGATCAAAAGAAATCCCTCAATAGAACTAATGTAGATGGTCAGCCCATGGCCATTCGCAATATGGTGAATTGATCGTATTGGTGTATTGCCAATAGCTAAAGGAGGGGCTGAATATGCTATAGTTATCGTTGAATATTTCACAAAATGGGCCAAAGTGGAACCATTGGCCAACATTACGACAAAGAAAGTCATTAGTTTTGTTACTAAAAACATTATTTGCAGGTTCGATGTACCACATAAAATCATTACTGATAAAGTAACCCAATTCAAAAGCATTGAGTTCAAAGACTTTTTCAAACACTTATGAATCGAGAAGAGCTTTTCTATGGTCACTCATCCGCAGGAAAACCGGCAAGTGGAAGCAATATACAAATCGTCAAGTCCACCATCAAAAATTGGCTAACTAAGGCTAAAAGGAATTGGGTTAATGAACTTCCACTCGCACTATACGCTTACAAAACAACACATAAAGCCGCAAACGAGCATTCCCCATTCGCCTTGGCGTATAGTTCCAAAGCAATGATCCCCATCAAACTAGAAGTTCCCTCTCATCAAAGGTAGAATTTCAATCAGAGACAAAACAAGAAACTCCTACTCGAGTCACTTGATATGATTGATGAGAAGAGGGAAGAAGCCGAGTTGAGGACCGCTGCTTACCAAAAAGGGTTGCACGGTACTTCAACTCCAAAGTTCACAACCAAACCTTTGAAGTAGGGGACCTCGTCCTTAAATAAGTCTATCCCGTACCAGGGACCTTTGTACCAAATTGTGAAGGGCCGTATGTGATTAGCAAAAGCTAGGGATGGAACTTTCAAACTGACAATCGTTGACGGAGTTAAATTCATTGAGCGTGGAAAAAAATCGCTACATCGTTACTTTATATGAAGATATCTTATGTACTTCCTATTTTTCAGCAAATAAGCCATCCCAGGCATTGTAAATAGGCAGAACTTGCCCAACCATTCTTAGTAAAATTGCTTTTCTTTCCGAACCAATAAAACTGGGTTCATAAAAGTAACTTGTTCAGTCGACGGGGTCAAATCGGCTCAAAACCATTAAATCGATGCTTAATACACTGGAATCACGCTCAAGTTTGCCCCACTTACTCACCAGGTTGACGGAAGAAAATTGTCTCAAACCGTTGGATCGGCGGGACTCGATAGGAACCGATGTTTCTCCGGCAGCAATGGGAAGGCTCAATTCAAAGCCATGCATCCCATAAGCTGCGCACTACCTTTTTGAGCCATGGAATCACGCTCTTGAAGTGTAACTACTCGCATTGCCTAAAGATTGATAACAACGAGAAGTTCCAAACTGTTCCGGGTCGATGAGTCATATAGATCCCAAAAGCCACACATTTCATAAGCCGTGCATACTCTTAAGTACTGGTATTGCCTTGGCGGTACCGGGAAACTCATCCGTTACAGGAATAACAAAAATCACCCACTCCCACTATCGAGAGAAATGGGTATGAATCCAACAATTTCAACCTACCGCGAGTCAGTAGAAAATTCCAGTTGTTGACAAAAAATAAATTTGAAATCAAGTTGTACAAATCATAAGTTCCCGAGGATAGGAACCATAAAATAGATCCAATTACAGACATTCGAAAATCACTCAGCTTTGCTAGTCACTTGTCAGATGTTCAAAGTAAGCAACCCCATAAACTGGGGCTCACACACTGATACTCAAATAAAATACTCAAAAACAAAAACACTTTACATATCTGTTACTCCAAAAAAAGAATTTTGGCGGTAATCACAGGACTAGATAAAATAAAATAGTAGTAAAGTGGCATAAGTGCATGAAACGTAGATAGGTAGACCGGTAAAATTACAATCAAAATGTCAACATTGTACTACTTATAACCTTTTATGTACAAAGTCAAAATGTGGGGGCCGTACTCACACAATACAGCCAACAAAAAGGAAAAATTCAGACACTACAATGATCGAAGCAGTAAGTGCATACTCTACACTTGAAAAAAACACATATTAAATAGAACAAAATATCTCTTAAAAAACCGGCTCCACTGTTATCCGGACCTGTCAACGCCTCTTTCCACTACTTCCCTTCCCATCTTTAGTAGGAAGTTTCTGCTTTCCCTCAAAATCTCAGCCATGTGTAGTGTCACTGCTTGTAATATCAACTATCTCCTCGGTGTTGGCATCTCCTCCCTGCTCTCCGACCTTCTCAAAATACTCCCCTTTGGTCTTGCGCTTCCGAGATATGCGAGGGCTTCTTGAAGATTTTATCGCTTCAACCTTTTCCTTCTTAACGACGACCGGTTGCTGTTAAGATTTATGCAGCTGTTCAGTCTGGTCCTTCTACTCTCGAGCTTCACCTTCCATCAAGTCGCCCTTCTAAGATGCTAAAGGGTCGTCCATACCATACAATGCAGCGATCTTCTCAAGATTCCGCCCCGGTTGCGGACCAGACAAAGACGTAGCGATCGAAGCAGCTACGGAGACAAGCATCGAGGCGGCTGAGATAGTGGTGAACCTAGGCTTGAGGAAACTTTAGGATCAATAGGTAAAGAATATGGACCTACAAGATCAAAAATGAAAGCGTTAAGTTCATCTTGTTCTTGCAGCGTGAGCTGAAAATTCTCAAACTCGAGGGAAATAAGAGGGTTACTTGCATCATAGGAATGACCTAGAATATCGATCTCATATTCCCTGCCTTCTCCTTCTTTTTATGGCTACACGATCATCAGAGAAGTTTCGGACCCATAACTCGCCAATTGATCGCAAGACTGTCTTGACGATTCACTAGGCCTAGAAATGAGGGGCTCCGACAACGTTTTGGCAGTTGAAGTCATATCAACATCGGTAGCTTCTCGCTCCTTCTCAATTAGTAGGACCTCTTGACCCTCTATTAATGCTCTCTTCGATTCCTCATTAAGGTAGGCATCCTCCAACTCTTACTTAGTATAGACGTACCTGTTCTTTCGAAAACGGGCCAGAATTTCCTCCCAAACCACAACAAGAGTTGGCAGGAACTTTAGGCCCAAATAGCCAAGACTACCCTGATGAAATAGGGAATTGACGTAGAAATTTAAGATGGTATCATCCATCTTCTCCATCTTCTTTTCAAAAGTGTCGTATAGCTCAAAATAATCCACTGTAACGGCTGCCTTCTCAACTTCGACGTGAGTTTTGTCGGCGCTATGTTGCGCAAATTTTTCTTGGAGCGAGGCGATCATATGGGCTTTATCGGAAATGGTCTTGTCATGGGACTTCATGATCTCCTCATATTATGCAATTGTTTTGTTATGCCCTTCAACAATCTTGTCCTAATCAGCAATAGTCTTCTTCTGGACTTCAATAATCATGTTGTGAGCTTCGAGTTCCTCGTTTAACTTAACTTCGTCCGTATGGGACTTTTTAATTTCATCTTGAAATACAATCTCAATTTTCTCATAGGCCTCTTTCATCTCCTTAAGCAAGTTGGCACCGTTCTTACTCTCTCGGAGTGCCGAGTCCCTTTCTTGTATCAGTCGCTTAATTCTGGCATCACATCCAGCTAATGCTTTCTCAAAGTCGTCTTTCTTCGATTCAAACGAAAGGATCTCTTGATAATTATTGTGGTTTGTGTCAGCCGGCTTCTTGTATAATTTTTCACATCTCTCAGCTTTCTCTAAATCAATTTGGATCGCCTGAAGGTGGGGCATATAGGAATCTTTACGGACTGGGTGAAGATCGCACTCGAATTTAACTCCTTTTAAAAACCACCTGGGGAGCAAAAGCTTCGAGTCTAGGGGGACCGGATGGAAGAATGTAAGCCGACCTCCTATAAGGGCTTGAGGAATCAAAAGCAGGCACCACGTTGGTCGATGGGGATCTAGATGAAGATGGAGCCTGAACGGAAGAAACTGGAGCTTCAAGACCGATAGGAACTAGGACTAGGGCAAAGTACTGATGCTCAAAAGGATGAAATCCATGATCAACTTTTGACTTCTTGGATGGTTCCTCTTGGTCATCAGGGGTTTTTCACTTCTCGTAGCCACTTCTAAACGTCCGAACCCTTTCTCTATCATCACAGCTAGGAGCTTTGACCTTCATGTCTTTCCACCTTCTCCATCCCTCCCTGGTCTCACGGGGCTGATGGCGGCTTGTGGATCGTTTTGACCAATGTTGCGAATCAGTGAATTGCTCGAGATTGTCATAAAGACCCTGGCCTCTTAAGGTACTTGACATGAAGAATAAATAAAGAGCTTTAGCACCGGGAAACAGGCCTAAATAATGCGTGTGTAAGTGAATGTGACTGTAGTTAAATGCATGATGTGTCTTGGGGGACCTAAAAGGATGTAACAAACCAGATTAGGAAGCCACAATGGTAGATATTGGGCTGACTCAAGGCATAATATGACCCGGGCGAGGAGATACGCCTTTGAATATGAAATCTTCCCCCATAAGTTCGTCGATATCCATATAAACTTTTCTCAAATTCCCAAAGGCTATGCTGACATCTTTAATTTGGGAATCCTGACGTCTTTTGGCTACCGGGAGAGCATCATCATTATGGATCTCTCGAGGAGGCTAGTACGAAGAACGAGACTCATTTCTCATCACACGATTCGGAGTCTCCGTCACCAGAACCTGCATCAAAATCATCATCACTGTAGGAGAAATCATGACCACTGCTACTCTCAACTTCACCCTCCTCTTTTTCTAATGCCACTGCAGCCTTGCCCTCTTACTTCTTGAACTCTTCTTCCCCTTCCTTTGGAATTGGGGGGCATTCTGGCCGGATAGTTGGCTTCAGTCGTGACGTCCCTTCCCTCATGAGTTTCTTCAGTTGACTCACCAGACAAGCCTTCCTTTTCCTGAAAAATACCCCCTTCAAAGCCATGTGATAAAGAAGTAGAACGTGTTCATATTTTGGAACGAGAAGGAGACGGGACTTCAACCGCTATGAAGGATCTTTTAAGATGAAACAGTCCATAGCGGATCAAATATTCATCCATTAGCAAAAATTTAACCGATCTCTCCCCGACATCTATGGCCTTTAGCGTATGGAAAATTTGGTCAAGTGATATGTCTACATTCGACCTTGGAATAATTGCAGGAAGCATTTGACTTGTCAGAAATCCTATAGCGACATATCGAACCTCAATAAGTAAAGAAGAAAACTTACCCCTTATTGTCCAAAGGCGGTTAAACCCTTCGAGACATCTAATGAAGAACTACCGAATCTTGAATCGAGATAGATTTCTTTGAATTTGTAGCATGATCTTGCGATTCCTTTGGGCCTCGATGATACCAAGGGATGCGCACTTGTCTCTCCTCTTAAACGAGAGAAAATATCTCAACTCGTCGAAACTCGGGGCATGATTGAATGTCCGCATAAAAAAAACGTGTAGGCAATTCAAGATTTCATATCCATTAGGATGAATTTGAAAAGGGACAATTGTCAAGTTCAAAAGTGTTTCTCTTAAGAAGTCATTGAAGGGAGACACTGCTCCGTTTAAGCATATGTATTGGCGGCAAGCAGTGTATCCCAGAGATGGCATATGGGAAAACACATTCTTTTCCAAAAAGCCCACGCCGTCTTCCAGAATGCCTTGTTGCAAGCAAATGTTATGCATAATCTTAGCAGAAATTATGGAGGAAGCTCTCTCCGATGGATTAAGAAGAACCCTGAAATTCGAAGGAGTCCGATCCACAACCGAGCAATGTGGGGATAATTGACCATATTCAGCTTGCGAAGCAGAAGAGGAAGGGGTGACAGACGACAATTTAGCTTTTGAAAGTGCTGGACTTCCTCTACTGGAATTATAGAGAGAAGACGGATACTTCATTCTATACAACAGAACTTGCATCCAATACGGTCACGTAATTCTATCTTTAAACTAAAATCCCCCTACAACACTTGAATTCTGAAGGAACATCGACTTATACCAACACATAGGATTTCAAGTGTATACCAGGGCAAGTGTAGTATGTTATCTATATGCGATGAGCTCGATGTCCTGTATACTGCAAAAACTCTATCCCATGTAGAAAGTTCGCTCACAATAAAGAATGAAAAGGGATTTTCGTATCACTTTTTGAAGTTATTTCTTCTGACTTACCCGTTACTAATCAACAATCGATAACAAGTCTGTTGTTCGAAGCGACACGGAAAGCTCTTCTCAATTCAGGTACACTAAGTGTGCAAAATCGACACCGATTCGAACTCTCCAGAAGGTGATAACAACATAAGATGCATGCGAGATGCTATCCTGAGCCGTTATTCCCCTCCATAAGGATTAAAACCAATTCGCGATACATCATCTTGTAGTACAAGTCAATTTGATTCTATGGACGAAGACGGAAAAACATGCCAAGCACCGGGCAAGGCCCAAGTGTCGTTCCATCAAGAACTCAAGACTCGATTTACTATCTTCTTTCACAAACTCACAATCGATTTTCCATGGCAATCATCGCCAATACAACCCCATCGTTGAATGCTAAATGAATGCAAGAATCAGCATCAACCACCTTGAATAAAGAATCAAAGGGCAAAGATTATTGGAGTTTTCGATAGTAGTGATCCAAAGGAAGTAGATCGATGGCGATCCAAAGAAGAAAGGTCAGCGGCGATTCAGAAAAGGAGGACCGATGGTGATTTAGAGAGGCAGAGCAACAAAGTTGGGTGGCTAAATCAAGGCGACATCATGGTCAGGGGTGGTCGAAGGCGAGGAGCTCTGGTGGTGATGAACGGCGGCGGCGATGGTAAGATATGAGTTAGATTTCACTATTCTAGGATCGGGTTGTAGGAAAGATAGCTCGGATTGCAAGGAAGAATAGCTCGGATCGCCAAATGAAAGTATGAAGGCAAATAAGATCGGCTCAATTAGGTTAAATAGGAGATTGGATGTGAAAAACCACTAAGTAATTGGATTTCCAGCGATCTATGGACTATGGATCGCTAGCGATCCATCATATTACGTCCTATCTCCTTCCAAATTCGCCAAGCATGATCCACACGTTATTAGCAAGCATCTTGAATTTTATGGGATCAAAATTGATTTGTGATAAAAATCAACGAAAATTCACATCAAAACTAAAAAAGCAGTTGAATAGCCAAAGCCAAATTCATATGATGGCCTTAACATGATCACTTGAACCTCACCAAGTAGGAACTCAAAAGTAGTTATTTCAGATCATGCCTTATTTCCTACGAAGGCATACTCTAAGGGGAAAATATTATCTGGGTTTTTAACCTAGTAGAGTTCAAAGGAAGTCGAAACAGCTTCGTCGAACCGTAGCAGCTCAAAAGCCAACTGAAAGGACTAGAAGAACCAACCAAGAAGGATCAAAGAAAAAGGAAGCAAAAAACATGCTAAGGTAATGGATCGCTAGCGATCCATCTCCTATGGATCACTAGAAATCCATAAGTTTAGCTTATGGGTCAACCGGTCCATTTGCATCATGATCCAATGGGCATTCTAGAAATTATGGCTAAGTTTGATGGAATTCCAAGCTAGATAATTTGAGAAGTGAGCATTCGTCTAATTTCATCGGCAGTCCAATGAAATTAGCATGTGGATAATAATCAAAACAAGACAAAAAGCTATGAAATTACATGGAGAATACCAACACGAGACAACAAATGCAATCCAGAAGGCAAAGTCCAAAAATACTCTAAGTACATGGATCGCTAGTGATCCATATGATTGAGCCAGATCACCGTGGAGTTTAAAGAAGAGGATGAAGGAAGACGTCACAAGCAGTTGAATCGTCAGCAACCTAAAAGCAACGGATCGCTAGTGATCCATTGCCTATGGATCGCTAGCGATCCATCAAATTGATTCGGCTCGCTGTGAAACTTTCAGAGCACTTTCATATGTTCATTTGCAAGCATCTGGCAAGTCGGCCTAGCCCAATAGCTCTCCAACCCCTATAAATACTATCTTGCCTACAACATAAATAAGATCTGGAGGGGATTGGCTGCTGAAACTCTACAGAAACTATTCTTCACTTTTCTCCTTCTACATAACAGTCATATAAAGGATTCACTGTGATTATCCAACGAACTCTAACTCTGGTGACTAGATCTATCTTACAAGATCAAATCAAATTGTAATCAGACTCAATTTGTAATTGCAATCAGTCAATAACAAAAGATATAAAGTGGATGTAGGCTTCGTTAACAGGTAAACCACTATAAAAATCTCTTGTCTCTTTACTTAATCTGCGAGTTATTATTCCTTGTCTCTATTTTATTTGCCTTGATAAACAGGCTAGTACTTTCACACTCAATCCAGGATGTTGATCCATTTTTTGGGTTAACACCCTGATTCTTAAAATATCATGATTGGCAAGATATAATTTCCTTAGAGATTTGCAAGAAGTTTACATATGGTTTCCCTATTTTTGCTTTGACTTTTAGGGTGATGAGAAGGAGAAATTACATAGAAAAAATACAATCCTACCATGCAAAATCAATATGTGGTCGTGATAGCCTTCCAGTCGGGAAATGGGATTATAATCGTTTTGCTCCAGTTTATACTCCGAATGGAATCAAGGCTTCTTTTGATTCTACACTTACATTGTCTGCTAGGTCATTCGAAAAGGCTAAGGCCATGGTTTCAACACTTTGAACATTAATTAATGTTATTGAAATGGAATTGCAATGTAACCTTGACTCTTATTATTATTTGTAAACTTCGTGTGTTATTAATGGAAGAGTTTGTCCTTCATGTATTAATTTTTTTTTCTTTTTTTAATAGGATGCTTAGTTAACATGTAAATCTAATTGCTTAGACTCCTCGCGAATTACTGAAGTTAAGGATCGGCTGTTCGCATATATGGAGAAGAAATGATTATCTTGTAATGGCTCAGCTTTACGATTCCCAAATAACCATGAGGCATTAGAGTGGCATAAGAACTATTCCCTATTAAAATTAGCTTTTAGTGCTTATAAAGAAATGACCGCTCCCATAGAGGCATAACTTAAACAAACAAAGAACGAGCTTCCATTGTTGAAAAAGAGAAAGGACATAGCTCAGGGATCTAACTTCTCTATCGAAGCTGACATTGAGATTGCTAAGCTTCATCAGAAAATAACTATTTTCAAATTAGAGCTAATGAAAAGCCAAGTATCATGCCAATCTTTGGAGCTTATTGTAAGTGGGACTGATTTTAGCCTTCCCTCTCCAACTCCAAGATGGAGAACAAGATCCACATCCTCGACTAATAAAGAGTTTACTGCTTTGCTAAACCCTCATCTAGGTTTGGTTAATGTATCGATCACAAGGTAGGGTAATCAAATCAAATTCGAAATGATGCGGTATTTCATCAAGAAGTGGGAGGAAAAGATATCTTAATGCATCAGTAAATATGAAAATGAGGTTTAAAAAGTCGAATGCTAGAAGTATGATCTTAATCAAGAAATCAAAAGGCTGACGAATATGATTCAAAGTTGAATACAATATGTAAGAGGAGGCATTGTCGCACTTTCGATGTCTTCAAAGAGGTGTGATATATATATATATATATATTTGTATGTGTGTGTATTGTCGCTTTTCCATGCATAAAGGTCTTCGTAATGGTTGATGTCGAGCTTATCGCCAAGCTTTAGGTCTTCTCTTAATTATCTTAGCAGGAATAGGTGGAAATTGTGGTGGTGGCTTTCATTATGACCATCAAAGCTCTTCAAGAGATGATGATGAATTCGACGATAATATTCATCAGACAAGCCTAAGGTTTACCATGGATATTAATGGATTTTACCATCAACACCGCTTATTCAGTGTCTTCAGTATGCAATACCTTCAAAGTGATTCCCATAAACAGTGCCGCTAGCACGTTCTTCGAATTTATTGTAAGATATTATGTGGATAGGGTCTTGTATCAACGAAATATGCCACGACCACTTCGACACTTTTATACAGATTACGAAGTGAATTGTATGAGGCCTCTTCGCTTATTTGATTACATCCAGCATTGTGTATACTCTATTATGGCTGGAGTTTGACATTTTTCCTCTTTGACACTGTTTGGTAAGTACCATGATGGTCCCATATCTTCGACAATGGTTATGTCATGCGAAGTGATCAAAGAACAGTTACTGATGCTGGCATTTTTCACTTTAGTACTTCTTATTAGTGTGACATCGTGACACTTCAAACTTCTTCGATTAGCAATAATAATCACTTTGCCAATATCAATTGTTTGTGAAGTCACAGCACTTTGATCTACTACGACAAGAGTTATTGCTGTAATATTTGCACCCTATTGTAGAGGGGCCATTGACTTTTTAAGTCAACAGTATCGAAACCATTCATTTCTTTCCTTTTGGTCTTCCATCGTCGATCTTAACCGCCCCTTTGAAATCAATCTGATGAATCCAATAAGCTTATTTCCTCCTATAAATACATGGGATCCCTCTTCCTTTTCTTTCACTTGCAATTCAAAATACTCAAACAAGAATTAAATCTTCTAAATTAGCTGCAAATCCAACCTCCTTGATAGTGATTATCTGTTCTGAACTAAGGTATGATTATTGCTTAATAATTTCATAAATTAGTTTTCACAAATTTATGTTGGAATGGTGATTTTAGAAATTTGGGGATTCCTGTTTTGAAGCGGGTTACAAAAAGGACATGAACCCACTGTTACCTCTTCAACTCAAATTGGCACTAGTTCTTAATAATAGTTGGTTTGTGTTTGAATTGCTTAATCGAGCCTCTATTTTAATTAATGTTGATATAGAATCTATCATCATTTTGGAGTTTAATTAACAATGAAGACGTTCATGACTTCGAGCCTCACAGCTCTATCCTCAATCTTTATTATCACTGTTTCTATTCAAGAGATCATTGAGTTTTCGTAGTTGATGAGGGCCTTTTGTTATTCCTCTAAAAGTTTTATGTTGCAAATGATTACGGTAAAGCATGTCGAAATGTTTGAAGTTATTAATTGTATTGCCATTAGGTTATCTAAGTTTATTTAAGCAGTGTTAATTGGTTCAATACTAGTCTTATGATAACTTTAACACTCTCTGATTAATGAAGATTGAAGATACTACTGTCATTCACATTTCATCGGTCAAGTTGAAGTATGGATGCTTTGATTGAAAACTTAGAAGTTATTAATAATAAATTTCTCAGTTTACCTTGTCAACGCCCTTATTAGTGCACTTACCGACGGTGTTTTCCCCATCAAGATACAACACTAACAAGCTTATCGACATTAGCGACTACCTTGTTGTTTTTCCTTTATTTTCCACAACTATTCTCAATATTATAAGTAAGGCTTTATATGACTTCGACATTGTTGACATCATTTTGCTTTGAATCAAGTATGTTCATAAGGTTCATTTGTTATCAGGCTTGATACAAACTAAGCTCTATATTATATTACTACTCTTAATACTCATATTATAATGAGTTGCAAACCGTTCAACTCATAACTATCTCATGCTAACTCCTATTTTAGCTTTTTCATGAAGTTCCTTACTAAGATTGAAGTTCATGTCTTTTAATACTCTTATCGAATGTTGTTTGAATGTCATTATTTCGTACTAATATACTCGTATCTACTTTGGCAAATGGTAGAATATCTAAACAAAAAATCTAGATCTAGTATTAGCATGCCTGAAAATTATTACAAAGCACTATATCTTCTTAAGTTCGGAGTAATATCACCTGGTAAGAAATTGGAAAGTCAATAGTACGAAAAAAAGTCATCAAAGAGAGCCACCAAAGAGAAAAAGACTTCACACTTATGAGACAAGAAAGAAGACCTTGTTTCCAACCAGTTATATATCACCACTTAGGCTGAAATGGACTTCATTTTTAGCCAGTTCGGAATAACTGAGGTTGAAGCTATCCTAGCCAGATCCTTAGAGAGTATTTACAACCCATCGAAGGGATATTTAGGCTTCTTTGCTATACATATCTGGCATACTGGATATTTTCCTTTCCCCAGATTTCTTCTGAGATACTTGAAGCATCTTGATATTGCACCGATTCGGTTTTTACCAAATTCTTACACATATTTGACTTTCTTGGAGGTTTTTGCTAGAGAATCTGGTCTCACATCTCTCAATCCTAACATCCTTCACTATATAGTTGGCCTTGCTAAGTTTGGTGATCAACCAGGTTGTCTGTTGTATCAGATACATCCTCATTCAAAAGACTTAATTTCTAAGAGCCTTAATAAGGCAAAAGTATGTAAGACTCAATTATTCTTTGTAAAATTCTTCTTCAATCTTAGAGGGACTTTTTCTACTACTAGTAAGCTTCTCTTTGTTGCTTACCTGTATTGGCTTATTATTCTTTATTAATGGTCTCTCTCTTCCAGATCCTGCACCCAAAAAGCTGAACTCGTAAGATCATGAACTTGTGCTGTCACTGACCAAAGCAGCAAAAACAATAGGGAACATGCTCAAACTGCTAATCCCGACCAATCTTCTTCGACACTCTATCATTTCAGATGGTCACAAAATTCTAGGAGAACCTCCAATGGTAAAACGTAACTCTAAGGGCAAGGGTTCGTTAGCAATGGGCAAGCCTGAATTTTTTTCATCTAGTTCCCCTGTTCAGCCCGTGATTCCTGGTAAGATATCATTGCAATCGCTCAAAATTTATTGTAATGTCATCGCACAAATTTATTCCACTGATCCAGGTTCATCTGCTTTGGTATTTGCTCCTACAGGAAAGGAAGTCGCTATTTACACCTCCAAAGATAAACCAAAGAAGTATAATGTCTCTATTTTGGTTCAAAATTCCAAGTCTCGATCGCTTGAAGAGGCTATTTCCTATTCATTTTCTCTTGTTGAATGGTTGACAGTTCTGTTGCTGCGACTACTCCTAGCAAGAAGCCTAAGACTGGGAATATGCAAGTCCCAACCGACATAGGAGAAGAAAGGTTGGTCGGTGCTAACTCAAACTCTGAAATCCTAAATCTTGACATAGTCGGAGACTAACAAAATCTTAATGTTGTCGTAGATGAGACCCAGTAGGTGATTGAAGCAGAGGGTTCCAAGGACTTGTTCCACTATATTACCGTCCTAAGCTCCCTAGAAGCCTTGAATCATATTTACGAAGAGCTTGGGTTTTATTTTACTCCAAAGAGCTCTCTTCCTTCTAAGCCTCAATCGTTAGCTTCTGTCAACAAATTTAACGACCTTCTTCCATTGGTAATTTGATCTCCCTTTTTTGCTGCTTCCCAACCATTGCGACATTCTTCCTACACCCGAGATCATCGATTCACTCTTCTTAGACAACACTTACTGGTATGTACCCCTTATGTTTAGCTACTTTAAACTCTTAATATCCCAGGTATTCAAGTTTCATTATCCATTCCAAGTTACCAAGCATATGCTTTCCCTTTAAGATGAGGCTTTAGAGTCATGAAGTGAATTTATAAAGCTAAAGTAGAAAACTCATTACTTAATAACTATGTTATTGATTGACTACCAAAAGAGACGAAGCTATATAGGAGAAAGGCAAGCTGGCTGCCTCTCTTGAAGAGAAAAAACCCTACTTCAAACTTCAAACGATAGGGTGATATCATTAGAACTCACACTTTAGGATGCTGAGATAAAAGAAGCTAGTCTTGTGGCAGAGAACACATCTTTTAATAAAAGCTAAAGAATAAAGAAGATCTCCTAAGAAATTCAATGGAAGTGATTAGAGACACAAAGCAAATGTTTTCTTATTTTCTTGACACGCCTCTTGATATCAATATTGAGAGATCTTATAAGAAGGCGCTCTTCATTGCTTAGGCTGACAACATTTATAAGTGTTAGGACTATGGTTTCCCCTCCCTTCCTTTAGAATGGAATGACAAGTTCATGGCCAAATTTAAAGAGATCTCATAGGGATCTCATATTCCTGTAGAAGAGGAGAAGGTTGATGCTAAAAAGCTGCTAACTTTTAATGATCCTCCGGTTGATAAAGAGAATAATTCAGATGAAGAGGAGAAGGATGATGATGAATATAGGGATGGGGGTAATAATGACAATGATGATGTTAATGACGTCAACAATGGGGGAGGGGGGAGGGGTTTACTGAAATGGCATTTTTGGACCTTCGAATGAGAAGGACGAGTCAGGAGGTGCTAATCCAGATCCAACTTCCCAAGGTATGGGGGCTACTAATTTCCTAATCCATCCTGGACAAGTCCTCCCAAGAAGGACAACGCTTGCCAAGGCCCAAAGACAAAGAGAAAATTTCATCATCTACTGTTCCGCTCTCTCAGTTATGGATCTCACTACGCAAATGTTTTGGATTACCATATAACCTTTCGTTAAAACATTAACTACTTTAGTTAAGGAGAAAGTCAAAATATCTTTATGATGTCATGCCCGAGAAGTAAGAAATAGACATATATCAGTTAAACAGAGAGTTGGATAAACAAATGTGGGGGTATAATAAATTGTCTACAAAATATTGAAAACTTGCAGAGAGCGCATTAAAATTAAGACTTTTCAAGATGAAGAGGTCACGCAAACATCGGGAAAAGCTTTTGGAGGAGAATGTTGAGCCGATGACCCCTTTCTGATGTTAATCGAAGATTGGGACGCCTTGGTGGAATTCCTGTATAAAGTTTATTGTAGGAGTTTGATTGTCGACTTCTCATATTGAGGCGATAACAGTAGAGGTTTGCTCAAATGCCTTCACCGTAGATACTTGGATGAACATAAGACTGAATCTCATTCTAGGGTATGTTGGAACCTTCCCCGAGTTGCTTCCATTCCTCTTTCCTTACACTCTCTTCCCTTTAAGAAACTTAAATATTATAGGAAGAGATTCATTTCTGAAACGTATAAGAAAACTATTTTGTATGAACCAAAATGACTTGTATAATTGTTGTATGCTATTGAGGATATTATGAGCTGTATAATTTCAGTTCCTTAATTCTTAGCTTAATTTTGACATATTGCATAGAATAAAAGTCTTCCAAACAACCCAGTTCTCGTGGATCTCTTAAGTAAATTCGTCAAGTTGAAGAAAGACTTTTCAAAGAAATCCCGGATTCTTAAAACGTCATAATTGGCAAGACATAATTTCATTAGAGATTTGCAAGAAGTTTACATGCGATTACCCCATTTCTGCTTTGACTTTCTGGGTGATGAGCAAGAGAAATTACTTAGCAAAATCCAATCCTACCACGCAAAATTAATATGTGGTCGTGATAGCCTTCCAGTCGAGAAATAGGATTATCATCGTTTTCCTCCAGTTTATATTCTAGATGGAATCAAGGCTTCTTTGGATCTACACTTACTTTGTCTGCTAGGTCAATAGAAAAGGCTAAGGCCATTGTTTCAAAACTTTGAACATCAATTAAATGTTATTGAAATGGAATTGCAATGTAACCTTGACTTTTATTATTATTTGTAAAATTCGTGTGTTATTAGTGGAAGAGTTTGTCCTTTATTTATTAATTTTTTTTCTTTATTTTTAACAGGATGCGCAGTTAGCATATAGATCTAATTCCTTAAACACCTTGCAGATTAGTAAAGTTAAAGGTTGGCTATTTGCATATATGGAGGATCATGTTGAGATGACTCGGCTTTGTGTTTCCAAATAACCGTGATGCAAGAGAGTGGCATAGGAACTATTTCCTATTAAAATTAGCTTTTAGTGCTTACAAAGAAATGACCGCTCTCATCGAGGCATAACTTGAAGAAATGAAGAACGAGCTTCCGTTGTTGAAAAAGAGAAAGGACACAGCTCCCTGATCTAACTTCTCTATCGAAGTTGAAACATTGAGATTGCTAAGCTTCATCAAAAAATGAATGATTTCGAATTAGATCTAACGAAAAGTCATGTATCATGCAAATCTTTGGAGCTTATTGTAAGTGGGGGTGATTCTAGCCTTCCTCTCCTACTCCAAAATGGAGAAAAAGATCCACATCCTCGACTAATAAAGAGTTTACTACTTTGTTAAACCCTCCTTCAGGTTTAAGTAACGCAGCGATCACTAATTGGTGTAATCATATCAATTCAAAATGATGTTGTATTTCAACAAGAAGTGGGCGAAAAAGATATCATAACGCATCAACTAATATGAAAATAAGGTTCAAAAAGTAGAAACGCTAAAGTATGATCTTAATGAGGAAATCAAAAGGCTAACAAGTATGATCGAACTTTGCGAGAAGCTAATCTCCTCATTATGTCCTGAAAGAGCAGATCAACTCGATTGATGATGCAGACACTATTCCTAAAAGGAAAAAGAAATTCAAGGAACTTGTGGATGTGTCCATTCGTCGAATCACTTATCCCTTATTTTCCAAGGGTATGGATAAATCTGCACAGAATCTTGGCTGTAACAGGAATCGACCTTGATTAGATTTTCTTTATTTTATCTCTCTTTTCTGCCTGCAACTGTGTAAATAGTGTATCAAACTATAAAGAATTTGTAACTAAATGAATATTGCCTTGGATATGTAACTAAGAACTGAATTTTGATTCTGACTTGGAACTGCATGATGCTTGGTATTTCACTTTTCCATATTATGTTTTTGAACTCACTTTTTGCTTGTTTGTGAAATTGAGATTGCTACGATTTAGCTTTTTATAACTCAACGTGGATGTTTAATAACGGAGATTCCCCTTTAAATGATGTTAGATCCGGAAATAATATAGAATATCAGGAATCCCCATTTGGATGGTCATAAATCTACGTCTATTATAATAGAAGACCAGAAATCCACATATAGGATAATAGAAGACCAGAAATCAATATTCGTTAATAGCAGAAAATACTGCAATGGAAAATTTGTAGACTATTCTTCTTGGGGGTTATATTTGATGTGCTACTTGGCTTGGATTTCATTAGATCATCCTTTAGAAGACTGATCGGTTGAGAGTGCCACTTGGTTCAAACTTCGTTAGACTTGAGAGCATTGCTTGGCTGTGATTTTGATTGATTTGGAAGCACTTCTTTGGCTGAAATTTTGATAGATTTGAGAGCCTTACTTGGCCCTGATTTTGATTGATTTGGGAGGACTACTTTGGCATGCATTTTGATCTATTGGAGAGCACTAATTGGCTCTGATTTTGATTGATTTGGGAGCACTATTTTGGCTCGGAACCCTTACCACCATTTTAGGTGATGGTTTAGGTTTTCTTTCCACTACATTTGTTTAGCTATCTTAAGCAAGACCAAAGACTTGCCCGATCTCCCTCTAGGAGGCGCTTTAGTAGGGCCTTTAATGGCAGGCACTGAAGGCTGATTCGGTGCTTTAGTGAGGCCTTTGATGATGACATTAAAGGCTTACTTCATCCTCCCTCCAAGAGGTGCTCCAACCAGGACGCATAGGCATGGGTTGAAGGCTTACAGAAACTTTGGACATGCCCTTTTCGATAGGACCGAAGGACTACTTTGGTCTTCCTTTATAAGGCACCTTAATCAAGCCTCTGATGATAGGGTTAAGGTTCATGCTCCGGGTCGGCCATGTAGGCGGAACCGAAGGCTTAGTCGGTGCTTTGGCCAGGTCCTTTCGGACAGGACCAAAGGCTTACTTTATCCTCCCTCAAGGAGGCGCTTTGTCTAGGCACGTGTTAGCTAGAGAGAAAGGCTTTAGCCCCTTACTACCATCTTAGATAGTGATTTAGGCTTTCCATTATGCTAGGATAATTTTACTCCTCAACCATGTAGAATTACTTATTTGAAGAACTTCTTTTATTATTGGACATGTCTAATATCTTTTTACAAAGTTGTATCTTTTTACAAAATCATTGAGCTTGCCTTGCCTTAGAAAATTGATGATCATTCCTTCTAGGTTTCTGCACTGATTGGTATCATGCCCATTTGTAAGGTGGTAGTGGCGTACGAGCTTCCAAGATTTCTTTTGAACTTGGGCCTACTCTTTTGCAAAGGCCAATAATCAAGCTTATGCTTAGTTAAGAAGTAATTGTTTTCAAAAGAAGTAGTGAAAGTGGAATCTTTTGAAAGTCGGGCTTTGAATGTTAGCATTCTTGATTGTTGCTTGTTTCTTTTGCTGCTTGGTATCTCATTCTCCATAACCATCTTTTTTCAATATCCTTTGAACTTCATTAAAGGAAAACGAATAATCCATGACTCTTTGCCATTTCTGAGTGAAAATATGAAAATCATTTGTTATCTCTTTCTCGAATTTTGTCCCCTTGGCTTGATATTGGATGGTTCTCCTTATCTTTAGGAACAAATTATCTATTTTTGGGTATCTCTTTCCAAGGCAAAAATTGGAGTAGGGCCCACATGAAAAGGATTTATGCTCCAATTATTCGGATCATTAAGGGTTGCCTGCTTCTTTTCTTTATGATCTTCAAGGCCTTCAAATTGAATAATGGTTCTTTATAAAATCATGGATCATCGATGACTTGATAAGTGGGCCTAATTATTCGAGGATTGAAAGAACCCTACTCAGACTTCTTAACAGGATTAAGCAACATGGTGTTAGGGATTAAGGTTGGTTATCAATGGTGTGGTATATGCTTGTATATGAATGTTCTTTATGCCCTAATATTCCAGCTTGGACAGTTAAATGCAGGTTGAACTAGTTTCACTTAAGGTTTCAACGAAGTCGGACATTTAGGCCCTCCTTCTAGTACCAAAAATGTTAGCAAATAAATTTTCTAACCCCAAAAGTGTTTGGAAAACTTGGTTGTTCAAGAAGAGGTCTTGTAAAGGCTCATCAAAGTTAATAATGTAGTCAGAGTTTTGGTGATCATTTTTGATGTTGTCGTTATAGTATAATTCGTATATGCAAGGAAAGTACAAGTCCGAAGCCGTATATGCAAGGTAAGCTCAAGTTTAAAGTCAATAATTGTTCAAATCACAAGTCACAATTCACAATCAAGTATGCTATGCTATGTCCTTGTTTAATATTCAAAATCCTATGTGTACAATGTTTCAAAATTACAATATGCTCTAAAATCCCCAAATTGATTAAGGGTTTCAATATAAGAAGTGAGAAGAGAGAAAATTCAACCCCAAATGGTACCCCTAGGATCATATTTGTAGAGGTTGGCGACCCTCAATTCGCATCTTTGGTCTTCGACAGGCTTTGACTTCATCGATGTTCAATGTTGACCTCTTCGCAAGTATGCCTTTAGTGGGGGTTGGCATCGAAGAGGCTTGATTTTGATTGTGCTAATCCTTGCTTTTGTCTTCATAGCTGAATACAACATGTAAAAGGCGATATTGTCTCACTCTTAATGTCTTCAAAGGGCTGTGATATATGTATGTGTGTGTGTATATATATATATATATATATATATATATATATATATACGAGTATGGTGGCACGTCCGTTGGACGTGTGCGTAAAAGGGAGAGAGCAAAGTTTCTCTTTGTTACAGTATTGCAATATAGTGTGCGTGTGTGTGTGTATATATATATTAATAGAAAAGTATAAACGTTATTCACATGTGAAATTGCATACTCACATGAGAAATGGAAAACGCTTTAAGTGAATCACTGCAAAAATAAAAATACCACAACAGTATTGCAATATTTAAATAGTCAAGCTGACATGAACAATGTTAAGAAATATACATAGCCATAGGTCAAGTACCCATGACATATGAAACTAACGAAAGCAAACCTTCAAGTACTCAATGTTTGAAACCATATATTACATGAAAGCTAACATATATAAAAAAATTGAAAGCTACAACAAAGTGAAATGTTTTTGTAGAAAGCATGAGGTTCACGTAATTTGCAAGTGAAAGCACTACGTTAACAACAGGCTAAATAAAGTGAAATATTTCTCTATACATATGCTCCTTTATTAAACAACAGGCTAAACAAAGCACACAATCCCACACGAAAGTAAACATATACCTATACAAAACAAATACTTAATTGATGTTTGGATGTTGGTATGAGTGTACTAAATGACTTATTTTTGAAGCAAATATTGGCGGCATATGGATATGATATTGGAATTGTAGTACCGTTTGATTCTTGAGACGGCTTTCTTGCTTCAAAGATGACTATGTTGATATTTATGTTTCATTCGGTACATAGTTTAAATCCATTGTCTTGATTTCGTCAATCAATTTTCCTGGTTATTTCTGATATTTCTTTTGTTAACTGGAAATGTTTTATGGAATAGAATCATGATAATTTTATGGCTTTATTATACCAATAGAGTTTGTATGTGCAGCTGTAATTTGTTATTCATTTGCAGGGTGTAAACAGCATTGTCACTGGAAAACATTGTACTATAAATAGTAATTCATGTGGATTGCCTCATGAAGTCTCATTAGCGCACATGAAATCATCTGCATATGCATATAATAACGAAAGTGAATGTGTGGGTTTGTATACATGGTCAAAAGCTGTGAAGTTTATCGGCCAAATAAGTTGGTTAAAGAAGCTGATAGTGTTTATTAGCTAACAGTTGGAAGGACTGATTGTCTGTATACATAAAGTATTATCGACAAAAGTACAATCGGAGACAAACACAACATGAGGACATGCAGCAGCACACTTCTTATCCACTACTTCAGCTTGATACTTTTCTACTCTCTGTTACATGTATTTGCATTTGGTCAAGGAGGCAAAAAAAGAGGAGACCTGCATGCATATTATATTAGAATGTAGTATTATGAGATACATAACAGAACAATACCTTATATTTCATTGCAAAAGTAACAATGATAGGTCGATCAATATTACATTTTTTTGAAAGAGAACGTCTTCTACATAACCATTTGGTGCTATGATCACAATTTTGCATTTCATTGCTTTTTCAAATATAAAAATCCATAATAAAAAAGGAAGTCAGTTTGATGACCTATCACCAAAATCCTTAAGTATGCCAAATAACTGAGGGAAGTAGTGGCTAAATTGCAGAAATGATCTACAAATGTATATAAACTAAGCAAGATGAATAATGAAAGCAGGAATGATTCTGTTTCCAACTAAGAGAGTGTAAATTTCTATAACAGAAAAATTTGCATAAAAAGTTGATTGATTGCATAAGTAAATTTCCATAATAACCAACGTTTATTTAAAACTGAACTTTGATAAGATAGTCAAAGAAAATTATATGTACTGAGAAATTTTTTGCTTATAGATACATCTATACGTCATACCAATTCGAAAACATAATGAATATCATGTTTGAAAACAAAAAAACAGTTTAAATTTGTTTCTAATGGAGTGATTATTTAGATTTGTGTACTTATACTATGCAACCTAACCCAAGTTTCATAAAACCAAGTTTCCATTTTTTAGAAATGTATTAAATGGCCTATTTTCTAAGAAAAATGTTCTTTAGGAGTAAAACAAAATAAATTTTTTATTTGACATGAAGTGTACTAATAAATACATAATTAATTTTTATTGAGCAGCAGTTATTGAAATTATTTACGTTGCAGACGTTGCTGTATCTTTCATTTGTGAAGTTACTTTAATTACTGGATTTAAACCCAAGGGATATGACAATCTGCAGGTTAATTTTCTTGAACTTTCAATGGTTATAAATGCAAGTTAAACAAATTATGACAGATATGAACAACTTCAGTTTAAAGCTGATGAAATTGAGTAACAATTGTTCATAAGAAAAGTGAAGTTAAAAGCCGTAGAAACATATGAGAGTGTATATGGTACTGAAATCATGTAGTCGAAGAAAAAAAGTAGTAGTTGAGTGAAATAGATAGAAATTACTAAGAGAACAAATAAAAGGGTAGAGCAACACCTACAGGTACATCTACATCATACTTCAACCCAGCGTTGTAAACAGACATAAATCCAAGCATTATACATAAAATTATGTATGCATATGTGTTGAGCAGTGGAAGGACTAATGGCATAAATATCCTCATTTGCATTTCCATATTAAAAATAAATAAAAGCGCATACTCAATTTCAAAAAATATATATAGTTTATTGCTTTTCGTTTTACATGTTCTGTTTTACATTGCTTTCATTCACTGTTTTCCAAAAATAATCACTCACTACCTCTCTGTTACTGTTCACAGCCAGCACTGTGCTTGTGCACATTCATCTCCCTGCACATATCCTTCCTTCCCCTGCATTTACATTTCTCTGCAATTTCAACTTGCAGCCTTCAACACTTCTGCAACCTTGCACTTGCCTCTTACCTTACTGCTTCTTACCTTACTGTGTGCCTGGAAATTAATACAAAAGACTGCAATTGCAACTGTCATAAACTACTACTTCCAACTCTCCATTCAATTCAAACAACACACCACTACTCAAACCATTCAACATCCTCCCTAACACTCCACCGGTTCCCCTACAAACCCAAGCAAGTGCAATTCCCTCATCTCTTTAAAACATTCAGCAACACTCCCAACCATTGTGCCACAGTGCACTCCCCACCATCACAGCAGTGTTACAACAACCACCACCACTTCTCCTTCTTCCACACTTCTACAACTCCACATTCAGCTTCACTCATATTAACATTACTTCTACAAACTCTATCACCACTCAAAACTTCCTATCTCCTTCACCATTTCTCCCTGCAACTACAGCCTACCATGACTGCATCTCCAATTCCACCACATCATTACAGCCAGAGCTTCACAATAACCATAGCACATACGTACTTCCATCTCCACCATTTTCCTGTCAATAATCATTAGACAACTTGAAAAATCTTTCATACTTCCCTGTACTGCCATCTACTACCACTTTCTCTGCATTCAAGTTGCTACAAAATTCTTCCTACCACATATAGGCAACCACTGCATATCATAACATTCACTGCCACTGCTCACAACATCTGCCTCGCTCCTGTCAACTGCATGTTTTAACATTTATATTATACACTTGCCACTTAAAATGTGTAAAACATGAAAATGTCATAATAAATAGGCTACATGTTTCATGAATAATATTTCTTTTGATGAAACTGTAATAATATTTAATTATCCACTATTTCTCTTGCTTAAAATTAGGTTTTTCTTGGATGGGACAAAGAAATTTACTTTGACACATGTTTTAACATGTTTTAAGTGGTAAGTGTGTCATAGATATGTTATTGGAATGAATGTTTTCATGTTTCACGTGCTTTGCAAATAAAAGGTTTGCTCACATTTTTCTATGCATACATCTACCGGACGTGCCTTAGTACTCGTATGTGTGTGTGTGTGTCACATTTTCTTGTAGTGATATGCATAATTAATTGAAAACAAAAATGAAGGAAAGTGTCATGTCATTAAGTTAAATGAAATGAATGGTATTTCAAAACTAACATAGGAAGCAAAAAATGTAAGCATTAGAGGGCCCTAATAATGAAATATAAAATATTAATTTAACAGTTACAATAGAGAAGTGTAGAGAAAAAAGACACAACAAAAAAATGGCCACTGCATTTATTTACAAAGAATTCAGTCAGATTAAATCGATGATAGTTAATTTAAGCTTTTTGACAATTAGTCTTCTTTTGAGTTAAGAGTATACTCTGTATAATCCAAGCCCAGAGAAGCAACACTCAAAAGTCTTCTTGATTTCACCACCTCCAATTCCACCTCTTACCGTTACAGCATGCTCGTCTTCGACCGCATGTTCTACTCATTCATAGTGTGCTACTCAGCTCAACAACAGCCTGCCTGTTTCAACATCTTTCACGTGCAATAGTCAATTAAGAATGGGATTCAATAATGAAAATTGTTAAACAAAAATAATTAAGCCGTCATGGAAAAATAATATGTAGTGTGGACAACTTTCGTTAGAGCATGGGATGAAGAATATCATAAGTGAATAGCCAATTAGTGCTCATTCTGAAGCTAATTATTGCATATTCCGCATGCTTGTTGATCCTACAATTATCCATTTTTGATGATGTGTGCAGATTGAATATATGTCAAATTCAATCAAAAAGTGAAGTTCATGATTGGGACGACTAACATGTCAAAGAAAATATTATATATTTTCAAAATCCAAAGGTTTAATCTACAGTCTGAAACACAGTATTAATACCTGGTCAGGTGTTAATCCAGTTTTCTATACTCTCTTTCATCACATGCAAAAAATATCAAAAAATGATTAAAAATATATATAATTTCATGCATTCCTAGATGCACATATAACAAATTTCATCTTATGCAAGTACTAACCTGCAATTCCTCTTAACGAACAATAGCAAAATAGTTTCCCAAGGTTTATCATTGAACTGCTACAAAAACATATATTATGATAAGTGGAAGAAATTACAATATATATATATATATATATATATATATATGAAGTGCTTTATATCTTCCAGTGTATTTACACACAGGCATAAAATACATTATCGTATGTATTATTCATTTTCCCATCAATACTTGTTAGCTAACATATCAAAGCTAAGATGAAGTAAAAAAATGTACATACGGTAAACTCCTTGGTGTTTGCCGTCTAAAAAACATCATTACCAACGTCCCAAGCTTAAAACAAAGGATGAAACACAATAAGAAATACCATGATTACAGGCAGATTTTTCTTCTTCTAAGAAGTAAAACTATAAATAAAAAAAGACATGACTAAGACTACCATTAAGCCAACGTATATTGAGTTCTAGACACACCAGACTTCCAAATTTTGATGGCTCAGATAGTTTGGCTTTATGTTTACCTGGAAAGCCTGCAATATAATTGAAGAAGGATGAATATGGAACCATTTGCTGACCTAAAATTCTCACGTTAGGTGACTATTGCCCCAGTTGTTAATAATAGGTGAAAAAATTCGATGCAATTAAATGATAGGATGAAAAAAGGAATATCGATCCATATGACTGATATATTAGCAGCTATGGGAGCATAACAACGACACTAAATAATAAATAGAGCGCAGTGATGTTAATTAAACCAAAGAAATAGTTGTGCTAACTATAAGTTTTAAATACAGTGCTAAAACATGTTCTGCAATCGAGGATATTTGGTTAACCGACTTCCAGTTCCATCATATAAATCCTTAATTACTGTAGAAAAAGAAATAGTAAAAATAATCTACCAAAAGTTCAAAAAGTTTGGCCGCTATGTCAAAAAATCACTTACATGGAGAAGATTAGTAGCATAGATCTGCCTCATATGCTTTTGGATCCTCCACCTCCCTATCAATAGAAGGTCGAACACAAAAATAGTTTGAAATTGAATTTCTTAGCAATTGAAGATCTTACACTGAAATTTTAAAAGCGAATCGAATTTTTTTTCTAAATTAAACAGAATTGGATATCAATGAATAATGAAAAAGGAGAGAAGGGTGGTTTTGGTGAATGGACGGAGAAGAGATTAACTGAAATGATTAATGGCGCCCACATACCCTTTTTAATGGATCATGATTGATAAAATGACGGAAGAAGAGTTTCTGTGTATGGAAATGAACATGTTTCTTTGAGAACGTGATAAAGAAATGGGCGGAAGATGCGGTACAGCTGTATAAGGAATCCGCCTTTATTTTTTTAAATAAGACCAAGGGTAATTTTGGCAATTCGAAAAAGGCTTCAAAGAGGGAAGTATTTGCTTTATATATAAGATAAACACAAATATATGTAATGTCGCTTTTCACAAGCATGAAGGTCTTTATAATGGTTGATGTTGAGCTTGCCACCAAGCTTTGGGTCTTTGCTTCATTTTCTTAGCATGAATAGGCAGAAATTGTGGTGACAGCTTTCATTATAACCATCGAATTTCTTTAAGAGATGATGATGACCTCAACTATAATATTAATTAAATAAGCCTAAGGTTTCCTACGAATATTGACGGTGTTTACCACACCTCTTATTCAATGTCTTAAGCATGCAATACCTTCGGAGAGCTTCCCATAAATAGTGTCGCTTGTACATTCTTTGAATTACTTGTTAGATATGATGTGGATAGGGTCTTGTATTAATGAAATATACTACAACCACTTCGATACTCTTATACAACTTGCGAAGTGAATTGTATGAGGCCTCTTTGCTTATTTGATTGCATGCGACACTGCATATACTCTATTATGGCTAGAGTATGACATTTTGCCTCTTCGACACTGTCTTGTAAGTGCTATGATGGTTCCATATCTTCGACAATGATTATATCATACTCAGTGATCAAAGGAAAGTAACGATGCTAGAGTTGTCGCTTTGGTACTGCTTGTAACGACCCAGAATTTTCGATCCCGAAAATTCTAGATAGTTAGGAAAGAAGAAAAGAGAAAGAAGAGGAAGAAACAGAAAACCAAACTCAGAATCTTACATTTGCAGCAGATAAAATATAATATCACGTAATATTCTTTACACAGAGAAAACTGTATCAGTCAATTACATTTAAATACATCAGAGTTACAACATTTACACAAACACTGAACAGTTAAATATAACTTGTAACAATATAACATAGAGGAAATACTCCATACGTCCCTGCCATCTAGCTCGTCCCCTGAGCTCTAAAACGTCCTTACTTGGAAATCTGTAAAACTCGGTCTGACCCGAGCATTACATCAAAGTAACACCCGGGTCAGGCTAGAAACCAGCATGAGTAAATCCATCTAATCATGGAAATCAACAGCAAAAAAAACTTACATAAAACTTGAGGTAACTCGTATCAACTTTACAAATTCATAGGTTTGGTATAGACAACACTTATTACCCACATCAATTCCTAAGTACAAAACTTAGATTAAAATGGTCAAGTTCACTTAAATCATTCCATTCCAGTCTATTGATTTCGCATATCAGATCTGTACAAAATTATTATAGATTACAAATCGAAATGGTTTCGGGTATTACTGATACCCGACGCCGGTCTCTTTGAATTCAGAATCATCTTAAAATGAAGCTTTTTAAGCTTTAATCAATTCCATTTATACCCATAGTAATAGATTCACATAGCAATTCTATTTCAGATAGATAATCCATATCTAACACCCTATCATATAACATCACAATCATCCACCAAGTATAACAACACTCCAAAGCATTCAATAACATTCAGCCATTCATAAGCAAAGATTTTAATCACACTATCTTTAATTTATTTAAAATAAATTAAATTAATTCTTCCATTACTATAAATCTTGATTGCTTAATCCTTAATTAATTACAATAAATAAATTAATTATTTTCTAATTATCCATCTTAATTAATCACCCTTGATTAATTATTCTTTAATTACAATAAGTAATTAACTCTTAATTAATTACACAAATTAATTAACCTTTACCTATTCATATTAATTACATTGATCCTTAATTAATTAATTATCTTATAATCACTTACATTGATTAATTAACCCTTAATTAACCACACTCGATAATTAACTAATCTTTAATTAATTTCTTTAATTAATCAACCCTTTAATTAATTACACTGGGTAATTTATCCTTAATTACTTCCACTAAGTAATTATTCTTTAATTACTTTCATAAAGTAATTTCCTTTTTAATTACATCCAGTAATCATCCAATAATTACTTCACTAAGTAATTATACTTCATTAATTACATTAAGTGATGATACCTATCCTATCATCAAGTAATTCTCTTTAATTAATTAAACCAAGTAATTAATTCTTAATCACTTCCTCAAGTAATTATGCATTAATTAACCATTATTAATTACAAGTTAATTACTTAATTAATAAACCTCTAATCAATAATTAATGATCCTTACATTAATTACATTTATTAACCATTCATTAATTAATCCCATTAATTAATTAATCCTTTAATTAATTTCATGATTAACCATTAAATTAATTTTCCAAATTATTAAACTTTAATCATTCATAATTCTAATTAATTAAAAATGAATTCTTCAATTATCTTTTACTTAATTACCTCATTTAACATCATTAGAAACATTTAGAAATCAATTCTTAAAATTTTAGATATATGATTTATTTAAGTCAAAACCTATTAAACATTAAAATTTTAACTTTTAAATCTTGGGAAAACTTTAATTAGCCTGTTTAAATAAAATTAAACAAAGCTCACCATTTTGATAATTATTCCTACATCTCATTACAATTTGGTATCCAGATTGTTTTATATGTTTAAATATGATAAAATTCATAATTAAAAACTTAATTAAAGTTATTACTTTTATTTTATTAAATTAAAACTTATCACTAAATTACTTAATCGTTCTTTACATAAAAAAATCATGGTCACCTTTGTATTTTAAATTTACAATTTCATTCAAGTACTTGCAAATTTAAAATCTAGAAATCCTATCAACATCAAACCCGAGCAAAACACTGGCAAAACCCGAGCCACATCAACCAGATGCTCGAGTCACTACTTACTTCGAGTCGAACAACCCAAAAACACGAGAACCAACCCAGGCCACAAATTCCTTCTTCTCGAGACCAAAATCGAGCTTCCATCTTCCAACCACAACCCTGCACACTGATATTCCTCAATGCCGTGCACATGCACTGACAATCGGAGCAACTCCGGCCAACTTCGATAGCTCCACCAAGTCGCCTCCGAACACCACGACACGTTTACTCCTCCAGAATTCGTGATGAACACCAGAAACAATAACGAGCAAAAGAAGCTCCCATACAACATCAAGTTCATCCCAAAAGTTGCCTCGCACGACCACGTTCTGGCCATCGAAAATCTCGCTACCCTGGCCAGACCCTTGTCGAAGTCTAACGCTTCCACTCCACCCACTCTGACAATGTCCGATGCACCATGGTCGTCGAATGAACCCAAAAACCATCATCGACCAACAAAGCCATAAAAACCCTAAATCCAACCCACGCCAACGCCTCGGTGATCGATAAATCCACCGATCAATTTTTCCTGGTTCGCTTACATCCCAGCTTCCTTCGATAGGAACCCCGACCACCCTAAATTTTTCCGATCACCAGAAAACACTCGAAACCCACATCACGTTCAACCCTCGATTTCTCAAGATTTTCTATCTTAGAAAACATGATTTTGCTTTTAAAAATCCTAGATTTCGAAAACGAAGAAGATTATATACAAGAAACAAGAATTCTTTTGAATCGAAATTTTGATGTGAATTGAATTACACTGTTTTTCTTCCTTTTTATTTAAACTATCCTCAGATTCTTACTAGAAATATTTTTAAATCAGTTACCCTGTTAACATGAACAAGTTTCATTTATACATCAAGGTTTAAAAATGAATCAGGAAAGAGATATTTAAATTTTTATCAGATTTTGAAAATTTGTATAACAGAACGAAGTATTCATATTTTTTTTTCAGACATGTACACATCATATAATCATATATCTATATGCAATTCATATAAATAATCTTGCAAATGCATATCATACTTTGTTCCAAGAAATTACTGCATGTCACAGGATTTTGAACAAATCAAAACTTGGGTTACTCACCTGAAGAAAAAAATTTAAACAGAGGACAGGTTTTGGGCCTGGAAAGATTTTGACTTGATACTTGATTTGATGATGATCAACTAGCTTTGAATTTTGATTTTGAAGTTGCTTGATTTGATTATTAAACTGTTATTTGATCATGTAGGATTTTAGCTTGCATCAGGTTAAAGATTTTGCAAGAATTTGATGTTGAACTTGCCTTCATTTCTTCTTACCTCAGATTTAGTTGAAAATGAAAAGAAGAATTTAGCTGAAAAGAAAAACAAATCTCTTCTTTCATATATTTTTTCTAAAAAAAATGATTTTAATTCTCAAAGAGGTGTTGCCATTTGTCCATTTATGTGTTAATTTGCTTACACATATACATAAAATTGCACAAATGTCTTTAACCCACTTCAATGTACTTACAAATGTTAAACTTGTCTTCATTAATACATTTAAGCCAAATATATATTTATGTAATATTATTTACATGTATATAATGTATTTATCCTTTTATAATTTTAAGCTTTTAGATTTCAATAAATATACAAAAGTGACTTCATGTAAACAATTATTTATAAATAACTTATGCTTTGATCAAATTAAATGTATCATATATTTATATGCTTGAGAATTTATTTTAACTTTATATAAAATTTTCAAACCAAATTTGCCTTATGCTTGAATTTTAAATATGAAAGATTATTAAAACAGATGAACTTCTAATTTAAATCTTAATTTAAATTCAAGCTCAAAATATATCTTTTAAATAAATAAGAAATTATCCTTGTTGTTAAAATTTAAATTCCAAATATCACTTAAAAAGTATTATGTTAAATTATAATTTCCAAATTACAAACTATATATATATATTTAAAGTTTGAAAACACTTTATTAAATTCAAAACAATATTTTTCCATTCTCAATATATATATATATATATATATATATATATATATATATATATATATACACATTTTTAAATGGAAAACATTTTTAACATTAGTTTTGAAAATTACGATATTGAATTTTAAAACACAATTTTAAATCACAATATATACATACATACATACATATATATATATATATATTAAAATTTGAAAACATGACTTTTACTATCAGAATTTTATCTGTTTAATTGATTAAAACAGTTAATTACCCATTTATCAGATGTCCAAAACCTGGGTTATCACACTACTTATTAGTGCGATGCCGAGGCACATCGAACATCTTCAATAAGATCTATAGTAGTGACAATCACTTCGCCAATATCAATTGTTTGTGAATCTATAGCATTCTGATCTCCTTCGGCAAGAGTTATTGTTGTAACACATTACATAACCCCATTTGTTCCCCTGTTCAGAGATAATATAATAATTCTAAAATACTCCAAGAGTAACATATGAAGATGCCTCCTTAGTCAGTCAAAGTCTAATACTTGACAATTATAAATTCTATCATTACATCTATTCCACCATAACATAAGCTTTAAATAACACAACGGGAAGAAAAACTCCTATATTAGCTAACTTGCCACCTGCACATCTCTGGAAGCTTACTGATCTAAATTGAAAATCCATACTCTCGACCCACTCAAATGACCACCCGAGAGTTTAGGGGGCAAAAACTTTGGATCAGACAAAAAGTCTAGTATGAATAGTAATATATCATCTCGAACAAAAATAGATATCTAGTGAGACCACGCCACTTAATAAAATAGATTTTCCCCTCACTAATATCGTATCCAAGTATTTCAATCACAAATCATGCACCTGCAAGCACAATGGTTAGAAATATCTTACATAATCATATGCATGCATGCAACATGGGTAAGTCAGAAAAATCCGTCCTTTTGGAGCTATGCACACCCAAGATTTACCCTTCCCCAAAATAGACTATCTGTCTCAAACCAAATAGGCTATCTGTCTCAATTCAAATGGATTATCTATCTCAAATCATAGCTTTCATGGGATTACTATGAACCTATTAATTTTCACTAATAACATCTATCCAATCATAGTTTTCATGGGGTCACTATGCACCTATTAATTGTCACTAATAACCTTTCTCCGTTCATAGTTTTCATAGGATTACTATGAACCTATTAGTCAACACTAATAACATCTCTTCAATCATAGTTTTCTTGGAATCAACATGAACCTATTAGTTATCACTGATATCATCTTTCAATCATATTCTCTTGATCAGTTATGTGCACCCTAACATACTAGATTTATCTAATTTCTTGGATGCAATTCTACTCAATCGGAATTTATGTCTGACCATATTCACTACTGGGACTACCTAAGTGGTAACTCTGCCCCAACTCCCAAAATGCAAAGTTGAGTCATAACAATGTAAGCATGACAATGATAATAACTGATCAATTAGTAAATGAACATATAACACATTCATCAAAATATGTTCAGTCAATAATCGTAAGCATCATAAAATTGCTTAACCTCAAGTAATAATTTCATTTGGCAAATTCATACAAAATTTGGGCCAGACACTAATTTATTTCCATGAAAACCTTTATTTCTATAAATGATTAATCCTTTAAAATCATTTTTAAAAACAAGGAAAACATAGCCCGTTACATAGCCAAAATCTTATGCCAAAATACAATCCTTTTCGAGATAGTTTTCATTATTTATGATATTGAAAGGAGGTTGTCGAACCTTTAAATTTGGCTTGTGGTTTGCATAATATAAGGCTTTTGGCTTATAAAATAAAAGATATCAAATACGAAAGTTTCCAACATCATTTCCACAAAATACTTCTTGTCGAAAATATGGTCATGCAGCATTATTGCCTCAAAGTAATTGATATCGAAGACATGAACTTATGGCATCATTGCCTCAAAATAACTCATATCGGAAATAAGAGTTGCAACGTTCATTACCATAAAACACTTAATGTCAAAAATAAGACTTGCGGCATTATTGCCATAGAGCAATAGAATTCGAAAATAAGACTCGCAGCATCATTTCCATATAGTAATGTATGTCGTCTTCTTTACAACTATGGCTACTTATGTTGCTAATATAAAGGATATCAAAAACAATGGGTGGCAAGGGACATCAAGCTTAAAACTAATAAAGGATGTCGACTGTTTGATGTCGAACCCCAAAACATTAAAAATCTGAAAGCCAATCTTGTAACATAAGGATGTTGCATTCATGTTTTGTCGAGTAGTGAAACCATTGATGTCAAAAAAAATGTCGAAATCCTATACCACCATATGAACAGATTCATCTTATACCTACCTAAGTAGATATCACATGCATCCCTTTATGTCGATGTCGAAGATCATAGCAATGACATGGATATTTGATGTTTTGTGGGTTTTAATACTCAAATCTAATGACATGTCAATTTCATAATTAAACCAGAAACTGTTTTATTTCCATATAAAGCCATTTCTTTTAACCAACTCTTATCCCTTGTCAATTTTCTATTGGATAATAATATACTTTTCTAATTTCTTTCAGAAAAACTATCGCAAGGCTAATTTGCTTTCCTCAAAATAATTTGCAATCTCATACAAATAATATTATTATGTAATTTAATTTAACAGCTTTTCTAGCTTAATAAACTCATGGAAAATCATAATCACTTACGAAAAAATCCCCGAAAGTCAAAATTTCTATATTCTTTCTCATATAACAATTTCAAGGCCAAAGTATTTATTTAGTTAATTTTTTTAATAATTAAAATCCAAAATAAACACCTTTTCCATCTTAGGAAATTCATAAAATATTCATATTAACTTGGAAAATTATAAAATTGAAAACCCATCTCCAAAAATAATGTTTTACACAATATATCAAAATTTTGAATCAATAGGAGACAAAAACTTTGGTTTTACCCTTAAATCCTAATAATCAATTCAATAAAAATTCTAATAAATCATCATTTAATCCAATAATGATATAATCAATCCATACATGACATATTATCATAATCCTTTTAGGATTGGATCATAAATCCAAAAATGAACATAAAAACTTGAGATGGATACTATTACTCACCTTAGATTAGATAAGAGATTGAGATTTGTCGTTTAATTTCCTTAAGCTTTTCTTCTTGAATTCCTTATCTTTCTTCTTCTTTCCTCTTATTAGCGGTCTGCCTTGATTTGTGTTTTGTTTCGTGAATTTCAAAAAATGAGAATGAATGAGGGGGAGGAAGGGTTTAAGAAATGAACTAAGGGATTATTCCCCTTTTGCCCCTTTTTTAAATTCTTTTCTATTCTTATGTTTAAAACTATATTATTAATTCATTACTTACGGTACAACCTAAGTTAATTATCAAATCTCATTCACTTTATCCTCACAAATCACATTATTCTATTTAATTTATCTAATTAAATCTCCTAAATAGTGTTAATCAAAATTAGGAGTGTTACGTCTTCCTACTCCTACTCCTGCAAGGACACTAGGTCTTAATCTATAGTTGGCAAAAAGAAATTTACTTCCTTGGAGAACCCGCCTCTCGGCGTGGATAATAGAGAACATCTTAACAAGTATCAACACCAAGTTGAGGAGCTGCGACGCACGAAATATGCACTTAAGCAAAAAGTTAAGACTTTAACAGGGGCCAACAAGACGATCAACTATGCATTAAAGGTTCAAATTGGCTCCATCGATAATACTATCGATACTTGAAAGAAGGATGAGAAGCTAAAAAAATCACTAAACGTGGTGATTTTTCATATCATTGAACCTTCTTCGATCATTGAAGCTTTAACGGAAAAAGTACAAGACCTGAAGTCTCAACTGAAAATAATTGAGGTGATGTCGCTTGGAAATTATCAATTGGATTCTCCTGTAAATAATTTACTTGAAGTGATAGTGGCTTTTGGTTTAGAAATTGACTATTCCTTCTTAGGCCCAAACACGAACCTGAGGTTGAGCAGAGCAGTTGAAGTGGGATATAGCTACTACCAGCATTTCTTTTTATGTGGGTGTTCAGACCATCTCAAAAATATTGGATGCCCTTCCCTTTTACTTAGAGATGGGCCTTCTTCAAGTGTAAGCCACCCTTGTCTTCTAGAGGTCGAGGGAAAGGGAAAAGAGAAAGTGTAACAACATCATCTGCTTCCTCAACCTCTTCCACCTTCTTAGGTAGATTTAACCTTTCCTGATATTTGTAATATTTTTTATGCAATCTATAGGATGTTAGTTGGCATTTTGATTAAACCTTGTATTTTCTTCCTTACTCTTTGTCTTGTGTCTAAACTCACTGCGTTGTTTTGAGATTTGTAATTGCTTTAAAATGATTCCATGTGATCTATAGTTGCAGATTTTATTGTTCTTTATTCTTGTAGAATGTTTTAGACAGGCCTTCCTGGCCCTCACTTTTTATGAGACTTTTTTTTCTTCTAGAAAAGCATGGAGTAAAGAATTATGACTTATATAAGTTTGAAAAATAATTTTTTCCTCAAATTGATCATTTTGTTCTATAAATACTAAAGAATGTTTGTGAAAAAGCTGTCTTGTTGATCCTCGAAATTTTAAAAGCGTGGTTTTGAAATCCGTTTTTTAGAATGATTATCGGCAAAACTTTAGACAAATCGGATCAATTTGCTTTCTTATCTTTCTTTTATAGGCAGATCATTGTTGCTTTAAATATCATTATCATGGCCAGTTCTTTGGAGTAATCGATCAGCAAAAATAGTTAGTAGTCAGCTTCATAAAAGACCAGAAATTCATCTGGCAAGAAGATCATGAATTCAATTGATAAGAAGACCGGAGATCCATCTGACAATAGGACTAGAATTCCAACTGGTAAAAAAAAATCAGAAATCCATTGGATAATAAGACCAGAATTCCATCAAGTAGGAAGAATAGAAATTCGACTATAAACGAAGATTCCCATTATTTGATAATTTGAATTTCAATCTAAAAATCAAGGATTGAGAACTAATTCAATATTTCGAAGAATGAAGACCTGGGCCCAAATAATAAATTAGAATTTCTCATATGTCCATATCTAACATTAAAATCCTCAATTCTAGGTAATAAATAGATTTTATCCCCTCCTTTGAAGGTTATTTTAACTTCGCCTTGGCACAAGGCTAATCATGTTTGACTGCTCTTCCTCTAGAAGATTACTTTAACCTATCTCTAAGTGATTGATTTCTTCTACCTCTTATTACCTTTTAGGTAATGACTTAGGCTTCGATTGAGCCCCTTATTACCTTATAGGCAATGATTTAGGATGGTCGGTATGTTTGGTTAGGCGCGTTAGGCAGAACTAAAATCTTACCCATCCTCCCTTTAGAAGGCGCTCTGATCAAGTTTATGGAGAAAACTAATGGCTAGTTTAGTGCTTTGGATAGGCCATGTTAGAAGGAATCAAACGCTTACTCCATCATTCCTCTAGGAGACGCTGCGATCAGGCCACGTAGGCAGGACCGAAAGCTTGTAGTGCTCCTCCCATGCTTTATAGGTAGGACCAAAAGTTTACTCTAACCTCCTTTTGGAAGGTGCTCCGGCCAAGTCATATAGGTGGGATCGAAGGCTTGTGCTTCGACTAGGCCACACAGTAGGGACCAAAAGCTTGCAGTGCTCTAGCCAGGCCATATAGGTGGGACCATAGGCTTACTCTAACCTCCCTCTAGGAGGTGCTTTGACCAGGCCCTTATGGCTAGATCAAAGGCTTTTCCTTAATTTTATGAATCCTTTCTATCAAGCATTCCATTTTATTAAACAATTGCTCAAATTTTGTTTAAAAATTCTTGAAGCTCTCCTTTTCCCAAGAAATTCTCAATCATTCCCTGTAAGGCTCGACACTGATTAGTTTTGTGTCCAATTTTTCTGTGATATTGTGTAACAACCTGTAAAAATTTATTGGTTTTATTAATGCATTTAACTGAAATTTTGTGAAATTTTAAATTATAAAATTTTGAAATAAAAATTTGATATTTGAATTATGTCTACTTCAACATAGAAAATGATAAATTTTCATCAGATAATATAGAAGTTTATTTTCTTGTATAATTTTATTTAAATTCAATTCAGTTAAATTTGACAATAATAAAATGATTTTCAAACCTGAATAATTTTATATAATAATTTTGTAAATCATTTTCTGAGTGAGACGTCATATATTGTTTCTTCAAATTTTGACTGCTATTGCTCTGTTTATCTTATTTCTAACATTTTAGCAGCATTGTCGGTACAGATTATTGACTTTTGATAGGATGATCATACCACTAATATCCGCATATTGTTTTGATCGTCTCATCGTGCTGATCTCTACGGTATATTCAATTTTATGTTTTGAAGTCCAATGCGCAGCGGAATCCACACAAACGGTGACCGTACCAGTATCCTTTTTTGACTTTTTGTGTTTTGTGTCCATTCATTATCCAACTTGTGATACCAATAGTCTTTCGTTTTTCGTATTTTCGAAAATTCATATTTGAGTCTTGCCATTCCATATTTTCACCATATATTGTTCTGGTTCGTTTTCTCTACCATTTTAGAAAATTTATATAAAATTGATTGCTTTCATAAATTAGGTAGCTACTGTCACCTTCCTTCTTAAGCAAGCTCATGTTCTCTCTTCCCAAAATCATTTTCTCTCCCCCTCTTCCTTGCCCAGCCTCTCCACTCTCGGCCCTCTCTCGAGCAAGCCCGACAACACCACACACTCCCTGTCTTTCGCCTAGCCTCCACAGCCAATCTCCTCTCCTCCACGTTCTGCCCACCTCCACTTCTTTGTACCGCGTGCAAGCCACCCCTCCGCACTCCACCACCTCGGCCTCAACTCCTCTGTTTCTCCCCTGGCCCTGGCCTCCATCCCATGATGACCTTCCTCCTGATCTTCTTCTAGTATAACATGTAAGTGATATATATATATATATATATATATATAAGGTAACTTCTATTATTCTCTTTTATATTCTATGTGGATAAACTTTAAGTTATACATGTTTTATTTATTCTCAGTCCTGCTTGGCTAAAGTTTATATATTTTAATATCCAGAATGCTTTTGTATATATTAAAGTTTTATTTTTTGTTAACTATTGTTTAAAATATAATGCGTATGGATATTTTGGTTCGAAATATATACGGATTTTAAGATATAAGTTATATATTGGTATTATATTTACTTGATAAAGTGATATATGCCACCGTCTGTTTACTGATCTGGTTTTATAAGTATAGTGGTTTTATTAATATTATTTTACTAATATAAATTGGTAGGCATATTACAGTAATATAAATTTATATTGTATTAATATGAGTTATATTTTACATAAGAAGCTTTTATATATATAGAACTATAATTATTTTTCTACCTTGGGCTGTGCCTTGCACTATGTGTACAGGCTTATGATAGTAATATGTTATGTTTTGTATGGAGGAAGTATCCGTTAAGTGTCTCCATATATATATTATCGGTCTTCATAGTGTATATTATATATATAGTTATAGTCTATATGTCAGTTTTGTATCGGTATATATAAGTTATGCTGATTGCGTGAGTTTATGTTCAGGCTACGTATATATGTGTGGAATGTGTTTAAATATATATTGATTTGAATTATGTGCTTGAATTTATATAAAAATATGTGTGATTTACAATTTGGTATGCGTATATTTATATGTTATGTTGGGTTTACATTTATAATAATATTTTAGAAAAGTGTATATATATGTTTATTCATGATTTCTGTAAAGGTTTAAAATGTATGCTGGTTATATATATTAGTTCTATATATTAGTTTATATAAAGTATTGATTTAAATTATAATATATAAGATCTGCATATAATAGTTATTTTACAAGCTCTTGTTATATGTGTAGATATGCTAGTCCATAGATTTGCTTATATATAAATATAAATATACAAGAGTTTGAAGTTCAGAGATAGATTAAGGTTTAAATTAAAAATGTGTTTAAAATATAAGGATTTGAAATGATATATATATATATATATATATTACTAATAGTGTTTTAAATTTAATATTGATTTTAACAATAATAATAATAACAATATATATATTCTGTTATATCAAGTTGATTTGATTTATTCTCATCAATTTCTATCTATCAGCTTCGCCTGTCTAATCTATGTCAGCTTACTTCGTTTGAGATTCATCATTCGGATCGATCGATTTTCAAATTCGTGGTTTATTCCATGTGTTGTCATGTCTTCTCTAGCCTCGAAAAGTGAGCAACCACTCACGATTAATGTTCTTATATTTATTAATTTTGCTTTCAATTGAAATGACAATTGAAATGTGCTGCTGTTAGTTACATTGCTATATATATGCTATTATCTGTATCTGTTCACCTATGACATCGAACACCATTATCTATTATTTATATTGATGATATATGCCTGATATATTATTATCATATCTGTTGTCAATCTACAAGTTCCCTGTTAGTATAGGATTCCCTATGGGTTGAAATGATATATACCCGAATGGCCTGGTAGAATAGGAGAAAATCGTTATGCGTTGAAATGATAAACCCAAGCGATTTTCATTGAATTGAATTTGGGATTGCGGGTTGAAATGATATAAACCATATATATTTAAATTGCGGGTTGAAATAATAAATATCCATATCACTTGACCATAGGATGGAAAATTATATACAGACGCCATTGGTATATATATATTTGAAATGATTTTCCAAGGTTTAAAGAGATATATATATGTGGTTTTATAAAAAAAAATTTAAAATATTATATATAAGTATTATTTTATATATAGTTAAATTTTTGATTTTTTAAAATTATATGTTTGAAAATTTTAAAGGTTATAAGTTAGTTTTAAAATTATAAATTTTAAGATTTACTTATAATTTTACTATTTTTAAATATATATAAAATAAGTATAATATGGGGGAATTAATTTAAAGAACAAAAATTTGTATATTTTTAGCCTCAAGGACACGACCTCGATATTTTAACCACAAGGACAAACATTCTCCTAAAAATTATTCATAAGGACAAATATTCTTTCAAAATTATTCATAAGGACAAACATTCTTTCAAAACTGCTACCAAACTAAAAACTGATACCTAAAAACCACTACCGATAACTACAAACTGATACCTAAAAACTACTATCAATAACTAAAAACTGATGCCTAAAGAAAGTTGTCTTTTAGGCTGAAATACCAAAGGTCTGTCCTTGAGGCTAAAATGTTGAGAAATTTTGTCCTTGACAATAATTTCCTATTTAATAATAAGATTTAATTTAATAAAGTTTGATTTATTTAATAAGTAATATGTTTAAGTATTTATTTAAATTTATATTTTAAAATAGATTTATAATGATTTTTATAAGTTAAGGCTGGGAAGATAAATTTGAATTGATTTGAAATTTGTAAATCTATTTAATTAAATCGATTTGAAACTAATTTAATTTGAGATTTTTAAAGGATACGACTTTATAACTTGATTTTGGTTTAAGGTGATTAAATGAATATTTCAAGTTCAAATAAATTGAGGGAAATATTTAGTTATTTGAAATTTGAAGTTTTATTTAAATGATATTGGATTTATTAAGTGAATATTTCAAAACTAAATAATAATGAAATTAAATTAAGACATATATGAAATTATCAAATTTAGTTTTGAAATTGTGGAATATTTAAAGCTTTGAAATATATTGAAATTGAAATGGTTTATTTTGTGGTTCAAATTTGTATTTGAAATCGATATGATTTGAAATGGTTATTAAGAAACTGAATTGAATTGAAATTGATGATTCGAGATTGGATTAAATTTGAATTTTGGAATTCGAGTTGATTTGGAATCTATTTGTGAAATTTGAGGAAGCTATTTTATTATATAAAGTATTTTTTAAATTATATTTAGAACTATTTATATATTTTACTTTATAAATTATTTTCCTATAAACTATTTTAATATAAACTATTTTTAATATAAACTATTTAAATATACTAACTATTTTATTTTAAACTATTTTAACATATAACTATTTTATATAAACTATTTTATTGTATAAACTACTTTATTAAATATACTATCATTAATATCTAGATGGTTTAAAGGAAAATGTTATGATTTCAAAGTGTTATGATTTCCAAAGTATTATGATTTCTAAATTATGGTTTCCAAGGTGTTATGATTTTCAAAGTATTATGATTTCTAAGTTATGATTTCAAAAGTGTTATGGTTTTAGAAGTTTTATAATTTCGAAAGTGTTATAACTTTGAAGTGCTATGACTTTGGAAATGGATATATTTGAATGAAAATGGTATCGTATTGATATGGTTTTGAAATGGAAATGATATCATATTGATATATTTTTTGAAATGGAAATGATATCATATTAATATATTTTTTGAAGTGGAAATGATATTTTGGTTTTGAAGTACAAACTGTTTTGAAATGACCGTGGTGTTATAATAACGTTGGGTTGTTAAAGAGACCGGGACCGCTTATTGTCATACTCTCTGCCAATGCCGAAAGCCACCTTAACAACCGCGTACACGGTGGAGATTCCAAAATGAAGTAGTATGGTGGCGACGAACTTATATGAGGTATATACATGGACTCGACTCCCGTGAGTTGGCATAAGGTGGCTAAAACATGAGCAATCAACGGTCCGACTGAGGCCATTCCTTCGATGGGACACATTTCTTCGATACTATATTCTGACTTTGTGATTGATTTGATGGCCACCCTTGATTTTGATTTGGGAGTGTGTTCCGTGATGGACGGCAGTAGCTGCTTTGCGTTACCACCAGCCTGGAAGTGAAATTGGTATATCTACCCTGGCATTTCCTAGTTGTGCCGTGTTACCTACCTTAGCGAGACCACTACGAGTTTGTTTTGTAGAGTGCCCTCTGATAAGCCCAGTTTGCGGGAATTTACGGTACTGTATAGACTACAGGAATATATAAAAATGTGTTAAGGGAAAAATGGGTAATGCCTTAATGCTATTTTAATAGCTTACTTTACTATAAACATTATTATAATAGCGTATATTACTACATAGTAGATAGTTTAACGAATCCTTAGAGGATTGTTATCCCAAATATCCTTTAAGTTACTTGTATTTTAGTTGATATTTCACTTGAGTTGGATTTATTGATATAAGAATGTTGATCCCGACTTGAGTGTTTTGTGTTTTGCTTTACGCTCGGGTCAGACTGAATGTCACAACATTTGAGAATCACCTTTGGAGTTGGAACTTCGCTTGGAGATCCATCTGTCTATTCAGCTTGCAGTTATCCAGTTGATTTCTGTGATATATTCTTATCTTGTATTTGACTATTATATTGAGACTTCTTTGTATTCGAGACTTTTGTTGTATCTTGTTTAACTCTGTTATATATATATATATATATTAGCTTATATATATATTAGCTTCATGAACTACTATTCATTTGTTTTCACTGCTTATTTTTATATTACTCTGTGTCTATGTTTCTGTGATTTATTATTTACTGTATATGCTGAGTTTTACTAAATTTAAATTAACAATATGATATTTTAAGCAATTCAAGTCCGACATATGCAGATGTGAATGACACGAAATGCCAGGATATTACGTACTGGCCATATGCACCGCCTAGGTTCATTTTATTTCCTTGTGCTTCTTCTTCAAAGGCCAAAAGTTCAACCTTTCTTTAGCTAGGAGAATCATGTTTTTATCAGAGATAGTAAAGGAACACGCCCTAGCATATCGAAAATTCTTATAGGACTGTGCCTTTGGTCCCTATTTGGCTCTTTTGTAACATTGAATAGGCTCATCAGCTCTAACGAAAAGTTTTCTCTTTGAAGAATCATGAGTTCGAATTGGCATTGGAGAGCAATCGGTTACTCCCTTCCACTTTCAGGACTATTTATCAAAATCCTTTGTTATTTAATTTTCGAAGATGTGTATTTAGCTTGGAGTCATATAGTTTCCTCTAACTTTGAGAACAGGTCATTAATTTTCTTGCTCTCTTTTCCCAAAGAAAAGATCGAAATAGTTCCTATACGAAAAGGATTCATGCTTCATTTATTCGAATCATAAGAAACCACTCGTCTTTCTTCAACTAGAGTTATCAGTGCCAATTCTCTTAACACTTATCCTTGTGGAATTGAAGATTATAGGTTATCTGATAAAATGACTTGGGAAAATAAGGCTCGGAGGAACCTTGTTCAAAGATAGTTATTTTGCGGTTTAACATGTTATATAGAATATAAGGGATATGCATGAAATGGAAAGTCTCTAAAGTCCTCAACAGAGATAAGCAGGAAGGTGGGAAAGTTCTTCATAGGAATATGCAGCAGATTGGAGGTCTAAGCCTTTCTTCTAGTGTCGAAAGTTAACAAATTTCTTCGCTAACAAAATAAATAAGGTAGACTAAGATTGACCGGAATGAGGGCTTAAGTGGCCTTACACAAATCCAAGCTTAAATCCAAGTTGAAGAAGTATGAAGATAAGTCGTAAGTCATATGCATGTCCATAGTTCAATAATAGTAAAATATGCACGTTCGAGAGAAGTATTCTATGCAAAATTAATTGTCCAAATCCTTATATGTAAAGTTCGAGAGTTATAATCCTTCAAGAAAATATGCTATGCAACTGTTAAATGTCAAAGGTCTTATGTGTAAAATATCACAAGAGTACAATTGACTCTAAAAATTCCAAAATCAATTTAGGATTTACAACTTTAAAATTTAAGAAAGAAAGAAGAACTAATTGCCTCTATTTGAATGGCTGAGGGGGTCTATGTATAGTGGTAGCGGCAGACGAGATGGCTGCCACATGTCCTCCCAGCTTATATATTCGCCATCCTCTTTGTATCATTAATACTCAACATCCCCTTTTGCATTGTCAACACTCGACATTCCGTACTAAGATATTTACCCGATAATCTTCATGATGGTAGATGCTCCACAATCTATATGATTGTAGTTGCTCGGTATCCTTTGCTAATATCGAGACCCATTGTTCTTGTTAAAGCTCGATATCTCTTGTTGCTTGACAGCAGCGAATGTTGTAAAGGCTCGATAACAGTTGAGCCATCATAGGCTTATTGTTCATAGAGACTCAATATCCTTCTTCGTTGTTAGATGCTGACATCATCCTTAATTCCTTAATCTTCTTGTAAACTCGACACCTTGATTTATTGTTAATACTTGACATTCTCTACACAGTAGACATTCGCCACCCTTAATCTTGTAAATACTCGACATCCTTCACCTTGTAAATAATCAGCATCATTCATCATGTAGATACTCGACATTCTTCACCTTGTAAATAATCAGCATCATTCATCTTGTAGATACCCGACATCCTTCACCTTGTAAGTATTCGACATCTTTCAATTTGTTGATTCTCGATATCCTTGACATTGTAAATGCTCAACAACCTATACTGGCTTGGAATCCTTTGTTTCTTTAGACTTGACGTCCCGTATTTTCTTCAAACTCGACATGCCTTTTCCTTAGAAGCTCGATATGAATAGTTGTAGTAACACCAAAATTTAAATATTATGAGGGATGAGGCAATCCCTCTTGCAAGTGCAGTTTGTAACCAAACTAAATTTTTCTTGACATAGTGAGTTACTGCTGCGAGTACCATTTCTTCGAAACCAACATCACATTCTCCATGGCAATGTCAGAAACTTACCTAGAAACATTATTGTACATGAAGTATACTAATATCAATATTTTTATTATTGGCAAACAAATGGTATTGATGTGCCATCTCAAGCATTATCATTTTTGGTATAAGCAAGGAGTTATTAGATATATTAGGATATATGGTCTTTGGTACAATTTTTTGCTTCAAAGAATTTATTTAGTCAAAATACATGGAGTAAACTAAAGCATAATTTAGTTTTACACGCTCTGAATCATTTTTCTTCAAGGTACCAGTGTGGTATATATTCTTGAGTCTTAATTGGAAGAAATGGTAATGATATCATTCACTTCCTAAGTTTACGTGCTCTGGATCATTTTTTTCAATACTTAATCCAATTTATCTTTGAAATCTCAGCTTTCCAATGTAGCCACAACATGCGATGTGGTGTTGTGCTGTAGGGTGTCTCCTTTGCAGAAGACTGAAATAATTGCACTTACTAAAAACCGAACAGATGACATGGCTCGTACTATGGGATATGGCAACATTCTCTATTTATATTATTCATGTAGAGAAACGTTCTTTTAAGTTCAAGCGTACATTTTTTTTTGCTATATGAAAAGTAGGTGCCAACGTTGTTTCAATGATTCAAATAGCGGATGATGAGACTGGCATTAGTGGACAAGGAAAGGAAAACAAGCTGTTATGGCATCAGATTTTGCCATGGAACAGATCTAGATTTTTGGTTCCTCTTCTCTTGGTTCTTGGTCATTGAAATCATCAAAGCAGGGCTTACATGATCTTATACAACTTTTTTGGGAACACTGTATTTGTTTTAATGCATTTTGAGTAATAACTACTAGGAAAGAAGCTCACTCATTTCTCAGTTCTTTTGTCATTTTGATAATTCTATTTGGCTGATATACACCCAGTCAGAGATATCGGTTGACTCTTTTTTTCTTTCTATTTATACATACGTTATTATGCATGCATTGGACACCAACATTTAGTTTAACAACTGCAGTCACAGAACTGAGTAGCATACTGTATTCTGTCATTTGTACTGCTTTGTTGACAATAACAGTAGGAATACTGGACAAAGATTTAAGTCCAAAAAACAGTGCTAAATTACCTCACGCATATGGATCTCACTAAAGAGAAGAACGATACAATCTAAAGTTATTTTTCCTTAACATGATCAATGCTATACGGCAAAGTGCAGCTACATTCTTCGTTCCATATCTTGCATATACACACGGTAAAACTGATCGTTTGGTTGTTCAAAGATGAATTATGAAATGTAAGAAAAGATACAGTTCTCATAAGCGAGTCCAAATTCAATCTTAAACATACACAATAATGTAAGAAAAGTTTATGTAACCTCATTAAAGCACAAACCCCAATAATACTCTTTATTTAAAGAAAAACTTACGCAAGGAGGGGGAACAGTAAACTTGGTTTACAAAGACGTTAGCTTCGTTTACACATCTGTTATCAGATCTTCTGCAAGACTACCAAGTATTTCTTATACTTAAGAAGGGTTAATTGATAAAGTGAAACGTTTTATTTAAAAGGTTGGAACCGCTATTTTCATTTTCATTTGATTGATAATTGTGGATCAATTTTTATGAGGCTTGTTAACATTATCTAAGCCCCGAAATAAAACCACAGCCTGCCACGTGGCCAAAGTGCAACCCCTTTGTGCTCTGTTTTTCCCCCACATAAAGAAAACATAATCTACTCGTATTAATTCAATGGCTTTTCTTCTTCCTCCTCCATCAACAAACATTCGAAAATTACACTACTACGCACACTTCTCATCTCCAAGGAAAACCCTAGCATCAAAATGCAAAGCAACAAACGTTGAAAACTTGGATAATTTCATTATAAACACACTGAACCTGAGTGAAGCAAACCCTACATTCTCAATAATCAAATCCGGATTCGATGAGTACAGAAAACTAGTATCGGAAACATCAGGCTTCGAAAAATGGGGAGTAGCGATAATCATCGGGCTTGGTTGGGTCTACTTAACTGCAAGGCCTGGCGTACTATTGGGTGCGATCGATGCGTATTTGTTGGCTCCATTGCAATTAGGATTCGATGTGTTGCTTGGAAGAAGAAACCTCAAAATGGAGGATTTTATTGTCGGTGAAAAATTGGGTGAAGGATCGTTTGGTGTTGTTTATGCAGGGGCGATTGTGGGTAAAAATGTTAGTGTGGAGGAGAGAGTTGGGAAAATGGGGAAAAAGTTGGGTAAGGATGATCGGTACAAGCAAAGAGTCATTTTGAAAAAGGTATGTTTTTCCCCCCCTCCCACAGTTGATACTTAGTTGCGGCAAATTACCATGATTGGACTATAACCATTAAAGCATCTTCAAACCCACTTGCGCATGCAATGTAAAATGGTGTACACATCATCAAACGACAATTTCTTTAAAATTTTCTCTCCAATGTCAATGTTAATTTGAATATGGAGCTTAGTTGGCAAAAATTGAAGTAGACATGTGTCCAGTGCAATGTCTAGGTTTGGATATTGTACTTCACAATATGAAGGTTAATGGAGACTTCTTATTGGTCTTGGATTTTGAATTTTTAAAAACAGTAGCATTGAAGTGGCGTTTGAACGAAAAAATTTCCTTTCATTTTTGATGTGTTGTAACTTTTTTTAATTTCATTGAATTAACACTGTGAAGTATCTTTGTACGCATGAGCTTTACTTGAAATTACATGTTGTTTGCATTGGAGATGCTTAGGGAAACCAACCACTTTCCCTTAAATTTAAACCTACTAAAATGCACTGATGTCTTGGAACATTTGATTGTTACAATACAAACAGTTGCATATAAAAGTTCACCTCAGTTTAAATAATGGAAAGATGAATATCCATAAATGTGCCTTATGTAAAGTCACATGGCATGATAAAGTTATTTGTAACATTACAGGTTAAGATTGGAACAGCTGGAGCAGAAGAATGTGGAGAGTATGAAGAGTGGTTTAATTACAGAATTTCTAGAGCAGCTCCTGAAACAAGTGCCGAGTTTCTTGGCAGTTTCGTTGCTGAAAGAACATTCTCTCAATTCACCAAAGGCGGCAAATGGCTTGTCTGGAAGTTTGAGGTATTTCATACTAATATATTTGATACAAAGTACATATTGATACATTATGTTATATGTTTTCAGGGTGACAGGGACTTAGCTGATTACATGAAAGACAGAAGCTTTCCTGTAAACTTGGAATCCATAATGTTTGGTCGTGTCCTACAAGGGCTGGATTCGATGAAGCGCAATGCCCTTATCATAAAGCAAATAATGCGACAGATAATAACCTCTCTTAAGAAAATTCATGACAATGGCATAGTGCATAGGGACATCAAGCCTTCGAACTTGGTGGTAACAAGGAAGGGAAAGATCAAGCTTATAGATTTTGGTGCAGCCACTGATCTCCGTATAGGAAAAAATTACGTTCCAAATAAAGGATTGCTTGACCCTGATTATTGCCCTCCTGAATTATATGTTATGCCTGAGGAAACACCAGAACCTCCAGCAGAGCCTATCGCTGCCATCCTTTCTCCAATTTTATGGCAGGTTTGTATAATTGTTACTAACATACATAGACACCACATGTGTGTGTATATGCTACCGCTAATTCAAATTTTGCATAACCACCTGATCACCCTTATGGACTGTTGGAAATTAATTCTGATTTTGTCAAATATTAAAAGCTTGTGTTTTGATTAGTTACTTATTTTGTAGTGGGTTAAAATAGGCAAAATTAAGACTTGTCTGGAACTGGATAATGTTATCATGGTGGATACATTCTTGGTTTATCTTATCTTAGAGTTATCTAAAGAGATGTTTTGAGGCGTATTTTAGTAGCCTGCTATTTATGCCCTCCAAAATTCTTTCTATAGCCACCTCAAAGTGAAATAAAAAAAAAAATACCGCCCAAATCCATATTCAACCATAACCTCTTTTGTTCTCCTTTCCGGAAAGGCAAAATTTTACCGAATTTTTGATAAAAAAAACTAATGAGGGAAATAAAAAACATATAAATTTGGGATGCAAAGCTTAAAGGCTCTGATTGATTTGAAGAGTATAAGTGACTTTCAATTTACGCTTGTTGATTCATAAGTTTGATTTTGATTTTGGTTAATAAATTCAACTAAATCGACTTAATTTAATATTCTATAATAAAGCCCTAGAATTAAACATCAAGAAGGGGTTTTGAACGAAGCTTAGTTGATTTGATTTGAATAAATATCTTATTCCTTGCTCCTCAAGTTTGGCAATACAAAGGAATTGATTTTTTGATTTCTGATTTTTAGTAAAATAATAAGGTGGGTGCATGTGAAAGACCCAAGATTAAACCTAAAAAAAAGGCATATGTATCCTTAGTAAGCATATGTCTGTGTACTTTTCAACTCGTACATGTACAACTGACATTTCTGTTTACATAAAAGAAAAAGTTTAACATGGCAAATGCATTAATGTTGTTCACAGCTTAACAGCCCAGATTTGTACGATACGTACTCAGCCGGGATCATACTAATGCAAATGGCGGTTCCATCAATGAGATCAACAGCAGGACTTAGGAACTTCAACGCAGAGATAAAAAGAGTGGGTTACGACCTGAATAAATGGAGGAATTCAACCAGATCAAGGCCAGACCTGAGCATACTAGATTTAGATTCAGGAAGAGGGTGGGATTTGGCGACAAAGCTTGTGTCCGAGAGAGGCTCTTTCAGAAGAGGCAGGCTATCTGCTTCCGCTGCGTTAAGGCATCCTTATTTCCTTTTAGGAGGAGATCAGGCCGCAGCTGTGCTCTCCAAGTTCAGTTTGAGCAGATGACTATTACTGCTGCATTTCTTTGGTATGTTTATAGCACAAGGTTCAGAGGTTTTTATTTGAAAAGTATATGTTCTAGTTTTCAACATGTAACGCATCGATATTGTTTAGGGACGATTAGTCTTATGGACAGATTTGTACCAAACAGAGCACGAGCTCGCAAATGGTACTATACGGTAATGCAATAATATGAGACGATATATTCATATTTTTCAGTTCACATAATATGAGATCGCATTATTATGTAGAATGTTATATTCATATTTTTAGTTTTCGTAATATTGTTATAAATGAAACTAAAATATGAAATGCTACGGTAGCATTATAGAAATAATCTAGCAAATACAATTAGGAACTTAAAAAAATGTGGAAAATAAAAATGATGTCAATTGTTAAATAAGAAAAATGAATTTTGCTGCTAGATAACAATGTAATAAACATGTGAAAAAAAGAGAGAGAATAGAATTGCAACTAAATGACCAAGAAAAGTAACATTAAATCATGAAAAATACTTAAAAAGGAAATAAAGAATTAAATATTATTTTAAAACAACATTATAATATGTACTGCTATATTTGATTTTCCCATTCACATAATGCTATTTTAACTAGAATCAAACAATGAAATGTTACTAAAATGTAACATTATAACATAAATTATGTATTATGTATCTTGATTCAAATAATGTTATTATAATTAACTTTGAAATGTAAAATACTGCTACAAGATAACATTATAAAATAGTTTTACAAATATAATACTAAAACATAAACTGCTATATAGTAATGAGGACGTATAAACTAAATGTTCAAATGCAACACAAAAAATATTGGATAAAACAAAATAACTAAGGATGCTACAAAAATATAGCATTAAATAATAAAATGCTATATTCAATTTTATATGTCAACTCTGCCTGTGTAGTTTCCTATGCAGCCTGTCTCAAGCCAGAATAAATGAGGAGGGTTGTGATAGGCTTGACGAGCTAACATAACCATAACCACTCTTATGGAAGTGGAACCTAATTATATTTCATTGAGGCATAACCTTTTTAGCGATGCGCCATATCGAGGCTCGAGTATGGTGAAAAGTGAGCAAGGCTGGGTCGCCACTCCTTTAGTGACGTGCCGTATCGAGGCTCGGGTATGGTGATAAATATGCAAGAGCTGGATTGTCACTCCTTTAGTGGAGCGCTGCATTGACGCCTCGATGTAGTGATAAATGAGCAAGAGTCTTCGCACTTTACTCTGTGGTGCGCGGGGCAAGAAAGCTATTCGATGAACGTAGGATTCGGTTAGGTAGTTGGAATGTAGGATCATTAATAGAAAAGCTAAGAGAGATAGTTAATACTATGAATAGGAGATGTGTAAATATCTTATGCGTTCAGTAGACTAAATGGACGGACCAGAAGGCGAAAGAGGTGGAGAACATGAGCTTCAAGTTTTGGTACACGAGAAAAGAACGTAACAAGAACGGGGTAGGCATCTTAGTCGACAAGAACCTTAGAAAAGGAGTGGTCGATGTTAGGAGGTAAGATGACAGGATCTTCCTAGTCAATCTGGTAGTAGGCGATATGATTCTGAATGTCATTAGTGTCTATGCCCCACAAGTAGGCCTAAGTGAAGCTGTCAATAGAAATTTCTGGGAAGAGCTAGATGTCGTGGTTAGAGATGTGCCTAGTAGCGAAAAAAATTTCATAGGAGGAGATTTCAACGGTCATGTTGGTACAACTAATGGATGGTTTGAGAGAGTGCATGTTGGTTTTGGATATGGCGATAGGAACCAAGAAGGAAGAATATTGAATTTCGCTATTTCTTATGACCTTATGATAACTAATACCTTATTTAGAAGGAGACAGTCACACTTAGTTACTTTTAGTAGTGGTCAACACTTTAGAAAGATTGACTTTGTCCTTACTAGAAGAGATGACAAACGAGCTTATGTAAATTGCAAAGTCATACCTGAAGAATGTGCCATCTTACAATATCATCTTTTGATATTTGAGTTTTTTTTTCGAATATGTGTTCGATGAGATAAATGAGCTAAGATTAGTCGGACGAAATGGTGGAAGCTCAAAGGAGACGCCTCAATGGTGTTTAAGGATAGAGTGATGGGAGATGGGCATAGAATATGGAAGGAGAAGCAAATCACATGTGGGATGAGATGGCAATGCGCATTTGGAAAGTGGCTGCTGAGGTGTTTGGGATAACCAAAGAAAATAAACGCGAATATGAAGATTCATGGTGGTGGAACAGTGATGTGCAAAAAGCTACCAAAGAAAATAAGAAATGTTGTAAGTGCTTCCATCATAACAGGAGCAAGAACAACATGCGAAAGTACAAAGTGGTAAAGAAGAAGCAAAGAGAGCGGTGAGTGAAGTAAGGAGTCGGGAGTATGAAGATCTGTATCAAAAGTTAAGTATGAAGGAGGTTGAAAAAAGTGTGTATAGGATAGCTAAGCTACGCGAGAGGAAGACAAGTGACTTCAACAAAGTTAAATGCATCAAAAATGACAATAATAGACTTTTGGTGAAGGACGATGAGATAAAAATAAGATGGAGAGCTTACTTCGACAAGCTATTTGATGAAGAAAGTGATAGCACTAAGATTGAGATAGATGACTCTTTTGATGACACCAGTAGACATTTTGTTCGGAGGATTCAAGAATTCGAGGTAAAGAAGGCGCTAAAACGGATGAAAGAAGGCAAGGAATTGGGGCCTGATGAATCCCCATTGAGATGTGGAGATGTCTTGGAGATGCAGGGATAGCCTGAGTAACTAAGTTGTTCAATGATATTTTCAAATCAAACAATACGCCAGATGAGTGGAGGAGAAGCATATTAGTTTCAATGTTTAAGAATAAAGGAGATATTTAAAGTTGCTCAACTACAGAGGAATTAAGCTTATGAGTCATACCATGAAGCTTTGGGGGAGAGTCATTGAACATCGATTAAGAAGAATAATAAGTGCTTCAAAAACCAATTTGGTTTCATGTCTGGAAGGTCAACCATAGAGGTAATTTCTTAATAAGGCAACATATGGAGAGGTTTAAAGAGAAAAAGAAGGATCTACACATGGTATTTATCAATTTGGAGAAAGCTTATGACAAAGTACCACGAAAGGTTATGTGTGTGCTCTGAAAAAGAAGAGAGTCCCAACAAAGTACATTACCGTTATCAAGGATATGTGCGATGAAATTGTGACTAGTGTCAAAGCATGCAATGGTGAAACAAGTGACTTTCCCATTAACATGAGATTACATCAAGGGTCAACTTTGAGTCTCTGTATTTTTTCCCTAGTGGTGGATGAGGTTACGAATGGTATACAAGGTGAGATTTCTTAGTGTATGCTCTTTGCCGACGATGTGTACTAATTGGTGAAAGTAGGATTGGGGTTGATAGACAACTGGAGCTGTTGAGATAGACTTTAGAACCAAAGAGATTTAGGCTTAACAGAACTAAAATAGAGTATATAAAGTGTGAGTTCAGCGGTGTCAGGTCAGAGGATGGAGATGTCACTCTGGCCAGACAAATAGTTCTCAAGAAGCAATCATTTTGATATTTAGGATCAATGTTGCAGTATAATGGTGAGACTGATGAAGATGTTAGTTTTATAATTCGAGTAGGATGGGTGAAATGGCGACAAGCCTCTGGCATTCTCTGTGACAGGAATGTCCCATAGAAGCTTAAATGAAAGTTCTACAGAATGACAATCAGGCCTGCGATGTTGTATGGTGCAGAATGTTGGCCTACTAAAAACCAACACGTCCAGAAGATAAATGTAGCTGAGATACGTATGTTGCGGTGGAGCTGCGGCCATACAAGAAGAGACCGAATTAGAAATGATGATATACGTGATAAATTTGGAGTAGAACCAATTGAGAAGAAGCTAATCCAACATCGTTTAAAATGGTTTGGACATCTCCAACGGAGGCCGCTCGAGACATCTGTGCATGATGGAATTATAGGCCACGTAGAATGCTCAAAGAGAGGTATAGGTCGACCAAGGTTGACATGGGAGGAAGTAGTAAAAATGGACTTGAATGATTTGAATATATCCGAAGAGCTGGTGATGGACAGAAGCGCATGGAAGTTAACGATCTACGTAGCAGAACCATGAGCTATGAGTTTTATAAGTTTTAGACTTTAGGACTAGGGAACATGAGTCTAAAATGTAGTGTTTGGTCTTCGACCGATATTACTATTAGTACCATTATTACCATTAGTATTATTTTTATCATTTTTTTATATTTTTATTTTACTTAGTTATTATTGTTATTAATTTACTTATTTAACTTTATTTTATTATTATTATTATTGTTGTTGTTATTATGACTTTTATACGACTTTGTCATTCAGTTTTGAATTTCATCGCTAGCTGATCCAACTTGTTTGAGAATAATGGTTTAGTTGTTGTTGTTGTTCAATTTTATATGTCACATAGTACTATAATAAGTATCATGAACACATGAAAATGATACTGGCTATTACTTCAAATACAAGTTGAAATGCTGCGTAAATTATATTTTATTTGGATAGCAATTTACGTATAGCATTACAAATTTCAAATATAGCTCTTCTTTAGGAAGGAAAATCTAGATGATATATAATTACATCAACTTATTATAATGTTCAATAACATCACAACATATTATGCAAATTATATTACAGCTTGGCACATACTTCTACTTTACTAAAACATTCGTTTGATAAAATGAAACAACGGTAAGATTACAAACTATACTATACTTCTTTCCCAATTTTACACCGATCCTTCTCATGATTACTTCACCTTTAGCCATCAACCTCGTTGATCCTCCCATCGTCTTCATCATCCAAATGCATTCTCATTACCGATGTCTTTTTGTGTCATTTTTGGGCAAACCAACATTAGTGGATCAAGTAGATCTTCAATCTCGGAGCGTAGGTCGATTATTTAACTAAAAATGCTTTTTTCAACCTACTAAATCAATTAAGGTGAAAAATAGAGATATGAAATAATAAACGTGTCACAACCATGCAATATAGCATGAATAAAGAGTAAAAAGGAAAAACATAGTTTTTATATGGGAGTTATATTCTTCGGTCCTTTTCTCTGCAAATATTCATGCTATTTATAGGCTTTGGATATTGATAATATATAAGGGTAGAAATACTTTAGTGCGAGAACATGTCAAATATGACTGGGTCATTTTGTGGTAGTGGCCGGGATTCGATTGGAGGGTCAAACTCGACCACTTTTAGTGCTTCGGGTCATGTAGAAGATTACCTTAGGATTGATTTGGGTCGAGAACCTATGTGCTTTGGGATTAATTTCAAAGTGCACATCTTGTCAATTATTGGACGACTTAAGGCTTAAGTCAACATCCTAGTCGAACTTTGGTTAATTAGATCATTGTTTTTCGAGCATTTCTAATTATTGAATTCTATTGAACTTACAAAGCAACATCTTTGATCTTCATATAATCCTTTGAACTAATCTACAACAATATTTCTCTTGATTTTTCCCCATGTCGAAATTGGATATAACATTCTTCCTTTAGAAAATCGTTTTATGTTAAATGAAACAAACTGATTAGGGCATAAACGATATGTCTTTGACAATCTTTGACTCTTCGATCAAAATCCAACAGTTTATATAAATATTGTTATCTTGCAAGCCCTAGTAAGAGCACGAAATTATATGGGATTTTTTTTGTATCTTGAAACTTTACTACATCAACGTTTGTAGTAGGCCAAAGTAAAGTTTTTAGTATGCTCAAATATGATTGCATACTGTAAAATGTGTTATAGTTAATGTTCTAACATCTTCCGGATTTTCTTTAAACACCACCACAAAATGAGAAACGTGCTCCAATGGGAGGTTCTTCACGTCTCTTCAAATATTATTGCATAATGCGAAACATGCTACAGTGATAAGAAGAAGACCCCAAACTCTTCAGTCCCTCTACACTTCACCACATACTGCACCAAGTGCTGCGGTGATTGAATGAAATTCTTGAACTCCTGGGGTCTTATTATGTAAGGTGGCCAACCATTAGACTCTTCAAATTCTTCAAAGTTTCATTTAATTTGAAAGAGTTAGTAGTATTCCCTAGGGAAATTATGTAATTTGTTACATATATTTAGCTCTGTAATCAAACTTGTTCGTAATAATGATGTTTGTTTTCTTTTATACACATTGTTATATTGTGATATAATCAATTATTTGATTGATATAATAAGAAAATCCTTAAAGAAAATTTGATTGTACTTGTAAATAGTTGTAATTATAAGTAGTTGATGACAATATAAAATAATATTCTGTTTTAAATATTCTTGATCAGGATGTTGTGAGAAAGGATATCGATATATCCGTCGAGACTAGAGTATATAACGCTCTCTAAATGTTGGACGGTATTACTCATGGCAGTTGGGCGTACCAAGGAATTACGTACCCATAGTTATTGGATAACTGTGGAATGACTCATCTGAGAGTTTTCTATTGGTTTATAATTACTAGATCGAAAAAAAAATCTCAAGGTGATGATGTTACACATTTCTATCGACTTAAGAATACTGTGCAACTTTAGTATAAATACTTCACTTTGATTATGATTAAACCATGGCACGATTCATTGAGCGACTATGGTTGGGTCTGAGTTGGAGAATTAGAAGTGAAGCATTGTTCAATAGAGAATTCATCTCCTTAGTTATACGAGTTTAGTATCATGTTCATCTGCTGTCAACTCAAAATCAAAATCTTAGGCCAGAGTAGAATGGTTAATTAAAAAAAATTAATATTGAACTTAAAACATTGTTTATGGACTAACCAAGTTGAATGTGGATAATATTCGAATTTTGATAAATACTAAAATCCATATATCCTAATGTGATGTAGTATTGGCAAAGAAAACGTGTATAAATTATTATCACTATTGATATTGCTTAAGATAATGTAAAGTATGAATTTACTTAAAAGATCTGTAAGCGATGAGTTCAGCCAAACCGTCACACCATTAGCTAAGGTAACACATTAACGTTAATATTTGAATTGTTCAATGCTAATCGTCGATTGAATTCACACCCCAATTCTCACAATATGAATTTTTTGACAAACAACACGATTTAATTAGTCTATGAAATATTACAAATTAACAAATACTTGAGAAATTTTAATTAATAATTTATTTGATGTTTTTATAGTGTTAGAAATTATTTGGATGTATATATAAAAGTAATATATACGCGTATCAATATAGAATGTTGGTATGTATTTAAATTGGTTTTAAATATAATTAACTGCTCAATAGACTTTTGGAAATAATGATCCATATGGTGCAATGACGTCACCAGCACATAAATAGAGAGGAAGGTATATGGATGAGATCTAATTGAGAATTAATTAGGGCTTTAAAAAGGAAAGTTTTTGTGATGCACGGGATTTTGGCAATACTTATTTAATAATTTCCATTTATAATTTATTTTATAATATGTTATATTGATTTAAAAATCTAAATTAACCAAATATTATATATTCAAACTAATAATTAATCTAATTTAACAAATGTTACCTTTTTAAAAACTTAATAATAATGATAATTTAATTTGAATGTTTATTCTTTTCAAATTATAATAATAATATATATCTAATTAATAATAATTGATCTTTTTACGTTAATAAAAATATTCTATTTGTAATGTATATATGTATACATTGTAAAAGGAAATTGATTTCAATTTAAATTTAATAAAAATATTTTCAAATTATAATATATATCTTTATATATTGTGATTTGGAGTTCTGTTTTAAAATTCAAATAATTTCTGAAGCTAATATTTAAGATGTTCTATTTATAATGAATATTTATATTTGTATATATTTATTGTAAATAGAAATAACGGGTTAAACCTAAATAGGAAAATATGTTTTCAAATTTATAATGTACATATGTTTTTATAGTGATTTGGAAGTTTTTGATTTGATTTAATAAAATGCTTTTCAAAAGAAATTTAAAAATTAATTTTTTTTATTTATAAAACACTTAAAGGAAAATTTATTTTTATTAAAAGAATGATAGCTTGAAAATAGTACATTGTTATAAAGTTTAAATTGTTTTCTTTAAATTGATTTTTGAAAACAAATTTAGATTTTTATATATATAATATCAATGTAGTTATAATAACTAAAATAAAATTTAAATAAATGTTACTTTCTTACTTTTAAAACTTATTTTTAGGAAAGTGAGTTTTAAAGTAATTATAAATTAATCACAAAGTTATAAATGCATTTCATAAGTTATATATATAACATGAGTATTAAATTAGTATTGTAATTAAGGTTTAATTTATTTTTTCAAAAATAATAATTAATGTAATCTTAAAAACACATGGCATCTTAATAACTTAGGAAACACACTTGTTTACAAAATAATAAAAGGGTTTGACGTTTGTTAATACAATGGTTCATTCTTGTAACATGTGGCAAGTCTTTATTTTAAAAGAATTTTTTTTTATTAAAGTTTAGAAAGAAAAGATCTGTGTTTATTTTCTTCAGCTAAGATCATTCTGTAATTTTTCTTCAACCAAAATAAAAATAAGAAGGAAATCAAATGCAAGAAGAATTCAAATGCAAAACTTCAAGCTGAAAACAGAAGAAAACAGAAATTAAACCTGTAACCAAAGAAGTAAGGAAGAGGGAAAATCTGAAGCTATGTTTAACCCAGATCTAATTGCAACCTGAAAAAATGGCTTCAAGCTCAACCGGAAATCAACATGCAAATGCTAAAGCAAAATTCAGTGGTTCAACAGCAAAATTCAAATTCCAGTAAATTAAAATGCAATAATTCAAAAGCTGATCTTTGCTCCTAAATTCTGTGAGTAAATTTCTTTTTCAAAAACAGTTTTGAATCTTTTATTTGTTGATCTGTGAAATGTTTAAATTTGTATCTATGCTTGCATGTTGGGTACGATGATGTTAAATCATGTTGTTGCTCAGAATTTTCATTTTAAATTTGATTTGTACTGTACAAACATGAGTACATATCAGTGTATTGTATTTTCTGTAATATCCGTTGCAAGATCAACTAAAATATCTCAAATCTTTCTGTATAATCAAAATTAAACTATGATTTCTGAAGTAAAGATGTTATTAACATGTTATTCTAGTTTTTAAAATTTATTACAAGAAGTATATTTGAATATTACTCAGTAAATTATGAATATACAGTTGACATTCAAAAACGAGAAAATTCAAGTTTGATGAATTTCAAATTCACTTAGTTAATCTGAAACATACTATCAAAATATGAATTTTAATGTAAAATTTGTAATTTTTAATTTAGTATTAAGAGAGGAATTTAGTATTACCTGGAATTGGTTTATGGGTCAATTGCCGATGATTTAAGCTGAGTTGGATGGTGAGCTTCGGCATTGTAACATCCCGAAATTTTTGAAATTTAAAATTTGATAAAGTAAGTTATGATGAAATTATAAAATTTAAATAACATAATCATAATCTAAACAAACAAACAAATAAACAAATAAATAGTTAAACAAAAGATCAAACAAATGAACAAATAAATAAACAAGAAAACAAAGTAATAAAGAGAGAAAAAAAAATGGCAGTAAACTAATGTGTAGACATAAGGAAAATATAAAACTGAAACAAGACTCTCCCATATAACAAAGTAAAGTAAGGTAAATTTGTATAAAAAATAATAATAATAATAAACAAAACAGTATGCTGTAATATACAAGTGTGCAGGGAAGCATTACAAACATGCTTCATTTAATGCCATTACTTTAGCAACCTCAAGTAAGACATCAACTATGAATCCATGCTTCATTAAATGCATTTACTGTCTTGCATAGGTAAAGATCACATCAACCTGTATTTAGCAACAATGCAGAATATATTGAACCTGTATACAATTCCCTCTATAAATAAAAACATTTGTTTCAGTTCTTTCGTCCAACAACTTAGCAAAGAACATAAAATAAACTTTGAAAAATATACAAGTTCAAAACAACTTGCTGAAGAAAGAAAAGGAAAAAAAAAAAACCAGAGAGTAAGATTTGGAACTGCAGTTCAAAGAAGATCAACATATTCACTGTTTCAAATATTGCCAAGTGAGTAAACATGTTTTTGTAAAGGATTTTAAGTTTGTTTAAAATAGTTTAAACTTCAATTATAAACTGCTTTGGTTCATGCTACACATGATTTCACAGTGATGCTATGTCTCTGTAAACCTTTATACAGGGATTTTATTTGTTTCAAAACTAAAGTCTATTTACTTTAAATCACTGACAAGCTTGGGTTTTCAAATAGATCAAGTTGTTTTAAATCTTAAAACAAGTTTTTGTAAAGTTGTTTTAACCTGCAGTAGATTTCTTTCCACTGGAATATGCTTTACAGGTTTTCAAGTTGAAATTTGATAAAAATGAAAGGTTGTAAAACATTGATTCAAGATTTTAACCTGAACCTATATTTCAATCCATGATTTTTAAAACAAAAGTGAAGAATTTTAGTTTAGTATTTAAAAGGAAATTTGCATTTGAATAAATATTGAATTTTTACCAATTTCTTGTAAGCGAATCAATTTAAAATGCTGAAATTCGAGTTGAAGCAAGTCAAACCGTTCTTGATATTGGGAAAAATACAAATTTATTTTTCCATTGTGTGAATTGGGAATACGAGATCGTTTTAGGGTTTTTGTTCCAGTTTTGAACATGCTGAGCAAAAAGAGGATTGCGCATTTTTGGGTTGACCGAGCTTCACGAGGAATTGGGGAAAGATAGCTTAGGGTGTTGTCGAGCTATGGACGGAGTTGTAGATTTTCTGGTGGCTCGAGGCGTGGCGGCGAAGTGATTTTGTTCAATGGGTTCGTGTTGCAGTGTCGAACGAAAAGTCGAATTTCGTTCTGGAGAGAATGACTTCGAATCAAACTTTGATTTCGAGTATGGGTGTGGTTTGTGATTTGCGGAGGTGGGTGGTGTTCGCCAGAACGGCGGCGAGTCGCCGTGCATGTGCACGGCGATGGTTTGGGTATCAGGAGATTTTCGCGTTGGCCTCTGTGTCAGTAAGGGGGGGGGGGTATGGCCTGGGTACTCGGGGGTGTTATCGAGCGTAGGGGGTTCAAACTCGGGATCGAACTCGAAGCATGTGGCGGAGACTTTATTTCCAGTGTTGATTCATATGCGCGTAAATAAAAAAAAAAAAAAAAAGAAACTGAAAGAAAATAAGAAACTGGGGAGTGGGAAGAAAGGGATTGACGCGAGTAAAACGCGTGACCGACTCGGGTTGTTTATAATGGGCTAAGCCCATTCAAAAATTTTAAGGCAACAATGTTGAGAAAATAGGTGCTTTGTAATATAAACAATTTATGTTTAAACTATTTTCATAAAGCATTGTTTGTAAAATGAAGGTCGTTTGTAAATGGAATGTGAAGTTAATAAATTAATGATTAAATAATTTATGATTTAAAATTACTTTTTAATAAATAATAATAAATAAATAAAAGCAATTAAAATTAAAGTTGTAAATTTAAAGATCATTAAGTTGATAATTTAAATTGATTAATTCAAAATTGATAGTTACATTAAAATAATTTATTAAGGAATAATAAATTAATATATTCAATTGAGATCTAATTGAATTGTAGTTTAAAATGAAAATTAAAGTGAATAATTGTCATTAATCAATGATTTTGAAAGGAAATTTTAAGAATGATTTACAAACTTGTAATTAAATTGATTGATAAACAATTAAGTGTTTAAATAAATTTGTAAGTAAGAATTTGTAAATTTTGAAACAATAAATTGAGTAATCAAAATTTAATTTATTTATCCAAATTCTTATCATTTAATTTAATTAATCTAGTGGCACATGTATTTAAATCACATTGGAAAGTAATTAACTACTGTTGTTAATTTACATTGATATCCCTGTTCTGTTGTAAATTCTGTAGGATGTATTTGCCATGTGATGCACTGTGATTATGATTTGTTCTGTATTGATGTGAAAGCCCTATTGTCCGTGAAACGGCATTTAAACTTCGATGCGACAGGGTATCGGATTTCAGTTTGTTATCCGAAACCCACATCGAACCTGTGAATTATTATGAATGACATCCACATTGTTTTTAAATTAACGCTCACTATTCGGTTTAACCGGGAGACGACCTTTGTGTCGTATAACCCATTCAAAATAGTGATACGTCGAATTGGATAGCATTTGAAGAACCGGTGTTGAAGACCGGATATTTGCGAGAGCGATAGGATGACCTGTCGATTGACTCTGCACCGAGTTGCTCCGGTATAGAGTTCTCCATATGTGATGGTGAATCCGATCAGGATTGTGAATATCCGGATTTCAAGGACTTCTTTGTAAGTGCCTTCGGTTCTGTTCGAGCCCGGAACAGACTTGTATGGATTGTATGTTTGACATTACAAGTTGAGATATAAAGCCGATTTCTTTCAAATATATTTCTGTTGGTGGCGGAGAATTTATTCTTTTAGCTTAACACCCTTCTCTGAGACGTACGGGCTCAGAGGTTATATAGTTGAAGTTATCAGCGATATATTCCCAATTTGGTAATGTGACATGCAGAGTGTTGCTGAAATGATCATTGTGTTGATTATTGTGATAGGATCGATTATTTGATCGTCTATCTTAGTGATCATTGTGTTGATCATTTGTTGACCCAAAGCACGGCTTTTGTATAAAGTGTGTTTTTGTGGACGTGACTTCGTCGGACCTCACACCCCGAAATGGTCGAAACAGGAAAGATGCAGCAAGGTTATTGGGGGTAGCACCCCTTAGGGTATGTACATTTCCTTCTGGATAGAAGTGGTATCATGGTATGGAGCCCAGATACTTAACTTATGTGGATATCGCAGATATATATATATGATTTTGTGATTTGTTGCTGGGGCCCCGGTTAAAGGTTGGTTACGACCGGGAGATGGCATACTCGTGTCAGTAGTTACCCAGTTAGGGGTAACCCGGCCTTGTGTTGGTAGAGATCCGGTTTGGTTCTCGGGGACGTCCTTCCAGAGGCGTTCTCAGTGGCAATGGGAAGTTCCTTGGCCTGACCATTTGTTGGAAATCCAATTCCTAATACGAAACCCTGTACGGTTTTAGTTGTAGAACCTGCCATTTACTTATGGTGGTCACCACTGTTTAGATGGTAGCTATAGTAGGCATACGATAATGGTCGTATGTTGGCTAAGATTAATATTCTATTTTTGAAATGTTTTCTTCACTATGCACTAGTAATAATATCAAAGAATTCTTTTCTCGTATCAAGCATATTTAACTGTCATAAGAAGAAATCTCCTTCAATTCTGCGTTTGCATTGTGTGTGTGGCGGGAGGTCTTATGGTAGTTCCATTTTTTAAAAGCATTCCGAAAATTCTTTTATAAATCTTGTTTATTTAAAATACAACTGTCTTGTTTACTCATACCAGTCCCATGACTGATCCGGAGTTTATTGTTTTCTTTCCTAAACTCTGGGTGCCCATTATTTCCACACGGGCAGCCTAGTAGCAGGTTTCTATATTTTGGAGTAGCAGTATTTTGAGCTCTTATCTTGGAGATATATTAGGAGCTTTTGGAGACTTCAGGTTTAGCTTTTGGGAGTTCGTATCACCTCTTTCATTTGAGGACTTTTTGGATATATGTTCACTGTTGTATTATCATGATGTTGTATTTAGAGATTATGGTATATGTATTATATACTCTGTTGTAGTATGGTTATTATGTTGATGTTGTAACAGTGATGTTATTTATGATATTGATTCTGTTCCGCTGTTTTATATTCATCTAATTGTTGTTATAAGCTCCGGCGATGCGAATTTGATGTCGTTTATTGGACATCGAGTTTGGGTCGTCACAAAGTGGTATCAGAGCTGTTGGTTGAGTAAGAACTTTAGCTACGGAGTATAACAACAAATTAGATGGCTCATTAGAGATAGGGTGAAGTATACCCTAGAATGAGTATAATAAAAATTGAAACTTTAAAATTTTCTTAGTCTGTTATTTTTACTGCTGATATTCCTTAAGATATTTCGTCTGCATATCTAAATCAATTTTCTTACTAATCTCAGATAGTGAAAATGAGTGGACGCAGAGGAAGAGTGAGGGGTCAAGGCAATGCTGCAGTACCAAATCAAATTCCCGCAGCCGCAGAAGCAGTAATAGAAATTCAGCAGCAGCCGGACTTGGCTGAATTATATAAGAAGTTTGAAAAGCTTGGTGGAAAACCATTTATTGGCAAAGAGTCAATTATTGACGCTCAAGCTTGGGTAAGATCGTGTGAAAAGATTTTTAAAGGACTAAAATTGCAGGATGAGCAGAAAAGACTTATAGCTTCTTGGCAACTCCAAGGAGAAGCTTCAGCTTGGTGGGAAACCATCATTGTAGATGAACCCGAGGAAGAATTCACTTGGGATCGTTTTAAAGAAGTGTTTGAGAAACGTTACATGCCATCGGCAGGTGTTTCTAGAATGTATCAGGAATTTCTGGATTTGAAACAAGGAAGTTTGTCGTTTGAAGAATACTTGAATAAATTCACTAAACTATCTCGGTTTGGTCCGGAATTGCTAAATACACCTCTGAAGAAGAACGAAAGGTTTATCCGGGGAATGAACCAGAAATATCATGGAAGAATGACGGGTCATGTTAAAGAATCTTTCTCAGATTTAGTAGATATGGGATACAGGTACGCTACTCTTGATATACAGGAAGCGACTGTGGAGAAAGGTAATTCAGGTAGTCAGAATTATAAAAAACGTAAATTCGGAGGCAAGAAACCTTGGCAAGGCAATGAGAAGAAGAGGAATATTCAGGGAAGCGCAGCAGAAAATGTCACTTGTTACAACTGCAAAGAGAAAGGCCACTATTCAAGTCACTGTCCAAAACCGAAGAGACCAGCTAGAGAATGTTACAATTGTCATAAACCGGGACATTTAGTTAAAGATTGCCTAGTGATGAGGCCAGCGCAGGTAGCAAAAGTCTATGCAATAAAGGAGGACCCCTCATCTTCAAAAGCTGACAAAGGGAAAAGTGTTTTGGAAGGTAACCTTACTATTAATAATAGAACTGTTAGAGCTTTATTTGATACGGGAGCTTCACATAGCTTTATTTCCCAACAAACCGTAAATGAACTAGGACTTGAAACTAAATTTGCTGATGATCTTATTTGCGTGAAAAATCCGGTTGGAGGTCCCGCAAATCTTAGTTCATATTGTAAGAGAGTTCCTATTTCATATGCTAGCTATAAATTTCCTATCAACCTGTATGTCCTCGAATTTGATGAATTTGAAATCTTACTCGGTATGAACTGGTTAACGAGATACGATGCTATATTGGAGTGTAGTAATCGGACAGTTTTAATCAAAACAAGCCTTGGAAATTTTATTGAAATCTCTTGTGAGAATCCAAGTCCAAGGAGTGACAGATTGATATATACTTTGGGAAATCTTGAACCCACTTTGCAGTCTATACCTGTTGTTCAGGATTTTTCCGACGTATTCGAAGAAGTGAAATCTTTACCTCCTCATCGAGAAATAGAATTCCGAATTGATCTTGTCCCTAATACTCGTTCTGTTGTTCACGCAAGTCGCAGGATGGCACCCAGGGAAAAGATTGAATTGGTTCATCAAACTAATGAGCTACTAGCAAAAGGATTAATTCGACCCAGTGTTTCTGAATGGGGCTCAGCCGTCGTATTTGTTGCTAAATCAGACGGATCTTTGAGATTGTGTGTAGATTACCGCGATCTAAATAAACACTCTCAAGAATAAATTTCCACTGCCCAGGATTGATGATTTATTTGATCAGTTGCACGGCGCTCGTTTCTTTTCAAAGATGGATCTAGCCCAAGGATTCCATCAATTACGAATCGCCGAAGATTGTGTCCATCTGACCGCTTTCAGAGGTCCTAATATGTTCTATGAATGGTTGGTTATGCCTTTCGGGCTAACCAATGCTCCAGCATACTTCGTAGATCTCATGACTCGTGTGTTTCGGGAAGTTCTGAATAAATTTGTGCTTGTATTCATTGATGACATCTTAATTTTCTCCAAAACTGAAGATGAGCATGCCGAGCACCTTAGAATTGTCTTAGAAATTTTAAGGAGAAATGTTCTATATGCGAAATTTTCCAAATGCCATTTCTGGGTCAATGAAGTCAAATTCCTTGGCCATATTGTTAATGAAGAAGGAATTTCAGTAGATCCTAGCAAAATTTCCGCTATTCTTGATTGGAAACAACCCACTACTCCAAAAGAAGTTCGAAGCTTTTTGGGTTTAGCAGGCTATTACCGGAAATTCGTTCAAGATTTTTCTAAGTTGGCTAGCCCATTGACTAAGCTAACAATGAAAGATGTAGAATTTGATTGGACTCCGAAATGTGAAGAAGTTTTTTAAGAGTTGAAAAAGAGATTGACCACTGCTCCTGTTCTCACTATTGTTAACGGAAACCAAGGCTTATCTGTCTATACTGATGCAAGTGGTGAAGGGGTAGGTGCAGTATTAATGCAAAATGGAAAGGTGGTTGCCTACGCGAGTAGACAATTACGTCCACATGAGAAGAACTACCCAACACATGATTTGGAACTGTTAGCTGTTGTTTTCGCTTTGAAAATCTGGCGACATTATCTTCTGGGTAAGAATCTTTTCAGCTTTCTAAATAATTTGCGAAATTAGCTAAAGAAATATACTTAATAAACTCTCTTTGTTATAGGTGAAAAATTCGAATTATTCACCGATCATAAAAACTTGAAATATCTTTTCTCCCAGAAGGATCTGAATCTGCGACAACAACGTTGGTTGGAATTTCTGGCATCTTATGACTTGGATATTCTGTATACACCCGGAAAGGCCAATGTAGTTGCAGACGCTTTGAGCAGAAGTTATGCTGTTCTTGCTTATCTTGTTATTACTCCTACTCTTCTTAAGAAAATCGCGAGCAGGCAAACGGAAGACAAGTTTCTTCGAGAAATGCGTAGAAGAATAGATCGAGGAGAGGATACTACTTTTGAATTAGATAATAGAGAAGTTATAAGGATGAAGGGCAGAATTTGTGTCCCTGACATTCCAGAATTGAAACGAGAAGTATTGGACGAATGCCACAAGTCCAAATTCAGCATCCATCCCGGAGTCAACAAAATGTATCGAGATGTTAAAAGAACATTCTGGTGGAAAACGATGAAGAGAGACATATCTATTTATGTGAGTCGATGTGCTACTTGTCAGCAGATCAAGAGCGACCAAAGGAAAGTGGCCGGTTTACTTCAACCTTTAGAAGTACCGAAATGGAAGTGGGATCAAGTATCGATGGATTTCATCGATGGATTGCCTCGTACCAAGAAAGGCAATGAAGCGATTTGGGTTATTGTAGATCGTTTAACCAAGAATGCCCATTTCATTCCAGTTAAATCCACTCGTACTGCGGCAAGCTTGGCAGGTATTTATATAAAGGAAATTGTTCGCCTCCATGGTATTCCCAGCAGTATAGTGAGTGATCGTGACCCGATCTTCACTAGTAGATTTTGGGAAGCATTTCAGGATGCATTGGGAACGAAATTAAAATTCAGTACTGCTTATCATCCGCAATCTGATGGACAGACTGAGAGAGTTAACCGAATTCTAGAAGACCTACTGCGTGCTTGTGTGCATGATTTTGGTGGTTCTTGGGAGGACCATTTGCATCTGGTTGAATTCTCATATAATAACAGCTATCAAGCCAGTTTAGAAATGGCTCCTTTCGAAGCTTTATATGGTCGTCCGTGTCGATCACCTACATGTTGGATCGAATCAGGTGATAGACTTGTTCTTGGACCAGATATGATAAAAGAAGCCACTGAGAAGGTAGAATTTATTCGAAAGAAGTTATTAACTGCCCAAAGTCGTCAGAAGAGCTATTATGACCGTCGAAGGAGAAATTTGGAATTTCAAGTTGGAGATTCTGTATTTCTGAAAGTATCTCCGATGCGGGGAGTGTTGAGATTTGGGAAAACTGGAAAGTTAGCACCGCGTTATATTGGTCCTTTTCCTATTCTGGAAAGGATTGGTTCTCTAGCATATAGAGTGCAGTTACCCAACTGGTTATCTGGCGTACATGATGTGTTCCATATTTCTAATCTTCGGAAATATGTGCACGATCCAGATGATATTATTGAAGAAGCTGCTCAGCAGGATCTTGAAATCACTCCCAACTTGGCAGTTAGAAGGGAACCGATAAAGATTGTAGATCGTGATGAGAAGCGATTGAGGAACAAATTGTGAAATTGGTCAAAGTTAAATGGAGTGGCGATCCAAAGGACTGTACTTGGGAGACTGAAGAGAATATGAAGAAATCATATCCCAAATGCAGAATTGACATCTCGACTTAAATCTGTAAGTCATTTCCTTATTTCCAAATTCTTATATTATTTGTTTACGTTCTCTTTCTTTTAATTTCGAGGACGAAATTTTCTTAAGGAGGGAATGTTGTAACATCCCGAAATTTTTGAAATTTAAAATTTGATAAAGTAAGTTATGATGAAATTATAAAATTTAAATAACATAATCATAATCTAAACAAACAAACAAATAAACAAATAAATAGTTAAACAAAAGATCAAACAAATGAACAAATAAATAAACAAGAAAACAAAGTAATAAAGAGAGAGAAAAAAAATGGCAGTAAACTAATGTGTAGACATAAGGAAAATATAAAACTGAAACAAGACTCTCCCATATAACAAAGTAAAGTAAGGTAAATTTGTATAAAAATAATAATAATAATAAACAAAACAGTATGCTGTAATATACAAGTGTGCAGGGAAGCATTACAAACATGCTTCATTTAATGCCATTACTTTAGCAACCTCAAGTAAGACATCAACTATGAATCCATGCTTCATTAAATGCATTTACTGTCTTGCATAGGTAAAGATCACATCAACCTGTATTTAGCAACAATGCAGAATATATTGAACCTGTATACAATTCCCTCTATAAATAAAAACATTTGTTTCAGTTCTTTCGTCCAACAACTTAGCAAAGAACATAAAATAAACTTTGAAAAATATACAAGTTCAAAACAACTTGCTGAAGAAAGAAAAGGAAAAAAAAAAAAAAAAACCAGAGAGTAAGATTTGGAACTGCAGTTCAAAGAAGATCAACATATTCACTGTTTCAAATATTGCCAAGTGAGTAAACATGTTTTTGTAAAGGATTTTAAGTTTGTTTAAAATAGTTTAAACTTCAATTATAAACTGCTTTGGTTCATGCTACACATGATTTCACAGTGATGCTATGTCTCTGTAAACCTTTATACAGGGATTTTATTTGTTTCAAAACTAAAGTCTATTTACTTTAAATCACTGACAAGCTTGGGTTTTCAAATAGATCAAGTTGTTTTAAATCTTAAAACAAGTTTTTGTAAAGTTGTTTTAACCTGCAGTAGATTTCTTTCCACTGGAATATGCTTTACAGGTTTTCAAGTTGAAATTTGATAAAAATGAAAGGTTGTAAAACATTGATTCAAGATTTTAACCTGAACCTATATTTCAATCCATGATTTTTAAAACAAAAGTGAAGAATTTTAGTTTAGTATTTAAAAGGAAATTTGCATTTGAATAAATATTGAATTTTTACCAATTTCTTGTAAGCGAATCAATTTAAAATGCTGAAATTCGAGTTGAAGCAAGTCAAACCGTTCTTGATATTGGGAAAAATACAAATTTATTTTTCCATTGTGTGAATTGGGAATACGAGATCGTTTTAGGGTTTTTGTTCCAGTTTTGAACATGCTGAGCAAAAAGAGGATTGCGCATTTTTGGGTTGACCGAGCTTCACGAGGAATTGGGGAAAGATAGCTTAGGGTGTTGTCGAGCTATGGACGGAGTTGTAGATTTTCTGGTGGCTCGAGGCGTGGCGGCGAAGTGATTTTGTTCAATGGGTTCGTGTTGCAGTGTCGAACGAAAAGTCGAATTTCGTTCTGGAGAGAATGGCTTCGAATCAAACTTTGATTTCGAGTATGGGTGTGGTTTGTGATTTGCGGAGGTGGGTGGTGTTCGCCAGAACGGCGGCGAGTCGCCGTGCATGTGCACGGCGATGGTTTGGGTATCAGGAGATTTTCGCGTTGGCCTCTGTGTCAGTAAGGGGGGGGGGGGTATGGCCTGGGTACTCGGGGGTGTTATCGAGCGTAGGGGGTTCAAACTCGGGATCGAACTCGAAGCATGTGGCGGAGACTTTATTTCCAGTGTTGATTCATATGCGCGTAAATAAAAAAAAAAGAAGAAAAGAAACTGAAAGAAAATAAGAAACTGGGGAGTGGGAAGAAAGGGATTGACGCGAGTAAAACGCGTGACCGACTCGGGTTGTTTATAATGGGCTAAGCCCATTCAAAAATTTTAAGGCAACAATGTTGAGAAAATAGGTGCTTTGTAATATAAACAATTTATGTTTAAACTATTTTCATAAAGCATTGTTTGTAAAATGAAGATCGTTTGTAAATGGAATGTGAAGTTAATAAATTAATGATTAAATAATTTATGATTTAAAATTACTTTTTAATAAATAATAATAAATAAATAAAAGCAATTAAAATTAAAGTTGTAAATTTAAAGATCATTAAGTTGATAATTTAAATTGATTAATTCAAAATTGATAGTTACATTAAAATAATTTATTAAGGAATAATAAATTAATATATTCAATTGATATCTAATTGAATTGTAGTTTAAAATGAAAATTAAAGTGAATAATTGTCATTAATCAATGATTTTGAAAGGAAATTTTAAGAATGATTTACAAACTTGTAATTAAATTGATTGATAAACAATTAAGTGTTTAAATAAATTTGTAAGTAAGAATTTGTAAATTTTGAAACAATAAATTGAGTAATCAAAATTTAATTTATTTATCCAAATTCTTATCATTTAATTTAATTAATCTAGTGGCACATGTATTTAAATCACATTGGAAAGTAATTAACTACTGTTGTTAATTTACATTGATATCCCTGTTCTGTTGTAAATTCTGTAGGATGTATTTGCCATGTGATGCACTGTGATTATGATTTGTTCTGTATTGATGTGAAAGCCCTATTGTCCGTGAAACGGCATTTAAACTTCGATGCGACAGGGTATCGGATTTCAGTTTGTTATCCGAAACCCACATCGAACCTGTGAATTATTATGAATGACATCCACATTGTTTTTAAATTAACGCTCACTATTCGGTTTAACCGGGAGACGACCTTTGTGTCGTATAACCCATTCAAAATAGTGATACGTCGAATTGGATAGCATTTGAAGAACCGGTGTTGAAGACCGGATATTTGCGAGAGCGATAGGATGACCTGTCGATTGACTCTGCACCGAGTTGCTCCGGTATAGAGTTCTCCATATGTGATGGTGAATCCGATCAAGATTGTGAATATCCGGATTTCAAGGACTTCTTTGTAAGTGCCTTCGGTTCTGTTCGAGCCCGGAACAGACTTGTATGGATTGTATGTTTGACATTACAAGTTGAGATATAAAGCCGATTTCTTTCAAATATATTTCTGTTGGTGGCGGAGAATTTATTCTTTTAGCTTAACACCCTTCTCTGAGACGTACGGGCTCAGAGGTTATATAGTTGAAGTTATCAGCGATATATTCCCAATTTGGTAATGTGACATGCAGAGTGTTGCTGAAATGATCATTGTGTTGATTATTGTGATAGGATCGATTATTTGATCGTCTATCTTAGTGATCATTGTGTTGATCATTTGTTGACCCAAAGCACGGCTTTTGTATAAAGTGTGTTTTTGTGGACGTGACTTCGTCGGACCTCACACCCCGAAATGGTCGAAACAGGAAAGATGCAGCAAGGTTATTGGGGGTAGCACCCCTTAGGGTATGTACATTTCCTTCTGGATAGAAGTGGTATCATGGTATGGAGCCCAGATACTTAACTTATGTGGATATCGCAGATATATATATATGATTTTGTGATTTGTTGCTGGGGCCCCGGTTAAAGGTTGGTTACGACCGGGAGATGGCATACTCGTGTCAGTAGTTACCCAGTTAGGGGTAACCCGGCCTTGTGTTGGTAGAGATCCGGTTTGGTTCTCGGGGACGTCCTTCCAGAGGCGTTCTCAGTGGCAATGGGAAGTTCCTTGGCCTGACCATTTGTTGGAAATCCAATTCCCAATACGAAACCCTGTACGGTTTTAGTTGTAGAACCTGCCATTTACTTATGGTGGTCACCACTGTTTAGATGGTAGCTATAGTAGGCATACGATAATGGTCGTATGTTGGCTAAGATTAATATTCTATTTTTGAAATGTTTTCTTCACTATGCACTAGTAATAATATCAAAGAATTCTTTTCTCGTATCAAGCATATTTAACTGTCATAAGAAGAAATCTCCTCCAATTCTGCGTTTGCATTGTGTGTGTGGCGGGAGGTCTTATGGTAGTTCCATTTTTTAAAAGCATTCCGAAAATTCTTTTATAAATCTTGTTTATTTAAAATACAACTGTCTTGTTTACTCATACCGGTCCCATGACTGATCCGGAGTTTATTGTTTTCTTTCCTAAACTCTGGGTGCCCATTATTTCCACACGGGCAGCCTAGTAGCAGGTTTCTATATTTTGGAGTAGCAGTATTTTGAGCTCTTATCTTGGAGATATATTAGGAGCTTTTGGAGACTTCAGGTTTAGCTTTTGGGAGTTCGTATCACCTCTTTCATTTGAGGACTTTTTGGATATATGTTCACTGTTGTATTATCATGATGTTGTATTTAGAGATTATGGTATATGTATTATATACTCTGTTGTAGTATGGTTATTATGTTGATGTTGTAACAGTGATGTTATTTATGATATTGATTCTGTTCCGCTGTTTTATATTCATCTAATTGTTGTTATAAGCTCCGGCGATGCGAATTTGATGTCGTTTATTGGACATCGAGTTTGGGTCGTCACAGGCATGGAGGTTGACATGGTGTATGGTGAGGCAGGAAAAATGATGATTTATTTTTATGGCGACCGTGATGGCCGTGATGGGGCGTAGTAGGGTTTTGGGACTTGCTTTTGCCTGGATCGGGATTGTGTGCAATTCGTAGTCATTGTTGGGTTTTGGCGAATCGCGTGAAGGGGAGAAGATGGAGTGGTTCGTTGCGCATGTGTGGGCGACGTGGCTGGTACTCCGGTGGTGGATTTCGCCGTTGGCGGCGATGGGTTGTGGTCCGAGTGTTTTCTGGATAAGAAGGATGTTGCTCATATTTTGGTGCAGGGTTGCTTTCTTCGATTCAGAGGGATGAGATGATTGAATAGGTCAAGGATGACTTGGGGAGTGCTGCGACGATGATCACCACCGACCATGGCCGGTGTGCACGTGCACGAGGCCGAAATTTGGTGTTCTGCTATTGTTTTCATGGAAGGAATTTGCCCAGGGGTTTTCGTTGTTTTGCTCGAGTATGGTCTCGTGTTCGATCGAGTGCATCTCGAGGTTGTGTAGGAGGAGAGTCGCGTGAGTTCGATTTTGATATTTGGGTTTCCAGGATTGTTCCTGTTCAATTTTTACTGCAAACTAAAATTGCTGAAGTTTAAAGGTAAACTAAAATTTTAAAACCAAGTTTCAAAACAGTTTTAAATAGGTTTTGAAATGTTTTAATTTAAACTTTTTGTTTTAATAAGTTAAGTTAAATTTGTTTTAAAATAGTTTGTTTTTAACTAGTATAGTATTAACCGGGTTTGTATTTTATAAATTGAAGTTTCAAAATGGGGAAGCAAATTGATGTTAAACAAAGTGTTTTAAAATTTGTTGTACAAAGAATGAATGTTTGTTTTTAAAAGAATTTTAGTTTTAAAGTTTGGATTTTTTTAAATTTAAACTTTTGATTAAAATAGTTTGTTTTCAATTTTGTTTTGATAATGATATAATAATGTTTTCAAATAAAATTGTATTTGAAGCGATTTAAAAATGTGATTGAAGCAAGGCATTAAATTTAGACAATTTAAGGTTATTGATAAATTAAAAGTTGATGTTTTTGTATAAACCAAATACCAGTTTTCGAATTTAAATATTTAATTGATTTAAGTTAATAAAATGTTTGATTTATCTTAATTAAGTTTTATTTATAAAGGAAATTAAAGTAAATTACTTAATTAACTTAAATTGGTTAATGTGAGTAATTAAATTAAGGAATTAGTTAGTGTAATTAATTGCTTAACTAAAAATTTATTAATCAAGTTTAATTAATTAAGAAATAATTAGTTAATAAGTAATTAAGAAGTTAATTACTTAATGATTAAGAAGAATTATTTAAACATAATTACTTAATGAAGTGATTAAAGTAATTAATTACTCAGTGTAATTAATTAATTTATTAGGGTTAATTTTAGTTAATTAATTAAGTTTAATTAATTAAAAAGAATTACTTAATGATGGGATTAAGTATAATTACTTAATGTAATTAAAGATGTGAAATTAGTTAGTGAAGTAATGAATGAATGATTACTGAATGTAATTAATTAAGGAAATTCCTTGATGGATAGTAATTAAAGAGGTATAATTACTTAAGGGAAGTAATTAAATGATAATTACTCAGTGTAATGAAAGAATTGATTAATGTAATTAATCAAGGTGTTGGTTTAATTGGTGACGTAATTAAGGAAGTTAATTACTGATGGTGATTAATCAGGTTTGATTAATAATTGTAATCAAGTTTATAATTAATAATTAAATGTAATTATGAGAACAATTTGATTAATAAAGTAACTAGAGGGTCATTAATTTATGTAATTAATGAAAGATTAATTGTTTAATTAATTAATAAATGTGATTAATTATAAGATAATTAATCAATGAAGTGGGAAAGAAGTAATAATTAATTAATGTAATTAATTAAGGATTTTTGTAATTAATTATTGTTAATTAATTAATTAGAAATTAATTAAGATTAATTAAAGATTAAAGATAAATTAATCTGTGTAATTAATTTAAAAGTTAATTACATAGTGTAATTAAAGAATAATTAATCTAAGTGATTAATTAAGAATATGATTAGAGAATAATTAATCTGTAATTGAAGATTAATTAATTGGATTATGAAGGTGATTAAAGATCGATTAATTAATTAATTGTAATTAATTAATGTTTGTTTAAGCAGGATTAGTTTTCTAATTCTCAAGTAATTAATTTAATTTAAGGTGATTAAATTAATTTAAAAGGGAATTAATGATGCCTGTTTGTGTATGATTGTTTGTGGAATATCTGAATTGGTTGATATCTATTGGATGATATGTTGTGATATTCTGTGGTATGATATTTGATATATCAATGATAAATGTGTGGTATTTATCTGTGAATGATGCTGTGTGAATTCAATGTTTAAATTGAATTAATTTGTTAAACTTAAATCACTTGGACATTAAGATGGCGTTTGGATTCGATGAGACCGGGACCGGGTTTCCAAATTTGGAATTCCAAAAACCACATCGATCCAAATTAAACGTTAGGTCGTGAATCCAAGGGGAGTGCAAGTGAAGACTCGAGGTGTAAGAACTATTCGCAGTATAACTCTGGGGGTGATTCCGAGACGAGTTTGACGGAAATAGTACTTACAAGTTCGAGATGGTGATTCAGAGTGCAAGGGCTATTGTCGTTAACTCTGAGGGCGATTCCAAAACGAGTGTAACGAGATAGTGCCTTCGGTTTCGTTCGAACCCGGAACGAACTTGTATGGATTGAATGCTTTCAGAACATCGTCAGGTGGATGATGAGCATTCTAAGATTGATATGTCCTATAAAGGTAATCGCAGCCTCAAGCCTCATCAATCGGGAATGACTAAAATAGGGGAGGTGCAGCAAGGCTAAGTGGGTCATGCCCAAGTAGGACGAGATTTACCCCTGTCTAGAGGTCCCTTTTTATTATTTCGGTTGTGTGGGGTGGTTGATCATGACAACTGCCGGGATGGTCTTGTTCGGGACTGTCTAGTAAGGGATGGTTCCGGCCTTGTGTTGCAGGGGAGTTAGGGTGGCTCCTCGGTACGGTGATCTAGGCCACGTACTGTGACGGGCGGTACCCCAGTAGCCCTGCCATTGTATGGAATCCAAAATCCAATAAGTGCCTGGATGGTTTTGATTGTGCCCAACTATGTTGGAATGTGAGATGTTTCTAGCTATTTCTATATTTTATTTTGAAAACTCTAGACACTATTATAATATCACTGGATTTCCTATCAAATGTTTTGGTTAGCGTAAGGTAAAAATTTACCCATGTTTATTTGTGGGGAGTCTTACGTGATACCTTTGTTTTCAAAGGATTTTCTAAAGTTAAGCAACTTTTAACCGTTTACTCACACCAGACCCCTGTCTGACCCGAGTGTTTATTTTCTGTTTTATTGAACTCTTGGGTACTCATATTACGTATGAGTAGTCAAGTGATTCAGGTTTGCTTGACGAGTTCTGGAGGAGATATGGAGCAGGTGGCTTCAGCATGTAGATATATATATATATATATATATATATATATATATATATATATATATAGTGTTTCCGCTGTGTTTGAGTTGTATCTGTTTTCTGTGATGTACTTGAGTTGTAATATCTAGACTGGTGTTATAACTGTCTAGATTGTGTAGTATGAGCTATATAACTCTGATGTATATGATACTATGTAATATTTTATTTGATTAATATAATTTATTCGTTCCGCTGTGAGATTCTGATGTTGTTTGGTTCTTTCTTTTCTATCTTTTCTCTTTTCTATCCCTTTCTTTCTTCTTAATGATGCGTCTTTCTGTGTTATGAAAGGCGGATCGTTACATTGTGGTATCAGAGCGCTAGGTTGAGCGAATACCTATACTCTGGAATGGTGTCTTTCTTGAGAGAGCGTATTTGTAATTTTGAATATATATATAAATATATATATATATATATATCTGTTTATTCCTACTTATTTTGTTGTGTTACCTGTTCGGGTTTGCCAACATAAGTTCTAGAAGTAGGAGAGATAGTGGTGTGTATAGCACGACTATCAATGGAGGAAGTCCGAGTTTTGAGGTTGGAAGAATGTCTGCCAGAACAGTTGAGCATCTTGAGTAAGTTTGGCAGCTTGGTGTATGGATTTCATCGATCTCTGAAGGAAATCTTTTAAAGGTTCAGAGTTTATCTTTGGAGTATAAGTTTGAATTGCACTCGTGCGAGCGGATTCTCTAGAGTTTGGATCTGTTGTAAAAGCTGAAGCAAGTAATGATATTTTGACAACCATAGGAAGGAGTCTTATCTGTATTGGAGTGGGAGGCTCAGTTCAGCTAGGTGTTTGTACTTGGTCTGAAGCCTGAGTTTCTTGAGAGGTTTCTGCTCATCTTGAAGACTCTTTTTATGGAGTTGGCTGATGTAGATTTGGGATTCAAGGAGCTTTTGGATAGGAAGTCTGTGGTAGCAAGGGCAGCTCAGAGGTGTTGAATGGCTGTCGGGAAGATCTTTTGGCTCAGCAATATCGTAGAGGTGGAGTTCGGAAGCAGTTTTGTGGTCTGTTTCTTCGATGGTTCAGAAGTCTTTGAGATTCTTCTGTCAGTAGATCAGGCAATGGTGAAGGCTTGTTCCTTTTTCTTCTGGAAGCTCAGCTGGGTAAGGTTGTTTATGGTTGAGGTGGACCATTAGTTTCTTCTTTTGAAGGGCTTAAGCTATTCTGTTATGTAAGAGAGAATAGTTTCTTTGGAATCCGAACTGGGTATTATTGCAAAAGTGACTTGCGATGGTTTGGAAGTTCTTTTTAATGATCTTTGCTTTAGTTTGAGACATCTCTTAAGGTGTTGGAGCTATTGTGGTGGTTTCAGACTTTCTGAATATCTTCGAGGAAGTTAAAGGAATTTGTCCGCATCGGAAGATGGAGTTCTACTTCGATTTGGTTCTTGGATTTTCTGGTGGTTTGGCCTAGCAGAGAGAAGACTCCAGGAGAGAGAGTTTTATGAGCGATCAGGATTGATTGGATCTAGTTTTCCGAATGGAATTCTGTTGTAGCATTTGTGACCAAATTAGATAGGTCATTAAGCTTTTATGGAATTTGATGGACAATGTTTCTGGATGAGTTGATCAAGTTTATGCTTCTGTTCATCGAAAGCATTATCATCTTCTTCGGATCAGAGTTGTGCAGCGGAAGCATGGTGGCAGCTATTCCAGAATAAGAGCAACTTCGGATTCATTGAAAGATTTGTGTTTTTCTTAGATTTAAGGTTTTCTTTAGGAAGTTCTTCGGGATCTGAAGGCTTCAGGAGCATCTGTTCTGCTTTTTCCGGATAAGAGAAGCAAGTTTGAAGTTCTTAATGCTTGTATGGTAGATTGGTGTTTTGGATTTCGATGGATTTTTGGGAGAATCATCTTGTTGTGTAGAATCTTGAGGTCATCTCATTCTTGATCCATTTTTGTTTTGAGAAGCATCTGTGAAGTTTGGTTGATTAGGAAGGTTGAGGGCAGTCCAGGATCAGCGCAGGTTGTGGACGAGAGACAGAGAGATTCGGAGTTCGAAGTCGGAGATTTAATTTTTGGATAAGATGGGAAGCTAGTTCAAGAGTGTATGAGAATCTTTCTGTATTCTCTTAAGGATAAGTGTTTGGTCTATCACTGGTTTAGAACCAGCAGATCATGGAGATTTGGAAGTGATCGTGCTTGTCTGTGGTCCGGTATCCTCTTTAGATTATAGATCTGGATATATAAGAGTTCTAGATCTGAGTAGAGCAGCTAGTTTAGATTTTGTAGGGTGAGTAACTCGGTGTTTGTACCTGGGAAACTCTAGGAAATTCTGTCTAGAATTTTGTCTTGATAGTTAGAATTGATTGTTTGAATTGGATGTTATGGTTTCTAGTATGGTTGATAACATTTGTTGCTGTTTTAAAATTAAAATATGTATGGAATTATTAAATTATCTTTGCTTTTAATTTCGGGGACGAAATTCTTTTAAAGGGAGAGGAATGTGATGTCCCGGGATTTTGGCAATACTTATTTAATAACTTCCATTTATAATTTATTTTAAAATATGTTATATTGATTTAAAAATCTAAATTAACCAAATATTATATATTCAAACTAATAATTAATCTAATTTTACAAATGCTACCTCTTTGGAAACTCAATAATAATGATAATTTAATTTGAATGTTTATTCTTTTCAAATTATAATAATAATATATATCTAATTAATAATAATTGATCTTTTTAATTTAATAAAAATATTCTATTTGTAATGTATATATGTATACATTGTAAAAGGAAATTGATTTCAATTTAAATTTAATAAAAATATTTTCAAATTATAATATATATGTTTATATATTGTGATTTGGAATTCTGTTTTAAAATTCAAATAATTTCTGAAGCTAATATTTAAAATGTTCTATTTATAATGAATATTTATATTTGTATATATTGATTGTAAATAGAAATAATGGGTTAAACTTAAACAGGAAAATATGTTTTCAAATTTATAATGCACATATGTTTTTATAGTGATTTGGAAGTTTTTGATTTGATTTAATAAAATGCTTTTCCAAAGCAATTTAAAAATTATTATTTTTTATTTATAAAACACTTAAAGGAAAATTTATTTTTATTAAAAGAATGATAACTTGAAAATAGTACATTGTTATAAAGTTTAAATTGTTTTCTTTAAATTGATTTTTAAAAACAAATTTAGATTTATATATATATAATATCAATGTAGTTATAATAACTTTAGTTTAAACTTTTAAAATAAAATTTAAATAAATAATACTTTCTTACTTTTAAAACTTATTTTTAGGAAAGTGATTTTTAAAGTAATTATAAATTAATCACGAAGTTATAAATGCATTTCATAAGTTATATATATAACAAGAGTATTAAATTAGTATTGTAATTAAAGGTTTAATTTATTTTAAAAATAATAATTAATGTAATCTTAAAAACACATGGCATCTTAATAACTTAGGAAACACAATTGTTTACAAAATAATAAAAGGGTTTGACATTTGTTAATAAAATGGTTCATTCTTGTAACATGTGGCAAGTCTTTATTTTAAAAGAAAAATTTTGTTTTTATTAAAGTTTAGAAAGAAAAGATCTGTGTTTATTTTCTTCAGCTAAGATCATTCTGTAATTTTTCTTCAACCAAAATAAAAATAAGAAGGAAATCAAATGCAAGAAGAATTCAAATGCAAAACTTCAAGCTGAAAACAGAAGAAAACAGAAATTAAACCTGTAACCAAAGAAGTAAGGAAGAGGGAAAATTTGAAGCTATGTTCAACCCAGATCTAATTGCAACCTTAAAAAAATGGCTTCAAGCTCAACCGAAAATCAACATGCAAATGCTAAAGCAAAATTCAGTGGTTCAACAGCAAAATTCAAATTTCAGTAAATTAAAATGCAGTAATTCAAAAGCTGATCTCTGCTCCTAAATTCTGTGAGTAAATTTCTTTTTCAAAAACAGTTTTGAATCTTTTATTTGTTGACCTGTGAAATGTTTAAATTTGTATCTATGCTTGCATGTTGGATATGATGATGTTAAATCATGTTGTTGCTCAGAATTTTCATTTTAAATTTGATTTGTACTATATAAACATGAGTACATATCAGTGTATTGTATTTTCTGTAATATCTGTTGCAAGATCAACTAAAGTATCTCAAATCTTTCTGCATAATCAAAATTAAACTGTGATTTCTGAAGTAAAGATGTTATTAACATGTTATTCTTGTTTTTAAAATTTATTACAAGAATTATATTTGAATATTACTCGGTAAATTATGAATATACAGTTGACATTCAAAAATGAGAAAATTCAAGTTTGATGAATTTCAAATTCACTTAGTTAATCTGAAACATACTATCAAAATATGAATTTTTAATGTAAAATTTGTAATTTTTAATTTAGTATTAAGAGAGGAATTTAGAATTACCTCGAATTGGTTTATGGGTCGATTGCCGATGATTTAAGCTGAGTTGGATGGTGAGCTTCGGCATGGAGGTTGACATGGTGTCTGGTGAGGCAGGAAAAATGGTGATTTATTTTTATGGCGACCGTGATGGCCGTGATGGGGCGTAGTAGGGTTTTGGGATTTGCTTTTGCCTGGATCGGGATTGTGTGTACTTCATAGTCGTTGTTGGGTTTTGGCGAATCGCGTGAAGGGGAGAAGATGGAGTGGTTCGTGGCGCATGTGTGGGCGACGTGGCTGGTACTCCGGTGGTGGATTTCGCCGTTGGCGACGATGGGTTGTGGTCCGAGTATTTTCTGGATAAGAAGGCTGTTGCTCATATTTTGGTGCAGGGTTGCTTTCTTCGATTCAGAGGGATGAGATGATTGAATAGGTCAAGGATGACTTGGGGAGTGCTGCAACGATGATCGCCGCCGACCATGGCCGGTGTGCACGTGCACGAGGCCGAAATTTGGTGTTCTGCTGTTGTTCTCATGGAAGGAATTTGCCCAGGGGTTTTCATTGTTTTGCTCGAGTATGGTCTTGTGTTCGATCTAGTGCAACTCGAGTTGTGTAGGAGGAGAGTCGCGTGAATTCGATTTTGATATTTGGGTTTCCAGGATTGTTCCTGTTCAATTTTTACTGCAAACTAAAATTGCTGAAGTTTAAAGGTAAACTAAATTTTTAAAACCAAGTTTCAAAACAATTTTAAATAGGTTTTGAAATGTTTTAATTTAAACTTTTGTTTTAATAAGTTAAGTTATTTTTTTTAAATAGTTTGTTTTTAATTAGTTTAGTATTAACCGGGTTTGTATTTTATAAATTGAAGTTTCAAAATGGGGAAGCAAATTGATGTTAAACAAAGTGTTTTAAAATTTGTTGTACAAAGAATGAATGTTTGTTCTTAAAAGAATTTTAGTTTTAAAGTTTGGATTTTTTTTTAAATTTAAATTTTTGATTAAAATAGTTTGTTTTCAATTTTGTTTTGATAATGATATAATAATGTTTTCAAATAAAATTGTATTTGAAGCGATTTAAAAATGTGACTGAAGCAAGGCATTAAATTTAGACAATTTAAGGTTAATGATAAATTAAAAGCTGATGTTTTTGAATAAACCAAATACCAGTTTTCTAATTTAAATATTTAATTGATTTAAGTTAATAAAATGTTTGGTTTATCTTAGTTAAGTTTTATTTAAAAGGAAATTAAAGTAAATTACTTATTTAACTTATATTGGTTAATGTGAGTAATTAAATTAAGGAATTAGCTAGTGTAATTAATTAAGTGTAATTAATTACTTAATTAAAAATTTATTAATCAAGTTTAATTAATTAAGAAATAATTAGTTAATAAGTAATTAAGAAGTTAATTACTTAATGATTAAGAAGATTTATTTAAACATAATTACTTAATGAAGTGATTAAAGTAATTAATTACTCAGTGTAATTAATTAATTTATTAGGGTTAATTTTAATTAATTAATTAAGTTTAATTAATTAAAAAGAATTACTTAATGATGGGATTAAGTATAATTACTTAATGTAATTAAAGATGTGAAATTAGTTAGTGAAGTAATGAATGAATAATTACTTAATGTAATTAATTAAGGAAATTACTTGATGGATAGTAATTAAAGAGGTATAATTACTTAAGGGAAGTAATTAAATGATAATTATTCAGTGTAATGAAAGAATTGATTAATGTAATTAATTAAGGTGTTGGTTTAATTGGTGACGTAATTAAGGAAGTTAATTACTGATGGTGATTAATTAGGTTTGATTAATAATTGTAATCAAGTTTATAATTAATTATTAAATGTAATTATGAGAACAATTTGATTAATAAAGTAACTAGAGGGTCATTAATTTATGTAATTAATGAAAGATTAATTGTTTAATTAATTAATAAATGTGATTAATTATAAGATAATTAATCAATGAAGTGCGAAAGAAGTAGTAATTAATTAATGTAATTAATTAAGGATTTTTGTAACTAATTATTGTTAATTAATTAATTAGAAATTAATTAAGATTAATTAAAGATTAAAGATAAATTAATCTGTGTAATTAATTTAAAGGTTAATTACATAATGTAATTAAAGAATAATCAATCTAGGCGATTAATTAAGAATATGATTAGAGAATAATTAATCTGTAATTGAAGATTAATTAATTGGATTATGAAGGTGATTAAAGTGTGATTAATTAATTAATTGTAATTAATTAATGTTTGTTTAAGCAGGATTAGTTGTTTAATTCTCAAGTGATTAATTTAATTTAAGATGATTAAATTAATTTAAAAGGGAATTAATGATGCCTGTTTGTGTATGATTGTTTGTGGAATATCTGAATTGGTTGATATCCATTGGATGATATGTTGTAATATTCTGTGGTATGATATTTGATATATCAATGATAAATGTGTGGTATTTATCTGTGAATGATGCTGTGTGAATTCAATGTTTAAATTGAATTAATTTGTTAAACTTAAATCACTTGGACATTAAGTTGGCGTTTGGATTCGATGAGACCGGGATCGGGTTTCCAAATTTGGAATTCCAAAAACCACATCGATCCAAATTAAACGTTAGGTCATGAATCCAAGGGGAGTGCAAGTGAAGACTCGAGGTGTAAGAACTATTCGTCAGTATAACTCTGGGGGTCATTCCGAGATGAGTTTGATGGAAATAGCACTTACAAGTTCGAGATGGTGATTCAGAGTGCAAAAGTTATTGTCGTTAACTCTGAGGATGATTCCAAAACGAGTGTAACGAGATAGTGCCTTCGGTTTCGTTCGAACCCGGAACGAACTTGTATGGATTGAATGCTTCAGAATATCGTTAGGTGGACAATGAGCATTCTAAGATTGATATGTCCTATCAAGGTAATCGCCGCCTCAAGCCTCATCAACCGGGAATGGCTAAAACAGGGGAGGTGCAGCAAGGCTAAGTGGGTCATGTCCAAGTTGGACGAGATTTACCCATGTCTAGAGGTCCCTTTTTATTATTTCGGCTGTGTGGGGCGGTTGATCATGACAACTGACTGCCGGGGTGGTCTTGTTCGGGACTGTCCAGTAAGGGATGGTTCCGGCCTTGTGTTGCAGGGGAGTTAGGGTGGCTCCTCGGTACGGTGATATAGGCCACGTACTGTGACGGTCGGTACCCCAGTAGCCTGCCATTGTATGGAATCCAAAATCCAATAAGTGCCTGTACGGTTTTGATTGTGCCCAACTATGTTGGAACGTGAGATGTAAGCATTCCAGCTATTTCTGTATTTTATTTTGAAAACCCTAGACACTATTATAATATCACTGGATTTCCTATCAAATGTTTTGGTTAGCGTAAGGTAAAATCTTACCCATGTTTATTTGTGGGGAGTCTTACGTGATACCTTTGTTTTCAAAAGATTTTCTAAAGTTAAGCAACTTTTAACCGTTTACTCACACCAGACCCCTGTCTGACCCGAGTGTTTATTTTCTGTTTTATTAAACTCTTGGGTACTCATATTACGTATGAGTAGTCAAGTGATTCAGGTTTGCTTGATGAGTTCTGGAGGAGATACGGAGCAGGTGGCTTCAGCGTGTAGATATATATAGTGGTTCCGCTGTGTTTGAGTTGTATCTGTTTTCTATGATGTACTTGAGTTGTAATATCTAGACAGGTGTTATAACTGTATAGATTATGTAGTTTGAGATGTATCACTCTGATGTATATGATACTATGTAATATTTTATTTGATTAATATAATTTATTCTTTCCGCTGTGAGATTCTGATGTTGTTTGGTTCTTTCTTTTCTATCTTTTCTCTTTTCTATCCCTTTCTTTCTTCTTAATGATGCGTCCTTTTGTGTTATGAAAGGCGGGTCGTTACAGTTTTAAAGAGAGAATCCTTAAAGAAAATCCTCTTATTCATTTTTCACTTTAATTCTCTTTTTCTTTCCTGCTTAAACATCCATACCTGCCATCTTCTTTTCACCCTAGATCGAAATTCTTTTCAAAGAAAGGAAAAAAACAAATATCAAACAATCACATGATTCATTTGATTCTAACAGAGTCTGGATGTTGATTCAAGGGAACTAAGGAGAATTTTCATATTAAAGCGTCAGTTGTAGGTAAAATGTGTAAGGTACAATCTCAACTAAGATTTGTATAGTAGTTATATTATTTTTATCATGATTATACACACACACACATAGCTACACCTTGATTTGAAATTAATATCACAATCTAAGTAACTAATTAAATGGTATTATTTGATTCAATTTAATTATTAAAACTAGGATAAACATACACACATTTTTTTTACAGTTTCACCCATAAACATGTTTTAATTCATATTTAATAGTTTTGTAGACTAATATATAATTTCTAATAATTTAATTACTTAGTTTGAATTTTAGTCAATTTTGAAACGTAAAATTCATTAGTATCTTATTTAACTAGATATATGCATTTTAGTTTCAAAATTTCATTTAGTTGTTTTAAATTTTAAAAAATGTCTAAAGTTTATTTGTATGTATTTCATTTACACACACTTATGTGAGTTTATATCTATATTTTAATAATTTAATATAATATGTATGCATATTTTCAATTTATTGGAACTTATTTTGGTTTTATTATTATATGTGTATATATATATATTTAATAATACTAATAGATGAGATATTTTATATTTGTTCGCTTGATCTAATTCTGAATTTAAGTATATTCTAATAAGTCAAACTTAGATATTTCGACTTAAATTTGGATTCAAAACTTCAGATTAATTAACCTATGTTGGATTTTGTTAAATTATGTTTTATGCTATTAAGATATGTATTTTAGAAATATTTCATATCATATATATCTTACAATAAACAATTAAAATGAGGCAATTAATGTATACATAAATGTCGAATACTTATTAGATATAAATCCCAATATCTACACTCACACACGCACATATATACACACACACATTTCAAAAATACGTTATATCATCATGCCATACCTAGTATGTCATCAATATATGCATCGATTTGGTAAAGTTAGAGGTATACCTTGGGGGAAATTCTATAATTCATTATAAATTATTAACTTTATAATAAAATCTTGTTTAAAATAAAAGGTGTTTTTCTTTCTATTATATACTTGTTATATAATGTGCTATATTATTTATTTTAAGTATACTTAATAGAACACTCATAATGATATATTTTGTGATAGTAGTTACAATGTATTGTGATAATGAGAAATTTATCACAATGGCATAAACATATCATTTTACATATTAAATGTCAAGATGTATCGAAAATGGATATTGATACATCCATTGAGATTAGAGTACATAATGCTCTTTAAATGTTGGGCAACGTATTGCTCATAACTATTAAGGGAAGAAAGAGGTTACGTATTGATAGTTATTGGATAACTATGGAATGCCTCACTCAATAGCTTTTCGTCAACTAATACAACTATGGTCAAACAAAGAATATCAAAGTTATAGTATAACACAGTTCTCCCGACTTGAAGATACCGTTAAACGTGAATTTGGACACTCCACTATGGTTATAGTTAAATCGTGGCAACGTCCATCGAACGACTATAGTTCGGTCTGAGTTGAAGCACTGGAAGTGCAACATAATTGAATAAAATATCCGTCTCCTTGGTTATTGAGGTTAGTATCACGATCAATTATAGTCAACTCAAAGTCAAAATCTTCGGCTGGAGCAGTTCGATTAATAATAATTGTTATTATCGAACTAATTACTTAGTGTTTCGATTATATAAGTTGAATGTGGATGATATTGGAATTTTGAACAAAACTAAATACCGTAAGTCCTATGGTTTTAACAAAAAGAATTGATGTTAATAATTGTCACTACCGGAGATCGCTTACAATAGTGAAATTGGATTTTTCCAAAAATTGTGCAAGTGTTAAATTCTGCCAAACCATCACACCACTTGTTAAAGTGGTGTGTGAACGTTGATACTCGAATTGTTCGATATTAATCGCTAATTTAGTTTACATCAAAACATCCGCAAAGTTGAACACGTCAAATCACCATATGATTTAATTTAATTATATTGTGATACATTAATTACATTAACTAATATTTTTGAAATATCAATTATGAAATCTTAACGATTTATTTAAATCGTTATTTAGTAACGTGTGAGTATAATAGTTATATATGTACGTATTGATATATAAAGTCGATAAACAATTAAATTGGATTTAAGATTTATCCATATTGAGTAAATTTGGAAATGCATTTGGGCCCATAAACCCACTAGGTATGGTTGGCCATGACAAGGAAGGGAGGGGTTGTGATATTTGTTTTAAATATAGGCTTTGATTTAGTAAAATGAAAAGGTAAAAAGAAAGATGTAGATCCCCTTTTCACTATTTTCTTTTCCTATTTAAACTTAACATCCCCTGCATTTGCTAGTTTACTTTTTTCTCCATTCCTCCAAGATTTGGCCGCAGGTACTAGCCATATCTCCTCTTTATTCCCAAGCTAAAATTTAATCAAATACAATAAAGGCGATCTTTTCAGTTTGCTGCGTTTTTGGAAGAGAATGAATTCGATTCCAGGAGTTTTTCGATTCAACATTCTAGGTGCAATATCAAAGCCACAATATTGGTAACATCCAAGTGATATTACTTATTTATATGTTCATTTATATCATTGTATAGGCATAGATTAAAATTATGTACTAACATGAATTTATGTATTTATTTCCTGTCAAATCTGCATATGTATATATATTTTTTCAAAAAGGAAAAAAATTATTATACATTTGTGTTTAACTTTCGGCCATTCAAATAAATAAAATATTTTTGAAAGTAAGATTATTTTTAAATCAAACTTGTATTTAAATTGTTGATACATACATACTTTATACAAATTTATTTATTAAATTTTGTACATATATAATTTTGTTTGTATGTGTATGATTAAATATATATATATATATATATATATATATATATAATAAAAGCCAAAATTAAAACATTAATACATACACGCACACATTTAAAGTTTTTCAAATTATAATGTATTAATATATATTTGTCACGACTCGAAATCCAACGTTCGAAAATCGACATCAAATACCTCACTTGTATTCGACTGTCGGAGATTCAAACGTCGAACTCCAGTTCGGATGGAGCTTATAACAACATTAGATGAATATAAACAGTGGAAATAAAATGAATTATCATTGATCATCATGCAGATACAACATCATCACAATATCCATTACAACATTAATCTCCAACATCAGAGCATTGAATATATATAACACAACTACAAAATAGAAACACCACAGTGGAACAACAAAGTTATCACAACTCCAAGAGAGTCTTCAAAAGGAAGAAAGCTATAGAGAGCTTCTAAACTAAGCACCTTTAGATCCAAAAAGCTTTCAAAAGATCTCCAAGTCAAAAGCTTTCAAAATCTGATAGCTTCCAAACCAAAAGACTTCAAAAGATTCCAAGCCAGCTCCAAAACATGGATAACCTGTTTCTAGGCTGCCCGTGTGAAAATTATGGACATCCAGAGTTTAGAAAGGGAAAAATAAACTCCGGGTCAGTCATGGAACTGGTATGAGTAAACATAAACAGTTGTTTGAAACAAAAATAGTATATAAAAAAATCGATATGATTTTGGAAAATGAAATTGCCATAAGACCTCTCGCCACACAAACGATGCAATCGCAGAATTGGAGGAGATTTCTTCTTATGATAGTCAAATATGGTTGATACGAGAAAATTCTTTTGATATTATTATTAGTGCGTAGTGTAGAAAAACATTTCAAAAGTATAATATTAATCTTAGCCAGCATAGATATTTCGTACTATGCCTACTATAGCTACCATCTAAACAGTGGTGACCACCATAAGTAAATGACATGTTATACAACTAAAACCGTACTGGACGTGCATTGGTGATTGGATTTCCAATAAGTGGTCAGGCTAAGGAACTTCCTATGCCACATGGGTACGCCTCTGGAGGGACGTCCCGAGAACCTACCCGGATCTCTGCCAACACAAGGCCGGGTTACCTCTCTAACTAGGTAACTACTACTCGAGTATGCCATCCTCCGGCCGTTTGCGACCTTTATCCGAGGGCCCTCAACCACAAAGTAATTAATTTGCAGCAACAACATAGGTTACGTATCTGGGCTCCATACCATGATACCACCTTTTTCCAGAAGGAAATAGACACACCCTAAAAGGCGCGACCCTCATGACCTTGCCGTATCTTTCCCGTTTCGACCATTTTCAGGGTGTAATGTCCGATGAGGTATCGTCCACAAAGCTACGCTTTACACAAAAGCCTTGCTTTGATCAACAAATGATCAGCAACACACAGCAGCTCTCAGCATGCCACACTGTCAAATTGGGAGTTGTAACAACCCTAGATTTTTTTGCATATAATTTAAATTTGACTTTATTTTATTTTGAAATTATTTTAAACTTGTTTTATTTTAAACATTTCATTGTTAAATATAAATTTTGATTATTATATGAATTAAAACTGGTATAAATTGAATATTTTCCTGAAAAATGGATTTGTGGTCAAAACTGGTCAAACTTTGACTTTTAAATTTTAAATTTAAATATTTTAATTCTTGAATTTTATCTTTTATTATGAAGATAGATTTAATATCATGAATACTGCTTTTCGTTTCGTTGAAATTGGATTTAAATTATGAAAGTTATACCCTTTACAATATTGTGTGTATTTAGGGTTATTTAGCAATATTCTTTGTTTTAATTTATATAAATGATTTTTTTACTTGATATATCTTATTATAATTTGTATATTTATGTTATATTATGTATATTTTGACTTTTAAATATTTTTAAAGTGATGTTTGAATTTTTTCAAAGCTTATTGAATTTATTTTCTATTTTTAAAGCCTAGTTTCTATTTTCTTTTCTATTTTCTTCATTTAAATTATATTTAATTAAAATTTATTTATTTTGTGAAGGCATGTTTATTTTGTGTATTTATCTTTATTTTTAATATTTTTCAAGTCTATGTAATTTTTCCAAAATTTATTCTGTTTATTTTTAAATTTGCTTGACTAGTTTGCATTTTCTGAGCTATTTTCTTATTTTTACCTTATATAATTAATAATTATTTATTTATATTTTATATTTTGTTGCATTTTCGAAATTTTTACTGAAATTATTATTTTTCTCAGTAATTTAAACTTATATAAATAAATTAAAGGTAATGTGAAAATATTTTGACTTTTGGTTTCTAATGGCTCTTTATCTCCCACCTTTTCACATTTTAACCTAACTTTTCATTCAATTGGGCACATCTGCTCATTTCTTCATCCGCCTATTTTTTTTCACATTCATGTAAAACATTTTTCTTCCCATCTGAAAAAAATTTCGGCCTCCATCATCTCCAAGAGTTTGGTAATTGTTTTTTCTTTTTCCATTGTTTTTCTACTTGTTTATGTTGATTTTTACTTGCCTTCTCTTCTACTTCAGGTTCGGCCCCACTACTCCAGCCACCATGGCCGCCTCCTCCACCATCTGAACCACCCACCACCTCTTCTCCAGCCCGAAGCCACTGGCCGTGCCCAATAGTTGATCAAACTCCACCTAAATCTACACAAACTTCACCTATCTGCATCATAGCCAACACCTATGCCTTCATCACCTTCAACCTTCCTTTGGCCGCCACCAACTCCACCTCCACCACCCATGGACGACCTGAAACCCTCTACCACACAATCCTCCAGCCCACTACAGAGATGGCCGTGCCTGGTCTTGCTTGGGTCGAGCCAATGTTGCCTTGAATTCATGATATTTTGCCTTGTAGTTGTAATCCTTGCACATATCTCATGCATCATCACTTTTGCTCCATCCTATACATGTTTGGCCAACCTCTTATGAACCCAGACCAGATCCTTGTCCTTGCTTTAGTCGTGCCTTTCTGACCTATATCTGAAGCACTGGTGGTAGAAGGCAAGTGCAAAGACTTTGGAGATGATTTTGCATTTATCTCTAACATTGTTTAATCGTATTTTTAGTTGAAAAATTATGTTGTTTGTATTGTCTTGTTTGAATGTGTTCAAGGAAATTAATCTTTGGCTCTTGAAAACTCGAATCTTTGTCGTGTTGATCGTTGTCTCCAGCTTATACAAGTGAGTTACTCTCACCAGACAGTTTTGTACTTATATAACTAGTAAATCGATCACCTGTGAATCTGTAAAATGCATCACCATATTATATCTGCTATATTATGATCATATGATGTTCACCTTATGTTACTGTTATATTATGCTGTTCTGTTATTTATATCAGTTTATCACATTGCAAGTTCCCTTTAGATTAGAATCACTATGGGTTGAAATGATACATACCCGAACGGACTTTAGAATAGGGGAAAATCGTTATGGGCTGAAATGATAGGCCTGAATGATTTTCAATTATTTTCATTTACTTGGGACTGCGGGTTTGAAATGATAAAATCCGGATTTTCTTTGTAAATTACAGGTTGAAATGATATATTACCCGTATCACTTTACCTAGTGTAGAAAATTATATACAGGCCCGTTGTTAAAATATGTTTTTCTAAAAATTTTAAAATATTTTAGAAATGTAATTATTATAATATTTTGATTTAAAATTAATTAAAAATAATTTTTTTAAAGTATTATTGATTTTATGGAAATTTATAAGTTAAATAAATTGTGGAACAGTTAGAAAATCTGAATGTAAGTTATTTTGGAAATTTTGATTTAATTATAATTGGAAATTAAATTGAATATGAAATTACGATAAATTTATGATAATTTGAATTTAAAATGAATTTAAAGTGATTTTATAATATATTAATGATTTTTGAATAAAGTTAAAATGTTAAATGAATGATTATTTAAGTTGAAAATTTGAAAATATAACCAAAATGAGAATTTGTGAATTTGGCTTAAAAGGAATTTTAAGTCAAGTAAATAAAATTGAAATTAAGTTATATTTTGAAATTTTAAACTTAAGTGTTAAATTGAAATTTAATTCAATGAATTTAAAATTGAATGTTGAAATTTAATAAGTGAATTATTAGTAAATCTCGATTTTTGAATGGAAATTTAACTTTATAAAATCATGAACTTAAGGAAAATTAAATGATGTTTATAAATGTGAAAATGTATGATTTATAAGTAAAAATGTTTTAAATAAAAATATAATTGGTTGTGAAATGATTTTGAATATTTGAACTTAATTAGCTGCATTTTTGAAATGCTATTAATTGTAATGTAAATGATATGACAACATTTGTAAATGCTGTAGTTGATGATAATGAACTAAAAAGCTAAATCGAATTAAAGGCTATTAAATCATTTGTGTAAGTGCTATAATTATTGAATTTAACTAAGTTTATTTGAAATTTAAGTAAACCCTATTACAACATTTTTAAAAATGTTGTCTTTTGTTAAATTGAACTGTTTTGAATGTAACTTTCCGTAGCGTTTTCTAAATGCTGCGAAAAGTGAATTTTTACTGTTTTGATAAACTTAAGTGAATAAATGAACTTTGAAAGTTGAAAATTTTGAAAATTTAATAATTTAATAATTAAATATAATAACTTCATTTTTATGATTTAAAATGAGGTAATTTGTTTTGAAATATAAACTATTTTGAAATGTGTGTTGAAATGGTATTTTAAATAAAATGAATGTGGTTATGAAAAGTATTTTGATATATTAAAATAAAATAAATGTGGTTTTGAAAAGATATGATATTTTGATATATTAAAATGATATGAAATGTGGTTTTGAAAAGATAAGATATTTTGATATATCAAAATGATTTGAAATGTGGTTTTGAAAAGATATGATATTTTGATATATCAAAATGATTGGAAATGAAGTTTTGTAAAGATATGATATTTTGATATATCAAAATGATTGGAAATGAAGTTTTGTAAAGATGTGATATTTTGATATATTAAAATGATTTGAAATGTGGTTTTGAAAAGATATGATATTTTGATATATTAAAACGATTCGAAATGTGGTTTTGAAAAGATATGATATTTTAATATATTAAAATGAAGTTTTGTAAAGATATGATATTTTGATATATTAAAATGATTGGAAATGAAGTTTTGTAAAGATATGATATTTTGATATATTGAAATGATTTGACAGGAAGTTTTGGAAAGATATGATGTTTTTAAAATGGTTTGGAATTAATTTAATCTTTATTTTGGTAAATATTTGGATTTGAAATGATATTCTATTTTGAAGTATAAATATTATTTTAAAAGTTATAACTGCGGGTTATAATAACGATTGGTTGGCAAAGAGACCGTGATCGGATATCTGGCATACTCTCTGTCGATACCGAAAACCACTTTGACAACCGTGTATGCGGTGGAGATTACAGAATGAAGTAGGATGGTGGCGACGTTCTTGAGGTATATTACGTGGACCTGACTCCCGTGAGTTGGCTTAAGGTGGCTAAAACAGGACCAATCTCGGGCCAAAAGGGGTAGCTCCTCTGGTCGGACACATTCCTTCGATACTATACTCTTACTTGCGATTGATTAGATGGCCATCCTCCGATTTTGATATGGGAGTGTGTTCCGAGGTGGGCGTATGTGGCTGCTGCGTTACCACTAGCCCGTGTGCGTAATTGGTATATCTACCCTGGCATTGCCTTGTGTGCCGTGTCACCTACCATACCGAGCCTTTACTATGTGTTTCTATTTGTGTGGTACCTATGTAGTATCTTCTCATAGTCTCCCGATCAGGAGATATGCAGGTACTGTATAGACTATGGGAATTATTTGTGTTAAGGTGGAAAATGTAAAGCCTTAACGCTATTTAAAAGTATGTTTATTTTACTGTTAGACATTATTATAATAGCGTAATATACTATATAGTAAATAATTTAATGGATCCTTAGAGGATGGGCGGTCCCAAGCATCTTCTAAGTTATTTGTACCTTTATTATAGTTCACCTGAGTTGGTTTACATTATATAAGTTTATATTGTCATGACTCGAGTGTTTGTATTTTTATTTACGCTCGGGTCAACCTAATTTATTCATAGATTTGGATTCCACATTATGGAGATTGGAATCGCCGGAGATTATCTGCTTATCTAGTTTTATCTATTTCAGTTCTGATGTTCTATTCAGCTTGTACTTGGTTATCATCTTGAGACTTCTGTTGTACTTTATTTATTCTGTTGTATGTTATTTAACTCTGATATATTTACATAGTAGCTACATGAACTACTATCTCTTTTACTTCCGCTGCATTTCTTACTCTGTGTTTGTGTTTTGTGATTATAATTTACTGTATGTTCTAAGATTTGCCTAATTTTATTTACAACACGGTATATTGAGCAATTCAAGTCCATCATGTGCGGATGCGAATTGTTAAAAATACCTGGTTGTTACAGGAGTATATTACTGATAACCTTCAACTACATAACCTCTAAGCTTGTACGTCTCAGAGAAGGGTGTTAAGCTAAGAGAATAAATTCTCCGCCACCAACAGAAATGTATTTGAAAGAAATATGCTTTATCTCTCAAAGTGTAATGTCAGACATACAACCTTACAAGTCTGTTCTGGGTTCGAACAGAACCAAAGACACTTACGAAGAAGCCCTTGCAAACCGGGCATCTACAATCCCGATCGGACTCCCCATCACATATGGAGATCTCTATAACGAAGCATCTCAGTGTAGAGTCATTCGATAGGTTATCCTATCATTCTCGAAGACACCCGGTCTTCACCACCGTCTTCAAATGCTATCCATATCGTCATATCACTAATCAGAATGGGTTATATGACACAAAGTCCTCTCCCGGCTAAACCAAATAGTGAGCGCTAAAATTTAAAAACATGTGGATATACCATTCACGAAGATTTACCATTTAGGTTCGATGTGGGTTTCGGATAACCAACTGGAATCCGACTCCCTGTCGCGTCGAAATTCAAATGTCGTTTTACGACTAATGGGTTTTCACATTTACACAGAAACAAATCACAGATATCACAACTCAGCACAAAGTAATTTATATCACACAGATCACAATCACATATCAGAGACATTCATCAATGCAAAGCATTTAACAATAATCAAATCATCTGAAATTAAGAGGGACTAATCGTGTGATTATAATTAATTAATCACATAATTATTTTTATTAATTATCCTTAATTGATGATTAATTATTCTTAATTTTAAAATTAATTAATCCTTATTATTTATTAATTAATTAATTCATAATTAATTACTAATTAGTTCTTAATTATTTACTAATTAATTCTTAATTATTCATTAATTAATTCTTATTTATTTATTAATTAATTATTAATTATCTATTAATTAATTCTTAATTAACTATTTTACTTAATTAATTAATACTTAATTGTTTATTAATTAACCTTTCATTAATTATTATTTACTTATTAAGTAATTATAAATTATTTATTATTTTTAATTATCATTTACAATATTAATTAACTTAACTTTTAAGTTAATAATTTGAAACATTTTATTTATTCTTTAATTACTTTGTTAAGTTCTATTTAAAATAAATTCTTTTAAAATAATAAATTTAAAACATCTTTAAATTTAACCAATTTAGAAATATTTTTTCTTTTCAAAACCTTTAACTTTACATTCCATCTTAACAACAACCATGTTTAAAAAAAATTGGAAATTTAATTGGCTTACATTGTTATAGTTTTAAAAATCTGGAAATGCATGTACTTGAGATTACTTTGGGTGTTACCCGAGACCACTGCCTGTTTGCTTCGGTATTTTTCAAAAATCGACCCGTGTACATGTTTTATTTTCAACTTAAAAATTGGTTAAGTAATAACCCGGCACACCACGAATTTACTTCGAGTTCAACTTCGAGCTATCACCCAGATTCCCCGAGAACAGCATCGAGTCATTGCCTTCTTCCCCAAGCCTATGCCCACTGACACCACTAAGGCCATGTGCATGTGTACGATCAACTGGTCGGCCTCCGATCATTGCTAAGGCTTCTGGCAAGATAACGATCACGTCTCCATCCATTTCTAACACTCAAGATATTCGATTCGACAAGGTTTTACAATTGAGCATTTCAACTCAATCTGGAACTAGAACAATCATCACGAGATCAACTCGCACGGCCACCTCAGGCCGTCTAAGGCCACAAAAACTTTGTCAGAGCTTCGCTTATCTCTTTGGCTTCGATCGCCATTGACGCTAAAGATTCCGGTGCGACGACGACATCACAGCGATCAAAACTCTACCCTCGACCAAACTAAGGGTTTAAACCCTAAATCCTTGCCGTGCCATGGCCATAGCGATGTATAAAATTTACGAACATTTTTTTGATGAACTCTGACCCCCAGCAAGCCATGATTTCAATCTCGAGAACCAAAGCTCCAGCGATCTCCAGAATTTGGTGAAAACGACAATGCCGTTCATCCTCATTTTTCACAGAGGATACATTATTAAAAATTATGATTTTTCTTTTAAAAATCATTGATTTAAAAATCATTTTGAATCATATACTTGAAATCAAGAATTATGATAGTTAAATTTTCAGCATGATTTGGATTAACTGTATTTTTAAAATTTCCAGAGAAACTTAAGTTAAATTTACTTACATTTTTTTTAAATCTTAAAGCATGAACATACAAACATGTTCTATTTAGATTTCAAAGCTTAAAAATGGTTCGAGATAAAGTTTTTGAATTTAAAAACAGGTTTGGACCTTTAAAACTGGAACAGAATCCAGGTTTATGTGCACAGACATGCACACCTCATTTCCAGGTGTATATATATACATGCAAACTCAAATTTACAATTTAAACTCCAATATTATGCACCACAATAGATTTTAGCTTAAATTACACAGGGTTTACTCACCTGTAGCTTTGAGATGGAGGCTTGATAGATTGATTTTTTTCTGAGTTTGACCTGGTTGTGATCTTCTATTTGTTGCTTGATTGTATTGAGTCTTTTTTATCTTGCACTTGAAAATCTGATGTTGATTATTGAATTGATAATTTGCTTGCTATTTGTTTATAGACCTTGAGCTTGAATCTTTATTTTCTTCAGATCTTTGTTTTACTGTTTGATATAATCTCAGGCTTTAAATTTTTTCTTGAGGTTGAAATCCTTGCTTGTTTAAAATTTGAAAAAAAATTGAGTTTGTTTTGATAAATTTTCTAATTTGTTTTCTCAGATTTGCTTAAGTCTTGAAGGTGAATAAAAGAAATGAGAAAGAGGGGGTTTAAGATGTTACATTGTTTTTATTTTATTTTTACAAATTTTCTTAAAAATGGAAACAATATGATGACACTTGTAAATTTTCTTCCTCCATAAATTACACTTGTTAATTCATTTATTAAAATTTAAACACTTGTTAATTAATACGTTACTAACCCTCCATGTGTCCTTTACATGAGAAAAAAATGACATATATATATTTTAAAATTGTTTTTCTTATTTTATAAATGCATTTCTTTTTTTAAAAATATATAATTTAAAAGAAAATATTTTAAACCAATTATACATTAAATAATTTACCCATATATATTGTTTTAAATCCAAATTATTTACTAAAGCATTTATTTAAGATTTAAATTCAAATGCAAAGTCAAATTCAAATCTACTCATACATACATACATACAATTTAAATTCAAATGATTGTAAAAATATCTATTATTTCAAAATTTTAAACTCAAATGAAATTAAAATCTTATTCATACAAATTAACACTTACTTTATTTGATTTGAATTTTTTTAAATTAATTTCAAATTAAATTCAAAAAATTCAAATAAATTACTAATTTAAATTGATAAAATTTGGGATGTTACAGATTTCCCCCTTAAGAAAATTTCATCCTTGAAATTTAAAAGAAAGAGAAGGATAACAAAAAGTATACGAATATAGAAAAAGATAGAAAATGGCTTACTAGATTAAGCTGGAATATCCACTCTGCAATTGGGATAGGACTTTTGCATGTTATCCTCTGTCTCCTAAGTACAGTCATTTGAATCACCACTCCACTACACTTTAACTAGTTTCACAACTTTATTCCTCAATTGCTTTTCATCACGATCAATAATCTTTATCGGTTCTCTTTTAGCTGCTAAATTGGGAGTGATTTCGAGATCCTGCTGAGCAGCCTCTTCAATGATACTTTCTGGATCGTGCACATATTTTCGGAACATGCACGCCAGATAACCAGCTGGGCAGCTGCACTCGATATGCTAAAGGGCCGATCCTCTCCAAAATAGGAAAAGGACCAATGTATCGTGGTGCCAACTTACCAGTCTTTCCAAACCTTAACACACCACGCACTGAAGACACTTTTGAGAAAACGGGATTTCCAACCTGGAATTCCAAATCTCTTCTTCTGCGATCAGCATAACACTTCTGACGACTTTGAACCGTTTTCAATTTCTTTCGTATAAAATCAACTTTCTTTGTGGCTTCCTCAATCATATCTGGTCCAAGGACAAGTCTATTACCTGACTCGATCCAACATGCAGGTGATCGACATGGACGACCATATAAAGCTTCGAAAGGAGCCATCTCGATACTGGCCTGATAGCTATTAGTATGAGAATTCGACCAGATGCAAATGGTCCTCCCAAGAACCACCAAAGTCAAGTACACAAGCATGCAACATGTCTTCTAAGATTCGGTTTATCCTTTCAGTCTACCCATCAGACTATGGGTGATAAGAAGTATCGAAGTTCAGTTTGGTTCCCATTGCGGGTTGAAATGCCTCCCATAATCTACTAGTGAAGATCGGATCACGATCACTCACTATACTGCTGGGTATACCGTGGAGACGAACAATTTCTTTCACATATAATTCAGCCAACTTGCTGCTGTACGGGTAGATTTCACTGGTATAAAGTGGGCTGTCTTAGTCAAACGGTCCACAATAACCCAAATTGTTTCATTGCCTTTCGAGTACGGGGTAACCCGTCGATAAAAACCATCGATACTTGATCCCATTTCCACTTCGGCACCTCCATTGGTTGGAGTGAACCCGCCATTTTCATCTGATCACTTTTGATTTGTTGACAGGTAGCACAACGACTCACATATATAGACATATCTCTCTTCATTGTCTTCCACCAGAAAGTTCTTTTGATATCTCTATACATCTTATTAACTCCTGGATGGATACTGAGTTTAGACTTGTGACACTCGTCCAAAGCTTTACGTTTTAGATCGGGGATGTCTGGGACATAGATCCTGTCTTTCAATCTTATAACTCCTCTTTTTTCAACATCAAAACTAGTATCTTCACCTTGGCATATTCTTTTATAAATTCCTCAAAGAAACTCGTCTTCTTTCTGCTTTCTTGCGATCCTATTAAGAAGAGTAGGAGTGATAACAAGATGGGAAAGAATAGCATGCTTTCTACTCAAAGCATCGACAACTACATTGCTTTTTCGGGTATATACAAAATACTAGGTCATAGGATGCCAGAAATTACAACCAACGTTGTTGTCGTAGATTTAAATCTTTCTGGGTGAAGAGATATTTCGGGGATTTATGGTCGGTGAATAATTTGAATTTTTCACCTAAAGAAAGAGAGTCCATTAAGTATATTTATTAAGTTAAGTTAAATTCTTAAATCGTTAGGAAAGTTGAAAGAGGTTCTTACCCAGAAGATAGTGTCGCCAGACTTTCAAAGCGAAAATAACAACTAAGAGTTCTAGATCATGGATTCGGTAGTTTTTCTCATGCGGACGCAATTGTCTACTCGCGCAGGCAATTACCTCCCCATTCTGCATTAGTATCGCACCACACCATCACCACAAGCGTCAGTATAGACAGATAAACCCTAGTTCCCGTTAATGATAGCGAGAACGGGAGCGGTAGTTAATCTCGTTTTCAACTCCTGGAAAGCTTCATCACGTTTCGAAGTCCAATCGAATTTAGCATTCTTCATTGTTAGCTTAGTCAATGGACTAGCTATCTTAGAAAAGTCCTGAACAAACTTCCGTAATATCCCGCTAAACCCAGAAAACTTTGAACTTCTTTTGGAGTAGTAGGTTTCCTCCAGTCAAGAATAGCAGAAATCTTGCCTGGGTCAACAGAGATTCCTTCTTCATTAACAATATGCCCAAGAAATATAACTTCTTTGACCCAAAATTGACATTTTGAAAATTTGGCGAATAGAATATTCTTCCTCAATATCTCCAAAACAATTCTAAGATGCTCAGCATGTTTCTCTTCAGCTTTAGAGTAGACTAAAATTTCGTCATTAAACACAAGAACAATTTATTTAACACCTCTCGGAACACACGGGTCATTAAATCTACGAAGTATGCTGGAGCATTGGTTAGTCCGAAAGGCATGACTAACCATTTGTTGAACATGTCAGGACCCGTGAAGGCGGTCAACTGAACATAATCTTCGGCAATTCACAGCTGATGGAATCCCTGGGCTAGATCCATCTTTGAAAAGAACCAAGCATCGTGAAGTTGATCAAACATATTGTCAATTCTATGTAAAGGAAATTTTTTTTTGAGTGTTAGTTTGTTAAGATTGCAGTAATCCATACACAATATCAAGGATCCGTCATATTTAGTTACAAACACCATAGCTGAGCCCCATTCGGAAACACTAGGATGTATCAACCCTTTTTCTAACAAATCACTGGTTTGTTTGACTAATTCAATTTTTTTCCTGCGTTCCATCCTACGACTTGCATGAATGATAGGACGAGCATTAGGTACTAAGTCAATTCTGAATTCTATTTCTCTATGTGGGAGTAAGGATTTTAGTTCTTCCCGGACAATGGGTATAGACTCTAGACTAGGTTCATGATATCCCATGGTATACATCAACTCATCTCTTTTAGGACTCGGTTCCTTACAAGAAATCTCAATGAAATCTCTAAATTTGGTTCTGATCGAAATCAATCGATTGGTACAATCTAATTTGGTTTTGTATTTTGTTGGCTAATCCATTCCGAGTAAGATTTCAAACTCATTAAAATCAAGGACAAAGAGACTGATAGGGAATTGGTAACAAGAGTATAATATAGGAACGTCTCCACATCGTAGACAAAGGTTCACGGGGCCAACAATTGGATTTTTCACACAAATGGGATCGTCGACAAATTCAGGTTCAAGATTTAATTCATTTACAGTTTGTTGGGAGATAAAGTTATGGGTAGCGCCTGTGTCAAACAAAACTCTAACAATTCTATCATAAATAGTAAGGTTACCTTCCAGAACTCCTTTCCCTTTATTTGCTTTGGATGTTGCAGGTTTATCTTCGACTGTGTAAACCTTTGATGCCCGAGCTTGCTTTTTTGTTGGGCAATCTTTAACTTTGTGTCCTGGTTTCTGACAATAATAGCATTTCTAGGGTTTTGTTTGTACAGAATGATCACTCTTTGGCTTCTTGTAACTATTTGAATAATGGCCTTTTTCTAGACAATTGAAACAAGTAACGCCATTTTCCTTATCCTCTTGATTGTTCTTCTTCTTCTCATTTCCCTGCCACGGTTTCTTGCCTCCGAACATTCTTTTTTTCCAATTTGGATTGCTTGTATTTCCTTTCTCCTCTGAGGCTTCTTGCATATCCAGGGTAGCATATCTATACCCCAAATCGATCGGATCGGAAAAAGATTCTTTAACGTGAGCTGTCATCCTTTCGTGGAATTTCTTATTCATCTCACGAATGAATCTTTCATTTTTCTTTAGAGGTGTATTTACCAATTCTGGACTGAAACGAGACAATTCATTGAATTTGTTTAAGTACTCCTCAAATGATAAACTCCCCTGCTTCAAATCCATAAATTCCTGGTATATTCAGGAGATACCAGCTGACGGCATATAGCGTTTCTCAAACACTTCTTTAAATTGTTTCCAAGTAAATTCTTCTTCCAGCTCATCTACTGTAACTGTCTCCCACCATGCCAGGGCATCTTCTTGGAGCTGTCAAGAAGCTACGAGTCGCATTTGATCGTCTTCCAACTTTAGCCCTTTAAAAATTATTTCACATAATCTGATCCAGGCTTGAGCTTCAACAATAGACTCCTTGCCGGTAAATGGCTTACCACTAAGTCTCGAGACGCTTTTATGTAGATCATCCAGATTCGGCTGAGTTTGAGTAGATAAAGCTGCTTCTGCTATTGTAGGGACTTGAGCAGTTGAAGTGGAATTTCCCCGACCCCTAGCTCTTCCTCTTCACCCGTTCATTCTTACTATTTGTAATTAGTAAGAAAACTTGATTTAGGTATAAGGACGAGATACCTTAGGGATATCAACAACTAAAAGAAATATACCAAGAAAATTTAGGGTTTTGGTCACGGGTTATACTCATTCTAGGGTATACTTCATCCTATTTCTAATGAGCCACATAATGTGTTATACTCCATAGCTAAAGTTCTTACTCAACCTTTAGCTTTGATACCACTTGCCACGACCCGAAATCCAGCGTTCGAAAATCGACATCAAATACCTCACTTGTATTCGACTGCCGGAGATTCAAACATCGAACTCCTGTTCGGATGGAGCTTATAACAACATTAGATGAATATAAACAGTGGAAACAAAATGAATTATCATTGATCATCATGAAGATACAACATCATCACAATATCCATTACAACATTAATCTCCAACATCAGAGCATTGAATATATATAACACAACTACAAAATAGAAACACCACACGGAACAACAAAGTTATCATAACTCCAAGAGAGTCTTCTAAAGGTAGAAAGTGATAGCGAGCTTCCAAACTAAGCACCTTTAGACCCATAAAGCTTCCAAAAGATCTCCAAGTCAAAATCTTCCAAAATCCGATAGCTTCCAAATCAAAAGACTTCAAAAGATTCCAAGCCAGCTCCAAAACATGGATAATCTGTTTCTAGGCCGTCCGTGTGAAAAATATGGGCACCCAGAGTTTAGAAAGGGAATAATAAACTCCGGGTTAGTCATGAGACTAGTATGAATAAATAAAAAACAGTTTTTTGAAACAAAAATAGTTTATAAAATAAATCCGATATGCTTTTGGAAAATGAAACTACCATAAGACCTCCCGCTACACACACAATGCAATCTTAGAATTGGAGGAGATTTCTTCTTATGATAGTCAAATATGCTTGATATGAGAAAATTCTTTTGATATTATTATTAGTGCATAGTGTAGAAAAACATTTCGAAAGTATAATATTAATCTTAGCCGGCATAGACATTTCGTACTATGCCTACTATAGCTACCATCTAAACAGTGGTGACTACCATAAGTAAATGGCAGGTTATACAACTAAAACCGTACTGGGTGCATATTGGTGATTGGATTTCCAACAAATGGTCAGGCTAAGGAACTTCCTATGCCACATGGGTACGCCTCTGGAGGGACGTCCCGAGAACCTACCGGGATTTCTGCCAACACAAGGCCAGGTTAACTCTGTAACTAGGTAACTACTTCTCGAGTATGCCATCCCCCGGTCGTTTGCGACCTTTATCCGAGGGCCCTCAACCACAAAGCAACAACCATAAAGTAATGAATTTGCAGCAACAACATAGGTTAAGTATCTGGGCTCCATACCATAATACCACCTTTTTCCAAAAGGAAATAGACATACCCTAAAGGGCGCGACCCTCATAACCTCGCCGCATGTTTCCTGTTTCGACCATTTCCGGGATGTAGGTCCGATAAGGTCTCGTCCACAAAGCTATGCTTTACACAAAAGCCTTGCTTTTGATCAACAAATGATCAGCAACACACAGCAGCGCTCAACATGCCACACTACCAAATTGGGAGTACATCACTGATAACCTTCAACTACATAACCTCTGAGCCGTACATCTCAAAGAAGGGTGTTAAGCTAAGAGAATAAATTCTCCGCCACCAACAGAAATGTATTTGAAACAAATCTGCTTTATCCATCAAAGTGTAATGTCAGACATACAACCATACAAGTCTATTATGAGTTCGAACAGAACCGAAGTCACTTCCGAAGAAGCCCTTGCAATCCGGGCATCCGCAATCCTGATCGGACTCCCCATCACATATGGAGTCTCTATACCGAAGCAACTCAGTGCGGAGTCATTTGATAGGTTATCCTATCGTTCTCGAAAACACCTGGTCTTCACCACCATCTTCATATGCTATCCATTTCATCGTATCACTATTCGGAATGGGTTATATGATAAAGTCCTCTCCCAGCTAAACCGAATAGTGAGCGCTAAAATTTAAAAACATGAGGATAAACTATTCACAAAGATTTACCATTTAGGTTCGATGTGGGTTTGGGATAACCAACTGAAATCCGACTCCCTGTCGCATCGAAATTCAAATGTCGTTTTACGGCTAATGGGTTCTCACATTTACACAGAAACAAATCACAGATATCACAGCTCATCACAAAGTAATTTATATCACACAGATCACAATCACATATCAGAGACGTTCATCAATGCAAAGCATTTAACAATAATCAAATCATCTAAAATTAAGAGGGACTAATCGTGTGATTATAATTAATTAATCACATGATTATTTTTATTAATTATCCTTAATTAATGATTAATTATTTTTAATTTTAAAATTAATCAATCCTTAATTATTTATTAATTAATTATTAGTTAATTATTCATTAATTCTTAATTATTAATTAATTAATTCTTAATTATTCTTAATTAATTCTTAATTAATTATTTTCCTTAATTAATTAATACTTAATTGTTTATTAATTAACCTTTCATTAATTATTATTTACTTATTAAGTAATTATAAATTATTTATTATTTTTAATTATCGTTAAAAATATTAATTAACTTAACTTTTAAGTTAATAATTTAATACATTTTATTTATTCTTTAATTACTTTGTTAAGTTTTATTTAAAATAAATTTTTAAAAGAATAAATTTAAAACATCTTTAAACTTAAGCAATTTAAAGATATTTTTTTCTTTTCAAAACCTTTAACTTCACATTCCATCTTAACAACAACCATGGTTTTAAAAAAAATTGGAAATTTAATTGGCTTACATTGTTATAGTTTTAAAAATCTGGAAATGCATGTACTCGAGATTGCTTCGGGTGTTACCCGAGACCATTGCCTGTTTGCTTCGAGATTTTTCAAAAATCGACCTGTGTACATGTTTTATTTTCAACTCAAAAATTTGTTAAGTATTAACCCGACGCACCACGAATTTACTTCGAGTTCAACTTCAAGCTATCGCCCAGATTCCTCGAGAACAGCTTCGAGTCATTGCCTTCTTCAACAAACCCATGCCCACTGACACCACTAAGGCCATGTGCACGTGTACGATCAACTGTCGGCCTCCGATCATTGCTAAGGCTTCTGGCAAGACAACGATCATGTCTCTATCCATTTCTAACACTCAGGATATTCGATTCGACAAGGTTTTACAATTGAGCATTTCAACCCAATTTGGAACCAGAACAATCATCACGAGATCAACTCGCACCGCCACCTCAGGCCGTCTGAGGCCATCAAAACTTCGTCAGAGCTTCGCTTATCTCTTTGGCTTCGATCGCCACTAACGCGATAGATTCTGGTGCAACGACGACACCACAGCGATCAAAACTCTACCCTTGACCAAACTAAGGTTTTAAACCCAAAATCCTTGCCATGCCATCGCCACAGCGATGTATAAAATTTACGAACATTTTTCTGATGAACTTCGACTCACCAGCAATCCATGATTTCGATCTCGAGAACCAAAGCTCTAGCGATCACCAGAATTTGGTGAAAACGATATTGCCGTTCATCCTCATTTTTCACAGAGGATACATTATTAAAAATTATGATTTTGCTTTTAAAAATCATTGATTTAGTTTTTTTTTTTGAATCATATACTTGAAATCAAGAATTATGACAGTTAAATTTTCAGCATGATTTGGGTTAACTGTATTTTTAAAATTTCCAAAGAAACTTAAGTTAAATTTACTTACATTTATTTTTAAATCTTAAACCATGTACATACAAACATGTTCTGTTTAGATTTCAAAGCTTAAAAATGGTTCGAGATAAAGTTTTTGAATTTAAAAACAGGTTTTGGACCTGCAAGCCTGGAACAGAATCCAGGTTTATGTGCACAAACATGCACACCTCACTTCCAGGTGTATATATATACATGCACACTCAAATTTACAATTTAAACTCCAATATTATGCACCACAACAGATTTTAGCTTAAATCACGCAGGGTTTACTCACATATAGCTTTGAGACAAAGGCTTAACAGATTGATTTTTTTTCCTGAATTTGACCTAGTTGTGATCTTCTGTTTGTTGCTTGATTGTATTGAGTCTTTTTGATCGTGTACTTGAAAATCTGATGTTGATTATTGAATTGATAATTTGCTTGCTATTTGTTTATAGACCTTAAGCTTGAATCTCTATTTTCTTCAGATCTTTGTTTTACCGTTTGATATAATCTCAGGCTTTAAATTTTTGCTTGAGGTTGAAGTTAAAATCCTTGCTTGTCTAAAATTTGAAAAAAAATGTTTTGATAAATTTTATGATTTTTTTATCAGATTTCCTTAAATCTTGAAGGTGAATAAAATAAATGAGAAATAGGGGGTTTAAGATGTTATATAGTTTTTATTTTCTTTTTATAAATTTTCCTAAAAATGGAAACAACATGATGACATTTGTAAATTTTCTTCCTCCATGAATTACACTTATTAATTCATTTATTAAAATTTAAACACTTGTTAATTAATATGTTACTAACCCTCCATGTGTCCTTTGCATGAGAAAAAAATGATATATGTATTTTAAAATTGTTTTTCTAATTTCACAAATGCATTTCATTTTTTAAAAATATATAATTTAAAAGAAAATATTTTAAACCAATTGTAAATTAAATAATTTACCCATATATATTGTTTTAAATCCAAAATATTTTACCAAAGCATTTATTTAAAATTTAAATTTAAATTCAAATCTACTCATATATATACACGTATATATATAATTTAAATTCAAATGATTTTAAAAATATCTATTATTTCAAATTTTTAAACTTAAATTAAATTGAAATCTTATTTACACAAATTAACACTTATTTTATTTGATTTGAAAATTTTAAATTAATTTCATATTAAATTCCAAAGATTCAAATAAATTACTAATTTAAATTGATAAAATTTGGGATTTTACAATATTATAAAAATAAACTATATTCGGAATTTATAGTGTAATAGAAAAAATATTTGAATCCATATGAGGTTTTAAAATAAATAAATTTGATTTTTAATCTGCATGGATTAAAAAAACTTAGTTTTGCTAAAAACTATTTCTAGAAATCCAAACACTTATATAAATGCACACTAAATCATGTGCACAGTTATATGTTGCATGTACACATACATGTTTATGTGTATTTGATACACATATACACCTTATGTATTACAAATATGTACAAAACCAAATCATTAATATAAATGCCATCATCTACCATTTACATATTAATAATTACTTGCATACTCTTTTGCTGTTAAGCAAACTCAATTTTAAGATGTTATGTGTAGTTTTATGAATATACAGACTAGATAATGTGTGACGACCTACATTTCGAAATGTTTAAATCGACAATAATCCACCCAGTTCAATTAAAACAATCCAGAACATAGATAATCAATGGGGTTAAGTAAGAAAAATAAGAAGAGAAGAAGAAAACAAAACACAGAATCTCACAAAGGAAACGATAAAATATAATAATCAAATAAAAATTCAAAAGTTGTTTACTATATGTCTGATCATAATCTATACACATTTATCAGAGTTATATCTATACAACAGGGATAGATAATCATTACAACAGAATAACATGATGCAGGAGATAATAATAGTAATATATCAAAACTCCGTCTTCGTCCTCCAGTGAAATAATCCTCAATACACTAAAAAAACTCAGGACTGACCTGAGCGTAGTGAGAAAACAAACACTCGAGTCAGGACTAAAATACTCTTATGTAAGTCAAATCAATATCACAAATATGAGTGCAATAACTTAAGAGATGTTACAGGATTTTCCATCTCCTAAGGATCCGTTAAACTATTTATATATAATAATATATGCTATAATATATAATGTCTATCAGTAAAATAAATATCAAAATAGCGTTAAGGCTTTACACTGATCCACCTTAACACATTTACAGTTTTAAACCAAAATCGTAATGGGCTCGTATAGGGATAAATATGACAAGGCACGTGAGGCAATGCCCAAGGTAGGATTCTACCAGTTTACCCTTCTGGCTGGTCATAACCCATCCGTGGCCGACCGCGACAATCAATCCAAACGAAAAATAAGGTGCACCCATCGAATCTGAAACCAAAATAGTAATACGAGGGATCAACGTCGCTAGAGGTAGCTAACCTCAATGGCCAGACATAGGCTCCTGTGTTAGTCATTTTAATTATGACACGAATATCAAAGCTATCCATCATCGTTCTCTTACTTCATTCCAGTGAACGTCGCCAATTCAACCACTACATTCTGGACATCATCCACCGCGTACACGGTTATTAAAGTGGTTCCAATATTGAAAGAGAGTATTTCAATAAGAGGCTCCGGTCTCTTTAACAACCAATCGTCATTTTACACACCGGTTGGTTCTTTTACGTTTCAAAACAATTTGCACTTGATATCAAAATATCATATTCATTTCGAAATCAAATCCATTTCGAAATCATCACATATTCGCTTTAAAATCAAATCCATTTCGAAATTTATCATATATTCAAAATTATCAAATTTGCCCGATAAATTGATTTCACTTCCAAAATTTGATTCGAATTCAATTTAGGGTATAATCTCCACTTTACCCAAGTTCGTATTTAAATCCAAGGTTTAAATATAAACATTTTCGTCCCTTTAACCGCTTTGAATTTTAGAAAATAGTTTAAATAGTTTAAAATAGTTAAATAGTTAAAATAATTTAATAGAAAATAATTTGAGTCATAAAAATGGTTTATATAGTAAAATAGTTTGGGAAATCAAAATAATTTGAATATTTAAAGAATATAGATTTTAAATCATTTATACTAAAATATTTATTTTGAAATATAATTCCAAAGTCAAACCGGTCAACTTCCCAAATTTCCTACCCAAATCAATTCCAAATTCCATTTCAATTTAATCGATTTATTCCAATTTCAAATTGAATAAATTTGATTCCACATAAATTTCGATTTCAATTCACAAATTTCTTCAAATTTCAATTCAATTCTAAATTAATTTAAATCTCAATTTCAAATTAATTTCCAATTCCAATTCCGAATTAATTTAAATTCCAATTTCAAATTAATTTCCAATTTCAATTCCAATTCCAAAATTCAATTTCAAAATATCGATTTAAACACTTAAATTAAATTTACTTTCAATACCAAATTTTAAATTCAAATTTTCAATTCCAAACTCAAACTTGAAATATCATTTCATATCAATTTTCTTAGAAATATTCACAGTTCGAATAAAAGTCCAATCTTTTAAAACAAATCAACTTTCAAAATTTACACGGTATTTCAATTTTTAATTTAAAAAAAAACTAAACTTCGATTAATTAAACAATTTCGTTTACCAAGTTTAAATTCCAACGTTTCGAACTCCATTCAAAATAATTCAATTTCCATAAATTGGATTTTATTCTTAAAATCAATTCATTTAAATAATTTCAAAACAACTTTTAAAACCATTTAATTTAACCAACCCGATGTCCGTATAAAATTTTCTAACCTACGGCCAAGCGAACAGTTATTTCAATTTAATTTCAAGAATGGATATATATCTTTTTAATCCAATAGATGTCATAGGTATATATCATTTCAACCTATTTCTTAATTTATTCGAAATAATTCAGTTTACAGTTTTATATGCAATTAACAATATACAGGATGATAGCATGATATATCAAAATAAATAAACAATCAATATCGGCCAATAACGTCCATCACAACCAATCAACCATAAAACCAATAACATTCACAAATTCCTTTTTTTACCATATCGAGTAATATGCTGCCAATTAAATTTAAATTTATTTAACGATCAATTTAAATTGTATCAATTTATTCATATACCAATTTAAATGACAAATTAACCTACCAAACAATAGCCAATAAAATTTTATATCACTTCAGAATATAAATATAACTAACATAAAATTATTTTAGTCAATTGTGAGCGTATAAACACTCACCTTTGATTTATCGACGATTTAAAATTCAAATAAAGGTCCAAATTTGAGCAGTCTCGGAATGCAGCCAAACCAGTTCCAATTTGTCCGAAATTTCGATACGAACGCAACGGAGAAAACCGCGCGTCGATCCGAGCTTGTGTGGAAAAGTTATGGATATTAGAACGATTTGAATTTTAATATAAAGTAAATAAAAAAATTAATAAAAATAAAATAAAACACGTACACCATTCTTCCTTCAGCCGCGTATTTGCATTCACGTCCATAACCCATCACACGCACCGATTTCTTCCATACGCACAAAACTCGAGACATCGAGAGTTCGATCTGCGAGTACCAGTGTGTGCGCCACCTTGAGAGCCACCTACGCACCAAGTTTCATCGCGTCATTCACTGCCGTTTGCGTGGAAATCGAGAAAAACGTCCATGATTTCAAGCCAGATTATGGCGAATCCGTGGCATAATAGCATAGATCAACCATATGGATTTGAAGAGCTCGTCGAGATCTACAACTTTGCTTTCGGAATTTTTCGATTTCGTTGAACGGATTGAGAGATATTAAGGAAGGAAGATCGAACAATTCTGGCCGTGGAATGATAACAGCGGCGGCCAAAGATTAGGGTTTCAGAAATAGTAAAATAATAGTAAAAGTGTCTCAGTTTGCGTGCGTATTTATATAGTTAGGTCCAAAATCGTTCGAACTCCAATCGAGACGTGCCGCCAGGCGTTTATAATATTTTACCCCTATTCTGGAAGTAATGGAACTAGTTTCGAGGCCTAATTCGGTCGTATGTGGAAGATAGTTTTCAAAGTCAATTTATTTTATCGTATTTTTTTGAATTAATTTCTACGCATTTTAAGCTCGCACGGCCGAACGACAAGTCCGATTGCTGTGAAACTTGAAATCCTACAATAATTCACTGTTACAGATCAGATAAAACTGGTTTCGTCGAAATCCGAGACAGTCGCCAAAATGGCTATTTTTACTCGTTAAATTAAAAAAAATTCAATTTTAATATTTCACATTTAAATTCAATTTTAATTTTTCACATTTAAATCCAATTTTAAATATTAATAATCATAATTTTTTTATATAAAATTATAAATCAATTTACGACATCATTTTCTATCATATTAAATTTAGAATTTAATTATTCAAATAATTTCAAATATTAAATTATTCACAAATTACATTAATAATCATTTTCATTTAATAATCTCCTTAAATTTAATTATTAAAAATAGCTAAAAATATGGATCGTTGCATGATGTATGATAACCATGTGTATTGTTGAACAAATTCAATATATATATATATATATATATATACACACTCATTATACTTAGTCCGTCAGGAAATGGTAGGTACGAGTGAATAATCTCTTTCTATTTGTTGAGTATACCCAAAGTTGAAGTGATACTAGGACAAAGACTATGGGTTTGGAGTGTATATGATGCAACCGATAAAATGTTATCCATCATTTCTGGGCCTACAACTTGTTAAGAAAATTCAAGGTCAAAATCCCAAGACCAATAAATCCTAACACCCATTAGAGAAGTCAAAAGATTTCTATGTTTCATTTTAGGAGTTTGAGAAACATAAAAGTCTAGCGGGAGCTTATTAGTAAAATGAAATATAATGTTTAACCTTACTTATAATATTATAAGAACATTTAATATGAAATTAATGTCCTAATTTACTAAATTAAATTTGTAGAAAATGTCTACACCAAAGTTGTATTTTGAAAATGGAAAAATCACCAAACCTAAATACATAAATTGGTGAAGAGCAATTAAGATAGCACGTACGTACCGACGCTTACGGTCATCAATGCAACTCCAAAGGTAAACCCGCTGATGATGTGAACCTGACTGATAATAGCCCATAACAGATGCATTGCAAACCTAGAAATCGCCTAGGTTTATATATTGTATGATTTAGACAAACCATTGCGGAGACAACACAAAAAAATGAATGCATATCAAAGCTTTGATAGCCTCAAAGCATTGTTTGGGGAGAAATATCATTCTGCAAGGTAGGAGATTATGAAGAAACTATTCAATATTAACATGACAAAGCACATGAAAGTGGATGAACATGTCTTACAGATGAAGGGCTATATTGATTGGCTTTATCAATTAGATATTATGATAAGCACCAAGCTACAAGCTACAAGTGGATTTAATTCTAGGGTCTCTTACGGCGTAGTTTAAGCCGTTCATATTGAACTATAATATGAAACATTTGAACGTAAACCTCGTGAGCTACTTAATATGTTAAGATCAGCTAAGTCTTCATCTAAGGATCAAGACACATTGCTCTCGGTTAAGGGTAAAGCATCATCTTTGAATGGTCTGAAGAGGCGAAAACGAGTAAATAAGAAGAACAAGAAGCTTGCTCTGGCTGACAAAGGGTGAGTGTCATCACTATCACAAGGAAGGTTATAGGAAATGGAACCGTCCAGATACCTAATGATTGTTAAGAAATGAAATATGATAGTTCTACCGCTCTTATAGGTATATTTATGATAGAAAATCGTTTTGCAATAAATAAATTATATTAAGTTTTAGATACTGGATCTAGAGCTTATATCTATAATTGGTTACATGGACATAGGAGTAGAAGTCGTATGAAAAAAAAGCAATGAGACTTTTAATTGCTAACAAATCCCTAGCAGATGCAACTGCAGTTGGAGACTGTCAATTAGATTTGCCTAATGGATTAATTTTGATTTTAAATAATTGCTATATAAGAAACTTAATTTGTGGAATAATTTCAATATCTATATTGTCTAAGGCTAGATATATTTTCCATTGTGCAGATAATGATATGAACATTGTGTCGAATGGAAATGAAATCTACAACGGTGTTTTGGATAATGACATTTATGTTATTAATACTTGTATGTCCGTGTTATGAGTTATTATTCTAATGTTGACATCAATAATAATTATCTATATGTGTAGATGAGGTCTAAGAAATTAACACAAAGACTGAACCAGTAGAAGAATCAAATTCACCAGTATACGAAAACATGCAACCTTTTAGAAGGCCTAATAGAGAATTTCGTGCACCAAAAAGATACCACGATTATCTAATGGACGACAAGGAGAGGACTGCCTCTTAGAAGAGGACACCCCTCTCTCATTCCAACAAGCACTATAGAGTAAAGATTTTGCACTTTCACCTACAGTTATGAAATCCAAAATGGATTCCATATAGGAAAACAAATTATGGACTATGGCTAATATATTTGAAGGAATAAAACCCATTGGATGCAAATGGATTTTGAAGAAAAAGATAAATGAAGATGAATAAGTGGAACTTACAAAGCAAGGCTACTTCGAAAGAATTTCATTACATTCAAGGTGTTGATTATTACAAAACATTTTCACTTATAGCAATGCTTAAGTCCATTTGGATAATTCTAGTATAAAATATGAAAATGGATATGAAACTGCTTTTCTAAACGGTGATTTAGAAGAGACCGTTTATATGTCACAGCATGAGAGTCTCGAGGTTAGTGGAAGTGAAGGCAATGCTTGCAAGCTGTTAAGATCCATTTATAGACTTAAACATGCTTCAAAGAGTTGGAATAAGTGTTTTGATAAGGTAATCAAACACTTTAGCTGAAGCGTATGAATATTGAAAAGAACAAAAAAGTGCTATAGTGTTCTTAGTATCGTACGTCAATGCTTTATTATTGATTGCCAAAGACATTATGTTGTTACAATTAATGAAAGCTTGGCTTTCCAAAAATTTCTCCATGAATGATTTGGAAGAAGCAACATATATACTAGGTATTAAGATCTACATAGACAGATATAAGAGATTGGTGGGATTATCCCAATCGCTGTACATAGATACTATACTAAAAAGGTTCAGTATGCAGAGTTCCAACTGTGGAAATGTTCCGACACAATCTGTAACTATCCTTCCTAAGAAGGTCACTCTCCAAATCGATGAGGAGAAAGAGCACATAAAGAGTATATCGTATGTATCGGCAATCAGTTTCGTAATATATGTTATGCTATGTACTAGACCTGAGTGCATGCGCATTAGGATGCGTAAGCCGATACCAGTCTAATCATGGAGAAAAACAATAGACTTCAATAAAGTGTCTACTTAACTCCTTAAGAAACACTAAGGACGTATTCCTTATATATGACAAAGACCTCCTTATGAAGTGAAATGTAGACTCTAGCTTTCAATGGGGTATCGATGATAGTAAGTCAGTGTCAGGTTATGTCTTTACTTTAAATGGTGAGACCATTTGTTGGAAAAGTTCCAAAAAACGAAATGATAATCGACTTCATGATGAAGACCGAGTACGTCGTCCTCAATGAAGCAGGCAAGTGAGCAGTTTGGATGTGAAAAAATGTGCAAGAAGTGACTCCGAACACAAGAATCCAATGACATTGTTTTGTGACAACAATGCAGTGATGTAGATCACAAAGGAGCCTAGAGCACATAAAAATCAAGACATATTCTTTTAATGTTTCACTTCATTATAAAGTTTGTGGAGAAAAAAGAAGTCATGATTTAAAGAGTAGATTAAAGGACAACATATCAAATCCATTCTGGAAGGGACTAGCTTGGTTAACTTTCATCAAACTGTTCGAAGGATGGAATTGAGATTCCATAATTGGCCTCAAGTGCAAATGTGAGATTGATAAATTTAGAGATATGCCCTATGGTCAATTCTGTAATTTACTACATATTAATAACTTTGTAATAAAATCTCATCGAGATAAAAGGTTTTGTTTCTTTCTATTATATACTTATTATAATGTACTATATTATGTATCTATGTAATTAAAGTACATATAGTATAAAATCCATAAATGGTATGTTTTGTGATCGTAATTACAATGTATTGTAATTATGAGAACTTTATCATAATAAAAATAAATATATCATTTTGAATTTTCTAGTCAAGATGTATCGAAATTGGATATCGATACATTCATCGAGACTAGCGTACATAACACTCTCCAAATGTGTATTACTCAAGGTTGTTGGGGAACGAAGGGTTTACATATGGATAGTTATTGTATAACTATGGAATAGCTCACTAGATAGTTTTCCATTGGTTAATATAGCTAAGGTCAAACAGAAAATATCGAAGTGAAAATATTACATAGTCATCTTGACTTGATGATACTGTTGAAATTCAGTGTTGACACTCTTTTGATTATTGTTATGTTGTGGCACAATGTCCATTGAAGGTCTGCTATTGGGTCTAAGTTGAAGCACTGGAAGTTAAACACTATTTAATGGAGAATTCATCTTCTCAGCTATATGAGGTTAATATCATGACCGACTGTAGTCAACTCAAACTCAAAGTCTCTGGCAGAGTAGTTTGGTTAATGATAATTGTAATTATTGATATAAGGATTTATGTTTGATTTATACAAGTTTAATGTGTATTATATAGGAATTTTTGACAAAACAAAATTCCATAATTCCTAATGTGGTATAGATTTGACGTAGAGAATTGATGTAAATAATTGTCACCACGAGAGACCGCTTAAAGTAGTAAAATTAGGTTTTAACAAAATAGTGCAAGCGATAAATTCAGCTAAACCGTCACACCACTAGCTAAGATAATACGTGAATGTTAATATTTGAACTGTTCGTTACTAATTGCTGACTGAATTTACAGTTATGAGTCGCACAACCATAAGGTTGAATACTCCGAGTTACCACATGATTTAGTTAAATTATAATTTTTTATAAACTAATTAAATTAATTAATATTTTGTAAAATATTAATTATAAAATTTTATTTGATTTATTCGAATCAATATTTAATAATATGAGCATATAATAATTATATATGTATGTATCGATAAACTATATCGATAAATATTTAAATTGGATTAAAAATGTATTGGTATATGATATCAGTTAAATTAGGAAATGCTTTTGGGACATAAGCCTATAGGTATGGCCAGCCATGATAATGTTTGTACCAAAAAAGGGCACAACACTCTTCGAATGTAGTTGAAGAGATTAGAACAAAGAAATAGAATGAAAAATGAGCCTAATTTAACAATCACACTGAGAAAAATGAACGGTAGTAAAAGAAGACAAGAATTTATAGTGGTTCGGCGTTGTAGCCTACGTCCACTTTGAAAGATTTGCTGCTCATTGCTGATTATAAACTGAATTACAATAGAACAATGGCTAGCACTCAAGTTACAATGGAGTTTTAGCAGAGCAGCAGCATAAAAGTCCTTTTTTTAGTTGCAATGGAGATGCTATTTATAAGCATAGAGTTGGAAATATCTGCCTTGAATCTCGGAATACACTTTCTCATGCATAGGTGGGCCCACACAATCGATCTGGAGTTGTTTGGGATCGATCCCTGATCGATCCATGCTATCTTCATATCGACCAAGAAATGGTCCAATTTCGCTGGGATCGATCATGGTTGTTCTTGAGTTGATTTGCAAGCCTCTGTGAAAATTTCATGGCATTTGGACTAGTAGTTTGAGAGATACGATCGATCCAAGGTTGAGTTTGCTAGGGAGGCTGAGACTTTGTATCGATGGATCTATATCCTTCAGCTCGTACCGATGACGTGGTGTGCATGCTTCGTGAAGATCCTATATTCGTGCATAGTGGCCACTTCCTTTGGGTTGAACCTTTCTTTCTTATCCATCCTATACTTTGCCTTTTATATCGATGCTCTACCTTTGTTTTTGTATCGATCATAGGCCCTATCTTTTGTATCGATCAGATAGGAGATCGATACAAAACATGCAGCTGTTAGTTGAATGAAGTGTGATCGATCTAGGGAGTGTTGAAGTCCATTGATATAGGCTCGAATCTCATGGATACGAATGATGGGCACCGAGTGTTTGAGTCATGTTTGTTTCGTATTAATGCCGATCGATGCAAAACGTTGGATACGAACGATGGAGGCTAACTGATGGATGCGAGAAGGATGGATATGGGACGATGGATATGAAATGGGCATATTTTACGTGGATCTTAATCGATTTATAACTTGAGCATACGAACTCCGATTGACCCGAAATTTGGAATTTGGCCTTTTATAGCTTTTCTCGTCATACCATACAAATTGTGGCTCAATCTGGACTCGGACTAGATTTGTCTGTATCCATCATGAACCTTTAGATAACTGATTCCTAGAGCGGATTCTCTTCAGCCTCTAGTCAAGTCCTTGGTGTCATGCCCTTGCCAAAAGGCGGGATAACATTTGCCCCCAAAGTACGTCCTGTGCGAACATGATGTGCTTTGAAAAGCTGCAATCTTCATTCTGAAAAGGTTCTATCTGATTTACCGAATAGTTACTGTCGTTTTGTCAAGAGATATGTCCCTTGGTTAATTTCCAGTAGTATAAATGTTGAGTTATAGACTAGCAATGATCATGCAGTCTTTGTTGCAACTGAAGGTCAAGTGTTAGCAATTCGTTGTTCATTGTCCTGGTTGTCACAAGGTAAGCATCTAATTCTTGTTAACTTTGAAAATAAAATGTTAATATGGCATACATGCACGTAGTTTAACCTGACTACTATTCATGCTTGCACGTTCATGGGTCGTTGTCAAGTTTTTTTATCGATTTTCGTATCGATCCTCTCCTAGATCGATCTGAAATCCAAGTTGCAACAACGATCGACGGTTATTTGGATCCCTTTCTTTGAATCGATCCTCTCCTATATTGATCTGGGATGTATGAAGGTAGCCTTCGTATCGATGGTTATCGATACGAGATGGACTTACATAGCGTGTGCTTCATATCAATGGGTACGAAATGTTCGCTTCGTATCGATGGATACGAGTATTGGGTCTCGGATAGATGGATTTCATGCTGCGTATCGATGGATTTAAACGATCCAAACATAATCAAGCAGTACTCTTCGTATTGGTGGGTATAAGATTCACAAATGTTAATTCATGGGAAAGCTTTGTATCAATGAATATGAAATATTGGGCCTCAAATCGATTCGCATCAATGGATACGAAATGCTGTGCTTCACACTAATGGATACGAGATGCTAGGCTTCGGATTGTCTCGTGTTGATGGATACGAATATATGAAGTTCAGACGCGCTTCGTATCAATTGGCATATTGACCGCTTCAAACAGTTTTTATGACTGGGATATGAATCACCCTTAAGGTCAATACAAAGAAGTATAATGTCACATTCCAAATTCCAACGTTCGAAAATCGACATCCGTACTCCACTTGTACCTGAATGTCGCAGATTCAACCGTTTGAAATTTGAATCGTGCCGGAGCTTATAACACATTAAGTATAACAACACAGCGAAAGAAAAAGAACACATCAATATACAACATTTGATACAATATTCAGATACAACTGAATGATACAATGAATATCAATACACATCAGAGATATGATACAAGACAATAGCAGCGGAAAGAAAAGATAACACCAGCAGCGGAACAATATCTCCAATATGGTCTTCAAATAAGAACTCCCGCATCGGTAATCTCCATCTCCAAAGCACCAATCTAGAAATATCTCAAACTCGCAATAACGATGCACAAAGATAAGCAAGTGCAGCCCTGATCCAAAGACTGAACTAGTTCCAGATAATCTAGTAAACCTGACTGTCTGAAAAACACAACTCTAGACTGCCCGTGTGGGAAAAATTGTGGGCACCCAGAGCTTAGGAATGGAACAATAAACTCCAGGTCAGTCATGGGACTGGTATGAGCAAACAAAAAATAGTTTATCTTTTAAACAAACAACCAAGGATTTTAAAATTTTAAATCCGCAATGCTTTTTGGAAAATGAAACTACCATAAGGCCTCCCGCCACACACACAATGCAAACGCAGAATTGGAGGAGATTTCTCCTTATGATAGTCAAATATGCTTGATACGAGAAAATTTCTTTGATATTATTACCAGTGCATAGTGTAGAAAAACCATTTTGAAAGTATAATATTAATCCTAGCCAGCTTACGACCAGTATCATATGCCTACTATAGCTACCATGTTCAATCGCAGGTTACCGCCACATTCCATTGCAGGTTATACAACTAAAAACCGTACAGGGCGCGTATTGTTTTGATTGAATTTCCAACAAATGGTCAGACTAAGGAACTTCCTACTGCCATATGGGTACGCCTCTGGCGGTACGTCTCGAGAACCTAACTGGACCTCTGCTAACACAAGGCCGGGTTACCTCTGTAACTAGGTAACTACTACTCGAGCATGCCATCCCTCGGTCCTTTGGGAACCTTATCCGAGGCGCCTCACAACCAAAAGCAATCATGAAGTAATAGATCTGCAGTGTCCACATGAGTAAGTATCTGGGCTCCATACCACGATACCACCTTTTTCCAGAAGGGAATGACACACCCTAAAGGGAGCGACCCTCATAACCTTGCCGCATCTTTCCTGTTTCGACCATTTTCGGGTTGTGAGATCCTGATGCAGTCTCGTCCACAAAGCTATGCTTTATACAAAGGCCATGCTTTGATCAACAAATGATACACAACAACACTCAGCATGTCACACTACCAAATTGGAAGTATATCACTGATAAATATCAACTACATAACCTCTGAGTACATACGTCTCAGAGAAGGGTGTTAAGCTAAGAGAATGAATTCTCCGCCACCAAGCAGAAATGTATTTGATAGAGATCAGTTTAATATCTCAAAGTGTAATGTCATACATACAGCCATACAAGTCTGTTCCGGGTTCGAACAGAACCGAAGGCACTTCCGAAGAAGCCCTTGCAATCCGGGTATCCACAATCCCGATCGAACTTCCCGTCACTTAGGGAATCTCTATACCGTAGCTACTCGGTGCAGAGACAATCGATAGGTTATCCTATCGTTCTCGAAGACACCCGGTCTTCAACATCGGTCTTCAAATGCAATCCATAACGTCGTATCACTATTAGGAATGGGTTATATGACACAAGGTCCTCTCCCGGCTAAACCGAAATAGTGAGCGCAATATTTAAAAACATATGGATATGGGATTTCAGTTAAGTCACAACTTTTATAACCCAAAACCTTTCTCAAAATGGCTTAGACAAATTACCCTTTCAAATCTTTAGACAAAGAGATTAATTTTCACAAATTTACCTAGTTTACAAAGATCTATTCAAAGATTTCAAAACAATTTCCGTTTCAATTGGATTAACTCATCGAATCTTTAAATTAAAGATTTGACTTATAGCTTTCAAACCCGTTTCCAAAGATTTATTCATAACTTAGAAGACCATTCCCATTTTAGACTTGAAATCCTTTTAACACAAATTGGAAGTTCATTTCTTATGTGAAAGCTTTTATTATTTGAAAACAAATAGTTTTTGTTTTGGAAAAAATCCAATTTCATTTATACAAGTTAAAATCTTTGGGTTAAATTCAAATTCCCAAAACTACACTTTTAAAATAGTTTAAAACCCATATATACTTGTATAACCTTTTAAAATATAAATAGGATTTAGTTTCAAATTTGGGATTCAAATTTAAATCAAATTTCAAAAATAAATCAAGTTATATCAAAAAAATAAATTTTATCTTTGAAATCCCTTTTTAAAAGCTTTTTATTTTAAACCAAATCCATTTTCAAAACTATTTGGATTCAAAATTTAAATTTTAAAACTATTTCAGAAATCTGTGACTTTACCAATTTCCACGTGCAATCCATATTTGTGTGTGTATAATTATGGTCGAGGGGTTTTACACAATAGTGCACAACATCAATCATCACAGATTCAATTATATCAATATCGATAAGCGGTATAACCCATAATGCTTATCTTTATTCGTAGATTCATTGATAAAATGAATTTATCAATCACAAAAATTTACCATTACGATTCGATGTGGGTTTCAGATAACCAACTGGAATCCGACTCCCTGTCGCATCGAAATTCAAATGCCGTTTTACGGGCCAAGGGGTTTTCATATTCATACAACCGTATATTCATCACAGATAAAACAGCTTAGCACAAAGCATTACATAGCATCACATCACATAGCAAATATATCAATCCATCACATAGCATTCAGTAACAATTAAACATCTTCGATTAAGGTAAATAAATCATGTGGTTTTAAATTAATTAACCACATAATTACTTTCATTAATTATCTTTAATTAATAATTAATTATCATTAATTACAATTGATTAAGTCTTAATCACCTTCATTAATTAATCATTTCTTAATTAATCATCTTAATTAATTTATCCTTAATTGTTAATTAATTAACTCTAAATTACTTTTATTAATTAATTACTTCTTAATTACAAATTAATTAACCTTAATTAATCCTTAAACTAATCTTGATTAACCTTTAATTTAAAATTAATTAATTAATAATCAATTAACCTTTAAAATCAATTACCTTAATTAATTAATTACCTAAATCAATTATCCTTTAATCACCTTAATTAATCAATTCTTCCTTAATAACTTTCATTAGTTAATAGTTTTTTTAAATTATTTAGAATTTCATCAATTAAAAGATAGCCATTTATTATTATTATTATTTTCCTATCGTTTGATGCTTATTTAATAATCCTTTGGAAATAGACCGTCATCAATATATTCATCAACTTAAGATCTTTAAGTTAGATTAAAGATTACAAAACTATCTCATTCCCTCAATCATTCACTTAGTTTCAAAAATAATGTTTATAAACTTCAAACCCAAAAGTTATATAATTGAACTTAATAAATTTGAAACAAATTATTTTTGATCCTTCAAGTAATTTTAAATTTAAACAAACATTGATTAAGTTAGGAAAGAAAGGTGTTTTAATAACCTATTTGCACATTTTGAAACTTGGTTCATTTTGAAACCTCCTTATTTCAATCCCTTTTCAATCTTGACCATTTCAGCATGTTTTAAACTTGGCTAAATAAAACTGTCTGAGACTCACAATATTTTTTTCTCAAATTTTAAAACAGATTTATAACAGATTACTTCACATTTTAAAAAAAAAACTGTTAAACATGTTAAGTGACCCGAGCTTTTTCTGGATTTCCCTGAAGCCAACTTCGGGTTGAACCCACACCCCTCTCGCCTTCGAGTTACTCACGCTACTTACTCGAGACTGACATGAGTTTCCAATTTTCTTACACCCTCAACAATCACATGTACGCGATGATACTGGTGCATATGCACCGACGATCGGAGCGCCTCCGATCAACACTACAACCTCCCACATATCACCTATGATCCTCTCAACCCAATTAACAACCCAGATCGATGATTCGATCGAGAAAACAAAATCAAGCATCTCGGTTTAAATCTGGAACCAACTCCGATCAACGAAACTCCTTGCCTGACCACTGTCGACCACCTGTGACTACGCCGACCCGTCCCCGCATTCGCCAAAGCTTCCCCTTTATGTCCCCCCTGGTGCGATCGGCTAAATCACCATGGCTTTGAAACTTTAACCACTCAAACCTGATCCACACAAAGGGGTAGTCGAACCCTAGTTCAACATCAACCCATCGCTACGTTCATCTGAAAATTCCCCTATTATTTTTCCATTAATCAACATCCACCAAGCTTCCATCAATGTTGAGCACGACCCATAATTCGACGTTGGTCATCAGAATTTTGCGAAAATACCATTTCCGTTCAACAAACAATTCCTCACGATTTTCAAATCTAAAAATCTTGATTTTTTTTTTATCAAAATTCATATTTCTTCATTGCAAATCAAGATCAAACTTCGAAACCTAAGATTATTATCACTGATTTCTGACTTAAAAATGATTTTTACCGTTATATTTACTTTTTCCAGGATATTACTAATATTTTTGCTTGAAAACTATTTTCAAAATTTAAATTACAATGTTTCAAGCATTTCGTTTTTAGAGATCAGAACCTAATTTTGATTGTATTGGGAAGATATGTATTTTTGAACAGGTTCATCAACCCTGTCATGAAAAGAATATCAGAGGCATATTGCCTCGAACCAAACATGCATACCATATTTGCAAATGTACAGACATGATTTTCAATCAACACAAACCTTATCAAAGCATCACACCAAGCATAAGTGGATAAGAGGGATTAGTTTACTCACAAACAACATTAAACCTATTTAAGGTTGAAGGTTTGCTCACATGAAAGGGGTTGAGGCAGAGACAAAGAACAGAGAAGTTTTTGTTGATGATTATCTGAAGTTTAAGGGTGTGATCAAAACTGGGACCAGGAAAAGTGGGTCTATAGGCATACATACATATAACTATACCTAAATGTAGGCATGCAGGAATATTCATCAACAAATCAACCAATTATCTTTTCATCACACATCAATATCAACACAAATCACAACATGGAGGAAAAATTTATAGGTGTTTGCTCACCTGGAGTTGTAGTTGAGAACAGAGAACAGAAGCTTCTTGAATTCACTGCCTACCTTTATTTCCAGATTGAAATGCTTTAAATAACCTTCAGTTTTGCTTGATTTACTGATTGATTTCTCCATGTTGATTTGCATGCTTGAGTCGATTTTTTCCAGGCTTTGATCTTGTTGCACAGAATTTTGCTTGCTTCAGGAAATTTTCAGAGTTGAAGATTTGATTCCAAATTTTTTTGAATTGCTTTTGCTGTTTGTTTTGATTACTTGTATTAATCTGCCTTTGAATCCGAACTTTGATTTGCTCGGCTTCTGTTTGAATTTGCTTCAGGATTGTGGCTTTGAACCCAGATTTGCTTTCCAGGTTGATGATGAATTTTTTTGTTTTGATATCTTGCTTTCTACTTTATTTTTCCTTGGTGATGAGATATAAGATACTCAATCTTTTTTTACCGTACTTTCAGATTTGGCTGGGACTGAAATAATTTGAATACGGGAAATGAAAGGTTTCTTTGCAATTTTTAAATCTTATTATTTAATTCAATTTAATTACATTGGATGCCATTTGTTCAAAGATGATCATGAGATCTCAATGTTTGTTGATTGCTTCACTCCATCCCTTTTGTATATGTTTAACATTTACAATTTTCAAAGACAAAAGAATTTTTAATTTTATTTTTAAAATAATTTTTTATCATATTTACTTTATAAATGAACACACCTCTTTATTCATTTGTATGTGTATATATATAATGTTGAAAGAAGAATTGTTTTTAACTAATCTTTATATTATATAAATTTTACCTTAATGATTTTAAAAGCCAAATTTTTATTTTAAAAACATTCATTTTAAATGTAGATTCAAATTTCCAATCCACTTGAATTAAAATCCATTTATGTCCATTTATATATATTCATACATACAATTGCACAATTTAAATTCAACTTCAATATGTATTAAATCTTACTCATATATGCAATATACATACATATATATAATTTTAAATTCAAATGACTTTTTTTAAAACATTCATTATTTCAAAACCTTTAAACCCAAAAGAAATTGGAATTTTATTCATATATTATTATCACTTATTTTATTTGTTTGAGATTTTTCAGTATATTTTCATATTAAATTTCAAAAGTTCAAAATATATTATTAATTTTAATTGATAAATTGTTGGGATGTTACTTTTTATTAATAAGATATCAAATCCAATTTCAAATCCACAGTTAAATTTGAAAATCATTGTCCAAATAAACAAACATCCTATTTAATTTAGAAAAATTCAAATTAATTTACAATTTTATTCAAAAATTTATTTTAATTATCAATTTGAATTTAATTAAAAATCGAGATCGTTACAAACTCCCCCTTTAAAAAAAAATTTCATCTCCGAAATTTGCTAGGGAGACGAGAAAGAAAAGATGATAGATAAAGAAATGATTGATCAGATCAGATCGAAATATTTATTCTGCATTCAGTTTACCAAATCAGAATATCAACAATATGAGAACAAACTCATACAATTATTTCACAAGATACTTGGATCTACCGGTCTATGAATATGCAAGGGCATTGATTAGTTCGAAGAGATAACTAATCGTTCGTAGAATATATCGGATCCCAGAGAATAGATGGATGGATTTAATCGTCCATAATCCTCAACACTAGATATGGATTCCAACTTAGGTTGGAACACCCAAAGTATATACCAACTTGTCCCTCTTCGGACTTCAGTTTACATAAGAAATTATAATTGAATTTCAAATTTGATTTTTAACCGATATCGTTTTATTGATACAATTCAAATTTGGCCTTATATTCTATTAACCAATTTAACTCAATTTAAAATTTCCAATTTATTTAATTTAAAATTTCAAATTCATTACAGTTTAAAATGAAAAGCTGATAAGAAACCGATGAAGATACAAAGTAAGAATTTCCTACAACAATTTGTAGGCCACCATCACACCGAAACTTCTTTCTGGAGCGGTTACGAAGATATCAAAAGAATTTGAAATCGAATCAAAGGAGATTGAGAAGAAAGTTGTTTCCGCTATTGCAGGGTATTGATCATTTATAGTGGTACTCCCCTGTCCCTTATCTCGTCCTCTTCTTGCACTCGTACTCACTATCAGTGGATAGTAAGAGAATTTACTGAGGCACTCGAACAGATATCTTAGGGATATACTCATTCTAGGGTATACTTCACCCTATCTCTAATGAGTTACTTAATGTGTTATACCCCTGAGCTAAAGTTTTAACCTTCAGCTCTGATACCAAAATGTAACGGTCTAGGCTTTTCAACCATCGACAGCGGCCACTCTCGACTGGTAGGCTTTTCAACCATTCCAGCCTCGCCGTGGCAGACATTGGTACACTGCCCTTGCTTTTACGGCCAGCCTTTTGAATGTCATGCCTTACGGCTAACCAACCCCTTAAAGAGGACATATAGGGGTAAGAGTCTCCTGTTCACCACCAAACGCGAAGCGAAAACCCCCTATCGCATTTCACTAAGATAAGCAAGGTCAGTCATAGGACTGGTATGAGCAAACAAAAAATAGTTTATCTTTAAAACAAATAACCAAGGATTTTAAAAATTTAAATCCGCAATGCTTTTTGGAAAATAAAACTACCATAAGGCCTCCCGCCACACACACAATGCAAATGCAGAATTGGAGGAGATTTCTCCTTATGATAGTCAAATATGATTGATACGAGAAAATTTCTTTGATATTATTACTAGTGCATAGTGTAGAAAAACCATTTCGAAAGTATAATATTAATCCTAGCCAGCATACGACCAGTATCGTATGCCTACTATAGCTACCATGTTCAATCCAGGTTACCGCCACATTCCATGGCAGGTTATACAACTAAAACCGTACATGGAGTGTATTGTTTTGATTGGATTTCCAACAAATGGTCATGATAAGGAACTTCCTACTGCCACATGGCTACGCCTTTGGTGGGACGTCCCGAGAACCTAACTGGATCTCTACCAACACAAGGCCGGGTTACCTCTGTAACTAGGTAACTACTACTCGAGCATGTCATCCCCCGGTCCTTTGGGACCCTTATCCGAGGCGCCTCACAACCACAAAGCAATCACAAAGTAATAGATATGTAATGTCCACATAAATAAGTATCTGGGCTCCATACCATGATAACACCCTTTTCCAGAAGGGAATGACACACCCTAAAAGGAGCGACCCTCATAACCTTGCCGTATCTTTCCTGTTTCGAACATTTTCGGGGTGTGAGGTCCTGATGCAGTCTCGTCCACAAAGCTACGCTTTATACAAAAGCAATGCTTTGATCAACAAATGATACACAACAGCACTCATCATGTCACACTACCAAATTGGGTGTATATCACCGATAAATATTAACTACATAACCTCTGAGCTCGTACGTCTCAGAGAAGGGTGTTAAGCTAAGAGAATGAATTCTCCGCCACCAAGCAGAAATGTATTTGATAGAGATCAGTTTAATATCTCAAAGTGTAATGTCAGACATACAACCATACAAGTCTGTTCCGGGTTCGAACAGAACCGAAGGCACTTCCGAAGAATCCCTTGCAATCCGGGTATCCACAATCCCGATCGGACGTCCCGTCACTTAGGGAATCTCTATACCGTAGCTACTCGGTGCAAAGACAATCGGTAGGTTATCCTATCGTTCTTGAAGACACCCGGTCTTCAACACCGATCTTCAAATGCAATCCATAACGTCGTATCACTATTCGGAATGGGTTATATGACACAAGGTCCTCTCCTGGTTAAACCGACTAATGAGCGCAATATTTAAAAACATATGGGTATGGGACTTCAGTTAAGTCGCAACTTTTAAAACCCAAAACCTTTCTTCAAATGGCTTAGACAAATTACCCTTTCAAATCTTTAAACAAAAAGATTTATTTTCACAAGTTCACCAGGTTTCACAAAGATCTATTCATAGATTTCAAAACAATTTCCATTTCAATTGGATTAACTCAACGAATCTTTAAATTAAAGATTTGACTTATAGCTTTCAAACCCGTTTCCATAGATTTATTCATAACTTAGAAGACCATTCCCATCTTAGACTTGAAATCCTTTTAACACAAATTGGAAGTTCATTTCTTATGTGAAAGCTTTTATTATTTGAAAACAAATAGTTTTCGTTTTGGAAAAATCGAATTTCATTTATACAATTTAAAATCTTTGGGTTAAATTCAAATTCCCAAAACTACAATTTTAAAATAGTTTAAAACTCATATAAACTTGTATAACCTTTTAAAATCATAAATAGGATTTAGTTTCAAATTTGGGATTCAAATTTAAATCAAATTTCAAAAATAAATTAAGTTATATCAAAAAAAAATAACTTTTATCTTTGAAATCCCTTTTTAAAAGATTTTTATTTTAAACCCAATCCATTTACAGAACTATTTGGATTCAAAATTTAAATTTTAAAACTATTTCAGAAATCTGTGACTTAACCAATTTCCACGTGCAATCCATATTTGTGTGTGTATAAGTGTGGTCCAGAGGTTTTACACAATAGTGCACAACATCAATCATCACAGATTCAATCATATCAATATCGATAAGCGGTATAACCCATAACGCTTATCTTTACTCGCAGATTCATTGATAAAATGAATTTATCAATCACAAAAATTTTCCATTGCGATTCGTTGTGTATTTCGGATAACCAACTGGAATTCGACTCCCTGTCGCATCGAAATTCAAATGCCGTTTTACGGGCCAAGGGGTTTTCATATTCATACAACCGTATATTCATCACATATATAATAGCTCAGCACAAAGCATTACGTAGCATCACATCACATATCAAATATATCAATCCATCACACATCATTTAGTAACAGTTAAACATCTTCAATTAAGGTAAATAAATCGTGTGGTTTTAAATTAATTAACCACAAAATTACTTTCATTAATTATCTTTAATTAATGATTAATTTTCATTAATTACAATTGATTAAGTCTTAATCACCTTCATTAATTAATCATTTCTTAATTAATTATCTTAATTAATTTATCCTCAATTGTTAATTAATTAACTCTTAATTACTTTTATTAATTAATTACTTCTTAATTAATTAATTAATTATTAACCTGAATTAATCCGTAAATTAATCTTGATTAACCTTTAATTTTAAATTAATTAATTAATAATCAATTAACCTTTAAAATGAATTACTTTAATTAATTAATTACCTAAATCAATTATCCTTTAATCACCTTCATTAATCAACTCTTCCTTAACCACTTTCATTAGTTAATAGTGTTTTTAAATTATTTAGAATTTCATCAATTAAAAGATAGCCATTATCTTTATTATTATTATTATTTTCTTATCGTTTGATGCTTATTTAATAATCCTTTGGAAATAGATCGTCATTAATATATTCATCAACTTAAGATCTTTAAGTTAGATTAAAGATTACAAAACTATCTCATTCCCTCAATCATTCACTTAATTTCAAAAATTGAGGTTATAAACTTCAAACCCAAAAGTTATATAATCGAACTTGATAAATTTGAAACAAATTATTTTTAATCCTTCAAGTAATTTTCAATTTAAACAAACATTGATTAAGTTAGGAAAGAAAGGTGTTTTAATAACCTATTTGCACATTTTAAAACTTGGTTCATTTTGAAACCTCCTTGTTTCAATCCCTTTTCAATGTTAACCATTTCAGCATGTTCTAAACTTGGCTAAATAAAACTGTCCAAGACTCACAATATTTTTTTCTCAAATTTTGAAACTGATTTGTAACAGATTACTTCGCATTTTAAAAAAACTGTTAAACATGTTAAGTGACCCGAGCTTTTTCTGGATTTCCCCAAAGCCAACTTCGGGTTGAACCCACACCCCTCTCGCCTTCGAGTCACTCACGCCACTTACTCGAGACCGACAAGAGTTTCCCATTTTCTACCCCCCTCAACAATCACATGTACGCGATGATACTGGTGCATATGCACCGACGATCGGAGCACCTCTGGTCAACACTACAACCTCCTACATGTCACCTATGATCCTCTCAACCCAATTAACAACCCAAATCTATGATTCGATCGAGAGAAAAAAAATCGAGCATCTCAGTTTAAATCTGGAACCAACTCCGATCAACGAAACCCCTTGCCTGACCACTGTTGACCACCTGTGACTACGCCGACCCGTCCCCGCATTCGCCAAAGCTTCCCCTTTCTGTCCCCCTTGGTGCGATCGGCTAAATCGCCATGGCCTCGAAACTGTAACAACTCAAACCTGATCGACACAAAGGGGTAGTCGAACCCTAGTTCAACGTCAACCCATCGCTACGTTCATCTGAAAATTATGCTATTATTTTTCCATTAATCAACATCCACCAAGCTACCATCAATGTTGAGCACGACCCATAATTCGACGTTAGTCGTCAGAATTTTGCGAAAATACCATTTCCGTTAAACAAACAATTCCTCACAATTTTCAAATATAAAAATCTTGATTTTTTTTATCAAAATTCATATTTCTTCATTGCAAATCAAGTTGTAACTTCGAAACTTAAGATTATGATCACTGATTTCTGACTTGAAAATGATTTTTACTGTTATATTTATTTTTTCCAGGATATTACTAATATTTTTGCTTGAAAACTATTTTTAAAATTTAAATTACAATGTTTCAAACATTTCATTTTTAGAGATCAGAACCTAATTTTGATTGTATTGGGAAGATATGTATTTTTGAATAGGTTCATCAACCCTGTCATGAAAAGATAATCAGAGGCATATTTGCCTGGAACCAAACATGCATACCATATTTGCAAATGTACAGACATGTTTTTCAATCAACACAAACCTTATCAAAGCATTACACCAAGCATAAGTGGATAAGAGGGATTAGTTTACTCACAAACAACATTAAACCTATTTAAGGTTGAAGGTTTGCTCACATGAAAGGGGTTGAGGCAGAGACAAAGAACAGAGAAGTTTTCGTTGATAATTTTCTGAAGTTCAAGGGTGTGATCAAAACTAGGACCAGAACAAGTGGGTCTACATGCATACATACATAGCTATACCTAAGTATAGGCATGCAGGAATATTCATCAACAAATCAAGCAATTATCTTTTCATCACACATCAATATCAACACAAATCACAACATGGAGGCAAAATTTATAGGTGTTTGCTCACCTGGAGTTGCAGCAGAGAACAGAGAACAGAAGCTTCTTGAATTCATTGCCTACCTTTATTTCCAGATTGAAATGCTTTAAATAACCTTCAGTTTTTCTTGATTTACTGATTGATTTCTCCATGTTGATTTGCATGCTTGAGTCAATTTTTTCCAAGCCTTAATCTTATTGCACAAAATTTTGCTTGCTTCAGGAAATTTTCAGATTTTCAGATTTGATTCCAAATTTGTTTGAATTGCTTTTGCTGTTTGTTTTGATTACTTGTATTAATCTGCCTTTGAATCCGAACTTTGATTTGCTCAGGTTCTGTTTGAATTTTTTCAGGATTGTGGCTTTGAACCCAGATTTTCTTTCCAGGTTGATGATGAATTTTTTTTGTTTTGATATCTTGCTTTCTACTTTATTTTTCCTTGGGTGATGAGATATTAGATACTCAATCTTTTTTTATTGTGCTTTCAGATTTGGCTGAGACTAAAATAATTTGAATATGGGGAGATGAAAAGTTTCTTTGCAATTTTTAAATCCTATTATTTAATTCAATTTAATTACATGGGATGCCATTTGTTCAAAGATGATCATGAGATCTCAATGTTTGTTGATTCCTTCACTCCATCCCTTTTGTATATGTTTAACATTTATAATTTTCAAGGACAAAAGAATTTTTATTTTTATTTTTAAAATAATTTTTTTATCATATTTACTTTATAAATGAGCACACCTCTTTATTCATTTGTATGTGTATATATACAATGTTGAAGGAAGAATTGTTTTTAACTAATCTTTATATTATCTAAATTTTACCTTAATGACTTTAAAAGCCAAATTTTTATTTTAAAAACATTCATTTTAAATGTAGATTCTAATTTCCAATCCACTTGAATTAAAATCCATTTATGTCAATTTATATATATTCATACATACACCTGAACAATTTAAATTCAACTTCAATATGTATTAAATCTTACTCATATATGCAATATACATACATGTATATAATTTTAAATTCAAATGACTTCGATGATTTCGAAAATTCCGAAATCGCTTAAAATTTTCTGTTTTGAAAACTATTTATCTAAATTAGAATTCCAAATCCAATATTTAAACCATTTAAATATTCCAAATTAAACATCGAAAAATCCAGATCGTTACATTCCTTCCCCCTAAAAGAATTTTGTACCCGAAATTTCTAAGGCAGGAAAAATGCTTCAAACCCATTAACTTATCAAAACCCACTTAGTTAAAACTCGATATTTCACTTTTCTAATCCCCTTTAGTTTCATTCCAAACATTTAGTTTCCATTTCTAATTCCAAATCCTTTCTTTGAATTTTAATTCAAAAATCATCATTTTTTATTTAAGTTAACAAAAAATTTCTAATACCCTAAATACCCAAAAAAATTTGGCAGAGTCTCCTTTGTAATGAGGGCCTTTTGCAATATGACAAGAGTGATAAAAATATATGCATCGGCCCACACGGTCGGAAAACAAGATATATATTTCGATATTTTATGTTTTTGCTGTATTTAATCCGTAAACATACCTTATATTAGCGTTTTCAAGCGAGAAACTTATTTATATGCAATTTGCACAACCAAAATCTAGCCAAATTGCCTCCGGGTACCTGTACCTACCCAATTTAAATACATAAGTCCCAAAATATGAAAATTTAATAACATTTCATTTATTTAACTAGTGCAAACACATAGATTTCATAACCAAACAAGTTATAACATGAATTTATCAATAATCACAAGGTTCTAACTTTCGTTTATTATTTCAATAGATTTATCTAGCATTTAATTCGATTCCAAGTGATTCACAAACAATCTGTGACGACCCAACTTTCTACTCCCAGAAAATCGCATCATCTAGAAGAAAGAAAGGGATAGAAGAAGAAAAGAAAGAAGAGAAAGAAGAAACAACACTAGAATCTCAACAGCGGAACGAATAAATTATATTAATAACTTAAGTATTTACATAATATACAATATCAATTAGAGATACACATCACACACATCACATATACTAGACAGTTATAAACACCCATGTAGTGTTTACAACTTAATGCAAACACAACACAGAGAACACAGGTTAAGGTTGCTTAACTTTAAAAACCTTTGAAAAGAAAGGTATCACGTAAGACTTCCCACACATAAACATGGAAAAGTTTTTACCTTACGCTAACCAAAATATTTGATAGAAAATCCGATGATATTATAATAGTGTCTAGGGTTTTCAAGTAAATAAGAAATAGCCGAAATTGTTACATTATTAAATTCCAGCTACTAGCCACAAAAGTGGGTAATACAATCAAAACCGTTGGTACTTATTGGATTTTGGATTCCATATAATGGCAGGGCTACTGGGGAACCGTCCGTCACAATACGTGGCCTAGATCACCGTACCGAGGAGTACGCCTTCTCCCCTGCAACACAAAGCTGGAACCATTCCTTACTGAACAGTTCCGAACAAGACAACCCCGCAGTTGTTTGCAACCAACTGCCCACACAACCGAATATAAAGGGACTTCTAGACAGAGGTAAATCTCGCTCTCCAGTGGGAGCTACCCACGAAGTCTTGCTGCACCTCCCCTGTTTTAGCCATTCCCGGTTGATGATGCTTGAGGCTACGATTACCTTTAGAGAACACGTCGCTTAAAATGCTCATCGTCCACATGACGATGTTCTGAAAGCATTCAATCCATACAAGTTCGTTCCGGGTTCGAACGAAATCGAAGGCATTATCTCGTTACACTTATTTTGGAATCACCCTCAGAGTTAACGACGATAACCCTTGCACTCTGAATCTTCATCTTCATTTGAGATTCACGACCTATCGTTAATTTGAATCGATGTGGTTTTCGGATATCCAAATATGGAAACCCGATCCCGGTCTCATCGAAATCCAAAACATGTCTTTTAGGTCCAAGTTTTTTTAAAGTTTAAAACAATTCAATTCAATATTATCTATATTCAAACAGATAGATAATTCTCAACATCACAAAAGATAATCAATATTAACATCACAACAGATAATCTATATTATCAGCCCAAACAGATATTTCATATTATCAACTCAAATGCAACCATATCATCCATATCATACCATATCACTTATCTCATATCTGAGATCTCAACCATTCAGGGTAATCAGTGTCAATCAACATTCATAAGCAATGACTTATTAATCATTCTATAATTAATTTAAAATGAATTAAATTAATTTCTTCTTCCATAATTAATTTAAAATAAATTAAGTTAATTACTCATCCATATAAATCTTGCTTACATATTCCTTAATTAATTATAAATCAATCAATTAATTATTCTCAACAAATTACCCTAATTAATCATCTTGATTAATTATCCTTTACTTACATTCAAGTAATTAACCTTTAAGTAATTTCACAAATTAATTATTCTGAACCAATTTCAGTAATTAACCTGTAATTACTTCATTAATTAATTAATTATAATTAATCCTTAATTAATTACATGAATTAATTCCTTTATTTATTAATTATTCTTAATTAATCCATCCTTAATTACATCATTAATTATTTAAATTAATGATCCCAAATTATTTATAATTACTCTATTAAATTAATTATCAATTATCCTTATGGATAAATTATTCTTGATTAATAACATTAAGTAATTGACTAAATCAATTTCATCTCTAATTATCTTTAAATAACTCAATTATCAAAACTTAAATTAATTACACTAAGTAATTAATTATTAATTACTTACTTTAAGTAATTATTCAACATACAAATTACATATTAATTACACAAAGTAATTGAATTCCAAAACTCCTCCATTATCCAAGTATCCTTCAATTAAATTACATCCAGTAATTTATCTTCTTAATTACTTTACTAAATAATTATTTACTTTAATTACATTGGTAATTATTATCAAATCATCCAGTGATTAATTTAAATTAATTAAACTTAATTAATTAACTTAGTTAATCAGAATAAAATTAATTAATTACAATCAGTAATTAATTTCTTTAATTACTTTCATTAAGTAATTACTTAAATAATTCTTAATTGATTATCTTTAAATTAATTAATCCAATTAATCATTAAAATTAATTACATTAATTAATTATAAAATAATATTAAGTTAATGACCTTCATTAACTAATAACAAATCTTTAATTACTTTTCCAAAATAATTAACTGAGATTAATCAATCTTTTAATCATCTATAAAATTCATTAATTAATCTTTAGTTATTCAATTAATCAAGTGATAATTAAATATTAATTCATTTTTAATTACTTGATTAATAAATTCAAATCATTAATTAAATTAAATCAAATCTTATTTAATTAATTGACAAGAAGGCAAAGGAGGTGGAGAACACAGGCTTCAAGTTATGGTACACGGGAAAAGAGCGTAACAAAAACGGGGTAGGTATCTTAGTTGACAAGAACCTTAGAGACGGAGTAGTCGACGTTAGGAGACAAGGGGACAGGATCATCCTAGTTAAGCTGGTAGTGGGTAATATGATTCTGAACGTCATTAGTGCTTATGCCCCACAAGTAGGCCTAAGTGAAGCCGTCAAGAGGAATTTCTGGGAAGAGCTAGATGTCATGGTTAGAGATGTGCCTAGTAGCGAAAAACTTTTCATAGGAGGAGATTTCAATGGCCATGTTGGTGCAACTAGTGGGGGGTTTGAGAGAGTGCATGGTGGTTTTGGATATGCCGTTAGGAACCAAGAAGGAGAAGAAATATTGAATTTCGCTATTGCTTATGACCTTATGATAGCTAATACCTTCTTTAGGAAGAGACAGTCACACTTAATTACTTTTAGTAGTGGCCAACACTTTAGCCAGATTGACTTTGTCCTTACTAGAAGGGACGACAAACGAGCTTGTGTAGATTGCAAAGTCATACCTGGAGAACGTGTCGTCTCATAACATCAGTTTTTGGTTTCCGAGTTTCGTCTCCGAATACGTGTTCAACATGGTAAAGGAGCCAAGATTAGTCGGACGAAGTGGTGGAAGCTCAAAGGAGATACCTCACGGGTGTTTAAGGATAGAGTGATGGCAGAAGGGGCATGGAATATGGAAGGAGAAGCAAATCACATGTGGGGTGAGATGGCAAGACGCATTCGGAAAGTGGCTACCGATGTGTTTGGGATAGCAAATGGAAATAAACGTGAACTTAAAGATTCTTGGTGGTGGAACAGTGATGTGCAAAAGGCTATCAAAGAGAAGAAGGAATGCTATAAGTGCTTACACCATCTCAGGAGCGAGGACAACATGCAAAAGTACAAAGCGGCAAAGAAGAACGCAAAGAGAGCAGTGAGTGAAGCACGAGGTCGGGCGTATGAAGATCTAAACCATAATCTAAGTACGAAGGATGGTGAGAAAAACATCTATAGGATAGCTAAGCTCCGCGAGAGGAAGAAAAGAGACTTCAACCAAGTTAAATGCATCAAAGATGACAATAATAGACTTTTGGTGAAGGGCGAGGAGATAAAAAATAGATGGAGAGATTACTTCGACAAGCTATTTAATGAAGAAGATGATAGCACTATGATCGAGATAGACGACTCTTTGGATGACACCTGTAGACATTTTGTTCAGAGATTTCAAGAATCTAAGGTAAAAGAGGCACTAAAACGGATGAAAGCAGGCAAGACATTGGGGCCTGATGACATCCCCATTGAAGTGTGGAGATGCCTTGGAGATGCAGGGATAGCCTGGCTAACTAAGTTGTTCAACAATATTTCCAAATCAAACAGGATGCCGGATGAGTGGAGGAGAAGCATACTAGTTCCCATTTTTAAGAATAAAGGAGACATCCAAAGTTGCAATAACTACAGAGTAATTAAACTTATAAGTCATACAATGAAGCTTTGGGAGAGAGTCATTGAACATAGATTAAGAAGAATGACAAGTGTTTCAAAAAACCAATTTGGCTTCATGCCTGGGAGGTCAACCACAGAGGCAATTTTCTTGATAAGACAACTTATGGAGAGGTTTAGGGAGCAAAAAAAGGATCTACACATGATATTTATCGATTTGGAGAAAGCTTATGACAAGATACCGCGAAAGGTGATGTGGTGGGCCTGGAAAAGAAGAGAGTCCCAACAAAGTACATTACACTTATTAAGGATATGCACGATGATGTTGTGACTAGTGTTAGAGCATGCGATGGTGAAACTAGCGACTTTCCCATTAACATAGGATTACATCGAGGGTCAGCTTTGAGTCCCTACATTTTTTCTCTAGTGATGGATGAGGTTAGAAAGGATATACAAGGAGAGATTCCTTGGTGTATGCTATTTGCTGATGATGTTGTGCTAATTGATGAAAGTAGGATTGGGGTTGATAGACAACTGAAGTTGTGGAGACAGACTTTAGAATCGAAGGGATTTAGACTTAGCAGAACTAAAACAGAGTATATGAAGTGCGGGTTCAGCGGTGTCAGGTCGGAGGATGGAGATGTCACTCTGGCCGTACAATTAGTTCCCAAGAAGGAATCATTTCGATATCTTGGATCAGTGTTGCAGTATAATGGTGAGATTGATGAAGATGTTAGTTTTAGAATTCGAGTGGGATAGGTGAAATGGCGACAAACGTCTGGAATTGTCTGTGACAGGAAGGTCCCACAAAAGCTTAAAGGAAAGTTCTACAAAACGGCAATCAGGCCTGCGATGTTGTATGGTGCAGAATGTTGGCCTACTAAAAGCCAACACGTTCAAAAGATAAACGTAGCAGAGATGCGTATGCTGCGATGGAGCTGCGGTCATACAAGAAGAGACCGAATTAGAAATGATGATATACATGATAAACTTGGAGTAGCACCAATTGAGGAGAAGCTAATTCAACATCGCTTAAGATGGTTTGGACATCTTCAACGAAGGCCTCCCGAGGCACCTGTGAGTGTTGGAATTATAGGCCGCGTTGATTGCTCAAAGGGAGGTAGAGGTTGCCCAAGATTAACATGGGAGGAAGTAGTAAAAAGGGATTTGAAAGATTGGGTATATCCGAAGAGCTGGTGACGGATCAGAGCGAGTGGAAGTTAGCGATTTACGTACCAGAACCATGAGCATTGAGTTTTAGATTATAGGACTAGAGCACATGAGCCTAAAACGTAGGTTTAGTCTTTGACCAATATTACTGTTAGTATCATTATTGCTATTAGTATTATTATTATCATTATTGCTATTAGTATTATTATTATCATTCCTCTTATATATACATATACATTTTTATTTTATCTTATTTTACTTAGTTATTATTATTAATTTACTTTTTTTAAGGGTTCCATCTCTAGCCGACCCCAACTTGTTTGGGAATAACGGCTTTGTTGTTGTTGTTGTTGTTATTTAATTAATTGATGTCTTAATTACAATTTAATCAAGTTTAATTAACTTACTTAATCCTTTAATTAAATAAAACCCATAATTATTTAATTAATTAACCCAAATTATTAATTAATTAAATTAATTAATTATAACTTAATTACCTTGATCAAATAATAAATTATTAAGTTCAAAACAATTTAATGAAAATCATTAATCTCATTAATGATTTGATTATCATTACCAAAGTAATTTAAAATAATTTTCTTTTAAATTTCTCTAAATTCCATTTTAAATTAAAATTAAAATGAAATCTAAATTTAAACTTAAACAAGGTTTAATTATTTAAAACCCTTTTATTTCATATTAAAGAATTACTTAAGGTATTTAAAAAAAAAAAATAGTTTAACCCATAATCCATTTAAATAAATTTAAATTACACTTTAAATATATTCAAGTGATTTTGAAACATTTAAATTCAAAATCTTATTTCATTTCAAACTAGAATTCAAATTGTGTTTCAGTTTCATATTCAAAAATTTAAATTTAAAATCTTGTTTAAAATTTCATTTCAAATTTATAAAAACACATGTTATAAAATACTGAAATATTCAAACTTGATTATAACATCAGAATTTATAACTTGTTTTCTTTTGAAAACTTTCTGATTCAAATTCAAATTTGAATTCAGGATTTCAAATCCAGATTTTACTTAAATTTAAATCTTGTTTTAAAATCTTATTTCCAGATTTTAAAACCATATTATAAATACTGTAAACAAGTTTCAGTTGTAAACATTCCATTTTATAAAATTTATTTATTTTGAAACAAGAATTTAAATTTCATTTTGAATTCATATATAAACTTCATTCAACTCAAGTTCAAATCTTGCTTCCCTTTAATTTAAATTTTGTTTAAATTTTGCAAAGACCTGAAACAGTCAGGTTACAGTAACAAAACCTGTAAACTTATATTACTCGAGCCAGGAACAAATTGCTTCGAGTAAACTTCCACCAAACTTCGAGTCACACCCCCATGCTACACGAGTATTCCCCGAGAACACTTCCCCTACAATTTTCCAGAAACCAAAACCACCTCCAATTGACCTCTGTGCACATGCACATAGCCCATGGCCAGTTTTCGATCATCAACGATGATCATCTTCATCCACCAACCCCTCTTGAATCCAACATGATCACCAAAACATCAGAAAATCTCCAATTACCCAAAATCAACAGAACAACCTCCCTTTTAAAACCTAGAACACAGTGCACCCAAAACTCCAAAACCTATCAACGACCAATTCTTCCCCCTCCGACCATCGTTTGGGCTGAGACTTTGGCTACTTTCTCCTCTTGGACCCAGAAACCATCCTTCAAAACCCCTTAACACTCGATCTAACATAGAGAGAGAAATGGTCGAATTTCTAACTATTCATAAAACTAGGGTTAAAGAACAAGTTTAATCACCGCTGCTAATTCAAAGTTCAATTCACAAATTTGATAATTTTCCTGAAATATCTAATCACTATGCTACATACAGAAGAAATTTCAAGCTATCAAAATCTCAAAATCAATCAGAATTTCCAAAATCAATTTTTTTGTTCATCTCAGAACCACATCCCAAATCCTATGCTAAATATTGTGTTTTCTGTTTTAAAAATCATGTTTCATATGTGGTTTCAAATTACAATCTTAATTTACTGAATTAAGAAATTTAAGTTTTTAAACAAAATCATGTTTCCAGATCAATTTGATTTCCAGAGAAGGTTTTGAATTTAATTTACCTTATTTAAATTTTCATTCTTAGATTTATATATTCAACAAACAAATTTGTTTGTAACTTAAATCATAACAATGGCATGATCGAGAGATAGGGGTATAATTTAAAAATAAAACTGAGTTTTAAACTAGAAGCAGAGGGTCAAAGATAAACATGCACACATCTCATCCCAATATCTACAGATAATTTATAGATATATATATACAGAAACCTACTTATCACCATTCATACTCATTACAAAAATAAATCATGCAACCATGTTAAACTTAAATTATTAATCAAAAAATGTTACTCACCTTTCTACAGGAGAACAGAGCATCCAAATTTTAAAGCTTGGAGTAGTTTGTGTATTGATTTTAAATGCTGCAAGGGTGTGTTAATTGAATCTGAAGTGCTACTGCTCTGATTTAAAATGCATGTAGGCCTTTTTAATTTGCCAAGCTGATGATCTTCCAGAGATGAAATGCAGTTGCATGCAGATCCATGATTTCTTTAATTTTTTGAAAAATGGAGACTTGATTTGCTCAAATTTGAAATTGCATGTTTGGAATTTTGGTTTGGGTTGCAGATTTGGTTTTGAGGGGTTTTGAGTTCCAGATTTTTGATTTTGAAACTGAATTACAAGTTTCAAATGCAGGTTGATTATATGCAGGAATTGATTTGAGGAATTCAGATTTTTAAGTGTAATTTCTTCTTCTTTGTTTTCAACTAGCTTTTAATTTTAAAAAGAGAATGAAGTGAAATAAAAATGGTTAAGGGCTGAAAATACTTTAACAAAAATAAAGAAGAGATTAAAATACAAATGACACTTGTCATGTTTTCTTATCTTTAAATAAACACATGTACCTTAGATTACTAAATAGGTTACACTTGTCCTTTAATTAATTTAGTTATATTTTTAAATGTTAATAAATGATTTTTCTTTAATTTATTTATATTTGTGTTATATATATATATATGAATTTCCTATTAAAAGTAAATGTAGATAAAACAAATTATAAACTAAAACTTATTCAAATATTTTAAAGAATCAATTAATTTGAATTTCAAAATAAAATTCCAAATTCATATCAAACCTTTGAAATCCACTTTAATATCAATTTATTTAATTTAAAATGATAAATTTTATTTCCTTATTTTTTTATATTTACGGAAAAATGATACATTTATTAATATGGCTTGAAAATAATCAATTTAACAAATTTTAAATGATTTATAAAAAGATTTATAAATCACTTTTATTATTAAATAAATTTAAACCATATGCTATTTGTATTTTAAACTTATATAAAATATTTCTAAATCATATTAATCAAATAATATTTAAAAAGAAATAAAATCAACTTTTATTTAAATTTAAAACAAAAATTAAGCTAAGACAAATTTTAAACAATTTAATATTTATTTTAAATATTTACAAACCATATAGTTATTAATTTAAATAACTTTGAAAAATTTAAAGTTAATTTAAAACATAATTTCCCAATTACTCAATATATTATTAGAATTTAAAAACAAAACTTTATTTATTTTTTAAATTCCAAAACAAAGATTATCTATAATATATACACAAATATATATAAACATTATAATTAAAATCATTTATTTAACTTTTAAAAGATAAAATCACAAATTAAATATTTATTTATTCAGATTATTAAACCAATTCTTATGTTATTAATCAACATTATCAAATCAAATTAATTTTTATATAAAGATTATTAAATTGATATTGTCAAAAATTCTGGGATATCACATTCCTTCCCCCTTAAAAGAATTTCATCCCAGAAATTTAAACAAAGGTAATTTAATAACCTATCCAAGATTTTTAATTTTAAAGCACAAGCATATATCAAACTTATGCTAACAACCATAGCAATCAATTCACCCAATCAAACAAAACTAATTACCCAGACAAAATTCTGGATAGAGTTTTCTCGAGTTTCCCAAGTAAACACGGGGTTACTCGCTCTATAGAACCTAAACAATCAACACTACTAAGCTACAGAACTCCTTCTCATCTAGATCTATAACTGAACAAGACATCAGACTATAGACAAGTCTGACTCAACCACTAAATCTCCCAGAACAGTTGATTCCAAAACCAGAAATAGATCATACACGTACTCCCTCAGAGATACGTGAAACACATCGAGTTTTAGTTTTCCAAACTGGCGATTCAATCTATAAAATTAAACCCTTATCCATAACAGAACATAGAAGAAATCCAAAACATCTCAGAGCTAGCTTACCCAACCTTACCAAAATTTATAGCTCCTAAAAACTGAGTAACTTATCCAAAGTCAGATTTTCGACTTCAGATCCACAAAAATCTTCAGACGATCTCAAGCTACCTACCTTCTTCCTGATCAGCTCAATCCTCGTTGATGTCTCAAGAAACAAACTAGACCAAACCCAATCCATCAGAATGATCCTCCACGATCAATCAAGATCAAGAACAAACTCCACCCACAACCATCAGAAGAAAACAAACTTCTCCTATCCTAAAAAGAAAAGCAGATGCACTCCCAAACTGCTTCCGTTGCGCAACTCTGATCTGTAGTAGAAAAGAATGCTGATGAAGAACACAAGCACAACTAGACAGCAAAACCAAGAAGATTTACGATAACCCTGAGAAAATTCAGAAGTTCCTCAAATCCTGAGTTGCTTCAACAAATTCCCTCTCAAGGAACCAACCTTCAACTGGTTGAACCACCGGTACTACTTTAAGAAAACTGAATCTCTAAATGAGGACAACCTCTGGCTTCCTTGAAAATATCCAGAAAAAATCTCCAACAATCCAAGAAAATACTCAATCATCGCAAGTCACTTTTACGATCAATCCAAACTAAAATCCAAAGAAAACTGTTCTCTCTATACCAATCAGAACAGCTTATGCTGGTCTTGCCAATCCATCGAAGAAATGGATTCTACTCTACTGCTTCTGAACTCTACCTCTAGTAAATTCTGCCGACACACAGAACATTTCGAGCTGCACTGCTGACACCAATGCCAAAGAATTCCCAATCCAAAGTTCTTTGAAAAACTCAGACTTCAAACCAAACAGAAACACCCCGTTGAACTCAGCCGCAACATCGAAGCAGACCTATTTCCTTAAAATTATTCCAAAGAATCATCTTCGGAAATATCCATAGTCACTGCATCTCATCACGCAGCTACGATTCCCAAGATAACAAGATACCATCACTCGCTTCTACTCAGCCCACAGATCCAACCTCTACTCATCCAACTTCAAAGATGAACTCCGAACCTTAACAGGTTACCTTCAGAGATCAATGAAGTCCTTGTACCACTGCAAAACTCACTCGAGACGGTATTAGGTCTACAGTCTCGACAAATACACTTCCAACCTCAAACATTCAAACCCCAACCAATGATAGTCGTGTTATACATACCACTACCTCATCTACCTTTATAACTCATATTGGAAAACCCGAACAGGTAACCCAACAGATAGGTAGAAATAAAATAAATAAATTTATAAATATTTTAAAAATTACAAATACGCTCTCTCAAGATAGACACCACTCCAAAGCCTAGGTATTCACTCAACCTAACGCTCTGATACCAACTGTGACGACCCGACTTTCTACTCCCAGAAAATCGCATCATCTAGAAGAAAGAAAGGGATAGAAGAAGAAAAGAAAGAAGAGAAAGAAGAGAAAGAAGAAACAACACTAGAATCTCAACGGCGAACGAATAAATTATATTAATAACATAAGTATTTACATAATATACAATATCAATCAGAGAAACACAACACACACATCACATATACTAGACAGTTATAAACACCTGTCTAGTATTTACAACTTAATACAAACACAACACAGAGAACACACAGCGGAAAAATATATCTATAACGCATAAGCCTCCTGCTCCATTGCTCCTCCAATATTCGTCAAAGCCAACCTGAATCCCTTGGCTACTCATAAAAATTGGGGTACCCAAGAGTTTAAGAAAACAAAGATAAACTCCGGGTCAGACATGGGTCTGGTGTGAGTAACAGGTTAAGGTTGCTTAACTTTAAAAACCTTTGAAAAGAAAGGTATCACGTAAGACTTCCCACACATAAACATGGAAAAGTTTTTACCTTACACTAACCAAAACATTTGATAGAAAATCCGATGATATTATAATAATGCCTAGGGTTTTCAAGTAAATAAGAAATAGCCGAAATTGTTACGTTATTAAATTCCAGCTACTAGCCACAAAAGTGGGTAATACAATCAAAACCGTCGGTACTTATTGGATTTTGGATTCCATACAATGGCAGGGCTACTGGTTACCGCCCGTCATAGTACGTGGCCTAGATCACCGTACTGAGGAGTACGCCCGCTCCTCTGCAACACAAGGCCGGAACCATTCCTTACTGAATAGTTCCGAACAAGACAACCCCGCAATTGTTTGCAAACAACTTCCCACACAGCGGAATATAAAGGGACTTCTAGACAGGGGTAAATCTCGCTTCCAGTGGGAGCTACCCACGAAGCCTTGCTGCACCTCCCCTGTTTTAGCCATTCTCGGTTGATGAGGCTTGAGGCTACGATTACCTTTAGAGAACACATCTCTTAGAATGCTCATCGTCCACCTGACGATGTTCTGAAAGCATTCAATCCATACAAGTTCGTTCCGGGTTCGAACGAAACCGAAGGCATTATCTCGTTACACTTATTTTGGAATCACCCTCAGAGTTAACGACGATAACCCTTGCACTCTGAATCTTCATCTTCATTTGAGATTCACGACCTATAATTTGGATCGATGTGGTTTTCGGATATCCAAATATGGAAACCCGATCCCGGTCTCATCGAAATCCAAAACGTGTCTTTTAGGTCCAAGTTGTTTTAAATTTTAAAACAATTCAATTCAATATTATCTATATACACATAGATAGATAATTCTCAACATCACAATAGATAATCAATATTAACATCACAACAGATAATATATATTATCAGCCCAAACAGATAACTCATATTATCAACTCAAATGCAACCATCTCATCCATATCATACCATATCACTTATCTCATATCTGAGATCTCAACCATTCAGGGTAATCAGTGTCAATCAACATTCATAAGCAATGACTTATTAATCATTCTATAATTAATTTAAAATGAATTAAATTAATTTCTTCTTCCGTAATTAATTTAAAATAAATTAAATTAATTACTCATCCATATAAATCTTGCTTACATATTCCTTAATTAATTATAAATCAATCAATTAATTATTCTCAACAAATTACCCTAATTAATCATCTTGATTAATTATCCTTTAATTACATTCAAGTAATTAAATTTTAATTAATTTCACAAATTAATTATTCTAAACCAATTTCAGTAATTAACCTGTAATTACTTCATTAATTAATTAATTAATTATAATTAATCATTAATTAATTACATTAATTAATTCCTTTATTTATTAATTATTCTTAATTAATCCATCCTTAATTACATCATTAATTATTTAAATTAATGATCCTAAATTATTTATAATTACTCTATTAAATTTTTTATCAATAATCCTTATTGATAAATCATTCTTGATTAATAACATTAAGTAATTGACTAAATCAATTTCATCTCTAATTACGTTTAAGCAACTCAATTCTCAAAACTTAAATTAATTACACTAAGTAATTAATTATTAATTACTTACTTTAAGTAATTATTCAACATACAAATTACATATTAATTACACAAAGTAATTGAATTCCAAAACTCCTCCATTATCCAAATATCCTTTAATTAAATTACATCCAGTAATTTATCTTCTTAATTACTTCACTAAATAATTATTTACTTTAATTACATTGGTAATTATTCTCAAATCATCCAGTGATTAATTTAAATTAATTAAACTTAATTAATTAACTTAGTTAATCAGAATAAAAATAATTAATTACAATCAGTAATTAATTTCTTTAATTACTTTCATTAAGTAATTACTTAAACAATTCTCAATTGATTATCTTTAAATTAATTAATCCAATTAATCATTAAAAATAATTACATTAATTAATTATAAAATAATATTAAGTTAATTACCTTCATTAACCAATAACAAATCTTTAATTACTTTTATAAAATAATTAACTGGAATTAATCAATCTTTTAATCATCGATAAAATTCATTAATTAATGTCTAATTATTCAATTAATCAATTGATAATTAAATATTAATTCATTTTTAATTACTTGATTAATAAATTCTAATCATTAATTAAATTAAATCAAATCTTATTTAATTAATTGATTTCTTAATTACAATTTAATCAAGTTTAATTAACTTACTTAATCCTTTAATTAAATAAAACCCTTAATTATTTAATTAATTAACCCAAATTATTAATTAATTAAATTAATTAATTATAACTTAATTACCTTGATCAAATAATAAATTATTAAGTTCAAAACAATTTAATGAAAATCATTAATCTCATTAATGATATAATTATCATTACCATAGTAATTTAGAATAATTTGCTTTTAAATTTTTTCTAAATTCCATTTTAAATTAAAATTAAAATGAAATTTAAATTTAAACTTAAACAAGGTTTAATTATTTAAAACCCTTTTATTTCATATTAAAGAATTACTTAAGGTATTTTAAAAAAAATAGTTTAACCCATAATCTATTTAAATAAATGTAAATTATACTTTAAATATATCCAAGTGATTTTGAAACATTTAAATACAAAATCTTATTTCATTTCAAACTAGAATTTAAATTGTGTTTCAGTTTCAGATTCAAAAATTTAAATTTAAAATCCTGTTTAAAATTTCATTTCAGATTTATAAAAACACATGTTATAAAATACTGAAATATTCAAACTTGATTATAACATCAGAATTTATAACTTGTTTTCTTTTGAAAACTTTCAGATTCAAATTCAAATTTGAATTCAGGATTTCAAATCCAGATTTTACTTAAATTTTAAATCTTGTTTTAAAATCTTATTTCCAAATTTTAAAACCTTATTATAAATACTTTAAACAAGTTTCAGTTGTAAACATCCCATTTTATAAAATTTATTTATTTTGAAACAAGAATTTAAATTTCATTGAATTCATATTTAAACTTCATTCAACTCCAGTTGAAATCTTGCTTCCCTTTAATTTAAATTTTGTTTAAATTTTGCAAAAACATGAAACAATCTGGTTACAGTAACAAAACCTGTAAACTTATATTACTCGAGCCATGAACCAATTGCTTCTAGTAAACTGCCACCAAACTTCGAGCCACACCCCCAAGCTACACGAGTATTCCCTGAGAACACTTCCCCTACAATTTTCCAGAAACCAAAACCACCTCCAATTGACCTCTGTGCACATACACATAGCCCATGGCCAGTTTTCGATCATCAACGATGATCATCTTCATCCACCAACCCCTCTTGAATCCAACGTGATCACCAAAACATCAGAAAATCTCCAATTTCCCAAAATCAACAGAACAACCTCACTTTTAAAACGTGGAACACAGTGCACCCCAAAACTCCAAAACGTGTCAACGGCCAATTCTTCCCCCTCCGACCATCGTTTGGGCTGAAACTCCGGCTACTTTCTTCTCTTGGACCCAGAAACCATCCTTCAAAACTGTAACGACCTAGAATTTCTATCAATTAAAATTTGAATATTTAATTGGTTTTAAATATTAATAAGTGAAATTAAACAGTCGAATAAATTTTATTTCGAATAATTGGATTTATTTGGATAATTAAATCGATAATTTAATATTTGAAATTCCTGAAATAATTGGAAATTGGGTTTAATATGATTGAAAATGATTTTAAATTTTTTATTTAATCATATTGGATTTAGAACGATATTTAGAACTTTTAAAATCGAATTAAAAGTTAATTTGTGAAAATTGAATATTTTAATATTTAATTGACTAGTTAAAATAGCCATTTTTCAAACAGTCTCGGATTTCGGCGAAACCAGTTTCATCGGATCCCTAATGTGATATCATTGTAAGGTTTCAAATTTCGTGTCAATTGGATTTACGGTTTGTCCGGGGCAAGTCAAAACGCATAGAAATTGGTTTAAATCGATCTGATTTGAATTTGATCGTTTATTGCCGTAACTCACACAGATGATCGAGCATCCGAAATACGTTCCACTGTGTCCGGAACGTGGGGTAAACCTTTGAAACGCCAACCGGCATGCTTCGTTTGGAGTTTGGAAAATTCGGGATGAATAGTAAATTGGAATTTTTCTATATAAGGACCCCCTTATTCATAATTTGCAAAAAAGTAAGAAAACCCTAGGGTTAGCTCCAGCCGCCGCCTCCATATACATTCAACGGCCAGAAACTTCTCTTCTTCTCCCCTCAATCTCTTCTAATCCGCTCACCTTCATCAGAAATCATCAACTACAAAATGATAGAGTTATGTGAGATCTACAATTCCATACGGTGATGATCAAAAACGAAGCAATGAATCAACGGCAAATCGAACTCAAGTGTGCACGTTCATTTATGTTTTTCAAGGCAGGGGTGAGGCCGAGTTGCACGTGTTTGATGGTGAAGGTGGAGCTCGACGTTGGCTTCGTGGTGATGGTCGTTGATCGACTTGAAACCGTTCGTATATGCCGCGATATTTAACCCTAGGAGGCGGCAAGTTATTTTTCGTGCGTGTTCCACTACCTGGACGCGTTGGGAAAGAAACAAAAGGCAACGGCCTGGATTTTCTTGCTGAGATTCAACGGCCAGATGATAATTTAGGGTTAGAAAATAAAATAACTTGTAAATTCTATTATATAAATTCGTGTAATATTAAAATTGATGTAACTTTCTCATACGAGGTCGGAATTATGCGAAACGAATTGCGTTGGCTTCGATTTGTCGAGCACTACGCGATGGAACTGGATTGGAGTCGTTTAGAGCTAGTGTAAATTTTGTAAAGATCCTGATTTAAAAACGAATTTAATTTATAATTTAATTGATTTTTTTGGATTAAATTATGGATTTATTTGAAATTTTCAAATTTAATAAGAAATGTATTTACTTATTTGTTTTTGAATTTGATTTGAGACTCAAAGCGAATACATTGAATTGAATTATAAATAAATAAAAAGTATAAAACAAAAACTACTTGTCAATATTGAATATAAGTGTAAGTGTAAAATGTAAAATAAAATATACGTTATGAATTAATACTAAAGTTAGCAAATATAATTTTAAGATAAATTACAAAATAACAAGTATATTACAAAGTAAAACTATAACAACATATTAATATAGAATGTCATTATATTACAAAGTAAGTGAGACAAAGAAGTAATAATATCTACAAAGCAAATAAAAACAAACCAAACATAAAACAGCAAATACAAGAAATAATCAAATTATAAAAGATAACAAATGAAACACATATAAAATAGGCAAGCAAGAAAATAAATAAAAAAGAACAATCTCTTTGCTGAAACAAGGAAAAGTATGCTTAGAAAGCAAAACAAGAAGTAATAAGCAGTACAAACATGTACAAAGTAAATAAAGTAAACAAATTAGAAGACATGCATCTATTAACATCATCTCAGCCGAAAACAAGAAAATAAAGCATAGGCAAAAGTACACTTGTACATACTTATACAAAGTAAACAAATGAAATGTATACAAGCATGGGTTGCAAACAAAAACATAAAGTACCAAAGTTATAAATGCAAACATCTCAGCCACCATACGCGATACCATCAGCCAACAAACAATGAAAATATCTGTCCTTGATTGTGCAAAAGAAAGAAAATCTATACTTAAAGCACAAATATATTACCCTGTACAAAGGGAATTGCATTACCCTGTCAACATATTTCCTTATATATCAACTTCACTTTTATATATATCAACCTCGTTTCATTTCGTTCATCTCAAACTAAAAAAAAAAAAATCTGAAAACAAAATCTGGACAAAGTGTTATCAAGCAAGCATGCAGTAAAAAAAAAAAAATCCAAATTACAATTCAAGCCTAAAAAAGCAAAGTATGGATTAAGCAATCGAACCAAAACTGCAGATTCAATGAACCAAGGACCAAATTCATTTTCCAGTTTTAAATTCATGGTCTCTGTTTCAACTGTATTGAGGTGAGCAAACCTTTAACCTTATACATATTTTGGTTTGCATGAAGTTAGTATTGATGAATGTTTATGAATAAGTTTGCATATGTTATGAAAAGTGTTTGGATGTTTCTATGAATGCGTTGGGCATGTTTGGGAAACAGATACAAGTACCTCTGTTTCAAAGATTTACAGGATGTAAACCTGCTTAAAAATCAAATTCTCATCCTACAATCATTTATAGACTTTGATGTCTAAACAAAACCTGTTCGAAATTGCAAGATTGAAATTTTAAAAATATTGTTAAGTATAAAATACATACGGGTTTACTGGAAGGAAGGAAAACACAGCAAACCTTTAGGAATGATAAAAAAATCAACTATTTTAATTTTGAATTTTGATTTCATAAACTATATTGTATAAAAAAAATATGAATTTAGGAATTCAATTCATGATTTTTAAGCCCATAATCATTAGGATATCTTATGTTGAACGAAAAAGATAAATGCGTTGATTTTTGATAATCGCGTAATCGAAAAATCATGGAAATTGTTTCTGGAGGAAGTTCAGACGTTGATGGTTGCAGGAAAAATTCTCGCTGAATTTTTTGTATGCCGTGGAGGTGACGCGACGACGTTATAGGGTTTAAAACTCTGTTGGGTTTGACTACGGTTTCAGGTCGATTTCTTAGCCGTGGAAGCATCGGAATTGGCCAGGGTGTGGGGATAGACGTGTGGGCCAGAGGCGAAAGCTTGGGTGAAGGTGCGTGTTCGATGGTGGCTGGAATCATCGATAATGATGGGTTTTTGTTGCCGAGGTTTTGGTTCTGATGAGGACTGGCCTACTCGTTTTTTGATTCCCAGTAAAATTCGACGATTGGGTTGTTCGTGATGATGGAGGGGATGATGTGTGACTTGCCGCTGATGATGGAGTTCGCCGGTGTGGCGTCGCCGCCTTGTGGATGTGCACGGCATGGGTATTGATATCAGGTGGTTAGTGTGGAAGTGTAACTAGAGAAAAAGGGGGATGATTTCTTAGGGTTAGTCTTCGATTTCGAGTGGGGAGCCTGGTTTTTTTTTTACTTAGCTTAAAACTTAACTTCCAGATATAAAAAGAAGAAGAAGAAGAAGAACACGAGAGGAAGAAGAGGAGTAGATGGGAAGAAGAGCAGGGAAAAGAAGAACAGGGAGTCTTGTTTCCTTCTATCAGCACTATTGTGTTTTTAAAAGTAATGTTAAATAAACAATTGTTTAACAAGCTTTGAACCCTGTAAAACTTAAATAGTATTCAACAGTTTAAGTTAAAACTTAGAAATAAGTTAATTATCTTGGTTAATACATAACAATGTTTTTAACGCTTAATTAGTATTATTTTAAATTAAGTAATCACTTCAAGATAAGTAAGTAATTTATTAATATTTAAGTTGGTATTTAGTAAAACATCAATCTTCACCAAGTTAAAGAAGACTTTTAAACGTTAAATAAGATGAATAATTAATATTAAGGAATTATTTTAGAAAGTAATTAAAAATAATTTCATTTTAATTATAATTAGAGTTTGAATTAATTAACGTTTAAGTGATAGGTAAATTGTAATTAACTACTCAAGTTAATCAGTGGAAAATTAATAGTTAATTAATTAAGGAATTTAATTAAGAATTAATAATTGATTAACTAAAAAGTTAATCATAAATAAATGGATAATTAAAGTTATTAATTAATGATTAAAGAGTAGTTAATCAAGGTTAAATAAATTGATTATGAAGTAATTAATTAAATAGAGTGAATAAAGGAATTAAGTAATTAAGACTTAATAATTAATTAAGAATTGACTTGTTAATTAACTAATTTGAAATGAAATAAGTAATTAATTGATAATTAATTGATTAATTAAACAGGGTTAAATAATTAATTCTAAGTAATTAATTTTAATTTGAATTAATTACAATAAGACTCAAAGATGATTGCTTGTGGATTGTGTATGTAGGATTTATGATTTGTTGTATAACGAATTGGTATTTCTGTTTATAATTGTGATGCTATGAGATGTGAATTACTCTGTGTTGGATTATGATTGGTGATTTTATTCTGTATTGATGAGGAAACCTTTTTTCCCGTAAAACGGTATTTAAACTTCGATGCGATAAGGAGTCGGATTCCAGTTAGTTATCCGAAACCCACATTGAATTTTAATGACGAATCTCTGTGATTGATAAATTTACTTTATCTATGAATCTGTGAATGAAGATAAGCGTTGTGGATTTTACCGCTTATCAATGTTGATTGAATCTGTGATGACTGATGTTGTGCACTATTGTGTAAAACCCTCTGGACCACAGTATACACACACAAATATGGATTTCACGTGGAAATCAGTTAAGTCACAGATTTTTAAATAAGTTTTGAATTTGAATTTTAAATTCAAATAGTTTTGGAAATAAATTAAGTTTAATGTGAAAAGCTTTTGAAAAAGGTGTTTTAAAAATAAAAGTTATTTTGAATAACTAATAGAGATTTGGAATTTGAATAACTCGATTCAAATTGGAATTCAATATCTAAAATTGAATTATATACTTAGTATTTATGATTTAAAAAGAATTATACAAGTTATACGGATTTTAAACCATTTCTTAAAATGTTAATTTGGTATTTGAATTAACCCAAAGATCTTAACTTGTATAAATGGAATCGGGTTTTTCTGAAATAAGATTGTTGTTTCTAAATGATAAAAAGCTTTCATAGGAGAAACGAATTTCAAATTATATAAAAGAGATTTCAAGTTTAAACTAAAATAGTTTACCAAGTTATTGATGAATATTTGGAAATGAATTTTGAAAGTGAATATTTGGGAACGGTTTGAAAACTATAAGATAAATCTTTAATTTAAAGATTTTAAACGAGTTAATCCAAATGAAATGGAAATTGTTTTGAAATCCGTAAATGGGATTTTGTGAAATAAATCTTTTGTTTTAAAAGATTTGAAATAGCAATTTGTTTAAACCATTTGAAAAGGAAGTTTTCAATTATTAAGTCGTGACTTAATTGAAATCCCATATCCATATGTTTTAAATGTTTTCGCTCACTATTCGGTTTAGCCGGGAAAGGACCTTTGTGTCGTATAACCCATTCCGAATATGTGATTCGACGTTATGGATAGCATTTGAAGATCGGTGATGAAGACCGGGTATTTGCGAAAGCGATAGGATGACCTATCGATTGTTTCTGCACCGAGTCGCGCCGGTATAGAGACTCCCTAAGTGATGGGAAATCCGATCGGGATTGTGAATATCCAGATTGCAAGGACTTCTTTGTAAGTGCCTTCGGTTCTGTTCGATCCCGGAACAGACTTGTATGGATAGTATGTCTGACATTACAAATTGAGATATAAAGCTGATTTCTTTCAAATATATTTCTGTTGGTGGCGGAGAATTTGTTCTCTTAGCTTAACACCCTTCTCTGAGACGTACGAGCTCAGAGGTTATGTAGTTGATGGTTATCAGCGATATATTCCCAATTTGGTAATGTGACATGCTGAGTGTTGTTGTGAAATGATCATTGTGTTGATCATTTGTGATATGATCATTTGTTTGATCTTTTATCTTTGTGATCATTTCTATGATCATTTGTTGACCCAAAGCACAGCTTTTGTATAAAGCGTGGCTTTGTGGACGAGACTTCGTCGAGCCTCATACCCCGGAATGGTCAAAACAGGAAAGATGCGGCAAGGTTATGAGGGGTAGCTCCCTTTAGGGTATGTGCATTTCCTTCTGGAAAAGGGTGGTATCATGGTATGTAGCCCAGGTACTTACTCATGTTGAACACTTTATTTATTATGGTGTGATGTTGATTAGAGAGCTCTCGGATAAAGGTCCCAAAGGACCGAGGGATGACATACTCGTGTCAGTAGTTACCCAGTTAGGGGTAACCTGGCCTTGTGTTGGCAGAGATCCGTTTTGGTTCTCGGGGACGTCCTTCCAGAGGCGTTCTCATATGGCAATGGGAAGTTCCTTGGCCTCACCATTCGTTGGAAATCCAAAGAAACAATTCGACCTTGTACGGTTTTAGTTGTATAACCTGCCATGGAATGTGGCGGTAACCTGCTATTGAACATGGTAGCCATAGTAGGCATAAGTGCGGAATGCCTATGCTGGCTAAGGTTTATATCTTTATTTTCGAAAGGAATTTTTCCTACACTATGCACTAGTAATAATATCAAATGTTTCTTTTTAATGCGTATCAAGCATCTTTGACTATCATAAGGAGAAATCTCCTCCGATTCTGCGTTTGCATTGTGTGCGTGTGCGGGAGGCCTTATGGTAGTCTCATTTTTAAAAAGCATTGCGAATTGACTTTGAAAATCTTTTGTTGAATGTTTTAAAAGATAAACTGTTTTCGTTGCTCACACCAGTCCCACGACTGATCCGGAGTTTATTGTTTCTTTCCTAAACTCTGGGTGCTCATTATTTTCTACACGAGCAGTCTAGAGTTGGGTTTTTCAGATAGTCATGTTTAGTAGATTATCTGGGGTTAGTTCAGTCTTTGGACCACACCAGTCTTGCTGAGCTTGGTGCATCGTTATTGGGAGATCGAGCTATTGCTGGATTGATTCTTGGAGATGGAGTTGCAGTTCTCGGAGTTCTCTTTTGAAGACTATCTTAGAGTTATATTGTTCCGCTGCTAGATGTTATCTATTTTTATTTTCCGCTGCTATTTTATTGTATCATATCTCTGATGTATATTGATATCTATTGGATCATCTGTTGTATCAGATATTGTATCAAAGATGTATATCAATGTATTATTTTTTTTATTCCGCTGTGTTATTTACTTAATGTTGTTATAAGCTTCGGCGAATTGGATTTGAACGGTCGAATCTATGGCATTCGAATACGATATGAAGTATGGATGTCGATTTTCGAGCGGGCAAAATCCGCAACGTCACATTTGGTATCAGAGCTAAGGTGAAACTTTAGCTCAGGAGTATAACACATTAAGTAACTCATTAGAGATAGGATGAAGTAAATCCTAGAATGAGTATAATCCCTAAGATATCCGTCTGAATGCCTCAGTAAATTCTCTTGCTATCCACTGATAGTGAGTATGAGTGCAAGAAGAGGACGAGATAGGGGACAAGGGAATATGACTATAAACGGTCAATACCCTGCGACAGTGGAAACAATCTTTCATTTATCTTCGTTATCTCTCTCTGGCGAATTTCGAGGACGAAATTCTTTTTAAGGGGGGAGGTCTGTAAAGATCCTGATTTAAAAACGAATTTAAATTTATAATTTAATTGATTTTTTTGGATTAAATTATGGATTTATTTGAAATTTTCAAATTTAATAAGAAATGTATTTACTTATTTGTTTTTGAATTTGATTTGAGACTCAAAGCGAATACATTGAATTGAATTATAAATAAATAAAAAGTATAAAACAAAAACTACTTGTCAATATTGAATATAAGTGTAAGTGTAAAATGTAAAATAAAATATACGTTATGAATTAATACTAAAGTTAGCAAATATAATTTTAAGATAAATTACAAAATAACAAGTATATTACAAAGTAAAACTATAACAACATATTAATATAGAATGTCATTATATTACAAAGTAAGTGAGACAAAGAAGTAATAATATCTACAAAGCAAATAAAAACAAACCAAACATAAAACAGCAAATACAAGAAATAATCAAATTATAAAAGATAACAAATGAAACACATATAAAATAGGCAAGCAAGAAAATAAATAAAAAAGAACAATCTCTTAGCTGAAACAAGGACAAGTATGCTTAGAAAGCAAAACAAGAAGTAATAAGCAGTACAAACATGTACAAAGTAAATAAAGTAAACAAATTAGAAGACATGCATCTATTAACATCATCTCAGCCGAAAACAAGAAAATAAAGCATAGGCAAAAGTACACTTGTACATACTTATACAAAGTAAACAAATGAAATGTATACAAGCATGGGTTGTAAACAAAAACATAAAGTACCAAAGTTATAAATGCAAACATCTCAGCCACCATACGCGATACCATGAGCCAACAAACAATGAAAATATCTGTCCTTGATTGTGCAAAAGAAAGAAAATCTATACTTAAAGCACAAATATATTACCCTGTACAAAGGGAATTGCATTACCCTGTCAACATATTTCCTTATATATCAACTTCACTTTTATATATATCAACCTCGTTTCATTTCGTTCATCTCAAACTAAAAAAAAAAAATCTGAAAACAAAATCTGGACAAAGTGTTATCAAGCAAGCATGCAGTAAAAAAAAAATAATCCAAATTACAATTCAAGCCTAGAAAGCAAAGTATGGATTAAGCAATCGAACCAAAACTGCAGATTCAATGAACCAAGGACCAAATTCATTTTCCAGTTTTAAATTCATGGTCTCTGTTTCAACTGTATTGAGGTGAGCAAACCTTTAACCTTATACATATTTTGGTTTGCATGAAGTTAGTATTGATGAATGTTTATGAATAAGTTTGCATATGTTATGAAAAGTGTTTGGATGTTGCTATGAATGCGTTGGGCATGTTTGGGAAACAGATACAAGTACCTCTGTTTCAAAGATTTACAGGATGTAAACCTGCTTAAAAATCAAATTCTCATCCTACAATCATTTATAGACTTTGATGTCTAAACAAAACCTGTTCGAAATTGCAAGATTGAAATTTTAAAAATATTGTTAAGTATAAAATACATACGGGTTTACTGGAAGGAAGGAAAACACAGCAAACCTTTAGGAATGATAAAAAAATCAACTATTTTAATTTTGAATTTTGATTTCATAAACTATATTGTATAAAAAAATATGAATTTAGGAATTCAATTCATGATTTTTAAGCCCATAATCATTAGGATATCTTATGTTGAACGAAAAAGATAAATGCGTTGATTTTTGATAATCGCGTAATCGAAAAATCATGGAAATTGTTTCTGGAGGAAGTTCAGACGTTGATGGTTGCAGGAAAAATTCTCGCTGAATTTTTTGTATGCCGTGGAGGTGACGCGACGACGTTATAGGGTTTAAAACTCTGTTGGGTTTGACTACGGTTTCAGGTCGATTTCTTCGCCGTGGAAGCATCGGAATTGGCCAGGGTGTGGGGATAGACGTGTGGGCCAGAGGCGAAAGCTTGGGTGAAGGTGCGTGTTCGATGGTGGCTGGAATCATCGATAATGATGGGTTTTTGTTGCCGAGGTTTTGGTTCTGATGAGGACTGGCCTACTCGTTTTTTGATTCCCAGTAAAATTCGACGATTGGGTTGTTCGTGATGATGGAGGGGATGATGTGTGACTTGCCGCTGATGATGGAGTTTGCCGGTGTGGTGTCGCCGCCTTGCGCACGTGCACGGCATGGGTATTGATATCAGGTGGTTAGCGTGGAAGTGTAACTAGAGAAAAAGGGGGATGATTTCTTAGGGTTAGTCTTCGATTTTGAGTGGGGAGCCTGGTTTTTTTTTTACTTAGCTTAAAACTTAACTTCCAGATATAAAAAAGAAGAAGAAGAAGAAGAACGCAAGAGGAAGAAGAGGAGTAGATGGGAAGAAGAGCAGGGAAAAGAAGAACAGGGAGTCTTGTTTCCTTCTATCAGCACTATTGTGTTTTTAAAAGTAATGTTAAATAAACAATTGTTTAACAAGCTTTGAACCCTGTAAAACTTAAACAGTATTCAACATTTTAAGTTAAAACTTAGAAATAAGTTAATTATCTTGGTTAATACATAACAATGTTTTTAACACTTAATTAGTATTATTTTAAATTAAGTAATCACTTCAAGATAAGTAAGTAATTTATTAATATTTAAGTTTGTATTTAGTAAAACATCAATCTTCACCAAGTTAAAGAAGACTTTTAAACGTTAACTAAGATGAATAATTAATATTAAGGAATTATTTTAGAAAGTAATTAAAAATAATTTCATTTTAATTATAATTAGAGTTTGAATTAATTAACGTTTAAGTGATAGGTAAATTGTAATTAACTACTCAAGTTAATCAGTGGAAAATTAATAGTTAATTAATTAAGGAATTTAATTAAGAATTAATAATTGATTAACTAAAAAGTTAATCATAAATAAATGGATAATTAAAGTTAATAATTAATGATTAAAGAGTAGTTAATCAAGGTTAAATAAATTGATTATGAAGTAATTAATTAAATAGAGTGAATAAAGGAATTAAGTAATTAAGACTTAATAATTAATTAAGAATTGACTTGTTAATTAACTAATTTAAATGAAATGAGTAATTAATTGATAATTAATTGATTAATTAAACAGGGTTAAATAATTAATTCTAAGTAATTAATTTTAATTTGAATTAATTACAATAAGACTCAAAGATGATTGCTTGTGGATTGTGTATGTATTATGATTTGTTGTATAATGAATTGGTATTTCTGTTTATAATTGTGATGCTATGAGATGTGAATTACTCTGTGTTGGGTTATGATTGGTGATTTTATTCTGTATTGATGAGGAAACCTTTTTTCCCGTAAAACGGCATTTAAACTTCGATGCGACAAGGAGTCGGATTCCAGTTGGTTATCCGAAACCCACATTGAATTTTAATGACGAATCTCTGTGATTGATAAATTTACTTTATCTATGAATCTGTGAATGAAGATAAGCATTATGGATTTTACCGCTTATCAATGTTGATTGAATCTGTGATGACTGATGTTGTGCACTATTGTGTAAAACCCTCTGGACCACAATATACACACACAAATATGGATTTCACGTGGAAATCAGTTAAGTCACAGATTTTTAAATAAGTTTTGAATTTGAATTTTAAATTCAAATAGTTTTGGAAATAAATTAAGTTTAATGTGAAAAGCTTTTGAAAAAGGTGTTTTAAAAATAAAAGTTATTTTGAATAACTAATAGAGATTTGGAATTTGAATAACTCGATTCAAATTGGAATTCAATATCTAAAATTGAATTATATACTTAGTATTTATGATTTAAAAAGAATTATACAAGTTATACGGATTTTAAACCATTTCTTAAAATGTTAATTTGGAATTTGAATTAACCCAAAGATCTTAACTTGTATAAATGGAATCGGGTTTTTCCGAAATAAGATTGTTATTTCTAAATGATAAAAGCTTTCATAGGAGAAACGAATTTCAAATTATATAAAAGAGATTTCAAGTTTAAACTGAAATAGTTTACGAAGTTATTGATGAATATTTGGAAATGAATTTTGAAAGTGAATATTTGGGAACGGTTTGAAAGCTATAAGATAAATCTTTAATTTAAAGATTTTAAACGAGTTAATCCAAATGAAATGGAAATTGTTTTAAAATCCGTAAATGGGATTTTGTGAAATAAATCTTTTGTTTTAAAAGATTTGAAATAGCAATTTGTTTAAACCATTTGAAAAGAAAGTTTTGAATTATTAAGTCGTGACTTAATTGAAATCCCATATCCATATGTTTTAAATGTTTTTGCTCACTATTCGGTTTAGCCGGAAAGGACCTTTGTGTCGTATAACCCATTCCGAATATGTGATTCGACGTTATGGATAGCATTTGAAGACCGGTGATGAAGACCGGGTATTTGCGAAAGCGATAGGATGACCTATCGATTGTTTCTGCACCGAGTCACGCCGGTATAGAGACTCCCTAAGTGATGGGAAATCCGATCGGGATTGTGAATATCCGGATTGCAAGGACTTCTTTGTAAGTGCCTTCGGTTCTGTTCGATCCCGGAACAGACTTGTATGGATAGTATGTCTGACATTACAAATTGAGATATAAAGCTGATTTCTTTCAAATATATTTCTGTTGGTGGCGGAGAATTTGTTCTCTTAGCTTAACACCCTTCTCTGAGACGTACGAGCTCAGAGGTTATGTAGTTGATGGTTATCAGCGATATATTCCCAATTTGGTAATGTGACATGCTGAGTGTTGCTGTGAAATGATCATTGTGTTGATCATTTGTGATATGATCATTTGTTTGATCTTTTAGCTTTGTGATCATTTCTACGATCATTTGTTGCTCCAAAGCACAGCTTTTGTATAAAGCGTGGCTTTGTGGATGAGACTTCGTCGAGCCTCACACCCCGGAATGGTCAAAACAGGAAAGATGCGGCAAGGTTATGAGGGGTAGCTCCCTTTAGGTTATGTGCATTTCCTTCTGGAAAAGGGTGGTATCATGGTATGGATCCCAGGTACTTACTCATGTTGAACACTTTATTTATTATGGTGTGATGTTGATTAGAGATCTCTCGGATAAAGGTCCCAAAGGACCGGGGGATGGCATACTCGTGTCAGTAGTTACCCAGTTAGGGGTAACCCAGCCTTGTGTTGGCAGAGATCCGGTTTGGTTCTCGGGGACGCCCTTCCAGAGGCATTCTCATGTGGCAATGGGAAGTTCCTTGGCCTGACCATTCGTTGGAAATCCAAAGAAACAATACGATCTTGTACGGTTTTAGTTGTATAACCTGCCATGGAATGTGGCGGTAACCTGCTATTGAACATGGTAGCCATAGTAGGCATAAGTGCGGAATGCCTATGCTGACTAAGGTTTATATCTTTATTTTCGAAATGAATTTTTCCTACACTATGCACTAGTAATAATATCAAATGTTTCTTTTTAATGCGTATCAAGCATCTTTGACTATCATAAGGAGAAATCTCCTCCGATTCTGCGTTTGCATTGTGTGTGTGTGCGGGAGGCCTTATGGTAGTCTCATTTTTAAAAAGCATTGCGAATTGACTTTGAAAATCTTTTGTTGAATGTTTTAAAAGATAAACTGTTTTCGTTGCTCACACCAGTCCCACGACTGATCCGGAGTTTATTGTTTCTTTCCTAAACTCTGGGTGCTCATTATTTTCTACACGAGCAGTCTAGAGTTGGGTTTTTCAGATAGTCAGGTTTAGTAGATTATCTGGGGTTAGTTCAGTCTTTGGACCACACCAATCTTGCTTAGCTTGGTGCATCGTTATTGGGAGATCGAGCTATTGCTGGATTGATTCTTGGAGATGGAGTTGCAGTTCTCAGAGTTCTCTTTTGAAGACTATCTTAGAGTTATATTGTTCCGCTGCTAGATGTTATCTATTTTTCTTTTCCGCTGCTATTTTATTGTATCATATCTCCGATGTATATTGATATCTATTGGATCATCCGTTGTATCAGATATTGTATCAAAGCTGTATATCAATGTATTATTTTTTTATTCCGCTGTGTTATTTACTTAATGTTGTTATAAGCTCCGGCGAATCGGATTTGAACGGTCGAATCTATGGCATTCGAATACGATATGAAGTATGGATGTCGATTTTCGAGCGGGCAAAATCCGCAACGTCACAAGTTTTAGGTAAAATTAAATGTCCATTCGAAATAAAACGCTACAACCGTTATTGAAATCAAGGTGAGAACTTCTCACTCAATCGAATAGTTTCGATTTAAATTTTAAATAGTTAGATTTAAAATTGATGATTGTATGCCTGGATGATAAATTATTATCTTTTGATGATTGAAATGGACATTATACGCCGTATATTTAGCGGAGGTTATTTATTAAAAACATATACCACGATAATTCCAACTTGTATGGAATTGGTATTATATATGTACTTGGAGTTGATTTTCCCGCATTATATAGCGGAGGAGACCCTATTGCGCCGCATAATAGCGGATAGTATCTTATAAATCCCATATACCGCGATATTTCGTCTTGAAGCGAAATTGGTATTGTGCTAACATCTTTGGATGCAGGGAAACAGGTTGAAGGGATCCAACTGAATTCCTCAAATGATTGAATTGGTTTCAATGTTGTGTGTTGATCTATTTATTGATCTATTTATAATCAGCGTGATTATCTTTGTGATTGAAATGGTTAAAGGCTAAATTTTAGCCAAATATATTTTGGTATCGTTAGATGCCGAAAATAAATAAAATTTGATTTTTGAAAATTTAAGTTGAGAATTCATAATAAAATTTAATTTGGAATTGATTCATTTTAAATAAATAAATGTTGTAATTTTTATGTTATAAAAATTATGACTTTTGTGAAATATAACCGAAATGTGATTTTTGAAATAAGTAGTTAATTTATTCATAAAATGGTTTAAATTGGGATTTTTGAATTATTATAAATGATTTATATAAAATATTTATAAAATTGATATTTATAAATTAAAAATATTGGAAATATAAAACAAGTTTATAAGTGTTAAAATGGAATATAAATGGATTTTATAAGTGAATGAAATTTATAGATTTATAAATTGTGAAGTTATGAAATGAATTGTAAAATAAAAGATTTATAAGTAAATAACTTATAAATCGGATTTTGGTATTTAAATGAGGTATAAATAGAATTTGTTAATAAATTGATTTTATAAGTTGAAGTTATAAAATATAAATGGGATTTGTAAACGTTGGTTTTATAAATCTGAAATTGACTTATTTTAATAAGTAAATTATTATAGCTTACTAAAGGAAGTATATTCACGATTTTAGACAGTGGATAATCCTTTATATAAAATGTGTAGAAACGTTAAATTTGGTTAACGTAGTATATTCACGATTTTGGACAGTGAATATATTATTAAAGAAAATGGATATGTTTTGGGAAGTGATGTTTTAAATAGAATTAAAACGATTTAAAAATGTATTAAGTATCAAAACCATAGATTTCAACATTTATTGTTGAAATAGACGTTTTCGAGGAATAGAAGGAAATGGTGGACTATAACACTGTTGTTATAGTAAATGATTTCGTAAAGGAAAAGTTTTTTTGTATAGTATTGGGATTTATATATCTATCTAAATTTCAAATCCCTATACTAGTGATTTTGGGTTGTCGTAATGATGTTTTACGCAACATTCGTTTTGGCCCAAACAAATGTGTTTAAGAGAATGATTTCTTAAAGAATGAAATATATACTTAATTTCGATTTAAGTATATTGAATATTTTCCAAGTGTTGAAAATAAATGGATTTGTAAATTACTTATTATTAAATAAGTATGGAAATTTTTTCCAATATGAAGTGAATATTTTGAGATTTTATCTTTAAAAGATAAATTGAAAATGAATATTAGAAATCGACTTGGAAATCGTATATTCATAGCTATTTTGGAAAAGTAAATTCACTATGGAATTTATAAAAGAAGGGGAAATTTGTTAAAAATAAACATTGATTTATTTTGAAGTGTGGAGATTAATTTATGGATTTGGAACGTAAATTTAATAAATCGGTAATGATTTATTTAATTGGTTTAAATGAACCATTTTGAAATGAAAGTTGTAAGGGTGTAAACTGATTTGAAATTGGTTTTCAAATGGTTGAAGTGTGGGATATATATCTTATAAAGATATTTATTGAAAATAAATAATTTGGAAAATTATTTGAAATCGGGTGATGTTGTGAATATTGATTGATAGGTAAATAACCGACTATCAATATTGACCTTTAAATAGGTATTTGTTTTGAATTGGTTGAAATTGAATGCTACACTTATTTTTAAATTATTGCGCTCATTATTCGGATTACCCATTCCGAATAGTGATACGACGTAATGGATAGCATTGAAGACCGGTGTTGAAGACCGGGTATTTGTGAAAACGATAGGATGACCTATCGATTGTCTCTGCACCGTTAGCTACGGTGTGGAGATTTCCTTTGTGATGGAAAGTTTTATCGGGATTCTGAATACCCGGATTGCAAGGGCTTCTTTGGAAGTGCCTTCGGTTCTGTTCGAACCCGGAATAGACTTGTATGGTTACGTGTCTGACATTACATTTTGAGGTATAAAGCAGATTTCTTTCAAATACATTTCTGTTGGTGGCGGAGAATTTATTCTCTAGCTTAATACCCTTCTCTGAGACGTACGCGCTTAGAGGTTATGTAGTTGAAGGTTATCAGTGATATATTCCCAATTTGGTAATGTGGCATGCTGAGTGTTTCTGTGTGATGATTATTTATTGATCATTTGTTTATCAAAGCGTGGCTTTGTGAAAAAAAGTGGCTTTGTGAAAAAGCTTAGCTTTGTGGATGAGACTTCGTCAGACCTCACTCCCCGGAAATGGTCAAAACAGGAATATGCGGCAAGGTTATGAGGGTCGCGCCCATTAGGGTTTGTCATTTCCTTCTGGAAAGGGTGGTATCATGGTATGGAGCCCAGATACTTACTCATGTTGACACACTATATTTATTACTGTGTGGTGTTGGTTATCGAGCGGTCGGATAAAGGTCCAAAGGGACCGGGGGATGGAATATTCGTGTAGTAGTTACCTAGTGACAAAGGTAACCCAGCCTTGTGTTGGCAGAGAGCTGGTTAAGTTCTCGGGACGTCCCGACAGAGGCGATCCCATGTGGCAGTAGGAAGTTCCTTAGCCTGACAATTTGTTGGAAATCCAAACAAAACAAAACGATCCTTGTACGGTTTTAGTTGTATAATCTGTCATGGAATGTGGCGGTAACCTGCTATTGAACATGGTAGCTATAGTAGGCATAAGTGCGAAATGCCTATGCTGGCTAAGATTTATATCTTTACTTTCGAAATGATTTTTCCTACACTATGCACTTGTAATAATATCAAATGTTTCTTTTTAATGCGTATAAAGCATCTTTGACTATCATAAGGAGAAATCTCCTCCGATTCTGCGTTTGCATTGTGTGTGTGTGCGGGAGGCCTTATGGTAGTCTCATTTTCTAAAAAGCATTGCGAATCTGTTTTAAAAATTATCCTGTTTTTTGTTTTAAAGATAAACGGTTTTAGTTCTCACACCAGTCCCATGACTGACTCGGAGTTTATTGTTTTCCTTCCTAAACTCTGGGTGCCCACCTATTTCCACACGGGCAGTCTAGAGTCATGTTATCAGGATATTCTGGAATTCGGGAGTTGCTGGAGACAAGCTGGATGACATGGCGTATTCACTAGTATATAGTATTTCTTTTCCGCTGTTTGTTGTTGTACACTCTGATGATGTAATGTAATGTAATGTGATGTAATGTAATAACTGATATAGTTCTTTTGTTTAAAGATTATTCATTTATCTATTATATGTTGTTCCGCTGCGATATGTGAGATTCTGATATTGTTCTATTGTTTCTTTCTGTTCTATTCTATCTTTTTCTCTCTTCTTCTATCTTTTTCTTCTTCTTTAACCATAACGGTACGGTTTTCCGGCATTCGATTGCACGGCAGTTGATACAGTGGACGTATTGATGTCGATTTTCGTGCGTCGAAAAATTTTGAACGTTACATTTGGTATCAGAGCTTATGGTTAAGCGACAACCATGGCTCTGTTGGGTATTACTCATTAGAGATAGAGTCAGTAGTACTCTAGAATGAGTGTGAGGGTAATAATAGCTATGAGCGCGTATTTGTTAGTGAATATAAATTGTTTTGTATTGTGTTGACTTATCAGCTGATTGTTTATGAATTCTGGTCGGTGCGGGAAGTACAACCGTGATCGATAGGGGTTTCTAAACTCTTAAAACAAGATAAACTGACACGGTATTGTTTTGAAATAGGGAAAATGAAATAATTTTACCTCGATTATATTTTGTATATAAAGGAAATAATTTTTCAGAATTATTAAAGTGTATATGAATTGATTGTTTGATTGTTGAATAAAAACAACAATTTTTTTTAAAAATAATTGTATAAACAAATGGATTATAAGTATGAAGTTATAATTAAAATGATTTACACTTTTGAAATAATCTTATATATAAGAAGTGAAATTATATAAGTAAAAGATTTATAAATGTGATTTATAATCTGAAGTAAAATTCCAGAGAAGTGTTTTGAAAGGATTTGATATTTTGGAAAATTGTTTTGGAGAAATTAAAGCTCTAAACTCTTTTTGGTCGCTGGAAAATAATTCCGATGATGATTGCAACATCATTAGTGTTCATTTTCGGGTTTCCAAAAGAGGGATTGCTGCCAGATTATTTTAAATGAAAGTTGTTTGGAAAATTTGGATTTGGTTTTGGAAATTCAAAGGTTAATTGAATTGATTTAAAAAATGATTTGAAAGATTGAAAAGACTCTGGAATGTTATATAAAATGATTGGAATACAATTATTAAGTTGGAAAATAAATTGTGAATAATAAAATTTGCAAGTGCAAGAAAATGAAATTAAAATCCAAGTTGAAATAAATTTGAGTTGTCATCAAAGACATGTGATTTGAAATATAACTTAAGTGAAGTTGAATGAAGTTGATCTTGGTATCGAAGTAAATTAATGAAATGAAGTGATGAATGTGAACTTGAGTTATATAAAAGAAATTTAACCTTATTTGTTAAATAAATTAGCAATTAATAAATGGATTGAATGTTAATCAATTGAATGTAAAATATATTGATATGGAATAAAGAACGTAAGTGTTAATTCATTAAAAGCTAATGTTATTGGAAGTCAAATAATTGAATGAGAATCAATTTAATATCAACCAACTGGAATTAAGAGTGTTGAACCAAATTGAATGTAAATTGAATAAATTTGGTTATGTTGAATAAATATTGGTCGTTATTTGCTTGTTAGTTGATTGTGTAAAATTCATTAAGTGTTAAGTGAAAATAAATTAGTGAAATGGAAAGCTATAAATCATTAAATTCAAATTGAAAGAAAATAAATTTGAATAGAATTGAATTTGATTTGGAAGTGAACTAAATTGAATGTAAATTAGTTAATGCAAACTAATTGAAATTGAATATGAATGGATGTTAGTAAATCCAATGTTGATAAATCAAATGTGATTTAAATTGGAAAACTTGGTTATCGATTTGTTGGATGTTATTGGATGATAGTTGTTCTGATGGTTGCATTTGTTGTTTTGCTTCATTTGCTATGTTGGCATATGTAGTTGTTGTAGTGATATATGTTGTATATTGATATTACTTTCATATATGCATGTTTCTCATGATGTTGTTGAGTGTTTAGTAGGTGCGGATTGCGCATTGCTTCGCATTTGGAGCTCGCTTTCGCGCTATATTAGACGTATACGCTCGCTAATAAAATATAAGGTACATATCTCGGATTAAATATCGTACTTTTACACTTTTTTCCCTACGGGATGCCTCATCACTTAATGAGATGTATATTTGTGATATATACACTATCATTTTTTTTTTCGAATCGAGCCGCGCAAAGGAGACTATGGCGAATTTTTCCGAAAATTTAAGGCGTTAGAATATTTTTGAGAAAATTGGGAAATTTTTGGAAACTAAGTTTGGATTTGGAAACTTATTAAAGATTTTGTAAGAAGTTTAACTATAAATTTTGGGAAAGTTAAACACTTAAGAGATTTGAAAAATCCAATTTGAATGGTTTGTTTTGGGAAAATTAATGGATTTCGTAACTTTTCCTAACTTGGTAATTTCGAGGACGAAATTCTTTTAAGGGGGGAAGTTTGTAACGACCCAGAATTTCTGTCAATTAAAATTTGTATATTTAATTGATTTTAAATATTAATAAATGAAATTAAACAGTCGAATAAATTGTATTTCGAATAATTGGATTTAATTGGATAATTAAATTGATAATTTAATATTTGAAATTCCTGAAATAATTGGAAATTGGGTTTAATATGATTGAAAATGATTTGAAATTTTTTATTTAATCATATTGGAGTTAGAACGATATTTTAGAACTTTTAAAATCGAATTAAAAGTTAATTTGTGAAAATTGAATATTTTAATATTTAATTGACGAGTTAAGATAGCCATTTTTCAAACAGTCTCGGATTTCGAAGAAACCAGTTTCATCGGATCCGTAATTTGATATTATTGTAAGGTTTCAAATTTCATGTCAATCAGATTTACGGTTTGTCCGGGGCAAGCCAAAACGCATAGAAATTGGTTTAAATCGATTTAATTTGAATTTGATCGTTTATTGCCGTAACTCGCACAGATGATCGAATTAGCCTCCGAAACACGTTCCATTGTGTACGGAACGTGGGGTGAAACTCAGAAACGCCAACCGGCATGCTTCGTTTGGAGTTTGGAAAATTCGGGATGAATAGTAAATTGGAATTTTTCTATATAAGGACCCCCTTATTCATAATTTGCAAAAAATAAGAAAACCCTAGGGTTAGCTCCAGCCGCCGTCTCCATATACGTTCAACGGCCAGAAACTTCTCTTCTTCTCCCCTCAATCTCTTCTAATCCGCTCACCTTCATCAGAAATCATCAACTACAAAATGATAGAGTTATGTGAGATCTACAATTCCATACGGTGATGATCAAAAACGAAGCAACGAATCAACGACAAATCGAACTCAAGCGCGCACGTTCGTTTACGTTTTTCAAGGCAGGGGTGAGGCCGAGTTGCACGTGTTTGATGGTGAAGGTGGAGCTCGACGTTGGCTTCGTGGTGATGGTCGTTGATCGACTTGAAACCGTTCGTATATGCCGCGATATTTAACCCTAGGAGGCGGCAAGATGGGTTTTCGTGCGTGTTCCACTACCTGGACGCGTTGGGGAAGAAACAAAAGGCAACGGCCTGGATTTGCTTGCTGAGATTCAACGGCCAGATGATAATTTAGGGTTAGAAATTAAAATAACTTGTAAATTCTATTATATAAATTCGTGTAATATTAAAATTGCTGTAACTTTCTCATACAAGGTCGGAATTACGCGAAACGAATTGCGTTGGCTTCATTTTGTCGAGCACTACGCGATGGAACTGGATTAGATTCGTTTGGAGCTTGTGTAAATTTCAGGTAAAATTAAACGTCCGTTTAATTTTATTCGAAATAAAACGCTATAACCGTTATTGAAATCAAGGTGAGAACTTCTCACTCAATCGAATAGTTTCGATTTAAATTTTAAATAGTTAGATTTAAAATTGATGATTGTATGTCTGGATGATAAATTATTATCTGTTGATGATTGAAATAGACATTATACGCCGTATATTAAGCGGAGGTTATTTATTAAAAACATATACCGCGATAATTCCAACTTGTATGGAATTGGTATTATATATGTACTTGGAGTTGATTTTCCCGCATTATATAGCGGACGAGACCCTATTGCGCCGTATAATAGCGCATAGTATCTTATAAATCCATATATCGCGATATTTCGTCTTGAAGCGAAATTGGTATTGTGCTAACATCTTTGGATGCAGGGAAACAAGTTAGAGGGATCCAACTGGATTCCTCAAATGATTGAATTGGTTTCAATGTTGTATGTTGATCTATTTATAATCTGCGTGATTATCTTTGTGATAGAAATGGTTAAAGGCTATATTTTAGCCGAATATATTTTGGTATCGTTAGATGCCGAAAATAAATAAAATTTGATTTTTGAAACTTTAAGTTGAGAATTCATAATAAAATTTAATTTTTGAATTGATTCATTTTAAATAAATAAACGTTGTAATTTTTATGTTATAAATATTATGATTTTAATTAAATATAACTGAAATGTGATTTTTGAAATAAGTATTTAATTTATTCATAAAATGGTTTAAATTCGGACTTTTGAATTATTATAAATGATTTATATAAAATATATATAAAATTGATATATATAAATTAAAAATATTGGAATTATAAAACAAGTTTATAAGTTTAAAATGGAATATAAATGGATTTTATAAGTGAATGAAATTTATAGATTTATAAATTGTGAAGTTATGAAATGAATAGATTTTGTAAAATAAAAGATTTATAAGTAATTAACTTATAAATCGGATTTTGGTATTTAAATGAGGTATAAATAGAATTTGTTAATAAATTGATTTTATAAGTTGAAGTTATAAAATATAAATGGGATTTGTAAACGTTGTTTTTATAAATCCGAAATTGACTTATTTTAATAGGTAAATTATTATAGCTTACTAAAGGAAGTATATTCACGATTTTAGACAGTGGATAATCCTTTATATAAAATGTGTAGAAACGTTAAATTTGGTTAACGTAGTATATTCACGATTTTGGACAGTGAATATATTATTAAATAAAATGGATATGTTTTGGGAAGTGATGTTTTAAATAGAATTAAAATGATTTAAAAATGTATTAAGTATCGAAACCATAGATTTCAACATTTATTGTTGAAATAGACGTTTTCGAGGAATAGAAGGAAATGGTGGACTATAACATTGTTGTTATAGTAAATGATTTCCTAAAGGAAAAGTTTTTTTGTATAGTATTGGGATTTATGTATCTATCTAAATTTCGATTCCCTATACTAGTGATTTTGGGTTGTCGTAACGATGTTTTACGCAACATTCGTTTTGGCCCAAACAAATGTGTTTAAGAGAATGATTTCTTAAAGAATGAAATATATACTTAATTTCGATTTAAGTATATTGAATATTTTCCAAGTGTTGAAAATAAATGGATTTGTAAATTACTTATTACTAAATAAGTATGGAAATGTTTTCCAATATGAAGTGGATATTATGAGATTTTATCTTTTAAAGATAAATTGAAAATGAATATTAGAAATCGACTTGGAAATCGTATATTCATAGATATTTTGGAAAAGTAAATTCACTATGGAATTTATAAATGAAAGTGAAATTTGTTAAAAATAAACATTGATTTATTTTGAAGTGTGGAGATTAATTTAAAGATTTGGAACGTAAATTTAATAAATCGGTAAAGATTTATTTAATTGGTTTAAATGAACCATTTTGAAATGAAAGCTGTAAGGGTGCAAACTGATTTGAAATTGGTTTTCAAATGGTTGAAGTGTGGGATATATATCTTATAAAGATATTTATTGAAAATAAATAATTTCGGAAATTATTTGAAATCGGGTGATGTTGTGAATATTGATTGATAGTTAAATAACCGACTATCAATATTGACCTTTAAATAGGTATTTGTTGTGAATTGGTTAAAATTGAATGCTACACTTATTTTTAAATTATTGCGCTCGTTATTCGGATTACCCATTCTGAATAGTGATACGACGTTATGGATAGCATTGAAGACCGATGTTGAAGACCGGGTATTTGTGAAAACGATAGGACACCTATCGATTGTCTCTGCACCGTTAGCTACGGTATGGAGATTTCCTTTGTGATGGGAAGTTTTATCGGGATTGTGAATACCCGGATTGCAAGGGCTTCTTTGGAAGTGCCTTCGGTTCTGTTCGAACCCGGAATAGACTTGTATGGTTACATGTCTGACATTACATTTTGAGATATAAAGCAGATTTCTTTCAAATACATTTCTGTTGGTGGCGGAGAATTTATTCTCTAGCTTAACACCCTTCTTTGAGACGTACACGCTTCGAGGTTATGTAGTTGAAGGTTACCAACGATATATTCCCAATCTGGTAATGTGGCAAGCTGAGTGTTGCTGTGTGATGATTATTTATTGATCATTTGTTGATCAAAGCATGGCTTTGTGAAACAGCGTAGCTTTGTGGACGAGACTTCGTCAGACCTCACTCCCAGGAAATGGTCAAAACAGGAATATGCGGCAAGGTTATGAGGGTCGCGCCCATTAGGGTATGTCATTTCCTTCTGGAAAGGGTGGTATCATGGTATGGAGCCCAGATACTTACTCATGTTGACACACTATATTTATTACTGTGTGATGTTGGTTATCGAGCGCTCGGATAAAGGTCCAAAGGGACCGGGGGATGGCATATTCATGTAGTAGTTACCTAGTGACAAAGGTAACCTGGCCTTGTGTTCGTAGAGAGCTGGTTAAGTTCTCGGGATGTCCCGCCAGAGGCGATCCCATGTGGTAGTAGGAAGTTCCTTAGCATGACCATTTGTTGGAAATCCAAACAAAACAATACGATCCTTGTATGGTTTTAGTTGTATAACCTGTCATGAAATGTGGCGGTAACCTGCTATTGAACATGGTAGCTATAGTAGGCATAAGTGCGAAATGCCTATGCTGGCTAAGATTTATATCTTTACTTTCGAAATGATTTTTCCTACACTATGCACTAGTAATAATATCAAATGTTTCTTTTTAATGCGTATCAAGCATCTTTGACTATCATAAGGAGAAATCTCCTCCGATTCTGCGTTTGCATTGTGTGTGTGTGCGGGAGGCCTTATGGTAGTCTCATTTTCTAAAAAGCATTGCGAATCTATTTTAAAAATTATCCTGTTCTTTGTTTTAAAGATAAATTGTTTTAGTTCTCACACCAGTCCCATGTCTGACTCGGAGTTTATTGTTTTCCTTCCTAACCTCTAGGTGCCCACCTATTTCCACACGGGCAGTCTAGAGTCATGTTATCAGGATATTCTAGAATTCGGGAGTTGCTGGAGGCAAGCTGGATGGCATGGCGTATTCGCTAGTATATCGTATTTCTTTTCCGCTGTTTGTTGTTGTACACTCTGATGATGTAATGTAATGTAATAACTGATATAGTTCTTTTGTTTAAAGATTATTCATTTATCTATCATATGTTGTTCCGCTGCAATATGTGAGATTCTGATATTGTTCTATTGTTTCTTTCTGTTATGTTCTATCTTTTTCTCTCTTCTTATACCTTTTTCTTCTTCTTAACCATAACGGTGCGGTTTTTCGGCATTCGATTGCTCGGCAGTTGATACAGTGGACGTATTGATGTCGGTTTTTGTGCGTCGAAAAATTTCAAACGTTACAAAAACCCCTTAACACTCGATCTAACATAGAGAGAGAAATGGTCGAATTTCTAACTATTCATAAAACTAGGGTTACAGAACAAGTTTAATCACCGCTGCTAATTCAAAGTTCAATTCACAAATTTGATAATTTTCCTGAAATATCTAATCACTATACTACGTGCAAAAGAAATTTCAAGCTATCAAAATCTCAAAATCAATCAGAATTTCCAAAATCAATTTTTTTGTTCATCTCAGAACCACATCCCAAATTCCATGCTAAATATTGTGTTTTCTGTTTTAAAAATCATGTTTCGTATGTGGTTTCAAATTACAATCTTAATTTACTGAATTAAGAAATTTAAGTTTTTAAACAAAATCATGTTTCCAGATCATTTTGATTTCCAGAGAAGGTTTTGAATTTAATTTACCTTATTTAAATTTTCATTCTTAGATTTATATTCAACAAACAAATTTGTTTGTAACTTAAATCATAACGATGGCATGATCGAGAGATAGGAGTATAATTTAAAAATAAAACTGAGTTTTAAACTAGAAGCAGAGGATCAATGATAAATATGCACACATCTCATCCCAATATCTACAGATAATTCATATATATATATATATATATATATATATATATATATATATATATATATATATAGACACACACACACACACACAGAAACTTACTTATCACCATTCATACTCATCACAGAAATAAATCATGCAACCATGTTTAACTTAAATTATTAATCAAAAAATGTTACTCACCTTTCTACGGGAGAACAGAGCATCCAAATTTTAAAGCTTGGAGTAGTTTGTCTATTGATTTTAAATGCTGCAGGGGTATGTTAATTGAATCTGAAGTGCTACTGCTCTGATTTAAAATGCATGTAGGACTTTTTAATTTGCCAAGCGATGATCTTCCAGAGATGAAATGTAGTTGCATGCAGATCCATGATTTCTTTAATTTTTTGAAAAATGAAGACTTGATTTGCTCAAATTTAAAATTGCATGTTTGGAATTTTGGTTTGGGTTGCAGATTTGGTTTTGAGGGGTTTTGAGTTTCAGATTTTTGATTTTGAAACTGAATTACAAGTTTCAAATGCAAGTTGATTATATGCAGGAATTGATTTGAGGAATTCAGATTTTTAAGTGTAATGTTTTCTTCTCTGTTTTCAACTAGCTTTTAATTTTAAAAAGAGAATGAAGTGAAATAAAAATGGTTAAGGGCTGAAAGTACTTTAATAAAAATAAAGAAAAGATTAAAATACAAATGACACTTGTCATGTTTTCTTATCTTTAAATAAACACATGTAGCTTAGATTACTAAATAGGTTACACTTGTCCTTTAATTAATTTAGTTATATTTTTAATGTTAATAAATGATTTTTCTTTAATTTATTTATACTTGTGTAATATATATATATATATATATATGAATTTCCTATTAAAAGTAAATGTAAATAAAACAAATTATAAACTAAAACTTATTCAAATATTTTAAAGAATCAATTAATTTGAATTTCAAAATAAAATTCCAAATTCATGTTAAACCTTTGAAATCCAATTTAATAGCAATTTATTTAATTTAAAATGATAAATTTTATTTCCTTATTTTAATTTTTTTATATTTATGGAAAAATGATACATTTATTAATACGGCTTGAAAATAATCAATTTAACAAATTTAAATGATTTATAAAAAGATTTATAAATCACTTTTAATATTAAATAAATTCAAACCATATGCTATTTGTATTTTAAACCTATATAAAATATTTCCAAATCATATTAATCAAATAATATTTAAAAAGAAATAAAATCAACTTTTATTTAAATTTAAAACAAAAATTAAGCCAAGACAAATTTTAAACAATTTAATATTTATTTTAAATATTTACAAACCATATAGTTATTAATTTAAATAACATTGAAAAACTTAAAGTTAATTTAAAACATAATTTCCCAATTACTCAATATATTATTAGAAATTAAAAACAAAACTTTATTTATTTATTAAATTCCAAAACAAGATTATCTATAATATATATACAAATATATATAAACATTATAATTAAAATCATTTATTTAACTTTTAAAAGATAAAATCACAAATTAAATATTTATTTATTCAGATTATTAAACCAATTCATATGTTATTAATCAACATTATCAAATCAATTTAATTTTTATATAAGGATTACTAAATTGATATTGTCAAAAATTCTGGGATATCACACAATTTATTTGTATTCAATTCGTATTTGCACTCAACATGTTCATATCCATGCCTTTAATCCAATTCCAAGCAAATCCAACTCCATTCATAAATTTAATTTATTAGTTCATTTCATTACCCTGTTCCAAATCTCAATCCATATTAATCCATACAATTCAAATTCAATTTATTCACACTTACGCATTCCATATCAATTTGTCTATGATTCATTTCATAAATTAGTTACCTATTTTGAATTCCATTCTTATCGATAATATTCCCGAACGTATTCAATTTATACTTCAAATTGAATTTATTTATAACTGAAGTCATCACCATTTCAATCCATTTCTATTTTATTTGACAACATTTCCAATATATTTTAGTCGTTTACATTTTTGTCGAATTCCCTTTATAACTCAATTCTCTAATTAGTTTGTTTCCAATTTACTTAACTATTTTTAAGTTTCATTTCCAAAAATCACTTCATTTATCTTGGCTTAATTGCATTACATTCTTCACGAGATATGGGAAACCTAATGTTTTTGAGAGCTATACTGTCACGATTTTTTTTTTCACTGGCTCATATTAACACTAAAGAAAAACACTTGTGAGGAGGTTGTTTATTATGGCATCTATAGTTGAGATATACAAGGATTTTTATCCAATTTACATTAAACATCAGAAGGTACATAAGATGTAAGTTTTCTTAAAGAAATTATAACGAGAGTTAAGATCTAACAGTATAATCAGAATTGATATCAAATTAAAAGCAAATAATGTTGGTTTAAATCAACATTTGACGATATGGCCATGAAAGAAGGAAAGTTCTGTATAAGTAAAGAAACAGAGGTAAATATGGTCTTTTATATAACTAAAATATTGTGTTTTAGCAGCAAACTAATCCAAGCAATGAAATCTGTCTATACGCTGTCACTTATAGGATATACAATGCATACCGTTCCTTTTGTCTCTCAAAATGGAAAACAAGTATGAGATAAATAACATCTTTCCTTAAACTATGAATTTACTTGAGTCCAAATTCATTTTATAATTCAAATTTGGATTTTTATTTCTTCACCAAAATATCTAATCATTTTTTTATTTTGGTTTTCCTATATCACTTTTCCAATTATAAATTTTACAACTTATTTATCTCATTCTCATAAATTTTATACTTGAGCATATTCACATTTTTTAACTCCAGTTTACACATTTATTTATAGCCTAAGTATAATTTTATTCCATTAATTTAAATTTTGTAAGCTATTCAAATTTGTTTATTCATAATTCTAGATTTTCACTCAAATTTTGTTCCATTTAAATTTGTATAACTTATAGTTATTTAGTCACTTTACGATCCAAGTTTATATATTCCAATCAAATTTCATTTAACTTGCATAAGTTAAATCTTAATTCACACACTTCATTTGAATTTAATCACATAAGAATTTAATTCAAAATTCAAAATTTTCCACCCTTACTTACTTATATTTAGTTAACTTCATCACGTTATAGTCATTTCATTTTATTTATTACAATCACTTCATTTAATTTATTTTTCTTTAAATTTTGCTTAAGTTAAATTCCAATTCCTGTAAATTTTCATTTAGAAATCCAATTTATTTAACTTACACAGGTTAAATTTTAATTTCGTCTTGAAGTTCACATTTTTCAAGTTTTATTTCAAAACTTATTCCCTTCTAATTTCACTTCTCATTTAACTGGAAATTTCAGAATTCAACACCTTGTTTTTATTTCAAATTATTTTGAAATATTATATATATATAATTCTGCTTTAACAAACCATTTCCTTTAAATTTCAAAAATCAACTTGATTTTTATCCAAAACAATTTCCTCAGAATTTCTAAAACAACATTTGTTTTCCACAAAAATCTCCACATCAAATTACTATTGTAGCAATCCGTTACCTAAAAACTCAAAAATCAATACTGATGATGCTGCAGTCATCACCAGAATTATTTTCAGCGACTGAAATGAGTTCAGTGCTTTACCACTTTCAAAATCCATTTAAAACCATTTTTATTAAAAAAAAATATTTTCAAAATAATACCATTTTCATTCCCATAACACTTCTGAAAATATTTTCAAAACCTCCTGGGATTTAAATTTCATAATTCTAGTTTGAATCCATTTTAATTATAATTTATATGTATAATTTATACTTATACAATTTTCATTTGGTTACATATAACCATTTTAAATTTTATAATCTTGTTAGACTGTAATATTATCACCTAAACACTCCAATGTACTATAAGAATTTCAAAAAATTATTTCCTTTTATATTAAAACATAATTTGGTTAAACTTATTTCATTTACCCTATTTCAAACAATACTATATCGAATTACTCTATTCAAGTGTTTAGAAACCCCTATTGATACAATTGTACGGACTGTGCCGACCAAAATTCATATGCCACTAAATAAATCAATCAACACAACATAAATCAATTTATATTCACTAACAAATATGCGCTCATATCTATTAATACACTTCAACTCATTCTAGGGTACTACCGATCCTAACTCTAGAATGTAATTCCCACCGAAGACAAGGTTCTCACTTAACCTTCACCTTTGATACCAAACGTCGCGACCCACCATTCCGTTCCCTTTGAGTTGATAATAATTCACTCTTATTCAACCCAAATTGAACGAAAGCGCGAATAACTAAGGTAAAGAAGAAGAAAGAGATAAAAGAAAATATAACAACAACACAGAATTTCACAAATGCAACGGAACAAAATATAATATATAATAACAGATTTTTATACAAAAGAATCTGTAACCTTTTTATACTTACAATCATCAGAGTACAACAATCAATATATCAATCTGGATAGTTATAATAACATGTCCTCATACAGCGAAAATATTAGTCATGTACGAAAATATGTCTCCGTTATCAAACTCATCTCCTAAGCTCCATAGCAATCTATCCTGAATCTGTAATACTCGGTCTAAACTAAGCATTATAATAAAATAACACCCAAGTCAGTCTGGAAAGCCAGCGTGAGAAAACACACTCAATTTGAATTATTAAAGTTATCAAAATCCTTTGAAAAACAAAGGTATCTCGTAAGACCGCATCACACATAAACACAACGGGTTTGAACCTTATGATAACCAAACATTTTATCGAAAATCCAGTGATACGATAATAGTGTCTAAGTACAAATACATACTCAAATAACCAAAATTGTTACATTAATTAAATTCCAGCATACTAGGCTCTACAAACAAAATCGCAAAGGCTCGTATTGGAGAATGGATTCCATACAATGACTAGGCTACGGGGGTACCACCCATCACAGTACACCTCTATAAAAATGTACTGAGGACCTCGTCGGGATCCCCTGCTACAGAAGACCGGCTTACCCCTAATCTGGATAATATTGAATATGTTATCACCCCGGGTGTTCGCACCCTTAAAAAAATCGAGCGCTCCTCTTTTCATGCACAACCATATCCATAATTTATATATATTTCTGAGGATACCTAAAAAGTGATAACATACCCTAATTGGGTGCAACCCACTTACCCTTGCTGCATCTCTCCTGTTTTAGTCATTCCCACTTGATGAGGTTTGAGGCTAATGTTACCTTTTAAGAACAATTCCACTAAGAATGCTCATCTTCCTCCAATGACGATGTTATGAGAGCATTCGTCCATACAATTGTCCTAAGTCTAGACAAAACGAATCAGGTCTTCATGATATCCAGTTGTAATGTCCAAACTAGATCGAAGTGGTTTTCAGATAATTAAATCTGATCCCGGTCCCTTCGAAACGATTAACGAAATTGGCCAATATTGATAGTCGGTTATTTAACTATCAATAACATCCATAAGCAGTCACTAGGCCATTATTTATAATTCTTAAAACATTCATTTCAAAATATCATTACAAAGATATATTCAAATCTCTTCAAAATTTAGCAATATTTGAAACATTTTCCGAATACTTGTTTCTATAATAGGATATTTGCACCCGTACCTCACTTCGACATTTAGTGAAATATTTCTAACTTCGATTTAAAATCCATTACTTAGAAAATATCTTGACATAAATCCTTCTTCTCTAAGTATTTTCAAAAACCTTCCATTTTCTCAGTTAGGAAAATATTGTAATCCATTTTCCCAAAATCATTTCTAATATCAATACTTAAGAGCTTTTCCTTATCCTATCTCCTACATTTGCGAATTTTATATTAATTTCTTTACACTTTCCAAAATTGATTATACTCACTTATAATCTCGTCTATCCATTTACACTTCTAAAATCATACCTGTTTCCACATCTCGAGTGAGTTTATAAATAATTTAAAATCATTTCCAAAACTCTATATATATGTAAATAAGTATTTTAAAAGAATGATATTTTTTATTTTTAAAAACATTTAAGTAATTATTTAAATTTTTAAAATACTTATACAAACATTAATAATCTATTCCCTATTTCATTTTCAAATAACTAATTGATTACGAAGCTTATTATAAACATGTAAATTCATTTCTATAAATAGTAAATATTTGAATAATCTACTTCTCGAAATATTTCCCAACTAACGGCTTAAATATTCATAATTGGATATATAAATTTTCCCTTTTTAAAAAAAATAATAACTTAACTTTTTAAAACTAAAAATATATTTTTCAAATCTCAATAACCAATTAAATTTATAAATTTCTCTCGATTCCCAACACGTCACCTTCATTTCGATCTCCTTAAACATTTCCACTTTTCAAAAATAGTATCCACTATTTTCCCTCAACCCTATTTCCATATGCTATATAAATTCATCCTATGAATGTTGTATTCCTAAATTATCATCTGATATGAATTTCCTTTATTTATTACATCATTTATAAATTTATAACTCCTTTGAGTTTCGCTGTTTATAAACTAATCTCAATTATAAAATTCCATTTATAAAATCTCATTTAATAAATCCATTCCTTAATAAATACCATTGATTTTTCAAATCTATTTTTAATATAGATTTAAAACTCCTTATCCATATTTTTAAAGATATCCTTTTAAAATCCATCATTTAAAAAGTCCTTATATGAATTATTTTAAAAGCTCTATTAAAAATATTTTTCGAATAGTTAAGTACAAACACAAAAAAATCAAATTATTATTTTATTCAACTCGATTCCCTTTAAAATAATCCAAATTCCAATATAAATATTTTTATATCAAAAATCCATTTAATTACTTCAAATTCAAAAATAATATTTATGGTATTTAAAATACCAAAATTCAGGCCAGTGTTACTATCGCATCCAATTATTCAAATCACAACAACAATCTATAATAGATTATTCTAACACATAACATATCATTATATATGAAATAAAGTTAACATTTTTGAGGGATTTAGTTGGATCCCTCCAACCTGTTTCCCTGCATCCATAGATATTGATACAACATAAAAATATTAATCCCACTTTGAGGGGGATATCGCGGTATATAGGGTCATCCGCTATTATGCATTGCGCATAGGGTCTTATCCGCTAAAATGTGCGAGAACAACAATCCAACTACTAATATATATACTACCATATATATAATATAATATTATTCAACATATAGCAATTAGTAAATTCAACCAAGCAACTAATGATTAATTTTAACTATTTAATTTAGCAATTCCAAATGAGTGAGAATTTCTTACCTTTGATTTTAAATTTGCCGAACATCCAGATTTCAATTTTTTAAATTCCCAGTCGACTCTAAAAAATTTGAAACCAATTTTTATGCATAAAGTTTACAGCTACGAACCAACTCAACTGATTTCGTGATTTTTGAATCTCACATGAATAATTTACGACTTATATAATTAACAAATATGTATATATATATATATATGTGTGTGTGTGTGTGTGTGTGTATATGTATGTGTGTGTGTATATATATATATATTTATACGTATTCTCACTAAATTTTTACTTTTATTAAAAGAAACAAAAATTAATTTCTTTACCCATTTCCCTAATCATGTCTGCTCTGCTTGGACCATCCCTGGTCGAACTTCCTCCACCCCATCATCAGCCAAGCATCTCCGACTATGCAACCAGGATAATTTTCTCCACCCAAAATCCTAAGCTCGATATCCTCTGCCTCTTTCCCCATCACACAACAACAACGCCGCGTCCCCAAAACCATCACTACCTCCGCCATCATTGGCCGCGCTAGCCCTCACCACCCCTCCGTTGACCGAATGTCTTCCTAGGCTTGCCAAACCTTTAACTTGATCATTCCGCTGCTTGCCTCCATTGCGACCACCTGCATCTAAAATGAATGCCACACCGCCACACCTTGCCTTCCTCTTTAACCGCGATGACTGAAGTCGCAACCTAGCAGCGTTCGATCGATCGCTGCCGAAATCGATCCCACCGCCAATCCAGTCCCCTTGTCCATGAACGCAAATGCTTCCCCCATCGCCATTGCATGGATCACCTGTTTAACGACCCGTAATTTTCGATAATTAAATTTGTTAATTTAATAAGATTTTTGTAATTTAATACTGGAAGAAATAAAAATTTGGATTTAATAACTAAGATGTAACGTAACAATGGTAATTAAAGTTAATTATTAATAAATTGAATGAAATTCCAAAATATTAAAATAATGTAAAGATCGCACTTGGTTATAAAGTGTATATAGAAAACAAATGTAAATATGAATTCATTTATGAGATGATATATATATATATATATATATATATATATATATATATATATATATATATTTAATGGTAACTGGATAAAATTTGTGTTACGAAAGTAATTATAACAATTGGTTGAAATAATAGACTTATTAATGTGAATAAAAGCTAATTAGCGGGAAACTGTTATATGTTACCTATTTATTTAACCTGTTAAATTAAATTGGAATTTATACTATTATAAATGGATTTATTGCAATTAAGTGTAATTAAATTTTACATTAATGTGAGTTAATACAATAACTGAAAAGTGTGAACGTAATAAGAGAATGGAAATGTTAATTTTATCTATAAGGTAATAATTGATTAAATAAAAAGAATGAAACCAAGATAAATTAATTAATTGGGATTTTAAATCATAACTAATGTGTAAAATAGGCAAAATTGATTGTAATGGAAATACAATACTTAATACAAATAAAATGTGGAATTTGTAGCATATTAATGAAATAAGATATAAAAAAATATTGACTATGCTATTAGATTAATAATTGATTTAATATAAAGTCTGAAATCAAATTAAAACAATTTATTGGAATTAAATTATAATTCATTGGATTTAATTACAGTTAAAATTAAATAGTGTAATTAGTAAAATTTTAGACAATGAATTGATGTGCAAACTTGTTTTGAATTATTATAAATATCTAAGTAATCAAAAATGATGAAATTTGTTGGTTAACAAATATTGAATTAAAAAGTGAATTAATTAATTTAATACTAATTTATTTAATTAGTGTGAAAATGGCCATTTTGGCCACTGTCTTGGATTTCGACGAAACCAGTTGCATCAGATCCGTAACAGTGAAATATTGTAGGATTTCAAGTTTCGTAGCAATTGGACCTGTCGTTTGATCGCACGGACTCGAAACGCCAAGAAATCAATTTAGTTAAATTTAATTCAAATCAATTCGAAATAAGCTGATTTTAAGATAACTTCTTCATACGATGGAATTTGGACTTAAAACCCGATCCGCTGAGTTTAAAATTATTGAAAACATCTATTTTGATATACGAGATGACCCATTTCGTTTCGAAGATAGAACGGGCATTTCGGGTCGTTTATCGTTCAATGTGTAAATAAATCTTGTCCGTTCTTTCTATTTTCTGCTCTGCCTATAAATAGATTGTTATAAACACTAGGTCATTTCTTATTTCTAATTTTAGTACGTACAATTTTCAATTTCTTTTCTCTTCCCTATGGCTGCAAACTCTAATTGCCAAATTGAAAATTCAAATCAAAAATCAAACTGAAAATCAAGCTCCTCAAATTATATCAAATTATATATCGATTTGAAGCTCTCGACGAGCACATCTCAGATCTATAATTCATTTTATAATTTGAATCACCATTTGTCTAGAAATGGAAGAACAAATTGTGGTCGTTCATTGAGTCGCGATCAATCTTGTCTGATCGTTGAATTGATTTGTGTATATTGTAGAGTGGACCGAGGGGACTTCATCAGTGCAGTTTGTTTGGTGAATTAGTGGTTGGATCGTCATAAAAAATGGCCTAGCGTTTCATTTATTCTTGCGGCGGCCGACCTAGGTTTTGCGCGAGATGTGGATGGCCTTTGCGGATTTGGGGATGTGCGGTGGGGAGCTTTTGTTAGTCGCGGTCATGTCAGGTGTGGCGTGCGATCGGAAATATGGTGGAAGTCGTACCAGCGTTTGCGCGTTGAGAAGATGTATAGGGTTTCTCTGGTTCAAACGTGCTGGTGATGTGGCAAGCAGTGAGGCTGCTCCTTTTTCTTTATTTTTTGTATTTTTTTATATTTAGAATTCCAATTTCAACTCGCTCTAATCACCATAACTTTTACGTACAAGGTCCGATTTACTCGCGGTTTATCCTGCTAGGATCCTATCGAAATTCCAAACCTTTTGACGCTGGTTTGGACGAATTCGAAGACTATTTGAATTTTGGGTTTAAATTGGATTTAAATTCGATTTAAATTCAAAGGTGAGTGTTTTAACCCACTCACAACTTCTATAATTTCTTATGTTGATTAAATTAATTTATGATGTGATTAGGACTTTATTTATGGCTGTTTGGTATATTTTAAATCGTTATTCTAGTTAATTTGAATTTATTTGAATTAAACTATTATTTAATTTATTATTGAATTTAAATTGCCAGTTAAATACCTATTGTTGATTATCAATTTTCTATTGATGTTTATTGATTGATTTGGATGATGATTGTGATGGATTTTTGATTTTTAATATTGGATAAATGGATGTTGTGTTTTATATCATTATAAACTACAAGTTCACTATGGGTTGAAATGATACATATCGAATGATCTATAAATTAGGGAAAAATCATTATAGGTTGAAATGATAGACCCGAGTAATTTTATGGATTTTATTTTTAATTCGGGATTGCGGTTTGAAATGATATATAAACGTAAATGATTAAATTGCAGATTGAAATGATAAATATTCGTATCACTTGACCTTAGGGTAGAGAATTATATACAGACACCAGATTGGTTAAATTAAATGATTTTTAATCATTAATTTTTGAATTTAATTGAAAGATATTTTGAAATAAACTTGTTAAATTGGATCATTATTAAAAATCAAGTCATGTTGAAATTTGAATTGGTTAAAGGAATTGTCAAAGAAATTAGATTTAAAATTGTAAGTTGAATTTTGAAGTATAAATGGAATTAAAAGGAACCGAGTTATTGAAATTGTTTGAAATATAACTTTGAAATATATTGGAATGTAAGTAACTTAAATGATATAACAAATAGTGTTTTGGAAGAAATATTGAATTTAAAATTGTAATGAGAATTTGAATTGGAAAATTTGAAATTGGTTTTGGATATTGAAATGGTCCAAATGTGTCGGTTGAAATAAATAGTTTAAAATTGATATAAATTTCAGATTCATATTTTTAATGTAAACTGCTTTAAAAATGTATTATTTTAAAGACTTTATTTATTAAGATCTTCAAACTTTTAAACTAATTAACCCATTTTAACTTATTTTAAATCTAATTAATCTAATTTAAAGCTATTTAATCTACTTTAGTTATATTTAATCTATTTAAAATATATTTAACTATCTTAAATCAATTTAACAGTATCTTTAAATCTATAACTAAACTATTTTAGAGTATTTTAATTAATTATAACTATTTTAACTATTTGAATTATTTAAACTATTTTTCAAAATTCCAGACCAAGTAAAGTAGAAGTGTTTATATTCAATTTATTGATTTGATAGAGAATATGTTAAATGATGTTATGACCTAAGTTGGGATTTAAAAGTTATAATTTATTTGAATATGATGATTTTGAAGAAAGGATTTAACCTATTTTGGGAATATGATCTTTGGAAGAAATTATGATTTTAGGAACGATATGATTTGAAAGTGAATATGGTTTGAAGTGGATATGATTTTGAAAGAGATATGATTTGAAATTGAATATGATATTTTAATATAAATTGTGAATTGACTTTTAAAAATGTAAAAGAACCATCCGGTGTAAGATAAACATTTAGTTGTTAAAGAGATCGGGATTGGATATTGTCATACTCTCTGCCAATTCCAAAACCACTTTAACAACTGTGTACGTGGTGGAGATTCCAGAAATGAAGTAGGATGGTTTGGTGAATGATTCCTGTATATGGTATGACGTGGCCATGACTCTCGTGAGTCAGCTTAGATATGGCTAAAATCAGAAGCCATGCCGGGCCAAGTGAGGTCATTCCTCCTATCGGGCACACTTCTTCGATATTATATTCTGACTTTGTGATTGATTTGGTGGCCACCCTTGATTTTGATTTGGGAGAGTGTTCCGAGGCGAGCGGTAGTAGCTGCTATTCATTACCACCAGTCCGGATCCGCAAATAGTATATCTACCATGGCATTTCCTCGTGTGCCCTATTCACATGCCTTAGCGCGTCTTCTACGTGTTTGTTTTGTGTCATGTCCATGGAATGCTCCCTTATAGCCCAACTGCGGGTGGAGTTTACAGTATCTATATAGACTACGGCATTATATAAAATGTGTTAAGGGGATATGAGTAACGCCTTAATGCTATTTTAATACTTTACTTTATTGTAGACACTATTATAATAGCGTATTATACTGCATAGCAGATAGTTTAACGGATCCTTAGGAGACGTGAATCCCGAACATCTCTTAAGTTACTGCACTCACGTTAGACACTAGATAGAAGATGTCAAACCCTGTAAGCATCTCTGACGTCGTTGCACTCATATTTATCATTGATTTAACTTACATAAGATCTTTTAGTTCTGACTCAAGTGTTTTATCTTTTCAATTCGCTCGGGTCAGCCTGAGCATTTCAGGATTTGAAGACTTGTTTCTGAAGGGCGAAGACGAAGATTTTATTATTATTTATTATATTATTCCACTGTATCATATTGTTCCGCTGCATTGTCATTTATTTATCTCTGATATGTATAACTCTGATTCTGCGTTGTATAAGTATAATTAATGTTTTGTAAACAGCTTCGTGAACTGTAATTTAATTATTATATTTTTTCATTCCGTTGCGAGATTCTACATTTACTTTTATTTCTTCTCTTTTTGTTACTTACCCTATAACAATCTGCCCTTTTGAATGGTTTAAGTTCGACATGTGTGTCTGCTTGAAATGTCCAAACAGGCTGGTCATTACATTGGTATCAAAGCTTTGGTTTATCAATTACCTTTGCTTTGTGGGGTCAGACTCATATTTAAAAGGGTAGTAACACCCTAGAATGAGTCGCTGCGTGTATATACGAGAGAGTGTATTTGCTAGTGTTATAAAAGGTTTTATATTGTGTTAATTTGTTTCGTTTTGTATTTATAAATTCTCGTTGGTGCATAGGACGCTATGACATCGATAGAGATTTCTAAACACTTAATAGGACAGACCGACACAATATCTGTTTTGAAATATAGGTAAATGAAATAATTTTTTTATTATATATTTTTGTATATAAAATAACAATTTTATGAATGATATATTTTTTGTAATATATTTGTTTGTTAGTAGTGAAATTTAAAAATATTGGTTGAGACTTGAGATTCACAATTAAATTGAATACAAATTGAAATTTGAGAACTTAAGTTCCGGGATTTTTGAAATTTCATTCAAAAGATTTTGGAATATAATATTAATATAATATAGAAGTAATTTCTGATATAAATATTTTGTTGTAATCTGAAAGGAATGTTTTAAAAGGGATTTTGGAAAGATCCCCTCTCTGTCGCTGTAAAATAATTTCGGTGCTGAGTGCGCGCATCATCGACATTCATTTTTGAGTTTTAAAGTGGGAAAGCCACAGTTGTAGTTTTACTACAGATTTATTTTGATAAAAATATATAAATTTCAAATTGTTTAAATAATTGGATATATAAGCTGTAAGTATATACATCTATCTATTATTTTTAAAATGATTTGAAATGGAACCCGACATTTAGTTCTTAAATTTCTGTAAATTAGAGGTTTTAATTATTGAAAATGAAATGGAATTTTACAATTTAATAATTGGAACTTCTAAAATGAAAATAAGAAATTAGATGCTAAGTTATAAATGAAAAACACAAGGAATTTGAAATTTGTAACCTGAAAATCAAAGAATAGAAAAAAAACTAAAAGATATGATTATTGAACTTTTTGGTTAATTACACAAATAAGAAAACTTAGGTAATATTCAATTGCATTCTTAAAATCACATATATATAACTTACCAAAAGATTAAAATTTGTCATGTTCAATAAGAAAATGTAATGGAATATTATACAAGTAAAAAACTTAAAGTAATGAAGGTGTTCAATGAAATTCCGTTATAAATAAGAACTGTGATATCATAGTTGTTATAAACTTAAGTTATAATTGAAATGCTACTTATTAAATATAATAGAAAAGTGAGTGTTGTGAATAAATGATAATAAACTTAAGTAAATGTTTGAAGTTATTTATAATTAAAATAAGTAGAAAGATGAATATAGTAAGTAAAAGATTTTGGAATTAAGTTTATGTTTGAAACTATGGATTATTAAAGAAAAATGATAAAATGAATACTATACTAAATTAAATGCTTATTACTTCAGAATTGTTGAAATGATTTAGAAAATAGATTTAATATTCAATGACATTATATAAGGAAATGGATGCAAATTAAAAAGTAAGAAACTCGAGAATGAACTTATGCATTAATGAATATTAATATCTAATGGAAATCAGGTATATCACTTAATAAATGTGAACTAGACTGCAGTAAAATGTGTGTAAACTTGGATAATGAATTCATTGGTCATTATAAAAGATTGAATGGATATAATTTATGCAAGAAATTAATATAAAGTAATGAAAGGAAATTCTCAATAAATAAATAAATGAAATGAAATTAGTAAGTAATGAATCAAATAAATGAAAATAAGTATTAAATGAATGAAATTGAAGGAAGGTAAAAAATATGAAAAGAAATTAATAAAAACAAACACAAATAATGTTGGAATCTGTTGTTTGTTTTGGTTTATGGATTGTTTGGGCAAGGATACTTTAAATTGTTTGGATGTATGAATAATCAGTTGAGTTTTATCTAAGATTATTGAGTAGATGGTATACTTAATGGTTTATTTTTCACTCTATATGATTTAAGGTGTCTAAACCTAATCAAAATCACTTGTTTGATTGATATGGATAGTTGGTTAATTATTTTGATTTCATGTGATAGTTGTATGTTTCTATTTCAAGTGCTTGCTGTATGTTTTGCAATTGAATATTGTTACGTTTTGTTTGTTATAAATTGAAGCAATATAAATATTTCTCTTATATAATTATTAAACCTCCTGGATTATATAAGTGAAATGCAGGTTATGGAAGCAATTGCTACTGCCTTTGGTTTCATAATTTAAGCGTTATTTTTCGACAAATAGGTACGTTCTCGGATTACGGTTTTATAACGTTATTATATTATTTTCCCATTGTTGGGACATATTATTTTGAAATTTATATGATGTATATTGATTATTTTTGATATTATTATTTCTCCTGAGCCCTCCGTACAAAGGAGACTCTACCGACATTTTTCGAAAATTTTGGACATAGAATATTTTGTGAAATGTTTCCAAACTTTATTTATTTGAGTATAAAAAGATTTAATTGTTATAATTGATATATTTCATATAAATTATTTAATTTTGTTAATTTATTTGTTATAAATTTAATATTTTGAATAAGATATATTGATTTCTAAATTTCTTTTTTTCCCTTCTTATCCTTTTCGAGGAGGAAAAGTTTTGAGTAGGGGGAGTATAACGGCCCGTAATTTTCGATAATTAAATTTGTTAGTTTAGTAAGGTTTTTGTAATTTAATATTGGAAGAAATAAAAAAATTTGATTTATTAATGAAATAAAACTAAGATGTTAATGTTAATTAAAGTTAATTATGATATATTGAAAGAAATTCCAACAAATTGAAATAATGTAAAGATTACACTGGGTTATAAAGTGTGTATAAGAAAAAAAATGTAAATATGAATTCATTTATGAGATAATATATATATTTAATGGTAATTTGTAACAACCCATAATCTTGTAAATATTTTAATTAAATTTTTATTTGAAAAAATTTAATTTTTAAATTATTTAAGATAGAATTTCTGGAATTTTCCAATGTAAGTTTGGAATTTGTTTGTAATTTATTTTCCAAATACAATAAAATAAACATTTTCTAGAAATTTCATATTTTGGTCAACTGTAAGTCAAAGTTTGACCGCAGTTGAAAATTTTAAATTTGATTTTTTAAATTCTAATCTTTTTCTTTGAAATTGTATTTTATTTTAATATTGGCCTTGTTTTCCGTTTCGTCAAATTCTGATTTATACTTTTTAAATTAGGTAAAATACAGTGTTTTACACGAAAATTATTTTCTGCATTTTATTTTTCTTTTTCCTATGTTCATTTATCTATTTTTTATTTTTTATTTTATTTTGTATAGCTTTGATTTTATTTATTTGATTTTTGATTGGTTTTAATTTCAATAATAGCTTTCGAAATTTCAAAAAACTTTGCTTTCTTTTTTCCTTAACTTTTGCCTTTTCATTCGCCTAGCTCTTCAATTCCTTATGTAAATGACTGTGCTGATCGACCTATATGGAATTATATTAAACTAGTGCGGAAATAAACTGAGTTTCTAAAGTAATGAATAAGTAAAATAAAACAAGCACGCCAGGAATTTTTATACTGGTTCGAACTTCCCGTTCTACGTCCAGTCCCAGACTCCTACTGGAATTTCAACTACAACAACCCTCACTTAACCCGGAGGAACAGGTTTACACTGCCTAAGCAACCGAACAGGACTTCACCCGCCTAAGCAACCGAATAGGGCTTCAATACAAATAACAAATGTATCTGACTGAAATGTGTTCTTAAATAACACTGATAAGTCAATTGAGTATAATCTTCCTATAAAATTCTCCTTTATGATATATAGTGATGTGCTTTGAGGATTGTGGAAGATAAAGTGATCAATGATCAAAGTATGTAGGCAATTTGAGTGCAATTTTGAAAGTTTGAGAATAGATGAGAATTCAAGAATTCTAAAAGTAAATTGGGTGAATTGCTTGTTGAATTCTATATTCTATTTATAGTTTATAAAGAGTTGCAACTATTGATGAAAAGTTATATTGAAAAGAACAGTTGCAACCATTGATTTTGAAAACGTTTCTCTTCGGTGAAGAGAAGTGACTTTTCAAGAAAATAACTGTTAGAAATATTCAGACGTCCAAATAAAATAATTCAGACTTTTGAATTGGATTAAAACGCAAACCGCAATCTATTAGGCAATTTTTGACCTTTTTCAGACGTCTGAATATTTTCATTCCGACATCTGAATATTGTGAAAACAATATTCATGTTTCAGCATTCAGACATCTGAATGAATGGTTTCAGACGTCTGAGTTTGAACTTTTGTGCATATATGAGCATGTGTGTGCATGTGTGTGCACATATATATATCGTTTCAGGAGAGATTTTAAAAAATTTCTAAGTAAAGTACAGACTGTAGACACACAATACACAGCTTTAAATATCTGAAAAGGAATCTGCAATAAATCTCTTGCAAAAGATGGTTAGTATACACATCACATTTTATATAGGTTGTCACAATCAAAATCGAGATTCCAACATTCTCCCCCTTTTTGATGATGACAACTATATAAAATTAATAATAAACATTTAAAGTATTGTTACCCCCCTGTCAATATGCACAATTTTAAATTTCTCCCCCTTTGTCATCGACAAATAGAAAGAGCATGGATGATAATAGATAGTTCATTTCATTAAAGCAAACAAAGTAGTAAACAATAATACATGAAGAGTTAATATTTCAAGAAATTTCTCATACAACTAGTCAATCAAAATTACAAGCAAAATGTAAGATAACGACTAAAATAGACAAAGATAATTAAAATTGGCTTGAAAGAGACGGATCATTGTGATTAGAACTCGAGCTTGAGGAAGACCATTCAAATGGAGACGGATTGTAAGCTTGAGTGGCTGCAAATCCGGAACAAGAAATTTGATCCCATATTTTATTGAGAAAGCCTTTGATAGAGTTGAATTTTCTTTTCGTCGTCTTCTCAAGTGCCTTTATGTCCCGATGAATATTTGATTGATTTCGGGAGAGAGTGATGATGGCTTGTCTTGAAGAAGTGTCCGGGCCAATTTCTTGGATGGTGTCATCGTCCTCCTCTTCTTCTTCATTATTGAGTATGAGAAGAAGAAGCAATACTAGTTTTTCGAGGTTGAGGAACACCTTGTTGAACATTTTGCGACCATTGGTGGAAGGAAATAATTTATTGAGGAGGAGGTCGAATAGGAAGACCCATCAATCCTAGAGTTTTAGCGCCGAACTCACTAATAGTTGTGAAATCGGAGCCGAGCATTGGTACACTAATATTTAGGAGGATTCGCATAATATAGGCACCATAACGCATGGTTCTATATTTTGTTCGGATTGTGATGTCTTGAAATTCATCCAAAATAATTTTTCCTCAATTCACTTGTTGATTAGAGTACATAGAATGAAGTGCTTGGAAGTTTTCTTTATACACTTTTTCATAACTTCCCGTCCTTGGTTGAAGAGAACGAATAACTGCACGGTGAATGAGCCTAGCTTGTGGCCTTAAGAAGATAGATTTTAAATTGCCCAAATTTATAAGTTGATCGGACAAAAATTGATGTGAAACTTCATCCCAATGATCCATATCAACTTCAGTTTCATTAATATCAATTTCTTGATAAGGGCAATTTAAAATATGACCTAGTGTTTGTAAAGATAAGAAGATTCTTTTGCTACAAACTAACGACCAAACACAATCTTGTCGGTTTTGAGGATTTTGATGATGCAAATTTAAGTTTGCAAGAAAAAGTTTAATCATAAGATGATCAATCTTAACACTGTTAGGAGTATACCCAATCAAGCTGTCTAAGTGGAATTGCTCCGCTAACTCTCTAATAAGATATGCTGCGAAATTCAAGAATTTCATGAATGCTCCTTCGAAGATGTTGGAGTTATTCATAGAATTAAATCGAGAAACAGCAACATCGTTCCGTAGAGGTTGCCGGATTTGGTCTTCGGATGGTCTGGAAGTAGATTCTCTAGTTCTCTTTAATCTTATTGCCATTGGAGAGTTAGAGGAAAGTAAAAGCTTTGAGAGAGATAAAAATTGGGGTTATGGTTCTTAAGTAAGTAGGAATGAAGTGAAAAAGTCATTATATAGAGGGTGAAAAGGCAGGGGTATAATGGTAAAGAAAATAAAGAAGAATAGTAAAAATAGGCTCAGAAAAAATTCATCCGTCTGAATCATTTGATTCAGACATCTGAATTGAGTTGAAATGCAACCCGCAAGGAATTAGTTCAAAATTGGTCTTATTCAGACGTCTGTTATATTTGGTTCAGACGTCTGAATCTGGGGCAAAAAGTTTCTGCTATGAAGATTCAGACGTCTTTTTCTAAAAGATCAGCCGTCTGAATTTTGTACAAGGGCACATATAGACTTCGTTGAGAATAGAAAAACAATACATATTATTAAATTATTTTAAATATTATAATTTTTAGAATAAACAGAATGAAAAGACAAATTAACAATAGTATATAAACAACAAGAAATAATTAAAGAGATTTTGAAGAAGAGAATGGAGTATGATATGACTTATCTTCAACTTTAGTATTCTCTATAAATGGTCGAAGTGGAGACCATCTGTTACCACGTTCCCAAGAATTTGAAGATGTCGGTGGTTGTTGTGGTGATGGTTCCTAAGGATTACAACGACTTGAAGAACGAGCTGTAGACGGTTGATGAACAGTGTCTTTTGATGAAGAACCACAAAACTTTAACACTACTTGTTCCAAAAAGCTAAGCCGTTTGGCATTAACTTTTTATTCATAGTATAATTCACGTTGTAATTCTAATGATTCTCTCTGATAGTGATGAATATCATCGATTTTCTCTTTTATGGATGGTGATCCAAAAAAGAGAGACCGTCTTGTTCTTTTAGTTGGTGGAGTATATCCAGTATGAGTTGAGGGTGGAACAATCAGAACCGGTTCATGTATTGGTGTAGGAGTTGGTAGATTTTTCGATCCCGAGGAAGGAGAGGTGTAAGATAGCTCAGATGATTCATAGTTGTATTGAGATGACATGTTGAAACGGTAATATAAAAAAAATTGAATGAGTTCTTGGTGAAAAGAATTTAAGAAATGCAGAGAATGTATAGTTAGAAGTTAGATAAAAATAGAGAAACATTGTAAGGTTAGAAGAATAATGGCCATAGGAAAAAGAGGTGAGAATGAAAGGTAAATAAGAATTCAATGGCAACCTTATGTTTCAGAAAAAGAAAAAGAGTGAAGTGGTAGAGTAGAAGACTGCCGAGTATGAGATCCTGAGTTTGAGCGCTAGAAAACACTTTTATTTTTATTTTAAAAGAGGCTATAAAAAAATCATATATTTTTTTAATATTAGAACTTATAAATCTTTAAAAGAGACGATTCCAAGTTCTCGTCTTAAACTGATGAAAATATTTTCATTTAAAGGTTTAGTAAAGATATCTGCCAATTGTTTGTCAGTGGACACAAATTCTAGATTTATTAAATCTTTTTCAATATTATCACGAAGAAAATAATGATGAATGTCAATATGTTTTGTTTGTGAATGATTAACAAGATTTTTAGATAAATTTATAGCACTAGAATTATCACAAAAAAAGTTGATTTACATAAATTAAAACCAATATCTTGTAGTGTTTGTTGCATATGGATAACTTGAGCACATGCCGAAGCTGTAGAAATATACTCTGCTTCACATGTCGATAATGAAACACAATTTTGTTTCTTACTAAACAAGGATACAAGAGACCATCCCATGAAGTGACGAGTCCCATTTGTACTTTTTCTATCTATCCAACTTCCTCCAAAATCAGCATCACTATTGGACACTAATTCAAAAGGATATTCCTTTGGATAGAATAGTCCAAAGTCCTTGGTTTTATTAAGAACCATAGTATACGTTTCACTGCTCGTAAATATGATTCTTTGGGATCTGTTTGAAATCGTGCGCACAAGCAAGCACTCATCATTATGTCAGGTCTACTTGCTGTTAAATATAGTAATGATCCAATCATACTTCGATATAATTTTTTATCAATACTTTTGCCACTTTCATCTTTATCAAGATGTATAGTTGTACTCATAGGAGTTGGTTTGGTAGAAGTATTTTCCATACCAAAGCGTTTAATTAGATTGTTACAATATTTTTCTTGATTCATAAAAATACCATTTTCTAATTGTTTTATTTGTAAACCAAGAAAATAATTTAACTCACCCATATGTGATATTTCAAATTCTCTGGTCATTATATTAGAAAATTCTTGACAATAATTTTCATTTGTAGATCCAAAAATAATATCATCAACATAAATTTGAAAATTAAAATATCTTGCTTGTTTCTTTTAATAAAAAGAGTTTGATCAACCTTCCCAATTTCGAAACTAGAATCTATTAAATATCTTTTAAGACGATCGTACCAAGCACAGAGTGCTTGTTTTAAACCGTATAAGGCCTTTTTAAGTTTATAGAAATTGTTCATTTATGAATAAAGGAGGTTGTTCAACATAAAATTTTTCTTTTATAAAACCATTTAAAAAAGCACGTTTAACATCCATTTGATATAATTTATAATTATGAAAACATGCATATGCTAGTAAGGTTCGTATTGCTTCTAGTCTAACGACTGGAGCAAACGTTTCTTCATAGTCAATTCCTTCTTCTTGATTATACCCCTGTGCAACTAATCTAGCTTTATTCCTAGTAATATTTCCTAGTTCATCTGCTTTATTTTTGAAGACCCACTTTGTACCAATAACTGATTAGGCCTTGGAACTAAATCCCAAACGTCATTTTTTTCGAATTGGTTTAGCTCTTCTTGCATAGCGATTAGCCAATTTTCATCGGTGGATGCTTCTTTAATATTTTTAGGTTCAATATGAGAAAGGAAAGCTACATGACCCATTTGATTTAATTGACTTCTTGTTCTAACAGATGAATTGAGTTCTCCAATGACATTATCAGAAGGATGATCCCTTAATAATCTAGGTGGAGATCTTAATTCATTGTTATTATTAACCATGTTTTCATTATTTTCATAATTTGAAATTTCTGCATTTGTGTTATTATCAAAGAATTCTTCATCATCTATTATACTAGGAATTTTTTTAAAATTTTCATCGAAGGATACATGAAGTGTTTCTTCGATGATATTGGTTCTTTTATTATAAATTCGATAAGCTTTGCTTCGATCTGAATATCCTACAAAGATTCCTTCATCGGATTTTGGATCGAATTTGCCCAGCTGATTTTTTGTGTTTAAAATGAAGCATTTTGAACCAAAAACTTTAAAATAAGAAATATTTGGTTTTCGACCATTAAGAAGTTCATAAGGAGTATTCTTAGTTAGTGGTCGAATAGAAACACGATTCAAAACATAACAAACTGTTGCAACTGCTTCAGCCCAGAAATGTTTTGGTAACATACTTTCATTTAACAAAGTCCTTGCACATTCTTGTAAAGTTCTATTTTTACAGTCTACAACTCCATTTTGTTGTGGAGTTCTAGGAAACGAAAAATTATGGAATATTCCTTTTTTCTTACAAAAATGTTCAAAGGGTTCTTTTTCGAATTCACCTCCATGATCACTTCTTATGTTTTTTATTTCAATCCTTTAAAATTTTGAATTCTTTTGACAAAAGTTTTGAAATTATCAAAAGTATCACTTTTATTTTTCCTAAAAATAGTCTAAGTATATCTAGAAAAATCATCAATAATTACCAACACATATTTACTGTGGTTAATGGATTGCACTTATGTTGGTCCAAATAAATCCATATGTAGCAATTCAAGTGGTTGTAAAGTTGAAATAACCTTTTAAGATTTAAAAGATGACTTAGTTAATTTTACTAACTGACATGCATTACAAATATGATCTATTAAAATTCGTTTTTGGTAGACCTTTTACTAAATCATTTTTAGAAAGCTTGTTTATAGCTTTGATGTTAATGTGACAGAATCGTTTGTGCCATAACCAAGGATCATTTTCTTTAGCTATTAAACACATATCTGAATTAGGATTTATTTTCATATTCAGAACATAGATATTTCTGTCTCTATTTCCTTCAAAAATAAGATTTTGATTTTGATCAAAAATACTACTTTTATTTTTTAGAAAATGTGATTTTGAATCCTTTGTGACATAATTTCTGATACTATGTAAATTATGTTTTAAATTTTTGACTAGTAAAACATTTGAAATAAGAGGTAAATTTGAATTACCTTCATTGCTCACATCGCCTTTACTGACGATATAGCCTTTGGAGTTGTCTCCAAATGTGACGGAGCCTCTATCTGAGTAAGTAATGTTTGATAGCATATCTTTGTCTCCTGTCATATGTTTTGAGCAATCACTTTCGAGTATCCATTTTCCTCTTTTCTTGAGTAGTATCTACAAAAAATATATGATAACATTGGTACCCAACTTTTTAATAGGGTCCTAAGAGTTAAGTCTTAGGAAACCAAATCCAAGAGGGTTCGGTATCCCATTTAAAAATGTAATTTTTATTTTTATGAATAGTTTCTAAAACGGTGTTTATATATTTCTTCCTAATCAAACTGTTGTTTGTTTTAGGAACCCAAACTTTTATGTTTTTCGGGTAAGTATTCCTTTTTGACTGTTTTACAGCAGGATTAATATTTGTCCTAATTTTCTTTTTATGTGGAACTTTTGTTTTGTTAACATACCCTAATCCTTTTCTACTTGAAACAGATTGAGAACTATCAATAATTTTAGGTAGGGTTTCACTTCCTTTATTGAAGTTTGAAACATTTTTGGTGATGCTCTGTAACTTTGTTTTGAGACTAGTATTATCTAATTCTATCAATTTTACTTTTGTCTTTAATTCATGATTTTCAGAAACAAGAGCGTCATTCTTTTCTTTTTAAGTTTCAATTTCTTGACTCAAAAAAGTGAGTTGATAATTAATATTAGAGAATGATTCTTGTAATTTTTCAAGTTCTTCCTTTAATATTTTCTTCTCATCTTTAAGCATTTCTCTTTCGAATTCTGCTTTGTTCTGATGTTCACGAGTCTCCTTATGTTTTCTTTTGAGTTTTTTTAGAGTGTCAACTAGCTCTGAGTTTATCTCTATTATATCATCAAAGGTAAAATCACTAACCTCATATTCATTAGCCATAAAGCAAACATTAGCTTGCTCGTTTTCATTGTCACTGCTGCTATCGGATGAAGAGGTATCTGAATCATCCCATGTAACAGAGAATGCTTTCTTTTTCTTATCTTTTCTACCCATGTTGAAGTATTTTTTATTTAGTTCTGGACATTCTTTCTTCATATGAGCTTTCTTATGACAATTAAAACACTCTAGAACTGAAGATGATGGTTTGCTTTGAAATTTCCGTTTTTCGTTGTTTTTCCGGAATTTCAAGAACTTTTTGAAATTTTTGGCAATAAATGCCAGATCTTCTTCATCTGAATCTTCATCTTTTTCTTCTTCAGCATGGAAAGCTGTGTTCTTTTTGTCTTGTAATTGTTTTCATTTTGCCTGGAAATTCACTTCATAGGACATTAGATTTCCTATTAACTCTTCAGGTTTTATGGTAGAGAGGTCACTAGCTTCTTCAATAGCCAAGACTTTTCTTTTCCATTCATCCATTAAAGAGTTTAGGATTTTTGATACAATATCAAAATCAGAGTACCTTTCTCCTAATCCTAATAGTGAATGATAGATGTCTTGAAATATAGAGTACGTATCATTGATCGATTCATCTTGTTTCAATCTAAAGTTTTGAAAGTGATTTTTGAGCATGGAGATTTTGCTTTGTTTGACTTTGTTAGTTCCTTCATGAGTGATTTTAAGAGTTCTCCATATTTCATAAGCAGTTTGACACATGCTAACATGATTAAATTCATTTCTATCTAGTGCACAAAATAACATGTTCATGGCTTTAGCATTGGCAGTAGCATCTAATTTTTATGTGTTTGTCCATGTGGAGTATTCCCAGTAGGAAGAGTGAATTCATTTTGTGTGATATTTCATGATTCAAAACTATTTGATTGCATATAGATTCTCATATGAGTAGCCCAATAATTATAGTTCAAACCATTGAAAAATGGAGGTCGTGCAATGGATTGACCTTCAATAAAACTAGTGTTAGTGATGGTGTTGTTTTCCATATTAGCAAGATATCAGATAATTGTGTAACGGTTATAAGTTTCCTTGCTCTGATACCAAATGTAAATGACTATGCTAATCGAGCTATATGGAATTATATTAAACTAGTGCAGAAATAAACTAAGTTACTAAAGTAATGAATAAGTAAAATAAAACAAGCACACTAGGAATTTTTATACCGGTTCGAACTTCCCATTCTACGTCCAGTCCCAGACTCCTTCTGGAATTTCAACTACAACAACCCTTACTTAACCCGGAGGAACAGGTTTACACTGCCTGAGCAACCGAACAGGACTTCACCCGCCTAAGCAACCAAATAGTACTTCAATACAAATAACAAATATATCTGACTGAAATGTGTTCTTAAATAACACTGATAAGTCAATTGAGTACAATCTTTCTATAATCTTCTCCTTTATGATATATAGTGATGTGCTGTGAGAATTGTGGACAAAGTGATCAATGATCAAAGAATGTAGGCAATTTGAGTGCAATTTTGAAAGTTTGAGAATAGATGAGAATGCTAAAAGTAAATTCAGTGAATTGTTTGTGAATTATATAATCTATTTATAGTATATAAAGAGTTGCAACATTAGATGAAAAGTTATATTGAAAAGAACAATTGCAACCATTGATTTTGAAAACGTTTCTCTTCAGTGAAGAGAAGTGACTTTTCAAGAAAATAGCTGTTAGAAATATTCAGGCATCTGAATAAAATAAATCGGACTTCTGAATTGGATTAAAACGCAAGCAGCAAGTTATTAGGCAATTTTTGACCTTTTTCAAATGTCTGAATATTTTCATTCAGACGTCTGAATATTGTAAAAATAATATTCATGTTTTAGCATTCAGACGTCTGAATGAATGGTTTCAGACGTCTAAGTTTGAACTTTTGTGCATGTATGAGCATGTGTGTGCATATATTTTTATATATATATATATATATATATCGTTTCAGGAGAGATTTTAACAAATTTCTAAGTAAAGTACAAACTCTAAACACACAATATACAACTTTAAACATCGGAAAAGGAATCTGTAATAAATCTCCTGCAAAGATTGTTAGTATACACATCATATTTTATATAGGTTGTCACAATCAAAATCGAGATTCCAACACCTTAGTCGTGCATTTACATCATCTATAGCCATTCATTCTCTTTGGAAACCCTAGCCACCACTCTCTATTGCAATTCACGTACAAGTTTCTCATCCTCTCAAAATTTCATTTGTGTGAGCAAAATATACAAGCTCTATTCCATGTCTTCCTCCTTCCTTTCTCTCTTCTTTTTCTTTTTTCTCCTCATGTATTGCTCGGTCTCCACCTCCTAACCAACCTCACCACCACCACCATGCTGACCATCACCACCTCCTCCATCACCCATGACATGGCTGTGACCACCAAGATGCCAAACACCACCTAATCTCCTTGTTTCAAGCCTAGCCGAGCCACATATGCATCAATGCCCTTCCTTTGCCTCGGCCACAACCAAACTCCAGCCATGACATGACCTGACCAGACCCTTTGTCGTAACCAGACCAGGATGAACCAAGCAAGGACCCATAGGCTGAGCCACTTTGAGCCATGGCCGGACCAATAGGACCCAAACCCCTTGCCTCTTTTTCCTTCCTAGCGTTGTAACTTCCACCTCTTCAATTTTCAAGCCATAGCCGTGCATTCTTGCTCTTTTAGCAAAGCCTACATGTCTAAGAAATCAACTTGGTCGAGCATACATGATGTGGTCTAGCCTATTAATGATGTGGCCGAGCCTAATAGACCATGGCCGAGCCCATTTGAGTGATATAGCAAAGGTTATGCCACTTGATTCATATCTTTCCCATTGTTTTGATTTATATTCCTATGTATTTAATTTTATACTTATATATTTTATATATTTGCTTATGTACAAGATATGGATCTTGGCTCTCTTTTCTCTCAAGCTTGCATCGTGCTTTGTCATGCCTTTTCGTGCCTTACGGAGTTTGGATTTGTAACTTGAATTTGATTTCTAGCTTTTAAAATGTGAGTTTATCACTCTCGACATTCGTACTTTTATAATTGTGAAATGATGACAAGTGAATATGTAAAACTGATATGTTATGTTCATATATGCCTGTGATATATTTTTATGATGTTATATCCTGTTTATATACCTGTTACATCATCTGATATGATATTATATGCTATATTATTATTTTATTTCCTATTTATCACACTGCAAGTTCCGTATCACTGTGGGTTGAAATGATACATACCCGAACGGACTTTAGAATAAGGGAAAATCATTATGAGCTAAAATGATAGACTCGAGTGATTTTTATTGTATTTGATTGACTTGGGATTGCGGGTTTAAAATGATAGAAACCGAATTTTTCTTTTTAAACTACGGATTGAAATGATACATATCTGTATCAATTGACCTAAGTTAGAAAATATTATATAGGCCCATGGTTATATTTTTAAATAATATTTTCCTAAAAAATTTATTAAGTATTTTAAATAATATTTTCCTAAAAGATTATTAAGTATTTTGAGGTTGATAAATATATGAAATTTTAACTTAAAATTTGATTTAATGCTTTAATTTAAAGGGTGTATTGGTTTTCCTATAAGTTAAATTTTCATAAGTTAATAATCGGTCTTATGTTAAATTAAAGATCTTTATTTATGATAATAACTTAATAATTGAATTTGACTTAATATGGAAGTTGAAAATCTAACCTAGTAATTGTTATGAATTTTACTTTATGAATGGACATGTTTTGTATAATAAAAATGTATTTTGAACTGATCAAATGGAATACAGTTTTAATTGGTCATTTTTTAATAAAATTTAATTAACTAGTAAATCATAGTTAATTGATGTCTAAATGAATATATCTATGAATAAAATTTGATTGTTATATTAACTATGATAATATGTTCTTTTGTGAAATGTTATGTGTTGTAAAATAAATAGTTATGATTTTAAAATGGAAAAATGTATCTTAAATTATGACTTAACTTGATAATTGGAAATTGGTTTAAACAATATTATTAAGTTAAGTAAATAAATGAAAATTTAGTTTTATTTATTAAGTGGGTATTTTAAAATAAAGTGTTAAATAGTTTGTTAAAGTAGAGTTAAGAAAGAATGTACTTTTGACTTAACAAATGAATCTTAGTCTAAATTGGATATTTGTTAATAAAATTTTATTTTATTAAATCATAAGTTGAATGATATCCAAATGAATATTTTTGAAGCGAAAAATATGACTTTTATAAGTTAAATTGGTTAAAATTGAAGTTTTAATGTTTTTGAAATTTTATATTAAATCTGGAATTAGTATTGTTAGCATTTCAGAAATGTTGTGGTTTTAAGACAGCATTTGTTAAGTGCTATCATTTCTGAAAATAAACTAAGTTCTAGAATAGTAAATAGCTACTGTAGCACTAGGTAAGTGCTGTTTTTGCCGAAAGTAAACGGTTTTGAAATAATAACTAAATGCCTATTATACCACTTTGTAAGTGCTGTTGTTTCTGAATTTGGAAATTTTATAATTGAATGAATGAACTTAGAAATGTGAAAACTTTGAAATGAATATTATTTTACATTGAATTTAAATGGTTTAAATGAAGGTCGTTTTAAGGGTGTTATGATTTTCTAAGTATTATGATTTTCAAAAGAATAACATTTCCAAAGTGTTGTGATTTTAAGTAGTATGATTTCCAAATGATAGCATTTCTAAATTGTCATGATTCCAAAGTATTATGGTTTCAAAGTGTTTGGTTGTAGAGTTGTTATAACTTGAAAGTACTATGGTTTTGGAAATGAAATTATTGGAAATTGTATTAAATTAAGAATTGTCTTTATATCCATTAATTTGAAACTTATTGAAATTGAAGATTTAAGAATATGACTTTATAAAGTGGCTTGGTTTAAGGTAATTTAAAGGAATATTCAAAGTTTAATAAATTGAAGGAAATATTCAGTGATTTGGAAATTTGGGTTTTATTTAAATGATATCATATTGATTTGGTTTTTAAAGGGAAATGATATCATATTTACATAGTTTGAAATGGATATGATATTTTGGGTTTTTGAAGTATAAATGATTTTGAAATAAATATCCATAGGTAATAATAACGTTTGGTTGTTAAAGAGACCAGGATCGGAAGTTGTCATACTCTCTGCCAACTCCAAAAACCACTTTAGCAACCGTGCACGTGGTTGAGATTCCAAAATGAAGTAGGATGATGGTGGCGTTCCTTTGAGGTATATACATGGACCCGACTCCCATGAGTTGGCATAAGGTGGCTAAAACAGGAGCGATTGATGGGCCAAGAAGGTAGCACCTCTTGTCGGACACACTCCTTCGATACCATTCAATTACTTTATGATTGATTGGGGCCCTTTTGATTTTGGGGGTGTGGCTCGAGGTGGGTGGTAGTAGCTGCTACGCGTTATCATCAGTTCGGAAGCGTAATTGGTATATCTACCCTAGCATTGTCTAATTATGTTGTGTCACCTACCCTAGCAAGCCCTGTACGAGTTTGATTTGTGTCGTATCTATGGAGGATCTTCTTGTAGCCTCCCGATCAGAAGGTATGAATGTGTTGTATAGACTATTGGCACTTGCTTTACGCTTGGGTCAGACCGATTGATACTGTATTCAAGACTCACCTTTGGAACTGGAGCTTCACTTAGAGATCCAGCTATCTATTTCACTTTCAGCTATCCAGTTGATTCCGGCTATTCAGTTGAGTCCAGTGATGTATTCTGATTTGTACTTGATATCATAAAGAGACAGTTGTTGTATATTGTCACTTCTGTTGTATCTTATTTAACTCTGATGTTTTTATATAGTAGCTTCATGAACTACTATCTCTTTGCTTCCGCTGCATTATATTACTCTGTATCTGTGATTTTTTGATTTATTTATTTGCTGTATATCTTGATTTTTGCCAAATTTAAATTACCATTCGGTATTTTGAACAATTCAAGTCCGACATGTGTGGACGCGAATGATTGATAGTAGCGGGTCGTTACGTTTGGTATCAGAGCTTTGGCTCTAGGCAAAACTTAGCGTAATGGTAAATTTATTTGCAGAATCACTTTCATTCGAGCTTGAATTCTTTCTCTTTGACTCGGTTTCCTTTGAATTTTGGAATGTTCCCTACGGTTCCAAAATTCATTCTTGTTCCCCACTATGCATATTCTTTTGATTTCGGAGTATCCCATTACTCCACTTCGAACATATTGGATAATTGATTTGTAAAGTTGTATTAAATCATATTGGAGTTATAATGATGTTATAGAACTTTTAAAATTGGATTAAAAGTTAATTTGTGTAAATTGAATATTTTAATATTTAATTAACGAGTAAAAATAGTCATTTTTCAAACAGTCTTGGATTTTTACGAAACTAGATTCATCGGATCCGTAATGTTATATTATTGTAAGATTTCAAATTTCGTGTCAATCGGCTTTACGGTTTGTCCGGGGCAAGCTAAAACGCGTAGAAAATCGTTTAAGTAAATTTTGAATTTAAATAGTCGATTTGAAAACCTATCTTTCAAATATGATCGAATTGGATTCCGATATATATTCTATTACGTTCCGAATCGGGGTAAAACATTATAAACGCCAGGCGGCATGCTTCGTTTGGAGTTCGGAAAAATTTCGGATGAATAGTGTCGCGTAATTTTTCTATAGAAGGACCTTTATTATTTCCACTTGCACTCAAAACCCTAGAAGCTAACCCTAGCCACCATTTTTGTTTCCACGGCCAGAATCTCGTTTCGTTCTTCCTCATTTTGCTTCCGATCCGTGAATAATTAGAGAAAACTTCCAACTACGAAGTTGAAAAGCATCGTGGGATCTTCCCATCCAACGGTGGGAATCTCGAATCGTCGTCAATCGAAGGAGAAATTTGGTCGCGTCCTCCTACCGGTCGCGCACGTTTTCCAAGTGAAATAGGCGACCGAGCTTCGAGCTATTCACGGTGGTGGTGCCGTTCGTGTAGTGCTTCGACGTGGTGGGGTTTGATCATCCAAAAGGCGAGCGTAGAAGTCACGATGGTTAGGGTTTCAAACGGCAATTGGGTTCGTTTGGAACCTGTAGCGCGATGAGAAGAAGAAGTGTTCGGCGGCCCTGATGAGATGAAGCAAAATCAACGGCCCAGATCGACTAAAGGTTTTTAAAAAAAATGTAATTATTATATATTAAATTCGTTCAACCTTTAAAAATTGATATCTTGTTCATACGAGGTCTGTTTTCGACGAAACGACTTGCATTGGGTTTGTATTTGCGAATACTACGCGATGGAGCTAGATTGGACTTGATTGGAGCTGGTGTGAATTTTGGGTAAAATTAAACGCTCGTTTAATTTTATTCGGAATAAAACACTGCAACTACTATTGGACGCAATGTGAGTACAACTCACTCTTTCCGACTCACTGATATTTTTATATAAGTGAGAAAATATTTATTATATGATGATTGATGATTGTTTGGATGATATATGATATATTGATTGGTATTTGGATATATACCTACCTATTGGAGCAGGTGAGTCCCTATGCGCCGCATAATAGCGGATAATATTTTTATAAATCCCAGATACCGCGATATTCCACCTTGAAGTGGAATGGGTATTTAATTGTTGTGCCAACATCTGTGGATGTAGGGAAAATAGGTTGGAGGGATCCAACTGGATTCCTCAAAAACATTTTGATTTGTTTCAATATTGAATGTTGATTATTTATAATCTATGTGTGCGACTATTTGTGATTGAAACCATTGAAGGCTAAAATTTAGCCGAATATATTTTTGGTATCGTAGGATACCAGAAATATGAAATTGGATTTTTGGAAATTAAAGTAGAAAAGCCTAGACTGTTACAATTAAAGTATTAAAGTTGATTTTTATAATCCGATCGAACTAATTCAAAAAAATATGGGAAATATTTTTAATAAAGGAACTTCGAGTAATGTTGTTTAATAGTTGAAGGATTTATTTAAGATATGTATTTTAAATAATTGAAAGAGATAAATGAATTTATTTCAAAAAGGAAATAAATTTAGAAATTTAATTTGGAATTTAATTTAGAGTTGAAATTAATTTTGGAAATCGATTCGGGAATTAATTTGGAGTTAGAATAAATCTTAGGAAATAATTTGGAAATTTGGTTTGGTGTTTTGGAAATAACTTGGGAAATCAATTTCAAATTGATTTGATATGGATTTGTTGGATAAGTTGTTGGATGATAGTTGTTTGATGGTTGCATTTATTGCTTTTGTTGCATTTGCTATATTGGCACATATTGTTGTTGTTTCTGGTATATGTTGTATATTGATATTACTTGCATATATACATGTTCTCATTTGTTTGTTGAGTGTATAGTAGATGCGGATGGCGCTTGCTTCGCATTTGCAGCTCGCTTTCGCGCTATATTAGCCATATATGCTCGCTAATAATATATAAGGTACATATCTCGGATTACATATCGTACTTTTACACTTTTTTGCTTTATGCTCGGGTCAGACTGAGTGATACAGCATTCGAGACTCACCTCTGGAACTGGAGCTTCACTTGGAGATCCAGCTATCTATTTCACTTTCAGTTATCTAGTTGATTCCGGTTATTCAGTTGAGTCCAGTGATGTATTCTGATTTGTACTTGATATCATAAAGAGACAGTTGTTGTATATTGTCACTTCTGTTGTATCTTGTTTAACTCTGATGTTTTTAAATAATAGCTTCATGAACTACTATCTCTTTGCTTCCGCTGCATTATATTACTCTGTATCTGTGATTTTGTGATTTATTTATTTGTTGTATATCCTGATTTTTGCCAAATTTAAATTACCATTCGGTATTTTGAACAATTCAAATCTGACATGTGTGGATGCGAATGATTGAAAGTAGTGGGTCGTTACATTTCGTATCAGAGCTTTGGCTCTAGGCAAAACTTAGCGTAATGGTAAACATATTTGCAGAATCACTTTCATTCGAGCTTGAATTCTTTCTCTTTGACTCGGTTTCCTTTGAATTTTGGAATGTTCCCTACGGTTCCAAAATTCATTCTTGTTCCCCACTATGCATCTTCTTTTGATTTTGGAGCATCCCATTACTCTACTTCGAATGAGCTTTGAACTTATAATATGAGATAATAAATTTAGCTTTGGTAAAGTTAATGGATTTGGAAGTTTAAATATATAAGTTATATAAATTTTAAAGTGAGAAAATATAAGTGAAACCAAATGATAAAATGGTTAAACAATTCTGTAAGAAAAACGAGATATGAATTTGAATAAGTGATGAAATTTGACTTTGGTAAAAGTTAAGTAGAATTGGAATCTGAATTGGGTTTATAAGCGGAAATTTAAGTTAAGTTAAACAAATGATGTTTGAAATGGAATATTACTTAAGTAATGTTGAATGAAGTTGATTTTGGTATCGAAGTAAATTAATAAAGTGAAGTGATGAATATGAACTTGAGTTATGTAATAAAATTCAATTTTTGTGGTTAAATGAATTAGCAATTGAATTGAACTAAAGAATTGAATATTAATCAATCGAATGTAAAAGAATTGATATAGAATAAATGAATGTTAGTAAAGTCCAATGTTAATGAATCAAATGTGATTAAATGAAAAACCAATTCATTGAATATTAATGAGAAGTGAATGTATATTGATTTGTGTGACGACCGACCATGACTCCTGACTAAACAAGGAAATAGTGCGCTGTAAAGTGTGCCAGGCAGCCATGGATAATCGTCAGGGTAAAGGTAAACACAGAATAGTCTATCGTATTACTCACAGCGTATGGATAAAATACAATAGAAAAGTATACATAGTGAAGCTCCATAGGACATAATTCATCATATAAGCTCATAATAGTTTGGTACAACAATCTGAAAAGTCAATACAGCAAGCCTCACTACATAACACTCAGAGAATCATACAAACAGCGGAACATCCAGTACATATAGTAAGAAAACAATATGCAAAAGCCTCCAGCTCATCTTCGTCATCAACAACGTTAGTCACTAAGAACAGCACCTGTCACCTGCTACCTAGTCTGCCCATCCCAACATGGATGAACAGCCCAAGGTAATAAGAGTTAAACATAAAACCTTGAGTCAGACAAAAGTCTTAGTGAGCAGTAAATCGACTATCAAACATACCAAAAGAGCAAAAAGGGTAAAAAGGAATAGGAACGCAATCATCCCACTCCACCTCTTTCTACAGTGATAGCCCCCAGACACACTAGCAGAACAATCATAGCAAAGCAGACAATTAAGGTAAAGCAATTATCACTCGAGTCAAGGTTGATGTTTTCCATGTACAAACCCCCAAGGCCTAAACCAAGATCAGGTAAGCACCCCGAAAACATCGCTCTTGGCCCAAGCGACGATACAACCAAAATATCCAAACATCCATGACTCTGGCTATCACTGTTATCATTGCCTCGATTTCACCGTTAATTGAATGACCGACCCATTATTTCATCCGTCCACCAAGGGCTAATGGTAACCCTGGTGCTAGACATAACTCCGCACGTCATCGTGACCCGTGCCTAGGACTATCGAATCTGCCCAGAGTACTCGACCACCTACCTGTAGTCTTTTGGGTGTCCGGACCACCTACCTGTAGTCGTTTAGGCGCCCCATGTACTCTTGCTTTGAGTTTGCTAGAACCTTCAATAACGATGAAATCCAAGCCTTCTAGTCATCCTCCTCGATGACTATTCTCAAACTTGCCCAAGCTACTTCTCGAGCCCGCCATTATCCACAAACTCGAACCATATCACCGAGTTATCAACATGCTTGGGATGATCCCGTCTGGATTAAACCAAGGCTATCTCACATCATGCTTTGCTTCTTCGTAGCATAGCAAAGTCCCATCTCAACATCATCATCAAATCTATCCATATGAGCTTTCTCATCCGCTTCATATGCCACAACCAGCTTTCCTTACTCAAGAGCCTTTCCACTTAGCTTTTGAATCATCTTCGACCAACTTGTCCATCTCAAATCCATAAATCAACTAACTTCTATCAATCAATCAAATCAATCATTAATCCAAACAATCAACCATTCAAACAAGATCTAAGTAAACAATTATAACAATAATGGCAATTTCGTAAATAAAGGGTCCAAATCTAACAAACACGAATTCTAAGTAATATCTTGTTGAATGAACTAGCGTAGGTTAACATATAATAAAATGGATATCACAACTTTAGACGATAGATCTACATGCAGACTTAAGGAAAATGCATGAAATTACTATCTTTAACACACAAACAAGCCACCGATCCAATATACTCCTTTGGGTCCGTGTGAGAGATAACTACCACTCACCGAATCACCTAAACACCTCAAAAACAACAATCTCCAGATCTGGACAGCAAAGGATCTAGCTTGATCCAACAAGGTTTCCCTTCAAATGATGAAATCTCTCTCTTCGATGGATGGAGATCTTCAACTTTGGCTCTTTGATCTTCGATCTTGAATGGATGTAAGCACTAGATCAGAGTGGAGAAAAGAAGTGAAGAAGTGCTGTAGTCGAGCTCTCAAAATGGCAACACTTCGTTGCTTCAAAATCCGGTGCCAAAATAGTGAGATATGGACGTGTATTTATAGGCTGATCCTCAAGTCGTCGTCCCCCGTGAGTCGTCCACGACTTAAGAGATTCCCTGACCTACGCCTATCAAGCCTAGCCGACTCAACGACTTAACGGCGTACGACTTAGCAAATGCCGCGACCTAACTACACAGGACCAACCGACTTAACCTATGCGCGACTCAACCCAGACACGACTCAACATACTCACGACCAATCTGAGATGCGCGACCCAACTCATACGCGAGTTACGACCTAACAACCTAACAACCTAACACTGTCTCCGACCTAGCGACTTACAGACATATACGACCTAACTTCGTGGCCGACCTATCACACAACACGACTTAACGACTCAACGACTCAGCGACTTATCATAACCGCGACCTAACACTAACCTAAGTCCCAACGACTTATGGCCTAACCCTAAGTCTCCTGCAACCATAAGTCGTCTCACGACCCAACTTCAACACAGGCTAACCACTAGGTCGCTAACCCGTTAAGTCGTCCTTAACGACCCACGACGTAAGCACCTCACGACTTATCTCCTTATGTCGCCTAAACCCTTAAGCCTCTAACTATCTTAGGTCGTCTACCTCTTAGGTCGCCAACTCCCTTAAGTCGCCCCAGTCCTTAAGTCGTTAACCCGTGGGCCTTCTAACCCGCTAACTACCTTAAGTCGGTCACTCTCTTAACTCGCTCCACCGACCCGAACCACAACACGACCTAAGCTCCCACACGAGTTAACTCTGGTTGACTTAAACAATGCAAACGACCTAATGACAACTATTTTACGATTTGTCGACACGTAAAATACGGGTCGTTACATTCTCTCCCCCTTACGAATTTCGCCCCCGAAATTCCAAACAAACAAGAGCAATCAAAAACTATTCTGCATGCCTACCATCCATAGCAATCAACAAACCATGCTTCCAATTACTAACCTAGCATGCAGAATTCTAAGACTAGAACAAGTTACAAATTCATGAGATGTCACGACACCTTAGGGCCATACCTTGAAGAGTTCAGGATGAGCTGCCTTCATCCTCTCTTCCTCCTCCCACGTACAGTCGTAAACATCATCACTCCATTGTACCTTGAGCAACCTGACTACCTTCTTCCTAAGTTGTTTCGTGTCAGTTTCCACAACACGGAGCAGCTTACGAGGTCCTCTAATAACTGGATCAATCTCAAAGTCTTCATAGTTATCAACAGAAACCACCGTACTTGGGTCGTGCACATACCTCCGTAGATACGATACATGAAAATCATTGTGCACCCCAACATCTTTTCTGGTAATTCCAATTTATAAGCGAGCTTTCCAATTTGCTCGACGATCGGGAATGGTCCAACAAATCTCGGAGTCAACTTCTCTTTGTTCCCGAATCGAATAACATTTTTTAGCGGAGAAATCTTCACAAAAACCATATCCCCTACGTCTAATTCCAAATCCTTACGACGGTTATCAGCATAACTTTTCTGACGATCTTGGGCTGCCTTCATTCGTCGTCGAATGATCTCTATGCAATCTGAAGTCTTTCGAATCATTTCGGGCCCAAGTATCAGCTTTTCTCCAGTTTCCAACCAACATGTCGGAGAGTTACACGGTCTTCCATACAGTGCCTCATATGGTGCCATACCGATACTTGACTGGTAACTGTTATTATATGAAAATTCCACCAAATGAAGATAATCTTCCCATGATCCTCCGAAATATAAAACACATGCTCTGAGAAGATCTTCCAAAACTCGGTTGACTCTCTCTGTCTGACCATCTGTTTGAGGGTGATAAGCTGTACTCAAACACAACTCGGTTCCCAAAGCTTCCTGGAAGCTCTTCCAAAATCCACTAGTGAACAATGGGTCTCGATCACTCACTATGCTCTTCGGAATACCATGGAATCGAACTATCCACTTAACATACAACTCAGCCAATTTCGATGCAGTCCTAGTTGATCGAACAGGAATGAATCTTGCACTCTTAGTCAATCGATCTACAATGACCCAATTCCCTTCATTTCCTGCTCTGGTTCTAGGTAAACCATCGATAAAATCCATCGATATTTGCTCCCACTTCCATGTAGGAACTTCTAACGGCTGAAGCAATCCACTGGGATTCTTCTGTTCGGCTTTTACCAACTGGCAGTTCATACACTTGGAAATAAAATTTCCAACATCCCTTTTCATACCTTCCCAATAATAGGTTCTCATCATATCCTGGTACATCTTATTTCCACCTGGATGAATTTTCAACTTCGAGTGATGACTTTCCTTAAGAACTTCATCTCTCAATCCATCTATATCGGGAACAACAAGTCGTCCTTGCTTTCGAAGCCAACCCTCTCGATCAACTTCAAATCCTTTATCCTTCTCTGGGTCTGATATAGATTCCAAATCTCGGATAATCTTGACAAGCTTATCGTCTCCCTTTTGGCTCTCGCCAATTCTTTCCACTAGAGTAGGTCTTATCGATAAGTTTGCCAACATCTCAGGTTCCAATTCACATCTAGGCCTGAAGTCAAACCCAGCCAAATACTTAAGACTCTTCCATTCTGAAAACATGGCTCCCAATCCTGCATGTCTTCGACTTAACGCATCTGCCACCGCGTTGCCTTTTCCCGGAGTATAGGCTATACCAAAATCATATGATGCTAAAAACTCTAGCCATCGTTGCTGTCGAAGATTCAAATCCTTTTGGGAGAAAAGATACTTCAATGACTTATGGTCTGTGAACAACTCGAATCGAACTCCCAATAGATAGTGTCTCCACATCTTCAGGGAAAATACAATTGCTGCTAACTCCAGATCATGAGTCGGATAATTCCTTTCATGCGGCTTCAGTTGTCGACTTGCATACGCAACAACTTTATCCTTTTGCATCAGTACTGCTCCAAGTCCAGTACCACATGCATCGGTGTAAACCACCATCTCATCATTCCCACTTGGAATAGTCAAAACAGGAGCACTTGTCAATCGCTCTTTCAGGATTCCGAAAGCTTGTTCACACTTAGCGTCCCATCTGAATACTTGGTTCTTTTTCGTCAATCCTGTTAACGGTGCAGCTATCTTGGAAAAGTCTTTGATAAACCGCCGATAGTATCCTGCTAATCCAAAAAAACTTCTCACATCAGATGCATTCTTAGGTCTAACCCAATCCTGGATTGCTGCCACTTTGGCGGGATCAACCGCTATTCCATTTCCAGAGATAATATGACCTAAGAATCTCACTTCACTCTTCCAGAAGTGACACTTCGAAAACTTATCCCTCAGCTGTTGTTTTCGCAAGATTTCCAAAACAATTCGCAAGTGCGTCTTGTGCTCTTCTTCAGTTCTTGAATAAATCAGAATATCATCCACGAACACAAGTACAAACTTGTTCAACTGATCTCTGAACACTCTATTCATAAGATCCACAAAATATGCTGGCGCATTAGTCAATCCAAACGGCATTACCAGCCACACATAGAAACCGGATGGTGTCCTAAAAGCAGTCTTCGGCACACTATCCTTTGCCACTCTCAACTGGTGAAATCCCGTTGCTAAATCCATCTGAGAAAACACCTTAGCTTCGTGAAGCTGATCAAACAAGTCATCTATTCTTGGCAATGGATACTTATTTTTCTTAGTCACTTTATTCAGCTCACGATAATCCACACACAACCTCAACGATCCATCTGCTTCGGTTGCAAACACAACTGGTGCACCCCATTCGAACACACTACGCCGAATGAATCCTTTCCGTAAAAGGTCATCAACTTGCACCTTCAACTCTTGTTGTTCCCTAGGCGCCATCCGCCTAAGAGGCATCACAATGGGCCTGGCTCCTTCAACTAGATCGATACGAAACTCGATCTCCCTATGCGGCGGTAACCCTTTGACCTCGTCAAAGACATCCTCAAATCCATTCACAATAGGCACCGATGACAGTCCATCCCGTGGAACAACCAGCGAATATATGAAGCTCACGAAGACGCCTTCTTCATGCTTACATCGTATCACAACCTTTCGCCCCTCCACATTCTCGACTGTCACCTCCAGCCTCGTACAATCAACCCTTACCGCATACTTCCTAAGCCAGTCCATACCCAAAATAATTCCGAACCCCGCAAAGTTCAGAACAAAACAATCACAAACAAAAGAGTAATCATGACTCGACACAACTAGACCACGGCATAACATGCACAAACAAGACGAACCCCCAACTGGATTAGTCACAACCAATGGTCTATCAACAATCTCCGGTTTCAAACCCAACCGGCCTGCAAGATCATTACAAACAAACGAATGCGACGCCCTAGTATCAAACAACACTCTAACTGGAACACCACAAATGGAAAGAGTACCTTGAACCACCACACTCTTTCCTTTCTCTTCAGCAGTAGGAGCCTTCAAAGATGATGGCACAGCCCCCAAAGCATAACCTTGCACAATCTTCCTGTCCTTTCGCGGTTCTGGACAATTCTTTTTGATATGCCCCGGCTTATCACAGTTGTAGCACTTCCCTGGGACCTTACAATTCTTGCAATCTTTGGAGAGATGACCCTTCTGCTAACAATTATAGCAGGTCACTTCACCCTTCGGCTTCTTGTGGCCATCCTTACCCTTCTGTTGCTGCTGCTTCCATTTCTTGTTTCCACCCTGCTGTGGTTTAGACCCTTCCTTGGTCACAGGAACAACAGATCCTTCCTTAGGAAACAGATTCTCATGCCTGAGAGCTTTCTCCACAAGCTTCTCAAATGGGTCATCCAAATGATCCACCAACTGCCTCCCAAGATAACTGTCCAAGCCTGTCACAAACTTCTCATTCTTCTGATAGGGAGATTCAATATATGACCGAGCATACTTGGACAAGGCTTCAAACTCAGAAACATACTCAAGAACTGGTCTCCCACCTTGCTTGAGCTCAACAAACTTCTTGAACAAAACAGGCTTCTGAGCTGTAGAAATGAACTTAGCTTCAAATCTGACTTGGAATTGCTCCCAAGTAATCTCTTCCTCTGGAGTATCAATGGTGATAGAATTCCACCAATCAGAAGCTCTTCCTTGAAGCTGTCTTGATGCAAGCTTCCTCTTAGTTGCATCCTCAATTCCCAAGTCACCAAAGATCCTTCTACAAGCATCTATCCACCTTTGAACTTCAATGGTTGATTCTGTCCCTAAGAAAACCTTTCCTCCAAGAGCGGTATAGTCTTTACACAACTTAGCAAAATCCACTGGTCTTGGGGCTTGAACTTGAACTCCAACATCTACTGATGGTCCTGGAGCTGGCATCCTTCTCATGATCGAAGTCATCATGCTTCGAACATAGCAGCATAATCAATAGCCCCTTCAGCAGTACGGCCTTCCCTAGCAGCTGGTCTACCTCTTCGACTCAACCTTAATATCTATAAAAAGGAATGATTAGAACACCTTTAGAAACAACTGCATAAGGAGTTCAAATCCTTCTAAGCTACTATATTATATATAGTAATCATCCATCAAAATACAATTACGTCTCTCATACGTAGTTATGTCAGCGAGCATTGGCTAAAATCGATTAACCAAAGCTCTGATACCAAATGTGACGACCGCCCATGACTCCTGCACCAAACAAGGAAATAGTGCGCTGTAAAGTGTGCCAGGCAGTCATGGATAATCGTTAGAGTAAAGGTAAACACAGAATAGTCTATCGTATTACTCACAGCGCATGGATAAAATACAATAGAAAAGTATACATAGTGAAGCTCCATAGGACAGAATTCATCATATAAGCTCATAATAGTTTGGTACAACAATCTAAAAAGTCAATACAGCAAGCCACACTACATAACACTCAGAGAATCATACAAACAGTGGAACATCCAGTACATATAGTAAGAAAACAATATGCAAAAGCCTCCAGCTCATCTTCGTCATCAACAACGTTAGTCACTAAGAACAGCACCTGTCACCTGCTACCTAGTCTGCCCATCCCAACATGGATGAACAGCCCAAGGTAATAAGAGTTAAACATAAAACCTTGAGTCAGAAAAAAGTCTTAGTGAGCAGTAAATCGACTATCAAACATACCAAAAGAGCAAAAAGGGTAAAAAGGAATAGGAACTCAACCATCCCACTCCACCTCTTTCTACAGTGATAGCCCCCAGACACACTAGCAGAACAATCATAGCAAAGCAGACAATTAAGGTAAATTAATTATCACTCGAGTCAAGGTCGATGTTTTCCAAGTACAAACCCCCAAGGCCTAAACCAAGATCAGGTAAGCACCCCGAAAACATCGCTCTTGGCCCAAGCGACGATACAACCAAAATATCCAAACATCCATGACTCTGGCTATCACTGTTATCATTGCCTCGATTTCACCGTTAATTGAATGACCGGCCCATTATTTCATCCGTCCACCAAGGGCTAATGGTAACCCCGGTTCCAGACATAACTCCGCACGTCATCGTGACCCGTGCCTAGGACTATCGAATCTGCCCAGAGTACTCGACCACCTACCTGTAGTCTTTTGGGTGTCCCGGCCACCTACCTGTAGTCGTTTAGGCACCCCATGTACTCTTGCTTTGAGTTTGTTAGAACCTTCAATAACGATGAAATCCAAGCCTTCTAGTCATCCTCCTCGATGACTATTCTCAAACTTGCCCAAGCTACTTCTCGAGCCCGCCATTATCCACAAACTCGAACCATATCACCGAGTTATCAACATGCTTGGGATGATCCCGTCTGGATTAAACCAAGGCTATCTCACATCATGCTTTGCTTCTTCGTAGCATAGCAAAGTCCCATCTCAACATCATCATCAAATCTATCCATATGAGCTTTCTCATCCGCTTCATATGCCACAACCAGCTTTCCTTACTCAAGACCTTTCCTCTTAGCTTTTGAATCATCTTCGACCAACTTGTCCATCTCAAATCCACAATTCAACTAACTTCTATCAATCAATCAAATCAATCATTAATCCAAACAATCGACCATTCAAACAAGATCTAAGTAAACAATTATAACAATAATGGCAATTTCGTAAATAAAGGTTCCAAATCTAACAAACACGAATTCTAAGTAATATCTTGTTGAATGAACTAGCATAGGTTAACATATAATAAAATGGATATCACAACTTTATTAACGATAGATCTACATGCAGACTTAAGGAAAATGCATGAAATTACTATCTTTAACACACAAACAAGCCACCGATCCAATATACTCCTTTGGGTCCGTGTGAGAGATAACTATCACTCACCGAATCACCTAAACACCTCAAAAACAACAAACTCCAGATCTGGACAGCAAAGGATCTAGCTTGATCCAACAAGGTTTCCCTTCAAATGATGAAATCTCTCTCTTCGATGGATGGAGATCCTCAACTTTGGCTCTTGGATCTTCGATCTTGAATGGATGAAAGCACTAGATCAGAGTGGAGAAAAGAAGTGAAGAAGTGTTGTAGTCGAGCTCTCAAAATGGCAGCACTTCGTTGCTTCAAAATCCGGTGCCAAAATAGTGAGATATGGACGTGTATTTATAGGCTGATCCTTAAGTCGCCGTCCCCCATGACTCGTCCACGACTTAAGAGATTCCCCGACCTACGACCTATCAAGCCTAGCCGACTCAACGACTTAACGGCGTACGACTTAGCAAATGCCGCGACCTAACTACAAAGGACCAACCGACTTAACATATGCGCGACTCAACCCAGACACGACTCAACATACTCGCGACCAATCTGAGATGCGCGACCCAACTCATACGCGAGTTACGACCTAACAACCTAACACTGTCTCCGACCTAAGGACTTACAGACATATACGACCTAACTTCGTGGCCGACCTATCACAAAGCGCGACTTAACGACTCAACGACTCGGCGACTTATCATAACCGCGACCTAACACTAACCTAAGTCCCAACGACTTATGGCCTAACCCTAAGTCGCCTGCAACCATAAGTCGTCTCACGACCCAACTTCAACACAGGCTAACCACTAGGTCGCTAACCCGTTAAGTCGTCCTAAACGACCCACGACCTAAGCACCTCATGACTTATCTCCTTATGTCGCCTAAACCCTTAAGCCTCTAACTATCTTTGGTTGTCTACCCCTTAGGTCGCCAACTCCCTTAAGTCACCCCAGCCCTTAAGTCGTTAACCCGTGGGCCTTCTAACCCGCTAACTACCTTAATTCGGTCACTCTCTTAACTCGCTCCACCGACCCAAACCACAACACGACCTAAGCTCCCACACGAGTTAACTCTGGTTGACTTAAACAATGCAAACGACCTAATGACAACTATTTTACGATTTGTCGGCACGTAAAATACGGGTCGTTACAATTTGATATTGGAAAATTTATTTGGGAAATCATATTGGAATTTGATTTTGTGTTGGAAATAAATTGGAAATAAATTTGGGATTTGATTGGATTTGAAGATGATATTTTGGAATCGATTTAAAATTCGTATATCAGTTGATATTTGGAAATGTAAATTCACAACGGGAATTTGTGCAGAAAAGGGAAATTGTTTAAAAATAAATATTGGTTTATTTTTAAAGGGTGGAAAGAAATTTACAAATTGGAATGTAAATTAAAATAAATCAAGAAGATTTGTTAATTTATTAGAATGGACCATTTTGTAATGGAAAAGAATTCTTCCCTCGAAAGCCGAGTATATTTTTAAAATAGCTTTTGAATAAAATTTAAAAGTTTTAGATTTGCTTTTAAAATAATATTGTTGGAGAAATTAGTTTGGAAATTGTTTAAAGCAAAAAAAAATTATTTAATTAATTATATAAGGGATTATTTCTAATATTTAATCAATAATTGTTTTAGAAAATAGTTATTTAAATAGTTATACTCTATCTACTAATTTTATTTTGAAAATTAGTTTGGACTTAAGTTATATGTAATATTGGTATAATACTTTTATAACTAAAATTTTAAGTGTGTTTCAAGAAAACAGTTTTATTTCAAACTGTTTTCCCGATATATTTTGGATAAGTATTATGAATTATTTTAAAGTATTTGAACTCGGCAAATTTCCAGTGAAAATGAACAAATATTTGGAAGTGTTTCCGCGTAAGGAAAATGATTTGAAATTTGTTTTCAAAAGTTGTAAAGGTGAAAAGTGATTTGAAATTTGTTTTCAAATGGTTGAAGTGTGGAAAAATATACCTTGTAAAGATATTTTTTTTGGAAAATAAATAATTTGGTAAATTATTTGGAATCTGGTGATGTTGTTCATATCTATTGATAGTTAAATAACCGACTATCAATATTTACCTTTAAATGTGCATTTGTTTTGATTTGCTTGAATTTGAATGCTACACTTATTTTAAAATAAGCGCTCGTTATTCGGTTTAGCCAGGAGAGGACCTTTGGGTCATAAATCCCATTCCGAATAGTGATATGTTGTAATGGATAGCATTTGAAGACCGGTGTCGAAGACCGGATATATTCGAAAACGGAAGGATTACCGTCGAATGTCTCTGCATCGACTGATCTTCGATATAGAGATTTTATCACCCTTTGCGATGGGAAGTCCGATGTGATTAGTGAATATCCAGATTGCAAGGGCTTCTTTGGAAGTGCCTTCGGTTCCGTTCGATCCCAGAATGGACTTGTATGGATGTGTGTCAGACGTTACAATTTGAGATGTAAAGCTGGTTTCTATCAAATAAATTTCTGTTGGTGGCGGAGAATTTATTCTCTTAGCTTAACACCCTTCTCTGAGACGTACGAGCTCAGAGGTTATGTAGTTGATGGTTACTAGTGATACATTCCCAATTTGGCAATGTGGCATACGAAGTGCTGCTGATCATTTGTTGACCGAAGCATGACCTTTTTGAAAAGCGTAGCTTTGTGGACGAGACTTCGTCGGACCTCACACCTCGGAATGGTCGAAACAGGAAGAATGCAGCAAGGTTATAGGGGGTAGCGCCCCTTAGGGTATGTTCATTTTCTTCTGGATAGAGGTGGTATCATGGTATGAAGCCCAGATACTTAACCTACGTTGTTGCTGCAAATTTATTACTTTGTGGTTGTTGGTATTGAGGATCCTCGGATAAAGGTTGTTTACAACCGGGGGATGACATACTCGTGTCAGTAGTTACATATTTTTGCTGAGGTAACCTGGCCTTGTGTTGGCAGAGATCCGGATAGGTTCTCGGGGCGTCCCGCCAGAGGCGTTCCCATGTGGCAATAGGATGTTCCTTAGCCTGACCATTTGTTGGAAAATCCAAAGAAACAATATGAGCCCTGTACGGTTTTAGTTGTATAACTTGCCATGGAATGTGGCGGTAACATGCTATTGAATATGGCATCTATAGTAGGCATAGTTCGAAATGTCTATGCTGGCTAAGATTTACATTATACTTTCGAAATGTTTTCCTGCACTTTGCACTTATAGTAATAATATCAAAGAAATTTGCGTATCAAGTATATTTGACTATCATAAGGAGAAATCTCCTCCAATTCCGCGTTTGCATGGTGTGTGTGGCGGGAGGCCTTATGGTAGTTACATTTTCTAAAAGCATTGCGGATCTATTTTAAAATATTTCTTTGTTTGTTTTTTTAAAGATAAACTGTTTTAAGTTCTCACACCAGTCCCATGACCAACCTGGAGTTTATTGTTCCCTTCCTAAACTCTGGATGCCCATCATTTTCCACACGGGCAGCATAGAGTCAGGTTATCAGGATATTCTTGAATTCAGGAGGTGCTGTGGAGCTCAAGAGGCAAGGTGGATGGAGAACATATCACTTGTATATGATATTATCTTTTCCGCTGTTTATCCACTTGTAAGGACAAGTTCATATAATTGTCCAGTTGTGTTGTGTTGTAAGTTGACTCTGATGATGTAATGTATAAAATGTACAGTTCTTTTGATTTAAAGATTATTCATTTATCTATTATATATTGTTCCGCTTCGATTGTGAGATTTTGATATCGTTTCTGTTGCTTCTTCTTTCTTTCTTCTTCTACCTCTTCTTCTTTAACCCTAACAATTCGGTTTTTCGGCCTTCGATTGCTCGGCAGTTGATACAGTGGATGTATTAATGTCGACTTTCGTAAGTCGAAAAATCGGGTCGTGAAAGAAATGATAACAAGTGAATATGTAAAACTGATATGTTATGTTCATATATGCCTATGATATATTTTTATGATGTTAAATGCTGTTAATATACCTGTTACATCATCTGATATGATATTATATGCTATACTGTTATTTTATTTCATGTTTATCACACTGCAAGTTCCCTATCACTATGGGTTGAAATGATACGTACCCGAACGGACTTTAGAATAAGGAAAATCGTTATGAGCTGAAATGATAGGCTCGAGTGATTTTTATTGTATTTGATTTACTTGGGATTGCGGATTTGAAACGATAGAACCTGGATTTTTCTTTTTAAACTACAGATTGAAATGATACGTATCTGTATCACATGACCTAGGTTAAAAAATATTATACAGGCCCATGATTATATTTTTAGATAATATTTTCCTAAAAAATTTATTAAGTATTTTAAATAATATTTTCCTAAAAGAATATAAGTATTTTAAGGTTGATAAATATATGAAATTTTAACTTAAAATTTGATTTAATGCTTTAATTTTAAGGGTGTATTGGTTTTTCTATAAGTTAAATTTTTATAAGTTAATAATTGGTTTTAAGTTGAATTAAAGATCTTTATTGATGATAAATAGCTTAATAATTGAATTTGACTTAATATGGGAGTCGTAAATCTAACCTAGTAATTGTTATGAATTTTACTTTATGAATGGACATGTTCTGTATAATAAATAATGTATTTTTAACTGATAAAATGGAATACAAATTTAATTGGACATTTTGTAATAAAATTTAACTAACTATAAAATCATAGTTAATTGATGACTACATGAATAGATCTATAAAGAAAATTTGATTGTTATATTAACTATGATAAAATGTTCTTTTGTGAAATGTTATGTGTTGTAAAGTAAATAGCTATGATTTTAAAATGGAAAAATGTATCTTAAATTATGACTTAACTTGAAATTGGAAATTGGGTTTTAAATAAAATTATTAAGGTAACTAAATAAATGAAAATTTAGTTTTATTTATGAAGTGGGTATTTTAAAATAAAGTGTTAAGTTGTTTGTTAAAGTATAATTAAGGAAGAATGTACTTTTGACTTAACAAATGAATCTTAGTCTAAATTGGGTATTTATTGATAAAATTTTATTTTATTAAATCATATGTTGAATGATATCCAAATGAATATTTTTGAAGCGAAAATTATGATTTTTATAAGTTAAAATGGTTAAAATTGAAGTTTTAATGTTTCTGAAATTTTATATTAAATCTGGAATTAGTATTGGTAGCATTTCAGAAATGCTCTGGTTCTAAGACAGCATTTGTTAAGTGCTATCGATTCTGAAAATAAACTAAGTTCTGGAATAATAAATAGCTACTATAGCACTTGGTAAGTGATGTTGTTGCTAAAAGTAACTGTTTTGAAATATTAACTAAATACCTACTGTAACACTTTGTAAGTGTTGCTGTTTCTGAATTTGACAACATTTTTTAAATACTAATATATCTACTGTAACACTTTATAACTGTTATTGTAGCTGAAATTTACAATGTTTTGGAGATTTTATAATCGAATGAATGAACATAGAAATTTGAAAACTTTGAAATGAATACTATTTGACATTGAATTTAAATGGTTTAAATTAAGGTCATTTTAAGGGTGTTATGATAAGTATTATGATTTTCAAAAGAATAGCATTTCCAAAGTGTTGTGATTTTAAGTAGCATGATTTCTAAATGATAACATTTCTAAATTATCATAATTTCAAAGTATTATGGTTTCAAAGTGTTTGGTTTTAGAGTTGTTATAACTTGAAAGTAATATAGTTTTTGGAAATGAAATTATTGGGAATTGTATTAAATTAAGAATTGTCTTTATATCTATGAATTGAAACTTATTGAAATTGAAGGTTTAAGAATATAACTTTATATAAGTGGCTTGGTTTAAGATAATTTAAAGGAATATTCCAAGTTTAATAAATTGAAGGAAATATTCAGCGATTTGGAAATTTGGGTTTTATTTAATTGATATCATATTGATTTGGTTTTTAAAGGGAAATGATGTCGTATTTACATAGTTTGAAGTGGATATGATATTTTGGGTTTTTGAAGTATAAATGATTTTGAAATAAATATCCATGGGTAATAATAATGTTGGTTGTTAAAGAAATCGGGATCGGAAGTTTTCACACTCTCTACCAACTACGAAAACCACTTTAGCAACCGTGCATGCGGCGGAGATTGCAGAATGAAGTAGGATGGTGGCGGCGTTCCTTTGTGGTATATACGTGGACCCAACTCCCATGAGGTGGCATAAGGTGGCTAAAACAGGAGCGATTGACGGGCTAAGGAGGTAATACCTCTTATCGGACACACTCCTTCGATACCATTCAATTACTTTGTGATTGATGGGGGCCCTTTTGATTTTGGGGGTGTGGCTCGAGGTGGGCGATAGTAGCTGTAACGACCCAGAATTTTGAACCAATTAATTTGAAAATATTTAATTAATTTTAAATATTTGAATGATGGTTTGACTTGAATTTCAAATTATCAGAATGAATTTGGCGATTAAATTATAAAATTTAATCTATTGAAAGTTGAATAAAAATTTGAATCTTCAGTTTTTAAGCTGATTAAAAATATTTCAAAGACTTGTAAAATCCATATTGATAACGCTGAAGATAATCGAAGCTTCAGAATTGAATTTGAAATTGTTTTGATCAGTTTTGAAAAATATATCGTTTGAATCAATATTTAAAAATAGCTGTTCAAGGCACAGTCTCAGAATTCGACGAAACCAGTTCCATTGGGTCCGTAATATCGAATTATTACCGGATTTCAAATTTCGTATTTTTCGGAGTTGATTTGTGAGCACACGATATATAAACGCGTTAAAATTTTAAAACGAATTCAATTTAAATTTAAAAATATAATTGGTCAACATCAGCATCCTAAAATCATGCCTAAAATCACGCAGGGAATCATGGGAAGAAATCGTGCAACCCATGTTCTTCCAATTTTAAATAACCCCCTCCCTCACTTTCAAAATTAGTTCACAGAGGGAATAAAAATGGCCGACACTCCTCTTCAACTCAGAAAAATTTCGAACGAGAGGAATTAGGCGTGTTCTACATGACTTCTTCCTCCCCCTTACTTCATATCGAACACATCCCCAAATCAATTTTTAAAGCTCAGAAGAAAGAAAGAAAAAAAAAACCGCGAGCAGTAATTCGCGACCCAGATCGCGATCTCGATTCATCGGCGATTTGGATCTCGATTCCGTGAAGGTTGGGGCTCGCGAGCATGAAGCCATAGTCCACTTCGACTTCGGATTCTGGGTGTGGGTTGTTGTTCTTCTCGAGAGCGCGCTCGAGGTCGTGGCGAGCGATGCCGTGTGGTAGCGACAACAGCAAGTTTTGCGAGGAGTGGGAAGTCACAGTTCGAAGGAAGAGCAGGTGGTCGGGCACGATGGGTGTTGGTGCTCGCGTGGTCTTAGGGTGCGTGCGAGTAGTGGAAGTTTGAGCTGGGACATGGCAGCGTGGTCGCGCAAGGGAAGGGGGTCACGGTAGCAAGCCTGGGTTCTTGTTAATATAGTAAGGTATTTTTAAATTTGTTTATTCAATTTAAAAATAATAAAAAAAGAAAAGAAAAGAAAAAGTTTGAATACTTGTATATAGACAGAAAAGGCAAAGTAAATTTGCAGATTTTTAAATGAAAGTTGATTATTCGATTGTTCGAATATTTATAAATTGTATGAATTGTTTATACAAGGTTAGAAAATAATTTTGTGAAGTTATAACTGGAATTAAATACTGTTTATCATGTTTAAAACTGGAAAGAATATTTAATAATTACATTAAGGTGATTAACTCGTTAATAAAATTTATTTGATTTGTTTAGTTACTAAAAAAAAAATTATTAATGGAAATTTAGTTAAAATTAAATTTTTAGTTAGACAAATTATTAAAGACAAAATTGGTTTAAAACCAATTATTAGTTAAAATTAAGAAAATAAAATTTAACTGTTCGATTTTATTTCGAATATTAATAAATTGCAAAAATGTTATACAAGGTCAAAATCACGAAGAAAACAATTTGGATTGGAAATGGATTGCAAATAAAAGCAAGGTGAGAACTTCTCACTCAAAAGGGTTATTTAAAATTTTAAATAGCTAGATTTAAAATTTGCTGTTTGATTGATTGCTATTTGATTGTGATAGTATATATAGTAGTATATATAGCAATATATATATTGGCATATGTATATATTGCAGTTGTTGATTTCCCGCAGTATATAGTGGATGAGACCCTATTGCGCCGTCTATTAAGCGGATAATATTTTATAAATCTCATATACCGCGATAATTCCGTACTGGAGCGGATTTGGTATTATGCTAACATCTTTGGATACAGGGAAACGGGTTGGAGGGATCCAACTGGATTCCTCAACTGTATTGATTTATTTACAGATATTTTGATATTTGTTGATTATCATATCGATATATGATATTTGGATGTCGTGATTGACTATTTGGTGCTGTTGCATCATCGGATCCATTTTTGAAGTTTTAAAATAATGATTTTGATTTTTAAAGGATTTTTTAAAGTGATTTTTGAAAGTATATGTTTTATTAAAATTTTGAATTGATTTATTTTGAATAAATAAACATTATAAAATTTAATATTATAAAATTTCTATTTTTGTAAAATATAACCAAACTAAGATTTTTGAAATAAATAGTGATTAATTTATAAAATGGTTTAATTGGGAATTTTGAATTATAATAAAAGAATGTATATAAAAGATTTATAAAATTGATATGTATAAATTAAAATATTGGAATTATAAAACGAGTATATTAAGTGTTTAAATGAAGTATAAAATGGATTTCATTGAAACTTATAGATTTATAATTGTGAAATTATAAAGTGAATAGATTTTTGTAAAATAAAAGATTTATAAGTAATTAACTTATAAATTAGATTTGGTATATAACTGAGTTATATAAATTGAATTGGTTAATAAAGGAGATTTATAAATCGAAGTTTTATAAATAGAAATGGAATTTATAAAGATTGTTTATAAATTCGAAATCAATTGTATTTGATAAATTTAAAAATAGAAGTTATGAAAAGAGATATACTCACGATTTTGGACAGTGAATATATTATTGAATAAACGGATATGTTTTCAGGAAGGTGACATTATGAAATGAAGTTAATGGTTTTAAAGATGTTTTAAAATGCATTAAGTATCGAATACATAGATTTCAACATTCATTGTTGAAATATACGTTTTCGAGAAATAAGGAAATGGTGGACTATAACACTGTTGTTATAGTAAATGATTTCCGGAAGGAAATGTTTTGTATAGTATTGGGATTTATATATCTATTTTAATTTCGAATCCCTATACTAGTGATTTTGGGTCGTCGTAACAATGTTTTACGTAACATTCGTTTTGACCCAAACAAATGTGTTTAAGAGAATGATTTCTTAAAGAATGAAATATATACTTAATTTTCGATTTAAGTATATTGAATATTTTCCAAGTGTCGAAAATGAATGGATTTGTAAATTACTTATTATTTAATAAGTATGGAAATGTTTTCCAATATGAACTGAATGTTTTGAGAATTTATTCTTTTAAAAGATAAATTGAAAATGAATATCAGAAATCGATTTCAAATCGTATATTCATAAATATTTTGGAATGTAAATTCACCATGGAATTTATATAAAAGGGAAATTTGTTTAAAAATAAACATTGATTTATTTTTGAAGTGTGGGAAATAAATTTACGGAATTGGAACGTAAATATAAAGTAAATCGTTAAGGATTTATTTAATTGATTTAAATGAACCATGTTGAAATGAAAGTAATCCCGTATAGTGGAATGATTTGAAATTTGTTTTCAAAGGTGGTAAATGTGAAAAGTGATTTGAAAATTGTTTTCAAATGTTGAAGTGTGGAAAATATATATATCTTGTAAAGATATTTTGGAAAGTAAATAATTCGAGAAATTATTTGGAATTTGGTGATGTTGAACACGCCTATTGATAGTTAAATAATCCGACTATCAATATTTACCTTTAAATAGGTATTTGTTGTGATTGCTTGAATTTGAATGCCACACTTATTTTTGAATAAGCGCTCACTATTCGGGTTATCCGGGAAAGGACCTTGGGGTCGTATAACCCATTCCGAATATGTGATACGTCGTTATGGATTGCATTTGATGACCGGTGTTGAAGACTGGATATTTGTGAAAACGGAAGGATTACCGTCGAGTTACTCTACATCGGCTGATCTCCGATATAGAGGTTTTATCACCTTTAGTGACGGGAAGTCCGGTCGTGATTAGTGAATATCCGGATTGAGATATATCGGTTCTGTTCGAGCCCGAAACAGACTTGTATGGATTGTATGTCTGACATTACAAATTGAGATATAAAGCTGATTTCTTTCAAATATATTTCTGTTGGTGGCGGAGAATTTATTCTCTTAGCTTAACACCCTTCTCTGAGACGTACGAGCTCAGAGGTTATGTAGTTGAAGGTTATTAGTGATATACTCCCAATTTGGTAGTGTGGCATGCTGAGTGTTGCTGTGAAATGATCATTGTATGATCATTTGTGATAGGATCATTTATTTGATCATTTATCTTGGTGATCATTTCTATGATCATTTGTTGACCCAAAGCATGGCTTTTGTATAAAGCGTGGCTTTGTGGACGAGACTTCGTCGGACCTCACACCCCGGAAATGGTCAAAACAGGAAGGATGCAGCAAGGTTATTAGGGGGTAGCACCCCTTTAGTGTATGTCATTCCTTCTGGATAGAGGTGGTATCATGGTATGGAGCCCAGATATTTAACCTACGTTGTTGCTGCAAATTTTGTGGTTGCTGGAAATCGAGGATCCTCGGATAGATCGGTTACGATCGATGGATGACATATTCGTGTCAGTAGTTACCCAGTTAGGGGTAACCCGGCCTTGTGTTAGCAGAGATCCGGTTTGGTTCTCGGGACGTCATTCCAGAGACATTTCCATGTGGCAATGGGAAGTTCCTTGGCCTGACCATTTGTTGGAAATCCAAAGAAACAATACGATCTTGTACGGTATTAGTTGTAGAACCTATCATTCACTTATGGTGGCGCCCCACTATTTGGATGATAGCTATAGTAGGCATACGATAATGGTCGTATGTTGGCTAAGATTTATATCTTTACTTTCGAAATATTTTCCTACACTATGCACTAGTAATAATATCAAACGTTTCTTTTTAATGCGTATCAAGAATCTTTGACTATCATAAGGAGAAATCTCCTCCGATTCTGCGTTTGCATTGTGTGTGTGTGCGGGAGGCCTTATGGTAGTCTCATTTTTAAAAGCATTGCGAATTGACTTTAAAATATTCCTCTATTTTGATTTTAAAGGTAAACTGTTTTGAGTTCTCACACCAGTCTCATGACTGACTCGGAGTTTATTGTTTTCCTTCCTAAACTCTGGGTGCCCACCAATTTCCACACGGGCAGTCAAGAGTTAAGGTTTATCAGGATATTCTGGAATTCAGGAGTTGCTGGAGGCAAGCTGGATGGCATGGCGTATTTCTATTATATAGTATTTCTTTTTCCGCTGTTTGTTGTTTGTTGTTGTTGTACACTCTAATGATATGATGTAATGAAATGTGATGTAATATAATAACTGATATAGTTCTTTGTTTAAAGATTATTCATTTATGTATTATATGTTGTTCCGCTGCGAAATGTGAGATTCTGATATTGTTCTGTTGTTTTCTTTCCGTTCTATTTTCTATCTTTTCCTCTCTTCTTCTATCTTTTTCTTCTTCTTAAACCCTAACCTTTTGGGTTTTTCGGCAACGAAAAATCGCAAACGTTACAGTAGCTGCTACGCATTACCACCGGTCTGGAAGCGTAATTGGTATATCTACCCTGGCATTGCCTAGTTGTGTCGTGTCACCTACCCTAGCGAGTCTTGTACGAGTTTGATTTGACCTATGAAGTATCTTCTCGTAGCCTCCCGATCTGGAAGTACGCGGGTGCTGTATGGACTATTGGCACTATTACGTGTTAAGGGGGATACAGGTAACTCCTTAACGCTATTTTCAAGTAAGTTTATTTTACTATAGACATTATTATAATAGCAAAATATTACTACATAGTAAATAGTTTAAAGGATTCTTAGAGGATAAGCGGTCCCAAGCATCCTTTAAGTTACTTGTACCTTATATTACAGTTCACTTGAATTGGTTTACATTGTATAAGTACGTATGTCCTGACTCGAGTGTTTTGTGTTTTGCTTTACGCTCGGGTCAGACTGAGTGATACTACATTGGAGACTCACCTCTGGAGCTAGAGCTTCACTTGGAAATCCAGTTATCTATTTCACTTTAGGTTATCCAGTTGATTCTAGTTATTCAGTTGAGTTCAGTGATGTATTCTGATTTGTACTTGATATCATAAAGAGACAGTTGTTGTATATTGTCACTTCTGTTGTATCTTGTTTAACTCTGATGTATTTATATAGTAGCTTCATGAACTACTATCTCTTTGCTTCCGCTGCATTATATTACTCTGTGTCTGTGATTTTGTGTTTTATTTATTGTTAGGAACTGAGTTGATGATGTTTTGATGACAACAACCTTATATAGTTATTATACTTTAATTTATAAAATATATACTAACATTTCCATATATATATATATATATATATATGTATATAGGAAGTATATGCAGGTATCATCGAAGACTGATCAGTATATAGACTCAAGCATCAAGATGAAGATTAGAGATTCAAGGTTCAAGACTCTAGAGAATCAAGATTTCAATATCTCAAGATAAGTGTCTAGTATTTTGTTAAAACTTCATAATGGCACTCTCATCTTTCTTCCAATTTTCTTTTGGAATGGAACCCAATTTCTATCGAAACCAGTGGCTTACAAACCAACGACAAGTAGCTTACAAACCTACAACAAGTGGCTTACAAACCCACGAAAATCAAAATCATTTAAACTACTTTGTACAAGTTCTCGAGTCCTATGGAGGAGCTCTGTAGGAAGGTTCTTGCAATTTCAGTTTGAATAGATTTTTTAAAATGTTTTTAAATCTGTTTTCAAAATGTTTTAGCTTTCAAAATCATGTTTTCAAAAATATTTTCAAACTTTGTTTTAGCCTTGAAATATTCCTCTATTCTGATTTTAAAAAAAACTTCTATTTTTAAAACATCAAAACTTATTCTGATTTTAAATATTACTTATATAATTGACGGTCTATATCAATTATATATATTTAAAATAATGTTTTACATTCATTCTCTATCTCAAAATATTGTTTAAACACTTTACTTTGCTTCAGAGAAGTTTCAACTTGTTTTATATTCAAATGCCTTTACAAAACAACATCTCTATAATTTTGAACTGAGAGATGTCGACATAAGGGGATACCCCATGTCGACATGGTGACAGTTGGATTCAAAATTCAATTTTCAAAAGAAGTGTCCATTCGTTCGAAAATCTTTCGCCAATGGTTATGACTGTTGTGCATCTACATAAAGGCTTCCAAAACGAATTTTTTTAACAACTACTTTCTTATTTTCTTTACTCTTTCTTCTCCACCATTCCATATCCATAAAACTTCATATTTTCAAGATCGTGCCATCATTCTGCCAAATTCTCAATAGGAAATCATTAGATACTCTCTCTATTTGATTCTCCATCATTCTACTAAAGATCAAAGTGCTATTCAGAGTTATAGGATTAATTTGTATTCAAAAAGTCCATAGAGTCTATCCATTCAAAAGGATTGTTATTAAGAAGTATTAGGGTATCTTGTGTCCCGTAAATCAAGAGAGTTTACCCCAGACTCGGAGATAGGAGGGTTCCTCAAGGCCTTAGAAATTGAGGGTTGTAATTTGGATATTGGTTTATAAAAATCTGTACAAGGATATTGCCTTGGTGCAGGACTGGATGTAGGAGGATTCCAAACCAGTATAAAATCGGGTGTGTTCTTTCCTTTTACTTGCTTTGCTTTACTATTTGCATTTGTTATATGTTCTGTGATCATTCTGTGTTAGAATTTTGTTTAGATTTGTGTTGAAAGTTTTAATTTAGTCATATAGTTCATATATTCTTTAAAACACTATTCACCCCCCTCTAGTGTTATTTCTGCCTTAAGATCCTTAATCCGCATCCCCAACATTTATTTGCTGTATATCCTGAGTTTTGCCAAATTTAAATTACAATTCGGCATTTTGGAAAATTCAAGTTCGATATGTGCGGATGCGAATGGTTGAAACTAGCAGGTCGCTGAATAATTGGATAAAATTTATGTTAAGATAGTAATTACAACATTTGGTTAAAACAATAAACTTATTAATGTGAATAAAAGCTAATTAGCGGCAAACTATTATATGTTACAGATTTATTTAAACTGTTAAATTAAATTGGAATTTATATTATTATAAATGGATTTATTGCAATTAAGTGTAATTAAATATTACATTAATGTGAGTTAATACAATAATTGAAAAGTGTGAAAGTAATGAAGTGAATGGAAATGTTAATTTTATTTATAAGGTAATAATTGATTAATTAAAAAGAATGAAACCAAGACAAATTAATTAATTGGAATTTTAAATCATAATAATGTGTAAAATTGGGAAAATTCAATGTAATTGAAATACGGTAATTAATACAAATAAAAGGTGGAATTGGTAGCATATTAATGAAACAAGATATAAATAAATATTAACTATGCTATTTGTTTAATAATTGGTTTAATATAAAGTATGAAATCAAACTAAAACAATTTATTAGAATTAAATTATAATTAATTGGATTTAATTACAGTTAAAATTAAACACTGTAATTAGTAAAATTTTAGACACTGAATTGATGTGTAAACTTGTTTTGAATTATTATAAATGTCTAAGTAATCAAAAATGATGAAATTTGTTGGTTAATAAATATTAAATTAAAAAGTGAATTAATTAATTTAATATTAATTTATTTAATTAGTGTGAAAATAGCCATTTTGGCTACCGTCTCGGATTTCGACGAAACAAGTTTCATTGGATCCGTAATTGTGAAATATTATAGAATTTCAAGTTTTGGGGCGATCAGACTTGTCGTTTGATCGTACGGACTCGAAGCGCCTAGAAATTAATTTAATTAAATTTAATTGAAATCAATTTGAAACAAGTTGATTTTCACATAACTTCTTCAAACGATGGAATTTGGACTTGAAACCTGTTCCATAGAGTTTAAAATTATTAAAAACATCTATTTTGATATATGGGATGACCCATTTTCATTCCGGAGACAGAATAGACTTTTCGGGTCGTTTATCATTCAACGTGTAAATAAATCTTGTCCGTTCTTTCTATTTTCAGCTCTGCCTATAAATAGATTGTTATAAAACCTAGGTCATTTCTTATTCCTAATTTCAGTACGTACAATTTTCAATTACTTCTCTCTTCCCAATGGTTGCAAACCCTAATTCCCAAACTGAAAATCCAAATCAAAAATCAAATTGAAAATCAAACTCCTCAAACTATATCGAATAATATATCGACTTGAAGCTCTCGACGAGCGCATCTCAAATCTGTTATTCATTTTCCAATTTGAATCACCGTCTGTCTAGAAATTTAATAAAAAAAAACATGGTCGTTCATTGAGTCGCGATCAACCTTGTGTGATCGTTGAATTGATTTATGGGTATTATAGAATAGACCGAGGGAACTTCATTAGTGTAGTTCGTTTGGCGAATCAGCGGTTGGATCGTCATGAAAAATGGCCTAGGGTTTCGTTTTTTTCATGCGACGACTGACCTTGGTTTTGCGCGAGACGTGGATGGCCTTCACGTCCTTCGAGATGTGCGGAGGAGATCTTCTATTGGTCGCGGCCGTGTAAGGTGTGGCATGCGATTGGAAATATGGTGGTGGATGTACCTGCGTTCTGCTTTGAGAAGATGTATGGGGTTTCTCTGGTTCAAACGTGTTAGTGATGTGGCAAGCGGTGAGGCTGCTCCTTTTTCTTTATTTTTTGTTTTATTTTATTTTATTTAGAATTCCAATTTCAACTCGCTCTAATCACAATAACTTTTATATACGAGGTCCAAACTTACTCGCAGTTTATTCCGCTAGAATCATATCGAAATTCCGGAGATTTTGTTGCTGGTATGGATGAACGCGGGGACTGTTTGAAATTTGGGTTTAAATTGGATTTAAATTCAATTTAAATTCAAAGGTGGATGTATTAACCCACTCACAACTTCTAAAATTTCTTATGTTGGTTAAATTAATTTGTGATGTGATTAAGAATTTATTTATGGTTGTTTGGTATATTTTAAATCGTCATCCCAGTTAATTTGAATTTATTTGAATTAAACTATTATTTAATTAAACTGTTATTTAATTTATTATTGAATTTAAATTGCCAGTTAAATACCTGTTATTGATTATCAATTTTCTGTTGATGTTTATTGATTGATTTGGATGTTGATTGTGATGGATGCTTGATTTTTGATGTTGGATGAATGTATGATGTATTTTATATCGTTATAAACTGCAAGTTCACTATGGGTCGAAATGATACATACCCAAATGATCTACAGATTAGGGAAAAATCATTATGGGTTGAAATGATAGACGCGAGCGATTTTATGGATTTTATTATTTAATTCGCGATTGCAGTTTGAAATGATATATAACCGTAAATTATTAAATTACAGATTGAAATGATAAATATCCGTATCACTTGACCCTAGGGTAGAGAATTATATATAGACATCAGATTAGTTAAATTAAATTATTTTTTTAATCATTAATTTTTGAATTTAATTGAATGATATTTTGAAATAAACTTGTTTTGTATAAATTGGATCATTATTGAAAATCAAGTTATGTTGAAATTTGAATTGATTATAGGAATTGTATTGTAAGTTGAATTTTGAAGTATAAATGGATTTAAACAGAATTGAGTTATTGAAATTGTTTGAAATATAACTTTGAAATTGTTTGAAATGTAAGTAATTTAAATTGATATTTCAAATAGGGTTTTGTAAGTGATATTGAATTTAATATTGTATTGAGAACTTGAATTGGAAAATTTGAAATTGGGTTTTGGATATTGAAATGGTCCAAATGTGCTGGGTTGAAATAAATAGTTTAAAATTGATATAAATTTTAGATTCATATTTTTAATATAAATGTTTTAAAAATATATTATTTTAAAGATTTTAATTATTAAGATCTTTAAACTTTTAAACTAATTAACCCATTTTAACTTATTTTAAATCTAATTAATCTAATTCAAAGCTATTTAATCTACTTTAATTATATTTAATCTATTTCAAATCTATTTAACTATCTTAAATCAATTTAACAGTATCTTTAAATCTATAACTAAACTATTTTAGAATATTTTAACTAATTATAACTATTTTAACAATTTATAATTATTTAAACTGTTGTCTAAAATTCTAGACCAAATAAAGTAGAAGTGTTTATATTCAATTTATTGATTTGATAGAGAATACGGTTAAATGATGTTATAACCTATGTTAGGATTTAAAATTATAATTTATTTGGATATGATGATTCTGAAGAAAGGATTTAACCTATTTTGGGAATATGATCTTTTGGAAGAAATTATGACTTTGGAAACGATATGATTTGAAATTGAATATTGTTTGAAGTGAATATGATTTCGAAAGAGATATGATTTGGAATTGAATATTGTTTGAAGTGAATATGATTTCGAAAGAGATTTGATTTGAAATTGAATATGATATTTTAATATAAATTGTGAATTGACTTTTGAAATTATAAAAGAACCATCCCGTGTGAAATAAGCGTTTGGTTGTTAAAGAGACTAGGATCAGATATTGTCATACTCTCTACTATACCGAAAACCACTTTAACAACTTTGTACGTGGTGGAGATTCCCGAAATGAAGTAGCATGGTTTGGTGAATGATTTCTGTATGAGGTATGACGTGACCATGACTCGCGTGAGTCAGCTTAGATGTGACTAAAATCAGGAGCCATACCGAGCCAAGTGAGGTCATTCCTCCTATTGGGCACACTACTTCGATATTATATTCTGAATTTGTGATTGATTTGGTGGCCACCCTTGATTTTGATTTAGGAGTGTGTTTAGAAGTGGGCGGTAGTAGCTGCTGTGCATCACCACCAGTCCGGATCCGCAAACGGTATATCCACCCTGGCATTTCTTCGTGTGCCATGTTCACATGCCCTAGTGCGTCTTCTACGAGTTTGTTTTGTATTGTATCTATGAAGTGCTCCTTGATAGCCACATGCGGGTGGAGTTTATAGTATCTGTATAGACAACGACATTATATAAAATATGTTAAACGGGATATGGGTAACGCCTTAACGCTATTTTAATATTTTACTTTATTGTAAACACTATTATAATAGCGTATTGTACTACATAGTAGATAGTTTAATGGATCCGTAGAAGATATGAATCCCGAACATCTCTTAAGTTACTGCACTCACTTTAGACACTGGATAGGAGATGTTAACCCCATAAGCATCTCTGACACCGTTGCACTCATATTTATCGTTGATTTAACTTACATAAGATCTTTTAGTTTTGGCTCGAGTGTTTTGTCAATTCGCTCGGGTCAGCCTGAGCATTTCAGGATTTGAAGACTTGTTTTTGGAGGATGAAGATTTTATTATTATTTACTATGTTATTCCACTGCATCATACTCTTCCGCTGCATTGTCATTTATTTATCTCTAATATGTAACTCTGATTCTGTGTTGTATAAATATAATCAACGTTTTGTAAACAGCTTCATGAATTGTTATTTTGATTATTATATTTTGTCATTCCGCTGCGAGATTCTATATTTGCTTTTACTTCTTCACTTTTTCTTACTTACCCCACCACGATCTAACCTTTTGAATGGTTTGCGTTCGACATGTGTGTCTGCTTAAAACATCCAAAAAAGGCAGGTTTTTACAACCTGCCCCCCCTAACCCCATGTTGAAGACTTCGACCGAGGCGCACGACATTATTATTATTCTTTTTTTCATCATGCTCCCCTTTCTTTTATCTTCGTTTTTTTTATTTCGTTTATTTGAGCCGAGGAAGAGAATGAGAAAAAGAATTCGCAATTTTCTTCCTGCCATTTGTATCGTGCTATGAAATCTAAAGAAGAAGAGGGAAGGAAGTTACGTGATTTAAACTGATTGAAAGAAAGGAGAGGCACGTGATTTATAAACTGAAAGAATGGAAGGTCGCGTGTTTGAATGGAGAAAGGTGGCGTGTATGATATGCCATTTCCTTTTTGTTTATTTATTTTATAACTCAAAATTTCCCCTTTACCTCACTAAAAATCCTAAACCCCTATTTAGGCATGCCGTCAGGCGTTCTTAAAGTTATACCATTATTCCGGAACCAATGGAATAAGCCTCGAGTCTCAATTGGATCGTATATGGAAGACTACTTTTTAACTCACTAATTTAAATTAAATTCAATTAAATTATTCCCAGGCGTTTTCAAATCGTAAATCCAAACGCTACGAAATTTAAAGTCTGATATTAATACACTATTACGGATCCAAAGGAACTAGTTTCGTTGGAATCGACTGTGCCCCGGATCGCTATTTTAACGCGTTGATTAAATCGATGACTTCGAAAATTCTGAAATCGCTTGAAATTTTCAGTTTTAAAAACTATTTGTCTAACTAAAACTCCAAATACAATATTTAAACCATTTAAATATTCCAAATTAAACATCGAAAAATCCAGGTCGTTACATATGTAAATAATTGAATTTTGAATTTTATGAGAACGAAATTGGCATTGAAAATTTATTTAATTGTTTTTCAAATATGAGTGAAGATGGTTAACATTTAAACTTGGATTTAAATGTGAATAATTAAAAATTGGAATTTTTTAAATTGACAAGTAAAAATAGCCATTTTGGCCACTGTCTCAGATTTCGACGAAACAAGTTTCATCGGATCCGAAATAGTGAGTTTTGGTAGGATTTTAATTTTCATAGCGATCGGACTTGTCGCTTTGCCGTGCGAGCTTGAAACGCGAAGAAATCAATTTATGGAATTCGATAAAATAAATTGACTTTGAAAAGCCATCTTCCATATACAATCAAATTAAGCCTCAAAACTAGTTCCATTACATCCGAATCGGGGTGAAACATATAAATGCTAGGCGGCACGCTTTGATTGGAGTTCGAATGATTTTAGACCTAATTATATAAATACGGCATGCGTACTGAGACAGTTTTATATTAAAATGTTCTAATCCCCAGTTTAGAACCATAGTCGTCGTTTCCAATGTTTCCAACGGCCAGAAATCTTCCACATTCTTCCTCTCCGATCTCTCAATCCGTTCAATGAAATCGAAAACTTCAAAAGGCAAAGTTGTAGAGCTCGACGAGCTCTACGCATCTAATGATTGATTTGTGCTGAAGCATCTCAGATTCACTGAAATCTGAGTTTAAAGTCACGGCATTTTTTGAGGGTTTCGAGGTAAACGAAGGCAGTTGGATGGAAGGCGTTTGGGGCGGTGGTAGCTCTCGACGAGGCGCTCGCGTGCGGGCAACCTGATCAGGGTCCGGTCGCTGGAATTGAAGTGCGCCTGGAAGCTTTTTGTGTGATGATGGGTCTCGGCTGTTATACGGAAGCAAGAAGAGATGGGCACAGCTGTCTTTATTATTTATTTATTTTAATTTAAATTTCATTAAATCTTCTAACGACCATATCTTTTGCATACGAGGTCGGATTTATGCGCAGTTTGTTCTTTTGAGATCGTATCGAAATTGCAGACATTTTGGAACTAGTTTGATTGAATTCTGAGACTGTTCAAATTTGAGTCTTTATTTGGATTTTAAATCATCGATAAATCAAAGGTGGGTGTTTATACGCTCACAATTAACTAAAATAATTTTTATGTCAGTTAAATTATATCGTTAAGTGACTTGAATTTTATTGATAGTTGTTTAATAAGTTTAATTGACATTTAAATTAACATCTGAATTTACTGATGGAATTTGAATTGACAGTTGAATTAGAATTTAATTGCCCGTCAAATACCCGATGTTGATAATTGTGATATTGATGTGAATTTTATTGATCGTTTGGATGATTGGTTGGGATGAAAGTTATTGGTTGATATTTTGGATATTTATTTATTTTGATATATCATGTTATCATCCTATATATTATTTACAGTACATAAAACTGTAAATTGAATTATTTAGAATAGATCAAGAAATCGTTTGAAATGATATATACTTATGGCATTTATTTTGGATTGAAATGATGTATATCCATCCCTATAATTAAATAGAAATAATTGATTCACTTGGCCATAGGATATAGAATAATTACGGACACCAAATTGGTTAAACTAAATGATTTTAAAATTTTGATTTGAAATTATTTAAATGAATCGGTTTTGAAAAATAAAAATCGAATTTATGGAAATCAAATTATTTTCGAATTGGAACTCGAAATGTTGAAATTTAAAAATTTAAAACAAGAATTGTTTAATTAATCGAAGTTGAAATTTTCAAGTTATAATCGGAATTTGATGTGAATTTCAGAAATTGATTTTTTTTAAAGGATTGGACATTTATTCGAATTTGAATATTGCTAAATAAAAGTGATATAAAATGATACTTCGAAATTTAAAATGATACTTCGAAATTTAATTATACTTGAAAATTTGGTTTTTAACTTGGATATTGAAGGAAAATTTGATTTAAGTGTTTTGAATCGATATTTTGAAAATTGAACTCAGAATTGATATGAATCGAAATGATTTAAGTTTGGAATTGAAATAAATTTGAAATTGGAATTGAAATTTATTTGGAATCGACATAAAATTCGACTTGAAATCGGAATTGAATCGATTAAATCGAATGGAAATTGAAACTGGTTTTAATTGGAAAGTGAAATAACGGATAACATGGGAAATCCAAATTTTCCCCATATTTCCCACACGGCAAACAAATCTGGTCTAAAGAAATAATCAATTTTCTTCACGTAATAAGATCTAAATCTATATAAAATATAATTTAGTTCAGCACATCATTTTTGAATGTTGAAAATAAAAATCGTTGACCATTAGCGAATAACGAACTATTTGTGCTATGAAGAAAAATCAAGCAAAATCATGTTCCCATATCATTTATGGACGATCCTTTAACTATCAATGGATAGAGGGGTCTAAGCCATAAGCTTCGTAATTCTTAATATGCATGTCATAGGACCAGACCATCGATTAATCTAACAAGATGCTCATGAATTCATAACATAGATAGATGACTCTATAACCACTGGTCATGCTTCAAATCTAAAATAGAGAAATAAGCTAAAACGTCATTTGCTAAAACGAATTCACTGCTTAGCCTAAAAACATAAAAGTAATTTACAGCACAGATCTAACATTTTCCAAATACTCGCAAAACCATAGGTCTTAAACGTCATTTGCTATGAAACTATAGCACTTCAAACATCACTAAAAAAATGTGTACAAGTATTTTGATCGGAATCGAAAAATGATTGTAAAAGTAAACCGTTATTAGGAAAATCATTTAAACCAAGATGGATTAAAAACTATCAAAATACTTAATCCACTTGGTTTTGAAGAAAGATGGACAAAAATATAGCAAGAATTTGGTTTAGAGATGAAAAAAATGGAACAGAGAAAAATATGTCATAGCTTAGATTTGGAAATTGAACCTTATGATATACAATCCAAACCCTATTTCAAAAACTGTCATAACTTTATATAACCAAGATCAATGAAAATAGGGAACAAATAAATTATGCTAGCGCTGTATTCACGGCCTAAGTGTCAACATAAATGAAATTACTTAAAGCAACACACCATTAATAACTACTGCCAGTGAATACAAACAGTAAGTAAAACTAGAACACCAGAAAGTATAGCTGTGAGACAATATTACAAATCTATATCAAGCCAGTTACAATACCGTAACACCAGTGGGCTATTGATATTTCAAAGAAAATATAAATCGTTAGACATAGTTAAGCAATGACAACAATTTTCTAGAACATAATAGATTAAAGTGAGAAGTACTAAGTATTAAATTAAATCCTTCGAAGTAGCAGATTACAAATGCTTTCTATGTTATTGCTAAATTTCAACTTCAAACGTGTAATACTTTGTTGTATTCTAAAAAGGTGTTCTTTACTTTAGGAGATAAAAGCAATAGCAGTATACCATGCCATACTGTAGCCTAAATAGCAACTGTGCCACTAGAGTTGGCATCATTGTATATTGTTCAAGATATTGAATTATTGTTATTAACACTAAAACATCTGTACAACATGTCAACAACAGCCTCAGTTACATGCATCCCGACTTCTGAACAGATTTTCTTTCATTGATGTTAGGAGATAAAGTTTTACATTCACTTATTTACTCGACAAGTAAGGGAAATTATTAAGCAAGAATACCAAAGTTACTTTTTAAGCTTTATAAGAGAAGCGGATGGCAAAAAGCGTGGAGCATGCATTAAGGCGTTTAAGTATTTTCGTGGTTGACTACTAAAATCTAATAACAATGCACCTTTTGAAAATATTTCTAAAATTATCAACAAGCTTATGTTTCTATGGTTCTACAATCTCCAAACTCGACATCACTACAAAATATATTGGCAATAACTTTTATGACTACCATCATGCGAAAATAAATAGTGACATGATAAAATAAATAGAAATAAAAATTAGGAGAAAGATCAAATCAAAACAAAATCTGAAAAATTGCTTACCATTTTTAGATCGTGCTGATAATGTGTTGTAAACAAATAAATATATGGTATAAATAAATAAGAGCGGAAACAATTGGAGAAAGAGGCAGAAGAAATATTATTCATTCTTCAGAGATTAGTAATATACTTACATTACACAGCCTACTTAATATATAGGCTTCATAGCTAAGGATTAAACTCATCCCACGATGTGGGACTAAATAAAACAAAATAAAAGCATATTCACTAATTGATTTACATATATTATAACACAAAATGAATTGTAAGATGAAGTTAACTTAAGAGAAGTTGAATGAAGTGATCGTGACAAAGAGAAAAAAATTATTAATATGAATTGGGATATAAAACAAAATTTACTTTAGCAAATTAATAATATGAATTTGAATAGATGAAGTGAAATGATGAATTAATAATAACTTAAGGTATGAAGTAATAATTATAAACATGAGTTGTGTTGTATAAAATATTTATAACAAAATTAGATAATTTATAAATGATGTTAGTATAATAAGAAGGAGGATATACTAAGTGGAAATAAAACAAATTTAACTTAAGCCAGGTTAAGTAATATAATTTTATAAATGATTCACAAATAAAGTTATATGAAATAGGCTAAACAGAAGGTGAAACAATTGAAACTTTACCAGTCGAATCTAATGTCAATAAGTACGTTTGGATATAGTAAATTCGTAACAAATGTTAATAAATTGAAGAAATCAACTGAATGAAAACCAAATAAATGCGGAAGAAACAAATGTAAATAATTGAAATTAAATCGATAGAATGCAAATACGTTAAATTGTAATCAATCAAATGTGAATGAAATGAATATTGGTTAGTTGAATAAAAATGGATTGAAACCAAATTTAGTTGAATGAAAAATTAAAAGCAATTGAATTGGATATAAATCCACTGAATGATTAAGGAAATGAATATTATTAATTTGAATGTGAATAAATTTAAGGTGAACCAATTAACTTCAAAAGAAATCTAGGTGAATAAATTAAAAGCAAACAAATTGTATATAGATGAAACAAATGTTAATGAATTAAAAGTAAATCAATTTAACATTGATATGAAATGAAAGTATCATAAACAGAGTATTGACATTAGGAAGTGTGAATTGGTATTGTTGTGAATAAGATGGATGGATATTGTTTGTTGGATGTTTGTTTTGTTGATTTTCTACATTCGTTTCTGGTTATTGTACAATCCATGTTATATACCAATTTTACTCTTTATATATATATATATATATATATATATATATATATTCATTTAATTATTGAGTGTTTAGTATGTATGGATGTCATATGCTAGCTTTTGGAGCTCGATTACGCATTATGGTTCTTTTGCTTGCTTAATACGAGCGAACTCGCTCGTATTATTAAAAATAAGGTACGTATCTCGGATTACATATCGTGATTTTTTATTTTTTTCCTTCGGGATGCCTCATCATTGAGATGAGATGTATATTTGACATATATTGGGTACATTTGTGTTATATATTATATTGTTAAAAAAATTCGATCGAGCCGCGCAAAGTAGACTCTGCCGAAATTTTCTGTAAATTCAGGAGTTCGAAAAATGTTTTTGAAGTTTAAAAAAAGATTTTTATAACTTGTTTTTATAGATAAGTTGCATTTTTCCATAAAACCGGTATTGGAGTGGCTAGTAATAGTTTTACAAATAAGATGTTTATATGTATGAGTTAATCATTTTGAGAAATTATATTGTATGTTAAATTGCGTACTTTACACCTTTTCGCGGACGAAAAGTTTTGAGTATGGGAGTATGTAACAACCCGTATTTTTAACCGTTTTAAATTTATAGAATTTGATATACTTATAAAATAAAAATGGTTAAAAATAAATTTAATGAATTATTAGTGTAGTTATTAAATATGAATTTGGATAAAAAAATCTTGAAACAAACAATTTCAGAAATTTGATTATTATTTATATTGAGATAAATTATATGTATCGATGGTATTTATGATAAATAACTGGAGTTGAATAATAAATGTGAATTATTTTGATAGAAATAAAATATTGTTGGTGACTAAAATTTATTTGAAATTTAAGGATTTACTAATATCGATTTATCGGGTAATTAAATTATTTAAATTTTTGTTGAAATTATGTAAATAATTGAATTCTGAATTTTATGAGAATGAAATTAGCATTTAAAATTTATTTAAATGTTATTTAAATATGAATGAAGATGGTTAACATTCAAGATTAGATTTAAATGTGAAAAAATAAAATTTGGATTTTTTTAAATTGACGAGTAAAAATAGCCATTTTGACCACTGTCTCAGATTTCGACGAAACCAGTTTCGTCGAATCCATAATAGCGGGTTATTGTAATTTCAGGTTTCGTAGCGATTAGACTTGTCGTTTAGCCGTGCGAGCTTGAAACGCGTAGAAATCAATTTAAGGAATTCGATAAAATAAATTGACTTTGAAAAGCCATTTTCCATATACGATCGAGTTAAGCCTTGAAACTTGTTCCATTGCGTTCGGAATAGGGGTAAAACATTATAAACGCCAGGCGGCATGCTTCGATTGGAGTCGGACGATTTCAGACCTAATTATATAAATACAGCACGCATATTGAGACAGTTTTATATTATAATATTCTAAACCCTAGTTTAAAACCATGGCCTCTACTTCCATTGTTTCCAACGGCCAGAATTCTTCCACCTTCTTCCTCTCCGATCTCTCAATCCGTTCAGTGAAATCGAAAATTGTAGGATCTAGATTAACCCTAGAGGGGGGTGAATAGGGTTATAGAAAATTTTCTTGATATAAACACAGAAACAAAACGCAGAAATAAATATGCTGAAAAAGTAAACCACACACAAAATTTACACAGCTTCGGCAACCCCTGCCTACTACTGCATTCCCAGATTTCTATTAGAATTAAATAGTATCACGCTTACAAACACTCTACTAGACTTGCAGACATTTGCTCCCGCTCACAAACACTCTACTAGACTCGCAAACATTTGCTCCCGCTCACAAACACTCTACTAGACTCGCACACCCTACTCCCGCCTATAGAGTTTCGTTTACTCGCAAACTCTGCTCCTGCCTATTAGGCTTTGCTTACTCGCAAACTCTGCTCCCGCCTATAGAGCTTTGCAAACTCGCACACCCTGCTCACTGAACTAATTCTAACTAGACAATCTGACACTACCTAAACCCTAGGTGGTGATTTACAAATTCTTTTGATTCGAAAAGTAAAAAACAACAATTAAAAGACAATAAGAAATAACCCTAAACCCTAATTAAAAAATATACTAAAGCCTTTAATAATAAAATAGGCCGGCCCTATTTTCTTCTTTATATTTTTTATCGGCTCGTTCCTTTGTTTGTGATGGCGGCTCTTGTTTCTTCGTTCGTTCTTCTTCCTTTTGAAAATTAGGGCTTTGTGTAAAATTGAAGAAGCCGACTTTAATTACTTCGATCAGGTGGATTGTTCTTCGTGATTGCTTGATGATCGATGCTCAATTCTCTTTGCTTCACAGCTCCTTCAATTTTTACCGAGTTCGATTCTTTCTTCTGGTAAGAATTTATGCTTTGTTACCTTTCGATTTTCGTATTCGAACTCTGATCTGTTTCCGATGATGTTGAATGGTTTATATAGGGTTCAATGCCCTGAATTTTCGTTCGTACAATTAAATTTGAATTTGTCAAATTCTTCATCTCGGCCACTTTATTATTCTTGAACGATGCTGATGATTTCTGACCTTTTCAATTCCTGTATATTCATTGCTTGGTGGTCACGGCTTTGATTCATTTTCGTGATGACCACGACTTGATGGTTTCTGACTTTGACTTCGGTCATTTTTTTTTGATTTCATAAATTCAAATTCTCTGGCCCTCTTTACTGCACATGTAGTTACTGATGTTGTGTTGCACTTGTGAACTTTTGCTCTGGCCATTTTTGTTTAAGTGCTTGTGTACTTCATTCTGGTTTGCACTTGCATCAGTACTGTGTCTTGTTTCATTGTTGCATTTGTGAACTTCAGTTTGCCTTGGCTTCATTTGAGTTGTAGCTTGATGGTTTTGTAGTTGTTTGTGTCAGTTGCATCGAGTTGTAGTTGTACTGTCTTGAGCTCGTAGTCTTCGTCTCTAGCCATCTTCTCTGGTCAGTTTTAACATGAACGTGACTTGAGTATTTTGTATGTTTCATTACTGACTTGTGTCTGCATTGTATATTTGTGATGCTTCGATTTCCTGTTGCATAGATAATTCTGTTGCTCGGCTCTGACTTCTGTATATTTGGGCTTGTTGTTGCATTTGTATCACTATTGGGTTGCTGTACATATGAACTTGCATTCATTCGAGTTGTATTTATATTCTGGTCATTGTAGTATGTTGTCACTTGTTGTTTGCATTTCATATGCTTGCAACCTTGCTACTGCATTCATGAGTTTTGATGCTTCATGTAGTTGTTGGATATTGTTGCAGTATTCATAATTTGTGCTCGAGCTAGCATACTGTTTTCATTTGTTCAACATTTAGTTGATCACTTGGTCTTTGTGTAGTTTGCATTATATTGGTCGAGCTTTGATTCTTTGTTGGCACTGGCTTGAACTTGATATTGTTGAACTTGCAGTTGATGTACTTGAGTTGACTGCATGTCCATTGATTTGAGGCTGTGTCATGTTTGAACATAGCATTCATGTGTACTTTTTGATTTGCACCTGAGTTGAATCCGGTTTTAAAACTCGGGTTTGACCTTGTGCTGAGAGTTGTGACTTTTATGTTATTGCACGTGAGTTGAATCCGGTTTTTCATTTGGGTTTGACCTATGCTTACCTGTCCCTGTAAATCAATCAAGTGTATATTTTGGCGTGCACGGCCTTGTGGCATGTACAGTGATATACTGTGCATGTCACACATTCGTGTGTGATGAATTCAAATTTAAACGATGACGAACAACCCAAATAACTGAGGCAAATTGTATTTTCAAAAGTCATGTTTCATTTTTATTGCAAAAATATTTCTTTTTCAATTTTAATGCGTTAGTTTATATTTTTGCAGATCTCTCAGATGCTGGATTCAAACTGGAATGCAGTTGAAGATAAATACGAGTGTGAGTGATATGTAGTGAGGTGAACTGTAAATATGAAATGTGATGTAATTGTAATCAAAGTTGTATAGTTATAGTGGGAGCTTGAAATTGTACTATTCAAAGTTGTAATAAATATTTGTTTGAATAAAATATTCGTTTGAATTCAAATTCTGTGTTATTTAATTTATTCAACAAATATTTATTTAATCTGTGAAAATAAAATAGTATATTAACAAATACATTTAAACGAATGTATATATGTTTATTATCATCAAACAATAATCATATAAGCGCATATTCAACTCAACAATCTCCCCCTTTTGATGATAACAAACATATATTTAAGATTTTGAATATGTTAAATGTATTTGATCATTCAATTTGCTCCCCCTATTTAAATAGTCCCTCTCTACATGATACTCCCCCTACATATATGCATACAAATAAAAATATGTAAATGAGCCTATATGCAAATGGAAAATTATTTGACCTTTGCTTGATTCTATTTGACAAAATCTTAACTTTTCTCTCCCCCTTTTGTTATCAACAAAAGAATAACAGTGTTATAAAAATAGGGATGAAGTGACAGACATGAATCAAACATTTAACTCAATTGAATGTAAATATCAAATTTCAATAAAAACTCAAACAAAAATCATAATTACCCTTGTCAGACGCATATTCCACTTTCAGAAGTGATGGAGATAAAATCATCAAAAAATCATACAGTTCTGTCTATTTGTGGTATATTTATTTCAGGAAATTTGAATATCTACTAACCATGCATAACCGTTAGGACTTTTAAATGAGGTTAGTAGTATTCACAATTTTTATTTAAAAAAGAATTCAAGTATCTTCTAACCACGCATAACCGTGAGGACTTTTAAATGGGATTAGAATCAACTTGTCTATTAAATCAATTAATTTTGATATGCGTTCCATACATGCATAACCGTGAGGACTTTTAAATGAGCATGGAAGCACATAATCAAAAAATCCAAGTAATTCACCCATGCATAACCGTGAGGACTTTTAAACGAGAGTGAATACTTTGGATATTTATTTTTATTGAAGAATATAATAAATTGAAGCACAGATAATTTCCTTTATAATAATAAATTGAAGAACGAATAATTTCCTTTGTAAACTACCACAAATTTACATGCTATATATGATTTTGATGAGTGATGGTCGATAGAAAGATGATAGAAATAGAAATGATCATGGAATTTTTTTACCCAACAAAAAGTTTTTATAACTCTTGTTATGAAATTCTAAAGAAATTTTTCTAAATATATTGTCTTGAGTAATATATGACAAATATCGACACTCATCACTTTTTCAATCACTATTGATCTTTTCGATAATCAAAGGGAGTTAGATTAGTCAAAATAGTCATTTAAAATCAAATTCAAAAATTATAAAATCAATTTTTCAAAAATGAGTAATCTGTAAATATGGTCAAACATGATTTTCTCGAGGGGGTTTTATAAGAAAATTTTCTGCTATTTGAAAATTATTTCAAGTGAAAAATATGCAGATATTTTCTTTGAAAAACGATGCAGCAAATGAATGTTTCAAAGATTAATCACGTTACACTAATAATTTTTCTATCAACTATATTATCAGTGTAATCTGCATCTGAATTTAAATTTCACTCAATATTCACTCGTTGGATGACAAAGACCAGATTTGTGAAATTTCAACAAACTATCTCAGAATGAAATTTGAAATGAAGCTATGTTAACACTCAAACAAATATCATAGTGTTAATTTCAGAAACCTTAGGATAAACAGTTATATTCATGAGTAATCAACAGTCAATCAACATCATAATTATTCAAAAACCAATTTCTTGAAGTTTCAACAATTTCTTAAAATCCTTTTTAATAGCTTTCACATGAAAATTGAAATCGTGCAAATTTACAAGCAGTGACCAAAATGTCAAAACAAATATATCTACGTGTAGCATGAGTAATCAAAGATCAATAAAATACCATCATTTGACCGAACAATTTATATGGATTAGTTCAAAGTTGAAAATCTGATTGGTCATCATTTAAGCACAAATCAAGGTCATAAATAAGAACAAGTCATGTAGGATCATATCAAGTAAGTCCGAATCAGTCAAACATAATTACTCCAAGTAATTCTATTTAAAGATGATTGGTCAATATTTTGAAAAAAATAGAATCAAAATCATCATCTTTTGTTCATCTCAATATTGGCTGATTTAATTCAGATTATGGTGCAGATTATCACATTTAATATATCGTTCAAAACAAATTTGCCTGTTTTACCTTTACGATAATTTTTCGTTGTTGCCCATTGTGATTCTGTCACCTTTGTACTGGGCTAAGGAACTTTGCTTTGTCGCCCGTTGTGTTTCTGGAATAGCCAAAATCCATAGAACACTGTTGTTGTTCCTTAGCCTGCCACCACACCTACACGATAAAAGATTTATGTGACCTATTGGATTTTATAGGTCCATGGTTGTTAGTGGCAGAACATGAAAAATATGTTTGTGAAGACCCAAAACTATTTATATATGTTCCTTTTGGCACCCAAATTTGTTTGACTTTCAACGATTTTATATTTGTGCCTTTTGGAACCCAAATTGGTATAGTTTTCACGTATTTGGGTCTATACCAACAATTATTTTGATTGTGTCCAAATTTTCTACAAATTGTGCATATTAAAATGACTTGATTAAATTTTGTGTTCGTGTTCCTATGACTATAATTTTCAACATGATGTCCAGTTATTTCAGATCGAGCAAAGACACTTTTACCTTTTGCATTATCATCATCTTGTGATTTCCCAAAACCTAGTCCTTTTCTGTTGTTAGCAAAAATTTGATTTCCCAATAACATTTTGAAAGATTTTTCTCCTTTTGAAAAGTTATTCAGAGATTTCTCAAGATTTTGGACTTTGGTTTTTAATGTTGTGTTTTCAGTGACAAGTGAGGTGCATCGATTTATAAAATCCTTTTTCCTATTGTCGATGGTTTCCTTAAGATTCAAGTTTTCTTTTTCAAGATTCTCAAAGTTATTCCTAAGTTTTGATAATTCTGAATCTAAAATCTTACATTTTTTACATTCTAGGTTTTGAATATTTTCAAGTTCAGTTTTTAACCTAAAATTTTCACGAGCAAATTCTCTCCTATCAGATTTCAGTTTTTAATTTTAGATTCAAGAGTATCCACTACCTTAGTAAGATCAAGACACATAAAAACTAGATCTCTATAGGAATACTCACCTGCCTCACTACATTCCTCGGAGCTTTCTTCTGAATTTGATTTTGCCATAAGACACAAGTTAGCCTCCTCTGAGCTGCTATCCGAAACTTCCTCTCCTTCTTCATCATCCCAAGTTGCTGCAAAGGCCTTCTTCTTCTTTTTCTTTCCTTTGTTGTTTTTGAGAAGTGGGCATTTTGGTTTGATGTGGCCAGGCTTGTTGCAGTTATAACACGTCAGTTCATTATCGGAATTTTCAGAATCTTTTGGCCTATTACGACTTGTTTTCTTCTTGCATGGCTTGAATCTAGACCATCTTCTAAGATTATTGACAGCCATTGCAAGCTCTTCAATTGGATCTTCTTCGTCTTCATCGCTCTCTTCTTTGCTCTTTAAGGCAACCGTCTTCTTCTTTGGTTTGGAGTTGTTGCGTTCTTCCTTTGCTTTTAGCTCAAGCTCATATGTCATCAAGTTACCAATCAACTCCTCCATGCTTAGTTTACTCAAATCTTTCGATTCTTATATTGCCGTGACTTTTGCCTCAAAGTTCATCGATAAGACTCGTAGTATCTTCCGCACAAGCTCTACCTCAGTGAAGACCTTCCCAAGCGCTCTAGCGTTGTATACCAAGGTTGAAAAGCGTCCAAACATATCCTTTATGCTCTTGCCTTTGTCCATCACAAAGTTTTCGTATTCATTACTGAATAGGGCTAGACGAGACTCCTTGACTTGAGAAGTTCCTTCGTGTGTCACCTCCAAAGTGTGCCAAATTTCCTATGCTGTTGTACAATGAGAAATTCTATTAAATTCATTTTTATCAAGAGCACATATCAAAGCATTCATGGCTTTAGCATTTGTCGTTTTCAATCTCTTATCGTTAGCATCCCATCTATCCTTAGGTTTAGGAATCTCAGTACCACCAACAGTTATAGTGGGAGGTTTATATCCAGTTTCAATAATATCCCAAACATCATAATCAATAGAACTAAGATAGATACCCATTTTTCCAGTAAGCATAATCGTTCCCGTTAAACATGGGTGGCTTAGCAATAGATTGCCCCTTAGAAAAAGCATTATTCGGTGAATTCATGACTCTAGAGTTAAAAACAAAATACCGGGCTCTGATACCACTTGTAGGATCTAGATTAACCCTAGAGGGGGGTGAATAGGGTTATAGAAAATTTTCTTGATATAAACACAGAAACAAAATGCAGAAATAAATATGCTGAAAAAGTAAACCACACACAAAATTTACCCAGCTTCGGCAACCCCTACCTACTACTGCATTCCTAGATTTCTATTAGAATTAAACGGTATCATGCTTACAAACACTCTACTAGACTCGCAGACATTTGCTCCCGCTCACAAACACTCTACTAGACTCGCAAACATTTGCCCCCGCTCACAAACACTCTACTAGACTCGCACACCCTGCTCCCGCCTATAGAGTTTCGTTTACTCGCAAACTCTGCTTCCGCCTATTAGGCTTTGCTTACTCGCAAACTCTGCTCCCGCCTATAGAGCTTTGCAAACTCGCACACCCTGCTCACTGAACTAATTCTAACTAGACAATCTGACACTACCTAAACCCTAGGTGGTGATTTACAAATTCTTTTGATTCGAAAAGTAAAAAACAACAATTAAAAGACAATAAGAAATAACCCTACACCCTAATTAAAAAATATACTAAAGCCTTTAATAATAAAATAGGCCGGCCCTATTTTCTTCTTTATATTTTTTATCGGCTCGTTCCTTTGTTTGTGATGGCGGCTCTTGTTTCTTCGTTCGTTCTTCTTCCTTTTGAAAATTAGGGCTTTGTGTAAAATTGAAGAAGCCGACTTTAATTACTTCGATCAGGTGGAACTAGTTTGACTACATTTTGAGATCATTCAAATTCGAACCTTTATTTGCATTTTAAATCGTCGATAGATCAAAGGTGAGTGTTTATACGCTTACAATTGACTAAAATAATTTTATGTTAGTTAAATTATATCGTAAAGTGATTTGAATTTTATTGATAGTCATTTGTTAAGTTTAATTGACATTTAAATTGACATCTGAATTAACTGATGCAATTTGGATTGACAGTTAAATTGAATTAGAGTTTAATTGCCCGTAAAATACCCGACATTGATATTATGAAATTGTTGTTTATTTTATTGACCGTTTGGATGAATTGTTGTGATGGATGCAATTGGTTGATATTTTGGATATTTATTTATTTTGATATATCATGTTATCGTCCTGTATATTATTTACAGTGTATAAAACTGTAAATTAAATTACTTCGAATAAATTAAGAAATAGGTTGAAATGCTATATACCAATGGTATTTATTTTGGATTGAAATGATATATATCCATACCTGGAATTAAAGTGAAATAATTGATTCCTTGGTCGTAGGATAGAGAATTATATATGGACACCGAATTGTTTAAATTAAATGGTTTTAGATTTTGATTTGAAATTATTTAAATGATTTGGTTTTGATAAATAAAAAGCGAATTTATAGAAATCAAATTATTTTCGAAATGGAACTCAGAATGTTGAAATTTAAAATTGAAACAGGAATTATTTAATTAATCGAAGTTGAGATTTTTAAGTTATAATCAGAATATGATGTGAATTTCAGAAATTGATTTGTTTTAAAGGATTGGACTATTATTCGAATTTGAATATTGCTAAGTAAAAGTGATATAAAACGATACTTCGAAATTTTATTTCGAAATTTATATATATTTGAAAATTTGGTTTTTAAATTGGATATTGAAGGAAAATTTGATTCAAGTGTTTTGAATTGATATTTTGGAAATCGAACTTGGTATTGTTATAAATCGAAATGATTTAAATTTTCAATTGAAATACATTTGGAATTGGAGTTGAAATTTGTTTGGAATCGAAGTAAAATTCGACTTGAAATTAGAATTGAATCAGATGGAAATTGGAATTGATTTGAATTGGAAAATTTAGAAAGTGAACCGGTTTAACTTTGAAACTAATTTTAAATCAATTATTTTAGTATAAATGGTTTAAAAATCTATATTCTTTAAATATTTAAATTATTTTATTTTTCAAACTATTTTACCATATAAAACATTTTTAATACCCAAACTATTTTCCATTAAGCGATTTTAACTATTTAACTACTTTAAAATTATTTAAACCATTTCTAAAAATTCAAACGGGTCAAAAGGCTGAAATGTTTATATTTAAATCTTGGATTTAATGCCAATTGGGTTAAAGTGAAGTTATAACCTAAATTGTAATTTGAATCAAATTTTGAAGTGGATCGGTATATATCGAACTGAATTGGCATTTTGAAGTAAAATATGATTTGCGAAGCGAATATGATGATTTCAAAATAGATTTGATTTTTGAAGCGAATAGGATGATTTCGAAATGGATTCGACTTTGAAACGTGTAACGACCCGATATTTTCAACCATTCGCATCCACACATGTCGGACTTGAATTGTTCAAAATATCGAATTGTAATTTAAATTTGGCAAGACTCAAAACATACAGTAAATAAATAAATCACAGACACAGAGTAATAAAATGCAGTGGAAGCAAAGAGATAGTACTTCATGAAGCTACTATACATATACATCAGAGTTAGATAAGCTACAACAGAAGTCTCAATATGATAATCAGGCATAAATCAGAATACATCACTGAAATCAACCGGATAACTGGAATCAACTGGATAACTGAAAGCGAAACAGATAGCTAGATCTTCAAGAAAAGCTCCAACTCTAAAGGTAAGTCCCTAATGTTGTATCACTCAGTCTGACCCAAACGTAAAGCAAAACACAAAACACTCGAGTTAGGACATACATACTTATATAATGTAAATCAACTCAAGTGAACTGTAATAGAAAGGTATAAGTAACTTAAAGGATGCTTGGGACCACCCATCCTCTAAGGATCCATCAAACTATTTACTATATAGTAATATACGCTATTATAATAATGTCTAAAAGTAAAATAAACTTACTTTAAAATAGCGTTAAGGAGTGACCTAATATTCCCTTTAACACATAAATAGTCCTGGTAGTCTATCCTATATCATAGTCCCTCCTGATCGGGAAACCAGCAGAGGATACTCCACAGGCTATGGCACAAAACCAAAATCGTACAAGGCACGCTTAGGTAGGTGACACGGCACAACGAGGCAATGCCAGGGTAGATATACCAATTACGCATCTGGGCTGGTGGTGAGCATAGCCGCAGCTACCGCCCACCTCGAGTCACACTCCCAAAATCAAAGGTGCGCACCAATCAATCACAAAGTAATAGAATGGCATACGGGGAAGTGTGTCCGATAAGAAGAGCGATCTCACTGGCCCGTCAATCGCTCCTGTTTTAGCCACCTTTTGCCAACTCACGGGAGTCGGGTCCACTTATACACTTCAATAGAACGTCGCCACCATCCAATTTCATTTTGGAATTTCCACCGCGTACACGGTTGTTAAAGTGATTTTCGGTATCGACAAAGAGTATGCCCATATTCGATCCCGGTCTCTTTAACAACCAACCGTTATTATTACCCATGGATTTTTTTATATTTCAAAATAGTTTATACTCCAAGAACAAAATATCATATCCATTTCAAAACCAAATCAATAGGATATCATTTCCGTTTCAAAACCCAAATCATTAGAATATCATTTCCATTTCAAAACTAAATACTATAATATCCATTTCATTTCAAACCAATCAATATGATATCATTTCCATTTAAAAATAAATAAATATAATATCATTTTCATTTCAAAAACCACATCAATATGACATCATTTCCATTTAAAAATCAAATCAATATGATATCATTTAAATAAAACCCAACTTTTCAAATCACCGAATATTACCTTCAATTATTTAAACTTGAAATATTCCTTTTTAAATCATCTTAAACCAAAACCACATTATAAAGTCATATTCTTAAATCTTCAATTTCAATAAGCTTCAAATTAATATATTTAAAGAGAATTCTTAGTCGAATACAATTTCAAAGAATTTCATTTCCAAAACCATAGTACTTTCAAAGTTATAAAAATTCTGAGACCAAATACTTTGAAATCATAACACTTGGAAATGTTATCATTTGTAAATCATAATATTTAGAAAATCATAACACTTTGAAACATATTTATTTAAACCATTTAAATTCAATGTTAATGTCTTCAAAACAAGATTCATTTAAACCATTTAAATTCATTATTAATATCTTTCAAAACAATATTCATTTAAATCATTTAAATTCAATGTCAAATAATATTCATTCCAAAGTTGTAGCATGTCTAAGCCCATTCATCTAATTATAAAATTTCAATACATTGTAAATTTCAGCTACAACAGCATTTATAAAGTGTTACAGTAGATATACTAGTATTTCAAAAACATTGCCAAATTCAGAAATAGCAGCACTTACAAAGTGCTATAGTCGGTATTTAGTTTTTATATCAAAACAATTTACTTTCAGCAACAACAACACTTACAAAGTGCTGCAGTAGCTTACTAGTATTGCAAAACAGCTTACATTCAACAACAACAGCACTTACAAAGTGTTGCAGTGGCCTCATTATTATTTCAGAATATAGTTTAGTCTCAAAATTGATAGCACTTAGCAAATTCTATCTTAACCCACAGCATTTATGAAGTGCTACCAATACTAATTTCAGATTTATAATAACATTTCAACCACATTAAAATTTTAATTTTTAGCCATTTAACTTATAAAAATCATATTTCACGCCTCAAAAAATATTCATTTGGATATCATTTAACTTATGATTTAATAAAATAAAATTTTATCAATAAATATACAAATTAAACTATAATTCATTTATTATGTCAAAAGCACATTATTACTTAACTTTTATTCTAACCAATGACTTAATATTTTATTTTAAAATACCTGTTTCAGAAATAAAATAAGTTGTCATATTTAGTACCAGAAATCAACTTTCTTTATAAATCTATTCATTTAGACATCAATTAACTATGATTTCAAGTTAAATAAATTTATTACAAAATGTCCAAATTAAAACTGTATTTCATTTTTATCAATTCAAAATACATTATTTACTTAAGTTAAAATCTCCATTTGGGAACCAATTTCCAATTATCAAGTTAAGTCATATTTAAATTACATTTTATACATTTTACTTATACAATTTAACTTATAGAAAATGTAACGACCCACTATTTTGGACCATTCAAATCGACAATAATCCACACATGTCAGACTTGAATAATTCAAAATAATAGATTGTAATAAAATTTGGAGAAAATAAAATCATTCACATAATCAAAGACACAGAAATATTAGAATAACTTGCAGCGGAAATTAAAATACCATAGTAACAAACTCTCAAAAAAAATACATAATATCAGTCTGAAAACAAATACAATAGAAATCTCAAATACATAGAAGTTCACTAATACAAGAGCTAAAATAGAACAACTGAAGTAGATAAATAACTAGATACGTAGAATCTCCAGCTAGCTCCAGAAAGAGAAATCCAATGCTGTGAATACTCAGGCTGACCCGAGCGTAAAGCAAACATAAAACATTTGAGTCAGGGCATATATACTTATATAATGTAAACTAACTCAAGGGAACTGTAATAAAGTACAAGTAACTTAAAGGATGTTTGGGACCGCCCATCCTCTAAGGATCCGTTAAACTAGTTGCTAGTACTAATATTGCGCTATTGTAATAATGTCTACAGTAAAATAAACTTACTTTATAATAGCGTTAAAAGGGTTACCCATATAGCCTCCAACACGTAATAGTCCCAGTAGTCCATCCAGTATCAGCATATCTCCAGATCGGGAGACTACCCTAAATACTACATAGGCTACAGGAGAAAAACAAACTCGTAGTAAGGCTCGATATGGTAGGTGACACGACATAACTAGGCAATGCCAAGGAAGATATACCAATTACGCCTCCAGGCTGGTGGTAATGCATATCAGCCACTACCGCCCACCTCGGAACACATTCCCAATCAAAATCGGAGGATGTACATCAAAGCAGTCATAAGTAAGAGTATAGTATCGAAGGAATGTGTTCGATCGGAGGAGCAACCTCACTTGGCCCGTCGATCGCTTATGTTTTAGCCACCTCAAGCCAACTCACGGGAGTCGGGTCCACGTTCATACCTCAAGAGGATCATCGCCACCATCATACTTCGTTCTGGAATCTCCACCGCGTACACAGTTATTAAAGTGGTTTCAGTATCGACAGAGAGTATGTCCATATCCGATCTCGGTCTTTTTAACAACCAATCGTTATTATAACCTGTGGTTATAATTTAAAAATCATAGTTTATACTTCAAAATAAAGTATCATTTTCAAATTCAAAGTCTTTATCAAAATAAAGATCAAATCATTTCCAAACCAATTAAATATATCAAAATATCACATCTTTTCAAAACTTCATTTTCGAATCATTAGAATTCAATCTAAATATTCAAATTTAAATACCCTTTTTAATTCAGAGATATCATTCATTTATTATCATTTCAAATCACCTTTCAAATAGTTTATATTTAAATCAAAACAATTCATTTAAACCATTTAAAAGTGAAGTTAGTATATTTACAAATCAAGTATTCAATTCCTAAAATTTTAAACAATTCTGAGCTCATTTATTTAGTTAAAAACCATAAACATTGAAAATTTCAGCCTTTCACAGCAATTAGAAAAACTGCTGTAAGTTATAATTGAAAACAGTTAACTTCAACAAAGACATCATTTAAACAAACTGCTATAATAGTTTAGTTCATTTGAAAACAGTTTATTCAAAAAAGACAGCATTTAAATAAAACTGCTGTAATAGTTTAGTTCTTTTGAAAACAGTTCATTTCAGCCTACCGCAACACTTATCAAGTGGTACTGTAGCCTTTTATTTAGTTTCAGATTTTAGTTATCTTTGTGCTGCCACAGCACTTACCAAGTACTGCAATATCACTTAGTTAAAATTTAATCATAGTTCATTTGTATCAACCACAACACTTACAAAGTGCTGTAATATCATTTACTTCAGATTTTAAGTTAACTTCAAAAACGATAGCATTTCTGAAGTGCTGTTATTTAATTTCCAGATTTTCAATGTAATTCCAGCAACAAATAAACTTTGAGTTTAACCCTTTAAACATTATAAAAATCATGTTTTAACACTAAAAAATGTTCATTAAAAATACCTTTAACTTATGATTTTTATAAAGTAAATTTCCTATAAATAAAATCAAATTTTCAATAATTCACTTAATAAATTCAAGTGTACAATTTTCTATTCTTGCATTTACTTAAAATTTTAATTAGATTTACCATTTCATAATTTAAACTTAATTTCCATTTTATTTATATAACTTAAATTCCATTTTTAAACCAAATTTCAAATTTTCAAATTTAAATTATATTTCAAATTACACTTTTAAGTATTCATTTATTTAACCAATTTAAATTCATAGAAAAATCAATAACACTTTATAAAAATCATTTTAAATTCAAATTTAAATAAAATTATCATATTTTACATTTTAAAATACTTTAAAATTTCAGAAAAATACATATAATAATCATGGGTCTATATAAAATTTTCTAGCCTAGGTCAAGTGATACGGATAATATATCATTTCAATCCGTAATTTACAAAGAAAATTGGGTTCTATCAATTCAAACCCGCAATCCCAAGTCAATTAAAATAAATAAAAATTTCTTAGGCCTATGATTTCAGCGTATAACGATTTTTCCCTATTCTAAAGTCCGTTCGGGTATGTATCATTTCAACTCATAGTGATTCTATTCTAGAGGGAACTTGCAGTGTGATAATCAAATATAAGTGATATAAATGATAGTAACATATGGCAACAATAGATGATATGACAGGTTTATTAATAGGGTGATCATCATATAATCATTTTACAGGCAGGTATAACATGATATAGAAATTTACATATTCACTTGGTGTCACTTCACAGTTTATATAAGTAAATATGTCATGTGTGAAATACTCACTTGTTTCAAGCTGGAGATAGCAAGACAAAGCACACAAACGAATTCCAGAAAGCACGATAACATGACTTAAGACTCGAATGGAGTGGAGAGCCAAGTTAGTGGTCTTGTACATAACACATAAACAAGACAAATATAAATATAATTTCAACATAGAGCACATATTGAAACAATTAAAAATAAAAACAACAAAGCACAACATGGTTTGACCATTGCTTCAACCATCATATGCTCGACCTAGGGGTTTAATGTGCTCGGTCAAGGTTGTGTCATAGGCTAGGGTATGGCATGCAAATAGGCACGGCTAGAAAGAAATAAAGCAGTGGAAGTTATGACATAGGAATACCATGGGTTAAGGCAAATAAGTGGTTTTTGTGCAAACTTTGGGTTCGGCCTGAAGTCATGTGGGATCGGCCACGCAAGGGGGCGGTCAGGTGATGTCTAGAGCTGTAGCCAGAGATGGTGGAGGAGCAGGTGGCGGCGGCTATGGGGGTGATCAAGGTGGAAAATGAAAGCTATGTTGAAAACAAGCTCGGCTAGGCAATTGTTCAAGGGGTTTGTGGTGCAAGCAACATAGGTAGGTCACGGCCTTGACTGGACAGAGGGGAGGAGGGTGATGTGGCTGTGGATGTGATGGTGCTGGTCGGTGGAGGTGATGGAGGGGCTATGGCCGAGCAAGACATGAAGAGGCAAGGCAAAGTTTCAATGGAAAATTCAATAAAATGATAAGAAAACGTAGAAATTTTTTTAAGAAGCCATTGCCTTTTCTTTCAGATCTGAAATGGTCAAAATTTGTTGATGAAATGAGAAGTGTTTTTACGTGAAATTCCAAAAGAAAGTCACGGCCAAGAGATGTGGTGAACGGCCAAACAAATGAAAAGGCAAAAGTATTTGAAAAGTCATAAGCAAATGAAGAGTTTTTGTCTCTTCGGATTTCCTTTTTCTTTAAATCAAATTAAAAAAATGGAATTTACTAAATGAATTAGAAAATGAAAACAAAGTAAAATAAAATGAAAATAGATAAATAATTTAAAAAAATAGAAAAAGAAATAGTTTAATAAATTGAAACTAGACTTAGAAATTACAAACAAAATACAATTAACTTTGGAAAATTATAACTATGCTTTTAAAATGTTTTTAAAAGTAAAATATATACATAACATGTCATATAACACATATATACACAAATTAGAACAAGATATGACAAAAAAAATATTATTTATATAAATTAAAATAAACAATATTGTTGAATAAATCAATTTACACACAATATTGTAAAAAGCATAACTTTCACAATATTAACCAGATTTCAACGAAACAAAAGGAAATATACTTAAAATTTAATATATTTTCATAATAAAAGATACAATTAAAAAATTCAAATATTTAAATTTAAAAGTCAAAGTTTGACCATATTGATCAAAATCCACTTTTCTGGAAACTATTCTATTTATTCATGTTTGGAATTATAATTCACATAAAAATCAAAATTTATATTTAAAATAACAAAAATTATTCATTTTTATAAATAAAATAAAGTTTTAAATCAGGAAATTCGATTCAAAATAATTAAAACATGCAATTAAAATAACCACAAAATATAGGGTTGTTACGCTCTCCCCCACTCAAATCTTCTCGTCCACGAAAAGGAAAGAAGTACGGAAAAACACAGAAAAAGATAGAATGAATTAGGATTAAGACAGAATGACAAGAAAATTGAGATTATACCAGATAACTGTTGTTATAGGTAAGTTTAACAAGGTGGAGACCTCCAGAATCAAGAACACTAGCACGAAGAAGATCCTCGAGAAATCTGATTCACACTTTCCGTTTGACCATCGGTCTGTGGATGGTAAGCAGTGCTCAGAGTCAGACGAGTACCCAAATATTCCAAAAAAGCTTCCCAAACTGACTGGAAAACATAGGATCACGATCACCAACAATACTGAGAAGAACGCTATGGAGACAACCAATCTCCCTCATATAGATCTCAGACAAGCTAGAAGCAGAACTAGTAGACTTGACCGGAATGAAATGAGAGGACTTGGTCAGTCTCTCCACAATAACCCAGATAAACTAAGTATTCTTACGAGTCAAAGAAATGAGAGGTGCAGCAATCCGAGCAAAATTCTCAATGAATCTCCGGTAATAACCGGCAAGGCTCAAAAAACTACTAAATCTCATAAGGAGTCTTAGAAGTTTCCCAATCCTGTAACAGAATAGGGAGAAATAAGAACAACAGAAAAGATAGAATAATTGAATGACTAAGGAAAAGAGAAAGAAAGAAAGATTTTCATTGATCGCAGCGATCATGATTGGATCAACAAAATTTCCATTACTAGAAACAATATGTCCAAGGAATTGGACTTCATCTTCCCAGAAATGGCATTTAGAAAATTTATTAAGCACAGCATGAAAAACAAGCTTCGTCAAATCAACAAAGAAAGCAGGAGCATTAATCAAACCAAAAGGTATGACTAACCATTCATAGAACCCATTCTCAGAGCTCCAGGAATAAGATCAATACGAAACTCAATTTCCCGCTTAGGAGGTAAAGCAGTGACTTTACCAAATACATCGAGATAGAATCTGACTACAGGATTCGAATGAAGATCACCACTAAAACAATGATCAGAATAGAGAAGTTGCACATGCTTACAAATCCTATTAAGGGTTGCGGGGCCCCAATTTTATTTGAAACACATAAAGGTACCGAAGCAAACTCAGGAGAAAGGAGATACTCAAACTTATCACACAAATCAATAGAAATGAAACTATGGAAAACTCCAGTATCAAATAAAACACAAACATGATACAGAAATAAAGAAAAGGTTGCACTGAAGAGTACCTTGGTCATTCATAGGAGCACTAGGAGCAGGAGCTGAAGAAGATGCAAAGGTGATAGCAAATATACCGGAAGGCTTACCCAACCGAGCAAGAGTAGGAACAGCAGCACCAGCTAAAGTTGGGAAACTATTGGCATAGTGTCCCTTCTGATCACATCTGAAGCAGGTGATAGAAGAAAGATCAATAGGTTGCCTTTGAGAAGGAGCGGATGATGAAGATCCCAAACTCGCATTCTTGAGCCAATTCTGCTTCTGCTGCTGGAAATTAGTCTTTCTCTTCTTAGAGTTAGCAGAGGAAAACTGAGATAAAGGAGTACCAACAACAGTAGGACTCTTAGAAGTAGGGTTCTCATAACAAATACCATATCCATAAGCTAGGTAAAAGTGCCATGAACGTGAGAAATAAGACGACCATAATACTCGGGACGAGCACCAAAAATGAACTTCTCATTCTTCTTGAGAGGAGTGTCAATCAGGCTAGGACCGAACTTAGAAAGTTCGTTGAACTTCCTCTCATACTCAGAAAAGGACATGCTTCCTTGTTTGAGATCCATGAACTCCCTATAAAGCTGGGATTTCCCGGCTTCTGGCATCCATTTTGCCATAAAAGCCTCCCTGGAAAAGATACAGAACAAACTTAAGATAGATTCATAAGAAAGGAAATTAGGAACAAAATTCAAGGTAACACAAAGGATACCTAAACTGCTCCCAAGAAAGATTAGCCTCGACGGTGTTAGCCGTAACAGACTCCCACCAATCATGGGCAGCCTCCTACAACTGCCATGCTGCTAACTGACGCTTCTAGGCATCAGTAATCTCAAGACTAGTAAATATCCTCTCTAAACTACGCAACCACTTCTGAGCTTCTATAATGCTCTCCGAACCAGAAAACTTGGTGCCACCAAGTTGAGAGAATTCCTTAGAGAGAACAGTGAACTTAACTGGTGCAACAGGTTGAGGAGCTAGGGCAATACCACAACCGCTACCTCTGGCATTTCCTCGATTCATCCTGAAAAATCAAGAATGAATTTAGGACAAAATATAGAGGAGACAAAGATAAAGATAAAATTCACTTGGATGAATATCCTAAAGAAGAAAATACTAACAAAGTAGGTACGAAAAGAAGAAGGTTTAGAAAATTTTCTTTTAAAACAAGAAAAGTTTATATCAAAATAATCTTTGAAAAAATCCTTTGAAAAATTATTTTGAAAATCAGTTTACACTTTGAAAATATGTTCTGTCACAAAGAAAGTGATTCTGAGGTTGATTTCACTCATTCTAGGGTATTTCTACCCTATCTATAATGAGTTTTTGCTCCGCAGGCTAAGGTTGCCTAAAACCAAAGCTCTGATACCAAATGTAATGACCCACTATTTTGGACCATTCAAATCGACAATAATCCACACATGTTAGACTTGAATAATTCAAAATAACAGATTGTAATAAAATTTGGAGCAAATAAAATCATTCACAAATCATAAACACAGAAATATCAGAATAACTCGCAACGGAAATTAAAATACCATAGTAGTTCATGAAGCTACTATAACAAACTCTCAAAAAAAATACATAATATCATCCTGAAAACAAATAAAATAGAAATCCCAAATACATAGAAGTTCACTAATACAAGAGCTAAAATAGAACAACTGAAATAGATAAATAACTAGATAGGTAGAATCTCCAGCTAGCTCCAGAAAGAGAAATCCAAAGCTGTGAATACTCAGGCTGACCTGAGCGTAAAGCAAACACAAAACACTCGAGTCATGATATATATATATATATATATATATATATATAATGATTTTTTACTCCACAGGCTAAGGTTGCCTAAAACCAAAGCTCTGATACCAAATGTAACGGGTCGCGCCAGTGGGGTAGCGCCCACCGTAGCATGCATTGGTACATGTGTTCTGCCTTTACGGCCAGCCTCTTGACTGCACCACCAACCCCCGCAGGGACATGTAGGAGTAAGAGTCACCCGTTAGCTACCAAACCAGGAAGCGAGAACCCCCTATCATGCTGCACCCTCCAAGTGCATAGGCAGACACACATGTCGGACTTGAATAATTCAATATAACTGATTGTAATAAAATTTGGAGCAAATAAAATCATTCACAGAACCACAGACACAGAAATATTAGAATAACTCGGAGCGAAAATTAAAATACCATAGTAGTTCATGAAGCTACTATAACAAACTCTCAAAACAAAACATAATATCAGTCTGAAAACAAATAATAGAAATCCCAAATAGATAGAAGTTCACTAATACAAGAGCTGAAATAGAATAACTGAAATAGATAAATAACTAGATAGGTAGAATCTCCAGCAAGCTCCAGAAAGAGAAATCCAAAGCTGTGAATACTCAGGCTGACCCGAGCGTAAAGCAAACACAAAACACTCGAGTCAGGACATATATACTTATATAATGTAAACCAACTCAAGTGAACTGTAATAAAGTACAAGTGACTTAAAGGATTTCCAAAATTTTAGACAATTCTGAGCTCATTTATTTAGTTAAAAACCATAAACATTGAAAATTTCAGTCTTTCACAGCATTTAGAAAAACTGCTGTAAGTTATAATTGAAAACAGTTAAATTCAGCAAAGACAACATTTAAACAAACTGTTGTAATAGTTTAGTTCATTTGAAAACAGTTTATTCAGAAAAGTCAACATTTAAATAAAACTGCTGTAATAGTTTAGTTCATTTGAAAACAGCTTATTCACAAAAGACATCATTTAAATGAAACTGCTGTAATAGTTTAGTTCATTGAAAATAGTTCATTTCAGCCTACTGCAGCACTTATCAAGTGCTACTGTCGCCCTTTATTTAGTTTTAGATTTTGCTACCACAGCACTTACCAAGTGCTGCAATATTACTTAATTAAAATTTAACCATAGTTTATTTGTATCAACCACAACACTTAAAAAGTGCTGTAATATCATTTACTTCAGATTTTAAGTTAACTTCAGAAACGATAGCATTTTTGAAGTGCTGTTATTTAATTTCCAGATTTTTAATGTTATTCCAGCAACAAATAAACTTTGATTTTAACCATTTAAACATGATAAAAATCATATTTTCACACTCAAAAATGTTCATTAAAAATACCTTTAACTTATGATTTTTATAAAGCAAATTTCCTATAAATAAAATCAAAGTTTCAATAATTCACTTAATAAATTTAAGTGTACAATTTTCTATTCTTTCATTTACTTTACACTTATAATTAAATTTACCATTTCATAATTTAAACTTAATTTCCATTTCATTTATATAATTTAAATTTCATTTTTAAACCAAATTTCACATTTCCAAATTTAAATTATATTTCAAATTACACTTTTAAGTATTCATTTATTTAACCAATTTAAATTCACAGAAAAATCAATAACACTTTATAAAAATCATTTTAAATTCAAATTTAAATCAAATTTTCATATTTTACATTTTTAAAATACTTTACAATTTCATAAAAATATATATATTAATCACGAGTCTGTATAAAATTTTCTAGCCTAGGTCAAGTGATACGGATAATATATCATTTCAATCCGTAATTTATAAAGAAAATCCAGGTTCTATCATTTCAAATCTGCAATCCCAAGTCAATTAAAATAAATAAACATCACTCTGGACTATCATTTCAGCCCATAACGATTTTCCCTATTCTAAAGTCCATTCGGGTATGTATTATTTCAACCCATAGTGATTCTATTCTATAGGGAACTTGTAGTGTGATAATCAGATATAAATGATATAAATGATGGTAACATATGGCAGTAACAGATGATATGACAGGTTTATTGGCTGGGTGATCATCATATAATCATATCACAGGCAGGTTAACATGATATAGCAATTTACATATTCACTTGGTGTCACTTCACAGTTTATATAAGTAAATATGTCATGTGTGAAATACTCACTTGTTTCAAGCTGGAGATAGTAAGACAAAGCACACAAACGAATTCCAGAAAGCGCGATAACATGACTTAAGACTCGAGTGGAGTGGAGAGCCAAGTTACTGATCTTGTACACAACACATAAACAAGACAAATATAAATATAATTTCAACATAGAGCACATATTGAAACAATTTAAAATAAAAGAAGCAAAGCACAACATGATTTGACCATTGCCTCGACCATCATATGCTCAGCCTTGGGGTCTAATGTTCTCGGCCAAGGTTGTGTCATAGGCTAGGGTATGGCATGCAAATAGGCACGCCTAGCAAGAAATAAAGGAGTGGAAGTTATGACATAGGAATACCAAGGGTTAAGGCAAATAAGTGGTTTTTGTGCAAACTTTGGGTTTGACCTGGAGTGATGTGGGCTCAGCCATGCAAGGGAGTGGTCAGGTGACGTCTGGAGCGGCGGCCAGAGGTGGTGGAGGAGCAGGTGATGGCGGCTATGGGGGTGATCAAGGTGCAAAATGAAGGCTATGTTGATAACAAGCTCGGCTAGGCAATTGTTCAAGGGGTTTGTGGAGTTTTGTGGTGCAAGCAACATAAGTAGGTCACGGCCTTGACTGGACAGAGGGGAGGAGGGTGATGTGGCCGCGAATGTGGTGGTGTTGGTCGGTGGAGGTGATGGAGGGGCTATGGCCGAGCAAGACATGAAGAGGCAAGGCAAAGTTTCAATGGAAAATTCAATAAAATGATAAGAAAACGTAGAAAATTTTTCAAGAAGCCATTACCTTTTCTTTCAGATCTGAAATTGCCGAAATTTGTTGATGAAATGAGAAGTGCTTTTACGTGAACTACCAAAAGAAAGTCATGGCCAAGAGATGTGGTGAACGGCCAAACAAATGAAAAGGTAAAGTATTTGAAAAGTCATAAGCAAATGAAGAGTTTTTGTCTCTTAGGATTTTCTTTTTCTTTAAATCAAATAAAACAAATGGAATTTAGTAAATGAATTAGAAAATGAAAACAAATTAAAATAAAATGAAAATAGATAAATAATTTAAAAAAATAGAAAAAGAAATAAAGAAATAGTTTAATAAATTGAAACTAGACTTAGAAATTACAAACAAAATACAATTAACTTCGAAAAATTATAACTATGGTTTTAAAATGTTTTCAAAAATAAAATATATACATAACATGTCATATTACACATATATACACAAATTAAAACAAGATATGACAATAAAATATTATTTATATAAATGAAAATAAACAATATTGTAAAATAAATCAATTTACACACAATATTGTAAAAAACATAACTTTCACAATATTAATCAGATTTCAATGAAACGAAAAGCAGTATACTTAAAATTTAATCTATTTTTATAATAAAAGCTAAAATTCAAAAATTCAAATATTTAAATTTTAAGTTTAAAGTCAAAGTTTGACCATATTGATCAAAATCCACTTTTCTAGAAACTATTCTATTTATTCATGTTTGGAATTATAATTCACATAAAAATCAAAATTTATAATTAAAATAACAAAAATTATTCATTTTGACAAATAAAATAAAGTTTTTAATCATGAAATTCAATTTAAAATAATTAAAATATACAATTAAAATAATCACAAAATACAGGGTTGTTACGGAAAATCACTATAAACTTATTTATAAGAAATATATCCATTTCATGAAATAAAATTCATTACAACCACCAGGCTAGATTTTGGAATTCCACATTAAATCAAATTTCATTATTAAGTTGTTTATCATACATAAAATCTTTAAATTACAAATTTAAAACCAAATAAAGATTTTTAAATTATAATTAAAACCAAAATCAACTTATAAAATTTTAACTTATAGAAAACCAATATCTCTTTATATTTAAAATCTTTATATAAAATTTTAAGTTAAAATTTCATATATTCTAAAAATACAAAATACTTAATAAATTTTTAGGAAAATATCACTTTAAAAATATTAACCATGGGCCTATATAATATTTTCTAATCTAGGTCAAGTGATACGGATATGTATCATTTCAATCCGTAATTTAAAAAGAAAAATCCGGGTTCTATCATTTCAAACCCGCAATCCTAAGTCAAATAAGATAAAATAAAAAATCATTCGAGCCAATCATTTCAACCTATAATGATTTTTCCTTATTCTAATGTCCGTTCTGGTATGTATCATTTCAACCCATAGTGATAGGGAACTTGCAATGTGAGATGCAGAACATAAAATAACAGTATAGCATATACTATTATATCAAGTGAGGTAACAAATATATAAGCAGCATTTAACATCATATAATCATATCATAGGCATGTATGAACATAGCATATAAATTTCTACAGTTCACATGTCATTGTTTCACAATTATATAAGTACGAATGTCGATAGTGATAAACTCATCTTTTAAAGCTAGAATTGAAAAATTCAAGACACAAATCCATACTCCGCAAAGCATGAAAAAGCACGACTAGATTTTTGAATGGTGGAGAGTCAAGATCCATATCTTGTAAACAACAGCAATACACAAACAAAAGAATATAATTCAACACAAAGATTATACATCACAACAATGAAAAGATAGGGATCAAAGTGACATAACCTTTGGTTTAACCAACAAGTGGCTCAGCCACATCACTATTGGCTAGATCATGGTCTTCTTGTGCTCGGCCATGGTGTTCTTTGGGTCATGTAGGCTCAGTTAGGGTCATGTTTTGCATGGCTATGGCTTGAGAAAGTGGAAAAGTGGTAAGTTACAAATGGTGGAAGGCAAAAAGGCTTGGAAATGAATGGTCTAGTGGAAAAGTGGGTTCGGCCCTATGTCTCAAGTGTTCAGCCTGGGTTGGATCTTGGTCAAGACACATCTAGTCACGGCAAGGAGTGGTTGTGGTCAAGGAATGAAGGATAGATGGTGTGGTTTTTGTTGTGGCCGAGCAATACGAAGAGGAAGTGGTGGAATATGGTGATCTAGGCTAGGCTTTGCATATGATTTTGGTGATGTTGCAACTTGATGGTCACGGCTTGGTCTGAGTGGTGATGAAGAGGGGATGATGGTCCGCATGGTGGTGGTAGAGATGGTGGTGGGGTCAGCAATAGGTGGAGGCCGAGCCATGCTTAAGGAAAAACAAATAAAAGAGAAAAGAAAGTGGAAAATGAGGAAGAAAGAAGGAGGAAGCCATGGAAAGAAAATTGTATATTTTTGTTTGGAAATGAGAAATGAAAGGAGATGAGAAGTGAGATGTTTGTACATGATTTGGGAAGTGAAATGCACGGCTAGGAGGAGTAAAGTGGAGGCTAAGAAGGTGAGAAGCTAGGAAAAGGAAGAGGCGCAAATTAAAGAAGAGAAACCGAAGTCTCTTGAAATTTCCAAGCCCAAAATCAGAAAATAAACAGGTTAAAATCTAATGAATAAGATAAAAAGCCTAAACAAATAAAATAGAAAATAAAATAGAGAAATGAACATAGGAAAAATAGAAAATAAAATACAGAAAATAACTACGTGTAAAACGCTATATTTTATCAAATTTAAAAAGTATAAAACGGAATTTTACGAAACGAAAAGCAGAACTAATGTTAAAATAAAATACATTTTCAAAGAAAAAGATTAGAAATTTAAAAATTCAAATTTAAAATTTAAACTGAAATTCAAAGTTTGACCAAGGTTGACCAAAATATAAAATTTCCAGAAAATGTTTATTTTATTGTATTTGGGAAACAAATTACAAACAAATTCCAAACTTACATAGGAAAATTCCAGAAATTCAATTCTTAAATGATTTAAAAATCAGAGTTTTCAAATAAAATTAAATTAAAAATACTTACAAAATTATGGGTTGTTACACTCTCCCCACTCAAAAATTTTTATCCCGAAAAGGAACAAGACAGGGAAAACAAAAAAACCAAGATAGAATGAGATAGGATTAAAACAAGATGAAAAGAAGATTGAAATTATACCTGATAACTATTGTTATAGGTAAATTCAACAAGATAGAGATGATTTCCCAAGATTCCCATAATCCACACAAACACGAAAAGATCCTCTAGAATCTAATTCACTCTTCCCGTTAGTCCGTTGGTCTGTCGATGGTAAGCAGTGATCAGATTTAGATGAGAACCAAAGATTCCTTGAAAAGTTCTAAAACTGTCCGGTATAAGCAATAGCCTTTCCATTCTGTAGCAGGATAGGGTGAAATTCCATTATTAGAAACAATCTGCCCAAGAAATCGGATTTCATCCTTCCAGAAATGGCATTTCAAAAATTTAGCTTTCAAATGGTATTCATGCTCCTCCTCAGACTTGGAGAAGACAAGAATATCATCAACAAAGACAAGAATAAGCTTGATAAGAACATCATGAAAACATGATTCATCAAATCAACAAGGAAAGCTGGGCAAGACCAAGCTGAGAGAAAATAGTAACTCCTGGAATAAGATTAATTTGAAATTTGATTTCTTGCTTAGGAAGTAGGAGGATGGGAATGAACCGAAAGAAAAATTGATTGGAAAACAAAATAAGATAATAAATTTAAAACCATGAAAATTTCAACTTAAATTAATAATTGATTTCATCCATTTGATTTCACTTAAGTTATATAAATCTTAACTATTTCTAATTTCATTATCTTATCATCCGATTACCAATTTCTAAATTTATGAATTTGAAAATCATTTATTATACTCATATTTATTCAATAAATTTTTTCTTCTTTATTCCAAATTATTGTTAAATTCGTTCCACTTAATATACCTCATCACATATATTAAGTATATTTATACTCATCATAACTACCCCAAATTATTTAAAAATTCCTTTAATACCATTTTATATTGTTAATTATTCAACTACATAGTTAACTTCTGCTAATTTAGGTAAGTTATATTGCAATGCAATTGAGTATTATGCAAATAAAATTTCCCAATTCAATTATTTCCAGCTTAAACATTTATTCAAAATTTTGTATTCATTTTACAATTGAAATCATCCTTCAAGATAAAATTTAAGAATTAAATTACCGATTTACTTCAAACTATTTTAGAGATAAATAAATATGCACAATATATATCAAATAAAATTTTAAATCATATATAAATATATATTATAAAGCAAATCATATTTTAGAAATTCAAATCAGCTGGTTGACGACTACCTTGAAACTATGGAACAAAGTTCCTGGAGGTTGCGGGTTCGAGTCCCATAGCTGAGATATGTTTCCCATAAGGCCTTGAGCGGTCTATCATCAATGAAACCAAAGACAAGTAGAGGATTAATGCTCTTGGCTGGGTTGGCTAAAAAGGGGGGTCAGTGTGGCGGACAGCTGTATCCCCTAGCTCTACTCTCCGGAGTAGGGTTTAAAAAAAGAAAAAGAAATTCAAATCAATTTAATTATCAAAGCAAAACTATAGAAAAGCTACAGAATGGTCTCTCCACTTCGAAACTCGAAAATGAAAGTCGATGATGCTGCAGTCATCAGCGAAATTATTTTCCAGCGACAAAGAAAAGAGCACTGATTTGAAACTTAAAATTCTTTGGATGCGATTTCTATTCAAAAATACTCTCAAATGATATATCTTTAAAAATTTTAAAACAAAGTTCGAAATCATCAAAAATTAAATTCTCAATTTCTTGTTTTAAATTCATGTAAATTTCTAAATTAATTTATAATCATGTTTTATAGCTCAATTATTTATATATGAATAAAGCCAATGGTTACAAGATATGTACAAAGTCAAGTAGTATTACTTAATAACCTATTCAATTAATTATCAAAATCCAGAAAATTATACTTATATACATATACACTATAATTATACAAAATTTATTTCATTTACTAAAATTGAAAACTATATTATATCGGTTCGCCCTGGTCAATTGTTTTGGGGATCCTATCGATAGCGTTGATCAGATGAATCGATCGAAAACCCAAATCAACATCAACAACTCAAACCACACCATATATAAAATGTTTTTAAATATAGATTTAGAAATACACTATATAAGAATATATTTTCAAAGAACTTAAATCAAAGAAAATTTTGATTTGAGGATAAGTGGGAACAAAAGATAAGATGATTAAATAACATAATAGGGAAATGAATAAGCTTATATAAATCTCGGGCACCTTAACCGGGTCGACCGTGATTTCAAGAATTAGATCAAACGTGGAATTTTGAGGCAAATCCACATTCGATCTCAAGAGGTAGAATTCGGGATAACCAGATATACTAGCATCTAAACCAAGGATATATATATATATATATAAATGTCAGGCGAATCAATGCCTATTTTAAAGGAGCTTCGCCTCTTTTACAAGTCATTTGAAGATTGGCGAGATCACCGATTCATTGTAAAGATCATCCGAAGTGGAGTTATGAGATACTCCAAATCAAAAGAAGATGAATAGTGAGAGACAAGAATGGATTTCGAAACTGAGGGAATGTTCCAAAATTCAAAGGAAACAGAGTCAAAGAGAAAGAGATTCAAGCTCGAACGAAAGTGATTCTGTAAATAAACTTACCATATATGCTAAGTTTTGCCTAGAGCCAAAGCTCTGATACCAACTGCAACGACGCAATATTTTCAACCATTTGAATCAACACATGCCGGACTTGAATTGTTCAAAATACTGAATGGTAATTTAAATTTGGAAAGACTCAGAACATACAGTAAATAAATAAATCATAGATCACCGACACAGAGTAATAAAATGTAGCGGAAGTAAAGGGACAGTAATTCATGAAGCTACGATACATATACATCAGAGTTAGACAAGCTACGACAAAAGTCTCAATACGATGATCGTGTATAAATTAGAATACGTCACTGGAATCAATCAGATAACTTGAATCAACTGGATAAATGAAAGCGAAACAGATAGGTGGATCTTCAAGCAAAGCTCCAACTCCGAAGGTGAGTCTCTAATGCTATATCACTCAGTCTGATCCGAGCATTAAGAAAAACATAAAACACTCGAGTCAGGACATACATGCTAATACAATGTAAACCAACTCAAGTGAACTGTAATAGAAAGGTATGAGTAACTTAAAGGATGCTTGGGACCGCCCATCCTCTAAGGATCTGTTAAACTATTTACTATGTAGTAATATACGCTATTATAATAATGTCTAAAAGTAAAATAAACTTACTTTAAAATAGCGTTAAGGAGTGACCCAATATTCCCCTTAGCACATAAATAGTCCCAATAGTCTATCCGGTATCATAGTCCCTCCTTATCGGGAAGCCACCAGAGGATACTCCATAGGCTATAGCACAAAACCAAAATCATACAAGACACGCTAGGGTAGGTGACATGGCAAAACGAGGCAATGCCAGGGTAGATATACCAATTACGCATCCGGACTGGTGGTGACGCATAGCCGCAGCTACCGCCCACCTCGAGCCACACTTCCAAAATCAAAGGTGTGCACCAATCAATCACAAAGTAATAGAATGGCATACGAGGAAGTGTGTCCGATAAGAGGAGCTACCTCACTGGCCCGTCAATCGCTCCTGTTTTAGCAACCTTAAGCCAATTCACGGGAGTCAGGTCAACGTATATACCTCAATAGAACGTCGTCACCATCCTACTTCATTCTGGAACCTCCATTGCGTACACGGTTGTTAAAGTGGTTTTCGGTATCGACAGAGAGTATGCCCATATCCAATCTGGTCTCTTTAATAAAAAAAACCGTTATTATTACCCATGGATTTTTTTTAATTTCAAAATAGTTTATACTCCAAGACCAAAATATCACATCCATTTCAAAACCAAATCAATTGTACATCATTTCCATTTCAAAATCCAAATCATTAGAATATCATTTCCATTTCAAAACTAGATACTATAATATCCATTTCATTTCAAACCAATCAATATGATATCATTTCCATTTCAAAACAACTAAATATAATATCATTTTCATTTCAAAAACCACATCAATATGACATCATTTCCATTCAAAAATCAAATCAATATGATATCATTTAAATAAAACCCAAATTACAAATCATCGAATATTACCTTCAATTATTTAAACTTTAAATATTCCTTTTTAAATCATCTTAGACCAAAACCACTTTATAAAGGCGTATTCTTAAATATTCAATTTCAATCAGTTTCAAATTAATATATTTAAAGACAATTCTAAATCAAATACAATTTCAAAAAATTTCATTTCCAGAATCATAGTACTTTCAAAGTTATAACACTTCTGGGACCAAACACTTTGAAACCATAATGCTTTGAAATCATAACACTTGGAAATGTTATCATTTGTAAATCATAATATTTAGAAAATCATAACACTTTGAAACATATTTATTTAAACCATTTAAATTCAATGTTAATATCTTCAAAACAAGATTCATTTAAATCATTTAAATTCACTGTCAAATAATATTCATTCCAAAGTTGTAGCATGTCTAAGCCCATTCATTTAATTATAAAATTTCAAATACATTGTAAATTTCAGCTATAACAACATTTATAAAGTGTTACAATAGATATATTAGTATTTCAAAAACATTGCCAAATTCAGAAACAGCAGCACTTACAAAGTGTTACAGTAGGTATTTAGTTATTATTTCAAAACAGTTTACTTTCAGCAACAACAGTGCTTACTAGTAATGCAAAACAGCTTACATTCAACAACAACGGCACTTACAAAGTGCTGTAGTAGCTTTATTATTATTTCAGAATATAGTTAAGTCTCAGAATTTATAGAACTTAGCAAATGCTATCTTAACCCATAGCATTTCTGAAGTGCTACCAATACTAATTCCAGATTCATAATAACATTTCAGCTACGTTAAAATTTCAATTTTTAGCCATTTAACTTATAAAAATCATATTTCACACTTCAGAAAATATTCATTTGGATATCATTTAACATATGATTTAATAAAATAAAATTTTATCAATTAATATCCAAATTAAACTATAATTCATTTATTATGTCAAAAGCACATTATTACTTAACTTTTATTCTAACCAATGACTTAATACTTTATTTTGAAATACCCGTTTCAGAAATAAAATAAGTTCTAATAGTTAATACCAGAAATCAACTTTCTTTATAAATATATTCATTTAGACATCGATTAACTATGATTTCAAGTTAAATAAATTTATTACAAAATGTCCAAATTAAAACTGTATTTCATTTTTATCAATTTAAAATACATTATGTACTTTACTTAAAATCTCCATTTGGAAACCAATTTCCAAGTATTAAGTCAAGTCATATTTATATTACATTTTATTCATTTTAATTATACAATTTAACTTATAGAAAATCACTGCAAACTTATTTATACAAAACATATCCATTTCATGAAATAAAATTCATTACAACCACCAGGCTAGATTTAGAATTCCACATTAAATCAATTTTCATTATTAAATTGTTTATCATACATAAAATCTTTAGATTACAAATTTAAAACCAAATAAATATTTTTAAATTACAATTAAAACCAAAATCAACTTATAAAATTTTAACTCATAGAAAACAATATCTCTTTATATTTCAAATCTTTAAATCAAATTTTAAGTTAAAAATTCATATATTCTGAAAATTAAAAATACTTAATAAATTTTTAGGAAAATATTGCTTTAAAAATATTAACCATGGGCCTGTATAATATTTTCTAACCTAGGTCAAGTGATACGGATATGATTCATTTCAATCCGTAATTTAGAAAGAAAAATCCGGGTTCTATCATTTCAAACTTGCAATCCCAAGTCAAATAAGATAAAGTAAAAATCATTTGAGCCTATCATTTCAGCCCATAATGATTTTTCCTTATTCTAATGTCCGTTCGGGTATGTATCATTTTAACCCATAGTGATAGGGAACTTGCAATGTGAGATATAGAACATAAAATAACAATATAGCATATACTATCATATCAAGTGATGTAACAAATATATAAGCAGCAATTAACATCATATAATTATATCACACGCATGTATGAACATAGCATATAAATTTATACATTTCACATGTCATTGTTTCACAATTATATAAATATGAATGTCGAGAGTGATAAACTCACCTTTTAAAGCTAGAATTGAAAAATTCAAGACACAAATTCATACTCCGCAAAGCACGAATAAGCACGACTAGATTTTTGAGTGATGGAGAGTCACGATCCATATCTTGTAAGCAACACCAATACACAAACATAAGAATATAATTCAACACAAAGATTATACATCAAAACAATGAAAAGATATGAATCAAAGTGACATAACCTTTGGTTTAACCAACAAATGGCTCGGCCACATCACTATTGGCTAGACCATGGTCTTCTTATGTTCGGCCATGGTGTTCTTTGGGTCATCTAGGCTTGGTTGGGGTCATGTTTGGCATGGCTATGGCTTGAGGAAGTGGAAAAGTGGTAAGTTACAAATGGTGGAAGGCAAAAAGGCTTGTAAATGAAGGGTCTAGTGGACAAGTGGGCTCGGCCCTTTGTCTTAAGTGTTCGGCCTGGGTTGGATCTTGGTCAAAGCACATCTAGTCACGACAAGGAGTGGTTGTGGTCAAGGCATGGAGGAGAGATGGTGTGGTTTTTGTTGTGGCTGAGCAATATCAAGAGGAAGTGGTGGAATATGGTGATCTAGGCTAGGCTTTGCACATGATTTTGGTGATGTTGCAACTTGGTGGTCACGGCTTGGTCTTAGGGGTAATGAAGAGGGGATGATGGTCGGCATGGTGGTGGTGGAGATGATGACGGGGTCCGCAATAGGTTGAGGCGGGGCCATGCTTAAGGAAAAACAAATAAAGAGAAAAGAAAGTGGAAAAGGTGGAAGAAAGAAGGAGGAAGCCATGGAAAGAAAATTCTATATTTTTGTTTGGAAATGAGAAATGAAAGGAGATGAGAAGTGAGATGTTTGTACATGATTTGGGAAGTGAAATGCACGTCTAAGAGGAGTAAAGTGGATGGCTAAGAAGGCGAGAAGATAGGAAAAGGAAGAGGCACAAATTAAAGAAGAGAAATCAAAGTCTCTTGAAATTTCCAAGCCCAAAACCACAAATACACAAGTTAAAATCCAACGAATAAAAAAAAGTCTAAACAAATAAAATAGAGAATTGAACATAGGAAAAATAGAAAATAAAATACAGAAAATAATCGTATGTAAAACGTTGTATTTTATCAAATTTAAAAAGTATAAAATGGAATTTTACTGTTATCCCACCTTTTGGCAAGGCCGTGACACCCAAAAACTGACTAGAAACTAAAGACAATTCATCTCAAAGATTGGTTATATATTGTTTCGCCATGGACGTCGGTGAATTTTGTCCGAGCCCGGATAAGGCTACAATTGATAGGACTTGACAAGCAAAGCCATGAAGGCCAGCATTCCAAATTTCAAGTCAATCCGAGGTCATATGCTCATGTTATGATCGATTCAATCTAGAGGAAACGGCCCAGCCTTCGTATCCATCACTATGGGTGATTTCGTATCCTTCAAGAGTGCGCTCGGTTCGTATCGATCATGTTCGCATCGATCAGTTAATAGCGGTTCGTATCGATCATGTTGGCAGTATTCGAATCCATCGAATTCGTATCGATGGACTTCGTATCCATCAACGGGTGTTGTGCCTCGTAACGATTGGCCAGTGTCTTCTTCGCATCCATCATAGAATCCTCTCTTCGTTTCCATCAGGCAGCTGCTGTCCGTATCCATCAGGTCACCTTACTTCGTATCCATCAAAGGGCTCCAGTTCGCATTGATTGGCTTCGTATCCATTGAGACGCTACGTGGTTCGTATCCATCAAAGAAAGGCTTGTTCGTATCCATCGACCATCAGTAGTTCGTGTCCATCGATGACTTCTGTTCGAACCCATGAGTGAAGCCTTATTCGAATCCATCTAGTCAACAAACCTGGGTGACGTGTCATCCCTCGATATGAACAAGGCGAGATTTATGTAGTCGATACGGTCAACTCGGAGTAAAGACCGAACTGAGGCGAAGTGTGCGTGCCACATCATCACGAGACCACATGAGGTGATCGAGTCGAAGGGATCGTTTCGAAGTGATGGATTCGAACCAAACAACCACTGAAAAAGTCCATTTCGCATCGACTATTTCTCCCAATCCACTGATCCAAATGCAATTAAATTTTCACAGAAGAATACCTACGTGCCAAGGAGTGTTCCCACCTAACTTCAGCTCGATTGGACATCATCTTGATCGGTACGAAATGAATTCGTATCGATCACAGATCGACTCGAAACTTTCTGGAATTGGTCGTGTGGGCCCCCTCACGTGCCAGAGCGAACCTTCCGAAGTTTGAGCGAAGTCTCAGCCTCCTATGCATATAAATAGAGCCTCAAAGCCTACAGAAGATGGATCTTTTGATTCTAAAGGGCCGAGACTCTGCCGGATCGAGATTTACATCATATACTTACTGTTGAATTCGGATTTCCAGTTGTAACTTGCTGTTGTTTGCTGTACTTGCTTGTAATCATTGAAAGAGAATCAATAAAGCTGCAAAAAACTTCATAGTGGACGTAGGCAACACGCCGAACCACTCTAAATCGCTTGTCTATGCATTTACTTTCCTGTTGTTTGGAGTTTTTGTTAGATAATCCTCATTTTTAATTTATATTCTTCATTATTATCTCTTCAAAAACTTCCGAAGAGTGTTGTGACCAATTTTGGTGCAAACACTTTGGTGTTTTCAATAAGAAAACCCGGATTTTCTCCTGCTCTTTGGATCTGTCGTCGATACCGGATTGAATAAATCTAAGAGAGAGATCCAGATCATCTAATTCGAGTTCCTTCCCTTCAATTCAAATTTTCATAAAGTCTAGAAAGGAGTTCAACCCCCAAGATGGTTAGCACAAGGACCACCTCTAACGCTATCAATCAAGAATACCAGGGTAGACAGAATCCTGCGCTACAACCTCCCTCTAACCTAGACGCTATTGGACACTCGGAACCATCAGGTCCGGTTACCCGACAAGAGTTTCAGCTGCTGCTTCAAGAGCTGACCCAGAATCGGCAACAGCTAACAGAACAGCTACGCGCTAACGCCGAGCTGACCAACTAGCTGAATCACCAGAAGCGAAGGAGATCCAGGAGAGACCATGCTTCTCACTCCTCCAGCGAAAGTTCTTCATCTTCTGATTATCATCATCGATCTCCACGACCTCGGCTTGATGGGAGTGACATACAAGCTGCTGGATATCAACCGGCAATGACCGTTGGACAACTGAGAGTTGGCCCATCGGCCTGTTTCCAGACCTGGCCCTCCTCCCGAGGGGGTACCGCTCCTCACTACACCACAGAATAACGCGCCACTAACGTCGCGGTTGAACCAGGAGTCGATGCCCAAAATCAGTCGAACCTGGACCGTCGTCATCATGGACGTACTCCTGAACCATACGTCCCGGAAGACTATGAGCCAAGAAGGCAAGATGTGGACCGTCGACAGCATCCGGGCCAACCTCATAATGTGGGACCCAACCATAATCTGACTCAGCACACTCAGAACATACAAATGCCGGATCTTCCGACCATGATACGTCAGATGATCCGTGAGAGCCAGGGTCTCACGAATGATGACTGGGGAATCTCCAGAAGTCACACTCCCTTTACGGATGATATACTTACTGCTGAACCCCCTCGGCGATTCAGGATGCCGACTCTACCCATGTACGAGGGAAACTCCGACCCCAACCAATATATTCTGAAATATGAATGGTCGATGAGCACTACCAGAGCTGACGATGCAGTGAAGTGTCGTAGTTTCCCCATTTCCTTGGGGGGCATCGCTACCATGTGGTTCACTCGACTGCCACCTCGATCCATTTCCTCCTTTGACCAGTTTGCCACAAAATTTGTTGAGCAATTCCGCATGCACATCGCAAGGCCAAAAGATGTCAACACTCTGTCTAGCATCATCCAAGCTCCTGGAGAGACGCTCAGACACTACTTAGAGAGATTCCATACTGCATGTGCGGAAACCGGCAATCCGAACGATAACTCCATCCTTATGGTGTTGACTAAGGGGATTGACCCTGATTCTGGGTTTGGCAACTGGTTAGCTGCAAAACCACCTGCACCATTGGACCGTTTCCACGCCAAGGTGGCTCAATTCCTAAGAAGGGAAGATGCGAAACAGTCAAGAAGCAGACTGATGTATGGCCAAGCACGGAAGGGATCCAAAGCAATGTCGCGATCAAACAGTCCGGTGAGAGCTCCTAAAAAGTTCAGTTGAACGTTCAAAACAAACAAACTCAGCAGAGAGAGAGCGTGAATCAAAATAGAAAGCGAGATCAAAATTGTGGACCACCGCGCAAGAATCCTATGTTTGACCAATTACACTCCTTTGAATACATCACTAGAGAACTTGTATTTACAAACATGTAATACAATTCCGTATAAAAAACCTGCACCAAAACCGTCGTCAGAAAGACAAATCCAGACGAGAAAATTTTACAGGTTCCATGAAAGCTACAGGCACAATACGAATGAATGTCGTCATTTGCAAGATCTCTTTGAAAAATTGATTAGAGAAAGAAAGCTGGAACAGTTTGTGCAGGCGCCACACCCTGGAGGAGCGGGCCCATCAAAACAAAATAATGAACCCGATCGACCAAGGCAGGAGGACTCTACCTGTCCCGGTGGGAGATTGGTGATAAACGCCGTCAGTGGCGGATCCACTTTGTCAGGAGCCTAGAACAACGACGACCTTCGTCACTGTTACTCATGATAGGCTTTATTTAGTCTATGAATACTTTGCAATTTTCTTTGCATTCTAAAGTTTGAATTTGTAATAAGGCACTGACTTTGCCATGTTTTTCCATTCCAGCAATAAATTACCATCTCTTCAAGCTAGAGCTGTGATTCACCGAATGCGACATTCAACAATCACGATGCACGAAGAGCTAAGTTCTATCGCACAATGGAATTTATTCAAATAGCGAGTGACTATGATACGACCAGTTACTCACTAAGTGAAACCTTAGCTTGGGGGCAAGCCATCACATCAAAGGCTGAACTGGACGACACACGATAGTCCTACAACTAACTCCAAATTCCCAGAGTGCAAATTGGAAGATAATCATCAACTCTAGGTTCCCAGAGTGCGAACTAGAGTATAAACACCGACTCCAAATTACCAGAGTGTGAACCGGGGTATAAACACCAACTCTAGGTTCCCAGAGTGCGAACCGGAGTACAAACACCAACTCCAAATTCCCAGAGTGCGAATTGGAGTATAATCATGAACTCTAGGTTCCCAGAGTGCGAACCAGAGTATAAACACCAACTCCAAATTCCCAGAGTGCGAATTGGAGTGTAAACATCAACTCTAGGTTCCCAGAGTGCGAACCGGAGTATAAAAACTAACTCCACTTTCCTAGAGTGCGAATTGGAGTATAAACATCAACTCTAGGTTGCCAGAGTACAAACCGGAGCATAAACACTAACTCCAAACTCCCAGAGTGTGAGTTGGAGTATAAACATACAAATGCGGTTTCGAAGAGGGTGGACCCGTCCGCCTAACGACTTCGGCCATATCCTAACCAAGATTGAGGAGGATGGACCCATCCGTCTAACGACCTCGCTTGTAAACTCGGGGTGGATGTGATCCGACCATCCACGATCCCGATAAATCAATCGTTCCCAGAGTGCAAACGAATACCTAAAAAGCCCAAACAGGTGTGACTGACCATCTGTCCGCTAACTCCAAGTTCCCAGAGTGTGAATTGGAGTGTAAACATCAATCCCAGGTTCTCGGAGCGCGAACCGAAATATAAATGCTAACTCCACGTTCCCAAAGCGTGAATTGGAGTATAAACATCAATTCCAGGTTTCCGGAGCGCGAACCGAAACATAAATGCTAACTCCAAATTCCCAGAGCATGAATTGGAGTATAAACATCAATTCCAGGTTCCCGGAGTGCGAACCGAAATATAAATGATAACTCTCGAATTCCCAGAGTGTGAATTAGAGTACAAAAACCAAGTCAAAGTTCCTGGAGTGCGAACTGTGTTACAAACGTCCGTAACGCTCAAATTCCCAGAGTGCGAACCAGATTATCAATCACAGATTATCCTAAGTCCCCGGAGTGTGGACATGTGCTCAAGGTTTGCAGTAGGAGCGATCGACCACCGAAATACAAATGCTGTTCCCCGGAACTGGGGGCAAAAAGCGTAAGTGTTAATCACTAACCGAAGTGATACAATGTCGAAAATTCAACTCATTCATCGATTATGGCGTGTGATCAAGATTTTCTGACTTGGCAAATAAAACGAACTCTACTTGACGGTAAAAACACCACAAGTACACTGGACTGAAAGCCAAATATTGCAAATACTTAGCATAAAAGAAATGAGAGTTGAAGCAAAGAAACTAAATTTTATTTCAACTAACCGTATGTGAAGATTCATGTACAAGTTATTCCAAAAATTCCTACTAGTAGGGGGCCGAGCCTGCATCTACACATGGCCTATGAAAGAAAAATAAAAACAACTTCCTAACTGCCAAAAATGCGCAAAAGAGGGATTATCTACTTTTTCTTCTTCGGCTTTTTCTTCGACACGGAACCACTGGAACCGCTAACAGCCTTTCGCTTCGAGCCCTTACCCTTTGGCGGATCATCCTCTGATGAAGGCATGATATCGACATCTTCCTCCGAACTTGAACTTAAAGGAATATTCTCTTCTGGAGGAGTCGGAGGAGTCGGGTCTACCACCGGGGGCGGAATGGGCATGCTGGTACCGGGAAGCGTGTCCCCAGAAGATACCACCATAAGAGGAGTGGGACAACTATCGTCGTAACACTCTCGGAACTACCACCGTGTGCTGCCGCTTCCAACTCTGCGTTGATTTGAGCAAGTATCTCAGCTTCACGAGCGGCACGAGCTTCATGATAGGCAGTGGTGGACTATGACGAAGCAATGGAAGTAGGTGAGAACACGCCAAGAATGAATGACATGTCCGAAAAAGGATCGCTGCTTTGACCTAGGAGCTCGTTCATCATCTGCTCGTCCAAAGACAGTGAGCTCCCCTGTGTCACCTCCGTCGGTGCAACCGCAGTCATGGTAGTTGCCTCAGTAATAATGGCCTCCCTCACTTGATGTGACTCTTGGATTGCAGGAGGCGCTGTCATTGTAACTTCACTCACTGGACAAGAAAGAAAAGAAGTTGTCAGAACACGCTTCAATACAAATATTTCAGTTCAGACACACAGTAGATTTGTGCAGAGTACCTTCCTCTACTTGACTCGTGGCTGACTGAACAGCTTATGAAGGATGTTCCCTTATGGGGGATAAGCGTGGCTACTCAGGGTCGTAGCCTGGGATCAGCTGCGGCTCAATCGCTGGCATCGGCTCGGATCCAGATGAAGTAATCATCTCAGAACTTATAGCTGGGTGTGCGACGCCAGACCCCTCACCAACTTCTAAGTGTTGGGTACCCAATCTCTCTTTTGCATGAGAGATCGTAAAATCGTGGAGAACCTTCTTCTCATCATCATTCAATATACGGTTCTCCAACTCAAACTCATCAAAATCTTCACCTGGCTGTGCTGCCTTCTCTTCTTCAACTAACAAATTCTAGGCGTTGAATAAGTGTGTCGGATAATCATCTAGCCACGCCAAGTTTCTGTGCCTTGGCACATTGGCATTATAAGTGATGAGAAGCTCTTCAATCTCCATCTCGAGCTTGATCTCTGCCTGCCGAACTTTCTCATCAACTTCGGCCTCCACCTTGTGGACCTTTTCCACGGCCATATCTCTTTCCCTCCGAAACTCCACCGCCTGATCACATGCCTCCTGTGCAGAAATATTGGCGGTGTCCCTCTCCTTCAAGATCTCCGAAACTTTGGCCTTGAGCTCGTTTAGCTCCTTCAAGGCCGCATCCCGCTCGGCGGTTACAATGGTGTTTCGGTGACCCATGTCCTTCACCGTAGCATAATGCTCTCTCTTCATCCTGTCCATCACCGCCTGGGCTTCATCAGCTTTCTTAAGGGCCTCAATCTCTGATTTTCGAGAAGACTTGGCCTCGCAAGTGAGCACTTGAATAATCCGGTTTTTTTGGCCAAGTTCTGTATCTAGTTTCTCAATCATGGCCGCTCGGTCGAAGGCCACCTTTGATGCTTTCTTCGCGGTTTTTGACCATTCCTGGTACTGGAAAAATATATCTGAGAGATAATCATGCATCATGGGTGCAACTGATGCCGGTACCCTTTTTAGATGCGGGGGGAAGACAAACCCGTCAAAGCAGATCTCAGGGAAATCTTTCTTTAGCTGAGCAAGTCTCGCTGCTCCTTCCCCCGAAGGCTCAGTCATTGTCTGCTCTGTTGTTGTGGGGGCCGCAATCTCCGTTCTACGATGAGTGTCAGACCTCGATGATTGGGAAGACGGCTTGTGCCGTGAAGTTTCTGGAGGCCTTGAAACATGAACCAGAGGCCGTGCGGGAGCTCTAGGAGGTGGCGTGCGAGATCGAGACCGACGCCTATAATCTTTGTCTCTGTCAGAGCGTTCATGGCTCGAGTACCCCTGGTCATAGTCTCTGTCTCCTTCTCTCCTATATGATTCGTAATATGAAGAAGACTCGCGTTTGCTACGAAGACTACCAAGCATCGAACTTCGACCAGACATGGTATCTGCGAAGCAAAAACATAAAACGAAGTTAGTAATCTCTCACAGTGAGTGTATTACACTCAGAAATCGTGTAGTGCCGTGAAGTGTGAATGTAGGTGCAACCACCCGACCAAACGGATGTGTCAACCGCACTAGTGGGCAGAGACTCGCTTAAAACTAAGGCTTCTGAAAGTTCGTCCAATCCGACATCATGCTGCAAAGACACGTCGTCCGGAATTGGAAGATCGGCGAGCCCTTCATAAAGATTCTCAGTTCTTGGGGGAGACATCTCCGAAATTCTAATTCCGGAGGCGGGCCGAGACGTGACAACTAATTTCCATCTTCCCTTTTTAGGTGGCTTAACAACGGCTGCCTTGCCTTTTCTTTGCTCTTCGATATCCTGGGCTACATCCGCAGGTTCGCCCAACAGTTCTTCATCGGTGTGAGTTCTCTCGGAGTCAGGCTCCTCAATTATAACAACTTTAGGCTTTCTTCATTTAAGTCGTTCTTTCGAGGCAGTCCTTAAAGCAACTTCGAGCATTATACTTTGTCTTCGTTCAATCAGCCCAAGAATCCTAAGATTCCTATCTGTCAAGAACAACTCGATATTCCTCTCTTCGCTTGGGATTTCTTAAAGAACCCGAACTATCTCCTTGAAATGTTCGCCTTCGGGTCGCTGGATTATGGCTGAAAAGAAAAAAGATGTGAGTCCGAATCCATCTATATATGTCTTATCAACTACCCGAGAAGATAGCAATACTCACGTCTAAATAGCCATCGCCTAGCAAATCCTGGAGGGCATCTAACATAGAACCATTACGACTTGAAGTATCTCAATCTGGTCCAAGATCCAGTGACCACATGGCAATTTCTTACCGCCTCCAGGAATGTGAAAGATGGACTTTCAGTCCGACTCTTGAAGTTAAACAAGTATCTGATCTCAATCGGGAGTGGCGGTCGATAGAGATACTCCATAACTGCAATGAACAAGATATTGAGCGAGGCATATCCGTTCACGTGTAGCTAAGAGGGGGCGATCCCCAAAAACGATAATACTTCTCTTATATACTGGTTAAACGAAGGGAGTGTCCCAGCTGCGCACGCATGGCGATTGAATGCGGCATATCCCTTCGGTGGATTGTGTGGTCTATCGCTTGGACCTGGTAGTAATACGTCATCCAACGACAGACCATGCCTTAAGCATATTCTCCCTAGCATATCTTCAGAAATGTTGGATAGGACAGAGTCTGACGGACTGGCAATGAAAGATGCATCGGGTAATTCGTCCGGTATTTCGAGTCTGGGAGGAGTTAAACCCTGAGTTTCTTGCGGTTGTGAGCTTGAAGTTTCCATAGTTAACTAACTCACGAGAAATCATCGTTAGATGCTAAAGAGCACGTGCATTCCCCAGTGTAAAGTGTATGAATGTTTCGTGCAGTGCATTACTTGAGCAAATTCTACAGAATAAACTGAAATGTGTGAACGACAAAACTCTGAAAATCAGACCGAAAATGGCCGTCATCGCTGACCGTCACAACCGTGCCATCCAGATGCTAACGGACGATTCAAGTTAAAGTTCATTATGTTTTTGTTAAGTTACAGTTCCATCGGCGAGCTTCGAAAGGTAGTTCAATATGCAATTCTGCGGTCAAATTCAATCATGCAAGGCAGAAACTCGTCGGAGTCAAGTGTTCGAGTATGCAAAAGTGCCCTAAGTGCATTGAATTTTAGATTGGAATTGGTCGATGCAGTTCACGTTCTTATCGAGTCATAGGAACCTCACATTTCGAATCGACCGCGTTCGAATCGATACATTGGTATCGATCAGGTTCGTATTGATGTGTTTCGTATCGATCAGTTTTGACTCGATACGGCTCGTATGGATCAGGTTCGAGACGATACGGTTCGTATCGATCGTGGGAGTAAGAAATTCGTATCGATCATACGAGCCAAGTACTCGCATCGATCATTCCACATCGACACGAGCTCTAACCATCTTCGATCGATGCGAACCTCTTCGTCCCACTTAACTTTTCAATCAATACGGGCATCGATACGAAGTCAAATACTCTGGGTCAATTCGAACTCTCCTATTCCAGATTGACACAAAATAGAGGTAAAGTGATTCCTCCACACCTCCTTCTTCTCCAAAGGGCCTCAACTCCATGGCCATGCTCCGTCCACAATCTTGCTCTCACTCGTCCAGATCTCAAATTCATCAAAACCGGTCGTAAAAGCAAGAAGGATGGTTGAGATTTCGAGTTTCATCGTTCTTAACATGATCCTATCCATTAATTACCTGATTTTAATGATTATGCTCAAAGGATCGAAGGATTGGTTCGATTCGAAGGCAAGCACAGTTCTTTCTCTCGGTCTATCTATCGATACGAAGTTAAAGACAGAAAGCAACGATGAAAAGTAAAAAGTGAAAAAATGCCAAAGTTCAAGATATTTATATGGAGCCTAAGGAGAGACTGCGCCGATTTGCCTCCCAATCAACATGACCGGTCGCAACCGGTCAAATAACGGATCGATGCGAATGCTCTCTTCGAATCCATCGGACTTTGCTTCATCGAGGCGAAATTACCACCAGGCTTCATCGATTCGAAGTGTCTATATTACAACCATCGACTTGCAACAGTGCAGGTTTATTGATACAAACGTTGTTCTCGTATCCATCAAAACTCATCAATACGAACGATCATTTCATATCCATCCATGAAAACCGCGTCGATATAGAAAACTGCCTTTCAACCTTTTGCATCGATTCAGGGGAGGATCGATACATGAGGGTAGTCCAAAACAACCATCAAGCGTTGTTTCAACTCAAATTTCAAATCGGTTCAGGAGAGAATCGATACGAAATTTGATAACAAACTAAACTGACAATGACTCGTGAACACGCAACGTTAACGAGAGTCAAGTTAACATATATGCATATATGTCGGACTAATATTCGATTTTCAACATTCACAGGGGTCGAATACTCATTTCATTACGATTACGACAACAAACAGCTGATCACTATCACACAGCAGCCAGTTACAGCAATATAGAGTACAACTTTAGACGAAAAATACCATGATTGTTCAGAGAGAAACTGCAACTTTTCAAAGCACGTCATGTTTCCACAAGACGTACTTTGGGGGGCAAATGTTATCCCGCCTTTTGGTAAGGCCGTGACACCCAAAAACTGACTGGAAACTAAAGACAGTTCATCTCAAAGATTGGTTATATATTGTTTCGGCATGGACGTCGGTGAATTTTGTCCGAGCCCGGATATGGCTACAATTGATAGGACTTGACAAGCAAAGCCATGAAGGCCAGCATTCCAAATTTCAAGTCAATCCGAGGTCATATGCTCATGTTATGATCGATTCAATCTAGAGGAAACGGCCCAGCCTTCGTATCCATCACTATGGGTGATTTCGTATCCTTCAAGAGTGCGCTCGGTTCGTATCGATCATGTTCGCATCGATCAGTTAATAGCGGTTCGTATCGATCATGTTGGCAGTATTCGAATCCATCGAATTCGTATCGATGGACTTCGTATCCATCAACGGGTGTTGTGCCTCGTAATGATTGGCCAGTGTCTTCTTCGCATCCATCATAGAAGCCTCTCTTCATTTCCATCAGGCAGCTGCTGTCCGTATCCATCAGGTCACCTTACTTCGTATCCATCAAAGGGCTCCAGTTCGCATCGATTGGCTTCGTATCCATTGAGACGCTACGTGGTTCGTATCCATCAAAGAAAGGCTTGTTCGAGTGTGCGTGCCACATCATCATGAGACCATGTGAGGTGATCGAGTCGAAGGGATCGTTTCGAAGTGATGGATTCGAACCAAACAACCACTAAAAAAGTCCATTTCGTATCGACTATTTCTCCCAATCCACTGATCCAAATGCAATGAAATTTTCAGAGAAGAATACCTACGTGCCAAGGAGTGTTCCCACCAAATTTCAGCTCAATTGGACATCATCTTGATCGATACAAAATGAATTCGTATCGATTACAGATCGACTCGAAACTTTCTGGAATTGGTCGTGTGGGCCCCCTCACATGCCAGAGCGAATCTTTCGAAGTTTGAGCGAAGTCTCAGCCTCCTACGCCTATAAATAGAGCCTCAAAGCCTATAGAAGAGGGATTATTTGATTCTAAAGGGCCGAGACTCTGCCGGATCGAGATTTACACCATATACTTGCTGTTGAATTCGGATTTCCAGTTGTAACTTGCTGTTGTTTGCTATACTTGCTTGTAATCATTGAAAGAGAATCAATAAAGCTGCAAAAAACTTAATAGTGGACGTAGGCAACACGCCGAACCACTCTAAATCGCTTGTCTACGCATTTACTTTCCTGTTGTTTGGAGTTTTTGTTAGATAATCCTCATTTTTAATTTATATTCTTCATTATTATCTCTTCAAAAACTTTCGAAGAGTGTTGTAACCAATTTTGTTGCAAACATTTACAAAACGAAAAGCAGAACTAATGTTAAAATAAAATACATTTTCAAAGAAAAAGATTATAAATTTAAAAATTCAAATTTAAAAATTTAAACTGAAATTCAAAATTTGACCAACGTTGACCAAAATATAAAATTTTCAAAAAATGTTTATTTTATTGTATTTCGGAAAACAAATTACGAACAAATTCCAAACTTACATTGGAAAATTCTAGAAATTCAATTTTTAAATGATTTAAAAATTAGAGTTTTCAAATAAAATTAAAGTAAAAATGCTTACAAAATTATAGGCTGTTACAAAACGAATATGATATTTTGATATCAAGTACGAATTGATTTCGAAATATATTAGTAGCAACTGGTGTGTAAAAACGGCGTTTAGTTGTTAATTTAAGAAACCGGGGACTCTTATTGGCATACTTTATGTCAATATGGGAACAACTTTGACAAATGTGTACGTGGTGGATGTGATGTGCATGTAAATGTGCATATATTTACACCCATATTTTATCTCCTTTTATTCAAATAAACATCATATTTAGGCATTTTAACATGTTAAAACCAAAATTCAATTATATTCAAATCATCATATTTTCATCTTCATCCAAGGGTAAAATGGTAAAAAAAAAACTTGTTTAACGACAAATTTTCCATCGATTAAAAAATGCAGATAAATTTTGAAAGAAAATAACCGCAAGCGCATGGCATACAAAAGTTAGTATGTGGCCAGTACGGGTCGATCTGTAGGGAATTGTGAGATTTTAAAATTTTCTAATCAATTAAATTAAACCAAAAGTGAAGATTGCTTTGAAAACTAGAAAGCTAAGCAAATGTTGATATTAAAAACTATGAGATTGAGAAGGAAGGGTGTTTAAGTTGCTTGTTGAAGGGTGTGCATGCTTTTGGTGGTCAGTGAATGAACAGTGGATGGTAACAGCAGCAAGCAAGGATGTTGATATGCAGAATGGTGCACAGTGCAACAGTGCACTATTATATGCATAATATTTTTTTGTATATGAAATTAAAAGGAGAAAATGAAATCTAAATGTAAATGTAAAAAAAAGATGTGAATGCAATAAAAAAAATTCTTTTGAAATTGTGTATGCCTTCCATTTTTTAATATTCGAATGGAAAAACAACTAGAAGATAAGAAATAAGCATACAAAAATTAAGCAAACACACAATATATACAGATATTTTGAATGCAAACAAACACACAAAATACACACACAAAAATCAAACATAAATAATTTGAAGAAGAGAAAATAAAATCAAAACAACTCCCCGGCAACGTGCCAAAAACTTGTTTAACGATAAATTTTCTATTGATTAGAAAAATGCCAATAAATTTTAAAATAAAATAACCACAAGCGCATGGCTTACAAAAGTTAGTACGTGGTGAGTACGGGTCAATCCGTAGGGAATTGCGAGATTTCAAAATTTTCTAATCAATCAAATTAAACCAAAAGTGGAGATTGTTTTGAAAACAAAAAAGCTAAGCAAATGTTGAGATTAAAAACTATGTGATTAAAATTCAATTTAAAGGCAAATCCACTTTCTTATATTTTCACATAAATCAACATAAATTCGAATGATGAAATCTTTTTAACAAAGTAGGATTTATGATGTATTTATCATAAGCATGGCTTATTTGAGTTATTAATTAACACATATCAAACCATCAAACTATAATACAACTCTAGTCCTACTTTTCACATCTCATGAAACTAGCATAGAAAATGAAACCAAAATCTAGTTTCAGCATGAACTAATTACTATTAATTAGTACCATAGATCATCAAATTTTGACTCAAACTTCACTTCATTGCCATGATCATATTTAGATGAAGAGGCAAATTGTAATTAATGTGATAAGCATAGCCTATTTGTTATGAACAAAGTAGGCTATCAAATTCAACATAAAACACTATTGAATCATATTTTTAATTCATGACGAAGAACTTCAATAACTATTGATGAAAATAGATTAAAAGATGGTGTAACATGGCGACAAAAAGAGAATGGAACTACAAACATGGCAAGATTTCAATTCAGAATACAGTATGTATATTTATCACGATTTTGAGTCTTAGTTATGTGAAAATATTGTTAAAATCATTCCTCAAGTGGTCACACACACAAATGGTTTTAAATTCACATACAAATCTTTTTGTATGATCTGTGCAATACAGCACAGGTCAGTTGACTAACTCAGAAAAGCCAGTCGACTGATCTGTGTCAGTACACATATATTTGCACAAACATGCATGTTTTGAAATTCATTCGACTGGCACTTCCGAGTCAGTTGACTGAACGAAAAATAACGGCTATTTGACTGAAAAGAAACGTTCATTTGCAAAGGGGTTCAATCCAATTTCAAGAGGAACAGATGCAACTTTTGATTGAGATCTTTTGTGAATAATTCCATTTCTATATCTTCTATATAAACATGTTTTGATTCATTTCAAAAATATCAAATCCTTACTTTATTGTCTAAATCTATTCTTTCTCTATTATTTTTTCAATTCAAAGCAATCACAAACTCTATATCGCTTGAATCTTCGAGTTAATCTATACATACTTCGATTCTAAGTGATTATCTTCCTTTCAATCAATATACACACAAATACTCTTGAGGATTTGACTATAGGAAGGGTGTGCTTCAAGACATGTCTGTGTTATCAAGAACATACTAGTCAACAAAGTTTTCTGTATCAAATGAAAGTCCTGTTCGGTTGTTCAGGCAGAAAGTACTCTTCGGCTACTGAGGTGGAAAAATCATGTTCGGCTGTTCAGGTGTTGTATAGACCTGTTCCATCGGGTTAAATGAGGGTTATTGTCTTATTGAAATTCCAAAATGAGTCTGGGACTGGATGTAGGACGGAGCTCCAAACCAGTATAAAAATCTTTGGTGGTATTTTTTATTATACTGCATTTATATTCCGCACTATTAACTATATAGCTATCATTATTATTCTCTGCATTGTCGTATATCCATATTACACGATCCATAACGCACTTTCATTTGGTATCAGAGCCTTAGGTCATCTTATAACTGTAACACAATTATTTGATATCTTGGTAACATGGATAGTAACACTAACACCAGTTTATAGAAGGTCAATCCACATCACAACCTCCATTATTTAACGCATGAATTATACATACTGGGCTACACAAATGCGCGCGCGCGTGTGTGTGTCTGTATGCAAGCAAATAGTCTTGATTCATCGAACATTACATAATCAGAGTATCACATACCCACAACTGAATATTCAACATGGTCAAACACACAAAAACAAGATGCTTCTTCAAATGCCAAATCCATGAACATGCTATTTTGTGCTTTAGATAAAAATGAGTTTAATCGTGTAATATGTGCAACACTGCCTATGAAATATGGACAATATTAAAATTCACTCGTGAAGGTATTAATTAGGTTGAAAAAAGTAAAATATCTATGCCCAAGAATCAATTTCAAAATTTTAGGATGAAGGAAGATGAATCTATAGATGATATGTACTTCATATTTCAAGATATTCATCATTCTTTATTAGGACTAGGAGAAATATGTTCCAAATTTGATATTGTTTCAAAAATCCTTAACTCTTTAACAGATGAATGGGAAAGAAAAGTCTAAGCTATTGAAGAAGCTAATGATCTTTCTACCATGAAACCAGAAGAGTTAATAGGAAATCTAATGTCCTATGAAGTAAATTTGCATGCTAAAAGAGTACAAGCGCAAGACAAGAAGAACATAGCTTTTCATGCTAAAGAAGAAGACTCAGATTCAGATGAGGAAGACCTAGCATTTATTACCAAAAACTTTTAATAAGTTTTTGAAATATAGAAAAAGGAACAAGAATAATGGAAAACAAAGCTTCAACAACAATTCCAACAAACCATCAACCTCGGCAATACAATGTTTCAACTACCACAAAAAGAGACATATGCAAAAAGATTGTCCAGAACAGAAGAAAGCGTACAACAACTAAAATAAGAAGGACAAGTTCAAGAGAAAGGCTTTTTCAGTAACATGGGATGACTCAGATTCTTCATCTTTTGAAAGCGAAAGCGACAGTGATAATGAAAAAGCAAATGTATGCTTCATGGCAAAATATAATGAGGTCAGTGATTTAACTTTTGATGATATGATAGAAATAAATTCATAACTTCTAGACACTTTAAAAAATCTCAAAGGAAAATATAAGGAAGCTCTAGAAAATCAAAAGAAAGCAGAATTCGAAAGAGATATGCTTAAAGACGAAAAGAAAATATTAGAAGAAGAATTTGAGAAAATTCAAGATTCACTCTCTGACAATTCTCAACTCGCTCTATTAAGTCAAGAAATAGAAGCTCAAAAACAAAAGAATAATGCTTTAGCTTCTGAGAATCATGAGTTAAAAACAAAAATTAAAATTATTGAGTTAGATAACACTAGTCTCAAAACTAAGCTTGTTGACATTACTAAAAATATTTCCAATTTTAATAAAGGGAGAGAAAATTTATCCGGGATTATTGAAAATTCTCAACCTATTTCAAATAAGAAGGGATTAGGTTATGATAAGAAATCAAAAGCTCCACCTAAAAATGAAAATAAAAGGAGAAATAATTCAAAACCTAAGACTACAAAAGAACTTTTAAAAGGGAAGTCCAATCTGAAAACTATAAAAATATAAATTCCTAAAACAAACAGATTTGATTAAGAAGAAATATATATTCATTTTTTTAAATCTGTGCATAAAAATAAGAATTATATTTTCAAAAGGGATACTAAAACCTCTTGGGTTTGGTTTCCTAAGCCTAACTCTTAGGACCCTATTAAAAAGTGGGTACTAATGATATTCTTTAGTTTCTTGCAGGTCCCACTAAAAAGAAAGGAAAATGAATACTCGACAACGGTTGCTCAAAACATATGACTGCTGACAAAAATATGCTATCAAATATTACTTACTCAGATGAAGTCTCTAACACTTTTGGAGACAATTCAAAAGGTTATATCATTAGAAAAGTAAAAGATGATGTGAGCAATGTCGGTGCATCTAATTTACCTCTTATTTCGAATGTTTTGTTAGTTAAAAATTTGAAGCACGATTTACTTAGTATCAGCCAATTGTGTGATAAAGGATTCAAAATCACTTTTTTTGAAAATAAGTGTAGCATTTTTGATCAAGATAATAATCTTATTTTGAAGGTTTTGGAGATAAAAATATTTATGTTTTGAATTTGAATATAAATTATAATTCAAATATGTGCTCATTAGCCAAAGAAAATGATCCTTAGTTTTGGCACAAAAGATTCTGTCATATAAATTTTAGAGCCATAGCAAAATTATCTACAAATGATTTAGTAAAAGGTCTACAAAAAATAAATTTTAAGGTAAACCATACTTGTGATGCATGTCAGTTAAGAAAATTAACTAAGTCATCTTTTAAATCTAAAAAGTTTATTTCAACAATGCAACCACTTGAATTACTACACATGGATCTATTTGGACCAACACACGTACAATCCATAAATCATAGTAAATATGTGTTCGTAATTGTTGATGACTTTTCTAGATATACTTGGACAATTTTTATGAAAAACAAAAGTGATACCTTTGATCATTTCAAACCGTTTGTTAAAAGAATTCAAAATTTTAAAAGTTTAAAATATAAAAATATTAGGACTGGTCATGGAGGTGAATTCGATAACGAAGTTTTGAACATTTTTATAAGAAGAAAGGAATAATCCACAATTTTTCGTTTCCAAGATCTCCTCAAAAAAATGTAGTAGAATGAAAAAATAGAACCTTATAAGAATATGCAAGGACTATGTTAAATGGAAGCACATTGCCAAAATACTTCTAGGCAGAAGCTGTTGCTACCGCCTGTTATGTCTTTAATCATGTTTCTATTCAACCACTAACAAAGAATGCTCCTTATGAATTATTTGATGAAAGAAAACCAAACATTTCATATTTTAAATTTTTTGGTTCAAAATGTTTTATTTCAAATACAAAAGATTATCTTGGTAAATTCGATCCAAAATCCGATGAAGGAATCTTTGTAGAATATTTTGAGCGAAGCAAAGCTTATCGAATTTTTAATAAAAGAACTAATATCATCGAAGAAACACTTCATGTATTATTCGATGAAAATTTAAACAAATTCCAAGTATTAAAGATGATGAAGAAAATATCACAAATACGAAATCTTCAATTTTTCAAAATGATGAAAACACTATTCATAATAATAATGAATTAAGATCTTCTCATACGATATTAAGAAATCACCCCGTAGAAAATGTAATAAGAGAAATTAATTCAAATTTAAGAACTAGAAATCAATTAAATCGAATGGGCCTCAGCTAATGATTATTATCTTATCGTTATGCAGAAGAACTAAACGAATTCGAAAGAAATGACGTTTGTGATTTAGTTCCAAGCACTAGTGACAAATCAGTCAATGGTACAAAATGGGTTTTCAAAAATAAATCAGATGAACAAGGTAATATAAATAGAAATAAAGATAGATTAGGAGCATAGGGATATAATCAGGAAGAAGCGATTGACAACGAAGAAACATTCGCTTCAGTCGCTAGACTAGAAGCAAAACGAATCCTACTGGCTTATGCATGTTTTCATAATTTTAAATTATATCAAATGGACGTAAAAAGTGCTTTTCTAAATGGTTTTATAAAAGAAAATGTTTATGTTTAACAACCACCTTTATTTATTCGTGAATAATTTCCAGAGCATGTCTATAAATTAAAGAAAGCTTTATACGGTCTTAAACAAGCACCATGTGCTTGGTACGATCATCTCAAAAGATAACTAATAAATTATAGTTTTGAAATTGGAAAGGCAGATCAAACTCATTTTATTAAAAGAAATAAACAAGATATTTTAGTTGTTCAAATTTATGTTGATGATATCATTTTTGGTTCCACAAATGAAAATTTATGTCAAGAATTTTCAGAAATAATGACCAAAGAATTTGAAATGTCACATATGGGTGAATTAAATTATTTTCTTGGTTTACAAATTAAACAATTGGAAAATGGTATTTTATAAATCAAGAAAAATATTGTAAAAGTTTAATTACATGCTTTAGTATGGTAAATACTTCTACTAAACCTACTCCTATGAGTATATCTATACATCTTGATAAAGAGGAAAATGGTAAGTGTGTTGACCAAAAATTATATCTAAGTATGATTGGATCATTACTTTATTTAACAGCTAAGCAGACCTGACATAATGATGAGTGTTTGCTTTTGTGCACGATTTCAAGCAGATCCCAAAGAATCACATATGCGAGCAGTGAAATGCATACTTCGGTATCTTAGTAAAACCAAGGACTTTGGACTATTTTGTCCGAAAGAATGTCCTTTTGAATTAGTATCATATAGTGATGCTGATTTTGAAGCAAGTCAGATGGATAGAAAAAGTACAAGTGGAACTTGTCACTTTATTGGACGATCCCTTGTATCTTGGTTTAATAAGAACAAAATTGTGCCTCACTTTCGACATGTGAAGCAGAATATATATCTGCAGCTTTAGCATGTGCTCAAGTCATCTATACGCAACAAACACTTCAAGATTTTGTTTTTAATCTGAATAAATCAACAATTTATTTTTATATCTCAAGTACTATTAATTTATCTAAAAATCCAGTTAATCATTTACGAACAAAACATATTGACATTCGTCATCACTTTCTTCATGATTGTATTGAAAAAGATTTAATAAATCTTGAATTTGTATCCTCTACAAATCAATTGGCCGATGTATTTACAAAACCTTTAACAGAAAATGTTTCTATAAAATTAAGACGAGAACTTGGCATCGTCTCATCTAAAGATTTATAATTTTTTTACTCAATTTTTCTTAGATTTTATGACCAAAAGTTTAATATAAACATTTTGGTTATACCTGAAATTACCTGAGCGTCCTATTTAATCTAATTTTATTTATCCACTAAAAACTCTTCTATTTTGTTTATGGTAGAAATTTCTTAAAATTTTCTATCCACTCTTTGTTTAATCTCTCTCTACCTATAAATATATCAAGTTTTCTTCTTTCCCTTCACACCTCGAAATCTACATGTACAACAACTCCAAACTTATCTAAAATCTTCTTCTTTCTCAACAATGTCATCAAACTCTTTAAACATAAACAGCTCGGACTCAAGAATCTCCTATATTTCTATCACTTTCGATTCTCTAAATACACCTTCATTTCAAACTCCAACTCCCATTCATGAACAGGTTCCCACTATTAGGGATCACAACCACTATACCGGTTATATGCCTCCATCAAAGAAATCAAAACGTTCATTAATTTTTGACTCACCCTCCACCAAACAAAAGGTGGATGAAATTCATCACTATCAACAACAATCTATGGATCTTCAAAAAGAAACGTGGTATGAACAGAAAATGAACTTTCGACGGCTATCTTTTCTAGAGCAAGTAGCTCCAAAAATTTGTGGCTCCTCCTCTTTTAGTGTCCAAGAACCTGTTCGAGCTCGAAAACCTTGGTCTTCTAGCCCACAATGACCACCTGTATCACCGAACTCATGGGAACGTGGACAAGGATGATCACCAATTCACAATGAGGCACCAACTAAGAAAAATGAGAAATCTACTCCAAGCCCGTCCTCTAAATAGTGTGATTTTTCAATGTTCAACTCTGGCTCAACCATATTCAAAGAGTTCGAAGACAAACAACTATCATGATCATTTCTTATTTTTATGACATATGTGTCATGACTATATAATTAGTGATTGTATTTCATCCATATTATGATATAAATAAGTTATTCTTCTATAAGCAAAAAGTCACTAATTTCAAATTAAGCCTAGGTCATTCGACTGAATGATCTGAGTCAGTCGACTGATTACAGAGAGTAAAAGCTCTCGGGTTCAAATTCAGTCGACTGACTCAGGTCATTCAGCCGACTAAACGGTGTTTTCTGGACAATAACTACCCCTACCTACCACATTTTGACTCATTTTTCACCTTTTTTACTTTCATCTTCATTCCTTTAACATTACCAAATTTCACATTTTTCTCAACTATTCTTACTTCTCTATGTCCCCTAGACAATCAAAACGCACCAAAAAGACTTCTTCTTCGTCTTCTACACCAATAGACTCTCAAATCACTACTTGGCTTGTTCATGATAAAGCCATTCAAAGATGGATAAACATACAAGACTCTCGTATTTTCGAAGGCTCCTTTGTTCATTACCCCGACTTCAAAACTTATGGCATTCGGGAACTTTCAGAATGAAGTAGTTTGGATACTTTTCTGGATTATAATAAGAACAATCTCAAAATCAATCATACAATGGTCAAGTTATTCTATGCAAACTTAAAGCTTCAAGAATTGTGACTAGGAATCGAGAAAACTGCATTTGGACTTTGGTATGTAGAATTTCAGTTTTTCTTTCTATAGATCGTATGTATCATTTGCTTCAAACACGAGTTGGGGGCATTAATCTTCGAGATGCAAATTGTGATATGAGAACTTGTAATGACCCAGAATTTTTAGAAATTAAAATATGAATATTTAATTAATTTTAAATATTTATAAGTGAATTTATAAGTCAAATAAATTTTTATTTGAATTATTGAATTTAATTGGATAATTAAATCAATAAATTAATATGTTAAATTATGGAAATAATTGAAAATAGAGTTAAATATGATTGAAAATGATTTGTAAAATTTTATTTTATCATATGGAAGTTAGAATGATATTTTAGAACTTTTAAAATTGAATTTAAAGTTAATTTGTGAAAATTGAATATTTTAATATTTAAATCGACTAGTGAAAATAGTCAATTTTTGAACAGTCTCAGAATTGAACGAAACCAATTCCATTGGATCCGTAATAGTTAGTTATTACCGGATTTCAATTTTCGTGTCAATCGGAGCTACCGTTTGATCGTAGCAGCTCAAAACGCATCGATTTATTTTTAATTTAAATTTGACGAGTGAAAATAGCCATTTTTCAAAAAGTCTCGGATTTCGACGAAACCAATTTCATCGGATCCGTAATGTGATATTATTATAAGGTTTCAAATTTCGTGTCAATTGCATTTACGGTTTGTCCGGTACGAATTAAAACGCCTAGAAAATCGCTTAAATCGGTTTAATTTAAATTGAGCGTTTATAACCATAACTCACACAGATGTCCGAATTAGCTTCCGAAACCTGTTCCATTGTGTCCGGAACGCGGGATAAACCCTAGGAATGTCAGTTTCGGCGCGTAAATCGGAGTTCGGAATTTCCGGATGAATAGTGTTCGATTTTCTTTTATAAATAGGCTCATAAAATCCAAAAAAAATAAAAAAAGAAACCCTAACCCTAATCAAAAACTGCAGGCCGCCACTTACTACTTCAATGGCCAGTATTTCTTCTTCTTCCCCCTCTCTTTTCTTCCAATCCACTAGCAATTACCACAAACTTTCAACATGAAAGATGTAGAGGGCAACGAAAGCTTGGAGATCAACGGTTGTGATGTAAAACGGAGCGATGTGGTGGCGTCTAGGGGGGTGCGTTTGTGGGCCGCATGACCTCGTGGTGCGTGCAAACCATAGGGCCGAGCTTGCTCTCCTTGGGGTCGAAGGTGGAGGAGGGGGTGAGCTAGAAGTTGCAACTCCCTGATCGTCGTCAAGTCGAGTGGTGGAGGTGAGATTGGAAACCCTAATAGTATGCTATGGGTTCAAGGTGTTACGGCTAATGTCTGTAGCCAAGACGTGAGAAGAAAGAAGCAAAAAGGGACGGCCAGGATTTGCATATGGATGGATCAAGGGCTGAGATTAGAATAGGTTTGAAAATTTAAAATATAGTTGTAATTAGTTATATAAAAATCGAGTAAACTTCATAATATCGTAACTTTTTCATACGAGGTCGAAAAAATGCGAAACCAGTTGCGTTGGAATCGTATGGACGAGCACTACGCGATGGAGTTGGTTTGGAGTCGTTTGGAGTTAGTGAGAATTTTGGGTAAAATTAAACGTCCGTTTAATTTTATTCGAAATAAATCGCTAAAACGGAAATAAAATCAAGGTGAGAACTTCTCACTCAATCGAATAGGTTTCGATTTTATTTTAAATAGTCAGATTTAAAATATTTGAATGCATGATTGAATGATGATTGTATCTATTGATTGTTAAAATAGACATTATACGCCGTTAGTAAGCGGATGTTATTTAATAAAAACATATACCGCGAATATTTCATAAACAGTGAAATTGGTATTATATATAATATCAATATATATATATTGGCATATGTATATATTGGAGTTGTTGATTCCCAGCATTTTTTAGCGGATGAGACCCTATTACGCCGTTATTAAGCGGATAATATTTAATAAGAACATATACCGCGATAATTTCGTACTGGAGCGAAATTGGTATTGTGCTAATGTTTTTGGATGCAGGAAAACAGGTTGGTGGGATCCAACTGGATTCCTCAACAGTTTTTATTTGATTTCAGATATTTTGATATTTGATTGATTATCATACGATATATGATATCGTTGTTGTCGTGATTGACTATTTGGTGTGTAGCATCATTGGACCCAGATTTTGGGATTTTAAAATAATTTTAAAATGATTTTTGAAAATATACTTTATTTTTGGAATTGATCCATCATAAATAAATAACGATATAATTTTTAAAGTTATAAAAATTATGATTTTTGAGAATATAGTTAAAAACTGATTTTTGAGAATATGATGCTAATGATTTATAAAATAGTTAAATCGGGATCTTAGAATTCATTGTGAAAAGTTGAAATATAGGATTTATAAAATTTAATTATTTTATGAATCAAAAGGAAGAAGTTTTTAAAAGAATTTAAAGAAGTTTTAAAAGAATAATATAAATTGATTTATATTAAGAGATTTATAAATGGATATTTATAAATTGAACTATTGACATTATAAAACGAGTTTTTATAAGTGTTTGAATGAAGTGAAAATGAATTTCATAATTGAATGGAATTTATAGAATTATAAACGGTGAAGTGATAAATGAAATTTTATAAGCAGTAGGTTTATAAAATAGTAAAGTTATTAAAAGAATGGTTTTGGATAAATAAATGAATCTTATAAGTTATAAGAATTATAATTATGAAGTTCAAAGGAACGAATTTAGTAAACGAATAAATTATAAGTACTTAACTTATAATAGGAACGTTTAGTTTATAATTGAGTTATAAACTGAAATAGGTTAATAAAAGAATTTATAAAAAGGAAGCTTTTATAAATAAATAGAAATGGAATTTATAAACGTTGTTTTATAAATTCGCAAATGACTTATTTTGATAAGAAAATTGTTGAAACCTATTAATGGAGCTATATTCACGTTTTTGAATAGTGAATAATTCTTTTAAATAAAATGTATAAAAGGATGAAATTGTTAACGTAGTATATTCACGTTTTTGAATAGTGAATAAGATGTTAAAGAAATTGTCTTGAATGTGATATTGAAATAGAATTAAAACGATCTAACGAAGTTTTAATTGTGTTGAGATTCGAAACCATAGATTTCAACATTTATTGTTGAAATAGACGTTTTCGAGAAATAGAAGGAAATAGTGGACTATAACACTGTTGTTATAGTAAATAATTTCCGAAAGGAAATGTTTTGTATAGTATTGGGATTTATATATCTATTTTAATTTCGAATCCCTATACTAGTGATTTTGGGTTGTCGTAACGATGTTTTACGTAACATTCGTTTTGGCCCAAATAAATATGTTTAAGAGAATGATTTCCTTAAAGAATGAAATATATACTTAATTTCGATTTAAGTATATTGAATATTTTCTAAGTGTTGAAAATAAATAAAATTTGTGAACTACTTATGAATGTATAAGTATGGAAATGTTTTCCAATATAAAGTGAATATTTTGAGAATTTATCTTTTTGAAGATAAATTGAAAAGGAATATTGAAATGAATAATTGAAATCGAATATTCATAGACATTTTGGATTGTAAATTCACTATTGAATTTATAAATGAAATTGGAAAATGGGTTTAAAAATAAATATTGATTTATTTTTGAAGTGTGAAATTATATATCTAGTGAAGATATTTTGGAAAATAAATAATTTGGAAAATTATTTGGAAACTGGTGATGTGTGCATGTCCAGTGATAGTTCAATAACCGACTATCAATATTTCCCTTTAAATGGGTAATTGATGTGATTTGCTTGAATGTGAATGCCACACTTATTTTTAAATAAGCGCTCACTATTCGGGTTAACCGGGAAAGGACCATGGGGTCGTATAACCCATTCCGAATATGTGATACGTCGTTATAATTGCATTGAAGATCGGTGTTGAAGACCCGGTATTTGCGAGAGCGATAGGATGACCTGTCGATTTACTCTGCACCGAGTAGCTACGGTATTGAGTTCTCCATATGTGATGGTGAATCCGATCAGGATTGTGAATATCCGGATTGCAAGGACTTCTTTGTAAGTGCATTCGGTTTTGTTCGAGCCCGGAACAGACTTGTATGGATTGTATGTCTGGCATTACAAGTTGAGATATAAAGCCGATTTCTTTCAAATATATTTCTGTAGGTGGCGGAGAATTTATTCTTTTAGCTTAACACCCTTCTCTGAGACGTACGAGCTCAGAGGTTATATAGTTGAAGTTATCAGCGATATATTCCCAATTTGGTAATGTGACATGCTGAGTGTTGCTGAAATGATCATTGTGTTGATTATTGTGATAGGATCGTTTATTTGATCGTCTATCTTAGTGATCATTGTGTTGATCATTTGTTGACCCAAAGCATGGCTTTTGTATAAAGTATGTTTTTGTGGACGTGACTTCGTCGAGCCTCACACCCCGGAAATGGTCAAAACAGGAAAGATGCGGCAAGGTTATGAGGGGTAGCACCCTTTAGGGTATGTACATTTCCTTCTGGATAGAGGTGGTATCATGGTATGGAGCCCAGATATTTAACCTATGTGGTTACTACGAATTTATTACTTTGTGGTTGTTGGTTTTCGGGATTCCGTGAGAAAGGTCGTTTACGATCGGGGAATGGCGTGCTCGTGTCAGTAGTTACCCAGTTAGGGGTAACCCGGCCTTGTGTTGGCAGAGTTCCGGTTTGGTTCTCGGGGATGTCTTTCCAGAGGCATTCTCATGTGGCAATGGGAAGTTCCTTGGCCTGACCATTTGTTGGAAATCCAAAGAAACAATATGAGACTTGTACGGTTTTAGTTGTATAACCTGCTATGGAATGTGGTGGTAACCTTCTATTGAATATAGTTAGCTATAGTAGGCATACGATAATGGTCGTATGTTGGCTAAGATATATATTCTACTTTCGAAATGAATTTTTCCTACACTATACACTAATAATAATATCAAATGTCTTTTTAAATGCGTATCAAGCATCTTTGACTATCATAAGGAGAAATCTCCTCCGATTCTGCGTTTGCATGTGTGTGTGTGCGGGAGGCCTTATGGTAGTCTCATTTTTAAAAGCATTGCGAATTGAATTTAAAAATATCTCTCCATTTTGATTTTAAAGATAAATAAACTGTTTTGAGTTCTCACACCAGTCACATGACTGACTTGGAGTTTATTGTTTTCCTTCCTAAACTCTGGGTGCCCACCAATTTTCCACACGGGCAGTTAAGAGTTAGGTTTATCAGGATATTCTGGATATTCTGGAGTTGCTGGAGGCCAGATGGATGGCATGGCGTATTACTAGTTTATATAGTATTTCTTTTTCCGCTGCACTGTTAGTTGTTGTTGTTGTACACTCTGATGATATGATGTAATGAAAAGTGATGTAATGTAATAACTGATATAGTTCTTTGTTTAAAGATTATTCATTTATTATTATATGTTGTTCCGCTGCGAATTGTGAGATTCCGATGTGATTCTGTTGTTTTCTGTTCTGTTCCGTTGTTTTCTCTATGTTCCTTTCCGTTCTATTTTCTATTTTCTTATCTCTTCTATGTCTTCTTCTTTCTTCTTATCTTTTTCTTTTTCTTTTCTTAACCCATAACTATTCGGTTTTTCGGCAACGAAAAATCGAAGCGTTACAGAACTCGGGATAATATAAGTCATTTATTACTAGAAGATGATGCTATAGACGTTAAATCTATGTCACTTCGGCCAAAAGCTAGACTCATGCATAAGTTTCTTCTAAAAAGTATAACTCCATGAACAGGGTCGTATGAATTAGTATATCCCGATAATTTCCGTGCTCTATATGATATTTTAGGAAATTTGCGTGTAAATTGGACTCAACTTCTTATAGATGAATTCGTAAGTTTTAACCAAGGAAAAACAAACGTGATTTACTTTGGTGAATATATAATGCGCCTTTTAAATGATTTTGGTATAAAATCCCCCGGATCCAAATTCTCCAAAATCGGATTATACAATATTCGTACCATAAGACTCATGCAACTCCTTTATCGTCCGAAACCCTTTATTACATTTCAAGATTGGCAAGAAACACAACATCAAATGCAACAAGGAATCCACATTGCCGAACAATCTTCTTCTCAACCACATCAATCTCGACAATCCAAAGAAGAATTTATCCGTCATCCAGTTATGGGCTAAACTTCTAGGGAAGCTATTGATTTGCTCGCTCAAAACCAACTTATTTTTCACTCTCGCCCCAATAAAATGGATATGAAGCTTAACAAGTTTAAGGGGTTTTTCACAACTTTATGGGAAGTAATTTCTTGTGCAACTTCTTCTACCGGCACTTCACATTTGGACACAGGTAAGAAGCCGGCTCCATATTTCTCATGGTCTACTTTCGAAGCCACAAATTCTAGCACAAGTCGCACTGGCGGAACATTTTGTGACGTTGATAAAGGGAAGAACAGGCACAACCGGAAGAGGAAGATCCCTTTGATTGGGATGCAAAGTAAGTTGTCATTTGGTCTTTTGGCTTCATGGTCAGTAAGTTCTCTCTCTACTCATTTAAAAACAATCTAGTTTTAACCTTGTTTATCTATTTATGCTTCTTCAAAACTACTTTTGTGATGTGCTTTTATGTTTGTTTAAGTTCGTATGACTATGACCATGTAATGTATTGAGATACTATGATGTGGTTATGTTGTTTATGTTTGTTTGCATTTATATGTGATTATTATGGTGTATTGGCTATTTCTAAGTATTCCTTTTTGTCGATGACAAAGGGGGAGAAATTATTGTATTTACCAACAATTTTTTGAAGATTTAAATCATTGCCATACATTCAGGGGGAGAGTATATATTATTACTTTTTTCAAATATATATGTTGTCATCAATCAAAACGGGGAGAATGTTGAATCATGGTTTTGATTCATGATGAAGAACTTCAATAACTATTGAAGAACATAGATTACAAGATGGTGTAAGGTGGCGATAAAAAGAGAATGGAACTACAAACAAGACAAGATTTCAATTCAGAATATAGTATGTATATTTATCACGATTTTGAATCTTAGTTACATGAAAATATTGTTAAAATCGTTCCTCAAGTAGTCACACACACAAATGGTTTTAAATTCATATATAAATCTTTTTGTATGATTGTGCAATACAACACAGGTTAGTCGACTAACTCAGATCAGCCAGTCGACCGACCTGTGTCACCACACATATGTTTGCATAAACATGCATGTTTTTGAAATTCAGTCGACTGGCACTTCTGAGTCAGTTGTGTGAAAGAAAAATAATGGCTATTTGACTAAAAAGACACGTTCATTCACGAAGGGGTTTCAATCCAATTTCAAGAGGAATTGATGCAACTTTTGATTGAGATCTTTCATGAATAATTGCATCTCTATATCCTCTATATAAACATGTTTTGATTCATTTCAAAAATACCAAATTCTTACTTTATTCTCTAAATCTATTCTTTCTCTATATTCTTTTGCAATTCAAAGCAATCACAAACTCTATATCGCTTGAATCTTCGAGTTAATCCATACATACTTCGATTCTAAGTGATTATCTTCCTTTTAATCAATACACACAAATACTCTTGAGGATTTGATTATAGGAAGGGTGTACTTCAAGACTTATCTGCATTATCAAGAACATACTAGTCAACAAAGTTTTCTGTATCAAATAGAAGTCATGTTCGGTTGCTCAGGCAGAAAGTCCTCTTCGGCTGCTGAGGCGGAAAAATCATGTTCGGTTGTTCAAGTGTTGTATAGATCTGTTCCTCCGGGTTAAGTGAGGGTTATTGTCTTAGTGAAATTCTAGAAGGAGTGTGGGACTAGACGTAGGAGGGAGCTCGAAGCCAGTATAAAAATCTTCGATATTATTTTTTATTATACTGCATTTATATACCACACTATTAACTATATAGCTATCATCATTATTCTCTGCATTATCGTATATCCATATTACACGATCCGTAGCACACTTCCCAACACAAACAAGCATAAACATCCATTTTCTCATAAAGCATAAAAGAGATCATACATAGAAAATTTCATGTTCAATCTACATGATGGAAGAAAGCTTCATTACCCCTAAATTGTAGGGGTTTAGCCTCTCATTTGTGTTATCATTTCAACACATAGAGATTTCAACATGGAAAATGAAATAAAGTAGAGAATAGACAAGAAAAAGAAGATTAACTACTAAAAGGAAATGAATTAAACTAGTGCATAAATATAAATATAAACCATGAATATAAAATGAAAGAGAGCATAAGAAGAAAAATGAGCATAAAAGTAAACAACAAAAAGTAAAAACGAGAAGAGAAAGTGGCTAGATAGCCATTTTTATTTCATTCAACATAGAGCTTACTAGTGTCATTTTGATTTCCTAACTAATGTGAAAGAGTAGAAGATATTTTCACGTACTTAAAAGGGTTATTTATACATGCATAAAACCCTAATTCCATTTTTAGAGAGCTTCCCAAAATACCCTTAAGGAAGTGTGGCCATCAAGTAACCATTAGCCACTAACTAATCAATCACTTGGTGTGCGTGAAGCTGTGACCTCCACTTATTTGTCCATTAGCTCCTAATTGTACATTTAGGTAAGTGGATAGGGTCCTCCATAATCTTGCAATTGAATTATTTCCTCTTCATTTCTTTTTATTTCCTTGTGCATGCATATATCATCATGAATCCCACTTCTATATGCATCAAAATATCCTATAAAAATCACAAAAAAATGTCCAAGTAAATTTTTTTAAATTGACACACGCATAAAAACGACAATTGTGCCTTTGAATGAAGATGAAATATGATGATTTGAGAATAATTAAATTTTGGTTTTAACATGTTAAAATGCCAAAATATGATGTTTATTAAATAAAAGGAGATAAAATATGGGTGTAAATATATGCACAGTTACATGCACATCAAATACCCCCACACTTATCTTTTTATTCGCCCTCGAATAAAGGAAAACTAAGATAAATCCGTGTTCGTTGGGAGCACGATTGCATTGAGCATATGCAACAAGCCGTCAAACCTCTGGATGTCCCTAGTAGGATGAGTGTTGTCTCGTGAGGGTTTTCAGCGGATGCTACCCACAAAATCCAAATGTAGGATGAAAATATTTAGTAAGATTTATTTACAATGGGATGAATGCAAGTTTTTGAAAGTATTTACAAATAAAAGATTTAATTTTAAATAGACATAAATAAGTTAAATATAAGTCTTGGTCATTATCTTAAAATTTTAAGTCGTTTACTTGTCAAAATTTCCGACAAAAATTAAGTTGTCATAATAGATAGACTATAGTTTGGCTAGTTGTTTCGGTTGATAACACAATGTAATTATGAAATGGATCTTTAGTTGATTATCAAAGTTTGTCAAAGTGGTATTCTCATTTCTTTTCAATAACAAATTAAATCAAACAAGGTAAAATTATGCTTGAATTTCAATTGCTTACTCTCTCTTACTTGAGAATTTCATTGATATTAACAATATTTACATATGCTTAACTCGGGTAAACTGAGGCCAGATATATTACCCATGCACTGCCTTGCGGACTGATGTGAGGGGAATACAGAGCGTGGCGAGTGAACACACAAGTGTGAACACTTATCGACTGTATGTGTTATTAAAAAGAATTTTTATATACATACACCTAACTCAGATAAACTGAGGCCAGATATACCAATCATGCACTATCTTTTGGCTTACGTGAGTAGAGTACAGAGCATGGCGAGTGAACATACAAGTGTGAACGCTTATCGACTGTAGGAGTTAAAAATATATATACATATATACAAATGTTTTTTTTTACTTATATATGTTTTTTTGTTTTTTTTTGTTTTTTTAGAAAGAGAGAGTTTTGCAAAATCATCTTAGTACCATTTAACATAGAAGGTAAAAATGTTATATCCTTTACTTTAAATTTATCGCTTTTTTAAACAAAGATTTTCAATTAGAACATACTTCACAATGAACATGTATGAACCTTCCCATATACTAGTTAAACCATTATTATTTGTAATCGTACTTCATTTTTATTTTTGTTAAGACAAATAAATTTTCAAAAATTTTAATTTATTAACCAAAACTTATACTCATCCTATAGTGTTTCTTCAAAAATAAATCAAAATGCTAAAAAGAAAATGTTTTTGAGATTTAGAAATTTTGATTATTTTTAGCAAAAAAAATGGAAATTCAAAAATGCCACGAACTAAAAAAATGAAAATGAAAATGAGACTCCTCCTTCACTCTTAATTTTGAATGTGTCCCCACGGTCAATGTACGATATATTGAGTGTAACGTGGAAAAATATGTACATATTTACAAAAGAGGGTTTACATTCTTACAAGATGTAACTTGGCTCATGAAGAATCATGAGCTCCTCCTTTTGGTTACATGGAAATTCTAAGAAAAGTTTCAAACGATGACCGTTGACTTTGAAAATCGATCCATCCCTGGGGTTTTCAATTTCTACGGCACCATGTGGAAAAACAGTTTGCACCACAAATGGTCTGGTCCACCTTGATTTAAGTTTCTCAGGGAATAAATCAAGTCTCGAGTCGTATAAAAGAACTTTCTGGTTAGGAAAAAACGGTTTCCTTAGGATTGAGTTGTCATGAGAACTTTTATTCTTTCTTTGTAAATTTTATCGTTTTCATACGCATTGTTCCTAAGATCATCTAGTTTGTTGAGTTGTAGTTTTCGGTTTTTGCCAGCTTTCTCAAGATCAAAGTTTAAATTCTTTATTACCCATAATGCTTATTGTTCGATTTCAATGGATAAATGGCAAGCTTTACCGTAAACTAAACGAAATGGGGACATCCCAAGGTTATTTTTAAAAGCAGTACGGTAATCCCAAAGTGTATTGGTCAATTTCTGAGACTAATCTTTTCGATTTTTGTTAACAGTTTTCTCCAAAATCTATTTTATTTGTCGATTTGAAACTTCAACTTGGCCACAAGTCTGAGGATTATACAGAGTGGATAACTAGTCGGTTATCGAGTATTTTTTCACTGAAGATTCAGAAGAACGGTTACATAAATGGGTTCCATTATCGTTGATTATTATGCGAGATGTGCCGAACCTTGAAAAGATGTTTTCTTTGAGAAATTTCACAAAAATTTTATGGTTCGTTTGTTTTGAAAGGAACGGCTTCAACCCATTTTGAGACGTAATCGACCTAGAAGGATATACAAGTTCCAAAAGAATTGGAAAATGGTCCTATAAAGTCGATACCCTAAACATCAAAGATTTCGATCGTAAGAATGGGGTTTAGAGGCATCATATCTCATCGAGAAATTCATCCAAGCATTTGACATTGATCACAAGTTTTACAAAATTCAAACGAGTCTTTGAAAATATAAGGCCAATAGAAACCACACGGAAGCATCTTTTTCGCAGTTTTTCGAGGACCGAAATGTCCACCCCACGCTTAATCGTGAAAAAACGAAAGAACACTCCTGATCTCATTATCCGGAATGCAATGTAGGATGATTTGGTCGGGACAATATTTGAACAAGTATGATCGTCCCAATAGAAATATTTCACTTGGGACATGAACTTGTATTTATCCTGTTTGTACAAAGATAAGGGAGTTTCTTTAATGACTAAGTAGTTTACTATATCAGCGTACCATGAATCAATAGAAATTAAAAGGAGTTGTTCATTGGGGAAGTTTTCATTGATTAGCGAAGAAGATGGTACGTTCGGAAGACGAGACAAGTGATCGGCTCTGACATTATCGGATCCTTTTTTGTCTTTAATTGTAAGATCAAATTATTAAAGTAAAAGGATCCAACGAATCAAACAGGATTTAGCATCCTTTTTAGCGAAGAGATGTCGAAGCACAGGGGGGTCCATGTACATAGTAATGTGTGAACCTATCAAGTAAGGTTGAAACTTTTCGAGCGCAAAAACGACAGTTAGAAGCTGTTTTTCGGTTGTTGTGTAGTTGAGTTAAGCGCCGTTTAAATTCATACTCGCGTAGTAAATGACGTGAATGATCTTGTTGATGCGTTGTCCTAAGATATCACCAACGACATAGTTCGAAGCATCATACATTATTTCGAAAGGAAGATCCCAATTGGGTGCACAAATGATTGGAGCTGAAATGAGTTCGTTCTTAAGACGTTCAAAAGAAGAGATATAATCAGAGTTAAAATTGAAAGGAACATCTTGTCCAAGAAGAGTCATCAATAGACGAGCGATTTTTCTAAAGTCTTTCACAAAGCGTTGGTAAAAGCAACGTGTCCTAGAAATGACCGAATGTCCTTAACAGTTTTGGGAATGGGTAGGTTTGCAATTACGTCGATTTTCGCTTTATCTACCTCAATGCTTTTATTTTAGATTATGTGTCCAAGGACTATGCCTTGTTTGACCATAAAGTGGCATTTTTTCTAATTCAAAGTCAAATGTTTTTCTTTAGATCGATTTAGAACCAACTCGAGATGATGTAAATATTGGGAAAAAGAATCGCCAAAGATAGAGAAATCATCCATAAAAACTTTTAAAAAGTATTCAATCACTTCGGAAAAAATGCCAATCATGCATCGTTGGAAAGTCGCAGGAACGTTGCAAAGTCTGAATGGCATACGTCGATAAGCAAAGGCACCGAATGGACACGTGAAAGTCGTTTTCGCTTGATTTTCGGGAGCGATTGGAATTTGGTTATAGCCGGAATAACCATTAAGGAAGCAATAGAATTCGTGGCAGGCTAAACGTTCGAGCATTTGGTTAATGAAAGGAAGAGGAAAGTGATCTTTACTTGTTGCGGCATTTAGTTTTCGATAGTCAATGCAAACACACCAAACCGTTTGAGTACGAGTTGGAATAAGTTCGTTTGAATTGTTCTTGACAACGGTTAGCCCAAACTTTTTCGGTACAACGTGAATTGGGCTAACCTATGAACTATCAGAGATTGGATAAACGATTCCATTGTCGAGAAGTTTAAGAATTTCATCACACGCTGCGTCTTTCATTTTCGGATTAACCTTCGTTCCGCGTCACGAACAGGATTGGCATCGTTGATTAAATGAATGTGATGTTGAATAAGAGCGGAACTAATTTCCTTTTATATCAGAGATCGACCATCCAATCGCTTCCTTGTTTTTCGAAAGAATGGAGAGAAGAGAAGTTTCTTGGTCAAGAGAAAGATCCTTAGAAATAATGACAAGACAAGTTTCGTTTTCACCTAAGTACTGTACTTAAGGTGGTCAGGAAGTGGTTTGAGGTCCAACTTTAGAAGTTTTTCGATCAAAGAGTTGGGTTGAGATTCAGAGTCAACAGGAAGCGATTCAAATGGAAGAGTGTATTCAATTTCATTGGGAATTTTGTGAAACAATTTTTCATACTCAGCTTTGTGCTCATTGTTCAAGTCAAGTGTCTCTTTTTCGAAGTTTCGTGAATGGCACTAACTTCCAACGTTTGGTCATAGGGTTCATTTGATTAGTTTTCAAGAAATTGCCAAGCATCGTCGTGAAGTTGGGCAAGAAAGTTGCATTAGCACATTGATTCGAGCATGGTTCGTGAACTGTTTTCGAGTCCATCGTATAAGATTTGGCAAATCGTCCATTTTTTGAAGTTATGGTATGGACATTGTGTCAAAATCTCTTTGAATCTTTCAATATACTTTTCGAAGGTTCTCCCTTGAGTTGATGAAAGTTTACAATTTTTCGGATCCTACTTGTTTTTTCCAAGGGGTAGAATTTTTTTAAGAAAGCTTTTACGAATTCTTTTCAAGTTTTAATCGAATTCGATGGTAAGCTGTACAACCATTTTTCAGCATAATCCATAAGAGCGAATGAGATTAATCAAAGTTTGATTCATCATCGGAAAGTTATTGGAGTTTAATGGTTGCATAAACTTGTTCGAATTTAGTCAAGAAAATGTATGGGTCATCGTGCTTGAAATTGCCAAATTTTGAAAGTGTGGCAATATTATTACAGTGAATTTCAAAATGGTTACCCGTAGGGGTGGATAATGTGATGCAAGATGGAATAGAAACTCTATCGGGAAAGATTCTATCCATAAGAGTTCGAGGGGCGTTCTCATTCGCCATTTCAGGAGGATCATCTGTTCGAATTAAACGATTAGTTGTTGACTCACGAGTCCAATGATTTGTTGTTGTGTCATGAGTCCAAGTACTCACGCACAAGTGAAAGTCGAGAAGAGAAAGACATTAGAATCGAGTTTAGAGAATGAAAGAAGACTTGAAAAATGAAGTGAAAAATTGGTTTTGTTTTTGTTTTTTTAAAAGGAAGAAAACTATTTACCAAGTGAAATTTATTTTCAAAAGAGAAGTTTGATTTTTGTTTTTTTTCAAATTTTTTTATATGTTTTTTTTTATTTTTGTAATTTTTTTTTGTTTTTGAATTTTCAAATACTTACCAAAAGGATTTTTTTGTTTTTTAGAAAATGAAAAATTGATTTTTGTTTTTGTTTTTGGATTTTCAATTTTTTTTGTTTTTAAATTTTTAATTTTCTTTCTGAAAAGATTTTATATATACATTTTTTTGATTGAAAATTCTTAAAAAAAGGAAAAAAATTTGGATTAAAAACTAAGTTAAGTAAAATTTACAATTTTTGAGTTTTTTGATTTTTTTTATATATATGCATGATCTAATGTAACTAAATGAATGGAAAGGACTTATTTATAATTTTCTGTCCTTAGTAGCTCCTAACCAAAAATTGTATAATCACTCTTTGTCTTAAATCAACAAAAATATTTCTCAGCTAGGTAACGGATAGGGGTTATCGGTGCCCTATCAATCACCGTAGCAATGCAGCCGAATGTTTAAGTATCTTTAGAGGAACAACCAGTATAATATTTATGATAACCATAATTTTTATAATTATTTATTACTTTGCCGTATCCTAAACACCAAGAAAAAAATTGTTCAATGAAAACAATTGCGAAGATACAATTAAGCCCTAAATGAGCTCGTGACACTCTTAGATAGAATGTCTAACCTTTATTATTAGTCAAATTCTATGATGAAAGGCATTTATGGGCTAAGGAAAGGGTGATGAAATCTCTCACCTTATGTGAATTAGGGTATTGCCTTAGAAAAGAAAATAAGATGAGATGAATGCAAAGTAGAAATTAAATGTGAATTTACAATGCAATTAAAATGAAATTTGTTTTTGTTTATGGATTTTGAAAAAAAAATTGAATTTTTTTATATAAATGCAAATACAAGCAACCAATAATGCAATTGAAATAAAACAAGGGAAAATGACACGATACCAAAGTGTGCAAAATTATTAGCAAATTTTTTTTTCAGCGGCGATTATTTACCAAAGCAAAGCAAAAGCAGTTATTTTTGCACACACTTCAGCCTCTGATTTCCTGCTTTTGCAACCTGAAAAAGAGTGAATGAAGATATATAAAACAATATTTTTTTAAATATAGAAGGATAGACCTTAAAATAATTTAAATCAAAATAAATTAAACAAAACAAAAAAACCATTTTTTTAACGGTATAATAATTTAAACAAAACTAAAACAAAATCTTACAACTAAAACAAGTTAAATTAAAACAAAACAAAAACAAAAACAAAACTTTATCACAAAATCTTTTTAGAGATATAGGGCCCGACCTACTTAAATAAATTCGATACCAAAATTCACACTCAACACACACAGAAACAAAATTCCCGATCAAAATGCATGTCTTCAAATTTGAAAACAATTTCTGTTGAATGTTTTTTCGAATAAGATCCCCTACGGAGGAGGGGTCCAGAGGGGGAAGCAAACCCACCCCCGCTACGGTACGTTTTATTGACTATTGAATTCAAATTCAACAGCTAACGGTAACAATCGTTTTCTAACGGTTACAACCATTCGTATAGGCACATGTAGGCGAATAGACACATCACTCCCTATATAACTGAGCATCCATCAACGCACAAAACTACTTCTTTTTTCTTCTAAATCAAACTCGTCTGGCATTATAAACTTCTGAGTGTTTCTTCTAATCTGAGCAAGTAATCACAACTTTCTCGAATAAATCTCCATTGTATCCTAAAGGAAGGTTTTCGCTCTACCCACTGTGATAAAGAAGGGGAAAACATTCTTGAAAGACAATGAGTTTTCGTGCCTTGGAGTGACTAGTCATACATTAGCCTACATTATTCAACAATTTCCTTGTTCGTAAATTCGTAAATTCCTATTTCTAGCTCGTGTTCATGGTTCGATTTTATGGAACTTTGGAATTGGGTTCGAGGTAATGAAGTCAGTTTGGTTTTGAAGCGCGATCTATTGCAAGCAATTGGGTATCAGGTTGTGGTTCGAGATGATCGGTGTAGTAGGGTTTTGGTTTGCCATAAGAGGATTTTGTTCGATTGTTGATTTGTGATTGCAATTCGTGGTTGATGATGCGGCGAGGTTGGAGATGGGTTGCTGGAATTCGATTGGTGGTGAATTCGATTCGATTTGATGTCCTCGGTTTGGCGATTTGGAGCAGAGATCGATTGTAGGGTCAGGCCGATTAGTTTGTCCTAGAGATTATGGTGGTGTTGTGATGCTGAGACTGTTGTCAGAGGCTGGTGAAGGAGAGCAGTTGAGTTTGTGTCAGTGATATGTGGTGAATGTGGTCGATTGGAAGAGTTTGAATGCGTAGTGATTGTTGTGGTTTATGGTTGGGTGTTCGAGTAGAGGAGATGAGGTAGTAGTTTTGGAGCAGTTGCTTGAAACAGTATGTTGGGCATGAAACAATATGGTAAATGTAAGGCAGTTGAAGGGTATGTGGAGAGTTGTATGTGGAGATGTAAGGTAGTAGTTTGGAATGTAAATGTTAACAGGCAAGTTGTATAGTATGGTAAAGGTTGTTAGTGGTGGAGGGTCAGATTGGATGGCCAGTTGTATGGAGTTGTGCAAATGACAGCCGTAGGCAGTGTTATGGTGGATTGTGAAAGTGTGATGTCTGCAATTGCATTTTGTATGGTAGCGTGCGGGGGAATAGGAAGTGTTTTGAAGAAGCAGGTGGTTGATGAACCGTTGAAGGAATTTAGCAGGGCAGTGCACTGTTGATGAGATATTGGAGTGTATGATAGCAATTTGTTTTGAGGAGCTGCTGTGATGAAGTTTGTGGGTGGATGTGGGGTATTGTTGTGATTGTGGTTTGATTTGCTCGTCAGGTGGGTCGAAGCAATTTAGCTGTTGGAAGTTCAGGTGATGGTGAAATTGGTCGGGGAAGTTTGGGATGTGACTGTAGCTACTGTATTATGTATGCTGTATGATAGAGAGGTGGAGAATGGAATGAATTGTGGTTATTTTCAGGTGGAAGGCAGTAGTCAGGTCAGTGGGCGTGTAGAAGCAAAGGTGATGAAGTTTGATTGGCAGAAAGAGAGTGAATGCAATAAAAGATGTGAATGCAATAAAAATATTTTTGTAAATATAATTAAAAGGAGAAAATGAAATGAAAATGTAAAAAAAAAGATGTGAATGCAATAAAAATATTTTTTTCTTTTGAAATTGTGTATGCCTCCTTTTTTTTTAATATTCAAATGGAAAAACAAATAGAAAATAAGAAACAAGCACACAAAAATTAAACAAACACACAAAAATCAAACAAAAATAATTCTAAGAAGAGAAAATAAAATCAAAACAATTTCCGACAACGGTGCCAAAAATCTGTTTAACGATAAATTTTCTACTGATTAGAAAAATGCCGATAAATTTTGAAATAAAATAACCGCAAGCGCACAACGTACAAAAGTTAGTACATGGCGAGTGCAGGTCGATCCGTAGGGAATTGTGAGATTTTAAAATTTTCTAATCAATCAAATTAAACCAAAAGTGGTGATTGTTTTGAAAATTAGAAAACTAAGCAAATGTTGAGATTAAAAACTATGCGATTAAAATTCAATTTTGAGGCAAATCTACTTTCTTATATTTTTCACATAAATCAATATAAAATCAAATGATGATCTATTTTTAATCGAAGTAGGATTAGTGAAGTATTTATCATAAGCATGGCTTATTTGAGTTATTAATTAACAAATATCAAACCATCAAACTATAATACAGTCCAACTTTTCATATCTCATGAAACATAGCACAGAAAATGAAAATCAAATCTAGTTTAAGCACGAACTATTTATTATTAATTAGTAACATAGATCATCAAATTTTGATTCAAACTTCACTTCATTGCCATGATCATATTTGGATGAAGAGGCATATTGTGATTAATGAGATAAGCATAGCCTATTTGTTATGAACAAAGTAGGCTATCAAATTCAACATAAAATACAAACAAGCATAAACATCATTTTCTCATAAAGCATAAAAGAGATCATACATAGAAAATTTCATGTTGAATCTACATGATAGAAGAAAGCTTCATTACCCATAACTTGTAGGGATTTAGCCTCTCATTTATGTTATCATTTCAACACATAGAGATTTCAACATTGAAAATGAAATAAAGTAGAGAATAAACAAGGAAAAGAAAATTAACTACTAAAAGAAAATGAATTAAACTAATGCATGAATGTAAATCTAAACTATGAACGTAAAAATGAAAGAGAGCATAAGAAGAAAAGTGAGCATAAAAGTAAACAACAACAAGTAGAAAAGGGAAGAGAAAGAGGCTAGAAAGCCATTTTTATTTCATTCAACATAGGGCCTACAACTTTCATTTTGATTTCTTAACTAATGTGAAAGAGTAGAGATATGTTCATGTACATAAGAGGGTTATTTATGCATGCAACCCTAATTTCATTTTTAGGGAGCTTCCCAAAATACCCTTAAGTAAGTGTGGCCACCAAGTAACCAATTGCCACTAATTAATCCATCATTTGATGTGCATGAAGCTTTAACCTCCACTTAGTTGTCCATTAGCTCCTAATTGTACATTTAGGTACATGAGTGGGGTCCTCCATGATCTTGAACTTGAATTATTTCCTCTTCATTCCTTTATATTTCCTTGTGCATGCATACATCATCATGATTCCCACTTCCATATGCATCAAAATATCCTATCAAAATCATGAAAATTGTTTAAGTGAAAATTCTTAAATTGACATAAGCAAAAAAATGTCCATTTTTCCCCTCAATGAAGATGAAAATATGCTGGTTTGAAAATAAATGAATTTTGGTTTCAACATGTTAAAATGCCCAAATATGATGTTTATTTAAATAAAAGGAGATAAAATATGGGTGTAAATATATGCACATTTACGTGCACATCAGGATGATATCCAGAATGTAGTGGTTGTATTGGCGACGTTTACTAGTATAAAGTAAGAGAACGATGATGGGTAGCTTTGACACTCGTGTCATAATTAAAATGACTAAAATAGGAGCCTATGTGTGGCCAATGAAGTAAGCTACCTCTAGCGACATTGATCCCTCGTATTAATATTTTGATTTCATATCCGATGGGTGCACCTTTTTGTTTGGATTGATTGTCGTGGTCGGCTACGGATAGGTTACGACTAGCTAGAAATGGTATACTGGTAGAATCCTACCTCTGGCATTGCCTCATGAGCCCATTACGAATTTGCTTTATAACTGTACGTATGTGTTAAGGTGGATCAATGTAAAGCCTTAATGCTATTTCGATATTTATTTTACTAATAGACATTACCTATCATAGCGTATACTATTATATATATATATATATATATATATATATATTAACGGATCCGTAGGAGATGGAAGATCCCAAAGCATCTCTTAAGCTGTTGAACTCATATTTTCGTGATTATTATTTGACTTGCATAGGAGTATTTTAGTCCCGACTCGAGTGTTTTGTCCTTCTATTATGCTCGGGTCAGTCCTTAGTTTTTCAGCATATTGAAGATTATTCTCCGGAGCACAAAGACGAAGATTTGATATATTATTATTATTATTCCCTACACCATGTTATTCTGCTGTATTGACTATTTATCCTTGATGTATATATATAACTCTTATAAATATTGTATAAGTTATAATCAAAATGTATAGTAAACAGCTTCATGAACTGTCATTTGATTATTATATTTTACCATTCCACTATGAGATTCTATATTTGTTTTCTTCTTCTTTTCTTATTTTTCTTGTTTAATCCCAATGCATATCTACGTTTTGGATTGTTTAAGTTGGGCATGAGTGGATTATTGTCGATTTAAACCTTTCGAAATATGGGTTGTCACAGCAATGGCCGTTTTCGACGCTGTTGGTGGTGGAACGTGGCTAGGGTGAGGTTTAGGGTGTGTTTAATGGTGATTTGGAGAAGTAGAAGGAGGAGATCAACTGGAAGGAGCCGATGGATTCGTTGAACCCAAGTTTATCTCGAACTCGTACTGATGCAAGGTGGGTTCGATCAAAATGCTTTTGAGACAATTGAAGACAACTTTCATGATTCAAGAAGCGTGAAGCAGTTCATATTGATGGAAGAGACCCGGTGCAATCAATCTGGAACCAAACTCCGTGGAATGATACGAAGCGGTTGATACACGGAGTGATCGATATGAAATCTTTATCGATACGAAAAGGTTATCGGTCCTCGTATCTGATCGATACGAAATGATGGCTTCAGGGGAACGATCCGAAGTAAACTATGATGGATACGAAGTCCATTGCCTTTTTTGCATACTCGAACACTTAACCCTGATGAGCTTTAGCCTTGCATATATGGACTTCATTGAAAAAATGCATATATGATTATCCTTCAAAGCTCATCGATGGAACTGTAACTTGATAAACATAACCAATTTTAACACAAATCGGTCTTCAAAGTTAGGATGACATGGTTGATACGGTCACTTCGGTGGAATCTCAAAGTCTTGTCTCTTTATCATTTTTTAACCTTGTAGAAATTTAGAGTATTATGCAGCACTTCTCTACACAACACGATCACTCACTGAGACAACCCCCTTCTGCTTGTCTTTTTTTTTTTTACACAATTTAGTTTGGGCTAATTAGGGTTGCCTTTTTTTTTTCTTTCCTTTTTTTTTTATTTACTTCCCAAGATCCACTCCAATCAATATAAAAATATTGATACACCTCATTGTAAAAACTATTTGATTAGTCACATAGTTTTTACACCAGAGTATGTTTTTTTTTTATACTTATGTTCTGATTAACTCAGCCCATTTATTTTTTTAGCAAAATCAAACTGAATCATTTACAACAAAACAACCAAGAAGATCCCTTCCATTTGAACCTCTGCGCCATTCATTCAACTAATTCCTACTTGTTTCCTTGTGTTTCTCATTGGTGTATTAAGTGAAATATGGGAACTAACTCATAGCATTTTAACTTACCAAAATTTTCCCTTTCAATGACCAATTTGAGACTGTGCATGTTTCTGTGCAACTGTGTGCACATAGTCATGCACAACTGCAGTTTACTGCCTCTTTGGTCCTTAAGGGGACTAATTTCATTTAGGTATGATTCTGAAATGAATTAACTGAATCTACAAATTTCACTTATACCAATAATTACCCAAATGCAGTTTTACTTCTGAGTTACCCCTTCTATGTTATTCTTTTCTTTTTCTGTCCATGGTATTTCTTATCTCATGATGTTAATGGTGACTAGATGAACAGGTTCTAGGTGTTCCTAAACAAATTAATACATAAGCATACTAGTTTACTTATGCTTCAGACCTACTACCAATTTCCTTATCTAATTCTCAAGAAATAAGTATGTTCACAGTTTCTAACATAAAGCAAAAGGCCTTATCACCTTTTACTGAAAATAATGTTCATTACAACATGCTTTTCCCCAATCATTCTTTACATAATAATAAAGTTTTTCCTTGCATAATTTGAAACATCACTACATAAAGCTTTTACTGAAAACAAAACAGAAGAACTACTCTCCTACAAAATCCTAGCTTAGTTAGTTTGCAATTCCTTCAAGCATCATATGACTGCATCTTACTATTTAGCATCCTTTCTTCCTGCAACCATCTCAGGGTCTGCTTCACCATGCAAGTGAAACACCCATTTGATGCAAGCAACAAACAGGTCAGATTGAAATCTGGTATGAGTAAGTTCAATTGACAAGTACATAAGATTTATGAAACTGATTCCATATCAACATAAGTTCAGATACTAACTGTTTTACCCAAATTGTTAACCCCTTTCATCAGGTACTCATTTTTGTTGTGTATTTACAGTGAAATGAATGAATTGTTAAATGCATGTATGAGTGCTTAAACCAATTCTTTAGCAAAGATTCTTATTTCAAGAATTCATAGCAGCCATCATACAAATCATACAGGCATTTCATAACTATTGAACAAGCAAAACTCCTATCATTTAGCTAAAGCATCAAAACTGGTCTGCATACCAGTACTCACCATACTCTTAGCATATACATCTTTGCTTATCAATCCATAACACATTTTTCTTTTAAGAGTCCAGTATCACATTTTGTAGTTGCACTGGTGCACACTGCCTGGAAGCTACTGTTTGATTTTCCAGTGCACTACTAGCTTTTGGACATAAACATGTCATGTGCAAACTTACACCCCAACCTTGATGCAAGCCAACTACCATGTCATACCCCCTTTCCTCATATCCAACCTGATAGAGGTGACCCATGCCTTGAGTTTAATTACTAAATTCTTTCCCATGACCCCTTATTGCCTATGCAGTGTCATGTCCCACCCTGTTGTGCCCCTAATCTATGCATACAAGCAGTTTTTACACATCCATCAACCATTCAGTAACCCATGTATTCAACCATCACTCATATTTGAAAGTCATTTCAAGTTAATTTCCTGCAGAAACATATTTTTGGTTGAAGCATAACTCAGAGCATTTCCAAATGGAATGCTACTAGGGTTCTCTAGTAATAAGGTCCTTGTAGCCATCCCATGCATTATAATGTATTTTCTCAATAACCTTATTTCCAGAGGGTACCCTATGATGCATCAAGATTTAACATGTGGAACTTCCAATGTATCTCAATCATCTTTTCAAATGCAAGACATAAGCCAGAGGATTCCCTTCCCCTTACTGCCTTGCACCCTACTTTTCTTGCTAGTATATACTTAAACCAAAAATATTTTCTCAAACTTAGAATTCCACCAGTAAGTCAGTTATTATCATACTATCATTAAATTAACATGTACAATCAAGTCATAATTTAAATAGTAACAAAGCACTGCAAAACACAAAGCCCAGAAACTACAGGAAATTGTCAACTAAAATGCATATAAACATCACAGAAAAATCAAGATAAGCTAAAGGTATTTATGGCTGCCTTCCAAAGGTCTTAATGCCTTGCCAAGTGAGGATTTACTCACCATGTTTCTTCTTCCTAGGTCTTGATTCAAGTTTGTCATTTTTTTCTCCTTAACCTGTTGCTTACTTCCCTTTTCTGTGTTTTGATTTCTGGCCTTCCAATGTGCACCCGTAGGAGATAGTATGGTATATAGTGGAGTTGTTAGGGTTTTAAGGTTAGTTAGGTAATTTATTTTCATCAGAAATTCCATCATTATTTCCTAATTTCACCCAACAGTTTACCCTCTCCCTGCAGTTCTCCTTTTTCCCTGTCTTAACCCTTTTTGGCAAAGTTCTTTCACACATTTCATGCATGATTTCTTTGGCTCAGGCATTCCTTGTCTTTTCTGGGTGATAGTTATGCATATAATTTTTATTTGAACGGCCAGCTAGGTGTGTGTTTCTGCTAACTACTGGGTATATGCATGTGTATCCCTATGTGTGTATATTTTCTCTACCCACACAAACTACTATGTTTTCACTCATGCTATGAAAGTTAGAGCTAAAATTTTCTCAGGATATTCATGCATTTCATTCAGCTATGATGCATACATACTTGATGGTCATGCACTGATTTATTTATGTACTTATTTATACTGTTGTATATATTTTTTTTCCTTGCAAGATTCTTACTGAATTTCTTGCTCTAATTTGTACACTGCAACAATGTGCACATGCACCACCACATACATCTTCACAGTATAAACATATATTTCAGAAAACTGTTTTTATATATTAGTTTATTTAATTATTTATTTATATATCTTTTTTTTTAAAATAAAAACTCAAATGACCTAAATTTCTACATACTTGATTAACCAGGGCTGTCACATACACCCCTTCTTTAAGAAATTGTGTCCCACAATTTAACACTTCTTGCCATGTAAATTAAGGGTCAAACATAAATACATATTCTTAATTCAACCAAAACAAACCAGCACACATAATATTGGATGTCATGTTCAACTAAGAAAATTTAAGCATGAATATTAAAAATACCTCTGCCTTAACTAGCTACTGCAAATAATTGAGGGTATTGAGCCTTTATCTTGTCTTCAACCTCCCATGTGCAGTCATTAGGGTCCAAACTCCACTGCACTTTTACCAGTTTAATTATCTTGTTTCTCAATCTCTTATCTTCCTTAGCTGTAATGCCCACTGGCTTCTTCTCATACACCAGGTCAGGTCTAACTTCCACTTTACTTGGTGGCTGAACTACTGAAGCTTCATCATGCACATATTTTCTCAATTGTGATACATGAAATACATTGTGTATTCCACTCATCTCTTCTGGCAATTTCAACTTGTAGGCCATCTTTCCTATTCTTGCAATAATCTCATATGGTCCTATATACCTTGGGGTTAGTTTCCCTGCCTTGCCAAATCTCAACACTTCCCTCATTGGTGAAACCTTTAAGTACACACATTCTCCTATCTCAAATTCAAGTGGCTTCCTTCTCCTATCTGCATATGATTTCATTCTGTCTTGTGCTGCCTTCATCCTCTATCTGATCAGTGAAACTTTATCATTTGTCTCTTTTACATGATCTGGTCCCAACATTACTCTATCACCCACCTCTAACCGGCAAGCAGGTGACAAACAAGGCCTTCCATACAAAGCCTCATAGGGTGCCATTCCTATACTACTTTGGTAGCTGTTGTTGTAGGCAAATTCTGCCAAATGTAGGTAGTCTTCCCAATTCCCACCATGATCCAACACACAAGCTCTAAGCAGATCTTCCAAGAATTTATTAACTACCTCTGTTTGACCATCAGTTTGGGGATGGTAGGCTGTGCTCAAGCACAACTCAACCCCCATTGCCTGTTGAAAGCTACTCCAGAACTTAGATGTAAATATAGTATCTCTGTCACTAATAATGGTGGTAGGTACCCCATGTAACCTTACTATCTCTTTCATGAAAACTTGTGCTAGTTTTGGTGCATTTCTATCACTCTTTACTGGTATGAAGTGTGATGATTTGGTTAGTCTGTCCACCACCACCCAAATACTGTCATTTCCTTTCTTTGATTTTGGCAAGCCATCAATGAAATCCATTGATATGCTTTCCCATTTCCATCTTGGAACTTCCAAGGGTTGCAGCAGTCCACTGGGTCTTTGATACTCAGCCTTGACTTGTTGACAAGTCATACATTTTGCCACATATTCACCCACACTTCTCTTCATTCCTTTCCACCAATAGCTTCTTTTTAGGTCATGATACATTTTTGTGCCACCTGGATGTATGGTGTACTTTGATTTGTGATGAACATCCATGATTTTCCTTTTAAGTGCCTCTGTATCAAGTACACATAACCTTCCTTTATGTCTCACACATCCTTTTTCATCCAATTCAAACTTGTCAAGCTTTACACCCCCTTTTAACAACTCCTTCTTTTCTCTCAAGAACACATCAGTGTCTTGTGACTGGTTCACTTCTTCCACTAAATCTGACCTTATTGTAATAAGGCTGAGCTTACCATAATACTCCACATCCTTACCCACCTCCATTGCTTGTTCTCCCATGTATTCTATCTCTACATCTGTCAGTGTTAACAACCCTTTAAACTCCTGTATCAACAGTGTAGCCAACTTGGCATGTTGTCTACTTAATGCATCTGCCACTTTATTTGCTTTTCCTGGAGTGTACATAATGTCCAAATCATAGGCAGCAAGAAATTCCACCCACCTATGTGGTCTCATATTTAAATCTTTTTGAGAAAATAAATACTTTAAAGCCTTGTGATCAGTATAAAGTCCAAACTTTTCTCCTAACAGGTAGTGTCTCCAAAGCTTTAGTGCATATACCACTGCTGCCAATTCCAAGTCATGTGTTGCATACTTGGTTTCACTGGGTTTCAATTGTCTTGATGCATAAGCTATTACTCTACCATCTTGCATAAGGACAGCTCCTATACCTGATCCACATGCATCAGTATATACCACTAAATTATCATTGCCCTCTGGGATTTTCAGCACTGGTGCTTCCATCAATGCCTCCTTTAATTGGTTAAATGCCTCTTCACACTTCTCAGTCCACATAAATGGCTGGTCCTTCCTTGTTAACTTGGTTAGTGGAATTGCCTTTTTAGCAAAATCCTTTATGAATCTCCTGTAGTATCCAGCCATACCCATGAATGATCTGATTTCAGTGACACTGCTGGGTCTTTTCCATGCTTGCACTGCCATGACTTTACTTGGATCTACTGAGATTCCTTCTTCAGAAATTATGTGGCCCAAAAATTTTATTTCATTCTTCCAAAAAGAACATTTTGCAAACTTGGCTTTAAGATTTTGTTGCCTTAGTCTACTCAGTACCATATGCAAATGCTCTTCATGTTCATTATCTGTCTTGGAATACACTAATATATCATCAATGAAAATCAGCACAAATTTATCCAAATAATCTCTGAAAATTCTATTCATCAAATCTACAAAATAATATGGTGCATTTGTCAAACCAAATGGCATTACTAAGTATTCATACAAGCCATACCTAGTGTTGAAAGCTGTATATTTGATGCTTTCCTCTTCTACTTTCATTTGGTGGAAACCAGTTGCTAAATGAAGTCTAGAAAATACTTTAGCACCGTTTAGTTGATCAAAGAGATCATCAATCCTAGGTAGAGGGTATTTGTTTTTGATAGTGACTGAATTCAGTCCCCTATAGTCTATACACATTCTTAAGGAACCATCATGTTTCTTAACAAACACTACCGGTGATCCCCAATTTGAACTGCTAGGCCTAATAAAACCTTGTTGTTCTAATTCCTCTAGTTGTTTCTTCAACTCACTCAGTTCTTTAGGACTCATCCTATTTGGTCTCTTAGTGACAGGGCTTGTTCCTGGTTTAAGTCTTATTTGAAATTCTACTGGTCTGTTGTGAGGAATGCCATTTACTTCACCAAACACATCAGGGTATTCATTAACTATGGGTATCTTATTTAAACTTAATTCAACTTCACCACTGTTCAAGTTGAATACCTTTCCCATACCCCTATCCTTGGCTGCCTCATACATAACCACAATCCTCTTTCCATCAGGAAGTTGTAGTGAAAGAGTAGAATTTCCTAAATTAATAATAGCACAAAAGCTTTTTAACCAATCCATTCCCAGTATGACACCCAGCTTGGGGTAATTCAACACATATAATTCTGAGATAAAGGTGTGACCACCCATGCTTATTTCTACTTGCATGCATTTCATGTGAGTAATGCAGGAGCTACCTAAGGGACTATCAATATGCAGTGGTTTATCAACAAGAATACATATTAACCCTAATTTCTGAACTATATCATATGAAATAAAAGAATGTATGGCTCCTGTGTCAAAAACAACTGATATGGGTATGCCTTTTATAAATAACATACCTTCCACTTGGCTTGGTGCATCCATTGCCTTGCCTTTTCCCTCAAGTACAGCTACTCTTGCCATCTCTGGACACTGCTTCTTCATGTGCCCCTCTTTTCCACAGTTGTAGCATCTAAGAACAGTTGACTTGGGTGCTTGGCATTTGGTTTTAATATGGCCTTCCCTTCCACAATTGTAACAAATTACTTTAGATTTCTTGTTGTCAGAGGTTGCCACTTTACTTCCTTCCTTGTTCATTGCTTCTCCCTTCTTCCTCTCGTATGGATGTGCTCTATTCTTCCCTTTCTTGTTATTCCTGAAGTTCTTGAACTTTTCTCTGGCATTGTCATGTTGCTCAAATGGCAGTGTCAAATCCATAACTTGGTCAAATGTTCTATCTTTATATGGCAACATGGCTCTACTCAATCCAGCATTCAACCCTTGAATGTACCTAGAATTCCTTGATGTTTCATCTGGAATTAACACTGTCCCATATTTAGACAACCCTTCAAACTTCTGGGTGTATTCAGTAACACTCATAGATCCTTGTCTCAACTTGATAAATTCCTCAAGCAATGAAGCTTTTGTTGATGCTGGGACAAATCTGGCTTCTAACATCTCTTTGAACTGATTCCATGTGACTTCTTGTTCTTGTCTGCCTGCAATAATCACTTCCCACCAGTCCAAAGCTATGCCTTTCAGCTGTCTTGAAGCTATTTGCCTTCTCCTCTGATCATTGACTTGCATATCTCCAAAAATCCTTTCCACTGTTCTTAACCATGCCTGGACCCCTATGGCATTTTCTGTGCCATCAAAGCTACTGCCTCCCAGATTTGTATATGTTTTAAGCAATTTGGACAGCTCCTCATATGGGTTATCTACCCTAGGTGCCATTCCATCCCTCAATATTTGAACAAAATCTTGCATGTTAATCATTGGGGGACCAGCAGCCATTCTAGTTGCTTGCTCAGTGGTATTAGAAGATTGACCATTTTCTCTTTCTCCTGTGGCTTGGGGATTGATTCTAACTCCTCTGGGCCTCTATTGAACATTTCTAATGTAGTTAGTTCTGATTCTTATTCACTACTTTTGCTTCTTGAAACTAACAATGAACTTATTTGTTTATAACCCCCTTCTGCTTGTCATTTTTTTTTACACAATTTAGTTTGGGCTAATTAGGGTTGCCTTCTTTTCCGACCAACTATTTTCTTACTGTTTTTTTTTATTTCCTTTTTTTTTTTTTTACTTCCCAAGATCCACTCCAATCAATATAAAAATATTGATACACCTCATTGTAAAAACTATTTGATTAGTCACATAGTTTTTACACCAGAGTATGTTTTTTTTTTATACTTATGTTCTGATTAACTCAGCCCATTTATTTTTTTAGCAAAATCAAACTGAATCATTTACAACAAAACAACCAAGAAGATCCCTTCCATTTGAACCTCTGCGCCATTCATTCAACTAATTCCTACTTGTTTCCTTGTGTTTCTCATTGGTGTATTAAGTGAAATATGGGAACTAACTCATAGCATTTTAACTTACCAAAATTTTCCCTTTCAATGACCAATTTAAGACCGTGCATGTTTCTGTGCAACTGTGTGCACATAGTCATGCACAACTGCAGTTTACTGCCTCTTTGGTCCTTAAGGGGACTAATTTCATTTAGGTATGATTCTGAAATGAATTAACTGAATCTACAAATTTCACTTATACCAATAATTACCCAAATGCAGTTTTACTTCTGAGTTACCCCTTCTATGTTATTCTTTTCTTTTTCTGTCCATGGTATTTCTTATCTCATGATGTTAATGGTGACTAGATGAACAGGTTCTAGGTGTTCCTAAACAAATTAATACATAAGCATACTAGTTTACTTATGCTTCAGACTCACTACCAATTTCCTTATCTAATTCTCAAGAAATAAGTATGTTCACAGTTTCTAACATAAAGCAAAAGGCCTTATCACCTTTTACTGAAAATAATGTTCATTACAACATGCTTTTCCCTAATCATTCTTTACATAATAATAAAGTTTTTCCTTGCATAATTTGAAACATCACTACATAAAGCTTTTACTGAAAACAAAACAGAAGAACTACTCTCCTACAAAATCCTAGCTTAGTTAGTTTGCAATTCCTTCAAGCATCATATGACTGCATCTTACTATTTAGCATCCTTTCTTCCTGCAACCATCTCAGGGTCTGCTTCACCATGCAAGTGAAACACCCATTTGATGCAAGAAACAAACAGGTCAGATTGAAATCTGGTATGAGTAAGTTCAATTGACAAGTACATAAGATTTATGAAACTGATTCCATATCAACTTAAGTTCAGATACTAACTGTTTTACCCAAATTGTTAACCCCTTTCATCAGGTACTCATTTTTGTTGTGTATTTACAGTGAAATGAATGAATTGTTAAATGCATGTATGAGTGCTTAAACCAATTCTTTAGCAAAGATTCTTATTTCAAGAATTCATAGCAGCCATCATACAAATCATACAGGCATTTCATAACTATTGAACAAGCAAAACTCCTATCATTTAGCTAAAGCATCAAAACTGGTCTGCATACCAGTACTCACCATACTCTTAGCATATACATCTTTGCTTATCAATCCATAACACATTTTTCTTTTAAGAGTCCAGTATCACATTTTGTAGTTGCACTGGTGCACACTGCCTGGAAGCTACTGTTTGATTTTCCAGCGCACTACTAGCTTTTGGACATAAACATGTCATGTGCAAACTTACACCCCAACCTTGATGCAAGCCAACTACCATGTCATACCCCCTTTCCTCATATCCAACCTGATAGAGGTGACCCATGCCTTGAGTTTAATTACTAAATTCTTTCCCATGACCCCTTATTGCCTATGCAGTGTCATGTCCCACCCTGTTGTGCCCCTAATCTATGCATACAAGCAGTTTTTACACATCCATCAACCATTCAGTAACCCATGTATTCAACCATCACTCATATTTGAAAGTCATTTCAAGTTAATTTCCTGCAGAAACATATTTTTGGTTGAAGCATAACTCAGAGCATTTCCAAATGGAATGCTACTAGGGTTCTGTAGTAATAAGGTCCTTGTAGCCATCCCATGCATTATAATGTATTTTCTCAATAACCTTATTTCCAGAGGGTACCCTATGATGCATCAAGATTTAACATGTGGAACTTCCAATGTATCTCAATCATCTTTTCAAATGCAAGATATAAGCCAGAGGATTCCCTTCCCCTTACTGCCTTGCACCCTACTTTTCTTGCTAGTATATACTTAAACCAAAAATATTTTCTCAAACTTAGAATTCCACCAGTAAGTCAGTTATTATCATACTATCATTAAATTAACATGTACAATCAAGTCATAATTTAAATAGTAACAAAGCACTGCAAAACACAAAGCCCAGAAACTACAGGAAATTGTCAACTAAAATGCATATAAACATCACAGAAAAATCAAGATAAGCTAAAGGTTTTTATGGCTGCCTTCCAAAGGTCTTAATGCCTTGCCAAGTGAGGATTTACTCACCATGTTTCTTCTTCCTAGGTCTTGATTCAAGTTTGTCATTTTTTTCTCCTTAACCTGTTGCTTACTTCCCTTTTCTGTGTTTTGATTTCTGGCCTTCCAATGTGCACCCGTAGGAGATAGTATGGTATATAGTGGAGTTGTTAGGGTTTTAAGGTTAGTTAGGTAATTTATTTTCATCAGAAATTCCATCATTATTTCCTAATTTCACCCAACAGTTTACCCTCTCCCTGCAGTTCTCCTTTTTCCCTGTCTTAACCCTTTTTGGCAAAGTTCTTTCACACATTTCATGCATGATTTCTTTGGCTCAGGCATTCCTTGTCTTTTCTGGGTGATAGTTATGCATATAATTTTTATTTGAACGGCCAGCTAGGTGTGTGTTTCTGCTAACTACTGGGTATATGCATGTGTATCCCTATGTGTGTATATTTTCTCTACCCACACAAACTACTATGTTTTCACTCATGCTATGAAAGTTAGAGCTAAAATTTTCTCAGGATATTCATGCATTTCATTCAGCTATGATGCATACATACTTGATGGTCATGCACTGATTTATTTATGTACTTATTTATATTGTTGTATATTTTTTTTTTCCTTGCAAGATTCTTACTGAATTGCTTGCTCTAATTTGTACACTGCAACAATGTGCACATGCACCACCACATACATCTTCACAGTATAAACATATATTTCAGAAAACTGTTTTTGTATATTAGTTTATTTAATTATTTATTTATATATCTTTTTTTTTTTAAAATAAAAACTCAAATGACCTAAATTTTTACATACTTGATTAACCAGGGCTGTCACACTCACTTTACACCGGGGGGAATACGGGTTTCTTACCATCTAATAATGGTTTTTACCGAGTTCAAGAGCTGCGGATTTTGGAAGCTTAGAGCAACAAGAAGTTCGAAGTCCTCCGTTTCATAGAATTGAATGGCCATACATCATGGCAGATATAGTGTACCCTGCTCTGGATGAACTACCGGATACAGTGTTGGTTATGAGTCCTTAAGACTCCGTTTGGTCCAAGATTTTGGAAGAAATGCTGGGCAGAATTTATCTTAGGGATGGGCTATCTTTAGAAGAAGTCCGACTACCAGGGCTAGAAGTTAGAGCGAATAATCCCCAAGAAGGGTTCACCTCATTTAATAGATTCATGTGCTTAGCTGGAATATTGCCCCCGTTCAATCAGTTCATTCGAGACGTGTTATTTTTCCTGAGGATCGCACCTCTCAACTACACCCTAACAGATATGCGCTACTCAATAGCTTGTTCATTATATTTATGGATCATCTTCTCTGATTCTTGACTGTCGACGAGATTGGATACTTATTTAGTGTTAAGAATTGGGTGGACAATCCATCATTCACTTTCCTGGATGCAGCTAGGAACTGCCAATTGGTGGCAGGTGCGTGGAGTAAGTTGCACTGCTTCAAAACAGAGTGGTTATATGTGAGAAGCCAATTGAGGTTTGCCAAACGATGGTTGGTCAGACGTAAGTACTTTTATTTTTTTGCCACTTAACTGGGTAATATAAATCGATGCTGAATCCATTATTGTGCTTTCACAACTTCAATTCCACGTCCCGAAGGAGCACATTTTAAAGAGATAGTGAGGACGCTTCAGGCAGTGCCAATCGAGCTGAGGGAAATATGCGATGTTCTTATTGATGGCAACTTGATTGCCACCGGGCTCATAGAAAGAGAACAGAGCATAGGGATGACGGGGGTTCGCCGAGTGGGTCCAGTAAGACAAAGTGGAAGATGGGCTCCGATCATGCCCCCAGTCGAGGGAGCTCAGAGTGTGCCTGGCATAACAATCATCGAACTCGACTATGACGAGGGTACAACACCTGGGCATGACCCTACGTTCGTGCCTCTATAGGGCCCTCGGCCATGAAATTCAAAGAGAAAAGGAAAAACTCTTGCCCATAAAGTTAAGAGGCAGAAGACTATTGAAGAAACTCAGCTCGTTGTAATTTCAATAGGTCCGGAGACCTCTTCCCTGCAGATGGAAAATCCATTAAAAGGGTTGTCGTACGTTCCTATCCTGGACGAAATATCTCCGTTCCATGATCTCGGGTTAGAGGGGCTTCACTCCCCATTAAGAACCGGTGCAGGCCTATCTTCAATAAACATAGGGGAGCTAACTCTGATAAGTAAGACTACCACAATCGGTCGGTTGGGGGTTTTCACATGCATACAGACACTTCACGGCACCACCCAATATCTCATCACATGTTTCTTAACCTTTGGCGATAACTAATTCTACTTCTCTTTTCGTTTTACAGATATGATAGTGAAACAAGTTTCCATGCTTAGCAAACTTCACTTTTCAAACCATTCTTCCAGATTGCATTCCGAGTCACATCGCCGCGAAAGCGAAAGAGATTATTGTTGTGGCTACCATACTAGCCAGGAATGTGAGTGCCATGATAGAGAAAAAGAGAGATCATATTAAAGTAGCGTCATTCTAAGTCGCGATCTCCTCCCCCAAAAGGATCCTCTAAACCCTCTAGCTCTAGTAGGCCTTCCTCTGAATCTTCTCATCAAATATTACTATCCCATGCTCGAAAAGCCGGTGATCAGCATCGTAGAATTGAGCAAAAAACCCTATCGTCGTAGAAAAAACTGACGAAGAGCCTCAGGGGAAGGATCCATCCGCATCGCCGAGCTGAAGAATGATTTTCCAAACATCTGTTTCGATGGCTTCCACTTTCCTCCCAACTTGAAGAGAATCCCAAATGACATAGAGAAATTAGTGCATGATTATATGCATGATGCATATAAGCAATATCGCAAATGGGTTAAGACGGCAGAACGGGTTTCGGCTGTATCATTTGTGTGGGCTAAGGCTATCAAGAAACTAGAAGGCGATCTCTCTTATAAGGAAAAAATAATAAAAGTGCTAACCAATGAAATTGAGTCTTTGAGAAAAGCTGAGATTGAGACCAGCTAAAGTGCCGAGGAAGCCATGAAGTCTATGAAGGAGATGAGGAAAACACACATGGACCTGGTGCAGGAAATGGGGCATCACATACTTTTATTATGTGAGAAAGGGATGCCGCATTGAAAGAAGTCGTCAAACTAAAGGCAAAACTGACTAAGGCCCTTAAAGAGAAAGATGAAGTTAACATTGTGGCCCAACAGGCATGCGAGGAGGTGGTGAGACATAAGGAAGAGAGGGATTCTGCAAATAAAAAGGCCGAAGGAGCCGACGCCAGGGTGGAAAGGGAAATAAAAGCTTTAGAGGCCAAGAAGGAAAGCAAATTTGAAGATCTTCTAGTCACCTACAATGCTAATGTCCTAAGAAATCGCAACCTGAACTTGCTCGACGAGGACTATCCCTTTCAATTATGTAAAAACTGGAACCGTTTGCTTAAGGACAAAAAGACGATTCGTGGAGTTGCAACTACCGATGAGTTTAAATTAGAAACTCAAATATTGATCGGAGATGAGCCTAAAGTCCTTCATGAAAGGGCAATCGTGCTTCAGAGATAGGATCTAGCTGCTAGATACCCGGAGGCTGACGAAGGATCTGGAGACAAACACCACGCTATTGCTTTTGAAATGCCCCCAGCGTCTAAAATTGAGCCTTCTTCCTCTGTTGATCCTCCAGTGGTCCCTGGGTATGATCCTAACAGGCCGCATCTCTCTCCAATCATCGAGCACAGCTCGAAAGGCTTGTCGGATCAACCTAGAATCCAACTCGAGGAACGTATTCTAGACAATTCTCTTATTCCTCAAAATGCAGGAGCGCCATCAGATGATATTACTAATATATTCTCTTATCTTCATTCATTCTTAGGTTCTGCACCGGCCGACCCTCTTGCAACTCAAGAAGTTCATCATGAGTAGGAGGCGTTATGAATGGAGGCCACAATTATAACAATTACTTCTTCGATTGGGAAGGCACATGATAGCGACTATGTCTTTGATGACCAATTGATGGAAGCACTTCTTGACCGCCAAAGAGACCTGAGCATTGAGATTCCCTTTAACATGGATGAAGATGTTATTATCACAGGCTCCTCGGGTCCGACCGATAGTCTCTCAATGGGAGAGCACGTGGATCAAGAGGAACAAATAATAGAGGAGATTAAGGATTCAATTGAGTAGGTTAAGCAAGCTCGTAGAGCTGGTAGAGGCATGGTGGGTCCCGATCCAGTCCCTATTCTTGTGGTTTCTCTGGGTGGCACCATTATTGAGACCAGCGCGCCTCATTCCTCTAGCATCAAGAGTGCCACCATTCCACCGGTTCCACACACAGATGACACTTCAATCCCTGTGAGCTCTCAAGAAGAGGCCGCGTTGATTTCCCCGGCTGGAGACAAGCCAACTCGAGCGAGCCAGGGAGGCAAAGGTTCAAAGAGAGGTCCAGGTGGTAGCCTAGGCGGATCTACGCCAAAAAAAGTCAAGAAGGACAAGAAAATGAAGGCGTAGATTTTTACTTTACCTCCCTCTTTTGTAGATGGTTATAATAAGCTTCTTTTTTGCTTTTTGTAGGCCATATATAGATGCAGATTCGGCCCCTACTTATAGGAATTCTTTGAATAAATTTTGTACTCGCTTTCTCAAAAAGTAGTGTGAATAAAATTTCTTCGTTTTTTTTAGCACAACTCTATGTTTATTTGTCTAAGTACTTTAGCACTCACATTTCCATTCAATATACTCATGAAGTTTTAGTGTCTGGGTCGAACTTGAGTTTGGTCTTTAAGCCCTGATGTCATGGCCTCGGGTCATAATCAAACATTGAGTCGAGTCCTAACGTTGCACTATCTAGGTCAGCAGCTGGAACTTAAGTTATGCCCCCGGTTCTTATGAGAATTGAAGTAGTCAGTTGGCAGTCATCTTCCGCCTTCACTGACTTTGATTTAACTTAGTTGGAACAACATTAAAGTGACACGAGTTTGAGCGGTCAGATCACGCTTGCTCGATTGCTAGTATTTGTATCCACGCTCTGGGGATTTAAACTTGTATGTCGGCGGTCGGTCGCACCCACTTATTGTTTAGAATCATATCCATACTCTGGGGACATAAGTAATATTGCGGGCGGTCGATCACACGTTTAATATTTATACTCTAGTTCACACTATGGAATTTAAAGTCAGTTGACAAACGGTCAATCACATCTGTTTAAGTATTAGGATCATATTTGCACTCTGGGAATAAGGAGTTGGTTAAGTTCATGGATGGTTGGACCACATCCTCCTTGATCAGGTAAGCAAAGTCGTAGACGGACGGATCCATCTTCTTCGAGCTTTGGAAATAAGCGAGGTCGTGGATGGACGGATCCACCCTCCTCAAGCTTTGGAAATAAGAGAGGTCATGGGTGGATGGGTCCACCCTCCTCGAGCTTTGGAAGTAAGCAAAGTCGTGGATGGACGGATCCATCCTCCTCGAGCTTGGATGGTTGATTCATATCCTGGTTTTGGAGTTTGCACTTTAACTCACGCTTTGGGAGCTTGAGTTTGTTGGAGAGTTATCGTCTCTTTTGATTGATTGTTGTTTGCTCCCCGAGCTCGAGGTTTCATCTAGCGAGTAACCGGTCGGGTCATGATCACTCTCTATTTGAAAGAGTCCTACCGTAAGATGGAACTCGGCTCTCTGTACATCATGGCAGTTGCATGATGCATCTAGGAATCATTAACTTGGCTTTGCGGGACTGCGCTTTATTGCTGAAATAAGAAATCATAGCAAAATCAGTTGCCTTATTAAAAATACAAATTCTTAAATTGCATAAGTAAACTTGAAAAGGAAAGCAGACTAAATGAATGAAATCCAATCATATGTAGTAGCGACAGAGACTTTCGCTGCTCCATGCTCTCGGTAAAGTGAGACCATCAACAGTCGATAGCTTGAATGTGCCATCTCTAAGCCTCCGTTCTATGACAAACGGTCCTTTCCATTTTGGTTTCATGTGTGAAGGGACAGGATAGACTCGCTTGAGTATGAGATTACAAATTTCAAAGGTTTCTGGCCAGACCTCAGCATTGTATAATCGGGCGAATCGATTGAGATGTGCAGCTACCCTTAAATCAGCTTCTTCACGCTTCTCATCCAGTAAATCGAGAGACTCTACGAGTAGGATGGCATTCGTCTTTGGATCCTAATAAGTCACACAGTGATAAGGTACCTCTAGCTCAACTGGAACAACGGCTTCAAAGCCGTAGGAGAGTGCGAACGGAGTATGGCCGGTCGCGGACTTTGGGTAGTTCGATATGCTCATAAGGCCACGGGGAGCTCATTGACCCACTTACCTCCAGCCTTCTCCAGTCGTTTCTTTAAAATGGACTTAATGATTTTATTGACAGTTTCGACTTGTCCATTCACTTGAGGATGAGCTACTGCTAAGAATTTCTTCTAGATGCGGTAGCGTTGGCGAAAATTCATAAACACGGCACTATCAAATTGAGCTCCGTTATCAATTGCAATTGTTCCTGGAAGGCCAAAATGACAGATGATGTTGCACACAACGAAGTTGATTACTTTCTTCATCGTGATAGTAGCAAGGGGCTCAGCTTTTGCCCATTTAGTAAAGTAGTCAACTGCGACAATGGCGTACTTCGCACCACCCTTAGCTAGAAGCAAGGACCCTATTATATCAATACCCTATGTGGCAAATGGCCATAGACTGACAATTTGAGTAGTCTCGGTCGGCGGGGCTCTCGGAATCCTGGCATGCTTCTGGCACTTATCACATCTCTTAGCATAATCAAATGCGTTTCGGTTTACGTTTGGTCAGTAATACACATACCTAAGTATGTTCTTCGCAAAGGATTGCCTCCCAGTGTGATCGCCACACTCTCCTTCAAGCACTTCCTGCAACACTCGCTTGATTTCATCATGGGCCATACATCGGAGTAAAGGAATAGAAAATTCCCTTCTGTACAAGATTCCATCTTGGATAATAAACTGTGAAGCCTTTCAGAGAACCTGTCTCTTCTCACCCCTGCGCTCAAGTAATGCTCTGTGGTTAAGGTAGTCTCTGATTGGAGTCATCCATGACTCCTTCTTGGGTATTTCCTCTTGCACCCAGCTATCTCCCTCTGATCGATACTAGGAGTAGTAAGTGTTTCAACGGGGACGAGTCACATCCGCTGTGCTTCACCCACACTGGCTAGTTTTGCTAAAGAATCGGTTTTCTGATTTTGCTCTCGGGATATACAGTGAATAATATAATAGTCGAACTGATTCAACACTTCTTAAACCCGAGTTGGGTTGGTGGCCAATCTCCGGTCCCTGGCTTGATACTCTCCTCGAACCTGGCACACCACCAGTTGAGAATCACAGTAAATCTCCACAGCAATGACTCCTAAATCTTTGGCAAGCCTCAATCCAGCAAAGATATCTTCGTACTTGGCTTCGTAGTTAGTCGTGCGGAAGTCAAACTTCAGAGCGTAGCACACAGATCGACCCTTTGGGTTTTGAGTACCACTCCAACGCCTGAGCATTGGTTGTTTAATGCACCATCGGCGTATAGCTTCCACGTGTACTTGGGAGAATCACTGGTTTGGGGCAAGTCCTCTGGTATGGTGAATTCAGCTATGAAGTCCGACAGAAATTGTCCTTGAATAGCTTGCCTTGGGGTATAAGTGATGTTAAATTGACTCAACTCGGTGTTCCATTTAAGCAATCTACCAGACGTCTCATGTATTGTTAGGATCTATCCTAATGGCTAGTCGGTGTAAACAGTGATCGGATGAGCTTGGAAATATATGCGGAGCTTTATTGACGCTACAACAAGATAATAAGCCAGCTTCTCTATCTTTGGGTAGTTTCTTTCTACCCCCATCAATCTTTTGCTGATATTATAGACTAGTGCACTTATTGCGCGTGCCGAACTGCCAGATAGACATACAACTTTTCATGATCAACCTACTTTGACAAGATGGGAGATGTTGTCAGGTGTTGTCCTAGTGCCCTGAATGCACCCTCGCTCTTCTCTATCTATTCGAAATTCCGTTTCCCTTTTCTGATCAGATTGAAAAAGGGATTACACTTGTCCATGGATCTGGAAATGAATCTGCTCAAAACCACCGCCTTGACATTAAGACTTTGCACCTACTTTATAGTTCTAGGAGTTTTGAGATTCGAAATCGTCTAGATCTTCTCGGCTTTAACTTCGATTCCTCTGGCATTGACAATAAACCCAAGGAATTTCCAAATGCAACTCCGAAATGACACTTCAATGGATTGAGCTTCATTCCATACTGCTGGAGTATGTTGAACATTGTCTCTAAATCACCGATATGGTTGCTGGATAGTCACGACTTCACGAGCATGTCGTCTACGTACACCTCCATAGGTTTTTCAATCTGATTTGCAAACATTCGGTTCACGAGCCTCTGATAGGTTGTTCCAGCGTTTTTGAGTCCAAATGGCATCACCTTGTAGTAATAAAGTCCTATATTAGTGATAAAGCTAGTGATAAAGCTAGTGAGCTCCTGGTCAAGAAGGTGCATTGGGATTTGATTGCAGCTAGTGAGCTGTTGAATCGACCAGTTGATCGATTCTGGGAAGCAAAAAACTGTCTTTAGGGCAGGCTTTGTTTAGATATGAATAGTCCACACATGTCCGCCATTTTCCATTCGACTTTCTGATAAGTACTGAATTCGATACCCACTTTGGGTATAAAGTGTCATGGATAAACCCCTTAGCCTTGAGTTTATCCACTTCTTTATTTAAGGGTGGCAGATCTCTCTGGATCCATACCACGCCTTTTTTCTTTTACCAGGACGTGTCGCGGGTCGATTTTTAATGCATGGCTCGTGATATTCGGCAAGATCCTACACATGTTTGAATGAGTCTAGGCAAACACATTGAGGTTTGCCCAGAGGAAATCATCCAATTCATGTGCCATAGTAGGCTGAGCCGAGATCTGATCTTTACCACTCTAAGATCATCATCGTCGTTGACTGGGACATCAATTGTCAACTATGCTAGGGAAGCATGGTATTTTTTGACTTCTCCTTCATCATCGTTGTCTCTAGGATCAAGATCTTTATGAAACTGGTCGTGGCGCCTGAGCCTCGGCTCAGGCATTAGTTTTCAATGCTCCTAAGAGCGGATGCAGAGAGATTCCTCCTCGCCCATATCTTTCTCCTCTAACTGTGCATCCTGCAGTTCTGCAACATAACAGGCGCATCCAACTATTTGATCACCATGTACCACCACGACTCCATGATCAGTAGGGAACTTCAGGGTTAAACACAAGTGACAACTGCTGCCTTAAACTTCGTAAGGGTCGGTCAGCCCAAGAAGGCATTATGAGGAGAATGAATATCCAACATAATAAACTGTAACATTCGGACTCTTGGGCGATCACCAACACCCAACTCAACGGGTAACTCTACCATCCCGGCTAAAATGGTTACCCTGCAATTGAAAATATGTATATGTAACTAGCATGGTTTTAGATCCTTCACTTCCACTAGCATTTGGTCGCATGCACGTTTGAAAAGTATGTTTACAGAACTTCCACTATCAACGAAGATTCTCTTCATCCAAGCAGGATCTATCTAGACGAATATAACCAATGGATCAATAGTGGGGTCCTCAACCCTGTCGGCATCACCATTTCTGAAAACTATGTCATCTGCCATCGTCCTCTGTTGCGTAGACGGGGGCCCTTCATCGGTATTACTACAACATTCGAAGTCCACATGCCTAATAGAACTAGCATATGACTCCATTTCCTTCCAACTTCGATCAGTCGGATGAGGACCACCACTTACAGTATTAATCACCAGCCTCCCGCCAGTACGTGCGCGCTCTTCAAGCCTAGCCTAGCCTTAGCCCTGATTAGGATTAGATGGGCCCGCTCCGCCATCTTGTGGATCCCGAAAGAACAGCTCTAACTTTCTTTCTCTAATCAACTTTTCAATAATATCCTACAAATGACGACATTCATTAGGGTTATGGCCATAACAATCATGGAATCTACAGAACATCCTGGTCTGAATCTATATCTCAAATGAAGGTTTCGGGTTTGGCTTCTTGTACTGCCCCGTATTACAGGTCTGAAGACAAACATTCTCTAAGTGATGTGTTCGAGGGAGTATATTGATCGAACATAGGAGCCCTAGGTCTCCCACGATGTTGGTCTCTCTTCTCGCCTTGACCTCCATTACCTTTTTGATGACTTTGCTTGTTTTCGAATGTTCAACTGCACTTTACCAGAACTTTCCCTGATCTGCTTTACTGCAACATTACTCTGGATACCTTCACCACTTGTTCCCACAACGTCCTGCTTCCTAGACAGCCTAACAACCTCTCTCCTTAGAAACTAGGCTGCCTTTGCCTAGAACCAGTCAAACGAAGTAGAGAGTTTTTCAACCAACCAATCAATTCAAATTCAGAATTAGGATCGATCCCTTTCGTCAGTGCCATTAGAATAGAATTGTTGTTGGAATTGCTAACCTCGGCACAAGCAGCATGGAACCTTTCCAAATAATGCCTAAGAGTCTCTCCTGGAGCTTGAGTAACACTGGACAAGTTATTAACATCCTTCGGTCTTATAGCATTCATACGAAACTGCTCAACAAACTTAGTGGCTAATTGATCAAAACACGAAATAGATCTGGGTGGTAGACAGGTGAATCATATAGTCACAATGCCTCCCAAGGAGATAGGGAAGCTTCTATATTTAACCGCATCATCAACTCATGCGGCACTCATGAGCCATTCATATTTCATAATATGTTGGTTAGGATTCGAATTTCCTTCGTACATCGGCAAGGTCGGCATCCTAAATTGATGTGGTGGCTCTGCATAGAGAATGTCATTAGTGAACGGGGTGTGACTTCTAGAAATTTCCCAGTCATCATTTGTGAGGCCTTTAATTTCTCTAATCATCTGACGTATCATGGTTGGAATATCAAGTATTTAGATATTCAGGGCCAAGGCATGGTCGGTCCGGTCGCTGTCTATGGTCCAATCCATGCCTCCATGGCTCTCAGTCTTTATGGAAGTGAGGATCCTGAACATGAATGCGGTGACGAGGAGATGGATCTTATTGATTCTAGATCTCGGCATCTAGATCTATAACAGCAGTAGCTGCATGGTCATGAGTAGTGTGGTAAGGAAGTGTCCCTCTTTGGGAGGAGGGTGCAGCTTGATGCCCTGTGGAAGGAGCTATCCCAGCCTGCCCAGGATTCATGGCATGTGGATGCCCAAAGGCTTCCACGTAGTTCCTATCTTACAGATAGTGCGTAGATCTATGATTGAGGTCGGACGACGTTGAGCATTCAGACAAGGAATAAGAGGCATGCTCCCTTCTAGATCTCTCTTGCCTTTCTTCATTCAGGTGGTTTGCGAGTTCCGTGTTGGCACGAATCTACTCAGTGAGCTCCTGACGGCTCTTAGTAAGCTCCTGCATAAGAGTTTGGATTTCCACTCAATTTACTGGACCGAGCGGATATGGAACACCAGCTGATGTTTGGCCTGTAGTAGTCAGCTGTGCGAGATTTTGCCCATCCCTTCCTTCTGGATCAGCATCATTGGAAGCGGTTCTGGTAATGCGCACCATGTTGAAACTATTCTTCTTAGATCTGGAATAATCTGAATAGAATAGAACAAACTTCTGGAAGATGGATCCGTATATCCTCCTTAGATTTTAGCAATCAAACAACGACAGCAGTTCCACAAAATCAGAGAAAAGTGAAGTTTTCTCAGTGAAAGTACCAAAGTGTTTGTACCAAAATAGGCACAACACTATTCAGATGTAATTGAAGAGATTAAAATGAAGAAAATAGAATTAAAAATGAGGCTAATCTAACAATCACATCGAGAAAAATGAACAGTATTAAAAGAAGACAAGAATTTATAGTGATTCAGCATTGTAGCCAACGTCCACTTTGAAAGATTTGCTGTTTATTGCTGATTATAAACAGAATTACGACAAAACAATGGCCAGAACTCAAGTTACAATGGATTTTTAGCGGAGCAGAAGCATAAAAGTCCTTTTTTAGTTGTAGTGGAGGTGTTATTTATAGGCATAGAGCTAGAAATTTCTCCTTGAATCTTGGAATACCCTTTCTCATGCGTAGGTGGGCCCACACAATCGATTTGGAGTTGTTTGGGATCGATCCATGCTATTTTCGTATCGATCAATAAATGGTCTAGTCGAGATGCGATCGATCATGGTTGGCCTTAAGTTGATTTGCAAGCCTCTCTGAAAATTTCATGGCATTTGGACTAGTAGTTTGGGAGAAATGACCGATCCAAGGTTGAGTTTGTTAGGGAGGCTGAAGACTTCGTATTGACGGATTCGTATCCATCAGCTTATATCAATGACATGGCGTGCATGCTTCGTGAAGATCCTACATTCATGCATAGAGATCGCTTCCTTTGGGTTGAATGTTTCTTATAAGTGAGTGCAGATTAATGATCCTAAGGCTAATTTAACACTAGAGTGGGGTGAATAGTGTTTAATGAATTCTAAGATTTATGTGGACTAATTTAAAATTATGACACAAACAATGCAGAACTTAATCACAGAACAATCACAAAATCAAACACAGATGCAGAAAGTAAATAAAAAGCAGTAAAGGGAAAGAACATCGGATTTTATACTGGTTTGGAGTTACCCTACATCCAGTCCTATACCAACGCAAACCACCTCATACAGATTTTTATTATAACAATGTCGAGATTACAATCCTCAATTTCTAAAGGCCTTGAGGTACCCTCCTATCTTACGAGTTCGGGTAAAACTCTATTGATTTACGAGACTCAAGATCATACAATTGATTTCCAGGCACAACCACACCTTATAGAGAGACTCGATAAACTTTTGATTACAAATTAATCCTATAACTCTGAATAGCACTTTGATCTTTGAGAGAGGACAGAGAATCAAACAAGAATGAGATTCTAATTTGATTCACTTGAAAATTCAGCAGAATTTCTGCACGATATTTAAAATATGAAAATTATATAATATGGATTTGTGGAGAAGAAGAAGTGATCGTTTGTGAAGGCTATTTATAAAGCACCAATGGTCATAACCATTCGTGGGGAGATTTAAGCGAATAGACACTTCTTTTGAAAATTGAAACTTTAGAATTAAATGGCCACCATGTTGACATAGGGTATCCCATGATGTCAACATACCTATGTTAAAAACAATGTAAAATTTGTTTTGAAAATGAAGTTTAAAACAAGAGTTATTTTAAAACAAAAAATATATATTTTAAGGATAAAACATCTTTTTGAAAAATCATTTGAAAAGATAATTTTAAGGCTAAAATATTTTGAAAAGCAGTTTTGAAAAACCATTTTGAAGTAGTTTTGCAAGCTTCTTCCTACAGAATATCTTATCACATCAGTACTCAAGAACTTGTACAAGACCAGGATGTTCTTGGGTTTGTAAGCCACTTTTCGTAGGTTTGTAAGCTATTTGTCATAGGTTTGTAAGCCACTAAGAAGGTATAAATGGGTTCCATCCCAAATGAAATTCTGATTGAATATTTCCATGCTATTATGAAGTTTTAACAAAAACTAGACATATATCTTGAAATCTTGATCTTGATACTCTAGAGTCTTCAATCTTGAGTCTTGAGTCTTTATACTGATCAGACTTTAGTAATCAATACCTGCATATATATCTATATATCATGCATATACATATCTATTTAGACAACAATGTTAGAATATATTTATAATAAGATAAGTTAAAAAGATTGTTGTCATCAAAACCAACATCTCAGTTCCTAACAATCTCCCCTTTTTTTGATAACGACAACCTATACTTATAAAATATACTTATCATACCATAACTCCTATCATAACTCCCCCTTACTCCATAACTCCTATCTACTATTTTATAACTTTTCCCCCTTTGTCATCATCAAAAACTTCTAACCAATAAAATCCCTGAACTTGATATAGGATAATCAACCATAATAAAATAGAGTATCCCATATATAAGTTTAATAAGTGCTAAGTGTGATCATAAGTGTAATCCAAAAGTAAATCAATCATCAGCCAATCATATTTACAGTAATTATTCAATCCAAACATATATACAAACCATACCAAATAAGTTAAGTCAATTAAGTTTAAAACACACCAATCAAATCAAAAAATAACATACAAAATGACTAGACATTCCTTGGTACTTTCACCCATCCATCTTCTCCAAAGATATGGTCTTCTTTGATGGCATCCCATTCTTCTTTATCTTTGTCGAGAGCGACTGGTTGATTTCCTTCGAGATCGTCCTTGTTAAGGGCTAAGATCATCCAACGAAGGACGTCGAAATGTCTCTCTTGCTCCTTGATCATCTGTATTTGACTCAATTCTAAGTGACGCTGATTACGAAGTATGAATGTAAGAATATTCTTGAAGGAAGTGAGAGTTTCTTCAAGATTATCACTTAGATTCTTAATCGGAGAAGCCATAATTCAAAAATAGGAAGAACTATGAAAGAGAGTGACTAGAGATGAAGTTTGACAATTTATTCTGGAAGAAACAGATATAAATAGGGGTAGAAAGTCGTTTGAAATGAATAGACACAAGTTGGTTACATGAAATTAAAATTTGAAAGTGTAACTATTTTCTACCCGTTGTATGTTGACATGGGGGGATGGTGTATGTCGACATGCCTCTGCCTAAAGTAACATTTTTCTTTGTTTTAAATATTATGAACAAATCTATTAAACTAAAATTTGTATAATATAAAAATAAGCAATTATAGAGACAAGTGAAGTTGAATAACAGGAAATGAAAGATTTCAATAATAATTCTAGTTATCATTACATAAGATAATATAATGTTAACTAAAATAAAGAAAATACAAAGATAAAGCTTAAGATAACATGAACTAAAACTAGTTAGATGAAGATGAAGAAGATGATAGTTCAAGCTTTCTACTAATTTTCCCAAAGAACTTGTCGATTTTAATGGAAATCTTATCCATTTTCTTACTCTTTGATCTCTTAAGTGTCTTTTGATTTTCCACAATAATTCTTTGATTATTGACAATGATCTTGTTGGATGGATTAGCGGGATTAATAGGATATTCAATACTCTCTAAGAAAGTTTCTTGATCTTTCTCTTCCTCCTCTTCAATTTTCATTCCTTCCTCTTCCTCTTCTTCTTCTTCTTCCAGTTCTTCCATCTCTTCATGAGCAAGTCTTTCTTCCTTTTCCATAAGCGTTTCATATGGTTGAAACACTAATGGAATTTGCATAAGGGAAATGTTTCCATGGTTAAACACTTTTGTAGTTATAAATTCTTTCCTTTTGAAATTAACTCCAAAGTAGTTAAAAATCCGAGCGAGATAAATTCCATGATATAATGTATTTTCACCCATGGTAAACTTCATGGGCCTTAGCTCATCCAAAATATCTTGAGCCCAATTAATATCATAATTTCCAAAAATTGAAAAGGAGCTTTGCAAACTTTCAAAGTCGGGTTGTTGTAGTTTCCCGATCTTGGAATAAGAGTGTGTTGGATAAGAAGATTAACAATTCTTGCTTTTGGACGAAAATAACGATTTTGAATTCAAAATTGTCATCACTTTCAAAGATGTGATGAAATGTCTCTCGATCATTTTCATTGATTTGAAATTCTGAGAGATTCATTCTGGTATACTTGCATCCCAAAATATTTCCTAAAATTTCACAATCCAAACAATTTGTGTTCCTTTAACACTACTCCAAATTTGTCCATCTTTCCTATCATAAAAACAACGATTCAAATTCGCATAAAACATCTTAACAAGATTTGGATAACGTACAAAATCATTTTGTTTGTTATCAACAAAACTAAGAGTAGAACATTTTTGAAAAAGATTTTCAATTTCATAAGAAGGAAAATCTTCAAAAATAGCAAATTTTTCCGTATGAATTTTACCAAAGTTTACATAGTTGATGTAAGCTTAATAGCTTCTTAGTCATTAAAAAGAAATCTTTTGATAGATTTTGGAAGCCTAATGGTGTTAGGAGTGGTTGAAGTGGCCATTGAAGAAGTTTGAGAGGAGTAGAAGATAATTAAGATAAATTGAAATTTGAAATAAAAGTGAAAAGTGATGATAAAGAGAGTGAGATAAATAGAGATTCTATATACATGTTCTTTGGTCAAGAGGCATCTTTCCAGAGCATTGAAGTTGGTGAAAAGGTGGTGGAAAATTCAAAAGTTTGAATTCAAATTTTGAAATCAAATTCTAAGGGGCATGTCGACATGGGGTATCCGGGTATGTCGACATGTGCCTATTGAATCAACGACAAGTTTCTATTCCTAATTTCTAATAAATATATATATTATATCCTGTATTCTATTATATAATTCCTGTAATAACGTTAAATATAATAATACTTAAATATTAATAATTTAATATTTAAAATAATATTATGTTTGAATTTAAAATTCAAATTTCAAGGGATAAAGTGAATTTAAAATTCAAGGAATTTAAAAAGAATCAAGCAAACAAACAAGCATCCATTCAAACAAAAAAATTTAAAAATAATGTAAATGAATACCTATTTTTAGATCCATACTCCCACAGTCATCTGATTCATGAATAGCAGTGAAACATAGTTTGGAATTATCCGTCTTCTTTTCAGCGTCACTGGATGATGAGTCTGAGTCATCAAGAGTTGTTGTGTATGCCTTTTTTCTTTTCCTTGATGAGTCATTGTTTGGGGGGAACGACTGTTTATCTAGATACGAACAATCTTTTCTATGATGCCCGACCTTATTACAATTATAGCATCTATCATTGTTGACATTATCTGTATTATTTGTGAAATTCCTTTGATCATTTCTTTTGTAATTGTTCATTTTTCTCTATTTTAAGAATTTTCGAAAGTTTCTTGTCATGAAGGCAATCTCCTCATAACTGTCTGGATCCGAATCTTCAGTTCTTGGATTGAATGCTAATGACTTCTTTTCTATAGCCTTGTTTTCTCTTCTTCCTTGTAGTTGAAATTCATAAGACATCAGATTCCCAATCAATTCTTCTATTTTCATTAGACCGATACCATTTGCTTCTTCGATTGCAAGTGTCTTTTGATCCCATTCTGGAGTGAGTGAATTTAGGATTTTTCTGACTTGGTTTTCCTCCAAAAAACTTTTTCCCGATGCAATTAGTAAATGAACAATATCTTGAAATTGACAACACATGTCGGAAATGGACTCATTTGCATGCATTTTAAACAACTGAAACTGATTAGTTAATATAGAAATTTTAGTACGTTTAACTTTACTTGTTCCTTAATGAGTAACTTGCAAAGTTTTTCAAATTTCAAATGCAGACTTACAAATAGCACTCTATTAAACTCATTCCTATCTAATGAACAAAATAATATATTCATCGTCCTTGATTTATTTTGTGCCACACCCTTTTGCTTAGCAGTCCACTTGCAAAATTGGTAGTTGGTTCAATATACTCAGTTTTTGTGATATTCCAAGTGTCTAATCCTAAAGATTGTAGACAAATTTTCATTCTACAAGCCTAATATGCATAATTACTACCATTGAAAAATGGTGGTCTGACAGTAGACTGACCTTCTATGAATGAACTAGTGTTAGGGATAAAAGAACTAGTGCCAGAGTTGACATTACCAGTGTTGGTAGCCATTAAAACAATTTTCAAGTTTCAGATTATGAAAACTATGAAAATCTGGCTCCGATACCAATTGTAAGTGAGTGCGGATTTAGGATCTTAAGGCTAATTTAGCACTAGAGGAGGGTGAATAGTGTTTAATGAATTCTAAGACTTATGTGGACTAATTTAAAATTATGACACAAATAAATGCAGAACTTAATCACAGAACAGTCACAAAATCAAACATAGATGCAGAAAGTAAATGAAAACAGTAAAGGGAAAGAACACACCGAATTTTATACTAGTTCAGAGTTACCCTACATCCAGTCCTGTACCAAGGCAAACCACCTCATGCAGATTTTTATTATACCAATGTCGAGATTACAATCCTCAAATTTTAAAGGCCTTGAGGTACCCTCCTGTCTTACAAGTTCGGGGCAAACTCTCTTGATTTACGGGACTCAAGATCACCTAATTGATTTCCAGGCACAACCACTCCTTATAGAGAGACTCGATAAACTTTTGATTACAAATTGATCCTATAGATCTGAATAGCACTTTGATCTTTGAGAGAGGACAGAGAATCAAACAAGAATGAGATTCTAATTTGATTCACTTGAGAATTCGACAGAATTTTGGCACGATCTTAAAAATATGAAAATTATAGAATATGCATTTGTGGAGAAGAAGAAGGAAGAAAATAAGAAATTGGTTGGTTAAAAAATTCGTTTGTGAAGGCTATTTATAAAGCACGAATGGTCATAACCATTCGTGAAAAGATTTAAGCGAATAGACACTTCTTTTGAAAATTGCAACTTTTGAATTCAATGGCCACCATGTCGACATGGGGTATCCCATGATGTGGACATCCCTATGTTAAAAAAAGTGTAAAATTTGTTTTGAAAATGAAGTTTAAAACAAGAGCTTATTTTAAAACCAAAACAAATAATACTTTAGGGCTAAAACATCTTTTTGAAAGATCATTTGAAAAGATAATTTTAAGGCTAAAAGATTTTGAAAAGCGGTTTTGAAAATCATTTTGAAAAACCATTTTGAAGTAGTTTTGCAAGCTTCTTCCTGTAGAATATCTCATCACATCAGGACTCGAGAACTTGTACAAAACCAGGATGTTCGTGGGTTTGTAACCCACGAGGCGTAGGTTTGTAAGCTACTTGTCGTGGGTTTGTAAGCCACTAAGAAGGAAGAAATGGGTTTCATACCAAATGAAAGTTGGAATGAAGATTTTCGTGCTATTATGAATTTTTAAAAAAAAGTAGACACATATCTTGAAATCTTGATCTTGATACTCTAGAGTCTTCAATCTTGAGTATTGAGTCTTTATACTGATCAGTCTTCAGTAATCAATGCCCGCACACACACACACACACACACACACACACACATATCTATCTAGACAATAGTGTTAGTATATATTTATAATAAGATAAGTTAAAAAGGTTGTTGTCATCAAAACCCACATATCAATTCCAAACACTTCTTTTGTATCCATCCCATACTTTGCCTCTCGTATCGATGCTCTTCCTTTGTTTTTGTATTGATCATAGGACATGTCTTTCGTATCGATCAGATTGGCGATTCATACGAAACTTGCAGTTGTTAGTTGAATGAAGTGTGATCGATCTAGGCAGTGTTGAAGTCCATCGATATAGGCTCGAATCCCATGTATATGAATGATAGGCACGTGTTTGAGTCATATCCATTTGTATCGATGCTACGATAGATATGAATGATGGAGGCTAACTGATGGATGTGAGACGGATGGAAACGGGGTGATGGATACGAAATGGGCATATTTCACATGGATCTTGATCGATTCATAACTTGAGCATACGAACTCCGATTAACCAAAAATTCAGAATGTTGCATTTCATAGCTTTGCTTGTCATACCATACTAATTGTGGCTCGATCCAAACCCGGGCCTGGTTTGCTTGTATCCATCGTGAGCCTATAAATAACTGATTTCCAGAGCGGATTCACTTTAGTCTCTATTCAAGTCCTTGGTGTCATTGCCTTTCCAAAAGGAGGGATAATTGATAAGGCGGGGAGGGGCATAATATTTGTCTAAAATATGAATTTCGATTTAGTAAAAGGAAGAGGTAAAAATAGGGAACTTTTCACTCTTTTCTTTTCCTATTTAAATTAAAATCCCCTTCATTTTCTAGTTTACTTTTTACCTCCCTCCCTCCTAGCCTTGGTTGCAAGTACTAGCACTTTCTTCCATTTAATTCCAACCCAAAATTTGAATCAAATCAAACACAATAAAAGGGTGTGGTGATCTCTTCAGTTAGTTATGTTTCTTGAAGGAGAGAATTTGATTCAAGGAGTTTTCTGATTCGACATTCAAGGTGAAATATCTAAGACAAATTATAGGTAATGTTTGAACAATATTTACTTGTTTATATGTTCACATGTGCCATTGTATATGTACAGATTCAAATTATATATTCCTATGAGTTTATTTATTTATTTGTTGTCACATCTGCATATTTATATTTATATTTATATATTTATATAAATTAAAAAACTTTTGTATAATTGTGTTATATTTTCGTCCATTCGAATAAAAAATACCTTTTGAAAGTAAAGTTATTTCAGAGTTTACAATAATATTTGAAATTTGAAATTGTTGTTATGTACATACTTTATATACATTTATTTATAAAATTTTACACATACATGTTTTCATATATATATATGTATATATTTTTTTACTTAAATACATAATAAAACCGAAATTAAAACATTAATACACATGCACATATACATACATGTATACATATTTATATTTTTATATTTTATCAAATCATAATCATTAGTATATAAGCAAATACTTGTGTATATATATGTATATCGTATAAAAATAAACTATATTTGGAATTTATAGTTTAATAAAAATGATTATTTGAAATCCATACATTATTTTTTTTAAAATTGAAGTTTTAATCTGCACCACTTAGGAAAAAGAAAAACTTGATTTTTTTAAAAGTATTTCGACCCAAAAAACAATTTTTATATTTAAATATATAATATTATTTTATATTTATTAGTTATTATTTTACGAATTTTATGATCACATATATATGGTTTTATATTTTTTGAATTAAGAAATGTATTTTTTACCTATTTATATTTATATATTAAATATAATAATATTTGAATTTAAATTGAATTTTATGTAAGATATTATTTTGGATCTAGATTTCAATTTGAATTTATTCAAAGCTATTTTAAATATTAAATTTTGAATTGGTTTATATGTTTAAAACTAAATTTATACCTAATTGTTTTGTGTGTATATATACTTATACATATAAGTGTACTTTGTATTATATTAGCATTAAAATAATAGCAGATAACGTATATATGTATATAAAGGGAATAATGTGTCTGTTACGGTATAAATCCCAACACTTATATACGGGCACATTATACCATATACACAGCTATATGTTGCCCGTAAACTTACACGTATGTGTGTAATTATTACACATATACACCTTTTGTATCATAAATATATACAAAATTGCATCTTATATTAATTAACTAAACAAAATTAAGATTTTATTTAAAATTATTCTGATTGGATCTAAAGAAAATGAGACTTCAAAGGCCTAAATAAGATCTAAAATGATAAAATATTTTGAAATTCACCCATATAACCCATTGCATGCTGGCCTAGTTCTAGTGGAATAGATATTAGACTTTAAGTCCATATACAAGATATTAAATGGTTGACCTTAATTAGAAGGATTTAATCTAATTTTTGCATCCAAAATTAACGGGAAAGTTTCAAAAAAAAAACAAATGAAAAGATTTCTCGCTTTAAATAAAAAACAAATGCACTTTTTCATTCAATTGAATTTGATTCGCTCTTCTTCTTTCTTTTGTGGCTAATCATTCCCTCCTCTACTTCTCATGATCAGATATGCATATGAAATATATTAGATTAATTAAACATTTAAAATATTTAATTAAAGTATGATTTTTTTAAACAACTAGATTAGATCTAGTGTTTTTCGATATTGGACTTCATAGGCCAAATAAAGATCCAACTAGAGCTTTTTTTTGAAATTTACAAATTTCTCCTACTGTGAAAGGGGTGATGTTCCATCGTAATCAATATTATATATAAGTTAGTTGTAGTCAAAACCCGACTAGGTGTTTGCCTACACCTAGACTTGATTGAGCATCAATGTTGGGTTATCATTGCATGTACTAACCGCCGGCTACTATGAATTTAAGTGGCTACTCAACAACCATCAAAGCTTGTGAAATAGGATGATGCTACTAACGATTATTCTTAAGGTACCATTGCATAGATTATTTGCCAACATAATGATGGTACTAGCGTTTTATTTAACTACTACCATTGCATATACATTACAGTAATGCTGCTAGCGGTTATATTGTAGCCACCATTGTATATGATGATTGCTGATAAAATGGCACTACTTGTGGTTATTCACCAACAACCATTATTTAGACCGATTGCTAATATAAAGATGCTAGAAGTGGTTATTCAGTAGTCACCATTGTATAGATTAATTAATGATATAATGATGATAGTAGCATTTGATTAATGACCATTACAATGTAGACCAATCGTTGCCATTATAATAAGTTTAGATTTTTTATGCGAGAGTAAAACACTGATAGTTATGCTTATCGATCATATTTTTAGTTTAACCCTAGTTCCTAAGAGTGTAATTAAAAATTAGTACATGGAAGGAAAGATCATGATTAGTAGGAAAGTAACATTGATTGCATGACTCAAACATTAGTATTAATGGTAATTTCGTAGATAAATCAAAAGGAAGTAATCATTCAATTTCGTCTTATTGTGTGGAAAACCAAAAGATGTAATATATTTCTAAAAATCAAAAGTACAATGGATGCTAGGTTTTTTGTTTTACTTAGAGTATGCCTTAATTAGTCTAGATATGAAGTAATCACATGCATGTGTGAGTAAACTAAAAACACTCTTGGTCTGATAAAATTCATAAAAGATACCATAGTTTTGCAATGGTTGTCTTTTAGACATCTTCAAGGAGTGCATCAAGGTGGAGAGGCTTTTTGGCTGATATATCCAAAAGTTCATGCAGTTGTTAGAGGCAACCGTTAGAGTTATTACTATCTATGGCATTGATTGAGGGACATATTGGAAAAGTTTTCATTGTTGGATTTGTTCTTCGATTTCATCTTTCAAATGGCAATTGTTGTTTTTTTATTCGGAGAAATTCACGAAATTTGCAGTACTTATCCGCTTTCTTGCCCGATTTGGTATCTAGGGGTGATCAAGGACCTAAAACAACCTATATTGTTAACACCTATAAATTTAAGTAATTAATTTTGTAATAGGCTAAATTGGAGATGAATGAATTAAGACTAAAGACTTCTGCCTTCTAGTTTGATATGTTATTCAAATGATTTTCGAGCCTAAATATCGATGTGTTTAGGATTATTAATTTTAAGTTAGATATTGAAATTTGACTTATAAACAACCCAACAATATAACTTTTGGATACAAGTGAATTAAGGATTATGACCTTTTCCATTATGTAATGTCTTTTTGGGAAATAAAACATACATGACCAAACCGTTTGAAGTTATGAGTTTTATGTGATATCTCACTGTTTTTAACATCTAAAATCACCATGCTTGTAACTGATCTCAGGTATAAAATATAGTGGATCATAAGGTATATAATTAAAAATCTTAAACTGTGGAAATGAAAGGGAAAATCTCATAGTGGAATTAAAAATGATATACATATACCTCATCAATAAAAACTGTACAAGGCCTAATACAACAAATGAAATATCAATACCTCTTTATACATCAACCATTATTAAATCACAATACAACAATAATACAAGTGATATATCTAAAATGAACACATTATACATGTGACATACAACCAAAGCTCATTTCCCTTTTTTTTTTCTTTCACCTACAAACTTGACAAATTGATACATATAAAAAGGAAAATATGATCAACTATGTTTGTGCTGTGAAAATTTCTACACATTTCAACCACAAAGGAACCAAGAGCTATTGCATAGAAAAATAATGCATATGTACCCTTTAGAGATCAAGCCCACGTAGTTTGTTTCCTGCTCTTCTCCCACATCAAATACTTATTAGCATATAACATTGCACAACCATGACAACCGTACAACCAATGCAAGTAGAGGACACCACCACTACTAAGCTGGCACAATCAATCATCATAAATATGAGACGATCATAATGACAACATACAACCATAAATATTACATGAGTTTGACAATACTTAATGTCAACCCTAAACATCAAATAAATCAATAGCAAGAAATTCTGTTAAATGTTTACTAATCACTAATGCTAGTAACACAAATATCAGTTGATAAATTGTGTACTAACCCACTATATCAGTAACAAAAACATCAATTTGTCAAATGGGCACTAAGCCACTATATTAGTAACATCAAGATCAAATCATCAAATGTGAGCTAATCCACTATATTAGTCGCACAAACATCAAATGTGTTCTAAACCACTATATTAGTAAAACAAACATCAAACCATAAATATGAAAAAAAACCTAATTAACTAAACACCACATAGTAATAATGGTAAAATATCACATATCGATCCAAATGTGATTCCATTTTCAATAACATACATATATACTAATTTCAAAATAACTAAGACACATGAGCCACAATGATTCAAATTAATTCATTTGCACTTATTATTGCCACTTAATGTATAAAATCATTTTATTATTATTTACTATAAAAAAACAAGTATTTATTCCATCGTGCTACAGTATTAATTTCCCAAAACGATAATATAGCTAGAAAATCCTTTTTTTTCAAAACATTACTTCAAATATCATAAAACATCGTAATCTAAACGAAGATAGTAATTTTCATGAAATTACTTTAAAAATACAATATTATTATTTTACATTAAAATAGTAATATTAATGTATACTCAAACTACTTTATTACTATTTAATTCAGAACCAAAAATATTCCGTTTTAAATCTCGAAACTCCTTTATATTGCTATTCAACTTGAAGTGGTAATAATTTAATCCAAAATACTTTTTAAACACTAACTTCATTATTATTATTTTTAAAATGATCCTTATTTTTATTATTATTCATAATAATAATAATTTTCCATAAACTCCACAAGATAATTATACTATTATCTACTAGAAATAATACGACCTTTACAAAAATATTATTAATAGTTATTAAATCTGAACTTATTTTATAAATAATAAAATTCTCCAACTTCAATTAAAATAAGATTTTCAATATTCCCAGTAATTTATAAATAATAATCTTATTAAATTTCCCATAATTTTTTTAATGTAGTTTGTAAATCGCTTTTATTTACAAATCGCTCAAATGAAATTCTGATTGAATATTTCCATGCTATTATGAAGTTTTAACAAAAACTAGACATATATCTTGAAATCTTGATCTTAATACTCTAGAGTCTTCAATCTTGAGTCTTGAGTCTTTATACTGATCAGACTTTAGTAATCAATACCTGCATATATATCTATATATCATGCATATACATATCTATTTAGACAACAATGTTAGAATATATTTATAATAAGATAAGTTAAAAAGATTGTTGCCATCAAAACTAACATCTCAGTTCCTAACAATCTCCCTTTTTTTTGATAACGACAACCTATACTTATAAAATATACTTATCATACCATAACTCCTATCATAACTCTCCCTTACTCCATAACTCCTATCTACTATTTTATAACTTCTCCCCCTTTGTCATCATCAAAAACTTCTAATCAATAAAATCCCTGAACTTGATATAGGATAATCAACCATAATAAAATAGAGTATCCCATATATAAGTGTAATAAGTGCTAAGTGTGATCATAAGTGTAATCCAAAAGTAAATCAATCATCAGCCAATCATATTTACAGTAATTATTCAATCCAAACATATATACAAACCATACCAAATAAGTTAAGTCAATCAAGTTTAAAACACACCAATCAAATCAAAAAATAACATACAAAATGACTAGACATTCCTTGGTACTTCCACCCATCCATCTTCTCCAAAGATAGGGTCTTCTTTGATGGCATCCCATTCTTCTTTATCTTTATCGAGAGTGACTGGTTGATTTCCTTCGAGATCGTCCTTGTTAAGGGCTAAGATCATCCAACGAAGGACGTCGAAATGTCTCTCTTGCTCCTTGATCATCTGTATTTGACTCAATTCTAAGTGACGCTGATTACGAAGTATGAATGTAAGAATATTCTTGAAGGAAGTGAGAGTTTCTTCAAGATTATCACTTAGATTCTTAATCGGAGAAGCCATAATTCAAAAATAGGAAGAACTATGAAAGAGAGTGACTAGAGACGAAGTTTGACAATTTATTCTGGAAGAAACAGATATAAATAGGGGTAGAAAGTCATTTGAAATGAATAGACACAAGTTGGTTACATGAAATTAAAATTTGAAAGTGTAACTATTTTCTACCCGTTGTATGTTGACATAGGGGGATGGTGTATGTCGACATGCCTCTGCCTAAAGTAACATTTTTCTTTGTTTTAAATATTATGAACAAATCTATTAAACTAAAATTTGTATAATATAAAAATAAGCAATTATAGAGACAAGTGAAGTTGAATAACAGGAAATGAAAGATTTCAATAATAATTCTAGTTATCATTACATAAGATAATATAATGTTAACTAAAATAAAGAAAATAAAAAGATAAAGCTTAAGATAACATGAACTAAAACTAGTTAGATGAAGATGAAGAAGATGATAGTTCAAGCTTTCTACTAATTTTCCCAAAGAACTTGTCGATTTTAATGGAAATCTTATCCATTTTCTTACTCTTTGATCTCCTAAGTGTCTTTTGATTTTCCACAATAATTCTTTGATTATTGACAATGATCTTGTTGGATGGATTAGCGGGATTAATAGGATATTCAATACTCTCTAAGAAAGTTTCTTGATCTTTCTCTTCCTCCTCTTCAATTTCCATTCCTTCCTCTTCCTCTTCTTCTTCTTCTTCTTCCAGTTCTTCCATCTCTTCGTGAGCAAGTCTTTCTTCCTTTTCCATAAGCGTTTCATATGGTTGAAACTGTAGGATCGATTTCACCCTAGAGGGGGGGGGGGGGGTGAATAGGGTGATGGTGTTAATTATTAAAATTAATCGCGGAAGCTTATAAATTAATTTCAATTCAGATCACAGAATAGCAGCACATATATCGCAGAATATAAATAACAGAATAAAACAGAACAACACAGAATTTACCCAGCTTCGGCAAAACCCTGCCTACGTGCTGCCCCCAAGGTTTCTACTAGAAATTAGATAGTCCCTCGCTTACACACGTAAACTCGCTATACACCGCTATTGACTAATCTAACTCTACGCTCAAAACCCTGCCACAACTCAACTACCGAGTTGCGAATTCTCAAGCTACACACCGTAGCTTGACCCCTAGTCACACGACTAGAAAATATAAACGGTTGAAAAAGAAAATACAAATTAAAAACAAATTAAAATAAAATAGCCCTAACAAAAAAACAACAAAACCCTATTTATAAATTTAAAGCCCTTATTTTTACTGCCGGCCCCTTTAATATTTTAGCCCGTCACTTTTATTTTCTTCGTTCGTTTATTTTGAGATGCGGCCGTTCCTCTTTGAAACAAAATTAGGGCTTTTCGTCCTTTCGATCCAAACTAGGGTTCTTGAAGCGCCGACCTTTGATACTATTCGACTTCGATGCTTTGATACTGTTCAACTTCGATGCCCTTTGATTTGCTCACCGCGGCTGCCTCGTTGATCCAACTCCGGTATGTAATTATGTGCTTTTTCTTTACTGATGTATGCTTTCTGGAATTCGATGTCGATGATGATAACTGGGTTTGGTATTTATATAGATTCGTCCCCCTTGAATTTCGTTCGTATATGTTGATTTGAATTTGTCTACTGAAATGCTCTGGCCGTATGATTTTGATCGAATGTTTTAGATTGTATTGACTTGTTCATAAAACTATATACTTCGATTGCTTGAATCCCACGGCATTGATTACAACTCCTTGGTCATCACGTTGTTGACTATAGCTTCTTGATTGCAACTGCTTCGGCCTTGACTTGTTCATAATCGTATATTTTTGGCTACGGCTACGATTTTGACTTGTTCAACATTGACTTCGGTCATGATTTGTTTTTGTGAATTTCTGATGGGCTTCGACTTGTTGTTGTGATGAATTTCTTGACTACCACGGTATTTTGTTGCATTCATTGGTTGAAGCTTGGCTTCACTTGTGTACACTTGAGTCATTTGAGTTGCTGTGTTGATCTTGGTATTTGGTGCATTTGTGCATTGACCACTTCGACTTTTGTTTTCACTATTGCATAATTGTTTCTGACCTGTTGCATGCATTGCTATGACTTGTACTTGTACTTTGTTGTAACTGGATATTGATCATGTATCAATATGCCACTGTCACTGTTTGTACTGTCATTTTGTATTCATCCCTGTAGTTGGTGGTCTTTCTGAACTGTGCACATTGTTGCATGCATTAATTTAAATGTTCATGTTGCATTCATGCTGGTTTAGTCTTGCACTTGCTTGAGTTTCACTGAACTTGATATCCTGATGTATCATTGCACTTTGCACTATCCATACTTCAGTTTGGGTTCACTTGTTCATACCACTGTTTCATGTGTGCTCTACTAGTTGCTGTGTTGATCACTTTCACTGCTGTTGCATGCATTTGTCTGGTTCTTGGCCTATTGCATTTGAGGTTCCCTGTTGCTGTTGGTCTGGAGTTGTTTAATGAAGAGGTTGAACCTGTTAGTCGAGCTTGCATACTTCATGTAGCCTTGTGTTGAACCCAGTTTTAAAACTCGGGTTTGACCTTGTGCTCAATTCGAAAGTTTCAATGTTATTGCACGTGAGTTGAACCCGGCTTTTCATTTGGGATTGACCTGTGCTCACCTGTCCCTGTAAATCGATCAAGTGTATATATCGGTGTGCACGGCCTTGTGGCATATACAGTAATACACTGTGTATGTCACAAGTTGTTCGTGTATGATGAATTCAAATTTAAATTATGACGAACAACCCAAATAACTGAGGCAAATCATATTTTCAAAATTATCTTTTATTTTTGAATTGCAAAAATATTTCTTTTTCAATTTTACTGCGTTAGTTTATATTTTTGCAGATTTCTCAGATGCTGGATTCAAACTGGAATGCAGTTGAAGATAAAAATACGAGTGTGAGTGATATGTAGTGAGGTGCTGATGTAAATGTGAAAAATATGATGTAATCAAAGTTGTATAGTTATAGTGAGAGCTTGAAATTGTACTATTCAAAATTGTAATAAATATTTATTTGAATAAAATATTCGTTTGAATTCAAAAAACTGTGTTATTTTTTTTTATTCAGCAAATATTTATTTATTCTGTGAAGATTAAAATAGTACGTTAACAAATACATTTAAGCGAATGTATATATGTTTATTATCATCAAACAAAAATCATATAGCGCAAAGCGCATATTCAACAATCTCCCCCTTTTGATGATAACAAACATATATTTAAGATTTTGAATATATTAAATGTATTTGATAATTTCAATTGCTCCCCCTATTTGAATGCTTCCTTTCTATATGATACTCCCCCTACATATATGACTCCCCCTACATATATGCATACAAATAAAATGTGTGAATGAGCCTATATGCAAATGGAAAATTGTTTGACCTTTGATTGATTCTATTTGAAAAAATCTTAACTTTTCTCTCCCCCTTTTGTTATCAGCAAAAGAATAATAGAAATAGAGAAAATAGAGATAAAGTGATCGATATTAATCCAACATTAAAACCCAATTGAATATAAATATTAAATTTCAATAGTAAATCAAACAAAAATCATAAAAATATTGTTAGGCGCATATTCCACTTTTAGAATGATGGAGATGATGTCATCATATAAAACCATACAATTGTGTCTATTTGTGGTATTTTTATATCAGGAATTTGAATATCTACTAATCATGCATAACCGTTAGGACTTTTAAATGAGATTAGTAGTATTCCAAATTTATTTTTGAAAAATGAATTCAAGTATCTTCTAACCACTCATAACCGTGAGGACTTTTAAATGGGATTAGAATCAACTTGTTTATTATTATTATTTTTTAAAAAAAAAATCAACTTTTGATATGTGTTCCATACATGCATAACCGTGAGGACTTTTAAATGAGCATGGAAGCACATAACAAATTCCAAGTAATTCACCCATGCATAACCGTGAGGACTTTTAAATGAGAGTGAACACTTTGGTATTTATTTATTGTTATTAATTTTTATTTTATATATTTTGTTTTATTATTTTTAAAAAATGAAAAACGAACGATTCCTGTTTAAAATACCACATATCGACAAACTATATAGAATTTTGATGAATGATGGTTGATAGAAATATGATAGGTATAGAGATGATCATGGAATTTTTACCAACAACAAGTTTTATAACTCTTGTTTACATTTCTAAAGAAATTTTCTAATTATACTTTCTCGAGTTATAATATATAATCAATATCAACACTCATCACTTTTTCAATCACTATTTTTCTTTTCGATGATTTGTAGGGAAAAAAAATGTTAAATATTCAGCAAATTTCTAAAACACCTAGACTGAGTCGTAGTTTACAAAAACTATTTTCTGGTAGGGGTTTTGTAAAGATGTCTGCCAATTGAGAATCAGTTGAAATAAAATTTATGCCGATATTTTCTTTGGAAATATGATCTCTAATAAAATGATGTCTAACATCTATATGTTTTGTTCGCGAGTGATGTACAGGATTATTTGTGAGATCGATTGCGCTTTTGCTATCACACATTAGTGGTACAAGTTTAAAATTTAGGCCATAGTCATGCAAAGTTTGTATCATCCATAGGATTTGAGCAGAGCAACCACTCAAAGCAATATACTCTGCCTCTGTTGTGGATAATGCAATACAATTCTGTTTTCTACTCGACCATGCAACTAATGAATGTCCTAACATAAAACATGCTCCACTAGTACTTTTTCTATCAACTAAATTTCCAGCATAATCAGCATCTGAAAAACCTTTCAATTCAAAATTATCGTTTGATGGATACCAAAGACCAAACCGTGGGGTGTGCAACAAATATCTTATAATTCTTTTAACAGCTTTTAAATGAGATTCTTTTGGGTTAGATTGAAAACGTGCACATAAGCAGACAGAAAACATGATGTCAGGTCTAGAGGCGGTAAGATAAAGGAGTGACCCAATCATACCTCTGTACTGCTTTTGATCAACTGTCTTACCTTTTTCATCCTTGTCAAGTTTAAGTGTTGTACTCATGGAAGTTCTTGCTGGTTTAGCATCTTTCAATCCAAATTTGTTGACAAGTTCCCTGATATATTTTGTTTGAGAAATGAATGTGCCTTTATTGCTTTGTTGGATTTGAAATCCTAAAAAGAATTTTAACTCTCCAACCAAGCTCATTTCAAACTTTTCCTGCATGACTTTTTCAAATTTCTCGTACAATAACTTGTTAGTAGCACCATAAATGATGTCATCAACATATATTTGAACAATCAAAATATCATTGTTTTCATGCAACAGAAATAGTGTGGTATCTACACATCCCTTTTTGAACCCATTTTCAAGGAGATAAGAAGTAAGACATTCATACCAAGCTCTGGGAGCTTGTTTTAATCCATATAATGCCTTCTTTAGTTTGTATACATGGTTTGGATATTCATGACCTTCAAAACCTTCTGGTTGTTCAACAAACACATCTTCTTTTAAAACTCCGTTAAGAAAAGCACTCTTAATGTCCATTTGTCTTAGTTTAAATCCTTTGTAGCAAGCAAAAGCTAACAATATTCTAATTGATTCTAGTCTAGCTACAGGCGCAAAGGTTTCGTCAAAGTCAACTCCTTCAATTTGATTGTATCCTTTAGCAACTAGTCTAGCTTTATTTCTAATTATATTTCCAGATTCATCATATTTATTTTTAAAAATCCATTTTGTTCCTATAACTGGATAATCCTTAGGTCTAGGTGCTAGACTCCAAACATTATTTCGTTCAAACTGATTTAGTTCTTCTTGCATGGCCATGAACCAGTTTTCATCATTAAGGGCTGAATCTATGCTATTTGGTTCTATTTCTGAAATAAATCCACTATATAAGCACAGATCACATAGATTTTTAAAGGATGAACGAGTTTGTATACCTGCTATAGGGTTTCCAATTACCAATTCTGGTGGATGGTCTGTTTTGTATTTCAGCTTTTCTGGATCCAGATTTCTTCGGACTTCTTGAGTTGTGGTTTCTTTAGCATCAGCAGTTTCTTTTGGTTTTTCAAATTCATCTTTTTCTTTCTCCTCTTCAACGTTGCTTTTGGATGTATCCTGTTCGTCAATGCCTTCATCAAATTTCACATTGATTGACTCTACGATTGTTTTAGTCTTTTTGTTGTAGACTCTATAAGCTTTGCTTCTTGAAGAGTAACCCATGAAGATGCCATCATCAGCCTTTGCTTCAAATTTTCCTAACTGATCACCTGTATTAAGAATATAGCAAGGACATCCAAACACTTTGAAGTAAGCGATGTTTGGTTTTTTGTTGAACCATAGCTCATAGGGGGTTTTGTTAAGAATCGGTCTGATGATAACTCTATTCATTACATAACATGTTGTATTTACAGCTTCTGCCCAGAGATGCAGAGGTAGTTCATATTCATTTAACATAGACCTAGCCAATTCTTGTAAAGTACGATTCTTTCTCTCAACTACCCCATTTTGTTGTGGAGTACGTGGTGCAGAGAACTCATGTTTGATTCCGTTTTCATCACAGAAAGTTTCAAATTCATAATTTTCAAATTCTCCACCATGATCACTTCTTAACGAAACAATAGAGACTTCTTTTTCATTTTGCACAAATTTTGCGAATCTTGTGAAGTATGAAAAAGTTTCTGATTTTTTAGCTAAGAAGTATACCCATGTATATCTTGAGTAATCATCAACTAACACAAAGCAATATTTCTTAACTCCTAAGCTAGCAATGTCATTAGGTCCAAATAGATCCATATGAATTAGTTCAAGAACTCTAGAAGTGCTTACATTGTTTTTGGCATGAAACGATGATTTTCTAAGTTTTCCCAAAGTACATGCTTTACAGATGTTTTCAGTTTCAAACTCATGTGATGGCAACCCTCTTACCAAACTTTTCCTTTTTAATTTGTTTAATAAGTTCATACTAGCATGCCCTAAACGTCTATGCCATAAATTCACTTCTATATCCTTAGCTACCAAGCATTTAGAGAGGATGAGATCATCAAAAGATAGAGAATATATATTACCTTTCCTTTTTCCTGAAAATAAGATTTCTTTTGATGATTTGTCAACAATTTTGCACATGTCAGAATCAAAGATAACATTCATACCTTTATCACATAGCTGGCTGATTGATATCAAATTGTGGTGCAGATTTTCAACATATAAAACGTCATTTAAGGTAAATGTATTGTTACCTACTTTACCTTTACCGACAATTTTACACTTGTCATTGTTCCCCATTGTGACTCTGCCACCTTTGTACTTTTCTAGGCTAAGGAACTTTGATCTATCGCCTGTCATGTGCCTGGAACAGCCAGAATCCAAGTACCATTGCTGTTGTTCCTTAGCCTGCCAGCATACCTACACGAGAAGAGAGTTTAGTGACCTATTTGTTTTTATAGGTCCATGGTTGTTAGTGGCAGAAAATTTTGAAAAATGATTTTGTGTAGACCCAAAACTATTTATAATTGTTCCCTTTGGCACCCAAATTTGTTTAACTTTGAGAGATTTTATATTTGTGCCTTTTGAAACCCAAATCGGTATAGTTTTCACATGTTTGGGTCTATACCAACAATTATTGTGATTGTGTCCATATTTTCTACAAATTGTGCACAATGAATTTTCTTGATTAATCTTGTTTTCAACAATTTTCGAACTATTATATCCAAGTCCTTGTCTAACCGTATTAACAGTTTGCTTTCCTAATAGCATATTCAATGATTTTTCACTTTTGGAAAATTTATCTAAAGTAGTAGACAATTATCGGACTTGTGTTTTGAGAGACTCATTTTCGTTTAACAACTGTGTGCACTTTTTAATAGAATTCTCTCTCCTAGTATTTTCATTCTCCTTTAAAATCAGAATTTCATTTTCAAGTGATTTTATATTGATTTCTGATTTTTTAATTTCCTCTTCGAATGTTGGACACTTATCACACTTAGGGATCCTACGTTGATAGTTCTTAACTAATTGATCAAGTTGTTCATTGCATTCTATCAAAGTATTCTTTTGAGATTCAAGTTTTGCGTATTTTTCCCTAAGTCGTTCATAACAGCCATTTACTTCATGGAAATAAATAAGTAATTCAGAATGAGTGAGTTTTGATACCTCGCTTGGCTCGTCGTCATCACTGTTTGTAACTTCACCATGAAGGCACATGTTTGCTTTTTCACTCTCACTCTCGGTGTTATCACTTTCATCTTCGTCAGTTTCATCCCAAGTAGCCGCAAAGCTTTTCTTCTTTAGTTTCTTTCCTTGATTTGATCGTTTTTGAGGACATTGTGGCTTGATATGACCGGGTTTGTTGCATTTGTAACAGATGATTTTCTATTCTTCTGGGTTGTCTAGTGCTTTGCTTATTCTGCTTTTCAATTCATGATTTCGAGCTGGATTTCCGTATTTGCGATTCCACCTTTTGAATTTCTTTATTAGTAGCGCCAGCTCTGCTTCTCCATCATCATCATCATCGTTATCATCATCACTTTCGGTTGTTCCTTTGAGCGCTATTGATTTCTTTCGAGTATCTCCTCCTTCACGCTCTTCCTTGAATTTCATTTCTAGCTCATAAGTGGTGAGATTTCCAATGAGTTCTTCGACTTTGAGTTGTTTTAAATCTTTCGATTCTTGAATGGCAGTTACTTTTGCTTCAAAGCTTCGTGGAAGGACTCTGAGAATTTTCCGGACTATTTCCAATTCGGTGTATGTTTTTCCGAGAGCTTTTGATTTGTATACGATATTGGAAAGTCGACCGTACATCTCTTTGACATTTTCTTCCTTTGCCATTGTAAAGTTCTCGTATTCGCTGCTTAGCACGGCAAGGCGAGATTCTTTGACTTGAGATGTTCCTTCGTGAGTCACTTCTAGTATGTGCCATATTTCCTGCGCAGTTAGACAATGTGAGACACGATTAAATTCAAATTGATCTAATGAACAGATAATAGAATTCATAGCTTTAGCATTAGTATTCTGTAATTTATTTTCTAATTCTGTCCATTGTTCCTTTGGTTTCTCTATTTCCTGATTATCTACAGTTATAGTTGGTATCCTATAACCTGTCTCAACAATATCCCAAGCGTCAATGGTTTTCAAAAAAAATTTCATCCTATTTTTCCAAAAAGCATATTCACCATTGAACATTGGTGGTCTAACTATCGACTGACCCTCTGCAAAAGCATTATTAAAAGAAGCCATTTTAAAAATTTAAATTTTTAAAACAAAAACTGATTTTTTTTAAAAAATCGAATTTTTAAAACAGATGTTGACTTCTATTCCTGTCCTAGCTCCGATACCACTTGTAGGATCGATTTCACCCTAGAGGGGGGGTGAATAGGGTGATGGTGTTAATTATTAAAATTAATCGCGGAAGCTTTTAAATTAATTTCAATTCAGATCACAGAATAGCAGCACATATATCGCAGAATATAAATAACAGAATAAAACAGAACAACACAGAATTTACCCAGCTTCGGCAAAACCCTGCCTACGTGCTGCCCCCAAGGTTTCTACTAGAAATTAGATAGTCCCTCGCTTACACACGTAAACTCGCTATACACCGCTATTTACTAATCTAACTCTACGCTCAAAACCCTGCCACAACTCAACTACCGAGTTGCGAATTCTCAAGCTACACACCGTAGCTTGTCCCCTAGTCACACGACTACAAAATATAAACGGTTGAAAAAGAAAATACAAATTAAAAACAAATTAAAATAAAATAGCCCTAACAAAAAAACAACAAAACCCTATTTATAAATTTAAAGCCCTTATTTTTACTGCCGGCCCCTTTAATATTTTAGCCCGTCACTTTTATTTTCTTCGTTCGTTTATTTTGAGATGCGGCCGTTCCTCTTTGAAACAAAATTAGGGCTTTTCGTCCTTTCGATCCAAACTAGGGTTCTTGAAGCGCCGACCTTTGATACTGTTCGACTTCGATGCTTTGATACTGTTCGACTTCGATGCCCTTTGATTTGCTCACCGCGGCTGCCTCGTTGATCGAACTCTGGTATGTAATTATGTGCTTTTTCTTTACTGATGTATGCTTTCTGGAATTCGATGCCGATGATGATAACTGGGTTTGGTATTTATATAGATTCGTCCCCCTTGAATTTCGTTCGTATATGTTGATTTGAATTTGTCTACTGAAATGCTCTGGCCGTATGATTTTGATCGAATGTTTTAGATTGTATTGACTTGTTCATAAAACTATATACTTCGATTGCTTGAATCCCACGGCATTGATTACAACTCCTTGGTCATCACGTTGTTGACTATAGCTTCTTGATTGCAACTGCTTCGGCCTTGACTTGTTCATAATCGTATATTTTTGGCTACGGCTACGATTTTGACTTGTTCAACATTGACTTCGGTCATGATTTGTTTTTGTGAATTTCTGATGGGCTTCGACTTGTTGTTGTGATGAATTTCTTGACTACCACGGTATTTTGTTGCATTCATTGGTTGAAGCTTGGCTTCACTTGTGTACACTTGAGTCATTTGAGTTGCTGTGTTGATCTTGGTATTTGGTGCATTTGTGCATTGACCACTTCGACTTGTGTTTTTCACTATTGCATAATTGTTTCTGACCTGTTGCATGCATTGCTATGACTTGTACTTGTACTTTGTTGTAACTGGATATTGATCATGTATCAATATGCCACTGTCACTGTTTGTACTGTCATTTTGTATTCATCCCTGTAGTTGGTGGTCTTTCTGAACTGTGCACATTGTTGCATGCATTAATTTAAATGTTCATGTTGCATTCATGCTGGTTTAGTCTTGCACTTGCTTGAGTTTCACTGAACTTGATATCCTGATGTATCATTGCACTTTGCACTATCCATACTTCAGTTTGGGTTCACTTGTTCATACCACTGTTTCATGTGTGCTCTACTAGTTGCTGTGTTGATCACTTTCACTGCTGTTGCATGCATTTGTCTGGTTCTTGGCCTATTGCATTTGAGGTTCCCTGTTGCTGTTGGTCTGGAGTTGTTTAATGAAGAGGTTGAACCTGTTAGTCGAGCTTGCATACTTCATGTAGCCTTATGTTGAACCCAGTTTTAAAACTCGGGTTTGACCTTGTGCTCAATTCGAAAGTTTCAATGTTATTGCACGTGAGTTGAACCCGGCTTTTCATTTGGGTTTGACCTGTGCTCACCTGTCCCTGTAAATCGATCAAGTGTATATATCGGTGTGCACGGCCTTGTGGCATATACAGTAATACACTGTGTATGTCACAAGTTGTTCGCGTATGATGAATTCAAATTTAAATTATGACGAACAACCCAAATAACTGAGGCAAATCATATTTTCAAAATTATCTTTTATTTTTGAATTGCAAAAATATTTCTTTTTCAATTTTACTGCGTTAGTTTATATTTTTGCAGATTTCTCAGATGCTGGATTCAAACTGGAATGCAGTTGAAGATAAAAATACGAGTGTGAGTGATATGTAGTGAGGTGCTGATGTAAATGTGAAAAATATGATGTAATCAAAGTTGTATAGTTATAGTGAGAGCTTGAAATTGTACTATTCAAAATTGTAATAAATATTTATTTGAATAAAATATTCGTTTGAATTCAAAAAACTGTGTTATTTATTTTTATTCAGCAAATATTTATTTATTCTGTGAAGATTAAAATAGTACGTTAACAAATACATTTAAGCGAATGTATATATGTTTATTATCATCAAACAAAAATCATATAGCGCAAAGCGCATATTCAACAGAAACACTAATGGAATTTGCATAAGGGAAATGTTTCCATGGTTAAACACTTTTGTAGTTATAAATTCTTTCCTTTTGAAATCAACTCCAAAGTAGTTAAAAATCCGAGTGAGATAAATTCCATGATATAATGTATTTTCACCTATGGTAAACTTCTTGGGCCTTAGCTCATCCAAAATATCTTGAGCCCAATTAATATCATAATTTCCAAAAATTGAAAAAAGAGCTTTGCAAACTTTCAAAGTCGGGTTGTTGTAGTTTCCCGATCTTGGTATAAGAGTGTGTTGGATAAGAAGATTAACAATTCTTGCTTTTGGACGAAAATAACAATTTTGAATTCAAAATTGTCATCCCTTTCAAAGATGTGATGAAATGTCTCTCGATCATTTTCATTGATTTGAAATTCCGAGAGATTCATTCCGGTATACTTGCATCCCAAAATATTTCCTAAAATTTCACAATCCAAACAATTTGTGTTCCTTTAACACTACTCCAAATTTGTCCATCTTTCCTATCATAAAAACAACGATTCAAATTCGCATAAAACATCTTAACAAGATTTGGATAACGTACAAAATCATTTTGTTTGTTATCAACAAAACTAAGAGTAGAACAATTTTGAAAAAGATTTTCAATTTCATAAGAAGGAAAATCTTCAAAAATAGCAAATTTTTCCGTATGAATTTTACCAAAGTTTACATAGTTGATGTAAGCTTAATAGCTTCTGGGTCATTAAAAAGAAATCTTTTGATAGATTTTTGAAGCCTAATGGTGTTAGGAGTGGTTGAAGTGGCCATTGAAGAAGTTTGAGAGGAGTAGAAGATAATTAAGATAAATTGAAATTTGAAATAAAAGTGAAAAGTGATGATAAAGAGAGTGAGTGTAACGACCCAGAATTTTTAGAAATTAAAATTTTAATATTTAATTAATTTTAAATATTAATAAGAGAAATTTATAAGTAAAATAAATTTTTATTTGAATTTTTGGATTTAATTGAATAATTAAATCGATAATTTAATACGTTAAATTATGGAAATAATTGAAAATTGAGTTAAAAATGATTGAAAATGATTTGTAAAATTTTATTTTATCATATGGAAGTTAGAATGATATTTTAGAACTTTTAAAATCGAATTAAAAGTTAATTTGTGAAAATTGAATATTTTAATATTTAAATCGACTAGTGAAAATAGCCAATTTTTGAACAGTCTCAGAATTGAACGAAACCAGTTCCATTGGATCCGTAATAGTTAGTTATTATCGGATTTCAAATTTCGTGTCAATCGGAGATATCGTTTGATCGTGGCAGCTCGAAACGCATCGAATTATTTTTAATTTAAATTTGACGAGTGAAAATAGCCATTTTTCAAAAAGTCTCAGATTTCGACGAAACCAGTTTCATCGGATCTGTAATGTGATATTATTGTAAGGTTTCTAATTTCAAGTCAATTGGATTTACCGTTTGTCCGGTACAAATTAAAACGCCTAGAAATCGACTTAAATCGGTTTAATTCAAACTGAGCGTTTACAGCCATAACTCGCACATACTTCCGAATTAGCTTCCGAAACCTGTTCCATTGTGTCCGGAACGCGGGGTAAACCGTAGAAACGCTAGTTACGGCGCGTAAATCGGAGTTCGGAATTTCCGGATGAATAGTGTCGAACGAAACTCTATAAATACACCACCACTCTTCATAATTTGATAAAAAAAATAACTAAAACCCTAATTTTTTAACCCTAGCCGCCACTTATACAACCAAGGGCCAGAAATAATTCTCCTTTCCCCCTCAATCTCTCTCAAGCCGTAAAGAATTACGTGAAGTGCTCAACTACAAAGTCGTAGAGCTCGACGAGAGCTTCGATTCCATACGGTGATGATCGGAAACGGAGCAACGTAGGAGGAGCTATGTGGGGCCGAACCTGCAGATTTTCGCACGCAATTCCATGCAAATGGGGGGGCCGAACTCAAGAGGGAAGCAGGCGTGGGTAGAGGGGGTGTTGTGCTTCGAGATGGCGGTGGTTTGATCGAGTTTCATCGAGTTTTGGAGTTGCAAATTGAAACCCTAGTGATTGAGGAGTGGGTTCTATGGTACGGCTATAACCTGTAGCCAAAACGTGAAGAGGAGAGAAAGAAAGGGACGGTGGAGATGCAGGGAATGTGGATCATGTGGCTGTGATATGGCTTAGGTTATAAATTAGTTTATTTATGTTGATTTGTTTATATAAATCGTGTACAAACTTCAAAAATACATAACTTTTTCATACGAGGTCGAAAACGCGCGAAACCAGTTGCGTTGGAATCGTATGGACGAGCACTATGCGATGGAGTTGGTTTGGAGTCGTTTGGAGTTAGTGAGAATTTTGGGTAAAATTAAACGTCCGTTTAATTTTATTCGAAATAAATCGCTAAAACGGAATTTAAAACCAAGGTGAGAATTTCTCACTCAATCGAATCAGTTTCGATTTTATTTTAAATAGTTAGATTTGAAATATTTGAATGCATGTTTGAATGTTGATTGATATCTATTGATTGTTAAAATAGACATTATACGCCGTTAGTAAGCGGATGTTATTTAATAAAAACATATACCGCGAATATTTCATAAACAGTGAAATTGGTATTATATATAATAGCAATATATATATATTGGCATATGTATATATTGGAGTTATTGATTTCCTGCTTTTTTTTGTTTAGCGGATGAGACCCTATTGCGCCGTTATTAAGCGGATAATATTTAATAAGAACATATACCGCGATAATTTCGTACTGGAGCGAAATTGGTATTGTGCTAATGTTTGTGGATGCAGGAAAACAGGTTGGAGGGATCCAACTGGATTCCTCAACAGTTTTTATTTAATTTCAGATATTTTGATATTTGATGGATTTTCATATCGATATATGATATCGTTGTTGTCGTGATTGACTATTTGGTGTGTAGCATCATTGGACCAAATTTTGGGATTTTAAAATGATCTTTAAAGTGATTTTTGAGAATATACTATATTTTGGAATTGATCCATTATAAATAAATAAACGTTATAATTTTTAAAGTTATAAAAATTATGATTTTTAAGAAGTATAGTTAAAAGCTGATTTTTGAAAATAAGGAATTAATGACTTTATAAAATAGTTAAATTGGGATTTCTGAAATAATTGTGAAAAGTTTAAATATAGGATATATAAAATTTGATTATTTTATAAATCAAAATGATGAAATTATAAAGGAGATTAAAGACGTTTTAAAGAATAATATAAATTTATTTATATTAAGAGATTTATAAATGGATATGTATAAATTGAAATATTGACATTATAAAACGAGTTTTTATAAGTGTTTGAATGAAGTGAAAATAAATTTTGTAAACGAATGGAATTCATAAAATTATAAATGGTGAAGTTATAAATGAAATTTATAAATAGTAAGATTTATAAATTTTGTGAAATTATTAAAGAATATATTTGGATGAATAATTGAATCTTATAAGTTATAAGATTTATAATTATGAAGTTCAAAGGAACGATTTTTGTGAACGAATAAATTATAAGTATTTGACTGATAATATGAACCTTTGTTTTATAATTGAGTTATAAATCGAATAGGTTAATAAAAGAATTTATAAAAAGGAAGTTTTTATAAATAAATAGAAATGGAATTTATAAACGTTGTTTTATAAATTCGCAAATGACTTATTTTGATAAGAAAATTGTTGAAACCTATTAATGGAGTTATATTCACGTTTTTGAATAGTGAATAATCCTTTGAATTAAAATGTATAAAAGGATGAAATGTGTTAACGTAGTATATTCACGTTTTTGAATAGTGAATAATGTGTTAAAGAAATTGTTTTGAATGTGATATTTCAAATAGAATTAAAACGATCTAACGATGTTTTAAAATGTGTTGAGATTCGAAACCATAGATTTCAACATTTATTGTTGAAATAGACGTTTTTGAGAAACAGAAGGAAATGATGGACTATAACACTGTTGTTATAGTAAATGATTTCCGAAAGGAAATGCTTTGTATAGTATTGGGATTTATATATCTATTTTTAATTTCGAATCCCTATACTAGTGATTTTGGGTTGTCGTAACGATGTTTTACGCAACATTCGTTTTGGCCCAAATAAATATGTTTAAGTGAATGATTTCCTTAAAGAATGAAATATATACTTAATTCGATTTAAGTATATTGAATATTTTCCAAGGTTGAAAATAAAAAGATTTGTGAATTACTTATGAATAAATAAGTATCGAAATGTTTTCCAATATGAAGTGAATAGTTAGAATTTATCTTTTTGAAGATAAATTGAAACGGATAATTGAAATCATATATGCATGGATATTTTGAAATATAAATTCATTATGGAATTTATATGAGAAAGTGGAATTTGTTTAAAAATAAATATTGATTTATTTTTGAAGTGTTGGAAATTATATATCTAGTGAAGATATTTTGGAAAATAAATAATTTGGAAAATTATTTGGAAACTGGTGATGTGTGCATATCCAGTGATAGTTCAATAACCGACTATCAATATTTCCCTTTGAATGGGTAATTGATATGATTTGTTTGAATGTGAATGCTAGACTTATTTTTGAATAAGCGCTCACTATTCGGGTTAACCGGGAAAGGACCATGGGGTCGTATAACCCATCCCGAATATGTGATACGTCGTTATGAATTGCATTGAAGATCGGTGTTGAAGACCCGGTATTTGCGAGAGCGATAGGATGACCTGTCGATTTACTCTGCACCGAGTAGCTACGGTATAGAGTTCTCCATATGTGATGGTGAATCCGATCAGGATTGTGAATATCCGGATTGCAAGGACTTCTTTGTAAGTGCCTTCGGTTCTGTTCGATCCCGGAACAGACTTGTATGGATTGTGTGTCTGACATTACAAGTTGAGATATAAAGCCGATTTCTTTCAAATATATTTCTGTTGGTGGCGAAGAATTTATTCTTTAGCTTAACACCCTTCTCTGAGACGTACGAGCTCAGAGGTTATATAGTTGAAGTTATCAGCGATATATTCCCAATTTGGTAATGTGACATGCTGAGTGTTGCTGTAAATGATCATTGTGTTGATTATTGTGATAGGATCGTTTATTTGATCGTCTATCTTAGTGATCATTGTGTTGATCATTTGTTGACCCAAAGCATGGCTTTTGTATAAAGTATGTTTTTGTGGACGTGACTTCGTCGAGCCTCACACCCCGGAAATGGTCAAAACAGGAAAGATGCGGCAAGGTTATGAGGGGTAGCACCTTTAGGGTGTGTACATTTCCTTCTGGATAGAGGTGGTATCATGGTATGGAGCCCGGATATTTAACCTATGTGGTTACTACGAATTTATTACTTTGTGGTTGTTGGCTATCGGGATCCCGTGAGAAAGGTCGTTTACGATCGGGGAATGGCATGCTCGTGTCAGTAGTTACCCAGTTAGGGGTAACCCGGCCTTGTGTTGGCAGAGTTCCGGTTTGGTTCTCGGGGATGTCTTTCCAGAGGCATTCTCATGTGGCAATGGGAAGTTCCTTGGCCTGACCATTTGTTGGAAATCCAAATAAACAATACGTAACTTGTACAGTTTTAGTTGTATAACCTGCTATGGAATGTGGCGGTAACCTGCTATTGAACATAGTTAGCTATAGTAGACATACGATAATGGTCGTATGTTGGCTAAGATTTATATTCTACTTTCGAAATGAATTTCTTCTACACTATGCACTAGTAATAATATCAAATGTTATTTTAAATGCGTATCAAGCATCTTTGACTATCATAAGGAGAAATCTCCTCCGATTGTGCGTTTGCATTGTGTGTGTGTGTGTGGGAGGCCTTATGGTAGTCTCATTTTTAAAAGCATTGTGAATTGAATTTAAAAATATCTCTCTATTTTGATTTTTAAGATAAATAAACTGTTTTGAGTTCTCACACCAGTCACATGACTAACTTGGAGTTTATTGTTTTCCTTCCTAAACTCTGGGTGCCCACCAATTTCCACACGGGCAGTCAAGAGTTAGGTTTATCAGGATATTCTGGATATTCTGGAGTTGCTGGAGGCAAGATGGATGGCATGGCGTATTACTAGTTTATATAGTATTTCTTTGTCCGCTGCACTGTTTGTTGTTGTTGTTGTACACTCTGATGATATGATGTAATGAAATGTGATGTAATGTAATAACTGATATAGTTCTTTGTTTAAAGATTATTCATTATTTATTATATCTTGTTCCGCTGCGAATTGTGAGATTCTGATGTTGTTCTGTTGTTTTTCTGTTCCGTCCTATTTTCTTCTGTTTTTCTTTTTCCTCTATTCTCTTTTCTTTCTATGTTTTCAAAATGTTCTCTATTCTCTTTTTCTTCTATTTTAAAATTTCTATCTTCTTTTCTGTTTTCTATTCTCTCTAATTTCTATTTTCTATTTCCTTCTTTCCTATCTTCTTTCTTCTTTTCTTTTTCTTAAAACCCCTAAGGGTTCGTATTTTCGTTCATCTTGAATTAAACAAAGGAGATTAGTGTCTATTCAAGGAGTACGGATTTACGGGTCTTTACAGTGAGATAAAAAGAGATTCTATAGACATGTTCTTTTGTCAAGAGGCATCTTTCCAGAGCATTGAAGTTGGTGAAAAGGTGGAGGAAAATTCAAAAGTTTGAATTCAAATTTTGAAATCAAATTCTAAGGGGCATGTCGACATGGGGTATCCGGGTATGTCGACATGTGCCTATTGAATCAACGACAAGTTTCTATTCCTAATTTCTAATAAATATATATATTATATCCTGTATTCTATTATATAATTCCTGTAATAACGTTAAATATAATAATACTTAAATATTAATAATTTAATATTTAAAATAATATTATGTTTGAATTTAAAATTCAAATTTCAAGGGATAAAGTGAATTTAAAATTCAAGGAATTTAAAAAGAATCAAGCAAACAAACAAGCATCCATTCAAACAAAAAAAAAATAAAAAAATAATGTAAATGAGTACCTATTTTTAGATCCATACTCCCATAGTCATCTGATTCATGAATAGCAGTGAAAGATAGTTTGGAATTATCCGTCTTCTTTTCAGCGTCACTGGATGATGAGTCTGAGTCATCAAGAGTTGTTGTGTATGCCTTTTTTCTTTTCCTTGACGAGTCATTGTTTGGGGGGAACGACTGTTTATCTAGATACGGACAATCTTTTCTATGATGCCCGACCTTATTACAATTATAGCATCTATCATTATTGACATTATCTGTATTATTTCTGAAATTCCTTTGATCATTTCTTTTGTAATTGTTCATTTTTCTCAATTTTAAGAATTTTCGAAAGTTTCTTGTCATGAAGGCAATCTCCTTATAACTGTCTGGATCCGAATCTTCAGTTCTTGGATTGAATGCTAATGACTTCTTTTCTATAGCCTTGTTTTCTCTTCTTCCTTGTAGTTGAAATTCATAAGACATCAGATTCCCAATCAATTCTTCTATTTTCATTAGACCGATATCATTTGCTTCTTCGATTGCAAGTGTCTTTTGATCCCATTCTGGAGTGAGTGAATTTAGGATTTTTCTGACTTGGTCTTCCTCCGAAAAACTTTTTCCCGATGCAATTAGTAAATGAACAATATCTTGAAATTGACAATACATGTCGGAAATGGACTCATTTGCATGCATTTTAAACAACTGAAACTGATTAGTTAATATAGAAATTTTAGTATGTTTAACTTTACTTGTTCCTTTATGAGTAACTTGCAAAGTTTTTCAAATTTCAAATGCAGACTTACAAATAGCACTCTATTAAACTCATTCCTATCTAATGAACAAAATAATATATTCATGGTCCTTGATTTATTTTGTGCCACACCCTTTTGCTTAGCAGTCCACTTGCAAAATTGGTAGTTGGTTCAATATACTCAGTTTTTGTGATATTCCATGTGTCTAATCCTAAAGATTGTAGACAAATTTTCATTCTACAAGCCTAATATGCATAATTACTGCCATTGAAAAATGGTGGTCTGACAGTAGACTGACCTTCTATGAATGAACTAGTGTTAGGGATAAAAGAACTAGTGCCAGAGTTGACATTACCAGTGTTGGTAGCCATTAAAACAATTTTCACTTTTCAGATTATGAAAACAATGAAAATCTGGCTCCGATACCAATTGTAAGTGAGTGCGGATTTAGGATCTTAAGGCTAATTTAGCACTAGAGGAGGGTGAATAGTGTTTAATGAATTCAAAGACTTATGTGGACTAATTTAAAATTATGACACAAATAAATGCAGAACTTAATCAAAGAACAGTCACAAAATCAAACATAGATGCAGAAAGTAAATGAATACAGTAAAGGGAAAGAACACACCGAATTTTATACTAGTTCAGAGTTACCCTACATCCAGTCCTGTACCAAGGCAAACCACCTCATGCAGATTTTTATTATACCAATGTCGAGATTACAATCCTCAATTTTTAAAGGCCTTGAGGTACCCTCCTGTCTTACAAGTTCGGGGCAAACTCTCTTGATTTACGGGACTCAAGATCACCCAATTGATTTCCAGGCACAACCACTCCTTATAGAGAGACTCGATAAACTTTTGATTACAAATTGATCCTATAGATCTGAATAGCACTTTGATCTTTGAGAGAGGACAGAGAATCAAACAAGAATGAGATTCTAATTTGATTCACTTGAGAATTCGGCAGAATTTTGGCACGATCTTAAAAATATGAAAATTATAGAATATGGATTTGTGGAGAAGAAGAAGGAAGAAAATAAGAAATTGGTTGGTTAAAAAATTCGTTTGTGAAGGATATTTATAAAGCACGAACGGTCATAACCATTCGTGAAAAGATTTAAGCGAATAGACACTTCTTTTGAAAATTGCAACTTTTGAATTCAATGGCCACCATGTCGACATGGGGTATCCCATGATGTGGACATCCCTATGTTAAAAACAGTGTAAAATTTGTTTTGAAAATGAAGTTTAAAACAAGAGCTTATTTTAAAACCAAAACAAATAATACTTTAGGGCTAAAACATCTTTTTGAAAGATCATTTGAAAAGATAATTTTAAGGCTAAAAGATTTTGAAAGCGGTTTTGAAAATCATTTTGAAAAACCATTTTGAAGTAGTTTTGCAAGCTTCTTCCTGTAGAATATCTCATCACATCAGGACTCGAGAACTTGTACAAAACCTGGATGTTCGTGGGTTTGTAACCCACGAGTCGTAGGTTTGTAAGCTACTTGTCGTGGGTTTGTAAGCCACTAAGAAGGAAGAAATGGGTTTCATCCCAAATGAAATTTGGAATGAAGATTTTCGTGCTATTATGAATTTTTAACAAAAACTAGACACATATCTTGAAATCTTGATCTTGATACTCTAGAGTCTTCAATCTTGAGTATTGAGTCTTTATACTGATCAGTCTTCAGTAATCAATGCCCGCACACACACACACACACATATCTATCTAGACAATAGTGTTAGTATATATTTATAATAAGATAAGTTAAAAAGGTTGTTGTCAACAAAACCCACATATCAATTCCTAACATTTCTTTTGTATCCATCCCATACTTTGCCTCTCGTATCGATGCTCTTCCTTTGTTTTTGTATTGATCATAGGCCATGTCTTTCGTATCGATCAGATTGGCGATTCATACGAAACTTGCAGTTGTTAGTTGAATGAAGTGTGATCGATCTAGGCAGTGTTGAAGTCCATCGATATAGGCTCGAATCCCATGTATATGAATGATAGGCACGTGTTTGAGTCATATCCATTTGTATCGATGCTACGATAGATATGAATGATGGAGGCTAACTGATGGATGTGAGATGGATGGAAACGGGGTGATGGATACGAAATGGGCATATTTCACATGGATCTTGATCGATTCATAACTTGAGCATACGAACTCCGATTAACCAAAAATTCAGAATGTTGCATTTCATAGCTTTGCTTGTCATACCATACTAATTGTGGCTCGATCCAAACCCGGGCCTGGTTTGCTTGTATCCATCGTGAGCCTATAAATAACTGATTTCCAAAGCGGATTCACTTTAGTCTCTATTCAAGTCCTTGGTGTCATTGCCCTTCCAAAAGGAGGGATAATTGATAAGGCGGGGAGGGGTATAATATTTGTCTAAAATATGAATTTCGATTTAGTAAAAGGAAGAGGTAAAAATGGGGAACTTTTCACTCTTTTCTTTTCCTATTTAAACTAAAATCCCCTTCATTTTCTAGTTTACTTTTTACCTCCCTCCCTCCTAGCCTTGGCCGCAAGTACTAGCACTTTTTCCATTTAATTCCAACCCAAAATTTGAATCAAATCAAACACAATAAAAGGGTGTGGTGATCTCTTCAGTTAGTTATGTTTCTTGAAGGAGAGAATTTGATTCGAGGAGTTTTCTGATTCGACATTCAAGGTGAAATATCTAAGACAAATTATAGGTAATGTTTGAACAATATTTACTTGTTTATATGTTCACATGTGCCATTGTATATGTACAGATTCAAATTATATATTCCTATGAGTTTATTTATTTATTTGTTATCACATCTGCATATTTATATTTATATTTATATATTTATATAAATTAAAAAACTTTTGTATAATTGTGTTATATTTTCGTCCATTCGAATAAAAAATACCTTTTGAAAGTAAAGTTATTTCAGAGTTAATTTTACAATAATATTTGAAATTTGAAATTGTTGTTATGTATAGGGCTGTCAATGGGTCGGGTCGGGTCGGGTTTGGGTCGGGTCAAGTCGGGTTCGGGTTGATTTTAAATGGGTCGGGTCAACCCGTTTATTAAACGGGTCGAAAAAGCTCAACCCGAACCCGACCCATTTATAAACGGGTTGACCCGACCCAACCCGTGTAACCCGATTATAAACGGGTCGAGTCGGGTCGGGTCGTAAATGGGTCAGGTCAACCCGTATAAGGTGTAAATGGGTCGTAAACGGGTCGGGTCAACCCGTATAAGGTATAATTGGGTCGTAAATGGGTCAGAACGGGTCGTAAACGGGTCGGGTCAACCCGTATAACCCGTATAAGGTACAAACAGGTCATAAATGGGTCGGAGCGGGTCGTAAACGGGTCAGCTCAACCTATATACTGTATAAACGGGTTGTTAACGGGTCAGTTTCGGGTTAGCGGGTCAACCCGAAACCCACCCGTTTATAAACGGGTCAAATTCGGGTTGACCCGAAAATGACCCGCCAATTAAATGGGTCGGGTTAACCTGCTAATTTCCGTGCGGGTTTCGGGTCATGTTTCGGGTCGTGTAGGAAATTGACAGCCCTAGTTATGTACATACTTTATATACATTTATTTATAAAATTTTACACATACATGTTATCATATATATATATATATATATATATATATATGTATGTATGTATGTATATTATTTTTTACTTAAATACATAATAAAACCGAAATTAAAACATTAATACACATGCACATATACATACATGTATACATATTTATATTTTTATATTTTATCAAATCATAATCATTAGTATATATACAAATACTTGTGTATATATATGTATATCGTATAAAAATAAACTATATTTGGAATTTATAGTTTAATAAAAATGATTATTTGAAATCCATACGTTATTTTTAAAAAAATTGAAGTTTTAATCTGCACCACTTAGGAAAAAGAAAAACTTGATTTTTTTAAAAGTATTTCGACCCAAAAAACAATTTTTATATTTAAATATATAATATTATTTTATATTTATTAGTTATTATTTTACGAATTTTATGATCACATAATATGGTTTTATATTTTTTGAATTAAGAAATGTATTTTTTACCTATTTATATTTATATATTAAATATAATAATATTTGAATTTAAATTGAATTCTATGTAAGATATTATTTTGGATCTAGATTTCAATTTGAATTTATTCAAAGCTATTTTAAATATTAAATTTTGAATTGGTTTATATGTTTAAAACTAAATTTATACCTAATTGTTTTGTGTGTATATATACTTATACATATAAGTGTACTTTGTATTATATTAGCAATAAAATAATAGCAGATAACGTATATATGTATATAAAGGGAATAATGTGTCTGTTACGGTATAAATCCTAACACTTATATACAGGCACATTATACCATATATACAGCTATATGTTGCCCGTAAACTTACACGTATGTGTGTAATTATTACACATATACACCTTTTGTATCATAAATATATACAAAATTGCATCTTATATTAATTAACTAAATAAAATTAAGATTTTATTTAAAATTATTCTGATTGGATCTAAAGAAAATGAGACTTCAAAGGCCTAAATAAGATCTAAAATGATAAAATATTTTGAAATTCACCCATATAACCCATTGCATGCTGGCCTAGTTCTAGTGGAATAGATATTAGACTTTAAGTCCATATACAAGATATTAAATGGTTGACCTTAATTAGAAGGATTTAATCTAATTTTTGCATCCAAAATTAACGGGAAAGTTTCAAAAAAAACAAATGAAAAGATTTCTCGCTTTAAATAAAAAACAAATGCACTTTTTCATTCAATTGAATTTGATTCGCTCTTCTTCTTTCTTTTGTGGCTAATCATTCCCTCCTCTACTTCTCATGATCAGATATGCATATGAAATATATTAGATTATTTAAACATTTAAAATATTTAATTAAAGTATGATTTTTTTAAACAACTAGATTAGATCTAGTGTTTTTCGATATTGGACTTCATAGGCCAAATAAAGATCCAACTAGAGCTTTTTTTTGAAATTTACAAATTTCTCCTACTGTGAAAGGGGTGATGTTCCATCGTAATCAATATTATATATAAGTTAATTGTAGTCAAAACCCGACTGGGTGTTTGCCTACACCTAGACTTGATTGAACATCAATGTTGGGTTATCATTGCATGTACTAACCGCCGGCTACTATGAATTTAAGTGGCTACTCAACAACCATCATAGCTTGTGAAATAGGATGATGCTACTAACGATTATTCTTAAGGTACCATTGCATAGATTATTTGCCAACATAATGATGGTACTAGCGTTTTATTTAACTACTACCATTGCATATACATTACAGTAATGCAGCTAGCGGTTATATTGTAGCCACCATTGTATATGATGATTGCTGATAAAATGGCACTACTTGTGGTTATTCACCAACAACCATTATTTAGACCGATTGCTAATATAAAGATGCTAGAAGTGGTTATTCGGTAGTCACCATTGTATAGATTAATTAATGATATGATGATGATAGTAGCATTTGATTAATGACCATTACAATGTAGACCAATCGTTGCCATTATAATAAGTTTAGATTTTTTATGCGAGAGTAAAACACTGATAGTTATGCTTATCGATCATATTTTTAGTTTAACCCTAGTTCCTAAGAGTGTAATTAAAAATTAGTACATGGAAGGAAAGATCATGATTAGTAGGAAAGTAACATTGATTGCATGACTCAAACATTAGTATTAATGGTAATTTCGTAGATAAATCAAAAGGAAGTAATCATTCAATTTCGTCTTATTGTGTGGAAAACCAAAAGATGTAATATATTTCTAAAAATCAAAAGTACAATGGATGCTAGGTTTTTTGTTTTACTTAGAGTATGCCTTAATTAGTCTAGATATAAAGTAATCACATGCATGTGTGAGTAAACTAAAAACACTCTTGGTCTGATAAAATTCATAAAAGATACCATAGTTTTGCAATGGTTGTCTTTTAGACATCTTCAAGGAGTGCATCAAGGTGGAGAGGCTTTTTGGCTGATATATCCAAAAGTTCATGTAGTTGTTAGAGGCAACCGTTAGAGTTATTACTATCTATGGCATTGATTGAGGGACATATTGGAAAAGTTTTCATTGTTGGATTTGTTCTTCGATTTCATCTTTCAAATGGCAATTGTTGTTTTTTTATTCGGAGAAATTCACGAAATTTGCAGTACTTATCCGCTTTCTTGCCCGTTTTGGTATCTAGGGGTGATCAAGGACCTAAAACAACCTATATTGTTAACACCTATAAATTTAAGTAATTAATTTTGTAATAGGCTAAATTGGAGATGAATGAATTAAGACTAAAGACTTCTGCCTTCTAGTTTGATATGTTATTCAAATGATTTTCGAGCCTAAATATCGATGTGTTTAGGATTATTAATTTTAAGTTAGATATTGAAATTTGACTTATAAACAACCCAACAATATAACTTTTCGATACAAGTGAATTAAGGATTATGACCTTTTCCATTATGTAATGTCTTTTTGGGAAATAAAACATACATGACCAAACCGTTTGAAGTTATGAGTTTTATGTGATATCTCACTGTTTTTAACATCTAAAATCACCATGCTTGTAACTGATCTCAGGTATAAAATATAGTGGATCATAAGGTATATAATTAAAAATCTTAAACTGTGGAAATGAAAGGGAAAATCTCATAGTGGAATTAAAAATGATATACATATACCTCATCAATAAAAACTGTACAAGCCTAATACAACAAATGAAATATCAATACCTCTTTATACATCAACCATTATTAAATCACAATACAACAATAATACAAGTGATATATCTAAAATGAACACATTATACATGTGACATACAACCAAAGCTCATTTCCCTTTTTTTTTCACCTACAAACTTGACAAATTGATACATATAAAAAGGAAAATATGATCAACTATGTTTGTGCTGTGAAAATTTCTACACATTTCAACCACAAAGGAACCAAGAGCTATTGCATAGAAAAATAATGCATATGTACCCTTTAGAGATCAAGCCCACGTAGTTTGTTTCCTGCTCTTCTCCCACATCAAATACTTATTAGCATATAACATTGCACAACCATGACAACCGTACAACCAATGCAAGTAGAGGACACCACCACTACTAAGCTGGCACAATCAATCATCATAAATATGAGACGATCATAATGACAACATACAACCATAAATATTACATGAGTTTGACAATACTTAATGTCAACCCTAAACATCAAATAAATCAATAGCAAGAAATTCTGTTAAATGTTTACTAATCACTAATGCTAGTAACACAAATATCAGCTGATAAATTGTGTACTAACCCACTATATCAGTAACAAAAACATCAATTTGTCAAATGGGCACTAATCCACTATATTAGTAACATCAAGATCAAATCATCAAATGTGAGCTAATCCACTATATTAGTCGCACAAACATCAAATGTGTTCTAAACCACTATATTAGTAAAACAAACATCAAACCATAAATACGAAAAAAAACCTAATTAACTAAACACCACATAGTAATAATGGTAAAATATCACATATCGATCCAAATGTGATTCCATTTCCAATAACATACATATATACTAATTTCAAAATAACTAAGACACATGAGCCACAATGATTCAAATTAATTCATTTGCACTTATTATTGCCACTTAAAGTATAAAATCATTTTATTATTATTTACTATAAAAAAACAAGTATTTATTCCATCGTGCTACAGTATTAATTTCCCAAAACGATAATATAGCTAGAAAATCCTTTTTTTTTCAAAACATTACTTCAAATATCATAAAACATCGTAATCTAAACGAAGATAGTAATTTTTATGAAATTACTTTAAAAATACAATATTATTATTTTACATTAAAATAGTAATATTAATGTATACTCAAACTACTTTATCACTATTTAATTCAGAACCAAAAATATTCCGTTTTAAATCTCGAAACTCCTTTATATTGCTATTCAACTTGAAGTGGTAATAATTTAATCCAAAATACTTTTTAAACGCTAACTTCATTATTATTATTTTTAAAATGATCCTTATTTTTATTATTATTCATAATAATAATAATTTTCCATAAACTCCACAAGATAATTATACTATTATCTACTAGAAACAATACGGTCTTTACAAAAATATTATTAATAGTTATTAAATCTGAACTTATTTTATAAATAATAAAATTCTCCAACTTCAATTAAAATAAGATTTTCAATATTCCCAGTAATTTATAAATAATAATCTTATTAAATTTCCCACAATTTTTTTAATGTAGTTTGTAAATCGCTTTTATTTACAAATCGCTCAAAATATATAAATAATCTTATCTTCCATTTATTTATCTATTCTTGCCAATATTATCTAATTTCATTTATTTTCTATTAATTAATTATTTTACATTTTAAATCAGCGATTAAGTATAATTAAAAATCCATTAACTAATAATACAGAATTAACAATAAGTAATCAAATCTAGGTACAATATAGCTAAACATCACCATAACCAAACAATCATCAATTTTGATATAGTATATACAGAAAAATATTAATTTTCATCAATGGATATATATTTAATATTTTTTAAATCCAATAAATTAAGAATATTTAATCATACCTTTACATTTTAATATACGGCTCTAAAAGTCAGTAAACCGCTAGTCAAATCGTGCAAATTTCACTATGAATCCAACAGAACAGACCATGAGTATAACGGAATGATATGCAAAAGTTATGGAGGTTAGAAGATCTAGGGTTATTTGTGCAATTAATAAATTCTTGTGGGCTAAATAAATTTCTTACTCACATTAGTCAATGCCACACTACCACCGCTTGAGTCAATTTTTATCGTGTTTTTCTACCGCCATCAATTGAGTTAGCCCCTTTGAAAAATTATGTTCGATTGCCGCCAATGTCCCCTACCAACCGCACTGGTCCAACATTCTTTGCCGTCATTATTCGATTGAAATCGACGGTCAATATTTCACCTTGCATCACCTAAAATGCCAATTCTTGCCAACTCCAACATCATTTCATAATATGACCCACTATAGTTTTCATCTCTTTATGATCTACATCCTCATGCAATTGATTTGATCAGTTGGTGCAGGAATCAAAAAGCCCCAATCTAAAACCTTAGAATTTCGCCTTTTTGATTTTGACCATCAATTTTAGTTGATCTAAGCATTTTTATGACAAATGGCCACTTACCATTATTCGCCTTGTGGAGACGCTCACTTTGCTATATAATTTGATGGGTATTAGACACTTTGAGTTTTTAATTTTTTTGGATCAGAGATAATCATCTATCATTAGCAAGTGATTAGAAAATTTTAGGATTTGGACAGAAAATTGGAGATGAAGTTTACAGCTAAGGTTCTGCATCTTCATTAAAATAGCTGTTTAGCTAGGTTATGGGTTATCAACCGAGTTAGGCCCAATACAATAACACACATCATTTCTAACTTGTAAAGCTCATATCTCCTAAATTGTAAATCTAAATTTGATAAATTTATAGCCAAAATTAATCATTTCGAAAAGATCTATGCAACAATTAAAAATACGACACCCAAGTCACCCTTTAATCAAAAATCCATTTCTAATTAATTTAAAATTAAAATGTCAAATTTGCAGGTTGTTTCACTTCCTAAAAGAATTGTACTCCTGTAATTTACTATATACAACCCTTAACCAAACCACTAAAACATCATAATGGACCTAATCACAAAATAAAGGGAAGTATGCTAATCAGAAATTAATTATCTTTTGTGCAGCATACGACAACCACACAAGGCAATCATTCATGACATAATAAAATTTATTCATAATAATGAATGCGGTTTTCTAAGAACATACTATAATCACACATATATTTCCGTAGCCTTGCAATTAAAACTATGATACATGAAAAACACAAAAATATGATATGTAAAAAAACACTCTATCGACAAAGGGTGAAACAATCTTTGTCATAGATCAACTCTGTCTGTATCATGGATCGTAATAATCTAACCATACTAGCTCATAACAAAGTTTACGACAAAAACATAGTTGGTCCAAAAATCCATGTACAATAATCCATAGATAAACAATCAATATAGCTCACAAATAAGGCAAATATATTTAATATTGACAACATTAGGCTATCACGCTAACAAATAACATACGATTGCGAACCCTATATTACACATCACTGTGATATGTTATTCTCAAAACTTTTGTTGAACATCCTCCTAGTTCATCCTCAAAATAAATGGGGTACCATATCATACTTACACCGTCTAAATCATGTGGACCTACTAGTAATTACACTCTTAAAATATCTATGTTCCAACTCATGGTTACATCCCTAAAGATATTGTAGGATCTAGATTAACCCTAGAGGGGGGGTGAATAGGGTTATAGCAAATTTTCTTAATTTAAACAAAAATAAACTGCAGAAATAAATATGCTGAAAAGTAAATCACACACAAAATTTACCCAGCTTCGGCAACCCCTGCCTACTGCTGCATTCACAGATTTTTATTAGAATTAAACAGTATCACGCTTACAAACACTCTACTAGACTCGCAGACATTTGCTCCACGCTCACAAACACTCTACTAGACTCGCACACCCTGCTCGCAAACATTTGCTCCACGCTCACAAACCCTCTACTAGACTTGCACACCCTGCTCCGCCTATAGAGTTTCGCTTACTCGCAAATTTTGCCTCCCACCTATAGAGCTTCGCTTACTCGCAAACTCTGCTCCCGCCTATACAGCTTTGCAAACTCGCACACCCTGCTCACTGAACTAATTCAAAATAGACAATCTGACACTACCTAAACCTAGGTGGTGATTTACCAAGATTCTTTGGTTCGTAAAATAAAAAACAATAATTAAGAAACAATAACCCTAAAAAAACTAATTAACAATATTAATAAAGCCTTATAATTAAATAGAAACAAAACCCCCTTTTTATTTTAAAAGACCGGCCCACTTCCTTATTTCACCCGATCCTCTTTTGTCTCGTTCGTGAGAAATAATGGCGGCTTCGTTCTGATTAGGGCTTCGTTCCCTTTTGTTCCAGTTAGGGCTTCGGCTCTTTGTTCCAATTAGGGCTTCGGTTTCTTCAATTGATCTGTGATTTGTTGCCCTAGCTCGCTGCTTCTCTGATGGTTGACTATTGCTCGTTTTGCAGTTGCACGATCGAGTTCGTTGCTTGTGAATTCGGTATGTACTGTCTCCTTTTGCTTTTCTAAGTTGATACTTGAACTCGATAATTTTTTTCCGATGATGATTAGGGCAATTATATAGGTTGAATTCCTATATTTGCGTTCGTATAAATTTGATTGAATTTGTCAAATTCTTTATCTCGGCCACTTGATGATGCTTGAATGATTGAGATCGATTCTGACTTTTTCAATTTCGTATTTTGATGCTTGGTTGACACGGCTTCGATTTTGATTTCGTGATCAATTTTGCTTGGCTACCACGGTGAACACTTGTTTGACTTTGACAATACTGATTTCGTGAGTTTCACTTTGTTGACTTGTTCATCATTGAATTTGCGATTCACTGTCACTTCGGCCCTTGATAGTGAGTGTTTACTTCGGCCATTTGATTTTCTAAACTTATGGATATTGTGGGATGCCATCTCCATTTGGTTGTTGCAGTATTCATTGTTGTTGTGTTCCACACTGATGCATTGTTGTAACTCCATCTTGACTTAGGCTTTTCACTGTAACAGATGCTACACTTGTTCATGTATATATTGCTTTGTTTCACTGGTGGCCTATGTGCATGCTTCACTGTTCTTTGCATTTGTTCATATGAGTCTGCTCACTGTTGTTTGTACCTGTACATATGTGTATACTGAGTTTGCATTTGAATTTGTAGTTTGGTGTCATGTTTGCTTTGAGTCTGCAACTTGGAGTCTGCAACTAGTAGCTGGACTTGATTTGATGATGCTGGTATTTGCTGATATATTACTTTGAATTGCATACGCTTTATGTTGACATTTTCTTTGACACAGATGCTACACTTGTTCATTGTTGTTCAAGTGTACTTGTCTTCATAAAATTGTCACTGTGCTTCTGACCTTTCTGGTCTCTGATCATTGCTTGGTCATCTTGGTGGCTTGAGCATTTGGTCTGTGTTGCATTGTTCCATGTGTCTTGCCTTTGACTGTTTACATACACTTTTGGTCATGTTGTACTCATTTGCCACTGAGTTGCATTGAATAGCTGGTCTTTGTAGTTGTTTATTTGAGTCAGTGCTTCACCATAGTTGTTGTTGCAGTATTCATGTTGTTGTTGGTGGCAATCTTGTATGCTGCTGTTTGCATTTGGTCTTGATCATACTTGATGTCATGATTTTCCTGGTTTCACTTGTGTACATTTTCGAGTTGCACACTGCTGCTTGTACTTGTAGTCTTGGCCAGTTGACTGTTGCTTTGAGTTGTTCATTGCTTGGTCTCTGTTGCCTTGAATTTCTGGTTGGAGCTGTGCACACGAGTTGGCGAGGCAATGCACACGTGTATGAATGTACACGTGTGTATTGCAGCCACTTATGATTACCTGTCCCTGTAATATCTATGTGCACGACTTTGTGATGAATTCAAGTGTGAATGATGACGAACAACCCAAATAACTGAGGCAAACAATGTTTTCAAAATCATCGTTTCTTTCAAATTTCAAAAATATTTCTCTTTCAATTTTACTGCGTTTGAAAATATTTTTGCAGATTACTCAGATGCTGGATTCAAACCGGAATGCAGTTGAAGACAAAATACGAGTGTGAGTGATATGTAGTGAGGTTATCAATGTAAAAATATTTGTGATGTAATCGTGATGTAATCAGAAATGTATATGTATAGTGAGAGCATGAATTTGTACTATTCAAGATTGTAATAAATATTTGTTTGAATAAAATTTCTGTTTGAATTCAAAATCTGTGTAACTTGTTCTGTTTGAATTCAAATTCAAATTCTGTATAATTTATTTTATTCAACAAATATTTATTTAATCTATGAAAAACAAAATAGTACATTACCAAATACATTTAAATGAATATATATGTTTATTATCATCAAACAAAAATCATATAGCGCAAAGCGCATATTCAACAATCTCCCCCTTTTGATGATAACAAACATATATTTAAGATTTTGAATATATTAAATGTATTTGATAATTTCATTTGCTCCCCCTATTTGAATGCTTCCTTTTTATGTGATACTCCCCCTACATATATGGCTCCCCCTACATATATGCATACAAATAAAAATATGTAAATGAGCCTATATGCAAATTGAAAGTTATTTGACCTTTGCTTGATTCTATTTGGCAAAATCTTAATTTTTCTCTCCCCCTTTTGTTATCAGCAAAAGAATAATAGTGTTATAAAATAGGGATGAAGTGATAGACATGAATCAAACATTTAACTCAATTAAATATAAATATCAAATTTCAATAAAACTCAAACAAAAATCATAATTACCCTTGTCAAGCGCATATTCCACTTTCAGAAGTGATGGAGATAGAATCATCAAAAATTCATATAGATATGTCTATTTGTGGTATATTTATTTCTGGAAATTTGAATATCTACTAACCATGCATAACCGTTAGGACTTTTAAATGAGATTAGTAGTATTCCAATTTAATTTAAAAAATGAAATCAAGTATCTTCTAACCACGCATGACCGTGAGGACTTTTAAATGGGATTAGAATCAACTTGTCTATTAAATCAATTATTTTTGATATGCGTTCCATACATGCATAACCGTGAGGACTTTTAAATGAGCATGGAAGCACATAATCAAAAATCCAAGTAATTCACCCATGCATAACCGTGAGGACTTTTAAATGAGAGTGAATACTTTGGATATTTATTTTTATTGCTAAATATAATAAGTTGAAGCGCAAATAATTTCCTTCACAGATTTAAGATATTGAAGAACAAATGATTTCCTTTGTAAACTACCACAAATTTACATACTAAATATGATCTTGATGAGTGATGTTCGATAGAAAGATGATAGAAATAGAAATGGTCATGGAATTATTACCCAACAAAAAGTGTTTATAACTCTTGTTATGAAATTCTAAAGAAATTTTCTAATTATACTTTCTCGAGTTATAATATATGATAAATATCAACACTCGTCTCTTTTTCAATCACTATTTATCTTTTCGATAATCAAAGGGAGTCAGATTAGTCAAATTTGTCATTTAAAATCAAATTAAAAATTATAAAATCAATTTTTCAAAAATGATTAAGCTGTAAATATGGTCAAACATGATTTTCTTGAGGGGAGTTTTATAAGAAAATTTTCTGCTATTTGAAAATTATTTCAAGTGAAAAATATGCAGATATTTTCTTTGAAAAAAAACGATGCAGCAAATGAATGTTTCAAAAATTAATCACGTTACACTAATAATTTTTCTTTCAACTATATTACCAGTGTAATCCGCATCTGAATTTAAATTTCACTCAATATTCACTTGTTGAATCAAACCATGAGATGTGCACCAAAAATTTCAAAAACATCATTCTTTTGAATTTGAATTTAAGCCGTGTTAACACTCAAACAAATATCATGATGTTAATTTCAGAAACCAGAGGATAAACAATTATTTTCATGAGTAATCAACAGTCAATCAACATCATAATTATTTCAAAAACAATTTCTTAAAATCCTTTTTCTCATGAATTTGAAATCGTGCAAATTTACAAGCAGTGATCAAAATGTCAGAACCAATATATCTACGTGTAGCATGAGTAACCAGCATTTGACCGAACAAAAATTAGTTCAAAATTGAAAATCTGATTGGTCATCAATTAAGCACAAATTAATGTCATAAATAAGAACAAGTCAAAAAATCATATCAATTAAGTCCGAATCAGTCAACCATCATAATTACTCCAAGTAATTCTCTTTAAAGATGGTTAGTCAATATTTTTTAAAAAAAATCATAGCATCAAAATCATCACCTTTTGTTCATCTCAATATTGGCTGATTTTAATTTAGAGTATGGTGCAGATAATCACATTTAAAAAAAATTACCTGTTTTACCTTTACGATAATTTTTCGTGATTGCCCATTGTGATTCTGTCACCTTTATACTAGGCTAAGGAACTTTGCTTTGTCGCCCGTTGTGTTTCTGGAACAGCCGAAATCCAGAGAACACTGTTGTTGTTCCTTAGCCTGCCACCACACCTACACAATAAAAGATTTGTGTGACCTATTTGTTTTTATAGGTCCATTGTTGTTAGTGGCAGAATATGAAAAATATGTTTTAGGAGACTCAAAACTGTTTATATATGTTCCTTTTGGCACCCAAATTTGTTTGACTTTCAAAGATTTTATATTTGTGCCTTTTGGAACCCAAATTGGTATAGTTTTCACGTGTTTGGGTCTATACCAACAATTATTTCGATTATGTCCAAATTCTCTACAAAACGTGCACATTAAATTGACTTGATTAAATTTTGTGTTTCTATGACTACGATTTTCAACATGATTTCCAATTATTTCAGATCGAGCAAAAACACTTCTACTTTTTGCATTATCATTATTTTGTGATTTCCCAAAGCCTAGTCCTTTTCTATTGTTAGCAAAAATTTGATTTCCAAATAACATTTTGAAAGATTTTTCGCCTCTTGAAAAGTTATTCAAAGATTTCTCAAGATTTTGGACTTTGGTTTTTAATGTTGAATTTTCAGTAACAAGTGAGGTGCATCGATTAATAAAATCCTTTCTCCTAGTGTCGATGGTTTCCTTAAGATTCAAGTTTTCATTTTCAAGACTTTCAAAGTTATTCCTCAGTTTTGATAATTCTGAATCTAAAATCTTACATTTTTTACATTCTAGGTTTTGAATATTTTCAAGTTCAGTTTTTAACCTAAAATTTTCACGAGCAAATTCTCTCCTATCAGATTTCAGTTTTTCAATTCTAGATTCAAGAGTATCCACTACCTTAATAAGATCAGAACACATAAAAACAAGTTCTTTATAAGAACACTCACCTGCCTCACTAGATTCGTCGGAGGTTGCTTCTGATTCTGATTTTGCCATGCAACACAAGTTAGCCTCCTATGGGCTGCTATCCGAAGCTTCCTCTCCTTCTTCATCATCCCAAGTCGCTGCAAATACCTTCTTCGCCTTTTTCTTTTCTTTGTTGTTTTTGAGAAGTGGGCATTTTGGTTTGATGTGGCCAGGCTTGTTGCAGTTATAACATGTCAGTTCATTATCGGAATTTTCGGAATCTTTTGACCTATTGCCCTTTGTTTTCTTCTTGCGTGGCTTGAATCTAGGCCATCTTCTAAGATTATTGACAGCCATTGCAAGCTCTTCAATTGGATCTTCTTCATCGCTTTCTTCTTTACTTTTTAAGGCAATCGTCTTCTTCTTTGGTTTGGAGTTGTTGCGTTCTTCCTTTGCTTTTAACTCAAGCTCATATGTCATCAAGTTGCCAATCAACTCCTCCATGCTTAGTTTGCTCAGATCTTTCGATTCTTGGATTGCTGTGACTTTTGCCTCAAAGTTCATTGGTAAAACTCGTAGTATCTTCCGCACAAGCTCTACCTCAGTGAATACCTTCCCAAGCGCTCTAGCATTGTATACCAAGGTTGAAAAGCGTCCAAACATATCCTTTATGCTCTCGCCTTTGTCCATCACAAAGTTTTCGTATTCATTGCCGAATAGGGCTAGCCGAGACTCCTTGACTTGAGAAGTTCCTTCGTGTGTCACCTCCAAAGTATGCCATATTTCCTGTGCTGTTGTACAATGAGAAATTCTATTAAATTTATTTTTATCAAGAGCACATATCAAAGCATTCATGGCTTTAGCATTTGTCGTTTTCAATTTCTTATCGTTAGCATCCCACCTATCCTTAGGTTTAGGAATCTCAGTACCACCAACGATTATAGTGGGAGGTTTATAGCCAGTTTCAATAATATCCCAAACATCATAATCAACGGAACTAAGATAAATACTCATCCTAGCTTTCCAATAAGCATAATCGTTCCCGTTAAACATGGGTGGCCTAGCAATAGATTGCCCCTCAGAAAAAGCATTATTTTGTAGACTCATGACTCTAGAGTTAAATAAATAAACCGGGCTCTGATACCACTTGTAGGATCTAGATTAACCCTAGAGGGGGGGTGAATACGGTTATAGCAAATTTTCTTAATTTAAACAAAAATAAACTGCAGAAATAAATATGCTGAAAAGTAAATCACATACAAAATTTACCCAGCTTCGGCAACCCCTGCCTACTGCTGCATTCACAGATTTCTATTAGAATTAAACAGTATCACGCTTACAAACACTCTACTAGACTCGCAGACATTTTCTCCACGCTCACAAACACTCTACTAGACTCGCACACCCTGCTCGCAAACATTTGCTCCACGCTCACAAACCCTCTACTAGACTTGCACACCCTGCTCCGCCTATAGAGTTTCGCTTACTCGCAAACTTTGCTTCCCGCCTATAGAGCTTCGCTTACTCGCAAACTCTGCTCCCGCCTATACAGCTTTGCAAACTCGCACACCCTGCTCACTGAACTAATTCAAAATAGACAATCTGACACTACCTAAACCTAGGTGGTGATTTACCAAGATTCTTTGGTTCGTAAAATAAAAAACAATAATTAAGAAACAATAACCCTAAAAAAACTAATTAACAATATTAATAAAGCCTTATAATTAAATAGAAACAAAACCCCCTTTTTATTTTAAAAGACCGACCCACTTCCTTATTTCATCCGATCCTCTTTTGTCTCGTTCGTGAGAAATAATGGCGGCTTCGTTCTGATTAGGGCTTCGTTCCCTTTTGTTCTAGTTAGGGCTTCGGCTCTTTGTTCCAATTAGGGCTTCGGTTTCTTCAATTGATCTGTGATTTGTTGCCCTAGCTCGCTGCTTCTCTGATGGTTGACTATTGCTCGTTTTGCAGTTGCACGATCGAGTTCGTTGCTTGTGAATTCGGTATGTACTGTCTCCTTTTGCTTTTCTAAGTTGATACTTGAACTCGATAATTTTTTGCCGATGATGATTAGGGCATTTATATAGGTTGAATTCCTATATTTGCGTTCGTATAAATTTGATTGAATTTGTCAAATTCTTTATCTCGGCCACTTGATGATGCTTGAATGATTGAGATCGATTCTGACTTTTTCAATTTCGTATTTTGATGCTTGGTTGACACGGCTTCGATTTTGATTTCGTGATCAATTTTGCTTGGCTACCACGGTGAACACTTGTTTGACTTTGACAATACTGATTTCGTGAGTTTTCACTTTGTTGACTTGTTCATCATTGAATTTGCGATTCACTATCATTTCGGCCCTTGATACTGAGTGTTTACTTCGGCCATTTGATTTTCTAAACTTCTGGATATTGTGGGATGCCATCTCCATTTGGTTGTTGCAGTATTCATTGTTTTTGTGTTCCTCACCGATGCATTGTTGTAACTCCATCTTGACTTAGGCTTTTCACTGTAACAGATGCTACACTTGTTCATGTATATATTGCTTTGTTTCACTGGTGGCCTATGTGCATGCTTCACTGTTCTTTGCATTTGTTCATATGAGTCTGCTCACTGTTGTTTGTACCTGTACATATGTGTATACTGAGTTTGCATTTGATTTTGTAGTTTGGTGTCATGTTTGCTTTGAGTCTGCAACTTGGAGTCTGCAACTAGTAGCTGGACTTGATTTGATGATGCTGGTATTTGCTGATATATTACTTTGAATTGCATACGCTTTATGTTGACATTTTCTTTGACACAGATGCTACACTTGTTCATTGTTGTTCAAGTGTACTTGTCTTCATAAAATTGTCACTGTGCTTCTGACCTTTCTGGTCTCTGATCATTGCTTGGTCATCTTGGTGGCTTGAGCATTTGGTCTGTGTTGCATTGTTCCATGTGTCTTGCCTTTGACTCTTTGCATACACTTTTGGTCATGTTGTACTCATTTGCCACTGAGTTGCATTGAATAGCTGGTCTTTGTAGTTGTTTATTTGAGTCAGTGCTTCACCATAGTTGTTGTTGCAGTATTCATGTTGTTGTTGGTGGCAATCTTGTATGCTGCTGTTTGCATTTGGTCTTGATCATACTTGATGTCATGATTTTCCTGGTTTCACTTGTGTACATTTTCGAGTTGCACACCGCTGCTTGTACTTGTAGTCTTGGCCAGTTGACTGTTGCTTTGAGTTGTTCATTGCTTGGTCTCTGTTGCCTTGAATTTCTGGTTGGAGCTGTGCACACGAGTTGGCGAGGCAATGCACACGTGTATGAATGTACACGTGTGTATTGCAGCCACTTATGATTACCTGTCCCTGTAATATCTATGTGCACGACTTTGTGATGAATTCAAGTGTGAATGATGACGAACAACCCAAATAACCGAGGCAAACATTGTTTTCAAAATCATCGTTTCTTTCAAATTTCAAAAATATTTCTCTTTCAATTTTACTGCGTTTGAAAATATTTTTGCAGATTACTCAGATGCTGGATTCAAACCGGAATGCAGTTGAAGACAAAATACGAGTGTGAGTGATATGTAGTGAGGTTATCAATGTAAAAATATTTGTGATGTAATCGTGATGTAATCAGAAATGTATATGTATAGTGAGAGCATGAATTTGTACTATTCAAGATTGTAATAAATATTTGTTTGAATAAAATTTCTGTTTGAATTCAAAATCTGTGTAACTTGTTCTGTTTGAATTCAAATTCAAATTCTGTATAATTTATTTTATTCAACAAATATTTATTTAATCTATGAAAAACAAAATAGTACATTACCAAATACATTTAAATGAATATATATGTTTATTATCATCAAACAAAAATCATATAGCGCAAAGCGCATATTCAACAGATATATCTTCATATACATGGATACATAAATAATATGTGCCTACTCATGGGTACATCAATCCTTGATTCGTAGACCACACAAATGGTAGTGAAGTATTTATTATGCATAAATGGTCAAGGAGTTGGGATCCACACATATGGTCGAGCAATATAGACCCCACATAGGCGGTCGATAAGTATAGACTTTGCACAACCGGTCAAAAGTATAAACTCTACATAGGTGGTCTTGTCCCAAGCACTTCTGCATATATGATGGCACAAATGACTCATAAAAATGGTTAACGACTACTCGACGTTGTAGCTACACAAAGCTCAAAAGCTTTGGAATGACCCAGATTTTTCGACACTAAATTTTAAATATTTAAATTATTTTAAATATTGGATTTGGAATATAAATTAATTTTTGAATATAAAGGTTTTGGTTGAAATTTTAGAATAAATTTAAATTTCAAATATAACGATTTATTGTAAGGAAAGGGTGAATAATTAAAATTTGAGTTGAATACGAATCAAAACGATTTCTAATATTGATATAAATTCTATTTGAATTAGAACCAAGTTAATAAGTTTTTAAAACTGGAATTTCAAGTGATTTCATAAATTTGTAAAATAGTCAATTTAATCGATGAGTTAAAATAGTGATCAGGGGCACAGTCTCGAAATTCGACGAAACTAATTAGATTGCTTTCGTAATAGTGTATTATTATCGAATTTCAAATTTCATAGAGCTTGGATTTATCGTTTGGTCGTGCGATCTGGAAATGCGTAGAAATAATTTAATTTAAATTAATTTAAATAGTCGATTTAAAAATCTATCTTCTACATACGATCGAATTAGATCTCAAGACTTGTTCCATTGGGTTCAGAATAGCGGTATAACATTAGGAATGTCAGGCGGCATGCCTCGATAGGGATTGTAGATTTTTTAGTTACCCACTACGAGCTATTTTTAAATTTAAAATATAAATGTTAAATCACATGAACCTAAACCTGTACTCAAGCCACCCTACCTGAAAACACGCCTCCCTGCTTCTGAATCGAGTCGCCTTCTCCTTTATTTTCAAATCAGGAATGTTTTTCTTCTTCCTCTTCAAAGCGAAATTGTAACAACCCCGGTTTGGAGATTACCTTTCCATATTGAATTATAATGGTAACTATAATTTAATATTGCAAACTAAAGTAAAATTGGAGAAATTAAATTTTTTATTTGGAATAAACAGCAAAATTGAAATTAAATTGAGAAAATAAAGTTCCAAGCTTTATTTATTTTGTTTAAAGTGATAATAAATGGAATAGGATTTTATTTAAGTGAAAATGAAAAAATTATATCAATTATTGCCCATTTACTTCTCTTGATAATTTTAAAGAGAAGTATTTTATTTGAAGGTGGTTTATTGAAATAAAAAAGTAGAAATTAGGTTAAAAATAAGTTTTGGCTATAAATAGTGTTTTGAAATGGTTTGAAATATTTTTCTAAGTAAGAAAATAAATTTTGTGGAATTTCAGAAGTTAAAAACAATGTTTTATTCATTTATTTAAGTAATGGTGTATTTTTGTTAAATTAAGGATTCTAATAATAAAAATGTTTTAGAAATATATATTAATATTTTTAAATGATTGAAAATATTTTATTTTATCTGTATACAAGTTTTCACATTTTTCCTGTGTGAAACTTGAGAGATGAATTTTTATTTTTTTGTATATGTGATATGTACACATTAATTTGTTAAGTGTTGATTTAAACCTTAAGCCATTTATTTCTTTTATTTTTTTGAAGCCAATTAGGCCCATTAGCCATTAACCAGTTGAGAAATGAGAAATATCGATTAGCTGTACGTTCATTTCATATTATCTTCTTCCTCCTTCAGCCTAAAAAACAAAAGTCAGTAAACACTTTACGAATTTCTCAAAATTCAAGCAAATTTCTTAATTAAAACTTACCAAATTCAAATCTTTTGCAAGCTAGTGATAAATCTAAGGTAATTCGCTCCAAACCACTGAATTTCATCACCAAATTCTTTTACAGTAAATGGTTTTATAATTTTACTGTATATTTGTTTGCATGTTCTGTATTTGCTTTGTACAAGTTCTAAAGGCTTGTAATCTTGAGCAAAGCTTCCTCATTGCTGCTATAATTCAAGCTTTTGGAACAAATTAGAAAGGTGGGTTGTATAAACTCACAAACTAGCCCAAAAAAAGTGTAAGTGATTGAATCTGTAAAGAATTTGCTTATGTATGTAGTTTCCTGTAGCTAATTTTTGCCTTGTTTATAATAAGTTTCTATTGCATCTTTGAATCCTTATATCTTGTGATTCCGGCAATGAAATGCTGTCGGATTTCATGCATGTTGAACTTCGTCTCTGTAAATTTTTGTTAAAAATTATGGTCATTTGCTAGGTCAAAATCCCCCTGGAAAATCAATACAAGGTTGGAAAACAACTTGGAGAAGATTCTGTAGCTTATGCCGACAGGAATGTCGACCTAGCACCCTCTCGGTTGACTAGGCGGTCGACTTAGCGGTCGACCAGGCGGTCGACCTGGCAACTGGGCTGGCTCTATCCCCTTGTTGTCCAAGGTGCGTGCATTGTGGCCTTGTGTTTGTATACTTTTGTAGCATATTTCGTGACTTTTGCCTTGGAATTACGACCTTTTTGTCACTCGTTTTGATGCAAATTTCGAGATGATTTTGATGATGATTATAAACCATGATGTCTATCAACAGACTAGCCAAATTTTAGATATTTTGAAATTCAAATATTGAATTATTTTGAATTTGAATTCATACATCGGTTTGATTGATTTTTACACTCTCCAAATTTTTTGAAATGATTTTTAAAATTAATGGGCATTTCAAAATAATTATTATATGATATCTTAAAGTATATTCAAGTGTAAAATCTATTTATTCTCTATAATAAGGGAAATTTTTAAATAGGGTTTTCGAATTGATTTCGGAAATTGGCTTTCAAAGCTTGTAGGAAAACAGGTTGGAGGGATCCAACTGGATTCCTCAAAATTATATTGATTGTTTCATATATTGTGATATATGATGTGATTGAATAATCTGTTATGGATTGTTGTGTAATTTGATATTTTAGATGCTAGAGCAGCACTGGCCTAATTTTGGTAATTTGAATACCAGCAATAATATTTTGAACTTAAAAGGGAAATTCAAAGGCGATTTTGGAATTGATAATTTTTATATTGGATTATGATTATTTTAAAAAAGGATTTGGTTTGGATAAAATAAATGGTTTGATTTTGGGAGTTATACCTATTCATTTTGAAAGATGTTTTAAATAGAGATTTTAATATAATTTATATAAGGGATTTTAAAATAGATTTTTCTTTAATGATATTTCTGAAGATTAGAAAACGAAGTTGAAATCGATAGATTGAAAAATAAATGGATTTAAAAAGGAATGGATGTATAAAATGGAATTTTATAAATGAGATTATTTTATAAACGAGTAAAACCCAAATGAGTTTATAAATTTAAGAACGATGTTTATAAATAAGGGAAAATGATATCAGTTGATGAATTGGGAATATAGATTCACAGTGTGAATTAATATTGAGATATGGAAACCAGTTTAGGAAAAATAGTTAATTCTATTTTGAAAGTGAGAATGGTTAGGTAATAAGAATGAAATCAATTTGTTGTGAATCAAGAGGGATTTACAAATTGAATTAATTATTGGGATTTTAAAAAAAAATTATTGAGAGGTAAAATTTTCTTTTAAAAAGAATTTTTTATTTATTAAACTATGTAATTTAAAACTAATTAGTATTGAAATACTTCGAAAGTGAATTTTTCAAACATGTAATATTAATTGAAATAAAATTCTGTTCTTTATAATGAACTTTGTAAAACTGATTGGTTTATATAAAAATGAATTAGAAATGAGTTGTCCACGTGTTGTAAAAATAAATTCTCTCAAGATCACTTCGAAACTACTTAAACATGTTTTAAAAATAAAACATTATTATTAAAAAATACTTAGCATATATATATATAGAGAGTTTAGGAGGTAATTGGAATTTAATTATATATTCTCTCGAGATTTATAAATGGTGTTTGTTTAAAGGATATGATTTTTATAAGAGAAATCTTATGGTGGGATTTTGGAAATTTTAGGAAATTTCCAAATCGTTGAAATAAGAGAATTTCAGAAAATGAATTGAGACTCATAAAAGAAGTTTGAAATGGTAGTTGGAATTATAGGCAAGTGAAATCGACTTGGAAATTTAAAAGGAAGTTAATTAATGAATTCCAGAACTTATAGAATTCGTCAAAAGTGAGTTAAAGAATTTACAAATAAAATTTGTAAAGGATTTTGATAAATATGACATAAGTGGAATATTTCCTAAATATTGAAAATAAAATGATTTTAGGAAATAAACTTATAAATATTCCTAAGCATTGGACAGAAAATAATTGGAAAATATATAACTTCGAGATTATTATTATAGAAATATTTTCAGAGTGTTGAATTTTAAATGGAAACAAGAAAAAATATTATAAGTATTGATATGATTCGAAAATATCCTGTTATGGATATAAGCATTTGAATTTGATTTCAGTTATTGAAATATTGGAATAAATTTGAGTATATATCGTTGTAAAGATATTTTAAAATAAATGTTTTTGAAAGATTTATAAAAGAAGGTGTAGTGACTGCTTATGGATGTTATTTGATAGTTAAATAACCGACTATCAAATCTGGCCATATTCATTGATCATTTTAAAGAGATCGGGATCGGATTTAATTATCCGAAAACCACTTCGATCTGATTTGTGCGTTATGAATTATGATATCTCAAAGATAATGGAGATGGTAATATTGAAGGAGATTCGGTTTGTTCAGACCCATAACAACTCATACGGATGAATGTTATCATTGTATTGCTTGCCAGGAAGGCAGTGTTTGCATTCCAAGTATGAATGCTATTCTTAAGGTAAAAAGTAGCCTTAAGCCTCAAGTTTCATCAACCGAGAATGACTAAAACAGAGGAAATACAGCAGGGCTAAGTGGGTCGCACCCAAGTAGGGTATGGCGTCACCTTTCTAGATACCCTTGGATATATTGTATTACAATTACGGATATGGTTGTGCATGACAAAGAGAGCGCTACATTAAGGTGGGAACATCCAGGGTGATAACTATTCAGTACTATCCAGGTCAGAGATAGGCCGGTCCTATGTTGGCAGGGATCGTTAGGTACGATCTCGGTACATTTTTCTAGAGATGTACTGTGATGGGAGGCACCCTAGTAACCCAGTCATTGTATGGAATCTAATATCCACTATGAGCCTTTACGGTTTTAATTGTAGAGCCTGGTATGCTGGAATTTAATTTATGTAACAATTCGGCCATTTTAATGAGTATTTTAACTTAGACAGTATCATAAAATCATATCTTTAAAATCTCAAATTTAATATTACTGAAAAATGGCGTCTTTGTCCACTTCTTCTTGCTTTCAATCGTATCCTTCTCTTTTGAACTTTAAATCCATATCGTTTTCGTCAGATTCATCTTTCATTTCCGACAGTGCTTCCCATCTTCGTTCTGACGCCCAAATCGTTAAGGAGGGTTTACCAACTTCGAATTCTTGGAATTGACAAAGGTTTAAAAACTAGGATGTTAAGAAAGGCAATAAATTTTACTTTCGATGTAGAGATCGCGATCATCTTGCTTTTCAATGTAGAGACCCCATCAGGTGTTTTGCTTGTGAAAAGTTTTGGCCATAAGAAATTTTATTTCTCGATGAAAACTAAGTCTGTAGCCTCTGGGTCACTAATCATTGATCAGGATTATTTTGCAAGTGGTAACTCAGGTCTTAAGAAGAATTCTTGCTTGATGAAATCGAAGATTATAGATTCAGGGCCGCAATATACTGATCACGGTTTTCAATTTACATTAAAATGTATGTTGCTCAAAGATATTCTTCTCGACGATTATAGATTTAGGAAGTGACAATTGATTTTGATCCTATGTTAATGGATTACTTTGTTGTACAATAATCAATGGGTTCCAGTGCTTTTGAGGTTAATAAAATGTCGATTTCTTTGGGCTCTGTCATGGATAATTTGGCTAAGGGCAATGATTATGAATTAACCAGTGGTTTTAATTGAGTTGGAGGCAAAAGACTAAAATCCCAGAAATTGGTTAATTTTGAGATAAAGACCAGCAATAGATTCAAATGCCTGGCAGTTGATGACAAAGAAGATATTGAACTTGGATTGGAACACTCTGATGTTATAATAGACCGCAACATTTCCTCTTCTAGAAGTGCAACAAATACTCTAATGGACTGCTCTAAGATCTTTTATAAATCAGATTCTTCAGAAAATTTTAATGCTTTGATAATTCTATTGGGATATCATTGACTGATGGAATATCTGAAAATCTAGAAGAAGTGGTCAAATTTCATCATGGAGAGGTTTTTGATCGGTTCATGTTATCGACATCCTCGGTTAATGTAGATGAGATATTGGAGAATCATCTAAGTAAGAATTTAGTTTGTTCTTTCGTGCCTGTTACTGTTGATGTGCACACATATATCAGTGTACATGGTGAGCAAAATATTCAGAATGTAGTTCATATTGTTGATGTTTCATCTAAGTTTGATGATGACAGTAAAGACTATAGTAATGATTGTACTGATAATGGTGTTGAAATTGATATTTTTTCTATTGAGGGGATGGTCAGTTTGGAAGAGGAAACTTTCATAAATAGGGAGAAGGTTGATTATTTTGACATAAATAAGTTTACATTTGAAAACTTAAACGAAGGGGTGGATATTTCTGTTGTTACAGAATGTGGTATGGGAAATGTTTGTGCAAATGATAGTACTTTTCTGAGTGGTTCGATTGAAGATTGGACTGAAAATGGTGCTTGTTTTGGGGAAGTAGATTTAAATAAAGAATTTGCTTTGGGTCATCTAGAAGAAAATGATATGAAGTCTTCGAGTAGATCATCAAATGGGTTGGTAGATGTTGTCTCTGGTCTTGATCCAGGAGGTAGGTGTGTTTCTTCAAGCATTGGTCTGGTGTTTGTGTCAAAAGAAGTACATGTTTTGGAATCAAAAAAGATGAAGAGTGGCAACAGTTTAATTCCTAATTCCTCATCGTCGAAGAGAGGAAAGCATAAGAAATCAGTAGTTTCTAGTGGATCAGTTCGTCGAAGTGTGAAGATTCGCAACTGTCAGTCTCTATCTATGGGTGAGTTACCTGGATCGAGTGCCACGAGTGGCACTACGAATCCAGGCTCAGGTATGAGTTCTATTTTGAGTAGTAGGTATTCTACTTATGCTTTGGGAAGTCTATCATCTGTTGAGTTTAGTCATTTAGCTTGTGATACATCTTCTATTTTTCCTGATGTTGAGATTGACCGGGAGTATATTAGATGTAAGGAAATAGAGAGGGCTAGTATAGTTGGTTTATGAGGATCATTAGTTAGAACATTAGAGGTTTGCATGATTTGAATAAGTATGATAAGGTTAGAGTGTTCTTTAATGACAATTCTATTGACATTGCCTTACTTCAGAAAACTAAAATTAATTATTCTGATATTCGTTTCTTCAGGAGATTAGGCGGATATCATTTTAGAAAATGGGTTTTTCTACCTTCAGTGGGTACTCAGGGGGATTAATGAATAGGTGGTGTGATAATTATTTTAAGTTGCTTCAATGTATTACTAAGCAGCATTCTCTTCATATTATTCTTATTAATTATTCTGATAATTCATTTTTAAATATTTCTAATGTTTTTGGGCCTAATTTAAAAATCAATCGGAGAATTTTATGGAAAGAATGCCTAGTATTTAGATCCTTAGCTCCGGGTTCTTGGATATTGGGGGGTGATTTTAATGTTACGTCCTTCATAGGAGAGCGTTCTCCTAGGGTAGGGGATTACTTTGCTATGGAGGAATTCGATCAATTTATTTCTTTCAAATATAGAGTTTACATGGAGTAATGCTAGAGAGTCTCCATCTATGGCTCTTCTTGATTGATTTTTCATTAGTGATGAGATTGAGATAAATTTCCAATCTGTAGAATCTCTGGTCTACCTTACACGTACTCTGATCATTGTCCTATTATCCTCACCTGCAAGCATCATAGAGTTATTAATAATTATTTTAAATTTGAAAAGATGTGGCTTTTGGAGTCTAATTTCTTAAACCTAATTAATTGTAAATGGATTTCTTTGAGTTATTATAATATTAGAAATAAGAACAATTCTGAAAAATACTTTGTTTCAAAACTTAGGGATCTTAGAATTTTTCTTAAAAATGGGAACAAAATGTTTTTGGCAATATAAATATCAAAAAAGATAATATTCTTAATGAGATGCTTAAAATTAATAAGATAGAAGAATCAAGAAAACTAAATTTAGGTGAATGTAATGTTCTTGCCAATTTAAAAAATGAACTAAATTCTATTTTAGAAAAGGAGGAGGTTATGTGGAAGTAGAGATCCAGAATCCAATGGACCAACGAAGGAGATAATAATACTAATTTTTCCATAATATAGCTAATGGTAGAAAGTGTAGCAATACAATTAACTCTATTATTGTTAATAATGAAGAGTTTGTTGATCAAAGAGATCTTAACAAGGCTTTTACAGATTACTATAAGGATATTTTGGGTACTAGAATCAAACATATAATCAATGTTAAATGGAATGATCTATGCCCGTCTGATTCTATTGCCGATCTATCTGAGCCAGATTATCCTTTTACTAAAGAGGAAATTAGAAAAGCTATTAATGACTTGCCAGGTGATAAATCCCCAGACCCCGATGGGTTCCCAATTTTCTTTTATAAAACTTTTTGGGACGTTTTAAAACTTGATTTAGTTAATGTGTTTAATGATTTTTATAATTGTAATTTGCAATTAGAGAGATTTAATTATGCAAATGTTATTTAATTACACAAAAAAGTAGGAGCTAAAAACTTAAAAGATTTTAGACCTATCTCTTTGATTAACTGTTCAGTTAAAATCATTTCTAAAGTTCTAGCTAATAGACTTAGTATACGAATGAATGATTTAATTGACTGTTCATGATCGACTTTTATTAAAGGGAGAAATATCACCGATGGAGTGGCTATTGTTCAATAATATATTAATCATTGTTATAAGAATAACATAACTTGTGCGATTTTAAAACTGGATTTTGCAAAAGCTTTTGATTTGGTAGATTGGGATTTTCTTGTAATATCTTTCATGCTAGAGGTTTTGTTCATAGATGGATCAGTTGGATTATGAATTTGCTTAGAACTGGTAACCCTAGTATTATGGTTAATGGTATATTAGGTAATAAAATTCAATCAAAGAGAGGTTTAAGGCAAGGGATCCTTTATCGCCTTTATTATTTAACTTAGCTGCTGATGTTTTTGCTAAGATCATTAAAAGAGCAGTGGATAATGGATCTCTAGGATGTGTAGGAAATGACATATCGCGTAATGGTATATTGGTTCTTCAATTTGCCGATGATACCTTGCTTTTTTCTTCCCACTTACCTAGACACATTATTACTGTTAAGTTTATTTTACACAGTTTTGAACTTCTATCAGATTTAAAAACAAATTTTGATAAAAGTTTTGTTTTATTTTTAAATGATTTTGAAAAAGTTGAAAACTTAGTCACTAATAATCTAAATTGCAAAACTATGAACTTTCCTTTTGACTATCATGGTCTTATAGTCATTGATAAAATAGAAAATAGGATCTCTAATTGGAATGGGATATTTTTATCTAGAGCAGGTAGATTAGTTTTTATAAATTTTGTTTTATCTACCCTTCCGATTTATTGGCTGTCCATGCATCTATTTCCAAATTGGGTAATAGATAACATAGACAAAATTAGAAGAGATTTTTAATAGAGTGGAGAAAATTCTTATTATAGCTAAAAATGTTTAATAAATTGGGAAACAGTGTGTAAAGCTAAAAAGGAAGGTCGCTTAGGAGTAATTAATTTGCGTAATATGAATTTGCCCTTATTAAGTAAATGGTTATGGAAGTTCAAGGATATTAATGACAATGCTATTTGGAAAGAGATCATTTCGGAATATTAATATAATGGTTGTATTAACTTATACCAAATCACTTCTCCAATCACTCAAAATCTATCTAATTTTTAGAAATCCATTTTGAAATGTCACAAAATTTTTAACCTAGGTATTAATGCGATAGTTCATTCTGGTAATTGTACTTCTTTCTAGCATGATCGTCGGATTTCTATTTTACCACTGAAGATAAAATTTAAAGAGCTTTATGAAATTGTAATTTTAAGTTTGCTTTAATTATTGAAGTTTTTTCTCCTAAAAACGATCCTCCTTGGAATTTTAGTTTGAACGGAATTTTAGTAGGTCCAACTCTTAGACAACTTTCTTTGCTTTATGCTAGATTAAATCTTTATAATATTGGTAACGATAATGATATTATAAGTTGGAAATGGGATAAGAGAAAGAAATATACTTCTAATTCTTTTACAGATTTATTAATTTTTCGGGTTTAATAAACAAATCTTTTTAATTTATTTGGAAACCTAACGCTCCTCCTGAATCTAAAATTCACATGTGAATGCATGGAAAACTTAAAAATATAGAATTTTTAAAGAGAAAAAATATCCAAAATGACAATAAATTTTATTTTTGTATTCTGCATCTTGAAGATATTAAACATATGTACTACATTGCATGGATTCTTATTATATCCTAAATAATACTTTTAAAATTTTTAACTTTAACATAATAACTAAAATTTCAGACTATGACTTTGACTAGAGTAATTTTAGATTTAGGTTCAAAAAGAATATTAGATTCTTATTAGACACTTTATTCATTATTACTTTTTGGTATATTTGGTTCGAAAGAAATCAAAGAATTTTTAATAATAATAATAGTCGTTATAATAAGATGATTTATTCTTCATTTTGTTTTAATTGGATTTCTAATCCCAAATATAAATTAGCTAAAAATAACCAATTTAAAGGGTATCTTAATAAGGTTAGCTATAATATTAATCTATTTAAACTCAATAATAATATTTTTAACTTTAATAATAGTAGTATTAATATTTTTTCAAACTTACATGACGATTTCACTATTAATCATAACTTACTTATGATCAAAGGTCCTTAAGAATAGTCTAGCGTTGTACCAATTATTGTACTAGTCATTGTTGGTATTAGTTTATGAATCTTTTATTTCTTTAGTATTTTCCCAGTTATTCTAATTTAGATATTTTATTTCCTACTTCTTTCATATATATATATATATATATATATAAATTAAACAAATATACATGTATATATGTAACATTCTAACTTTTTTCTTAGTCATTCTTCAGACGTAGGTATGGGTGATAGAGTGCTAGTTTCACTTTGCAGGTTCTCATGTCTTCATATTGCAGGATTTCGGATTGTAGAGTGGTCACCCGAGCAGATTTTTACTCTAAGATCCACTAGCAGTTCCACCTCAGATACAGGACACCTTCATCTTCACTATGGCGTTCTATTTTCTGGACGATCGACTCTTCTGCTTGGCACTTCTTCCATTTGTACAGAGTCTTCAGAGACGATTTTCCATTCAGTATTATTTTTAGTTCCACTTCAGAGTAGTTGCTTTCCCATTCCTTCCGAACTAGAAGCATGGAATTTCCTTCTTAGCTTGAGACGACACCTAGTTTTATTGACTTTTCTTTAGTTTTTTAGGTACTTCTAACACCTTAACATTGGGCGGTGGCCATGCCGGAGCTCGATATTAGGGTGTGATGGGTGGTGGCCTTGCCGAAACTCATCTTAGGGATACCTGAGTATTATCGATTCTCGTACCTTATTTTGTTACCTGCCAGGCATGTTGGCAGCATCTTATTTTGTGATATATATATATATATATATATATATATATATATATATAGTTGCATGTGTGCTCTCCTCTATTTATAGAGGATCGCACATTTTTTCTCAAAAATATAAAAGTGTTTTGGTTATCGTAAGGTAAAAAACCATCATGTTTATGTGTGACGTGGTCTTATGAGATACTTTTGTTTTCAAAGGATTTTGATAACAATAATAATTCAAATTGAGTGTTTTTTTCTCACGTTGGTTTTCCAGACCGACTCGGGTGTTATCTTATTATAATGCTTAGGTCAAACCGAGTATTAAAGATTCAGGTTAGGATGCTTTGGAGCTCAGAAGACGAGCTGGAGGATTTCAGACGTATATCACAGACTTGATTATATTCCACTGTGTACGTCGGGCTGCATAGTCAGCACTGGTGGGGACAAGTTATAATAACTATCCATATTGATTTTTGATTGATGTACTGATGATTGTGTGTATATGAACAGCTATAGATTCTTTTTTATAAAATCTGTTATTATATATTATATATTGTTGCACTGCGATTGTGAGATTCTGTATTAGTGTTTTCAGTTTCTTCTTCTATCCCTTTTCTTCTTCACCCCTAATGATTCGTATTTCTTTTCAATTTGAGTTAAACACGTGCGATTCATTATTGACTCAAAGGGTATGGATATACAGGCAATTACAATTGGTACCAAAGCTGAAGGTTAAGCGAGAACCTTAACTTTGGTGGGAATTACTCATTAGAGATAGAGTCAGTAGTACTCTAGAATGAGTCCGAGTGTATTAATAGATATGAGTGCGTTTTTGTTAGTGAATATAAATTGTTTTACATTGTGTTGACTTATTGATTAAGTGTTTATGAATTATGGTCGGTGCAGGAAGCACAACGGTATCGATAGGGGTTTCTAAACTCTTAAACAAGGTAAATTGGCACTGTATTGTGTTGAAGTAGGTGAATGAAATAATTTTACTCAAACAATATTTTGATATAAAAGAATAATTTTTCAAAAATTAATATAGTAAATTTGGAATGTTTGGTTGTTATTATTTTAGTCAAACAAAATTATTATAATTAAAATGGTTTATATAACCAAATAGAAATCGTATAAGTATGATTATACATATGAGTTGTAACTAAAAGTGGATTGAAAACAGAATTTGGAAATTTAAGCCTTGGAAGCTTTGAGAAATGTTTTAAATGGATTTGAACTAAGATTTGAGGAAATTTTTTAGATCTTGGAGATTTTTGGAAATATTTTCCAAAGTGTTTTGAAAAGGACAATGACTTTTGGAATATTCTGAATGGGAGGTTTTAAAATGGATTCAAAAGGTGATAAAGCACTGAACTCACTTTAGTCGCTAGAAAATAATTCTGATAATGACGGTCGCATCATCAATCTTCATTTTCAAGTATTTAAGTGATAGATTACTACTATAATTATTTGTTTTGTACTTGTTTGGTAAACAAGTCTTGTTTTAGAAATTCTGAATTTAGTTTTATTTTGGGTAAACTAGTTTGTTTTGAAATTCCAAAGGGAATTGTTTCGGGTAGAACCAAGTTTTTTTGGAAATTCCAAAGTGTGATTTGATATACTAAGAAAATATATGTATATTTTGATTTCTAAATGATTTGAAATAGAACCGGGTGATTGAATTCTGTAATTTCCAATTTAATGAGAAGTGAAACCAAAAGAGAAAATGTTTTTGAATTAAAACTCAGGAAATGTGAATTTCAATATGAAACTAAAATTTAACATATGCAACTTAAATAAATTAAACTTGTAAAAGGAAATTGTATAAGTTTGAATTTAACTTAAGCTAAGCTAAATAAATTTTGATTGGATTGAAATCATATCGAACTGAATATAAAATTTGGGTTGTAAAATAATTATATAAATATAAGCTATAAATTTTGAATGGAATAAACTCGAACATCGAATTTTTTGAAATTGTGAATAAATAAGTTTGAATAGCTTACAAAATTAGGGTTAATGTAATAAAAGCATACTAAAGCTATAAAGTGATGTATAATCCTGAGTTAAAAATTTTAAATGTGGATGTAGTTGAGAAAGCATCGATGGAATAGGATTTGATTGGAAATTTAACCTTGGAAAGAAGATTAACTTTCAAATAAGTTAAATGGAATCAACTCAAGTATAGAATCCATACACGATTGAGAAAAATAAATTGTGAAACTTATAAATTAGAAAAGTGGAATAGAACCAAAATAAAAATTGTTTGATATTTTGGTGAAGAAAAAAAAACCAAACTTGAATATAAAATAAATTTGAACTCAAGTAAATTAAATGGAGTGATTTTTGATATAAAAATCTGATTGTGAAGTGTCAAAATGAAAGTAACTAATTAGAAGAATTTGTTAGTAAATTGAATATTCAAAATGGATTTGAATTATAAAGAAAATTTTAACTCGAATGCAAACAAACCAAATGCGTTGAAAGGCTGATAATAGAAGTGAAATTTAGATAAATTGAAATGGAATATGACTACAATGGAATTTGATTTACATTAACTATTAAAAATAGAATTGGTTTTAAATTGTGTTGATGTGGGATAATTGAATTTGAATTTGGATTATGGAATGAAAGCGAATGGAAGAAATGAAAAATAAGTTGGATATAAAAATCATTGCAAGTGGATGGAAATGATAATTTAGATATAACTGAAATTTGAATTAAATATATTTTAAAATGTTGTCAAATAAAATAGAATGGGTTAAAATGGTGATAGCTTAAGTTATGAATTGAATATGAATGAATAGAAATTGATAAATTGATTTAGAATCAATATGAAATGGTTTATAAGCTCAAGATACTATTTTATTAAATGTATATTATCGAATTTGCATGGAAAAAATTTTCGCTGTCATAAAAGGAAGTAACAAAAAAATTGAAAACAATGGAAAGTGAATAAATTGATTTGGAATCAATTTGAAATGGATATGAAACTAATGTGTGCAAATATGTATCAAAGTAAATAAATTATTTGTGGATTACTAGAATTCAAATTAAAGGTATGTAAAACGATCGAAAGTGGATAAATTCATGCTAGAACCTTGTAATTGCTTATAAATGCATAATGAACATGTTTGGTTTATGCAAATGGCATGTTTAACTAGTTAAATGAATGAAATGTTAATCAAATTCCATATTTTAGTGCTTATGGGTTTTATTTGAGTAAATACAGGTACAAGAAGACCGTTTGGCTAGATTTTGGTCATGCAAATTGCATATAAATTAAGTGAACTCACTTAATAACACTAATATAAAGGTACGCTTTCGGACTAAATACAGCAATGAAAAAAATATTGATATATATTGTGTTTCTCACAGTATGGATCGATGATTTCATTTTTATCGTTTTTGTCATATTGGAAAAGGTTCTCCGTACAAAGGAGACTATGCCAAAAAAATTCGAAAAGTTGGGGTGATAGAAAATTTTTAAAAATATTTGGAAAATTTTTGTTAATAGAAATTTGATTTTTGATTTGAAATTAAAATATAGAGTTTTGAATTAGAAATGGAAACTATTTTTTTGGTTGAAACTAAAAGGTGTAGAAATGTGAAATATCTAGTTTTAAGTAAGTGGATTTTGATAAGTTAATGGGTTTGGATCATTCGTCCTACATTAGCAATTTCGAGGACGAAATTCTTTTAAGAGAGGAGAATGTAATGACCCGGTTTTTCCGATATTAAATTTTGAATATTTATACGGTTTTATATATTGGATTTGGAATATAAATTGATTTTGAAATATGAAGATTTTGGTTGAAATTTTAGAATGAATTTAAATTTCAAATATAATGCTTTATTGTAATACAAAAATGGTAAATTATTGAAATTTGAGTTGAATATGAATCAAAATGATTTCTAATATTGATATAAATTCTATTTGAATTAGAATTGAATCAATAAGTTTTCAAATCTAGAATTTCAAGTGATTTCGTATATTTATGAAATCGTTGATTTAATTGACACGTTAAAATAGTGATCCGGGGCATAGTCTCGGAATTTGATGAAACCAGTTCCATTGGATCCGTAATAGTATATTATTATCAGATTTTTAATTTCATGGTGTTTGGCTTTACCGTTTGGTCTTGTGATCTAGAAATGCCTAGAAATAATTAAACTGAATTTAATTTAAACAGTCGATTTAAAATTCTATCTTCCACAAACGATCGAATTAGACCTCGAGACTTGTTCCATTAGGTTGAGGATAGTGGTATAACATTAGAAACGCCAGGTGGCGCACCTCGACAAGGGTTTTCGATTTTTGGTTACCCAATACGAGATATTTTGAATATAAAATATAAATGTTAAATCACAGCCACCCTAACCTATATTCGAGACACCCTACCCCTGAAAATGCACCACCCTACTTCTGAATAGAGCCTCCTTCTCCTTTATTTTTAAATCACAAGCATTTTTCTCCTTCCTCTTCAAAGCGAAATCAGATCGAAGTTTAAAAAAAAGACAATTGCACGATGCGTTCCAAGGGTTCGGCGAACTCGGTAGCGAGCGCGACAAGAGAAGGGGATCATGAAGGCGACGAGTTGGACATCGAGGATAGCATCTCAACGATGATGGTTAGAGGGGATCTCAAGGTCGAGAAGAAACTGTAGAAGAATTTCGAGAAGCTCGATGGGCTTTGGGGGTGTCGCGACCGTGTCATGGAGACCTGTGCTCGCAAGGGTTGAACACGATCGAGAAAGGAAGGTTTGGGCTGAGATCAACGTCGAGCAACCTAAGGGGGAAGGGAGGTGCGCATGCTATTAACACTGGGTGGGCGAGGTGGTGAAGGTCTGGTTGCTGTGGCGTAATGGAAGAGAAGTCTCGTGTACTTCATTCAAACTTGGAATCTTAGGTCGCGGCCGTGCTGTTGGTGAATTAGTTTGGTAGGATTGGTAATCTGAGTATAAGGAATATAAGAAATTATTTTAAATAAATTTTAATTAAAGTTAAATTAGTTAATAATAAATTTGATAACATATAAAATTCGTAAATTATTCGTGCAAGGTCGAATCAAGTCACGACAGATTCGTTATCTAGGATACTAAGAAATTGGGATTTATTTAGAGTTAGTTTAATTTAAGTGAGCATGTGGCAAATTCCAAAATCAAGGTGAGTAAATCTCACTCATCTTGGATTAATGTTTTAATTTAAGATGTTTGAAATCAATTATTGAATGATGATTGGATGATTTGACAAATTATTACCAGTTGGATGTTATATTTTATATATATATATATATATATATAGTGGTATATATATTAGTAGTTGGATATATTCCCGCCTATTGGAGCGAACGAGACACTATGCTCCCCGTATAATAAAGGATGGCCCTATATTACCGTGATATCCCTCCTTGAAGTGGGATTGGTATTTTTATGTCGTATAACATCTGTGATTGCAGGGAAAACAGGTTGCAGAGATCTAACAGGACTCCTCAAAATTATATAGATTGTTTCATATATTATGATATATGATGTGATTGAATAATCAGTTCTGGATTGTTGCGTGATTTGATATTTGGATGCTAGAGTAGCACTAGACTAATTTTGGTATTTTAAATACAATCAATAATACTTTGAACTTAAAAAGGAAATTCAAAGGTGGTTTTGGAATTGATAATTTTTATATTGGATTTGGATTATTTAAAAAAAGGATTTGGTTTGGATAAAATAAATGATTTGATTTTGGGAGTTGTACCTATCTATTTTGGAAGATATTTTAAATAGAGATTTTAATATAATTTATATAAGGGATTTCCACAATGGATTTTTCTTTAATGATATTTTTGAAAATAGGAAAAAGAAGTTGAAATCGATAGATTGAAAAATAAATGGATTGAAAAGGAATGGACGTATAAAATGGAATTTTGCAAATGAGATTATTTTATAAACAATTAAAACCCAAATGAGTTTATAAATTTAAAAACGATGTTTATAAATAAGGTAAAATGATATTAGTTGATAAATTGGGAATATAGATTCACGATGTGAATTTATATCGAGATATGGAAATCAGTTTGGGAAAAATAGTGGATTCTATTTTGAAAAGTGAGAATGGTTAGGGAATCAGAATGAAATCAATATGTTGTGAACCAAGAGGGATTTACAAATTGAATTGGTTATTGGGATTTTATAAATATATTTTTATTAAGAAGTTAAGTTTGTTTTTAAAAAGAAATTTTTATTTATTAAACTATGTAATTTAAAACTTGTTAGTATTGAAATACTTCGGAAGTGAAATTTTCAAATATCTAAAATTAATTGAAATAAATTCTAATTTTTATAATAAGCTTTGTAAATCGATTGGTTTATATAAAAAGAATTGAAAATGAGTTGTCGATGTTTATTTAAAGTTTTTGGATATTTTAAATAACTACTTAAACGAGTATTAGAAACAAAATATAATTATGAAAAAAATACTTATTTACATATATAGTGTTTTGGAGGTAACTGGAATTTAATTGTAAATTCTCTCGAGATTTATAAACGGGTTTGTTTAACGAATATGATTTTTATAAGAGAATTCTTATAGTAGGATTTTGGAAATTTTCGAATCATTGATATATAAGAACTTCGGAAACTAAATTAAGATTCATAAATGAAGTTTGAAATGGTAGTTGGAATTATGGGCAAGTGAAATTGACTTGGAAATTTAAAAGGATGTTAGTTAATGAATTTCGAAACTTACAGAATTCATTAGAAGTGAGTCAAATAATTTACAAATAAAATTAGCATAGGATTTTGAGATATAGGAAATAAATGGAATATTTCCTAAATATTGGAAATAAAATGATTTTATGAAATATATTTATAAATATTCCTAAGTCTTGGACAAAAAGAATTTGAAAATATTTAACTTCGAGATTATTATTATAGAAATATTTTCAAAGTGTTGAATTATAAATGGAATCGAGAAAAAATATTCTAAGTATTGATATGATTCAAGAATATCCTTTTATGGATATAAGCATTTGAATTTGATTTCAATTATTGAAATATTTAAAGAGATTTGAGTGTATATCTTTGTAAAGATATTTTGAAATAAATGTTTTTGGAAGATTTATAAAAGAAGGTCTAGTGACTGCTTATGGATGTTATATGATAGTTAAATAACCGACAATCAAATCTGGCTAAATTTGTTGATCGTTTTGAAGAGACCGAGATCAGATTTAATTGTCTGAAAATCACTTCGATCTGATTTATGCGTTACGAATTGTGATATCTCGAAGATAATGGAGATGGTAATATTGAAGGAGATTCGATTTGTTCATACCCAGAACTACTTGTATGGATGAATGCTATCATTGCATTGCTTGCCTGGATGGAAGTGTCAGCATTCTAAGTATGAATGCTATTCTTAAGTTAAATGTAGCCTCAAACCTCATCAATTGGGAATGACTAAAACAGGGGAGATGCAGTAGGGCTAAGTGGGTCTCACCCAACTATGATATGTTATCACCTTTCTAAATACCCTGGGATATATTATATTATAATTATGGATATGGTTGTGCATGAAAAAGAAAGTGCTCATTTAGGGTGGAAACACCAGAGGTGATAACATACTCGGTACTATCCAGGTCATGTGTAGGCCGGTCCTGCGTTGGCATGGATCATTAGGTACGATCTTGGTACATTTTTCTAGAGATGTATTGTGACGGGCGGTACTCCTGTAGCCCAGTCATTGTATGGAATTCAATATCCACTACAAGCCTTTACGATTTTGATTATAGAGCATAGTATGCTGAATTTAATTAATGTAACAATTTTGGCACTGGATTTTCTATAAAAGTGTTTTGGTTATCGTAAGGTAAAAACCCGTCGTTTTTATGTGTGATGTGATCTTACGAGATACTTTGGATTTTAAAGGATTTTGATAACAGTAATAACTCAAATTGAGTGTGTTTTTCTCACGTTGGTTTTTTAGATTGACTCGGGTGTTAATTTATTATAATTCTCGAGTCAGACTGAGTATTACTGATTCAGGTTAGGATGCTTTGGAGCTCAGGAGATAAGCTGGAGGATTTCAGATGTATATCACATACTTGATTATATTCCGCTATTGTGTCAGGCTGCATAGTCAACACTGGTGGGGATAAGTTTTAATAACTGTCCATATTGATTTATTGATTGATGTACTCTGATGATTGTGTGTATATGAACAGCTACAAAATATTTTGTATAAAATATGCTGTTATATATTATATATTGTTCCGCTACGATCGTGAGATTCTGTACTAGTTTTTTCAGTTTCTTCTTCTACCCTTTTTATTTCCTTAATTATTCGTATTTATGTTCAATTTGAGTTAGACACTTGTGATTTACTGTTGACTCAAAGGTTACGGACATACGAGCCATTACAAGCTTTTCCCATAAGATGGCTAGGGATTGGTGTAGCGACCCAAACATTCAAACATTTTGTCTTCGAGTATCGAAACATTTTAAAGTATGGTTGTATATTATAAATATGATATTATAACCTTGTCAGGCATCATTAAATTAGTGAATGAGTAGAAACTTTTGTTTTGAAAATTACTTAAAAAATATTTCTTCGAAGAAAAATCGATAATGTGACCGAAAATCGGTTTACTGGTAAATAATTTTTTTGGTAGATATAAATTGTTTCTACTCTTATGCACTTGTCTAATGACCAAATGAACACATTAAAAACTATTAATCCTCTTCAAGGTTCTAGAAGCTTCCAAGTGGATACGAGAAGTTACCAACTTATCATGAGAAGGGTATAAGAGTACTTTACTAAAGTAGAGGTGATGTAAATGAGAAGTGATGGGAGGTGAGCCTTCCATGGCATGGTGGAAGGGTGATAACAAGGCTAAGTAACACTATTATTAAACCTATATAGGGAGGGGAATACCCTTGTTAATAAATCACAACTTCACAAAGCGAAAATTAAATTCTTTTTATGTCCTTTTCTTCTCTTTGTTCTAAAGAATTTTTTTGCAAACCTTACCAAATCAACTCAAATTTGGAGTGAAGTATTACTATCATATTACAAAACCTTCCACCTAGTAAAAGCTAAAAAAAGCCAAGCTCTCCCCATCAAGGAAGGTCATAAGGCCTTGTATGGGTTTTGGTCTAGAGGCAAGTGAAAAGCAATGGAAAGGAGAAACGAAGAAGGTGGTTACATGGTAGGGTTGAATTTGGGTTTCTTGGATCTTGGTTATTTTAGGTTAAAGGTGAGTTAACACACCACTTTATATGAAATTATAGCTCATATTTGTTTGAGTTTGATTGTGTTTAAGTTATTTAATTGTTATTGACATTGTTGAAAACATTAGTTTTGACTCTTGTTTTAAAAAACAAGAAGCATATATGATTCATATGTATGGAATTTGAATTGACTTGAATGGATTTTTATGACTTGTGATAGGCCTTAAAATAAAGCACATAGGTTATAGTTGAACTTTGGTATAGAACGGACTCAGATTTGAAAGTGCACTTATAGCGATAGTCGCTATAGATGTACTTGTGAATTTCCTTGTTTTGGCAATTTCTATGGAACTTTATAGAGAGATCCTTAGGAGTTTCTTTCCATTTCTATAATTTTTATATGTATGTTTGGTGCGATAAAAATTCTGTATAGTAAAAGGTTAAGTAACATCTCGAAAAGCGATCAACACTTCACTTGTGCAAAACTGCCCCGTTTAGCCTTGATTTTTGGACTTTAAAGGTTTAAAAAGATATATAGATTTAAATATCTTATTTCATTATTTTTACAAGTGTTCACTGACTCATATTAATATATTTCAAAAGTGTTTTGAGATATTTATGAATTTTTAAGAATTAACTGTGAATTTTCTAAGAAGAGATTTTAATAAGGGAAGCTTTTTTTTCAAGTTTTTAAAAAAATTTAAAGTTGTCATTTTCAAGTTATATTTTGAGATAATGTTTTAAAACCCATTATAAGTATTGTAAAGTGTTTTAAATTCATTTTTAAGTATATATAGTTTTTAGAAAATATGTTGACTATTTATATCTTATGTAATTAATATCTTCTAAAAATGGTTTATTTAATTCCTACTTTTATAAATAAATTACTATACGCATATAGCATTTTAAAAAGGGTTTTAAAAGTAGAAAAAAAAATTAGACGGTGTAGGAATTGCTTAATGGTCAAATGTTTAATTGTTAATTACTTGTTTGAAAGGTAATTGACCATGCTCAACACTAAAATCCGACAAAGTAGGCATATTTATTTGTGTGAGTTAGGATTGTTGCTCGAGTAGGATTATGAGCAATAAGCTCAAACCTATTGGCTTTCCTCTTGACTGAGGAATAGTTAAGTTGGGAATGTCGAAAACATGTTAATCGTGTTGATTTCCTACTTGTTTATGGAAATCGTTAACACTATACTGAGAACTAAAAGCCGATGAGGTAGACTTATCGATTTGTGAGATTCAAGAATGAAGTGTCTAGACAAAGCTTTGATATGAAACCAGTGCTCTAACATACTTTGCTTCACATTTGGATGGGGAATAGTTAAGTCGGAATGTCAAAAACAAGTTAAGTATACGAACATTTATTTGTGTAAGAAATTGTTTTGACTAGTGTTCGTCAACGGAAATTCTGTCGGTTTAGAAAACCGTCGAACGAATTTGAATTAAAAATAACAGCAAGCGCACGGTGTACGAATGTAGCACGCGGCGAATACGGGTCGATCCACAGGGAATTGATGATTTTAAAAATTCTATTCAATCAAATTAACCGAAGTTAAAAGAGTGATTAACTAAAAAAATGTAGAAAAATGAGAAAAGAAAATAGATAAAAATATGAGAGTGTTAAGACAATTTAGAGCCAATTTCCACTCTCTAGATCACATAAATCAACAAATTGAAGTTATGATCTCTCTTTTCTTGTCATTAGTGAATTAGTTGATGTGCTTATTATAAGTATGGTATATTTGTGCTATTAATTAGCTCAATATAAACCATCAAACTATAGCACAACCACTAATACACATTTAACTCTCATGAAATATGACAACAAGTTGAAATAGAAATCTATTTTAAGTATAGCCTATTAACTATTGTTTAGAAATATAGGCTATCAAATTTCAATTTCAACATTCACTTCTTTGCCATATTCATATTTAGATGAAGAGGCAATTTGTGTTATGTTTGTTTAAGCATAGCCTATTTGTTATGAACAACATAGACTATCAAATTCAAAGCTAAACAACATCATTAAACCACTTCAAATGTTTCCATTAAAGCACAAAAAGAGAGTATAAACATCAAAATGTTGCATCTACATACTAGAGAGCTTCGTTGCCCCTAAATTTTAGGGATTAAGCTCTCATATTTGTTATCAAATCAACAAATGTAGAAAGCAACATGAAAGCAAAAAAAGAAAGAAAACGAGAGCAAAGCAAAGAAACAAAACAAATCTACTTGCATGAAATAAGAGAAACCTACACTACAACATGAAAGTAAATGAACATGAAAAGGAAAGAGCATGTATTAAATTGCATACAATAAAAAAGACTACAAGAAATAAAAATTGGCTAAGTAGCCATTAAAAGAGAAAGAGAGCTTTCTTTTATTTGATCTAAACTAAACTAAAGAGAAGGAGGCCTAAGAGAGACTAAGAGAAGAGATATGATACATGAAACATATGGGTATTTATACAAGTTTAAAACCCTGATTCCTATTTTTGGGGATGCCCAAAATGCCTATGAGAAAATGTGGAGGCCAAGTTATCATTAGCATGTTTTAATCCCCCATTAAGTGTACATGAAGCTATTAAGTCCAAAAGCATGTGCATTAGCCTTTAATTTGTACATTAAGGTAGGTGGGTAGGTGGGGTCCTCCATGATCTTCACTTTGAATTATTACCATCTTCATTCCTTTATATTCTTTGTGCATGCATATTTCTTCATGAAACCACTCCTATTTGAGACCATTTTCCTACAAAAATATATATAAATTTCCAATCAATTTTTCTCAAAGAAATATATGCACTTAAATGACCGTTTTGCCCCTATATGAAGATGAATATGTGAAAATTTGGGATTAAAATGAATTTTGGTTAAAACAAGTTAAAATACCCAATATGATCATTTATTTAATTTAAATAGAATAAATATGGTGGTAAAAATATGCACATTTACGTGCACATCAACTAGATAATCGATTAGTCGATTATCGAACTTGACCTAATATTAACTTTGGAAGAATCTAAAAGCTTCACGATTTCATACTAATAAGATTCCCCAAGGAGAAGCATTTGTACGAAAAATCTCTAACTTTGCTTACTTCTGAAAGAACCAGAATTGAGTTTATCGAAAATTCATTAATTGGTTTTGAAGAGTCCGGGATTGGTAAGTATTTTACTTACCAAATACCACTTTTAAAAATAGTATACGAGTTCTATGTTTTGGATACAGTTACAAACGAGAAGCTATGTGGACATTCAAGATGCTTGAATCTGTGTAGTGATTCGTGATCTAATAAAGATACTAGAATCCATTTAGGAATTCGTGTTCTGTTTGAGTAATAAAATCTAAGGTGAAAGATGCTGAGCGTAACCTCGACATCAGAAATGGATAAAGATAGAGTAGACTGCACAATTTGAGGTTTGGCTGACCCAAGACAGGATATTATCAGCTCCATATAGAATATGCTTATCAGTATATCGATATAGGAGGTTGATAATATTTAGTTCCACATAGTTCATGATTATGTTCGGGCATGAGCCTTTGTATTTTCCTTATCATATATTTTACCTAGGGATATACGTTGCTCAGAAGGTGACTTCTGATCCTTGTGCATAGAGATTGGATTTCGGCTTTGCCAAAGTAATCTTCAGGGAAAATCCATTATAAGAACGTATCTTAGCGGTTTTGGTTGTACCCTAAACATTTATGGTGTGGCCAATGTAAGCATCACAACTGTTTGATATGATTTATATTCTATAATCTAGACATTACCTAACATATCACTATCTTAAACTTAATGAATGATTGATTACTTTTAAGGAAAAACCATTACGGAAATCTGTACAGTCTCAATAGCCACTGTTACCTATTACACATTTCATGAGTTTTTCATGATGATTTACCAGACTGATCAGGATGTTATTTTCTTATAATGCTCGGTCGGCCCAGTGTATATTTCAAGATTAGCTATAGATGCTTTGCAGCTTATGGACAGGAGCTAGATGATTACCAACTGTAGTATGTAGTATTCTTATTTCCACTGCATTTTTGAATTGTACATATCAGCATTGTGAGGATAGGCAGTTATAACTATCCAGGCTGATGATAGTACTTCAGTTTTGCAACTTTGAAATTTCTATATTTAGTGTAACCTTTTGTGTTGTTCTTTTGATATTATATATTATCGTTCCTACTAGTGGTTGGGGTAGTGTGATAGGGGATTATCCTTTTGTGAACTGTGACGAAGCTTAGACTCTCACCCCTACATACCCCTTTATGGGTTGGCATGAAATCGAAGGCTCGACATAAAGGCATGAATGAGGTTACCATTTGTAGTCATGCCTTGAAAACAGGGTAGTCGTTACATTTGGTACCAAAGCCCAGTGTTGAGCGAAAACCTTCGCTTTGGTTGGGTATGGCTAATTAGAGATAAGGTAAGTGACATTTAGAATGAGTTAAGTATATTATAGGGGCATTTCACTAGCAGGACAAACTTTGCAGTCCAATCAGTTTCTAGGACATACATCCACAGAAATTAATTTCAAGGCCAAAGTCAGTATAATAATTACTTTTAAGGACAAAGTCAGCCATCCAATTACTTTCAAGGACATAATTTCATAGGTTTTTAGGCCTTAGAAACTAATATTTTGCATTTTATCCTTAAAAGTAATTATTTCAGCTGTGTGTCCTAGAAACTAATTGCACTTGCTCAAGAGGCCCTTGTGGCTAATTTCCACTATATTATACATACGAGAGCATATTTGTATTTTAAACAACTAGAATTTTAACATATTCTTTTAGATTGTCTCTTTCTTAGTAATCATGTCTTAATATTTTTCCATTGAAATAGCTCTATCATTTAGTTTCCTATAAGCTTAGTATGTGATTCTAAAGGTTCTTGTTGTTTTGGTTTTGGGATAGGGCATCCAACATGGAAAGAGAGAGTTGGTTAGGGTTGAGGTTCAGGCATGCCATGGCTAGACGAGAGCGGAGGAGTTTGTAGCAAGGATGAGGATGAGTTTGTAGCTGAGGATGAGGATGAACTTGTAGCCGAGGAGGGGGATGGTCCAGAGGAGGAGCTTGTATTCGAGGACGATGAAGATGTTATATGGGAGATGGAAGGACCAATAGTAGAAAACTTGTCTGAGGATAAGGAAGACCCAGGGTAGGTTATCAACTATGGTTGGATGTCTGACAATGAGGCAGAGCCTAAAGGGATTAAACATTTGGGAGGTTGGATATCTGATGATGGCATGGAGTCCATGGATTAAGAGGAACCTCCAATGAAGGACTCCGATGGGGAGAGCTCTTTGTGAGAGTATTGTGGTGTGTTTGCTAGGGGTTTTTTTATCTTAGTATCGTAGCTTACAAATGGGTATTATATCTTAGTATCAAATCTTATAGATGAGTATTGTACCTGAGTATCATAACTTGTAGATAGGTATTGTATTTGTATTAAGTAAACCCAAAGTACGTGTTATGAATGCTCGTAATGAATATTTACTTGTATAATATGATGTGGTTTATGAAAGATAAAATTTAAATCAGTTGAGCATTTTGTTAATTAAATTATATGATGTTATTGGACCGTCTAAGAGATATATTTACCTTAGGTATATCTAAGGAATGGTAGATTGTAATACCGAGCTTAGAAACCAGCATTATACTCTTCTTAGCTACTTGGCGGACAAGAGAGATAAAGAGGTTGTAACGACCCATCCTCTCAACCTCCAAAATTCGACACTACACTATGCCACAAAGTGAATCAGACAACAGTGATCACACAACATAGGCTAAATTTTCTTTGTCATAGTTTTTCACACAACATATGGAAAAATCATATGTTGTGTGACACAATAGTGATAAGACAATGTTTGTTTTCAGACAATATTTACCTGTTGTTTGATCGAATAATCAAAAAAATTTAGTTTTACCTCCGTATCAATATTTTGGTGTCCCTGTTATAATTACTTTCCCTATCCTCTTATAGTTATTTTCCATCTTATAATTCGTTTCCCTTTCAACCTGATACTCTCTCACTTTCAAAACCTAATCCTGCAAAACCCAATCTCAAACCTAATCTCGCGGAACAAAATCTCAAAACCTAATCTCTTAAAATCTAATCTCAAAACCCAATATTCATTTGTGCAATTGTGATCAAAAATCAGATGATTATTATTGGTTGTTGTCGGTTGTTTTTGCATTTGTTGCAAGCCACCGATTTACTTGGATTTGCTTTCAATTCCTTGGATTTTCCTTTGGTTACTTCTACGTCAATTGTCGAGTTGGTATGTTTAATAGTTTTTCCCCTTTTCTGTTTTATGCTCGAATTGATATTTTTTCTACCAATAATGATATGGATATATATGAATCAATTTCCTATATTTTCAAATGTATACTTTGATTTGAATTGCTGGTGTGTGCGCTTCCTGGATTTTTTATCACTATTGAACTACCGGTTTTAATTCTGACTTGATCTTTGCAATGATTTGTGTGCTTCCTGGAGTTTTATTCTATTGGTTTGTGTTATCTCTGTTGGTTTATACACACACACACACACACATGAGTTTTTATCATTATTAGTTTGTTTCTATGTTGAACTGTTGGTTTGAATTCTCTGATGGACATGGTTTTTATCTCTGTTGTGTGCCTCGGTCGTGGATTTTTTGTAAGTATTAACTCTCATTTTTATCTCAATTGAAAAGCTTGCATGATTTATTAGTGTGCTTCCTAGAGTTTGAAGTGACCATTATGCATATGTGTATGTTTGTATGTGTATGTATGTATGTGTATGTATGTATGCATGTATATAGGCATGTTAGTGTGCTTGTCTAGGTGTGACTTTGCTAGTCTACGTGCTTGTTTTTGTTGAACTGTGTGCCTTATCTATTTTGATGCTCCATCCTTGATGTATCCTGGTTGAGTTGATGATCACTGTGTTTTGATGTTCGATCTTCATTGCTATTTTTTGCATCTATAAGTTGCCTTTTTACTCACTATATACATATATATAATATGTGTATATATGTATATTAGTGTTCTTGTACATCCTTATGGTAGCCTATTGCATTAATGCTTGTTGTTTTTGTGAAGATGGTGAACTAGAACGATGCTTGAAAACAAAGTCGTTGCTTGCGTTTGTTTCCTGTTTTGCTAGTTCAAGTATCTATGGGCTTGAGTGCATTTACTTTGAATTTGCACTTATATTGTTTATTGTATGTGTGTGCACTCACTTTAACCTGTGTACCTCTGATATTCTACCTTGTGTGCACTTGTTTACTTGTTTTCTAAATCATACCATTGTGTACACTCTAACCCTATATTGTCTTTATGCGTGTGACCTTGGTTTCTTGTATCCTTATGTATTTCTTGACTGGACCGAAGTAATGCACTTGTACTGATTGCTTCACTGATTCATTTATGATCTAGTATTGTGCCTTGAGTCTTGAGTGGTGTGAATGTGCTTGGTCTTGACATGTATTTTATCTTTTGCATCTGAAACATATGTGCATGCCTTGAATTATACTTTGTGTATCACATATTGGATTTGGATTGGTTGTTTATATTTGTAAAGCTTGGCAATGGGTATTTTCCGAATTTGCATTCTTGTTCTGGCCGCACTTGAGTTGAGTTTGAAACATGGCTTCACCTAAGTAGAATACATAATGCACTTGAGTTGAGCCCAAGCTTGCTTGGGCTTTACTTCGTGCACACTTGCACCATGTTAATTCTTTAGACTTGACCTTTGCATTTGCCCTTGAAATTTATCGATACAAGTGTGGTTTGTGTGTACGACCATATAACATGTATAGTGATACATTGTACAAGTCTAAGTTGTGTTTGTGCACTTTGATAATAGTTTTACAGTATGAAAACAGACATCCCAAATAACCGAGGCAGCATCATGTTAAATCACATTATTATTTTTGCAAATATTAGTTTTTTACTTTTTGCTTTTTGTTGCGTTGTTGTTTGTTTGACAGGTAAGGTAGAAAACTGAAGCAGAAGCAAGAAGATATAAATTCAAATGTGTGAGTGAGAGTAAAAAAATGTTGTATATAAGAGTGTGAAAATAATGTTATGTATGAAAGTGTGAAATATAGTGGAAGCTCTATATGTACTATTTGAAATTGAAATGAAATAAAATAACTGTTTGAATATAATATGAAATTTTGAATAAGATATTTGTCATCATCAAACTAAAATCATAAACCATTATACTCTACAATATTAGTCAATATTTATATGTTGTCTAATATGTAATTCAAGGAATGATATTATATCATCAGACAGCATACAACCTTTTTTGTAATGCTAGTGCAGATCAGTTGACGGATATCTATGGTTTGATATGCAATGAGATGACATTGGATTTAATGAATAGGTAAGCTTTAAGAAAATGGAGCATATCTGTTGTCTGATGCATTTTTTGGCATAATGCCAATACATCCACGGTATTTGTGTGTCTAGCTCCAAGTGTTAGAAGGACGAATTATTAGAGTGAAATAAAAAAAAAAGAAATAGAACAAGAAAAGAAGAACACAATATCAGAATCTCACAATGGAACATTAATATATAATATCAAAGGTACGGTACAAAGGGTTACTCTAAATATAGAAATGCCAGAGTTACTCAAACCTAAACACTATCATCAGCTTGGATAGTTCTAACTGTCTTTCCCTTACAATGCTGATATATGCAATGAAAAAATGTAGCGGAAATAAAAAACTATGGTAGTTAATCATCCAGCTCTTCTCCTTAAGCTCCAAAGCATCCATAGCTAAATCTGGAAATATACACGGGGCTGGCCTGAGTATTAAAAAAAAACATGGATCAGTTTAGTAAACCAACCTGAGAAAACTTATGAAACATGAAACATGTAACGGTAATCATTGAGATCGTACAGATCCCTATTACGGTTTTTTCCTCAAAGAAACCAACCATTAAGTTTCATATGATGATATAATAGGCAATGTATAGGGTGTAGAATATAAATATTATATAGCTGGAATGGTTACATTCATTACACTCAATAGCATATTAGAGTACAATCAAAACTGCCAAGGTATGTTCAAACAATGGATTTTCCACGGAGATCCTTTCGGTCAAGCCAAAATCTAGTCTCCATACACAAAGATCAGAAAACACCTTCCGAGCGTCATATATCTCTAGGTAAAATATATCACAAGGTAAACAAAAAGGCCTACACCCGAACATAAATATAAACCATTTGGTACCAAATGCATTAACTCCCGCATGCAACATCGATAAATATACTTAGATCTAGTGTTGACAATACCCTATCGTGTGACTGCAAAACCCTAATGAGCATCATACTCTGTCTTTAAACATTTTCGATGTCGAGGTCACATTCGGCATCTTTCACATGAGTCTTCATTACTTGAACAGAATATGAATCCTTGAGTGGATTCTTACAGCTCAAATAGATGATGTATCACTAAATGGACACGAGCATCTCGAAAAGATCTCAAACTTGCATATAGTTTCTCCACATAAGTCCTTAGACGAATGTTAATGCAGTCCTCTCTTTAGGAATACTCCCCAAGATAGACAGTCCCATACAATAACATCATTTGAAATGTTAACAATGACCTCTCCCTTGGACTTAACCGTAGGATTGACAGTCCAACTCTATAACATTTCACTTCACAACCACTTTTAAAACATAGAACTCATATGCTAGTCTTGAAGTAGTTCGCGATTAGTAAAACACTTACTGATCCCGGTCTCTTCAAAACAATTCGATGAATTTCCAGATAACTTAATTTTGGTTCTTTTAAAAGTAAGTGAAAGTTAGAGATGTTCCGTAACAATACTCCTCTACAAGGGTTCTTATTTGTATGAAATCACAAAGCCTTTTGATAACTTCCTAAGTCAATATTAGGTCAAGTTAGACAATCTACTAATCGATTGTCTATTCAAAATAATTGTTTATACAAATCAAATTCCTATGCTTAACTCTTTTCCGACATCCCAACTCAACCATTCCTCACCAAAGTGTGAAGCCAGGTAATTTTGAGCACTAGTTGCATCTAACCTTGCCTAGACAATTCAGTATTGAATCTCACAAATAGATAAATCTACCTCATTAGCATTTAGCGTTAAGTATAGTATTAATTATTACCATAAACGATAAGAAATCAACACGTTTCCAACATTTTCTGACTTACTTTTCCTCGATCAAGTGTAAAGCCTAGTAGATTATAGCTCTATTGCTCCGTCTCTACTCGACATCAATCTTAACTCTCATAAATAGATAAGCCTTACTTCATCGGCTTTTAGCGTTAAGCATAATTAATTAATTTTCAAACAAGTAATTAAACAATTTAACAATTTGTCCATTAAGTGATTACTAACTCCTTTTCAAATATTTAGTTTATAATTTGAAAGGTAAGATATTTGCATAAGATATTTATATAAGATATTTTCCAAGATATTTATATAAGATGTTTATATTTCAAAATACTTATAATAGATTTTAAAACATTAATTTAAAATATTACTTGAAAATAACAAGTTTGAAAATCATTAAAAACTTAAAAACGAGATGTTTTCTAGATATTTTAACAAAATATCTTGTAACGACCCAGAATTTTTGTCATTTGAAATTCGTATATTTAATCGATTTCAAATATTAACAAGTAAAATTTGTAAGTCGAATAAATTTTATTTCGAATATCTAGATTTAATTGGATAATTAAATCGATAATTTAATATTTGAAATTACAGAAATAATTGGAAATTGGGTTTAATGTGATTAAAATTGATTTGTAAAGTAGAATTAAATCATATTGGAGTTAGAATGATGTTATAGAACTTTTAAAATTGAATTAAAAGTTAATTTGTGGAAATTGAACATTTTAATATTTAATTGACGAGTAAAAATAGTCATTTTTTTAAACAGTCTCGGATTTCGACGAAACTAGTTTCATCGGATCCGTAATGCTATATTATTGTAAGATTTCAAATTTCGTGTCAATCGGATTTACGGTTTGTCCGGGGCAAGCTAAAACGCACTGAAATCGGTTTAAGTGAATTTTGAATTTAAATAGTCGATTTGAAAACCTATCTTCTAAATACGATCGAATTGGCTCCCGATACATATTCCATTGCATTCGGAATAGGGGTAAAACATTATAAACGCCAGGCGGCATGCTTCGTTTGGAGTTTGGAAAAATTCGGGATGAATAGTGTCGCCTAAATTTTCTATAAAAGGACTTGTATTCATCCATTTTTAACAAAACCCTAATCTTCAAGCTTCAGCCGCCACTTTCGTTTCTATGGCCGAAAATGACTCAATTCTTTTCCCCTCAATCTCTCTCAATCCACTAACAATTAGAAGAAACGTTCAACTAACAAATTATAGAGAACGATGAGAGCTTTAAATCTATACGGTCGAGATGGGATTTCGTGCAATGGATGAACGGCAATTCGTCTTGGAACCTCCGACGTTCCAGCGCGTTTTTCCACGTGAAATCATGACTGAGCTCGACCCAATTGTCGACGTTGGTAGGCGAGGTCAAGGGCTTCAACTCGGTAGCCTCTGATCATCTTCTCGACGAAGGTGGTGACCGCGACATTCGATGGAAACGATGGAGCTATGGGTTTTCACGGTCGAACAAACTGGAAGAAGAGGAAAGGGAAATGCGCGGCCCTGACGTGTAGGGTTTGGAATCAACGGCTGTGATGCAATCTTAGGTCACAATAAAAAGGAAATTGATTTACATAATTATATTAAAATTGTATAAACTTCTAAATTGCGTATCTTTTCATACGAGGTCCGTTTCGCACGAAACGAATTGCGTTGGGTTCATATTCGCGACCACTACGCGATGGAGCTAGTTTGGAGTCGATTGGAGCTAGTGATAATTTTGAGTAAAATTAAATGCTCGTTTAATTTTATTCGAAATAAAACGCTGAAACTGTTATTGGAAGCAAGGTGAGAACTTCTCACTCGATCGAATTGTGTTTCGAATTAAATTTAAAATAGTTAAATTTAAAATTGCTTGATTGTGTGATTGAATGATAAATTGCTATCTGTTGTATTGAAATAGACCATATATGCCGCATATTAAGCGGAGGTTATTATATTAAATACATATACCGCAATATTCCACCTTGAAGTGGAATTGGTATTATATATGTACTTGGAGTTGATTTCCCGCATGATATAGCGGATGAGACCGAATTGCGCCGCATAATAGCAGATAATATTTTATATAAACCCATGTACCGCGATATTCCGTCTTGAAACAGAATTGGTATTATGCTAACATCTGTGGATTTAGGGAAACAGGTTGGAGGGATCCAACTGGATTCCTCAACAGTATTGATTTATTTACAGATGTTTGCAATATATTCTGTTATCATATTGATATTATGTTTGGATGCCGTGGTTGATGTATTGTTGCTGTTGCAGCATTGGGCCTATTTTTGGAGTTTTAAAAATGTTAAAGTAACGATTTCGAATTTAAAAGGATTTTCAAGTGATTTTTGAAAGTATACATTTTATTGAATTTTGGAATTGATTCATTTTAAATAAATAAACGTTATAATTTTTATGTTATAAAAATTATGATTTTTGAGAAATATAACCGAAATGTGATTTTTGAAATAAGTAGTTGATTAATTTGTAAAATGGTTTAAATTGGGATTTTTGAATTATTATAAACGGTTTATATAAAAGATTTATAAAATTGATATTTATAAATTAAAATATTGGAATTATAAAACGAGTTTTTATAAGTGTTAAAATGAAGTATAAATGGATTTCATAAGTGAATGAAATTTATAAATTGTGAAGTTATAAAATGAATAGATTTTGTAAAATAAAAGATTTATAAGTAATTAACTTATAAATTGGATTTTGGCATTTAAATGAGATATAAATAGAATTTGTTAATTAAGGGATTTTATAAGTTGAAGTTTTTATAAAATATATATATGTGAATTTATAAACGTTATTTTATAAATCCAAAACCAACTGAATTTGATAAGTAAATATGAAAGCTTATTAAAGGAGATATATCCACGATTTTGGACAGTGGATAAATCCTTTAAGTTAAATATGTAGAAGTTTTGAATTTGGTAAACGATTTATATTAACGATTTTGGACGATGAATAATATATTAAAGAAATGTTTTAGGAAGTGATCTTTTAAATAGAATTAAAGCGATTTGAAGTTGTTTTAAAATGTGTTAAGGATCGAAACCATAGATTTCAACATTCATTGTTGAAATAGACGTTTTCGAGAAATAAGGAAAAGATGGACTATAACACTGTTGTTATAGTAAATGATTTTCGAAAGGAAATATTTTTGTATAGTATTGGGATTTATATATCTATCGTATTTCTGAATCCCTATGCTATTGATTTTGGGTTGTCGTAACGATGTTTTACGCAACATTCGTTTTGACCCAAATAAATGTGTTTAAGGAGAACGTTTTCCTTAAAAGAATAAAATATATACTTAATCGTGTTTTAAGTATATTGAATATTTTCTAAGTATTGAAAATAAATAAATTTGTGAATTACTTATTGTTAAATAAGTATTTGGAAATGTTTTCCAATGTAGAAATTGAAATGGTTTAGAGAATATATATTTTTAAAGATAAATTGAAGTGAATATTTGGCAAGTTATTTAATTTATGGAAGATTAATAAAAGGGCCTAGTGATTGTTATGGTGCAGAATATTTGTTGGTTTGCTTTGATAGTTAAATAACTGACTATCAATATTTACCTTTAAATGGGTATTTGTTGTGATTTGCTTGAACTTGAATGCTACACTTATTTTAAAATAAGCGCTCGTTATTCGGTTTAGCCGAGAGAGGACCTTTGGGTCATAAATCCCATTCTGAATAGTGATACGTCGTAATGGATAGCATTTGAAGACCGGTGTTGAAGATCGGATATTTTCGAAAATGGAAGGATTACCGTTGAATGTCTGTGCATCGGCTGATCCCCGATATAGAGATTTTATCACCCTTTGTGATGGGAATTTCGGACGTGATTAGTGAATATCCAGATTTGCAAGGGATTCTTTGGAAGTGCCATCGGTTCCTTTCGATCTCGGAACAGACTTGTATGGATTGTATGTCTGACATTACATTTTGAGATGTAAAGCTGGTTTCTATCAAATACATTTCTGTTGGTGGCGGAGAATTTATTCTCTTAGCTTAACACCCTTCTCTGAGACGTACGAGCTCAGAGGTTATGTAGTTGATGGTTACTAGTGATATATTCCCAATTTGGTAACGTGGCATGCTGAGTGCTGCTAATCATTTGTTGATCAAAGCGTGGCTTTTATGAAAAGCGTAGCTTTGTGGATGAGACTTCGTCGGACCTCACACCCCGGAAATGGTCAAAACAGGAAGAATGCAGCAAGGTTATTTGGGGATAGCACCCCCATAGGGTATGTTCATTTCCTTCTGGATAGAGGTGGTATTATGGTATGGAGCCCAGATACTTAACCTATATGGTTGCTGCAAATTTATTTCTTTGTGGTTGTTGGTGAATCCCAGGATAAAGGTTGGTTACGATCGGGGGATGGCATACTCGTGTCAGTAGTTACCTAACTAGAGGTAACCCGGCCTTGTGTTGGCAGAGATCCGGTTAGGTTCTCGGGGCATCCTTCCAGAGGCGTACCCATGTGGAAATGTGAAGTTCCTTGGCCTGACCATTTGTTGGAGATCCAAACTCCAATACGCACCTTGTACGGTTTTAGTTGTAGAACCTGCCATTTACTTATGGTGGTCACCACTATTTAGATGGTAGCTATAGTAGGCATAGTGTGAAATGCCTATGCTGGCTAAGATTTATATTATACTTTCGAATTGTTTTCCTACACTTTGCACTTATAGTAATAATATCAAAGAAATTTGCATATCAAGCATGTTTGACTATCATAAGGAGAAATCTCCTCCAATTCTGCGTTTGCATTGTGTGTCTGGCCGGAGGCCTTATGGTAGTTACATTTTCTAAAAGCATTGCGGATCTATTTTAAAAATATTACTTTGTTTGTTTTTTTGTTTTTTTTAAGGATAAACTGTTTTAAGTTCTCACACCAGTCCCATGACTGACCTGGAGTTTATTATTCCCTTCCTAAACTCTGGGTGCCCGCCAATTTCCACACGGGCAGTCTAGAGTCAGGTTATCAGGTCATTCTGGAATTCAGGAGTTGCTGTGGAGATCAGGAGCAAGCTGGATGGCGAAGCGTATCACTTGTATATGATATTATCATTTCCACTGTGTATTCAGTTATGAGGACAGGTTCATATAACTGTCCATTATTGTGTTGTGTTGTATATTGACTCTGATGATGTAATGTATAAAATGTACAGTTCTTTTGATTTAAAGATTATTCATTTATCTATTATATGTTGTTCTGCTGTGATTGTGAGATTCTTATATTGTTTCTGTTGCTTTTCTTTCTTACTTCTTCTATCTTTTTCTTCTTCTTAAACCCTAAGGGTTCGGTTTTCCGGCATTCGATTGTTCAGCAGTTGATACAGTGGACGTATTAATGTCGATTTTCGAAAGTCGAAGAATCGGTTCCTTATAAGTTGGTATCAGAGCATTTGGTTAAGCGACAACCTTGGCTCTGTTAGGAATTACTCATTAGAGATAGAGTCAGTAGTACTCTAGAATGAGTGTGAGTGTAATCATAGATACGAGCGCGTATTTGTTAGTGAATATAAAAATGTTTTATATTGTGTTTGCTTATCCGTTGAGCTGTTTATGAATTCTGGTCGGTGCGAGAGGTACAGGGTTCGATAGGGGTTTCTAAACTCTTAAACGAGATAAACCGACATAGTATCATTTTAAATTGGGTAAATGAAATAATTTTACCTTGATTATATTTTATATATAAAGAAATAATTTTTCGGAATCATTAAAGAGTATATAAATTGATTGTTTGGTTGTTGAAAATGTAAGAATATATATAAGTTAACTAAAAGAATAATTGTATAACAAATGAATTATTAAGTATGGAATTATAATTAATGCGATTTACAATTGTGAAATAATCTTATATATAAGAAGTGAAACTATATGAATATATTTATAAATATGAGTTGTAAATAAAAATGAATTTGAACTATGAATCGAAATTGTTGAATATAAGTAATCAAGTTTTGAACTTATAATATGAGATAATAAATTTAGCTTTGGTAAAGTTAAAGAATTTGGGTTAGCATGGTAAATATATGGTGTCAAAATTTAACTAAAGGAAGTTAAATAAATTGAATTGGGTTAGATAGGTGATTATTTAATATGATTTGGAAGTTTAAATATATAAGTTGTATAACTTGTAAAGTGGGAAAATGTAAGTGAAACCAAATGATAAAATGGTTAAACAATTTTGTTAAGCAAAACGAGATATGAATTTGAATAAGTGACGAAATTTGACTTCGATAAAAGTTAAATAGAATTTACTTTAGAATTGGAATCTGAATTGGATTTATAAGTGGAAATTTAAGTTAAGTTAAACGAATGATGTTTGAAATGGAATATAACTTAAGTAATATTGGATGAAGTTGATTTTGGTATCGAAGTAAATTAATAAAGTGAAGTGATGAATATGAACTTGAGTTATATAAATAAAATTCAACCTTATTTGTTAAATGAATTAGCAATTGAATTAATAAATGGATCGAATATTAATCAATCAAATGCAAATAAATTGATATGGAATAAGGGATGTAAATGTTAATTCATTAAAAACTAGTAAATTGGAAATTGAATAATTGAATGGAAGTCAATTTAATATCAACCAATTGGAATTAAAAGTGTTAAACCAAATTGAATGTGAATTTAATAATTTGGTTATGTTGGTTATGATTTGGTTGTTATATGATTGTTAGTTCATTGTATATAATTCATTAAGTGTTAATGAAATTGAATTGATAAATGGAAAGCTATGTAATTGAATTTAAATTGAAAGTGAACTAATGTGAATTGGTTGTAAGCAATTAAAATTTGTATCGAAACCTTATAAATTACTTATGGGAATTATTTTGATTGCATTGCTAATGAAAACTATGTGTTTTCTATTGAAAATTAGTGAAATCTAAATGAATTTCCTATATATGTCACTTACATGTTTAAATTGAGTAAGTACGGGTACCGAGGCTATAGTTGGCTGGATCTGGTCACGCTAAAATGCTAATAAATAACTGCTTTGCTTAAAAATGCTAAAAAGGTACGCCTACGCAGTTAAAATAGGAAATATGAACTGTTTTCCTGTTTTCAGACCGTGTGGGTCGATGTATATATATTTATATCTATTGTGATATTGCAAAAGCTCCTCCGTACAAAGGAGACTGCCAAAATTTTCCGTAAATTTTGGGAGTTGGAAAATTTTGAAAATTTTTAGAAAATTTTTGTTAACGAAAAGTCAATTTCTAAATTGAAATGAAAGTGTAGGAATTCAACAAGAAAAGTGTAACCATCGGATTTTGGAAAAGTTAAGAAATTAAAATGAATCTGAAATCAAGTTGGAACGGTTTGTTTTTGAAAAAAAGGTTAATGGATTTCAAGACTTTTTCTAACTTGGCAATTTCGAGGACGAAATTCTTTTAAGGGGGAAAGTTTGTGACGACCCAGAATTTCTGTCATTTGAAATTCGTATATTTAATTGATTTTAAATATTAACAAGTATAATTTGTAATTCGAATAAATTTTATTTCGAATATCTAAATTTAATTGGATAATTAAATCGACAATTTAATATTTGAAATTACAGATATAATTGGAAATCGGGTTTAATGTGATTAAAATTGATTTGTAAAGAAGTATTAAATCATATTGGAGTTAGAATGATGTTATAGAACTTTTAAAATTGAATTAAAAGTTAATTTGTGGAAATTGAATTTTTTAATATTTAATTGACGAGTAAAAATAGTCATTTTTTTAAACAGTCTCGGATTTCAACGAAACTAGGTTCATCAGATCCGTAATGTTATATTATTGTAAGATTTTAAATTTCGTGTCAATCGGATTTACGGTTTGTCCGGGGCAAGCTAAAACGCACTGAAATCGGTTTAAGTGAATTTTGAATTTAAATAGTCGATTTGAAAACCTATCTTCTAAATACGATCGAATTGGCTCCCGATACATATTCCATTGCGTTCGGAATAGTGGTAAAACATTATAAACGCCAGGCGGCACGCTTCGTTTGGAGTTCGGAAGAACTCGGGATGAATAGTGTCGCATAAATTTTCTATAAAAGGACTTGTATTCATCCATTTTTCACAAAACCCTAATCTTCAAGCTTCAGCCGCCGCTTTTGTTTCTATGACCGAAAATGACTCAATTCTTTTCCCCTCAATCTCTCTCAATCCACTAACAATTAGAAGAAACGTTCAACTAACAAATTATAGAGGACGATGAGAGCTTTAAATCTATACGGTCGATGGGATTTCGTGCGATGGATGAACGAAAATTCGCCTTGGAACCTCCGACGTTCCAGCGCGTTTTTCCATGCAAAATCATGACCGTGCTCAACCCAATTGTCGATGTTGGTGGGCGAGGTCAAGGGCTTCGACTCGGTAGCCTCTGATCATCTTCTCGACGAAGGTGGTGGCCGCGACATTCGATGGAAACAATGGAGCTATGGGTTTTCACTGTCGAACAAAATGGAAGAAGAGGAAAGGGAAATGCGCGGCCCTGATGTGTAGGGTTTGGAATCAACGGCTGTGATGCAATCTTAGGTTAAAATAAAAAGGAAATTGATTTATATAATTATATTAAACTTGTATAAACTTCTAAATTGCGTATCTTTGTCATACGAGGTCCGTTTCGCACGAAACGAATTGCATTGGGTTCGTATTCGCGAGCACTACGCGATGGAGCTGGCTTGGAGTCGATTGGAGCTAGTGATAATTTTGGGTAAAATTAAACGCTCGTTTAATTTTATTCGAAATAAAACGCTGAAACTGTTATTGGAAACAAGGTGGGAACTTCTCACTCAATCGAATTGTGTTTCAATTTAAATTTAAAATAGTTAAATTTAAAATTGCTTAATTGTGTGATTGAATGATAAATTGCTATCTGTTGTATTGAAATAGACCCTATACGTCGCATATTAAGCGGAGGTTATTATATTAAACACATATACCGTTATATTCCACCTTGAAGTGGAATTGGTATTATATATGTACTTGGAGTTGATTTCCCGCATATATAGCGGATGAGACCCTATTGCGCGCATAATAGCGGATAATATTTTATATAAACTCATGTACCGCGATGTTCCATCCTGAAACGGGATTGGTATTGTGCTAACATCTGTGGATGTAGGGAAACAGGTTGGAGGGATCCAACTGGATTCCTCAACAGTATTGATTTATTTACAGATGTTTACCATATATTCGGTTATCATATTGATATATAATGTTTGGATGATGTGGTTGATGTATTGGTGCTGTTGCAGCATTGGGCCTATTTTTGGAGTTTTAAAAATGTTAAAATAGCGATTTCGAATTTAAAAGGATTTTCAAGTGATTTTTGAAAGTATACATTTTATTGAATTTTGGAATTGATTCATTTTAAATAAATAAACGTCTTAATTTTTATGTTATAAAAATTATGATTTTTGTGAAATATGACCAAAATGTGATTTTTGAAATAAGTAGTCGATTAATTTGTAAAATGGTTTAAATTGGGATTTTTGAATTATTATAAACGGTTTATATAAAAGATTTATAAAATTGATATTTATAAATTAAAATATTGGAATTATAAAACGAGTTTTTATAAGTGTTAAAATGAAGCATAAATGGATTTCATAAGTGAATGAAATTTATAAATTGTGAAGTTATAAAATGAATAGATTTTGTAAAATAAAAGATTTATAAGTAATTAACTTATAAATTGGATTGTGGCATTTAAATGAGATATAAATAGAATTTGTTAATTAAGGGATTTTATAAGTTGAAGTTTTTATAAAATTATATATGTGAATTTATAAACGTTATTTTATAAATCCAAAACCAATTGAATTTGATAAGTAAATATGAAAGCTTATTAAAGGAGATATATCCACGATTTTGAACAGTGGATAAATCCTTTAAATTAAATATGTAGAAGTTTTGAATTTGGTAAACGATTTATATTCACAAGTTTGGACTATGAATAATATATTAAAGAAATGTTTTAGGAAGTGATCTTTTAAATAGAATTAAAGCGATTTGAAGTTGTTTTAAAATGTGTTAAGGATTGAAACCATAGATTTCAACATTCATTGTTGAAATAGACGTTTTCGAGAAATTAGGAAAAGATGGACTATAACACTGTTGTTATAGTAAATGATTTTTGAAAGGAAATATTTTTGTATAATATTGGGATTTATATATCTATCGTATTTTTGAATCCATATGCTATTGATTTTGGGTTATCGTAACGATGTTTTACGCAACATTCGTTTTGACCCAAATAAATGTGTTCAAGGAGAATGTTTTCCTTAATAGAATAAAATATATACTTAATCGTGTTTTAAGTATATTGAATATTTTCTAAGTATTGAAAATAAATAGATTTGTGAATTACTTATTGTTAAATAAGTATTTGAAAATGTTTTCCAATGTAGAAATTGAAATGGTTTAGAGAATATATATTTTTAAAGATAAATTGAAGTGAATATTTGGCAAGTTATTTAATTTATGGAAGATTAATAAAAGTGCCTAGTGATTGTTATGGTGCTGAATATTTGTTGGTTTGCTTTGATAGTTAAATAACCGACTATCAATATTTACCTTTAAATGAGTATTTGTTGTGATTTTCTTGAACTTGAATGCTACACTTATTTTAAAATAAGCGCTCGTTATTCGGTTTAGCCGGGAGAGGACCTTTGGGTCATAAATCCAATTCCGAATAGTGATACGTCGTAATGGATAACATTTGAAGATCGGTGTTGAAGACCAGATATTTTCGAAAACGGAAGGATTACCGTCGAATGTCTCTACATCGGCTGATCCCCGATATAGAGATTTTATCACCCTTTGTGATGGGAATTCCGGACGTGATTGGTGAATATCCGAATTTGCAAGGGCTTCTTTGGAAGTGCCTTCGGTTCCGTTCGATCTCGGAACAGACTTGTATGGATTGTATGTCTGACATTACATTTTGAGATGCAAAGCTGGTTTCTATCAAATACATTTCTGTTGGTGGCGGAGTATTTATTATCTTAGCTTAACACCCTTCTCTGAGACGTACGAGCTAAGAGGTTATGTAGTTGATAGTTACTAGTGATATATTCCCAAATTGGTAACGTGGCATGCTGAGTGCTGCTAATCATTTGTTGATCAAAGCGTGGCTTTTATGAAAAGCGTAGCTTTGTGGACGAGACTTCGTCGGACCTCACACCCCGGAAATGGTCAAAACAGGGAGAATGCAGCAAGGTTATTTGGGGATAGCGCCCCCATAGGGTATGTTCATTTCCTTCTGGATAAAGGCGGTATTATGGTATGGAGCCCAGATACTTAACCTATGTGGTTGTTGCAAATTTATTTCTTTGTGATTGTTGGTGAATCCCGGGATAAAGGTTGGTTACGACCGGGGGATGGCATACTCGGGTCAGTAGTTACCTAGCTTGAGTTAACCCGACCTTGTGTTGGCAGAGATCCGGTTAGGTTCTCGGGGCGTCCTTCCAGAGGCGTACCCATGTGGCAATGGGGAGTTACTTGGCCTGACCATTTGTTGGAAATCCAAACTCCAATATGCTCCTTGTACGGTTTTAGTTGTAGAACCTGTCATTTACTTATGGTGGTCATCACTGTTTAGATGGTAGTTATAGTAGGCATAGTGTGAAATGTCTATTTTGGCTAAAATTTATATTATACTTTCGAATTATTTTCCTACACTTTGCACTTATATTAATAATATCAAAGAAATTTGCGTATCAATCATGTTTGACTATCATAAGGAGAAATCTCCTCCAATTCTGCGTTTGCATTGTGTGTGGCCGGAGGCCTTATGGTAGTTACATTTTCTAAAAGCATTGCGGATCTATTTTAAAAATATTACTTTGTTTGTTTTTTTTTTGTTTTTTAAAGATAAACTGTTTTAAGTTCTCACACTAGTCCCATGACTGACCTGGAGTTTATTGTTCCCTTCCTAAACTCTGAGTGCCCACCAAGTTCCACACGGGCAGTCTAGAGTCAGGTTATCAGGTCATTCTGGAATTCAGGAGTTGCTGTGGAGATCAGGAGCAAGCTAGATGGAGAAGCGTATCACTTGTATATGATATTATCTTTTCCGCTGTGTATTCAGTTGTGAGGACAGGTTCATATAACTATCCATTATTGTGTTGTGTTGTATATTGACTCTGATGATGTTATGTATAAAATGTACAGTTCTTTTGATTTAAAGATTATTCATTTATCTATTATATGTTGTTCCGCTGCGATTGTGATATTCTGGTATTGTTTCTGTTGCTTTTCTTTCTTTCTTTCTTACTTCTTCTATCTTTTTCTTCTTCTTAAACCCTAAGGGTTCGATTTTCTGGCATTCGATTGTTCGGCAGTTGATACGGTGGACGTATTAATGTCGATTTTCGAAAGTCGAAGAATCGGTTCCTTACATATCTCTTCTTCAAAAATTCACACTTAATTCTTAAAAACTCATAAATATCTCAAACCACTTTTAGAATGCTCTAAAAATAGTTAGTAACCACTTGTAAAAAATAATGAAACCAAATACAAAAATCTAATTATCTTTTCAATTCTTTTAAGTCCAAAAATCAAGGCAAAATGGGGTAATTTTTCACTAGTGAAGTTTTGACCAGTTTTTGAGATGTTACCTGAATGTTAACTATTCAAGCTTTTAATAGCATAAAACATACATATAATACATTATCAATACGGAAAGAAATCCCTAAGGATCTCTTTACATAGTGCCATCGAATTAGCCAAAACTAATGCAATTCCAAACTGCTTCTATAGCGGCTATCGCTATAAGTGCACTTTAAAATCCAAGTCCGATCTAAACCAAAGTCCATCTATAACCTATGTGCTTTGTTCAAGTTCTTGTCACAAGTCATAAAAGTTCATTACAAGTTCGTTCAAGTCCATATACATATATCACATATGTCAGTTACTTTAAAGTAAGAATCCAAATCAATATTTTGACACAAGTTAACAACAATTCAATCAACATAAACACAATCAAACACATACATATATTTGATACATTTCCATTGGAAGTAAGGTGTTAACTCAACTTCAACCATACAAATAACCAAATCTAAGAACCAAAGTCCAAGCCTAAGCTAGTAATCACCTTCGTTCCTTTTTCCCTTGCTTTATTTTGCTCCTTTGCCTCCTTTCTACCCCTAATGCTCACGGCCTATGGATGGGGTGAGAGATGTGGAAGTTTTTTTATGTGACAGTAAGGCTTCACTCCATGTTTTAAGTGATTTGGATTTGATTTGCAAATATTTTTCTTTAAGAATCTACAAATGAAGAAGAAGAGAAGCCATGGATTTTTAGAACTCAAGCTTTGTAATTTTATTGAATGAATACTAAGGGTGTACCCATACTTATATAGGCTCGTGCAAGGGATCACTACCACCTTCTATCTTTCATGAAAGGTCACAATGAGCCGCCTTCTCATACGATAGCTTTATGTCACTTCTTCTTTATTCTATTTACCAATATACCCTCTCCATGATAATATCTCTTATCCATTAAAACATTTTAGAACCTTCCAAACAGAATGAAGAGGGGGCTGTTTTAATTAGTTGCTAATGTATTCATTTGATCATTAAACAAGCGCGCAAGAGTTTGAATAACTTATATCCATCGAAAAATTGTTTATTGATAAACCGATTTTCGATCACATTATCGATTTTCCATCGAAGAATATAGTTTTGTAAACAAATTTCAAAGTAAGTTTATTATCCTTATTATTTAATTAAATAATGTCTAACAAGGTTTTAAAATAATATTTATAACACTTGATTATATTTTAGAATGTTATGATATTCGAAGACGACGTGTTCAAATTTCCATGTCGCTTCTGAGGTCGAAACGGTTGACTTAGTTTTAAGACCCAGGTTTATGTTGGGCCTACATCTAAAGGAAAGGTAAAAATTTTGAAAATAAATATTTAAGAAAAGATGTGTAGAGGAAAGTTATTTTATATAACTATGATTTAATAAAAATGGTTTGTAAATGAAAAGGAATTAAAAAGAGAATTCAAGAACTTAAATCCCTGTATCTTTGAAAATGTTTTTCAAGATTTTGGAGAAATAATAATAGTATTATTTAGTAAATATTTAGGAAAATTGGTTTATGAAGGTCATGATAATTAGTAGCGTTATACGAAGCATTTGATACCACATTGGAATGATTTTCGTTGAGTACCATAAGTATGATTTAAGTGTACTGAACTCATTTCTGTCACTCGAAAATATTTTCGGTGATGACTGTAGCATCATAGGCGTTCATTTTGGGGTTTCTGAGTATGGATATGTAACGACCCACCTTTTTGGACAGTTAAATCGACGATAAACCACACATGTCAGACTCAAAATATTCAAAAGTGAGGATTATTATGGAGTAAATAAGAAAAAGAAGAGAAAGAAATAAAAAACATGAAATCTCATAGTGGAATGACAAAACATAATAATCAAATAACAGTTCATGGAGCTGTTTTACAAATATATTTGATTACGCAATTACAAGAGATCAGAGTAATATAGCAGTAATAAATAAATAACGCAGCGGAACTACATGATGCGGTGGAATAAATAAAATAAATAATAATAGTATAGAATCTTCGTCTTCATCCTCTAGAAGTATGGTCTTCAATACACTGAAAAGTTCAGACTGGCCCGAGCGTAATGAAAAGACAAAACACTCGAGTCAGTACTAAAAGATCTTATGTAAGTGAAATCAACAGTAAATAAATATGAGTATAACGGCTTCAGAGATGTCTACAAGGTTTGACATCTCTTATCCAGTGTCGACATGAGTGCAATAACATAAGAGATGTTCGAGATTTCCATCTTGTAAGGATCCGTTAAACTATCAACATACATAGTACAATACACTATTATAATAGTTTCTACAGTAAAGTAAAGTATTAAAATAGCGTTAAGGCATTACCCATACCCCCTTTAACACATTTTGTATAATGCCGTAATCTGTACAGATACTGTAAACTCTATAGTAAACTAGTGGGCTATCAGGAAGCACTCCATAGGTACGACACAAACCAAACTCGTAGAAGGCATGATAAGGTACGTGACAAGGCATGCAAGGCAATGCTCAGGATAGGATACTACCGTTTTGCGGATCCGGAATGGTGGTAACGCATAGCAGCTACTACCGCACATCTCAAAACGCACTCCCATAATAAATCAAGCGGTGGTGTAACGACCCGCACTACAACCTTCGAAAATCGGCATCCAATACATTACCCGTATTCAAATGCCGAAGATTCAAACGTTGGAGTCCAGTTCGCTGGAGCTATAACACATTAGATGATAACAACACAGCGGAACAAAATGACTTTCATTGACACACCGTATGGATTACAACATTCTACAACAATTGCCCAACATCATCAGAGCCAATCTATATATACAACACAACTGCGGAACACAATATAACAGCGGAAAAGAAATAACCACAACAGGGTCTTCTCTGAGAGAGAGAGAGAGAGAGAGAATCCTACATACTACATCTTCATTTCCAAAGCTCCAAAGTCCAAACCAAAACGCTCAAAAACAAAAATCTTCAAAGACTTTCAAAATCTACATCTACTATTTGAATTAGCTCCAGAACCTACTGATAACCTGACTCTAGGCTGCTTGTGTGAAAAATTAGGGGCACCCAGAGTTTTGAAAATGGAACAATAAACTCCGAGTCAGTCATGAGACTGGTGTGAGAAACATAAAAATAGTTATTTACACAAAAAAGAAAAAAAAAAGAAATTCGTTCATGCTTTTGGAAAATGAAACTACCATAAGGTCTCCCGGCACACACTCAAATGCAATCGCGCACATGGGAGAGGTTTCCCCTTATAGTAGTCAAACATGCTTGATACGCGAAAATTCTTTTGATATTATTATTAGTGCATAGTGTGGAAAAACATTTTGCAAGTATAATATTAATTTTAGCCAGCATAGGTACCATTGTAGTATGCCTACTATAGCTACCATGTTAAATGGCAGGTTTTACAACTAAAACTGTAAAAGGCTCGTATTGTTTGTTTGGATTTCCAACAAATGGCCAAGGCTAAGGAACTTCCTTTATCCGAATGGGTACGCCTCTGGAGGGACGTCCTGAGAACCTAACCGGATCTCTACCAATACAAGGCTGGGTTACCTTAGTAACGAGATGTAATATCCCGGAATTTCTAGGAGTTTAAAATGCTGATAATCTCTTAATTTAATTATTTGAAATTGATAAATTGTTATTTTCAAAGATAATTAACCAAGTAATATTTTAATTATGGATATAAATTGGTTTTATGATAAGAATAATTATTTTATTGTATAAATAAATTTTAAATTGGTATATTGTTTTCAAAATTTATAAGTATGTTTGAATATATTTATATTTGTGTATTTTAAATTGATTTTAAAATAGGATATATTATTTGTAAATAATAATGTGCTTATTTAAAAATTAATATTCATTTATTTAAAGTGATTTTGGATTTGGTTTTAAAATTTGACTTTAATATGAATATAAATTTGAAATTCAAAGAAATACTCACATCTTAAAATAGTATAATAATATGGTTTGGTTTTAAATTATATAGATAATGTTTTTAATTAAAAATAAGATTTTGTATTTTCTTTTTATGAAAATATTATTTGTGTTTATTTAATAAAATGAATGTAAGGCTTTTGAAATAGCATTTGAAATAAGTTTGCAATGTTTTATAATTTTATTTAAATTATCATTGATTTTATTTTATGTTCTTTTCAAAGATTATATTTTATAATTTATATAAATTAACATACGTTTATAAATGTATAAGTGTATTTGTTATTAGATATTTAATAGAAAAGCAATTTTCAAATTAAGAAAACATGATTTGATAATTTGGAAATTAATTAAAAATGCTTTTAAATTTCTTTAAAATTAAAACAAACTTAATATTGACAAGTGTTCATTTCTAAAACACTTTGATAACAAGTGTTGCAACCATTTGTATAAATAAAAGACAAGTGTCCTTTTTCTTTTTAAATTTTCTTTTTAATTTATTAAATCTGAAACTTACCAATATAATCACCATCTTCCTCCATTTTCTTTTTCTTTAAACATTTTGTGTTCATGTCTAAAAAGAGGATCTTGAATATGCATGCAAATTTGAAACTCTTCAATTCAAACCTGGTTCAAAAATCTGAAACAATCTCCTCAATTCAAACAAATGCTCAAAAACATAAACATGATCAATCCTCAAAAACAAAACCTGCACCATTTTCTTGTGACTGCAAATCAGAATTTCTCAAACTCAAACACTTTCAGAAAATCAAACCTGTAACCCTTTTTCTTGAGCAAATTAAACTGCATGCCTGCAGTTTTTCTCTAAAAAAATCTGCATTTAATTCCTCAAACTCAAGTATTTGCCTCTAACTTTAAATGCAATCTGAAAAGCAAATTTAAAAGGGGTTGTGGGCATTCCTGATTTTAAAGCTTCAAAATTCAAATTCTTTTGCAATTTCTAATTCCAATTTTATCACCTTTGTATCTCCTTATAAAAAGATGAGTAAACATTTTTACTAAAATTTAATTAGTTAATTAGCTGTTGCTATGAGTTTGTGATGATGTTTATATACATATATGTTTGCCTCTGAGTAGATATAAATGTTAATATGTTGTTATGCTTTGAAACTGTGCATGCTTGTTTGCCTAGATCATCTCTATTTTTACTTACTGCAAAATTAAGTTTAAATCTAAACTTCAAGCTATTTTTGTTTAAACAACTATTAGAACATAGATTCAAAACAAAATAAGTAGTTTAAGTTTAAAACTAAGAACTAAAAATAAAACTAAGTTCTGAAATTTAAAGTTATCTGGAAAAAAAATTAATATGAGGTTAAGCAAAGCAAGTCTCTGTAAAACTTGATTTACAGCTAAAATTCCAAACATATTAAAATTTAATCGTCATGGTTTGTCGTTTCAGGATCCTAATTCGAATACATTTTGGAAGTAAAGATTTTTAAAACAAAAATCCAAATCTTTAATATTGAATTGAATGTAAAATTTGGGTTCGTCTGAAACTTTGTTTTTGAGTGATTTCTGATGGCCTCATGGTCTGGGATGTTCGGGATTTTGGGTGGAGATAGGTGATTGTACGAGGAGTACAGCAAAAATAGTGGAGGAGTTGGATGTTCGCCGTAGTGTCGGCGATTGGTTGATTTAGGTTTTAAACCTAATTTGGGTGGAGCTGGAAATATGGGGTCGTTGCGTCTTCATTACCGCATCGAGCTTGGAGAAATTTTTAGGAAAGGAAGTGCGGTGGGTCAGTAGCCCATGGCCGGAGTTGTAGTGGATATCATCGATCGAGGTGATGATTTTGGGGGGGGGGAGGGGGTTTGCTGATGATGTTGGGTTTCAGTAACCACGGGGATGCTCGATTTTGAATCGAGGTAGGAATTGTTGTTCTGTGGGTCGTAGGTGGATGTAGGGTGCTTGGATGACTCGGCGGTGGGTTCGACGTTGGCCAGGGGTGGCTCCGGCACCGGTGCAGGTGCACGTATGTGCTGTGGTGTCAGTGGGTTGTAATTTTGGTTGGGTTGTTTGATTTTCTCGAAGCAGGTCTCGAGTATTTTAGGAAGATGGCTCGGGGAGGTTCTCGTGTTGTTCTTGGGGTTATTGCAGGAGTTTAAACTGTTATGTATTAACAGTTTTCAGTTTAAAATTAAAACAGTTTTAAATTTTTATAGGGGGCAGATTGTTTAAAAAAAAAGATCAAAAGTTGTACTTTGTTCTGGGAATTCATGTAAACATGGGTTGAACCCAGATTTATGTTCAACCTGATTTTTTTAGTTTAAAATATAAAATAAGTTTTAAACTTTTAAAAAAAAAGTTTAAGTTAAACTAAAATTCTTGTTTTTGAAATTGAATTGTTTTATAAATGAAATTTATATGATTTGTTTAAATGTTTTAGCTAATGTTGTTTTCAAACTTATTTTGGAAATAATAAAGGAAATTTATAATTATTTTTATTAATTAACAAATAAAGTTTAAGATAACTTATTAACTTGAAATTAGAATTGTTAATTAATAATTAAGGTAATTAATGATTCCTTATAATTTAATTTAATTTATGAATTAAGTTAAATAAAGATTTCAAGATTTATTTAAGATAATATTTTATCTTAAATAATAATTAAGTATTTATAATTTGTAATTAGTTAGTTAATTAAAGAGTTTTAAGTTAATTAATTTATTTAAATTATTATTTAAAGGGGTTTAATTAAGTAATTAATTAAGTATAATTATTTATTTAATTAACTATTAATTAAGATGATAATTTAATTAATGTCTAATGATTAATTAAATTGTAATTACTAATTAATTAAGTAATTAAGAGTTAATTAAAATAGTAATAAATTAACAAAGGTTTTATTAAGTCTTAATTGGGTTTTCTTAGTTAATAATTAAAGAATTATTAAAATAAATGCTAATTAATTAAGAATTAATTAACTATTTTTATTTAAGGTTAATTAATTTTAATTAAGGATTAATTAATTATATTTATGGATTAATTAATTTGTAATTAAGATTGTTAATTAATAATTAAGTTTATTAATTAATGATTAAGAGTTGATTAATTAGTTAATTAAGGTTAATTAATTAATTATAAAAGTAATTAGTGATTAATTACTTTTGATTAAAGAATTGATTAATAATTAAGGATTATTAATTAATAGTTGGAGATAATTAATCTGATAATTGAAGATTAATTTGGGTTAATGAGTAAATAGGGATGAATTACTCAATTTTGTTTTATGAAATGAGTGAAATCAAGTAAGTTAATTAATTTGTTAATTGATTAAATATAGTCACTTGATAAATGATTAAGTATTATTACTTAATAAGTTTTGGTAAGACTAATTACTTAAGATAAGTAATTGATAAATTACAGAGGTAATTGAGTTAGGTAAATTACTGATTGGAAAGTAATTTTAAATTGGGTAATTACTTGTTAAAATAATTAAAGGTTTTATTTGATTAATTAAAAGCAATTAATCTAAGCATGATTAATTAATTAAGGTTCATTAATTTATATGATTAATTAAAATAATTAAGGATTAATTACTTGATTAAGAGTTAATTAATCATGGTTGATTATTTAGGATGGTGATTTAGTAATTGGTTTAACTAATGGTTATTTAAGCAAGATTTATTTTGATGAAGGTAACTAATTTAATTAATTTTAAATTAATTAAGAAGTAATTAATTTAATTCACTTTAAATTAATTAGAGATAGAGATAGTTAATTTAATTCATTTTAAAATTAATTATATTGTGGTATGAGTAAATCATTGCTTATGTAAGAATGGATGACATTGATTGTCTTGAATGTTGTGTGATCTCAGTAATGAGATAAGTATGGTTGTATGATAAGAATGCTTGGTTGCATTGCGATGATTACATAGATTATCATTTGGGATGTTGATATAGGGATTACCTATTTTGATATTGTAGATATCTGTTATTTGATAATGTTGATTATCAATTATTATTTGTGAATTATCTATTCTGTGTGTATATAGATAGTTGAATTGATTTGTTTAAAACCTTTAAAACAACTTGGACTTAAAAGACACGCTTTGGATTTCGATAAGACCGGGATCGGGTTTCCATATTTGGATATCCGAAAACCACATCGATTCCAATTAAACATTAGGTCGTTAATCCAAGTGGAGCAAGTGAAGACTCGAGGTGTAAGGGCTATACGTCAGTATAACTCTGTGGGTGATTCCGTAATAAGTTGACGGAATAGATCTTATAGATTCGAGATGGAGATTCAGAGTGCAAGGGTTATTGTCGTTAACTTTGAGGGTGATGCCAAAAATGAGTGTAACGAGATAATGCCTTCGGTTTCGTTCGAACCCGGAACGAACTTGTATGGATTGAATGCTTTCAGAACATCGTCAGGTGGACGATGAGCATTCTAAGTGATGTGTTCACTAAAGGTAATCGTAGCCTCAAGCCTCATCAACCGAGAATGGCTAAAACAGGGGAGGTGCAGCAAAGCTTCGTGGGTAGCCCCCACTTAAGAGTAAGATTTACCCCTGTCTAGAGGTCCCTTTTTATTTCGGCTGTGTGGGCGGTTGAATAGCTGCATCCGCCGGGGTTGTCTTATTCGGAACTGTTCAGTAAGGAATGGGTCCGGCTTTGTGTTGCAGAGGATCGGGAGTGGTCCTCGGTATGGTGATCTAGGCCACGTACTGTGACGGGCGGTACCCCAGTAGCCCTGCCATTGTATGGAATCCAAAATCCAATGAGTGCCGTACGTATTAGTTGTGCCCAACTATGTTGGAACGTGAGATGTAAGCATTCCAGCTATTTCTGTATTTTACTTGAAAACCCTAGACACTATTATAATATCATCGGATTTCCTATCAAATGTTTTGGTTAGCGTAAGGTAAAAACTTTTCCATGTTTATGTGTGGGAAGTCTTACGTGATACCTTTTTCTTTCAAAAAGGTTTTTAAAGTTAAGCAACTTTAACCGTTTAATCACACCAGACCCATGTCTGACCCGGAGTTTATTCTGTTTTTCTTAAACTCTTGGGTACTCAAATTTTTATGAGTAGCCAAGGGATTCAGGTTAGGATTTAGGTTGACTTGACGAAATCTGGAGGAGCAAATGGAGCAGGAGGCTTCTGCGTATAGCTATAGAGTATTCCGTTGTGTGTTCTCTGAGTTGTTGTATTGAGTTGTATAACTAGACAGGTGTTTATAACTGTCTAGTATGTGTTGTTTAGCTGTGTATCTCTGATGTATATAATACTATGTAATGTATTATGTGATGAATATAATTTATTCGTTCCGCTGTTTAGATTCTGATGTGTTGTTTCTTTCTTCTTCTCTATCTTTTCTCTTTTCTATCCCTTTCTTTCTTAAGGATGATGCGATTTTCTGGTGGTAGAAAGTCGGGTCGTCTCACGAGATAACTAACTCAACCAACTGTCACGAGTATGCCATCCCCCAGTCGTCACCGACCTTTACCGAGGTGCCTCAACAACCAACAACCACATAAGTAAAATATCTGGGCTCCATACCAGAATACCACTTTTTATCCAGAAGGAAATGCACATAGCCTGAGGGACGCGAACCCCATAACTTGCTGCATCCTTTCCTATTTCGAGCATTTCTCGGGATGTGAGGTTCGATGAAGTCTCGTCCCAAAAAGCTACGCTTTACACAAAAGCCATGCTTTGATCATCCAATTATCAGCACTTAGCATGCCACATTACCAAATTGGGAATATATCACTATTAACTATCAACTACATAACCTCTAAGCTCGTACGTCTCAGAGAAGGGTGTTAAGCTAAGAGAATAAATTCTCCGCCACCAAACAGAAATGTATTTGATAGAAACCTGCTTTATATCTCAAAGTGTAATGTTAGACATACATCCATACAAGTCCATCCTGGGTCTGAATGGAACCGAAGGCACTTCGTCCAATTAAGGAAAGAAGTCCTTGCAAATCCGGATATCCCCTAATCACGTCCGGACTCCCCATCACATAGGGCAATCTCTATACTGGAGCAACTCGGTGCAGATACAATCAACAGGCAATCCTTTCGTTTTTGAAACTATCCGGTCTTCAACCACCGTCTTCAAATGCAATTCCATTTCATCGTATCATTATTCGAAATGGGTTTTATGACTTAATGTCCTCCTTCGGCCTTTCCGAATAATGAGCGCTTATTTAAATACATGTGGATACATTTAGATCTTAGTTAAATCACAACTTATTTACCAAAACCTTTCCTTTTGAATGGTTTAGATTCCATTTTTAGATCTTTTAAACAAAAGATCTACCTTTAAGATTCGATGTGGTTTTCGGATAACCATTTGGAATCCGACTCCGGTCTCGTCGAAATTCAAACGCCGTCTTCAAGGCCAAGTTGTTTAAGAAAACAATTTTAATTCAATTTAGAAGTTTACATTCACACAGCAATATATCACAGATAAATAACTCACAGCTCAATCCAAAGCAATTCATATCACAGAATATTACATATCAGAGATATCAAACAATTCAAGGCATTCAATATAATCCAATCATCCATAAGCAGGATTAATTAATCACATAATTTATAATTAATTTAATTTAGACCAAATAAATTAATTACTTATGACTTAATTACCTAACCTTGCTTAATTAATATTAATTAATTACCAACCATTTGTTATTATTTTAATTAATTAATGAAATTAATTAATCATTCTTGATTAATTATCCTATAATTACTGATTAATTACTCTTTAATTGTTAATTAACTATCCTTTAATTATTAATTAATTAACCATTGTTATTAATTAATTAATTTCCCTTTAATTACTTACATTAAGTAATTATCCTTTTATTAATTACATTAATTAATTACCCTTTAATTAATTACATTAACAAATTAACCCTTTAATTACTCACATTAAGTAATTATCCTTTAATTACTCACATTAAATAATCATCCTTTAATTAATTACATTAAGTAATTATCCTTTAAGTAATTATCCTTTAATTATTTAATTAATTAACCTTTAATTATTAATTAATTAACCTTTAATTATTTAATTATCCTTTAATTACTTACATTAATGAATTAAACCTTTAATTAATTACATTAAGTAATTATTCTTTAAGTAATTATCCTTTAATTACTCATATTAATTAATTAACCTTTAATTAATTAATTATCCTTTAATTAATTTCATTAAGTAATTATCACATAATCACTTAAGTTAACTAATTAGCCCTTAATTACTTAAATCCTTAATTAATCTAAGATAAATCATTAACTTAATTAATTACTTAATTAAATCATTTAAATCTTATTTAAATTAAAAGTTTGAAACTAATCATCAACAAAATCACTTGAGACCTTCTGATTAATTAAAATTCAATACAATCATCTTCATTACTTACTTAATTACATCACTATATTTTTTTTGAAAACACTTAAGGATTTAATTTCATAATTTTCCCAATATATAATTTTTTTTAAAACCAAATCAATTAATCTTAAAAACAATTAACTTTAAAATTTTAACCTTTGAAACTTGCTTTATAACTTGATCAATATCTTTGTTTGAAACCCTTTAAAACTTGTTTAATAAATTTATCATTAACAAATGAATCAAAAACATTTCATCTTATTAATTAACTACTTAATTACATTATTACATTTATTAAAAATAAACTTAAGAATTTGTAACGACCCGATATTTTCAACCATTCGCATCTGCACATGTCCGACATGAATTGCTCAGAATACCGAATTGTAAATATAAATTTGGCAAACTCAGAATATACAGCAAATAAATAAATCACAGAATCACAGACACAGAGTAATAAGATGCAGCGGAAGTAAAGAGATAATAGTTCATGAAGCTACTGTATAATATATACATCAGAGTTAAACAAAATACAATAGATGTAACAAGATAAAACAAAAATTTAATATGATAAATGAGCATAAAGCTGAATACAACATAGGTATCAATTGGATACTGAGAGTGAAATAGATGGCTAGACCTTCAAGCAAAGCTCCAACTCCGAAGGTGAGTCTCTAATGCTGTATCACTCAATCTGACCCGAGCGTAAAGCAAAACACAAAACACTCGAGTCAGGACATACATACTTATACAATATAAACCAACTCAAGTGAACTGTAATATAAGTTACAAGTAACTTAAAGGATGCTTGGGACCGTCCATCCTCTAAGGATCCGTTAAACTATTTACTATGTAGTAATATTTTGCTATTATAATAATGTCTATAGTAAAATAAACTTACTTTTAAATAGCATTAAGGAGTAACCCAATCTCCCCCTTAACACGTAATATCCTTAACACGTAATAGTCCCAGTAGTCCATCCAGTATCATAGTTTCTCCTGATCGGGAAACCACCAGATGATACTCCACGAGCTACGGAAGAAAATCAAACTCGTACAAGACGCACTAGGGTAGGTGACACGGCACAACTAGGCAATGCCAAGGTAGATATACCAAATACGCTTCTGGATCGGTGGTAAAGCATAGTAACTACTACCGCCCACCTCGAGCCACACCCCCAAAATCAATAGGGGACCTAATCAATCACAAAGTAATAGAATAGTATCGAAGGAGTGTGTCCGATAAAAGGTGTTACCTTCTTAGCCCGTCGATCGCTCTTATTTTAGCCACCTTATGTCAACTAACGGGAGTCGGGTCCACGTACATACTTCAATAGAACGCCGCCACCATCCTACTTCATTCTGGAATCTCCACCGTGTACATGATTGTCAAAGTGATTTTCGGAGTTGGCAGAGAGTATGACAACTTCCGATCCCGGTCTCTTTAACAACCAGACGTTATTATTATCCATGGATATTTATTTCAAAACATTTATATTCCAAAACCATTTAAATCAAATACCATTACTTTCCAAAATAATATCCATTTCAAAACTAAATACTATCTTATTTCATTTTAAAAACCAAATCAGTATATCATTTAAATTCCAAAAACCCAAATTTCCAAGTCACTGAATATTTCCTTCAATTTATTAAACTTGAAATATTCCTTTAAAATCACCTTAAACCAAAACCAGGTTATAAAATTATACTCTTAAATCATCAATTTCAATGAGTTTCAAATCACTATATTTAAAGACAATTCTTAATTAAATACAATCTCCAACTCATAACGCCTTTAAAATGTCCTTCATTTAAACCATTAAATATGAAGTAGTTATCCTTTCAAATCAAATGTTAAATTTCCAGAATTTCAGCAATTTCTTATTTCATTTGTTAAATTTCAACACTCAAACATTGTAATTTTCAAAATAGCAGCACTTATAAAGTGTGGTAGGTATATTTAGTATATGTCAAAACATAGTTCAAATTCAGAAACTACAGCATTTCAGAAATGTTGTTAGGTTCATTTAGTAATTTCAGTACATAGTTCAAATTTCAGAAGTTACAGCACTTCAGAAATGCTATTATAGGTCTCTTTAGTATATTTCAACACATAGTTCATATTTTCAGGAATTACAGCACTTTAGAAATGCTGTTTCAGGTGTCTTTAGTGTATTCAGCCATGGCGCATTTAAACCACAGCATTTCAGGAATGCTATAATTTCTGTTATAACCTTTAAAACAATATATCTTCAATTTTTCTCATTTTTAACTTATCAAACTTATTCCACTTTTCAAAAAACATTATTTGGATATTACTTAATTTATAAATTTAATAAAATAACATTTTATTAATAAATATCCAATTAAAATTAAAACTCATATGTTAAGTCAATACTTTATAAATTTCTTAACTTTTATTTCAACCAATAGCTTAATATTTTATCTAACATACCCATCTCCTAAATAAAAACTCCATTTATTTACTTAACTTAAAATTTCTATTTAAAAACCAAATTCCCAATTTCAAGTTAAGTCATCTTTAAGTTACATTTTTCCATTTTAAATCATAATCATTTCTTTTTACAAACTTAACCCTAAATAAAATATTTTATCATAGTTAATATAATAATCCAATTCTCTTTATAAATCTATTCATTTAGACATCAATTAACTATGATTTCAAGTTAAATAAATTTTATTACTAAATGCCTAATTAAAACTGTATTTCATTTTATCAATTCAAATTACATTACTCATTATACAAAACATGTCCATTTCAAGAAATAACCTTTATTTAAAATTGCTAAGTTAGATTTAAGATTCCAAATTAAATCAGACTTAATTATTAAAATATTAATCACAAATAAATCTTTAAAATTCAACTTAAAACCAATAATAGATTTATAAAATTCAAGCTTATAAAAAAACCAAATCTCTTTATATTTAAATCATTAAATCCAATCTTTAAGCTAAAATTTCATATATTAAAATTTGCAAAATACTTAATAAATTTTTTAGGAAAACATTATTTTAAAAAAATATTAACCATGGGCCTGTATATTATTTTCTAACCTAGGTCAAGTGATACGGATATGTATTATTTCAATCCTTAATTTAAACAAAAAAATCTAGGTTCTATCATTTCAAACCCGCAATCCCAAGTAAATCAAATACAATAAAAATCGATAAAAATCAATCGAGCCTATCATTTCAGCTCATAATGGTTTTTCCCTATTCTAATGTCCATTCGGGTATGTATCATTTCAACCCATAGTGATAGGGAACTTGCAGTGTGAGATACAGTAATTAAAATGAACAGTATAACATATAATAACATATCAGGTAATGTAACTGGAATATAAACAGCATTTAACATCATATAAATATATCATAGGTAGGTATGAATAACATATCGATTTATACAGATTCACTTGTCATCATTTCACAATAATATAAGTACATATGTCTAGAGTGATAAAACTCACTTTTTAAAGCCGAAGATAACAATTCTAGATGCACAGCTGAAACTCCGAAAAGCACGACAAGGCACGATAATATTTTTAGTGATGGAGGGTCAAGATCCAATCTTATATACCGCCAAATACAACAATTATAAGAATATAATTCAACACAAAGATTTATAGATTAAAAGAATGGAAAAGAATGAATCGATTGACATAACCTTTTCTCTAAACCACAAGTGGGCTCAGCCACTATGTAAATAGGCTTGACCACGTCATTCTATGATCGGACATGATGTCCTTATGGCAACTAGTTTTGTCGAGGGTCATGCAAGGCACGGCTAAGGCTTGGGAAATGAGGAGATGGAGGTTACAAGTGACGGGAAGGCAAAAGGCCAAAGGTAAGCAAGGGTTTTGGAGTATTTTGGTTCGGCCCTAGGCTTCTCCTGTGCTCGGCCATGTTTGTTTGGGTCAAGTGCAACATGAACTCCTGGCTAGGGGATGGATCATGGCATGAAGGTGATGTTTGGTGGAGAAGTTGTTGGTGGCCGAGCCTGAAGGAGGAAGTGGTGAATGCATATGTGGTGATCTAGGCTTTAAACAATATTTTGTTGTGGGGTTTTGCTCATGGTGGTCACGGCTTGGGTTTTGTGGTGAGGAGAAGGTTGTGGAGGTGGTCATGGTGGTGGTGGTGTAGATGGTGGTCGGCTAGAGGCAAGAGGTCGAGCCTAGATTTGAAGCAAAACAAAGAAAGAAAAAAAAGAAAAGAGAAAAGAAATGGAAAAAGAAGAGAAGTCATGACTTTAGAGCTTGAACGTATATTTTTCTTCAAGCAAATGATACTGAGGAGTTTTGAGAATTATTTGTGCGTGAGCTATCAAAAGAAATACATGGCTAAAGATGGAAGAAAAAATAGAAATGGCCAAGGAGGAGTAAATGATAGGAAACAAAAAGGCAAAAACTAAGGAGAAATAAACTTGTATATATTTTATTCTTAGATGCAAATGAATATGAGAAGTGAGAAATAAATCTTTGTACGTGAATTGATAAAGTTTCTCATGGCTAATAGATGGAGTGGTTTGGAAGGCAAGAGAAGAATTAAATGCTAGGAAACAGAAAAGGCATAAGTTAAGGAGAAAGAAACGTATATATTTATTCTTAATTGCAAATGAAAATGAGGAGTTTGAATTGAGAAATAAATCTTCTTGTACGTGATTTATGAAATGATTTCTCATGGCTAGGAAAAAAAATATACATGGCTATGGTAGGTAATTGAATAGATAGGTAAATAAAAAGGCAAGAAATAAAGAAAATGTAACCTGTGCCGAATTAAACAAAATAACGTGTGTCTATTGATTTGTTTCCAAGCCATTAAATAAAATAATATACCCAAATAAACTCCAATAAATAAATAAAGTCTAGAGGAGACAAAATAGAAAATAAAACAAAAGACGGACACAAGAAAAGTATAAAGTAAACACAGAAATTAATTGTTTGTAAAACGTTGTACTTTATTCAATTTTAAAAGTATAAATCAGAATTAAATGAAACAAAATTCGGAGCATGTTTTGCTCCAGTAGTTTATAGTAAAAATGTGGTTGTACGTCCAACTTTGTGACATTATATCTCTCTCGTTTCTTGTCGGATTGTATCCATTCTTTTTTTATTGAAAGTAGAGTTGTTGAACTCTATTCCTGTAAAATTTCAAGACTTTCAGACCTCCGTAACTAGTTGAAAACATGCTTGGAAGTTTGAATCGGGGCATGTTTTGCTCCAGCCGTTTACGGTAAAATTTGGCTGTGAGTCCAACTTTGTGACATTATATCTCCCTCGTTTCTTCTCTGACTATATCCATTATTTTTTTATTCAAATTAGAGTCCTTGAACTCTATGTATGTAAAATTTCAAGGCTTTTAGACCTCGGTAACTAGTTGAAAATTTGCTTGGAACTTTGAAACGGAGCATGTTTTGCTCCAGCTGAAAATTTCTGAATTGTTTTACATGGATTTCTGAAGCAAATTTCGATGTTATTTAGCTTTTATTGATCCTAAGATTCAAGAGACAATATTACCACTTATCTGTATTTTGGATTGGTGATTTTTTAGGTGATTTTCATATGACGACTTTTTGAATAATTTCATTGAATTTTTGTTGATTTATGTTGTTTCTGTGCATGTGTTTTCTAAATAATTTTTGAAAGATTTTTTCATAATAAAATAGCTTTCGAAATAAATATTTTACAACATTTATAATTATTTTAACGCTATTAAAATTATATATTCTCTATAATAAAGAGAAATTCAAAGGAATGTTCTGCAAACGGTTTTCAAAAATTGTTTTAAAAACTAGCTTTCTTAAAGCAAAGTATTTTCTATATAAAATACACATTTTTGCACTCTTCGAGTGTATGAGAAAGAGAATTAAACGATTTAGTAAAACATGTTGTATGAGACACATGTGTTTACTTTGTCGGTTAATTCCGGACTTGTTTGTTCGAAGCTACACATTCCTAGACTTTCGGGTTGTATATGTTGATGATATGACGTGATTATTGTGATTTAAATGATTTTGTTTTCTAGTGTGACATTGGCTAACAGTTAGTAAACCGATAAGTGAGAACGTGTGGTATGGGATGCACAGTTAACACTTTTCGGTTTCTTATCTAAGAATTTGTGACACATTCACGAGTTATTGCCAGTACTGAACCTTCGGGTCATTTGTCATTTAGGATGCTATCCTTCGAGATGTTATGCCTTTGGGGATGTTTGTCCTTTGGTATGTTGTCCTTCTAGATGTTTGTCCATGGAGACATGGAGCCTTATTATTTCGAGATACGGTACTTAGCGGGCTTCAGCCATTTTATAAGCACGTCCTATCTTTTGTGATGATTTCATAATTAATTTGTGATTTTCCAAATGTATCGCCTTTCGAGATTATTTGGCTTTTTGAGCCATTTGAGACATTATTATGTGACGATTACATTTTTGGATTTTGAACTCATATCGGGTTCTATACATTGAGATTTGTGATTGCCATCTTTGGCGTATATTTTGCGATTTATAATCTCCTTTTTAGGAGATATATGTGATTGCCATCTTTTGGCATATTTTGAGATTTTGGATTTCCTATTGTGGGAATTATTTGAGATTGTTATTCTTTGGTGAGTATTGAGTTTTGCGATCTCCTATTTAGGAGTTTGGTTTATGGAAACCATCATACTGGCTTTTCTGTTATGCCGATGATAGGAGGCAATTGTTGTGCGTAATTGATTTTATAGTTGAGTTTGCCTCTTTCAAGGATATATTTTAGTGAAATTAGCTCACATGAAGCAATGACATATTCATAGTGTTACTTCTTCTCTTTCGAGAAGAATCATTATCCTTTTCCCTTATACTTCATTTATCTTGCTAATCGGTTGTTTAAGCTAGACTGACCAGTGTATTTTTATATACTCGGGTCAGACCGAGTCATTTTAGGTTAGATACCTGCCGTAGGACTTTACTATGTTGTTTTCGCTTTGGATACCTACTTGTCACATTTTCTATAGTTTTATAGTCGCTTTGTAAAACTATGATATGTATCTGTTGTTTTGACTCAATGTATATATTGTGTTTCTTGTACCACTTCTATTGTATCCTTTTGTATTGTATTGGGATGTATCTGTGTACATGTATATTGGATTGTTGTTCTATGATATGTTGTATTTATTATTTTGATAAATCCATTAGCCACTGTAGTTTTGTATTAATCATTTATTGAATATGTCGATCCACTTAAGAAAGAAAAAAATTAGAGCAATCAATCGACGTACTCAATAGATGTTTAAGACAAAGTTATGGATGGTCGCTCCTAACCAGCCCTATTCTACGCGTTAGCTGACAGTATTACTCAGTAATACTCTTTGTTAGTGTGGGTCTCGGGGGAGGGGGTCACACATTAACAGGTATAAACTGGAAAATTTTAATTTTAATATTACATTAAATGGTAACTATAATCAATAAATTAAGATTTATCTGGAATGGCGATTTAAATATATCAAACCGTAGTCAATCAACTTCCAATCGCATCATAGATTTAATTTAACCAACATAAGATAATTTAGTTGTTGTGAGTGGGTTAAGATACTCACATTTGATTTCAAATCGACATGAAATCCAATTATAGCCCAAAATTTGAACGATCTCAGAATTCGTTCAAACCAGTTTCGAAATGTTTGGAATTTCGATACGATCGCAGCGGAACAAACCGCACATAAATCCGACCTCGTACTTAAAAGTTATTAAGGTTAGAACACTTTAAAATTAAATTTAAATTAAATAAAAAAAACAAGACAAAACATTACCCAGCCACGTCATCTCCTCTTTGCTCACGTTCGAACCCTCCTCAACACAGTCGCATACGATTACTGCTTGAACCCTCGTTCGAACACATGAAGCCGCCACCTTCGTTCAACGTACGCACGCCCTCCGACCAGATCACGACCTCCCCTCAATGCGCGCTGCCCTTGCCTGGGCTACCACGACCACCGCCGTCGCCAGAGAACGGCCAAAAAATGGAGCAGCCGCCACCCTTAAGTTAAATACTAATTGAATTCTATAAGCCGATCCAACCATCAATCGACCAAACGAACGGCACGGATGCACTCCGCGTGCCACTCTCCATGCGACCATACCCTCTCTTCGACGATCCATCGTTGTTGATCGTCCTCCAATTGAATGGTCGAGATTTATCCCTCAAATTCATGACACACAGAGGCCCAAACCGAAAAAACTACAGATCTAGATTGCATTCGACGAGAGCTTTTCAACGATATATATATGACATAGTTTGAGGAGTTTTGATTTTGAAATTGAAGTAGGTTTGGATCTACAGCCATTGGAAGGAAGAAGAAGCAGATAGGTGGAATAGGCATTTACGTACAGAAATAAGAAATAAAAAGACTGTTAGGGTTTAGGAAGATCTATTTATATGGACAAGGCCCGATAATATCATATCAAATTGATTCGAATGACAATAACTACCCAAAAAACTGTTCCGTCTCCGTAAGAATGTAGGTCATCCCATAGATCAAAATAAACGTTTTCAATATTTTTAAATCCAATGGAATAGTTTTCAAGTCGTGATTTCATTGTATGAAGAATTTAGCTTTTAAAATCGGTTACTTAAATTGACTTCATAAATTGATTCTTACGCGTTTCGAGCCCGCACGATCAAATGACAAGTCTGATCACTACGAAACTTGAAATCCTATAATAATTCACTGTTATGGATCCGATGAAACGGGATTCGTCGTAATCTGAGACAGCTATCAAAATGGCTATTTTCACGTTAATTAAATAAATGATTATCAAATTAACTAAATCACCTTTTCAATCAAAATTTTATAATTAACAAATTTTCATCATTTTTGATCACCTATAAACTTATAATATTTTAAAACAAATTTCCCATGTCAAATTCAATTATTAATATTGCGCTAATTACAGCGTTCCAATTTTAATTGCAATAAATTCATTGATTATAATTTAAACCCAATTATTTGATTTAATTTGATTTCAATATTTTTATTCAATCAATCATTACTTTATAGACATAGTTAACATCAGTTTAGCATTTATTACATCAATATTCTATGGTTATCATTTTAATTCACATTAACTGCAATATTTAAGTAGATTTATTGCAATTGATTTTCAGTTTATTTTAAACGAATTAAATAGTGTATTTATAATTAAACCATTGTTACAACTTCCCAATTCAAACACATTTCTTAGTTTATTGTTTACAAACAAAACTAATAAATTCACATGCTGATTAATTGTTCTATATTTAACTAATTTCAATTAATTACATACAATTACACCATTTAATACAACATTTGGTTTATTTCTTTGTAACGACCTGGTATTTCGAACCGTTCAAATCGACAATCATCCACACATGTCAGACTTGAATTGCTCGAAATAACATATTATTAATTTATATTTGACAAAACTTAGCACATACAGTAAATAAATTAATCACAGAATCACAGACACGGAGTAATGTAACAATAAGCAGCGGAATAGATAAATAGTAGTTCATGAAGCTACTATATAAACATCAGAGTTAAGACAAAATACAACAGAAATCTCGAATACATAGAAGTCTCGATACATAGTCAAATGAAAAAAATCTAAATATAAACAACTGGAGACAACTGAAGAACTGAAAGCGGAATAGATATAAATGGATCTCCAAGTGAGGCTCCAAACTCCAAAGCTGAATCTCAAATGTTGTGTTACTCAGTCTGACCCGAGCAGAAAGAAAAACACAAAATACTCAAGTTTTAATTCTTATATCAGTAAATTCAACTCAAGTGAAATGTCAACTGAAATAAAAATTAACGAAAAGGATGTATGGGATTCACAACCTCTAAGGATCCGTTAAACTATGTACATGCATAGTACAATATGCTATATATATAATGTCTATAGTAAAGTAAACTATTAAAATAGCGTTAAAGCGTTATCCATATCCTCCATAACACATTTTATATATTCTCATAGTCTATACAGTACTGTAATTCCTACGTAAACTAGAGGGCTATCACAGGGCACTCCATAGGTATGGTACAAACCAAACTCGTAGAGGGCGCGATAAGGCATGTGACAAGGCACGTGAGGCAATGCCAAGGTAGAAATACCGTTTGCACTCCTGGAATGGTGGTAACGCATAGCAGCTACTACCGCCCACCTCGAGACACATTTCCAAAATGGTATCAAAGAAATGAGCCCGATCAGAGGTACGACCTCACTTGGCCCGGCATAGCTATTGTTTTAGCCACATCAAGCTGACTCACGGGAGTCAGGGCTGCGCTAAAACTTCATATAGAATTGTCTCCAAATCGTCCTACTTCGTTCTGGAATCTCCATCATATTCACAGTTGTTAAAGTGGTTTTTGATATTGGCAGAGAGTATGACAATATCTGATCCTGGTCTCTTTAGCAGCCAAATGCTTGTTTCACACCGTGGTCGTTTCATTTCACATATTTCATGCTTCATATCAAAATATCATATTCATTTCAAAACCATATCAATTCGATATCATTATTCACTTTAAATAATATTCATTTCCAGAATCGTAACACTTTTGAAATCATAACACTTTCGAAATCATAACACTTTTGAAATCATAACACTTCCAACTCAAACAATTTAGATATTGAAAATAGTATATACATATTAAAATAGTTATAAATTAAAATAGTTTATATTTATTTAAAGAGATTATATTGAAATAGTTTCCCAATTATAATTGTTTCATCCAATTCCACAAGTCGATTCAACTCAACTTAAATTCTAATATTAAATTTAAATCAATCTCTGTTCAAAACGTTAAATTTGAAATGGTTAAAGATTTAATTCATCAATAAACCATTACAATTTCTATTGATTTCAAATTCAGGTTTGAACTATCATTTCAAGTCCAATAAGATTCAAAGTTAAATATTCAAACATTTTCAATATGAGTTTCATTTATATTTTAAAATTTAACTTTAATTTTATTCAAATTGGAAAATATTCACTTAATCATTTTAATAACAATTAAAAAGCATCACCAATCAGGCCTTCAAATCAAACTAAATATTCAATTTTTAAATTATTTAAATTTGAAAATATTTGTTTCGTCACCTTTTATCAAAATCATGTTATAAAATCCTATCTTTAAAATGTTAAATTCGATAAGTTTCAATTCTTATTTAAGTTCAATTTTAAACAAATTTAATTATAAATCAATTCTTATTTAAATTCAAGGATTAACCCATTTAAATAACAAATCAATTCTTATTTAATATATCTTCCCAAACTTTATTTATTTAAAGTTATTACAAAATCTATTTAAATAAAGATATATTATATACTTTTGAAACATATTATATATACTAATTAAATCAAATTTATTAAATTAAATCTTATTATTAAATGTATTTTGTATTAGTTCTTATTTTATATATTTTTAAAATAATAAAATTATAAGTAAAATCTTAAAATTTATATTTCTCAAAACTAACTTATAAGTTAAAATTTCCAAAACATATTATTTTAAAATCTAAATTTTATACATGTATAAAAATAGCATATATATATATATTATATTTTAAATTCAATATTTATTAAAACCCATATATTTCATTTTCAAACTTTGAAAATCGTTTTAAAAATATAGACCAACGGCGTCCGTATATAATTTTCTATTCTATGGTCAAATGATACGAATATTTATCATTTCACTTCGCAAATTAAATATTTACAGGTATATATCATTTCAACTCGCAATCCTAAAATTTAAAATCAATGAAAATTGCTTGGGTTTATCAGTTTAACCCGTAACGATTTTCCCCTAATCTATAATACTGTTCGGGTATGTATCATTTCAACCCATAGAGAATTCTAAACTAACAGGGAAGTTGCAGAGTGAGAACAAATATAATAATAATACAACATATCAATAACAGACATATATCATTAGTAACAAATTTTAAATATAATATATACAATAGATTATGATGTCATATGTCACAGCTAAACAATGGCAGATAATGGCATATCATATTTAACAATTAAATAATTTAACAATTCAAATTTTACAGCATATTTCAATTGTCATTTCATGTGAATTTAAATTTATTAAATATAGTAATGTTAATCGTGAGTGATTGCTCACCTTTCGAGGCTAGAGGAAACAGGACAAGCACACAGATAAGCGACAAATCAAAGCAACTAACTGCAGCGTTCAATTCTAGACAGCGGCAAAAACCTGGCCCGATGGAAAGCAAATATATATATATATATGTCTTTTTTTCTTAATCGATATTCAAATTTGAAACACATTTCAAAATAAAATCTATAAATATAGTTATACTTAAAAATCACTATATATATATATAAACATACTTTGTTATTACTATTATTATAACAACATATTTATACCTATATACTAAAAACGAACAGACTTATATCTATATTATATATATCCTTTCCATAGAACAGAATCTAAGACATACATATAAATATTATTGACTATACATATTAAATCATACTAGTATAACCACACAACGGTGGAGAAACTGACCGTTCGATTGTATAAATTTGATAAGAAATATACATTTAAATTTTTTGTTAATATTACTTAAACATTAAGTGATAATATGTTGGAAAAGAATAAATTGAGATTTGAATATGAATTTCAAATTTAAATATTAATCAAAGCATTCAAAATTTTCGATTTGAAATTGAAATTTTAGAATTTTAAAATCATAATCAAACCGACCGTAGGGAGGTTTGCCTACTTCTACTAGCCGAAATCAATTTTCCTGAAGCCAAAAAAACGTGGATCTTGTCTCGTCGCGGTTTCTCTAAAAACGTGGAGCTTGTCTCCTCGCGGTTTCTCTAAAAACGTGGATCTTGTCTCATCGCGGTTTCCCTAAACTTTCTTCTTTTATTTTGCGCATCAAAGATTTCAAATTTAAATCTATTATGATTTTAAAATTTTAAAATTTTCAATTTCAAATCGACAATTTTGAATGTTTTGATTAATATTTAAATTTGAAATTCATATTTTCAGATTCAAATCTCAATTTATTTTTTTCCAACATATTATCACTTAATGTTTAAGTAATATTAACAAATTTTTTAAATGTATATTTCATATCAAAGTTATACAATCGAACGGTCGGTTTCTCCACCGTTGTGCGGTTATACTAGTAGATTTGAATTTGGAATCTTTGATGCGCGAAGTAAAAGGAGGAAGTTTAGGGAAACCGCGATGAGACAAGATCCACGTTTTTAGAGAAACCGCGATGAGACAAGATCCACGTTTTTTTGGCTTCAGAAAAATTGATTTTGGCCAGTGACAGTAAGAAAACTTCGTTTGATTATATTTCGAGAACCATTCTTTCTCGGAACATATAGTTTCTTTTTTTTCTTTTTTTATAAAGAGGAATGTGGAACGGGAAGTATAAGAAAACAAGGCAACCAGCGAATCAACGTCCCATAATATATATAAAATACACACCTTGTATTCTTCCTCCTCCTTTTTTTAAAGATGTTGAATAGCGGTGTGTGGCCATGGGAGGGAGGCCGATAGCGGATTGGAGGTTTTGGTATATAAGGGACTGTTCGACGGAGGTGTTGAGTTCAAGGCGGGTTAGTATTGGGTGAAGGGAAAGAGAACGGTAGGATAAAGGCAAACTAATGGGTGAGAAGAAAACATGGACATTGGTAAGAAGAGGAGATGGGTGGTCTTGGCAACACGGTGGGTCAAGTCAAGGAGGGGAAAGGAGCAGCCACAGAAAAAGGGTCATACTTTTTGGAGTGTTGTGGCAGTGCTAAAGGAGGTGAGGCCAGTCGGGTGAAGGGGCTGTCTACAGTGAGTGGTTGTGGAGGGTCTCAGCTGCTGATGGAGGCTGCGATAAGTGGAAGGTGTGGTGATAAGCTTTGGAAGCGGCGGAAAGTGATGCGTGTGGCTGTTATGGGAGGCTCGGCCTGACTGGTCGGAGGAAATGGATTCAGATATGGGAGGGGAAGCGGTGATGTTTTGGATCGGTTGTAGAGGGAAGGTGGAGAAAATGATAACCAGGTAGAGTACAGAAACATATATAGATTTTCAAGTTATAGGCTTCAGGAAAAATAAGCAGACGCATAGATAACATATATTTCGATTTATAATATAAAAAAATTAGAACAAGAACAGATGAAAAAAAAACTAAAGGAAGAGAGGAAGACTGCAAACGAGAAGAAGGCAGGGTTTCATGATATACTGTATATACATATATTATTTTTCTCAGGAAAAAAAAGAGAAAAAAAAGAGACCAAAACAAATATGTGGACAACATATAATAAATGAAACATAGGGAATAGTGAAAGTCATATGCTGAATTTTGAGAATAATGGAAGCTGATGGCTATTTGTTTTCTCACGGGATATAGAAAAAAAGACTCAAACAGTTACCGATACGACTATCTATTTCATAGATTTCGTCACGTACTGAACTTCGAAATGCACAATCGAATATACTGCGAATATCAGCATGAAGAGATGATTGAAATGATACATAAATATGAGTGATACGATCATCCTATCAAAATTCGATATTTCGCTGCCAAAATGCTTCAAAAATGTCGGAAATAAGATAAATGGAGCTATAGCAGTCCAAATTCGGCGAAATGAAATATGACGCCTCACTCAGAAAATGATCTACATTTTTAAAATAAAAAAATATTCAAATTTCAGTAATATTTTATTTGCATCAATTTTAACCGATTTAAATTGAAATTGAAATTACATAACAAAACTAACTTCCATATTTATCAACGAAAATCTGTCATTTGCTATGTTTGAATAGACGCATACCAAATACAAAATTATCACTGCTAAATTAAATTATTAATTTCCATGAAAAATTTAGTTAATTACGTTATAAAAACGTTAAAATTTTCGGGTCGTTACACTCTCCCCCACTCAAAACTTTTCGTTCCCGAAAAAGAACGAAATAGGAGAATAGGAACAACCGGAAAGGAAAAGATATATTTAAATACAAAATAATACAATTACTTTTAAACTACATAAATCTCGTTTTTGTTTTAATTTTTTTTTTTTAATAAATAGCTGTACATATATAATCTCAACCAAAAGCTGTCAACACGCCTGACAGGTAACCAAATCAATCCCAAAAGAAATACAACACCGAGAACTCACAACAGAGGAAAACGAAACAACCTATAAGGTAAACCAACAGACATAATCGAGTAGCAGAGGCGTAGGATCACTGGCACTGCCACACAGCACTCCCGATGAGCTCCTGAATACCCACCGCCCATCCAACATCGTAATCGAGCTCCGGCAAGGCCACCGCCCGACGACGATGTTGAGGGACCACCAAGCACCGAGAAGCAAGCCCATCCGCCGACCCTTCAAAATGGAAGGAAGAAACGGCCACCACCCAACAACTGTAAGGCCGTCAGCTGGAAGAGAATAACGGAATTCCTTGAAACAAACTCCAAAAAGCAGAGGAACTAAGAGATAATAACCACCCCAGAAAAGCAAGAGCCTGAAAGCAATAGTCACACTATAAGAAATCAAGGGGGAGGGTAGGGGGGAGGGGAAGACGGACATGTAGGAGACTAGTAAGCCAGAACGACCAGTCTCCTAATCGGCAATCATCCTATTCCCGCTCTATTCGAAGACTGAGAGCAGGAAATAGATAAAAGGTTCACTAAGCGACCAGAACGAGCATTGACCGATCCTCTGAACGGTCGGCCCCGAAAGGCCAAGAAAACATCATCTCTAACCCGCCGAATAACGGATAGGGGGTCCATAGGAATCTCGTCAAAAATTGCCTTATTCCGCGCACACCAGACATGCCAGCAAATCAGACTTGGAAGCAAGCGATGGATGATAGAGCGAAGAGATTTCCCAAAACAACCAAACCACCAAGAGGACAGCAAATCAGACGACGAGGAGATGGTGCCACGGACACCCAATAAATTACCGAAGTAATTCCAGCAGGATCTGGTACACCAGCCAACGAAAAGCAAATGATTCGTCGACTCTGTTTCCCCGTTACCGCAGCACCTGCACCTGGAAACAAACGGAATGCCAATCTGCTGGAGGCTCTCATCAACCGGTAACCCATAATGGAAGGTTCGCCACATGAGGAGAGAGACCTTAGGAGGGATTCGAACGTCCCAAATGAAGGAAAAAAGAGGAAGGACTGGATTGGGAGTTCGAGAAGAGCTCCAGGTCTTAAGAATAGAGAACGGACCACCATCCCATCCGGAGTGGCCGTTATGAGAATCAACGAAAAATTTGACCGACTGCATATGCTTCCAAGTCTCACTGGCGTAGCAAGGAGAACCTGTATATCCAGAAGACTCCAATCGCCGGTACTTAGCATGAAGGAACTTCGCCCATAAGGAGTCGTTAGTACCAAACCTGTACCACAACTTACAAGCGAAAGCCGAACAGATGTCCTTCGGATTACGCAATCCTAACCCACCCTCACTCTTAGGACGGCAGATAACATCCCAAGAAACCCAGTGGTGTCGGCGATTGTCACCCTTCGAACCCCAGAAGAAAGAGGGAGCCAAAGATTGGAACGAGCGGAAAAAAGAGGAAGTAGGGGTCATAGCGGCGAAAATATGAGTACACATAGAGCTCAGAACCGATTGGATGAGCACTAGTCTACCATCTTGAGACAGAAGAGACGCATTCCAACGGATAATCTTTCCCCTTACTTTGTCCGTAAGAGGATCAAATAGGGCGTTAAGTTTCATACCTCTGTATAGAACAATACCCAAATAAGGAAGGGGAAGGGAAGCAGCCCTAAACCCTGTAAAAGATTCGACCCAAGAAACTCTCACAAGGTCCATATCCTTCACGTGAACGAAGCAACTCTTCGCAGAGTTGACTAATTGGCCCGAACACCTCTCATACAGATTAATGAACCGAATGAGGCGGCGAACAGAGGACCGATTACCATTGGAGAAAATGACAATGTCATCCGCGAATGACAGAGAAGAGACGAGCGGACAGCCACTCGGAAGACCAAAACGCTGAATTTGACCAAATATCGTCAAAGAGTGGATGCCACGAATGAAAGCCTCGGCCGCGATAACGAAAAGAGAAGGAGATAGAGGATCGCCTTGACGGATACCTCTTCCATCTTTGAAAAAACCATTGGCCGATCCGTTAATGAGAACAGAATACCAACAGTTGGAAATGAGTCTCCAAACCAAATCAATAAGGATTTCAGGGAAACCGAAAGCACGGAGAACCTTGATGATGAAAAACCAGGACATACGATCGTATGCCTTTTCCATATCAAGTTTGAAAATAATGTTAGAACCCCTCACCTTACGGTCAATCTGAGAAACAAGTTCTTGGGCTAAAAGGACGTTATCAGTGATCAAACGACCTTTAACAAAACCCGCCTGAGAGGATGATATAATGCGATCAAGGTAAGGAGCCAACCGAGTGGCCAGAATCTTTGAGATCACTTTGTTAGTGAAATTACAAAGGCTGATGGGGCGGAACTCCGAGCACGCCCGAGGATTATCACACTTTGGAATAAGGACCAAATTAGTGGATGACCAACTAACGGGGAGAGCGGCCCCGGAAAAGAAATGCTGAATTGCCAGGCATAAATCAGACTGGATGATGTGCCATGTAGATCGAAAGAAGGACCCGTTAAAACCATCCGGCCCACATGCACTATCTTTGCTAAGAGCGAAGGCACAGGCACGAATCTCATCTGTCGAAGGCGGGGAAGCTAAACCTTCACTTCCTTCTGCTGGAACAATCTGAGGAATGAAGGACAGGATGTCCGAGACCGGATCAGACACAGAGGGAGAACCCAGATAAGATTGAAAATGAGAAACAAGCACCTCTATGACTTCGGACGGAGTCGAAGCCACAGAATGGTCCGTTCTCACAATCTCGCGAATAGAAAGAAAATTAGCTTTCTTACGAATGGAAGAAAGGAAGAATTTGAAATTCGTATCGCCTTCTACCACCCACTTGATCCTCGCCTTTTGTCGAAGGTAGGAGTTCTCAATACGAAGTTCCGAAGAGAAAGCCAATTGGGAGCAAGCCCAAAGCTCCTCGTTTTCCGCCGAAGGACTCTCGTCGAACAAAGCTTTGGCAAGAATGAGGGACTCTTCTGCCGCTCGCACACGATCGAAAATATTCCGAAAAACAAGGGAATTCCACGTCTTTAGCAAGCCTTAAGACGCTTCAGTTTCCGAGAAAAAGCCCCCATGGGAGCAGCCTCAATGGGAGTGGACCACGATTCCTCGACCACTTGCAGAAAACTATGGTGGGAACTCCACATACTAAGATAGCGGAAAGAGGAAGGACCCGTTAAAGATCGCGAAGCGCATCGTAAAACAAGAGGCGCATGATCAGAGCAAGATCGATGAAGATGGGAGATAGAGAAAGTATAAGGAAGGTTGAACCAATCAGCAGACCCAAAAATCCTATCCAACCTGGAGAGGATCCGGTTCGGACCTTCCTGGTTGTTAGACCAAGTAAAAGCAGAACCAACGAAGGGGATTTCAGATAACCCAGATCTCACAATGAAAAAGTTGAAATCTGTAACCGACAGACGATTGACAGCCACCCCGCCTAATTTTTCAGCCTGGCTTGCAACAACATTGAAGTCGCCACCCACCACTGAAATCGAGCAACCGAAAGCAGTTAGAGACATAATGTCATCCCAAAGAGATAATCTATCTACCCGGTCACACTTGGCGTATACCGCGGAAAAAAGGAACGGATACGGGGATAAGGAAGAAGAACACAAGACAGATAATAGTTGAGACGAGTCAAAAACCGGGCGAACAGCACATTCTTTGGACCAAAGAATCCAGATCTTTCCCGAAACATTAGATAAGGCACCTCCAAAACCTAGCGACAAAATCGCCTTGGTAATCTCGCCGGGACCCACAAAAGGTTCTAAAATAGCCACCAAGCCAATGGAATGTTTACGGAAAATCCGCTTAAGCCTAGTAGAAGATGCTTCGTTGCCAATACCACGAATATTGCAGAAGAGAAAGTTCGACATGGAGCCAACACCAGTCAGAGAAAAGGAGACAAGCCAGAAGAGACCGTACAGATGAAAATCAGATACGATACAAGGAGGATAGAGCAGCTCTATCAATCTGCTCTGTCGCCGCTATAGAGTGAGTACGGATAGTGCGGGAGAGGACGGAAGCCCCACGCGCTCGACGACGAGAGGATCTACGAAGAGGCTGACGCAAAGGTTCGGACACCGAAGCAACACCTAATCTCTCTTTCGAATCGGACAGAGGGAAAGAGGAACTGGAAGGGGCTGAGTTATCGGTAAGACGAGAAAGCCGCTCGTTTATCAACGCAATTTCCTCAACAGAAAGCATCGGGATGACGATCGATAAGGCACAAGAAGAATAAGGAAGAGAGCACCGGGAAGAGCACGAAAGAGTCGAAGGATCAGGAGAAACCGGAACAGATAGAGTATAACGAGAGAATGTAGGGGAGCTAAATATACGCATCCCACGTTGCTGTAGGAACCTAGCCCATGCCGGACTGCCACTGGATAGACAGCCCCACGAGACAGGTGAGGTTCGCAGGGTGGCCCTAGCAGAAATATCACCCGATCGGGTCGCAACTGACTGGTAATGTTCCTGTCTGCCCGCATAGTGAACCGCATCAGGGTACACTATGCAATCAGGAATGGAACACCGCCATAGCCAATCGACCCATACAGGGTAATTTCTCCGTAGAGACCAATGGGGACCAACCAGAAGAGATAGACTATAAGCCACAAACGACACTGACCAGGCCTCGCTATGGCTTAGGATAATATACCAACAGGGGGAACCACATTGTTCGCTTCAAGCGGAGATCACAATGCCAACATGACCTGACACGTCACCAAACATCAGTAGGGTAACAATATCAAGGAGAACACGCCGAAGCGCGCTAAGGCTCAATACCATAAAAAACAAACCAACAGACCCAAGCCGACAATATATCAAAATCCCACTATCAACGACCAAGAGAAAATGCACAAACAAAGCACTCACCTGGCCGGCCACCAGATTCAACTAATTGATTTCAAATCATTTTATTTAATCCATAAAATTTATTGTGTTCACATTTGATTGATTTCAATTCAATATATTTTCATTCAATTGATTTGTTTTCAATTTGTTCGCATTTATTACAAAATTTTCTTCCAAATCAAATTGTATTTTATTTAGCTCATTTATTATTCAACTTATTCACTTAACATTTCTTATAACATAGATAGAGTGTATACTATTAAACCAATTTTTATTAAATTTCCCTTAACAAAATTTCATTTTCGGACATCTTATTACTTACATTTATATTGGTTATCATTCAGTTACATTCAAACCCTTTTCTAGGTAAGTTTTATTAATGTTTCAAATCTAATTAAATACTATAAAAAAATTATTTCATTCACAATATTTCTATTAGGCAAAAGTTTAGTTTGAACATTTTTATCATTTACATTTCTCTTGTATAACCTTCAAATTCACATTCATTTTAACTTTTGAATACTTCAAGTAAGTTATGTATGTTTTAAAAGGCAAGTGAGTATTATACAAATAAATTTTTGTCCTAGTTCAACTTATTTCAAATTCCATTTCGTATTTTAAACACTTAAATTAGTCAAAATTTTGGTTTGTTTCAATAATTTGAAAACTATCACTTTACACAGAATTTAAGAATACATTTTCGGTTTCAATTCAAATCATTTTGAAATAAATATATACATATAATAATTTGTATATCAAATCTTACTTAAGAAAATTCAAATCAAATTCGTTTTCCAAAAAAAAAGTGTAGCAAAGCTACTAAGTGGCCTCTCCACTATGAGACTCGAAAATGAATGTCGATGATGCTGTGGCAGCGACGTAGGGGAGAGTACTAGCTTACTTCTTTAAAATTCATTGGAAACAATTTCATTCAAAATACCTTCAAATAATATATTTTCTTAAAACTTTGAAAAACAAATTTTTAAAAGCGCCAAAAATTTAATTCTCAAATCCTTAATTTAAATTTATTTCATTTGTAATTCAGATTTATAAACCATGTTTGAACAAACTCATCACGTTATAATATACAACAATAGTTAATGGTTTGGAAATGTTGACAACAGTAAATGAAAATCTAGAATTATCATTGCTAACAGCCAATTCATTCTACTATCCAATTTTAGAAAATTACACTTTTATATAAAATATAATCATACAGAAATTATTTCGTTTACCAATTTCAAAATAATATTGCGTCAGTTTGCTTTGTTCAAGTGTTTTGGAATTCCTATCGGTAGCGCTGGCCAGACGGATCGATCGAAACCCAAAATCAAGCTTAACAAATCAAACAACACAATATAAAACATTTTTATACTAATCACAAATACACTCCCTCGCACGATGATTCAAGAATGGATCATTGAACATGGATAGAGGTTCAAATTCAGAAGAACCCTGATCAAGGAAAATTTTAATTACGAAGATAGCTCGAAAGAATGATAAGATAACTAAATTACAAAAGAGGAAGTTGGATAGACTTACATAATCATGGCGACTTTAACCGGGTCAACCGAGATTCCAGGAATAAGATCGAGGCGGAATTTAATTTCCCGCTTGGGAGGAAGAGAAGTGACTTCACCTAAATATTAGGATAATTCCTGACTATTGGGTGGAGTCAAAATCACTAGGCTGAGAATCAGTCGAAGGATAAAACCACCCGTATAGTCCTGAGGCAATTGACAAACAATTACAAGAGAATTTCCCAGGTCGTCTACCAAAGAGACGGTTCGGGCTTTGGAAGAAATAATAACGTCAAACCAAGGACATAGAAATCTTCGGTAAATCAATGCCTATTGTAAAGGAGTTTCGCACCTTTAAATCAGAATAAGATTGGCGGGACCTTCGATGGAATCAGTCACACCTAAAGGCGAGGTTGACGGTTGAGGTTGAAGCTATGGGATGCTCCAGTATCAAAAGAACTCGAACAGGAAGAGACCAGAAAGGAATTCAGAATGAAGGAATTGCTCCATAATTTCAAAATAAAGCTGAATCAAAAGGGAGAAATTCAAGATCGAACGAAGGTGATTCTGAAATTAATTTTTTTTACCCCATATACTAAGTTTTGCCAAAAGCAGAGCTCTGATACCACTTGTGATGACCTGGTATTTCGAACCGTTAAAATCGACAATCATCCACACATGTCAGACTTGAATTGCTCAAAACAATATATTGTTAATTTATATTTGACAAAACTTAGCATATACAGTAAATAAATTAATCATTGAATCACGAACACAGAGCAATGTAACAATAAGCAGAGGAATAGATAAATAGTAGTTCATGAAGCTACTATGTAAACATCAAAGTTAAAACATCTCGAATACATAGAAGTCTCAATACATAGCTAAATGACAAAATCTGAATATGAACAACTAGAGACAACTGAATAACTGAAAGCGGAATAGATATAGATAGATCTCTAAGTGAAGCTCTAAACTCCAAAGGTGAGTCTCAACTCAGTCTGACCCGAGCATAAAGCAAAACACAAAACACTAGAGTAAGGATTAACATTCTTATATCAGTGAATCCAACTCAAGTGAAATGTCAACTGAAATACAAATTAACTAAAAGGATGTTTGGGATTCATATCCTTTAACGATCCGTTAAACTATCTACATACACAGTACAATACGCTACATATATAATGTCTATAGTAAAGTAAACTATTAAAATAGCGTTAACGCGTTACCCATATCATCCTTAACACATTTTATATATTCTCATAGTCTATACAATACCTTAATTCCTCCGTAAACTGGAGGGCTATCATAGGGCACTCCATAGATATGGTACAAACCAAATGTGTAGAGGGGGTGATAAGGCATGTGAGGCAATGCCAGGGTAGAAATACCATTTATACTCCCAGACTGATGGTAACACATAACAGCTACTACCGCCCGCCTCGACACACACTCCCAAATCAAAGGTGCACGAAATCAAATCACAAAGTAATAGAATTGTATCAAAGAAATGTGCCTGATCGGAGGTGCGATCTCACTTGGCCGCTATAGCTCATGTTTTAACCACATCAAGTTGACTCACGGGAGTCAGGGCTACGCTAAAACCTCACATAGAATCTTCGCCAAATCATCCAACTTTGTTCTTGAATCTCCACCATGTACATAGTTGTTAAAGTGGTTTTCAGTATTGGCAGAGAGTATGACAATATCTGATCCCCGTCTCTTTAACAACCAAACGCTCATTTCACACTGTGGTCGTTTCATTTCAAATAGTTCATACTTCGTATCAAAATATCATATTCATTTCAAAACCATATCAATTTGATATCATTATTCACTTTAACTAATATTCATTTCCAGAATCGTAAAACTTTCAAAATTATAACACTTTCGAAATCATAACACTTTTGAGATCATAACACTTTTGAAATCATAACACTTTTGAAATCATAACACTTCCAACTTAAACAGTTTAGATATTAAAAATAGTATATATATATATATATATATATTAAAATAGTTATAAATTAAAATAGTTTATTATTTATTCAAAGAGATTATATTGAAATAGTTTAACAATTAGAATTGTTTCATCCAATTCCACAAGTCGATTCAACTCAACTTAAATTCCAAAATTCAATCTAAATCAATCCCTGTTCAACACTTTAAATTTAAAAAGGATAAAGATTCAATTCAAATTCTCAATAAACCATTTCAATTTCTATGGATTTCAAATCCAAGTTTGAACTATCATTTCAAGTCCAATAAGATTCAAAGTTAAATATTCAAATATTTTCAGTATAAGTTTCATTTATATTTCAATATTTAACTTTAATTTTATTAAAATTTGAAAATATTCACTTAACCATTTTAATAACAATTAAATAAAATCTCCAATTACACCTTTAAATCAAATTAAATATTCAATATTTAAATTATTTAAATTTGAAAATATTCATTTCGTCGCCTTTTACCAAAATCAAGTTATAAAGCCCTATCTTTAAAATCCCAAATTCAATAAGTTTCAGTTTTTATTTAAGTTCAATTTTAAACAAATTTAATTATAAATCAATTCTTATTTAAATTCAAGTATTAACCCATTTAAATTACAAATCATTTCTTATTTAATATATCTTCCCAACCTTTATTTATTTAAAGTTATTACAAAATCTATTTAAATAATGATATATTGTATATTTTTAAAACATATTATATATACTAATTAATTTAAATTTATTAAATTAGATCTTATGATTAGATGTATTTTGTATTAAATCTTATTTTTTAAAATAATAAAATTATAAGTAAAATCTTAAATTTATATTTTTCAAAACTAACTTATAACTTAAAATTTCCAAAACATATTATTTTAAAATCTAAATTTTATACATGTACAAAAATCGCATATATATATATTATATTTTAAATTCAATATTTATTAAAGCCCATATATTTTATTTTCAAACTTCGAAAATCATTTTAAAAATATAGACCAACGGTGTCCATATATAGTTTCTATCCTATGGTCAAATGATACGGATATTTATCATTTCACTCCGCAAATTAAATATTTATGGGTATATATCAATTCAACCTGCAATCCCAAAATTTGAAATCAACGAAAATCACTTGGGTTTATCATTTCAACTCATAACGATTTTCCTCTAATCTATAATATCGTTAGGGTATGTATCATTTCAATCCATAGGAAATTCTAAACTAATAGGGAACTTGCAGAGTGAGAACAAATATGATAATAATATAACATATCAACAACATGCATATATCATTACTAACAAATTTTAAATATAATATATACAATAGGTTATGGTGTCAAATGTTACAGGTAAACAATGGCAGATAATGGCATATCATATTTAAGAATTAAATAATTTAACAATTCAAATTTTATAGCATATTTCAATCATCATTTCATGTGAATTTAAATTTACTTAATATAAAAATGTTAATTGTGAGTGATTGCTCATCTTTCGAGACTAGAGAACATAGGACAAGCATACAGATAGGCGATAAATTGAAGCAACTAACTGCTGCAGTCAATTCTGGACAGCGATGAAACCAACTCAAAGCACGATGAACTGGATCCGATGGAAAACAAATATATATAAATATATCTTTTTTACTTAATTTTCAAATTTGAAACACATTTCAAAATAAAATCTACAAATTTAAATATACTTTAAAATCAATATTATTATAAATATATATACATATAAGCAAGACAACTCCAAAGCAAAATTTCGAAACATATATATATATATATATATATATATATATCAGACTTATATCTATATTGTATATATCCTTTCCATATAACAGAGTATAAGACATACATATAAATATACACTTTACATACTAAATCATATTATATTTCGAGAACCATAATTTCCTAAAAAATATGTTCTTTTTTTATTTTTATAAAGAGGAACATGGAACAGGAAGTATAAAAAAAAACAAGGCAACTAGCGAATCAATATGACGTAATACATATAAAATATACAACTTGTCATCTTCCTTCTTTTTTTTTATATAGAGGTTGAACAGCGGTGCGTGGCCTTAGGAAGGAGGCTGATGGCAGGTTGGAGGGTCTAGTATAGAGGGCACTGTTCGGCGGAGGTGCTAAGTTCAAGGCGGGTTAGTTTCCGGTGAAGGGAAGGAGAACGGCAAGATAAAGGGGTGAGAAGAAAACATGGTCATCGGTAAGAAGAGGAGATGGGTAGTCTTGGCGACTCGGTGGGTCAAGTCATGGAGTAGAAAGGAGGTGGTAGGGAAAAAGGGTTATGCTGTTCGGAGTGTTGTGTCAGTGCTAAAGGCGGTGAGGCCAGCCGGGTGAAGTGGTTGTCTGCAGTGAGTGGTTGTGGAGGGTCTCGGCTGTTGATGGAGGCTACGACAAGTTTAAGGTGTGTGGAAGTGGCGAAGAGTGGTGCATGTGGCTATGATGGGAGGCTCGGCCCGACTGGTCGGTGGAAATGGATTCAGGTATGGGAGGGGAAGCGGTGATCTTTTGGATCTATTGTAGAGGGAAGGTGGAGTAAATGACAAGCGAGTAGATTATAGAAACATATATAAATTTTCAAGTTATGGGCTTCAGGAAAAATAAGCAGACGCATAGATATCATATATAAATAAACTTTGATTTATAACAAAAAATTAAAAAAAAATAGAACAAGAAAAGACGGGAAAAAATGAAAGGAAGAGAGGAAGACTGCAAACGAGAAGAAGGCAGGGTTTCATATACTTTATATATGTATACTATTTTTCTCAGATGAAAAAAAGAAATGAAGAGACCAAAACAAACATGTGGACCAACATATAGTAAATGGAATATAGGGAATAGTGAAAGTGAATTTCGAGAATAATCAAAGCTGATGGCTATTTGTTTTCTCACGTGACATAGGAAACAAAAGGACCCAAATGGTTATCGGTACAACTATCCATTCCACGGATTTCGCCACGTACTGGACTTTGAAATGTACAATTAAACATACTACGGAGATCAGCACGACGAGATGATTGAAATGGTACACAGATTTGAGTGATACGATCATCTTATCAAAAATCGATATTTCGCTGCCAAAATACCGTTGAATTATTAGAAATAAGATAAATGGAGCTATAGCAGTCCAACTTCGGTGAAACGAATATGATGCCTCACTCAGAAAATGATCTAGATTTCTAATATATAGAAATGTTCGGATTTCAGTAACATTTTATTGCGCCGATTTTAACTGATTTAAATTAAAAATGAAATTGCACAACAAAACTAACTTCCATATTTATCAACGAAAATCTGTCATTTGCTATGTCTGAATAGACGTATACAAAATACCAAATTTTCATTGCTAAATTTAATTATTTAATTTACATGAAAAAATCAGTTAATTACGTTATAAAACCGTTAAGATTTCTGGGTCGTTACATTCTTTATTTTCTATTTATAACCAAATTTTACATTTACAATCATTTCATTAAATTGGAATTGCATTAAATTAGTTCCATTATCTTACATAACATTATTAAAATTACATTTTAGTTAATTTTCTCATTATTGAATCTTAAATTTTTAATTTTTCATAACATTAAATTCCTATAACTTATTTAATTAATTAATTTAATTATCGAAAAATTACGGGTCATTATAGGGAAGTTACAAAGTTATTTTAGCAGAACATATTTTGAGAAAATCATGAAAATATGATTTGTTATAAAAGAATATATATGTATATTTGTTACCATCAATGTTAATTCCAAAGGTATGCGTGTAACAAAATACCATAATCCTCCATCAACAAGCAATGTCGAAAGTATGAGTGAAAACCAATGCTGAAAGCATGCAATGCCATCCCTTATCAATAAAGAATAATATGCAATGTCGTAGGTCATCAACAAAGCCAATAATACCAATGCCATACATGTCGCATACCGCTTATAAAGTTGAATAAGTGATACCATGCCAAAGAAATTGAAAATAATGTCGCATGTTAGCAAGGGAACGACGACCTTGGGAAACATTATGCATAAAGCCATCAATGTTATAACAACATGATATAGCATTGATTCTGCATCACATCAGTGTCGTATTCTAATAATGGAGCGCTTTTTCATATGACCAAAAGAATCAATGTCATTTCCAGATTAATACAACATCGCTCCAGTGTCACCTTATTCTAATGTCACCCGTTAAATTAATGTGTCTCCTATCAATACCACTCATCGACAACGCTATCTCTTATTAATGTCGCTTATCATCAATGCCGCTTGTTATGAATGTTGTTTGCTACCAATGTCATCTTCTATCAATACCAATTGTTATTATGTCATTTGCTACTGATGCTTCCTATTATTAATGTCATTTGTTATCAATGCCAGTCATTATCGTCACTTATCAATGTCATCACTTATTGATGTTGTGTAATAATAATGCCGCACTTCATCAACGTTCAGAGGAGGCCGCATGTTGTCAACACAATGTTAATATCGAATGTCATCAACGAAGGCTATCAAGCCAAGATGGATGCTAAGCACCGAAGTTCAACATTGTGCAAGTGGATGTTAAAGTATAACGTCGTGCGCCATCAGTATTGTTATGCCGAAGGTCAAGCATGTTGCATGGACACGTGGTAGTTATGTCGCATCCCTCAATGCCTATAAATATAGATCTATAGGCATGAGGAAGGGAGGATGATTCTTGTCTCATTTCTTACATTTTAAACTTTGTAACTTTAAATTAAATTGGTGATTCTTATGTCAATAGTAAATTTTTGATTCATACTATGCGACTTCAAACTATTGGCTTAGCATAGCATATGATTCGATAAAGAATCTTGATTGACGATATGACTTGTGCCTAGCATATGATTTTTTTGGACATGTACTCTTAAACTTGGACCGTGAATATGCATACAGCTCTTATGTCTTATAATATGGACTTGAACTCATCTCTTAGTGGACAGATTCATGTACATGCATACTTCTTAGGGTCTAACTCAAGGTTGATCAAGCTTTTAACTAGCCGAGTACTCACGTTCTTGATTCCTCTATTTATCATATGGTTGACTAATATGGATTTACTTCAAGTATATATGATTTCATATGTTCTTCCTTACGATTTCTACATGAACCTAGACTTGCTTGTCACTCCTCTTTAGCCTTAGCTCAACCAAGTGCCGCTATTTGCCAATACTCATTGAGATTAAATTAAGCTCTCCAAAGTCCATCATCAGCCAAGGTTCTCATCCTTGCACTTTTGGGGTTGACAAAGAAATTCGTTAACATTTTGACGTTAGAAAGGGGGCCTTGAACCTCCGGTCTGGAAGCGTAATTAGTATATCTACCCTGCCATTGCCTAGTTGTGTCGTGTCACCTACCCTAGCGCGCCTTATACGATTTTGGTTTTGTACCATACCTATGGAGTGCCCTCTGACGATGCCCAGTACGGGAGAGATTACGGTACTGTATAGACTATGCGAATATATTATGTGTTAAGGGAATATGGGTAACCCCTTAACACTATTTAAAAGTAAGTTTATTTTACTAATAGATACTATTTTAATAGCGAAATATTACTACATAGTAGATAGTTTAACGGATCCTTAGGAGATGTGAATCCCGAGCATCTCTTAAGTTACTGCACTCACGTTTGTCAAATCCCGTAAACATCTCTGACGTCGTGTCACTCATGTTTTTTTATTGTTGATTTAACTTACTTAAGATCTTTTAGTTCTGACTCGAGTGTTTTGTCATTTCAATTCGCTCGGGTCAGCCTGAGCATTTTAGGATTTGGAAGGCCTTACTTTTGGAGGACGAAGACGAAGATTGTATTACTATTATTTATTATATTATGCCACTGCATCACATTGTTCCGCTGCATTGTTATTGATTATTCTCTGGTATGTGTAACCCTGATATTATTGTATAAGTATAATCGAATATTTGGTAAAACAACTTCATGAACTGTATATTTAATTATTATATTTTATCGTTTCGTTGCAAGATTCTATTTTGTTCTTTCTCTTTCTCTACTTTTTTTACCGCATAACAATCCGCCCTTCTGTATGGTTTAAGTCTGACGTGTGTGGTTTATCGTCGATTTAAGGCCTACAAAAAAGCGAGACGTCACATCTTGTATCAGAGCTTTGGTTTAGCGATCAACCTTAGCTTTGTGGGGTCTGACTCTTTATTAATAGGGTGGTAATACCCTATGATGGGCCGCTGAGTGTATATATTTGAGAGAGCGTATTTGTTAGTGTTATAAAAAGGTTTTTATATTGTGTTAATTTGTTCCGTTTCGTATTTATAAATTCTGGTTGGTGCATAAGCCGCTATGACATCAATAGGGATTTCTAAATACTTAATAGGATAAACCGACATAATATCTGCTTTGAATATAGGTGAATGAAATAATTTTGCCTATTATATTTTCTATATATATAAAATAATTTTTTTTATATAAATGATATATGTACTTAGTCGCAATGTACTGGTTATTAGGTAATGAAATTTATAAATAATAGTTGAAATGAGAATGAAAATAAAACAAATGAAAATTGAAAATTTTAGAACTTAAGTTCCGGGATTTAGAAAATTTCTTTCAAAGAATTTTGGAATATAATAATATTGTTCATAAGTATTTCCCAATATAAATATTTCAACATAATTTGAAAAAAAAAATTGTTTTAAAGAAAGTTTGAAAGAAATAAGTTCTGTACTCCCCTCTGTCGCTGAAAAATAATTTCGGTGATGAGTGCATGCATCATCGACATTCATTTTCGAGTTTCAAAGTGGGGACGCCACTATAGTATTTTTACTACGGATTTATTTTGATAACCAAATATAAATTTTTGATTGTTTTAAATATAATTGGATATATAAGTTGTAAGTATATATTTATCTATTACTTTAAAATAATTTGAAATTAAACCCAGTATTTAGTTCTTAAGTTTCCGTTAATTAATAGTTCAATCATTGTAGTGAAATGGAAAGTAACTAATTAATAACTGGAACTTCTAATTATAAGAGTTAAGCTAATGTTTAAAGTTATTTATAACTAAATAAGTAGAAGGATGGATAGTAAGTAGAACATCTTGAGTTTAAGTTAGTAATTGAAACCATTGATAAATAAGAAGATTAAATGCTAGGTTATAAAGGAAATTTCCGAAAAATTGAAATATGTAACCTGTGAACTTAAGATATGATTATTGAATGTTAATTATAAAATGAACTTGTATAGTTTCCAATTGCATTCTTAAAACATATATAACTTACCAAAAAATTTAAAAGTTGAAATGTCTGATATGAAAATGCAATGGATATTATACAGGTAATAAATTTGAGGTAATGAAAGTATTTAGTGCGATTCTTTTACAAGTAAATACTTGATGTTGTAGTTGTTATAAACTTAAGTACAACGGAAAGAGTACTAATTAAATAATTTGAAAGATAAGTATTATAAATAAATAAGTGGAATTTAGTAATAAATGAAATTAAGTAGTAAATGAATGAATGGAAATTGAAAATTTGCGATAAATAAATGTAAATTTATAGGATAAATCATTATATGAAAGAAAAGAAATCAAAACAACAAATAGTATGAAATGAAATTAATAAGAAATGAACTTCATTTATTGTTTGGAATTGTTGTTTGTTCGGTTTATGGTTGTTTGGGGCAAGTATACTTTAAAATTGTTTGGATGTATGAATAATCTATCTAGTTTCATCTAAGGCTGTTGAGTAAATGGTGCACTTAGTAGTTTATTTTTTATTCCGTACAATTTAAAGTTTTGAACCCGATGTGATGTCCCGGAATTTAGGCAATAATTATTTAATAATTTCATTGATAATTATATTAAAATGTGAAATATAAAAAATGCATTTTTGGTTCAAAGCTTATTCTCATTTGAATCTGAAAAATCAGATTTCAATAAAATCAAAACTCAAGATTCAATCAAAAAAATCAAAATCTGCAAAAAACTCGATTCATATGAAAATCTGCAAAATCAAAATTCTGCAAAAACCAAAACCTTCATAAATCTGCCAAATCAAATTTCAACTCGTTCTCAAGCATATGGAAGTGGATCTGCATCAAACTGGAAGTTCTACTTCAATTCAAAATTTAGGAAGGTCTGCATGCATGTTCAAACAAATTACATCATCAAGTTAAAGCAATTTCTGTAATCAAAATGCAAGCCCAGATTTCAACATGTAGCTTCAAGTCAGGTCCTGGAATTTGTGAGGCATCTCTGGAATTGTTTCTGCTTCTTCAAATTAAAAGGTGAGTAAGCTTCTTTATTTTTAAAAATAGTTTTCTTTAAAATTCAAAATCAAACATAATTTACAGAACTTAAGTTTTATTCACAGAAATCAAAACTGTTTAAACAAAACTGTTCTGTTGTTGTTTTAAAAATGAAATGAATAAACCTCACATGCACAAAAGCTTGAGACATCTGTGCATAGGAATTGAAAGAAATAAAAAATGTGATGTCCCGGAAATTTAGGCAATAATTATTTAATAATTTCATTAATAATTATATTAAAATGTGAAATATAACAAATGCATTTTTGGTTCAAACCTTATTCTCATTTGAATCTGAAAAATCAGATTTCAATAAAATCAAAACTCAAGGTTCAATCAAAAAATCAAAATCTGCAAAAAAACTCAATTCATATGAAAATCTGCAAAATCAAAATTCTGCAAAAACCAAAAATACCCGAGTGTGACTTCGAGCTAGAAACCCTTCACACCCCAGAAGTTCACCAACTGCAGAACTACTCAAGATGCCCAATACTGCCCTAGCAGATTACTTCCAACCTCAAACACTCGAACTCCAGTCATTGGTAGTTGTGTTACACACACCACCACCCTATCTACCTTTAGAACTTATATTGGAAAACTTGAACAGGTAACACAATCTAATAGGTAGGAATATATATATATATATATATATATATATATATATTCAAAATTACAAATACGCTCTCTCAAAATAGACACCACTCCAGAGTCTAGGTATTCGCTCAACCTAGAGCTCTAATACCACAATGTAACGACCCGCCTTTCATTCCATAGAAAGACGCATCATTAAGAAAAAAGAAAGGGATAGAAAAGAGAAAAGAAAGGAAAGAAAGAAACAGACAACATCAGAATCTCACAGCGGAACGAATAAATTATATTATATCACATAAAAAACTTTACATAGTATCATATACATCAGAGTTAAACAGCTAATACAACACAAACTAGATAGTTATAAACACCTGTCTAGCAATTACAATTCAAGTACATCAGAGAGGACAGAAACAACACAAAAACAGCAGAATCACTATATATATACACGCTGAAGTCTCCTGCTCCATTATCTCCTCCAGAACTCGTCAAAGCAATCCTGAAACACTCTACTCATACAAAATATGAGTACCCAAGAGATTAATAAAACAGAAAATAAACACTCGGGTCATACATGGGTCTGGTGTGAGTAAACGGGGATAAAAGTCGCTTAACTTTAGAAAATCCTTTGAAAGAAAAAGGTATCACGTAAGACTTCCCACACATAAACATGGAGAAGTTTTTACCTTACGCTAACCAAAACATTTGATAGGAAATCCAGTGATATTATAATAGTGTCTAGGGTTTTCAAATAAATAAGAAATGGCCGAAATTGTTACATGATTAAATTCCAGCTACTAGCCACAAAAGTGGGTAATACAATCAAAACCGTAGGGTCTCGTAGGAAGAATGGGTTTCCATCAATGGCAGGGCTACTGGGGTACCGCCCGTCATAGTACGTAGCCTAGATCACCGTGCTGAGGAGTACGCCCGCTCCCCTGCAACACAAAGCCGGAACCATTCCTTACTGAACAGTTTCGAACAAGACCACCCCGCAGATTGGCCGTCGACAACTGCCACACAACCGAATATAAAGGGACCTCTAGACAGGGGTAAATCTTGCTCTCCAGTGGGAGCTACCCACGAAGCCTTGTGCACCTCCTCTGTTTTAGCCATTTCCGGTTGATGAGGCTTGAGGCTACGTTTACCTTTATAGGACATATCAATCTTAGAATTCTCATCGTCCGCCTGACGATGTTATGAAAGCATTCAATCCCTACAAGTTCGTTCCGGGTTCGAACAAAACCGAAGGCATTATCTCGTTACACTCATTTTGGAATCACCCTCAGAGTTAACGACGATAACCCTTGCACTCTGAATCACCATCTCGAACCTATAAGTACTATTCCGTCAAACTCATTTCGGAATCACCCACGGAGTTATACTTACGTATAGCCCTTACACCTCGAGTCTTCACTTGCTCCACTTGGATTAACGACCTAACGTTTAATTTGGAATCGATGTGGTTTTCGAAATTCCAAATATGAAAACCCGATCCCGGTCTCATCGAAACCAAACGCCATCTTAATGTCCAAGTTGTACTTAAGGGTTTTAAACAAATAACTCATTTCATTATTATCTATTTTACACAGATAGATAAGCTACATCTCACAATAGATAATCACATTCTCATCATAAACAGATAATCTGTATCATTACAAACAAATAATCATCACAATCCAGATAATCCATCACAAACCATCATACTTAAACCAATCATCCATATCATACAGATACAACTAATCTCATTACTGAGATCACAACCATTCAATCAATAGCATCCATAAGCAATGATTTATCAACCATCAATTATAATTAATTTAAAATAAATTAAATTAATTACAACCATCTTTAATTAATTTATAATAAATTAAAATAATTACTCATTTAAATCCTGCTTAATATCCATTAATTAATTAACCCAGATAATTGATTATTCACTAAGTATTCAACTTGATTAAATATCCTTGGTTAATCATCCACTAATTACAATAGGTAATTAGTCTTTAATTAATTTCATAAATTAATTAACCTTAATCATAAGTAATTAACATTTAATTACTCATTTATTAATTAATTATAATTATCCTTAATTAATTACAATTAATTAATCACTTAATTAATTTATTATTATTTAATTAAACAATCATTAATTACATCATTAATTATAATAATTAATGATCTCTAATATTTAAATAAATTACTTAATTAAATTAATTTCATTTAATAATTAATCTAATTACTAATCACCTTGATTAATATTCAATTAAGTAATTAACTATCTTTAATTACTCATCAACAAATTAATTATCCAATAATTAATTATCTTAATTAATTAATCTCTTGATTAACTACAAAAGTAATTATCCAAATTACTTTATTAAAATAAATCACCTTCCACTAATTACATTCCAGTAATTTATCATTCATTACTTCTCTAAGAAATCCTGCTCCATTAATTACATTAAGTAATTACATTCTTAAAATCATTAGATGATTTACATAAATTAATTAAACTAAATTAATTCACTTAAATAAATCACATATCAAAATTAATTACAATAAGTAATTAATTCCTTAATTACTTTTATCAATTAATTATATTTAACAAATTATAATTGATTATATTCAATTAATTAATCTAGTTAATTATCAAAATTAATTACATCAATTAATTGCAATTATCCTTAGATAATTATGTTTATTAATTAACAACATTTCCAATAATTACTTACTTAAGAAAATTTATCTTAGATTAATTATCAATAAATCACCTCTAATTAAAATTAATCTAAACCATTATTTAAAACCAAATAATTAAGTAAATTCTTAATTATCTTAATTATTTTTCAAATAATTTAATTACTTATCAAATGACTTCATTTACATTCAAAATATATTAAAACAATACATTTCTAAAATTAAATTCAAATTCCATTTAAAAATTTAATATTTAAAATGTTTAATTATTTAAACATTAATCAAATTTTTAAATAAATATAAACCTTAAAATAAAATGAATGTTAAAGAACATTACTTAAATATAAAAGAAAAGTTTAAAACAAAATTACTTGATTAAAATACATCATGCTTTGAAAATAGATTGATTATTTTAACTTCAATTTTAAATTAACACTTCATATCTTTATTCAAATATTAATGGAAATAAATTCTTTCAAGTTTAAAAACTTATTTGAAATAAATTCTTTTTTAAATCTTCTTTCAAAACATTTGAATCTGATCATTATTTAAAAACTTACAAAAACTGTTTTTGAATCAAAATCTGGTTTTTAAAAGCAAACCTGAAACTATTTTTTTTTTAAACTTGATTCAAAACTAATTTAAATCTTGATTAAATTTTAAATTTTCCATTTTTAAAAACCTTGAACTCAAAACTCCATTTGAATTCAGATTCAAGTTGCACTTGAATCAAGTTTCAACTTAAAAATATGAATTTCATTCAATTTAAAAAAAACTGTAAAGCTACAGATTTTAAACCTGCACTATACTAACCCGAGAAACCCATCTTTCCACTTCGAGTTTCAAACCCACTTGCTTCGAGTCAAAAGCACAAAAACCTGAGAAACCCTTCGAGTCAAAGTACCCTGCACAGCACCCACTATACACCAGATTTCACATGTATGGTGCATATGCACCGTCACCTCGGCGAACTCCAGCCACTCCAACCCACTGCTACAAGTTGCCAACCATCACCACGTAAGCTTACAACCATCAGAAACCAACTGTAGTTCGAATTCAAACTTTGAGAAACCACTGCAAACCTGGAAACTCATCTACACAATTAATCCAAACCTGTCAACAGCCCATAATCCCTTCTCCGATCACCATCATCACTGCAACTCCGGCTAATGACCCATCTACACCCCCTCTGCAACCTCCCAAATCCCACTCTTACTTGATGCAGCAGAGAGCATGTGAAGAAACTAAGAACTGCAACACTTAAAGACAAGAGTTTGAAAACCTGGAAATCTCAATTTCCATCTCCTCCTTCCTCTGATCACTTATTGCTCAATTTTCCTCCATTCTTACATCAACACTCCACCTACAGGAAGCACCCTAACCCCCAATATTCACTAGCTCCTCAGATAATTCCTAAATTCCTAATTCTGTTCAAAACAGAATGCTAGTTCCACAGTCAAGTTTAAAAAGGTGGGATTTTGTTTTAAAATTTCTGATTTATAACATACATTCATGTTATAATCTTGTTTAAATAGTTAATGATGTTGATATTTTTGTTTTATTGAAATACTTACTGTTGTATTTGCTTCAGAGGTAGCAGATTTAGATTTTAACTTATATTAACTAAAACATGATTTTACAAAACCTAAATTTATACTAAACAAACATATTTTGTTTACACATAAAATTTCTAACTGAAACCATTCAAATAATAAAGATTTTCTATTTAAGAATATCCTAATTTACCACTAATTAGATATGCAGGTTCAGGAAATCAATAACATTAAACATATTCATTTCTATACACATAGAACATTCATTAATATGTAATCATCACCTCATTTTTATTTCTTTCAATTCCTATGCACAGATGTCTCAAGCTTTTGTGCATGTGAGGTTTATTCATTTCATTTTTAAAACAAAAGCAGAACAGTTTTGTTTAAACAGTTTTGATTTCTGTGAATAAAACTTAAGTTCTGTAAATTATGTTTGATTTTGAATTTTAAAGAAAACTGTTTTTAAAAATAAAGAAGCTTACTCACCTTTTAATTTGAAGAAGCAGAAACAATTCCAGAGATGCCTCACAAATTCCAGGACCTGACTTGAAGCTACATGTTGAAATCTGGGCTTGCATTTTGATTACAGAAATTGCTTTAACTTGATGATGTAATTTGTTTGAACATGCATGCAGACCTTCCTAAATTTTGAATTGAAGTAGAACTTCCAGTTTGATGCAGATCCATTTCCATATGCTTGAGAAAGAGTTGAAGTTTGATTTGGCAGATTTAAGAAGGTTTTGGTTTTTGCAGAATTTTGATTTGCAGATTTTCATATGAATTGAGTTTTTTGCAGATTTTGATTTTTTTTGATTGAATCTTGAGTTTTGATTTTATTGAAATCTGATTTTTCAGATTCAAATGAGAATAAGGTTTGAACCAAAAATGCATTTGTTATATTTCACATTTTAATATAATTATCAATGAAATTATTAAATAATTATTGCCTAAATTTCCGGGACATCACACCCGAACAACTATTTGTTTTGTTGATATGGATGGATAATTAATTGTGTTGATTTTATATGATGGTTGTATGACTTGTTGCAAGTGATAGTTATTTATATTGATTTGTTTGCTATTGAATGACTGAAACAACTTTAAATATTCCATTTTATATAAGTATTAACCTTTTTGGATTATATAAGTGGAATACAGGTTATGGAAGCAATTGCTACTGCTTTTGGTTTCATAAAATAAGGTAAATTGCCCGACAAATAAGTACGTTTTCGGATTACAGTTTATAGCGTTATTATATTGTTTTTTCCGTGTTGGGATATATATTATTTTGGAAATATATGTTGTATATTGTTATATTTGATATTATATTTTCTCTCGAGCCTCTCCCGAAATTTTCCGTAAAATTTTGGACTTAGAAAATAATTTGAAAAAGGTTTTCCAAACTTTATTAATTTGAATATAAAAAGATTTATTTTTTATGAATATAATGCTTTGAATAATATATATATATTGATTTATAAGTTCCTCTTTTCCCTTCTTTTCCTTTTCGATGACCAAAAGTTTTGAGTGGGGGAGAGTGTAATGACCCGTAAATTTTCAATAATTAAAGTTGGTCAATTTAATAATAATTTTTGTAATAAAATCTAGAAAGAAATAAAAACTTTATAATTTATAATGAAATAGTGTAAATTGTTGCATTTAGTTATAAAAATTGAAAATAAGTAAGTAAAAGTAAGTATTGAATTAACCAATGAAATAATAACTTAAATGAGATGTAATAAGGCTAATCTAAGTTAAATATTAACTATTTTAATGAAGTTACAATTAACGGAATTAATATAAATGTTATACTAGGCTATAAATCAAATATAAGAAAATAAACGAAAATATTGAATTAATTAACGAATTAATATATATTGAATGGTAATTGAATATAATCAATGTTTAGTAAGAAATTTTAACATTGGTTTGGGAATGATTAAACTTATAAGAATGTAATTGAGAGTTAATTATAACAAATTATTATAAGTTACCTGTTTTGATGGAATTGGAAATAAATTTTAATAAATGTAAGTAAAAGTAAATAGGTGACAACTAATATATGTTATTATTTATTTAGTGTGTTAAACAAATTGGTAATCAAATTGCAATTAAAGGTAATAATGTTAATGCAAGTGAACAAATAATTAATTTACTACAATCCCAATTAACTGAAACCAATGTAAGGTTATAGTTGATTGTAATTAGTGAATTGGGAAATAAGTTCAAAGTATATTAATTGATGGAATAATACGTAATTAATTGTAATTTGATAAAATCAATATTAGATAATGAATTGCAATAATTGTTGGTTGATAATAAAGTACGAATAAGATAATGATTGTTTGAATAATAAGAATGGGAATCAAGATTTATTTATTTATGTGAATTTAAATTATGGTAATTGGGTTTATTGCAATTAATTGAAATTAAATATTTAAATGTTACGTTAATGGAGATTAAGATGAAATTTGAGAATAATAACGTAATAAACCATGAACTAATGTTAATTTTATCTATTTGGTGATAATGGATTGAATACTAAGTTTTAAAATCAAATAAATGGATTTATTGGAATTTCAATTGATAATTAGTGAATTTATATAAAATTGAAATTTAATACAGTAATGGGTAAATTACTTAACTTATAATTGATGTCTGAACTTGTCTAAAGTATTGTGAAGGTTTAAGAAATCAAAAATGATGAAATTTGTCAATTATTGAATTGAAATTGAAAAATGGTTTAATTAATTAATTATTATTTATTTAATTAATGTAAAGATAGCCATTTTAGCCACTGACTCGGATTTCGATGAAACCAGTTTCATCGGATCCGTAACGGTGAATTATTGTAGGATTTCAAGTTTCATAACGATCGGGCTCATCCTTTGATCATATGGGCTTGAAACGCCTTGAAATCGATTAATTGAAATCAATTGAAATCAATTTGAAATAACTTGATTTGAGCATAACTTCTTCATATGATGGAATTTGAATTTGAAACCTGTTCCATCACGTTTAAAATATTTTAAACATCTATTTTGATATATGGGTTGATCCAATTTCGTTTCGGAGTCGAAACGAGCTTTTCGGGCCATTTTAGTTCAATGCGTATATCCAATCGATCCGGTCCATTCGATTTTCAGCTTGCCTATATATACCCTGTTATAAACCCTAATTCATTTCTTATTACTCATTTTTGTATGTTCTATTAGTTCCTCTTTCAATGGCTGCAAACCCTAATTCCCAATTACAATTCCAAGTCAAATCCAAAGCCAAAATTCAAACTCTTCAAACTATATTATATTCCATATCGTCGGAAAGCTCTCATCGAGCGTAATTCAATGATGCAATTCATTTTTTGATGTGAATCATCGATTTTCCACAAATTGCAAATCAATTTTGGCCATCCATTTTGGACTTTCGCCGATCGAACGGTAGATTTACACCCGATCGAAGATCGGGCGGTGCCATTGCAAAGCTGGAGTTGTGCAGGTCACTGTGGTGAGTTTTGTTCGCATCTAGGGTTGTCGAGTCGCCTGGAATCGATGATTTCATGATTGGATTTCGCCTCGGCGTTAGGGCATACGGCGGCGGCACGGTCGTTGAGGGTGGTGCGGGAAGGGGCGGTTGGAGGTGAGGAGTTTGTGGGTGGCCTTAGATCTAGGTGCACGCGACGGTGGTGGCGACGAGAATTGGTGGAATGGAGGAGCAAGGTGGCGGCAACGTTCGTTGTTACGAGTTCTGTAGAGGTAGGGTTTCTGTACACGATGAATTGATGGAGGAAGATGATGTGTCAATAGGTGAGTTTGGTATTGCTTTATTTATTTTATTTTAATTAAACTTCGAAACATTCTGACTGTCATAACTTTCGCTTACGAGGCCCGATTCACGCGCTGTTTTCTCTCTAGGTTATATTGGAATTCCGGATATTTTGGCACTGGTTTGCATGAATTCCGAGACTGTTTAAATTTTAGGTTTAAATTGGATTTAAATTCAATTTAAATTCAAAAGGTGAGTGTTTTAACCCACTCACAACTTCTAAAATTTCTTATGTGTGTTAAATTAATTTCTGATGTGTTTAGAAATTTAGTTATTGCTATTTGGTATATTTTTATCATCATTCCGGTTAAACTGAATTTATTAAATTAAATTGTTATTTAATTTATTATTGCACATAAACTGCCAGTTAAATTAATTTATTTTTTGAATATAAACTGCCAGTAATTACCTGTTATTTATTATCTGTTCTATATTGATGTTATTGTTTGAATTGGATGATGATTGTGATAAATGATTGATAGTTGATATTGGATGAATGCATGTTGTATTTTGTATTGTATAAACGGCAAGTTGTTATACATTTTTATTTCATTCAGGATTGCGTTTTGTAATGATATATAACCGTATCTTTATTTTAAATTACGGATTGAAATTATGAACTTGAAAGTAAATGGACTACCGACTTTGTCCTTAAAAGAAATTATTTTGTTGATTTTACCCTTGAAAGTAATTTCTTTTAATGTGTGTCTTAGAAACTACTTGGACTGCGAAGTTTGTCCTTTTGGTGAAATGCCCATTTTCTTATTTATCCCATAACAATCCGCCCTTCTGTATGGTTTAAGTCTGACGTGTGTGGTTTATCGTCGATTTAAAGCGTGCAAAAAGGCGGGACGTTACATCTGGTCTCAGAGCTTTGGTTTAGCGATGAACCTTAGCCTTGTGGGGTCTAACTCTTTATTAATAGGGTAGTAATACCCTATGATGAGTCACTGAGTGTATATATATGAGAGAGCGTATTTGTTAGTGTTATAAAAAAGTTTTTATATTGTGTTAATTTGTTCCTTTTCGTATTTATAAATTCTGGTTGGTGCATAGGATGTTATGACAACAACGGGGATTTCTAAACACTTAATAGAATAGACCAACACAATATCTGTTTTGAATATAGGTGAATGAAATAATTTTGCCTATTATAATTTCTATATATATAAAATAATTTTTTTATATAAATGATATATATATTTGGTTGCAATGTACTGGTTATTAGGTAATGAGATTTATAAATAATAGTTGAAATGAGATTGAAAATAAAACAATTCAAAATTGAAAATTTAAGAACTTAAGTTTCGGGATTTTGAAATTTTCTTTCAAAGGATTTTGGAATATAATAATATTTTTTATAAGTATTTCCTGATATAAATATTTCAACATAATTTGAAAAAAATTTGTTTTAAAGAAATTTTGAAAGAAATAATTTCTGTACTCCCCTCTCCGTCGCTGGAAAATAATTTCGGTGATGAGTGCATGCATCATCGACATTCATTTTCGAGTTTTAAAGTGAGAAGGCCAGTGTAGTAGTTTTACTACGGATTTATTTTGATAACCAAATATAATTTTTTAATTATTTTAAATATAATTGGATATATAAGTTGTAAGCATATATTTATCTATTACTTTAAAATAATTTGAAATTAAACCCAGTATTTAGTTCTTAAGTTTCCGTTAATTAATGGTTCAATCATTGTAGTGAAATGGAAAGTAACTAGCTAATAATTGGAACCTCTAATTAAAATAAGAGTTAAGTTAATGTTTGAACTATTTATAACTAAATAAGTAGAAGGATGGATAGTAAGTAGAACATCTTGAGTTTAAGTTAGTACTTGAAACTATTGATAAATAAGAAGATTAAATGCTAGGTTATAAAGGAAATTTCCGAAAAGTTGAAATATGTAACCTGTGAAATTAAGATATGATTATTGAATTTTAATTATAAAATAAACTTATATAGTTTTCAATTGAATTCTTAAAAGCATATATAACTTACCAAAAGATTTAAAAGTTGAAATGTCTGGTAAGAAAATGTAATGGATATTATACAGGTAATAAACTTGAGGTAATGAAAGTATTTAGTGAGATTCTTTTATAAGTAAATACTTGATGTTGTAGTTGTTATAAACTTAAGTATAACGGAAAGGGTACTAATTAAATAATTTTTAAGATAAGTATTATAAATAAATGAATAAGTGAAATTTAGTAATAAATGAAATTAAGTAGTAAATGAATGAATGGAAATTGAAAATTTGCAAGAAATAAATGTAAATTTAAAGGATAAATCATTATATGAATGAAAAGAAATCAAAAAAACAAATAGTATGAAATGAAATTAATAAGAATGAACCTAATTTATTGTTTGGAATTGTTGTTTGTTTGGTTTATGGTTGTTTGGGGCAAGGATACTTTAAAATTGTTTGGATGTATGAATAATCTATCTAGTTTCATCTAAGGCAGTTGAGTAAATGGTGCACTTAGCAGTTTATTTTTCATTCCGTACAATTTAATGTTTTAAACCCGAACAACTATTTGTTTTGTTGATATGGATGAATAATTGATTGTGTTGATTTTATGTGATGGTTGTATGACTTGTTGCAAGTGATAGTTGTTTATATTGATTTGTTTGCTATTGATTGATTGAAACAACTTTAAATATTCCATTTTATATAAGTATTAACCTTTTTGGACTATATAGGTAAAATACAGGTAATGGAAGTAATTGCTACTGCTTTTGGTTTCATAAAATAAGCGTAAATTACCCGATAAATAGGTATGTTTTCGGATTACAGTTTATACCATTATTATATTGTTTTTCCCGTGTTGGGATATATTATTTTGGAAATATATGTTGCATATTGTTATATTTGACATTATATTTTCTCTCGAGCCTCTCCGTACAAATGAGACTCTGCCGAAATTTTCCATAAAATTTTAGACTTGGAAAATAATTTGAAAAAGGTTTTCCAAAACTTTATTAATTTGAATATAGAAAGATTTATTTGTTATGAATATAATGCTTTGAATAATATATATATTGATTTATAAGTTCCTCTTTTCCCTTCTTTTCCTTTTCGGGGACGAAAAGTTTTGAGGGGGGGAGAGTGTAACGACCCGTAAATATTCAATAATTAAAATTGGTTAATTTAATAAGACTTTTGTAATAAAATCTAGAAAGAAATAAAAAATTTATAATTTATAATGAAATAGTGTAAATTGTTGCATTTAGTTATAAAAATTGAAAATAAATAAGTAAAAGTAAGTATTGAATTAACCAATGAAATAATAACTTAAATGAGATGTAGTAAGGCTAATCTAAGTTAAATATTAACTATTTGAATGAAGTTACAATTAACAAAATTAATGTAAATGTTATACTAGGCTATAAATCAAATATAAGAAAATTAACATAAATATTGAATTAATTAACGAATTAATATATATTGAATGGTAATTGAATATAATCAATGTTTATTAAGAAATTTTAACATTGGTTTCGGAATGATTAAACTTATAAGAATGTGATTGAGAGTTAATAATAACAAATTATTATAAGTTACCTGTTTTGATGGAATTGGAAATAAATTTTAATAAATGTAAGTAAAAGTAAATAGGTGACAACTAATATATGTTATTATTTATTTAGTGTGTTAAATAAATTGGTAATCAAATTGCAATTAAAGGTAATAATGTTAATGCAAGTGAATAAATAATTAATTTAGTGCAATCCCAATTAACTGAAACCAATTGTAAGGTTATAATTGATTGTAACTAGTGAATTGGGGAAAAAGTTCGAAGTATATTAATTGATGGAATAATACGTAATAAATTGTAATTTGATAAAATCAATATTAGATAATGAATTGCAATAATTGTTGGTTGATAATAAAGTACGAATAAGATAATGATTGTTTGAATAATAAGAATGGGAATCAAGATTTATTTATTTATGTGAATTTAAATTATGGTAATTGGGTTTATTGCAATTAATTGAAATTAAATATTTAAATGTTACGTTAATGGAGATTAAGCTGAAATTTGAGAATAATAACGTAATAAACCATGAACCAATGTTAGGTTTATCTATTTGGTTATAATGGATTGAATACTAAGTTTTAAAATCAAATAAATGGATTTATTGGAATTTCAATTGATAATTAGTGAATTTATTTAAAGTTGAAATTTAATACAGTTATGGGTAAATTAATAACTTATAATTGATGTCTAAACTTGTCTAAAGTATTGTGAAGGTTTAAGAAATCAAAAATGATGAAATTAGTCAATTATCAAATTGAAATTGAAAATTGGATTTAATTAATTAATTTATTCAATTAATGTAAAAAAAGCCATTTTGGCCACTGACTCGGATTTCGGCGAAACCAGTTTTATCGGATTCTTGATGGTGAATTATTGTAGGATTTCAAGTTTCATAACGATCGGGCTTGTCGTTGATCGCATGGGCTTGAAACGCTTTGAAATCAATTAATTGAAATCAATTTGAAATAACTTGATTTGAGCATAAGTTCTTCATACGATGGAATTTGAACTTGAAACATGTTCCATCGCATTTAAAATATTTTAAAACATCTATTTCGATATACGGGTTGACCCAATTTCGTTCCGGAGTCGAAACGGACTTTTCGGGCCATTTTATCGTTCAACACGTATATCCAATCGATCCGGTCCATTCTAATTTCAGCTTGCCTATACATACCCTGTTATTCATTTCTTATTCCTCATTTATGTACGTTCTGTTAGCTCCGCTTTTCAATGGCTGCAAACCCTAATTCCCAATTACAATTCCAAATCAAATCCAAAGCCAAAATTCAAACTCTTCAAACTATATTATATTCTATATCGTCGGAAAGCTCTCATCGAGCTTAATTCAGTGATGCGGTTCATTTTTCGATTTGAATTGTCAATTTTCCACATATCGCAAATCAATTTCGGTCGTCCATTTTGGACTTTCGACGATCCAACGGTAGATTTACACCCGATCGAAGATTGGGCTGTGCCATTGTGAAGCTGGAGTTGTGCAGGTCACTATGGTGAGTTTTTTTCGCATCAAGGGTTGTCGAGTCTCATGGAATCGAAGATTTTATTATCGAATTTCACCTCGGCGTTGGGGCATACGACGGCGGCACAGTCGTTGAGGGTGGTGCCGGAAGGGGCGAGTGGAGGTGAGGAGTTTGTGGGTGGCCTTAGATTTAGGTGCACGCGACGGTGGTGGCGACGAGAATTGATGGAATGGAGGAGCAAGGTGGCGGCTATGTTCGATGTTGCGAATTTTGTAGAGGTAGGGTTTCTGTACACGATGAATTACTGGAGGAAGATGACGTGTCAATAGGTGAGTTTGGTATTGTTTTACTTATTTTAATTAAACTTCGAAACGTCCTGATTGTCATGGCTTTCGATTACGAGGTCCGATTCACGCGCGGTTTTCTCCGCTAGGTTCGTATTGGAATTTTGGACATTTTGGCACAGGTTTGGATGAATTCCGAGACTGTTCAAATTTTGGGTTTAAACTGGATTTAAATTCAATTTAAATTCAAAGGATGAGTGTTTTAACCCACTCACAACTTCTAAAATTTCTTATGTGTGTTAAATTAATTTATGATGTGATTAGAAATTTAGTTATTGCTGTTTGGTATATTTTTATCATCATTCCAGTTAAACTGGATTTATTGAATTAAATTGTTATTTAATTTGTTATTGCATATAAACTGCCAGTTAAATTAATTTATTTTTTTGAATATAAACTGCCAGTAATTACCTGTTATTTATTATCTGTTCTATATTGATGTTATTGTTTGAATTGGATGATGATTGTGATAAATGGTTGATGGTTGATATTGGATGAATGGATGTTGTATTTTGTATTGTATAAACTGCATGTTGTTATGCATTTTTATTTCATTCGGGATTGCGGTTTGAAATGATATATAACCGTGTCTTTATTTTAAATTATGGATTGAAATGATAAATATCTGTATCACTTGACCATAAGATAGAAAATTGTATACATACACCGCCGGTCTAAATATAAAAATATTTTGAAATGATTTCTATGGTTTTGCAAAGAAATATATGGGTTGTATAAATATTGATTTTAGATGTTATATAAATGTTATTTTATATTTTGATATTTTAGTTAGGTATAAATTGTTTTAAAATATAAAATAAGTTAAATAAAAAAGTTTGTTTGTTTTATATAATATGGTTAAGTATTTGTTTAAATTATATGGTATATAGAGTTTGTAATGACTTAAATAAAATTAAGGTTGGAAGATAAATATGAAATTGATTTGAATTGAATTATTTAAGAATTATACTCGAATAAATTTGATTTGAAATTTAAGTAAAATTGAGATTTTAAAGGGTATAAATTTTATAACTTGATTTTTGTTTAGAGCGATTTAAATGAATATTAAGTTGATTTAAATGAATATATCAAGTTAAATAAATTGATGGAATATCCAGTTACTTGAAGAGGAAAATTTTTACTTAAATAATGTTGGATTTATTGTGTAAACATTTCAAATCTAAATAATAGTAATTGAATTTGATATATCTAGAATTATCAAAGAATTAGTTTGAAAGGGTGGAATATTTAAAGCTTTGAAATATATGGAAATTGAAATGGTTTATTTTGGGGTTCAAATCTGTATTAGGAATTGATTTGTGAAATTAAAGAAGCTATTTCTATTATATAAAGTAATTTAATATTTAAACCATTCAAGTATTGGAAGTTATGTTTCAAAGTTATGAGTTTCAAGGTATTATGATTTGAAAGTGCTATGTTTTTGGAAAAATGATATGTTTGAAATAAAAATGATATTATATTGATTTGGGTTTTAAATAAAAATGATATTATATTGATTCGGGTTTCAAATATAAATGATATCATATTGATTTGGGTTTTAAAACGAAAATGATTTCGTATTTATATGATTTTGAAATGGATATTATATTATGATTTCAAAGTAAAATTATTTTGAAATGGTCGTGGTGTTATAATAACGATGGGTTGGCAAACAGACCGGGATCGGATATGAGCATACTCTCTGTCGATACCGAAAACCACTTTGACAACCATGTACGCGGTGGAGATTCCAGAATGAAGTAGGATGGTGGCGACGTTCTATTAAGGTAAATACGTGGACCCAACTCCCGTGAGTTGGCTTAAGGTGGCTAAAACAGGAGCGATTGACGGGCTAAGAAGGTACCACCTTTTATCGGACACATCCCTTCGATATTATACTCTGACTTTTGGATTGATTCGGTGGCCACTTTTGATTTTTGATTTGGGGGTGTGGATCGAGATGGGCGGTAGCTGCGCGCTATGCGTTACCACCGGTCCGGAAGCGTAATTGGTATATTTACCCTGGCATTTCCTAGTAGTGTCGTATCACCTACCCTAGCACGCCTTATACGATTTTGGTTTTGTGCCATACCGATGGAGTGCCCTCTGACGACGCCCAGTACGGGGGAGATTACGGTATTGTATAGACTATGGGAATATATTATGTGTTAGGGGCTATATGGATAACCCCTTAACGCTATTTAAAAGTAAGTTTATTTTACTAATAGACACTATTTTAATAGCGAAATATTATTACATAGTAGATAGTTTAATGGGTCCTTAGGAGATGCGAATCCCGAGCATCTCTTAAGTTACTGCACTCACGTTAGACACTGGATAGGAGATGTCAAATCCCATAAACATCTCTGATGTCGTTTCACTCATGTTATTTATTGTTGATTTAACTTACATAAGATCTTTTAGTTCTGACTCGAGTGTTTTGTCTTTTCAATTCGCTCGGGTCTGCCTGAGCATTTCAGGATTTGGAAGGCCTTACTTTCGGAGGACGAAGACGAAGATTGTATTACTATTATTTATTATATTATGCCACTGCATCACATTGTTCCGCTGCATTGTTATTTATTATTCTCTGATATGTGTAACTCTGGTATGTATTGTATAAGTATAATCGAATATTTTATAAAACAGCTTCATGAATTGTATATTTAATTATTATATTTTATCCTTTCGCTGCGAGATTCTGTTTTGTTCTTTCTCTTTCTCTGCTTTTTCTTATTTACCCCATAACAATTCGCCCTTCTGTATGGCTTAAGTCTGACGTGTGTGGTCTATCGTCGATTTAAAGCGTACAAAAAGGCGGGACGTTACATAAAACATACAAGGTTTTAGAGAAATGATATTTCATAAGTGATGGTATAGCGAAAATCGCTATAATGACAATTACGCAAATCAATAGCATGTCATAAATGTTTCGACTAAACATCAACATAAGCAACATAAGAATATAAGTAAGATGCATGTAACAATAAATTAGTAATGGCGAGAAAACCCTTAGGGTCCCTCTACAAAGTCCCCTACAAAACGTTGGTTATTTATGCAATCCACTTTTCAAGCGAGAATTCAAATCCAAACAAAATAATAACAAACCTATTATTATCAACAATTTGCAATCGATAACTAACATAACAATTATTAATTAAACCATATATTAACTAATTTCAAAAATAATCTTTTTACTTTGCAAGCATAGAATTGTGATTTATTCTGCTCGATAGATGTTCAAATAATCTATTCAATTTATTTACAGCCAAAAGATATTTTATTCTGCTAAATAGATACCGTAAACGGAGTATAACTAATTTAACTACATTAGACGTAATTAAATTAAATTGCTATAATTTTATTACTAATTTATACTTCATTAAAACTATCAACTATCATTCAAACATTCAATAATAACCTATAGCAATGGAGATATCATATAGTTTATTTAGAGGTAAGTAAACTTATGCAAATTTCAGTTGATGCTTTCGCGTTTCAATTCGGAAATCGTTCGATTTTAGCACAAAATTTCACTTGCTCTAAATTCAATGAATTCAACTCGAATGCAAAGATAACATTTTTACAAGTACAAAGCAACTGACCTCATCCGAATCCGACGTCGTATGAGTAAGATATCCAATTCAAGTTTTGGTAATTAATTAAATAGTTAAATTCTCTTAACTTAACTAAATATTAACTACCCTAAAATAACTCTTCTTCCCTAAATACTAATGCACATAGCTACACACCTAGATATGCACATGGTCATGCAACTCTCCTTCCATTTTCGAGTTACAGACCATGGAATCGCGCTCGTCAACTCTGGCGAATTCCCCTACTCGCGTCCTTCCTCCTCGACCCAAAGATAAAACATTCGATCCTACCAAGGCTATTGCGTCTATACCAACTGAGACCCCAAAACCCTAAAATCGCGATCCACTATTCTCGATCGGACCACTTCAAATCACCACCCCACTTAACCTTGCCACGAGAAGCTTAACATGACCAACCCCAAGGCCTAATGTCGCCTATATCTCACCAATTCCTAAACCCTAATTCACGTCAAACTAGTTGAACGTAACAAATGAATATCGCATGTGACAAAAATGTATGGTTTGTAGGTCTAGTTATTACAAACTGAAAGAAACTTGCTTTGTATTTTTTGTTGAGTGGATTATATGATACTGATTTTTGAATGTGGAGGTTTGGTTTTAAAATGTTTGCAGGCAAGAGGGGAAAAAATGAACTAAAGGAAGAGAGAGTGAAGGTTGAGAAAATGAGATGAAAATGGTTTAGGGGTTGAATTTTTTTTTTGATTTTATAAACAAAATCAAATGATTTACTTCACTTTCAAGTTAGCCAATCAAGCCAACATCATATCAATCAAATCATCATTAATGCAAGTTCAAATTTTTGAATTTTTTTGATTTAAAATGGTTTTGAAAAGAAGGTTTTGTGGTATTCTGCTCCACAATAATCCGTTCACATGCGAACCGCGGACGACATAAATAAACATACGACTGTGCACTAAAATGCGATACGATCACAAATCAAAAATAAAATAAACAAATTTTTTATTCTATGAAATTTTAAAAATACCATCGTTTGCTGAAACAAACTTTAAATGCAAATTTAATTATTTTTCAAATTAAAAATTCTGAAAAAGTCTTATAGATTGAAATAAAAATACATCATTAAAAATCGAGTCGTTTTATTAATAATTGATTTTCTTCTTATTTATTCGAACCATTTATTATTGTAAATAAAATTATAAAATGAGCTCACCATTATCATTTATTAATCAAAAGGAGTTAAATAAAGCTATTAAATTCTTTAAATTAATATTTGATTCAAAATGTAAATATTTAAATAAAACATATATTTGAATATAATTTATTTCGATTTTCAAACACCAATTATTTAAATAATTAGAATTAATTAAATATTCAAATGTAAAACAATAAAATTTTGGGATGTTACAATCTAAAAGTTATATTTGCGCGAATCGATATACGACGTCGGTGGAACTTTAAACGGTTTAACATCCCACCTTTTTGTGCGCTTTAATCGACGGTAAATCACACATGTCAGACTCAAACCATACAGAAGGGCGGATTTTTATTGGGGTGAATAAGAAAAAGCAGAGAAAGAAAAAAATAGAATCTTGTAGCGGAATGGTAAAATATAATAATCAAATATACAGTTCATAAAGCTGTTTTACAAAATATTCGATTATACTTATACAATACATATCAGAGTTACACATACCAGAGAATAATAAATAATGCAGCGGAATACATGATGCGGTGAATTAATATAATAAATAGTAGTACAAAATCTTCGTCTTCGTCCTCCAGAAATAAGGCCTTCAAATCCTGAAATGCTCAGGCTGACCCGAGTGAATTGAAAGGACAAAACACTCGAGTCAAAACTAAAAGATCTTATGTGAGTTAAATCAACAAAAATAAATATGAGTGGAACTGCGTTAGAGATGTTTACGGGATTTGACATCTCGTATCCAGTGTCTAACATGAGTGCAGTAACTTAAGAGATGCTCGAGATTCACATCTCCTAAGGATCCGTTAAACTATCTACTATGTAGTAATATACGCTATTATAATAATGTCTACAGTAAAGTATAATATAATTTAGAAATAGCGTTAAGGCTTTACATTTTCCACCTTAACACACTTTTATATTCCCATAGTCTACACAGTACCGTAATCTCCCCCGTACTGGGCGTCGTCAGAGGGCACTCCATAGGTATGGTACAAAACCAAAATCGTATAAGATGCGCTAGGGTAGGTGACATGACACAAATAGGCAATGCCAGGGTAGATATACCAATTACGCTTCCGGACCAGTGGTAACACGTAGCAGCTACTACCACCCACCTCGAACCACACCCCCAAAATCAAAACGAGCCCCAAACAATCACAAAGTAATGCAATGGTATCGAAGGAGTGTGTCCGATAAAAGGTGCTACCTTCTTAGCCCGTCATTCGCTCCTGTTTTAGCCACATTATGTCAACTCACGGGAGTCGGATCCACGTATATACCTCAAAGGAAACGCCGCCACCATCCTACTTCATTCTGGAATCTCCACCGCGTATACGGTTGTTAAAGTGGTTTTCGGAGTTGGCAGAGAGTATGACAACTTCTGATCCCGGTCTCTTTAACAACCAAACGTTATTATAACACCGTGGTTTTTCCAAAATAGTTTATACTTTTAAAATCATAATATAATATCCATTTCAAAACCATATAAATACGATATCATTTCTGTTTAAAACCAAATCAATATGATATCATTTCAAAAAAATCCCAAATCAATATAATATCATTTTTATTTCAAATATATCATTTTTCCAAAATCATAGCACTTTCAAATTTATAAACTTCGAACCCAAATGTTTGAAATATAACCTTTCAAAACATAATACTTCGAATTTCATAGCTTCTAAACCATAACTTCCAAAACTTAAATGGTTTGGATATTCACTTTAATTAAATCTCGATTCATAACTTTCAACACACTTCCACTTTCAATAAACCATTTCAATTTCAATATATTTCAAACTTTGAGTGTTAAACAATTTAAAAACTATGGTTGGTAATTACGATTCAACAATTCAATGTTCTATTTTTAGTTTGAAATAATTGTATAACAAATCCATTTTCATTTAAATAAAACTCAAATTACAATTAACCCAATATTTCCTTCAATTTATTAAAATTGAAATAGTCGTTTAATTCATCTTAAACCAAAATCCAGTTATAAAAATCATACCTCTAAAATCTCAATTTTATTAAATTTCAAATCAATTTCATATTTATCTCCCCACCTTATTCACATCAAGTCATTATAAACTCCAAAAATATAATTTGAATAAATACTTAACTATATTATATCTTAATAAAATCAAACTTTATTATCAAGCTTATTTTATACTTTAAACCACTTTTATACATAGCTTAAAACCAAGTATTTAACTATATATATAAAATACATTTATAAAATATCCAAATCACTATCTCATAAACCATATATTTATTTACAAAACCATAGAAAATCATTTCAAAATATTTTTATACATAGATCACGGTGTCTGTATAAAATTTTCTATTCTATGGTCAAGTGATATAGATATTTATCATTTCAATCCGTAATTTAAAATAAAATACAGTTATATATCATTTCAAACCGAAATCCCGAATGAAATAAAAATGCATAACAACTTGCAGTTTATAACAGTATAAAATACAACATCCATTCATCCAATATCAATCATCAAACATTTATCACAATCATCATCCAATTCAATCAATAACATCAAGATAGAGCAGATAATAAGTAGCAGGCATTTACTGGCAGTTTATATTCAATAATAAATTAAGTAACTATTTAACTGGCAGTTTATATGCAATATTAAATTAAATAACAATTTAATTCAAACAATTTCAATTTAACTGGGATGATGATTAAATATATGCCAACCAGTCATAAATAAACTTCTAATCACATCATATATCAATTTAACAACCATAAGAAATTTTAAAAGTTGTGAGTGGGTTAAAACACTCACTTTTCGAATTTAAATTGAATTTAAATCCAATATAAACCCAAAAATTGAACAGTCTCAGAATTCGTCCAAACTTGCGTCAAAATGTCCAGAATTCCAATAAAAACCTAGCGGGGAAAACCACGCGTGAATTGGACCTCGTACGCAATAGTTATTTACATTAAAGTTAGACAATTTAAATTAAAATAAATAGAAAAATAAATTATGCAAGACACGTCACCACCTTTACTAACACAGCCGAAACCTTAGACGCACGATCGACGAACGAGCAACTCAAATCGCGACGGCCATCACCACCTGGACACCGCCACACTAGGCCACCACCCATGGCTCGCAGCCCCTCCATACGCGATCACCCCCACGCCTCCACGCCGCCATCGCGCTCTCGATGGGCAGCAGCCGCCGCCCCATTTCCATGACCTAATCGAATTTTTCACGTCGATCCAACCGTTAACTCACCATGAAACCCATATGGATGCAATCCCCTCGACTTTCTCCAGAATACTGCATCTTCGAATCGACGATCAATAGAAGTTGATCGCGACTCAATGAATGGCCGCAGATTGTTCAGAAATTTCTGGACAAACAGTGACTCCAATCGAAAAATGAATCACATCTCTGAGATGCGCTCGTCGAGAGCTTTCCGACGATATAAAATATTGTATAGTTTATGGAGTTTGAAATTTTGATTTGATTTTGAATTGCAATTGGATCTAGAATTTGATTGTCTGCCATTGAGGAGGAGAGACAGCTGAACTGTATGTACAAAACGATGAACATAAGAAATAGGCTAGGGTTTATAACGAGGTATATATAGACAAGGCTGAAAATAGAATAGATGGACAAGATTGATATACGCGTTGAACGATAAAATAGCCCGAAAAGCCCGTTCTGACTCCGAAATGAAATTGGGTCAACCCATATATCAAAATAGATGTTTTAAAATATTTTAAAATCAATGGAACAGGTTTCAGGTCCAAATTCAATCGTATGAAGAAGTTATGCAAAAATCAAGTTAATTCAAATTGATTTCAATTTAATTTAATTTCAAGGCGTTTCGAGTCTGTACGATCAAATGACAAGTCCGATCGCTACGAAACTTGAAATCCTACTATAATTCACCGTTACGGATCCGATGAAACTAGTTTCGTCGAAATCCCAGTCAGTGGCCAAAATAGCTATTTTCTAGTTAATTAAATAAATTAATAATTGATTAATTAAATCAAGTTTTCAATTTCAAACTCTATAATTAATAAATTTCATCATTTTTGATTTATTCATCATTTACAATGATTTAAAAAAAAATGTCAATTTAGAGTTGATTAATTTATCAATTTCAGTGTTAACCTCAATTTCATTAAATTCAAAATTATAATTTAATTTCAAATAACTCTAGTTAATTTACTTTTCATTCTAGTATTCAATTCATCATTATCAACAGGATGGAGTTAATATTGGTTCATGATTATTTACATTTATATTCCCAGATTTCATCTAAATTTCCATTTATGTTATATTTAAAATTTTAATTTCATTTAATTGCAATTAATCCTATTATCATAAATTAAATTCCAATATATTGATAAAACTTTATTTCCATTCCTTTTGATTCAACCAATTGTCATATTATAAATAGAATCGACATTATTTCCAATTATTTCCTTAATTTATATTAACATAACTTTTAATTTAGATTTATGGCAATTGATTACCGGTTTTAAATTTAATATACTAAATAAATGGTTAACTTATACTAATTGTTACCATTAACGTTTAATTTCACTTATAAGCTATTATTAATAACAAATGTTGCAATTGATTTAGATCTAATTCAATAAATTAAATGAATGGGTAAACAATTAATAATTATCACTTTTGCCAAATTTACTCACATTCATACTTAATTATCAACTCACAATTATTATAATTACTTATCTAGCATTGATTCTATCAAATTGCAATTTATTATGTATTATTTCATCAATTAATATACTTTGGAATTTATTTCCCACTTCACTAATTTCAATCAATTATAACCTTACAATTGTTTCAATTAATAGGTATTGCGCTAAATTAGCTATTATTCAACTTGCATAAACCTTATTACATAAATTTACATTCAACTACTATTAATCAATATATTAATCCATTGGTTGATTCAATATTCTTACTCTTATTTACTTATTTTCTATTTTATAACCAAGTGCAACAATTTACACTATTTCATTATTGGGATTTCGCTTCAATTGTCAATAATTAATTTTAATTACCAATGCTACATTCATTTCTAACTTTCGCTTCATTATAAATCATAAAGTTTTATTTCTTTGTAAATTTCATTACCAAAAATCTTATTAAATTAACCAATTTAATTATCGAAATTTACGGGTCGTTACCCTCTCCCCCACTCAAAACTTTTCATCCCCGAAAAGGAAAAAGAAGGGAGAAGAAAGAATTGAGTAAACAATACATCTTATTCAAAAATATTAACTTTATAAACAAATAAATTTACAAAATTAATTAATTTAAATAAAATATACCAATTTATAACCATTAAATATTTTATTGCTCAAAATAATAAAGTTTGGAAAACATTTTTCAAAATATTTTCTAAGTCCAAAATTCACGGAAAATTTTGGCAGAGTCTCCTTCGTATGGAGAGGCTCGGGAGAAAATATAATATCAAATATAACAATATACAACAATATTTCAAAATAATATCTCCCAACAACGGGAAATATATATATATATATATATATATATATATATATATATAATAGCGCTATAAAACCGTAATCCGAAAGCATGCCTATTCGTCGGGCAAATAACGTTTAATTATGAAACCAAAAGCAGTAGCAATTGCTTCAATAACCTACATTTCACTTATATAATCTAAAAAAGTTAATAATTATATAAAATGAAATATTTAAAGTTGTTTCAATCAATAACAAACAAATCAATACACATAGCAACCATTATTTGCAAACAAGCATACATTCACCACAAGAAATCAAAGTAATCAACCATTCACCCATAGTAAGCAAAACAAATGGTTTGTTTTGGTCCAGAAACTTTTAATCGCATAGAATGACGAGCAAACCACTAAGTGCACCATTTACTCAACAGCCTTAGGTAAAACACAACAGATTATTCATACATCTTATCAATTAGAAGTATCCTATCCCAAACAACTCAAAAGCTAAACAAACATCAAGTTCCAAGCAATAAATCAAGTTCATTCTTTTTAATCTCATTTCTAAATGATCATTTCTTTAGTTTACATTTATTTCTTGCAAAAAAATTCAATTTGCATTCATTCATTTATTACTGAATTTCATTTATTTACATTCATTTCTTTTATTTATCAATGGTTTCAAATACTAACTTAAACTCAAGATGTTTTACTTACTATATCCATCTTTCTATTTATTTAGTTATAAATAACTTTAAACATTAACTTAAGTTTATAATTCATATATTTACAGTATTCATCTTTTCTACTTTTTTTATTTATAAATAGCTTCAACCGTTTACTTAAGTTTATTATCATTTATTTATAATACTTACATTTCTATTACATTAAATTAGTAGCATTTCAATCACAACTTAAGTTTATAACCCCTATAACATCAAGTTCTTATTTATAAAAGTAATTCATTGAACCTTTCTATTACATATATCTTACTTGTAAATTTTCCATTACATATTCTTATCAGACATTTCAACTTTTAAATCTTTTGGTAATTTATATATATTCTTTTAAAGAATGCAATAGAAAATTATACAAGTTTATCTTATTTCTTTTAATAAATTAAACGTTCAATAATCATATCTTTTGTTTTTTATAGGTTACATATTTCAAATTTCTAGAAATTTCATATGTAATCTAGCATTTAATTCTTTTATTTTACTTAGAGGTTCCAATTATTAATTAGGTACATTCCATTTCACTATAATAATTGAAACTATTAATTAATGGAAATTTAAGAACTAAATACCGGGTTAAATTTCAAACCAAATTAAAATAATAAATAAATGTATATACTTACAAATTATATATATCCAATTATTTTTAAAACAATTTAAAATTTATACTTGATTATCAAAATAAATCTGTAGTAAAATTACTACAGTGGCCTTCCCACTTCAAAACTCGAAAATGAATGTCGATGATGCGTGCACTCATCACTGAAATTATTTTCCAGCGACAGAGAGGGGAGTACATAATTTATTTCCTTTCAAAGTTCCTTTACAACAATTCTTTCAAATTATATTGAAATATTTATGTCAGAAAATACTTCTAAATAATATTATTATTATATTCCAAAATCATTCAAAAGAAATTTTCAGAGATCCTGAAACTTACGTTCTAAATTTCCAATTTCCCTTTATTTTATTTTTTGTCTCAGTTCAACTATTACTTATAATTTCATTACCTAACAACCAATATATTACAACCAAATATAACCTTTATAAAATAATTATTTTATATATAGGAAATATAATAGGCAAAATTATTTCATTCGCCTATATTCAAAACAAATATTGTGTCGGCCTGTCCTATTAAGTGTTTAGAAATCCCTATTGATGTCATAGCGTCCTATGCACCAACCATAATTTATAAATACAAAACGGAACAAATTAACACAATATTAGAACCTTTCATAACACTAACAAATACGCTCTCTCATATATATACACTCAGTGACTCATCATAGGGTATTACTACCCTATAAATAAAGAGTCGGACCTCACAATGCTAAGGTTTATCGCTAAACCAAAGCTCAGATACCCGATGTAACATCTCGCCTTTTTGTACGCTTTAAATCGACGATAAACCACACACGTCAGACTTAAACTATACGGAAGGGCGGATTGTTTTGGGGTGAATAAGAAAAAGCAGAGAAAGAAAAAAATAAATCAGAATCTTGCAGTGGAACGATAAAACATAATAATCAAATATACAGTTCATGAAGCAATTTTACAAAGTATTCGATTATACTTATACAATACATATCAGAGTTACACATACCAGAGAATAATAAATAATGCAGCGGAATATATGATGCAATGAATTAATATAATAAATAATGGTACAAAATCTTCGTCTTCGTCCTCCAAAAATAAGGCCTTCAAATCCTGAAATACTAAGGCTGATCCGAGCAAATTGAAGGACAAAACACTCGAGTCAGAACAAAAAGATCTTATGTGAGTTAAATCAACAGAAATAAATATGAGTGGAACGGCGTCAGAGATGTTTACGGGATTTGACATCTCCTATCCAGTGTCTAATGTGAGTGCAGTAACTTAAGAGATGCTCGGGATTCACATCTCCAAAGAATCTGTTAAACTATCTACTAATATACGCTATTATAATAGTGTCTACAGTAAAGTATAATATAACTTAAAAATAGTGTTAAGGCTTTACATTTTCCACCTTAGCACGCTTTTATATTCCCATAGTCTATACAGTACCGTAATCTCCCCTGTACTGGGAATCATCAGAGGGCACTCCATAGGTATGGTACAAAACCAAAATAGTATAAGGCGCCTAGGGTAGGTGACACGGCACAACTAGGCAATGCCAGGGTAGATATACCAATTACGCTTTCGGACCAGTTGTAACGCGTAGCAGCTACTACCGCTCACCTCGAGCCACACCCCCAATATCAAAAAGGGCCCTAATAAATCACAAAGTAATAGAATGGTATCGAAGGAGTGTGTCTGATAAAAGGTGCTACCTTCTTAGCCCGTCAATCGCACCTGTTTTAGCGACCTTATGCCAACTCACGGGAGTCGGTTTCACGTATAAACCTCAAAAGAAACGCCGCTATCATCCTACTTCATTCTAGAATCTCCACCGCGTACATGGTTGTTAAAGTGGTTTTCGGAGTTGGCAGAGAGTATGCCAACTTTCGATTCCGGTCTCTTTAACAACCAAACTTATTATAATACCGCGGTCTTTTCAAAATAGTTTATACTTTTAAAACCAGAATATAATATCCATTTCAAAACCATATAAATACGATATCATTTCCGTTTAAAACCAAATCAATATGATATCATTTTTAAGAAATCCCAAATCAATATAATATCATTTTTATTTCAAATATATCCTTTTTCCAAAATAATAGCACTTTCAAATTTATACACTTCGAAACCAAATATTTGAAATACAAGCTTTCAAAACATAATACTTCGAATTTCATATCTTCTAAACCATAACTTCCAAAACTTAAATGGTTTGGATATTCACTTTAAATTAAATCTCGATTCATTACTTTCTACTCACTTCTGGTTTCAATAAACCATTTCAATTTCAATATATTTCAAACTTTGGGTATTAAACAATTTCAAAGCCATGGTTGGTAATTACAATTCAACAATTCAATGTTCAATTTTTAGTTTTGAAATAATTGCATAACAAATCCATTTTCATTTAAATAAAACTCAAATTACAATTAAGCCAATATTTCCTTCAATTTATTAAAATTGAAATATTCGTTTAATTCATCTTAAACCAATATCTAGTTATAAAAATCATACCTTTAAAATCTCAATTTTATTAAATTTCAAATCAATTTCATATTTATCTTCCCACCTTGTTCACATCAAGTCACTATAAACTCCAGAAATATAATTTGAATTAATACTTAACCATATTATATCTTAATAAAATCAAACTTTATTATTAAACTTATTTTATACTTTAAACCACTTTTATACATAGCTTAAAACCAAGGATTTAACTATATATATAAAATACGTTTATAAAATATCCAAATCACTATCTCATAAAATCATATATTTTTTTACAAAACCATAGAAAATCATTTCAAAATATTTTTATATATAGATCACGGTGTCTGTATAAAATTTTCTATCATATGGTCAAGTGATACGGATATTTATCATTTCAATCCGTAATTTAAAATAAAATATAGTTATAGATCATTTCAAACCGAAATCCCGAATGAAATAAAAATGCATAACAACTTGCAGTTTATAACTGTATAATATACAACATCTATTCATCCAATATCAATCATCAAACATTTACCACAATCATCATCCAATTCAATCAATAACATCAAGATAGAGCAGATAATAAATAGCACGAATTTATTGGCAGTTTATATTCAATAATAAATTAAATAACTATTTAACTGGCAGTTTATATGCAATACTAAATTAAATAACAATTTAATTCAAGCAATTACAATTTAACTGGGATGATGATTAAAAATATGCCAACCAGTCATAAATAAACTTCTAATCACATCATAGATCGATTTAACAAACATAAGAAAATTTAAAAGTTGTGAGTGGGTTAAAACACTTACCTTTTGAATTTAAATTGAATTTAAATCCAATTTAAACCCAAAAATTGAACAGTCTCGGAATTGGTCCAAACCAACATCAAAATGTCCGGAATTCCAATACGAACCTAGCAGAGAAAACCGCTCGTGAATTGGACCTCGTACGCAACAGTTATTTACATTTATAGTTAGACGATTTAAATTAAAATAAATTGGAAAAATAAAATATGCAAGACACATCACCACCTTCACTAACACAGCCGAAACCTTAGACGCACGATCGACGAACGAGCAACTCAAATCGCGACAACCATCACCACGTGGACACCGCCGCACTCGGCCACCACCCATGGCTCGTCGCCCCCTCCATACGCGATCAACCCCACGCCTCCGCGCCGCCATCGCGCTCTCGATGGGCAGCAGCCGCCACCCCATTTTCGTGACCTAATTGAATTTTTCACGTCGATCTAATCATATGGATGCAATCCCTTCAACTTTCTCCATAATACTGCATCTTTGAATCGACGATCAATCGAAGTCGATCGCGACTCAATGAATGGTCGCGGATTGTTCAGCAATTTCAGGACAAACAGTAACTCGAATCGAAAAATGAATCACATCTCTGAGATGCGTTCGTCGAGAGCTTTCCGATGATATAGAATATGATATAGTTTGTGGAGTTTGAAATTTTGATTTGATTCTGAGTTGCAATTGGATATAGAATTTGATTGTCTGCTATTGAGAAGGAGAGATAGCTGAACTGTACGTACAGAACAATGAAATAAGGAATAGGCTAGGGTTTATAATGAGGTATATATAGACAAGGCTGAAAATAGAATAGACGGAAAAGACTGATATACGCATTAAACGATAAAATGGTCCGAAAAGCCCGTTCTAACTCCGGAATGAAATTGGGTCAACCCATATATCAAAATAGATGTTTTAAAATATTTCAAATCAATGGAACAGGTTTCAGATTCAAATTCCATCGTATGAAGAAGTTATGCAAAAATCAAGTTAATTCAAATTGATTTCAATTGATTTCAATTTAATTGAATTTCAAGGCGTTTCGAGTCTGTACGATCAAATGACAAGTCCGATCGCTACGAAACTTGAAATCCTACTATAATTCCCTGCTACAGATCCGATGAAACTAGTTACGTCGAAATCCGGCCAAAAAAGCTATTTTCTAGTTAATTAAATAAATTAATAATTGATTAATTAGATTAAGTTTACAATTTCAAACTCTATAATTAACAATTTTCATCATTTTTAATTTCTTAATCATTTACAATGATTTAAACATATTTAAATGTCAATTTAGATTTGATTAATTTATCAATTTTAGTGTTAACCTCAATTTCATCAAATTCAAAATTATAAATTTAATTTCAAATAATTCTATTTAATTTAATTTTCATTCTATTATTCAATTCATCATTATCAAAAGGATGGAGTTAATATTGGTTCATGATTGTTTACATTTATATTCTCAGATTTCATCTAAATTTCCATTTATGTAATACCTAAATATTTAATTTCATTTAATTGCAGTTAATCCTATTATCATAAATCAATTTCCAATATATTGATAAAACTTTATTTACATTCCTTTTATTCGACCAATTGTCATATTATAAATAGAATCAACATTATTTTCAATTATTTCCTTAATTTATACAAACATAACTTTTAATTTAGATTTATGACCATTGATTACCAGTTTTAAATTTAATATACTAAATAAATGGTTAACTTATACTACTTGTTACCATTAACGTTTAATTTCACTTATAAGCTATTATTAACAACAAATGTTGCAACTGATTTAGATCTAATTCAATAAATTAAATGAATGGGTAAACAATCAATAATTATCACTATTGTCAAATTTACTCAGATTCATATTTAATTATCAACTAACAATTATTATAATTACTTATCTAGCATTGATTCTATCAAATTGCAATTTATTACGTATTATTTCATTAATTAACATACTTTTGAATTTATTTCTCAATTCACTAATTTCAATAAATTATAACCTTACAATTGTTTTAATTAATAGGTGTTACACTAAATTAGTTATTATTCAACTTGCATAAACCTTATTACATAAATTTACATTCAGTTACTATTAACCAATATATTATTCCATTGGTTGATTCAATACTCTTACTCCTATTTACTTATTTTCTATTTTATGACCAAGTGCAACAATTTACATTATTTCATTATTGGGATTTCACTTCAATTGTCAATAATTAATTTTAACTACCAATGCTACATTCATTTCTAACTTTCGCTTCATTATAAATTATAAAGTTTATTTATTTCTAAATTTCATTACCAAAAATCTTATTAAATTAACCAATTTAATTATTGAAATTTACGGGTCGTTACAGTTTTAAATAAAAGATAAGGTCGTTTCAATTAAAATATGTAAATTTTATGTCATAAGATGACATCTTTAGCCGACCATATCTTGTGAAGATTTAAGTGTGGAGTGAGATGAATTAATAGAATTAATTAAGAAGGTTTCAATTGAAAGAAAGAGAAATATTTCAATTTTTCATTTGAAACAAATTCATTAATTCATTTTCATTGAGTCTTTCATCCATTCTTTTTTCTTTCAATTTATCACATATTTCAATAGGTTAATGACATGTGGAAGTAAAAATGAAGCAAAAATCAGAGAAGATATAATAATAGAGATGAAGATGATGAATTTAAAGTCTTACTAAGTAACATATAGTGCATTCAGTAGCTTATATGTAAATTGAACAACCTCAAGAAAGTGAAAGTACTACAATGAAGATGTGGGGAAATTAGGGAAACTGACAAACTTTGAAACAAAATTAGGCTAAAGGACATCGAGTTTTAGTTTTAGGCTGAAAGACAAATACTAATTATAATTAACGTTGTATTCAACTTTTATACTATACAAAATTTTAGTTATAACTAGCATTATATTTAGTTTCATTATACAAAATGCTAGTAACGTCTAGCATTGTCACTACTAGGAACGGCTCCTAAAGCGACGGAGCCTAGCGACGGCTAAAAAAGGCGGTCGTCGCTAGCCGTCGCTTGTCGCGAATATACAGATCTGCAGCCGAGAGAAACATTTCATTCCCTTCCTTCCATTCTCCTCCCTCCCGCAACCAGCCGCCACTATCCGCCACAGGAGCCGTCGCAACCTTCCGTTGCTAATTTGAACCTCTCCACACTTGCTGGTATCTCATATTTTCCATTATCTTTGTTTAATTTAGGTTTAAATTAAATTAGTTAATGATTTAGGGATTTGGAATTGGATGATTTAGGGGTTCGGAATTGATGAATGTATGTTATTAGTTTATGATATATAGTTTATTATTTGAATTGGGTATATCATGGTAAACCTAATTTAAAAAATTAGTTGATTATGTGTTTGAAAATGGTGACTATTGCGTATTAGGTGGTGATAATTAATGTTGATTTAGTGGTATTAATTAGTGAATTTATTGTTCACTTTGTTGTTAAAAATTATGGCTACTTTAAAATCCAAAAAATAATACATGGTCATTGAATAATATGTTTATTGATAAGTTTACGAGAATGTTTATTATACTGTTGTAAGCGCTAACTACTTATTTAGTTCACAAAATCGTTAATTAAAATTTATGTAGTTAAACAAAAGTTAAAATACGTTTTAAATTTTTAGATTTAATTAATAAATATTTAAATAGTTAAATGAAATATAAAATAGTTTTGGTAGTTGTTAAAATGGCTACTCATAGTTCCCATTTGTGAGATAAGCAATATTTTTCGAGTTACTGATAGTTCCCATGGATTTTGATTCATAATTAAACGAATTCTATTTGGCTACATTACTAAAAAAAATAAGATCATTATTTCACTGCAGACCACCAACACTTCATATTAATATTTTTTAATTTGTGCTTTATTTATGTGAACCCTTAGAGAATTTTTGGCCCCGTCTAGCAAGTGTAGCATATGATCGTTATATGGATATTCGTTTTTCCACAGAACGGACATCTATATTCATCTGATACAACATTTTTTGGATTTGTCCTAGTATTTGGACGAGCTACAAACACAATAAAGTAATCATATTTTATAAATCATTTCAGTTTAAACGGTTCAGAAAATTTCGATGGCACTTTCTTTTTTCCCTGTGTACACGCATTTGTGTATGATACAGGAAAAAAAGGGAAGTGCTGCCGAAATTTTTTAGAATCGTTTAACCTGAAATGATTTATAAAATATGATTACGTTATTGTGTTTGTAATGGAAAGTAGGATAACCGGCCGTCAAAGTAAAAAAACAATAAACTTAAGAATTGAAATTTTAATGCAGTATTTATTTGAATTTGTTAAAATAGTAAAGGGTTATATATGAATTTTTACAAGACTTTAATATGAAGTGTTTTATTCAATCTTCTAACCTACATTTTACAAATCAGAAAATATGTTCGATTATTTTCTCGATCATAGTTGGATGTATGAACCTCAAAAAGGTATAAAAGCATCAATAAAAGAACGTTTCTGTAATGGTGCACACATATTTATTAGATTTGCTCAATCTAATAATCGAAATAACGTAGACATTTGTTGTCCATATAGTAAGTGCAAACATCTGAAGCATTGGAAACCAGATGTAGTAGAAGTACATTTGTACAAATTTGTTTTGTCCCGAATTATTACTTGTGGGATCGTCATGGAGAACTTGTTCAATCTACACCTAATCCTGTAGTGTTAGAGGACGATAATACTATGACCAATCCTATAGAAAGCATGGTGCAAGATGCTGCACGATCAATGTTTCCTACCTTTGACCATGATGATGATGGGAACGAAAATGTTGACGAAGAGCCGACCACGGAAGCTAAATTTTTTTATGATTTATTGGATTATGCTAAGAGGCCATTGTGGGATGGATGTACAAGTGGACCGAATTATCTGTAACCGTCGAATACATCACTATGAAATCGAAATTTAATCTTACGGAAGCTGCATTTCCAGCAGTTGTACAAACTGCAAAACGACACATGCCACCTAATAATTTGATGTGTGATAGTCATTATAAAGTAAAAAAAAAATTATGTCTACTTTTGGACTGCTGTACCAGAAGATAGATACATGTGTAAAAGGTTGCATGCTGTATTGGAAAGAAGATGCTCATCTTACTAAATGCAGAATATGTAATGAGGAAAGATACAAACCAAGAAAAAAGAAAGGAAAAGAAGTTCCATATAAGAGGATGCATTATTTACCCATCACTCCCAGGCTTCAACGGTTATATGCATCTTCTGCTACAGCGTGTCATATGCGATGGCACTGTATGAGAATACCAGAAGAAGGAATTTTGATACATCCATCTGATGGAGAAGCATGGAAACATTTCGATAAGACTTATCATGAATTTGCGGCAGAGAGCCGTAATGTTAGGCTTGGCTTATGTGTGGATGGATTTTCGCCATTTTCTCAGTTTGGTAGTAAATATTCATCATGGCCTATTATTATTACTCCTTATAATTTACCTCCATGGATGTGTATGAAAACTCCATATATGTTTCTAACGATTGTCGTTCCCGGTCTCGATGATCCGACACAAGGAATTGATGTTTATCTACAACCACTAATCGACGAGTTGAAAACACTGTGGCGCGAAAGAGTTGAAACGTACGACATTTCGAGAAAAAGGAATTTTCGTATGTTTGCTTCTTTATTATGGACTATTAGTGATTTTTCAACGTATCGCATGCTTTCAGGTTGGAGTACATCTGGACGTCTAGCTTGTCCTTATTGTATGTACGAAACACGAGCATTTTCATTAAAGTATGGAAAGAAAATTTCTTGGTTTGACTGTCATCGGTGTTTTCTACATATCAATCATAAATTTAGAACGGATAAAAAGAACTTTAAAGCTAACAGAGTAGAGAGTATGATACCACCTAAGGTTTGGACAAGTGAAGAGGTATATGAAATTGTAAAAGACCACCCAAAGATACATGAAACTGGGGTACAGGTTGAGATTCCAAGTAAATCGGACATTCATAAATGGTGCAAGCAAAGTATATTCTAGGAGTTACTGTACTGGAAAAATCTCCTAATACGAAATAACAATGACGTCATGCACAACGAAAAAAAACGTGTTTGACAACGTGTTTAATACAATTTTGAATGTGAAGGGAAAAACTAAGGACGATGGGAATTCAAGACGTGATATATTACACTTTTGTAAGTGGCCCGAACTTGAATTATACGACGATAACAAGAAACCCAAAGCATGCTATGAGCTAGACAACAAGCAAGTAAAACTCGTTCTAAAGTGGATGGAAGGATTTAGATGTCCTAATGGGATTTCTTCTAACCTCCGTAGATGTGTTGACTTTAAAAACAGCAAACTGAGTGGGATGAAAAGTCACGATTGCCGTATTATGATGGAGTATTTTTTTTCCGTGATTTTCAAAGAACTGCTGCCTGTAAAAATATGGAGTGTTATAGCAGAATTAAGTATGATTTATAAACAGCTTTGTTCTACGACGTTAAAGGTAGATCGTATACGTAAACTTCAAGCAGAAATCCCTGTACTTCTATGCAAACTGGAGAAAATATTTCCGCCTGGTTTTTTATTGTAATGGAGCATTTACCTGTTTATCTTCCATCTGAAGCACTCCTTCGTGGTCCTGTGCAATATGGATGGATGTATCCATTTGAGAGATAATTTAATTAATTTCGGTTTTTGTACCACTATATGAATTTAATTAATTTTGTTTTAGCTGCCTGAATCATTTGAAGAAAAAAATTAGACAAAAGCACAAATAGAAGGTTTGATTTGCAAATCGTACCTTGAAGAAGAAGCTTCATTTTTTTCTCACATTACTTTAGTAATTATGTGAACTTATCGTTCGTAATGTTTCCCGTAATGAAGAAACTATTCAGCACGATTCTTCTCAAACAATGTTATCTATTTTTAGACAACATGGAAGACCTGCTGGAAAATGTGTGGAAATATGGTTAGATGATAGAGATTACCATGTGGCACACACATATGTTCTTCTAAATTGTGCTGAAGTTGCACCATTTGTCAGGTAATTATGAATTCATATATAATTCAATTATGCATGTATATATTAATTATAAAGGAATATGATACATATTTGCAGCATATACGAATCACAACATCCATATGGCGATCTCAGTAAACAATTTGCTGGATGGTTTTCAAACTACGTTCATGATATAGAAAATTGTGTTGTTGACGAAGGATTACGACATCTTGCTATCGGACCAAAATTAAATGTCAAGCCTTATCCAATATTCTTCGTCAATGGATTTAAATTCAACACCAAAGATTACGGGACTGAAAAATTAACATATAATAGTGGTGTATATGTCAAAGGAAGTGATGATCCAGAGGAGCGTATAAAAGATTTTTAAGACGTCTTAACACAAGTTTTAGAGTTGACATATTATATACAACCTGCAAAGAAAGTTTTTTTTATTCAAATGTAACTGGTTTAGCAATGTTCCTGGCTCTGGAATTAACGTGCATGAAGATTATAAGCTAATTGAAATAAGTCATACGTCGCATTACTATAAGTATTATCCTTTTGTATTAGTTAAGCAAGCTTTATAAGTTTATTTTGCTTCATATCCATCCTTAAAAAGAGATAAAGCAGACTGGTGGGCTGTTTTTAAAACGAAAGCAAGATATACGTTTGATGGAAATTATATTCTAGATGAAGCAGCGTATCAAGCAGATCTCGAGCCAAATACTGAAATAGTGCTAACAGATGACGTTGATGTAGGGCCGTTGACTGATGAATCGATATTTTAATAGATGCATTTGTAAGTACTGAAGAAAATGATATAGAGTACGAGACCGAGTCTGAATCAGAATATGACGAAGACTGATCATAGATGGCATCGCTTGTTGTATAAGTGTGAGCTATGTATTAACAATAATGATTATGTTCTGTAATATTCTGAGCTATGTAATAATAATGATGACTGTATATGATCTGTATCATTCTGAGTTATGCGTTATTCTTTTCATGTACGCTTTTTTCGATGATTATGTGCAGAGTATGCTTATGTGATGATTATCACTTGATTAATAATTATGTGATGATTATGCAATGATTAATGATTATGTGATATTGATTGATGATTATTTGATGCTTATGCTATCAGTGCTCTTTTCTAAGCAGTGTATGATATGATATATATGTTTGTCAGTTATGTCTGATAGACGACGGGATCGACGTAGTACATCTTGGTCACCTTCACTTGGAGCAGGTCCGAGTACCTCTCAGCCAGATCTCCGTCGAGTTTCGGAGATAGTTTCGAAAAGTGTTGGGTATGTATCAAACTTGTTTGAATTATATTATATGAAATATATTGAATGTATACATCAACATTTCTACAGAGGGTTCGAGGTGGAGCCGTCCGATTTCATTTTACAAGTATCGAAGGAGGCATACAAGAGTAGAATGTCCGCGTGTTAGCCTCAGTGGGATAACATACCAACAAATATAAAAAACGTAATATGGGCTGATCTTATGGTAAATACAATTTTGTAATATATGATTATGCCTTGTATGAAACCAAAAACAATATGCCATCATGCCTTATGATATCAGTTTTACGCATTCTGTTCTGCTGATTGTTTTTTAATTATACAATCTCTTTTACATAACACGTATGATAATTCAATATGCAGGCGGCTGTACGTGTGGATCCGCAGGATATGGATGTTTTTATAAATCATTGGAATCAAAAGATGCAGAAAAATTACAGAGAGACTCTGTCAAGGGCTAAGAGTTCACGGAAAAATCCAAGTTGGATGGGGGATGATATTTGGGCTGGATTCCAACAATATTGGAAATCTGAAGCATTCAGAGTAAGTTATGTTGTCACTATATTTTTACATTTAAATGTGTTGAATTATTTTACTTAATAGTGTTTATAAATTAATAGGAATTGTCGGAAAGAAACAAGGCTAATAGGAACAAAAATCTCGCTTTACATCATGGTGGCTCGAAATCCTTCCAACAACATAGGAGGAAATTGGTAAATAAATTAACCAATATTTATGTTATGCATGTATATATTTGCTAAAGTCTCTTTACCATATATTCTATTCTTGTATATAATCTATTCTTGTATATACTCATGCAAATTATCAATATAACCTATTCTTGTATATATTCAGTGGGCAAAGTATGGTAGGAAGCCCACAACGACTGAGGTTTTCAGAGTCACACATGCAGTGGAGCATACAGATGAGGATGGGAATGTTTCATATGATTGGTCGGAAGACAAAGCTGCTTCTGTAATGGTAAATATGTTTATTTCTTTAATGAAAATATTTCATATTCGTTTATTTCGTAGTAAATAAGTAAATTATATAGCAATTGTGTCAAATATCTATTCATAATTGTAGGAGAGATATAACACAGAGTATGCACGAGCAATACAAGCGAGTGGACGGGAGTCGCTTACGGTTGATGAGTCCAATCGGATATGGGATTCAATCATTGAACCGATAAGTCGAAATAGGTGTTACAGTTTCGGCATTATGGTATGTACTCAGCGTTTACACAGTAGAAACCTGTATGCCATGAACTTCTTATTCACTTGAGTTTATTACTAATAACTTGAATTTTCTTATTGTTATTGTATGCCATGAACTTCTTATTCACTTGAATTATTTCGCAGGCTCTTAATTTTCAAAGGTCATATAAGAGATCCATAGATGAGGAAAAGATTATTCGGATGCAAACGTAATTGGATGAGCTCAATGATTGGCGGAAGAGTCAGTTGGCGACGCAGATAGATGAGCATATTGCTGCGTTCTATCAGGAGCATGGGTCAATGCCCGGGGAAGGAGGTGCAAGTGATGATGATGCTTAGCTGCTTTGTTTTGATGGGTATGCTTTATATATATATGTGTACATATTATGATGGGTTTGACATTTGGTACTATGGATGTTGTGATTGATACTTAGTGTTTTGGTGGGTTTGGTATTTTGGTTGTTGTGATTGATACTTGGACAATGTGGTTTGGTTTGGTGGATTTTCGTATTTGGTTATGTTGATTTTCTTATATGATTTTATAAATATACGTTAGAATATGCAATATTTGATGATTTGCTTGTGTTGATATTGATTATATGGTACGATGGAATGGTATTATATGTGTGTAATGATTGAATTATATTATTTGTAATGATTGAGATTGAGGGTTAAAGGTGCTTCAAATTGGCTGGAAAAATATTCCAGGTTTGCAACGGCTAGCGATGGCCATTTGGTCAAACTAAGCGACGGCTAGGGACGGCTAGCAACGGCCAATTTGCAACGGTTTGCATCAATAGCTCGGGAAACCAACAACCCAATGGTTGCTTCCACGTGGGCCCGTTACAAGCCATTGCGAAAAGAACGACGGAGCCGTCGCTAAGGCCGTCGCTTTCTTTGGTTACAACGAGGTATTTTTGCAACGGCATTTAGCGACGGCTCGCGACGGCCGCCAACGGCTTTTTGCCGTTGCTAAACAGTGTGTCTTTTGTAGTGCGTCCTTTAACCAAAATAAAAAACTTATCGTCTTTCAACTTAAATTTTTTTTCTAAGTTTGTCCATGTGCCTATTTTTTTTGAATATAATAATATAGGATAATGAGAAAATAAATTTTAGGAAAATTAGAGACATTGAATGCATTGCATGATATCATTTCTTATAAATTTAGGTACAATGGTGAACCTAAGGATGCATACAGAGAATGTAAAATGTTATTAAGGTCACATAATTAAACAATATTTATTACTATATATAACCTTTTTATAGCAGAAATGAACTAATAGTAAAAACATTTGCTTTATTAGGTAAAATTAAAATCTATATAAGGAATTTGAGGGTCTTTAGATAAACATAAGCAGGGATACAATGCAGAAGATTGGGAGGAAGTTAGGCTTAGAGACATGGGATTTATGCCTATGAAAGTAGATCATTGCTTGTTTCATGTTTATTTGAAAGTTAAATAGTGTCCTCGTATACCCCATTGAACAACGAATGTTAGTAATGCCCCATTGGATACGAAAAACAACTATTTCTTAGGAAAATGCTTTTATTTTGTAAATCAAACTCATTCTAAACCTTAATTTCTTGATAGAAATTTTAGTTTTGTTGGATTTAATGACATCGTATTAACTTTGTGCATTATCATGTATCTTGTTCTACGTTTCTTTCTTAGGGTTTTATTTTTTAGAACAATGTATCACGCTTCACAAAATATAAATGAATCCTATATTATTAGTCATCAAAACTTCATGTCAACCACGTTCGGATAATCATATTATCCTAACCAAATATTATACATTTATATTATTATGACTATGAGCATGATCCTTTTATTTGGATTCAACGATCGAGTCAGGACCGGTCCGAGCAAGAATGTTGCCCTAGCCGATTTTAAAAAAAAATGACATTTAAAAGTAGTTAACACAGTAGGAACTGAACTCTGATCACTTGGCACATTAAGAAATGTACAAACCACTTGAGATATAACATAATTATTGTTTAAGTTATACATAGATATTATTTAATCTTAACTATTTTTAGAGAATCATATTCGTCACCACCTTCGCCGTTGCCCCCTACCCGTCCGTTGCCCTAGACGGCTGCCTAGCTCGCCTGCCCCTAGGGCCGGCCCTGGATCGAGTCCTTCTCATTGTAAAAAGTTCAATGTAACTTTAAATGGGGAGGTGCATGAATTAGGTTTCTACATCACTGTAAACAAATTGGTTGACAAATTAAACCCCGATCATCAGTTCCCCCTTTCAATACAGTTTTGAATGTGCTTACGTTTGCTAATATGTTGAGTGGTTGATTGTTATTAACTAATATATATGTCAGCACAGGCGTAAATGCATGTACAGCGCATGTTGCTGCTAGAAAATTTTCTACCGATTGATCTTGTGAACATCATATCTCATGCTTGTTATAGTCAGCATAACAGTTGTTTTTGACATTTTCTTTTTAATAAGTTCACAACAATTCCTACGCTCAATGACCAAATATATACAAATTTATAAACAATAAGTTGATTTCATTTTGCTTATTTACGAGTTCCGTCAACAGCACCAAGAATATTCACAATCTATGGAAAATCTGAGCAAGCACCGCCCCTCTTATATGCCATGCTAACAGTGGAATGTCAAATTTGTCTGGGTTCATTGGCTTAGGGCATAAATCGGTTGGAACGGACAGGACGGAGGTGTGTTCATTTTCCGTTCTAAATAAAATCCGACCAAATGAGATTTATATTCATACAAATTTTGTTATCATAGCTCATGTTCTAGATAGAATAGAACGGACACATACATACGTTTTTCGAACACTGACTCAAACGGACATGGACGGACATTGCTATTTAGATTAAATTTTATGTTGTTCAATAGCATTTCCACCAATATATATTAAAGTATAAGCATTTTATGAATATTTAGTCAATTAACTGACGAAATAGTTGTCACATATGTTTTGAAAAACATAGATGATTTATAGAATTATAAGAAATTCGAATGAATTCAAATGAACATAGACCGGACAAGAATTTTGATCATACAAATTTTGTTGTCCTAACTCGTATCCTAATTGAAATCGAACAAACTCGGACTAACGCATTTCGACAACGGATATAAATGGACATCGGACGCTCGTACAAAATTAACAGTCCTACTTTACACGGCTACAACATGTAACATTACATCCCATACACTAAAGAATATACAACCGCCAATTAAATGATTACAGAAACAAGCCCAACACCAAGGCAAAAATATTTGGTCCTTGTGATAAATTGTTGGACGCATAAATCTAATTCAATGAAGCATCAATTACGAATCTACGTGGATTGAAAATGTTGAAAAAATAAGATATATGTAAAATATAATTAATCATGCATTAAGTTAATAAGTACGATTACAATCATTTAGTGGAAATTTAATGCGTCTCGGTTATGCATTGACGTTGATTGAAGTAGTAGCATAATGACCACTAAATAAAGTTTTATTGATCGTATTAACAATTTAACATAATAACAATTGCTTCCTCATTCGGTGAATTGAAACATAATGTTTGCCGTGTATTTTCCTTTTCGTTGATCATGTAGTAATATTCATTATTTTTCTAATATATTGCACCTGCTGTTATAACATATGTAAATATAAAAGTGAATATGCTTTTATATTTTTCTATTTAGTCCAACATCATACGATATGTTCAATCTCATACTGCAAGACTTATATATAAAGAAGTCTATGTAATATAATTGATTTAATCAATCTTTATGTAACTGATATTAGTGTAAATAATATTTTCTCACCTTTCCTCTTTTTTAATGGCTTCTTTATCTCTTTTTATTTTGTAACACCTTGTTGATATATTAGCATTAAGCGAGTAAATTGAACAAAATAGCATCTTGTTCAAACACTGTTTATATACACTTAAATTTCAACCTTAGATCTCCTTTTCGGCTCTGGTGTTTTACCGAACTAGCATACACCAATGTTTGTGGACCATAACCACATGGAACTTAATGTATTTAAAAAGATCATTTTTGAAACATTTTTTAGTTCAATAAATTTACAAAAAGAACAAAGAAAAAAGAAAATGCAAAAGTGTCTCCACCATAATATCTGAGAAAAACCATTAAAGATTAATATTAACGCTTGCTCCTAAAGATGTCTTCACTTCAGAGCTGTAATATTTGAATTCATTTGCTATTTTATTTTGGATTTACGATTCTGAATTGATCGTGTTAAAATTGCAAAACATATTACGATCTTATTAAATCTTTTTTATTTGGTATCAAAGCCATCGTATATTCATATAATGTGCATTTTTTTTACGAAATTGATTTTAGGTGGTTCTTATAAAATCTATATAGATTCAACTAATTTATGTATAAATACTTTCTTATGGTTTTGGACGTAAGATTTAAAAGAAGTTTTATTCTCTATTATATATATATGCTCATAGATGTTAATCAATGTATTTTTCATAGTGATGTAATGTTGAAGACCATTAGCCACGAATCATCATGTCATTAATCATATGGGTACCCTCCTTTTGATATGGTGGATCTAATACAACTGACTTTGTGTGAAAGTTTGGTCCAAACTTGATCATGACCAAGAATTTTGCTATGTTTATATATGTTGCATTTTGAATATGTTGTTATTCTCTATGGTTTGTTGTATATATTTTTATAAGTAATTTAAACCATGTAACATTATTTTATTAATAATTGGTTGTTGTCTATCAACTTTGAATTGTAACCGCCACTTTATTAAAATGAATTTTGTGGTTTAAATTCACAATTATGTTTTACATTTAATAAATTATGTACGGTAATTTTACCAACTTTAATTTTCATTATGATTTATTAAGTGGATTTATTTGTTTTAATGGTTCAGTTTGTTTCTGCCCAATGGTGATACAAATGGATTTTTATGAAATTACGTTTATATATTTAATAGATTATGAACAGTAATTTTACCAACTTTCATTGTCATTATGATTTATTAAGTGAATTTATTTATTTTAATGATTCAGTTTGTTTCTGCCCAATGGTGTTACAAGTTAATTTTCATGAAATTACGTTTTTATATTTAATAGATTATGAATGATAATTTACCAACTTTAATTGTTATTATGATTTATTAAGTGAATTTATTTGTTTTAATAATTCAATTTGTTTCTGCCCAACGGGAATATGAATTGAATTTTATGTAAGAACTATTATGATAGGATTGAAATATAATTTGGAGTTTTATTTTTTATTTTAGTATAATTACCTTTAGTCCCTATTTATATAGTTGATTTAATATTGTTATGCTATTTGTGGATTTATAGTTAATAATAGTAAGCATTTCATTTTTTTCTAAATCTAATGTAGCATCAAATAATGTTCATGCTTAAATCTCTAGAATAGTGCTATTGAACGGAATTAATATTTCCACTTGAAAAGAGCAAATTGAAATTTGTCTTGGTATTCTGGATATTGACCAGGTATTACGAATGGATAACCCTACTATTATAACGACAAATACTGATGATAAAAAAGCTAATTTTGCAAAATGGAAGCACTCAAACCGCATGTCTTACATGATTATAAAAAGTACCATTGCAGTTGTTATTGGAGGAGGCATTCTTGAGAAGGATTATGTAAATAATACTTTCACTACGAAACAGTATTTAGCTTCTATTGAAGAGCAGTTTAAAATCATTTCTAAGGCTTATGCAAGTACTATCATAATAATGCTCGCTACCAAGTTTGTAACAACCATTTATTTTAATTGTTTATTTTGATTATTTTATTTGAACTCCTGATTTAAAAACTTTATTTTTATTTATTAAAATGAATAAATTTTGTTATTTTAAATATAAATTTTGATTTTTATGTGAATTATAATTTCAAACATGAATAAATAGAATATTTCTAGAAAATATGGATTTTGGTCAAACTTTGACTTCTAAATTTAAAATTTATATATTTGAATTTTTTTTATTTTATCTTTTATTATGAAAATAAATTAAATTTCAAGAATATTGCTTTTTGTTTCGTTGAAATCCGATTTATATTGAGAAAATTATGATTTTTACAATATTGTATGTAAATTGATTTATTTAATAAAATATCTATTTTAATTTACATAAATAATATTTTATTTGTCAAATCTTGTTCTAATTTGTATATATGTGTGTAATTTGACATGTTATATGTATATTTTATTTTTAAAACATTTTAAAGTGTTGTAGTTATTTTTCCAAACACTAGTTATATTTTGTTTTCAATTTTCAATACTAGTTTACATATGATTAACTATATTCTTATATTTTTATACATTTTCATAAAATTTATTTATTAATTTCATTTTCACTTTATTTTGTATTCAATTTTATTTTATTTACCAGGTTTTTTTTTTTTTTATTTGAATAAAGAAAAAGGGAAATTTCAAAAATCTAATGTCTTTTTAACTTTTGACTTTTCATTTTCCACCTCTTCAATCTTTGGTCCATCCTTTCTCTTGTCATAGCCGTGAGTTTCTTTTCTTCAATTCACGTAAAAACACTCTTTCTCACTTCACTCTTTACGTGTATTTCAGATCTGAAGAGAAAACCAAGGTAATGTCTTCTTTTTCTTTCCACTTTTCTTATCATTTTATTGAATTTTTCTAGTGAAATTGCCTTGAAATCTTCATGCTTGCTTGGCCATTCTCCTCCACCACCTCCTTCGACCAACTCCACCACTGTCCATGGCCACTCCACCATCCTTTCCCTCTAACTTGACCAGGCCGTGAACCTCCTTGAAGCTATCATCACCAAATGTTGCAAAATCACCTTGAAACTAGCCTAGCCGAACTCCTTTTTGCACATACTCTTCATTTTTCATCTAAACCACCTCCTTGGCCGCCGCCGCCTGATCCTCCACCATCTCTGGCCGCCACTCCAGACCCCACCTGACATGTATCATGAATGGCCGAGCCCACATCTGTCAAGGCCGAATCCAAAGTGTGCACCAAAAGCCACTAAATTGCCTTAAACCCTTTGTATTCCTGTATGTTGCAACTTCCATCTCTTTTACTACTTATAGCCGCGCATGCATGCATATCCTAGCCCTATGCACCACATTGGCCGAGCACAACTGCCCTAGGCCGAGCACTTGAATGATGGAGGCAATGCTCAAGTCATTCCTTTCATATTTGCTTTCATTTTCAAATTATTTCAATATGTATATTTGGTTTGAAATCATATTTATACTGGTCTTGTTTTATGGGTTGTGCACAAGATAAAAGCTTGGTTCTCTTCCCACTCAAGTTCTACACTCCACTCAAGTCTATAGTCGTGTTATCGTGCCTTCTGGAATTCGTTTGTGTGCTTTGTCTTGCTATCTCCAGCTTGAAACAAGTGAGTTATTCTCACCAGACAGTTTTATAGCGGATACAAATGGATTTTTATGAAATTACGTTTATATATTTAATAGATTATGAACAGTAATTTTACCAACTTTCGTTGTCATTATGATTTATTAAGTGAATTTATTTATTTTAATGATTCAGTTTGTTTCTGCCCAATGGTGTTACAAATTAATTTTCATGAAATTAAGTTTTTATATTTAATAGATTATGAATGATAATTTATCAACTTTAATTGTCATTATGATTTATTAAGTGAATTTATTTGTTTTAATAATTCAATTTGTTTCTGCCCAACGGTAATATGAATTTTATGTAAGAACTATTATGATAGGATTGAAATATAATTTGGAGTTTTATTTTTTATTTTTGTATAATTACCTTTAGTCCCTATTTATATAGTTGATTTAATATTGTTATGCTATTTGTCGATTTATAGTTAATAATAGTAAGCATTTCATTTTTTTTTTCTAAATCTAATGCTGCATCAAATAATGTTCATGCTCAAATCTCTAGAATAGTGCTATTGAACGGAATTAATATTTCCACTTGAAAAGAGCAAATTGAAATTTGTCTTGGTATTCTGGATATTGACCAGGTATTACGAATGGATAACCCTACTATTATAACGACAAGTACTGATGATGAAAAACTAATTTTGCAAAATGGAAGCACTCAAACCGCATGTCTTACACGATTATAAAAAGTACCGTTGCAGTTGTTATTAGAGGAGGCATTCTTGAGAAGGATTATGCAAATAATACTTTCACTGCTAAATAGTATTTAGCTTCTATTGAAAAGCAGTTTAAAATCACTTCCAAGGCTTATGCAAGTACTATCATAATAATGCTCGCTACCAAGTTTAACGGGACAAGCGGTGTACGTGAACATATCATGATAATGAATTATATGGCAGTAAAATTAAAGGGCATAGATATAACAAATTTCTAAAGGCTTTTAACTTCATTTCGCTATGAATTTTCTTCCTGCACAATTTGGTCCTTTTAAGGTCATTTATAACACATATTGAGCGAATTAATTTCTATATGTGTTGAAGACAAAGAAAGGATTATGGCTGAGAAACCTGACTATGCACACATTGCTGTCCAGGGTCCAAAATGAAAAAATAAGACAATGGTAAAGGTAAAAATAAAGTGAATATGACTACTGGTATTAACAAGACTGGTATATCTAATACGAAACCCGTCCATGGTCCTAAATGTCATCACTGTAAAAAGCATGGACACATGATGAATGACCATGTGAAGTTTAAAGATCTCGCTAAAAAGGGTAACGATTTAAATTTCATGATTTGTGAAACCTTTTTCGTTGACGTTCCCTTAAATATGTGGAGGATTGACACTGGTGCCTTTGTGAACATTATGAACTCGTTGTAGAGATTCCATTCCATTAGGATTCTTCAAAAGGAAGAAAGAAAACTTAAAGTTGCTAATGGATTAGAGGCCGAAGTAGAGATTTTTGGAACTCTTCATTTATTTTGAAGAGTGGCTTGATTCTTGATTTACCTAATGCAGTTTATATTTCTAGCTTGATTAGGAATTTAATTTCTGTTTCTACACTTGATACATGTGGTTTTACGTTTCAGTTTGAAAATAATAGGTTGAAACTATATCAAAACTCTAACTTTGTTGGTTCTAAATTATTATGTGACAATCTGTATAAATTTTATATGAATTCTCCCTTTTGTGTATCTCTGTTATCTATGAATATAACTAGTGTTAATCCTAAACGTGGTGTTAATAGGAACTATAATGTTGGTAATGTTGGAAATTCTTCCAAATTATGGCATTGTAGGTTGGGTCATGTTTCAAGAGATAGAATGCAACGTCGTATTAGAAATGAAATCCTCACAGCATTAGATTTTTCTGATTTCGCCAACGACATTGTGTTAGCACCTTAGGTATTGGTTTCGATGATAAAAACTACAGACATTATATAAAATATAAAGCTAATGGTTTACCAAGTTATATATAGTATATAGTGCAGAATATTAGACATTTGTTGATTAAGAAGACTGTACAGTATCAAGAGTAGATTCAAGACGCTGATATAGAATTTCAAGAGTTGAAGAATGTAGACTCGTGAGTATTAAAGAATTCAAGATTTCAAAATATTCCAGATAAGTTATAGAGTCATCGAATTTTTGTTAAAACCCTAATAACACTTTCTTGATCTCTCCTCTCTCTTTATTTCAAATAAGTTTTAAAAGAACTTCAAATATTCTGGTTTACAAAATAATCTCTTCAGACATCTTTTCAAAATAATTTCTTAACCATTTATATTTAAAAAGATATTTTATTAAGTTTTTAAGTATTTTTTAATCTATTATATATTTTGGTATTTGGTTTATATCTTCCTTATGTTTATTTTTTATATTTATATTTTGATTTTAGATATTTTCTTATAATTTATAACTATATTTATTTTTTATATATTATTTACGTTATATTGAATACCTTTATTAAATCTTTCAGAAATGTTTTTTAAAGTTGTACTAAATTTTATTCTGATTAAAATATGTATAAACTATGCTTAAATGATTTTACAAAGTATCAAATTATTTTACAAACCAACGGATTTTCAAAAGGGGTTTTTAACCAAAGATCCTTATTCTCAAAGCTCATGCACAAAAAATGCCTACTCATAAACCCATGTAAATTAGGTCCCCTATTTTGATATTTTTTAACCAAAATGTCCCTCCCAGAAAATTGGTCCAACATCGAAATCAGGGGCAAAAGTAGCATAAATTAGCTAAAAACTAAAAATATGGACCTAATTTTTATCGCTTTTTCGAAAGGGACTTTTCTTCCATATCTTTCAATTCTGGGGACTAAGCAGTCATTCCTTGTTTTCAAAATAATATTTTTAAAGTGTTTCCAATTTTGTGAAGAGTATGTCAACATACTCTATCTATGTATATCAACATAGTGGTCGTTGTTTTCAAAATTAAATGAAAGTGTCTTTTCGTCGTATCTCTTCGCGAATGGACATAACCATCATTACCTTATAAATACCAGACTTCCAAATGAATTTTTAATTATTATTTTCTTATTCATCTCTCCTTCTTCCAATCTCTCATTTTTTAAATCAAAATATACCCAAATTTTGCTGAACCAAAATCAAATTTAATCGTCACTAGTTTGATTTTCCTTCATCCACTCTCTGATTTCACTCATCTCTCTCACTCAAACCAAGGTCAAAATGATATTCAAGAGTTATAGGATCAATTGTAATCAAAATCAAAGATATGAGTTTGTAAAACTCTATCAAATCATATTGCTATACTTGTGGATGTGATTATAGCCCGTAAAATAGATTGATTGAGCTTAGTAGCCCATAAATCTAGTGGGTGTGCTTATAGCCCGAAAATCAAGCGACTCTACCCAAAGGTCGGGATTCTAGAGGGTCTGTCTCATAGCCTTGAAATCGAGATTGTTTTTGCATTTACTAGTTGAAAAAAAATCCGTACAAGGAATTGTGTGGGACTTAATGTAGAGTAAGTCTGAACCAGTATAAAAGCCTAGTGTGTTCTTTCCTTTTTTACTTTTACTATATTTACTTTTATCTACACTTTGGTTCTATGATTGTTTCTGTGATTGTTAATCATACCATTCCAAATAGAATCTTAAATAATTTGAAAAATATACGTATAATCCATTAAACACTATTCATCCTTCCTTTAGTTTTAATTTAGCCTTAGCATCTCTTTTTCGCTAACTCACATGTAGAATGTATTAAAAGAAAATTTGTCAAGGAAATAAGAAAGGAGCAATTCGAAGAGGGGGACTATTAGAAACTATTCATACTAATATATGTTTTCCCTTTCCTACTCTGAGTTTAAATGGGAATAAATCATTTATTACTTTCCTTGACAATTATTCTCGTTATGGTTATGTGTATCTGATTAATAAAAATCTAATGCACTAGATAAATTCAAAATTTTTAAGGCTGAAGTTGAGAATTAACATAGCCAAAAAATTTAAATAGTGCGATCAGACAGAGGCGGTGAATATTATGGTAGACACAACGACCTTGGTCAAAGTTTAGGCATGTTCTCTTTATTTCTTTAAGAAAAAATTGTTGTTCATCGGTATTCTATGCTGGGAGATCCTCGACGGAATGGAGTTGCTGAAAGACGTAATCGTACACTAATGGATATGGTATGAAGTATAATATGCAATACCACATTGTTGGATGTTTTGTGGACAAAAGCTTCAAAAACAGCCATACATATTCTAAATCACATTCCTAGTAAATATGTTCTAAAAACACCTTATGTGTAGCGTGGTCGAAAATCGCAGTTAGCATACTTACGTGTGTAAGGTTGTCTTGCTGAAGCAAAAATCTATAATCCGTAACTAAATATACTTGATTCCAGAACTATTAGTTGTTATTTTATTAGTTATCCAGAGAGATCCAAAGGTTTCAAAATTTATTGCCCATCACATACCACTAGAATAATTGAGACTAGACATGTTGTATTTTCGAAAATGGAAATGTAAGTGGGAGTAACATAAATTAAACGGTAAACCTCGAAGAAAATCAGAATTATGTTCCAATTCTGATACTTCGAGAGGTTACAAATTCTGTACCTCTTATTCAAGAGGCTAATGAAGAAACTCATGTTCACGATGTTCCTAATGTTGATGAAGCTTTTATGCTGCCATAAGAACCCTTATGAAGACAACAAAAAGAGAAAAGATCTGTTATATCCGATGATTATATCATATTCCTTGTAGGGGAAGGATGTGATATAGGCAACGAAGATGATCTTATCTCATTCAAGCAAGCTATTATGAGTGATAAATTATCTAAATGATTAGAAGCCATGAATAATGAGATAAAATCTATGGAAATTAATGAAGTTTGAGATCTTGTTGAGTTAGCTATCGAGGTTAAACCGATAGGCTGTAAATGAGTCCATAAAATAAAAACCGACTCCAAAGGTAACATTGAAAGGTTTAAGGCCAGACTAGCCATTAAAGGGTTTGCACAACAAAAACGTGTACGTTTTGATAATACATTTTCTCTTGTCTTAAAGAAAGATTCATTAAGAATTGTTTTCATCCTTGTAACTTATTATGATTTAGAACCACATCAAATGGACGTGAAAACTGCATTTCTGAATGGTAACTTGCATGAAGAAGTTTTTGTGAAACAACCCGAAGGGTTTGTTGTATAAGGCAAGGAGAATATGGCATGTAGGTTAAATCATTTAATATATAGGTTAAAACAAGCTTCACGATAGTGGTATCTCAAGTTTGATGAGGTTATAACTGAACTTAGATTTTAAAAAAAATACAAGAGATTAAGGCATATAGCTCAAGATTAGTGGGAGTGAATTTTCCTTTCTCGCTTTGTACATGGATGACATTTTATTAGCAGGTAGTGATTTAGACATGTTATACGAGATAGAACATTTTTTATTAATTAAGTTTGAAATGAAGGATCTTTGTGAAGCCTCTTATATTATAGGAATTGAAATTTATAAAGATCGATCTAATGAGACCTTAGGCTTATCTCGAAAATTATATGTTGAGAAAGTGCTTATAAGATATAACATGCACAATTTCTCTCCTAGTGTTGCCCTTATTATCAGGGGTGACAAACTCAGCAAGTTTTAATGTCCTAAAAATAAAATAAAATATGCTCAAATGAAGCAAATTCCTTATGCTGCGGTAGTAGCGATGTAACGACCCAAAATTTTTTCATTTGATTTTATATATCTAACTAAATATAGTTATTGAAATATTGGTTTAAAATCTTTAAAACTTGAATTACAAATATAAGAATTACTTAATATATTTGAAATATGTGAACAGTGAACTTAATATTTGAATAGTGGTTTAAATATCTAGATTTTAAATTGAATATTTATTTTTTATTGGTCTTATTTAACTCATTTTAATAAACAGATAATAACAATGAATTCAATTTGTAAATTTATCTATAGTAATAAATAGTTCAAATAAATAATAAGAAAATTTATTCTTATTTCTACGACTCGAATTTTGTTGACATATTTTTAATTTATTTTGTTTTAGTTTTCCATGATTTTTAATTTGGAAAATATTTAAGTTGTTGTTTGATAATTATTTGACAAACGGCAAAGTTTTTTTGATTTTACAGAATTCAATAACCACTGTATATTATTATTGTTTTGGGGTAGCGCCACTGTTCTGAGCACGTCCTTATTTTTGTTTTGCCATTTGGGGTTCATATGCTAATGGAGATCTATGCGATGAGATACCAAAAAATTTATATATACATACATACATATATATATATATACACTATAAAGCAAAACTTTGGGTCAACCGGTCAAAGTGAAGCCTTTTTTGAGTTCTCCAAAATAACCTTTTTGCTAAAAAAATTCAAACAGTATTGTAAGGTTATTTCTGTCCGTTAAATTAAAGGTAGTGGAAGCCAATTCATCTGCATGTTCTCATCCATTTATCATATACCCAGTCGCCACTTTTTCCTCTTTCAACCGACAGATGCCTAGGATTTTTCTTCCTCGGTCTATCATGATGGGCACAAACTACGTAGTTTTGCTATAATAAAAGATCTTGACTTTGGGTTTGTATAAATTTTCATTCTTTTGCTTTCAGTTTTGAACTTTCGTCTTTTCTATTTGGATTTTCTCTACTAATTGATATCTTATTTGCAATACATATTAGACAGTTGTGTACGGGAATATATTTTAATGCAGTTATGCTTTCCTCGATAGGTTTCTTATTCCTTGCTTTGGATCTGAGTATTCTTTTTATCGTCCGAGTTCCAGGTAACCCCTTTTTCCTTCAAACATTTTATATGCCCTAATTTTTATGTTTGCATTAGTGTGTCTATTCTATTTGCGTCCTCTTTTTTCAAGCTTCAAGCCTGCTGATAATTTATTGTCATATGTGTTTGATGTCCAATTGATTTGTTTTATCTTCTGACCCAACCTTTTTATTGGTTGAATTTATCCATTTCCATTTTAGATATGGTTTTAGATATTTTAATTGAACCGTCTAATTTCATCACTGTATGTTTGCATTATATTTTGGCTTATTATGTTATCTATGCTTTAAGGTGATGCTATTAGTAATTCGAATTATTAATTAGGCTGGATTTGATGATAATTTGGGTTGATTTGAGATTTGTAGTACTATATTATTTTTTGATGATTTGAGATTTATATTATTTTGTTTGTTTCCTTCTACACTTCATGTTAATAATAAGTTAACACTACAATGACTTGGTGAAAAATTGGTATTCCAAACAACCCAAACTTTAGATATTTAGTTTACTTAGGTTCTCCTTTCAGAATTCAATTAGAAGATCAATCCACATGAATAAAGAGTGGTTAATATAGGTTTTTATATATCGCATGCTAAAAAATCATTTGCTTTCTTGAAGTTAAATATAACAGGTTTTCATTGTATAAGTCTTTGAGTAGACATTTTCATGTTCTTTTGATGTTATAATAATAGTTTGGTTTTATATTTTACTTTGGGTGGTTGACCCTTAAATCAGTCCATGTTTAATTTTTAAATATTAGACTATGTAGATCTCTCTATGGCAGGTTCTGAAATTGCATTTTGATGCATAAATAAATTATGTTGGTCAAATTTTATACCGTAAAATTTTAATTTGCTTTCATTATGAATTCACTTAGTTTTTGCGAGCAATCTATTCTTACAGATCAAGCAAATTCATTCAAGTAGATGAACGATTTTAGTGTTTAAAAAGTTTCAATTTTGAAATTTATTTTGCATTTTAATAAGTGTGATTCAAAATGCTATTAGCAAGTAATATTACCAGGTAACTTTAAAAACTTTTTATGCTTGGTATTTAATTATACATCTATATAAGACAATAACTTTCTTAGTAAAGTATCGAAATGTGTTGAATTTTTTTTCCTTATTTAATATACTCTTTATTATTTTGGTTTAGGCTTTTTCCACATATATGCAAAGCTTTTGGAATAATTACAAAATATATTATAATTACATAATTTCTCCAATGCTTCAAAGTATTTTACTGGCTTGGCAAGTCCATTAAACTTCGAAGGTAATGTAAAAATTAATGTTCCCTTTTCACTCTTTCTTTCATTTTATTGAATATTCAACATGCTTTGTTATTGATATTATGTAATTACATATGTGAAAACATGCTTTCCTTTTTTAAGAATAGCAACATAATGATATCAAAACTACAAGTCTAAGAAAAATTGTGTTTTTGCAATTTATTTCACATGGCTCAATTTTGATTTTTAAGGGATTGGCAGTTAAGTGTATTGTGCTTAAATTATCACATCAGATGATTGTTTTGTTCTCTATCTTGATTTGTAGTTCACCTAAGAGTGATTGTATCCATGTAATCTCGGCTATAGAATTAGCTACACTTCTGAACTCTGCCTCTGTGCTCGACTTTGACATAGTTGGTTGTTTTTTTGAATACCACAAAACTGGTTCCGACCTAAGTAAATACAATAACCTGTAGTTGACCTTCTATCATATGGGTTAGTGGCCCAGTCAGCATCAGCATACCCTGTAATGTTTATAACTTTGCTTGATTCTAAGGTTAGACCAAAGTTTAGAGTGCCTTAAAGATATCTTAGAATCCTTTTTACTGCCTTCCAATGGATATCTGTTGGACTTTGCATGTATTGACTTGCCTTATTAACACTGTAACAAATATCTGGTCTGGTAATTGTTGCATATTGAAGAAAACCAACTATGCTTCTGTACAGACTATCATTTTGAATAGTTTCACTTTGTACTTAGACAATGAACATTGCTTATCATTGGTGTAGAGATTGAATTGGCTTGATTCATTTTGGCTTTGTCCAGTATTTTTGTGATATACTTTTTCTGATTTAGTTGAACAGTTGTATCAGATATCTTTTTGACTTCTATACCCAAGAAGTAATTCAGATCACCAAGATCCTTGATTGTGAATACTTGATTTAGATGCTTTGTAAGATTATTGATCTCCTGCTTGCTGTTACCTGTAATAATAAAATCATCAACATATATTAGTACATACATTATTATGGCTGAATTTAGTAAATAATGAGTCGTTAGATTTTGTTGGATGATATCCCAATCTGATCATTGTATCCTTTAGCTTTTCGAACCACACTCTTGGTGCTTGCTTTAATCCATATATTTCTTTATGCAGTTTTCATACATAGCCTTCTTTTCCTTTCTGTCTGTAGCCATGTGGTTGTTCCATATATACCTCTTCCTGCAAAACACCATTCAAAAAAGCATTGTTAACATCTAATTGCTTGATGCTCCAATTTCTACATAAGGCAATTGTAATAACAATTCTGATAGTAATAGGTTTCACAACAGGAGAAAAAGTCTCATTAAAATCAAAACCATGCCGTTGTGAATAACATTTAGCTACTAGTCTCGTCTTATACTTAGAAATTGAACCATCAGCATTTCTTTTTAACTTATAAGTCCACTTGCAGCCTACAATATTTTTATTTTTTGGCCCGAGAACAAGATTCCAAGTCTTATTCTTCATTAGTGCCTTATATTCATTGAGCATAGCTGTTTTCTAGTTTTTGTTTTGCATAGCTTGAACATATGTGCTTGTTTCTACTATATCTAGAACTGCATTGAAAACTTTTGGTTTGAATATACCACTTTTTGATCTTGTAATCATGTGATGCCTGGTATCATCTGGTTTTTGCTGATGACTGGTCCTCTCTATTTCTGATTGAATATTAATATCATTGATTTGTGAATTGACTTGGGTTTGATGAGATGTAAGTTGTGCACTTGCCCCTTGTTGAGATGATTGATCGGGTACAGGGACTGATTCAGTTTGAGTGTCATCTGATTCATGTCTGAACTCATGACTTTGGGAGTCAGGATAGCTTGCTTCATGTCTCTTACTCTGATAAGCAGTTTCTTTCTGAGGTTTTATTACTACAAGTGGTGGACTGTATATCGGTGGCAGTGACTCATTTGTACTATACACTTTACATGTGGTTTTGATATTCTCTTCTCTAAATGGAAAAATCTTTTCATTGAATACCACATGTCTAGCGATAAAAAGTTTACCATTACTATCTAGGCATTTGTATCGCTTTTTTATTCAATGCATATCCTAAGAATGCACATGGTGATGACCTCAAATTTAATTTATGAGCATTATAGGGTCTGATGTAAGGAAAGCATAAACACCCAAACACCTTAAGACTTAGATAATCTAGGTTAATATTAAACAACATTTCAATAGGACATTTTAAATTTAAAAGTGTTGATGGCAGTCTATTAATCAAATAGACTGCAGTAGCAAAAGCATCAAGCCAAAATTTTAATGGCATAGATGCTTGTGCTAATAAAGTAAGCCTAGTTTCAATAATTTATCTGTATCTCCTTTCAATGAAACCATTCTGTTCAGATGTATAGGGACATGTTGTCCTATGATTAATCCCCCTATTTTGAAAGAACTCCCTTAATGGAAGATACTCTGTTCCACCATCAGATTGAAAGTTTTTGACCTTGCAGTTAGTTTGATTTTCTGCAAGTGCTATGAATTGTAAAACTGCATTATGAGTTTCATATTTTGACTTTAAGAAATATATCCACACATATCTAGAATAAGCATCGACAAAAGAGATATAATACTTATATCCATAATCTGTGTGTATTGGAGCAGGACCCCATAGGTCAGTAGTTACCAATTCAAGTGGTTTGTTGTATTGAGTTTTTGAATCTATGAATGGTCGCTTATGACTCTTTCCCATTTGACAATATGTGCATACGTATGGCAATGATATATTATCAACAGAAATATTACTCTTATTCAATACATGCTTAACAATTGTTACATTTGGGTGTCCAAGTTTACAATGCCACCTATCAAATGTCTCACTAGTTTCATACCGTTTGACTTCTGAATTATTACACCAATTTCTTAGTTAGGGTATCCTTAACTAAACAGTGATGAGGGTAAAATTCAAAATAGACATTGTTATCTTTTGCAAATTGGGACACACTTAGTAAGTTCTTTTTGATAAGTGGTACCCTTAACAGATTATTAAGATACAATTGTCTTTTACCCATTATATAAGACCTACCAGTGTAATTGCAACAGATTTTCCATTACCCATATGTATTGTATTCATACCTTTGAACTCCTTGTTTCCAAGATTGAGATTAGTCAAATTGTTGGTGATATGATTGGTTGCTCCTGAATCAGGGTACCAATCTTCATCCTGAACATGTTCTGCTCTTGCTATTTCAGTTTGTGATGTTTTCATATCTGATGAATTGCTTGTATCTTGTTGCATGTGTGCCATATTGACACTGTGGTTTGAGTTTCTTTGATTATTAGACCCTTGACCTGGAACATAATTAAGATTCAGTCTGAAGTAGCATTCTGCTACTGTGTGACCGAGTTTTTCACAAATCTGGCATTTAGGTCGATTATTGTTGTTCCATCTGCCCCTTCCTCTTAATCTGTTTGAGTATGCTCCTCTTTGAGTGAACCGATCACCTTTACTGTTATTCTGGCCTTTGCTCTTATATTTGCAGCAAAATTGGTAGATAAGTCAGACTCTTGTGGTTTTTTTATATCTGTTCTTGCCTTATGTGACAATGAGATAGAATGCACATCATCTGTTGATGGTAAATTCCTTTGAGATGTTATAATAGCCACCACATCTTCTTATTCATCACTTAGATCATTTAGTATAGTCATGATCTGCTCTGAATCAGAGACCTTCTGATTAGCTGCCTCTAATGTATCACATATAGACTTAATCTTGAATAGATACTCTCTCATACCGTGATTATCTTTCTTGATATTGTGAAGCTGTCTTTTATGAACAGTACCTTTACTGTTGATTGTGAGTTAAAAACCTTTTCAATAGTTGACCATATATCATTTGCAGTTTTGCAACCTATGGCATGTGGTAATAAATTTGCATTAATTGAGGATAACAGCCATGAGCATATAAGTCTGTCTTGTCTGCGATGTTGAACGTAATCTTCATTGCTAACAATCTTGTTTTCTTGATCAGTGACACATTTTGGAGGAATATGAAGGGTTCCAAGAATGAATCCTTCGAGACCATATCCTTGAATGGCTGTCTCCACTTGCAGCTTCCATAAAAGATAATTATCATCATTCAGGTGTACTATAATCAGTTGACTTTGGGGACTAATTACAGTCTTGACCAATTTCTCCACATTGTTGGTGATATGCTGAGATTCACATCCACTGTTTGGGGTTTCTGAATGTTCTTCTGACATGATGATTATAGATATTCACCAAAGACGGAAAAAAGGGCAGAAACTGTAAAGACCCGTAAATCCGTACCCCTTGAATAGACACTAATCTCCAGTGATTAACTCAAGATAAACGGAAATACGAACCCTTAGGGTTTTAAGAAGAAGAAAGAGGTAGAAGGAGAGAGAAAAAGATAGAAAATAGAGAGAAAAGAAAATAGAATGGAACAGAAAAAAACATAACAATATCAGAATCTCACAATTCGCAGCGGAACAACATATAATAGATAAATGAATAATCTTTAAATAAAGAACTATATCAGTTATTACATTACATTTCATCACATCATCAGAGTGTACAACAACAAACAACGGAAAAGAAAGTACTATATACTAGTAATACGCCATGCCATCCAACTTGCCTCCAGCAACTCCTGAATTCCAGAATATCCTGATAAACCTTAACTCTTGACTGCCCGTGTGGAAATTGGTGGGCACCCAGAGTTTAGGAAGGAAAACAATAAACTCCGAGTCAGTCATGTGACTGGTGCGAGAACTCAAAACAGTTTATTTATCTTTAAAATCAAAATAGAGGAATATTTTTAAAAGTCAATTCGAAATGCTTTTAAAAATGAGACTACCATAAGACCTCCCGCCACACACACAATGCAAACGCAGACTTGGAGGAGATTTCTTCTTATGATAGTCAAAGATGCTTGATACGCATTAAAAGGAAACATTTGATATTATTACTAGTGCATAGTGTAGGAAACATTTCGAAAGTAGAATATAAATCTTAGCCAACATAGGTACCATTATAGTATGCTTACTATAGCTACCATATTAAATGGCAGGTTCTACAACTAAAACCGTACAAGTCTCGTATTGTTTCTTTGGATTTCCAACGAAGGGTCAGGCCAAGGAACTTCCCATTGCCACATGGAAACGCCTCTAGAAGGACGTCCCGAGAACCTAACCGGATCTCTGCCAACACAAGGCCGGGTTACCTTTCAAACTAGGTAACAACTGACACGAGTATGTCATCCCCCGGTCCTTTGGGACCTTTAACCGAGCGCTCGTCATCAACATCACACCATAATAATAAGTGTTTCAACATGAGTAAGCATCTGGGCTCCATACCATGATACCACCCTTTTCTAGAAGGAAATGCACATACCCTAAAGGGAGCTACCCCTCATAACCTTGCTGCATCTTTCCTGTTTTGACCATTCCGGGGTGTGAGGCTCGACGAAGTCACGTCCACAAAAACACACTTTATACAAAAGCCGTGCTTTGGGTCAACAAATGATCATAGAAACGATCACAAAGATAAACGATCAAACAAATGATCCTATCACAAATAATCAACACAATGATCATTTCACAGCAACACTCAGTATGTCACATTACCAAATTGGGAATATATTGCTGATAACCTTCAACTATATAACCTCTGAGCTCGTACATCTCAGAGAAGGGTGTTAAGCTAAGAGAATAAATTCTCCGCCACCAACAGAAATATATTTGAAAGAAATCGGCTTTATATCTCAATTTGTAATGTCAGACATACTATCCATACAAGTCTGTTCCAGGATCGAACAGAACCGAAGGCACTTACAAAGAAGTCCTTGCAATCCGGATAATCTCTAATCACGTCCGAATTTCCCATCACATATGGAGATCTCTATACCGGGGATCAGCCAGTGCAGAGACAATCAACAAGAAACCCTTTCGTTTTCGAAGATATCCGGTCTTCAACACCGGTCTTCAAATGCAATTCATAACGACGTATCACATATTCGGAATGGGTTATACGACCCCAAGGTCCTTTCCCGGTTAACCCGAATAGTGAGTGCTTATTTTAAAAAAAAAATAAGTGTGGCATTCAATTTCAAGCAAATCACAATAAATACCTATTTAAAGGTAAATATTGATAGTCGGTTATTGAACTATCAATAGATATGCACAACATCACCAGATTCCAAATAATTTTCCAAATTATTTATTTCCCAAAAATATCTTTACAAGATATATATATAATTTCCATACTTCAAAAATAAATCAATATTTATTTTTAAACCCATTTTCCAAATTCCATTTATAATTTCCATATTGAATTTACATTTTCAAAATATTTATGAATATACGATTTCCATTCGATTTCTAATATTCATTTTCAATTTATCTTCAAAAAGATAAATTCTCTATATTCACTTAATATTGGAAAAACATTTCCATACTTATTTATTTATAAGTAATTCACAAGTCTTTTTATTTTCTATACTTGGAAAATATTCAATATACTTAAATCGAAATTAAGTACATATTTCATTCTTTAAGGAAATCATTTTCTTGATCATATTTATTTGGGCCAAAACGAATGTTGTGTAAAACATCGTTACGACAACCCAAAATCACTAGTATAGGGACTCGAAATTAAAATAGATATATAAATCCCAATACTATACAAAACATTTCCTTTCGGAAATCATTTACTATAACAACAGTGTTATAATCTACTATTTCCTTCGATTTCTCGAAAACGTCTATTTCAACAATGAATGTTGAAATCTATGGTTTCGAATCTTAATACATTTTAAACATCCTTAGATCGTTTTAATTCTATTTAAAACATCACATCCAAAACATTTTCTTTAACATATTATTCACTATTCAAAAACGTGAATATACTTGTTAACCAATTTCATCATTTCTATACATTTTGTTTTAAAAGATTATTCACTGTCTAAAACATGAATATAACTCCATTAACAAGTTACAACAATTTACTTATCAAAATAAGTCGTTGCGGATTTATAAAATAATGTTTATAAATTCCATTTCTATTTATTTTATAACAACTTCCTTTTATAATTTCCTCTATTCAATTTCATATCTCAATGATATACTAAAAGTTCATATTATAAGTTAAATGCTTATAATTTATTTGTTTACAAAATCGTTCCTTTAAACTTCATAATTATAAATCTTATAACTTATAAGATTCATTCATTTATCCAAATCTATTCCTTTAAATAACTTCACAAATTTTATAAACCTACTGTTTATAAAATTCCATTTATAACTTCACCGTTATAATTCTATAAATTTCATTCATTTATGAAATTCATTCACAATTCATTTTAACACTTATAAAAGCTCGTTTTACAATTCCAATATTTTTAATTTATAAATATCAATTTATAAATCTTTTATATGGATCAATTTATATTATTCTTTTAAAACGTCTTTAAACTCCTTTATAATTTCATCCTTTTGATTTATAAAATAATCAAATTTCATAAATCCTATTTTTAAACTTTTTATAATAAATTCAGAAAACCCAATTTAAACTATTTTATAAAATCATTAATCCCATATTTTTCAAAAAAAATCAACTTTTAACTGTATTTCTCAAAAATCATAATTTTTATAATATTAAAATTATAACGTTTATTTATTTAAGATGAATTAATTCCAAAAATATTTAATAACGTATACTTTCAAAAATCACTTTAGAAATCCCTTAAAAATCAAAATCGTTATTTTTAAACTTCAAAATTGGATCCGATGATGCAACACATCAAATAGTCAATCACGACTTTCAAATATCATACATCGATATGATAAACAATCAAATATCACAATATCCAAAATCAATAAATATTTATGAGGAATCCAGTTGGATCCCTCCAACCTGTTTCCCTGCATCCACAGACATTAGCATAATACCCATTCCACTTCGAGGTGGAATATCGCGGTATATGGGATTTATAAAATATTATCCGCTTAATAGGCGGCGCAATAGGGTCTCATCCGCTATACAATGCGGGAAATCATCAACTGCAATATATACATATGCCAATATATATATATATATATTGCTATATATATAGATATATCCTACTATATCTAATATCACAACCAAATAGCAATCAATCAATAACTGCAAATCCAACTTTAAATTTTTGAGTGAGAAGTTCTCACCTTTGCTTTTATTAGCAATCCATTTCCCATCTTGACTTGGTTTTCCTTGAGTTATACCTTGTATAAATATTTACACAATTTATTAATATTCGAACAGATCGAATAATAAATTTTCATTTGATAATTTCGATTCATCGGTGATTTTATTTTAATAGTTAAATTAACTAATAGTTTTATTTAACAAATTTCTCCTTTTATATTTTATTTAACTACAATTAAATTTTAAAACCAAATTTCCTTTTAATTTTAAACAGATTACTCTTAACAAATTTATCTAATAAAATTTAAATTTCAACTAAATTTACTTAAATAAATTTATTTAACTAAACCTTTTAATTTCAAACTAACTTCCCTTTTACTTTAAACCAAAATCTCATTTCAATAATATTTCAAACATTTTGCTTATATAAATTTCTTTTGAATAAATTTATTTAACTAAACATTAAATTAAATTAACCAAACTCTCTTTTAATAATTTAATCAATTATAAATTCAATTTTAACTAAAAAATTTCTTTTACAAAATATTTTTCATTTGAAACTAAATTTATATTTAACTAATAATTTAGTTTTAAACAAATAATTAAATTTTAAACATATTTCTTTACTGCAAAACTATTTCTAAAAAAAAACTTATTTTAAAATTTCTTTACGTATAGCTATAACATCTGCATGTTCAATTAAATCAAAACAAAAACGAATTTCATAACTCACTGTTCCAAGCTATCACCATCCACCCCAACCACAACGCGACCCCCAGCTTGTTGCAATCGGGTCGCCGCATCCACCATCGCGCGCCGCCGTGCCAGCCTCGGGCGCGCGCCACCAACATCCATCACGACATCGCCGTGAAGTCCCAAATTCGCATTCCCAGATCGACTTCCATCCTTACGCGACTCGCCGCCGCCTCTAGCTTGATCGAAGCCCCTAACTTGGATCGCGACTTTGATTTTAGGGCTACGGCCATTTTTTTTTTGTTTTTTTTTTTGAAAGAGGAACTCGGCTTGTTTCGAGAAAGAAAGGAAAGGAACGAAAGTTTCGTTCGTTTGAAATGAATAAACGAGGGGAGAACACGGTTTTAAGAGGAGGGACAAGGAACGAGAAGGTGAAGACTATCGCCATTTTTTTTCGCTTCTGTATTTCGATTCTTTTGTTTGAGATTTTCAAAACCGAAGAAGGATATTTAAAATGGGAAGGGGGGAGACAGGGGTTCGTGATGTTTCAGGGAATAGGTCTGCTTACACGATCTCTGCCGTGATCCTAGGCATATTTTTAGGGAAGATAACGTGTACATGTTGACTAATAAAAAAATTTAAATTTAAATTTAAATTGAACTCGTTGAAAATTTCAACGCGTTTACTCACCGTGTGCTCACATATCAACTCAGAAAAATACGAAATTTGAAATCCGGCAATAATTCAATATTACGGACCTAATGGAACTGATTTCGTCGAATTCCGAGACTGTGCCTCAGACGGCTATTTTAAATATCGATTCAAACGATATAATTTCAAAACTGAACAATTCACTTCCAAATTAAATTCTGAAGCTTCTATAATCTTCAGTATTATCAATATGAAATTTACAAGCCTTTGAAATATTTTTAATCAGCTTAAAATTGAAGAATCAAATTTTTATTCAACTCTCAATAGATTAAATTTCATAATTTAATCGTCAAATTCATTCTGATAATTTGAAATTCACGTCAAACCATCATTCAAATATTTAAAATTAATTAAATATTTCCAAATTAAATTATTCAAAATTCTGGGTCGTTACAGAAACAGTATCTTCTTGATAGAGAACAGGATCAAGAATTAGAGATTGATCACAAACAGGTTTGTTGCACCCAAAAGATCTCAAATGATGAAACCTTTTCTGATGAGTTCTTTTATGGAATGACACTTTCTTTGATTTGTGTTGATGTTTTCTGAATTCTTGACTCTAATTTCTTTGATTTTTGATCATGTTTCAATACTTGGATTCACCGATGAATATTATTATAGCCGGATAATCAGAACTGGCGAGGCAATGATATTTATTGGTTGAATCTTCTTCTCAAGTGATGAAATCTAATCTGATGAGAAGAAAAAGAATTTATTCTGCTGATGATTTTCTTTCTTTGCTTTTCTAAGGAGACTTCTCGATGCTATTAAGCGTATTTTGGCCTCGATCCAATATTTGATTTTGCAAAAAAGTAATTCAGATGTGAAAAGAACTGAAGCAGAATTTATTGAATATATGTCGCTGATACAATCAGTGATACTTGATACAAAATGTGAAAATGAAACATTACACAGTTTTTACAATAGTCCGTAATATATACACAGTTTTATATGCTAATGGGCTGACTAAGCCCATAGCCAAATACTCTATAAATTGAAGGCTGCCTTATAATCCGTTGATCTGAATATGAAGGGCTGAGATTAAACGAGGAAACGATATCTCCGTCTTATATTTATCTGATTGGCATTTACCGATGCATTCCATTTCTCTGACCTATATTCAGATTCTTTCTTTATTGCTGGCTTATATAGCATAAATTTTTAGATTTATGTCTTATATTTGACTGTTTAAATGACTTTAACTCCTCTTATGTATAAGTATTATTCAACTCATGTTTTCATATCTGTAAACATATAGCTGTATTTATCTAATAACTAATGGCAAATTTAATACAAATTTATCCACTTTATCATACAACAGCCGTTACTCTAACCTGTATTTAGATTCTTTTTGTCATTGTTGGCTTATATAGCATAGATTTTAAGTTTTGTGTCTTATAGTTGATTAACTAAATGACTTTAAATCTTTTCATTAATATGTAATGTTCAACTCTTTCCTAATTGATATCATGTCATATAGTTGTAATTTGCGGTAATGAAAAATGACATTTTTGGTGATTATGTTGTACATTTTTTCATCAAATATTGCTTACGCTCATATTCGTTCTTCTCACTGAGATGTGTGTTGTATGCTCATATGATGAATTTTATGTATGTTCAATTATGTCAACTTCGTATAAATTAGTGTGTATGATTAGCAAAGATCTATATGCATAGCATAAATTGCTAACCATCCAAACCGCATAAATTACTAACCATACAAACCAAATAATTTTCAATTTGCAATCGTTTAGACTGTTTTTATACCATTCAGATTTATAAAACTATTTGCAAGCATTTGTTTCAGTGTGTTTTTATGTCATAATATCCATGTCTTTCAGCCTGTTGCACCATGAAGAATTATGTTACTCTGAGGTCCCATCATCATGTGTTATATGATAAAAACCCGTACTGCTATTGCCTTTTGCAAACAATACTTAACTCATTAAACCAATTATTGCATACATACAAAACTAAACACACTTTTTTTTGGCCTTACCATGGTTATACAATATGTCCAACATATTGAAATTTCCATCCTACTATCAGTGTCCATATGCTTCACGTCACTTTGCATATTATTATCTACTAGCTCTTCTCTTAACTTATTCTATAAGTTCAAAATACAATATATATAACCGATGTGTGCAGCATGGATTCTTTAAATTAGTAGTAATAAAGATACCATTTAGAGTCAGATAGTGAAATTGATGTTTGAGATAGTAATGTAGATGCTAACTTATTACTGTTTGAAATGGCTAGACCTATGACATTGCTAATTATATGTGCAGACTATGGATGATAAAATGCTCTGAAGATTGTATGGTTTAATGGCCTAGATTGCAGATGCACTACAAGAAAAAGGCAGAATACCGACAGCCAAGACCGACGGCTTCCGACGGCCATTTTCCGACGGCTTTCGACGGGCCGTCGGCGGCCGTCGGAAGCCGTCGCAAATTTGCGATTATACCAGCCAGCCGAGCCCTTTCTTCCTCCTCCATTTCATACGAAAAAAACCCAAAAAACCCCCCAAATTCAACCCCTAAGCTTCCAATCCCTAATTTTTAGCTTCCGGATCTTCCAACGCACTCTAATCAAGCTTCAGTACTCTTAATCTCAGGTATAATCTCTTATTTTTATGAAAAATTCAGTTTTTACCCTAATTATAGATTTGCATAAATTGATAAATTAGGGCGAATTAATGATTGCAATTGTTTCCACTAGCGTAATAACGGTTTATAGCATCACATGGTATACCAATTTCATCTTTTATCGTGAAATTGTGATAAACACGTATAATTTGTGCATGTTCATGTATATGTATTTTGTTGTGTATGCCTTGATTCGACGATTGTATACGTTATTTGGAATAAGATAAAATGATTGAATGAACTAGGAGTATTATATTGTGCACGTTTTTACTTATGACACAAAAAAAATGCATTACTCTAAATTATAATTGTGTGTATTGAAAAATGACAAAATGTTAAACCAGCCCTAAGTTGATGCGTAATACGTCGAATAAATGTGTGAAATTAATATATAAATGTGAACAGTGAGTAAAACTGTATTTTTGAGTAAAATGCGCGCATGTTAACCGACAAATGTCCCTTAGAGAGTTTTTGGCCCCGTCTGACGAGTGTTGTACATGATCGTTGTATAAATAGTCGTTTTTTTCGAAAAACGACCATTTATATTCATCTGGTACAATGTTTGTCGGATTTGTCCCTGTATTGGACAAGTTATGAACACAGTAAGAATTTACATTTTGTATACTACTTCGTCTCAAACGGTTCATAAAATTTCGCCCTAACTTTTCTTTTTTGTTTCCTGCGTACACGCATTTGTGTACAATGCAGGGAACAAAAGGGAAATGCTGCCGAAATTTTATTGAATCGTTTGGGACGAAGTAATATACGAAATGTAAATGCTTACTGTGTTTGTAATGGGAGGTAGGATGTCTGACCAATGAAAAAAAATTATATATTTTTAATCGTTACGTACGTTAAAAAATGAAATGTGCCCTATTTGAAAATATTTTTAAATTTGTGAAGTTGTTCTTTAAATTCAAAATATTATACGAACATGAAAATAATCTTTTTCGAATGTGTATTCTTCAAAATAAATATTAAATTTTGAACTTCTCATTTTGTCAAATAGGAAAAATGATTGATTATTTTGTTGATCGAAGGAGATGGATGTACCAAAGAAAAGGAATGAGGGGCTCAATAAAAGAAGATTTTTATAACGGTATAAACGTGTTTGTTGAATTCGCCTTAAGTAATAACGGAAACGATCCAGAAATTCGTTGTCCGTGTAGTAGGTGTAGACATTTGAAGTTTTTGTTACCAGATATTGTGAAAGTTCATTTGTGCCAACACGGTTTCACACCCGAATATTATGTTTGGGATCGGCATGGAGAAGTTGTAGCAAATACTTCTGTAGAGTCTGAAAGTGTCGTTAACGAAATAGTTTCAACGACCCGTATAGAAAATATGGTCGAAGATGCAGCACGATCAATGTTTCCTATGGTTGAAGTTGACGACGATGATGTAAATGTTGAAGAACCAAATATTGAAGCTAAGAAAATTTATGATTTACTAGATGCAGCTAAAAAACCTATTTGGGATGGTTGTAAAAGCGGCACGCAGCTGTCAGTAATCGCAGAATACATTGCGATGAAGTCAAAATACAACATCACTGAAGCTGGGTTTACGGCTGTTGTACAAGCTGCAAAAAGACATATGCCGCCCGATAATCTAATGTGTGAAAATCACTACGAAGTTAAAAAACTTATGTCGGCTTTTGGTTTACCGTATCAGAAAATAGATACATGTTTAAAAGGATGCATGTTGTTTTGGAAAGAAGACGCAAACCTTAGAAATTGTAAAGTTTGTAACCAGGAGAGATACAAACCAAGAAAAAAGAAGGGTAAGGAAGTTCCGTACAAGCGTATGCACTACTTACCCATAACTCCAAGACTTCAAAGATTATACGCATCTTCTGTAACTGCGTCTAATATGAGGTGGCATAGCGTGAGAACGGAGGAAGAGGGTACGTTGACACATCCGGCCGATGGAGAAGCATGGAAGCATTTCGATAAAACGTATCCAAATTTTGCAGCGGAGAGTCGAAATGTTAGATTAGGATTATGTACGGACGGTTTTTCTCCATTTTCTCAATTTGGTTCTAAATATTCATCCTGGCCCATTATCGTCACACCGTATAATTTACCTCCATGGATGTGCATGAAAACGCAATATATGTTTCTTACTGTTGTCGTTCCTGGCCCCGACGATCCGACACAAGGAATCGATGTATATTTACAACCGTTGATTGAGGAGTTAAAAATACTGTGGAACGAAGGAGTAGAAACATACGATGTGTCAAAGAAGAAAAATTTTCGTATGTTTGCTTCTTTGTTGTGGACTATAAGTGATTTTCCTGCCTATGCAATGCTTTCGGGATGGAGTACTGCCGGTCGTCTAGCATGTCCATATTGCATGGATGAAACACGAGCGTTTTCTTTACCTCATGGTAAGAAAATTTCATGGTTTGACTGTCATCGATATTTTCTCCATGTAAATCATCCCTTCAGAGGAGACAAGAAAAACTTTTTAGCTAATAGAGTAGAAAATAGACAACCACCGACGATATGGTCAAGCGAAGACATATATGAACTTGTTAAGGACTATCCAAAGATATATGAAACGGGGGAGCAAACAGAAATTGAAGGCAAATCAGTTGTTCATAACTGGTGCAAACAAACTATTTTTTGGGAGTTGCCGTATTGGAAACATCTTCTGCTTCGCCATAACATAGATGTGATGCACAATGAGAAAAATGTATTTGATAATGTGTTTAACACAATTTTGAATGTGAAAGGGAAGACGAAGGATGATTTGAAATCAAGACGTGATATAGAAGAATTATGCAAACGTCCCGAGCTTCATATGAAACCAAATGACAGTAAAAAACCAAAAGCTTGTTACGAATTAGATAATAATCAAGTTAAAGCTGTGTTAAAATGGGTGGAAGGGTTAAGATTTCCTGATGGGATATCATCAAATCTTCGTAGATGTGTTGACTTTAAAAATAGTAGATTGAGCGGAATGAAAACTCACGACTGTCACATAATGATGGAAAATTTATTTCCCGTTATGTTTAAAGAACTACTGCCGTTAAAAGTTTGGAAGGTAGTAACGGAGCTTAGTATGTTTTACAAAGAGCTTTGTTCGACTACTTTAAAAGTGCAACGTTTACGTAAACTTGAAGTGGACATTCCTATATTGCTTTGCAAATTAGAGAAAATATTTCCGCCAGGTTTTTTTAATGTGATGGAACATTTACCTGTTCATCTTCCATCTGAAGCACGACTTCGAGGTCCTGTCCAATACGGATGGATGTATCCATTTGAGAGGTATGTAATATGTTATAACGTAATTTAATTGCATTTGAAAGATGAAGTTAATATAAATTAATGTTGCATAGATATTTGAATCATCTGAAGAAAAAAGTGAGACAAAAAGCACGAGTTGAAGGTTCGATATGTAAATCTTACATCGAAGAAGAAGCTTCGTTCTTTTTCTCTCACTATTTCAGTGACCATGTGAATATTTCATTTCAAAGTGTTCCTCGTAATGATGAAGGCGACGAACAAGAGTCCTCTCAAGCAATGTTATCTATTTTTAGACAACATGGTCGGCCTTCTGGAAAATGTGTGGAAATATGGCTAGACGATAGAGATCTTCGTGTAGCACACACTTATATTCTTCTAAATTGTGCCGAGGTTGCACCGTTTGTTAGGTAATCTGAAATAATAATTTTTGTTTTATTCTTTTCTGTAATGCATGCGCGTGTATAACCTAATGTAATAATTTGTTTATATAAACAGTGTTTATGAACGGGAACATCCGAACGGAGATCTCAGTAAAGAATTTTCCCGTTGGTTTTCAAATTACGTTTATGAGCCGAAAAATTGTGTTGTTGACGAAGGGTTGAAACATCTTGCAATGGGACCAAAAAGAGTGGTCAAGACATATCCAATATATTTCGTCAATGGATACAAATTTAACACTAAAGAATACGGTGCAGAAAAATTAACAAATAATACTGGTGTATTTGTTAAAGGTAGTGACGATCCAGAAAACCATTTAAATGATTTTTATGGCGTTCTAACACAAATTTTGCAACTGACATATTTCTCAAGACCCGCGGAGGAGGTGTTTCTATTTAGATGCAATTGGTTTAGCAATGTTCCAGGTTCTGGAATTAATGTGCATAAGGATTATAATCTTATCGAAATAAAGCATACATCGCACTATCACAAGTATGATCCTTTTGTACTAGCCAAACAAGCATTGCAAGTTTATTACGCTCCTTATCCGTCTCTAAAAAGAGATAAAGCAGATTGGTCTGCAGTTTTTAAAACAAAGGCCAGATTCACATTCGATGGGAAGAATATTCCGGACGAACAAGCTTATCAGGCAGATCTTGAGCAAAATAACGAAATAATAATTACAGACGATCATACAGATTTTGGTCCTTTGATCGATGAATCAAATGTTTTGGTAGAAGCGTTTGACAGTGCAGAGGAAAATATCGTCGAAAACGAGACCGAATCTGAATCAGAAGACGATGATGACTGATATAAATTTGAATCTGTTTTTTTGCAATTGATGTAACTATGTTGAATTCTTGATGTATTATGAAATTGATGTAACTATGAAACTAAATCCGTTTACTATTGTTTTATGTTATTTCAATTTGTCATTTATTTAGCAATTTTTATTAAAAATGCAATGAACTCTGCTTATCGTAGGAAGAGTACACCCATCATGAATCAGGTATAACAAACTTACATGTCTATTTACATTTCAGTCATTATAATTAAGCAATTTATACCATTGATGTCATGTTCATATGAAATATATTTCATTATCATGTTTTTATTCTCTTATATAATGATGTGTAAACGTCACAGGTTTATCATTATGTCACATAGAGGGAGGAGCTCTTCCCGTTCTTCAGGAGGCGATGGCAGTGGCCCATCGCAAGCGCCACACCGTCCAGTTGTTACGTTAGCCCCCAAAGCAGATGGGTAAAAATTAAATCTTATTCATCATCTTATTTTTTCTATACTATACGTATGTACTTATCTGTATCGTACTTAAAAACAGGGGGTTCGAGCTACTACCCACTAAGGTAGTGTTGGACGTCTCCAGAGCAGCATATCGTAGTAGGATGAGTGCGTGCTGGCCAAAGTGGGATACCATCCCTCCGCACATCATAGAGTGCATATGGCAGGATGTCCTAGTATGTGTAATTTTTATGTTTTCCATTTTTAATTCGTTTTTGTCGTTTTTCTACCGTTTATCGTTTAAAGTGTAATCTTTTTTTAACACAGGCTGAGATAGACATCCAGACAGATGATATGCAGCTGGCACGAGCATACTGGATGAGGAAGATGCGAAAGAACTACAGAGACACGATATCTGAGGTTAAGAAATCCGGGAAGAGACCACGGTGGATGGGGGAGAGCGTGTGGCAAGCTTGGTTGAGCTACTGGGAGACGGACGAGGCGAAGGCAAGTATACTAATTTTTTTTCAATTATTAATTTAACGTGATTGAAAAATAATGTATCAAATTTTGAATGTACAGGCAGAGTCAGATAGAAACTCTGCAAATAGAAATAAGAATCCCGTTACTCATCGCGGAGGATCGAAGTCGTTTCAGCAGTATCGGCAGGAGTTGGTAAATTTAATTACTGAATAATAAATGTAAATAGTTTATGCTATATGATTTTAAATGTATAATAATTGTATGTAACAATCAACTTCAGGAAGCCGAGGCACATGGTCCTGTCAGCTATATGGACGTGTTCACCCGTACGCATGCTGTTGAGCATGTTAATCCAGACGGGACTGTTTCGTACACATGGCAGGACGATAAATCCAGTAAAAGCCATGTAAGCATATTTCATTTTATTCAGTATTAGTAATTGTTTTAGTTGTCAAATTATTATGAAATAAGATATGATATTATTAATTTGTCAATGCAGGAGATGTTTATGGAGCAGCGACAGAAACTCCTTTCTGATACGGGTCGAGAGCAGCTGACGACCGATGAAGAGGACATTATTTTTGAGTCCGTTATGAGTCCACCAGAGCATGGTCGACGATACGGATTTGGCAATTTAGCGGTAAATAATTTAATTTTTCTTAAAATACTTAAAATATGATATTCTTACCTTTTCAAAACAATAAACTTTGATTTTATTTATTTTTCAATTATTGCAGTCCAGTAGTCAGAGTAGGAGACGGCGGAGTAGACCTCAGAGCGAGCTAGCAAGTATAGAAGAATTACAGACTAGAGTTCAGCAGTTGGAGGAGCAGAACCGCCAACAGGCCATGCAGACGGCACAGTTATTTGAGTACATGCAGCAGTTTGGTGGCCGCTTCCCTTCATCGGCTGGCTCTGGATCTGGGGCAGATTGATTCATTGCTTTCTAATTCGTTCGTGCAGGTATGTTTAGTTTTAGTTTACAATGATTTGGTAGAAGGAACAATTAATTGTTGATATGTATAATTATGTATAATACACTTGGTTCTGTAGCTGTATCAGGATATGCATGATTAGAACAGTTATTGTTAGTATTATTGTTAATGTTGGAATGTTATGTATATTTTGTATTTTATTTTTATTCTAATTTAGTTTATTTCTGTGTCTATTGAATATTTTGGAGTATTGGTTTGCATGTTTGGTTGGATTATTGTTTATTTGATTGTGCAGTATTGATATTGTAGTGTTTGGAAGAGAAATGTGGTTGGAAGGCTCTATTTGCAGCAGATTTTAAAAAAAAAAACAGCAGGTTTCCGACGGCTTCCGACGGCTCTCGACGGCTTATTGGTCGAAATTTTCCGGCGGTTTCCGACGGGTTCCGACGGCTTATTGGCCTGATTTCCGACGGTTTCCGACGGTTTCCGACGGCCGTCGGAAGCCGTCGGAAACCGTCGGAAACCGCCGGAAACCGTCGATAATGTATACGGCATCACCCGTCGGTAGCCGTCGGAAATACTGCTCCCCGACGCCTTCATTTCCGACGGCTTTTTCCGACGGCCGCCGACGGCTTCCGACGGCCGCCGACGGTTTTCAGCCGTCGGAAATCCCCCCTCCCCTTGTAGTGATGCCTTCCATATTGCTTATTATGTGCGATGGTGCGAGTGCTCACTGTCGAGTGTAAAAAATTAAGCATAAGGCTGTAAAATAAGAGAGGCTTGAAGAAAGTTAAATAGACTATAAAGCAAAAGGAGAAAGACATTGTAAATTAATAACTTAGATATTAAAGTTGGATTAAATGCAGCATATGAAAATTCACGGTATCATAAGAAATATAATATATGCCTTAAGGTGAAAAGTTAGTTCTATTACATTAGATAAATTATTTGAGTATTTGAGTAATTAAGTACTTTTTGATATAAATGTATTGTACTATTGTTTGATATGATTTCTTCAAAAAAAAATTAATAAGAACTTTTCTAAACAAAAAAGTTGTCATAAAATACTTTTTTTGTATACGCCTTCCGATCAGAAAGCAGTCTTGCCTTTTATTGTAGCAATTATGTATACTAAAATGTAAATTTGCTTCCATTTTTCCATTGGAGTGCAATATGCTTCTGCTTTCGTGTTTTATACCATATTCTAATATTTGTTAATGTAACGTTGAGGAAGATATAGCTTGATGCTTTAGAATATAATGTCATAACATTGTCCGAGCATGCAAATGCCTAGGTTTGAAAACACTTAAAGACATTTCGCAGTCTATCTACAGCTGTGCAGTTAATGCGCTCGGTAGACTCGAAGCGGTGAAGGTGCAAAAAGTCAAAGCGGGGATACAACGAGGATATAGCGGGATATAGCGGATGGCTCTAAAATAGCATATTAAACTCGTACTTAAAGTTTTTACAAATATATAAATGGTAATTAAATGAAAAATTATCATTCAATTGAATTATAAATAATACATAAATAATTTTAAATAAAAACATGTGCGAATATGCTTTAAATAAACGAAAAACTGTTATATAACATAATTGAATTTGATAGAATATTAGAGTATTTTCATTTCTGAAAATACATTAAAAATTAAATAAAATAAATTAGTTTCGTAATTTTATAATGTATAAACGCAATTTTTCAATTCATTTTATTAAAAAAGATATAGCGGGAATAGCGGAATATAGTGGAAATAACGGGATATAGCGGAAATAGCGGGGATTAAAGCGGAAAGGCTATATTCTGGGGCTATATGAAAAAATCGCAGCGGTAGAAATCTGTTATGAGATACAGCGGGCTTGTAGCGGGGTAATAGCGGGACATTAACTACATGGATGTACAGAATTACAAGCAACATGGGAGGGTTTGCATTGAAATATATTTTAAAGTATTATCAATTTTTGGAGGGTTTGCCTTGAGTAACTTTGGAAGTATTATTACTATTTTGGCAGGACCTTACGCATATGGTACGTGTTTAGTGTCATCAACGTTACTACAATCTTTATGACTTATCTTGTCATTCTGTATTATCAAAAGTTGAATAGCTGAACATCTTTTGGTTTTCTAGTGCATTAACTCATTTCCTACAGGCTGTGATGTTAGCCATTCACGTCCTGTAGGTTCCCATACTGCTACGAAATTCGACAAATGGTTAGTATTTTATTATTTTCTAAGATAACTTAGTCTCATTAGTGCTTTGGCAAACGATTGATTTGGAATGTACATACATAAAAATATACCAAATTTGTATACTTCGAATTCATCTTGTAAAATAATAAAAAACTTACAAATGATGGATTTTAATGCACACGTGCATCACACGTGCTGAAAGTACTCTCTTGTATGTGTGTGTAATAGCTCAAGATGATTTGGTACAAGGCAACACACATTTTGTCTCCCTAAGAGGTGCGGCGGAAATTTCTATGACCGACGGTTCTAGGGTTTGGGTTTGCTTGTGGTATAGGCGACGTTAGGTTGATTGGAGTTTGGATTTGGACTGCACATGTTGAAGAACAGTGGATTGCCGAAAAAGGTGGGTCGCGATGGCTCATAAGGGTATGCGAAAGTGGTCGCGTGACCAATGTAGTGTCAGGTCGTGATTTATTTCGCTTGATCGATCGTTGTGTGGTGATGTCCATCTGGTAGAGTTTACTTAGGTTGGAAGTTTGGTGGTGATTTCAGAGAATCTCGTGGAAGAACGAGGGAGAACGAGATGATGTAAGTATCAACAACGGGAGGAGCAGCAGTATTCGAAGGTGGGAAGTTGAAATGGGGGAGAAGGATTATTAAAAGTAATAAAGGAAGGTAATTTTAAATAAATTGTTAGTTAAGTGTGTTGATTATAATTATTTAAATCGTTAACTTAAAAATTGAATTACTTTCTCATACGAAGTCTGATCAAGACGAAACTTACTACATTGGACTCGGGATGACGAAAGCTATATGATGAAACTAGTTTGGATGAATTTGAAGCATGTTAAAATTTGAACTAAAATCGGACCTCGTTCGATTTTAGTTCCAAAGCGAAACGCTTCCTCGACGACTAGAATTTAGGTGAATATAACTCACCTCTTTGGATAAGTCAATATATTATATAGTGGATAAAAGTTTACTATTGTCACTACGCCATAAATGGCCTTCTGCAACACAAAAAAAATGTTGGGTCAGGCCCAACAAATGTTGCCATAGGTCTATGGCAACACTTTTGGGGTGATGCAATTTTTGCCGTTGCCTTAGACCTCAAAGGCAACATTTTTACTGTCTAAGGCAACATAAGTAATATTGTTGCAATAGAACCCTGTTTGGGTCTATAGCAACATCCATAGGTGTCTGTAGCAACATTCCAAAATGTTGCTATAGATATTAACTTTCTGAATTTGTGGGGCCCACAATGTAGAGCATATTTGATTTTTAATAGAAATAAATATTTATTTAATAAAATGTTATTGCACAGAATTTGATATTCAAACAGTAATTTATTTAAATAAATATTTTATTTCAACATTTGAAATAGTACAAATTCCCGACTCCAATATTTTACAATTCAATGATATATAACACTGATATTCACATATACAGATATTCCTCGCTACATTACTCAGTTCACTCATTACATATGCAGTTTCAATTTATACAGACATCGACACTGATAAATATATGACGAGCCGAGTGCCGAGCCGAAGGCGAGCCGAGTAGCGGGTCCAGTCTTCAAGCTCATGCACATTTGATTTGACTCTGTCTTCAAGCTTGTATCCAGCTGTCCAGTCTTCAATACCTGTCACATATAATTAAAAAGCAGTAATCTGGAAAATAATATTTAACTCGAACAGAAAATGAAAATATTTTTGTTATATTATTTGCCTCAGGTATTTGGGTTGTTTCTTTTCATATTTTTTTCTGACAGGGACCAAATATTTGCACGGACAACCTGTGAATGCACAAGTCAGCTGTTCACATGTGCATAAGCCAAACATGAATGCAACACATGGATACAAGACAGTATGGAAGACAGCAAGCAACAGTTCAGGCAAAAATGCACAAAGGAGAAGCCAAGTGCACAAAGTAGTACTCAACACAGCAAGAAACATAACATGACCATGAAATGCATGTACATGGATGAACATACATGCATCATAAGGCTTGGTACAAGAAACTACTCAAGTGCAACTACTCAAGTGCAAGTTCATACTCAAGTGCAGCCAGATATGTAGATAAGCCAAAAAAAATGGACGCGGCACAAGTTCAAACCCGAGTCATCGGCTGGATTCAACTCAGGGCCAAGCAACCAACAAAACAAACAAGTACCAGGTTCAGCAAAATGTAGACAAGCTAGTGCAAGAAACACAGCAGTACACATAGGCAGCCCATCAAGCAAAAACAGTGAATGCATCAGGCATGTACAAGAGAAGCAGAGGCAGTAATATGATATACAGAGGACTTGGAGCATTAGTTCATGTTAAAGAACAAGGTTAGCATGATACCAGTTCAGTCCAGACCAAGCAAAACCAACAAAGCTCAACACACATATGTTTGTATTTATCGTGGAAATCAAAACTCAATGTTCAGATTAGTCAACAATTTAATAAAACCAAAGATCACTTTCAAAGTTCTGATTTTCAAAAATGCAGAAGTTTTCAAGTGAAGCAGTTTTCAAGAGGACAGCAGAATACAAATACTTCAAGTTCTGGTTTAACAAATGCAGCAAGGTACAAAGGTATGTGAACAAGTTTAACAAAGGTTCAAGTTCTGGTTTAACAAATGCAGCAGAAAGGAGCTAACAAGCTCAGATCAGAAATCAAAAACAAGCCAGTGAACCAAAATCCAACATACCAAATAATATCACATCGCAATTCATCATCGGCAAAGCAAAATCAAGCCAGTGGACCAAAATCCAACATACCAATACATCATCGCAATCCAACATACCAGATTTCTCAAAGTCCAACAGAAAGATTAAACTCGAGATTATAGGAAATAAAGCCTATAAATAAATCCCAATTCATCATCGGCAAAAGCGTGCGAGTGTAACCAAAATTGAGAATAATCAAGTAAACCAGAAGGCAGAAAACATACCAAATAATATCACATCGCACCCGACGACGAAGTCAAAGCAATTCGAGCAATCAATCAAGGAGAACGAAGGAGCAAGCTACCAGGAACGTTTCTTACACTAGATTCGATCAATCAGAGAATCAAAGCAACTGGAATCGCGTGCCCTAGTTTTCACAGAGAGGAACGAGAAAGAAAAATCGCGTGCCCTAATTTTCACACAGAGAGGAATGAGAAAGAAAAGTAAAGCGGGAAATGGAAATTGGTAAGGTGTGGATCGATGGTGCGAATCGACGGTTGAGATTTTGTTTTAAATGGTGGTGTGGATCGATGAGGTGTAATTTTTTTTTTAATTTTTTTAATTAGAATATATCTATGGCAACACTATATAAAAATGTTGCATCGTGTTACATTTGTTTAGCTAGAGCAACACATTTTTATGGCTAAGGTAAAACCAAAAATACAACGTTGCAGTAGGGCCAAAATTTTATAGCCGTCGCAACATTTTAGCTAGCAACACCTTGCAAAAATGTTGCAGAAGGTCATCTATGGCGTAGTGTGTGTTTGGTTGGAATTACTAGCTATTTTGTTAGATATTTGCTTTTACAAGCGATTATTATTTAAATTGAAATACAGAAATTTTATTGAGGAATTCAGATTTCTCACCGTAGTGATAAAATTTTCAGTTGTATTTTTGTTGATTTTATTTTAGTTATAACTCTGTTATATAAATTGTGATTGTTGAATCTTGATTATTTAGCACTATTAGATATGACATTTTTATATATTCACAACTGAACCCTTGTAGTGATAAAAATCAATAACACCATTTGTAAGTGCTTGGTAAAAATCAAGTGGTGCATCTAAGTGGATTTACATCAAATATCTTATTGTTGGAGACAGCGTCAAAGATGGTATTATTATGATACAGCATATAAATACAAGAGTTACCTTAACTTATTCTTTAACAAAAGCGCTCTCACCCACTCTTTACAAAGAGCATATTGTTGGTATGAGTTTAGTTAATGTATTATAATTTCAGTGTTACAAATTACTCATACAGAGACACATACATACATACATACATACATACATAATGATATGTACCGTCTTCAATTATGTATTGACTTTAAATTTATAAATTTGCTTAATATGATGTGTATAATTATATTTAATCTAAGAAAATTTATTACGAAGACTGAATGAAGATTATTAACCATCATTGGAAAGAATACCAATGTTATAATTAATAAGGATCAAATAATGACATTTGCTATTTTGATTACATTAGTTTGGTTTGGTATTTCTAATTGAACAGTTTTAGGATTAATGAAAACTATATTACCAATTTTAAATACGTACTTTATTACGTTATAACATTACAGCCAAGTAGAAGAATGTTAGTTTTATTTATTATGTGGTCTATGCTATTATTGTGCACCAGCTTCATTTAAAGAATGAATGAAAAGACATTTGAATTTTTGATGGAAAAATTTAGATTACTATCAACAATTATACTAGTCCCAAAGATTGCCTCAATATATATATATACACACCAATTCTCCATTTGGACCGATGATATTGCAAAATTAAAATGTTCTTCTACCCATTTTGTATTTGAATGGTCATTTCTGAAACTTTTTTAAGTCCAATAAGCTTAAAAAAGGAAAGAAAAAAAGAAAATGCAAAAGGATCTCTATCATATGACTGAGGAAAACCATTGAAAATTAGTATTAATGCTTTCACTTAATGATGTCTTCACTTCAGAACGGTAAGATTTAAACTCCTTTACTATTTTATTTTAGATTTATGGATTCTATATTGATTGTGTTATAACTAAAAATAATATTACGCTCTTATTACATCTCTTTCATCGTTGTTTTCATGCATAAATTTAGAAAGTTTCCCTAAAAACCTAGTGCACAAATATGGAGAATATGATTGTTGTTTTCAAAGTTTGGAACATCGAAAATTGCATAATATATGCACATTCTAAAATACATTTTCTTGTGAATTTTTTTGTAGTATATATTATATGCAACTACATGTATTTTGTAATTCTATTTTATAGTTTACACCTTTTGGAAATGCCAAATGAGTTTTCCGAAAGACGTTTTTTGAGCATTTTTACATTTTGTTATATAGATTGTGCAATTTTTCATTACATTGTGTATTTTTTTAATTTGTAGTTTTTATAATGCGTATTTGATTTATATTAGATTTATAATCATATTTTTCTATTAAAATCGTTCTTCTGTATTTTGGAAGGAAACTGTGAAATCTGATACATGCATTTTGAGAAGTAGCTGCATATGGTTCGGTTTAAGGAGAGTTTTGTTGTAATATAATTACTAAGAGGGTGGAAGGTTAGAAAAACCCTTTAAGTATATCATTATATTTTCTCTGTTCAGGCAATCATTTCAGTTGAAAAAAACAAGTTTTAATATATCCCAAATAAACTCAATTGCTTATGCATTTAGGCTAGTAAGAAAACATTGTAAAAATAATGAGTTGTTGGAAACGACAAAAATATATTTTTGCTAATATAAAATCAAAAATATGAAACTTTTTCAAACCATGAAGTGAAAATTATTCTTATTAAAAGTATAAATGTTACCCAATCATATAAAGTAGATACTTTTATCTTATTTTGACCAATTTGCATTCGAAAAATCCTAGCATGGGCCTATTTGATTTTGATATCGATAATGACTTTATATCATTTTTTAACTAACAATTACTAGGATGGTTCTAAATAAAAACTATGTCTTAATAAGACTGAATTAGTACAACGGCACAACGGTGGAAAAATTGACCATTTGATTACATAATTTCAAAAATAAAATAATTGCTATAATTTTTTATTAAATTCAATTAAAACATGATTATAATGATATATGCTTAACAAAAGTTACTTCCTTAGAAAAGGAGTAGAAAGATTAAACAAAAACATGTTTAATAAATGATTATCTTAATAGAAATCTTGAACATATCTATGTTAACATATTGCATCGAAGAAAAACTTATTTTCACTCCTCATTCAAATAAATGTTCGACTTCATGAACACAGTAGATCGAATTTAATGCATGAAAAACAATTTATTGGCTAAAAAAAGTTTATGATCAACCAAAATCTTCTACAACATACATGTTCGAATCTAAACTACAGAAAGCTAAGCCGAGCTCATCAACAAGGCAGTTAAAATTTTAATTTCATTATTGATAAGTGTTGTATAAGTAAATCTAGCATACATATTTCATTTGAACGTTTTTCACTGTTCATAGTACATTATCTAAATCCATTTTTCTTTATACATTATACGGAATCCGGATAAAATCAAAGAAAACCACAATTTACTTACCATCCAATGAAATACATTCATTAATATGTAAAATATAACTCGTATTCTAAGCCATTAAATACCACACATTAATTACACACATTCATGAGAGGATGCATTACCCATTTCGGATTGGCTGTAGGTTGGAGCTGAATTAATCTCGATGATTCTTCAAAGCTTCAATTCCAGGTAACTTTTGCGTTCTCCTATCTTACCTGTTTTTATTTTTTATTAATCCACATGTGCATTGCTTTATTTTAGCAATACTATAGGAAATATGGAGGAAAATAAGGTGGGAGGTGGTAATGGTGGTAGGAGGAGTGTAAACGATTGGTTTAATGTACTTTTGTATGATGGAGTGTTGAATTTTTGCAACCCTAGTCCATGCGATGGAGTAATGCATTAGTTAAACCATAGTTTATGTGATATTTTAGATGTCATATTTCTGAGATTGAGATATTCAGGTAAAAGAATGCGAGATAGCTTCTTTAAAAGGAGAAAAATGGAGTAATTTCGGGTAGATAAATCAAAGAGAATGGAGGAGAAGAAAGCAATATATTTAAGGGAGATGCGAAAGTTTTGAAGAAGATTTTGTGTACATAAAAAATTAGCTTTAAAAAGTTTAAATTTTGCTCCGTAGGTAAATCTGCAAACCTTCTTAATGATCGGTTTGATTAACATTACATTGGTGGTAAATGCTAGGATTTTGTTTCGGTTTGCATAGCCTTCTTTTTCTACTATTGGTTTTTGAAATAGGCATAAGTGGCCAAAGGCGCAAATAAAAGTACAACGTGGATATCTACTCATTGTGGATATCTACTCATTGTTATTTGTCTAATATCTATTGCTACCCTAGCCGCATTATCTCAAACAAAAGCAACTTATCAAAAATAAAACTCTAAGTAATGGCAATATGGATGGCGACTCATGATACTTTCATGGTTCCATGAAGAAGCTTTAGTCAAGAAGGTTTCCAAAGCCTCCTATCTTCATTTACGAATACATGAAGCTTCAGATTCGGGTGATGCATCTTTAGTTTGTCTAAATCCTCACGATAAGTAGAGATCTGGCTATTTAAGTCATGCAAGTTGCTACTTTTCCTTTTTCCCAAACAAATAAGTGACATATGTGATTATTAAGCTTGCTCCTATAATAATTTTTCTTATCTTCTAATTGTTGTCAACTTGTAAATCTCTAAGAAATTTAAAGAATCGATTCTCTGCCGGTATAGCTTGAATGAGTGGTAGCAACTTACATGTTGACAACATTAGAAGAAAAGCGAAAATTATTATAGGAACAACTGCATGTTGACAATAATTTCAATGAGAAATATGATTTTTATTCCGGAATATATTTTGATATAGAAAATAGTTTTCTATGAGATTTATTTCTTTGAGTTCAAGATATTTGATCAAAGAACTCTATGCTGTAAACTAGTTGCAACATATGAAATACATGGTCTATATTAGTGAATCATGGAACTCCGAATTTAGTGTGCTACTATAGTAATGACGGAAATTGTAGGATCATGTCATATATCACTTATTGATTGCATAGATTTACGAAAATTGTTTTCGCAAAACATACCGAACATTATTTTATAAAATAATGACTATTTTTTGGCATTAACTTAAAAGTGGACATAGTTATATTCCAATGTGAATATTATGAATATTCGTTATGAAATAAAACTATAATGTTGTATTTTTTTTCACAACAAAAGTGATGCACTGGAAAATACTGAAGTATCCCAGTTTTTTTGGAAATATAAACTAAGCCGTATGTAACGACCCGTAAAGTTCGACCATTTAAAATTGTTGTTTAATAGGATTTTTGTAATTTATTTTAGTTGAAAGAATAAAGGTGGTAGATAAATATTAAAATGAAGGCTAGAATAAATTATATAGGAGTGACTTAGAAACCTATTTAAAGACATTTGAATAAAATTCAAATAAATTTAGTAGAGAAAGAAAGAAAAATTCTTACCTGGACATAAAATTTAATATGGGAATATTAAACCAATTTAATGCAATAAAAGATTGTGAACGATAAATTGAATAGATTAAGAAACCCTGTTATTGCAAGTCAATAAATTTGTAAACCCTAATGAACATCTCAAAATTTATAAATTTATTGAAATTTAAGACATAGCATAAGCGTAGAACTATAGGTATGATGACAAACTTTTATAAATTGTCTAATTAAGGGTCAGCAAATTTATTTGGAAATCAAACTCAATTAAGGGTAAGTAATTATGATGGATTGATGGCATAAACGTTACTAATTTTTATCATAGTAACGGAAGTGCAGATGGAAGGCAACTGTAGAAATTTAAGTACGTATTAACAATTGAAAGGGACTGTCGATTGAATGGAGTACTTTAGGTTGTCTTACTAAATTTAGAATTTAACATAAGACAAATAGAAATAAATCAATAAACGTATAGATTTTAAGTTTATTATGATGAATTATTTTAGTGATATGACTTAGAATAAATGAAATAATTTGGGTTAATTGGTATTTAATGGAATTAAAGGTTGCAATATTCATAGGTAAGGATTTAGATGAAATAGATCGATGTATGAAAAATTTAATTGGATAAATGGCAATTAATTCCTTTAATTTGTGCAATTAATGTATGTTTAATTGATAACGATAAAAAGTTGATTCTTTTCAGTGTAACCAACGTAAAATATTATCATAGCATGATACTTGGTTTGAATAGAAGGGTGGAATTGGGAATTTAATAAGTGAATTTATTTCAATCAGTGCAATAAAAGGATACGTAAATAAATGGTAAGATGAAATGGTAAATTATTGATGTAATGGAAGATATAACAATGTCAATTATGCATATAAGGTAATAAGGTAATGAAACCGAGGTAAATTTATTAATTGAGACTTTAAGTAAAATTAACGTATTGACCAAGGTTCAATAAAATGAGAATTTGATTGGTTATATTTATTGGTTGAGAAAGGTAAATGTGTATTTGGGGAATAAATTTAGTCAGACTTAAATATTGAATTTAATTAATTAATATATATGATAAATGATGATTAAATAAAAACCCAATACTCTATATATATGTATAATATTTGAGTGAAAATAATAATACACTTATAAATGTGGAATTAAGAGTTTACAACAACTATTTTGAGAAAAAAAAATTGTTCATTCAAGTAAATTTGGAACATCGCAATAGGTGTAGATTAAGTGTTGCGTTAAATAAATTATAAAGGAATAAATTTATAGAAGCGTAGGAACGGAAGAATGAACATTATAGTAACGTAAAACGTATTGTAGGATAATAATTAAGTATAGGCTTGTAAATTTGATGTATGACAATAAATTTTGTACGTAAATCTTTCTATTAGTTGATAAGTCTTATTTTGATCAATTTAAAGGGATACACCAAATTTTGTAGTTAGTACGGAATATTGATGAGTGAATGAATAAGATGAAACAAAGGTGGAATGCATTAGTTGAGGTTTTAAGTTTATTTATGTGATAAGTTACCAAAATTACAATTTTATCTAAATACAGTAATTTATGCAAACAAAAGATGAACATTTTGAAATATTACCACAGTGATATATAAAAGAAACGTTAACTATGTAGTTGGAGAAAAATTGATATATTTTGAGTTGGATAATAGAAATCAAGTTATTTATATAATTAGATTTAAGATGAGAGTATAAGTATATGATTTAATAATTGGGTTTTGCGAATAAAATTTATAATTCCCAAATAATAAGAAAACGCAGAGGTTAACACTGCGAAATTTATATACTTATAAATTTTAATTCACATCCAAGCTTGCTAAATTATTTGGAATTGATTGGATTATATAAGTAATGAAATTTGGCCAATATTTAAAGTTGAAAGAAAATTTGGATTTTATGATTTATTTTAATTTATTTAATAAATATTAAAAATAGCCATTTTTGTCACGGACTCGGATTTCGACGAAACCAGTTTCATCGGATCCGTATCGGTGAATTATAATAATGTTTCAAGTTTCGTTGCGATCGGACTTGTCGTTTGATCGTACGGACTCGAAACGCCTTGAAATTTACGCATTTTGAAATCAATGTGAAATTTTTGTTTTTTTAGCATAACTTCTTCATACGATCGAATTTGGTCGCGAAACTTTTTCCATCGCGTTCAGAATATTTTAAAACACCTATTTGGATATATAGTTTTTACAAATTTGGCTCCGGAGGCATAGCGGGCTTTTTGGACCATGGTTTGTCACGCACGTTCGCGTATCCAGTCTAGCTACCCTACCTCTAGCCTATCTATAAATATACAGCTATAAACCCTAGTCTCTATTCTTTTGCTGTAAGTTCATTTCTTCACTCCTTTCTCTTCCCCAAATGTATACATCTCAGATCCAATTCCAGATCTATCCACAGTTCAAAATCAAAAGTCAAAACTCAAAAATTTCAGAAAATTCCAGAAAAAATATATGTTGAAGTATTCGATACGCGTAATATACTGGTGAAATTCGTTTTTCAATTGGAGCTGTCGTACATCCAGAATAAATTCAAACAGCCCCAAAACCGTTCATCATCGTCGCGCAAAACTTCGTCGGATGGAGAAACTGTTTCTGGGTTTTGTAGAGTGGACGATGGGGATCGCATCTATGTGGTTAGTTTGGCGTTTCGACGGTCAGATTTGCGGCAAAAATTTCAATAGGGTTTCATGTTTAGGCGGCTGCTGCGTTGACTGCTGGTATGTGCGTGAGTGCGCGGTCGTGGGTTACTGGGAAGAAGAGGGTGACGTGTCAAATATTATATTGTGAGTGAAATATGTGCCACTTTTGTTTATATTTAATTTTGATTTCAATCACCATTTTTCGCCATAACTTTCTCATACGAAGTCGGATTCACACGAATTTTTTTTTGTTAGGATCGTAATTTAATTCCGGACTCGATGACGCTGCTTTGGACGAATTCTGAGACGGACGAATTTTTGGTTTAAATCGGGTTTGAATTCGATTTAAATTCAAAAGGTGAGTGTTTTAACCCACTCACAACTACTAGAAGCTTTTATGTTTGTTAAATAAATTTTAGAAATGAATAGAAATTTATTTATGAGCTTTTGGCATGTTATTTCATTCATATCTGTTGAATTGCATTTTATTGAATGTAACTGTTAATTTAATTGATTTATTGCGTGTTAATTGGCTGTTAGAAATTATTGTTTGCATATGAACTGCTAGTTAACAGTTATGTCAATTTTCACTGAATATAAATTGTTAGATTAATAGTTGATAAAATTTAATTTGAATAAACTACCAGTTATCACCTGTTATATATGATCATATATATAATTGTTATTGATTGATATTTATCGATGTCGTGATTGGATGATGGATGTGTTGTTGAATGAATGTTTTATTTGGATATCATTAAACTGCAAGTTAGTATGCATTTACATTTCATTCGGGATTGCGGTTTGAAATGATATACAACCGCAGTTTTATTTTTTTAAAAAGTTGCGGATTGAAATGATAAATATCCGTATCACTTGACCATAGGATAGAAAACTATATACAGGCACCGCGGTCTATATATATAACTATTTTTAAAATGTGATTTCTATGGTTTGGATGGAATACGGTTTATAAAAATCTTAAATTTTTATACTGAATAAATGTTTTCTTCCATATTTATATGCATATGAAGTTGAAATTTTGAAATTAAAAGGTGAATAAATTTCTTTATTAAAAATAGAAGAAAATTAAGAAAATGGAGTTTGATGATTTATATCCTATATTTAAATATTAAGTTGGAAATTTTAAAGATATGATATTTATAATTGGATTTTTCCCAAAATATTTTGAAATGAATATTCTAGTAAAAATTGAATTTGGAAATATATATATATATATATATTTTACTAGAAATTGAAGTCTTATTAATTATGGATTTTATGTGAATGGTCAAGATTAATTAATAGAATATTGATTTTGAAAGGATAAAAATCCAACTTTAGTTGAAATATTAATGCTCAAAAATGGATATAAACATATATAAAATTGAAATGGTTTTGGGACTTGAAGTAATATTTTGGATTTTGGTTTAACTTTAAAAGAAGAAATATTTGGAAAGCCATGTAATTTATTTCTTTATAAAGCAACAGTAAAGTTAAACCTTTTTAATTCGCATACCGTTGAATATCCAAACCATTTAGTTTTGAAAATAATGGTTTTAAAATACTATGGATTTTCGAAGAATTATGTTGAAAGTTACAAACAGAATATTGGTTACATGGGATATTAAATAATAAAAAGTGACATAATTTTTGAAAAGGAATATTTTATTTGGGAAATGATATCATTTATTTGGGTTTTATAAAAATAATATCAAAATGAATCTTTTTGGGTTTTAAAGAAGAAATGATATCGTAATATTATGGTTTTGAAATGGATTATATTCTGGTTTTAAAGTACAAACTATTTTTAAAATGACCGCGGTGTTATAATAACGATGGGTTGGCAAAGAGACCGGGATCGGATATGGACATACTCTCTGTCGATACCGAAAACCACTTTGACTAACCGTGTACGCGGTGGAGATTCCAGAATGAAGTAGGTGGTGGCGACGTTTCCTGTAAGGTAAATACGTGGACCCAACTCCCGTGAGTTGGCATAAGGTGGCTAAAACAGAAGCGATTCTCAGGCCAATGAGGTCATTCCTCTGATCGGACGCTCCTCTTCGATATTATACTTTGACTTGGATTTGATTCAGTGGCCACTTCTATATTTTGATTTTGGGGAGTTAGTCCGAGGTGGGCGGTAACTGCGGCTACGCGTTTCCACCAGCCTGGATAGCAATTGGTATATCTACCCTGGCATTGCCTAGTTGTGCCGTGTCACCTACCATACCGAGCCTTTACTACGAGTTTCTATTTGTGTCGTACCTATGGAGTATCCTCTGGTAGCTTCCCGATCAGGAGGTATTACGGTACTGTATAGACTATTGGCATTATTTATGTTAAGGGGAATATTGGGTCACTCCTTAACGCTATTAAAAAGTAAGTTTACTTTACAAATAGACACTATTATAATAGCGCAATATACTACATAGTAAATAGTTTAACGGATCCTTAGGAGATGTAAATCCCGAGCATCTCTTGAGTTACTGTACTCATATTTATTTCTGTTTATTTATCTCACATAAGATCTTTTAGTTCTGACTCGAGTGTTTTGTCTTTTCAAATTCGCTCGGGTCAGTCCGAGCGTTTCAGGATCGAAGACTTTAGCTTTGAAGGACGAAGACGAAGGAGTCGTATTATTATTATCTATAGTATTGCACCACACTCATACTGTTCCACTGCATTGTTTGTATTGGTATGTGCAACTCTGATATTTATCGTATAAAGCAAATCAAGTGTTGGTAAACTGTTTTGAACTGTATATTTATTATTATATTTTATCCTTCCGCTGTAAGATTCTGTTTTGTTTTTATTTCTTCTCTGTTTTTCTTATTTACCCCATAACAATCCGCCCTTGCGTATGCTTTGAATTGGCACGTGTGTCAGTTTAAAGTGTGCGAAAAGGCGGGATGTTACAGTTGGTATCAGAGCTTTGGTTTAGCGATAAACCTTGGCTTTGTGGGGTTTGACTCTTTGTTAATAGGGTAGTAATATCCTATGGGAGTCGCTGAGTGTATATATATGAGAGAGCGTATTTGTTAGTATTAATAAAAGATTTTGATATTGTGTTAATCTGTTCCGCTTTGTATTTATAAATTCTGGTTGATGCATGGGACGCTATGTCATCAATAGGGATTTCTAAACACTTAATATGACAGACCGACATAATATTTGTTTTTAATATAGGTGAATGAAATAATTTTGCCTATTATATTTTCTATATATAAAAATAGTTTTATAAAGATATATATATATTTGGTTGCTATAGATTGGGTGTTAGAAAATAAAAATATCTATAATAACTGAAGCTAAGTTGAAATTATGATAAATCAAATTGGAGATTTTAGAACTTAAGTCCGGGATTTTTCCAAATATGTTTTCAAAGAATTTATGAAATATAATGATTCGGTTTATAAGTATTTTCTTATATAAATATTTCGTATAAATTGGAAGAATTGTTTTAAAGAAGATTTTGGAAAAGAATTAAATTCTGTACTTTTCTCTCTATCGCTGGAAAATAAATTCGGTGATGACGGCCGCATCATCGACTTTCATTTTCGAGTTTCGAAGGGAAAAGGCCACTGTAGTAAATTCTACTGCAGATTTATTTTGAAATTTTCTAAAAATTTTCTTTTATTGTTCTAAATATAATTAGAGATATAAAAGTTGCAAGAAATTAATTATCTATTATTTTGAAATAAATTGAAATTTAACCCGGTATTTAATTCTAAATTTTTCCGTTAATTAATTGTTTAAAATTTGTTAGTGAAATAAAAGTTAAGTAATAAATGAATTGAAACCTCTAATTGAAATAAGAGAATAACTGCAAAGCTATAAAGAGGAATTTGCATACATATGAGACAAAGGGTAATATGAATAAACATTAAATTTAATTAAAAGAATGGAGATTAAACTTGTATAATTTCAATTGCAAGTTCCTTAACATAAATAACTTACCCAAATATAAAAGTTGAAGTGTTAAATGAGAAACTGGAATTGAATATTTTACAAGTAGGAATTTAGGAAAAATGAAGTATTCAATAAATTACTGTTATAATAAGAATTTATTGGTATAAACTTAAGTGATAATTGAAATTTTACCCAAATTAAAGGTGAGTATTATTAATAGGTGATTTTAACTTAAGTAAATAAAATGAAATTCTTTAATAAATAAAGATTGATGTGTAGGGTTATAAACTTAAGTATGTTTTAAAATGCTACTAGTAATATAATAAAAAGTAGGTAATATAAATAAATGTCTGTAAACCCTAGATAATGAATTAATAAGATCCTTTATTTATAAAAATGGAGGTTTTAAGGTTAATAATTTAAGTGTAAGTAGAGGGTTACTGTAATTAAATATAATAAAACGTAAACATTAAATAAAGGAATGAAATTAAGGGTAAGTTGAAATTGTAATTTATAAAACGAATATATATTTATTGAACCATTAATAAATAAAAAGGAATTGAGAAGAAACTTGTGAATTTTCACTTGCATTCTTAAACATACATAACTTACCATATAATAAAAGTTGCAATGTTAGTAAGAAAATGTAAGGGGAAATCTTACAAGTGAAGCTTGAGGTAATTAAGGTATTCAATAAATTTGCTGTTATAAATGAGAATTAATTGTATAAACTTAAGTTAAATTGGAAATTTTACTATATAAGAAAGGGTAAGTAGTATAAATAGATGATATAAACCTTAGTCAATAAATTGGAATACAATATAATGAATTTTGTAACAAATGGAAAATGAAAATTGTAAGAAACAAAGAAATCCCTCCATAAATGAAAGAAAGAAAATCAAACCACTGAATTATGAAATAAATATATAATAAGCTATTGTGGTGTTGATTTGAATTGTTTGGTTGATGTATGGTTGTTGGGTAAGGAATTTTGGAGTTGTTGGAGGAACAATAATCTATCTCTATTCCATCTAAGACTGTTGAGTAACGGATGCACTTGATAGTTATTTCTCACTCCGTAAAATTTCAGAATTTGAACCCGAACAACTAATGGTTGTTGATTGAATGATTGTTGTTTGTGGTGTGTGCTGTTTGTTAAAATGTATGGTTGTTGCATTTGATTTGGATATGAATGATTGAATCTACCCAAACATTTCACTGTAATAGAGATATTTAACTTTTAGATTTTATAAGGAATACAGGGGTTGGAAGCAACTGCTACTGCTTTTGGTTCCAAAATAATAAGCGTATTGCCCGACAATTAGGTACGTTTCCGGATTACGTTTAAAGCGCTATTTTATATATTTTCCCGAGTTGGGATATTTTATTTTGGATATATATGTAATATATTTGTATATTTGGATATTATATTTTCTCCAGAGTCCCTCCGTACAAAGGAGACTCTGCCAAAATTTTTCGTAAATTTTGGACTTAGAATTTTGTTAAAGATATTTTTCCAACTTTAATAATTCAAGTATTAAAAGCCATAATGATTATAAAACAAGTGTAATTCATTAAAGGAAATTAATTTAGTAAATTATTGTTATAAGTTAATATTTGAAACTAGATATACTGTTTTATTCTTCCTTCTCCCTCCCTTTTCCTTTTCGGGGACGAAAAGTTTTGAGTGGGGGAGAGTGTAACGACCCGTAAAGTTCGACCATTTAAAATTGTTGTTTAATAGGATTTTTGTAATTTATTTTAGTTGAAAGAATAAAGGTGGTAGATAAATATTAAAATGAAGGCTAGAATAAATTATATAGGAGTGACTTAGAAACCTATTTAAAAACATTTGAATAAAATTCAAATAAAGACATTTGAATAAAATTCAAATAAATTTAGTAGAGAAAGAAAGAAAAATTCTTACCTGGACATAAAATTTAATATGGGAATATTAAACCAATTTAATGCAATAAAAGATTGTGAACGATAAATTGAATAGATTAAGAAACCCTGTTATTGCAAGTCAATAAATTTGTAAACCCTAATGAACATCTCAAAATTTATAAATTTATTGAAATTTAAGACATAGCATAAGCGTAGAACTATAGGTATGATGACAAACTTTTATAAATTGTCTAATTAAGGGTCAGCAAATTTATTTGGAAATCAAACTCAATTAAGGGTAAGTAATTATGATGGATTGATGGCATAAACGTTACTAATTTTTATCATAGTAACGGAAGTGCAGATGGAAGGCAACTGTAGAAATTTAAGTACGTATTAACAATTGAAAGGGACTGTCGATTGAATGGAGTACTTTAGGTTGTCTTACTAAATTTAGAATTTAACATAAGACAAATAGAAATAAATCAATAAACGTATAGATTTTAAGTTTATTATGATGAATTATTTTAGTGATATGACTTAGAATAAATGAAATAATTTGGGTTAATTGGTATTTAATGGAATTAAAGGTTGCAATATTCATAGGTAAGGATTTAGATGAAATAGATTGATGTATGAAAAATTTAATTGGATAAATGGCAATTAATTCCTTTAATTTGTGCAATTAATGTATGTTTAATTGATAACGATAAAAAGTTGATTCTTTTCAGTGTAACCAACGTAAAATATTATCATAGCATGATACTTGGTTTGAATAGAAGGGTGGAATTGGGAATTTAATAAGTGAATTTATTTCAATCAGTGCAATAAAAGGATACGTAAATAAATGGTAAGATGAAATGATAAATTATTGATGTAATGGAAGATATAACAATGTCAATTATGCATATAAGGTAATAAGGTAATGAAACCGAGGTAAATTTATTAATTGAGACTTTAAGTAAAATTAACGTATTGACCAAGGTTCAATAAAATGAGAATTTGATTGGTTATATTTATTGGTTGAGAAAGGTAAATGTGTATTTGGGGAATAAATTTAGTCAGACTTAAATATTGAATTTAATTAATTAATATATATGATAAATGATGATTAAATAAAAACCCAATACTCTATATATATGTATAATATTTGAGTGAAAATAATAATACACTTATAAATGTGGAATTAAGAGTTTACAACAACTATTTTGAGAAAAAAAATTGTTCATTCAAGTAAATTTGGAACATCGCAATAGGTGTAGATTAAGTGTTGCGTTAAATAAATTATAAAGGAATAAATTTATAGAAGCGTAGGAACGGAAGAATGAACATTATAGTAACGTAAAACGTATTGTAGGATAATAATTAAGTATAGGCTTGTAAATTTGATGTATGACAATAAATTTTGTACGTAAATCTTTCTATTAGTTGATAAGTCTTATTTTGATCAATTTAAAGGGATACACCAAATTTTGTAGTTAGTACGGAATATTGATGAGTGAATGAATAAGATGAAACAAAGGTGGAATGCATTAGTTGAGGTTTTAAGTTTATTTATGTGATAAGTTACCAAAATTACAATTTTATCTAAATACAGTAATTTATGCAAACAAAAGATGAACATTTTGAAATATTACCACAGTGATATATAAAAGAAACGTTAACTATGTAGTTGGAGAAAAATTGATATATTTTGAGTTGGATAATAGAAATCAAGTTATTTATATAATTAGATTTAAGATGAGAGTATAAGTATATGATTTAATAATTGGGTTTTGCGAATAAAATTTATAATTCCCAAATAATAAGAAAACGCAGAGGTTAACACTGCGAAATTTATATACTTATAAATTTTAATTCACATCCAAGCTTGCTAAATTATTTGGAATTGATTGGATTATATAAGTAATGAAATTTGGCCAATATTTAAAGTTGAAAGAAAATTTGGATTTTATGATTTATTTTAATTTATTTAATAAATATTAAAAATAGCCATTTTTGTCACGGACTCGGATTTCGACGAAACCAGTTTCATCGGATCCGTATCGGTGAATTATAATAATGTTTCAAGTTTCGTTGCGATCGGACTTGTCGTTTGATCGTACGGACTCGAAACGCCTTGAAATTTACGCATTTTGAAATCAATGTGAAATTTTTGTTTTTTTAGCATAACTTCTTCATACGATCGAATTTGGTCGCGAAACTTTTTCCATCGCGTTCAGAATATTTTAAAACACCTATTTGGATATATAGTTTTTACAAATTTGGCTCCGGAGGCATAGCGGGCTTTTTGGACCATGGTTTGTCACGCACGTTCGCGTATCCAGTCTAGCTACCCTACCTCTAGCCTATCTATAAATATACAGCTATAAACCCTAGTCTCTATTCTTTTGCTGTAAGTTCATTTCTTCACTCCTTTCTCTTCCCCAAATGTATACATCTCAGATCCAATTCCAGATCTATCCACAGTTCAAAATCAAAAGTCAAAACTCAAAAATTTCAGAAAATTCCAGAAAAAATATATGTTGAAGTATTCGATACGCGTAATATACTGGTGAAATTCGTTTTTCAATTGGAGCTGTCGTACATCCAGAATAAATTCAAACAGCCCCAAAACCGTTCATCATCGTCGCGCAAAACTTCGTCGGATGGAGAAACTGTTTCTGGGTTTTGTAGAGTGGACGATGGGGATCGCATCTATGTGGTTAGTTTGGCGTTTCGACGGTCAGATTTGCGGCAAAAATTTCAATAGGGTTTCATGTTTAGGCGGCTGCTGCGTTGACTGCTGGTATGTGCGTGAGTGCGCGGTCGTGGGTTACTGGGAAGAAGAGGGTGACGTGTCAAATATTATATTGTGAGTGAAATATGTGCCACTTTTGTTTATATTTAATTTTGATTTCAATCACCATTTCTCGCCATAACTTTCTCATACGAAGTCGGATTCACACGAATTTTTTTTTGTTAGGATCGTAATTTAATTCCGGACTCGATGACGCTGGTTTGGACGAATTCTGAGACGGACGAATTTTTGGGTTTAAATCGGGTTTGAATTCGATTTAAATTCAAAAGGTGAGTGTTTTAACCCACTCACAACTACTAGAAGCTTTTATGTTTGTTAAATAAATTTTAGAAATGAATAGAAATTTATTTATGAGCTTTTTGCATGTTATTTCATTCATATCTGTTGAATTGCATTTTATTGAATGTAACTGTTCATTTAATTGATTTATTGCGTGTTAATTGGCTGTTAGAAATTATTGTTTGCATATGAACTGCTAGTTAACAGTTATGTCAATTTTCACTGAATATAAATTGTTAGATTAATAGTTGATAAAATTTAATTTGAATAAACTACCAGTTATCACCTGTTATATATGATCATATATATAATTGTTATTGATTGATATTTATCGATGTCGTGATTGGATGATGGATGTGTTGTTGAATGAATGTTTTATTTGGATATCATTAAACTGCAAGTTAGTATGCATTTACATTTCATTCGGGATTGCGGTTTGAAATGATATACAACCGCAGTTTTATTTTTTTTTAAAGTTGCGGATTGAAATGATAAATATCCGTATCACTTGACCATAGGATAGAAAACTATATACAGGCACCGCGGTCTATATATATAACTATTTTTAAAATGTGATTTCTATGGTTTGGATGGAATACGGTTTATAAAAATCTTAAATTTTTATACTGAATAAATGTTTTCTTCCATATTTATATGCATATGAAGTTGAAATTTTGAAATTAAAAGGTGAATAAATTTCTTTATTAAAAATAGAAGAAAATTAAGAAAATGGAGTTTGATGATTTATATCCTATATTTAAATATTAAGTTGGAAATTTTAAAGATATGATATTTATAATTGGATTTTTCCCAAAATATTTTGAAATGAATATTCTAGTAAAAATTGAATTTGGAAATATATATATATATATATATATATATATTTTACTAGAAATTGAAGTCTTATTAATTATGGATTTTATGTGAATGGTCAAGATTAATTAATAGAATATTGATTTTGAAAGGATAAAAATCCAACTTTAGTTGAAATATTAATGCTCAAAAATGGATATAAACATATATAAAATTGAAATGGTTTTGGGACTTGAAGTAATATTTTGGATTTTGGTTTAACTTTAAAAGAAGAAATATTTGGAAAGCCATGTAATTTATTTCTTTATAAAGCAACAGTAAAGTTAAACCTATTAATTCGCATACCGTTGAATATCCAAACCATTTAGTTTTGAAAATAATGGTTTTAAAATACTATGGATTTTCGAAGAATTATGTTGAAAGTTACAAACAGAATATTGGTTACATGGGATATTAAATAATAAAAAGTGACATAATTTTTGAAAAGGAATATTTTATTTGGGAAATGATATCATTGATTTGGGTTTTATAAAAATAATATCAAAATGAATCTTTTTGGGTTTTAAAGAAGAAATGATATCGTAATATTATGGTTTTGAAATGGATTATATTCTGGTTTTAAAGTACAGACTATTTTTAAAATGACCGCGGTGTTATAATAACGATGGGTTGGCAAAGAGACCGGGATCGGATATGGACATACTCTCTGTCGATACCGAAAACCACTTTGACTAACCGTGTACGCGGTGGAGATTCCAGAATGAAGTAGGTGGTGGCGACGTTTCCTGTAAGGTAAAACGTGGACCCAACTCCCGTGAGTTGGCATAAGGTGGCTAAAACAGGAGCGATTCTCAGGCCAATGAGGTCATTCCTCTGATCGGACGCTCCTCTTCGATATTATACTTTGACTTGGATTTGATTCAGTGACCACTTCTATATTTTGATTTTGGGGAGTTAGTCCGAGGTGGGCGGTAACTGCGGCTACGCGTTTCCACCAGCCTGGATAGCAATTGGTATATCTACCCTGGCATTGCCTAGTTGTGCCGTGTCACCTACCATACCGAGCCTTTACTACGAGTTTCTATTTGTGTCGTACCTATGGAGTATCCTCTGGTAGCTTCCCGATCAGGAGGTATTACGGTACTGTATAGACTATTGGCATTATTTATGTTAAGGGGAATATTGGGTCACTCCTTAACGCTATTAAAAAGTAAGTTTACTTTACAAATAGACACTATTATAATAGCGCAATATACTACATAGTAAATAGTTTAACGGATCCTTAGGAGATGTAAATCCCGAGCATCTCTTGAGTTACTGTACTCATATTTATTTCTGTTTATTTATCTCACATAAGATCTTTTAGTTCTGACTCGAGTGTTTTGTCTTTTCAAATTCGCTCGGGTCAGTCCGAGCGTTTCAGGATCGAAGACTTTAGCTTTGAAGGACGAAGACGAAGGAGTCGTATTATTATTATCTATAGTATTGCACCACACTCATACTGTTCCACTGCATTGTTTGTATTGGTATGTGCAACTCTGATATTTATCGTATAAAGCAAATCAAGTGTTGGTAAACTGTTTTGAACTGTATATTTATTATTATATTTTATCCTTCCGCTGTAAGATTCTGTTTTGTTTTTATTTCTTCTCTGTTTTTCTTATTTACCCCATAACAATCCGCCCTTGCGTATGCTTTGAATTGGCACGTGTGTCAGTTTAAAGTGTGCGAAAAGGCGGGATGTTACACCGTAGTTTTAAGAAATGCATGATTACGAATCATATGATACTAGTAAATTATATCTCAAACAATTAAGAGCTATGCACCCATTTAGTGGGTGTTCCATAAGAGTTGATAAACTCTTCATGTTGATACATATAAATGTATACAATCATAAGCCTATCAATACCAAAAGGGTTCCATGTAATCACAGACATTGATATGTGTATTTGACACGCATGTATGAGTCTATGCCAAGCTTATAGAATATAAAACAAAAGTAAATAAAATAACATGTAATAAAAATGATTTGATTTGATCGAATGAGTGCGTATATTGGAAAGAGTTTCGTATGTGCCTCATTGAATAAAGATTCAGTCTCAAAGGTCACTCCTTATAATAAATGATGTATTTATCAGGAGTAATCAAACTTTGTTGTACAAAGCACAACTAATGACGAGTGAATCTGAGTTAAATCTTTCTATAAGGTGTGTACTTATGAGTAATACACATGAGTAAAATTAATATCATTCAAAAAATAGTTTAAAATACCATACAAGATAAGGGTTTATAAACCCCTATATATCCTAGGCCAAGGAGTTGGCAAGTCACGCGAGTCGAAAGACAGCACGTAAAATTATACATAAGAACTCCCGTATGAATCGTCCCTAGAGAATTTTAGGAATGATAGTCATCAGATGACTAATTTATGCCGTGAACATAAACATATCGTGAACTAATGCAAAAATCAGCTTTATATAAGGCAATTCATTAAATGTTTATGGATACTCATTCCATTGCACTAAGTGAATAACATATAAAGTGGACGTAGGCACGTTCTGTCCGAACCACTATAAATCTGTGTGTCTTTTACAGTTTAGTCCCTGCTTTTTACATATTTGCATAAATCACCCAAATCACTAAGAACAACATAAAATCAACTAAATCGTACGACTTTGGGGGTGTTTGCCCATTTTTTGCGCAAACATTTTTGGTGCTTTCACTGAGAATTGAACTCAAGGACCTACCGCTTGGAAGTTGAATTTGAAGGTTTCGAGATTCAGATTGGAAGAGTCATGGCGAGACAATCAAGCAGAAGGCCAAGGCCAGAGCAGAGTCAATAGGAAGGGAGTCAAGAGGCTTCCTCAGGAGCAAACCAAGCTTCAGCCTTCATCACCAGGGATGAGATGGAGGCTATGATGAGAAGACACGAAGAGATGATCCAGAACTTGTTTCAGCAAATTGGGCAACTTGGAGCACAAAACCAAGGAGCAACTGGAGTTCAGAACGGAGCAGGACCATCTGGCGTAGCACCAGAGCTAAGGGGCACCCACGCAGAGCATGTTGATCCGACACCGGGAAGAGAGATGGGGGCATCCGAGCCACCTGGTAGCAATAGAGTAATGAACGTTCAGCCAGGGAGGCATACACATGAAAACTCCCACGGACTCGGGGGGCAGGTCGAAGGCAGTGAACGAGGACTACAGCTTGGAGACAATGACAGATTAGCAGAGATGGTTAGAAGAGCTATGAGAGGCGGTTTAGTAAACAGAGACTTAGAAGATGTAAACAGAAGTCCTTTTTCCCCTGCGATTAGGATGGCTAGGAACCCACCAGAGTTCAAGTTACCGTCAGTAGAGATGTACGATGGGAGGACAGACCCTGCGGTTCATCTTACAAAGTATATGAGGCACATGGAAGTGCTGGGGGCATCACAGGAGGTCATGGCCCGGTGCTTTCCATTGTATTTAACGGACATTGCAGCGTTATGGTTTAGGCAGCTGGAGAGCGGCTCTATAGGAACATGGGAAGATTTAACTGAGAGATTCATGAGGCAATTCAGGGTTCATATTGCGAGACCCAAGAATGTGATGACTTTGGCAACCTTGAAGCAGAAAACTGGAGAGACTTTGAGGAGTTTTCTAACGCGATTTAATGCGGCAGCAACATCAGTGGATCGACCAGATCCATCCATGGTCATGATGGCGGCTGTATCTGGAATAGCTGATAGTACAGAGTTCAAGAATTCGTTAACTAAGGATCCGCCTATGAATCTGGGGGAGTTCTATCATGAGGCTGAAAAGTTTCTGCGTTTGGAAGATGCTAGTTCAGAAAGAGAGGAAGAAGATGACGTTTACGCAATCAAGAGCGGAAACCCACCTGGAAAGGGTGCGGAGACTAGCAAAGGAAAGAGAAAGGCTGATGATAATGATGACAGGACAAAGCGGCAACGGAGGGAGCCGCGATTCACCACTCACACTGAGCTGAATGAGAGTCTGGAACGAATTTATCAGGATACCAAGGAGCATGTTCCGTATCGTAGACCAATACGAAGGGATCCAACCTCTGACGAAAGAAAATCAGATAAGTTTTGTGCATTCCATGAATTAAACGGTCATAACACTAATGATTGTAGGCATTTGAAGGACGAGGTGGAAGGGCATATTAGGAACGATATGCTCCTTCAGTATGTGAGGAGGCGAACTCCAGCTGTGGAGCCAGAGCGACCACCGTCTACATCGGCTAGAGGTGACCCTGGATCGGGGCACCGTTTGATTATCCATTTATTGCTTGATTAAAATAACGATGAACAAGTTGTAAACCTCTAGCTAACACGGTTAAATCATTTACACATGTGAGCGATCGCGCACGATCCATAGGCATGCTCTGAATGACTACCGGCCGCGTTATAGTAAGAGTTTACGCTTTGACATCTTCATTCTGCTTTTTGCTTTAATTTTGATTTGAACATTTAAATTCTACCTGTTTGGACATGTCTGCTATAAGGTTCATATGATTATTGCTTTAACATTTACAATTCTATGGAAAAGTTACTTGTATGCCCGTGGATCGCGAACGGTCCACGAGCACCTCTTGCATGGCAGTGAACTGCCGAAGTCTTTGATTCGGAAACTCTCCCAAACAATAACTCCGACACTGATAATATTAAGTCCCCCCCGGGGCACACACAATTCGCCTCGAACGGCACCCGACTACGAACAGTCGCAAATTCGCCTCGAACGGCACCCGACTACGAACAGTCGCAAACTCGCCTCGAACGGCACCCGACCTCGAACGGTCACAACTCGCCTCGAACGGCATCCGACTTCGAACAGTCACAAACTCGCCTCGAACGGCACAACTCATCTTGCCACAAATGGCTCGATCGCGAAAGGTCGCTATTTGAGGTCCACCCCCTGACCGCCAACGGTCGCACCTTACCATGAATGGCTCGATCTCGAACGGTCGTCATCCGAAGTAAGGCGCTTGACCACGAACGGTCCTATTTCATCTTTTGCCGCGAACAGCACCAGCCATGAACGGTCACATTTCACCCCAAGTGGCTTGATCGCGAACGGTCGCCATCTAAGGTCCGCCCTCTGACCGGGCTCGGTCGCACTTTACCTCGAATGGCTCGATCCCGAACGGTCGTCATTTGAAGTAGAGCGCTTGACCGTGAACGATCATATTCCACCGCAAATGACTCGATCTCGAACGATCGTCGCATGGATTTAGATGCTTGACCGTGAACGGTCGCATTTCACCTCAAATGACTCGATCGCGAACGGTCGTCATTTGAAGTTAGGCGCTTGACCGTGAACGGCCGCGCTTCATCCCAAATAGCTCGATCCCGAACGGTCGTCATTTGGGGCCATATAAAATATCAAGCTCTTTACAGGTTGTCACATGATATGAACATCCAGCTCATGGCATTACAAAACACGCCTTCCTACCGCAAGGACATCAACAGGATATGAACATCCAGCTCATGGCATTACAAAACACGCCTTCCTATCGCAAGGCATGTTTTGGAGGGCAAAGTGTTATCCCATTTTTGGTCAAAACTGGAATATCAATGTTGTGTGCATTTCCACCACGACCAAACCAAGAGGAAGCAAGCAAGCGTACATAAGTTAGGGATTTCACTCAAGGTTCAAATATAAAAGATCATTCGGTGAAGCCATGCGAGAGTCCATTCGGCGGAACCACATTCGGCACGTAAGCCATTCGGTACTTTGGTAACAACAAACTCATACGACTTGGAGGCGTTTGCCCATTTTTTACGCAAACACTAAGAAACACTTGTTGTTTAAAGAAAATACCAACTTTGTAGCGAATGAATTTCTTTGACAAAACTGTTGGTATAAAATGAACTCGAATATGATCCAATAATAAAACCGATTACAAAGGATGAAATGAAATTGATCGAACCTAAATGAGCACAAATAAATTAGAACTATTCTTATACATTAAAAAGAAACTATGACTTTCTTATCAGTATCAAGAATAAATAATCCTCGGTTGTTTAATTAAACTGCTAAGAGTATTGACTCTATGACATGGAATTATGCATAAATTTGAAATAGATTCCAAGTACATTATAAAAACATGATTTTGATAGTTGCATTCGAAGAGATATGATCCATTGGTCGTAAATTTGCCTTCAAGAGAAAGACTAATGTAGTTGGAATATAGTGAGTCGCATTGATAAGAATAATACCGTGAATTTCAATTGCTGAAATTAACTTACAGATACACCTTTCAATGTGTTCAAGTTGGTTCGGATTCTACTCACAAAATTATCGCATGGTATGACGTTATGTTATGGTACATATGGGTTATAACAGAAAATTATAAACAATGACTTAGAGTAAATAATTTATACATAATAACCAAAGCATCCCCAAGTTAGTGGGAGCGATGTTGAGTTTCGAGTTTTTGATGTAATCTGAGAACGTAAGAAAGTATCATTCAGAAAATCATCAAAACTGAACAAGTGTTTTAGTAGAAATATCAAATAATTTAATTATCAGTCAAAATGCTATGGAAGCGTGTATTCGTAAGAAAGAAAGTAAAAAGGTACATAAATATTTTTAAACCATAAGTAAATAAAACAATGCCGATTGTTAACGATATACTTGTGTTAATATCAGCTTTAGTTGTTTTAATACTCGACGTTGGATTTGTAAATGATGTCTTTTATAGTAAATATAAAAGATATTGGGAATCTTCCAAAAAATATGCAAGGACACCATATTAAAATGCTAAATATGGAACATGTAAATGGATTTCTTATACACTGACAATAGGAATTATCATACATGTTATGTTGTTTGCGATATCGTGATTTGTTTATGTATTTAATGCGTGAAGCAAATATCAAATCCAAATCGATATTACTAAATGGTTGCTTGAGATGTTCTCGTGTATTTATGAACACTAGAGAATTGTTTACAGAAACAACGAACTCCTTATAAAGGAATGTTTGGACTCAAACTTCATAAGTGATATTGAGTATAATATGTCAATAATAATTCAAGTTAAGAATCTTTAAGTTGGAAATATTCCAAATAGAAGATATTGTAGCTGATTCGATGAGAAGGCTAAGTACATTGACTTGAATAGCACCACAATAAAATATATATATATATATATATATTAAATGCACAAATTTATAACTAAGCCAAGGGTAATTCCAAATGTTGAGAAAATCTCATAGCATTGTTATATCATAACATTGTCTTCATAACATAACTTAGAGCTCACCAAATGTTAAGAGACATACTCTAAATTGTTTCATATGATAGAGATAGTTTATCAGCGTTAGAGAGAGTTGATTGATAAAGTATAATTAAAACGTAATAGTATACCTCTTTTTTGAGGGACTGGCCCAATTGGTTTTGAGAAAACCGATTGAAGAAGTTAGAATAAGATTCTATAATTTACTCCAACTGCAAATAGGAGATTAATAGAGTTAGGGGTATGTCTTAGGAGAAAATATGTAATTTGTTACATCTACCTGACCCAATAACCAATCTTGTTCGAAATAAAAGAAACATCTTTTTATTATATACTTGATATAATGTGCTATACCAATTAATTTAATTAATGGTATATTTAATAAAAAAATCCATAAATGTTATGTTTTGTGATAGTAGTTATAAAATGTTGTAACCGTGAATAATTTACCACAATAAAAATAAATAGACCATTTTAAACATTCTTAATCAAGATGTATCGAGACCGAATATCGATACATCCATTCAGACTAGAGTATGTAATGCTATCCAAATGTTGGACAGTGTATTACTCATGGTTACTAGGAGCACCAAGGGGTTACGTACTAATAGTTATTGGATAACTATGGAATGACTCGCTCGATGGTTTTTTGTTTTAGTATAACCAAGGTCAAATAGAAAATATCGATGTGACAAAATTACACAGTTCTCTTGACATAAGAATATCATTGACCTTCAACGTCAAAGCTCCGCTTTAGTTATAATTAAATCGTGGCATGACATCCATCGAACGATTATAGTTGGGTCGAGTGGAAGCACTAGTAGCGAAACACTATTCAAGAGAGGATTCTTTTGCTTAAATATATGACGTTAGTATCCCGGTCAATGAAAGCCAACTTAAAGTCAGAATCTCTGGCCTGAGCATTCCAATTAATAATAATTGTTATTATTGAACCAAGGACTTTATGTTTGCTCTGAAGAGTTGAATGTGGAGGATATTGGAATTTTGACCATAATCAAATTCCATAAGTCCAAACTGACATAATTTTAACGAAGTGAACTGGTATAAATAATAGCCACAACCGGGCAACGCTTATCAAAGTAAAATTGAATTTTACTGAAACCAAGTAAATAATAGATTTAACTAAAATGTCACACCACGTGCTAAGTTATGTGTGATCGTTAATATTCGAATAGTTCAACATTAATAGCTGATCAAATTTACACCTAATTGGTCACACAACCGAAGTGAGGAATACTCCGTAGACCAAACAATTTAATTAATTATAATTTTTAGAAATTAATTAAATTAATTTATATTTGTGAAATATTAGTTATAAATTTGATTTTGATTTGATAAACAAATATTATTGAATATATCTATAAGGGTTATAAATTAATTGATAAATGATATCAATATGCATTTAAATTAGATTTAAATGCATAATGTTTGTTCGGGCTATAAATGGGTTTAAACCGCATGAAGGGAGCTGGTATGTTCAGTCCAATAAGGGGTAATATGTGGCTAAGTGGTGAGCTAGAGAGGCTTTGATTTGGATGGCTAAAATTGAAGGGGAATGAGTAAAGATGAGATCCTAACTTTTTCTCCTTTTCTTCCTCTATATAAAAATCTCTACCTACATTTGTTTGGAAACCTTTGGAGCCTCCATCTTTAGGTATTGCTGATCGAACCCTATCTCCGTCACCCTCTAGCATATCAAGTTCAAATTAAATAATATAAGTTCTATTCGATGGCTGGTGGTTATTGATTCAGGGATTAGCTCTCTACTTGATTGAAAATCAGTTCAAGGAGCATGTACCATCATTTCAAGGTAATGTACATTACGAAACAATATATGGTTATTAATGCTTGTACCATATACATATTATATATTGTTAGTTAGGTGACAATTCTGATATACAAATATATTATCATAATTGAATTGGTTGTATGTGTGTGTATATCTCTAAGGGTATGGATCAGCAATAAAAAAACCAATTTTTTTTATTTTAGCAATATATATATATGTATATGTATATGTATGTATGTATGTATGTATTATATAAATATATATACATATTGTTTATAATTTAATAATTACTTTATACTTCATACAAATTTGGCTATATAAAGTATATATATAAGGTATTATAGATATACTATATTTAGTAGTAATAAAAATATTATATATATATATATATATATTACATATATTTAAATTATTTATTTACATAAATTGATTATATCAATATATATATATATATATATATATGATATATATATATATATATTATATATATATATTATGTTTCATATTTTATAAAATTATATTAACACAAACTACACGCTCGACGAAAAGAAACATTTTTTTATTACTTAAAATAATTTAAATAAAAGCCGAAAATTATAATTAGTTTTAAAATTATTTTTAAGCTAAATTATGTAATAAATATTCAGAGTACAAAATATTATTTATAATTTTACTGGAAATTTAAATTTCAAAATTAAGTCTTGCAAATGTTTAATATTTTTATTAATATTTTAAGATTAATCCGTACAAAAACTAATAAAACATAATTTAAAATTTAAAATATATTTCATAGCCATGCGCAAAAGCTGGTAAATGCATTTTTGCTAAAAAATATTTTTTGTAGTTTGTAAATATTAATCTATAATTATAATATATTTTTATACATTTATATAAAAGTGTTTAATATAATATATATTTAATATATATATCTATATATGTATGTATGTATATGTGTGTGTGTCTGTGTGTATTAGATGGAATAATGTCGCGTCCTCTAATGGCATCCTTCTAATGGTGTCAATTCAAAACTTGGTGACTTTTCTAAACAAAATTCAGGTGCATTTACGCAAGATTCTCACGTGTTTAGCTATAGAGATGTTGTACTTCAAAATCTTGGCGCGAATTATTATAATATCATTTCGTTTCTAAAAAGAATCAAAGCTAAAGTGATTTTCTAAACACTGTTAAATCAAAGAAGAAATATTTTTGTTGTGGAGCTGGTCAGTGGTCTAAAGATTGTAGAAATTTGGTTATTTGTTTTAAATGCAAAAGGACAGGTCATAAAGGGTATGCATGCGGGTTTTCCCCCAATTCAAAGACTAATGTCACTTCGTCTCCTATTATTAATTCTGATTCAAAAATGGAAGCTGCAAGAGGAAATGGGATTTTCTTGTCTTCGATCGATTTTGAAAGAGATATCAGGAGAGCCAAATCTTGGGCGATTCTCTACTGTGAATGGCGCGTTCTCTATGGACCAGATCGAAGAGAATCTTGAGGCTAATTTTAGGAACTCTGCTGAAAATTGGAATTAGGAAGTTAAAAGGCTAAACAACGATTTTATTGCAAGATTCCCTGCCAATTTACTGAACAGGAATACTTTCAGCTCAATTATTACTGACAGTGGAGTTTTGAACTTAAGTAGGTGGAATTTTAAAGTGGGCAGCAAAAGGCTGGGAAATAGGGAGAGAGTATGGATTATGTTAAAGAATCATCCTATTTTTTGTAGATGTTTGGATGTGCTTAAATGTATGTTGATGAGGATCGGAGATGTTAAGAGGTTGCAACCGGGCGTAGAGACTGCTGTAGGTTATACTTCCTTGAAAGCTGAAATTGAGGTGAATTCTCCATGCGTGCTTCCTTCCCTGAAAAATGTATACTTTCATGAGCATTGTCATGAGGTATCGCTGAGGGGATGCGTAAGAGATCCAAGAGTCTGCATGGATAATAAAGGTTTTAAGAATAATGTTTTCCAATTTGGATTAGATGGGAAACTGAAACTTTGGAAGTACAAGAAATCTTGTTGATACTGAAATTCAAGCAGAAGAAGGGAAAAATGAAGAGGGTGCTTGCAATAGTCCTATTATACTTTCTTCTAAAGATAATGTTTGTGGTGAAGTTGTTGTCTCGGATGTTGATAGCAATACTAATTGGGCTGATGTTGATCTTGGATGTTTTTGAGCTGCTGGGAAGGAAGATATGAATGCTATTGGAGCTGTAGAGAAGATTATTCAAAAGAAAAGGCTTGATGTTGCTGCACACGTTGAGAAGGTTTGGAGGCAGAGCATCCATTGGGAAGGTAGTGTTTTCATCCTTGCCTTTTTAAATAGCTTGTCTCATGATCTAATCTATGAATTGGCTAAATGTTCATGCTTTATTCTGAGTAATAATGTAGATGATATAGTGGAATTTAAAAAAAAAGAATCAGTGAGGGTAAACTCTTTTAAATGATAACAGTCTCTTGGAATGTAAGGGGGATTAAGCACTCTTGAGAAGTGCCTTAAGGTTAAAATAAACTTAACTCTATCAAACCTGATATCATATTTTATACGAGAAACAAAAATCTCTAATCCTTGTGATAATTTTTTTAAAAGTATGAGTAGAAGTATGTTGAATGCTTGGAGTTTTTTGGAGGCTAAAGGCAGTGCTGGAGGTATTTTTATTGCTTGGAAAAGTGACAAATCGGTGTTGAGGCAAGAGATTAAACAAAATCATTGTTTGCATATGGCATTAGAAAATAAAGGGTCTAAGCGATATATTTTGTATCCAGTGTTTATGTCCGAACTCCAGAGAAGAAAGGAATCTGTTGTGGGAGGAGTGTATTGAATTTCAAAAATATATAAATGGTCCTTGGATTATTGGTGGGGATTTTAATGTAACAAGATTTGCTCGTGAAAGAAATAGAAGAGTGGGTGAATGTAACGGTGATATGGAGGATTTTAGTGAGTTTGTTAAAGAATGCAATTTAATTGATTTACCTCTTACTAATGGAAAATTTACATGGAGTAATAGAAGAAAATTATCTACTCTAGTGAAGTTAGACAGGTTCTTTGTTAATCCGAAGTTAGAAGACTTACATCCACTGTCATTTTAGATAGGTCTGGCCATTTCTGTTTTTGATCATTGTCTTATTGTTCTTGATTCCGAAGTTAATATGAAAAGTAAGACAATTTTCAAATTTGAAAAGTGTGGTGTTTGGAGGAAGGTTTTGATGATATGCTTAAAAATAAGTAGTGTGAACTCAGGAGGACAAAAGATGCTGCTGGTAGTATATGCAAGAAGTTGAAGTAATTTAGAAAATATTTGAAAACGTGGAATAAGGAAGTGTTTGGTAATATTAGATTAAAGAAGGAGAAGTTGGAGAATGAAATTTTAGATCCTAATATTATGGAAGAGAACAGGGAACTAAATGAGGAGGAGAAGTCTTTGCTTAAGAAGAAGGAGAAAGAATTTGTAACGACCCGGGATTTTGACAATATATTTTAATAAGTATTTAATCAAACTAATTAAAATACAAGTTTTTCATTTATAAATAAATAAGATTTTTGGGCATTTTCCAGTTATATATATGTTTGTGAAGGGAATTTTGATTTAAAATTTAAAATAGATTCTTTCAAAAATATTAATAATAAAATTTATCTTATTCAATTAAATTAGAGTTTCCATATTATTAATATTTGATACAATACATATATAGTAGTCCATAATAATAATGTTTAAAATAACACAATTCTATCCATATTAAATATAAATATAAATTATATAAATACAAATATAGGTCATAAGTCAAATATTTGAAGATTAAACTCTAAATAAAATAAATCTAAGAAGTTATTCTAACAACAACTTATATGATTAAAATAAAATAAATCTTATAAATATTGAACATAAGTATAAAATAAATATGTGGTTATAAATATAAGTATATAAACATAAGAGACTATAATATTAATATAAGTATAAAATGAACAAGTAAATGAAGTACTGATAGTTTGAGTTTAAAATAGAAGTAAATGTATAAAATAAAATTGATAGTCTTGTAACACATGAAATCAGACAAACTATAAGTAATACCTGACAATTGTATATTGTTGTTCAAGCTAGAATTTTCAATGAATTTCAAGAAGGCATTTTGAACCTGGAAAACCTTAGTTATGCAAATGTGGTTTTAATTCCAGAAAAGGAAGGAAATGTTGTAGTATCAGATTTTAGACCTATAAGTTTATTGAATAGCACATACAAGTTAATTACTAAAGTGCTTGCTGATTGACTTGAATTGAAAATGGATCTGTTGGTTGATAGAGCTCAGACTGCTTTCATTAAAGGCAGATCTATCTTGGAATGTGCGACTTTGGTGCTGGAAGTGGTTTCTTATTGCAGGAAAAATTCAATTCCTTGTATTATCTTAAAGCTAGACTTTGCTAAGGCCTTCGACATGGTAGATTGGAACTTTCTTATTGATGTTTTAAAAGCCAGAGGTTTAGTAATAAATGGATAAAGTGGATTTCAAGTATTTTTTATTCGAGAAGGTCTAACATTTTTGTCAATGGAGTAGCAGGAAAGACAGTTAAGTCTAGAAGGGGCTTGAGGCAAGGCGATCCATTATCTCCGTTATTATTGTCTTGCAGTGGATGTCTTCTCCCAAATATTGAAAGTAAGTAGTAATAACGGGATCCTAAAAAGCTATGGAAGTGATCCTGATTTGGGATGACACTATTATTTTTAGTGATCCTGATTGTATGTACATTGCTGCTCTAAAATTCACTATATGCCTTTGAAAGTTTATCAGGGTTGCAAATTAATTTCCAAAAAAGTTCCGTTATTAGTATTGGCTACTCAGAATCTATTGCAAAGAATATTACTAAAATTCTTAACTGCAATGTGGGTGATTTTCCTTTAAGCTATTTGGGTTTGTGTATAGGGCCGAATAAGCTTAAAAAGCATGTTCTAAGAGATAAATTTGATAGTAAGTTGGCTAGATGGAAGAGCAGTTCCTTGTCTAAAGCAGGTAGACTGATTTTGGTAAATTCTGTATTAACAGCACTTCCTCTATATTGGTTTTCTTTTTATAAATGTCCAAAATGGGTCCTGGATAAATACGATGCTTTGAGAAGGAATTTTTTTTGGATTGCTAAAACGAAACAAAAGCTTTGAGTTGCTTAATTTCTTGGAATCAAGCGTGTACATCTTATAGTCAAGGAGGCCTCGGTATTTTAAATTTGCAATTTATGAAATCTTCCTTGCTTTGTAAATGGGTGTGGGAGATGGTTAGTAGCAAAAAAGCGCTTTGGAAAGAATGGATTGTTAATACTAGTTACAAAGGAAAATTTTCTTTGTTTAGAAATAATTGTTCTACTTTCTGGAAAAGAGTTATGACTAATATTCAGTTTTTGAATTGAATATTAATGTTGTTGTGAATAGTGGTTGGAGTACTGCTTTTTGATTAGATTGATGAATTTTGTCAATTCCATTGGCTATTGAATTTAGTGCTTTGTTTGAGGTAGCAAATAATAAGGAATGGATTGTGGCTGAAATGTATGATGCGAATGCAACTAATTTTAAATGGAAGTTATCTTTCAACAGAGTGATAGAAGGAAGGGCTCTCTATCAATTAATAATGATAATTGAGGTGTTAGAGAATTACAGTTTAAATGGTGAGACTGGTAGTTTCGAATAGAGTTTGCGCAATAATGAAATGTTCAAAGTTAATAGCTTATAGAAGCTAATTAATTTTTTCAGGAAGAAAGATTTTGGTCTTTAAGCATATGTGGGCTTTCACATGAGTTCCTAGTAAGATAAAATTGCATATGTGGATTATAATTCATGGGAAAAGGAATATTGGAAACGTGCTGAAGATAAAGAAGTTGAGTATAGTTGAAAGTTGTATTTTTTGTAGAGAACAAGTTGAAGATTATTTACATTTATTTTGTGATTGTGACTTTGCTTTATACATATGGACTAAACGTATGGTTCAACTTGGTATAAACTTGAATTGGAGTATTTTTATTCATGACCAGTTTGATTTTTGGGCTTAAAATATGTTGATTCTTCTAATAAAGAAGAGCTGAATAAATTCATTAGATTAAACTTTGCTTTTTGCTGGCTTTTATGGCATGAGAGGAAAACAGGCGATTTAAAGAAAAAAAAATCTAAAACTCTTAACTCCATCATCCTTCAAGTTCTTAAATTTGTTTATGCTTGTACAGGTATTGAGAGGTGGAAATATGTGGCGAGGTTTGGAGATAGGCGTAGCAACAAGGGTGAAGTACAGAGGAAGGAGTTGGCAATGGTTGAAGTAAAAGGTGGATGCGCATGTAGATACTTTTGGTTTGGAGCAGCTGATGGTTTCTTGACGATTTCTTGATGTAGTTGTCCTTTTTGTTATAGCAAGTATATGGGCTATATTTTGTATGGTTTTGATGTGGTACACTTGTATAAATGGCTATGATATGTAATGGGTTGTATATTTTTTGTATGGTGCTATATGTGTTTGGCCGAACTGGGTTATGCGTTTTTTGTATGTTTGTTGTGATGTTTGTATATGGTGTTATGTATGATTGGTGTTGTATTGGGTTGCAGTTGGTTGTTATGGCGAGGTATGTAATTATGTATTGGGTTGTAGTTATTATGTGTGAGTTGTAATGTGTGGGTTGGTATGCGTGAGTTGTATGTTCTTGTTTATGTGGAACATAAATATGGCGTGTCGCTTGGAATTTTCCAAGCAATTACACTACCATTTTTATGAAAATTATATATGTGTGTGTATGTATGTGTGTATGTGTATATATATATATATGTGTGTATTGTTTTCGACATTAAAAATTATATCCATTATAATATAAATTAACAAGATCATTTTATAAATTTAAATAAAATAAAGCTTTTATTTAGAAGAAATTTTGGATTGTCTTAAATGAATTCGACTTCATAGATGAAAAAGAGATCTAATATGATTAAAAAAATTGAAATTCACTTATACCTTCGGCTACAGTATGGTCCAATTTCAACAATTTTTATATTAGTTTTTTGAAACTAATTATTTTTTAGAACTAGAAAATTCATGCTTTATATTTTTTATCATAAATAATAGCTTGTTTAGTTAGTTAAGATGGATTTTATTAAGAAGATAAAATATAAAAGTAATATACCTAAGGTATGTATTGTTTGAACTAATTAAGTTAACATTTTTGTAAGTCTTTTAAGAAAATAAACAAAAGACAAGTCATAATTACTTAGAACATCTTTTCGAAAAATCACACTGAAATTAGAATTAGTTTTCAATTTTGGACAACTTAGAACAATTATTTTAAAGTGGGTAGGTTTGAGTTTTGTTTTGGTTTTGGTAACTGGTAAGTTAGAAGAAATGGTTACATTTACTCTCCACCTGTGATGATTAGTTCTTACAACAACAAAACATTAGTGATTTTAATAGCTCTCGTCCATGCTTACCACCAATTTTATTCATCGAAATTGAAAAAAGAAATCATGTTACTTTTGATATTGTAAACATAACCTCTAAAAATAACAATTATCACATTATAAAATTAGCAATCTAAATAATTAATCAGAATCCAATCTATTACTTTATATTAAAACAGGAACTCCCTGATGCTGACGTAGATTACTTCCCTTTCCTCAATTCAAAATAACACTTCCCTGTTCAACTCCGTGTTTTTTTTCCTTCCTCTCACGTGCTTGCCCGTTTTCACCTTTCATTTCGGAATTGCCTCATCGTGTCCAACTGCTCCAATAACTTCCTTCCCTTTCAACCCCATTGCCTTTCCTCCTCCCTAAAACGTTGCGTCCAATTTGTATACTCTGCGCAGCCTTATCCACCGACTCATCTCCTCCTCTCGCACCTCCGCGACATCCAACTTCATTTCCATTTCTCCCCGCGGACCACAATTGTCGTTTTGCATATCTTCCTGACGATTGCCCAAGCAACTACGGCCTGCCCTCCACCACCTCCTTACCACTGCGTCGGCTGTACAGGTAATTTCTTCCTTATCGCTATCATAAAGTTGTCGACTTTGACAAGTTGTTTACATTTCTGCTGGCTTACTGTACACCTTCGTTTGGTTTAACAGAATCTTTCTCATTTCCGTTACTGCGTACTGTTTACCAATTCAATCCAGCCTAACCAAAAAGTCATTTGTTTTGAATTATGATTGACGCTTTTGATCCCACAATTTTGTTAGCTCAAATTTAAGTATGGAATTCTACAACGTATGCAACATGTTTGCATAAATGACTGATCCATATGAGCGTACCACTGTTTCCTTTCCTGCTTGCATAGATGAATATTGCGTGTTGGCCTCTTTTTTCCATGTTTGCTTTCTGCTAGCTGTTGGTAACAACTTTGCTGATGTCTGCTAAATTGTTGGTGCATTTTGAACACCAGTCAGATTTTTGTACAACCGCTTATCTACAAATGCCTTACTCATGCTTTCTTCATTTATATGCGTATGTTGTATTTTTAGTGTACTGTTATGGGTACCGGTTTTGGTACATGTCACCAAGGATCATCAGATTTAGTTATCACTACTAGAAAATACTGCAGTTTCCTACACAAAATTTCCGACGTCTTTCCTACGCCAAAAGGCGGGGCGTAGGTTAGACGTAGGAAACTGGTAGAAAGAGGTAAAGACGTAGAGAAGGCGTAAGGAAATTTCCTACGCTTCTCCTACGCCAAATTCAACATGTAGAAAAAAAATCGTGGCGTAAGTAAGGTGTAGGAAATCGTCTACAGTAAAATGATACCGTCGAAAAGGCGTAGATAATCTCCTACGCCATTTCCACTCCTTCGTTAATTTTATACAATTACACGTTGGCGTAGGAAAGACGTAGGAAATTTCCCACGCCGTCTCTACGATTTTTTTTAGTTGGGTTACTCACGGTATAATTCCTAAAATCAGTTTTTAAATAAAAAAAGCTTTGCGATGCCTCAACCCAAAACACAATCAGTTTTTAAATAAAAAATACTTTGCGATTGCCTGTACCAAAGAAACTAGGGTTTCTAAAATCAACGCCTTCTAAATAAGCATCGCTGCGTACTCGGCTATTCCATCATCCTTGCCTCCTACGCTGCATACTCGGCTCATCCTTGCCTCCTACGCGATATTTTCTACTGCTGATTTGAAGTCTCGTCGGCTCGTCCTTGCCTCCTACGCGATATTTTCTACTGCTGATGCCTCCTACGCGATATTTTCTACTGCTGATTTGGGTCCGCATCGTCGGCTCATCCTTGCCTCCTGCGCGATATATTCTACTGCTGATTTGAAGTCCGCTACAGTCTCTTGCCACGCGATATTTTCTACTGCTGATTTGAAGTCCGCTACAGTCTCTTTGTACTGCCACTACTAATTAGGTATGCGAATTTCTTGTTTTGAGTTGTCTAATTTTCTAAAATTGAGTCGCCCTTTTATCATACTTGTACAGGCATGTTGGACTTGCTTCTTGCAGATATGTGAAACAAAGAATAGGATGTTTGTCTCTACTAATAGTGATGAATTATTCAAAATATCGTAATTTTTAATTTGATTCATACTTTTTTATGATACGTAGTTATATTATGTTATGTATTTAGGCTTAGACATATGATAACTTTCCAATGATTCCAAATGCTACCCCCAATCCATTGTATGATGAGTCTCAACCATGTACTTGTAAGTGCAAAATTATGCAATTAGGTGGTGACCAGGCATATGCACCAGTAAGGTGAGAAAGCAACTTGATAAGCTGACAAAGCGCGAAATAAGTTTATTTTGCTTTCCTATACCAACACTTGCAATCGTAGATATTCCCATAATTTAATTTTACCATGATATTTAGGCTTTGTGGTTCGCAGGTTAAAGGTTGAGGTGGTTTTTTTATGGGTGCGGGATGAGTTCATGGTTGTTTGCGAGGTGGTTGGTTTGATGTTGTATGGGATGGTGGTCATGTATGATGGTCTGTTGAGGTAATATGCAAGAGTTGCTGCAGTATTATGAGTTGTAACAGATGATATATGAAGCGCAGGCAGTGGTGATGTTTTTATGGCTTGTATGTACAGAGGTTGGTGATGGAATGTAGGAAGGCAGCTGGGTATTTGTTGTGAAATTGCAGTTGCAACTAAGTATATTTGTGGTGATCTGTTGTTGACAGAAATGGATGAATTTGGGAGAGTAGAGCGGTTGAAAACAGAGGCACAGGTGATGTATGAAGTTGCACAGATGGTTGTTGTAAAATGTTGATGACTGGAAATGGTAGCAAAGGGTGGCCAGTTGCATATAACAGCATCAGAGGTGATGGTTGTGTTGTATATGAGGACAGCTATATGGCAGTATTAATGAAGGTTGTTAGTGAACAGATGTGCACTGTTGACCCAGTGTGCAGATATGCACAGTTGTGTTGCAAGTTCTATATGCACAGTGTGAAGCTTATATTTGTAGTGTTTCAGTGTTTCAATGATATGGTGGGTGATTGAAAATGGATGGAGCAGGGTGCCAGCAGTGATGATATGCACAGTTGTGTTGCAAGTTTTGTTAATTAAAATACATTATCAAACTAGTCTTCAACACGGACCACAAAGTCAAATTTTAGCTGAATTTAGTTTTGTCATGTAGTTGGAATTAGACATATGCAGCTGCCAATAATGCCATATAATGTTAGCATAGTTTAGAATTAGTAATATTGGAAGTGTAGTACTCAAATGATCGCACATGATATATATGAATACACACACTGCGGTCTTAATACACAAAACATAAAACCATATTCAAGTACGTCCATTGAATATTATCAACACGCTCTTCAATGAATGTTCTGATTAACATATTCAAGTGAGTGAATATCACACACTGCTATACTCTAAACATAAAATTATCTGTCATTTGTGTTGTGTTTGTTGCAACTTCAAAAACCATGAGACCGTAACCTATTTTAAAGTAGAGTTTGTAAAAATGAAAGTAAGGCCAACAACATGTGCTGTCACATTTACATCCCTATATTTCATGTTCTATATTTCATGAAAGTAAGGCCAACAACATGTCCTTGAAACTTTAACTTGTGCTACATAAAGTGAAAATAAGAGACACGCTATAAAGTGAAAATAAGAGACACGATATAATCAAACTTAATACACAAAACATCATTCTCGTAAAAAAATATATAAATCAATGTCGCAACCTTTTTTACCTATTCTTTAATATCTTTACCACAACACGTTGACACTCATGTTCAAATATGTATTTATGTTTTTGTTCTTGTATTTGAAAAATCACAAATACAGGCACAATATCAAGCTAGAATTGAAGAACTGAAAAGTCAAGACACAGTAATTTCGTATGATGTCGAGGAAGAAGTATTCGACAAGCTTACCGGTGCTATAGCTAAAAGAAAGGACCGTAGGCCATATTATGGCAATATCCCTGGAGTAAGTATTTAAACTTTCAACAAAATATTATTTTAATTAGTTTAAAATGCAGAAATTGATGCAATATTTGATAAAATGCAGAAATACAAAGACGCTACTTATAGCATTAATAAGGGAGAAGCACATACTAGAGCCAAACTAGAGGAAAAAGTGGAGCGTCAAGAAGGGGAGATTCAAATGCTGAAGATGCAGTATGAACAACTCACCGAGATGCTTCGACAGCGATTTGATGAAGAGCCGAATGATCGTCATGAGGAATGAGGGTATTGAAAACTTTTTAATGGTATCTGTATAATGTCATGTATCATGAACATATTATCCTATTATTTTAATATGTAGGAACTTGATTAATATTGTTTGACTTTGTAATATGAATGAGATATTTGTTTTTTGAATTAAAGATGAATGGTTTGACGTTAATCTTTTTGTTGGAATGTGTATATATATAAAATAAGTTGATTTTAGTTTCTATTTAATGTGGTGAAATGAAATAGAATAGTAATATATCAAAATTGCTTCAGAAATGACGTAGGGAAGGTGTAGGTAAGGCGTAGGTAAATGAAATATTAATGCAGCAAAAAGTCGTATGCATGGCGTAGGAAAAACATTAAAAACACAGGCGTAGGTAAACCGTGGATAAATGAATGACGTAGAAAAGACGTAGGAAACGTAATATGTAAGAATGACGTAGGTAAAGCGTATGAAAACTGGGCGTAGGGAAGACGTAGGTAAACAAATGACGTAGGGAAGACGTGGGCACTTATAGACGTAAAAATGTCGTAACAAAACCGTAGGTACAACATGGCGTGGGGAAGGCGTAAGAAAACTATGGCGTAGGAAAGACGTAGGAAACAACCCAACGGATGGCGTAGGTAAAGCGTAGGTATTTTATTAGCTACGCAAGTTTTACCCACGCCAAAGTTGGCGTAGGGGTTACGTAGTTAATACATTTACCTACGCCCCGCCTACGCCATTTTGGCGTAGGTAAACCGCAGTTTTCTTGTAGTGTATGTTACAGGGTGGCTGCACCAGTTAAAGGCCGGAGTTTGGTTATGCAGGCAGCGACTGTCCGTATGGTGGGGTTGTTTCTTATCTCACAAAGTTTCCGAATTCTCAGTCTGCAGGTCCAGCGACAGAACACGAAGGTATCCAAATAGTTCGGTAGTAGTTGTTGTTTAGCCATTTGTGTCTGCCACTTGCAAGTTGCAACTTGATCTGGCGAATTTATATTACCTATTGTTAACCTTTTTTTCATCCTTATTATGGTTAATATTACCCTTATTGTGGTTAATATCATCTTCACTTAGCCCCATGACAAAAAGTATTTAAGTTATAATTCTTCTTATCTTCCTAAGAGACTGCAGCTATAATATTCTTTTTCAATTTGGTTACTGCATTTAGTTTTCAGGTATTATCTCTTTCCACCCTATGGAGTTATACTTATTGTTTTTGAAGATAACCGGCTTACTCTGTGCATACCACCGCTCTCACTTTATTTTCCTTACCATAGACTACAATTTTGAGGTTTAACTGCATGCAAATATAGTACATGTGTTACATGAATACTGATATTAACCGTAAAGTTAAATTAATGTATAACTTTTAGTGGGTAGTTCTCATGACCATAGTTGACCAAAAAAGCGAAAGCAGTTTCCTGATTCAAGCCTGAAATTTAAAGATGTTTCATATAGGGCATGTATTATTTCTGAGTAGGACTATTCTTTTATTTATTGTCATGTTTCTTTATGTAACCGTTTGACTAATCAAATGGCATTTTGTTGTAGAATATTTGACATTTTGATTGATGATCCACTGAAGTAACAAATCATCTACTGAATTCGTTTTTACATGGTTTGGTTCAAAAAAAAAAAAACAATTCGGTTACCACATTTTTTCTATGCAAAAAACTACATGACAGCTAGAGAAGTGGTATATAATCTAGAGAATTATGCGAGATAACTGATAATACATTAATGATTTTTTTTCTCCAATGTAGCCCGTTGCTATCATGTTTTCATTCCTTTACTTTCTTTAGAAGATAGTACTTTCTTTCCGTTAGTGGTCTGAAGTTATGACCAACACTCTGTTTGATTTCTAATAGAATCTGATAAGAATTAATTTTATTTCAACTTTACATATTTAATGAGTCTACTCACAGTTCATAGGTACTAAATGAACCTTTTATACAAGTGGTCATTTCAACTGCTATTTCGTTCAAATTTCGCTTAATTGTTTTGTCCAAAAAGAATTTCGTTTTTTTTACTTACAGAAAAATTTCATTCTCACAACATATTTCATTTTAGTTTCTAAACAATGCAATGCCTATCGCAATTGATAAACACTATAAAACAATGTCATTACCCAATCCCAGTTAAACATATACTTTTGATTTGATACAATTCAGACGTAAATTCATGTAAAAGAGGAAGTTTATGTTTAACATGACACTTCACATACATCATAATGCTCACACCATTGATATTTTCTTTAAAGTACATTTCATGTTTCTCCAATGATTTATTCAATCATAAGGCCTTCTTTATTGGTTTTTTCTCACTTTAATATGCCAAACCTTATATGAAGTTGAAAAGATGAATTTTACAACTGACTTAGCGTAAATTGCTATTTTCCCAAATGTACATGCTGATCAATGGGATAACTATTAACCCCCTTTTTTGTCTATAGGCATTCACCCCCCTGATATTATTTCTTTTATGAGAAAAGAATGATTCTGTTATATTCACCCTTTGGATATGCTTGAACACGTCCAAGTTTCAGCAACGTCTTGATATTTTCTGACCTTAACATTAACTACTACTGTTAGAATGTGTACAATTGTGTAAGAATGTTGATAATATTCAAAATAATTTCAAATTATCAGACTGAATTGATCATGTTCCAACCTGCTATAACCATAAATATGATGCAATGTGCCTACTGGCCATCTATGGACTTTATTATACCAGAATGTTACCACTGTTGCTTTCGAAATATAATTTCACTACGGCAATGTTAATGCTTTACTACTTGAGAAGTATCAAAATATAATTTCGCTACGGCAATGTTAATGCTTTACTACTTGAGAAGTATATATGCACACAAAAATGTTTCATTTGCTCTTCTGTCATTTTTTCCCAATCTGATAATTACTTCAACTATCAACAACGACCATTGACAATATATAACTTACCATGCATTCCCTATCATAGACTTAACTCTCTACGCACTGTTGTTTTCTTTCGTGCCTTCTAACCACCGATAGAACATGATGGCCAAAATAATTTACATCAGATAATAAATTAAATGATATAACGCTGCTTTGCTGTGCAGAAAAATTCTCACATCATGTAAATGATATAAGCTTGCCATATGTATTTTGTCAACGAAGCTGCTGTTTTGGATGTATCAGTCAGTTCTTGAAATGGTTTCATGACATACATTGATTCTCCGTTTAAGATAAAATTTTATACCTCACGCAGTGAACTGATTTTTCTGCTGGCTTATTCATCAACATGTTTGTCTAGCTAATACACACATACATATTTCTATATAATAATTTAAGTTCAATCCGTGTTTCAGGTCCACATATCTTCCATGATTTGACAGGACTGATGAATATTGCACCCTCTTGCTCTTTGCCCAAGCAGTTCGTGGAACCATTTTTTACGTATTCACTAAAACTTTACCCACTCAGGTATGTACATAATAAAGTTATACTTTGTTCTTACATTCGTAGATAACTACAAGCACAAAATAAATTTACTGAATGTTTATACCTGGTCGTATAATTTGTTTATAGTTGTGGTCTTTTTAGCATATATGTATGAGCAAACATGTGGGATGATTGGTATTTGAGAATGGTTTAGCATTTATGGAGGGAGGGGAAATTGGTTTTGATTAGTGGTTACAAAAAATTACAGTTCGCACAACTTAGTATTTTGAAATAGTGGAACACAGGGATTTTAACAATGTTTTATTTACAGCACTGTCTGTGAACAAAATTTCAGTACATAGTTAATTGACGATCTGTCATATTTGGTTTACTGCTCTTCAACTTCATATTTTATTATTTTACTTGGATTTTACCACACCTTTTTTCCTATACGCATCATTATGTATGACATTGACTTTATTTGCTTTCATATGTACTACATGTTTGTATTTTAAATAACAATCCGCTCTGTTTTAGCTTACTACGTATGACTGCCGTTGTTCCGTACGATGCCATTACAGATACACACACATTGTTTGCTATGATACATGAATTTGAATAACAATGTCCACTAATGTGTATTTGCAAAATATGTTCAACACTACGATGTACCATTTCATTTCCGCTGCTTATATTACGGACCCGATAGTATATCGACGCCCGTGTGCGAAGCACGGGCCACTCACTAGTTTCTGTTAATAAAGTGCCAAAGTGAGGATTTGATTCTTGCAAGGTATAGTGAAGCGGAACAAAAATAAAAAATGGATACATATGCAGGAGATGCATCATCTTGATAAATCCAATCAATGTTACTTCAATTAAAGCATATAAATTTATACGTTTACTTACATTATAATAATGTAAAGGAACTGACATAGAAGTAAATAGACGTAGCTTTGTTTTGTTGTAAAAATTAAAAATATAATAAAAACAACTAATTATGCAACAAAAAAAGGTATCCACATTATTATTAACTTTTACTGGTACACAACATTTATCTGTGTACCAGTCAATTAAATCACACGACGAAAGAATGCATAAATCCAAAAGTTCCAAGTAGGTTTTTCGTTGAGTTCAATGTATAATAAGGTCTAGAAAATTGAAAAATGAAATTATTTGGAAACTTGATAATAATTATATCATTTATCATCGTACGTCTTTTTGTTTAATAAACAATATAAGTAATTTGAATAAAAACAAAATAAACTTAAAATTCTTAAGTACGTCGCATTATGAAAAGAATAACAAATGGGTTTAAGTAAAATAGAAAAATTAACAGGCCACCTTACAATTTTATAAAATGTCCACCTTACTGTTTTCAAAAAATGGGCCACCGTACCGTTTAATAAAATACAAAATTCTTAAGTAAGCGCTATAATCATTCCAAGTCAATGGAAAGAAGGCAAACGCAACACTAGTGTCAGCTCAACCATGTTGTTCAGGACCTACGCAAGCACAGCACTGTAAACTTGTGCTACAGGGACCATCGGTTCTGCATTTCATGTTTGATAAAATGTCCATGAAAAAATATGAACATTTGCGAAAGGACTTCAAAACTGAATAAAAAGAATCACGTTGAAAATTGTTTTTTGAAAATCAATATCGATTTTCTTTTCATTTTCCAATGAATGATTGTCTATTTTTTTCTTCTTTTTAATGGATAAATTTGTAAACCGTCTTATTTGAATAAAGTTTCTATCATTTTTTTTCTACACACAGTCTTCTTAAAATTTCGAAAATGTTCAAAATATCATTTCACTAAATAATTGTTAGTCTTGATTTATTTGCAAAAGTTATGTATGATGCGGTGTGCTTACCTAGTTATTATGGAGGTGGAAATTGATTGGAACACATTAATGTATCAAGCTACTACAACTGAGTGGCTATGAATGTCAATTAGGCTTAGCTGGCAAAATCATGGTTTAACTAGTCCTGAGCAATTCTTTATAGATATTCGTGAAAGAATGAAAGAAAATTCAACATGCACATCTTTATTACGCACGTACTCCCAAAACAAAATGATGGACAACTGGCGGCGGAGTCAGCCAAGAGCTTTTAGGTGTCAATATTTTTTCACGATGAATGCTAAGAGTACTCGTTTTGATTCCTAGACGACCGTAAAGTATACTCGCATTTGCTATTGGTGAAGATGGTACAACTGCAACCAACTTGCAGTTTGAAAATTAATTAAATATGAAATCATCTATTATTCAAACACACTCATGCATGAGCCATATCTATAGCATATCTTTTTCCATGACGAATGCTAAAAATACTCGCTCTAATTTCTAATTGACTGTAAAACACACTCGCCTTTGCTATTGGTCAAGATAGTACAACTGGGGTCCACTTGTAGTTTGAAATTAGTAAAATATAAACTGTCTTTTATTCAGTGGCAAGTAAAAGTTGACACTTGTGTTTAGCGAGTATCTAGAGTATATCTCTTTCCTTAATATTCGCTCTAATTCCTAGATGACTGTAAAGTACACTCATCTTGTTATTGGCCAAGATGGTAAAATTGGGACCCACTTGTAGTTTGAAATTAATAAAATATGAAATTCCTCTCATTCAGTCAATTATTTGACAAGTAAAATTGACACTCGCGCTTAAAAGAGTATCTATAGTATACCTCTTTCCATGACAAATGCTAATATTTGCTTTAATTCCTAGACAACTGTGAAGTGCACTTGTCTTTGCTATTGGTCAAGGTGGTACAAATGTGGCCGCTTGTAGTGTGAAATTAATAAAATATGAATCTGTCTCCGATTCAATCAATTATTGGACAAGTAAATGACACTCATGCTTGAGCATGTATCTACAGTATACTAATGAATGGTCCATGCTATGCACACATGCAGTGTTATTCTCCATAAATTTTAATCCCAACACCAAAAAGACGATTTGAGGATGTAAGATTGACTATATCTTTTGTATACATATTCATGCACAATGTACAACATATACATATGTCAGTACAGATATGGTATATAGTTAAAGCGTTAGTATAAATTAGCAAACATAAATAAGTACGGTACCTCATAGCTGGAGTTGCAATTAAAAATCAAGCACATATGTACTGTAGATGAAAGCAAACTGATTCAGCCATCATATAGCATGACGTACAATTTAAAAAAAGAGATCAAATTGAGTTAATGGAAAAAAAGTGAAAATTAGTAGCTAAATACATAAAAACATAATTGTAGCATAAACACAAGAGCATAAACTTTAAAAAATCAATTTCTTTGCCTCTTCTCCTGAATCTTGATTGCAGGTGTTGCTGCGGCCTGTTGATATGTATCACCATCTTACGGATGAGGAAAATAAGATACAGTTCAATTTTATAAGCATAAAAAAGATTAGAGTAACACAAGTTAATGATTTTAAGTTAAGATAAGTAACTACAGTATGGGTTTGGAAGGTTTAACAGTTCAAATTATGAGTGCCCATAAGCATAACAATCAGTTAGGAGTTGGTAGTGAAGAAGTACAGTAATGTTATTTACTAAAACAACGTAGCATAGGATGTACAGTGCAATATTGTACGTGACATATATATATATATATATATATATATATATATATATATATATATATATAATGCGCATACAGTAATTGCGTATGCTTTGAAATAATAACCATCAAAATTAAACGATAGTAAAATAGTGAAAAAATTCGTACTTGAATCTCATTTCCTCTTCTAAGCGTCTTTCTGGAAAGTGGTGAATCAGAAGCCGTACTGTCGGATGGATCACACTATCGTCGTCCTGATAAACATAACAAACTGTCATGGCTACGCCAACAGTTCATTAAAGATGGAAGAGTGACCGGGATTATAGATCAAACATGATAATTTGTTTCTTTCCTTTGATGTCTGTCCCAGACTGTAATGTATGATTATCCCTATTTGAGAGACAACCTAAGTTAGAACTTTGATCGCTGGGAGGAGTTGGCTATCATTTTCAAAATAATGGAAAACAGCAAACAACGTCAATAAGAGTGAAGATGTAGGTATACAAATTATAAGGTAACAGCTACTCGAGACTGAGCACGTAACGTCTCAGTCATAGCTATATTTTTTGTGATTCTTCTAGTAGCGAGGTAAGCATCGGGATTATTCATCTCATAGTTACTCGGTCTAAATTCAAATAACGCTTCAGACCCTAACAGATGCTGGAAAATCTTGTCAATTTTTTGTGCCCCATTTTCCTACAGCACATAATATTTTATATTGAACACACGATTTAGAACGTGCATTTAATGTTGTTATTACCCTTGCCGGGTAATATAGAATATTGCAGGTATGTATACTACTATTATGGACGAAACTCAACCGGTGAAAGGACCGTATAATAATATTTGGTACTAACGCATGGATGGAGCACCGTAATGTGAAGCATCAATTTGAGTAGTAAAACTTTTAAAAGAATCCATGTATGCTGGGAAATGCGAAATGTATGGAACATGAACATATAATTCATTTAAACTATGTCAAATTCCACCTGTCTGTACAAAAAGCATGAACGGGCGGTGATGTCTATCTCCATTTTTCTATATCTAAAGCATTTTATCATAATACATAAGTACCCTTAAATCATCTTACATTTGACTATGGTAATAAACTCGTCAACACCGGTGGAATGTGATGCTAAATATATATACTATTCAATAAATTGGGCATAATCTACTGAACACGGCACTAAAATGTATAATTCTGCATTTTACCGAGCCGAGGATGGCAAGCATGTCGTCAACCTTATGTCCAAGTAGCCATTCGGCTTCCTTATCAAAAACGGTGATAGTAGTAGACGTAGAAGAGTTTAATATGTCCATATTTAAACGACACCTATAGAACAAATTTTTAATGGCAGTAGTTAATATATCTCAAAAATTGGAACAAAGAATCAGCGAAATGTTACCTATTTATGAGATTTACGGCCATTCGGTGGCATTCGAAGCAAAAATAGTTTGTTCTCTCAAAGTGAACCATTGATTTACAAAACGCACATGAAAGATAGCCCCTGATAGAACTTTTCGGTTTCACGATGATTACGGGTATGACATGTAGAATCGATTTTACCCTTGAGGGAGGGTGAATAGGGTGATACTAATAATTATAAAATTTAATGCGCAAATATATAAAATAATTGCAACACAGATATAATAGAATAATAGTAGTAGAATAATAAAAAGCAGAGATAGAACAACACAGATTTACCCAGCTTCTGCAAAACCCTGCCTACGTGCTGCCCCCAAGGTTTCTACTAGAAATTAAGTAGTCAGACGCTTACACACGTAAACTCGCGACACTTGCTATTGACTAACCTAACTCTATACTCAAAATCATGCCACAACTCAGCCATTGAGTTACGAATTCTTGAATTACACCACCGTAGTTCGTTCCCTAGTCACACGATTAGAAAATTATGAAAGTTTTAAAAATAATTACAGTATAAAAACCAACTAAAACAAAAACTCTAATTTAAATAAACTAAAACCTAAAAGAAACGTCATCCCAAAATAAGATAGAAGTGAATTCCCCTTTTTCCTTTTTATATTATTTGGCGTTATCCTTCTTCTCTTTGCGTTAAAAAAATGGCTGCTTTCTTCTTTCTTCGATATGAAATTAGGGCTTTTGATGAACCGAAGACGCCAATTGATTGTTAGTCGATTACAATGGCTATTGCTTTGATTTGCTTGGCAATCGACTCACTTCGATTTGCACACAGTTGCTTCAATTCATCGAGTTCGGTATGAATTGCTATGTGATTTTCTGTATTATTTTGTTGATATGTTTTAACTCGATTGATTGAAATGCCAAAGATGACTTGGAATTTTATAGGCATCAATTTCCATAATCATCGTTCGTATATATTTTATGGAATTCGTCCTTGGCCACTGATTTTCATTTGGATGCTTGTGTTGTTTTCTGACTTCTTCAATTCATGTAATTTGTTGTTTACTTGATTAACACGGCTTTGATTCTGACTTTGCTCGAATCCTTGGTCACCACGACTTTGAATTCTCTAGCATTTAAACTTGATTTTGGTCGTGGTTCTGTTCTTTTCTCTTGTGACATCTTTGATTTCGGCACTTGACATTGTGATAATATTTTTGAGTCGAAATTTTGCTTCGAACTTGTTATTAACTGTCTTTGACTCATTGACTTTGTTTGAAACTGCTACTTAAACATGCCTTGATTTTCTAACTTGGTTGCATTTGTAGTTGTATCGTGAATCAAGTAAATATATGTGAGATTTGATTACACTTGTTTGATTGAAACCGTCCTTACCCTTATGTCTTTGAGCTTCTAATAATTGCTTGAGCTCGAATCACTTGATTTTGTTACTGCAACTTGGTTTACTGTATACATGTATATATGTATATGTTGACTGCCTTGATTGAGTTCATCTTAGTTTGTTGTTAGTGCATATGTCCTTGGTTCTCTGATCTCTATAGCATTGTGTCTTGAGTTGCTGTAGTGTTGCAGTCTGATATGCTAGCTCTCGAATGTGTATCACCATGTGTACACTTGCATACTTTGTTTTTAAGTTGAATCTGGATTGATACACTTGTGTCTGTTTGGTATGAATATCTGGTTTCCAATTGAACTTGTTCATTTGGGAATTTTGAGTCTGGTCACATTATTTCACTTGAATTTGTGTCGCCTATGGTCTTGTTCTTGAGTCATGGTTCATGTGTATGTCTGGTTGTCACTACTGTGTGGTTCAATGCACTTGAATATGCCTTCATCATTGGTGTTGCTTCATTAGTTCACTGTATTTTGGAATTTGTCTGAACTTAGAAAGTTGGTCATTTCTACTTGTATACATACATACATTTATGTATGTATATATGTGTGTGTTCAACTCACTTGCACTCCTTGTTCATTGTTTTCATATTGTATAGTTCCGAATACACACAGTTGAGTTTTTTTGCACTATGTAACTTGCTTGAATTTGTAGCCATTGGTAATTGACTTCATTAGCTCATTCAAGCTGCTGTCTTCATGTTGACTGATAAGTGTATGCACTGAATTGTTGCTGCTTTGAGGCTTGCTACTTGGTTGCACTGTCCATTTCCTGGCATCACCCTTTGTACAATGTTGATGTCTGGTTTGGATTTGTGTTCATCATGTAGTCTGGTCTTTGCTGTACTGATTTTGTACATTTTGTACTCGAGCACTTGTTAGAGATGTTCTGTTCAGTTGAGCTTGTCTTCATGTGTACTCGCTGAAATTTTTGGTCGAGGCTTGCTCCAGTCATCAAAACTTGACCATTCTGTTTTTTTGTATTGCACTCGAGTTGAACCTAGCGTTGGCTCGGGTTTGCCCTTGTGCTCGTATTGTGACTTTATTTGTATTTCACTTGAGTTGAACCTAGCTTTTGGTTTGACCTTGTGCTCACCTGTCCCTGTAGTTTTATCAAGTGTATACCGATGTGCACGACCTTGTGGCATGTATAGTGATACACTGTGCATGTCATAGAGTATGATGAATTCAAAATAAATATGATGAGGAACAATCCAAATAAATGAGGCATATAATACTTTCAAAACACATTTTATTTTACATTGCAAAAAATATTTTTTTTCAATTTTATTGCTTCAATGTTTATTTTGCAGATCGCTCAGATGCAGGAATAGAGTTGAAGATAAATACGAACGAATGAGTGATAAGTAGTGAGGTACAAATGCAAATTAAAAATTGTGATGTAATCGAAATTGTATTGTAATCAAAAATTTTATGTGTGTGTGTGTATAGTGAGAGCTCATATCTGTACTATTCAAAATTGTAATAAAATATTTGTTTGAATAAAATATCCGTTTGAATTTAAATTCTGTGTTATTTATTTTATTCAGCAAATGTTTGTTTAATTATGTGAAAAATAAAATAGTACAATAACAGATACATTTAAATGAATATATATATATATATATGTTTATTATCATCAAACAAAAATCATATACTAGCATATTTAATAATCTCCCCCTTTTGATGATTACAAACATAAATTAAAATTTTTGAATTTATTAAATGTATTTGATCATTGATAGACTCTGTTTGCTCCCCTTATTTGAATGTTTCCTCTCTACAACAAAAGCTTCCCCTTCATATATACATGGATATAAATAAAAACATGCAAATGATCTTAGATGCAAATAGAAAATACGAAATAAAATATTTGACCTTTATTTGCCAAAATATTTACTTTTTTCTCCCCCTTTTATTATAAGAAAAGAAATAATAGTGTTAGAAAAATAGAGATAAAGTGATAGATATTAATACATCATCAATACCCAATCGAGTATAAATATTAATCAATAAAAAATCAAACAAAAATCATAAATACTCCGTTCGACGCATATTACACTTTAGAGTAATAAGGATGATGCCGGTATACAAAACCATACAGTTGTGTCTATTTGTGGTATATTTATATCAGAAATTTGAATATCTACTAACCATACATAACTATTAGGACTTTCAAACAAGATTAGTAGTATTCCAAATTTTTATAAAAAAAGAATTCAAGTATCTTCTAACCACGCATAACCGTGAGAACTTTTAAATGGGATTAGAATCAACTTGTCTATTAATCAATCAATTTTGATATGTGCTTCATACATGCATAACCGTGAGGGCTTTTAAATGAGCATGAAAGCACATAATCAAAAATTCCAAGTAATTCACACATGCATAACCGTGAGGACTTTTAAATGAGAGTGAATGCTTTGGATGTTTTTATTGATAAAAATATAATAAACTGAAAATTGAATGATTTTTCGTTTAAAATACCGACAAACTATATTGAATTTTGATGAGTGATGGTCGTTAGAAATATGATAGAAATAGAGATGGTCGAGGAATGTTTTTTTTACCAAACAAGAGTTATTATAAATCTTGTTTAAATTTTTTATGGAAATTTACTAAATATACCGTCTCAAGTTATAATATATGATTAATATCAACACTCATTTCTTTTTCAATCACTATTTATCTTTTCAGTAATCTATAGAGAGTCAGATTTGTTAAAATAGGCAAAAAAATCAAAACAAATTTCTAAAACACCTAAACTAAGACGAAGTTAACAGAAATATTTTCTGGAAGGGGTTTTGTAAAAATATCTGCTAATTGAGAATTGGTCGAAATGAAATTTATGCAGATATTTTCTTGGAAATATGATCTCTAATAAAATGATGTCTAACATCTATATGTTTTGTTCTTGAATGATGTACAGGATTATTTGTGAGCTCAATTGCACTTTTGTTATCACACATTAGTGGTACACATTTGAAATTTAGACCATAGTCTTGCAAAGTTTGTACCGTCCATAAAATTTGAGCAGAGCAACCACTTAGAGCAATATACTCTGCCTCTATGGTGGACAATGCAATACCTTTTTTTTTTTAACAGAAAGATAGCTGTTCATATATAATCTCAACCAAAAGCTGCCAACATGCCTGACAGGTAACCAAAACAATCGAAGAGAAATACCACACTGCGAACACTCAACAAATGAAAACGAAACAGCCTAAAAGGAAAACCAATAGACACGATCGAGAAGCAGAGGCGTAGGATCACTGGCCCTGCCACACTACACTCCCGATGAGCTCCGGCAAGGCCACCGCCCGACGACGATGTTGAGGGACCACCAAATACTGAAAGCAAGCCCATCCGCCGACCTTTCAAAAGAAATGTAGAAACGGCCATCACCCAAGAACTGTAAGACCGTCAGCTGGAAGAGAAAAACGGAATTCCTTGAAGCAAACTTCAAAAAAGCAGATGAACAAAGATCTAAAAACCATACAGAAAAGCAAGAGCCTGAAAGCAATAGTCACACAGTAAGAAAGCAAAAGGGAGGGGGGAGGGGTAAGGGAAGGCGGACAAGGAGGAGACTAGGAAGCCATAACCACCAGTCTCCTATTCGGCAATCATCCTATTCCCGCTCTATTCGAAGACAGAGAGCAGGATATGGATAAAAGATTCACTAATCGACCAGACCGATCACTGACCGATCCTCTGAACGGACGGCCCCGAAAAGTCAAGTAAAGATCATCTCTAACCCGCCGAATAACAGTTAGGGGGTCCATAGGAATCTCTTCAAAAATTGCCTTATTCCGGGCACACCAGACATGCCAGCAAATCAGACATGAAATCAAGCAAAAGATGATAGAGCGAAGAGATTTTCCAGAACAACCTATCCACCAAGAGGACAGCAAATCAGACGAGGAGGAGATGGAGCCACGGACACCCAATAAATTACCGAAGTAATTCCAACAGGATCTGGCACACCAGCCAATGAAAAGCAAATGATTCGTCGACTCTGTTTCCCCGTTGCCGCAGCACCTGCATCTGGAAACGAACGGAATGCCAATCTGTTGGAGGCTCACATCTACCGGTAACCCATTGTGGAAGGCTCGCCACATGAGGAGATACCTTAGGAGGGATTCGTGCGTCCCAAATGAAGGAAAAAAGAGGAAGGACTGGATAGGGAACACGAGAAGAGCTCCAGGCCTTAATAATAGAGAATGGACCATCATCCCAACCGGAGTGGCCATTATGCGAATCAACGAACAATTTGACCGACTGCATATGCTTCCAAGTCTCGCTGGCGTAGCAAGGAGAACCTGCATATCCAGAAGACGCCAGACGCCGGTATTTAGCGTGAAGGAAATTCGCCCATAATGAGTCGTTAGTACCAAATCTGTACCACAACTTACAAGCGAAGGCCGAGCAGATGTCCTTCGGATTACGCAATCCTAACCCGCCCTCACTCTTAGGGCGACAGATAACATCCCATGACACCCAGTGATGTCGGCGACTGTCACCCTTCGAACCCCAGAAGAAAGAGGAAGCCAAGGATTGGAACGAGCGAAAAAAAGAGGAAGTAGGGGTCATTGCGGCGAAAATATGAGTACCCATAGAGCTCAGAACCGATTGGATGAGCACTAATCTACCAGCTTGAGACAGAAGAGACGCATTCCAACGGATAATCTTTCCCCTTACTTTGTCCGTAAGAGGATCGAACATGGCGTTAAGTTTCCTACCTCTGTACAGAATGATACCCAAATAAGGAAGAGGGAGGGAACCAGCCCTAAACCCTGTAAATGATTCGACCCAAGAAACTCTCACTAGGTCCATATCCTTCGCGTGGACGAAGCAACTCTTCGCAGAGTTGACTAATTGGCCCGAACACCTCTCATACATCATAATGAACCGAATGAGTAGGCGAACAGAGGACCGATTTCCATTGGAGAAAATGACAATGTCATCCGCGAATGACAGAGAAGAGACGAGGGGGCAGCCACTCGGAAGACCAAAACGGTGAATTTGACCAAATATCGTTAAAGTGTGGATGCCACGAATGAAAGCCTCGGCCGCGATAACGAAAAGAGAGGGAGATAGAGGATCGCCTTGACGGATACCTCTCCCAGCTTTGAAAAAACCATTGGCTGATCCGTTTATGAGAACCGAAAACCAACAGTTGGAAATGAGTCTCCAAACCAAATCGATAAGAGTTTCAGGGAAACCGAAAGCACGGAGAACCTTGATGATGAAAAACCAGGACATGCGATCGTATGCCTTTTCCATAAAAACTTTGGGGCCAAGGAAACTATGTTTACCCTGGCCTTTGGTTAGACTGGGATTTATAGTGCCCAGACACTTATGTCTCATTATTGTGGCCGCCGGGATTCGAACCGGTGCCACTACAACTACATGTAGCAACTCCACTATGTCTTAACCACTGGACCACTAGAACTTGACCAGTAACTCCACTATGTAGCAATACAATTCTATTTTCTACTTGACCATGCAACTAACGGATGTCCTAACATAAAACACATTCCACTAGTACTTTTTCTATCAACTAGACTTCCAGCATAATCTGCATCTGAATATCTTTTTAATTCAAAGTTATCATTAGTTGGATTCCAAAGACCAAAACGTGGGGTGTGCTACAAATATCTTATAATTCTTTTAACAGCTTTAAAATGAGATTCTTTTGGATTAGACTGAAATCATGCACACAAGCAGACAGAAAACATGATGTCAGGTCTAGAAGCGGTAAGATAAAGAAGTGATCCAATCATACCTTGATATTGCTTTTGATCAACTTCCTTACCTTTTTCATCCTTGTCAAGTTTAATTGTTGTGCTCATGGGCTTTTTTTGCTGGTTTAGCATCTTTCAATCCTGATTTGTTGACAAGTTCCCTAATATATTTCATTTGAGAAATGAATGTTCCTTTATCGCTTTTTTTGATTTGAAATCCATAAAAGAATTTTAACTCTGCAACCAAGCTCATTTCAAACTTTTCCTGCATAACTTTTTCAAATTTCTCATACAACAAATTGTTAGTGGCACCATAAATAATGTCATCAACATACATTTAAACAATCAAAAGATCATCGTTTTCATGCAATGGAAATAGTGTGGTGTCTACACACCCCTTTTTGAACCCATTTTCAAGGAGATAAGTACTAAGACATTCATTCCAAGCTCTAGGGGCTTGTTTTAGTCTATATGATGCTTTTTTAAGTTTATATACATGGTTAGGATTATCATGACTTTCAAAATCTTCTGGTTGTTTAACAAATATGTCTTCTTTCAAAATTCCATTAAGAAAAGCACTTTTAATATCCATTTGTCTTGGTATAAATCTTTTATAGCAAGCAAAAGCTAATAATATCCTAATGGATTCTAGTCTAACTACTGGTGCAAAAGTTTTACCAAAATCAATTCTTTCAATTTGATTATATCCTTTAACAACTAACCTAGCTTTATTCCTAATCACATTTCTAGACTCATCATATTCATTTTTAAAAAATCTATTTTGTTCCTACGACTGGATAATCATTAGGTCTTGGTGCTAGACTCCAAACATCATTTCGCTCAAATTGATTTAGCTCTTCTTGCATAACCATAAACCACTTTCATCATTAAGAGCTGTATCTATGTCTTTGGATTCAATTTCTAAAATAAATCCACTATATAGACATAAATCACAAAAATTCCTAAAGGAGGAACGGGTTTGAACACCTCTGATAAGATTTCCTATTACCAATTCTGGAGGATGATCTGCCTTGAATTTCAATCCCTCTGGATCCAGATTCCTTCGGACTTCTTTTATGGTTGTAGTTTCTTTTGGTTTTTCATTTTCATCTTTTTCGTTCTCCTCTTCAACATTGCTTTTGATTGTTTCCTTATTTTGATCATCAATATCTTCATCAAATTTCACATTGATTGACTCCACAATTGTTTTAGTACTTTTTTGTAGACTCCATAAGCTTTACTTCAAGAAGAGTATCCCATGAATATGCCCTCGTCAGATTTTTCTTCAAATTTTCCTAATTGATCGCCTGTATTGAGAATATAGCATGGACACCCAAAAACTTTGAAGTATGCAATATTTGGTTTATTTTTGAACAATAGCTCATAGGGTGTTTTCTTGAGAATCGGTCTAATCATAACTCTAATCATTACAAAACAAGCTGTATTTACTGCCTCTGCCCAAAAGAACAAAGGTAGTTCATATCATTTATCATAGACCTAGCCAACTCTTGCAATGTTCGATTCTTTCTCTCGACTACCCCATTCTGTTGTGGAGTACATGGAGCAGAGAATTCATGTTTAAATCCATTTTCATCACAAAAATTTCAAATTCATAATTTTCAAATTCTCCACAATGATCACTTCTTAACGAAATGATAGAAATTTCTTTTTCATTTTGAACCAATTTTGTAAATTTAGTGAAGTGTGAAAATGTTTCTGATTTTTAGCTAAGAAATATACCCATGTATACCTTGAGTAATCATCAACCAACACAAAACAATATTTCTTACCACCTATGCTAGCAATGTCATTAGGTCCAAATAGATCCATATGAACTAGTTCAAGAATTCTAGATGTGCTTACAGTGTTTTTGGCATGAAAAAAAATGATTTCTTAAGTTCTCCCGTAGTACATGCTTTACATAGATTTTCTATTTTAAAATCATGAGACGGTAAAGCTATTACCAAGTCTTTTCATTTTAATTTGTTCAATAAATTCATACAAGCATGTCCTAATCGTCCGTGCCATAGGTTTACTTCTAATCCTTAGCTATTAGGCATTTTGAAAGAGTAAGATCATCAAAAGTTAGAGAATATATATTACCTTTCCTTTTACCTGAAAACAATATTTCTTTTGATGATTGATCAACAATTTTGCACAAATCAGAGTCAAAAATAACATTCATTCCTTTATCACATAGCTGTCTAATTGATGTCAAATTGTGGTGCAGATTTTCAACATGTAATACATCATTTAAGGTAAATGTACTGTTACCTACTTTACCTTTACCGATAATTCTACATTTGTCATTGTTACCCATTGTGACTCTGCCACCTTTGTACTTTTCTAGGCTAATGAACTTTGATTTGTCACCTATCATGTGCATGGAACAGCAAGAATCTAGATACCATTAATGTTATTCCTTAGCCTGCCAGCATACCTACACAAGGAGAGAATTTAGTGGCCTATTAGTTTTTATAGGTCTATAACTATTAGTGACAAAAGGTTTTATAAAATATGTTTGTGTAGACCCAAAACTATTTATATTTGTTCCTTTTGGCACCCAGATTTGTTTAACTTTAAGGAATGTTATATTTGTGCCTTTTGAAATCCAGATTGGTATGGTTTTTACGTTTTGGGTCTATACCAACAAATGTTTTGATTGTGTCCAATTTTTCTACAAATAGTGCACTTAGATTTGACTTGACTAATTTTGCTTCTAGTAAGTTCAGGTTGATTATATCGAAGTCCTTGTCTATTTGTACTAACAGTTTGTTCCCCTAATAGTATATTTAACGATCTTTCTCTTTTGGAAAATTTTCTTGAAGTTGTAGATAGTTTTTAGACTTGTGTTTTGGGAGATTCATTTTCGTTCAACAATTAAGTGTAGTTTTTAATAGATTTTTCTCTCCTAAAATTTTCACTTTCTTTTAAAATAAGAATTTCGTTTTTAAGTGTTTTAATTTTAATTTCTGATTTTTTATTTCTTCTTCAAGTGATGTACATTTATTACACTTAGGGCACTTGTTCTGATAGTTTTTAACTAATTGATCAAGTTGTTTATTTAATTCTATCAAACTATCTCTTTGTGATTCAATTTTAGCATACTTCTCCCTAAGTCGTTCAAAATCGTCATTTACTTCATGAAAACATATAAGTAATTCAAAATGAGTAAGTTTTGATATCTCGCTTGGCTCGTCATCATCATTGTTAGTTATTTCTCTATGAAAACATAGATTTTCTTTTTCACTCTCAGTGCCATGCTATCATTTTCATCTTCATCACTTTCATCCCAAGTGATGCAAAACTTCTCCTTTTCTTTTTCTTTCCTTGGCTGAGTCGATTTTGAGGAAAATTTGGCTTGATGTGGCCTGGTTTATTACACTTGTGGCTGATGATCTTGTTTTTCTGAGTTGTCTAGGACTTTGTTGATTCTTCCCTTTAGTTGATGATTTTTGGCCGAATTTCCATGTTTACATTTCCACTTTTTGAATATCTTTATTAATAATTCCAGTTTAGCTTCACCACTACCACTATCATCATCTTCTTCACTATCAGTTGTTCCTTTGAGAGCTATCGATTTCTTTCGAGTATCACCTCTTTCACGCTCTCCCTTGAATTTCTTTTCTAGCTTATAAGTGGTGAGATTTCCAATAAGTTCTTCGACTTTAATCTATTTCAAATCCTTTGATTCTTGAATAGCAGTGACTTTGGCTTCAAATTTTCGTGGAAGAACACCGAGGATTTTTCGAACTATTTCCAACTCTGTGTATGATTTTCCAAGAGGTTGTGATTTGTATATGATATTGGAAAGTTGTCCATACATCTCTTTGACATTTTGTTTCTTGGCCATTGTGAAATTCTCGTATTCGCTACTCAGCATGGCAAGGCGAGATTCCTTAACATGAGATGATCCTTCGTGAGTCACTTCAAGTGTGTGCCATATTTCCTTCGTAGTATAAAATCGAACTAAAAACAAGAACCCTAATTTAAATAAACTAAATCATAAAATAAAACGCCAGTCCAAAGTAAAATAGAAGTGAATTCCCCTTTTTCCTTTTTATATTATTCAGACGTATCCTTCTTGTCTTTGCGTTAAAAAAATGGCTGCTTTCTTCTTTCTTCGATCTAAAATTAGAGCTTCTGATAAATTGAAGATGCCGACTGATTATTGGTCGTTTACAATTGTTATTGCTTTGTTTTACTTCGGAAATCGACTCACTTGATTTGAGCACGGTTGCTTCAATTCATCGAGTTCGGTATGAATTGATACATGATTTTCTATATTATTTCGTTGATATGTTTTAACTTGATTGATTGGAATGTCGATGATGATTTAGGATTTTATAGGGATTAATTTCCCTAATTATCATTCGTACATATTTTATTGAATTCGTCCTTGGCCATTGATTTTCGTTTGGATGCTTGTGATGTTTTCTGACATCTTCAATTCATATAATTTGCTGTTTACTTGATTGACACGACTTTGATTCTGACTTTGCTCGATTCCTTCATCACCATGGCTTTGAATTCTTTGGCATTTAAACTTGACTTTGGTTGTGGTTTCGTTCTTTTCTCTTGTGATGTCTTTGATTTCGGCATTTGACATTGTGATAATATTTTTGAGAAGAAATTTTGCTTCGAACTTGTTATTAACTGTTTTTGACTCGTTAACTTTGTTTGAAACTGCTACTTAAATATACCTTGATTTTATGACTTGCTTGCATTTGTAGTTGTATCGTGACTCAAGTAAATATATGTGAAATTTGATTACACTTGTTCGATTGAAACTGTCATGTACCATTTTGTCTTTCAGCTTGATAATTGCTTGAGGTCGAATCATTTGATTTTGTTACTACAACTTGGTTTATTGTATACATGTATATATGCATGTCCCGACTATCTTGAATGAGTTTATCCTGGTTTGTTGTCAGTGCATATGTCCTTGGTTCTCCGGTCTATGTAGCATTGTGTCTTGAGTTGCTATAGTGTTGCAGTCTGATATGCTAGCTCTCGAATGTGTATCACCATGTGTACACATACTATGTTTTGAAGTTGATTCTGGATTGATACACTTGAGTCTCTCTGATCTAAATCCCTGGTTTCCAATTGAACTTGTTCATTTGGAAATTGTGAGTCTGGCCATATTGTTTCACTTGAATTTGTGTCGCCTGTGGTCTTGTTCTCGAGTCATGGTTCATGTGTATGTCTCGTTGTCACTGCTGCGTGGTTCGATGCACTTGAATATGCCTTCATCATTGGTGTTGCTTCATTAGTTCACTATATTTTGGAATTTTTTTGAAATTTGAAAGCTGGTCATTTCTACTTGTATACATAAATTTATGTGTGTATATGTGTGTGTTCACCTCAGTTGCACTCCATTGTTCATTGTTTTAATATTGTGTAATTCTAAACATACACGGTTGATTTTTTTTTTGCACTATGTAACTTTCTTGAATTTGTAGCCTTTATTGCTTGACTTCATTTGCTCATTCAAGCCGCTGTCTTCATGTTGACTGATAAGTGTATGCACTGAGTTGTTGCTTCAAGAATTGCTGCTTGGTTGCACTGTCCATTCCTGGCATCACCCTCTGTACATGTTGAAGTTTGGTTTGCATTTGTGTTCATCATGTAGTCTGGTCTTTACTGCACTAATTTTTTACATTTTGTAGCGGAGCACTTGTTAGAGATGTTGTGTTCACTTGAGCTTGTCTTCATGTGTACTCACTGAAATTTTTAGTCGAGGCTTGTTCCAGTCATTAGAACTTGACCATTCTATTTTTGTTATTGTATTGCACCTGAGTTGAACCTAGCATTGTCTCGGGTTTGACCTTGTGCTCGTATTGTGACTTTATTTGTATTTCACTTGAGTTGAACCTAGCTTTGGGTTTGACCTTGTGCTCACGTGTCCGTGCAGTTTTAATACCGGTGTGCACGACCTTATGACATGTACAGTGATACACTGTGCATGTCATAGGTTGTTCGTGTGTGATGAATTCAAATTAAATATGATGATGAACAACCCAAATAACTGAGGCATATAATATTTTCAAAACACATTTTTTTACACTGCAAAAAATATTTCTTTTTCAATTTTACTGCTTCGGTGTTTATTTTGCAGATTGCTCAGATGCTGGAATAGAATTGAAGATAAATACGAGCGGACGAGTGATATGTAGTGAGGTACAAATGTAAATTAAAAATTCTAATGTAATTGAAATTGTATTTTAATCAAAAATTGTATGTATGTATATATATATATATATATATATACAGTGAGAGCTCATATCTGTACTATTCAAAATTGTAATAAAATATTTGTTTGAATAAAATATCCGTTTGAATTTAAATTCTATGCTATTTATTTTATTAAGCAAATATTTATTTAATTATGTGAAAATAAAATAGTACAATAACAAATACATCTAGATGAATATATATATATATATATATATATATATATACATATATATATATATATATTTATTATCATCAAACAAAAATCATATACTAGCATATTCAACTTGATGTATATTTTACCCTAAATAAATGTATTGATTAAATCAATAATTAACTATATCAGCAAAAATAGTTTAAATTCAAAATGCAAAAGTTGAACACAAAATGGCTTGCTGACTAGACTTGGTTTTTTTTTTCAATACCGAAGAATACACATAGTATTACCATGGCATGAAGGAAAGTTAAAAAAATGTGGTGAACCAGTAAAAGGGTATGCACGCTGGCATTGAAATCTTATACATGTGCGTATTACAGGTGTAAGCACAATGTACCCGACAATTTGCTGTCCTAACATCGTTCAAAAATGTGTGATCTTAGAATTGATCCTTTCTAATATGCCACCACTTGGAGCGGAGTGGCCTATGTACCCAATTTTTTTTCGTCAACTTGGTTGGATCTATTCAGTGTAAACATACAAAAGCAAAAGCCATTAAATGGTTAAAAATAGAACCAATATGTTCCAACAACATACCTGGATTTAACGTAATTTAGTTTCGGCAACTCAATGTCCAGATATATCTTTATCGGTTTGGTAGAGCTGAAAGTAAATGCACTTGAGAAGGTAAAATATAAATTAGAAGGCAATTTTTATATGATGGTGGAGAGCAAGTACATGAAGTAACAACATACGGCCATATGTTGCGACCGTCAATGATGTGACAACAATCATAGGCAGTTTTCCAAACTTGTGTACAACGGATTGGTCAACCAAATCCCTTTGGCTCGCCCATAGTGACACGACGCTTGTATTCCCACTGTGTGAGAAAGAAAATTAAAGCAGCAGTTGACTAATTGCATTAAAAAATTAGGTTAAAGCGGCAACACCCATTGCTTTCCACATGCAACTCTCGTTCTAGTGTTTGGGTTCCACTTTTTGTAGTTACACTGAATACATTAGTTACAGCACCTAATATACCATCCAAATCTATACCAAGTCATGCATTTAAGACGTGAGTACGTGTACTTAGATTATTGGAAACAAGTGATATAAATGTAGGAGAGAAAAAGTACTGGTAAGGTTATCTATGTGACATAGTCTGCTTATAAGCGTGATTTTATCAGCAAAGGCAAACATATACCGTGGTATGTTGTCTAATGCATCTGTTACCTTGATCGCTCAGGTATCAATTCTCAAAACTATTATCCAATCGTCGTGTAAAGTTTTATTTGTTGTTTCATCATTCTAGATGTTGAATCTTGTCATGTCATACACCGAAGGGTCTTCACACACACTTTCAAACTAGCGTAGAATATGTTTTCGGACCGTTGCTACCTTCTCATTTCCCTATCACGTAGAAGATTGACTTTGATTGTGAGGATGTAGGTACTGTAATATGGACTAACTCATGTACAGACATAAATTATCATATGCATTTAACCATTACGTGAACTGGCATCAAACGTGAGCCTATACTGTATTAAACAACAGATGTATGTTGCAAAAGAATGCAGTACTGCTGCCAACTTTATACAAAGTGTGCCATGCTCCTACACCATAGACAAAAAATGCTAATATACAAATAAATTTAACTAAATGCAATCAGTTTTACATGCATTCATCAATAAACTATATGCTATATATTTCATAGTTGTAAAACGTAGGTGCATAAAGTAAATACGTTCACATGCTTCTAAATATACATTTTAGTAGCACTACATGCACGTGGTTTATGAGAAGTAAGAATATTGAAGCAAGAATCAGAATCAACCTAAATACAATTTCTCATACACTTCCATTTTCACAGGTGTCAAATAATTCGTTATATATAAATATCACTTTGAAAAAATAACGCATACTACCCTACTCACCAACATTAGAGCATAACATACCTCACTGTCAACAAACTGCATTTTCAAAAAAAAAAAAAAAACTGCATTTTTTCAAGCTTCCGGCATTCCCCGTACTATTCGTACTCGCTCTATAGCGGCGACTAAGCAGCTCGGTAGATCTGCTCTATCCTCCTTGCATCGTATCTGATTTTCGTCTGTGTTGTCATTCTTGGCTTGGGTCTTTATATCTGGTTGGTGTTGTCCTCATGTCGAACTTTCTCTTCTGGAATATTCGTGGTATTGGCAATGAAGCATCTGCTGCTAGGCTTAAGCGGATTGTCCGTAAGCATTCCATTGGCTTGGTGACTATATTAGAACCGTTTGTGGGTCCTGGTGAGATAACCAAGGCGGTTCTGTCGCTTGGTTTTGGAGGAGCAATTTCGAATGTTTCGGGTAAGATCTGAATTCTTTGGTCCAAAGAATGCGTTGTTCATTCTATTTTTGACTCGTCGCAACTTATCTATCTTGTGCTCCTCTTCCTTTTTCCCCCAACCGTTCCTCCTTTCGGCGGTTTACGCCAAATGTGACCGGATAGATAGATTATCTCTTTGGGATGACATTTTGTCACTTGCTGACATCGGTTGCTCGGCTTCAGTGGTGGGTGGTGATTTCAATGTTGTTGCTAGACAGGCTGAAAAATTAGGCGGGGTGGCCGTCAATCGCCTCTCTGTGTCTGATTTCAACTCTTTCATTGTGAGATCCGGGCTATCGGAAATTCCTTTCGTTGGCTCAGCTTTTACTTGGTCTAACAACCAGGAAGGTCCGAATCGGATCCTTTCCAGGTTGGATAGGATTTTTGGGTCGGCTGATTGGTTTAACCTCCCTTTCACTTTTTCTATTTCTCATCTTCATCGCTCATGTTCTGATCATGCGCCGCTTGTTTTACGTTGCGCTTCTCGATCCTTGTCGGGACACTCTTCGTTCCGCTACCTTAGTATGTGGAGTTCTCACCATACTTTTTTACAGGTGGTTGAGGAATCGTGGTCCACTCCCTTAATGGCTGCTCCCATGGGGGATTTTTCTCGGAAACTGAAGCGTCTAAAGGCTTGCCTAAAGACGTGGAATTCCCTTGTTTTCCGGAATATCTTCGACCATGTGCGAGCGGCTGAAGAGTCCCTGATTATCGCTGAATCTTTGTTCGACGAGAGTCCCTCTGCCGAAAACAAGGAGAAATGGGCTTCCGCTCAATTGGCTTTTTCTTCGGAACTTCGTATTGAAAACTCCTACCTCAGTCAAAAGGCGAGGATCAAGCGGGTGATCGAAGGTGATACGAATTCCAAATTCTTTCATTCTTCTATTCGTAAGAAAGCTAACTTGCTTTCTATTCGTGAGATATTGAGGTCGGACCAATCTGTGGCTTCGACCCCATCTGAAGTCAAAGAGGTTTTAGTTTCTCATTTCCAGTCTTACCTTGGCACTCCATCTGTGTCTGATCCGGATTCGGACATCTTGTCCTTCATTCCTCGGATTGTTCCTACGGAAGGTAGTGAAGGTTTGGCTTCTCCGCCTTCGTCCGATGAGATTCGTTCCTGTGTTTTTGCTCTTAGCAAGGATAGTGCCTGTGGACCGGATGGTTTTAATGGGTCATTCTTTCGTTCTACCTGGCATATTATACAATCTGACTTATGCCTGGCCATTCAACATTTCTTTTCCGGAGGCGATCTCCCCATTAGTTGGTCATCCGCTAACTTGGTCCTTATTCCAAAGTGTGATAATCCACGGGCGTGTTTGGAGTTCCGTCCTATCAGCCTTTATAATTTCGCCAACAAAGTGATTTCCAAGGTTCTGGCCAATCGGTTGGCTCCGTACCTTGATCGCATTATCTCCTCCTCTCAGGCGGGTTTTGTAAGAGGTCGTTTGATCACTGATAACGTCCTTTTAGCCCAAGAACTTGTTTCTCAGATAGACCGAAAGATCAGAGGTTCTAACATTATTTTCAAACTTGACATGGAAAAGGCCTACGATCGTATGCCATGGTTTTTCATCGTCAAGGTGCTTCGTGCCTTCGGTTTTCCTGAAACCCTTATCGATTTGGTGTGGAGGCTCATTTCCAACTGTTGGTTTTCTGTTCTCATTAACGGATCGGCCAATGGTTTTTTCAAAGCGGGTAGAGGTATCCGTCAAGGCGATCCCCTATCTCCCTCTCTTTTCGTTATAGCAGCCGAGGCTTTCATTCGTGGCATCCACATTTTAACAGTTTTTGGCCAAATTCAGCGTTTTGGACATCCGAGTGGATGTCCGCTCGTCTCTTCTCTGTCCTTCGCGGATGACATTGTCATTTTTTCCAACGGAAATCGGTCCTCTGTTCGCCGCCTTCTTCGGTTCATTCATCTTTACGAGAGGTGTTCGGGCCAATTGGTCAACTCTGCGAAGAGTTGTTTCGTCCATGCTAAGGATATGGACCTCTCGAGAGTTTCTTGGGTCGCTTCTTTTACCGGGTTCAGGGCGGCTACCCTTCCCCTTCCTTATTTAGGCATAGTTCTCTACAGGGGTAGGAAACTTAACGCCCTATTCGATCCTCTTTCGGACAAGGTTAGGAGAAAGATTATCCGTTGGAATGCGTCTCTTCTTTCTCAAGCAGGAAGATTAGTGCTTATCCAAACGGTTCTGAGCTCTATGGGTACTCATATTTTCGCCGCTATGACCCCTACTTCCTCTTTTTTTTGCTCGTTCCAATCTTTGGCATCCTCTTTCTTCTGGGGATCGAAGGGTGACAATCGTCGACATCACTGGGTGTCTTGGAATGTTATCTGTCGGCCAAAGTGTGAGGGTGGGTTAGGATTGCGTAATCCTAGGGACATCTGTTCGGCTTTCGCTTGCAAGTTGTGGTACAGGTTTGCTAGTAACGACTCCTTATGGGCGAAGTTCCTTCATGCTAAGTACCAGAGACTGGCGTCTTCTGGCTATGCCGGATCTCCTTCTTACGCCAGTGAGACCTGGAAGCATATGTAATCGGTCAAATTGTTCGTTGATTCTCATAACGACCATTCCGGTTGGGATGGCGGTCCGTTCTCTATTCTTAAGGCCTGGAGCTCAGCTAGGAATCCATCTCCAGTCCTTCCTATTTTTTCACACATATGGGACGTTCGAATTCCACCGAAAGTCTCTCTCCTCATGTGGCGATCCTTCCATAATGGGTTACCGGTTGATGAGAACCTGCAGCAGATTGGCATTCCATTTGTTTCCCGTTGTAGATGTTGCGGCAACGGGGAAACAGAATCAGTGGATCATTTGCTTTTCGTTGGCTGGTGTGCCAGATCCTGCTGGAATTATTTCGGCAATTTATTGGGTGTCCGTGGAACCATCTCCTCGTCGATTGATTTTCTGTCCTCTTGGTGGCTTCATTGTTCTGGTAGATCTCTTCGCTCTATCATCTTCCGCTTGATTCCCTATCTGATTTGCTGACACATCTGGTGTGCGCAGAACAAGGCAATCTTTGACGATATTCCTATGAATCCCCTCTCCGTTATCCGGCGGGTCAGAGATGATGTTTACTTGGCGTTTCGTGGCCGACCTTTCCGTGGTTCGGTCAGTCCTCGTTCGGGCCGTTTTATGAACCTATTATCTATCTCCTGTTCTCAGTCGTCTTTTAGAGCGGGCATTGGATGATTGCCGATCTGGAGACTGGTGGATCTGGCATACTAGTCTCCTCCCTGACCGTCCTTCCCCCCTTTTTGTGTTTCCTTACTATGTGGCTACTGCTTTCAGGCTCAGGCTTTTCTGGGGTGGTCCTTGTTTCTAAGTGATTCTTCTGATTGGGTTTGCTTCTTGGAAGTCCGTGTATCTTTCCCAACTATCGGTCTTACAGTTGGTGGGGTGGTGGCCGTTTTTTTCTTCTATCTTGATGGGTCGTTTGCTGGGCGTATTATTTCTATGTCCGGTCGTCATCCAACATTGTCACCGGACGGTGGCCTTGCCGGAGCTCGATTACGACGTTGGATGGGCGGAGGGTTTCCAGAAGCTCATCGGCTTTGCTTTGTACCTGAGGGCGTAGGTCCTTCGTTTTAGCTTATCGCTCGTGTCTATTGGTTTCCTTTGTTGGTGGTCTCGTTGATCTTCTGTGGTGGTTTTCGGTATTGTATTCCTGTTTTGGTTTGGTTACCTGTCAGGCTTGTTGACAGCTTTTGGTTGAGTATATATATGAGAAGATGTATTTCTATTAAAAAAAAAAAACTGCATTTCCATCATTTGTTACTCGAAAGGTATTCCAATTGGTTCCAAATACCATTCCGAAAGCAAAAGTTTATTACGATCCATGATATGAAGCAAAGTAAAAAGATGTAGATAAGTTAATGCAGATTCTATGAAACGGAGAAGACAGAGTGCACATTATGTTGGCAAAAAGAGGTTTTTTAAGCAAACGTGGGGAAGGTGCCACAACAATTGTCAATGTATATTCTGTTTCTCATTTTCTGCACCGGTAATTGTTTTATTTAGAGGGTAAGTTATGATAAGCCAAGCGAGGAAAAATATATTAAAAGAAATAGTAGCACCATCACAGTGCAAACTCCTACTACTATGAAAGTGACAAATACTGTTGAGATATACGACAACCCAAGACAGTGAGCAATTTACGTTAGATATTTAATATTTAGTAGACCATAATCTTACATGTTTACAGAATATAATCGGACAATGATCCTATTTTATGTAGTCTAATACGTGCATTCATGCACATACATATATGTAGTTTTTTCATTCTTTTTTTTAGCTGCAAAAATTACAGACATCAGGACAACATCAAAGCATCAGTGAAAACCCAATAATTACCATCCAGCCAGTAAACATGGGCTGATGTTGAGTTTGTGGCATCAAAGTTAGTTCTAGTAATGACTTATGATACAGATAGATAGGTGGTCACACTTATTATATACATCTATGCACTATTATGTCAGACACGTTTAACGTGTTAATGTAAAATGCAGCAAAGTAGAAAATATTAGATATATTGTTGCACACAGAAGTAGCTACACTAATTCATCAAAGAGGAACACAGATAGCAGAGCAAGATTATGGAAAAATATAACGTATAAATGAAATAATACACATGTCTTGAATTCTCAACAGTAGTTTAGTTGTAAGAAAAATAAAGCAACGGTATTTGAATAATTAGATTGTAGCCAACCACAGAAAAAGCAGATAAATATACGCGCAATGTAATAACCTTTAGTGGCACGTGTAGTATGTTGTGCTGAAATTCAACTGATTTGCACAACTCCAAAAATGCAGCGGAATGCTAATGCGCGGAAATAATCAAAAGAAGGATCTAGCTTGTCGTTTAATTACCAACCACAAATTCAATGAAAAATAATCACCGAACAAAAAAAATACAGAAAAAAGGAGAACACGGAGATTTAACGTGGTTCGACTAGATTGCCTACGTCCACGAACCCAACAACTATTCTTTATTTCACTAAAGAAAGAGTACAAAAGAGATGAGAGAGATTACAAAATTATAGGTAGCAAAGTGGAGAGACTAACCTATAATTACAAATTGAATAATCAATTTATCCAAAGACTTGCTTACGCTCAAAACCCCTAATTGATTGACTGCAGAAATTAGGGTTTGCTGAAGAAGAGGATAATAGTGGATGCTCTATCACACGCTCACACACATATGAAGAAGAACTACCTTCATTTAAATAGGCATGAAAATGAAGGATGCTTGGAGATGAAGAAAATTAACTTCCAGATTATATGACAATCTTTCCAGATTACTTGATTTGATTCCAGTGCACATAAATAACAAAAAATCTATGTTTCCATAAATTTCTATTGCTTACATTAATCTCCATGTATAAACTTCTCTATCTTCATATAATAAATCTGACTAATTAATTGATTAGCAATTAATTAGTTTCCATTCTCTAAAAAATATCACACATATCTTTCATCTTTATCTTTCCATATACAGCATAATTAATTGATTGACTGAATCAATTAATTATTTTCTTGTCTTCTTTGGAAATATTTGAATCACATAAATTCAACACTCCACCTTGATTCAAATATAACTATCTCTCTGCATCACCACATCTCGACAAATTGCTGGGTCTACGTCAACAAGTTCAATGTGAACTAGTATGGGCAATATTGCCCAAACAGAGCTTCCAAATCTTTCCCAAGCACAAGAAAGATAGTATGCACATCATCAAACATAATGCATACGAGAAAGTACCAAAATTCTTCAACAAATCCGATGTTGGAGACGAACATGTAGATACTAATCTTCGAGAGATCAATGGAGATTAACAGCGCGCTTCACCTTCTCCATTCCAAATTGAGTGAGGACATACTCAATATTATCTACTCCAATCTCCTACACAAGAATTTTGCTAGACTTTCCTAAGTCAACATCAACAGACTCACCAACAAGCTCCACATCATTATAAGCATAAGATGAAGAATCAGCGCTGCAAATATGCTTACAAATAGGGCCAACTGAACCAAAAGGCCTTTCCAGCAAGTGAGCTCCACCTGGAGTCTGAACCTCTGTAATCTTCTCATCAACCATGGTATCATCGGAAATACCAATATCTTTCTGAATATTGAAACAATCTGATGACTCCAAATGTGTTTGGCAATTTTTTGTCCTCCCAATGTCATCACTTGATAGAGGCTCCACCTTCAACAAAGACCTCTCATCAAATATCGCATGCCTGCTAGTCACAATTCTCTTAGTTGTTTTACACCACAACCTATACCTCTTCACTCCTTCTCTATAGCCTAACAAAATGTGCTTGCTTTCCCTAGGTTTCAACTTATCATGTCTCTCATCTTCTAAATAAGCTGAACAACCAAACACTTTAAGGAATGAATAATCAACAGGCTCTCTTTTCCATATCTCTTCTGGGATCTTCATATCTATGGCAATAGAAGGTGTGCAGTTGATGAGAAATACTGCCATAGATATCGCTTCTGCCCAGAATCCCATTTCTAGACCAGCAGTTGTTCTCAAGCTCATAGCTCTCTCCCACAATATCTGACACATGCTCTCCGCCACTCCATAACAACAATGTGCCTCAACAGAAATAGAAAAATTTCTAATTACATACTTGGACTCACAATAGTTAGCGAATTCTTGTGACATAAATTCACTACTATTTTCAACTTTGAGAACCTTCAAACGCTTCCTCGACTGCTTCTCTACCAAGGTCTTCCACTTACAAAACTGGGCAAATATTTCGTCTTTGGCCTTTAAGAAATAGACCAAATCTTACGTGAGAAATCATCCACAAATAAGACGAAGTAATTGGCTCCATCAAAAGATGCAACTGGGGTGGGTCCCCGCACATAAGAATAAACATACTCTAGAAACTCTGTTGCTCTAGGTCTTCCAACATCAAATGTGGCATGCTTCTTCTTTCCAAAAGAACAATCTCCACAGGAGCTAGGCTTCGACTGACAAACACCATCAATCAACCCACGCTTCTTCAATACTTCAAGACTCTCCTTATCAACATGACCTAAACGAAGATGCCATAACTGAGTAGAATCTGAAATACTAGAATCAGTAGAAACTACCGACTCTTCTAAGACTGTCTCTCCATGAAGCACATAAATATCATTAACTCGCACCCCTTTCATCACTACCAAGGAACCCTTCGCCACTCTCAAATTCTCTCCATCTATTATTATCCTCATACCAAGTCTACTCAAAGCTCCAACTGATAACAAACTTCTACGCAGCATCGGAACATGTCTAACATCCGTAATAGTCCTAACAACACCATCATGCATCCTAAACCTCACACTTCCAACGCCCACAACATGACAAGATGTGTCATTCCCCGTATGAACTGTTCCGCCGTCAATCTTCTTGTAACCGACAAAACAGCTCCTGTATGGCGTCATATGACAAGAGGCTCTAGAATCAATCACCCAACTTGTATGCTCTAAAGGTGAAATACTGGCTGAAAGTAATGATGTATTACTATCATTTCTATCCACATCTGATCTAACTGCTGGTAAAACTAAATCTTTCTCCTTCTTCTCTCTCTTCTTTCTAAGAGCTGGACAATCCCGTATCAAATGTCCCTTCTTCTTACAATAATAGCAAGCACCCCTTCTAGGACCCATGAAATGAGACCTACGCATATCTCCATTTCCAAGGTGCTTTTGGCTTTTATCTCTTCCTTTAGATGAACGAAGTTGTTGCTGAAGAACACCGTCATTAGTCTTCACCTTCCATGTCCCAAAAACTCCTTTTCTAACAAATTTGGTGATGCCATAATTTTTCATACCACTACTGAAAGAATTTGTCATTGATAACTAATCTAGAACAAGACAGCTAGCTCCGATACCAAACTGTTGTGTTGAAATTCAACTGATTTGCACAACTCCAAAAATGCAGCGGAATGCTAATGCACAGAAATAATCAAAAGAAGAATCTAGCTTGTCGATTAATTACCAACCACAAATTCAATGAAAAATAAACACCGAACAAAAAAAATACAGAAGAAAGGAGAACACAGAGATTTAACGTGGTTTGGCTAGATTGCCTACGTCCACGGACCCAACAATTATTCTTTATTTCACTGAAGAAAGAGTACAAAAGAGATGAGAGAGATTACAAAATTATAGGTAGAAAAGTGGAGAGACTAACCTATAATTACAAATTGAATAATCAATTTATCCAAAGGCTTGCTTACGCTCAAAACCCCTAATTGATTGACTGCAGAAATTAGGGTTTGCTGAAGAAGAGGTAATGGTGGATGCTCTATCACACGCTCACACACATATGAAGAAGAACTACCTTCATTTAAATAGGCATGAAAATGAAGGATGCTTGGAGATGAAGAAAATTAACTTCCAGATTATGTGAAAACCTTTCCAGGTTACTTGATTTGATTCCAATGCACATAAATAACAAAAAATCTATGTTTTCATAAATTTCCATTGCTTAAATTAATCTCCATGTATAAACTTCTCTATCTTCATATAATAAATCTGACTAATTAATTGATTAGCAATTAATTAGTTTCCATTCTCTAAAAGATACCACGCATATCTTTCCTCTTTATATTTCCATATTTGATTGACTGAATCAATTAATTATTTTCTTGTCTTCTTTGGAAATATTTGAATCACATAAATTCAACATAGTAATGATTTCAATGCACAATCATCAAGCTCGTATGCACAGTGACAACAAAAAATTAATATCGGATTCAGTAGTGTATATATGTGTGATGACTATTCCGTATTATGAACAGAAGATGAAGAAATTCCACAATTTCCATATGAATTTGAAACTCAGAAAAAGATAACAAAATTATTCCATTCAACGGAGAATAATGTACATCATTTATGATGCAAACCAGTGATAGGTTGCTTACAACAGCACCATAACCTCATAAAATGTGTAACATATAATTTCTTTAATTATGGAAGAGTTACAGTGAATAGAGTGGTATATGTTATCCTGTAAACATGTAAAAAATGATAATCAAAATGAATAGTTAAGTTGAAGATATACATGTTCGAAGTTCATTTGTATAACGTGTAGGATGGGCGAATGTATGAAGTTAACCTACGAATGGAGATTCAAACAACACGATGTAAGTATGTAACAGTGTCGATAGCACGGTTTCCTCACAGTATGCAACCATCTCAATTTTTTTTTACAATAAAAGTAATGAAGAAGTTGAAAAGTGCATAAATAACGTAGTTGTGTCGTAACATGGTTGATTGTGCAATAGTGATAACAATTGTTTCAAATAAAATCAAGATCTAAATGTCAGTAACATATTGCCAAAACTAACTCATTTAGATTTAGACAAAGATAAATAATTCAAACTTACATGGAAACTACCATTGACAGTAGCATATAATGTCACTCATAAACCTCTACGGCATCATCCGCGCCTTCTACACCTAGATCGTAGGAAACATATTGAACATCATGGTATGAGAAAATTTTATTAGTGTTAAAATTAGTAATTAAAAAACCCGAATCATGGATTAAGAATGTAATGATCCGGATTTTTGATGCCTGTTACTTGAATAATTATTGATTTTATTTTTTGAACTATAAATTTTCATAATTTGGACAAACAAATTTCTTGATATGTAAAAATATCTGAATGTATAAATTAATGTAAAAACTATATAAATTTTAAATTAAAATTTCTGGATATGATAAATTATATATATATATATATATATATATATATATATATATATATATATATATAAACTCCGCCATTAAAATTCAAGGTAGGATATCCATATATTTGTGCGTATATATAAATATATACAAGCTTTATGATGTTAATATATATATATATATATATATATATATATGTATGTATGTATGTATGTATATGTACCCATACGAAGTAATGTATATGAAAGTCTGTATAAATATAAATAGGTAAAGTAAAAATGTATATTGTATATGTATGCATGTCCACACACACATATATGATGACAAAATATAAATAAGTATATGTATATATATATTATATGGAATAGTGAAGGTGTTAAATGTAAATTTATAAATGATGACGAATATATGTAAGTATGTGAATATACATGGTAAACAGTGTAAATGCATATATCTACATATATGTAGTGTAAATGCATATATCTACATATATGTGTATAAATATAAACATAGGAAAACATCACGATGGCAATGCATTAAATGCAAGCATACAAAACATTTAATGAAGTCAAAACAAAGCATAAAATCAAATATCATAAAAGATCAAATCATTCAAAAATCAAATCATGCAAAAGAAAAGTAAAATAGAAATGAGAAAAAAAAGGGAAAAGCCTATACAAGAAGCTTCAGCCACCCTATAGTATGTACCTCCAGCCCACCCTAGCATTTGCATTGTACACCTTTCATTCTTATATCTATATATATGGCTTGCCTGGTTCATTTGTTCACATAAAAAAAATCTGCCGTTAACAATAAAAGACTGGACATTCAAAGGCTTGGAGAAAAGGTTAAAGCAATGTTCGCCATTTCTGAAAATTGTGAGCAAAACATTTTAAATCGTGGTTTACTGGACCATACATATACTTGTTTAACGTACATTTGGGGTGAATCAATGTTATGCTAGGTGTATATATGGATATATTGTGGATATGTGTATGTATGTTTGATTTCAACGTGATCATTTACACCAAATACTGTTTGTCTTCTACCCAAGCTCCTTTGTCTCTTGTTTGCTTAAAAACATTTAAGTATTTTAAACTTTAAAAATCCACATCTCCATATATATTAAGTTTTAAATCATGGTTCCAAAACAAAGGTTATTTGTTTTTGGGTATAGATTATTTATAAATTGATTTCATTCAAAACTATCAAGCAAAGAGAGAGGACATTGGGAATAACAGTGAATGATTTAGCCATGGTCAACATTCAACTACCATAATCTAACAAATAGATTACATAATCGTGATCGTCACTAAAAGACATGATTTTTAGAAGTGATTAGGTAATTTTTAATTACCGTGGGAGGAGAACCTGGAGTCGATCGGTTTTGGAAATTTCATTAAATTTCGGCGAACAGGTTGATTTCGGGGTAGGTAGCTTAGCATGAAGGAGGCCTGGGTGGAGGCGCACTCATAAAAAATGATGCAGCATTTTTTTTGTTGATCGTGGTGGCAAAACGATGTGGCTTTAGAGTTTAAGGAGGCTTCGGTTTCGAGGGGAAAGGCGATGTCGATGGTGAGCAAGGAATGTGCAGTATGAGAGGGAAGGCAAGAGCAGGAGGTGGCAATCGTTTTGGCAAGGCCGGATGGTCGATAGTAGTGGTGGTTCGCGGGATGAAGAGTTTGAACGGCTGTTGGTTATGTTCCAGTATCGCATGGGGAGTTCGAATTTCGAACTGGGTAAGGTCATGGGTTTTTATGAGGGTAGTCGAGACGAGGAGGTTGTGGGTGACTCGTATGGTTGGTCGGCAGGGAGGTTTTGATGGCTGAAGGGTCAGGGTGGTGCACGCGTGCACTGGCGTGCATGATTTCGTTCCAAAAAATTTTAGGAAAAAGAAAGGAAAAGGAGAAGGGCATTCGATTTTGTTGTTTTGGGCCAGGTCTAGTGTGTTTGGGCCAGGCATTTCCTTTTTTTGGGATTGCATAAGTTTATGTAAAATCATTTAAATAAAAAAAATAAAAATAAAAATGTGTTCTCTCCATTTTAAAATCAAAACAACATGATGATATTTGTAATGGAATCCTATTATCCAATATTTTAGCCTAGAATTAATGTTGTTAATTTTCTGTAATATAAAATATAATTATTTTAAAATAATTAAAGTGAGTTATTACTTAGATTTATCTGGTTAAAACCTTATGTTAATTAATAAATTAGTTATCAAGCGGATAACTAGTTAAGGACTTATTTGGTTTAATCTTATGTTAATAAATAAATCAGCTATTAATTCGGTTGTTAAATCCTAACTAACTAACAACAAATTATTTTTATAATTTCTTTAATTTAATATTAATTTTAAAAACATATATAATTAGATTCAGTTTAATTTAAGTTGATTGAATTCATATTGTGAATGGTTTAACATTATTTGTAAATCATTAAAATTAGTTAACGATCTATGCTTTGGTATTGTTATTGGATATTTATTTAATTATTCTTATCTATGCCATTGAGTAGCCAAGCGAAATTAAATGGTTGGGACAAAAGGTTGATTACTTTTATTTGAAATAAACATATGTAGTAAATTCCCATATGTGTATATTGACACTCTTGATATAAATTGTTTATTTTAAAACGATTTAGCCTTTTAAATTTATTGCTTGGATTCTAAGCTACCGGAATTTGATATTAGTGTTATCCGGAGCCACTTCAATTTGATAACCACTACGAATCATTACAGTTTAATTATAGAGTTTATTATGCTGGAATTGGATTAATTTCACAAATTGAACTATTTTAAATAAGTAATTGTACTTAGACATTGTCAAAATATCGATGGGTTTCTGTAAAAGCATGTGGGTTAAAATAAGATGAAAACTCGTCGTGTTTGTATGAGTTACCTTGGTTTTTCACAAGATTTTTATAATTTAAGTATTTAAATTAAGAATGTTTTACTCACGTTGGTTTCCAGCTTGATTCGAGTGTTTCTTTATTGTAATGCTCGGGTCAGACCGAGTATTACAGTTTTCAAGATATGATGCTTTGGAGCTCAGAAGACGAGCTGGATGATAGGGACGCATTGCATGTATTTGACTATATTCCTCTGTATATTGTAGGCTGTATATTTAATATTTAGGGACAAGTTATTATAACTCTCCAGATTTATTTATTGATGATTGTACTCTGATAAAATTGTATGTATAATAACAATTACAGTTTTCCTTTATATAAAATGTTGTTATTGTATATTGTATTTTGTTCCACCGCGAATTGTTATTTTTGTTTTTTCTTCTATCTCTTTTCTTCTTTAAACCTAACAACCTAGTATTTCCGATGCTCGACTGCTCAACACTCTATACAGTGAACGTATTAGTATTGATTTTCAAGGATTGAAAACGCCCGATCGTTACACGTGGTATCAGAGCTGAAGGTTAAGGGAGAACCTTAGTTCTGGTGGGGATTACTCATTAGAGATAGGGTCAGTAATACCCTAGAATGAGTAGAGTGTATTATGTATGAGGGAGTACTTGTTATTTTCTTATATAATGATTTTAAAAATAATTTAAAATAATTTTTATATAAGACTATATTTTGATACAAAAAGGAAATATTTTTTCTAAATTATTATAGTATATTAAGGTGATTTGTTGTAATCATTATAATCAAATAAGATTATAAGATTTAAGTGGTTAAATATGTATATAACCAAATAGAAATTTGGGTAAGAACGATCTGTGCAAGTAAGTTAAGCTGAAATAGACTTATACTATAGTTTGAATTTTGAAAAATTCGGAAGAGTTTTTCAAAGTGTTTTGAAAAGGAAAAAAAGTTTACCTTGATTATATTTTATTTATAGAAACAATCTTCCAGAAAATTATTATGGAATATATGGTGTGTTTGGCATCTAGGTAGGATAATATTGATTATTATCATAAATTGGTTGCTGTGTCTTAATAAAGGACGTTTATTACAGAATAAACAATGATAAAAACAGGGTGAAATGTTTTAAGGAAATGAAATTATATAAGCCATATTTATAAATATGGCTTATAAATTAAAAAAGGATCTTAAGTGTGAGGTTTTGAATCTAGTCCCGAATTTTTTTAAATCGTTTCGAAGTGTTGAAGGGATAATAAATAATATTATTTAGAATATTTTTGAATATGGAAATCTTTGTTTCAAAACAAGAGTTGTTTTGAAAAATTCCAAAGGAATTTGGTTTGGATAGAAACTAAGGTTGGTTTAAAATTTAAAGTGTGACTTGATATGTAAATGGGATACACACACACACATATGATTTAAAAGTTGATTGGAAATTAACACTAGTTTTTGAATTCAAGAACCCTCTTGAAATGAGAAGTATAACCCAAAAGAAAAATAAGTTTTCGAACTTACAAGTGGGAAGTGATATTAATAATAAATTTAAAATTTAGAAGGTAAAATTTAAAATGAATAAGTTTGAACGAATTAGAAATTTAACTCTGGCCAAGTTAAATAGGTTTTGAACTTATAACCTAATATTGGAATTGCAAGATGAAATTAAAATTTAATCTATGGAAGTTAAATGAATTAAATTGTAAAAGAAAAGATATGGGTTTGATAAGAGGTGCAAAAAAAGTTATGCATGAATGATCTCAAAATGATTTTTGAAATAAATAAAAAATGGGTTTCGAATTCTGGAAATTTGTAATGGATGCTATTGATCGAGGTTTAAATAACTTGGGTGTTTATTTATTTGATATATCTTGCTATCGTCATGTTTGTTATTTACAGTATATAAAACTGTAAATTGGATTGTTTCGAATAAATTAAGAAGTAGATTGAAATGATATATATCCATTCCTGAAATTAAATAGGAATAAAACCTTGATTTGAAACTATTTAAAAGATCTTGATTTTAAGAAATAAAATTGAATTTATGGAAATGGAATCATTTTGAACTTAAATTTGTAATGTTAAAAATGAACTTGTCAACCGGAATTGTTTAAAGAACTGGGTTTAAAATCTTGAAGTTATAATTGGGATCAATTAAATTCCGAAAATTGATTTGTTTAAAAAAGATTTGAACTCTTACTTGAAAATTGAAATAAGTCCAAGTAAAAGTAATTTAAATGGATACTTCGAAATTCGGGCTCAGAATTGAATTATTTTGAAGGATTTGGATTATTAAATTGAACATTGAAGGTTAATTTGATTTAAGTGATTAAATCAACATTTTGAGAATCGAAGTCAAATTTATATGAAATCGTAATGATTAAAATTGTGAATGGAATAGAAATTAATCCAAATTGGAATTGAATTGAATTAATTGGAATTATAATGGAAATTGAATTGATTTCAAATCGAAATGGAAATTGATTTAAATTAGTTTAGGAATCGAAGTTAATTCAAATTGGAATCGGAATTGGATCAATTTAAATGGAAATGGAAATTGAAGTTGATTTGCATAGGAAGATTGGGAATTGAATCAATTTGACTTTGAAACTGTTTTCGAATAAACTATTTTAATATAAACTGTTTAAAATCTATATTCTTAGATATTCAAATTATTTTATTTTTCCAAGCTATTTACTATACAAACCATCCTTTTTAAAACTCAAACTATATTATATTAACTATATAACTATTTTACAACTATTCATGCTATTTTCTAAAATCAAACTTGTCAGAGTAGAAATTGTTGCATTTGAATCATGGATTTAAATACAAATTGGACTAAAATTGAGGTTATAATCCAATTGGAAATTAGAAGCAATTCTGAGATGGAGATGAAATCGGGATATAAGGCAAAAATGATTTTGAAGTGAAATAACATATTTTGAGTAAATATGATGACTTAAAAGTGGAAATTTAATAATTACTATAACTGAAATTTACTTATAAGAAGTAAGAAATGTTACAAATAACTTTGTAAAGAAATCGAACTTGGAAATAATTGATTTGGCATAAATGAGGTTATAAATATTAGTTATATATTCAAACTTCCCTTGTTGAATTTATAACCAGAAAGAAAATGATCCTCGAAAGATATTTGAAATATTTAATGGAGTTTATATAAGTATGAAGCGGACTCAGAAATCATTGAACCGAAAATTGTTTGAATTGAAAGAAATGATCTTATATGTATATAAGAATGAAATTGAAATAGTTTTGGAACCCATTGGTTTTAAAAGACTTTTGATTTTTAGCAAATAGTCAATCTTGGAAATTGGGCAAACCAAATTTGAAAGCTATTGATTTTGTATAGATAAGGTTTATATGTGATACATATAAAGAATATGATTTGAAAGGTACTATATATAGTACGATATGTTTGAGGCAAAAGTATGGAAATGCGCCCTCATGAAAAGTCGAAACTTAGAGAAGAAGATCCACTGGGTGGGTTCAATGAGAATTGGGATCCCAAAGGACGTCCGGACAAAACTCATGAGTGCTGATGATCATTTTTTGGGTAGCGTAAGTCAAGAGGTGCCGATGTCTATAGTTACATTGGGTTTTGCTGTGATGGCAACACAACCTTTGTGTAACTACGATCTATCGCAGTTCCATAGCATAAATCGGGTGGCAGTGATTGCCTACAATATACGTTTGATTTTGCTGGGATAGCGACGTAACATTGGTAGACTGTGATATATGTGGTTTGGTCCCATAGCATAATTCGGGTGGCAGTGAGTGCCCACAGTCTACACTGGGTTTCGCCGGGACAGTGGCACAACCTTTGTGTAGCCTGCGATCTATGTGGTATAGTTTCGTTTGATAACGTAATTCGAGGGGCAGTGTTTTCCTACAGACTACTTACGATTTTGCTGTCATACAAGGCAACCTTGTTGTAGCTGCGATCTATGGTGTTCCCATGGCGTAAGTCGAGGGGTGCCGATGCCTACAGTTTTCTTATGATTTCGTAGGGATGGCGACACAATCATCGGGTTAACTGCGATCCATGGTAGGTAAGGGGGTGATACATTCCATATCATTTTTGAAAAGGTTTTTTAAGTATTTTCACCGAGTGTTGGAACGGGTCTACTAAGTACTTATAGATTTTCAGTCCTACGCCTCATCAACGTACGACTAAATTTCTATAAGAACAAGGATGCACTTGTTAAGACATCGAGTTATGAAAAATGTTTTAATATCAAACTAGCTTAGTATTGTATCAAACTAGCTTGGTAATACTATGTAATTTAAACTGCATATATATCTTAAAATGTAAAATAAAAAAGGAAGGAGTTTAAATGTGTAAAGGTATAATTTATTTAATAATATACATCAAAATTCAAATTCTCGCTTCGTTCCTTTTCGAGGATGAAAAGTTCTAAGGGGAAGGAATGCAACGACCCGGATTTTTGACGCCTGTTATTTGAATAATTTACTGATTTTAATTTTTGAAATATAAATTTTCATAATTTGATAAACAAATTTCCTGATATTTAAAATTATCTAAACGTATAAATTAATGTAAAAACTATATAAATTTTAAATTAAAATTTCTGGATATGATAAATTTTATAGAAATATATATATAAAAACTCTGCCATTATAATTCAAGGTAGGGTATCTATATATTTGTTTGTATATATAAATATATACAAGCTTTATGATGTTAATATATATATATATATATATGTATATGTATATAAGTATATATGTATGTATATGTGCCCATACGAAGTAATGTATATGTATGCATAAATGTAAATAGGTAAAGTAAAAATGTATATTGTATATGTATGCATATCCACGCACACACACATATATAAGTGTTTATATGTGAAATAAATGTGTAGATGTGTATATAAATAAATGTGTGTGTGTGTATATATATATATATGATGAAAAAATATACATAAGTATATGTATGTATGTATATATATGTTATATGGAATAGTGAATGTGTTAAATGTATATATATATATATATGACGACAAATATATATATGTAAGTATGTGAATATACATAGTAAATAGTGTGAATATATATATATATCTACATATATGTGTATAAATATAAACATAGGAAAACATCATGATGGCAAGGCATTAAATGCAAGCATACAGAACATTTAATCAAGTCAAAATAAAGCATAAAATCAAGTCTCATAAAAGATCAAATCATTTAGAAATCAAATCATGCAAAAGAAAAAAAGAAAATATAATAGAAACGAGAAGAAAAAAATGCGAAAAGCCTCTACAAGAAGGCTCAGTCACTCTACAGTATGTACCTCCAGCCCACCCTAGCATTTGCACTATACACCTTTTCATTCTTATATATATAAATATATATATGTAGCTTGCCTGGTTCATTTGTTCACATAAGAAAAATCTGTTGTTAACAACAAAAGACTAGACAATCAAAGGCTTGGAGAAAAGGTTAAAGCAGTGTTCGTCATTTCTGAAAATTGTGAGTAAAACATTTTAAAACTTGGTTTACTAGACCAAACATATACTTTTTTAACTATACATTTGGGGTGAATCAATGTTATGCTAGGTGTATATGTAGATGTATTGTGTGTATGTGTATGTATGTTTGATTTCAACATGATCATTTACGCCCTATTTATCTTCTACCCGAGCTCCTCTGTCTCTTATTTGTTTAAAAACAGTTATGTATTTTGAACTTTAAAACTCCATATCTTCACATATATTAATTTTTAAATCGTGGTTCCAGAATAAAGGTTATTTGTTTTTGGGTATAGATTATTTTTAAATTGATTTCATTCAAACCATCAAGCAAAGAGAGAGGAAATTAGGAATAATAGTTAATAGTTTAGCCATGGTCAAAATTCAACTACCATAATCTAACAAATGGGTTATATAATCATGATCGTCATTAAAAGACATGATTTTTAGAAGTGATTTGGTAATTTTTAATTACATGTGGGAGGAGAAACAAGAGTTGATCGATTTTGGAAATTTCATCAAATTCTGGCGAACAGGTTGATTTCGGGGTGGTAGCTTGGTGTGAAGAAGGCCTGGGTGGAGGCACACTCATGAAAAATGGTGCGGCGTTTTCTGTTGATCGTGGTGGCCAGACGATGTGGCTTTAGGGTTTAAGAAGGCTTCGGTTTCGAGGGGAAATGCAACGTGGTGGTGAGCGAGGAACGTGCGGTATAAGGGGGAAGGCAAGAGGAGGAGGTGACAATCGTTTTGGCAAGGCCGGATGCTCGGTAGTGGTGGTGGTTGGCGAGACGAAGAGTTTGAACGACCGTTGGTTATGTTCCAGTATCGTGTGGGGAGTTCGAATTTTGAACTGGGCAAGGTCGTGGGTTTTCATGAGGGCAATCGAGATGAGGAGGTTGTGGGCGACTCGCGTGGTTGGTCGACGGGGAGGTTTTGATGGCCGATGGGTCGGGGCGGTGCACGGTGTACGTGTGCACTGGCATGCACGTTTTCGTTCCATAATTTTTTAGGAAGAAGGAAGGTAAAGGAGAAGGGGATTCGGTCCTATTCTTTTGGGCCAGGTCTAGTGTGTTTGGGTCAGGAATTTCTTTTTTTTTTGGATTGCATAAGTTTATGTAGAACCATTTAAATAATACAAAAAAAGAAAAAAGATTTTTTTTATATTTGTTCTCTCCATTTTAAAATCATAACGACATGATGAAATTTGTAATGGAATCCTATCATCCAATATTTTAGTCTAGAATTAATGTTGTTAATTTTCAGTAATATATAATATAATTATTTTAAAATAATTAAAGCGAGTTATTACTTAGATTTCTTATCTGGTTTAAACCTTATGTTAATTAATAAATTAGTTATCAAGCGGATAACTAATTAAGGACTTATTTGGTTTAAATAAATTAGCTATTAATTTAGTTGTTAAATCCTAACTACCTAATAACCAATTGTTTTTATAATTTCTTTAATTTAATATTAATTTGGAAAAAAAATGTAGATTCGGTTTAATTTAAGTTGACTGAATTCAGATAGTGAATGGTTTGATATTATTTGTAAATCGTTAAAATTAGCTAACTATCTATGCTCTGGTATTGTTATTAGATATTTATTTAATTGTTCTTATCTGTGCCATTGAGTAGCCAAGCGAAATTAAATGGTTAGAATAAAATGTCAATTGCTTTGTGTTTGAAATAAACATATGTAGTAAATTCCCATATGTGTATATTGATACTCTGAATATAAATTGTTTATTTTAAACACCTTTTAAATTTATTGCTTGGATTCGAAGAGACCGGAATCAGATATCACTGTTATCCGGAGCCACTTCGATTTGATAAAAACTATGAACCTTTGCGGTTTGATTATAGAGTTTAATATGCTTGAATTGGATTAATTTCACAAATTTAACTATTTTAAATAAGTAATTGTACTTAGACATTGCCAAAATATCGATGGGTTTCTCTAAAAGCATTTGGGTTAAAATAAGATGGAAAATCATCGTGTTTGTACGAATTACCTTGGTTTTTCAAAAGACTTTTATAACTTTAGTATTTCAAATTAAGTGTATTTTACTCACGATGATTTCCAGGCTGACTCGTGTGTTACTTTATTATAATGCTTCGATCAGACCGAGTATTACACTTTTCAGGATAGGATGCTTTAGAGCTCAGGAGACGAGCTGGATGGCAGTGATGTATTGCACATATTTGACTATATTCCACTGTGTATTATAGGCTGCATATTCAGTATTTAGGGACAAGTTATTATAACTGCCCAGATTTATTTGTTGATGATTGTACTCTAATAAAATTATATGTATATTAACAGTTATAGTTTTCCTTTGTATAAAATGTTGTTATTGTATATTGTATTTTGTTCCACTACGAATGTGAGATTATGTGTCGTTAATTCTATTTCATTTTCTATCTCTTTTCTTCTTAAAACCTAACAACCTGGTATTTCCGGCACTGGACTGCTCGACACTCTATACAGTGAAAGTATTAGTGTATTTTTGAGGGTTGAAAACGCTCGGTCGTTACAAAGAACAACATACCAGCAAGATTTGTAAAGACTTCCTTATAAACAATATTTTGCATGTATTTTTGAAAACCTGGTTTGTTCGCACCGATCAATTCCTTCAACCCGGACATTGATGTCGTCCTAGAAATGGCTACATATAGCTGTCCATGTGTGATAACAGGCTTTGGTAAATAAATTCCCACTTGCTCCAAATTTTGTCCCTGACTTTTGTTAATTGTCATCGAAAACAAACTTTAACTAAGAATTGACGTCGACGTAGGATAAATGGCCACTTTGTGTCATTAGAGGTTAAAAGTATCCTCAGAAGCAATGCTTTCCTATCCACATTGTTCCCAGTCATAATCTCTGCTTCAATCGCTGTTTTGGATAGTTGAGTAACAATTAATCTCGTACCATTACATAAGCTTAGATTTTGTTTAAGATTCCTCAGTAGCATTACTGGCACACCGACCTTCAAATTTAATTCATGATTTGGTAGGCCTGAAAGTTTTAACGTGTTTAAAAATTCGAAAGAATATAAAAGATGATGTTCTTCGGTTGTATCCGACATAGTACTGATTGAATCCGCGCTGAAATAAGTTTGTATGGAACCACCCACCTGATCAATTGCATAGGAATTAATTTCCTTAATTCAATCATTTGTTTGAGCTAGGATACACCTGTCTTGCAAATAAGATTTTTTTAAACATATTTCTATCCAAATTAGGATAGGTGACTTCCAATTTTATGAATGGAATCATCTGCGTCTAGTAAGGTATTCATTGGGTATTTGTATCCAAGTAGGTTCTTCATTCACGTCTAATGACAAAGAAGTCACCTTCCCTCAACCCACATCTAGTATCTATCTGAAAAACGATGACAGCTTCGCTCTTTCATCACGTGTTGAGTTGTCACTTTTTAATTGCATATTATTTGCAGGCGTGAAAACTTTACACTTTGGTCAGAGTGGTGAATGATTTATAGCAGAGTGAACAATCATTTCTCTTATTCCTTTAGGAACAACAGGTAGTGTCTGCCTAAAATCCCCACCTAGTACAACTATTTTCCCACTAAAAATTTGATCACCTTCATTAGTTGAATCGAAAGAGACTATATCGAACAATGACTTTTCAAATGCTTTAAGTGCATTTCGGCGAACCATAGGAGCCTCATCCCAAATAATCAAATTCGTTTGCCTAAGCAAATCAGCCAAACACGAGTGCTTGGAAATATTGTAGGTGGACATGTCATCAAGATTTATAAGAATTTTTAACTTTGAATGTGCACTTCTTCCCACGAGAAGTAGAAGTGATGCAATACTAGAAATGCTACCGCTAATACAATTCTACCTTCCGTTCGTACAATGCACGTTAAAGTATTCCATAAAAATGTCTTTCCTGTCCCTCCACTTCCATACACAAAAAAAACCTCCATTGTGGTTACGAACAGCATAGATTACAGCGTCAAAAACCATTTTCTGCTCTGCATTTAGCAACGACACTGACTTTTTGGCTTCCATGCACAATAAATCATAGTCATAGTCCACTTCACCGGATATTAGTGTGTTGTCTACTGTACGACAATTTATGAAGTCGTCTTCCCCTAAAGACCAGAGTCAGTTATTAATCTGTTTTCTTAGCATAATCTTTTCTAGAGCAAGTAATGCTACTGATCTCACCGTATTCGCAGACACCTCATGTGGCCCACCTCCGTTCGTGCATACGTGCCTCCATTCTGTATCCTCAATAAACTTCTCCCAATGTTTATCCCACAATTGTTTAGGATTTGAAACCTCACAAAAAACAACTACTTCGGAAACATTTATCTTAAAGAATTTGGGGATGCCCGGGTTGTAGCTTCAGTCAATGTCTCATCCTACTCATTGTCATCCTCTAGCAAACCACGTGTAATGCATGCATCTTTGAAGGTATTTCAAACAACACCATTCACTATTCTAATGTATTGATAGCAGGTAGGGCCGCGAAGAATGTGTAAAAGCATGCGTAAATAAAACCTCTCCCCCGACATAGGATGTGCATAATATTTTCTACCAATACAATCCCCTTTCTTCCTCATCCTTCACCCCTTCGCAAACTTATCCCATACCCACCTGGTAGGAAAATCAACTTAGGTATGCCGTCGCGCTGCATCACACATTCTATTAGTTTCTAACTATTGGTTAAACATAGTTTTGTGAATATTATGTCCGCCTTGGCATCATTTAAATGTTCTGTTTCGTTGAAATACAAAGTTTGCTCTCCTGGCATATGGACCATCAACCTCTCTACCGTCGGGGTGCTGTATTGAACATCAAACTCAAATATCCTCCAAGATGCCTCCGAAGTTGAAATATATCTGCAGTCTAATTTTTACTTCATCTACCTCTTGAACTAACGTGTGTTCTTTATTTGTATTATCTGCGATAACAACAGTTGCTCAATCGTGACCCTTGCTGATGTACGTAAATAGATATTTCACTGACCTTGCTCTACTGCATATCTTTACATTAACATGCGCTTGATATTTGACCACTATATCTACATTATGAGGTATAGCCCAACAATTGTCTTGCACGAACCCATTTGCCTTCTCCGTTGAGAACCCATTGTTCCTTCGTCTATAAATTGGAAACCCAATCTTGTCAAAGCTGATTTCGTTGCTATGTTGTTTAGGATAATGCTTGGAGGAAGAACCATCAACCACGCAAGGGAAATCAAGATTCACATAACCACAAGGTCCATGAATCAAGTACCGACATATTGACTGATAAGCAAATGGATCTACATTTTTATCTAATATCTTAGCACTAATTTCTGAATCAACTTGAATAACGGTCTTTGGTCTCTGATCGCCAAACACAAATATAAGTATATGAGCATGTGGTAGACCTCTCTTTTGAAATTCAATTGTGTAAACAACTGTAAAAAAACAAAAACAAGAAAACAAGCAGAAAAAAGATAAGTTATGTCGACAGAAGTAAAGGAAAAAAAGCACGAAAAAGTTAGTAATGAATTCTCGAACTTATGTGCTTTGACTTTTCCAAAATGAAATTTAGTCTTTAAGTCGCGCATTTTCTCCATAAGCTTCATGTGGAAAACACGTGAAATAATGTCTAGTCTATTCTCAACTTTCTGACCGGGAATGGTTAATAAGGCCATTTCAATCTCGGGCCACTTTGGATTACATGTAAACGTTACAAAAAAAATCTAGGGATCCTGCCCACCGACATATAGCCATAGCATCATGATAATTTTGTACCATGTACCTAGGACCTCCTGTGAAAATGGAGGGTAAAATAACCTTTCTTCCTATAGAGCGTGTGGTTGTGTCACCAACCGTAATTGCATCATGAATGTAACGACCCAAAATTTTCGACCTCGATAATTCGACACTAATACGTTCACTGTAGAAGTGCCGAGAAATCAAACGCCGGAAATTCCAAATTTTTAGGGAAAAGAATAAAAGAGGAGAAGAAGAAACAAAAATAACAGCATCTCACATTCGATGCGGATTAAATATAATATCAAATAATAGCATTTATACATGAAAGCTGTAATTGTTAAGTTTATAACAATACATCAGAGTACATTCATTTCACAAATAGACTAGAAAGTTGTACAACATGTCCCAGACTACTAACAATACAACTCTATTACATAGTGGAATACACTCCATACTTTTCTGCCATCCATCTCGCCTTTAGAGCTCCATGACGTCCTAACCTGAAAATTTGTAATACTCGGTCTGACCCGAGCATTACATCAAAGCAACAATCGGGTCAGGATAGAAACCAGCGTGAGTAAACGTATATAATTTGGATACTAAGTTATAAACATATTTGAAACCCCAGGGTAACTTGTACCTCACTACGAGTTCTTAACTTGATAAAGCCAACATTTATTTCACGAATAAATCCCTAAGTACCACTGTATAGTTTCAATGGTCCAGTTTACTTAAATTATTCCATTCCACCTTATTGATTTCACAAATAAAATCTACAAAGAATTTTTTGTAGACTGTAAATCGAAGTGGTTTCAGGTATTTACTGATACCCGACTCCGGTCTCTCCGAATCCAATGTTATTCGCTAGCCAAATTGTTTAAGTTTAAACAATACAATTTATATCCAAGATTTCATATTCACACAACAATTCATCTCAGATAGATAACCCTTGATTTTGAAGTTCAACCACAATATCTCATATCACAAAGCATCACGAATCTCATATCAGAGATATCAAATAATTCTAGGTTATTCATATATCGTAATCATCTGTAAGCAAGGTAAATTAATTGTACCATTTCTAATTAATTTAATTACTGCTTACTTAACATTAATATATTACAAACCATTAATGTTTCATCCTTTAATTATCCATCTAAATTAATTATCCATAATTACTTCATTAAGTAATTATCCCAGTGGTTAATTATCCAGTTAATTAACCTTTAATTATTAATTAATCATCCTCTAATTATTAATTAACTTTAAATTATTAATTAATTTAACCTTTAATTTCTAATTAAATTAATTAGCCATTAACAAATTAATCCTTTAATTACTTACATTAAGTAATTATCATTTAAGTAATTAATCTCTAATTACTTTCATTAATTAATCTCTAATTACCAATTAATTAGTCTTTAATTACCAAATAATTAATCTCCAATTACTAATTAATCAATCTCTAATTAATTAATCTCTAATTACCAATTTATTAATCTATAATTTGTTAACTTATAACCCTTAATTATTAATTAATTAATCCTCGATCATTAATTAATAAATTTCTTTTTATTTACTTAATTTAATTTAATTAATCTATATTTACCTAAAATCTTAATTAAATTCAAGATAAACATTGGACCTATACTTTATATTTGTTCTTGAAAATTTGATAAATATTTAAACTTTTAATACTTGTTTCTATTGGCTTTGAAGCTTTGCTTTGAAACTTAACAAAATTTTACTATTTCTTATAAAAATTGATTTATTTTATCACCATCGACTCTGCCAAAAATACTTCGGTACAGGCCCATGCACAAACCCCCAAAAACCCCGTGGCAAACCCTAAAACACAGCACCGATCAAACACGAGAGCGACCCCGAGTAAAGCACCATCTTTCCCGAAGCATCAAAACACACCAACAACACTACTATCATCAGATACAAAAATTGACACCCGTGCACATGCACGACTGATCACTGACGATCTGGCCACCTATACCACCATTGACAAGTCGTCACGACGTACCCTTCCGATCCCGACCACCCAAACTAAGAACCAGGCTCGAAATTGAAATCGAGAACAACTCACCGAACTTGGAACGACATGTTGCCAAGAAAACGCCTTGACTCGCCTAATCCAATCATCTAAGTCCTCGCCACCACGTCCACAGCCTCGCTGATGAGCCATGCTTTCATTCCCCCCAACTCCAGTCATGTCCGATGCTCCTTTGACAACGTAAAAGTCTCATCTTCAATGTCGACCCAAATGGGTTGTTAAACCTTAAAACTCCTTCGACCTACCACCACGGTGGCTTAAAAATACAATGACTATTTTTACTGAAATCGCCTACCACCAGGCTAGCTTCAGCCATGAACTCGAGGCCTCGACCCTCGCCGATCATCAGAAAATGCACAAAACCTAATTTCCATTCAACATGTAATTCCTCTTGAAATAAAAGCTTAAAAATCACGAAACTATAACCTAAAATCATCACTTCATAAGAAGATTTTGATTATATAAACAAAACATTAGATTTAAACCACTTATTTTCTGACTTGGATTGATTTTTACTGTAAATTAAATCTTTTCTAATGTATGCTTAATATTTTTGACTTGAAATTATTTTTAAATGTTAAATCTGGAAACTAAAAACAAATTCACTTTAGAGATCTCAACACAAAATTGTTTATATCAAGAGATATAGATTTTTAAACTTGATTTAGCCTGTTGCGAAATAATAATAGAGGTAAATATCTATATACACACTGGCACATATGTATACACAGATATGCACAGAATAAATCACATTTATATACATGCAAATGCTTTAGTCCATCCATTTAACATTGCTTCAATTGTTGATCACATGCAACAACCATATAAATAGATTAGGCTTTGATAGGAAGAGGTGTTACTCACAGTTTTGAAAAAGAAACAGAAAGAAGGTCTTTATCTTTTAATCTGGAACTTGATTTGAATTTTGTAATTGCCACTTGAAATTTGATATGTTTTGATTAGTTGAGTTGAACTGCTTGATGCTTTTAGATGATCTTTGTTTTGCTCAGGTTTTAGATTTGGAACTGATCTTGTTTGATTTTTTTCTTTCTAGTTTTAGTTTGCTCAGATTTTATCTCCGGTTTGCCAGGTTATGGTTTTGAATTGTATAAAATAAAAATGAGAAGAGTAGAAGCAAATGTGTTTATATATATCTTGTTTTATTATTTTTGAAAATAAAGAAAAGAAAATTAACATTTGACGCTTGTTATATTGGTTTGATAAAATTGTTAAGTTGTATTTCAAAACACCTACACTTGTTCATTTTTATGTTACTTGATTTACACTTGTTTATTTTACATATTAATACTTTTATTAACATATATATATTTTATTTATCTATTATGTTTTTATTTCCTTATTATATATATACACACACACAAACCGTTTTTATCCATTTATAATTTTAAAAGAAAGCATATAAACCTTATTATGTTTAATACTTTAATATATGTACAACTTATATATTTAAAAAAAAGTATTAACCATTATTTAATCCTATTTTTTATTAGTTCATTTTTCTATTATTTATACTTATATAACCTTTAAAGAAAATGATTTTAAAATCTAATTATACCTTAATAAATAATATATATATATATATATATTATAATTTAATCCTTAAATAGCTTTTTGAAAAATTATTATATAGAATTTAAAATAATAGCTTCCTAACCACAATTTATATATATATATATATATTATAACTAGAAATATCTTATGTGAATTTTTTTTTGATAAATGTAAATGTATCCACATTTTCACAATTTCCAAATATTCTACTTCTCATGTCATATATATATATACATACACACACACACACACAGATATATATCTTTATATACATATATAGATATTTATCATGATTTTATTTGTTTAACATACAAATCAGTATTTTAATAAATTTAATCCTGTTGATTACCAATTAACAGATGTCCGAAAATTCGGGTTATTACATTATCCAACTGGATTCCTAAAAAATGTAGGAATTATTTTCTTTAACTGTGATATGTTAGTTGATAATCCATGATAGATTATATTGGAATTGATGTTATCGATTTCTGTGGTTGACTGAATATATATTTGGGTATTTTAAGATGTCAAATACACGAAGGTGGATTTTTTTAAAGGAAAACTAAATGGGTGTTTTGAAATAAAGAATGAAATTGATATTTCTGATTTAAATAACGATTTTTAAATCATAATGAAGGGTGAATTTGGCGTTAATGGATTTTGGAATTGATTTTTGGATAAATCAAGAGATAAATTAAAAAAAGGATTTAAAATGGAATATTTGATTGAAACTGATTAAGTGTTTTGAAAACTGTGATTTAAAGGAAAATGAGGATAGAAATTTTCAAATTGGATTACCAATGGAATGGAATATTTATTAGGGGATAAATTTGGAAATATAGATTTTGGAGGGAACTTTATAAGAAAAGTTGTAATTCACTTTCAAAAATAAAAAGCTGATTTTATTTTAAAGTTGGAAAGTATATTTTCATGGAAAACTAAGTATATATTTAAAGAAATGATTTCAAAGTATAAATTAGAAGTTTTAAAAGTTTAAAGATTGTTTTCAGGAAATTTATTATTTTGTTTATTTTTAAGTGGAAAGAAAATATTTATTTAAGTTAATTATGGTGGTTAATTATTTTTAAAGCAAATCAATATTATGATTTTTAAAAGGAAATTTCACATAAATGTTTGATATAATAACTTTATTTTAAGGGGAATTGTGGTTAAAGTTTACTTGGAAACTATTATAGAATTTTTTAAGTATTATTTTTATTTAAGTAATTTTAGTAGCTTTATTTTGAATAATTTAAGCATATATTTTTGAAAGTGATTATAAGGAGATGGAAATGAGTTTTAAAAATACAAGTGATTTTAATTTTAAAGTATTGAAAGAATTTACGGGATTGGGACGTAAATTAAATTAGGATAAATCAAGCAGGATTTATAAAGGATTATATGGGTTGTACTGAAATGGAAGTGTATTTCCTGGAAAGCCAAGTATGGTTTCAAAGTAGCTTTTAAGTATAAATTAAAGTTTTGAAGTTGTTTAAAGGAATGTTTTTAAGAAATTATTATTTAAGATGACAAAATTTTAAAGGTAAATATTTACTAAATTAGTTACAGAAGTAATTATTTTAAAAGACTAATTGATATTATGTTTTAAAAAAATATTATTAATATTTATATTTTATATAATAGTTTTATTTTTAAGTTAGATGGTTAAAGTTTTATTTGAAAACTTGTATAGAATTTCATAACTCTTATTTTAAAATTTAATTTGGCTTAACTTTTAGTTTTTTTATTTTTTATTTTATTTTATAAGGTAGTTTTATTTTAAATATTTTTAAAAGTATATATTTTTGAATAAAGTGTTTAATTAGTTTTAATTTAAATGTTTTAAAGTATACTTTAGAAAAAGTGATTTTAACTATTTTTAAATCTAAAGTATTTGGACTTGGTGATTTTCAGTGGAAATAAACAATATTTGAGAAATTTATTCCGTGAGAGAAAGGTGGTTTGAAACTGTTTTCAAAGGGTTGAAGTATAAAAAATAGCTTGCGAAGTTATTTTTAAATAAATAATTTGAAAAATTATTTGATCTGATGATTGTTTGTGAATGTTATTTGATAGTTAAATAACCGACTATCAATATCGGCCAATGCGCTGATCGTTTCTATTTTAAATTAAACGAGCGCTTTCGATTTAATCTAAAATTTTCACAAGCCACAATTTCCTCCAGATTTGCTGCAGCGCGTCGATCGTGTCGCTGCGATTCTGGCATCGCCAGTTTCGTCGAAATCTGGCCATGCATGCACAAGTTATGGATTTATAAAGTTTGTATAAAATTTTAAAACAAAATTTTCTTTTTATTTAAATTTTCTTTTACACAAAACAAGATCGGGCCGTATGATCGAATCGAGAAATCTCGGCCACTGAAATCATCATCTCCCACGTGCGATGCCAGTATCACGAACCCAACGTCTCCCACCTAGGGCTTGCTCGCCGCTTCATCTCGACGAACCGGAGATCGATAAGAGGTCACTGCGATAAAGCCCTACGTCAACTCCACCTCCACCCAAAGTTCCATCGAACTCGGCTATCCCTAAGCTTCGAAATTCATGCTCGAAACAATGACGAACACGGCCTCTTAACTCCTCCAATCGATGATGATACCCACGATCTACCGTTGGATAGCTAGAGCTTGGAGAGCTCGACAATTTTCTAATAGGAAGTTTTTGAAATGGGTGAGTAGATCGAGAGATAAACGAGGGAGAAAATGAGCCATTATTGGCTACTGGACTCGAAAATGGCAGCCGTGAGGAAGAATGTTAGGGTTTTCTCTGAAAAGTGTATATATATATATATTAACATTTATTAATATTATTTTAATATTAAATTCTTTTTTAAACAACTTTTTCAAATGATCTCCAAACAACGCATGCCGACAGGCGTTTATAAGGTTTTACCCATATTCGAAACACAATGGAACGTGTTTCGGAGGCTTTTGTGTTGAGATAATTTAAGCGTGGTGGGACCATAACCCATAGGTGGGCCCATAACCCACAGGTCCGAGGATCGAAACCTCGCTCTGATACCAAAATGTAACGACCTAAAATTTGCTAATGTAACTACCTGTGGGTTATGGTAATGTAAATAAGATTGAATGTGTATATGTGTAGGTGATACAAGTGTTAAGTTAATGGCATGAAGTTTAACAGATGTAAGATAGTTAACATTTGATAATGACAAATGTAAGATTTTTTAACAAGTGTCACTATTTTATTTTATTTTCTTTTATTTTTAAAAATCATAAATTAAGTCTATATATACATCTATCTCCTCTTCATTTTTTTCTATCTTCAATTTTCAAAAAAAACTCAAAGAACAAAGCCTGTAAGCATTTTCAAACCACAAATAAATTCAAACAGCAAAATCATTTCAGCAATCAACTACCTCAAATCATCAAACAAATTCAATTAAATCAAGGCTTAAATCATCTCAACAACAAAGTGATTTCCAGTTACAAGATTTCCAGTTCAAAATCAAAGCAAGTTTCAAGCATTTCTAAGTTCCAATTAACAGACTTTCAAAGATCACAACATTCAAGTTTTCAAAATAAAAACTACTTCCAATCTTCTTTGTTCAACATTTATATAGGTGAGTAAACTTTTCTTAAAACCTTAAAATCTGTTGAAACTTGTTGCATGTGATAATCTTTGAATATTATAATATGAATATGCTTTGTATGAAGTGTAATTCGCTGTGTTTTGGAGTTGTATTGTTGTAATATGGGACAGGTATCTTTTATACCCGAAATAAATTTAGTTTGTATATATAAATTATATTTGTATATGTAAATATAAAAGATAAATAGAAATGTCATATATAAACATGAAAGACATTAATGCATACAAATTGACATTTGTGAAATAATAACAACATGCATTAACAAGTGTAGGTGTTTTAACAAGAATTTGAACAAGTGTTAGCTTAATATAATTTGAAAATTTAAAAGTGGAAAACATGTTTTAAAATTGATATATATATATATATATATATATATATATAATGCTTAAGAATGGAACCAGCTTCATTTTTCTCTCTTCTCAAATGTTTCTTTCATCTAAAACCTAGAAACAAAAATAAAACAGATCAAAAGAAAGAAAAAAGAAATCAATATCAAGAAAACAATCAACAATTTAAAGCTACAGATCAGATCAAGCATGCCAACAAATTCAAAGTTCAACACATCAACTAAGTAGCAAATCATCATAAAAAAAAATCTTGTTCCAGATAAAACAACAGATGTCTGTCCTCTCTGTTTTCAAGTGCAGGTGAGCAAACTTCCAATTTAAAAACAATTTATATACGTTATTTTTTGTAATAAATAATCAAAATGATGTTGTTTGCATAGATGAATTAAAGTGTTTATATGAATATGATCACGATAAAATGCCTGTGCATGACTGTATGTATGTATATTTATATATCTCTGTTGTATTACAGTCTTTAACCCAAAATAAAAATTTGATTTCTCTTTATATCATAGATTTTAAGCCTAAATTTCTAAATGAAAACTGTTTATATAAATGTAACATCATTATTGAAAATAGTTTCAAAGTAAAATATTTAGTAAATAAATTGAAATTTGAAGATTATACTGAAGAATCAACTTAAGTCTACCATGTTTTGATTATGTAATCGAATTCGCATTCGAAAATGACGAATTTTAATAATAATATTATGATTATTAAATTTGGGATTTGTGGAAAATTTTGGGTTGAACGGGAGTTGGGTTTTGATCAAATTCTGACGAAGCAAGCATTAATGATGGTCGGGATTTGGTCAGGAGAAGGCTCGGTGGAGGCGAAGATTGAGAAAAATGGTGTGGGAATTTATTAGTCACCGTGGTGGCGTATCGGCGATGAAGTAGGGTTCGTCAACTTATTTTGGTCGATGTCAAAATCAAGGCGACTACATCGCCATGAGGAAACTGGAGGTGACCAGTATGGGTTGGATCGACGTGTCATGGGTGGCGAAGCTTTGGACGGGGTGGCGTGAGTTCAGGTGATCGGAGGTGATGGCTAGAGGTGGTTCTATCGATTAGGTTCAAGTTCCTGATTTCGTCGAAGTAGCTCGTTTTTTATCCCAGGGCAGATCGTAGGAGCTGGGTGGTCGTGGTGATCGGAGGGGTTGTCGGTGATGTATCGAAGGCCACGATGATGGTCGGAAGTCGTTCAGGCGATCGTGCACACGCACATGGTATCAGTGATGAGGTAATTGCAGTGTGTTTAAGAGAAGAGGGATGTGGCTCGAAGTTGAACTCGAGGAAATGTAGTAGTGGCTCGAGTATTATATCGGGTAAGTATGCGAGAGTTTAACGTAGTACAGGTTTTAAAAATTTTTAAAATAAAACAAAGTTCCAAAATAAAGAAGAAGGAGTTTTCTCGGGGATGGACTCGAGAAAATTGGCGTCTGGCTCGGGTTGATACCCGAAGCGGTCTCGGGTTTACAACTATAACAGTTTTTTTGAAATTTAAAATAAAAACAAGTTTTTCAAATTATAAATTTAATCAAGTCTTAAAACACTTACTTAATTAAAGGTTTTATTTTTGTAATTAGTCAAAGTTTTAAAATAATTATTTTAAAATTAATTAAGTTCAAGTGTTTTAATTCTTTATTTTAAAAAGAATTCTTAAGTTTATTTTAAATAAATTTAAATGGTATAATTAAGTAGTTAAAAGATAATGGTATTAATTAACTTAAGTATTTTGAGTTAAACTCGTATGTTTAATTTTCAAGGATTATTTAAATAAGATTTTAAAGATAAACAATTTATCTTGAATAATGATTTTGATTATCTTAAAGGGTTTGAGTTTAATCAAATGATTATGTTAATTTGTTTCAAAGGTTATTTAAAATAGGATTTAAATGATGATTATGAAATTACTTAAGATTAATGGGTTATCTTTAGATTAAAGGATCATTAATTTGAAATTTAATGATAATTACTTAATTAATGGTTAATTAAGTAATGATTAAAGATTAATTAATTTGTAATTGAAGGATAATTAATTAGTAATGATAATTAATTAACCTAATTAATTAAAGGTTCATTTATTAATGTAAGTAATTAAGGTTAATTTCTTAATGTAATTACTTAAAGATAATTACTTAATGAAAGTAATTAAGGATAATTAATTAATGATTAAAGGTTGAATTAATCAAGTGGTTAAAGAATAATTAATCAAAGGATAATTTATAATTAAAGGTTAATTAATAATTAATTGTTAATCACTTAATAATAAAGGTTAATTAATTAATTATGGATAATTAATTAATTTAATTAATAAAGGGATAGTTAATTAATTCATTTGTGGTTAATTAATTTTTGTGATTAATTAAGGATAATTAATTAAGTTAGATAATTAAGGTTGATTAATTAACCCTCACTAATTAATTAAAATAATCAAATGGTTTGTAATTAATTAATGTTAATTAACCAGGATTAGTAATTTATTTATAAGTAATTAATCTGGTTTAAATTAATTAGGTGTTTAATTGATCTTACTTATGGATGTTTGGATTGTATCGAATGCTTTGAATTGTTTGATATCCCTGATGTGTGATGTTCTGTGATATGATTGAGCTTTGGACTGTGATTTATTTATCTGTGATGAATTTACATATTAATCTATGAATATATGAATGAAGATAAGCGTTATAGGAATTATACCGCTTATCGATATTGTTGAAATTTAGTTTGAATATAATATGTCTTGTTTAAAATTTGAAATTATTTTGGAAATTATGATTTGAAAGGCATATACAAGTTATACAATATATATATATATATATATATGGATTTAAAACCCTTTTTAAATAAATTGTTTTGGGAATTTGAATTCAAATAGAACTTGCCGGGGATACGGGAATTCATAGATTTTCCAGTTTATACTTTTAAAAGGCTCTTACTTGAATAAATTTAATTGGATTTTCCCAAAGTAAAAAAGCATTTGTTTTCAAATGATAATAGCTTTCATATAAAGAAAGAATTTCTAGTTTTTGTTGAAAAGATTTCAAGTTATGGGTGAATCAAATTGAAATAGTTTTGAAAGCTATGACTGAATCTTTGTTAAAGTTTGGTGAACTTTGTTTTCAAATTAAAAGAGGATCTTCAAGGTGAATCTTTTGTTTAAAAGATTAAAAGTGAAAATTTGTTTAAACCATTCAAAAAGAAAGATTTTGGGCTAAAAGTTGCGACTTAACTAAGATCCTAATTTGTCCGTGTGCTTTTAAAATAAGCGCTCATTATTCGGTTTACCCGGAAGAGGACTTTATGTCATAAAACCCATTGCGAATAGTGATACGACGAAATGGATAGTATTTGAAGACGGCGGTGAAGACCGGGTATTTTCAAGAACGAAAGGATTACCTGTCGAATGACTCTGCACTGAGTTGCTCCGGTATAGAGATCTCCATATTGATGGGGAGTCCGATCGGGATTAGGATACCCGGATTTGCAAGGGCTTCTTTTGAAGTGCCTTCGGTTCCATTCAGACGCAGGATGGACTTGTATGGATGTATGTCTGACATTACACTTTGAGATGTAAAGCTGGTTTCTATCAAATACATTTTTGTTTAGTGGCAGAGAATTTATTCTCTTAGCTTAACACCCTTCTTTGAGACATACGAGCTCAGAGGTTATGTAGTTGATATTTACTAGTGATACATTCCCATTTGGTAATGTGGCATGCTAAGTGCCGCTGATCATTTGCTGATCGAAGCATGGATTTCGTGAAAAGCGTAGCTTTGTGGACGAGACTTCGTCGAACCTCACATCCCGGAAATGGTCGAAATAGGAAGGATGCAGCAAGGTTATGAGGGTCGTGCCCTTTAGGGTATGTGCATTTCCTTCTGGATAAAAAGTGGTATCATGGTATGGAGCCCAGATATTTAACTTACGTGGTTGTTGCAATTTGTTTTTGTTGAGAGCTCTCGGATAAAGGTCGGTGACGACCGGGGGATGGCATACTCGTGACAGTTAGTTACCTAGTTACAGAGGTAACCCGACCTTGTATTGGCAGAGAGCCGGTTATGTTCTCGGGGTGTCCCTCCAGAGGCGTACCCATTCGGTGAGGAAGTTCCTTAGCCTGGCCATTGTTGGAAATCCAATCACTCAATACGAGCCCTGTACGGTTTTAGTTGAAGAACCTGCCATCTAACATGGTAGCTATATTAGGCATACTATAATGGTACATATGCTAGCTAAGATTAATATTATTCTTTCAAAATGTTTTCTACACTACGCATTAATCATAATATCAAAAGGATTTTCGCGTATCAAGCATGTTTGACTATCATAAGGAGAAATCTCCTACAATTGTGCGTTTGCATTGTGTGTGTGGCGGAGGCCTTATGGTAGTTTCATTTTCCAAAAAGAATTGTGGATTTCTTTTTATTTCCTTTTTTTTTCAAAACAACTATTTTTTTTTGCTCACACCAGTCCCATGACTGACCTAGAGTTCATTGTTCCCTTTCTAAGCTCTAGGTGCCCATAATTTTCCACACGGGCAGCCTAGAATCAGGTTATCGATAGATAGTAGATGCAGATCTAGAATTCTTTGGTTTGGCAGCCACATTGTGGACCGAGCTTGCTATAAGTTCAGAATGATGGTGGTTCGAGCTTTCGGGTTTGGAGTCTTTGGAGCTTGGCATTGAAGATTTTATTTTCCGCTGCTGTTGCTGTCTTATTATCTTCCACTATTGTATCTATCTCTGATTATGTTGATCATTTCATTTATATCCTTATTGTATCAAATGTTGTGTATCAATAAAATCATTCTCCTATTTCCGCTGTGTCATTATCACCTAATGTTGTTATAAGCTCCGGCGAACCAGACTCAACGTTTGAATCTGCGGCATTCGAATATGGGTGATGTATTCCAAACCCCTAGGTAAGAATTTCACTGTACTTCTTCCCAAATCACTGACACACTAATTCCTATGCACATGCACACCCCCACGCCGCCGCTCTGAACATCACTGCTACCTCCAGCATGTCGTCGACGACGCGCTCATCTGTTGGAGGTAGCAGTGATGTTCGCAGCGGTGGCATGGGGGTGTGCATGTGCACATGCATCAATGTGTCAGTGATTTGGGAAGAAGTACAGTGAAATTCCAAATTATCAAATCTTATTCCTAATTAATTTAATTCGAAGAGATCGGGATCGAGATTAATTTTCCAAAAACTACTTCGATCCAGTTTGAACATTTTCTGAGGAAACAAGAGCTGGGAGTCGAAGGTGGAGCAGTGATGTGCAAGGGCTAGTTGCAACTAATCCCGAGGGTGATTCCAAAATGGATGTAGTAGAGGTAGTGCCTTCGGTTCTGTTCAAACTGGAACGAACTTGTATGGACGAATGCTTTCAGAACATCGTATGGAGGACGATGAGCATTCTAAGTGAACGTGTGCTAAAAAGGTAATGCATAGCCTCGAGCCTCATCAACGAGGAATGGCTAAAACAGGGGAGGTGCACACAAGGCTAAGTGGCTAGCAACTAATTAGGGTAAGGTCACCCCTGTCTAGATGTCCATTTATATTCGGCCGTGTGCGTGGTTGCTGATCCCAACCATGAGGTGAACTTATTCGGACTATCCAGTAAGGGGTAGCTCCGGTCTTGTGATGTAGAGGATCATGGTGGATCCTCGGTACAGTGATCTAGACCACGTTCTGTGATGGGCGGTACCCCATCATCCCCGCCATTGATGGAAATCCATTCTCCCTGCGTGCCTTTACGGTTTTGTTTGTATACCTATTAGCTTGAATTTAATAATGTAACAATTTCGGCTATTTGAATAAGTATTTGTATGAAGACACTACTATAATATCAGAGGATTTTATAAGAAATGTTTTGGTTATCGTAAGGTAAAAACCTGACATGTTTATTTGTGGCGTAGTCTTACGAGATACCTTTGATTTTAAAAGGGTTTTTGAAAACTTTAATAATTCAATTGGTGTATTTTTCTCACGCTGGTTTTCTAGACTGACTTGGGTGTTATTTTATTATAATGCTCGGGTCAGGCCGAGTATTATAAATCCAAGTTAGGATGCCGCGGAGCTTAGGAGACGAGCTTTATGGTGAGACGTATCGTACGTATTTGAAGTATATTCCGCTGTGCTGTATAAGCTGTACAGTCAGCTTTGTAAGGACAAGTTAATATAACTTTCCAGTGATTGTTTTGATTGTTATGTATTCTGATGAAATAATGTATAAAACAGATATAGTTTCTTTTGTGTAAAGATTAGTTATTATCTATTATATTTTATTCCGCTGCGATTGTGAGATTCTGATGTTGTTTTGTTTTCTCTTCTTCTACCTCCTTCTTCTTTAACATTAATGGTCCGTATTTTCCGTTCATTTTGAGTTGATATGTTGGAGAATAGTGTGGACTCAAGGGGTACTGGTTTGCGGGTTGTTACAATTTAACGACCCTGACTCGACCTTCAAAAATCGACACCCAAATACATCACCCGTATTCGAATGCCGCAGACCCAAACATTGAGTCTAGTTTGCCGGAGATTATGACAATATTAGATGATACAAAGCATTCAATAGAATCCAATCATCCATAAGTAAGATCACTTTATCACCTGATTTTAATTAATTTAAACCATATTAATTACTTAAGAATAAATTACTAATCCTAGTTAATTAACATTAATTAATTACAAACCATTTTAGTGAATTATCCTCTAATCATTTATTAATTTACCTTTAATAATAAATAACCCTTAATCATTAATTAATCAACCTTAATTAATAAATCAATAAATAAACCTTTAAAATATATTTTTTCACGTCTTCTCCTGTGTATTAGCGTCAATGGTTGCCAGGCGATTTCCTTCTTCCACGTCTTCTCCTTCATCTCAGTGACTCCCTCTTCGTTCCCTTGCCCCTTTCATGTCGACTTCACCGCCATTTAACATTTCTCATCGTCTCCCCTCCCCCTCTTCTACTCGTTCTGGCCGACAATACAGGCACTTGGCAGCTGTTGATGATGAGCACCCTGACATTCTCTCGTCCCGAGAATTCCCCCCTCTTTGTGCTAGCAACCGGTCTCCCTTAGAACCTATTGACCGCCATGAAATGATTGAAGCAACAGCTGTTGTTTCCGGTCCACTTGTTGTGTCTACGTCGACAATATTTACTGGTACGTCGCTCAACCTTCTTAAGTCTGGATCTGAAGTGAGTTGCGTTGTTGAGTCTGGTTGCGCTTTGGGTGATAATGTCAAGTGTAAATTGGTTAATGACCGTGAAATAGGAGGATTAATAGGTGTAGATTATGGCTTGGGTAAGTCTGCTGTGCCAGTTTGTAGCTCGTCAAGTGTTTGTAACAATGCTAATGAGGGAATTGGTACTATCCTCAATGCAATTGGTAAGGCCTCCCCATTGTGTGATGCTTCTATTGATATGCCAACTGATGTGGTATGTCCTGGGCCTCACACTGCCTGCCCCAATTTTGGTACAGCTAGTGGCTCCTTTGCCTTTGCCACTATTGAACCAGAGAACAACAATATAAATCCTGGCGATTTCATGCATGCGGTAACTTCTCCCCTTATTCCACAATGCCCCAATCCTGAGGCCTCTTCTGCTGTTAAGGATTGTCGCCCTATTGCTCCTTGCCCGCCTGTTCCCAAAACATGGTCATCTCCTTTTACATCCATGCCCCGTAATGCAGGTGTCTATAAACCAGTTGAGTTCGACATCGTTGAGGAGAACGGAGTGATGATCCCTCCCCCCTGTGTTATGCAAGCCGGAATGGACTTTTGGTCAGGATACGTAGTTGGATTCTTTTTGGACCCTAAACATCGTCTTCATGATGCGGCTGCTGTTTGTCGTAGGGCCTGGAGACTTCAGGGTGGGCTTAAAGTTAAGATGGTGGATTCCTTGTACTACCTATTGTTCTCCTCCTCTGAGGAACGTAGTCGTGTTCTAGAGTCTGAGCCTTCCTTCTTTGAAGGACAACCTTTTATTATTACTCCCTGGTCCCCGACGGTAGCTAGTGTTCGTGATCAAGTTTTATCTATCCCTGTTTGGGTTTATTTCTCCCAAATTCCATCTGCTTTACAACCGTTGCTTGGATTGAATTGGCTTGCATGCAACATTGGTAAATTGAAATGTTTTGACTCTAATATAGTTGCACGTGATAAGCTTGTTTACGCCAAGGCCCTGATAGAGATTTCTCCCCATAAGCCTCTTCCTACCTCTATTCCTGTCCAGCTAGCTGTTGGTCACGTGGTGGATGTTCGTGTTCGTTATGGATGGGTCCCTGACATTTGTTCCTCCTGTCATTCTTTTGGCCATATTGCCTCTGCCTGCACGCGATCTGCTGTTCCTGTTGCTGCTCCTAAAATCCCTCTGCCTCGGCCTCCGCTAAGGAAATGGGTTCCCAAAGCCTCTCTGGATCCTTCTCTCTCTGGTCCATCCCTTTCCTTAGTGCGTCCTGCTTCCCCAGTCCTTGGAGATGTTCCTTCTGTTCTCCCTGATGATCCTGTTCTCTCTCCGCCGCAAGTTGTTTGGGCTGAGACTGAACATTGTTGGGTTGAACGTCGTTCTGATATGAGATTCAACCCTATGGATGGCACCTATCTTAGATATGTATCTGATGACTTACTGGATCTTCGATGCCTTTATTATTGTATTGCTGGAGATTCCTTGGTACTTGACATGGAAGGTTCATATGCTGAGATTAATTCTGCTCTTCTTGCTGATTCTGCATGGGATCGATCTTTTATATACTCTTCGGACATTGACTGTTATGATCCTTCTCTTGCTGTTCAATTTCGCCCCTATTTTGGTCTACTTGGGGGTGGTTCTCTGGATTCTTCCGGGGTTTATGAGGACGTCGGTGATTCTTCCTCTGCGGAGGAGAACTAGCTATGTTATATATTCTAGTAGTTGTGACATGACTGTCATACTCCTGTGCTGTATTTTTATTTTCACATTCATAGTAGCTAAGGTGCCTCTACCTTACTCCTGTACTTCAACCTTATTACGTTTGTAATAAAAGTGGTCGGTCCACTATAAAACCGTCGGCCATGCCAAAAAAAAAATCAATCAACCTTTAATTATTAAATAATTAACCCTTAATTATTTAATTATTCCTTAATTAATTATCCTTAATTAATTACATTTATTAATTAACCCTTAGTTAATAAACCATCCCTTAATCACTTTCACTAATTAATTAACCTTTAATTAATTAATTATCCTCAAATTATTTACCTTAATTAATTTATCACATAAATTAATTATCCTTTAACTAATTATGTGATAAATCAATTAAGATAATTAATTTGAGGATAATTAATTAATTAAAGGTTAATTAATTAATGAACGTGATTAAGGGATGGTTTATTACTTAAGGGTTAATTAATAAATGTAATTAATTAAGGATAATTAATTAAAGAATAATTAAATAATTAAGGGTTAATTATTTAATGATTAACGGTTGATTAATTTATTAATTAAGGTTGATTAATTAATGATTAAAGGTTAGTTAATTTATTATTAAAGGTAAATTAATAAATGATTAAAGGATAAATAAATAAATAAATGGTTTGTAATTGATTAATGTTAATTAACCAGGATTAGTAATTTATTCATAAGTAATTAATATGGTTTAAATTAATTAAAATCAGGTGATAAAGTGATCTTACTTATGGATGATTGGATTCTATTGAATGCTTTGTATCATCTAATGTTGTTATAAGCTCCGACGAACCAGACTGAACATTTGAATTTGCGACATTCGAATACGGGTGATGTATTTGGGTGTTAGTTTTCGAAGGTCGAGTCAGGGTCGTTAAATTTGGTATCAGAGCAGTTAGCATGCCACATTACCAAATTGGGAATATATCACTAGTAACCATCAACTACATAACCTCTGAGCTCGTACGTCTCAGAGAAGGGTGTTAAGCTAAGAGAATAAATTCTCCGCCATCAAACAGAAATGTATTTGACAGAAACTAGCTTAACATCTCAAAGTGTAACGTCAGACATGCATCCATACAAGTCTACACCGGGTTTGAACGGAACCAAAGGCACTTCCTCCAATTAAGGAAAGAAGCCCTTGCAAGTCCGGACTTTAATTAATTAATCATCCCTTAATTAATCACATAATTAAAATTAACATTAAGTTAATTACATAATTAATTAATTCTAATTAATTACATAAAGTAATTATCTTTCAATCATGAATTGATTAACCATTAATTAATTCACTTTTAATCATTAATTAATTAAGATGGATAATCAAGGTTGATTAATTAAATTCATTAATTAATATTAAATGGTATAATTAATTTAAATTAAGTAGGATCATAAGCTATTAATTCATTTGATTTAAATTAAATTAATTATAGATTATGTGATTGATATCTCCTTGCTTATGGTTGATTGTTGTATTTAATGCTTGAATTGTTTGGTATCTCTGATCTGAAATATTCTGTGATGTGAATTGCTTTGCATTAATCTGTGAACTGTGATTTATTTATCTGTGAATGAAAGATAAGCGTTATAATGTTATACCGCTTATCGATATTGTTGTGCTTGAATTGATGATGGTTGTGATATGTTATTGTTGTGTGTAAAACCCCTTGACTATACCCCACACACAAATATGGATTTCACGGAAAGTCGGTTAAGTCACAGATATTTTTAATTTAAATATTATTTTGTTTAAAAGATGAACTTTGAATCCGAATGGTTTGGAAGTAAAGTTGAGTTAAATTTGAAAAGCTTTTGGAAAGGAAGTTTGAAATTGAAATTTAGTTTGAATATAAAAGGGGTATACAAGTTATACAATATATATATATATATATATATGGATTTTAAACCATTTTGAAGTATATTGAATGAATTATTTTAGGAGTTTGAATTTAATTCAAATACAACTTGTCGGGAATACGGCAGTTCGCTGATTTTTTTTCAATGTATACTTCGGAAGGCTATAGCTTGCGCATATTTAGTTGGATTTTTCCAAAATGAAATGCATTTGTTTTCAAATGATAATGGATTTCATATAACAAAAGAACTTCTAGTTTTTGTTGAAAGGATTTCAAATTGTGTGTAAATCAAATTTGAAATTGAAATGGTTTTGAAAGCTAGGAATGAATCTTTGTTAAAATTTATTGTCAAAGATTGGTGAACTTTTTTTTCAAATTGAAGAGGATCTTAAAGGTGTATCTTTTGTATAAATGATTTGAAAGTGGAAATTTGTTTAAACCATTCAAAAGGAACGGTTTTGGGCTAATGGTTGTGACTTAACCAAGATCCCTTATCCATATGTTTTTAAAATAAGCGCTCATTTTTCGGTTTAGCCAGGAGAGGACTTTATGTCATAAAACCCATTCCAAATAGTGATACGACAAAATGGATAGCATTTGAAGACGATGGTGAAGACCGGGTATTTTCGAAAATTAATGGATTACAGGTCGAATGACTCTGTACTGAGTTGCTCCGGTATAGAGATCTCCATATGTGATGGGGAGTCTGACTGGGATTGTGAATACCCGGATTTGTAAGGGCTTCTTTTGAAGTGCCTTCAGTTCCATTCAAACCCAGGATGGACTTGTATGGATGTATGTCTGACGTTACACTTTGAGATGTAAAGCTAGTTTCTATCAAATACATTTATGTTTGGTGGTAGAGAATTTATTATCTTAGCTTAACACCCTTCTCTGAGATGTACGAGCTCAAAGGTTATGTAGTTGATATTTACTAGTGATACATTCCCAACTTGGTAATGTGGCATGCTAAGTGCTGCTGATCATTTGTTGATCGAAGCATGGCTTTTGTGAAAAGCGTAACATTGTAGATGAGACTTCGTCAAATCTCACAACCCGGAAATGGTCGAAACAGGAAGAATGCAACATAGTTATGAGGGTCGCACCCTTTAGGATATGTGCATTTCCTTCTGGATAAAAAGCGGTATTATGGTATGTAGCCCAGATATTTAACTTATGTGGTTGTTGCAATTTGTTAGTGTTGAGAGCTCTTGGATAAAGGTCGGTGATGACCAAGGGATGGAATACTCGTGACAGTTAGTTACCAAGTTACAGAGGTAACCCAGCCTTGTGTTGGCAGAGAGCCGGTTAGGTTGTACGGGCGTCCTCCAGAGGCGTACCCATTCGGTGAGGAAGTTCCTTAGCCTGACCATTTGTTGGAAATCCAATCACCTAATACGCGCCCTTTACGGTTATAGTTGTAGAACCTACCATTTAACATGGTAGCTATAGTAGGCATACTATAATGGTACGTATGCTGGCTAAGATTAATATTATACTTTTGAAATGTTTTCTGCACTATGCACTAATAATAAAATGAAATGGATTTTGCCTCTCAAGCATGTTTGACTATCATAAAGAGAAATCTCCCCCAAGTGTGCGATTGCATTGTGTGTGTGGCGGGAGGCCTTATGGTAGTTTCATTTTCCAAAAAGCATAGCGGATTTCTTTTTATTAATTTTTGTTGTTTTTTAAATAAAACTGTTTTTGTTTGCTCACACCAGTCTCATGACTGAACTGGAGTTTATTCTTCCTTTTCTAAACTCTAGGTGCCCACAATTTTCCACACGGGCAGCCTAGAGTCAAGTTATCAGATAGTCAGCCAGTAGGTGTAGCTTTTGGAAATCTTTGGAGTCTTTGGTTTGGCGATCGCATTGTGTTTCACTTCAGCGTGATGGAGTTCGATCTTGTGGTTGGGAGCTTTGGAATTGAAGATGTTATCTTTCCGCTGCTTTGCCGTTTGTCTTCTGCTGTTGTTTGTTTCGGCTATTGTATCTATCTCTGATTTGTGTTGATCAGTTCATTTGTATCATTGTTGTATCAAATGTTGTATATCAATAAAATTATTTTTCTGTTTCCACTGTGTTGATATCTCCTAATGTTGTTATAAGCTCCGGCGAACCGACTCAGCGTTTGAATCCGCGACATTCAAATACGGTTGATGTATTTGGTGCCAATTTTCGAAAGTCAAGTCAGGGTCGTTAGATTTGGAATCAGAGCTTAAATTATATATATCCACAGACATGCAGGTCATCATTTACCCGCATTCCGAACACAATGGTTTATTTTAGATACACACAGACAAATATATACATAATTTTCCGTAAATTATTATAGTATGTGGTTGCTTGGTTGTTAGGAAGTGATAATATTAAATTATTATCATTTAAGTGTGAAATTGAATCATTGTAACGACCCAATTTTTCGATGCTCGAAAGTCGACACAATACGTCATTGTATCAAATGCTGAAAAACCGAACCGTTAGGGTTAAAGAAGAAGAAGGTAAAAGAAGAAACAGAAACAATAACAGAATCTCACATTAGCAACGGACAATATATAATAGATAAATGAATAATCTTTAAACAAAAGAACTATATCAGTTTATACGTACATCATCAGAGTATTACAAAAAAAAACACGACACTAGGCATTTTTGATAATTTGACCATATGAAAACTGAACTGCAGCAACTCATACGCAGTAGATACTACGTAATATAAGTGATATGTCTCGCCATCCAGCTTGTCTCCTGTCTCCACAACATACTTTTCCGACTTCGCTCTAGAACAACTGATAACTTGACTCTAGGCTGCCTGTATGGAAAATTATGGGCACCCAGATTCCAAATTGTTAGGGAAAAGAAAAAAAGAGGAGAAGAAGAAACAAAAACAACAACATCTCAATCAAATAATAACATTTATACAAGAAAGCTGTAATTGTCAATTTTATAACAATACATCATAGTACAGTCATTTCACAAATAGACTAGAAAGTTGTACAACATGTCCTAGACTACTGACAATACAACTCTATTACACAATGGAATACACTCCATACGTTTTTGCCATCCAGCTCGCTTTAAGAGCTCCAAACCGTCCTAACCTAAAAATCTGTAATACTCGGTCTGACCCGAGCATTACATCAAAGCAACACCTGGGTCAGGCTGGAAACCAGCGTGAGTAAACCCATATAATTTGGATACCAAGTTATAAACATATTTGAAACCCCGAGGTAAATCGTACCTCACTACGAGTTCTTAACATGATAAAACCAACACTTGTTTGATAAATAAATCCCTAAGTACCACTGTATAGTTTCAATGGTCCATTTTACTTAAATTATTCCATTCCAGCCTATTGATTTCACAAATCAAATCTATAAAGATTTTTTTGTAGATTGTAAATCGAAGTGTTTCGGGTATTTACTGATACTCGACCGCGGTCTCTTCGAATCCAATGTTATTCTCTAAGCAAAATTGTTTAAGTTTAAACAACACAATTTATATCCAGGATTTCATATTCTCACGATAATTCATCTCAGATAGATAACCCTCGATTTCACAGTTCAACCAAAGTGTCTCATATCACAAAGCATCACGAATCTCGTATCAGAGATATCAAATAATTCTAAGTTATTCAATATATCTTAATCAACTATAAGCAAGGTAAATTAATCGTACCATTTCTAATTAATTTAATTATTGCTTACTTAACATTAATTTACTACTAATGTTTCATCCTTTAATTATCCATAACTACTTCATTAAGTAATTATCCCATTGGTTAATTATCCTTAATTAATTAACCTTTAATTATTAATTAATCATCCTCTAATTATTAATTAACCTTTAATTATTAATTAATTTAACCTTTAATTTCTAATTAAATTAATTAACCTTTAACAAATTAATCCTTTAATTGCTTACATTAAGTAATTATCATTTAAGTAATTAATCTCTAATTACTTTCATTAATTAATCTCTAATTACGAATTAATTAGTCTTTAATTACCAATTAATTAATCTCCAGTTACTAATTAATCAATCTCTAATTAATTAATCTCTAATTACCAATTTATTAATCTATAATTAATTAATCTCTAATTACCAATTAATTAATCTATAATTAATTAACTTATAACCGTTAATTATTAATTAATTAATAAATTTCTCTTTATTTACTTAATTTAATTTAATTAATCTATATTTACCCAAAATCTTAATTAAATTCAAAATAAACATTGGACCTATACTTTATATTTGTTCTTGAAAATTTGATAAATATTTAAACTTTTAATACTTGTTTCTGTTGGCTTTGAAGCTTTTCTTTGAATTTTTTTTTACTTTTGCTTATAAAACTTGATTTATTTTATCATCATCAACTCGGCCAAAAATACTTTGGTACAGGCCCGAGTCCAAACCCCAAAAAACCCCAAGACAAACCCTAAAACACAACACCGATCAAACATAAGAGCGACCCTGAGTAAAGCACTATCTTCCCCCAAGCATCAAAACACAGCAACAACACTACTATCATCAGATGCAAAAATTGACCCCATGCACGTGCACGACTGATCACCGACGATCTGGCCACCTATACCACCATCGACAAGTCGTCATCGACCCACCCTTCCAATCCCGATGACCTGAACTAAGAACCAGGCTCGGAATCGAAATCAAGCTCAACTCACTGAACTTGGAACGAAATAGGTTGCCAAGAAAACGCCTCGACTCACCTATTCCAATCATCGGAGTCCTTGCCATCACATCCACAGCTTTGCCGATGAGCAATGCTTCCATTCCCTTAACTCCAGTCATGTCCGATGCTCCCTTGACACTGCAAAAGTCTCGTCTTCAACGTTGACCCAAATAGGTTGTTAAACCCTAAAACTCCTTTGACCCGCCACCACGCTGGCTTAAAAATCCAATGACTATTTTTACCGAAATCGCCTACCACTAGGCTAGCTTCAACCATGAACCCGAGTCCTCGACCCTCAGCGATCATCAGAAAATGCAGAAAACCCAATTTCCGTTCAACATGTAATTCCTCTTGAAATACAAGCTTAAAGATCATGAAACTGTAACCTAAAATCATCATTTCACAAGATGATTTAGATTATATAAACGAAACGTTAGATTTAAACAACTTATTTTTTGACTTGGATTGGTTTTTACTTAAATTAAATCTTTTCTAATGTATGCTTACTATTTTCAACTTAAAATTATTTTCAAAAGTTAAATCTGAAAACTACAAACAAATTTCCTTTAGAGATCTCAACACAAAATTGTTTATATTAAGAGATATAGATTCAAAAACCTCACTGTAGGAAGTTTGTCTATATCAGAGTATGAGGCAAAGCTATCGAGTTGTTAGAGATTTTCCAGATGTTTTTGGAGAAGTCAAAGGTTTTCCTGCATAGGGACTTGAATAAGGTGATCATTTTGGAATAAGTACCATTGCCTCGTAGTGAGGATCTTCTTGATCAATTTCAAGGTGCTCATGTGTTTTCTCTATTGGATCTAGTTTCGAGTTCTCTCCAGCTAAGGGTAGTTGAAGTCAATATACCCTGACTGCATTCAGAGAACCAATCTGTTTCTTTGAGTAGTTGGTTATATCTTTTGGGTTAACCAACGCTCCAGCTTATTTTGTGGATCTGATGAACCGTATCTTCTGGGATGTGTTGATCAAGTATGTGCTCGTGTTCATCGACAACATTCTCATTTACTCAAGATCAGAGTTGTGCAATGGAAGCGAGGTAGCAGCTGTCCTAGAGTGAAAGCAACTGCAGACACCTACGAAAATTCGCGTTTGTCTTGGATTAGAGGATTCCTACAGGAAGCTCATTCGGGAACTGAAGGCTAGGTTGTCTAGTGCACATGTCCTGGTTAATCCGGATTGGAGAAGTAAGTTCGAATCTACTATTGCTTGTGAAGTAGAGTTTATGTTCTGGATTTTCGAAAGATCTTGGAAGGATCATCTTGTTGAGTAGAATCCGAAGATCATCTTGTTCTTGGTCCAATTTTATTTTGAGAGGCATCTGTGAACGCTGGGTTGATCAAGAAAGGATGAGGCAGCCCTGGATCGTCAGAAGAGTTATGTGGATAAGAGACGAAGGAATTTGGAATTCGAAGTTGTAGATTTGGATTTTGGATAGGGTTTTCTCCGATCAAAGGAGCAATAAGATTTGGTAAGACTGGAAAGTTAGCTCAAAGGTGTATTGGATCTTTCTGTGTTCTTGAAAGGATTTTAGTCTACAGGATTGAATTTCCAATTTGGATGGCTGGGATTCAATGTATTTCACATATCTCGTTTATGAGAGTACATGTATGATCCATCACTGGTTGTGGAGCCAGCAGTTCAGGAAGATTTGGAAGTTGAGTCGAACCTGACTGTGGTCAGACATCCTGTTCAGATTGTAGATCTAAATGAGAAGGAGCTCAAGATCAGAGTCGTGTAGCTAATTAAGATTCAGTATAGCGAGTATCCCAGTGGTTTGTACTTGGGAACTCTAGATAGTATTAGGAAGTCCTCTATAGAATTTTGTCTGGATAGTTGGATTTGTTTGTTTGGATGAATTGGTTGCTATGATTGTTAGTATATGGTTGATGTATGCTTTAATGTTTGTAAATAAAACTTTTGTTGGATTATTAAATTATCTTTGCTTTTAAATTTCGGCGGCGAAATTCTTTTAAGGGGGAGGAATGTGATGTCCTATTATTTTGGGCAATATTTATTTGACAATCTTCATTAATAATTATTTAAAGTGCGCAATATTGGTTTAATAATCTTCTTTTTCATTATTTTTAAATTTGCAAGTTTACCTTTTCAAAAGCTAATAATATTTAATTAGTAAAATTTATCTTTCAAAATTAATAAATATGTTTTCTATTTATAATGTATATATATACACACACATTGTGAATAGGAAGTCTTTGGTTTGAATTTAATAAAAGATATGTTTTCAAATTATAATATATATGTATATATATTGTGATTTAGAAGTTATGTTTTAAATTCAATACAATACTTTCCAAAGGTTATTTTAAAGTTTAACTTTATATTTCTTAACAACAAAGATTTTATTTAAAAATATTTAAAGCTTAAAATAAGATTTAATAAAAGGTTTATTTCTTTTGTTTTTATATGCTTTCTTTTAAAATTATATGAATAAATTTGGTTGTAAATATATAAAGTAATTTTCTAAAAGTTAACTAAAGTTAAATTGAATATTTTTATTAATATAGTTACCAATTTAAGAATAATCACTTAAGTTTAAAATTTAAATAAGATTGATATTCTTACTTTTTAAATATCTCATGAATTAAGATAGTTTGTAAATATATAAGTAAATATAAACATGAATTCATATTACATAATAAAAAAAACTTAAGTACTTTTTAGAATAAGGGTTTAAACATAATAATCCATGTATTTAACATTTATAAGATGATAACAACGGATTTAAACATTTGTAAGCTAAGTAATTTATGCATTAACATTTGTATAATTTGAATTAACAAGTGGCAACATTTATTCTTTTAAAAACTAAATTTTAAATAAATAAGTAATTAGAGAAACCTGTTTATTTCTTTCAGTTTAAATATCTTTCCTCTCTTCTACTAAAATTAAAAACTAAAAACCAAAAATCAAAGGAAAAATCAAAACAATAATAACCTGTTTCAAGTTTTCAACTCAATAACTTCAACCTGAACAAGAATCAAACAGCTTCAATTCTAAGAGCAACTCAACACGTAAATCAAGCATTTTAGTTACAAGCTTCATATCATAACAAAATTCCAGATAAAAGATCTAGAGCTTGCTTCTCTGGTTTTAATAACAGTGAGTAAACCTTTCTTTTTAAACATTTTTAAATTTGAGATTATACTTAGATGCTTTTGATGGATTTTTGTAGGATTATGGTTTGCATTTTTTATCAATGTGAATGCATGTATGTATATATGATGTGTCTGTGTGTGTGTGTGTGTGTATATATATATATATATATATATATATATATGTCTCTGCTGCATCACAGGTTCAAAATCCACCAGAATAAATTCAAATTCTTTTTATACATTCAGTTTTAGGTCTTGATCTCTTAATAGAAAATGATTGTAAGAGTGTAATATTGTTTCTAAAAATAATTTCAAGAATTTATATAAAGTGGTTAATTCTAAAAGGATAAATTACAGTAAGAATAAAAAATAAGTCAAAAATCGATGTTTAAAATTTTGAGTTTGGATTTTATAATGTGGTGCATATTACAAAATTATGAATTTAGGCGAAGAAATCATGATTTTTTTAACCAGTATATGATGAGGAAATTTGAGTTGATCGAAATCTGTATTTTTGTCAAATTCCGACGAACGTTGAGAGGTTGGTCGGCGTGCTTTGGGCTGGAGGTAGCGGGTGAGCTGGTGATCTCAAGAAAATTAGCCAGGGAATTTCTAGATGGCCATGGTGACCAGGGGACGTCGAAGTAGGGTTACGACGATAGATTGGGTTGTTGATGTTTTCGAGGCAACGACGTCACCGTGGGAAGACCGACTCGATCGCAAGGGGTGGGATCGAAGCTTGGTGACGTGATGGTACTCTGGACGAGGCGGCATGAGTTCTGGTGGTGGAGTTTGTCGTCGGCGAGGTGGTTTTTCGTTTTGGTTTGGTTCCAGAATTGATCGATTAACTCAATTTTCGATTTCAGGCGAGATAGACAATACTGGTTTGTCAGAACCATCAGCATGATCGTAGGTGACTGGGAGATGGTCGGAGCAAAGGTCAGAGGTGATCTGGTGGCGTGTGTACGTGCACGCATGCATTTTCGTGAGTCTGGGTTTGATTGAGTTGGGAAGAAGGAAGATGCATGGGGCGGGCATGAAGTTTTCTTGGGTTTGTCTCAAAGTTTAGCGAAGTTGTAAGTGCTCGAGGTTAGGCCTGAAGATTTTTTCATTTCAGCTCGGGTTGTTTTCATTTTTGTTTCCAGATTTAGAGTTTGTAAAATGAAACATGAACAGGTTTTTAAATTTAAAGAAACAGAATCCAGATTTCAAAACAAAAGTAAGAACATGTTTTATGAAGCAATAATCATGTTTTAAAATGGAAGATAAAGTTTAAGTATGTAAAAATGAATCCAGTTTTCAAGTATTAACAAATTTTAATTAATATAAATGGTTAATCAATTTTTAATAAGCAAGGGAGAATAATCAAGTTTTTAAAAGAAAATTAAATGAAAGTTTTCCAAAGTAAGTTTCAATAAGTTTCAAGTTTCAATGTAAAAGTTAAGTGATTTAAAATTTGTTTTATTTTAAAGTAATTATATACTTAAATTTCTAAGTGTTTTTCAAAAGTAATAAAATGATGTTTGAATTAAGATGTGATTAAAGTAAGAGTTTTTAACTTTAACTAATTATAGAATTCTCTAAATGATGTTTGTATAAATTAATTTCAAGCATTAATTTAATCTAATTTTAATGATAAGTAAGTGTTTAATTAAGGTAGACGGTTTATCTTAATTAATTAAGTCTTATAAACAAAAGTAATTAAAATATAATTACTTAATTAACTAACATGATTAAGTAATGTAATTAAATTAAGATAACTAAATGGTTTAATTAATTAAGGATGGTTAATTTCTTTATTAATTAAGGGTTAATTAATCTAAGTAATTAAAGGTCAATTAGTTAAAGGGTAATTAATTAATGGAAGTAATTAAAGGGATTAATTACTCAATGTAATTAATTAAATTTATTAATGGGATTAATTTAAGATAATTAATTAATTAATTAATTTATTTAAGGATAATCACTTGTGAAATTGATTAAGTATAATTACTTATTGTAATTAATAAAGTATAATTACTTAGTGTAAGTAATTAATGGATAATTACTAGATGTAATTAATAAAAGGATAATTACTAGTGGAAGTAATTAAAGGATAATTACTTAGTGGAAGTAATTAAGGATTAATTACTTAGTGTAATTAATTAAAGGATTAATTAATATAATTAATTAAGGAGTTAATTAATAAATGTAAGTAATTAAAGGATAGTTAATTACAGAATGTGATTAATTAAAGTTAATTAATGTATGTGATAAATTAAGGATTAATTACTAAATATAATTAATTAAAAGGAGTAATTAATTAATGGGATAAATTATAGGATCATTAATTAATTAATTATAATAAATTAATGTAATTAATTATAGTATAATTAATTAATGAGAGTAATTAAAGGTTAATTAATGTGAATGATTAATTAATTTATGTAATTAAATAAAGGCTAATTACTTAATGTAATTAAAGAATAATTAATCAAGGATGATTAATTTAGTTGATAGTTAAGGGATGGTTAATTAATTGGATTGAAATTAATTAATGGTTAAGTAAGCAGGATTTATAGTGATGGAAGTAATTAATTTAATTTATTTAAACTAATTAGAAATGGTGTGACTAATTAATCTTTCTTATGGATGATTGAATGATATTGAATGCCTTGGATTATTTGATATCTCTGATATGTGATATGTGCTACTTTGTGATATGAGATGCTTTGATTGAATTGTGATTATCTATCCATGATGATGTGAATTATCTATCTGTGTGAACATATTATCCTAAATGATCGATTAAATTGTTTAACTTAAAACAACTTGGCCTTAAAAGACGGCATTTTGGATTTCGATGAGACTGGGATCAGATTTTCAAATTGGATTATTCGAAAACCGCATCGATCCAAATTAAACAATAGGTCGCGAAATCTCAAGTGAAGTTCAAGATGAAGACTCGAAGTGTAGGGGCTATTTGTCGTTAACTGTGAGGTGATTCCAAAATGAGTGTAACGGATATAGTGCTTTCAGATTCGAGATGAAGATTCAGAGTGCAAGGGCTATTGTCGTTAACTCTTAGGGTGATTCCAAAATGAGTGTAGCGAGATAGTGCCTTCGGTTTCGTTCAAACCCGGAATGAACATGTATGAATTGAATGCTTTCAGAACATCATCAATGGAGGACGGTGAGCATTCCAAGATATGTGTTCTAAAAAGGTAATCGTGGCCTCAAGCCTCATCAACCGGGAATGGCTAAAAAAGGGGAGGTGCAGCAAGGCTATCTGGGTAGCACCCAAGTAGGATAAGATTTCCCCTGTCTAGTGGTCCCTTTTCAATCGGCTGTGTGAGCCGTTGTTCGCGGCAACTGCAGGGTTATCTTATTCGGGATTATCCGGTAAGGGATAGTTTCGGTCTTGTGTTGCAAGGGATCAGGGTGGATCCTCGGTACGATGATCTAGACCACGTACTGTGATGGATGGTACCCCAGTAGCCCTGCCATTGAATGGAATCCAATCTCCAATAAGTTCGTATGTTTTGATTGTGCCTAATTATGTTGGAACGTGAGATGTAAGCATTCCAGTTATTTCTGTATTTTACTTGAAAATTCTAGACACTATTATAATATCACTGGATTTCCTATCAAATATTTTGGTTACCGTAAGGTAAAAACCCGACATGTTTATTTGTGGTATGGTCTTACGAGATACCTTTGATTTCAAATGATTTTCAAAATTAAACAACTTTAACCCGTTTACTCACACCAGACCCATATCTGACCCAAAGTTTATTTTCTGTTTTCTTAAACTCTTGGGTACTCAAATTTTTACGAGTAGCCAAGGGATTCAGGTTTGCTTTGACGAATTCTAGAGGAGGTGTGGAGAAGGAGGCTAAAGCGTATATAGATATTGTGGTTCCGCTGTGTTAATCTCTGTGTTGTATCTTGAGTTGTATGATAGACAGGTTTTCATAACTGTCTAATATGTTGTGAGGTAAAGCTGTGTAGCTTTGATAAATGTTGTGTATTATGTAATAACTATGTGATTAATATATTTTATTCATTCCGCTGTGCGAATCAGATTTTGTTTAGTTCTTTCTTTCCTATTTTTTCTCTTTTCTATCTCTTTCTTTCTTAATAAAGATACGTCTTTCTGTGGAATGGAAGGCAGGTCGTTACAGTATTTAATAGACTTTTAAAAACTTGTCTAAAAATCTCATTCAAGCTAAATATATTAAAATATGGTATCCATATTTATTTCTTTCAGTTCAAACATCTTTCCTCTCTTCTTCTAAAATTAAAAACTGAAAACCAAAAATCAAAGGAAAAATCAAAACTGCAGATCATAAATGAAGAACCTGTCCTCTATTTCTTATTTAAGTGAGTAAACTTTTACTTTAAAAAAACAGTTATAACCTATTGTATGTGATAAATCTATATGGAGATGTTGTAATATGTTTGCATGGATGTTTTTCAAGAATATGTCCGAGCTGCTCTGTGTGCATATGGATGTAAATGTCTGTGTGGACACACACACACACACACACACATTTCTCCGTCTATTTTACAAGTTTCATTTTCATTTGAAAATTCATATCTTCACATATGATTGATTTTAGGCGAGGAATTATAAATGAAAAATGACTCTAATAAGGTATTATCAATTTTAAAAATAATATCAAGACTTAAATTTCAGTGATTATTTCAAAATTTGAAAATTTAAAGAGAAAATCAAAGACCGGTCAAATTTGAATATCTGGAAATCATGTATGAATTGCATAAACAAATTCGTATTTTAAATTGATGAATTTTGAAAATCAAATCATAATTTTTAGTTTGGTATAATTCGAGTTTTGCTGAGGTGATCGATTTTGGGTATTTTGTCAATTGCCAGCGATCGATGTTGATTTGACCCTCGGGGTTGTTGTCGAAGGTAGCTTAAGGGATGATGATATCTGGAAAAATAGTGGTCTATTTTATCAATGGCCGTGGTGGTCAGGGAATGGCAAAGTAGGGTTTTTCATCGATCAGGGTAGCCGATGTTTTTCGAAGCGATTACGTCGCTGTGGGGAGTCCGGAGGTGATTGCGAGGTGGGGAATCATCGTCGGGGTTCATGGCGATGCCCTGGACGAAGAAGCATGAGTTCTGTTGGTGTGATTCGTCGTCGCGGTGAAGTTTTGTTAGTCTGTTTGGTTCCTCTTATCTGCCGTGCAGCTCGATTTCATTCTGCTGGCGATATCGGTGAGCTAGGTGGTCATAACCATCAGCGAGATCATAATCGACTTGGAGATGGTCGGTGCAAAGGTCGGAGGCGATCTGGTAGCGTGTGCACGTGCACGCATGCATTTCCGTGAGTCTGGGTTGGTTGAGTTTGGGAAGAAGGGTTTGGCTCGAGTCGTTTCTCGAAGATGTTGGTGTGTTGTCTCGAAGAAGTTGAGCGCATGAGTGAGTCGGGGCTGACCTGGGGGTTTCGTTGTTTTAGCTTAAGTTTTTATTTTAGGTAACCTGGTTTTGAATTTGTAAAAGGGAAACTTGTACCAGGTTTCAAAATGCAAGAAGGGCATGCAAGTTTTAAAATGTAAATAAAGATAAAAGTAATATACAAGTTTTACAAATGCTAAAGAAATCATGTCCAGATTTTAAAAGGAAAACTTGATCGGGTTTTAAACCAAAGATTAAATTTGTAAATCAAGTTTTCAATATATATATTAAATAGGTTTTAAAGGTAATTTATTAACCAAGTGTTAAAGTAAATTAGTTTTCATAGTAAATTTATTTAAAACAGGTTTTAAAGGTAAAGGAAAGTGTTAACAAGTTTCCAATGTAAATTATTTAACGGGTTTTAAACAAGTTTTCAAGACTTAAAATGTTTTAAAATTTGTTTGTTTAAAAGTAATTATGAATAAGATTAATTTTGGAATTAATTAATAAGTGTTTTCAAAGGTAATAAGATGATGTTTGAATTAAGAAATAATTAAGGGAAGAATATTAAATTTTAATTAATACAAATATTTTCAAATGTTTCTGTATAAACTGTTTTCAAGCATCTAATTTAATTAAATATAAATGTTAAGTAAGAGTTTAATTAAGGTAAATGGTTTATCTTAATAAATTAAGTCTTATTAACAAAAGTAATTAAAGTATAATTACTTAATTAACTAAGATGATTAAGTAATGTAATTAAACTAAGATAAATTAATTGGTTTAATTGATTAAGGATGGTTAATTACTTAATTAACTAAGGGATGATTAATCTAAGTAATTAAAGGTCAATTAATTAAAGAGTGATTAATTAATGGAAGTAATTCGTAATTAATTAAATTATTAATATGATTAATTTAAGGAAATTAATTAATTTAATTAATTAAGGATAATTACTTAATGAAAATGATTAAGTATGATTACTTAATGTAATTAATAAAGGGTAATTACTTAGTGTAAGTAATTAATGGGTAATTAATTAAAGGGGAATTACTTAATGGAAAGTAATTAAAGGATAATTACTTAATGGTAGTAATAAAGGATTAATTACTTAGTGTAATTGGTTAAAGGATTAATTAATATAATTAGTGAAGGAGTTAATTGATTAGTGTAATTAACTAAAGGATAGAATTTCCGAACGTGACTAATTAAGGATAATAACTTATGAAATTGATTAAGTATAATTACTTAATGTGATTGTTAAAGTGTAATTACTTGTGTAAGTAATTAATAGATAATTACTTAGTGTAATTTATATAAAGGATAATTACTTAGTGAAAGTAATTAAGGATTAATTACTTAGTGTAATTAATTAAGGAGTTAATTAATTAATGTAAGTAATTAAAGGATAGTTAATTACTGAATGTGATTAATTAAGGTTGATTAATGAATGTGATTAATTAAAGATTAATTATTAAATGTAATTAATTAGTAGAATAATTAATTGATGAAAGTAATTAGAGGATCATTAATTAATGTAATTAATGAGAATAATTAAATGGTTAGCTAATTAATGAATGTGATTAATTAAAAGATAATTAATCAATGTAAGTGATTATAGTATAATTAATTAATATAATTAATTAATATAATTAATTAAGGATCAATGTAATTAATTATAGTTAATTAATTAATGAGAGTAATTAAAGGTTAATTACTGTAAATAGTTAAAGGATAATTAATTTGTGTAATTAGTAAAGGTTAATTACTTAATGTAATTAAAGAATAATTAATTGAGGATGATTAATTAAGATACATAATTATGGAATGATTATTAATTGGTTTAAAATTAATTAATGGTTAAGTAAGCTAGATTTATAGTAATGGAAGTAATTAATTTAATTAATTTAAATTAATTAGAAATGGTGTGACTAATTAATTTTGCTTATGGATGATTGAATGATTTTGAATGTCTTGGATTATTACATATCTCTGATATGTGATTTGTTCATACTCTGTGATATGAGATGCTTTAGTTGAATTGTGATAATATGGATTATCTATCTATGATAATGTGAATTATCTATCTGTGTGAATATGTTATCCTAAATGATAGATTAAATTGTTTAAACTTAAACAACTTGGACATTAAAATAACGTTTTGGATTTCGATGAGACCGGGATCAGATTCAAAATTGGATATCCGAAAACCACATCGATCCAATTTAAACGTTAGGTCGTGATATCTCAAGTAAAGTTCAAGATGAAGACTCGAAGTGTAAGGGCTATTTGTCGTTAAAACTCTGAGGGTGATTCGAAAACGAGTGTAATGGAGATAGTGCTTTCATATTCGAGATGAAGATTCAAAGTGCAAGTGCTATTGTCATTAACTCTGAGGGTGATTCCAGAATGAGTGTAGCGAGATAGTGCCTTCGGTTTGTTCGAACCCGGAATGAACTTATATGGATGAATGCTTTCAGAACATTGTCAATGGAGGACGATGTGCATTCCAAGATATGTATTCTAAAAAAGTAATCGTAGCCTCAAGCCTCATCAACCGGGAATGGCTAAAACAGGGGAGGTGCAGCAAGGCTAAGTGGGTAGCACCCAAGTAGGATAAGATTTTCCCTGTCTAGAGGTCCCTTTTTATTCGACTGTTTGGGCGGTTGCTCGCACCAACTGCGGGGTTGACTTATTCGGGATTATCTAGTAAGGGATGGTTCCGGCCTTGTGTTGCAGGGGATCAGGATGGATCCTCCGTATCGTGATCTAGACCACGTAATATGACGGGCGGTACCTCCGTAGCCCTACCATTGATGGAAATCCATTCTCCGTGTGTTCCTTTATGGTTTTGTTAGTAGAACCCACTTTGTGGCTAGTAGCTGAAATTTGATGAATGTAACAATTTCGGCTATTTTCTATTTTACTTGAAAATCTTAGACACTATTATAATATCACTGGATTTCCTATCAAATGTTTTGGTTATCGTAAGGTAAATACCCGACATGTTTATTTTTAGCGTGGTCTTACGAGATACCTTTGTTTTTAAAAGATTTTCAAAGTTAAGCAACTTTAACCTATTTACTCACACCAGACCCATGTCTGACCCAGATTTTATTTTCTATTTTCTAAAACGCTTGGGTACTCAAATTTGATGAGTAGCCAAGGGATTCAGGTTAGCTTTGACGGATTCTGGAGGAGATATGGGGTAGGAGGCTTCAACATATATAGATATTGTGGTTCCGCTGTGTTAATCTCTGTGTTGTATCTTGACTTGTATGATAGATAGGTTTCCATAACTGTCTAATGTGTTGGGATGTAAAGCTGCGTAACTCTGATAGATATTGTATATTATGTAATAACTATGTGATTAATATATTTTATTCGTTCCGTTGTGAGATTCTGATTCCGATGGGGTTGGGTTCCAGGCTTGATCGTTTAGTTCGTTTTTGGATTCGCAGGCAAGATCATCGATCTGGGTGGTCGAGTGGGTAGGCGAGGTCAACGTCGACTTGTCGAGGGTTGGAGAATTGGTCGGAGGGGCGATGTTCGACCATGCACATGCATGCGTGTGCATTCGTGTCTGTGTTGTGTTGTTGTTTTCGGAAGAAGTTTGTAACATCCAGCCTTTTTGTACGCTTTAAATCGACGATAAACCACACAAGTCAAACTTAAACCATACAGAAGGGCGGATTGTTATGGGGTAAATAAGAAAAAGCAGAGAAAGAAAAAGAACAAAATAGAATCTTGCAGCGGAACGATAAAATATAATAATCAAATGTACAGTTCATGGAGCTGTTTTACAAGATATTCGATTATACTTATACAATATATATCAGAGTTACACATACCAGAGAACAATAAATAATGCAGCAGAACAGTATGAATGTAGTGGAATACTATACTAAATAATAATAAATCTTCGTCTTCGTCCTCCAGAATACGGTCTTCCAAATCCTGAAATGCTCAGGCTGACCTGAGCGAATTGAAAAGACAAAACACTCGAGTCAGAACTAAAAGATCTTATGTAAGTTAAATCAACAGAAAAATATGAGTGGAACGGCGTCATAGATGTTTACGGAATTTGACATCTCCTATCCAGTGTCTAACGTGAATGCAGTAACTTAAGAGATGCTCGGGATTCACATCTCCTAAGGATCCGTTAAACTATTTACTATGGAGTAATATACGCTATTATAATAGTGTCTAAAGTAAAGTATAATATACTGAAAATAGCGTTAAGGCTTTACATTTTCCACCTTAACACACTTTTATACTCCCATAGTCTATACAGTACCGTAATCTCCCCCGTACTGGGCATCGTCAGAGGGCACTCCATAGGTATGGTACAAAACAAAATCGTATAAGGCACGCCAGGGTAGGTGACACGGCACAACTAGGCAATGCCAGGGTAGATATACCAATTGCGCATCCGGGCTGGTGGTAACGCATAGCCGGAGCTACCGCCCACCTCGAGCCACACCCCTAAATCAAAAATAAAAAATGGCCACCGAATCAATTCAAAAGTAAAAGTATAATATCGAAGGGATGTGTCTGATAAGAGGGGCTACTGCCTTGGCCCGAGAATCACTCCTGTTTTATCCACCTTATGCCAACTCACGAGAGTCGGGTCCACGTATATACCTTAATAGAACGTCGCCACCATCCTACTTCATTCTGGAATCTCCACCGCGTACACGGTTGTTAAAATAGTATCGGAGTTAGCAGAGTGCATGACAACTTTCGATATCGATCTCTTTTACAACCAACTGTTATTATAACACCGTGGGCATTTTAAAATAATTATACTTCAAAACCAGGATATGATATACATTTCAAAACCATATAAATGCGATATCATTTTCATTTTAAAAACCAAGTCAATATGATATCATTTTAAAATCATAGTATTTCAAAGTTATAAAATTTCGAAACCAAAGATTTAAAACTATAACACTTCCAAAACGTAATACTTTGAAATTTATAACTTTGAAACATAACTTCCACCCCCAACATAGTTTAAATATATAGTATTTTATAAAATAAACTAGCTTCTTAAATTTCACAAATCAATTCCAAAACAACCCAAATTTCTAAATTTTAAATTTAACCAAATCCTCAAATCATAAATTTCAATTCAATTCGGTTTTCAAATAGACCATTCCAAATTATATCGATTTCAAAACAGATTTGATCCACAAAATAAGCCATTTCAAATTCAATATATTTCGATGCTTAAATATTCAATATTTCAAAACTAAATTTTATAATTCACACACACACACACACACACACACACACATATATATATATATGTACACAAAATTTACTTTACTATTATTTAGTTTTGAAATAATTGCTTAATAAATCCAATATCCTTCAAATAAAACTTCAAATTTCAATAACTAAATATTCCTCAATTTATTTAGACTTGATATATTCACTTAAATAAGCTTAAACTCGAATTAAATTATAAAACCATATTCTTTTAAAATCTAAATTTCAATAAGTTCCAAATGGATTCTTATTAAATATAGCTCTTAATTAAATAAAATCTCAAATCAATTTCCAAACTATCTTCTCAACTTTGATTTATAAAAATCAATATATACTCTATATTAAAATATAATTTAAGTAAATACTTATCCATATTATATTTTAATAAAATCAAACTTTATTATTAAACTTATTTTATACTTTAAACAATTTTATTCATAGCTCAAAACCAAGAATTTAACTATATATAAAATAACATTTATAAAATATCCAAATCAATATCTCATAAAATCATATATTTCTTTACAAAGCCATAGAAATCATTTCAAAATATTTTTATATATAAACCGCGGTGCCTGTATATAATTTTCTACCTTATGGTCAAGTGATACATATATTTATCATTTCAATTCGTAATTTAAAATAAAAATACGGTTATATATCATTTCAAACTGCAACCCCGAATGAAATAAAATGCGTAACAATATGCAGTTCACGACAATAAAATAAATCCAACATCCGTTCATCCAATATCAATCATCAAATATTTATCACAATCATCATCCAATTCAAACAATAACATTAATATAGAACAGACAATAAATAACAAGTAATTACTGGCAGTTTATATTCAGTAATAAATTAATTTAACCGGTAGTTTATATGCAATAATAAATTGAATAAAAAATTAATTCAATAAATTCAATTTAACTGGAATGATGAAAAAAATATACCAAACAACGATAAATAAATTTCTAACTACATCAAAAATTAATTTAACACACATAAGAAATTTTAGAAGTTGTGAGTGGGTCAAAACACTCACCTTTTGAATTTAAATTGAATTTAAATCCAATTTAAACCCAAAATTTGAACAATCTCAGAATCCATCCAAATAAGTGCCAAAATGTCCGAAATTTTGTCAGGATCGCAGCAGTGAAAACCGCGCGTGAATTGGACCTCGTATGCGAAAGTTTTGATCGTTAGAAGTGTTGAAAACAAAATTAAAATAAATAAATAAAATAACTAACATTACATACACGTCACCTCGTCCCACGTGCAAAACCGCTCCAGCTCCACAACACAATCGAACATAGTTCGAACCCAATTACGCGAGCATGCCGCCACCAAAAGCCGCCTCTACGCACGATGGTTCACCGATCAAGCCTCGCCATTACCCCCTCGCTTTGAGACGACTCCATGGACCCCACAATGAGACCCGCGACGCCTCCATGAAGTCCGCCTCACCATACGATGAGTGAACACCACTATCCAACCTGCTCGACCTCCTCTTCGCTCCGGCACCGACCGATCGCCAAAACATTGAAGATCCACCATCGAACCCAATAACCCAATACGAACGGCCGAGATTAAACTAGCCAATTCCGACAACATAGAGACCCAGATCAGAAAACAAACCACATATTCGACTTGTGGTCGTTGAGAGCTTCAAATCGATATATAATTCGATATAATTTGTGGAGTTTGGTATTTCGATTTGAATTTGATATTGAAATTGGAATTGGGAATTTTTATTTTGTCTGCCATTGAAATAAGGAGGTGAGGAGGAATTATACGTACAGACAAATGACAATAAGGAACAATTATGGTTTATAACAGGGTATTTATAGAAAAGCTGAAATATAATAGATGGACACGATTGATATGCGCGCTGAACAAAAAAAAATGGCCCGAAAAGCACGTTCTGACTCCGGAACGAAATTGGATCAACCCATATATCAAAATAGATGTTTTAGAATATTTTAAACGCAAGGGAATAGGTTTCAAGTCCAAATTCCATCGTATGAAGAAGTTATGCTAAAATCAAATTATTTCAAATTGATTTCAATTAAATCGACTTCTAGGCGTTTCGAGTCCGTACGATCAAACGACAGGTCTGATCCTTACGAAACTTGAAACCCTACAATAATTCACCGTTATGGATTCGATGAAACTATTTTTGTCGAAATCCGAGTCAGTGGCCAAAATGGCTATTTTTCTGTTAATTAATTAAATAAATATTAAATCAATTGAATCAAAATTTTCAAATTCCAATTCCATAATTAACAAATCTTATCATTTTTGATTTCTTGAACCATTTCAATAATTTAAACAAATTTAGATGTTAATTTACAGTTGATTAATCCATCAATTTCAGTATTTAATTTCAATTCTATTATTATTCAGAATTTATACATTTAAAATCCCAAAATCCATTTATTAACCTTTAAACCTTGTTTTCAAGTCTTTCATTATAATAAGGGTATAATTAACATTGGTTTATCCTTTAGCACATTAATGTTTCCCAATTTCATCTTAATTTCCATTCACGTAATATTTAAATATTTAATTTCATTTAATTCCAATTAATCCAATTATTAAAATTTAAATTCCAATAAATTGTTTTTATCTGATTTCAATCTTTATATCCTATCCACTAATTTCAAATAACATAGTTAGTGCTGGTTTTACATTACATTACTTAAATATACTCAACTTTCTTTCTTTATTGTGTATTAACTATAATTCCACTAGTATTGAAATTTTTGCCAAATATAACATTTGCATTACTTCCTTTATTGGGATTTCATTCAACTTGTTTATAGTCAACTTATATTAACATAATTACCTTTAATTTTAATTATCAATTCATTCATAAACCATTAACAATACATTATTACCAAATATTACCTTAAATCCACACTAACGTAATATTTAATTTCATTTATTGCAATTGGTTTCAATTAATTGGGATTGCACTAAATTAGTTATTTATCAACTTGCATTAACGTTATTACTTTAATCTACATCCAATTACAATTAATATTCTCAATAATTTATTTGTTTGGTCTCATGCTTTCTATAACACCAATTACTACCTTATAAATAAATTTTTGTTTCTATTTTAATTTGCATTCACTCTTTCCGTTGCTATATTAATCATCATTAAAGTGCATTTAATTATCTTTATTTGCAATTGGTGAATTAATTGGTAACAACCATTTGTCACCATTATACCCTTTATAATACTTGTATGTTCATTCTTCCCAACCAATTACCATCTTTTATATTATTTCACATATTAATTCAATAATTACATTTGCTTTCTCATATTCCACTTATAACCAAGTCATAACATTTAAATTATTTAATTTAATTAGAATTTCATTCAAGTTCATTAATTATTAACTTAAATTAACCTTGTTACGTTTCCTCTTAGTTAATTTTCATTATTACATTATCACAACCTTCATTAATAATTCATAATTTTTTATTTTCTTCAATATTAAATTTCAAAAAAATCTCATTAAACTAAAAAAATTTAATTAATGAAAATTTACAGGTCGTTACACTCTCCCCCACTCAAAACGTTTCGTCCCAGAAAATGAAAAAGAAGAGAAAAGAAGAATTAAGAAACCAATATATGTTACTTAAAATATTAAATTTATAAACAAATAAATTTACAGAATTAATTAATTTAAATAAAATATAGCAATTTATAACCATTTAATCTTTTTATACTTAAATTAATAAAGTTTGGAAAATATTTTCAGAAATTTTCTAAGTCCAAAATTTACGGAAAATTTCGGTAGAGTCTCCTTTGTACGGAGAGGCTCGGAAGAAAATATAATATCACATATAACAAAATATCACATATAATTTCCAAAATAATATATCCCAACATGGGAAAACAATATAATAACACTATAAACCGTAATCTGAGAACGTACCTATTTGTCGGGCAAATAACGCTTATTTATGAAACCAAAAGCAGTAGCAATTGCTTGCATAACCTGTATTTGACTTATATAATCTAAAAAGAGCTAATAATTATACAGAATGAACTATTTGAAGTTTTTTCAACTACTAACAAACAATCAATGTCAAACAACAACAATCACTTGCAACCACAGCATACCCATCATATACAAATCAACCATTCAATCAAAATAAAACAATTAGTTGGTTCGGGTTAAGACACTTTAAATCACATAGAATGACAAATAACTATGAAGTATTCCATTTACTAAACAGTCTTAGATAAAACTCGATAGATTATTCATGCATCTAAGCAATTTTAAAGTACCCTTGCCCAAACAACCATAAACCAAACAAACAACAATTCCAAGCAATAGATCAAGTTAATTTTTATAAATTCCATTTCTTAACATTTGTTGTTTGATTTCCTTTTTATTCATATAATGGTTTATCTTTTTTATTTATATTTATTTCTTACAGACTTTTATTTATTTTCATTTATTCATATCATGTAAATTTCTTTTTATTGCATTACATTCATTTATTCACTCCTTAATTTCCTTTATTTACTTTAAAATAAATAGTTCCAAGTTTAACTTAAGTTCAAAATCTTTACTTACATTACTCAACTCCTATTTCATTTAATTAGAAGTTTTAAAATTTTGACTCAAGTTTATAACTATCTCCATGTCAAATTTCTTATTTATAAAGTAAACTTTTATTGAACATTTTTATTATTGAAGTATTACTTGTATAATATTCTACTACATTTTCTTATTAATATTTCAACTTTTTAAATCTTTTGGTAAGTTATATATATGCCTTTTTAGAATGCAGTCGAAATTTATACAAGTTTATCTCATTTCTTTGAATTAATTCATTGTTCAATAATTTTATCTTTTGTCTTATAAGTTACAATTTCAACTTTCTTTTAATTTCCTTTATAACTTAGCATTAAATCTCTTATTTCATTTAGAGATTTCAATCATTAGTTAAAGTCCATTTCACTACACTAATTGAAACTATTAATTAACAGAAACTTAAGAGTTAAATACCGGGTTAAATTTCAAATTATTTTAAAAATAATAGATAAATGTATATACCTACAACTTATATATCCAATTATATTTAAAACAATTAAAAATTTATATTTGTTTATCCAAATAAATCTGCAGTAAAACTACTACAGCGGCCTTCCCCGTTCGAAACTCGAAAATGAATGTCGATGATGCGTGCACTCATCACCGAAATTATTTTCCAGCGACAGAGAGGGGAGTACATAACTTATTTCTTTTCAAAATTTCTTTAAAGCAATTCTTTCAAATCATATTGAAATATTTATGTCATAAAATACTTCTGATAATATTATTATTATATTTCAAAATCATCTAAAACAAATTTCAAAAACCCCAGAACTTAGATTCTAAAATTTCCAACTTATTCTTATTTATTTCACTTTCTTCAAATATCGTTTCCAATCAATATTTATAAATTTGCCTACCTAACAACCAACATATTACAACCAAATATAACCTTTATAAAATTTTATTTTATATATAAAAAATATAATAGGCAAAATTATTTCATTCACCTATATTTAAAACAAATATTGTGTCGGTCTGTCCTATTAAGTGTTTAGAAATCCCTATTGATGTCATAGCGTCCTATGCACCAACCAGAATTTATAAATACAAAACGGAACAATTTAACATAATATCAAAACCCTTTTTATAACACTAACAAATACGCTCTCTTATATATATGCACTCAATGACTCATCATAGGGTATTACTACCCAATTAATAAGGAGTCAGACCCCTCAAAGCTAAGGTATATCGCTAAACCAGAGCTTTGATAGCAAATGTAACATCCAGCCTTTTCGTATGCTTTAAATCGACGATAAACCCACACGTCAGGCTTAAACCATACAGAAGGACGGATTATTGTAGGGTAAATAAGAAAAAGCAGAGAAAGAAAAAGAACAAAATAGAATCTTGCAGCGGAACGATAAAATATAATAATCAAATATACAGTTCATGAAGCTGTTTTACAAGATATTTGATTATACTTATACAATATATATATGAGTTACCAAAGAACAATAAATAATGAAGCGGAACAGTATGAATGTAGTGGAATACTATAATAAATAACAAAGAATCTTCGTCTTCGTCCTCCAGAATATGGTCTTCCAAATCCTGAAATGCTCAAGCTGACTCGAGCGAATTGAAAGGACAAAACACTCGAGTCAAAACTAAAAGATCTTATGTAAGTTAAATCAACAGTAAAAATATGAGTGGAAAGTCGTCAGAGATGTTTATGGGATTTGACATCTCCTATCCAGTGTCTAACGTGAGTGCAGTAACTTAAGAGATGCTCGGGATTCACATCTCCTAAGGATCCGTTAAACTATTTACGATGTAGTAATATACGCTATTATAATAGTGTCTAAAGTAAAGTATAATATACTGAAAATAGCGTTAAAGCTTTACATTTTCCACCTTAACACACTTTTATATTTCCATAGTCTAACAGTACCGTAATCTCCCCTGTACCGGGTGTCGTCAGAGGGCACTTCATAGGTATGGTACAAAACAGAATCGTATAAGGCGCGCTAGGGTAGGTAACACGACACAGCTAAGCAATGCCATGATAGATATACCAATTACGCATCCAGGCTGGTGGTAACGCATGGCCGCAGCTTCCGCCCACTTCGAGCCACACCCCCAAATAAAAAATCAAAAGTAGTAACCGAATCAATCCAAAAGTCAGAGTATAATATCGAAGGGATGTGTCCAATAAGAGGGGCTACCTCCTTGGCCCGAGAATCGCTCCTATTTTAGCCACCTTATGCCAACTCACGGGAGTCGGGTCCACGTATATACCTTAATAGAATGTCACCACCATCCCACTTCGTTTTGGAATCTCCACCGCATACACGGTTGTTAAAGTGGTTTTCGAAGTTGGCAGAGAGTATGACAACTTCTGATCCCGATCTCTTTAACAACCAACCGTTATTATAACACCGCGTTCATTCAAAATAAATATACTTCAAAACCAAGATAAAATATTCATTTCAAAACCATATAAATATGATATCATTTTCGTTTTAAAAACCAAGTCAATATGATATCATTTTAAAATCATAGTATTTCAAAGTTATAAAATTTCAAAACCAAAGATTTAAAACTATAACACTTCCAAAACGTAATACTTTGAAATTTATAACTTTGAAACATAACTTCCACCCCTTACATGGTTTAAATATATAAGTATTTTATAAAATAAACTAGCTTCTTAAATTTCACAAATCAATTCCAAAACAACCTAAATTTCTAAATTTTAATTTTAACCAAATCCTTAAATCTTAAATTTCAATTCAATTCGATTTTCAAATAGACCATTCCAAATTATATCGATTTCAAAACAGATTTGATCCACAAAATAAGCAATTTCAAATTCAATATATTTCAAAGCTTAAATATTCAATATTTCAAAACTAAATTTTATAATTCATATATATATATATATACACACCAAATTTACATTACTATTATTTAGTTTTGAAATAATTGCTTAATAAAACCAATATCCTTTAAATAAAACTTCAAATTTCAATAACTGAATATTCCTCAATTTATTTAGACTTGACATATTCACTTAAATCACCATAAACCCGAATTAAGTTATAAAACCATATTCTTTTAAAATCTAAATTTCAATAAATTCCAAATGGATTCTTATTAAATATAACTCTTAATTGAATAAAATCTCAAATCTATTTTCAAACTATCTTCTCAACCTTGATTTACAAAAATCAATATAAACTCTATATTAAAATATAATTTAAGTAAACACTTATCCATATTATATTTTAATAAAATCAAACTTTATTATTAAACTTATTTTATACTTTAAACAATTTTATTCATAGCTTAAAACTAAGAATTTAACTGTATATTAAATTACATTTGTAAAATATCCAAATCAATATCTCATAAAATCATATATTTCTTTACAAAGCCATAGAAATCGTTTCAAAATATTTTTATATATAGACCATGGTGTCTGTATATAATTTTCTACCCTATGGTCAGGTGAAACACATATTTATCATTTCAATCCATAATTTAAAATAAAAATACGGTTATATATCATTTCAGACCGCAATACCGAATGAATAAAATGCATAACAACTTGCAGTTCATGACAATAAAAAAAATTCAACATCCATTCATCTAATATCAATCATCAAACATCTATCACAATCATCATCCAATTCAAACAATAACATTAATATAGAACAGATAGTAAATAACAGGTAATTACTAACAGTTTATATTCAGTAATAAATTAATTTAACCGGCGGTTTATAAATTGAATAAAAATTTAATTCAATAAATTCAATTTAACTGAAATGATGATAAAAATACACCAAACAACAATAAATAAATTTCTAACCACATCAGAAATTAATTTAACACACATAAGAAATTTTAGAAGTTGTGAGTTGGTTAAAACACGCACCTTTTGAATTTAAATTGAATTTAAATCCAATTTAAACCTAAAATTAGAACAGTCTCAAAATCCATCCAAACCAGTACCAAAATGCCCGAAATTTTATTAGGATCGCAGGGAGAAAACCGCGTGTGAATTGGACCTCGTACGCAAAAGTTATGATTGTTAGAAGTGTTGAAAACAAAATTAAAATAAATAAATAAAATAACTAGCATTACAGTACACGTCACCTTATCCCACGCGCAAAACCGCTCCGGCTCCACAACGCAACAGAACACAGTTCGAACCCAATTACGCGAGCACGCCGCCACCAAAAGCCGCCTCCATGCACGATGGTTCATCGATCAAGCCTCGCCATCGTCCCCTCGCTCCGAGCCGACTCCGTGGACCCCACCATGAGACCCGCGGGGCCTCCATGAAGTCCGCCTCCGTACGCCTTTGACCGTCGTTCGAGGTCAAATCAACCCTATACGACGAGCGAACACCACCATCCAACCTGCTCGACCTCCTCTTCGCTCCGGCACCGACCGATCGCCAAAACGTTGAAGATCCACCGTCGAACCCAAGAACCCAATACGAACGGCCAAGATTAAACTAGCGAATTTCGGTAACACAGAGACCCATATCAGAAAACGAATCAAATATTTGACTTGCGCTCATCGAGAGTTTCAAATCGATATATAATTCGATATAGTTTGTGGAGTTTGAAATTTCGATTTGAATTTGATATTGAAATTGGAATTGGGAATTTTTGTTTTGTCTGCCATTGAAATAAGGAGGTGAGGAGGAATTGTACGTACAGAAAAATGACAATGAGGAACAATTAGGGTTTGTAACAGGGTATTTATTGACAAAGCTGAAATATAATAGATGGACACAATTGACATGCGCGCTGAACGAAAAAATGGCCCGAAAAGCCCGTTCTGACTCCGGAACGAAGTTGGGTCAACCCATATATCAAAATTGATGTTTTGGAATATTTTAAACGCAATGGAATAGGTTTTAAGTCCAAATTCCATCATATGAAGAAGTTATGCTAATATCAAATATTTCAAATTGATTTAAATTGATTTCAATTAAATCGACTTCTAGGCGTATCGAGTCCGTATGATCAAACGACAAGTCCGATCGTTACGAAACTTGAAACCCTACAATAATTCACCATTACGGATCCGATGAAATTGGTTTCGTTGAAATCCGAGTCAGTGGGCAAAATGACAATTTTTCAATTAATTAATTAAATATTAAATCAATTAAATCAAAATTTTCAAATTCCAATTCCATAATTAACAAATCTTATCATTTTTGATTTCTTGAACCATTTAAATAATTTAAACAAATTTAGATGTTAATTTACAGTTGATTAATCCATCAATTTCAGTATTTAATTTCAATTCCATTATTATTTAGAATTTATACATTATCGCAAAATCCATTTATTAACCTTTAAACCTTGTTATTCAAGTCTTTCATTACAATAAGGGTATAATTAACATTGGTTTATCATTTAGCACATCAATGTTTCTCTATTTCATCTTAATTTGCATTCACGTAATATTTAAATATTTAATTTCATTTAATTCCAATTAATCCAATTATTAAAATTTAAATTCCAATAATTTTTTTGTATTTGATTTCAATCTTTATATCCCATTCACTAATTTCAAATAACATAGTTAATGCTGGTTTTACATTACATCACTTAAATATACTCAACTTTCTTTCTTTATTGTCTATTAGCTATAATTCCACTAGTATTGAAATTTTGGCCAAATATAACATTTGCATTACTTCCTTTATTGTGATTTCATTCAACTTGTTTATAGTCAACTTATATTAACATCACTACCTTTAATTTTAATTATCAATTCATTCATAAACCATTAACAATACATTATTACCAAATATTACCTTAAATCCACACTAACGTAATATTTAATTTCATTTATTGCAATTGGTTTCAATTAATTTGGATTGCACTGAATTAGTTATTTATCAACTTGCATTAACATTATTATTTTAATCTACATCCAACTACAATTAATATTCTCAATAAATTTATTTACTTGGTCTTATGCTTTCTATTACACCAATTACTACCAATTATCATTAAAGTACATTTAATTATCTTTATTTGCAATTGGTGAATTAACTGGTAACAACCATTTGTCACCATTATACCCTTTATAATACTTGTATGTTCATACTTCCCAACCAATTACCATCTATTATAGTATTTCATACATTAATTCAATAATTACATTTGCTTTCTCATATTCCATTTATAACCAAGTCATAACATTTAATTATTTTATTTAATTTGAATTTCATTCAAGTTCATTAATTATTAACTTAAATTAACTTTGTTACTTTTCCTCTTAGTTAATTTTCATTATTACATTATTACAACCTTTATTAATAATTCACAAAATTTTATTTTCTTCAATATTAAATTTCAAAAAATTACATTAATTTAAAATTTTTAATTTTTGAAAATTTATGGGTCGTTACAAAGATGTTGCTCGGGTCGTTCTCGATGTAGCTGCGTGTTTGTCTCGAAGCAGAGGGTTGGGAGTGAGTGTCACGGGGGTAGCTCAGGATTTTTGTGGTTTAGCTCGGGTCGTTTGGTTGTTAACCGGGTTTTGAAATTAATTATGGAATATAAACGGTTTTTTTTATAAAAAAAAGGTAAAGGATTCAAAATTTCAAGCATAAAGGAAAAGGTACAAAGTCATAAAGGAAAAAAATTAAGATTTCCAAGTTTAAGTATTTATTAAGTTCCAAAGTAAAATGTTTAAACAAGTTTTAAAGTTTATTTTTAAGTTTTTAAAAATAATTTAGTTTTCAAAAGAATGTTTAGCCTAGTTCTAAAAGAATATTTAGAATGAATATGTTTCCAAAGCAATATAAACGAAGTTCCAAAGTAATTAAACAAGTTAAGCAAGTCTTTAAAGGATAGTTAATTACTTAATTAATTAAGGGTTAATTGATATAAGTAATTAAGGGTAATTAATTTAAGAATAATTAATTGATGGAAATAATTAGAAGGTGATTACTTAAAATAAATAAATTAATGGAAAATTACTGAATGTAATTAAATAAAAGGGAAATTAATTTATGGAAGTAATTAAAGGATAATTACTTAATGGAAGTAATTAAGGATTAATTACATAGTGTAATTAATTAAAGGATTAATTAAGGTAACTAATTGAAGGATTAGTTAATTAATGAATAAGATTGATTAAAAGATAATTAATCAAACTAAGTGATTATCGAATAATTAATTACTGTAATTAAAAGCAAGGATCAATGCAATTAATTATAGTTAATTAATTAAAGAGAGTAATTAAAGGTTAATTAATGTGAATGGTTAAAGGATAATTAATCTATGCGATTAATTAAAAACTAATTACCTAATGTAAGTAAAGAATAAATAAGTAAGGATGATTAAATAAGATGGATAATTAAGGGATGATTAATTAATTGGTTTGTAATTAATTAATGGTTAAGTAAGCAGGATTTGTAGTGATGGATGTAAGGAAATTTGAGTTAATTAATAAGATTCATTGGTCTCGCTTATGGATGATTAAATTGTATTGAATGATTGAACTGATTAATGTGTGATGCTTTGTGATGTACAATGCTTGGTTGAACTGTGATATTGAGGGTTAGCTACTGATGATGAATTGCTGTATAAATGTGTCATCCTGTATTTGAATTGAATTGTATTCACCTTAACAACTTGGATTAAAGATGACATTGGATTCAAAGAGACCGGAGTCGAGTATCAGCAAATACCCGAAACCACTTCGATTTGTAATCTACAATAATTCTTTATAGATTTGATATGTGAAATCAATAGGCTGGAATGAAAATTTAAGTAAATTGGACCAATGAAACTAAGGGTACATAGGGATTGTTTGTGAAATAAGTGTTGGTTTTTACAAGTTAAGTACTCCTTGTGAGATGCGAGTTACCTAGGTTTTCAAATAAGTCTTATAATTCTGTATTTTCAAATTTTATAGGTTTACTCACGCTGGTTTCCAGTCTGACCCAGGTGTTACTTTGATGTAATGCTTGGGTCAGACCGAGTATTATAGATTTTCAGGTGGGGACGTTTTGAAGCTCAGGAGGCGAGCTGGATGGTAGGAACGTATGGAGTTTACCGCTGTGTATTTGAGTGTGATTTGATTGTAGTTTGGGACAAGTTAATTGTAACTGTCCTGTTTATGTATAAATGATTGTACTCTGATGTATTGTTATAAAATTGACAATTACAATTTTCTTTGTATTAATGCTATTAGTTGATATAATATTTAATCCGCTGCGAATGTGAGATGATGTTGTTTTTCTGTTCTTCTTCTTCCTTCTCCTTCTTTTCTATAGCAATCTGAAATTTCCGACATTCGATCGCTTGACACTTCTACAGTGAACATATTGCTGTCGAATTCGACACTAATACGTTCACTATAGAAGTGCCGAGAAATCAAACGCTGGAAATTCCAGATTGTTAGGGAAAAGAAGAAAAGAGGAGAAGAAGAAACCGAAACAACAGCATCTCACATTCGCAGCGGATTAAATATAATATCAAATAATATCATTTATACAAGAAAGCTGTAATTGTCAATTTTATAATAATACGTCAGAGTACAATCATTTCACAAATAGACCAGACAGTTGTACAACATGTCCCAGACTACTAACAATACAACTCTATAACACAATGGAATGCACTCCATACATTCCTGCTATCCAGCTCGCCTTCAGAACTCCAGAACGTCCTAACTTGAAAATCTGTAATACTAGGTCTGACCCGAGCATTACATCAAAGCAATACCCGGGTCAGGCTGGAAACCAACGTGAGTAAACCCATATAATTTGGATACTAAGTTATAAACATATTTGAAATCCTGGGGTAACTCGTACCTCACTACGAGTTCTTAACTTGATAAAACCAACACTTATTTCACAAATAAATCCCTAAGTGCCACTGTATAGTTTCAATGGTCCAGTTTACTTAAATTATTCCATTTCAACATATTGATTTCACAAATCAAATCTGTAAAGAATTTTTTGCAGACTGTAAATCGAAGTGGTTTCGAGTATTTACTGATACCCGCCCCGGTCTCTTCGAATCCAATGTTATTCTCTAAGCCAAATTGTTTAAGTTCACACAATACAATTTATATCCAGGATTTCATATTCACACAACACTTCATCTCAGATAGATAACCCTCGATTTCACAGTTCAACCAAAGTATCTCATATCACAAAGCATCACAAATCTCATATCAGAGATATTAAATAATTCTAAGTTATTCAATATATCTTAATCAACTATAAGCATGGTAAATTAATCGTACCATTTCTAATTAATTTAATTACTTCTTACTTAACATCAATTTATTACAAACCATTAATGTTTCATCCTTTAATTATCCATCTAAATTAATTATAAATAATTACTTCATAAGTAATTATCCCATTGGTTAATTATCCTCAATTAATTAACCTTTAATTATTAATTAATCATCCTCTAATTATTAATTAACCTTTAATTATTAATTAATTTAACCTTTAATTTCTAATTAAATTAATTAACCCTTAACAAATTAATCCTTTAATTACTTACATTGTGTAATTATCATTTAAGTAATTAATCTCTAATTACTTTCATTAATTAATCTCTAATTTCCAATTAATTAGTCTCTAATTACCAATTAATTAATCTCTAATTACTAATTAATCAATCTCTAACTACCAATTTATTAATCTATAATTAATTAATTAATCTCTAATTACCAATTAATTAATTAATTCACTTATAACCCTTAATTATTAGTTAGTTAATCCTTAATCATTAATTAATAAATTTCTCTTTATTTACTTAATTTAATTTAATTAATCTATATTTATCCAAAATCTTAATTAAATTCAAGATAAATATTGGACCTATACTTTATATTTGTTCTTGAAAATTTGATAAATATTTAAAATTTTAATACTTGTTTCTATTGGCTTTGAAACTTAACAAAATTTTACTTTTTCTTATAAAACTTGATTTATTTTATCACCATCGACTTTGCCAAAAATACTTCGGTACAGGCCTGAGCCCATACCCTCAAAAACCCCGAGACAACCCAAAAACACAACACCGATCAAACACGAGAGCGACCTCGAGTAAATCACCATCTTCTCCGAAGCATCAAAACACGGCAACAACACTACTATCATCAGACACAAAAATTGACCCTCAGGCACGTGCACGACTGATCGCCGACGATCTGGCCACCTATACCACCATCGACAAGTCATTATCGCTGGTTTGGAAATTTTAGTTTTAAATTGTATAAGAGAAAAATGAGAAGAGTAGAAGCAAATGTGTTTATATATATCTTGTTTTATTATTTTTGAAAATAAAGAAATGAAATTTACATTTGACACTTGTTATATTGGTTTGATGAAATTGTTACAATTGTTAAGTTGTATTTCAAAACACTTACACTTGTTCATTTTTATGTTACTTGATTTACACTTGTTTATTTTGCATATTAATACTTTTACTAATATATTTTTATTTAACTATTATGTTTTTATATCCTTATTTGATATATATATATACAAACCATTTTTATCCATTTATAATTTTAAAAGAAAGCATATAAACCTTTTTATGTTTAATACTCTTATATTTACAACTTATATATTTTTAAAGAAAGTATAAACCTTTATTAAATCCTATTTTTTTATTAATTCATTTTTCTATTATTTATATATATAACCTTTAAAGAAAATGATTTTAAAATCTAATTATACGTTAATAAATAATGTAGGTATGTATTAGAATTTAATCCTTAAATAGCTTTTGAAAAATTATTATATTGAGTTCAAAACAATAGCTTCCTAATCACAATATATATATATATATATATATATATATTATAATTAGAAATATCTTATGTGAATTTTTTTTCGATAAATGTAAATGTTTCCACATTTTTACAATTTCCAAATATTCTACTTCTCATGGCATACATATATATGTTTATATATATATATATATCAGTATTTTATTTGTTTAACATACAAATCAGTATTTTAACAAATTTAATCCAATTAATTACCTACTAACAGATGTCAAAAAATTTGGGTTATTACATTCATTCCCCGTTTGAATCTTTTTGTCCCCGAAAAGGAACGAAACCAGAATTTATTAAAATGCTTACTGTCAGCTTAAATTGCTCTTTGATCATCTTCAACTATAAACTCTTTTATTAAGAATTTTCAAAACACTTTAAAGTCTATATAATATTACCAAAATAGTTTTATAAAAATACATTTTATAACTCGATGTCTCAACAAGTCCATCCTTCATTCTTATAGAATTTCGGTCATAGGTTGATCAGGCGTAGGACTGAATATCTATAAGTACTTGGTAAACCCGTTTTCAACACCCAGTGAAAATACTTGGGAAAACATTTTGTTGAAAATATATAAAACATTTTTGAAAGTAGAGGAAACAGCTTTGGTGAGAATGCTTTGGAAATCATCACCCCCTCCATGGTCGCAGTTAACTCGGTGGTTACGTTGCCATCCCGGCAAAATCCATAGATAGCCATAAGCACTCCGCGCCCCTCGATTACGCCATGGAACCCTCCATAGATCGTAGCTACATCCAGGGTTATGTCGCCATCATGGAAAAAATCCATGTAACTGTAGGCATCAACGCCCTTGAATTTCGCTGCCAAATGAAACTTCACCACTCCTACATAGATCGCAGACTACATCAGTCGAGTCCCAATGTAGCCTTAGGCTCTCACAGCCTCACGAATTTTGCTATGTCTTCATAGATCGCAGTCTATCGATGTTACGTTGCCATCATGGCAAAATCAAACGTAGACCGTTGGCTCTCACGGCACACACGACTTCCGCTATGGTCCATAGTAGATTGCAGTGACATCGAGTTACACTGTCGTCACAGCATACACAAATAACTCTGTAGGCATCAGCGCCCTCGACTTTCGCTACCCACACACAAAATCCTCAGGAACTTCAGTTTGTCCGGACTTCCTCCCAGGATCCAATTTACCCCTTAGGGATCAAGGCAGAACCACCCCGTGGATCTCCTATGAAATTCATTCAATGGGAGCCCCTTTTTCCCCAGAGCCAATCTCAAAACATTTTATACTATACACTTATAGTATTTTTCAAATCATACTCTATATGACTCGCATAAATCTCCTTTACACAAAACCGATATCTCAAATCGATAATTCCTAACTTGGCTTTCCAAACTCCCAAAATTTAATTTTCCCAAAAATCAAAAGCCTTTCCAAAATCCATAGGTTCCAAAACCTTTTTCCCAAAATCATTCTCATAAAACCATTTATGTATATATAGATATATATATATATATCCTTGAAAAATCTTGGATCACTTCATACTTATATAAATTTCCTTTTTATACTTCATTTACAAAAATCTATTCTTCTGGCTATAGATTCAACAAGGGGAGTTTATCATATATAACAAATATATATAACCAAATCAAATATTCAAATTTGATTTCCCTTATAAAGTTATTCACCATAATACTTATTTTCAAAAAGTAAATTTGAATAATAGAGATATTCAACTTCCACTTTAATCATCCAAAATTTTCTCAAAATATACCTTTCCTTTCAAAACCATTTCTCATTTCTTTCAAAATTACAATATCTATTACATTTAAGCATGTACGATGTACATATACCATCCGTACGCATATCAAATCTGATCACTCACTCGATCACACAATTTCATTTCCGAACTATTATCGTCCACCCGACTTCCTAATGCGGACTCAAATCCGGTTTCTTGATCAGAAATCGTCATTCTCCTTGCATAGCCCTAATTATAATAGAGTACTTTCAGAATCAATAAAAAACCCATATCCAGGGTTCGCCTCGATTATCGAGTGAGAAATTCCAACTCGGATCGATATACTATCTCGAAATGCTATGCTTGAATCTGGATCAGATCATTCTGTGAATAGAATAATATACATACATCCTACGTATTTATCTACATTCATTTTTAGCTAAATCAATATTTTTTTCTATTCACCTTCATTTTGAGTTCTATTCACTTATTCACAATTGATTCAATTTCCATATGGGTTATCACTTCAATTCTAAACAGTTTGCACTCTGACTGTCATGTATTTAGAAAATAGCTTGGAAAGTTTAAGATAGATAAGTAGCTGTAAAATAGCAATAAATAGTTAAGTAATGATAAAATAGTTGTAAAATAGTTAAATAGTTGTGGAATAGTTAGACAGTTGCAAAATAATTATAAAATTGTAATTAGTCATAAGTAGTTGTAAAATAATGATTAGTTTATAAAACAGATGTAAAATAGTAATTAGTTTCAAAATAGTTGTAAAATAAATATAAGATAGTTTGGGTTTTAAAAGGAAAGGTTGTATGGTAAATAGCTAGTAAAATAGATTTAAAGCAGTTATATTAAAACGATTCTATTTGAAAATAGTTTCAGAGTCAAACTGGTTCCATTTCCCAATCTCCACTTCTACACAATTTCTCATCCCATTAAACCAATTCAATTCCAACTCAATTTGAATTAACTTCAATTCCTAACCCAAATTCAAATCATTTCCCATTTGAATTTGAACTCATTCAACTACAATCTTACTTCCGAATAATTCAATTTAATTTTCCATTTAAATTTATTTCAATTCCAAACTCAACTTAAAACCATCCCGAGTTATATAAATTCGAGTTATATTTTTAAATGTTGATTTAATCTCCTAAATCAAATTAACCTTTGCTTTTAATTTAGCCACCTAAGTTTTAACAATTAAATTTGAGTCCAATTTCAAATACCATTTTAAATTACCTTTACTTTACTTATTTCAAAGTTCAAATAAGAGTTCCAAGCTTTTTAAATGATTTAATCTTCAAAATCCAATTTATTATCCAATCTTAACTTCAAAACCAATTCTTAAAAAAAATTCAGCAAGCTCATTTCTAACATTTAAATCTTTATGTTCAAAGCAATTTCCCTTTCATAAGTTCAATCTTATTCCTATTTTATTTCAGTAATGGATGTATATCACCTCAATCCATTTCTTAATTCATTTAAAATAATCAAATTCTCAGTTTCATAGATTACTAATAATAACAGGATGATATCAGGATAAGTCAAAATAAATAAACATCCAAATTATTTAAAACATCCATCCATTGCATCCATTTCCAATTTCCAGATCTCAAACCCATTTTGAGATCACAAATACTCCCCTTCAACTCAACCCATTTAACTTCCCTAAGTTAACCCTATTTTATTTGATCCAGTTAACCTTATTCTATTTGAATTCCCATTTCAAATTTTTTAAACTTATTATCAATATCATTTCTTACTTATAAGTTCAAAGACTTATTTCACTTTGGGTTATTACATCACATCTCAGGGAAAATTCAAATCTTAACATCTAGTGTTTACTTCCAATCAACTTTGGTCTTATGTATATCCTACATATATACATATTTATTTCATTTTCACTTTAAGTCATACTTTAGATTTTAAACCATCCTAGGTTTTTAGTTCAAAACATATTTCTTTAAAATTTAAAACAAATTTTTTTGTTTTAAGATAAGATTCCCTCATTTAAAAATATTATTTATTTTATCTTTTTGACATTTTGAATCAATTTCAAATTTTTTGAACTCAGATTTAAAACTTCACAATTTGAATTATCTTCAATTCTAATTTATAAGTCAATACTTATCTAAATTATTACTTTCTTAAAACATTTCATTCTGCTCAATCATTAACAAACATTCCATTATCAAGCTACAACAAACATTTTAGGATAATAACCATGGTTATCATACTGGAAACCAATTCACTATATATTCTCTCATAATTTATTGGATATAAAATCAGGGTAACTTAATTCAGCATTCTGAAAACATTCTTACAAATTTCAGGATTTTATTCTCTAATTTGAATCCATTTCTAGCTTATCTTATTGCATAGTTCATATTATCCAATTCTTATCTGGTTGTATTTCTTTTACCACTTAATTCTTATTATTTCATTTACTTCCAATAATTCAACAATCAATTAGAAAATTTATTTCTTTATATATCAAAATATAAACTTATATAAGAATCAACCATTTTTAAAAAACTTTATATAAGAAAATAACTAGTACTTACTCATATATATATATACACAGTCCACTCATTCTAGGGTATTACTGACCCTATCCTTAATGAGTAAACCCACCAAAGCCAAGGTTCTTGCTTAACCTTCAGCTCTGATACCAAAATGTAACGACCCAAAATTTATGACCTCTATAATTCGACACTAATACATTCACTGTAGAAGTGCCAAGAAATCAAACGCCGAAAATTCCAGTTTGTTAGGGAAAAGAAGAAAAGAGGAGAAGAAGAAACAACAGCATCTCACATTCGCAGTGAATAAATATAATATCAAATAATAGCATTTATGCAAGAAAGCTGTAATTGTCAATTTTATAACAATACATCAGAGTACGATCATTTCACAAATAGACTAGATAGTTGTACAAAATGTCCTAGAATACTAACAATACAACTCTATTACACAACGTAATACACTCCACACGTTCCTGCCATCCGTCTCGCCTTTAGAGCTCTAGAACGTCCTAACCTGAAAATCTGTAATACTCGGTCTGACCCGAGCATTACATCAAAGTAACACCCGGTTCAGGCTGGAAACCAGTGTGAGTAAACCTATATAATTTGGATACTAAGGTATAAACATATTCGAAACCACAGGTTAACTCGTACCCTACTACGAGTTCTTAACTTGATAAAACCAACACTTATTTCACAAATAAATCCCCATGTACCACTGTATAGTTTCAATGGTCCAGTTTACTTAAATTATTCCATTCTAGCCTATTGATTTCACAAATCAAATCCATAAAGAGTTTTTTGTAGATTGTAAATCGAAGTGGTTTCGTGTATTTACTGATACCCGACCTCGGTCTCTTCGAATCCAATGTTATTCTCTAAGCCAAATTGTTTAAGTTTAAACTATATAATTTATATCCAGGATTTCATATTCACACAACAGTTCATCTCAGATAGATAACCCTCGATTTCACAGTTCAACCAAAGTATCTCATATCACAAAGCATCACAAATCTCATATCAGAGATGTCAAATAATTCGAAGTTATTCAATATATCTTAATCATCTATAAGCAAGGTAAATTAATCGTACCATTTCTAATTAATTTAATTACTTCTTGCTTAACATTAATTTATTACAAACCATTAATGTTTCATCCTTAAATTATCCATCTAAATTAATTATCCATAATTACTTCATTAAGTAATTATCCCATTGGTTAATTATCCTCAATTAATTAACCTTTAATTATTAATTAATCATCCTCCAATTATTAATTAACCTTTAATTATTAATTAATTTAACCTTTAATTTCTTATTAAATTAATGAACCCTTAACAAATTGATCCTTTAATTACTTACATTAAGTAATTATCATTTAAGTAATTAATTTCTAATTACTTTCATTAATTAATCTCTAATTACCAATTAATTGGTCTCTAATTACCAATTAATTAATCTCCAATTACTAATTAATCAATCTCTAATTAATTAATCGCCAATTACCAATTTGTTAATCTATAATTAATTAATTAATCTCTAATTACCAATTAATTAATCTACAATTAATTAACTTATAACCCTTAATTATTAATTAATTAATCCTCAATCATTAATTAATAAATACTCTTTATTTACTTAATTTAGTTAATCTATATTCATCCAAAATCTTAATTAAATTCAAGATAAGCATTGGACCTATACTTTATATTTGTTCTTGAAAAATTGATAAATATTTAAACTTTTAATACTTGTTTTTACTGGCTTTGAAGCTCTGCTTTGAAACTTAACAAAATTTTACTTTTTCTTATAAAACTTGATTTATTTTATCACCATCGACTCTACCAAAAATACTTTAGTACTGGCCCAAGCCCAAACCCCCAAAAACCCAAGACAAGCCCTAAAACACAACACCGATCAAACACGAGAGAGACCCTGAGTAAAGCACCATCTTCCCCGAAGCATCAAAACACAGCAACAACACTACTATCATCAGATACAAAAATTGACCCCCGTGCACGTGCACGACTGATCGCCGATGATCTGACCACCTATACCACCATTGACAAGTCGTCATCGACCTATCCTTCCAATCCCGACCACCCAAAATAAGAATCAGGCTCGAAATCGAAATCGAGCTCAACTCACCGAACGTGGAACAAAATAGGTTGCCAAGAAACGAATCGACTCGCACATTCCGATCTTGGAGTCCTCGCCACCACGTCCACAGCCTCGCCGATGAGCCATGCTTGCATTCCCGCAACTCCAGTCATGTCCGATGCTCCCTTGACAACGCAAAAGTCTCGTCTTCAACGTCGATCCAAATGGGTTGTTAAACCCTTAAACTCCTTCGACCCACCACCACGGTGGCTTAAAAATCCAATGACTATTTTTACCGAAATCGCCGACCACCAGGCTAGCTTCAGCCATGAACTCGTGGCCCCGACCCTCGCCGATCATCAAAAAATGCACAAAACCCAATTTCTATTCAACATGTGATTCCTCTTGAAATACAAGCTTAAAAATCATGAAACTATAACCTAAAATCATCATTTCACAAGACGATTTCGATTATATAAACAAACATTAGATTTAAACAACTTATTTTCTGACTTGGATTGGTTTTTACTGTAACTTAAATCTTTTCTAATGTATCCTTAATATTTTTAACTTGAAATTATTTTTAAAATTAAATCTGGAATCTACAAACAAATTTCATTCGGAGATCTCAACACAAAATTGTTTATATCAAGAGATATAGATTTTTAAACTTGATTTAGTTTGTTGAGAAACAAAAACAGAGGTAAATATCTATATACACACTGTGACGCCCCACCTCTATACCCACGCTAGCCAAGAACACTACGGAGTAATGCTGTCGACTAGCACGGAGAATAAGGCTATTGAGGAGCGACCATCTGTATAATTGCTTTGTGCGAGTACCGATATGCCGGATAAAAATATAACTTTTCATCTCAAGAGGAAATCCGACATACCGACACAAACTCAAAGCTACTACACAGTGGCTATAAAGGTCTTCGGAAACAAATATAGAAATAAACATAACATAAATCAGTCACAGATAATTCATATCACAAAGGCGGAAATAGATATGAATATAACACATGAAAGTGTTCATCAGGGTAGTGGTCAAACAAGATCCACAACATCAAAAAGAATAGATACAAGTGCTAGACAAAAGAATAAGTATACATCATAGAGTCTGTATCTCAAATGTATACAACAAAAACTACTAATCTAAGTAGTTAGCCAAAAGTCAGATGATGGTCCGATAAGGAGTCAAGCAGAAGCACCTGTGAAATCTCAGTCTGAACCGAGTATTATTTAATAAGAAAATAATAAACGGATCAGTCTAGCTATAAATATCAGATGAAATGATATAGAATAAGAGATATGACTAAACGTATAATAATCACAATGCCAAGCTGTGATAAATAAGTAATTGAAAAATCAACAAGAGATTAATCACTATCGCAAAGATCTTCTCAAAGATAAAAAGGAATGTCATACTCCTAATTTCATTCACTAATTCACAATAAATGACATATGTATCCATGCCAATCGTAAAAGTTGGTGAAACATAAATTCCAGAATTCAACACACGAAATCCAGAAATCACAATCAAAGGGGACAACGACGTCGTACAGCGTGACATCCGATGATCCAAATCACAATCAAAGGGAACAACGACGTCGTACAGCGTGACATCCGATGAACCAAAAACACAATCAAAGGGAACAACGACGTCGTACAGCGTGACATCCGATGAACCAAAACACAATCAAAGGGAACAACGACGTCGTACAGCGTGACATCCGATGAACCAAAACACAATCAAAGGGAACAACGACGTCGTACAGCGTGACATCCGGTGAACCAAAACACAATCAAAGGGAACAACGACGTCGTACAGCGTGACATCCGATGAACCAAAACACAATCAAAGGGAACAACGACGTCGTACAGCGTGACATCCGATGAACCAAAACACAATCAAAGGGAACAACGACGTCGTACAGCGTGACATCCTGAACCAAAACACAATCAAAGGGAACAACGACGTCGTACAGCGTGACATCCGATGAACCAAAACACAATCAAAGGGAACAACGATGTCGTACAGCGTGACATCCGATGAACCAAAACACAATCAAAGGGAACAACGACGTCGTACAGCATGACATCCGATGAACCAAAACACAATCAAACGGAACAACGACATCATACAACGTGACATCCGATGAACCAAAACACAATCAAAGGGAACAACGATGTCGTACAGCGTGACATCCGATGAACCAAAACACAATCAAAGGGAACAACGCGTCGTACAGCGTGACATCCGATGAACCAAAACACAATCAAAGGGAACAACGACGTCGTACAGCGTGACATCCGATGAACCAAATCACAAAGACATTGCACAATGCTAGTCTAAAACATAAAATGATCGTCATGATCAAAGAGAAGTGTCAATTACAGTAAGCTAGTAAATATATGAGCTTAGCTTCATGTCCCATAACCACTAGCTTAACTTAAATATTTACGAACAAATTGTAGATCTTCACTAGAAAATTGTCACAAGAGATTCAATCGAACAAGTCCAAGAATTAAACGACGAAGTAAACGCAAGCGTTTCATACCACTCGTTTTACTAAGTCGTTTAATAAGATTTCTCGTACGAGTGAGGCAAAGGCTTGTATATACTAGTAGATTGGAAAACGGTCTGAGAAAACGAGCTTTGTTATAAAATAGTGTTGAAATCATTTGAAGAAAGAGTTTTGATATTTACTACTAGTATAGAAAACCTTTTATATTTTTAAAGTGACAAATCATAGGAGTGATTGTAGAAGCAATCAATCATAAAAATTCACATTCAAAGACGTGAATAAAATCCAAAGAAATCGATACTGAATCCATCAAAATGGATATTCCCATAAATCACGAAGAAAATGTCATCAAAGTCGATAATAAGTGATAATAACAAAATGGAATCAACACGAATCGATTCAAGTTGGAATTCCAGACAACTAGACAAAATAGGCATAGTTGGCAAATAGCAGCAGGTCGGTCGACCGGACTCCCAGAGTCGGTTGACCGAACCAGGGGTTGGAAGTGCCCGGGCACCAGGTCGGTCGACCGGCCCAGTGGCTCGGTCGGTCGAAGTCTGTAACCGGCACTTCCAAACAGAGGCAGGAAGTGCCTGGGTAGCAAGTCGGTCGACCGGCCCAGGGGCTCGGTCGGCCGAACCTGTTGCCAGCACTCCCCTTCCCTATTTTGGATGAGGTGCAAAATCTCGATCAAATTGCATTCGCACGAGCAACGACGCTAAGGGTTTATGCCAATGAACTATCCGGCCCTATATGCTCCTCGATGCATCACCAAAAACATGTTCAAACATAGAAGTTAGGATTTTTAACGAATTGAACTCAAAACACCAAAAATTGGAATATTCACCAAAGCAATCCAAATCAAAATCAAATGCACATGAATAAGTGTTAGGAATTCATACCTAACAATCGAAGATAAATATAGACTAAGATGTGAGATAAAAATCTCACCTTTGAACCCAAAACAATGAATGAGAAGCTTGAAGACAAGGGAAGATCAACCACACTTCAATCTCGACACTATAAGCTTGAATCTAAGCTTAAAAGAAGAACATTCCCTAAGTTAGGTTTAGGAAATTTCTGAAATCAAAGAGAGAATGAGTTGGAGAAGATGAAGAGAAAGCTTACCAATGGGTTCTCTTGAGTTTGGAGCAAGAAGATGGATTTTCTAATGGAAACTAGGGCTTAGGATTTCCAAATTCTTTTTCTCTTCCCCCATTTTTGATGAAGCTTGAATGTATTAGGAAATTATGAAGGAATGAAGAGAAGAGGGTTGGAGCTAGGTTGAATAATGAGGTTAATGGGCTGAAACCCAAACAAAGGCCCTAAGTGAAAAAGGTCAAAATTCTACTATCTCCAAACATATCGAAGTTTATACTCAAAAAGGTCGCAAACGTCATTTTGAACTCAATGGGAGGGGTCTCGAGTCCTAATTCGACCGTATGCAAAAAGTAGCTTTTCGGACTAAATTCCGAGTATCGATAAAATATTTAAATAAAATATTTAAATATACAATTGATAAATATGCGAGTTGTTACAGACTCCCCTCCTTACAGAAATTGCGTCCTCGCAATACTTAAGAAGAAAATAAGAAGTAACAACCATAGAAGCATATCAACACAAAAGAAAATTTGAAATAGAAAGTTCACCATAAAGAGCACGAAAGAATTAGCACGAACGGGATCGCTCGATGAATTCTCTGGATTCCCAAGAGCAATCCATAGGATTTGAGAACCATTGAACTCTCACAAGAAGAACATCTTTATTCCGAAGGCGCTCAACCTCCGAAGCAATGATGCGAATGGAATGTTGCTCATAAATCAAATCTGGTGAAACTTCAATTTCTACAATATCACCGGGCTCAAGAATAAAAATTCGGAATCCCTAAGGCATTTCCGTAGATAAAAGATGTGGAGAACGTCAAGAATAGCAGAAAATTGAGCTGGTGCAACGACGTAGTAAAATAACAGTACGCCCGAAAAACTAGAAACTCAAATAATTTGGAACATCAGCGTAGTACAAAAACGGTACGCCCAATGAACCAAAGCCCGAATAATTTCGGAACACCGACGTAGTACAAAAACGGTACGTCTAATGAACCGATAAACCGGAACACTGATGTAGTATAATAATGGTACATCCATTGATCCAGATAAGATGGAACATCGATGTAGTATAATAACAGTACATCCGATGAACCGAACACCATAAAAGAACATCAGACGCGAGTCCATAAAAGAAACGAGATGAAACTCAATAAAACGAAGTACATCAAAACGTCTGATGAACTTGATAAAAAGATAATTCCATTCAGACATCATCAAATAATCAACACCTTGTTGCCTACGACAAAGCGCGTTGGCAACATGATTTCCAGAATATCAAGATCATAAGATGCCAGGAACTCGAGTCGACATGAAGTTCCTTATGAGAAAATAAATATTCCAAAGATTTATGATCGAGGTAGAGAACAAATTTCTCATCCAAATATGATGTTGCCAAATTCCAAAAGTAAAAACAATAGCCGCGAGCACTAGATCATGAGTGGCATATCTAGTCTCGATAAGCTATAATGATTTAGAAGCACAAGTGATAGCACGTTCTCCTTTGCAAGAGAACGGCATCCAAACCAATACGACTAGTATCGGTACAAATAGCAAAGTCTTGGTTCCCTTCGGAAAACACAAGAATAGGAGTATCGGAAACGAATTCTTTCAAATAATCTTCTTTCCCAAAAACTAAAACTTTCAAAATTACAATTAACTTATATAATCATCTTTTTAGAAAATTTTACTTATTTGAAGTGAATTTTACTGTGTTTGATTGTCTCATCAAAGCGTTTAGGAAATTCCTATCGACAACGTTGATCAAGCGCATCGACCAGAATTCTTAAAACACTAAATGGGCAATACAATCACAAAATCATATTCTATAGGATAAGAATATCTTTTAAAAAGTTTTAAGAATATTCTTTGCTCGCTTAAGAGCAAAATCAAATCGTACTTATAAATAAATCTTACGAAAAAGATTTAGAAAATTTTAAATTTCTATTTTCATCCAAAATCAATAAATACAAGAATGGTCGCATCGAAATATTCATAGAATATTCGATTTATAAAATGGATGAAATAAGCTGGATATACCGAATGACACAATAAGTCATTCATAAGAATCATAACGAGTGCGGAATGCTGTAAGTGGAATGCTAACTTCCGCAACTCGTAGCAAATGAAAACCGGTGGCAAGGTCGAGCTGAAAAGACCTTAACACTACTCAAAAGATTGCTTAGGTGACAGTCCCAAGACAAATTCAAAAATACCGGAAAATTTCTCAAATTACATGAATGAGAGAAACAACACTTTCCTTATAAGTGGGCTTAAGGAATAAAATGATGCCATCAAGTTGGAACCAAAATCATAAAGGAAAAAACAGAAATCTGCTTAACGGATTGAAAATGTCGAAGATGAATAGTCCACACGAGACAAAGGATATGGCCTCATAATAATTAAGCCAATCCTTACAAAAGTAAATTCCGAAGCCTAAGTAAAAATCGGCTCGGACAGAAAAATCACATAAAATAATTTCGACATCAATAAAGACGAATTGAGTGTTGCGGATCTACCATCCGGATTCACAATCCTCAAAGAAGTCATCAAGCCCAAAATATTCAAAGAAAAAGAATCGACAAGTTCTTTTGATATAAAAATAATGAGATGAAACCCATATCAACAAGAACTCAAATAAGAAGATCACGAAATAAAACAATGCCATCAAGGATTGAGTGAAAAATACCTTGACCGAGAGAAGAGTTTCTAGGGGCTTGCACAATATTTAGCTTTCTCATGTCCTTGTTCAAAAGTTTGGGACATGCAGATAAAAGATGACCGGTTTCTTGCAATAGCGACAAGAATGGGGTTTTGGACACATATTCGCATAGTGTTCCTTAGAATTACAATTGTAGCATCCTCCACGATTAGGGATTGGAGTCTTTGCTACAAAAGTAGTTTGCTTCACTCTCTTATTGGGATTGGGGCCTTCGAATTTAATAGGCCTCTTCATGTTGTTGTTGAAGTTCTGTTTGGCACGCACAACTTCAATATCGCTTTCTCTATCGGCCTCTTCAAGACGAAGAGCGATATCAATAAGCTGATCAAATGAAACCTCAAGTTTCAAAAGCAATGGCTTCTTAAGATTCTTATTCAAGCCATAGACAAATCTCTGATTTTTCTTCATCGGGGTATTAATATACTCAACCCCGTATTTGAAAAGAGATTCGAAAGATGCGACATAGTCTGTCACCGAAGATTCACCTTGAACAAGGTCAATAAAACGTCGGGCCAAAGTTACCTTTTCAGCCTCCGGCACAAATTTCAATTCGAATCTTTTCCGAAATTGCTCCCAAGTGAGATCCGCTTCAACGATTTCAGAAATTAAAAGCTCATACCAATCTAATGCTCTTTCTTGGAGCATGCTAGAAGCCACTTGGACTCGATGTAGGTCAATAAGGTTCATGCGAGAAAAGATGCGATCGCATGATTTGAGCCAAGCTTGAATTTCTATAACACTCTCGGATCCCGTGAATGGCCTTCCTCCCAAATCAGTGTAGTCTCTGCACAAGCGTGCAAAACCGGATCTAGGATGAGTAGGCTCTGAATTGGGACCGGCAGCTTGAGCATTCTTTACTAGATCAAGAAGCTGCTGGGCAGACATAAAAACTCCATCTTGGGGAGTAGCACTAGATTGACCGGCACTGGGACGGCCTGTTCTAACCATTTCTCTTCCTTAAGAAAGAAAGAAGGAAGAAGAAGAAGGTTATTCACAAATGAATATCAAGCAATCTTGATAGATAAAACAAGGAATCGTAAAGAAAATAGGATGAATCGGTACGAAGACTCGAATTAAATCCTAAAGCACGACTCCTAACAAAGACTTAGGATGATGATCCTTGTTATAATATTCCATATTATTCCGAAGTTTGGCTCTGATACCAAGCTGTGACGCCCCACCTCTATACCCACGCTAGCCAAGAACACTACGGAGTAATGCTGTCGACTAGCACGGAGAATAAGGCTGTTGAGGAACGACCATCTGTATAATTGCTTTGTGCGAGTACCGATATGCCGGATAAAAATATAACTTTTCATCTCAAGAGGAAATCCGACATACCGACACAAACTCAAAGCTACTACACAGTGGCTATAAAGGTCTTCGGAAACAAATATAGAAATAAACATAACACAAATCAGTCACAGATAATTCATATCACAAAGGCGGAAATAGATATGAATATAACACATGAAAGTGTTCATCAGAGTAGTGGTCAAACAAGATCCACAATATCAAAAAGAATAGATACAAGTGCTCGACAAAAGAATAAGTATACATCATAGAGTCCGTATGTCAAATGTATACAACAAAAACTACTAATCTAAGTAGTTAGCCAAAAGTCAGATGATGGTCCGATAAGGAGTCAAGAAGAAGCACCTGTGAAATCTCAGTCTGACCCGAGTATTATTTAATAAGAAAATAATAAACGGATCAGTCTAGCTATAAATATCAGATGAAATGATATAGAATAAGAGATATGACTAAACGTATAATAATCACAATGCCAAGTTGTGATAAATAAGTAATTGAAAAATCAATAAGAGATTAATCACTATCGCAAAGATCTTCTCAAAGATAAAAAGGAATGTCATACTCCTAATTTCATTCACCAAGCCACAATAAATGACATATATATCCATGCCAATCGTAAAAGTTGGTGAAACATAAATTCCAGAATTCAACACACGAAATCCAGAAATCACAAACAAAGGGGACAACGACGTCGTATAATGTGACATCCGATGAACTAAATCACAATCAAAGGGAACAACGACGTCGTATAACGTGACATCCGATGAACTAAATCACAATCAAAGGGAACAACGACGTCGTACAGCGTGACATCCGATGAACCAAAAACACAATCAAAGGGAACAACGACGTCGTACAGCGTGACATCCGATGAACCAAAAAACAATCAAAGGGAACAACGACGTCGTACAGCGTGACATCCGATGAACCAAAACACAATCAAAGGGAACAACGACGTCGTACAGCGTGACATCCGATGAACCAAAACACAATCAAAGGGAACAACGACGTCGTACAGCGTGACATCCGATGAACCAAAACACAATCAAAGGGAACAACGACGTCGTACAGCGTGACATCCGATGAACCAAAACACAATCAAAGGGAACAACGACGTCATACAGCGTGACATCGGATGAACCAAAACACAATCAAAGGGAACAACGACGTCGTACAGCGTGACATCCGATGAACCAAAATACAATCAAAGGGAACAACGACGTCGTACAGCGTGACATCCGATGAACCAAAACACAATCAAAGGGAACAACGACGTCGTACAGCGTGACATCCGATGAACCAAAACACAATCAAAGGTAACAACGACGTCGTACAGCGTGACATCCGATGAACCAAAACACAATCAAAGGGAACAACGACGTCGTACAGCGTGACATCCGATGAACCAAATCACAAAGACATTGCACAATGCTAGTCTAAAACATAAAATGATCGTCATGATCAAAGAGAAGTGTCAATTACAGTAAGCTAGTAAATATATGAGCTTAGCTTCATCTCCCATAACCACTAGCTTAACTTAAATATTTACGAACAAATTGTAGATCTCCACTAGAAAATTGTCACAAGAGATTCAATCGAACAAGTCCAAGAATTAACCGACGAAGTAAATGCAAGCGTTTCATACCACTCTTTTACTAAGTCTTTTAATAAGATTTCTCGTACGAGTGAGGCAAAGGCTTGTATATACTAGTAGATTGGAAAACGGTCTGAGAAAACGAGCTTTGTTATAAAATAGTGTTGAAATCATTTGAAGAAAGAGTTTTGATATTTACTACTAGTATAGAAAACCTTTTATATTTTTAAAGTGACAAATCATAGGAGTGATTGTAGAAGCAATCAGTCATAAAAATTCACATTCAAAGACGTGAATAAAATCCAAAGAAATCGATACCGAATCCATCAAAATGGATATTCCCATAGATCACGAAGAAAATGTCATCAAAGTCGATAATAAGAGATAATAACAAAAGGGAATCAACACGAATCGATTGAAGTTGGAATTCCAGACAACTAGGCAAAATAGGCATAGTTGGCAAATAGCAGCAGGTCGGTCGACCGGACTCCCTGAGTCGGTTGACCGAACCAGGGGTTGGAAGTGCCCGGGCACCAGGTCGGTCGACCGACCCAGGGGCTCGGTCGGCCGAAGTCTGTAACCGGCACTTCCAAACAGAGGCAGGAATGCCTGGGTAGCAGGTCGGTCGACCGGCCCAGGGGCTCGGTCGGCCGAACCTGTTGCCAGCACTCCCCTTCCCTATTTTGGATGAGGTGCAAAATCTCGATCAAATTGCATTCGCACGAGCAACGACGCTAAGGGTTTATGCCAATCGACTACCCGACCCTATATGCTCCTCGATGCATCACCAAAAACATGTTCAAACATAGAAGTTAGGATTTTTAACGAATTGAACTCAAAACACCAAAAATTGGAATATTCACCAAAGCAATCCAAATCAAAATCAAATGCACATGAATAAGTGTTAGGAATTCATACCTAACAATCGAAGATAAATATAGACTAAGATGTGAGATAAAAATATCACCTTTGAACCCAAAACAATGAATGAGAAGCTTGAAGACAAGGGAAGATCAACCACACTTCAATCTCAACACTAGAAGCTTGAATCTAAGCTTAAAAGAAGAACATTCCCTAAGTTAGGTTTAGGAAATTTCTGAAATCAAAGAGAGAATGAGTTGGAGAAGATGAAGAGAAAGCTTACCAATGGGTTCTCTTGAGTTTGGAGCAAGAAGATGGATTTGCTAATGGAAACTAGGGCTTAGGATTTCCTAATTCTTTTTCTCTTCCCCCATTTTTGATGAAGCTTGAATGTATTAGGAAATTATGAAGGAATGAAGAGAAGAGGGTTGGAGCTAGGTTGATAAATGGGGTTAATGGGCTGAAACCCAAACAAAGGCCCTAAGTGAAAAAGGTCAAAATTCTACTATCTCCAAACATATCGAAGTTTATACTCAAAAAGGTCGCAAACGTCATTTTGAACTCAATGGGAGGGGTCTCGAGTCCTAATTCGACCGTATGCAAAAAGTAGCTTTTCGGACTAAATTCCGAGTATCGATAAAATATTTAAATAAAATATTTAAATATACAATTGATAAATATGCGGGTTGTTACACACACTGGCACATATGTATACATAGATATGCACAGAATAAACCACATCTATATACATGCAAATGCGTTAATCCATCCATTCAACATTACTTCAATTGTTGATCACACTTAACAATCATATAAACATATTAGGCTTTGATAGGAAGAGGTGTAACTCACAGTTCTGAAAAAGAAATAGAGCGCAGGTCTTTATTTTTTAATCTGGAACTTGATTTGAATTTTGCAACTGCCACTTGAAATTTGATCTGTTTTGATTAGTTGAATTGAACTGCTTGATGCTTTTAGATGATCTTTGCTTTGCTCAGGTTTTAGATTTGGAACTGATCTTGTTTGATTTTTTTTTCTTTCTAATTTTATTTTGCTCAGATTTTATCTCTGTTTTTCCAGGTATTGGTTTTGGATTGTATAAAAGAAAAATGAGAAGAGTAGAAGCAAATGTGTTTTTATATATCTTTTTTTATTATTTTTGAAAATAAAGAAAAGAAAATTAACATTTGAAACTTGTTATATTGGTTTGATAAAATTGTTACAATTGTTAAGTTGTATTTCAAAACACTTACACTTGTTCATTTTTATATTACTTGATTTACACTTGTTTATTTTGCATATTAATACTTTTATTAATATATATATATATATATATATATATATTTGTCTATTATGTTTTTATTTCCTTATTATATATATATATATGTATGTATGTATGTATGTATATATACACAAACCATTTTTATCCATTTATAATTTTAAAATAAAGCATGTAAACCTTTTTATGTTTAATACTTTTATATATATACAACTTATATATTTTTAAAGAAAGTATTAACCTTTATTAAATCCTATTTTTTTATTAATTCATTTTTCTATTATTTATACTTATATAACCTTTAAAGAAAATGATTTTAAAATCTAATTATACATTAATAAATAATATATATATATATGTATGTATGTATATGTATTAGAATTTAATCCTTAAATAGCTTTTGAAAAATTATTATATTGAATTAAAAATAATAGCTTCCTAACCACACTATTTATATATATATATATATATTATAATTAGAAATATCTTATGTGAATTTTGTTTGTTTGTTGATAAATATAAATGTATCCACATTTTTACAATTTGCAAATATTCTACTTCTCATGGCATACATATACATATACATATACATACATACATACATATATATATATATATATATATATATATCTGTGCAGTTAAAGCGCTCGGCAGATTCAAAGCAGTGGAGGTGCAAAAACTTACAACGGGGATACAACGATGATATAGCGGGATATAGCGGATAGCTCTAAAATAGCATATAAAACTCGTACTTAATGTTTTTACAATTATATAAATGGTAATTGAATGAAAAATTATCATTCAATTGAATTATAATTAATACATAAATGATTTTAAACAAAAAACATGTGCGAATATACTATAAATAAACGTAAAACTGTTATATAACATAATTGAATTTAGTAGAATATTAGAGTATTTTCATTTCTGAAAATATATTAGAAATTAAATCAAATAAATTAATTTCATAATTTTTATAATGTATAAATGCAATTTTTTAATTCATTTTATTAAAGAATATATAACGGAAATAGCAAAATATAGCAGGAATAACGGGATATAGCGGAAATAGCGGGAATTAAAGCGGAAAGGCTATATTTTGGGGCTATATGGAAATGTCGTAGCGGTAGAAATCCGCTATGAGATATTGCAGGGTTATAGCGGAGTAATAGCGGGGCATTAACTACACAGATATATATGTGTGTGTGTGTGTGTATATATATTTATCAGGATTTTATTTGTTTAACATACAAATCAGTATTTTAATAAATTTAATCTTGTTAATTACCAATTAACAGATGTCTAAAAATCCGGGTTATTACAATGAAGACCCCTGTACAGTTCACATCTTAACGTACTTTGACTATTCTTAACCCATGATAGTCTGTCCTCTTCAATACATGTATAAGTCAACGATAAACTAGTGGAAAATCCTACCACCCCATAAAAGAACTGAGCCATCATCTCGCCTGCGCTGAATAAGTTAGGTATAATACTCCCTCGTTGTAACAGTCATTCTTTTAGTCGGCAAACATACGTCAAGTACTCTGTGTTCTATATCACACCTGAAACCATCCTCGCCATATGGAAAAAAATTGGATATTGCATAGACATAAAAGAAGGATGTTTTTCACTAATCCTTTTCAGTATCCCATTGCTATCTTCAATCACAATATCCAGACATCCACATGAATCCACATTTGAGTTATCAATCAGTGCTGCAATCCTCAATGTGGTTGGTAAATTGTACCATCGCCCATCCCTATACCGTCTCTCCAACAGCATAATGGTAATAGGCTGGTATTCCAAAGCATGAAATCTATCTAGCCATCCTAAATTTTTTAGCCAACTCACTATATTGGTTGAACATGTGTATTAGATTGTTAACAACAACCGCATCTAAATTTTGCGTCGTACTTTCACCATGCGATGAAACTTGATTACTAACTTCATTCCTTTTATCATAGAAATATAATTGAGCAAATTTTGGTTTACCCGTCGACGGTAAAAGCGAGCCAATTTGGTGTTGGTTCTGACCATTTAATCTTAAAACATATGGACCACAACCATTGTTTATGGAGTTACCAACATTTCCACCCATTGATGTAAAAGCAAAAATCGAATTATATGCTCGTATATGCTGCCGAAATCCTTTTGAAACAGAACCTCCATTATAGTCAAGAAGCTCCATCAAATAATCGGGGGCTTGTTGATATGACGGCAGCTAAACCTTTCCCTTCTGGCAGTAGATTGAAAATTTTGGATTTGCATTCGTACTTTCATTTTTTACTCTTTTTTCAAACCAAAGCACCGCTTCACAGTACGAATAGGCAGGAGGACCAAAATCGTGCACTTAAAACATTTTACCTGCAAATTTAGTCAATACGGTAAGAAAAGGTTTAAACGTCCAATACATCATTGCAATTATAAATATAAACTGCTTAACATACGCTGCCCGTAATTCTCAAGTGCAAAGGAACGTGTACAATGTGAAACAACCTGATTAGGTATAATGTTCCCCCATCGAACTGCATCAGATACTGTCGAAAATGAGTCGGTGGGACACCCCATCAATTCGTGGTTTTTTGAATAACAACTGACAACGCTAAGCACATAGAAAAGATGTAATTAGCCTTAAAAATCATAATGTAGAGTAGGCATATATATTTGTCGATGGCTTGCGAAAAAAGAAAAAAAAATCGGTCATACCTACAGCTAACTTCCACATTTTTTTATGTCTCAGTTTTCAATGTCTGGAACGACGATTTATCTGACAAACTTCAAACGAAAAACATCATATCAAGCAGGGATGTGAAAAGTACGTACGTTCAAAGTGTTAACAAAAAATTGTTAATAGGAAAATGTTACTCACTCTATAGACGGTAAGATTGCACAATCGAAAATAATCTGTTGGAATCTTCCTCGTGGCGTCGAAAAAGAAAGTCAAAAACATTATGCAGTGAGTCAACGAAATCATGACAATAGTTGCTGCATGGCATCCATATACTTGTATGATATCTTTTTGCCCGTTTCAATGCTAGCATAAATTTACATCTTGCTCTTGCAGACTTGCATTCGTACTTCCCATTTTTACTCTTTTTTCAAACCAAAGCACCGTTGCATGGTACGAACAGGTAGGAGGACCAAAATCGTGCGCTTAAAACATTTTACCTGCAAATTTAGCCAAAACGGTAAGAAAAGGTTTAAACGTCCAATACATCGTTGGAATTATAAGTTTAAACTGCTTAACATACGTTGCCCGTAATTCCCAAGTGCAAAGGAACGTGTACAATGTGAAACAACCTAGTTAGGTATAATGTTTCCCCATCGAATTGCATCAGATACTGTCGAAAATGAGCCGATGGGACACCCCATCAATTCATGGTTTTTTGCAATAACAACTGACAGCGCTAAGCATATAGAAAAGATGTAATTAGCCTTGAAAACCATAATGTAGAAGAGGCATATATATTTGTCGATGGCTTGCGAAAAAAGAAAAAAAATCGGTCACACCTACAGCTAATTTCCACATTTTTTTTATGTCTCAGTTTTCAATGTCTGGAATGACGATTTATCTGACAAACTTCAAACGAAAAACAACATATCAAGCGGGGATGTGAAAAGTACGTACGTTCAAAGTGTTAACAAAAAATTGTTAATAGGAAAATGTTACTCACTCTGTAGACGGTAAGATTGCACAATCGAAAATAATCTATTGGAATCTTCTTCATGACGTCGAAAAAGAAAGTTAAAAAAATATGCAGTGATAGGTCAACGAAATCATGACAATAGTTGCTGCATCGCATCCATATACTTGTTTGATATCTTTTTGCCCGTTTCGATGCCAGCATCAATTTACATCGAGAGTAGATCCCCTATACCAAACTTCTCTATTCTCTCTGTCGCCAACCAATTGGAGACAACAATTTTCAGACGTTTTGCAATTAAACCTCCAAAAGCAGAAGAGAGAAAATGGGTTTAATTGCAAAATGTCTGAAAATCAGTGTTCCTGATTGGTTGGGGACAGAGAAACAGAGAGGGTTTGGTACAGAGGATTTGGTCTGATCTACATCTTGCTCTTGAAGATTTGCATATCTAGATATATAAATTAATTCGGCTTCAGGATAGACTCAACAAATGGAAAATTACAACAGGAACAACATCAGGTAACATAAAGATAACTGTAAATGTCAGTGCACTGCTTATAAGCATATTGGACGATAGCTGCCATGTATGCGTGTGTGAGATTCTGTCGTCCCACATCGAACTCAACCACCTGTACTATGGAGCTTGGGTATGAAGAGTCTACTGAGCTGATTACAACTGGCAGGGAAAAAAGGTAAAAAAAATAGGAAAAAATAATAATAATGGTTGTTCATTAAACTAATCAAAAGCATGCGGCTCGTGAAACCATATGCTTTTAGAGAGGACATTTACAGCAGACAATACGAAAGCATGCGCACTAACATTTACAGTAGGAAATAATACATTGTTATAAAACACATTAGTATAAAATACAGTTGATGCAGACAATATGGTACCGATAGGTAATATAATGAGAAATGTAAATGTCAGGTAACAGAACGAGAACCGTAAATGGAATATTAGACCAGCAAATCAGTGCATCAGTCGAAGTTAACTAATACCTCAGCTGGATTGCACAAAGTGCCACTCACTCAGCGTATGATCTTATGTACTTATAGATTGTACAGTGAAGTCTATCACAGTAGTAAAGTCACCAAGCTGCAAATATAGAAACATTTTATTTCAGCCAAAAAATAATTTGAAACTGCATAGACATTTCTACTTTGACTGCTAGAAGGATCTAACTGACCATATGTTAGAGTAGTATAAACGATAACTCATTTTAAGCCGACTACAAACTTAAAGAGCATGCACATTCAGTGAAAGCCATTTTCATACCCGCTCCTTTTAAAATGGATAAAAATGTAAGCATATTTAACAAAAGCTATTCTCCTACTCGATCCTTTTAACCATGCTTTACAACCGAGTTGGAATTTGTAATCTCATTTTGTTCTTCAACACCAAAATGGGTTTCGATGAAATATAATACAAATCTTGGCCTATTTTAAAATACTTGTGCAGAGAATATGGTTCCTTCGAGACTAAATGTTGATTGGACTATGAAGCTTTTGATTTACAGCAAAAGATACATTGTCATAATATACATTACTGTAAAATACAGTTGATGCAAAGCAAATGGTACCGGCGAGTAACATAATGAGAACTGTAAATGTCAGGTAACATAATGAGAACTGACAGTGGAATACTAGACCATCAAATCAGTACATCAGTCGAAGTTAAATATTACCTCAGATGGATTAAACAAAATGCCACTCGATCAGTGTATGATCTTATGTAATTCCAGATTGTCCAGTGAAGTTCATCTCGGTAGTATAGCCATTAAGCTGCAAATATAGAATTTTTTTATCTTAGGCTGAAAAATAATCTGAAACAGTAAACAATTACGTGCTACACACACGGGCTAATAAGGGTATTAGTCCGTCGCGCGTCAATATTTTTACTTATTAGCTATGAATATTTCAATGGAAAATATTCATTACTTGCACGCATCAATTACTGATAAGTTACCGATAAAAAATGATTGAAACGATGACACTATCAAGGAATATCTATTCCCCTCCAAAACATAATCTGCAGGTAACACTCAACTAAAAGGAAGTGTAGCAGGGAAAAAAATTTATTTGGCGCATCGTGATGTAGATAGTTGGTGGACAGTTGATGGCAAGTGATAAATGTTTATCGGTTGCTGGATAATGCTTATAAGACTGTCTGTAACGATGTGCATTTAGTTAATACCATATACAATAGTTACATTAAGACCTGTGTAGGTAAAGCATCATGCCACTCCATAGCGTTTGAGGTGCGAAAAGTTGTAGCAAAGATATATCGAGGATATAGCAGAATATAGCGGACGACTTTAAAAAATGAATGATGAATATTTTCCATTAAAACGAGGAACTAGTATTACTTATTTTTTCGCATCAAGCAAAACAAGTTATAATAAAGTAATAAAAGAGTTTTGAAACTCTGTTATATTTCTTCATTTAATTTTGACAGAGGAGAATCGAAACAGAAAAGATGCTTATTGTTATTTCACTGAATAATATTTTACAAGCATGAAGATGCTACGGTTTTATAATACAGTTTTGTACATAATGGGCTTCGGTCCAAAGACCAAAAAATAAAAGATATAAAGTTATCTGCGGCTGGGACTGTAAACTTGTGATCAAACGGTCTTGAGTGGATTGCCACTTCATATATACAACTGGTGAATGGTTTTCTCACTTCAATAGCCCCTCGCAAACCCTTCCGCATCTAGGGTTCGCAGAATACCCAAATCATGTCCATACCGATAAATCTCAATTCTTGCTCAAGAGAAATTTAAGATTCTCGAAGTAGATCTAAATATCCTCAGTCAAGCAACTCTCAACCACCAATTTTGCTGCAGTATCATTTGAGTGTAGCTTTTCTCGATTGTATGTTGGTTGAGACTTGAGATTGTTGGATCCTGAATTTTGTTCGGATTTGGTGAGAATCGCATTACAAAATGCTTGAGCCTTCTCAGTTGAATAACATTTCAAGTTTGAGTTTCTGGAAGCATTTTGAGCTTGAGTCTTCTGAGTTGGATGGCCTCTGAAGTTTGATATTCTGTTATCCTGAGACTTATCTGGTCCTGTTGAGGTAGAATTTGACTCGAGGCTGTCTCTGGTTGAAGACTTGAGCATGATCTGTGACCCCTTTAAGTTGTTTACCTTCAGCTTGTCCCTGAAGTTTGTAAAGTTAGTCTTCCACGGAGACTTGGTTAAAATATCGGCCATTTGGTAAGTTGAAGGTATGTGATTGATGTTTAATTTTCCTCTCGCTACTTGCTCTCGAACAAAGTACAAATCGAGTTCCATGTGCTTCGTTCTAGAGTGTAGAATGGGGTTTGCTGTAAGATGAGCCGTACTTAAATTGTCGCACCATATTGTTGCTTTGCTGTCTGTTTTAAACTGTAGTTCATCAAGTAGTGACTATATCCACATTACTTCTGCTGTTGCGTTAGCAACACTCCTGTATTCTGCTTCAGTACTAGATCTTGACATAGTTGGTTATTTTTTTGAACACCAAGATATAGGATTGTTGCCCAAAAATATACAATAGCCAGTAGTGGATCTTCTATCATCAGGGTCACTAGCCCAGTCAGCATCTGCATATCCTGTAATATTGATGTATTTGCTTGAACTTAAAGTCAGACCAAATTCTAGTGTCCCTTTGAGATATCTTAATATTCTTTTCACAATTTTCCAATGTTCATTAGTTGGTTTTTGCATGAATTGACTGACTTTGTTAACACTGTAGGCAATGTCTGGTCTTATAATTGTTGCATATTGAAGAGCACCAACAATGCTTCTGTATTGTTTTTCATTTGATATTGCATCACCTTTAAATTTTGAAATGTGCAAGTTGCTGACCATGGGTGTTGAGATAGGATTGGCCTGATTCATCTTTGCTCTATTCAGTATTTCATGAATGTAGCTCTGTTGGCTTAATTGTAAAGACGAATCTGGCAATCTCTTGACTTCAATGCCGAGAAAATAATTTAAGTTGCCAAAATCTTTAACACTGAATTTTTGATCAAGCTGATATATAAGTGCATTTATTTCTTCAGCATTATTACCTGTAATAATAAAATCATCCACATATATTAGTACATATATTATTGTGGTTTTACTGAATTTTGTAAATAGAGGTTGTCAGATTTTGTGGATTTGTAGCCTAGCCCAATAAGAGTTGTCTTGAGCTCCTCAAACCACACTCTTGAGGCCTGTTTAAGACCGTCGATAGCTTTATTCAATTTGCAAACCAGATTATCCTTTTCATTTTGCACAAAGCCATGTGGCTGTTCCATGTAGACCTCTTCCTGTAAAACACCATTCAAGAAAGCATTATTAATGTCTATTTGTTTGATGATCCAATTTCTGTATAAGGCAATTGTGATTACTATTCTTATAGTGGTGTGTTTTACAACAGGTGAGAAAGTCTCATTAAAATCAAAGCCACTCTGTTGTGAAAAACCCTTAGCTACTAGCCTTGCCTTATACTTAGAAATTGTACCATCAGCATTCTCTTTAATCTGAAAGTCCACTTGCAACCAACAATATTTTTATTTTTGGTAAAGGAACAAGACTTCAAGTCTTGTTTTTTATAAGTGCGTTGTATTCATCTGACATAGCTGATTTCCAGTTCTGATTTTCCATAGCTTGGCAATAATTACTTGGCTCTTCAGTATCCAAAGTGATATTATAAATTTTGGGTTTAAAAATACCACGTTTTGACCTTGTGATCATATGATGACCTGTTCTAGTACTTTGTTGTTGAGGAACACTTTCACTTGTCTAAAGTTGCTCATTTTGATGCATTGTTTCCTCTGGAATCTGTTGTGAATCATACTGTTCACTAACTCTTTGCTGAGGTGTTTGAACAGGTGTATCTACATCAGTTACCTCATGACCTAGTCCACAAATGGACACTGTGTGTTGTGCGTGGGCACTGACTCCTGTCAGATCTCTGTGGGCTTGCACAACTTCCTCTGGTAAAACAGGTATAGAATGTAGAGTTTCCTTTGAGTTGTAAACCTTTTTGGATGTTTTAATTTCTGTATCCTTAAATGGAAACACTCTTTCATTGAAAAAACATGTCTGGATATAATTATTTTTCCAGTACTGTCTAAGCATTTATATCCCTTCTGATTAGTTGCATAACCGAGAAAAGTACAGGGTGCAGATCTAAAATTTTACTTGTGAGAGTTATATGGCCTAAGATAGGGAAAACATAAGCAACCAAAAACTCTTAGATTTAAATAGTCAGGTTTGACATTATATAACATTTCCAAAGGACTTTTAAGCTTCAAGACTTTTGTTGGCAGTCTATTAATTAAATAGACTGTTGTAGAAAAAGCATCAGGCCAAAATTTTAAAGGCATAGCTGCCTGAGCTAATAAAGTAAGACTAGTTTCAATAATTTGCCTATGTCTTTTTTCAATTATTCCATTTTGTTCAGAAGTGTATGGGCATGTAGTTTTATGAACTATACCCTTCTTAGGAAAATAAGATTTCAGTGGCATGTATTCTGTTCCCCCATCAGATTGAATTACTTTGACTTGACAATTGGTTTGTTTTTCAGCCTGAGTAATAAACTGTAACACAGCATTATGAGTTTCACTTTTTGATTTCAAAAAGTATATCCAAACATACTTGGAAAATGCATCTGTGAATGATATGTAATATTTATACTCATAATCACTTTGAATAGGTGCAGGACCCCATAAATCTGTAGCAACTAGTTCAAGTGGTTTATTATAAACTGTTTCTGAATTCAGAAAGGGTAGTTTATGTGCTTTACCCATTTGATAGAATGTACATATATATGGCATAGAAACATCTTCATAAGAAGTATTATTACTCAATATATGTCTTACAATTGTAGCATTTGGATGTCCCAATTTATAATGCCACATGTCAAATGCTTTACAAATTTCTTCTTGTTTGAACTCAGAGTTATTACACCAATTTCTTATAGTTTCAGCATTTCCTGAATTAGCCACTTTGAACTTGTATAGCCCTTTATGTTCACTACCCTGCAAGAGAATTTCTTTAGTTAGGATATCCTTAACTAGGCAGTATTGTGGGTAGAACTCAAAATACACACTGTTATCCTTAGCAAATTGTGACACACTTAGTAGATTTTTCTTAATTAATGGTACTCTAAGCAAGTTGTTTAGATATAACAGTCTTTTTCCCATAATGTATGATCTACCAGTGTGAGTTATAGCAATTGACTTACCATTACCTACATGTATGGAATTCATACCTTTGTACTCCCTGTTTCCAAGATTCAACTTGCTCAGATTGTTAGTAATGTGGTTTTTTGCTCCAGAATCTGGATACCAATCTTCATCATATATGTGTTCTGGCTTAGCTGTTTCTGTTGATTGATAATCTTTGCTATCTGATTGATTGCTTGAATTGTTTTGAACTTGAGCAACATTTGCATTGAGATTTTGATTTCTTTGATTATTGGAATTTTGTCCTGGATCATAATTCAGATTCAATCTGAAGTAGCACTTAGCAGTAGTATGGCCAAGCTTATCACATATCTGGCACCTTGGCGTGTTGTTATTGTTCCATCTACCTCTGCCCCTTGATCTGTTAGAATATGCACCTCTTTGTACCTCTTGATCATTTCTTTTATTGCCTTAATTTCTACTTTTGTTGTTTGCTGCATAGTTAACTGTAAGATCTGAGTCTTGAGTTTTCTTGTTGTCAATTCTTGCTTCATGAGCAAGTAGAACAGAGCGAACATCATCAATGGTTGGCAGACTTTTTTGTGATGATATTACAGCAACCACAGCTTCATATTCATCATTTAATCCGTTTAGAACTGTCATAATCTGTTCCGAATCACTAACTTTATGGCCTGCTGCCTCAAGTAGATCACAAGTAGTTTTGATTTTAGAAAGATACTCTCTCATATTCTGATTGTCTTTCTTTGCATTATGCAGCTGTCTTTTATAGAACATAACTTTGGCTGCATATTGTGTGTTGAAAACTTTGTCGATGGTTACCCAATTTCATTGGTTATTTTACATCCAATAACATGTGACAACAAATATACATTAATTGAGGACAGTAACCAAGAACATATGAGTTTATCTTGCCTATGATACTTGATGTATTCTTCATTGCTGACAATCTTGTTTTCTTTGTCTGTGATGCATACATGAGGAATTTGTATTGTTCCATGAATATAGCTTTCAAGTCCATACCCTTGAATGGCTGTTTGGACTTGAAGCTTCCACAGAAGATAATTATCTTCATTTAAATGCACTTTAACCAATTGGCTTTGAGGACTGACCACAGTCTTGATTAGATTCTCAGCAGAATTAGCATGTTGAGAAGAATTTGCTACAGATGATGTCTCTGAACCACCTTCATCAGCCATGATGATAAGTATATGTTTGTCTGATCAGAATGACAAACTAAAGAAACGTACAATCAACTTGGATTGGAGTTCAAGAATATAGAAAAGAATGCCAAAAACAGGTAAGTGCAACCAAAGAAATTCTTAAATGATGAATGTGATGAACTTTCTGATGAGATTTCTTTCTGGATGGCACTTATCTGTTTCTTGTGTTGTTTTCTTGATCTGATTTTCTGAGAATTTGAATGAAATCTTCACTGTTCAACGAGGAAATCCTGCTGCAGCCTGTTGAATATTGGCGAGGCACATGATCGAGTTGAATAAGTCCTTCAAATGATGAAATGAACGATTTCTGATGAAGGATAATACTCAGATGATGAGATTATCCTCTGATGAGTTTCTTTATCTCCTTTTTTTAAAAGAATTGCTGTTAAGCAATTGGGTGCTCTGATACCATAAAAGAGTTTTGAAACTCTGTTATATTTCTTGATTTAATTTTGACAGAGGAGAATCGAAACAGAAAAGATGCTTGTTGTTATTTCACTGAATAATTGTTTACAAGCATGAAGATGCTACGGTTTTATAATACAGTTTTGTACATAATGGGCTTCGGCCCAAAGACCAAAAAATAAAAGGAATGAAGTTATCTGCGGCTGGGATTGTATACTTGTGGTCAAACGGTCTTGAGTGGATTGCCACTTCATATATACAACCGATGAAGGGTTTTCTCACTTCAATAAGTAAAGATAAATAAAGCTGACACTTAAAAAGTTAGAACTAGTTATAATAGCCAACATCGTATATCATTGTTACATTAGCTTTGAAGTTACCATAAAACTTAGAAGCAAGGCATCAAGTAAAATGCTTATTATATGAAAAAGGGATATAACGGGGGCAACAAAATCGAGGATATAGCGCATTATTGTCGCAATATCGAAGATAATAGTGGATCCCCTATTTTGGGCTGCTTCATAGGAATAGCATTGCTCCAAAAGTGCGCTACGGGATATATCAGGGATATATCGGGGCAATATCGAAGAATTGACTACACAGGTTAAGACTGTATGCATTGCATAGTTGGCAGAATAATCAACAATTTATGTGAACATATTGAATTTTAAACAAAGCTACATAAAAAAGCAGAGCTACATAGCTTAAGAAAAAAGACATATAGTTAGAATGACAACTTAATGAAAAACATGGCAGCATTGAAATGGAATTAAGATCAGCATTGTTTTCTTTTTAGTGAAATGTGAACTGTAAAATATTGAAGCTTCCTTTTATGTCCTTTGTGCCGATTCTTCAATTCAAGTGATACATTTAGTTGGTGTAAAAGGACGTATTTTCAGTTCGTCAGCTATTGGTTCATAAATTAGCATTTATGTAAAACATATTTACATACACACAATCAGGAATGTTGGTCAGTTATTATTGAGCAGAAAACCGTGTAAAGTAATAAGAATGTTTTGTGTAGGATGATGTATTCAGTTCGTGATGCAAACTAATACAATAGAAAATATATATCAAACTTGTCGTATAATTTCAGTATATAAAACAATGAGCATAGGGCACAACAAATTTAGATTATAACCCACTTTTAAACATTCAGTAGCGGCACATGGGGAAAAATAAATCTATAGGATTTTGTTTCTTCATATACAACACAATCATGATTTTGAATATATAGTTTGTACGAACATTTGGTTGTGGAAATCCAAAATATCATTATGGTAAACAATGCACCCCTTTTGTGTTAAATTAAAAATATTTTAAAATGGTAATCCTAAAAAAATGAGGGAAAATACAATTAAATTTGGAAGACACACCAAGGTTGAGACATGCATACAGGATAAAGATGAATGCAATTTGTATACATGAACATGTGTAAAAAAATAGATTCCAACAATATTTTGGGAAAAAAATATTTTAATGCAATAAATGACTACCGTCTTGTGTGTGATTGAATGAGCACCAGCCATATCTCAAGTACTTCAATGGAATGATAAATATTCAGTGACAAATCGGATAAAAAGGGACATTTGTACACAGTTAGGTTTACACGAACTTAATTAAACTTGATGGACATCAAAAGGTAATTAACTTTGGTTTAGCATTATACCTATTTCTAGGACCAATCTCTCAGTTTGTTCAAGTTGAACTAGGTCGCTTGACTTGCTCAACCAAATTCCCTCATCCAACGAACCTATGATGTAGAATATTCTAATTTAAAATAAAGTAGCATTATGTATTCTAGAATGCTGGTAATTTGACAACTGCACGAAAATTTTGATATCAATAATAAAGGTAAAAAATCTTACAGTCTTGGTATGAATATCAAATAATTTAACGATACTTTAGTTATGCTATAGAACACTTCATAGCCATTTATTTAGTGGATGTTGTGCTTTACATGGATGTCAATCTAGACTTCGTTAGTTCCTGTAAGTTTGGAAATGATTATAATTTTTCCAAACACAATGCCATTTAAACCCATAATGCGGAAACATAAATTTAAATGGAGCCTGCAAATGTATATTTGATATATCCATGCAAATCATAGTTAACAATACCAAAAATCGCATTTTAAAAACAACAAAACGTGATGCTAAATTATATTGACCACACTTCTAAATCATGCCGCTTTATATTGACAATGGATTTATATTAGTGAAAGAAATGCTACCCATATTCGAAATCCGAAACTTAAGTTGGCAAAACAGCTACAATATGCAATCACAGTTGTTGCCCAACGATAAGAGAAGGTGCTAGATTATGATCTGGCTCTGTCCACAAAATGGAATATTTAGAAGCATAGTAATTTCATTATAAAATGCAATAAGCTTAATTACAAAGAAAGGTAGAGAAAACACAGAAAGAAAAAAAGCATTTTGCCTTTGGGAATATACACCCAAAACATAATTTAAAAATTTTCATGAAGTTAATATAGATAATTACTCATTTTCACTACTTGAAAATACTTTAATTTCCAATGCAAAGTCTCCAACGTCTTTCCTACGCCAAAAAGGCGGGGCGTAAAGAAGGCGTAGGAAACAGGTAGAAAGAGGTAAAGGAGTAGGGAAGACGTAAGAAATTTTCCTACGCCTTTCCTATGTCAACTTTAATACATAGAAAAAAATCGAGGCGTAGAAAATGTGTAGGAAATCCCATACATCAAAATTATACCGTAGAAAAGACGTAGATAATCTTCAATGCCATTTCCACGCCACTGTTAATTTTCTACAATTCCAGATTAGTGTAGAAAAGGCGTAGGAAATCCCTACGCCAAAAATATGCCGTAGAAATGATGTATATAATCTCATACGCTATTTCCACGTCTCCAATAATTTTCTACGAATCCAAACTAACGTAAGGAAGGTATAGAAAATTTTCCCCGCCATCCCCATGCTTGCAGTATAACATAGTTTTATTTTTATTTTTTTACTTTAGTCAACATATATTTCCAAACCTTTCTCGTGTATTCCCCTAACCCTAGTTTTCACCCATTCAAGAACGAAAAAAAACCTAATTCTACAATCGTCGATCGTTTTCGTCTCTGAAATTCAATCTCTAAAATTTAAGGTGAATTATCTTCCCCTCCTTTTATTTGTTTTGATTGGATTAATTTTATAGTCATCTTCTTCTTTCCTCTCTTATTATGCTATTTCTTCTTCTTTTCCCCCAGCAATTCACGGTTTTGAATAGATTTCAAATGATTAATGAGAATTATGATGATATATCAGTTTTTCAATTGCATTTGGCATGAAATACGATCGTTGAATGATTGGCTTTGTAACAGTCGGTTTGAACGTGTCCTTTCTTCAGTATGGCATTGCGCATCAAAATGACGTCTATATACTTGAAAACCATAATAAATGTAAAACCTTCTTCAGTCCGATGCACCATTCATTCATTTTATGGACAGCGTGTATGGTCTGCAAGCCACTTTAATGTAAAACCATAATAAATTGAAAACTGATAAAAATTTAAATGAGAAATATTTAAGACTTTGATATTTGAATCTTGAACATGATCCTCACACAAATTTAGTTGCTTTTGATTTTCAAGCTTTTACGTATGTTTCTAACATGAATAAACAAATTTCAGACATTGAATAGATTTCAGACGCTTAATTGATTAGTTAATATATTTAAAGAATTTCATTACGCTTAAGAAATAAGTAAAGAAACATAAATATACAAATGTTAGAATGAGTAAAGAACTGAAGGGTGGGAAGTAGGAGGATTGATATTGAAGTGAGATGCGTTAGAAGGAGAGATTCTATGTGGATTTTTTGTCATCCTTCTAATGGCGAGACGTGGAAACATTTTGATAAAGTTTATCTCGATTTTGCTAAAGAATCACGAAATGTCCAACTTGGTTTGTGTACTGATGGTTTCGTGCTTTTTACTTCATTCGGAAGACCTTATTCAACGTGGCTAGTTATTGTAACACCTTACAATTTATCTCCATGGATGTGTATGAAGAATTCATATATGTTTTTAACTGTGATTGTTCCTGGACCAAAGAATCCCAAAAACGGAATAGATGTATATTTGCTACCTTTAGTTAATGAGCTGAAAAAACTATGAATAGATGGCGTTGTTACGTACGATGTGTCAAGGAATTTTTTTTAAAATGTTTTCTTCTTTATTGTGGACGATAAGTGATTTTCCAGCATATGTGATGCTTTCTGGCTGGAGTATTAGCAGCAAGTTCGCTTGTCCTATCTGTATGGATTTGACAGAATCCTATCGATTAAAATATGGCGGCAAACAGTGTTGGTGGGATCGTCATCGTCGTTTTTTGCATCCAAATGATCGTTTTAGTTTTGACAAGAAAATTTTCAAGGCAAAGACAACTATCACTTTAAATCCACCTGACATTCTAAGTAGTGAACAACTGTATGAGATCGTGCAAGATTATCCTAAAATACATGAGATAGGAAGAGAGCCAAAAATCCCTAGTAAAGGACAAATTCATGATTGGTGCAAATAAAGAATATTTTAGGAGTTACCATATTGGAAGAATCTGAAATTTTGGTACAATCTAGACGTAATGCATAATGAGAAAATGTGCTTGAGAACTACATTAACATAATTACGAATGTTAAGGGAAAAACAAAAGATGATTTGAAGTCAAGGAAGGATATTGCATTCTACTGTAATCGTCCCGAACTAAAAATTGATAGTGAACGTCCAAATTTCAAACGTTTAGCTTGTTATGAGTTGGAAAATATTCGTCATAAAAAGGTATTAGAGTGGGTATAAAATTTGAAGTTACCAAATGGAATTGCTTCTAATATGAAGCGATGTGTTGACATGAAGGACCTTCAACTATCGGGAATGAAGAGTCACGATTGTCATGTATTTCTCAAGACTTTATGTCTGATAGTTTTCAAGGAGCTATTATCACAGACGGTTTGGATTCCCATAACTTAGCTTAGCTTAATGTACAAAGATTTATGTTCTACTATTCTTGTTAAAGCACATTTGGAGAAACCAAAGAAGGATGTACCCAAGTTATTGTGTAAATTAGAAAAAATATTTCCTTCTATAGTTTTTAATAGCATGGAACATCTACCTATACATCTACCAACTGAAGCTTTAATGCAAGGACCGATATAATATGGATGGATGTACCATTTTGAGATGTATATATAACTAAGTTGGACTTTATTTTCATATTTTCATCATGTCATTATGAGAATGTTATATTTAATATTTCATGTATTCATATTAAAGTATCTTGGTCATCTTAAAAAAGTGGTGAAACAAAAAGCACGCGTTGAAGGTTCAATTTGCCAAGCATACATTACTGAAAAAGCATCAATATTTTTCAATCATTATTTTAAAGACCATATCAAGATTTCTAACAAAAGCCATCGTAATGAGGATGATATGTATGATTCATCTGATATATCTCTATCCGTCTTTCAGAAATGGGGACGTCCATATGGTAAATGGAAAGATGGAGATTTTCAGGCAATTAAAGATTTTACTTTAGCTAAATCAACCATGCTTCTCAATTGTGAAGAGCTGTCAAATCTTGTTTGGTATGTAACACAACTTCAAACAATTAAAATGATTTATGTTTTATATTATAAATTTTCCTTAGTAATTTTAATCGTCCAACAGTCAATTTGAAGAAGCAAATCCTAATGTTGAACCCAGTAAAGGATTTGAGAAATGGTTTAAGAAATATGTACGCATGATTTATTATATATTAATCGCGGTTTATATCGTAAATCTATATAGTATTATAATATACGTGAACTTATTTTAATAGGCTGATGATAATGGAATCACTGATGTTTGTTATGCAAAACTTGCATTTGGTCCTATGATGAAGTATAGAAAATGTCCAATTATGTACGTTAATGGCTATAAATTTCACACAACTGAATTTAAAGCAAATTAAACAACTTGTAACAGTGGGATGTGTGTTAAAGGAGGCAATAGAGATGATGATCTAGAAGATTATTATGGCATGTTACAGGAAATAATTGAACTTACTTACTCGATGGCGTTGGAGCTTAAAACCTTTCTATTCAAATGTGAATGATTCGACAATAGAAAAGATGTTGGAATACGTCGTGCACATAAAGATTATCCACTTGTTGAAATAAATCACAAAAAACGTTACCAAGGTTATGATCCATTTGTGTTGGTGATACAAGCGACTCAAGTTTATCACACTACACCATATCATTGATTTCGCAACATTTTATGTTTGTCAATTTCTAACACTTATAAATGTTACAAACTACCAACGGTAAAAAAGTGTTAGGAAACTCAAAAAGTGTTAGTATAAACTTTGTAACGCATTGATTTTTATTTACAACACAGATAAGTGTTATAACAGTTGGTAAATGGGTAAATAATTCATTAAAACAGGGAGTATCCTGTAATTTTCGTATACCGTCTACTTTCTCACGCTTGGCTATTCCAGGCCGCTAAAATTGAATTTCATTATTAGGGTTTCAGGCTTCTCTTCTTCGACGTGAAAATCCTAGATCTGGTTCCGTTCTGGAAAGACACCGACTAGATAATCAATTTCCCTTTACAGGGTAGAAGTAGCTTCAGGTATAAGTTTTAACTTTAAACTTAATAGCATATAAATATATTTGCTATACAGTCATCGGAAAAAAATTATGGCTAGCTGTTTTGATATCCTGTTCAAATAGTACAAATACTGGATCTAAACCCATTCCCCATGAGTTTAATCCATCCTTTGTTTCCAATCTATTGAGTATTTCTTTCTAGATACATAATGTCATTTCTTGCTATTTTTTGGATGCCAAATCACCTTTTCCCATTTACATAAGTTGTTTTGTTTTCTTACTTCATTCCATTCCATGTAAAATATGAAATTACCTCCTTGATACCATTCATAGAAGTCTACATTTGATTCATGATGTATGTTAATTTGTGTTATCATAGATGATAGTTCATTTGTAGTTGAGTTGAAATTAGTAATCATTATGCCACATCTGATAATGTTTGAAACTTTTAACGTTGTTGAACCAAGCATATGAAATCTATCTACACCCAATAGATCAATTAAGCACCTGTAGTTTATCCATGGTTCAGTCCATAAATTTGTAGTAGCACCATCAGCTATGACTTTGTCAAATTATCGCTTGCCTATTTTCCTTAGTCTCAGTATATTTTTCCTAGAACAAAATGCATTGCTATCAATTTCCATGTACTAGAAATAATTGCTTTTGCATTATTTCCTCCTTATCCACTTAGCCCACAAGTTATCTTTTGTTAGAAAATTTCACATACGTTTCAAACATGCTATGAGCTAATACATAATTTTGTATACAGTTCTGCAGGCAGGGAATAATAAAGTGGTTGATGATGTTATCAGCTAATTTGCGGTTAATTAGGTAATTAACGTTTTAATTCATTATCATAACAATGGTTTCATAATATGATTTTTCATTTTTTTTCAATATTCAGTTGCAACGAGTTACATATTGAAATTTCAAACTGGATAAATTTAAACAAGTACAACTTGCATTTTTGTATTCTTTTTATTACAGTTTAGATACAATACATATAATATTTGATATGTACTATGTTATAATTTAAGCGGTGCTTAAGCACAGATGATTGTATATTAATTGTTTTAGTCAAAAATATCTAGTATCATAATGAAAAGCGCATAAGCATGCTCAGGCTGTGCTTGATTGAGCTAGAGCGTTGAAAGAAGAGATATTTATTTTCAGATTTTATGCACATATACTCATCACTTTTGCTTTCTTTTGCTACTTGAATTATTAATCATAAAGGAAATATGATGTTTTATTTTTTTTGCTTAATGTTAAATGCGAGTTAGATTACGGTGATATGTGCTTTTAATAGAAGTATTAAGTAAAGGCTTTATATTTTGATACTCAACTGCTGTTTAACTCATGCGTAAGCCCATTTAGCGAGGCTACGATTTTGTCTTCTTATTTATGCCTTGTTTGATCGATAGTTTGGGTAAAGTTCACTTTCTCATGCTTAGAGGTGGTTTGTTTCATGTCATCATAAATGTCATACATAAGTTAGGATATATTAATTTTATAAGCTTGTAAGGGAAGTTTTTTTACTAGTCCAGAAACATTCTTAAAAAAATAGTTTCACCATAATGTAAGACGTCCTAATTGTCATCTTGTATCGCCTTCACCACTCTTTATTCACGTTTTTAATTATAAGTATTCTCTTCATACAGGTTGTACCTTTCACCCCAAGTGCCGGTGTATTGGAATGGGTTGATGGTACTATTCCACTAGGTGAATATCTTTTGGGAAGGTAAAACTTCTATATTTGGGGTGTGTATTGTAGTGAAAGAATGAGACACGTTCCTTATATTTGAAAATTAAACAAAAGATTAAAAAACATGAACCCTCTAAAGTTTGTAAATCCATTCGACCATCGGATTATAGACTGGCCTCCATAAACGTTCACACAAATCCAGCCTCTCACATGCTCATCTGAGATCCTTGTATATTTTACCAGTGGAAAATTATGTATTTTATGCTTTTTGTTTATACTGGATGAACTTGTTATAGACCTCAAAATAGCAGGAATTTTGTGAACTTCGTAACATATGAATATGCGATCTTGGTACGGTGGATATGTGAACTCGGAAGGATTTGTCTGTTTTGATATTTTCTCTCACCATCTTGAATATATCTAACCGGATCGCTTTCTTCTTCTCTAGTATTTATATATTTATATGCATACAAATATGCTTACATTATATGAGAAACTAACATGCTCAAAGTGTTTTATCTTACCTATTCAGCTTGAGAAATGGTGGAGCACATGGACGGTATGGGACTGGAGATTGGTCATTTCTTCAATGTAGAGAGCACATGGAAAATGTATGTATGCTAGTATACTTTGTGTTTATTTTGAGTTTTGTTCTTAAAAACCAAAAGTAAAAAAATACTTCACATTGCATTTGTTTACAGATTTCTATTTTATTTTATGTGCATTTCTTTGTTTCAGCATATTCTATTCTCCGTTGAAAATTCTTGCAAGCACACTATTTTCTTCTCCAACTAGCACTACAATTTTGTAGTCATTTTATTTGCTGTTACAATTCACAACACTCTTCATTATATATTCTGTGTTAAATGTACACATACACGCGCGCACGCACACACAACACAAACATTTGGTATTCTATGTGTTGATTGTTTAAATTTCTCTATGGTTCTGTAGCGCAACTGAATTTCTTTTGTGCATTTCTTTTGTACATCTTAACTGCCATCACCAAAAACTCCATCTCCTCCATTACTTCGCCAGTAACCCGACTTCCACCTCTTACATCATCCAAATAACCCTAATCTTCATCACATTAACCACCGGGCAAACCAAAAGCCTGCACCTGAGTACAACTGCCTCTAGACCATCACCTTCCACTCCAATAACTAGCTATCATCATTCCTTCTTCTCGCAACCACCATCCTCCATAACTGCTCTATTATAGAAAAAAACAACACTTCCATTGCATTTACAGTTACCCGCTTACTCTGCCTCCATCATCTCCTACAAATAGTACATCAACCTGTACTCCTACCCACTTTCAGACAACAAACACAAACTTCCCCCTCCGCTACATCATCAACCACCATACCATCATCACCCATCACTGCTTGCATGCACCACTGCCTCAACCAAAGACAACCATCAACACTTCCTCTACCTTGCTACACTCCACATCCATAACCATAAACACTCTTCCCTCTGCTTTAACCGAACCACCACAGCATTGCTACCATCTCTACATTTGCCATGTGCTCTCTACATTTGCCATGTGTAGGAAAAGGATAAGCGCAAGGCATATATAAGAGTCTGTGATAAATTCAGGTGTCCTTTTTTTTAATCATATCAAATTTCTGTAGATTCTTACTTCTGTGTTTAATCATTACTGAAGTTTTGGTTTTATAATTTGAGCAGGCCAGTGATGCATCACTTCTTCTTAAAAAGATTCTTGCAACCTTCGAAATGGTTTGAGAGTAGACTATCCTATACAAGAAGTGTCGTAGTTGGTTCTATGGTGCGTTTTAAGTTCTAAATTGTTTTGCTTAATCTTCTAGATTATTATCAATGAAACTGCCCCCACCAAACTGTCACAAGCATCATTCACCACCATCATCTTGGCTGTAATCTCTTCCTTAATCTCAATAAACGAATTGGATATATGAACATAAATGACAGTAATGACAGTTCAGATTGTTTGGTATTAGCTCTTCACGCCTCTAAATTCAAAAAAATTTCAACGTCGTTTTTTATAACGTTTTCCTTTTTCTTTTTAGCTCTCCCTGTTAACTTTTCAGATGTTTACTCTTTATCTCTTAACTGCAATTTCTCTGGTATTTTTTGAATGATTAAACATAACGCATTAAACTGCCTTATTTTTTTTTATTTCCAGTATCTGACACCTTTGGGCTGTAAAAAATGGAAATGAAAAAAATCACCCAAAATATGTAACTACTTTTTATTCCGACTCCTTGTTGCTTTAGGCAACCATTTCGATTTGCCATCTATGTATTGAATATCGGATAATATCATAGATGTATTGTTGATATACCACTTATTGGGCTCAGTGTTTTGAAAAACTCACCTCAAGGCAAGGGAATGTACATCTCAGGTTGCTGAGGCATATACCTTAAGACAATAATCTAATTCCAAATATAATAAAATATGGTCCTAATAAAAGTTACAAAATCCTAAGCATATCATAACAAACAAAAAAAAGAACAAGATCACAAAAAAAGAAGCACATGCTTAATTTGCGAAGTTGATCTTGAAATCAACATGAAGCAATCGCTTTGGAAGTTGATTTCTAAGTGAAAATATTTTTTTATTTCAATTGAACTCTTTTAGAAAAATCGGTAGGAAGAAAAAATAAAAGAATAACTTACATAACTTGATACTGTTGTGTGTTGGTTAATATGAAGTTGTTGCCAAGTTATATGTTGCTAACTTGTCAATTTATACGCTAAGTTAAATGTTGCTAACTTGCTAGGTTATATTAATAATGAATGAATATTTACTATTTAATTAGAAAAACATGTTTATTGTTTGCAAAAAATGTAAACGATTCATATTTATTAACATGTTTATTGGTTAACAAAAAATTATGTAACTAATTGGTTTCATGTAATGTCTGATTCCTAGGTTTGACATACATTTAATGCTTTCTCGGAAAAACTTATGCCTCATACTTACATCTCATTTCATGAGTGCAAAAAAGCATTGTGTATGCTTTTTGCCTTTAAACAAAGATACGACGAAGAAATAAATTTAAAGGCATTGACAAGTCTTAAATTGCTACCAAAAGAAGAACAAAAGAAGCATAAGCCAAAAGAATAATTATCAGATAAGCCATGGACATGGTTGGCACGGTTGAAAAAGTGGGGTTCACCATTTAACATGTAAATGGAACAATGGGTCCATGAGCGTGTTTAACAAAGAATCAAACAGGCAGCTCTCTATTTGAAAAGTAGAAGAATGCATGTTATCTCAGCAGCTGTTTCTTTTTGTTTTTATTTTCCGTTTATTGCTTGAAATAATAAATTTGTATGTGCAATTTATTCCTTGACATTTCTTCAATATCTGAAAAAGTGTGACATGCGTTAGTATTCTTCTACCAATAGTCATACTTTTTCCTAATTTTCAACATCTGAAATCCATAAAAGAGTCGCAGCTTAAGTGTCGAAAATTTTGAATTTTGTATTCTCGACTAGAATAAATATCAATCTTAAGTTATAATCCATAATCCTTTTGTACCATGAAAAAATTATGAATCATGTTACTTTGAATACCAGATCAGTCTTTCACAGTTTGAAGATCATGCTGGTCACAGTCAAAGGCGGAAACCGTGAGTTGATGTTTGAAATGGTTCGCACATTTTCTTAGTGTACTTTCAATATGACATATGTATGATGCTATTTATTCAGGTATTATCATATATATCTGCCTGATGGATTATCGCTACATGATCTATCATCATATATATCATCATATTCAGGTTGCAGCAACTCGGTTTTAAAACAGGATTGCATGCCGAGTTATTATGAAACTGAATGCTTTTCGAGTTAAAATTGAAAACTAAGTTGCAATTCATTAATGTAATTGATTTTGAAGTTGTAAGTTTTTATTGTGTGTTTATATTAAATGCAGGCACGTGTAAAGGTTTGGATTGTCGCATGGACATTGAAGAATGTGCAAACCATCCTAGTTTGGAGTGGATGATCCAGAATGGTTAGGTTAACCTTAATGTAAACTTTAAGTGTATTTTGAAATTAAATTTTTTGTAGCTTATGTTTTTGTAATATCAGTTTACATGACATTGTAATATTAAGATATCTTTAATAATTTTTTATGACATATTTACTCCATTTGCAGAGCATTTTTAATTTTGCAATCTGTATGATGAATTGTCTGATATGGGGACCACTATTTATGATATCTTATACTCCATTTGCTTTAAATATTTTAATATTAGTATTGCAAGAAATTATGTAAAATCATAAGTTTATATTTGCAACACTTATAAGTGTTGTCCGTATTTGTAAAAGCATTTTATGTGTAACAACACACATATGTGTTACTAAATAATCATTTTCCAACACTTATAAGCGTTACCGCATATTTCTGTACCAACACTTATAAGCGTTATCGCATATTTCTGTACCAACACTTATAAGCGTTACCGTATATTTAGGTACCAACACTTATAAGTGTTACAAATTTGGCCGCTTCATTCCTCACAGTCCATTAGTAACACTTAAAAAGTGTTACTGAAATTAATTGTAACACTTATAAATGTTAGGATTTGCCTGTTTTGGTGTAGTGATATTTCACACTTCAACCATTTGAAAACAAATTTCAAATCACTTTCCACCTTCCAATACTTTGAAAACAAATTTCAAATCATTTTCCACAGAAAATCTGCCGAGTTCAAATAATTTAAAATAATTTAAAATATTTATCCAAAACATACTTGGAAATATTTAAAATAAAACTATCTTAAATACTTACTTAAAATATTGGTTATGAAAGAGTTATACTAATTATCACATATAAATCAGTTTATATTTATAGGCTACTTCGAAATCATACTCAGCATTTCAGGGAAAAATACTTTTTTCATTTCAGAATGGTTCATTTAAATCAATTAATAAATCTTTCTTGATTTTTTTTAAATTTATGTTCCGAATCCGTAAATTCCTTTCACACTTTTAAGAATATCCAAATGTTTATTTTTAAAACAAATTTCCTTTATAAATTCCCATTGTGAATTGAACTTCTAAATATCCATTGATATACGATTTTCAAATCGATTTCTACATATTCATTTTCAGCATCGAGTTAAATTCTAAATTGATTTTCAAATTTATTTTTCAAATACAAAATAAATTTCAAAATTGATTTCTAAATTTATTTCAACACCACATTTATTATCTTTTGAAATAAATTCCTTTTAAATTTATTCAATTTTCTAAATTTAATTTACTTTAAATTTTCTACTAAATTCCAAAAATCCAATTTTATTTATTTCTGATATCCTAAGATATCAAAAATATATTCGACTAAATTATAGCCTTCAACAGTCTCAATCATAAACAGTCACACACATATTACAAATAATCAACATGCAATATTGAAACTAATTCAAATATTTGAGGAATCCAGTTGGATCCCGCCAACCTGTTTCATCCACAGACGTTAGCACAACTATTAAATACCAATTCCACTTCGAGGTGGAACATCGCGGTATGTGGGATTTATAAAATATCATCCTCTATTATGCGGCGCATAGGGTCTCATCTGTTATATAATGCAGGAAATCAACAATTTCAAATACATATATAATACCAATTCCACTTCGAGGTGGAATATCGCGGTATATGGGTTTAATATAATAACCTTCGCTATTATGCGGCGCATAGGGTCTAACTAATATATCTATAACAAATTAATCATCCAAGTACATAATCAACAATTAAATTTAACTATCACAATTCAACCATCAATTAACAACTGAAAATTTCAATTATTATAATTTGACTGAGAAGATCTCACCTTTGCTTATGCATGCAATACATTTTCACTCCAGATAGTTTTCTTCACAGTTCTAGACCTTTATTTTCTGTTGTCACTTCCACGTTCGAATTTAGCTAAAAATCCTAGATGCTCCAAACTATCCTGATCCAATTCTAAAGCGTAGATCTCGTCGTTATGAACCCAACGCCACTTGTTGCGTTAAATTCCGATCTCGTATGCAGAAATTATAGAATTATAAACATTTAATTTAATTAAGATATTTTATATACTAATTTATAAGTATACAATAATATTACCCACCTATAACTAGCCCAGCCCACAAACACACTCGACCCACTTCCTTTTTTTTCATGGCCCAAGCCCACCTCCTTTCTTCTTCCCCCCTTTCCTGTTTCCTACCTGTACACGAAGAACCCATGGCCTCGACCTGTAACGTGCATGTGCACAAGCCTTCCCAATCACCATCGACAAACCCGAGTACACCTTCACGTTCGCCTCCTCCTCATCTCGACCGAGCCAAAAGTCATTCGCCATCATCACCAAAAAAATGCGACATCCGCAGAGCCATGCCAGAACTCATCTTTATACCACCCATCGCACCTCAATATCAAGTTCCGACATGGCCACCACCTGATATAAAGATGTTAGAAGTACCAAAAAGGCTAAAGCGAAAAAACAAACACTGAGAGACGACACCAACTAATAAGAAAGCTCCAAAAGTCTGAACCATAAGAAGTGAATAAGCATCTGCTCTGAAGAGGATTTGCTGAACAGAGAGATCACCCTGAAGGCTTTGAATAATAAAAAGGAGTGTCAAATTGGAGAATAGAACGTCCCGAAAAAGAACTCCATAGTGAAGATAACAAACTCCTATATCTGAGGGGAGATCTGCAAGAAGTCCTGAATGAAGAAGACTCTGTTCTGATAACCTCTCTACAATCTGATATCCAGCAATCTGAAGACAAGAGAAACCTACAAAATGAACCTGATATGCTATCCCCGAAAACCTGTATCTGAAACAAAGCTAGGGAAAAACAATTAGAATGATACATATATATATATGTACATTTATATAGAAAATACACATATATATGTATTTCTAAGGAATGAAATAAAGACCTTATTAAGATTAACAGGACAAAAAGTAAAGGAATGAATAAACTGAAAACCAAAAACCAAAACAGAGACTAGAACAAAAATTGAGATGGATCGGACTTATTTATCTTTAATCATAAGTAAGCTATGATTTAAAGTGAGATTTTCATATGAATTTGGAAAAATATTAACGATACTATTATTAGTGCTATAAAAGTTATTGTTATGTTTAAAAAAGTTAATATTATAACTGACCTTGTTAAGATACCGTTTGAAAAGAATATTTTTAGCTAATTTATATTTCGGATTAGAAATCCAATTAAGACAAAATGTAGAAATTGAAAAAATCAATTTTTTAAGATGACCATTGTTATTATTAAAAATTCTTTGATTTCTCTCAAACCAAATAAATCACTTGATAATAATAAATAAAGTGTCTAGTAAAAATCTAATATTTTTATTGAAATTGAATCTATAATTTTTCCAGTAGAATTCATGATCCAAAATTTCGTTTACTAAATTAAAGTTAAAATTTTTAAGAGTATTAATAAGGATTTAATTAGAGTCCAAACAATCATAATATAAATGATTAATGTCCTCAAGATGCAGATTGCAAAAATAACATTTATTATCGTTTTGTATGTTTTTTCTCTTTAAAATTCTATTGCAAAAATAACATTTAAAAATAACATTTATTATCATTTTGTATGTTTTAATTGGTTAGATTTATATTTAATTCTTCAAATCATATATGTATTTCTCTTTGTTATAGTAATTGTATTTTATAGATATGTCCACTCGAGCCGATCGTCATCGTCGTTCCTTGAAACGACCTGCTCTACGTCTTTCTGGCAACATCACATCTGCTGTAGCACAACCTAATGCATCTCCTAGTGGTCAAGATGGATCGGGATTACAGTCAACAGAGCAGCATATCGCGTCTCCCGTTGTTTATCCTACTTCCCTTGAAGTTGATGCTACCAATCCATCGACTAATGCATCTGTATCGGACTCCTCCTCTAGAACAAGGGTCAGAGTTTTCTGGCAAGCCAATGTTAGGTAAGAATTCTTGCAAAATAATTAATTGATGTTGTCTTTTGTGAGCTATATAAAATAGATTTAAGGTAGACACAATGAAATTTATACTAGATTTACGTTTTGACATTACCAAATATCTGTCAAGTCCAAGTGTTGTTGCTTCTTACCAAGAAAACTGATGCTTGACCATGAGATATTAACAAACATGTGAATCATGTTTAGTGAATTTAGTGAATTATGCAGTCTGTAACTATAACATGATAGGACATAATTTTGATTTTATGCTGGAAACACACCAGACCGAGTTTCCATATGCTACTGTAATTATAAGCATGACAAGACACAATTTTGTATGGAGTTGGAGTTAAATACTCAAACGGTATATGTCATTATGTGCATCAGTTTGTATTTTTGATTAGAGTTACAGTTTGGATTGAAAACTCAAGCTTTTAAAACTTGCGATCGGTCATAGTATTGTTGTGACGACCCGAAATTTTTTAACATTTGAAATGAAATATTTAATTGATTTTAAATATTTGCAAGTTAGTTTAACTTGGATTTCAAAATTAACTATGGATTTGGCAATTTAATTATTGATTTTAAATTTATTGAAGTTTGATAAAAATTTGAATCTTCAGTTTTAAGCTGATTAAAAATATTTCAAAGGCTTGAAAAATTTATATTGACAATACTGAAGATAATGGAAGCTTCAGAGTTGAATTTGAAAGTGAATTGTTCAGTTTTGAATTTTTATCGTTTAAATCGATATTTTAAAATAGCCTTCCGAGGCACAGTCTCAGAATTCAACGAAACAAGATCCATTGGATCCGTAATATTGTATTATTATCGAATTTCAATTTTCGTAGTGTTTAGAGTTGTTGTGTGAGCGTACGATATATATACGCGTTGAAATTTATATCGGGAATTTAGTATTTAAACTCGATTTAAAAAGCTATCTTTCACATAGGATTGAACCGGGCTCTGAAACACGTTCCATTGTTTTCGAAACACGGGTAAAACATTATAAATGCCTAGCGGCACGCCTCGATAGGAGTTGAAATGTTAAGTTGCATTTATCGAGACGTTTGGAATTTTAAACAAAAATATTTCTAAATAAACATTCTCCTGCAAGCCACCTTCTTTTCACATCACGTCCCTTCTTTTATTGATAGCCGAGTAGAACAAAAGAAAAAAAATTCAAATTCAAAAATCTTTAACTCGATTTTCACTCAACGAAAAGTTCTCAAATTTGTTTTAGAATTCATGTTATGTGTAGAGCTTTCCCTTGGTGTGAATAAAAATGGGTTCGAAGGCAACTTGAGGGATTGTCGACGTGAGGCATCAACCAGGGTTTGCAATTTGGGCTCGATTTTGTAGCCGATGTAGAGATTTGAGTGAAGATTTGAGTCGAGCTCGATGAGAAGCACTGGAGTCGAAGTCCAGTGTGGCGCGGCGTTGAGATGGCCATTGCGACTTGGACACTTGCGGCATGGCTCTGCGGATGTCGCATTTTTTTGGTGATGATGGCGAATGACTTTTGGTTCGGTCGAGATGAGGAGGAGGCAAACGTGAAGGTGAACTCGGGTTTGTCGATGGTGATTGGGAAGGCTTGTGCACATGCACGTTACAGGTCGAGGCCATAGGTTCTTTGTGTACAGGTAGGAAACAGGAAAGGGGGGAAGAAGAAAGGAGGTGGGCTTGGGCCATGAAAAAAAAGGAAGTGGGTCGAGTGTGTTTGTGGGTTGGGCTAGTTATAGGTGGGTAATATTATTGTATACTTATAAATTAGTACATAAAATATCTTAATTAAATTAAATGTTTATAATTCTATAATTTCTGCATACGAGATCGGAATTTAACGCAACAAGTGGCGTTGGATTCATAACGAAGAGATCTACGCTTTAGAATTGGATCAGGATAGTTTGGAGCTTCTAGGATTTTTAGCTAAATTCGAACGTGGAAGTGACAACAGAAAATAAAGATCTAGAACTGTGAAGAAAACAATCTGGAGTGAAAATGTATTGCATGCATAAGCAAAGGTGAGATCTTCTCAGTCAAATTATAATAATTGAAAATTTCAGTTGTTAATTGATGGTTGAATTGTGATAGTTAAATTTAATTGTTGATTATGTACTTGGATGATTAATTTATTATCAGTTATATTAGTTTAGACCATATGCGCCGCATAATAGCGAAGGTTATTATATTAAACCCATATACCACGATATTCCACCTCGAAGTGGAATTGGTATTATATATGTATTTGAAATTGTTGATTTCCCGCATTATATAGCGGATGAGACCCTATGCGCCGCATAATAGCGGATGATATTTTATAAATCCCACATACCGCGATGTTCCACCTCGAAGTGGAATTGGTATTTAATTGTTGTGCTAACGTCTGTGGATGAAACAGGTTGGCGGGATCCAACTGGATTCCTCAAATATTTGAATTAGTTTCAATATTGCATGTTGATTATTTGTAATATGTGTGTGACTGTTTATGATTGAGACGGTTGAAGGCTATAATTTAGCCGAATATATTTTTGATATCCTAGGATATCAGAAATAAATAAAATTGGATTTTTGGAATTTAGTAGAAAATTTAAAGTAAATTAAATTTAGAAAATTGAATAAATTTAAAAGGAATTTGTTTCAAAAGATAATAAATGTGGTGTTGAAATAAATTTAGAAATAAATTTTGAAATTTATTTTGTATTTGAAAAATAAATTTGAAAATCAATTTAGAATTTAACTCGATGCTGAAAATGAATATGTAGAAATCGATTTGAAAATCGTATATCAATGGATATTTAGAAGTTCAAATTCACAATGGGAATTTATAAAGGAAATTAGTTTTAAAAATAAACATTTGAATATTCTTAAAAGTGTGAAAGGAATTTACGGATTCGGAACATAAATTTAAAATAAATCAAGAAAGATTTATTAATTGATTTAAATGAACCATTCTGAAATGAAAAAAGTATTTTTCCCTGAAATGCTGAGTATGATTTCGAAGTAGCCTATAAATATAAACTGATTTATATGTGATAATTAGTATAATTCTTTCATAACCAATATTTTAAGCAAGTATTTAAGATAGTTTTATTTTAAATATTTCCAAGTATGTTTTGGATAAATATTTTAAATTATTTTAAATTATTTGAACTCGGCAGATTTTCTACGGAAAATGATTTGAAATTTGTTTTCAAAGTATTGGAAGCTGGAAAGTGATTTGAAATCTGTTTTCAAATGGTTGAAGTGTCAAATATATCTTGCGGAAATATGTTGAAAATAAATAATTTGGGAAAATTATTTAAATCCTTGCGATTGTTGTGAACGTTGATTGAGAGTTAAATAACCGACTATCAATATTGGTCTTTTAATGGCGTTTGAATTTCGATGCGACCGGGGGTCGGATTCCAAGTGGATATCCGAAAACGACATGGAACCTTTGTGATTGTGATGGGTCTTTTATTTAATAGATCAAAGTGGTAATTTTGTTGTGATTTGTTTGAAATTTGATTGAACGCTTATTTTAAAAATAAGCGCTCATTATTCGGATTAGCCGGGAGAGGACTTTGTGTCATAAAACTCATTCCGAATAATGATACGACGAAATGGGATTGCATTTGAAGACGGTGTTGAAGACCGGGTATTTTCAAATGCAAAAGGATTACCTGTCGATTGTCTCTGCACTGGGTTGCTCCAGCATAGAGATTTTATTACCCATTGTGATGGAGATTCCGGACGTGATTAGTGAATATCCGAATTTGCAAGGGCTTCTTTTGAAGTGCCTTCGGTTTCGTTCGATCCCGGAACGGACTTGTATGGATGTGTGTCAGACATTACACTTTGAGATGTAAAGCTAGTTTCTATCAAATACATTTCTGTTGGTGGCGGAGAATTTATTCTCTTTGCTTAACACCCTTCTCTGAGACGTACGAGCTCAGAGGTTATGTAGTTGATGGTTACTAGTGATACATTCCCCATTTGGTAATGTGGCATACGAAGTGCTGCTGATCATTTGTTGATCAAAGCATGACTTTGTGAAAAGCGTATCTTTGTGAACGAGACTTCGTCGAACCTCACAACCCGGTATGGTCGAAACAGGAATCGTGGAAGCAAGGTTATTTGGGGTAGCAGCCCCTGAGGGTATGTCTATTTCCTTCTAGATTATAAGTGGTATCATGGTATGGAGCCCAGATACTTACTTTGTGGTTGTCGCAAACTTATTGGTTTGTGGTTGTCGGTTGAGAAGCGCTTCGGGTAAAGGTTGGTAACGACCGGGAGGTGGCATACTCGTGTCAGCTGTTACCTAGTCACAGAGGTAACCCGGCCTTGTGTAGCAGATATCCGGTTAGGTTCTCGAGGACTTTCCTCCAGAGGTGTGCCATTTTATGTGGGAAGTTCATTCGACTGACCATTTGTTGGAAATCCAAATAAAACAATACGAGCCCAATACGGTTTTAAATTGTATAACCTACCACCTCAGGTGGTAGCTATAGTAAGCATAGTACAATGGTACCTATGCTGGCTAAGATTAATATTATACTTTCGAAAATGTTTTCACACTATGCACTAATAATAATACTTAAAAGAGTTTTCTCGTATCAAGCATTTTTGACTGTCAAAAGGAGAAATATCCTCCCAGTTTGCGCTTGCATTGTGTGTGGCGGCATGCCTTATGTCAGTTTCATTTTCCAAAAGCATAACGGATTTCTTTTCCTTTCTTTTTGAAAATAACTATTTTTAAGATCTCACATCAGTCCCACGACTGACCTGGAGTTTATTTTTCCCTTTCTAAACTCTGGGTGCCCCCAATTTTCCACACGGGCAGCCTAGAGTCAGGTTATCATTATTCGGGAGCAAAATCGGAAAAAAAAGATGCTGTGGAGATCAGGAGCAAGCTGGATGGCAAAGCGTACCACTAGTATATGTTATATTCTTTTCCGCTGTTTGTTGTTGTAACACTCTGATAATGTAACGTGATGTAATGTAATAACTGATATAGTTCTTTGTTTTAAAGATATTCATTTATCTATTATATTTGTTCCGCTGCGATATGTGAGATTCTATTTATTGTTTATGTTTCTTCTTTTATCTTCTTCTTCTTTAACCCTAACGGTTCGGTTTTTGGGCATTCGACTGTGAGGCATTTGATACAGTGGACGTATCGATGTCGACTTTCGGACCCCGAGAAATCGGACATGTTACATGTGGTACCAGAGCATTTGGTTAAGCGACAACCCTTGCTCTGTTGGGTGTTACTCATTAGAGATAGAGTCAGTAGTACTCTACAGTGAGTTTGAGTGTAATAATTGATATGAGCGCGTATTTGTTAGTGAATATGAAATTGTTTTATATTGTGATGATTGGTTTGTTGAGCGGTATATGGACTCTGGTCGATATAGTCTGTACATCTCTATCGATAGGGATCTCTAAACACTCGTACAGAACAATTCGGTACGATATTGTTTTAAAATCGGGTAAATGGAAAAAATTTACCCAAATTATTTTCGTATATAAAAGGAATGATTTTCCATAAATTATTATAGTATATGGTTGCTTGGTTGTTAGGAAGTGGTAATATTAAATTATTATCATTGAATATGAAATTGAAAACGTAACTCCAAAGTTAAGAAATAAATTCACATACAAATGAAATTTGAGAATGTAAATTGAAAATGTGATTTGTAATTTGAAATGGAATTCCAGAGATTTTTTTTGAAAAGAATTGAAAGTTTAAATTCTTTTGAAGTTTGGAAATGGTTTTCAAAGGTTTTTGGAAAAATGTTTTGAAGGGACGATAAACTCCAAATTCTTTTCGATCGTTGGAAAATAACTTCGGTAATGACTGCAGCATCATCGATGTTCATTTTCGAGTTTCCCAGAGAGAAATTGCTGCCAAATTATTTTAAATGGAAGTTGTTTGCAAACTTGGTTTGGTTTTGGAAATTCAAAGGGATAATTTGAATTGATCTAAAAAATGATTTTTGAAATGTTGAAATGATTCTGGAATCTTATAAAAAAATAGTTATGGAATAATAAGTTTGAAAACTTAGGAAATTCAGATTTAAACTGAAATTGACTTGAGTTAATTTGAATAAAGGTGAATTTGAGAGGTCTTATAAACTAAATGATTGGAATAAAATTTATTAAGGGGGAATTTTTTTTTTGAATGAATATATAAATTTACAATTGCAATTAAATGAAAGTGAAATTGAATGTTGAAATTCATTTCGAATTTGTAAGTACATAGATCTGGAATTGGAATTGAATTTGATTTGTGATAAGTAAAGCAAAGTACTGAAATGAAATTAGTAAGTGAAATTAATTAAAGGAATGGCGAAATTGAATATGATTTGAAATGAATCAAAATTCAATAATTATAAATGTAAGGTAAATTAAATTCATATAGAATTTGAAATCCAGTTTAAATATAATTGGTTGTAAACCAAAATGGTGAATTGAAAATAATTTTTTTGAATGAATAAAAGAATAAAGTTGGAATTGAAACTGAATATTGAAAACCAATTCGAATTGTGAAAAATAAAATGAAGTTGTAAAATTAGTTCGAAGTGAACTAAAGATAATAAAGGTGAAATAAAGAAATGGTTTGAGATAAAATGAATTGGAATTTGTAATGTATTAGTAAATAAAACTAATTTAAAATAGTAATATGAATCAGTTGTGAATGAAAGATGGTTGATAAAAATTTAATATTTAGAAGTTAAATTGAATCCAAACAGAATTGATAGTGTAAATCGAATTCAAATGAAATTGAAAAGGTAAGATTGAATGAAAATGGATATATAATTTCAATAGTGAAGAAAAAATGGTGTAAGAAGTATATATTGAAAATTTTGTAAAGGAATATGCAAAATAAAATGTTGTAATTGGATATTATGGCTACCAGGATATACAGGTATGTTACAGGAAAAAGAAAAAAAATTGGAATTGGGATTTTGAAGATAAATTTGAAATTGCTCGACAAAAATGTATGTATTTATATTTCAACATGAAATTTGGTGATTTTCTTGTTTAGCCACTTGGCCTTTTGTTTTCTTTTGAAATCTGGGGGCCTGTGGTTCAATTTTGTAGTCGTACCGAGCTAGCCGTGCAAAGGAAACGCTGGCGAAATTTTTCGAAAATTCAGGGAGTTAGAAAAAATTTTGTGAAAATTTTGAAAGTTTAAAATTTTAATTTTAATTTTAATTTGAATTGTCAAGAAAACAATATTGTTTGGAAACTTATGATTGAATTTGGAGAGTTAGTTGAAGAAATGATGGGTCTTAAATAAAAAGATTTGTTTTGGAAAGTTGATAAAACTGTTTAGTTTTGGAAAGATAGCGAACGGGTTAAGGATCATTCTTTCTAACTAGTAATTTCGGGACGAAATTCTTTTAAAGGGGGGAAGGATGTGACGACCCAGAAATTTTTAACATTTGAAATGAAATATTTAATTGATTTTAAATATTTAGAAGTTGGTTTTACTTGGATTTCAAAATTAACTATGGATTTGGCAATTTAATTATTGAATTTAATTTATTGAAGTTTGATAAAAATTTGAATCTTCAGTTTTAAGCTGATTAAAAATATTACAAAGGCTTGGAAAATTTATATTGACAATACCGAAGACAATGGAAGCTTCATAATTGAATTTGAAAGTGAATCGTTCAGTTTTGAATTTTTATCGTTTAAATCGATATTTGAAAATAGCCTTCCGAGGCACAGTCTCGGAATTCAACGAAACCTGTTCCATTGGGTCCATAATATTGTATTATTATCAAAATTCAATTTTCGTAGTGTTTGGAGTTGTGTGAGCGTATGATATATATACGCATTGAAATTTATATCGGGAATTTAGTATTTAAACTCGATTTAAAAAGCTATCTTTCACATAGGATTGAACTGGGCTCCGAAACACGTTCCATTGTGTCTGGAATTTGGGTAAAACATTATAAACGCCTAGCGGCATGCCTCGATAGGAGTTGAAATGTTAAGTTGCATTTATCGAGACATTTGGAATTTTAAATAAAAATATTTCTAAATAAACCTTCTCCTACAAGCCACCTTCTTTTCACATCACGTCCCTTCTTTTATTGACAGCCGAGCAGAACAAAAGAAGAGAAAAAAAATTCAAATTCAAAAATATTTAACTTTATTTTCACTCAACGAAAAATTCTCAAATTTGTTTTAGAATTCATGTTATGTGTAGAGCTTTCCCTTGGTGTGAATAAAAATGGGTTCGAAGGCGTCTTGAGGGACTGTCGACGTGAGGCATCGATTAGGGTTTGCAATTTGGGCTCGATTTTGTAGCCGATGTGGAGATTTGAGTGAGGATTTGAGTCGAGCTCGACGAGAAGCACCTGGAGTCGAAGTCCGGTGTGGCACGGCGTTGAGATGGCCATCGCGACTTAGACACTTGCGGCATGGCTCTGCGGATGTCGCATTTTGTTTCGGTGATGATAGCGAATTACTTTTGGTTTGGTCGAGATGAGGAGGAGGCGAACGTGAAGGTGAACTCGGGTTTTTCGATGGTGATTGGGAAGGCTTGTGCAGATGCACGTTACAGGTCGAGGCCATGGGTTCTTCGTGTACAGGTAGGAAACAGGAAAGAGGGGAAGAAGAAAGGAGGTGGGCTTGGGCCATGAAAAAAAAGGAAGTGGGTCGAGTGTGTTTGTGGGCTGGGCTAGTTATAGGTGGGCAATATTATTCTAAACTTATAAATTAGTATATAAAATATCTTCATTAAATCAAATGTTTATAATTCTATAATTTCTGCATACGCGGTCGGAATTTAAAGCAACAAGTGGCGTTGGATTCATAACGACGAGATATACGCTTTAGAATTGGATCAGAATAGTTTGGAGCCTCCAGGATTTTTAGCTAAGTTCGAACGTGGAAGTGACAATAGAAAATAAAGGTCTAGAACTGTGAAGAATACAATCTGAAGTGATAATATATTGCATGTATAAGCAAAGGTGAGATCTTCTCACTCAAATTATAATAATTTAAAATTTCAGTTATTAATTGATGGTTGAATTGTGATAGTTAAATTTAATTATTAATTGTGTGCTTGGATGATTAGTTTATTATCAGTTATATTAGCTTAGATCCTATGCGTCGCATAATAGCGGAGGTTATTGTATTAAACCCATATACCGCGATATTCCACCTCGAAGTGGAATTGGTATTATATATGTATTTGGAATTGTTGATTTCCCGCATTATATAGCAGATGAGACCCTATGCGCCGCATAAAAGCGGACGATACTTTATAAATCCCATATACCGCGATATTCCACCTCGAAGTGGAATTGATATTTAATTATTGTGCTAACGTCTGTGGATGCAAGGAAAACAGGTTGGAGGGATCCAACTGGATTCCTCAAATATTTGAATTAGTTTCAATATTGCGTGTTGATTATTTGTAATCTCTGTGTGACTGTTTATGATTGAGACTGTTGAAGGCTATGATTTAGCCGAATATATTTTTGGTATCGTAGGATATCAGAAATAAATAAAATTGGATTTTTGAATTTAGTTGAAAATTTAAAGTAAATTAAATTTAGAAAATTGAATAAATTTAAAAGAAGGTACTTGTTTCAAAAGATAATAAATGTGGTGTTGAAATAAATTTAGAAATCAATTTAGAAATTGATTTAGTATTTGAAAAATAAATTTGGAAATCAATTTAGAATTTAACTCGGTGCTGAAAATGAATATGTAGAAATCGATTTGAAAATCGTATATCAATGGATATTTAGAAGTTCAAATTCACAATGGGAATTTTAAAGAAATTTGTTTTAAAAATAAACATTTGGATATTTTTAAAAGTGCGAAAGGAATTTACGGATTCGGAACGTAAATTTAAAATAAATCAAGAAAGATTTATTAATTGATTTAAATGAACCATTTTGAAATGAAAAATGTATTTTTCCCTGGAAAGCTGAGTATGATTTCGAAGTAGCCTATAAATATAAACTGAAAATTTTTAAGGATGGTTTTAGAAATGATACTTTGGATAAATTATTTTCTTAACTGGTTTTAAATCTTTAAAGTATGGATTTATTTAATTACTTATGGAAGGGATTATTTTTAAAGTTGATATTTGTTTTAGGAAACGATTATTTAAGTAGTCATACCTTATCTACTAATTTTATTTTAAAATTAGTTGGGACTTCAAATCTTATATGTGATAATTAGTATAATGCTTTCATAACCAATATTTTAAGTAAGTATTTAAGATAGTTTTATTTTAAATATTTCCAAGTATGTTTTGGATAAGAATTTTAAATTATTTTAAATTATTTAAACTCGGCAGATTTTCAGTGGAAAATGATTTGAAATTTGTTTTCAACGTATTGAAATGTGGAAAGTGATTTGAAATTTGTTTTCAAATGGTTGAAGTGTGAAATATATCTTGCGGAAATATTTTGAAAATAAATAATTTGGGAAAATTATTTAAATCCTTGCGATTGTTGTGAACGTTGATTGATAGTTAAATAACCGACTATCAATATTGGTCTTTTAATGGCATTTGAATTTCGATGCGACCGGGGGTCGGATTCCAAGTGGATATCTGAAAACCACATCGAACCTTTGTGGTTGTGATGGGCCTTTTATTTAAAAGATCAAAGTGGAAATTTTGTTGTGAGTTGTTTGAAATTTGATTGAACACTTATTTTAAAAATAATCGCTCATTATTCGGATTAGCCAGGAGAGGACTTTGTGTCATAAAACCCATTCCGAATAATGATACGACGAAATGAGATTGCATTTGAAGATGGTGTTGAAGACCGGGTATTTTCAAAAGCGAAAGGATTACCTACCGATTGTCTCTGCATCGGGTTGCTCCGTTATAGAGATTTTATTACCCTTTGTGATGGGGATTCCGGACATGATTAGTAAATATCCGGATTTGCAAGGGCTTCTTTTGAATTGCCTTCGGTTTCGTTCGATCCCGGAATGGACTTGTATGGATGTGTGTCTGACATTACACTTTGAGATGTAAAGCTAGTTTATATCAAATACATTTCTATTGGTGGCGGAGAATTTATTCTCTTAGCTTAACACCCTTCTCTGAGACGTACGAGCTCAGAGGTTATGTAGTTGATGGTTACTAGTGATACATTCCCAATTTCGTAATGTGGCATACGAAGTGCTGCTGATCATTTGTTGATCAAAGCATGAATTTGTGAAAAGAGTAGCTTTGTGGACGAGACTTCGTCGAACCTCACAACCCGGTATGGTCGAAACAGGAATCATGGCAGCAAGGTTATTTGGGGGTAGCACCCTTAGGGTATGTCCATTTCCTTCTGGATTATAAGTAGTATCATGGTATATGGTCCAGATACTTACTTTGTGGTTGCGGAAAACTTATTGCTTTGCGGTTGTCGGTTGAGAAGCGCTTCAGATAAAGGTTGGTAACGACCGGGAGGTGGCATACTCGTGTCAGTTGTTACCTAGTCACAGAGGTAACCCGGCCTTGTGTAGCAGAGATCCGGTTAGGTTCTCGGGGACGTTCCTCCAGATACGTTCCATTTTATGTGGGAAGTTCCTTCGCGTGACCATTTGTTGGAAATTCAAATAAAACAATACGAGCCCAGTACGGTTTTAAATTGTATAACCTGCCACCTCAGGTGGTAGCTATAGTAAGCATAGTACAATGGTACCTATGCTGGCTAAGGTTAATATTATACTTTCAAAAATGTTTTCACACTATGCACTAATAATAATACTTAAAAGAGTTTTTCTCGTATCAAGCATTTTTGACTGTCATAAGGAAAAATCTCCTCCAAGTTTGCGCTTGCATTGTGTGTGTGGCGGCAGGCCTTATGGCAGTTTCATTTTCCAAAAGCATAACGGATTTCTTTTCCTTTCTTTGTGAAAATAACAGTTTTTAAGATCTCATATCGGTCCCACGACTAACCTAGAGTTTATGGTTCCCTTTCTAAACTTTGGGTTCCCCCAATTTTCCACACGGGCAGCCTAGAGTCAGGTTATCATTATTCGGGAGCAAAATCGGAAAAAAAAGATGCTGTGGAGATCAGGAGCAAGCTGGATGGCAAAGCGTACCACTAGTATATGTTATATTCTTTTCCGTTGTTTGTTGTTTTAACACTCTGATAATGTAATGTAATAATTGATATAGTTCTTTGTTTTAAATATATTCATTTATCTATTATATTTGTTCCGCTGCGATATGTGAGATTCTGTTTATTGTTTCTGTTTCTTCTTCTATCTTCTTTTTCTTTAACCCTAACGGTCCGGTTTTTGGGCATTCGACTGTGCAGCATTCGATATAGTGGGCGTATCGATGTCGACTTTCGGACTCGAGAAATCAGACATGTTACAATAGTGAATCCAAAATTTTACTGTTTTCAATTATTGAAGTGTGTTAGTTTAAGGTATAACAACATAAACACGCTAGTCAAAGTCTATGTTTGCTTCATTGATGAACATAAGTCATCGAATCGTGCTTGAAAATTCATGATATCTACCATTACTTATTTATTTAAGGTGTCTAATAAAATAAACGTGCTACTTTTTGCCTCAATAAAAAAGTTTCCATATTTGCTATTTCAGGCATCAAATTGTACCTAAAACTTCATAATATTAACCATTTCTTGCATAAACTTTTATCCATTGTCAAAAATCACTATCGTGCTAGAATGATATACCTCACACAATTACTTTGAGTAATTTATGTTCATGCTTTACATTTATATATTTCAGATATGAATTCACTTCCAAGGCTATTGTTATGTTATTCGAGTTGGTTTTTTAGCATGGGTTAACGATTTTTGGCCTAATTTTAAAAGTATCCCCGATGATGTTAAGAAAGTGATGTTTGAGGAGTTTATGGTAAAATAATATTAGTGTGTTTGTGTTACATCTATTTTTTTGGCCATAATATTTTCCACTACATGTACAAGAGTCATTTCAATGGACAGATGATGCTTCACCAGCAATTGTGAAGCAGATATGGAATAGGAAAGCACGTTTGACGTAACGAGACTAGATTCACAATATGAAAGAGTCGGGGAAGAAGCATTCGAACCTACCTCAGGAGATATACGAGCAGTTTTTGGCATATTGGGAGCTTCCTGAAGTAAAAGCTCAGGCATAAAAAGTTGCAAACTCTAGGGCTCAAAGCCAAAAGCGACATTAGGTGGTTCGAGATCCTTTACGGATTACCGAAGCGATTTAGTTTGGCCTAATTTTTTTTGTTTTAACGTTAATTTACATCAGGTTGTCACATTTTTACTCTATTTTTGTCTTTATTTTCTAGACCGATGAACTTAGTAGGGAGGCAACTACTTGGGAAGTGTATTGTAGGACTCACAAGGTCACTTCAGACAGTGGATCTACCACTAGTTGATGGATTGCTGAAGCATCGATGAAATTTGCAATATGTGATTCTTATAGCTTGGTTTTAATAACTGGATAATAGTTTAATATGTGCGTATAAGATACACCTAAAAAAGAACTTGGGCTGTTTGGTCAAAATCTAATAGCCTAAAGAAATAGTGTAAGTAGGTCAAAACCTTTATATCTTAGATTTAACGGCTCAAAACATTGGGTATACTTACACACCGATCGGTTTTCGATAAAGCAGAGATTCAGTTCCTACTTATGACGTATTTAGGTTCCTAAACTAATTCCTATTAATTAGTATCAAGTCTATTTTTTTTACAAAGATTGGAGATTCGGAGGTATCAAGTTTCATTAATATTTATTGTCAGTTATGGAAAGTGCGCGTTATGATTTACGAAGTTATTCATCTCAACAGGTTACTAGTACAATGCAAGTCAGGTACACATAATTGTTGACTCAATAATTAGTTGGTTTGATAATTTTGATTCCACTGTTAGAAATTTTTCAAGTTGAAGATTAATTGGATAGCAAGTGTGAAATGAGAGATTGATTTTAAAGGAGAAAGTTGTACTTTATTACAAACTTTTGCTTACAATTTTTTTGCTTGCTTGCAATTGAGATAGACCACTCCTATTTATAGTAATTCACATCTCAAATGAACGGTGGGGATGTGTTTGATCCTATGGTATACAACTATTCTCTAGAGTTTTCTATAACTTTCATACAAAATATCTTTAGATAAGAAAACTCTAGATTCTGGTTATTTTATTACAATTTGGGAATGGAAAATTCTAGAACCTCTTCTACCATGACAATATATATCTAGATAATTCTATCTAGATGTTTCTTTCTAACTTTCTCTAGAATTCTCTTTTACCTTTACTTCTTTGTTTGTGGCCCAAATTAAGTCCAATAATCTAGCCCAAAATCAAGTTTAATTTTCAACATCTTCCCGTAAACTTGACTTTGTCACTCCAAGCATCTTCCGCAGTCTTTAAAAGTCTTTATTTTTTAATGCCTTTGTAAAAATGTCTGCTACCTGTTCTTTTGAGTTAATAAACTTTGCTTGTACTTCCTTTTTTGCAATCCGCTCTCGAATAAAGTTATAACGTGTATCGATGTGTGAACTTCGCTCATGGAAGACGGGATTCTTAGCTAGAGCGATAGCTGACTTATTATCCATGTAAATTTCTGTTGCATTATGTTGTGGTATATGCAACTCCATCAATAGATCTCGAAGCCAAATAGCATGACGAACACAAGTTGAAGCAGCAACATACTCAGCTTCACAAGTGGAAAGCGTCACAATTGGTTGCTTTTTTGAGCTCCGGGTGAAGGGTGTATCTCCCATGAAGAAGACAAATCCAGTCGTACTTTTACGATCATCAACATCTCAAGTCCAATCGCTGTCACTGTAACCAATTAACTTGAAATTATTGGAACTTGAGTATAACAAACCAAAATCAATGGTACCTTTAATGTATCGAAGAATCCTTTTTGCAGTCTTCAAATGTGATGTTGTAGGAGCTTCCATATAGCGGCTAATGAGTCCAACACCATAAACTATATTGGGTCTTGTGCATGTGAGGTATCTTAAGCTACCAACTAAAATCTTGAATAGTGTGGGATCCACGTCTTCTTCTTTGGTATATTTTGAGAGCTTTGTTCCACATTCTATTGGTGTATTAACTGGTTTACTTCCATCCATCTTAAATTTCTTCATTATTTCCTTTGCATATGCTTCTTGTGAAATAAATATGCCGTGCTCGCTTTGAATCACTTGGATACCAAAATAATATGACATGAGTCCAATATCGGTCATCTCAAACTCTAAACTCATCTCCTTCTCAAAATCTTCAAATGCTTTTGGATTATGTCCGGTAAAGATTAAGTCATCCACATACAAACATACAATCAAGATATCTCCACTTTGATTTGTCTTTATGTAAAGAGCATGTTGATGGGGACATTTTATAAATTTATTTTCTAGAAAATATTTATCAATTCTAGCATTCCGTGCTCTAGGGGCTTGTTTCAAACCATAAAGTACCTTTTTTAATTTTAAAACTTTATCTTCGTGTCCTTTACTTTTATAACCAAGTGGCTGCTCCAAATAAACTTCTTCTTCTATAGTACCATTCAAGAAAGCCGCTTTCACATCCATTTGATATATTTTCCATTTGTTTTGAGCCACTAAAGAAATTAATAATCTTATAGTTTCTAAACGGGCAACAGGAGCAAATACCTCGTCATAATCTATACCTGCTCTTTGCTTGTATCATTTGGCTACCAATCTAGCTTTGTACCTTTCAACTTCTGCTTTAGCCTTTTTTTTACTTTGTATATCCATTTTACTCCAATAGCTTTGTGTCCTTTAGGTAAATCAGTCATCTCCCATGTATCATTTTTCACAATAGCTTTGATTTCTTCATCCATAGCACTCCTCCATCTTTTGTCTTGTTTTGCTTCTTCGAAATCTATTGGCTCACAATTTGAAAAAAGACAAAATAAAGTAATATTATCACAAAGTGGTGTTACCTCGTATAGTTCTTGTAAAGATCTCATGAGCGGCATCCTTTCACTTGAGCTTTCTTCTTGTGGAGTTTCTTGATGAGTGCTTGATGGAGATGACGGTGTTGGACTAGTCGACTCTTCTTGCAAATCACAACTTTCTTCTTCTTAGTAAAAGGGAAGGAAATTATAACCATCTTCTTGTGTGCTCCAATCCCAAATGTTTTCTTCATCAAACCCCACATCTCGCCTAACAACAACTTTTCCATTTATAGGATTATATAACTTATACCCTTTTGACCTTGAGTCATAGCCAATGAATATATATTTTTCACTTTTATCATCCAATTTGGAACGCTTTTGATCTGGCACATGGGCATATGCTAGGCTTCCAAACACTCTCAAATGTGTTATACATGGTTTTCTTCCACACCAAGCTTCTTCAGGAGTTTTGCTCCACACACTTCGAGTTAGAGAGCGATTAGCTAATTACACTGCACATTCAACGGCTTCGGCCCAAAATTCTTTTGGAATTCTCTAACTTTTCAACATACTCCGTGCCATATTAAGTAGTGATCTATTCTTCCTTTCTACGACCCCGTTTTGTTGTGGAGTATACGGGACGGTGAATTCCATTTTCTTCACAAAATTTCTGAAATTCTTCAAAGGTAAATTCTCCACCTCGGTCGGACCTCATGGTTTTTATCTTATAAACACTTTCATTTTCTACAAAAGCTTTAAATTTCTTAAAGGCAGCAAATACATCGGACTTTTGTTTAAGGAAATAGGCCCAAGTTTTTCTACTATAATCATCAATAAACAAAGCAAAGTAATCACTTTTTCCAAGTGAGCACGGTTTTATTGGACCACAAATATCGGTGTGAATTAACTCTAGTGGTTCTTTTGCCCTTATGTTGGATTCTTTTGGAAAACTTTTCCTTGGTTGTTTTCCAAATAAGCATCCTTCACATAGTTGGTTCATATGATCGAATTCGTGGTAAACCTTTCACCATGTTTTTATTCTTTAACAACTTTAAACCCCCAAAATTAAGATGTCCAAATCTCAAGTGCCAAAGCCATGATGAATCTTTATAGCATGCTTTTAAACATTTGGCAATATTATTTGAAATATGGAGTGGAAACATTCTATTTTTTGACATTTGTACTTTAGCAACCAGATTTCCTTTAGCATTTTTCATGAGAATGCTACGATCTTTCATATGAATGTCGTATCCCTTTTCTAAAAGTTGCCCCAAGCTTAGAATGTTACTTTTCATATTAGGCACATAATATACGTTAGAGATAAAATCATGTTTTTCATTTTTTAAGCGAATTGATATTTTTCCTTTACCCTTAACTGGAATTTTAGATTCATCACCAAAGTAAGTGTTTCCACTTACTGATTCGTCAAGCTCCGTGAACATGTTCCTCCTTCCACACATATGATTGCTAGCCCCCGTATCCAAATACCATGTTTTGTTATCACCACATGCATCTCCCTTTTGATCCAAAAGTAGTGTAGAATATTCTTTCTCTTCTTTAGCAAAGTTAGATCTCTCTAGAAATTTATTAGAAGTAGATCTACATTCGGAAGCAAAATGTCCAAATTTATCAAAATTGTAACACTTAATTTGTGTTTTATCATACCTTGGTCTTCCATTTGGTTTCATGTTTCCTCCTCTTCCTCGACCTCTTGTAGCATATGCGTTTTGGCTTCTCTCCTCTTTATTGAAAAATTTGTAACCACCTCTTCCACAGCTTTGACCTCGACCTCTTCCTCTTTGGCTATGACTTCTTATATTTCTAAATGTTTCATTCTTGTTTAAGGTGAGTTTGGTTTGAAGAGCTTGCTCCAATGGCTCTTCTTTAACCCTTTTCTCTAATTTTTCTTCATGGGCTTGAAGTGATCCCATGAGTTGATCAACGGTCATGGATTCTAGATCTTTAGATTCTTCAATAGCTACAACTATGTAATCGAATTTCTCATCTAAAGATCGTAGAATTTTCTCGACCACTCTAAAGTCCTCCAATTTTTCACCATATCTTTTCATTTGATTTACTAATGCCAAAAGTCATGAAAAATAATCATCAATCGAATCGGTTGATTTCATATGTAAAGCTTCAAACTCACCTCGCATAGTTCGTAGTCTTATCTTCTTCACTTTATCGATGCCTTTGAATGCATTCTCCAAAATCTCCCATGCTTCCTTACTACTTTGCGCACTTGCTACCTTCTCAAACATAGATTCATCCAAGCCTTGATGAATGAGAGTAAAAGCCTTACGATCCTTCTTTCTTGAATCCTTCAAATTATCCTTTTGTGTTTGGGATAAAGTGGTGATATCGACGGGTTCAATATACCCATTTTCAACGATATCACACACATCTTGTGAACCGAGCAACGCCTTCATGCGAATACTCCAATTATCATAGTACTCCTTCTTTAGCAATGGAACTTGAAATGGTGTCATGCCGCTTGCCACATTTTCTTGACTAAGAACCTGGCTTTGATACTAATGTTAGAAAATTTTCAAGTTGAATATTAATTCGATAGCAAGTATGAAATGAGAGATTGATTTTAAAGGAGAAAGACCAATGTTAGAAATTTTTCAAGTTGAAGATTAATTAGATAGCAAGTGTTAAATGAGAGATTGATTTTAAAGCAAAATGTTGTACTTTATTACAAACTTTTGCTTACAATTTTTTTGCTTGCTTGCAATTGAGATACACCACTCCTATTTATAGTAATTCGCATCTCAAATGAAAGGTGGAGATGTGTTTGATCCTATGGTATACAGCTATTCTCTAGAGTTTTCTTTAAATTTCATACAAAATATCTTTAGATAAGAAAACTCTAGATTCTAGTTATTTTATTACAATTTGAGAATGGAAAATTCTAGAACCTCTTCTTCCATGATAACATACATCTAGATAATTCTATCTAAATGTTTCTTTCTAACTTTCTCTAGAATTCTTTTTTAGCTTTACTTCTTTGTTTGTGGCCTAAATTAAGTACAATAATCTAGCCCAAAATCAAGTTTAATTTTCAACATAAAACTTGTATGTATATTGATTAAGGTTAGACAAATTTCTTTTATGAGAAATGGTGATGCATCGCACCATGTTCGTAAGTCGCATGCCATAAGTCGGCCGCGATCTATCGAATTAGCGAGTCAACCAGGGGACGAATGCTTGGCCTTAAGTCGGCCGCGACCTAGCGAGTCATGCCATAACGAGCTATGCCGTGCAACACATCTTGAGTCGCCTGAGCGACCTAACGAGTTAACCAATCAATCTGAGCAACCTAGCGAGTTAAATCACAAGTTCCCATGCCATTGATTCCTTATGTCGCTCATCAGTTAGGTCGCTTGTATATGTTAAGTCGTTCCAGTTATGTCGCTCCATTGCTTATGACGCTCCTGAAGTTAAGTTGCTCATCTTATGCTATCTCCTAAGTTGCATAAAGTTATGTCGCGTGATGGGTTATTTCCTTAAGTCGCTGTTCTTTTAAGTCGCTCAACTGTGCTATCTTCTTAGGTCGCTCCAGTGTTATGTCGCTCAAGATTCTTGAAGCCATGCTATGTCGTTAAGTCGCATATGGTGTTATGTCGAATATGTTGTAATTTCTTAAGTCGTATGTCGTTGTACTTATGTCGTTGTTGTATGTGTTGTAACTCGTACATTGTTATGTTGTTAAGTCGCATGGAGTTATAAGTCGCCTGATGATAGGTCGTGTGTTGTTGTGCTTAGGTCGTTGGTCGCCTGTGTGCGCCAGTGCTAGGTGTTGTAACTTCTATAAATAGGGTTGTTGGTCATTTGTAAAAAGAGGTTGATTTTTGAATAAAATTTGTTTGTGTGCTTCTTGCCACTTTTGTTGAAGTTGAGTATGATCTCCTTCTTCTTCCATCTTCGGATATTCGAGTGCGCTCGAATCAACGAATTTGAAGCCGATTCACGGAATCTCGTGCGCGAGATCAACGTCGAAGAATCGTAGATCTTCTACCGCTGAATCGTGCGCGATCAACGTGTTGAAGATAGCTAGAATCCGGTATCTCGAGAGATCAACGGATTTGGGCATTTATCATTCTATCAAGTTTAATTAACACGAAATCATTTCGTGAGGAAGAGATTGCGCCAATTTGTATCAAACATTAATAGCACGTCAAGTTTCGTTATTTCCGCTGCGTCGGTTTGGTATCAGAGCCATATATCAGATCCGAGCCATATCCAAGCCAAGTTTAATTGTGATTGGAGCTAAGTAAGATCAGGTTGAAGCTAAGTTAGGCCGAGCCGAGCTAAGTCAGAGTTAAGTCGAACCATATCAAAGTTAGATCGGAAAAGAGATTGTTTGAAGATCATGCCTCCGAGACGTGCTATTCGGTTTCATAATGTTGAAGATGTATATAGGAGACAAGAAGCTGAACAGATGGAGCAGCGTATCAATGAAAAGTTTGATGAAGGTATTGTAAAGTTAGAGAAGTTGATGAAAGACATGACTCACAGTCAAAGGAGAACTTCACCAGTTTTGCACCATAGTGGAAACAGGGTTTCACCTTCTATTTCGGGAGAAAGAAGAATATCACCCCAATCTTATCGAGAAAGAAGAGAACCATCAGTTTCTATGAGGTGAGAACACCATGAGTATCGAGGTAAAGAAAGAAGAACCCCACGTGAGTTTGAGTATGAACCATATCGTGATGCTGAAAGACATGATAGAAGGGATATGCGTGATCGTAGAGACGTAGATGGAAGAGAACGATATCGACATACATATGATTTTGAGGAATATGATGATAGAGGAAGTATTCATTATCGAGATCGAGACCAAGTGCGAAATTGATATCTTGATTCAGAGAATGATCGTAAATGGGAATCAGGTATGAGGATGGAAATTCCAGAATTCAAAGGTGGTATGCGAGAAGAAGAATTTCTCGATTGGTTGTCAAATGTTGAAGAAATTTTGAAATTCAAGGAGGTGCCTAAGAATCGCAGAGTTCAGTTAGTTGCTACAAGGCTAAGGGGAAGAGCTACGGCATGGTGGTAGCAAACTAAACTAACACGGGAGAGAATGGGAAAATCGAAAGTTGTTACTTGGGAGAAGATGAGAAAGATGATGAAAGCAACTTTCTTGCCATATAATTATCAATCTCTTATGTATCAACGTTTGTAGAATTTGAGACAAGGGACGATGGCAGTGAATGATTATGCGGATGAATTCTATCAATTGATTGCCAGAATGATATTATGGAGACAGAGGAACAACTAACGGCTAGATATATTGGAGGGTTACGAATGCAGATTTAGGACATGGTGAATATGTTTAATCCAATGTCTGTTGCTGAAGCACATCAGAAAGCCTTATCTTGGGAGAAACAAGGGAGACGAGGAGATGGTATGTTTACAAATTCCAACAATCAAAATAAGGGTGCTAGTAGCAGTGCTAACGTTTCCAAGGCAGTCAGTAAACCAATTGTCAAAGAAGCCGCAAAACCAAAGGTCAACGACAGTATCAAGTGCTACAATTGTCAGGAGTTTGGCCATAAGAGTAATGAATGTACAAAGCCAAAGAAGAGAACATTGGTTGCAGAAGAATGTGAGTATGAGAATGAGAAAACTGAAGTTGATTATTCTCAACCATCAAAGTTTGATGAAGTTGAAGAAGTTGTGTCAGGGGATGAAGGGTGTAACTTGATGATGAGGAGGTCTTGTTTAACGCCAAATCTAGAGAATGATTCTAATTGGCTAAGGAGCAACATTTTTCAGTCTACATGTACTATTTTGGGAAAGGTTTGTCGGTTTGTTATTGATGCGGGAAGCTGTGACAACATTATTTCTGAAGAAGCTGTTACGAAGTTAAGCTTGAAGACTGAAAAACACCCTAGACCTTACAAATTGGCATGGTTGAAGAAAGGTGGAGAAGTGAAAGTGGGAAAGCGAGCTTTTGTTACATTTTCTATTGGAAAGAAATACAAAGATGATATATGGTGTGATATTGTTGACATGGATGTTTGTCATCTACTATTGGAAAGACCATGGCAATATGATAGAGCTGTACAATATGATGGTCGCACCAACATCTACAGTTTCATGTTCGAAGGAACCAAAGTTACCTTAGTTCCTAAGAAGCGTGAGCAAAGTGAAAGCAAAGCAGAGAAGAAGGTGGAATCAACTAGCATATTATCTTCGAAAGACTTTGTTGAAGAAGTGAAGGATAGTACTGAAATGTTTATGTTGATTGGGTATGAAACAAGCGAAGATCTTGAAATTCCTGAGGAGGTTAGACCGGTGTTAACTAAATTTGAAGATGTCTCTCCTACCGAATTACCCAAGGAATTACCGTCGTTGAGAGATATACAACATCAGATTGATCTAGTGCCAGGTGTTGTTTTACCGCATAGTCCACATTGTCGGATGAGTCCAAAGGAGGACGAAGAGTTGAGGAGACAGGTTGAGGAATTGCTTGAGCAAGGGAGTGTTCGAGAAAGTCTCAGTCCTTGTGCTCTACCAGATTTGTTAGTACCAAATAAAGATGGTTCATGGAGGATGTGTACGGATAGCAGAGCACTCAACAAAATAACTGTCAGATACAGATTTCCTATGCCAAGACTTGATGATCTATTGGATCAACTTAGTGGGTCTGTAATCTTTTCAAAGATTGATCTTAAGAGTGGGTGTCATCAGATTCGTATTAGACCAGGTGATGAATGGAAGACAGCATTCAAGACACGAGAAGGATTATATGAATGGATGGTCATGCCGTTTGGTCTACCGAATGCACCGAGTACATTTATGAGGGTGATGAATCAAATTTTCAGACCTTACATTGGGGAGTTTGTTGTTGTTTATTTTGATGATATCTTGATCTATAGTGCAAGCACAGAGGAGCATATTCAACATTTACGGAAGGTGTTAATTATTCTTCGTCAGGAATAGTTCTATGCAGCAACGAAGAAATGCGCATTCATGACGCCAAGTGTTTTATTTCTGGGTTATGTTGTGTCTGAGGAAGGGATACAGGTGGATCAGAGTAAAGTTGCCGCAATCAGAAATTGGCCACAGCCCAAAACTATCACAGAAGTCATAAGTTTTCATGGGTTAGCTTCATTTTATCGAAGATTGCTGCACTTTAGTCGTGTGATGGCTCCTGTTACAGATTGCATGAAGGGAAAAAAGTTTTCATGGACGAAAGAGGCAGGATTTGCTTTTGAGCTAATCAAGGAACTTTTAACCTCAGCACCGATTCTAATATTGCCAGATTTTCAGTTACTATTCGAGTTACATACGGATGCATCGAAAGTTGGAATTGGAGGAGTGTTGAGTCAGAAGAGTCGTCCAATTGCCTATTTCAGTGAAAAACTTTAAGGAGCAAAGATGAGATACAATACATATAATGTGAAGTTTTATGCTATCGTGGAGGCTGTGAAGCATTGGAGACATTATTTGTTCCATAAAGAATTTGTTTTGTATATGGACCATGAAGCATTGAAGCATTTACAAGGGCAGGATAAAATTGCAGCTAGGCATGCATCATGGATAGCTTATTTGCAACAATTTACATTCGTCGTCAAGCACAAGTCTGGAGTAACTAATCGCGTTGCTGATGCATTGAGTCAGAGGAATACATTGCTAACAAACATGCAAGTAGAGGTGATGGGTTTTGACTTACTTCCAGATTTGCTTACTTCAGATTCATATTTTTCCAAGATCCTAGATAAAGTCAAGCAGGGAAGCATGGATGGATATGTGTTGGTTGATGGTTTTCTATTTAAAGGAAATCAACCGTGTATTCCAGATTGCAGTTTACGAATGAAGATTATCAAAGAATTGCATGAGGAAGGACATGTGGGCCGCGGCCGTACTATGCAGTTGATTGCAAAATCTTATTTTTGGCCTTCAATGAGAAAAGAAGTTGAAAGGTTTGTTTAGAGGTGCCATATTTGCCAAGTTACAAAGGGAACCGCTACAAATGCAGGTTTATATAAGTCGTTGCCTATACCTACTAAGCCATGGGTGGATGTTAGTATGGAATTTGTATTGGGTTTGCCGAGGACGCAACGTGGCAATGATTCTATCTATGTGGTGGTTGATCGTTTTTCAAAAAGGTACATTTTATTGCATGCAAGAAGATGGCAGATGCAGTCAATGTTGCACAGTTATATTTCAGAGAGATCTATCGTCTTCATGGGTTGCCTGAATCTATTGTTTCAGATAGAGACACTCGTTTTCTGAGTCATTTTTGGATGAGTCTATGGAAAATGGTCGGGACAAAACTAAAATTTAATAGTGCTTATCATCCACAGACGGATGGACAGACAGAAGTTGTGAACAGATCCCTAGGTAATCTATTGCGATGCCTCGTGAATGATAATTTGAAGAGTTGGGATTCCAAGCTATGTCAAGCTGAGTTTGCACTCAACCATGCAGTTAATCGTAGCACTGGGTTCAGTCCATTTCAGGTTGTTTATTCAACTATTCCTAAAGGACCGTTAGATTTATCTACAGTACCACAGCAGAAAGGAGTGATCAAATGGGCTAGTGATTTTTTGAATGAGTTGCAAGAATGCCACAAGATTGTGCAGGAACGATTGCTAAAAGCGAATGAGAAATATAAGCAATCCGTAGATATTAAACGACGAAACGTTGAATTCAAAGAAGATGATTTTGTGTATGCAGTATTGACTAAGGATCGAGTTTCTATGGGTACGTACAACAAACTAGCTGCGAGAAAGATTGGTCCTTTGTAAGTTGTAAAGAAGATTAATGAGAATGCTTATTAGTTGTGATTGCCGGATCATATCCATACTGCAGACGTTTTCAACGTCAAACACTTGATTCCATATCATGGGGATAAGTGTGTCGAAGAAGAGAAGAGTGTGAATTCGGGGTCGAATTCTTTTCAACCAGGGGAGGATGATGCAGCGCACCATGTTCGTAAGTCGCATGTCATAAGTCGGTCGCGACCTATCGAATTAGCGAGTCAACCAGAGGACGAATGATTGGCCTTAAGTCGGCCGCGACCTAGCGAGTCATGCCATAACGAGCTATGTCGCGCAACACATCTTGAGTCGCCTGAGCGACTTAAAGAGTTAATCAATCAACCTGAGTGACCTAGCGAGTTAAGTCACAAGTTCTCATGCCGTTGATTCCTTATGTCGCTCATCAGTTAGGTCGCTTGTATATGTTAAGTCATTCCAGTTATGTCGCTCCATTGCTTATGACGCTCCTGAAGTTAAGTTGCTCACCTTATGCTATCTCCTAAGTCGCATGAAGTTATGTCGCGTGATGGGTTATTTCCTTAAGTCGTTGTTCTTTTAAGTCGCTCAACTGTGCTATCTTCTTAGGTCGCTCCAGTCTTATGTCGCTCAAGATTCTTGAAGTCGTGCTATGTCGTTAAGTCGTATATGGTGTTATGTCGAATATGTTGTAATTTCTTAAGTCGTATGTCGTTGTACTTATGTCGTTGTTGTATGTGTTGTAACTCGTACATTGTTATGTTGTTAAGTTGCATGGAGTTATAAGTCGCCTGATGATAGGTCGTGCGTTGTTGTGCTTAGGTCGTTGGTCGCCTGTGTGCGCCAGTGCTGGGTGTTGTAACTTCTATAAATAGGGGTGTTGGTCATTTGTAAAAAGAGGTTGATTTTTGAATAAAATTTGTTTGTGTGTTTTTGGCCACTTTTGTTGAAGTTGAGTGTGATCTCCTTCTTCTTCCATCTTCGGATATTCGAGTGCGCTCGAATCAACGAATTTGAAGCCGATTCACGGAATCTCGTACGCGAGATCAACATCGAAGAATCGTAGATCTTCTAGCGCGGAATCGTGCGCGATCGACGTGTTGAAGATAGCTAGAATCCGGTATCTCGAGAGATCAACGGATTTGGGCACTTATCGTTCTATCAAGTTTAATTAACACGAAATCATTTCGTGAGGAAGAGATTGCGCCAATTTGTATCAAACATTAATAGCACGTCAAGTTTCGTTATTTCCGCTGCGTCAAATGGCCTATGCAATGAACTTTAATAAATTAAATGTAATAGATTTGTGAAGATATGAAATTTAATTTTAAAGACAAACAAGAAAGGTTAAATATATAAGTCCTTCACAGGCATCTAATATATATTAAATTAGATATGTACTAATTGTAACAAATAGATTAACAAGTTTTGGTGTGAGCACGTGACGAGTAATGTGTATGATGATGACAAAACAAAATCGATGTTGTATTGATCGCTTTTATTTTATTCAAAGTATGCCAACGTTCTGTTGTTGGCCAAGTGTTATCGTTTGACAAACCGGAGAATCGAATTATTGGATTCCATGGTCCTGTTCTAAAGTGGAATGTACATAGCGAATTTTTTGGCGCATTTTATTGTTGGAGTGTTAAGTCACGTTTCATTTCTTATATTCAGTTTTGCGTTTCTGGTTGGGTTTGAAAAGGGGAAAAAATTGTTTCAGTTTTGTGTACATTATTGGTGTCAGCGTATGGACTCGTTAGTATATCCATCATTAACACGGTATTTGATAAAACAATGGAAATAAGCTTAAAACTACTATGTATTATGTATGTACTAGTAATTGAAGTATAGTGCTGAGTACGAATATATATATGCACTAATAATTGCTCACAGTTCAGTGCTGAGTGCAAATGTACATGTACTAGCAATTGCTTGCAGTTCAGTGCTGAGTGAAGATGTATAGAAGTATTAGCTTTCAGTGCAGTGTTGCATTCTTCAAGTTTCTCCCTATAACTATGCACAAAAACTGCTATGTGTTATATTTCTTTATGAATGTAAGCTTGAATTTACACATTTTAAATCAAAAATTTATATGCGGCCTTCCTTTGAAAATCATCTTATAACACCACTGTCCCATCCTTCGAATCAAATGTAATCACATATTTTGCATGTTTAAAATCATAAAGTATAGATGAATATGGGAATGATTACCATCACTGCTACAAAGTAGCTACACGTTTCTAAAGAAACCCGCTTTGCTCACCGAAGAATACAGGGTGTAGACAAACTTATGGGATAAGTCATATAAATAGCATTGAATGCAAAATTTCCTTTGCCTTAATTTTTAAAATGTTCAGGAAAGTAATCTAGACACATGGAATTGATTCTCATTGTCTCTGTTAAGTGTTCAAATGTTATTCCTGTACATAAACTTCGTCCCTATAAGTTTTTAGTTAAAAATATAATGTCATAAATGGTACAGGGTGACCTTGTAATTTCACTTCTCATAATTTCCAGAGACCTGAGTGGAAACCATTGACATGGCATTTTTTCCCCTCTTTTGATGTTATCTTAAACTTAGATTACTGTTTCTTTCTTCTTTGCTTTTACTTTTCCAGTGCTTTACTGGAGATGGACCAATTTAAATTTATTTCATTATGTACAATACTTAAAAGTTTAGGGTTGTCTGTATAATCTTCGGTTTTTTCCAAGGCCAACTGTAAGTTTAAGAAAGTTTGCACGTATCAAAAGTTATCGGCAACACTTATGTGATCATGTCATGCTTTAGCATACACATGAGAAAAAAAGCATATAACAGTATGTTGCAAACAGTGAAATTTACAAATCGTCAATTAGTTTTGTGTTGCACATACCAAAATTGATTTGATTACCTGTCTAATCGGAAGTATTCCCATGTTAAGTTATCATTGACATCTAAGATACTATGCAAAACGAAGCATGTAGATTTAAAGTATGCACTTAGCTGCCTAAACCACATCTTGACTTATACATATATCTAACAAAATTTATTTGGAAAATTACAAATACATGCACAATATCAAGCTAGAAACGAAGAATTGAAAACTCAAGTCACAGAAATTTCATATGAAGTCGAGGAAGAAGTATTCGATATGCTTACTGGTGCTTTAGCTATAAAAAAAGGATCGTAGGCCATATTACGGAAATATCCCTGGAGTAAATACTTAAACTTTCAACAAAACATTATTTCAATTAGTTTAAAATGTAGAAATTGATTCAATATTTGATAAAATGCAGGAATACAAAGACGCCACTTATAGCATCAATAATGGAGAAGCAAAGACTAGAATCAAACTAGAGGAAAAGGTGAAACGTCAAGAAGGGAAGATTCAAATGCTAAAGGTGCAGTATGAATAACTCATCGAAATGATTCGATATCGATTTGATGGAGAGCCGAATGATTGTCGTGAGGGATGAGGGTGTTGAAAACTTTCATAATAGTATCCGTATGATGTCATGCATCATGAACATATTATCGTATTATTTTGACATATAGAAACTTGGTTAATATTGTTTGACTTTGTAATATGAATGGAATAGTTGTTTTTTGAATTAAAGATGAATGGTTTGGTGTTAATCTTTTTGTTGAATGTGTATATATATGAAATAAGTTGAGTTTAGTTTTATTTAATGTGGTGAAATGAAATACAATAGTAATATATCAAAATTGCTTTAGAAAAAGCGTAGGGAAGGTGTAGGTCAGTGAAATATTGATACGGCAAAAAGCTCTGTGCGTGGCGTAGGAAAAACATTAAAAATAAAGGCATAGATGAACCGTGGATAAATGAATGGCGTAGAAAAGACGTAGAAATGTAATATGTAAGAATGACGTAGGGAAGACGTAGGTAAACGAATGACGACGTGGGTTGCTAAAGAAGTAAAAATGTCGTAACAGAACCGTAGGAACAACATGGCATGAGAAAGACATAGAAAAATCATGGCGTAGAGAAGGCGTAAGAAACAACTCCACGGATGACACAGGTAAGGTGTAAGTATTTTATTACCTACGTAGGTTTACCCACGCCAGAATTGACGTAGGGGCACGTAGTTGTTATATTTACTTATGCCCCGCCTACGCCATATTGGCGCAGGTAAACCGCTATTTTCTTATAGTGTTTTAAACAACTATATTTTGCTAATAAAAAAAGTTATATGAAGGTGATAAATCAAAAACAATGAAAGCAAAATTGCTTTGTTATTTAAAGTCTGACAAAATTTGCAACCAACTACCATTCTACATCAAGCTTAACATAACCATCGTGAATACATACAAAATATTCGATGACAAATCGGATAAAAATGAGACTTTTGTGCACCGCTTGGATTTACACGTGCTTAATTAAAGTTGATAGACATCAAAAGGTAATTAACATTGGTTTAGTTTTATACATGTTTCCAGGACCAATCTCTCAGTTTGCTTAAGTTGAACTGGGTCGCTTGACTTGCTCAACCAAATTTTCTCTACCAATGAACCTATGATGAACAATATCCTAGTTTAAAATAAAGTAGCATCATGTATTCTGGATTGCTGGTAATTTGACACACAACACTAGAATTGTGAATTCACAATACTTATAACCGTTACAAATCAAATTTGTAACGCTTATAACTTTACAAATAGGTACTTGACAAAATCTATAACATATTTCCTAACGATTATGACTGTTGGGAATTTACATATTCCCAACGGTTATAACCGTTGGTATATATAGTATTTACCAACAGTTATAATAGTTGGGAATACGAAAATTCCTAATAGTTATAACCGTGGGTAAATATTGTATATACCAACGGTTATAACCGTTAGTGTAACGACCCAGTTTTTCAACTTCCGAAAGTCGATATCAATATGTCTACTGTATCAAATGCCGCATAGTCGAATGCCCAAAAACCGAACTGTTATGGTTAAAAGAAGAAGATGTAGAAGAAGAAGGAAAGAAAACAACAACAGAATCTCACATATCGCAGAGGAACAAATATAATAGATAAATATCTTAAAACAGAATTACTATATCAGTTATTACATTACATCACATTACATTATCAGAGTGTATAACAACAAACAGTGGAAAGAAATATTACATATGTAGTAATACGCCTCGCCATCCAGCTCCAACTCCTGATTCTCACAGCAACTTTTTGACTTTGCTCCCGAATAATTGCTAACTTGACTCTAGGCTGTCCGTGTGGAAAATTATGGGCACCCAGTGTTTAGAAAGGGAACAGTAAACTCCAGGTCAGTCATGAGACTGGTGTAAGATCTTAAAAAAATAGTTATTTTCACAAAAAAAATAAAAGAAATTCGCTATGCCTTTTGGAAAATGAAACTACCATAAGACCTCCCGCCACACACACAATGCAAACGCAGAATTGGAGGAGATTTCTCCTTATGATAGTCAAATATGCTTAATACGCAAAATTCTTTGAATATTATTATTAGTGTATAGTACAGAAAATATTTCGAAAGTATAATATAAATCTTAGCCAGCATACAACCAATATTGTATGCCTACTATAGCTACCATCCAAACAGTGGGGCGTCACCATAAGTAGATGGCAGGTTATACAACTAAAACCGTACAAGGCGCGTATTGTTTCTTTGGATTTCCTACAAATGGTCAGACAAAGAAACTTCCTACTGCTACATGGGTATGCCTCTGGCGGGACGTTCCGAGAATTTAACCAGCGCTCTGCTAATACAAGGCCGAGTTACCACACGCTTCTGGGTGCAATGAAGCTGTAACTTGATAACTCCACACAAAAAAGTATGTCATCCCCGTTCGTTACCGAGCTTTATCCGAGGACCCTCAACCACAAAGCAACAACCACAAAGTATAATAATTTGCAGCATCAATATATGTAAAATATCTGGGCTCCATACCATGATATCACCTCTTATCCAGAATAAAATGGACATACCCTAGGGGCTCGACCCCTAAAAAAAACCTTGCCGCAACATTCATGTTTCGACCATTTCCAGGTTGTGAGCCTCGACGAAGTCTCGTCCACGAAGCTACGCTTTTCACAAAAGTCGTGCTTCGATTAACAAATGATCAGCAGCACTTCGTATGCCACATTACCAAATTGGGAATGTATCACTAGTGACCATCAACTACATAACCTCTGAGCTCATACGTCTCAGAGAAGGGTGTTAAGCTAAGAGAATAAATCTCCGCCACCAACAGAAATGTATTTGATAGAAACCAGCTTTACATCTCAATTTGTAACGTCGGACACACATCCATACAAGTCTGTTCCGGGTTCGAACAGAACCGAAGGCACTTCCGAAGAAGCCCTTGCAATCCGGATATTCACAATCCCGATCGGACTTCCCATCACTTAGGGAAGCTCTATACTGTCGCTACTTAGTGCAGAGACAATCGATAGGTCATCCTATCATTCTCGCAAATACCCGGTCTTCACCACCGGTCTTCAAATGCAATCCCATTCGTCGTATCATTATTCGGAATGGGTTATACGACACAAAGGTCCTCTCCCGGCTAATCCGAATAACGAGCGCTTATTTTTTTAGAAATAATTGTTCATTCAGATTTTCAAAAAATCACAACAATTTCCACTTTGATCTTTCAAATAAAAGATCCATCACAATCACAAAGGTTCAATGTGGTTTTCGGATATCCACTTGGAATCCGACCCCCGGTCGCATCGAAATTCAAACGCCATTTAAAGGCAAATATTGATAGTCGGTTATTTAACTATCAATCAACATTCACAACAATTACCAAATTTAAATAATTTTCCCAAATTATTTATTTTCAAAATATCTTTGCAAGATATATTTTCACACTTCAACCATTTGAAAACAAATTTTCAAATCGCTTTTCACTCGCGGAATAAAATTCCCGATATTATTTACTCCTACTGAAAGTCTGCCGAGTTAAAATAGTTTAAAAATAATTTAGATTACTTATCCAAGCATATATACTTGGAAATATTAAAATAAAATTATTTTTAAACACTTTATTTAAAATTTTAGTTATGAAACTATTATACTAATATCTTATATAAAATTTCAAATCCAAATTAACTTTAAAATAAAGTTAGTAGATCGGGTATAACTATTTAAATAACCACTTTCTAAAACAAATATCAATTAAATCTTTAAATAATCACTTCTATAATTAATTAAATAAATCTTTACTCTAAAGATTTTCAAATAACCAAGTAAATTATTTTTCAAAATATTCTTTTTAAAACCAACTTTAGAGCTTTTAATTTATATTTTAAAAGCTACTTTCAAAACATACTCGGCTTTTCAGGGAAAATACACTTTCATTTCAAATTGATCTACTTAGACCAATTTAATAAACCCTTCTCGATTTATTTTAGATCTACATTCCAAATTCGTAAATCCCTTTCCACACTTTAAAATTAAACCAACTTTATTTTTTTAAAACAATTTCCCTTTCCTTTATAAATTCCACTGTGAATTCAAATTTCCAAATATGCATTGGTATACGATTTTCAAATCGTTCCCCAATTAACACCAAATCAAATTTCCATATTGATTTCCCAAATTTGTATCAAACACCCAATCAATTTCCAAATGGATTTCCCAAATTTGTTTCAAACATACAATCAATTTCCAAATGGATTTCCCAAAAGTTTATTTTCAATCACCAAAATCAATTTCCAAATTGATTTCTAAGTTTTGTTTCAAACATCGAATCAAATTTCAATTTGATTCCTAAGGATTTATTTTCAAATACCAAATCAATTTTCAAATGGATTCCCAAATTTATCATCTTTTAAAATAAATCCCTTTATTTTTTCTAAACTGTTTAAAATCCATATTTTAAATAAATCCTTCAACTGTCAACAGTACTACTCAAAACCCATTTATTAACCCTTTTCCTCATATTTTGGAATTTTATTCAATAGGATTTAAAATAAAACTTTATCCTTTTAAAATTCCTTCTTTTAAATTTATACAATTCACAAAAATAAAATTTACTGCAAACTTTCAACTTGAATTTTCAAAAATTCAATTTTTATTTATTTTCGATATCCAACGATACCAAAAATATATTCGATTAAATTATAGCCTTTAACGATTTTAACCACAAATAAAATCACACAGGGATTGTAAATAATCAACACACAGCATAGAAACAAATTCAATATTTGAGCAATCCAGTTGGATTCCTCCAACCTGTTTCCCTTCATCCATAGATGTTAGCACAACAATTAAATACCAATTCCACTTCGAGGTGGAATATCGCGGTATATGGGATTTATAAAAATGTTATCCGCTATTATGCGGTGCATAGGGTCTCATCCGCTCCAATAGGCTGGTATATATCCAAATACCAATCAATATATCATATATCATCCAAACAATCATCAGTCATCATATAATAAATATTTTCTCACTTATATAAAAATATCAGTGAGTCAGAAAGAGTGAGTGGTACTTACATTGCGTCCAATAGCAGTTGCAGTGTTTTATTCCGAATAAAATTAAACGAGCGTTTAATTTTACCAAAATTCACACTAGTTCCAATCAAGTCCAATCCAGATCCATCGCGTAGTATTCGCGAATACGAACCCAACACAAGTCGTTTCATCAAAAATGGACCTCGTATGAAAGATGTATAACTTTTTAAAGATTGAACGAATTTATAATAAACCAATTTACAATTTATATTTTATATTTTTTTAACCTACTTTCTTCTGGCCACTCATTCTGTGAATGCAGATCTCGGCCGTGCGATGCCTTCTTCTCCCCTTTGTTATTTATGTTCGAATGAAACCCATGAAGCCGTTTGATTTTCGAACGTCGCTCCCCCCCCCCACACATCGTATTATACAACGATCAAATTACACCACATCGATGCCCCACACGACTACAACCATCGCCCGAAGATTCACTGAACTCGGCAGCCCCTTTTCGTCGATTTTCGTGAGCGAACGCGCTGCCTTCAAGCTTGATTTCCCGCCACATCGTTGCTCGAAATTTCATCATCACCGCATAGATTTAAAACTCGTGTCGAGCTCCATAATTCTCATTTAGGAAGTTTTACGTAATTGTATATGGGTTGAGAGATTTTGAGGGAAGAAATTTCGAATTTTCTGGCCATTAAATGAAATGGCGGCGGCTAAACCCCTATTCCGAACACAATGGAATATACGTCGGGAGCCAATTTGATCGTATTTGAAAGATAAGTTTTCAAATCGACTAATTTAAAATTAAAATTCACTTAAACCGATTTCTACGCGTTTTAGCTTGCCTCGGACAAACCGTAAGTCTGATTGACACAAAATTTGAAATCTTACAATAATTTAACATTACGGATCCAATAAAACTGGTTTCGTCGAAATCCGAGACTGTGTCTCGGAAAGCTATTTTTTTTAAATACCAATTTAAACGATATATTCTCAAAACTGAACAAATCACTTTCAAATTAAATTCTGAAGCTTCCATTATCTTCAGTATCATCAATATAAATTTTCGAAGCCATCAAAATACTTTTAATCAGCTGAAAAATTAAGTTTTCAAACTTTTACCGAAATTTCTATAATTAAATTCAATAATTTATTTTCCAAATTCAGAGTTATATCTTGAAACTCAAGATTAAATTAACAATTCAGATATTTGAAATCAATAATTTCAAATGTTAAAATTTTCGGGTCATCACATCTTTCACCCCTTAAAAGAATTTCGTCCCGAAATTACTTGTTAAGAAGAATGAACCTTAACCCGTTTATCACTTTTCCAATTCAAATAGTTTTTTCAACAACTTGCCAAAACAAATCTTTTTATTGGAGACCCATCATTAATTCGGCTAACTTTCCAAATTCAATTATAAGTTCCAACAACATTGTTTTCTTAACAATTCAAATTTCAAACTTCAAAATTTTCTCAAAATTTTTCGAACTCCTTAAATTTTTGAAAAATTTCGCCAGCGTCTCCTATGCGCGGCTAGCTTGGTACGGCTACAAAATGCCACCGTAGGCCCTCAGATTCCAAAAGAAAACAAAAAGCCAAGTGGCTAGACAAGAAAATCACCAAATTTCATATAGAAATTGAAATACGTACCTTTTGTCGAGCAATTAAATTATCTTTGAAATCAAATTCCCAATTCCATTTCCCTGTACACACCTGTATATTCTGATATTCATCATATCCAATTAAAGCATTCAAATATCATTTTACACATTTCATTACAAAAATTTCAATACTCACTTCTTATACCATTTTTACTTCACTATTGAATTTATATATCCATTTTCATTCAATCTTACATTATCAATTTCATTTGAATTCAATTTACCATTTTAATTCTATTTGGATTTAATTTACCTTCTGAATATTGAATTTTATCAATTATTTTTCATTCACAACTGATTCATCTTGCTATTTTAAATTAGTTTCTTTTACTAATTCATTACAAGTTCTAATTCATTTCATCACAACCCATTTTTTTCACCTTTATTATTTTTAGTTCACGTCGAACTAATTTTACAACTTCATTTTATTTCACACAATTCAAATTGGTTCTCAATATTCAGTTCCAATCCCAATTTTATTCTTTTGTTCATTCCCAAACACAATTCAATTCACTATTTTGGTTTATAACCACTTATATTTAAACTGGATTTCAAATTCAATATGAATTCAATTTACCCTTTATTTATAATTATTGAATTCATTTCAAACCATGTCTATTAGGTCTTTTCTTCAATTAGTTTCACTTACTAATTTTAGTTTAATACTTCACTTTGTTTATCACAAATCAATTTCAATTCTAATTCTATTCTATTTGCTTACAAATTCAAAATGAATTTCAACATTCAATTTCACTTTCATTTAATTGTAATTGTAAATTTATTCATTCATTCAAAATTTTATTTTCCACCTTAATAAATTTTATTTCAATCATTTAGTCTACAAGACTTCTCAATTTCACATTTATTCAAATTAACTCAAATCTTCAATTTCAATTTCATTTTGAATCCATATCATCAGTTTATTTGACTTAAATTTTCAATCTCAATGCTTTTATTAAATTTTCATTTTTAATTCCACTTGATTTAAATTTTTCCTTCCAACTTATTTTGTCTTAACCCCAAATTTATTTTCAACTTAATAAATTTTATTTAAGAAATAATTATACTTAGTCTCCTCAGACTTTTCTTTAAATTCACTTCATTTAATTGATTCACTTATACTTATTTTAATTTAACTCCATCCTTTAGGTTAAATTCATTCTATCAATGCCAAATTTTATAAGTTATCAACCCATTTACTAATCCCATAAATATTTAAAATAGGATTCCAGAGTCTTTTCAGCCTTTCAAAATTCATTTTTGACATCAATTCAAATCCTTTTGAATTCCCAAAATCAGACCCAGTTTGCAAACAACTTTCATTTAAAACAATTTGGCAGCAATTCCTCTTTTGGAAACCCGAAAATGAAAATCGATGATGCTGCAGTCATCACCGAAGTTATTTTCCAGCGACCGAAAAGAGTTTAGAGCTTTCATCCCTTCAAAACATTTTTCCAAACCCTTGAAAACCATTTTCAAACTCAAAAGGAATTTAATCTTTTCCAAATTTCAAAATTTCAAATCTTCTCAAAACATTTCCAAAAATTTCTCTGGAATTCTATTTCTAATTATAATTCACATTTATAATTCACATTCTCAAATTTCATTTGTATATGGATTTTATTTCTTGACTTTTTGATTATGATTCCAATTTCTTATTCAATTTTAATGATAATAATTTAATATTATCGCTTCCTAATAAACAAGCAACCATATACTATAATAATTTATGAAAAATCATTCCTTTTATATACAAAATAGTTTTGGGTAAAATTATTTCATTTACCCTAATTTAAAACAATATCGTGTCGAATTGTTCTGTACGAGTGTTTAGAGATCCCTATCGATAGAGTTGTACGGACTATATCGACCAGAATCCATATACCACTCGACAAACCAATCATCACAATATAAAACAATTTTATGTTCACTAACAAATACGCACTCCTATCTATTATTACTCTCAAACTCATTCTAGAGTACTACTGATTCTATCTCTAATGAGTAACACCCAAACAGAGCCAAGGTTGTCGCTTAACCAAACGCTCTGATACCACATTGTAACGACCCAGTTTTTCAACTTCCGATAGTCGACATCAATACGTCCACTGTATCAAATGTCGCATGGTCGAATGCCCAAAAACCGAACCGTTAGGGTTAAAAGAAGAAGAGGTAGAAGAAGAAGGAAAGAAAACAACAACAGAATCTCATATATCGCAGCGAAACAAATATAATAGATAAATATTTTTAAACAGAATTACTATATCAGTTATTACATTACATCACATTACATTATCAGAGTGTACAACAACAAACAGCGGAAAGAAATATTACATATATAGTGATACGCCTCGCCATCCAGCTCCAACTCCTGATTCTCATAGCAACTTCTTGACTTTGCTCCCGAATAACTGCTAATCTGACTCTAGGCTGCACGTATGGAAAATTATGGACACCCAGAGTTTAGAAAGTGAACAATAAACTCCAGGTCAGTCATGAGACTGGTGTGAGATCTTAAAAAAATAGTTATTTTCACAAAGAAAATAAAAGAAATTCGCTATGCTTTTTGAAAAATGAAACTACGATAAGACCTCCCGCCACACACTCAATGCAAACGCAGAATTGAAGGAGATTTCTCCTTATGATAGTCAAACATGCTTAATACGCAAAATTCTTTTAATATTATTATTAGTGCATAGTGCAGAAAACATTTCGAAAGTATAATATAAATTTTAGCCAGCATACAACCGTATGCCAACTATAGCTACCATCCAAACAGTAGGGCGCCACCATAAATAGATGACAGGTTATACAACTAAAACTGTACAAGACGCGTATTGTTTCTTTGGATTTCCAACAAATGGTCACGCAAAGGAACTTCATACTGCCATATGGGTACGCCTCTGGCGGGACGTCCCGAGAACTTAACCAGCTCTCCGCTAACACAAGGCCGGTTACCACACGCTTCTGGGTGCAATGAAGCTGTAACTTGATAACTCCATACAAAAAAAGTATGTCATCCCCGGTCGTTACCGACCTTTATCCGAGGATCCTCAACCACAAAGCAAAAACCACAAAGTATAATAATTTGTAGCATCAATATAGGTAAAATATCTGGGCTCCATACCATGATATCACCTCTGATCTAGAAGAAAATGGACATACCCTTGGGGCGCGACCCTTAAAAAAAACCTTGCCGCAACATTCCTGTTTCGACCATTTTCGGGTTGTGAGGCTCGACGAAGTCTCGTCCAAAAAGCTACGCTTTTCACAAAAGGCATGCTCCGATCAACAAATGATCAGTAGCACTTTGTATGCCACATTACCAAATTGGGAATGTATCACTAGTGACCAACAACTATATAACCTCTGAGCTCGTACGTCTCAGAGAAGGGTGTTAAGCTAAGAGAATAAATTCTCCGCCACCAACAGAAATGTATTTGATAGAAACCAGCTTTACATCTCAATTTGTAACGTTAGACACACATCCATACAAGTCTGTTCCGAGTTCGAACAGAACCGAAGGCACTTCCGAAGAAGCCCTTGCAATCCAGGTATTCACAATCCCGATTGGACTTCCCATCACGTAGGGAATCTCTATACTGTAGCTACTCAGTGCAGAGATAATCGATAGGTCATCCTATCGTTCTCGCAAATACCCAGTCTTCACCACCGGTCTTCAAATGCAATCTCATTCGTCGTATCATTATACGGAATGGGTTATACGACACAAAGGTCCTCTTCCGGCTAATCCGAATAACGAGCGCTTATTTTTTAAAAATTAAGCGTTCACTCAGATTTTCAACAAATCACAACAATTTCCACTTTGATCTTTTAAATAAAAGATCCATCACAATCACAAAGGTTCAATGTGGTTTTCGGATATCCACTTGGAATCCGACCCCCGGTCACATCGAAATTCAAACGCCATTTAAAGGCAAATATTGATAGTCGGTTATTTAACTATCAATCAACATTCACAACAATTAGCAGATTTAAATAATTTTCCCAAATATTTATTTTCAGAATTTCTTTGCAAGATATATTTTCACACTTCAACCATTTGAAAACAAATTTTCAAATCGCTTTCCACCGGCGGAATAAAATTCCCGATATTATTTATTTCCACTGAAAGTCTGCCGAGTTAAAATACTTTAAAAATAATTTAGATTACTTATCCAAGCATATATACTTGGAAATATTTAAATAAAATTATTTTTAAACACTTTATTTTAAAATATTAGTTATGAAACTATTATACTAATATCTTATATAAAACTTCAAATCCAAATTAACTTTAAAATAAAGTTAGTAGACCGGGTATAACTATTTAAATAACCACTTTCTAAAACAAATATCAATTAAATCTTTAAATAATCACTTCTATAATTAATTAATTAAATCTTTACTCTAAAGATTTTCAAATAACCCAAGTAAATTATTTTTCCAAAATATTCTTTTTAAAACCAACTTTAGAGCTTTTAATTTATATTTTAAAAGCTACTTTCAAAACATACTCGGCTTTCCAGGGAAAATACACTTTCATTTCAAAATGGTCTACTTAGACCAATTTAATAAACCCTTCTCGATTTATTTTAGATTTTCATTCCAAATTCGTAAATCCCTTCCCATACTTTAAAAATAAACCAACTTTATTTTTTTAAAACAATTCCCCTTTCCTTTATAAATTCCACTGTGGATTCAAATTTTCAAATATCCATTGATATACGATTTTCAAATCGTTTCCCAATTATTCACTTTCAACACCAAATCAAATTTCCATATTGATTTCCCAAATTTGTTTCAAACACCCAATCAATTTCCCTATGGATTTCCCAAATTTGTTTCAAACACCTAATTAATTTCCAAATGGATTTTCCAAAGGTTTATTTTAAATCACCAAAATCAATTTTGCAAATTGATTTCTAAGTTTTGTTTCAAGCATCGAATCAAATTTCAATTTGATTTCTAAGGATTTATTTTCAAATACCAAATCCATTTTCAAATGGATTCCCAAATTTATCATCTTTTAAAATAAATCCCTTTATTTTTTCTAAACTATTTAAAATCCATATTTTAAATAAATCCTTCAACTATCAACAATATTACTCAAAACCCATTTATTAAGTCTTTTCCTCATATTTTGGAATTTTATTCAATAGGATTAAAAATAAAACTTTATCCTTTTAAAATTCCTTCTTTTAAATTTATCCAATTCTCAAAAATAAAGTTTACTATAAACTTTCAACTTGAATTTTCGAAAATCCAATTTTTATTTATTTCTAGTATCCAACGATACCAAAAATATATTCTGTTAAATTATAGCCTTTAACGATTTTAACCACAAATAAAATCACACAGGGATTATAAATAATCAACACACAGCATATGAAACAAATTCAATATTTGAGGAATTCAGTTGGATTCCTCCAACCTGTTTCCCTACATCCACAGACGTTAGCACAACAATTAAATACCAATTACACTTCGAGGTGGAATATCGCGGTATATGGAATACCAGCCTATCACCATTATATCACGCCTGAAACCATCCTCGCCATACAAAAAAAATTGTATATTGCATAGACATAAAAGAAGGATGTTTTTCACTAATCCTTTTCAGTATCCCATTACTTTCTTCAATCACAATATCCTGACATCCTCGTGAATCCACATTTGAGTTATCAATCAATGCTGCAATCTTCAATGTGGTTGGTAAATTGTACCATCGTCCATCCCTATACCGTCTCTCCAACATCATAATGGTGATAGGCTGGCATTCCAAAGCATGAAATCTATCTCTAGTCATCCTAAAATTTTTAGCCAACTCGTTATATTGGTTGAACATGCATATTAGATTGTTAAGAAGAACCACATCCAAATTTTGCGTCGTACTTTCACCATGCGATGAAACTTGATTACTAACTTCATTCCTTTTATCATAGAAATATAATTGAGCAAATTTTGGTTTGCCCGTCGACGGCAAAAGCGAGACAATTTGGTGATGGTTCTGACCATTTAATCTGAAAACATATGGACCACAACCGCTGTTTATGGAGTTACCAACATTTCCATCCATTGATGTAAAAGCAAAAACCGAATTATATGCTCGTATATGCTGCCGAAATCCTTTTGAAACAGAACCTCCGTTATAGTCAAGAAGCTCCATCAAATAATCGGGGCTTGTTGATATGACGGTAGCTGAACCTTTCCTTTCTGGCAGTAGATTGAAAATTTTGGATTTGCATTCGTACTTCCCATTTTTACTCTTTTTTCAAACCAAAGCACCGTTGCATGGTACGAACAGGTAGGAGGACCAAAATCGTGCGCTTAAAACATTTTACCTGCAAATTTAGCCAAAACGGTAAGAAAAGGTTTAAACGTCCAATACATCGTTGGAATTATAAGTTTAAACTGCTTAACATACGTTGCCCGTAATTCCCAAGTGCAAAGGAACGTGTACAATGTGAAACAACCTAGTTAGGTATAATGTTTCCCCATCGAATTGCATCAGATACTGTCGAAAATGAGCCGATGGGACACCCCATCAATTCATGGTTTTTTGCAATAACAACTGACAGCGCTAAGCATATAGAAAAGATGTAATTAGCCTTGAAAACCATAATGTAGAAGAGGCATATATATTTGTCGATGGCTTGCGAAAAAAGAAAAAAAATCGGTCACACCTACAGCTAATTTCCACATTTTTTTTATGTCTCAGTTTTCAATGTCTGGAATGACGATTTATCTGACAAACTTCAAACGATAAACAACATATCAAGCGGGGATGTGAAAAGTACGTACGTTCAAAGTGTTAACAAAAAATTGTTAATAGGAAAATGTTACTCACTCTGTAGACGGTAAGATTGCACAATCGAAAATAATCTATTGGAATCTTCTTCATGACGTCGAAAAAGAAAGTTAAAAAAATATGCAGTGATAGGTCAACGAAATCATGACAATAGTTGCTGCATCGCATCCATATACTTGTTTGATATCTTTTTGCCCGTTTCGATGCCAGCATCAATTTACATCGAGAGTAGATCCCCTATACCAAACTTCTCTATTCTCTCTGTCGCCAACCAATTGGAGACAACAATTTTCAGACGTTTTGCAATTAAACCTCCAAAAGCAGAAGAGAGAAAATGGGTTTAATTGCAAAATGTCTGAAAATCAGTGTTCCTGATTGGTTGGGGACAGAGAAACAGAGAGGGTTTGGTACAGAGGATTTGGTCTGATCTACATCTTGCTCTTGAAGATTTGCATATCTAGATATATAAATTAATTCGGCTTCAGGATAGACTCAACAAATGGAAAATTACAACAGGAACAACATCAGGTAACATAAAGATAACTGTAAATGTCAGTGCACTGCTTATAAGCATATTGGACGATAGCTGCCATGTATGCGTGTGTGAGATTCTGTCGTCCCACATCGAACTCAACCACCTGTACTATGGAGCTTGGGTATGAAGAGTCTACTGAGCTGATTACAACTGGCAGGGAAAAAAGGTAAAAAAAATAGGAAAAAATAATAATAATGGTTGTTCATTAAACTAATCAAAAGCATGCGGCTCGTGAAACCATATGCTTTTAGAGAGGACATTTACAGCAGACAATACGAAAGCATGCGCACTAACATTTACAGTAGGAAATAATACATTGTTATAAAACACATTAGTATAAAATACAGTTGATGCAGACAATATGGTACCGATAGGTAATATAATGAGAAATGTAAATGTCAGGTAACAGAACGAGAACCGTAAATGGAATATTAGACCAGCAAATCAGTGCATCAGTCGAAGTTAACTAATACCTCAGCTGGATTGCACAAAGTGCCACTCACTCAGCGTATGATCTTATGTACTTATAGATTGTACAGTGAAGTCTATCACAGTAGTAAAGTCACCAAGCTGCAAATATAGAAACATTTTATTTCAGCCAAAAAATAATTTGAAACTGCATAGACATTTCTACTTTGACTGCTAGAAGGATCTAACTGACCATATGTTAGAGTAGTATAAACGATAACTCATTTTAAGCCGACTACAAACTTAAAGAGCATGCACATTCAGTGAAAGCCATTTTCATACCCGCTCCTTTTAAAATGGATAAAAATGTAAGCATATTTAACAAAAGCTATTCTCCTACTCGATCCTTTTAACCATGCTTTACAACCGAGTTGGAATTTGTAATCTCATTTTGTTCTTCAACACCAAAATGGGTTTCGATGAAATATAATACAAATCTTGGCCTATTTTAAAATACTTGTGCAGAGAATATGGTTCCTTCGAGACTAAATGTTGATTGGACTATGAAGCTTTTGATTTACAGCAAAAGATACATTGTCATAATATACATTACTGTAAAATACAGTTGATGCAAAGCAAATGGTACCGGCGAGTAACATAATGAGAACTGTAAATGTCAGGTAACATAATGAGAACTGACAGTGGAATACTAGACCATCAAATCAGTACATCAGTCGAAGTTAAATATTACCTCAGATGGATTAAACAAAATGCCACTCGATCAGTGTATGATCTTATGTAATTCCAGATTGTCCAGTGAAGTTCATCTCGGTAGTATAGCCATTAAGCTGCAAATATAGAATTTTTTTATCTTAGGCTGAAAAATAATCTGAAACAGTAAACAATTACGTGCTACACACACGGGCTAATAAGGGTATTAGTCCGTCGCGCGTCAATATTTTTACTTATTAGCTATGAATATTTCAATGGAAAATATTCATTACTTGCACGCATCAATTACTGATAAGTTACCGATAAAAAATGATTGAAACGATGACACTATCAAGGAATATCTATTCCCCTCCAAAACATAATCTGCAGGTAACACTCAACTAAAAGGAAGTGTAGCAGGGAAAAAAATTTATTTGGCGCATCGTGATGTAGATAGTTGGTGGACAGTTGATGGCAAGTGATAAATGTTTATCGGTTGCTGGATAATGCTTATAAGACTGTCTGTAACGATGTGCATTTAGTTAATACCATATACAATAGTTACATTAAGACCTGTGTAGGTAAAGCATCATGCCACTCCATAGCGTTTGAGGTGCGAAAAGTTGTAGCAAAGATATATCGAGGATATAGCAGAATATAGCGGACGACTTTAAAAAATGAATGATGAATATTTTCCATTAAAACGAGGAACTAGTATTACTTATTTTTTCGCATCAAGCAAAACAAGTTATAATAAAGTAATAAAAGAGTTTTGAAACTCTGTTATATTTCTTCATTTAATTTTGACAGAGGAGAATCGAAACAGAAAAGATGCTTATTGTTATTTCACTGAATAATATTTTACAAGCATGAAGATGCTACGGTTTTATAATACAGTTTTGTACATAATGGGCTTCGGTCCAAAGACCAAAAAATAAAAGATATAAAGTTATCTGCGGCTGGGACTGTAAACTTGTGATCAAACGGTCTTGAGTGGATTGCCACTTCATATATACAACTGGTGAATGGTTTTCTCACTTCAATAGCCCCTCGCAAACCCTTCCGCATCTAGGGTTCGCAGAATACCCAAATCATGTCCATACCGATAAATCTCAATTCTTGCTCAAGAGAAATTTAAGATTCTCGAAGTAGATCTAAATATCCTCAGTCAAGCAACTCTCAACCACCAATTTTGCTGCAGTATCATTTGAGTGTAGCTTTTCTCGATTGTATGTTGGTTGAGACTTGAGATTGTTGGATCCTGAATTTTGTTCGGATTTGGTGAGAATCGCATTACAAAATGCTTGAGCCTTCTCAGTTGAATAACATTTCAAGTTTGAGTTTCTGGAAGCATTTTGAGCTTGAGTCTTCTGAGTTGGATGGCCTCTGAAGTTTGATATTCTGTTATCCTGAGACTTATCTGGTCCTGTTGAGGTAGAATTTGACTCGAGGCTGTCTCTGGTTGAAGACTTGAGCATGATCTGTGACCCCTTTAAGTTGTTTACCTTCAGCTTGTCCCTGAAGTTTGTAAAGTTAGTCTTCCACGGAGACTTGGTTAAAATATCGGCCATTTGGTAAGTTGAAGGTATGTGATTGATGTTTAATTTTCCTCTCGCTACTTGCTCTCGAACAAAGTACAAATCGAGTTCCATGTGCTTTGTTCTAGAGTGTAGAATGGGGTTTGCTGTAAGATGAGCCGTACTTAAATTGTCGCACCATATTGTTGCTTTGCTGTCTGTTTTAAACTGTAGTTCATCAAGTAGTGACTATATCCACATTACTTCTGCTGTTGCGTTAGCAACACTCCTGTATTCTGCTTCAGTACTAGATCTTGACATAGTTGGTTATTTTTTTGAACACCAAGATATAGGACTGTTGCCCAAAAATATACAATAGCCAGTAGTGGATCTTCTATCATCAGGGTCACTAGCCCAGTCAGCATCTGCATATCCTGTAATATTGATGTATTTGCTTGAACTTAAAGTCAGACCAAATTCTAGTGTCCCTTTGAGATATCTTAATATTCTTTTCACAATTTTCCAATGTTCAGTAGTTGGTTTTTGCATGAATTGACTGACTTTGTTAACACTGTAGGCAATGTCTGGTCTTATAATTGTTGCATATTGAAGAGCACCAACAATGCTTCTGTATTGTTTTTCATTTGATATTGCATCACCTTTAAATTTTGAAATGTGCAAGTTGCTGACCATGGGTGTTGAGATAGGATTGGCCTGATTCATCTTTGCTCTATTCAGTATTTCATGAATGTAGCTCTGTTGGCTTAATTGTAAAGACGAATCTGGCAATCTCTTGACTTCAATGCCGAGAAAATAATTTAAGTTGCCAAAATCTTTAACACTGAATTTTTGATCAAGCTGATATATAAGTGCATTTATTTCTTCAGCATTATTACCTGTAATAATAAAATCATCCACATATATTAGTACATATATTATTGTGGTTTTACTGAATTTTGTAAATAGAGGTTGTCAGATTTTGTGGATTTGTAGCCTAGCCCAATAAGAGTTGTCTTGAGCTCCTCAAACCACACTCTTGAGGCCTGTTTAAGACCGTCGATAGCTTTATTCAATTTGCAAACCAGATTATCCTTTTCATTTTGCACAAAGCCATGTGGCTGTTCCATGTAGACCTCTTCCTGTAAAACACCATTCAAGAAAGCATTATTAATGTCTATTTGTTTGATGATCCAATTTCTGTATAAGGCAATTGTGATTACTATTCTTATAGTGGTGTGTTTTACAACAGGTGAGAAAGTCTCATTAAAATCAAAGCCACTCTGTTGTGAAAAACCCTTAGCTACTAGCCTTGCCTTATACTTAGAAATTGTACCATCAGCATTCTTCTTTAATCTGAAAGTCCACTTGCAACCAACAATATTTTTATTTTTGGTAAAGGAACAAGACTTCAAGTCTTGTTTTTTATAAGTGCGTTGTATTCATCTGACATAGCTGATTTCCAGTTCTGATTTTCCATAGCTTGGCAATAATTACTTGGCTCTTCAGTATCCAAAGTGATATTATAAATTTTGGGTTTAAAAATACCACGTTTTGACCTTGTGATCATATGATGACCTGTTCTAGTACTTTGTTGTTGAGGAACACTTTCACTTGTCTAAAGTTGCTCATTTTGATGCATTGTTTCCTCTGGAATCTGTTGTGAATCATACTGTTCACTAACTCTTTGCTGAGGTGTTTGAACAGGTGTATCTACGTCAGTTACCTCATGACCTAGTCCACAAATGGACACTGTGTGTTGTGCGTGGGCACTGACTCCTGTCAGATCTCTGTGGGCTTGCACAACTTCCTCTGGTAAAACAGGTATAGAATGTAGAGTTTCCTTTGAGTTGTAAACCTTTTTGGATGTTTTAATTTCTGTATCCTTAAATGGAAACACTCTTTCATTGAAAAAACATGTCTGGATATAATTATTTTTCCAGTACTGTCTAAGCATTTATATCCCTTCTGATTAGTTGCATAACCGAGAAAAGTACAGGGTGCAGATCTAAAATTTTACTTGTGAGAGTTATATGGCCTAAGATAGGGAAAACATAAGCAACCAAAAACTCTTAGATTTAAATAGTCAGGTTTGACATTATATAACATTTCCAAAGGACTTTTAAGCTTCAAGACTTTTGTTGGCAGTCTATTAATTAAATAGACTGTTGTAGAAAAAGCATCAGGCCAAAATTTTAAAGGCATAGCTGCCTGAGCTAATAAAGTAAGACTAGTTTCAATAATTTGCCTATGTCTTTTTTCAATTATTCCATTTTGTTCAGAAGTGTATGGGCATGTAGTTTTATGAACTATACCCTTCTTAGGAAAATAAGATTTCAGTGGCATGTATTCTGTTCCCCCATCAGATTGAATTACTTTGACTTGACAATTGGTTTGTTTTTCAGCCTGAGTAATAAACTGTAACACAGCATTATGAGTTTCACTTTTTGATTTCAAAAAGTATATCCAAACATACTTGGAAAATGCATCTGTGAATGATATGTAATATTTATACTCATAATCACTTTGAATAGGTGCAGGACCCCATAAATCTGTAGCAACTAGTTCAAGTGGTTTATTATAAACTGTTTCTGAATTCAGAAAGGGTAGTTTATGTGCTTTACCCATTTGATAGAATGTACATATATATGGCATAGAAACATCTTCATAAGAAGTATTATTACTCAATATATGTCTTACAATTGTAGCATTTGGATGTCCCAATTTATAATGCCACATGTCAAATGCTTTACAAATTTCTTCTTGTTTGAACTCAGAGTTATTACACCAATTTCTTATAGTTTCAGCATTTCCTGAATTAGCCACTTTGAACTTGTATAGCCCTTTATGTTCACTACCCTGCAAGAGAATTTCTTTAGTTAGGATATCCTTAACTAGGCAGTATTGTGGGTAGAACTCAAAATACACACTGTTATCCTTAGCAAATTGTGACACACTTAGTAGATTTTTCTTAATTAATGGTACTCTAAGCAAGTTGTTTAGATATAACAGTCTTTTTCCCATAATGTATGATCTACCAGTGTGAGTTATAGCAATTGACTTACCATTACCTACATGTATGGAATTCATACCTTTGTACTCCCTGTTTCCAAGATTCAACTTGCTCAGATTGTTAGTAATGTGGTTTTTTGCTCCAGAATCTGGATACCAATCTTCATCATATATGTGTTCTGGCTTAGCTGTTTCTGTTGATTGATAATCTTTGCTATCTGATTGATTGCTTGAATTGTTTTGAGCTTGAGCAACATTTGCATTGAGATTTTGATTTCTTTGATTATTGGAATTTTGTCCTGGATCATAATTCAGATTCAATCTGAAGTAGCACTTAGCAGTAGTATGGCCAAGCTTATCACATATCTGGCACCTTGGCGTGTTGTTATTGTTCCATCTACCTCTGCCCCTTGATCTGTTAGAATATGCACCTCTTTGTACCTCTTGATCATTTCTTTTATTGCCTTAATTTCTACTTTTGTTGTTTGCTGCATAGTTAACTGTAAGATCTGAGTCTTGAGTTTTCTTGTTGTCAATTCTTGCTTCATGAGCAAGTAGAACAGAGCGAACATCATCAATGGTTGGCAGACTTTTTTGTGATGATATTACAGCAACCACAGCTTCATATTCATCATTTAATCCGTTTAGAACTGTCATAATCTGTTCCGAATCACTAACTTTATGGCCTGCTGCCTCAAGTAGATCACAAGTAGTTTTGATTTTAGAAAGATACTCTCTCATATTCTGATTGTCTTTCTTTGCATTATGCAGCTGTCTTTTATAGAACATAACTTTGGCTGCATATTGTGTGTTGAAAACTTTGTCGATGGTTACCCAATTTCATTGGTTATTTTACATCCAATAACATGTGACAACAAATATACATTAATTGAGGACAGTAACCAAGAACATATGAGTTTATCTTGCCTATGATACTTGATGTATTCTTCATTGCTGACAATCTTGTTTTCTTTGTCTGTGATGCATACATGAGGAATTTGTATTGTTCCATGAATATAGCTTTCAAGTCCATACCCTTGAATGGCTGTTTGGACTTGAAGCTTCCACAGAAGATAATTATCTTCATTTAAATGCACTTTAACCAATTGGCTTTGAGGACTGACCACAGTCTTGATTAGATTCTCAGCAGAATTAGCATGTTGAGAAGAATTTGCTACAGATGATGTCTCTGAACCACCTTCATCAGCCATGATGATAAGTATATGTTTGTCTGATCAGAATGACAAACTAAAGAAACGTACAATCAACTTGGATTGGAGTTCAAGAATATAGAAAAGAATGCCAAAAACAGGTAAGTGCAACCAAAGAAATTCTTAAATGATGAATGTGATGAACTTTCTGATGAGATTTCTTTCTGGATGGCACTTATCTGTTTCTTGTGTTGTTTTCTTGATCTGATTTTCTGAGAATTTGAATGAAATCTTCACTGTTCAACGAGGAAATCCTGCTGCAGCCTGTTGAATATTGGCGAGGCACATGATCGAGTTGAATAAGTCCTTCAAATGATGAAATGAACGATTTCTGATGAAGGATAATACTCAGATGATGAGATTATCCTCTGATGAGTTTCTTTATCTCCTTTTTTTAAAAGAATTGCTGTTAAGCAATTGGGTGCTCTGATACCATAAAAGAGTTTTGAAACTCTGTTATATTTCTTGATTTAATTTTGACAGAGGAGAATCGAAACAGAAAAGATGCTTGTTGTTATTTCACTGAATAATTGTTTACAAGCATGAAGATGCTACGGTTTTATAATACAGTTTTGTACATAATGGGCTTCGGCCCAAAGACCAAAAAATAAAAGGAATGAAGTTATCTGCGGCTGGGATTGTATACTTGTGGTCAAACGGTCTTGAGTGGATTGCCACTTCATATATACAACCGATGAAGGGTTTTCTCACTTCAATAAGTAAAGATAAATAAAGCTGACACTTAAAAAGTTAGAACTAGTTATAATAGCCAACATCGTATATCATTGTTACATTAGCTTTGAAGTTACCATAAAACTTAGAAGCAAGGCATCAAGTAAAATGCTTATTATATGAAAAAGGGATATAACGGGGGCAACAAAATCGAGGATATAGCGCATTATTGTCGCAATATCGAAGATAATAGTGGATCCCCTATTTTGGGCTGCTTCATAGGAATAGCATTGCTCCAAAAGTGCGCTACGGGATATATCAGGGATATATCGGGGCAATATCGAAGAATTGACTACACAGGTTAAGACTGTATGCATTGCATAGTTGGCAGAATAATCAACAATTTATGTGAACATATTGAATTTTAAACAAAGCTACATAAAAAAGCAGAGCTACATAGCTTAAGAAAAAAGACATATAGTTAGAATGACAACTTAATGAAAAACATGGCAGCATTGAAATGGAATTAAGATCAGCATTGTTTTCTTTTTAGTGAAATGTGAACTGTAAAATATTAAAGCTTCCTTTTATGTCCTTTGTGCCGATTCTTCAATTCAAGTGATACATTTAGTTGGTGTAAAAGGACGTATTTTCAGTTCGTCAGCTATTGGTTCATAAATTAGCATTTATGTAAAACATATTTACATACACACAATCAGGAATGTTGGTCAGTTATTATTGAGCAGAAAACCGTGTAAAGTAATAAGAATGTTTTGTGTAGGATGATGTATTCAGTTCGTGATGCAAACTAATACAATAGAAAATATATATCAAACTTGTCGTATAATTTCAGTATATAAAACAATGAGCATAGGGCACAACAAATTTAGATTATAACCCACTTTTAAACATTCAGTAGCGGCACATGGGGAAAAATAAATCTATAGGATTTTGTTTCTTCATATACAACACAATCATGATTTTGAATATATAGTTTGTACGAACATTTGGTTGTGGAAATCCAAAATATCATTATGGTAAACAATGCACCCCTTTTGTGTTAAATTAAAAATATTTTAAAATGGTAATCCTAAAAAAATGAGGGAAAATACAATTAAAATTGGAAGACACACCAAGGTTGAGACATGCATACAGGATAAAGATGAATGCAATTTGTATACATGAACATGTGTAAAAAAATATTTAAATAAAATTATTTTTAAACACTTTATTTTAAAATATTAGTTATGAAACTATTATACTAATATCTTATATAAAACTTCAAATCCAAATTAACTTTAAAATAAAGTTAGTAGACCGGGTATAACTATTTAAATAACCACTTTCTAAAACAAATATCAATTAAATCTTTAAATAATCACTTCTATAATTAATTAATTAAATCTTTACTCTAAAGATTTTCAAATAACCCAAGTAAATTATTTTTCCAAAATATTCTTTTTAAAACCAACTTTAGAGCTTTTAATTTATATTTTAAAAGCTACTTTCAAAACATACTCGGCTTTCCAGGGAAAATACACTTTCATTTCAAAATGGTCTACTTAGACCAATTTAATAAACCCTTCTCGATTTATTTTAGATTTTCATTCCAAATTCGTAAATCCCTTCCCACACTTTAAAAATAAACCAACTTTATTTTTTTAAAACAATTCCCCTTTCCTTTATAAATTCCACTGTGGATTCAAATTTTCAAATATCCATTGATATACGATTTTCAAATCGTTTCCCAATTATTCACTTTCAACACCAAATCAAATTTCCATATTGATTTCCCAAATTTGTTTCAAACACCCAATCAATTTCCCTATGGATTTCCCAAATTTGTTTCAAACACCTAATTAATTTCCAAATGGATTTTCCAAAGGTTTATTTTAAATCACCAAAATCAATTTTGCAAATTGATTTCTAAGTTTTGTTTCAAGCATCGAATCAAATTTCAATTTGATTTCTAAGGATTTATTTTCAAATACCAAATCCATTTTCAAATGGATTCCCAAATTTATCATCTTTTAAAATAAATCCCTTTATTTTTTCTAAACTATTTAAAATCCATATTTTAAATAAATCCTTCAACTATCAACAATATTACTCAAAACCCATTTATTAAGTCTTTTCCTCATATTTTGGAATTTTATTCAATAGGATTAAAAATAAAACTTTATCCTTTTAAAATTCCTTCTTTTAAATTTATCCAATTCTCAAAAATAAAGTTTACTATAAACTTTCAACTTGAATTTTCGAAAATCCAATTTTTATTTATTTCTAGTATCCAACGATACCAAAAATATATTCTGTTAAATTATAGCCTTTAACGATTTTAACCACAAATAAAATCACACAGGGATTATAAATAATCAACACACAGCATATGAAACAAATTCAATATTTGAGGAATTCAGTTGGATTCCTCCAACCTGTTTCCCTACATCCACAGACGTTAGCACAACAATTAAATACCAATTACACTTCGAGGTGGAATATCGCGGTATATGGAATACCAGCCTATCACCATTATATCACGCCTGAAACCATCCTCGCCATACAAAAAAAATTGTATATTGCATAGACATAAAAGAAGGATGTTTTTCACTAATCCTTTTCAGTATCCCATTACTTTCTTCAATCACAATATCCTGACATCCTCGTGAATCCACATTTGAGTTATCAATCAATGCTGCAATCTTCAATGTGGTTGGTAAATTGTACCATCGTCCATCCCTATACCGTCTCTCCAACATCATAATGGTGATAGGCTGGCATTCCAAAGCATGAAATCTATCTCTAGTCATCCTAAAATTTTTAGCCAACTCGTTATATTGGTTGAACATGCATATTAGATTGTTAAGAAGAACCACATCCAAATTTTGCGTCGTACTTTCACCATGCGATGAAACTTGATTACTAACTTCATTCCTTTTATCATAGAAATATAATTGAGCAAATTTTGGTTTGCCCGTCGACGGCAAAAGCGAGACAATTTGGTGATGGTTCTGACCATTTAATCTGAAAACATATGGACCACAACCGCTGTTTATGGAGTTACCAACATTTCCATCCATTGATGTAAAAGCAAAAACCGAATTATATGCTCGTATATGCTGCCGAAATCCTTTTGAAACAGAACCTCCGTTATAGTCAAGAAGCTCCATCAAATAATCGGGGCTTGTTGATATGACGGTAGCTGAACCTTTCCTTTCTGGCAGTAGATTGAAAATTTTGGATTTGCATTCGTACTTCCCATTTTTACTCTTTTTTCAAACCAAAGCACCGTTGCATGGTACGAACAGGTAGGAGGACCAAAATCGTGCGCTTAAAACATTTTACCTGCAAATTTAGCCAAAACGGTAAGAAAAGGTTTAAACGTCCAATACATCGTTGGAATTATAAGTTTAAACTGCTTAACATACGTTGCCCGTAATTCCCAAGTGCAAAGGAACGTGTACAATGTGAAACAACCTAGTTAGGTATAATGTTTCCCCATCGAATTGCATCAGATACTGTCGAAAATGAGCCGATGGGACACCCCATCAATTCATGGTTTTTTGCAATAACAACTGACAGCGCTAAGCATATAGAAAAGATGTAATTAGCCTTGAAAACCATAATGTAGAAGAGGCATATATATTTGTCGATGGCTTGCGAAAAAAGAAAAAAAATCGGTCACACCTACAGCTAATTTCCACATTTTTTTTATGTCTCAGTTTTCAATGTCTGGAATGACGATTTATCTGACAAACTTCAAACGAAAAACAACATATCAAGCGGGGATGTGAAAAGTACGTACGTTCAAAGTGTTAACAAAAAATTGTTAATAGGAAAATGTTACTCACTCTGTAGACGGTAAGATTGCACAATCGAAAATAATCTATTGGAATCTTCTTCATGACGTCGAAAAAGAAAGTTAAAAAAATATGCAGTGATAGGTCAACGAAATCATGACAATAGTTGCTGCATCGCATCCATATACTTGTTTGATATCTTTTTGCCCGTTTCGATGCCAGCATCAATTTACATCGAGAGTAGATCCCCTATACCAAACTTCTCTATTCTCTCTGTCGCCAACCAATTGGAGACAACAATTTTCAGACGTTTTGCAATTAAACCTCCAAAAGCAGAAGAGAGAAAATGGGTTTAATTGCAAAATGTCTGAAAATCAGTGTTCCTGATTGGTTGGGGACAGAGAAACAGAGAGGGTTTGGTACAGAGGATTTGGTCTGATCTACATCTTGCTCTTGAAGATTTGCATATCTAGATATATAAATTAATTCGGCTTCAGGATAGACTCAACAAATGGAAAATTACAACAGGAACAACATCAGGTAACATAAAGATAACTGTAAATGTCAGTGCACTGCTTATAAGCATATTGGACGATAGCTGCCATGTATGCGTGTGTGAGATTCTGTCGTCCCACATCGAACTCAACCACCTGTACTATGGAGCTTGGGTATGAAGAGTCTACTGAGCTGATTACAACTGGCAGGGAAAAAAGGTAAAAAAAATAGGAAAAAATAATAATAATGGTTGTTCATTAAACTAATCAAAAGCATGCGGCTCGTGAAACCATATGCTTTTAGAGAGGACATTTACAGCAGACAATACGAAAGCATGCGCACTAACATTTACAGTAGGAAATAATACATTGTTATAAAACACATTAGTATAAAATACAGTTGATGCAGACAATATGGTACCGATAGGTAATATAATGAGAAATGTAAATGTCAGGTAACAGAACGAGAACCGTAAATGGAATATTAGACCAGCAAATCAGTGCATCAGTCGAAGTTAACTAATACCTCAGCTGGATTGCACAAAGTGCCACTCACTCAGCGTATGATCTTATGTACTTATAGATTGTACAGTGAAGTCTATCACAGTAGTAAAGTCACCAAGCTGCAAATATAGAAACATTTTATTTCAGCCAAAAAATAATTTGAAACTGCATAGACATTTCTACTTTGACTGCTAGAAGGATCTAACTGACCATATGTTAGAGTAGTATAAACGATAACTCATTTTAAGCCGACTACAAACTTAAAGAGCATGCACATTCAGTGAAAGCCATTTTCATACCCGCTCCTTTTAAAATGGATAAAAATGTAAGCATATTTAACAAAAGCTATTCTCCTACTCGATCCTTTTAACCATGCTTTACAACCGAGTTGGAATTTGTAATCTCATTTTGTTCTTCAACACCAAAATGGGTTTCGATGAAATATAATACAAATCTTGGCCTATTTTAAAATACTTGTGCAGAGAATATGGTTCCTTCGAGACTAAATGTTGATTGGACTATGAAGCTTTTGATTTACAGCAAAAGATACATTGTCATAATATACATTACTGTAAAATACAGTTGATGCAAAGCAAATGGTACCGGCGAGTAACATAATGAGAACTGTAAATGTCAGGTAACATAATGAGAACTGACAGTGGAATACTAGACCATCAAATCAGTACATCAGTCGAAGTTAAATATTACCTCAGATGGATTAAACAAAATGCCACTCGATCAGTGTATGATCTTATGTAATTCCAGATTGTCCAGTGAAGTTCATCTCGGTAGTATAGCCATTAAGCTGCAAATATAGAATTTTTTTATCTTAGGCTGAAAAATAATCTGAAACAGTAAACAATTACGTGCTACACACACGGGCTAATAAGGGTATTAGTCCGTCGCGCGTCAATATTTTTACTTATTAGCTATGAATATTTCAATGGAAAATATTCATTACTTGCACGCATCAATTACTGATAAGTTACCGATAAAAAATGATTGAAACGATGACACTATCAAGGAATATCTATTCCCCTCCAAAACATAATCTGCAGGTAACACTCAACTAAAAGGAAGTGTAGCAGGGAAAAAAATTTATTTGGCGCATCGTGATGTAGATAGTTGGTGGACAGTTGATGGCAAGTGATAAATGTTTATCGGTTGCTGGATAATGCTTATAAGACTGTCTGTAACGATGTGCATTTAGTTAATACCATATACAATAGTTACATTAAGACCTGTGTAGGTAAAGCATCATGCCACTCCATAGCGTTTGAGGTGCGAAAAGTTGTAGCAAAGATATATCGAGGATATAGCAGAATATAGCGGACGACTTTAAAAAATGAATGATGAATATTTTCCATTAAAACGAGGAACTAGTATTACTTATTTTTTCGCATCAAGCAAAACAAGTTATAATAAAGTAATAAAAGAGTTTTGAAACTCTGTTATATTTCTTCATTTAATTTTGACAGAGGAGAATCGAAACAGAAAAGATGCTTATTGTTATTTCACTGAATAATATTTTACAAGCATGAAGATGCTACGGTTTTATAATACAGTTTTGTACATAATGGGCTTCGGTCCAAAGACCAAAAAATAAAAGATATAAAGTTATCTGCGGCTGGGACTGTAAACTTGTGATCAAACGGTCTTGAGTGGATTGCCACTTCATATATACAACTGGTGAATGGTTTTCTCACTTCAATAGCCCCTCGCAAACCCTTCCGCATCTAGGGTTCGCAGAATACCCAAATCATGTCCATACCGATAAATCTCAATTCTTGCTCAAGAGAAATTTAAGATTCTCGAAGTAGATCTAAATATCCTCAGTCAAGCAACTCTCAACCACCAATTTTGCTGCAGTATCATTTGAGTGTAGCTTTTCTCGATTGTATGTTGGTTGAGACTTGAGATTGTTGGATCCTGAATTTTGTTCGGATTTGGTGAGAATCGCATTACAAAATGCTTGAGCCTTCTCAGTTGAATAACATTTCAAGTTTGAGTTTCTGGAAGCATTTTGAGCTTGAGTCTTCTGAGTTGGATGGCCTCTGAAGTTTGATATTCTGTTATCCTGAGACTTATCTGGTCCTGTTGAGGTAGAATTTGACTCGAGGCTGTCTCTGGTTGAAGACTTGAGCATGATCTGTGACCCCTTTAAGTTGTTTACCTTCAGCTTGTCCCTGAAGTTTGTAAAGTTAGTCTTCCACGGAGACTTGGTTAAAATATCGGCCATTTGGTAAGTTGAAGGTATGTGATTGATGTTTAATTTTCCTCTCGCTACTTGCTCTCGAACAAAGTACAAATCGAGTTCCATGTGCTTTGTTCTAGAGTGTAGAATGAGGTTTGCTGTAAGATGAGCCGTACTTAAATTGTCGCACCATATTGTTGCTTTGCTGTCTGTTTTAAACTGTAGTTCATCAAGTAGTGACTATATCCACATTACTTCTGCTGTTGCGTTAGCAACACTCCTGTATTCTGCTTCAGTACTAGATCTTGACATAGTTGGTTATTTTTTTGAACACCAAGATATAGGACTGTTGCCCAAAAATATACAATAGCCAGTAGTGGATCTTCTATCATCAGGGTCACTAGCCCAGTCAGCATCTGCATATCCTGTAATATTGATGTATTTGCTTGAACTTAAAGTCAGACCAAATTCTAGTGTCCCTTTGAGATATCTTAATATTCTTTTCACAATTTTCCAATGTTCAGTAGTTGGTTTTTGCATGAATTGACTGACTTTGTTAACACTGTAGGCAATGTCTGGTCTTATAATTGTTGCATATTGAAGAGCACCAACAATGCTTCTGTATTGTTTTTCATTTGATATTGCATCACCTTTAAATTTTGAAATGTGCAAGTTGCTGACCATGGGTGTTGAGATAGGATTGGCCTGATTCATCTTTGCTCTATTCAGTATTTCATGAATGTAGCTCTGTTGGCTTAATTGTAAAGACGAATCTGGCAATCTCTTGACTTCAATGCCGAGAAAATAATTTAAGTTGCCAAAATCTTTAACACTGAATTTTTGATCAAGCTGATATATAAGTGCATTTATTTCTTCAGCATTATTACCTGTAATAATAAAATCATCCACATATATTAGTACATATATTATTGTGGTTTTACTGAATTTTGTAAATAGAGGTTGTCAGATTTTGTGGATTTGTAGCCTAGCCCAATAAGAGTTGTCTTGAGCTCCTCAAACCACACTCTTGAGGCCTGTTTAAGACCGTCGATAGCTTTATTCAATTTGCAAACCAGATTATCCTTTTCATTTTGCACAAAGCCATGTGGCTGTTCCATGTAGACCTCTTCCTGTAAAACACCATTCAAGAAAGCATTATTAATGTCTATTTGTTTGATGATCCAATTTCTGTATAAGGCAATTGTGATTACTATTCTTATAGTGGTGTGTTTTACAACAGGTGAGAAAGTCTCATTAAAATCAAAGCCACTCTGTTGTGAAAAACCCTTAGCTACTAGCCTTGCCTTATACTTAGAAATTGTACCATCAGCATTCTTCTTTAATCTGAAAGTCCACTTGCAACCAACAATATTTTTATTTTTGGTAAAGGAACAAGACTTCAAGTCTTGTTTTTTATAAGTGCGTTGTATTCATCTGACATAGCTGATTTCCAGTTCTGATTTTCCATAGCTTGGCAATAATTACTTGGCTCTTCAGTATCCAAAGTGATATTATAAATTTTGGGTTTAAAAATACCACGTTTTGACCTTGTGATCATATGATGACCTGTTCTAGTACTTTGTTGTTGAGGAACACTTTCACTTGTCTAAAGTTGCTCATTTTGATGCATTGTTTCCTCTGGAATCTGTTGTGAATCATACTGTTCACTAACTCTTTGCTGAGGTGTTTGAACAGGTGTATCTACGTCAGTTACCTCATGACCTAGTCCACAAATGGACACTGTGTGTTGTGCGTGGGCACTGACTCCTGTCAGATCTCTGTGGGCTTGCACAACTTCCTCTGGTAAAACAGGTATAGAATGTAGAGTTTCCTTTGAGTTGTAAACCTTTTTGGATGTTTTAATTTCTGTATCCTTAAATGGAAACACTCTTTCATTGAAAAAACATGTCTGGATATAATTATTTTTCCAGTACTGTCTAAGCATTTATATCCCTTCTGATTAGTTGCATAACCGAGAAAAGTACAGGGTGCAGATCTAAAATTTTACTTGTGAGAGTTATATGGCCTAAGATAGGGAAAACATAAGCAACCAAAAACTCTTAGATTTAAATAGTCAGGTTTGACATTATATAACATTTCCAAAGGACTTTTAAGCTTCAAGACTTTTGTTGGCAGTCTATTAATTAAATAGACTGTTGTAGAAAAAGCATCAGGCCAAAATTTTAAAGGCATAGCTGCCTGAGCTAATAAAGTAAGACTAGTTTCAATAATTTGCCTATGTCTTTTTTCAATTATTCCATTTTGTTCAGAAGTGTATGGGCATGTAGTTTTATGAACTATACCCTTCTTAGGAAAATAAGATTTCAGTGGCATGTATTCTGTTCCCCCATCAGATTGAATTACTTTGACTTGACAATTGGTTTGTTTTTCAGCCTGAGTAATAAACTGTAACACAGCATTATGAGTTTCACTTTTTGATTTCAAAAAGTATATCCAAACATACTTGGAAAATGCATCTGTGAATGATATGTAATATTTATACTCATAATCACTTTGAATAGGTGCAGGACCCCATAAATCTGTAGCAACTAGTTCAAGTGGTTTATTATAAACTGTTTCTGAATTCAGAAAGGGTAGTTTATGTGCTTTACCCATTTGATAGAATGTACATATATATGGCATAGAAACATCTTCATAAGAAGTATTATTACTCAATATATGTCTTACAATTGTAGCATTTGGATGTCCCAATTTATAATGCCACATGTCAAATGCTTTACAAATTTCTTCTTGTTTGAACTCAGAGTTATTACACCAATTTCTTATAGTTTCAGCATTTCCTGAATTAGCCACTTTGAACTTGTATAGCCCTTTATGTTCACTACCCTGCAAGAGAATTTCTTTAGTTAGGATATCCTTAACTAGGCAGTATTGTGGGTAGAACTCAAAATACACACTGTTATCCTTAGCAAATTGTGACACACTTAGTAGATTTTTCTTAATTAATGGTACTCTAAGCAAGTTGTTTAGATATAACAGTCTTTTTCCCATAATGTATGATCTACCAGTGTGAGTTATAGCAATTGACTTACCATTACCTACATGTATGGAATTCATACCTTTGTACTCCCTGTTTCCAAGATTCAACTTGCTCAGATTGTTAGTAATGTGGTTTTTTGCTCCAGAATCTGGATACCAATCTTCATCATATATGTGTTCTGGCTTAGCTGTTTCTGTTGATTGATAATCTTTGCTATCTGATTGATTGCTTGAATTGTTTTGAACTTGAGCAACATTTGCATTGAGATTTTGATTTCTTTGATTATTGGAATTTTGTCCTGGATCATAATTCAGATTCAATCTGAAGTAGCACTTAGCAGTAGTATGGCCAAGCTTATCACATATCTGGCACCTTGGCGTGTTGTTATTGTTCCATCTACCTCTGCCCCTTGATCTGTTAGAATATGCACCTCTTTGTACCTCTTGATCATTTCTTTTATTGCCTTAATTTCTACTTTTGTTGTTTGCTGCATAGTTAACTGTAAGATCTGAGTCTTGAGTTTTCTTGTTGTCAATTCTTGCTTCATGAGCAAGTAGAACAGAGCGAACATCATCAATGGTTGGCAGACTTTTTTGTGATGATATTACAGCAACCACAGCTTCATATTCATCATTTAATCCGTTTAGAACTGTCATAATCTGTTCCGAATCACTAACTTTATGGCCTGCTGCCTCAAGTAGATCACAAGTAGTTTTGATTTTAGAAAGATACTCTCTCATATTCTGATTGTCTTTCTTTGCATTATGCAGCTGTCTTTTATAGAACATAACTTTGGCTGCATATTGTGTGTTGAAAACTTTGTCGATGGTTACCCAATTTCATTGGTTATTTTACATCCAATAACATGTGACAACAAATATACATTAATTGAGGACAGTAACCAAGAACATATGAGTTTATCTTGCCTATGATACTTGATGTATTCTTCATTGCTGACAATCTTGTTTTCTTTGTCTGTGATGCATACATGAGGAATTTGTATTGTTCCATGAATATAGCTTTCAAGTCCATACCCTTGAATGGCTGTTTGGACTTGAAGCTTCCACAGAAGATAATTATCTTCATTTAAATGCACTTTAACCAATTGGCTTTGAGGACTGACCACAGTCTTGATTAGATTCTCAGCAGAATTAGCATGTTGAGAAGAATTTGCTACAGATGATGTCTCTGAACCACCTTCATCAGCCATGATGATAAGTATATGTTTGTCTGATCAGAATGACAAACTAAAGAAACGTACAATCAACTTGGATTGGAGTTCAAGAATATAGAAAAGAATGCCAAAAACAGGTAAGTGCAACCAAAGAAATTCTTAAATGATGAATGTGATGAACTTTCTGATGAGATTTCTTTCTGGATGGCACTTATCTGTTTCTTGTGTTGTTTTCTTGATCTGATTTTCTGAGAATTTGAATGAAATCTTCACTGTTCAACGAGGAAATCCTGCTGCAGCCTGTTGAATATTGGCGAGGCACATGATCGAGTTGAATAAGTCCTTCAAATGATGAAATGAACGATTTCTGATGAAGGATAATACTCAGATGATGAGATTATCCTCTGATGAGTTTCTTTATCTCCTTTTTTTAAAAGAATTGCTGTTAAGCAATTGGGTGCTCTGATACCATAAAAGAGTTTTGAAACTCTGTTATATTTCTTGATTTAATTTTGACAGAGGAGAATCGAAACAGAAAAGATGCTTGTTGTTATTTCACTGAATAATTGTTTACAAGCATGAAGATGCTACGGTTTTATAATACAGTTTTGTACATAATGGGCTTCGGCCCAAAGACCAAAAAATAAAAGGAATGAAGTTATCTGCGGCTGGGATTGTATACTTGTGGTCAAACGGTCTTGAGTGGATTGCCACTTCATATATACAACCGATGAAGGGTTTTCTCACTTCAATAAGTAAAGATAAATAAAGCTGACACTTAAAAAGTTAGAACTAGTTATAATAGCCAACATCGTATATCATTGTTACATTAGCTTTGAAGTTACCATAAAACTTAGAAGCAAGGCATCAAGTAAAATGCTTATTATATGAAAAAGGGATATAACGGGGGCAACAAAATCGAGGATATAGCGCATTATTGTCGCAATATCGAAGATAATAGTGGATCCCCTATTTTGGGCTGCTTCATAGGAATAGCATTGCTCCAAAAGTGCGCTACGGGATATATCAGGGATATATCGGGGCAATATCGAAGAATTGACTACACAGGTTAAGACTGTATGCATTGCATAGTTGGCAGAATAATCAACAATTTATGTGAACATATTGAATTTTAAACAAAGCTACATAAAAAAGCAGAGCTACATAGCTTAAGAAAAAAGACATATAGTTAGAATGACAACTTAATGAAAAACATGGCAGCATTGAAATGGAATTAAGATCAGCATTGTTTTCTTTTTAGTGAAATGTGAACTGTAAAATATTAAAGCTTCCTTTTATGTCCTTTGTGCCGATTCTTCAATTCAAGTGATACATTTAGTTGGTGTAAAAGGACGTATTTTCAGTTCGTCAGCTATTGGTTCATAAATTAGCATTTATGTAAAACATATTTACATACACACAATCAGGAATGTTGGTCAGTTATTATTGAGCAGAAAACCGTGTAAAGTAATAAGAATGTTTTGTGTAGGATGATGTATTCAGTTCGTGATGCAAACTAATACAATAGAAAATATATATCAAACTTGTCGTATAATTTCAGTATATAAAACAATGAGCATAGGGCACAACAAATTTAGATTATAACCCACTTTTAAACATTCAGTAGCGGCACATGGGGAAAAATAAATCTATAGGATTTTGTTTCTTCATATACAACACAATCATGATTTTGAATATATAGTTTGTACGAACATTTGGTTGTGGAAATCCAAAATATCATTATGGTAAACAATGCACCCCTTTTGTGTTAAATTAAAAATATTTTAAAATGGTAATCCTAAAAAAATGAGGGAAAATACAATTAAAATTGGAAGACACACCAAGGTTGAGACATGCATACAGGATAAAGATGAATGCAATTTGTATACATGAACATGTGTAAAAAAATATTTAAATAAAATTATTTTTAAACACTTTATTTTAAAATATTAGTTATGAAACTATTATACTAATATCTTATATAAAACTTCAAATCCAAATTAACTTTAAAATAAAGTTAGTAGACCGGGTATAACTATTTAAATAACCACTTTCTAAAACAAATATCAATTAAATCTTTAAATAATCACTTCTATAATTAATTAATTAAATCTTTACTCTAAAGATTTTCAAATAACCCAAGTAAATTATTTTTCCAAAATATTCTTTTTAAAACCAACTTTAGAGCTTTTAATTTATATTTTAAAAGCTACTTTCAAAACATACTCGGCTTTCCAGGGAAAATACACTTTCATTTCAAAATGGTCTACTTAGACCAATTTAATAAACCCTTCTCGATTTATTTTAGATTTTCATTCCAAATTCGTAAATCCCTTCCCACACTTTAAAAATAAACCAACTTTATTTTTTTAAAACAATTCCCCTTTCCTTTATAAATTCCACTGTGGATTCAAATTTTCAAATATCCATTGATATACGATTTTCAAATCGTTTCCCAATTATTCACTTTCAACACCAAATCAAATTTCCATATTGATTTCCCAAATTTGTTTCAAACACCCAATCAATTTCCCTATGGATTTCCCAAATTTGTTTCAAACACCTAATTAATTTCCAAATGGATTTTCCAAAGGTTTATTTTAAATCACCAAAATCAATTTTGCAAATTGATTTCTAAGTTTTGTTTCAAGCATCGAATCAAATTTCAATTTGATTTCTAAGGATTTATTTTCAAATACCAAATCCATTTTCAAATGGATTCCCAAATTTATCATCTTTTAAAATAAATCCCTTTATTTTTTCTAAACTATTTAAAATCCATATTTTAAATAAATCCTTCAACTATCAACAATATTACTCAAAACCCATTTATTAAGTCTTTTCCTCATATTTTGGAATTTTATTCAATAGGATTAAAAATAAAACTTTATCCTTTTAAAATTCCTTCTTTTAAATTTATCCAATTCTCAAAAATAAAGTTTACTATAAACTTTCAACTTGAATTTTCGAAAATCCAATTTTTATTTATTTCTAGTATCCAACGATACCAAAAATATATTCTGTTAAATTATAGCCTTTAACGATTTTAACCACAAATAAAATCACACAGGGATTATAAATAATCAACACACAGCATATGAAACAAATTCAATATTTGAGGAATTCAGTTGGATTCCTCCAACCTGTTTCCCTACATCCACAGACGTTAGCACAACAATTAAATACCAATTACACTTCGAGGTGGAATATCGCGGTATATGGAATACCAGCCTATCACCATTATATCACGCCTGAAACCATCCTCGCCATACAAAAAAATTGTATATTGCATAGACATAAAAGAAGGATGTTTTTCACTAATCCTTTTCAGTATCCCATTACTTTCTTCAATCACAATATCCTGACATCCTCGTGAATCCACATTTGAGTTATCAATCAATGCTGCAATCTTCAATGTGGTTGGTAAATTGTACCATCGTCCATCCCTATACCGTCTCTCCAACATCATAATGGTGATAGGCTGGCATTCCAAAGCATGAAATCTATCTCTAGCCATCCTAAAATTTTTAGCCAACTCGTTATATTGGTTGAACATGCATATTAGATTGTTAAGAAGAACCACATCCAAATTTTGCGTCGTACTTTCACCATGCGATGAAACTTGATTACTAACTTCATTCCTTTTATCATAGAAATATAATTGAGCAAATTTTGGTTTGCCCGTCGACGGCAAAAGCGAGACAATTTGGTGATGGTTCTGACCATTTAATCTGAAAACATATGGACCACAACCGCTGTTTATGGAGTTACCAACATTTCCATCCATTGATGTAAAAGCAAAAACCGAATTATATGCTCGTATATGCTGCCGAAATCCTTTTGAAACAGAACCTCCGTTATAGTCAAGAAGCTCCATCAAATAATCGGGGCTTGTTGATATGACGGTAGCTGAACCTTTCCTTTCTGGCAGTAGATTGAAAATTTTGGATTTGCATTCGTACTTCCCATTTTTACTCTTTTTTCAAACCAAAGCACCGTTGCATGGTACGAACAGGTAGGAGGACCAAAATCGTGCGCTTAAAACATTTTACCTGCAAATTTAGCCAAAACGGTAAGAAAAGGTTTAAACGTCCAATACATCGTTGGAATTATAAGTTTAAACTGCTTAACATACGTTGCCCGTAATTCCCAAGTGCAAAGGAACGTGTACAATGTGAAACAACCTAGTTAGGTATAATGTTTCCCCATCGAATTGCATCAGATACTGTCGAAAATGAGCCGATGGGACACCCCATCAATTCATGGTTTTTTGCAATAACAACTGACAGCGCTAAGCATATAGAAAAGATGTAATTAGCCTTGAAAACCATAATGTAGAAGAGGCATATATATTTGTCGATGGCTTGCGAAAAAAGAAAAAAAATCGGTCACACCTACAGCTAATTTCCACATTTTTTTTATGTCTCAGTTTTCAATGTCTGGAATGACGATTTATCTGACAAACTTCAAACGAAAAACAACATATCAAGCGGGGATGTGAAAAGTACGTACGTTCAAAGTGTTAACAAAAAATTGTTAATAGGAAAATGTTACTCACTCTGTAGACGGTAAGATTGCACAATCGAAAATAATCTATTGGAATCTTCTTCATGACGTCGAAAAAGAAAGTTAAAAAAATATGCAGTGATAGGTCAACGAAATCATGACAATAGTTGCTGCATCGCATCCATATACTTGTTTGATATCTTTTTGCCCGTTTCGATGCCAGCATCAATTTACATCGAGAGTAGATCCCCTATACCAAACTTCTCTATTCTCTCTGTCGCCAACCAATTGGAGACAACAATTTTCAGACGTTTTGCAATTAAACCTCCAAAAGCAGAAGAGAGAAAATGGGTTTAATTGCAAAATGTCTGAAAATCAGTGTTCCTGATTGGTTGGGGACAGAGAAACAGAGAGGGTTTGGTACAGAGGATTTGGTCTGATCTACATCTTGCTCTTGAAGATTTGCATATCTAGATATATAAATTAATTCGGCTTCAGGATAGACTCAACAAATGGAAAATTACAACAGGAACAACATCAGGTAACATAAAGATAACTGTAAATGTCAGTGCACTGCTTATAAGCATATTGGACGATAGCTGCCATGTATGCGTGTGTGAGATTCTGTCGTCCCACATCGAACTCAACCACCTGTACTATGGAGCTTGGGTATGAAGAGTCTACTGAGCTGATTACAACTGGCAGGGAAAAAAGGTAAAAAAAATAGGAAAAAATAATAATAATGGTTGTTCATTAAACTAATCAAAAGCATGCGGCTCGTGAAACCATATGCTTTTAGAGAGGACATTTACAGCAGACAATACGAAAGCATGCGCACTAACATTTACAGTAGGAAATAATACATTGTTATAAAACACATTAGTATAAAATACAGTTGATGCAGACAATATGGTACCGATAGGTAATATAATGAGAAATGTAAATGTCAGGTAACAGAACGAGAACCGTAAATGGAATATTAGACCAGCAAATCAGTGCATCAGTCGAAGTTAACTAATACCTCAGCTGGATTGCACAAAGTGCCACTCACTCAGCGTATGATCTTATGTACTTATAGATTGTACAGTGAAGTCTATCACAGTAGTAAAGTCACCAAGCTGCAAATATAGAAACATTTTATTTCAGCCAAAAAATAATTTGAAACTGCATAGACATTTCTACTTTGACTGCTAGAAGGATCTAACTGACCATATGTTAGAGTAGTATAAACGATAACTCATTTTAAGCCGACTACAAACTTAAAGAGCATGCACATTCAGTGAAAGCCATTTTCATACCCGCTCCTTTTAAAATGGATAAAAATGTAAGCATATTTAACAAAAGCTATTCTCCTACTCGATCCTTTTAACCATGCTTTACAACCGAGTTGGAATTTGTAATCTCATTTTGTTCTTCAACACCAAAATGGGTTTCGATGAAATATAATACAAATCTTGGCCTATTTTAAAATACTTGTGCAGAGAATATGGTTCCTTCGAGACTAAATGTTGATTGGACTATGAAGCTTTTGATTTACAGCAAAAGATACATTGTCATAATATACATTACTGTAAAATACAGTTGATGCAAAGCAAATGGTACCGGCGAGTAACATAATGAGAACTGTAAATGTCAGGTAACATAATGAGAACTGACAGTGGAATACTAGACCATCAAATCAGTACATCAGTCGAAGTTAAATATTACCTCAGATGGATTAAACAAAATGCCACTCGATCAGTGTATGATCTTATGTAATTCCAGATTGTCCAGTGAAGTTCATCTCGGTAGTATAGCCATTAAGCTGCAAATATAGAATTTTTTTATCTTAGGCTGAAAAATAATCTGAAACAGTAAACAATTACGTGCTACACACACGGGCTAATAAGGGTATTAGTCCGTCGCGCGTCAATATTTTTACTTATTAGCTATGAATATTTCAATGGAAAATATTCATTACTTGCACGCATCAATTACTGATAAGTTACCGATAAAAAATGATTGAAACGATGACACTATCAAGGAATATCTATTCCCCTCCAAAACATAATCTGCAGGTAACACTCAACTAAAAGGAAGTGTAGCAGGGAAAAAAATTTATTTGGCGCATCGTGATGTAGATAGTTGGTGGACAGTTGATGGCAAGTGATAAATGTTTATCGGTTGCTGGATAATGCTTATAAGACTGTCTGTAACGATGTGCATTTAGTTAATACCATATACAACAGTTACATTAAGACTTGTGTAGTTAAAGCACCCTGCCACTCCATAGCGTTTAAGGTGCGAAAAGTTATAGCAAAGATATATCGAGGATATAGCAGGATATAGCGAACGACTTTAAAAAGAGGAATGATGAACATTTTACATTAACACGAGGAACAAGTATTACTTATTTTTTCCACCAAACAAAACAAGTTATAATAAAGTAAAGATAAATAAAGCTGACACTTAAAAAGTTAGAGCTAGTTATAATAACCAACATCGTATATCATTGTTACATTAATTTTGAAGTTACCATAAAACTTAAAAGCAACACATCAAGTAAAATGCTTATTATATGAAAAGGGATATAACGGGGCAACAAAATCGAGGATATAGCGGATTATTGTCGCAATATTCGAGATAATAGCGGATCCCCTATTTTGGGCTGCTTCATAGGAACAGCGTTGCCCCAAAAGTGCGCTACGGGATATATCAGGGATATATCGGGGCGATATCGGGGAATTGACTGTACATATTAAGACTGTATGCATTGCACAGTTGGTAGAATAATCAACAATTTATGTGAACATATTGAATTTTAAACAAAGGTACATAAAAAAACATAGCTTAAGAAAAAAGACATACAGTTAGAATGACAACTTAATGAAAAACATGGCAGCATTGAAATGGAATTAAGATCAGCATTGTTTTCTTTTTAGTGAAAATGTGAACTGTAAAATATTGAAGCTTCCTTTTGTGTCCATTGTGCCAATTCTTCAGTGCAAGTGATACATTTAGTTGGTGTAGAAGGACGTATTTTCAGTTCGTCAGCTATTGGTTCATAAATTAGCATTTATGTAAAACATATTTACATACACACAATCAGGAATGTTGGTCAGTTATTATTGAGCAGAAAACCGTGTAAAGTAATAAGAATGTTTGGTGTAGGATGACGTATTCAGTTCGTGATGCAAAATAATACAATACAAAATATATATCAAACTTGTGCTATAATTTCAGTATATAAAACTGTCAAAATTAGAGCATAGGACACAACAAGTTTAGATTATAACCCACTTTTAAACATTCAGTAGCGGCACATGGGGAAAAATAAATCTACAGGATTTTGTCTCTTCATATACAACACAATCGATGATTTTGAATATATAGTTTGTACAAACATTTGGTTGTGGAAATCTAAAATATCATCATGGTAAACAATGAACCCCTTTTATGTTAAATTAAAAATATTTAAAATGGTAATCCAAAAAAATGAGGGAAAATACAATTAAAATTGGAAGACACACCAAGGTTGAGACATGCATATAGGATAAAGATGAATGCAATTTGGATATATGAACATGTGTAAAAAAGTAGATTCCAACAATACTTTGGGAAAAAAATATTTTAATGCAATAAATGACTACAGTCTTGTGTGTGATTGAATGAGCACCAGCCATATCTTAAGTACTTCACTGGAACTATAAATATTCCGTGACAAATCAGATAAAAAGAGACATTTGTACACAGTTTGGATTTACATGTACTTAATTAAACTTGATGGACATCAAAAGGTAATTAACTTTGGTTTAGCATTATACCTGTTTCTAGGACCAATCTCTCAGTTTGTTCAAGTTGAACTAGGTCGCTTGACTTGCTCAACCAAATTCCATCATCCAACGAACCTATGATGTAGAATGTTAGAAATTTTTCAAGTTGAAGATTAATTGGATAGCAAGTGTGAAATGAGAGATTGATTTTAAAGGAGAAAGTTGTACTTTATTACAAACTTTTGCTTACAATTTTTTTGCTTGCTTGCAATTGAGATACACCACTCCTATTTATAGTAATTCACATGTTAAATGAACGGTGAAGATGTGTTTGATTGTACGGTATACAACTATTCTCTAGAGTTTCTATAACTTTCGTACAAAATGTCTTTAGACAAGAAAACTCTACATTCTAGTTATTTTATTACAATTTGAGAATGGAAAATTCTATAACCTCTTCTACCATGACAACATATATCTAGATAATTCTATCTAGATGTTTCTTTCTAACTTTCTCTAAAATTCTTTTTTAGCTTTACTTCTTTGTTTGTAGCCCAAATTAAGTCCAATAATTTAGCCCAAAGTTAAGTTTAATTTTTCAACATCCTTCCGTAAACTTGACTTTATCACTCCAAGCATCTTCCGTAGTCTTTGAAAGTCTTCATATTTTTATGCCTTTGTAAAAATGTCTGCTACTTGTTCTTTTGAGTTAATAAACTTTGCCTGTACTTCCTTTTTTGCAATCCACTCTCGAATAAAGTGATAACGTGTATCGATGTGTGAACTTCGTTCATGGAAGACGGGATTCTTGGCTAGAGCGATAGCTGACTTATTATTCATGTAAATTTCTGTTGCATTGTGTTGTGGTATATGTAGCTCCATCAATAGATCTCGAAGACAAATAGCATGACAGACACAAGTTGAAGCAGCAATATACTCAGCTTTACAAGTGGAAAGCGTCACAACTGATTGCTTTTTTGAGCTCCAGGTGAATGCTGTATCTCCCATGAAGAAGACAAAATCCAGTCGTACTTTTACGATCATCAACATCTCCAGCCCAATCGCTGTCACTGTAACCAATTAACTTGAAATTATTAGAACTTGAGTATAACAAACCAAAATCAATGGTACCTTTAATGTATCGAAGAATCCTTTTTGCAGTCTTCAAATGTGATGTTGTAGGAGCTTCCATATAGCGGCTAATGAGTCCAACACCATAAATTATATCGGGTCTTGTGCATGTGAGGTATCTTAAGCTACCAACCAAACTCTTGAATAGTGTGGGATCCACATCTTCTTCTTTGGTATATTTTGAGAGCTTTGTTCCACATTCTATTGGGGTATTAACTGGTTTACTTCCATCCATCTTAAATTTTTTTATTATTTCCTTTGCATATGCTTCTTGTGAAATAAATATATCGTGCTCGCTTTGAATCACTTGGATACCAAGATAATATGACATGAGTCCAATATCGGTCATCTCAAACTCTAAACTCATCTCCTTCTTAAAATCTTCAAATGCTTTTGGATTATTTCTGGTAAAGATTAAGTCATCCACATACAAACATACAATCAAGATATCTCCACTTTGATTTGTCTTTATGTAAAGAGCATGTTCATGGGGGCATTTTATAAAGTTATTTTCTTGAAAATATTTATCAATTCTAGTATTTCATGATCTAGGGGCTTGTTTCAAACCATAAAGTGCCTTTTTTAATTTTAAAACTTTACCTTCATGTCCTTTAATTTTATAACGAAGTGGCTGCTCCAAATAAACTTCTTCTTCTATAGTAATATTCAAGAAAGCCGATTTCACATCCATTTGATATATTTTCAATTTGTTTTGAGCCGCTAAAGAAATTAATAATCTTATAGTTTCTAAACGGGCAACAGAAGCAAATACCTCGTCATAATCTATACCTGCTCTTTGCTTGTATCCTTTGGCTACCAATCTAGCTTTGTACCTTTCAACTTCTACTTTAGCGTTCTTCTTTACTTTGTATAACCATTTTACTCCAATAGCTTTGTGTCCTTTAGGTAAATCAGCCATCTCCCATGTATCATTTTTCACAATAGCTTTGATTTCTTCACCATAGCACTCCTCCACCTTTTGTCTTGTTTTGCTTCTTCGAAATCTATTGGCTCACAATTGAAAAAAGACAAAATAAAGTAATATTATCACAAAGTGGTGTTATCTCGTATAGTTCTTGTAAAGATCTCATGCACGACATCCTTTCACTTGAGATTTCTTCTTGTGGACTTTCTTGACGAGTGCTTGATGGAGGTGACGGTGTTGGACTAGTCGGCTCTTATTGCACATCACTGCTTTCTTCTTCTTCGTAAAAGGGAAGGAAATTATAATCATCTTCTTGTGTGCTCCAATCCCAAGTGTTTTCTTCATCAAACTCCACATCTCGACTAACAACAACTTTTCCATTTATATGATTATATAACTTATACCCTTTTGACCTTGAGTCATAGCCAATAAATATATATTTTTCACTTTTATCATCCAATTTGGAACGCTTTTGATCCAGCACATGGGCATATGGTAGGCTTCCAAATACTCTCAAATGTGTTATATATGGTTTTCTTCCACACCAAGCTTCTTCGGGAGTTTTGTTCCACACACTTCGAGTTGGTGAGGCATTAGCTAAGTATACTGTACATTCAACGGCTTCGGTCCAAAATTCTTTTGGAATTCTCTTACTTTTCAACATACTCCATGCCATATTAAGTAGAGATCTATTCTTCCTTTCTACGACCCCGTTTTGTTGTGGAGTATACGGGACGGTTAAGGGACGCTGAATTCCATTTTCTTCACAAAATTTCTCAAATTCTTTAGAGGTAAATTCTCCACCTCTATCGGACCTCACGGTTTTTATCTTATAACCACTTTCATTTTCTACAAAAGCTTTAAATTTCTTAAAGGCATCAAATACATCGGACTTTTGTTTAAGGAAATAGGCCCAAGTTTTTCTACTATAATCATCAATAAACAAAGCAAAGTAATTACTTTCTCCAAGTGAGCACGGTTTGATTGGACCACAAATATCGGTGTGAATTAACTCTAGTGGTTCTTTAGCCCTTGTGTTGGATTCTTTTGGAAAAAATTACCTTGGTTGTTTTCCAAATAAGCATCCTTCACATAGTTGATTCATATGATCGATTCGTGGTAAACCTTTCACCATGTTTTTATTCTTTAACAACTTTAAACCCCCAAAATTAATATGTCCAAATATCAAGTGCCAAAGCCATGATGAATCTTTATAGCATGCTTTTAAACATTTGGCAATATTATTTGAAATATGGAGTGGAAACACTCTATTTTTTGACATTTCTACTTTAGCAACCAGATTTCCTTTAGCATCTTTCATGAGATGGCTACGATCTTTCATATGAATGTCGTATCTATTTTCTAAAAGTTGCCCCAAGCTTAGAATGTTACTTTTCATATTAGGCACATAATATACGTTAGAGATAAAATCATATTTTCCATTTTTTAAGCGAATTGATATTTTTCCTTTTCCCTTAACTGGAATTTTAGATTCGTCACCAAAATAAATGTTTCCACTTACTGATTCGTCAAGCTCCGTGAACATGTTCCTTCTTCCACACATATGATTGCTAGCCCCCGTATCCAAATACCATGTATTGTTATCACCACATGCGTCTCCCTTTTGTGCCAAAAGTAGTGTAGAATATTCTTTCTCTTCTTTAGCAAAGTTAGATCTCTCTAGAACTTTATTAGAAGTAGATCTACATTCGGAAGCAAAATGCCCAAATTTATCACAATTGTAACACTTAATTTGTGTTTTATCATACCTTGGTCTTCCATTTTATTTCATGTTTCCTCCTCTTCCTCGACCTCTTGTAGCATATGCGTTTTGGCTTCTCTCCTCTTTATTGAAAAATTTGTAACCACCTCTTCCACAGCTTTGACCTCGACCTTTTCCTCTTTGGCTATGACTTCTTATATTTCTAAATGTTTCATTCTCGTTTAAGGTGAGTTTGGTTTGAAGAGCTTGCTCCAATGGCTCTTCTTTAACCCATTTCTTTAATTTTTCTTCATGGGCTTGAAGTGATCTCATGAGTTGATCAACGGTCATGGATTCTAGATCTTTAGATTCTTCAATAGCTACAACTATGTAATCGAATTTTGAATCTGAAGATCGTAGAATTTTCTCGACCACTCTAGAGTCCTCCAATTTTTCACCATATCTTTTCATTTGATTTACTAATGCCAAAACTCGTGAAAAATAATCATCAATCGAATCGGTTGATTTCATATGTAAAGCTTCAAACTCACCTCGCATAGTTTGTAGTCTTATCTTCTTCACTTTATCGATGCCTTTGAATGCATTCTCCAAAATCTCTCATGCTTCCTTACTACTTTGTGCACTTGCTACCTTCTCAAACATAGATTCATCCAAGCCTTGATGAATGAGAGTAAGAGCCATACGATCCTTCTTTCTTGAATCCTTCAAATTATCCTTTTGTGTTTGAGATAAAGTGGTGATATCAATGGGTTTAATATACTCATTTTCAACGATATCCCACACATCTTGTGAACCGAGCAACGCCTTCATGCGAATACTCCAATTATTATAGTACTCCTTCTTTAGCAACGGAACTTGAAATGGTGTCATGCCGCTTGCCATGTTTTCTTGACTAAGAACCTCGCTCTGATACCAATGTTAGAAAATTTTCAAGTTGAAGATTAATTGGATAGCAAGTGTGAAATGAGAGATTGATTTTAAAGCAGAAAGTTGTACTTTATTACAAACTTTTGCTTACAGTTTTTTGCTTGCTTGCAATTGAGATACATCACTCCTATTTATAGTAATTCATATCTTAAATGAACGGTGGAGATGTGTTTGATCCTCGGTATACAACTATTCTCTAGAGTTTTATAACTTTCATACAAAATATCTTTAGACAAGAAAACTCTAGATTCTAGTTATTTTATTACAATTTGAGAATGGAAAATTCTAGAACCTCTTCTATCATGACAACATATATCTAGATAATTCTATCTAGATGTTTCTTTCTAACTTTCTCTAGATTTCTCTTTTAGCTTTACTTCTTTGTTTGTAGCCAAATTAAGTCCAATAATTTAGCCCAAAGTCAAGTTTAATTTTTCAACATAGAATATCCTAATTTAAAATAATGTAGCATCATGTATTCTAGAATGCTAGTAATTTGGCAATTGCATGAAAATTTTGATATCAATAATAAGGGTAAAAAATCTTACAATCTTGGTATGAATATCAAATAATTTAACGATACTTTAGTTATGCTATAGAACGCTTCATAGCCATTTATTTAGTGGACGTTGTGCTTTACATGGATGTCTATCTAGACTTCATTAGTTCCTATAAGTTTGGAAATGATTATAATTTTTCCAAACACAATGCCATTTAAACCCATAATGCGGAAACAGAAATTTAAATGGAGCCTGCAAATGTATATTTGATATATCCATGCAAATCATAGTTAACAATACCAAAAATCGCATTTTAAAAACAACAAAACATGATGCTAAATTATATTGATCACACTTCTAAATCAAGTCGCTTTATATTGGCAATGGATTTATCTTAGTGAAAGAAACGCTACCCATATTCGAAATCTGGTACTTAAGTTGGCAAAACAACTACAATATGCAATTACAGTTGTTGCCCAATGATAAGAGAAGGTGCTAGATTATGCTCTGGCTCTGTCCACAAAATGGAATATTTAGAAGCATAGTAATTTCATTATAAAATACAATAAACTTAATTATAACGAGGAGAAGACACAAAAAGAAAAAAAAAGCATTTTACCTTTGGAAATATACACCCAAAACATAATTTAAAATTTTTCATGAAGTTAATATAGATAATTACTCATTTTCACTACTAGAAAATACTTTAATTTCCAACGCAAAGTTTCCAACGTCTTTCCTACGCCAAAAAGGCGGGGTGTAAAGAAGGCGTAGGAAACTTGTAGAAAGAGGTAAAGGAGTAGGGAAGACGTAAGGAAATTTCCTACGCCTTTCCTATGTCGACTTCAATACGTAGAAAAAAAATCGAGGCATAAGAAAGGTGTAGGAAATCCCATACACTAAAATTATACCGTAGAAAAGATGTAGATAATCTTCAATGCCATTTACACGCCACTGTTAATTTTCTACAATTCCAAATCAGTATAGAAAAGACGTAGGAAATCCCCTTCGCCAAAAATATACCGTAGAAAAGATGTATATAATCTCCTATGCTATTTCCACGTCTCCAATAATTTTCTACGAATCCAAACTAGCGTAAGGAAGGTATACAAAATTTTCCACGCCATCCCTACAACTGTAGTACAACATAGTTTTTTTTAAACTTTAGTCACCATATTTTTCCAACCTTTCTCGCGTATTCCCCTAACCCTAGTTTTTCACCCATTTAAGAACGAAAAAAAACCTAATTCTACAATCGTTTTCGTCTCTGAAATTCAATCTATGAAATTTAAGGTAAATTATCTTCCCCTCCTTTTATTTATTTTGCTTAGATTAAAGTTATAATCATCTTCTTCTTTCCTCTCTTATTATGCTATTTCTTCTCCTTTTTCCCCTAGCAATTCAGGGTTTTGAATAGATTTCAGATGATTGATGAGATTTATGATGATATATCAGTTTTTCAATTGCATTTGGCATGAAATACGATCGTTGAATGATTGGCTTTGTAACAGTTGGTTTGAACGTGTCCTTTCTTCAGTATGGCATTGCGCTTCAAAATGACGTCTGTATACTTGAAAACCATAATAAATGTAAAACCTTCTTCAGTCTAATGCACCATTCATTCATTCATTTTATGGACAGCGTGTATGGTCTGTAAGCCACTTTAATGTAAAACCATAATAAATTGAAAACTGATAAAATTTGAAATGAGAAATATTTAAGGCGTTGATATTTGAATCTTGAACATGATCCTCACACAAATTTAGTTGCTCTTGATTTTCAAGCTTTTACGTATGTTTCTAACATGAATAAACAAATTTCAAACATTGTACAGACCTCAGACGCTTAATCAATTAGTTAATATTTTTAAAGAATTCCATTACGCTTAAGAATAAGTAAAGAAACATACGTATACAAATGTTAGAATGAGTAAAGAACTGAAGGGTGGGAAGTATCGATATTGAAGTGAGATGCGTTAGAAGGAGAGATTTTATGTGGATTTTTTGTCATCCTTATGATGGTGAGGCGTGGAAATATTTTGATAAAATTTATCCCGATTTTGCTAAAGAATCGCAAAATGTCTGACTTAGTTTGTGTACGGATGATTTCACGCCTTTTACTTCATTGGGAAGACCTTATTCAACGTGGCTAGTTATTGTAACACCTTACAATTTACCTCCGTGGATGTGTATAAAGAATCCATATATATTTTTAACTGTGATTGTTCTTGGACCAAAGAATCCAAAAAATGAAATAGATGTATATTTGCAACCTTTAGTTAACGAGCTGAAAAAACTATGAATAGATGGCGTTGTTACGTACGACGTGTCAAGGAATTTTTTTAGAATGTTTGCTTCTTTATTGTGGACAATAAGTGATTTTCCAGCATATGGGATGCTTTCTGGCCGAGTACTAGTGGCAAGTTCGCTTGTCCTATCTGTATGGATTCGACAAAATCCTTTCGATAAAAATATGGCCGCAAACTATGTTGGTGGGATCGTCATCATCGCTTTTGCATCCAAACGATCATTTTAGATTTGACAAGAAAATTTTCAGGGCAAATACAACTATTACTTTAAAGCCACCTGACATTCTAAGTAGTGAACAAGTGTATGAGATCGTGCAAGATTATCCTAAAATACATGAGATAGGAAGAGAGCCAAAAATCCCTAGTAAAGGACAAATTCATAATTGGTGCAACAAAGTATATTTTGGAAGTTACCATATTGGAAGAATCTGAAACTTTGGTACAATCTAGACGTAATGAATATTGAGAAAATGTGTTTGAGAACTACTTTAACATAATTATGAATGTTAAGGGGAAAACAAAAGATGATTTGAAGTCAAGGAAGGATATTGCATCCTACTGTAATCGTCTCGAACTAAAAATTGATAGTGAACGTCCAAATTTCAAACGTTTAGCTTATTATGAGTTGGAAAATATTCGTCGTAAAAAGGTATTATAGTGGGTATAAAATTTGAAGTTACCAAATGAAATTGCTTCTAATATGAAACGATGTGTTGACATGAAGGACCTTCAACTATCGGGAATGAAGAGTCACGACTGTCATGTATTTCTCAAGACTTTATGTCTGATAGTTTTCAAGGAGCTATTATCACAGAAGGTTTGGATTCCCATAACTTAGCTTAGCTTAATGTATAAAGATTTATGTTCTACTACTCTTGTTAAAGCTCATTTGGAAAAACAAGAGAAGGATGTACCCAAGTTGTTGTGTAAATTAGAAAAAATGTTTCCTTCTATAGTTTTTAATAGCATGGAACATCTACCCTTACAACTACCAACTGAAGCTTTAATGCAAGGACCGGTACAATATGGATGGATGTACCCTTTTGAGAGGTATACATAACTAAGATGGACTTTATTTTCATATTTTCATCATATCATTATGAGAATGTTATATTTAATATTTCATGTATTCATATTAAGGTATCTTGGTCATCTTAAAAAAAAGGTGAAACAAAAAGCACGCGTTGAAGGTTCAATTTGCCAAGCATACATTACTGAAGAAGCATCCACATTTTTCAATCACTATTTTGAAGACCATATCAAGATTTCTAAAAATGGCCATCGCAATGAGGATGATATGGATGATTCATCTGATATATCTCTATCCGTCTTTCAGAAATAGGGACGTCCATATGGTAAATGGAAAGATGGTGATTTTCAGACAATTAAAGATTTTACTTTAGCTAAATCAACCATGCTTCTCAATTGTGAAGAGCTGTCAAATCTTGTTTGGTATGTAACATAACTTCAAACAATTAAAATGGTTTATGTTTTATATTATAAATTTTCCTTAGTAATTTTAATCATCCAACAGTCAATTTGAAGAAGCAAATCCTAATGTTGATCCCAGTAAAGGATTTGAGAAATGGTTTAAGAAATATGTAAGCTTGATTTATTATATATTAATCGTGTTTTATATCGTAAATCTATGTAGTATTATAATATACGTGAATTTATTTTAATAGGTTGATGATAATGGAATCACTGATGTTTGTTATGCAAAACTTGCATTTGGTCCTATGATGAAGTATAGAAAATGTCCAATTATGTATGTTAACGGCTATAAATTTCACACAACTGAATTTAGAGCAAATAAAACAACTTATAACAGTGGGATGTGCCCGAAATTTGCAGGCACGAAAACAACAAAGATAGATGAAGAATATTTCATCAAATCAAATTGAATATCTATTCTGCAGTTGGGTTACCAAATCAGAATATCATCAATATGAGAACAAACTTATTTGATACTACACAGGATACTCGGGTTATCAAATCTATGAAATATGCAGTGGCATTGGTTAGTTCGAAGGGATAACTAACCGTTCGTAGAATATATCTGACCTTAGATAGAGATATTCCCTCCTCCACAATTTCTCAAACACTAAATATGGATTCCAAACTCAAGTCGAAATACTCCAAAGTATATATACCAATTTGTCCCTCTTCGGACTTCGATATACCTAAGAAATTATAACAGAATTTCAAATTCGGTTTTAAACGAAATCGTTTTATCAATTCAATTCATATTTATCCTTCACATTCTATTTATCGATTTTAACTCAAATTAAAATTTCTAATTTATTTAAAATTTTCAATTCTAAATTTCCAATTCATATTCATTAAAGTTTAAATCAAAACCGATAAGAAACCGGTGAAATACGAAGTAAGGATTTTCTACAACGATTCGTAGGGCCATCATCACATTGAAACTTCTTTCTGGAGCTGTTACGAAGCAATCAACAGAATTTGGAAAAACGAATCAAAGAAAATTGATAGAGAAAGATTGTTTTCTTTTTTGCAGGGCATTGACTATTTATAGTGGTACTCCCTTGTCCCCTATCTCATACTCTGCTTGCACTCATACTCACTATCAGTAGATAGTAATAAAATTTACTGGGGCATTCGAACGGATATCTTAGGGATATACTCATTCGAGGGTTTACTTCACCCTATCTCTAATGAGCTACTTAATGTGTTGTACTCCTGAGCTAAAATTCAACCTTAGCTCTGATACCAAATGTGACGATACAAATTTTTCGCATTCGAAAATCGACATCCATACTTTACATCGTACTCGAATGCCGCAGATTTGACCGTTCAAATCCGAGTCGCCGTAGCTTATAACACAATTAAGTATAACAACACAGCGGAAGATAAAGAATAATACACTGATATATAACATTTATACAATATCTGATACAACAGATGATATAATGGATATTAAAACTATTAGAGATACAAGACACAGCGGAAAGAAAATAGATAACAACAGCAGTGGAAAGAAGATCTTCAATAGAATGCATCCCCAAGTCCAATGCTCCAATTCAAAGCTAGCTCGAACCCCTACATCACGAGTCACCAAGATAAGAAAGTCTCGTCCACATCCAAAGATTGGACTAACTCCAAATAATCTACTAAACCTAACTATATGAAAAACCCAACTCTAGACTGCCCGTGTGGAAAATAGTGGGCGCCCAGAGTTTAGGAAAGAAACAATAAACTCCGAGTCAGTCATGGGACTGGTATGAGTAACAAAAACAGTTTATCTTTAAAAACAAACAAAAGAATTTAAAAATAAATTTGCAATGCTTTTCGAAAAATGAAACTACCATAAGGCCACCCGCCACACACACAATGCAAATGCAGAATTGGAGGAGATTTCTCCTTATGATAGTCAAATATGCTTACTATGCGAATTTCTTTGATATTATTACTATAAGTGCAAAGTGCAAAAAAGCATTTCGAAAGTAGAATATAAATCTTAGCCAGCATAGGTACCATTATATTATGCCCGCTATAGCTACCTCCTTAGGAGGCAGTTATACAACTGCAATCGTAAAAGGGCTCGTATTGTTTCGTTTGGATTTTCCAACAAATGGTCGGGCAAAGGAACTTCCCACTGTCCACGGGTACGCCTCTAGTGGGACGTCCCGAGAACTTAACCAGCTCTCTGCCAACACAAGGCCAGGTTACCTCTGTAACTAGGTAACTACTACACGAGCATGCCACTCCCCGGTCCTTTGGGACCTTTATCCGAGGTGCCTCTAAAGCAACAACCACACAGTAAATGAGATTGGAGCCACCACATAGGTAAATATCTGGGCTCCATACCATGATGCCACCCTTTACCAGAAGGGAATGACACACCCTAAAGGGCGCGACCCTCATAACCTTGCCGCATCTTTCCTGTTTCGACCAGTTCCGGGGAGTGAGGTCTTGATGCAGTCTCGTCCACAGAGCTACGCTTTATAAAAAAGTCATGCTTTGAACACAAAAGATCAACAAATGAGCATCAACACACAGCAACACTCAGCATGCCACACTACCAAATTAGGAGTATATCACTGATAACCTTCAACTACATAACCTCTGAGCTCGTACGTCTCAGAGAAGGGTATTGACTAAGAGAATAAATTCTCCGTCACCAACAGATATGTATTTGAAAGAAATCTGCTTTATATCCCAAAGTGAAGTGTCAGACATACAACCATACAAGTCTGTTCCGGATTCGAACAGAACCGAAGGCACTTCCAAAGAAGCCCTTGCAATCCGGGTATTCACAATCCCGGTCGGACTTCCCATCACTTAGGGAATCTCTATACCGGAGTAACTCAGTGCAGAGACAATCGATAGGTCATCCTATCGTTCTCGCAAATACCCAGTCTTCACCATCGGTCTTCAAATGCTATCCATAACGTCGTATCACATATTCGGAATGGGCTATATGACACAAAGGTCCTCTTCCGGCTAAACCGAATAGTAAGCGCAACATTTAAAACATATGGATATGGGATTTCAATTAAGTCACAACTTAATAATTCAAAACTTTCTTTCAAATGGTTTAAACCAATTTTCATTTCAAATCTTTTAAACAAAAAGATTCATTTCACTAAGTTCACCCATTTTCACAAAGATCCATTTACGGATTTCAAAACTACTTCCATTTCAATTGGATTAACTCGTTTAAAATCTTTAAATCAAAGATTTAACTTATAGCTTTCCAACCGTTTCCATAACTTGAAAATAATTTTTCATTTTAGGCTTGAAGTCCCTTTTAACACAAATTGGACGTTCATTTCTTATGTGAAAGCTTTTAATATTTGAAAACAAATAGTTTTCGTTTTGGAAGAATCCAATTATATTTGCACAAGTTAAATCCTACATTCAAATTCACAAATTAATATATTTAAAATGGTTTGATTCATATATAACTCGTATAACATCTTTAATCTCTAGTTTCAAATCATAGGATTCAGTTTGAATTTAAATTTAAATCAAATTATTTAAACTTCAAGGCGTAATCAAGTTATTAAAAATTAAATTATCTTAAAATTTCATTTCAAAAGCTTTTCACAATTAACCCGATTCTACTTCCAAACCATTTGAATTCAAATTGTCTATTTAAAAATTCATTTCAAAAATCTGCGACTTAATCGATTTCCTTGTGAAATCCATATTTGTGTGTGTATGGTGTGGTCCAGGGTTTAAACACAATAGTGCAACAACATCATCACCACAGATCAAAACACAGAAATATAGTTGATAAGCGATATAAACTATAACGCTTATCGTCCATTCATAAATCCACAGATAATATAAAAATATAAATAAATGAATAGATTATACACAACTCAATCGATAGAACAAAATATCACAGATCAGATAGGACAATCAATTCAAGCCAACTCATATCATACGATCATTCATAAGTAAGGTCAAGTATTCAATAGTCATTTATAAGTAGGATATATTTGCCTAAGTTAAAGCCTTTGAATTAAATTCAAATTCCCATATTAATATATTTAAAATGGTTTGATTCATATATAACTCGTATAACATCTTTAATCTCTAGTTTCAAATCATAGGATTCAGTTTGAATTTAAATCAAATTAATTGAACTTCAAGGCGTAATCAAGTTATTCAAAAATAAATTTTATCTTAAAATTTTATTTCAAAAGCTTTTCCCAATTCTATTTCCAAACCATTTGAATTCAAATTGTCTATTTAAAAATTCATTTCAAAAATCTATGACTTAATCGATTTCCTCGTGAAATCCATATTTGTGTGTGTATGGTGTGGTCCAGGGGTTAAACACAATAGTGCAACAACATCATCACCACAGAACAAAAACAGAAATATAGTTGGTAAGCGATATAAGCTATAACGCTTATCGTCCACTCACAAATCCACAAATAATATACAAATATAAATAAATGAATAGATTATACACAACTCAATCCACAGAACAAAATATCACAGATCAGATTGGACAATCAATTCAAGGCAACTCATACCATACGATCATTCATAAGTAAGGTCAACTATTCAATAGTCGTTTATAAGTAGGATTAATTAATTATTAAATCCTAATTAATTCAATTTATTTCCAATTAAATTGATTACTTATGAATTATTTATCCAATCCTGATTTATTAATTACAAATCATTTGATATAAATTAATAAATCAATCACCTTAATTAATTAAATTGTTCTTAATTAATTATATTAATCTAACCTCTAAACAGTTTTATGATAAATTAACCCCTTAATTAAATCATTTTGATAAATTAAATCATTTTAATTTCTTACCATTAAGAAATCATCTCATACAAATAAATCATTAATTACCAATTAATCTTTATCAATAAATAAATCAAAATATCCAATTTTAAATTACAATTTTAAATTAACCCCATAATTACTTTTATTAAGTAATTTACAATTTACAATTGATTATCTTTTTTGAGAAAAATGTGTGATCCTCTAACAAGAGAGGAGAGCACACATGGAATACTATATATATAACAAAAAGATGGAGCTGCCAACATGCCTGACAGGTGGCAAGACTAAAAAAAAAAGACAAAAAACAAGAAAAATAAAGATGATGATACCCCTCAAATGAGCTCCGGCAAAGCCACCGCCCATTACACCCTAGTATCAAGCTCCGGCAAGGCCACCGCCCAATACCAGGGTGTTAGAGGTATCTAAAAAACCAGCTGCTCATGAAAGAAAGTCCAAATAGAAGAACTCCAATATAAGGACTAAAATGAAGAGCTCCATACTGAAAATCTGAAGTAACCGAAGAGGAAGGATAGATGCAGTCCGAATCCCTGTGAAGAGCTAACCAGAAAACCTGAAAAAGCTGAGAACAATCCTGCAAATCTGAAAAGAGAAAAACCAGCAACCAACCTAAACCAAACCTGGAACAAAACTAAGAAAACAAGTTAGAATGAAGCACATATATGTATATAAATAGAGAGAAAAAACCAATAAGAGAACTAAAGCAAGGAAAACCTGGAAACAAAAACAAGTAAAGAAGAAAAAACAAAACACAAAACAAATTTAAGAACTTAAAATAGAAAGAGAATTATGGTTAATCAATTGAACATCATTAAAATCAAAGTAGTGATTAATAAAATAATTATTAGAAACAAAATGATTGAAGTTAAGATTGAAAATGTTAATATTATTTCTAACCTTATTAAGATAATCCTTAAAGCAATTATTTTTGGCTAACTTATAATTAGGATTAGAAATCCACTTTAAGCAGAAATTTGAAATTAAAAAAATCAAATTATTATTATACTGATATTTATTATTAAAAATTCTTTGATTTCTTTCAAACCAAATTTACCAACAAGAAATAGTGAATAAAGTGTCAAGCAAATATCTAGAATCTTTATAGAACATAAATCTAAAAGAGTTCCAATAGAAAAAACAATCTGAAACTCTAGTGTTAATATGAAACTCAAAAATATTAAAGATCTTAATAAGTATAAAATGAGTATCAATGCATTCAAAATAGATATGATTAATATCTTCAGAAAAAGAGTTACAAAAGAAACATTTATTATTGATACTAATATTTTTCCTTTTTAAAAATTCAATAGTATTTAACTTACCATGAATGATGAGCCACATATGAATCTTTGATTTAGGAGGAGCATTTGATTTCCAAATAAAATTAAAACAATTGACAGAAACCCCCGAAAAGTTGATTAATTTGTAAAAAGAATTAGAAGAATATTTTTTACTCTTATCCCACTCCCAACTAATAAAGTCATTATCATTGTCAATGTTATAAAGATCAAGTTTAGTATAAAGCAAGAAAAGATGTCTAAGGGTAGGGCCAACTAAAATACCATTAAAATTGAAATTCCAAGGAGGGTCACTATCAGGGTTGAAAACATCATAAATTAATGCAAATTTAAAATTACAAATATCATATAAATCTTTAAACTCATTCTTAAGAAGAGTAGAGGAAATCCAACTATCATGCCAAAAAGAAGTATTATTACCAGAATAAACAATAATATTAATACCTAAATTAAAGATATCACTACATTTTAAGATAGATTTCCAAAAACAAGATAGATTACGAAAATTAAGAGAACAAATTTGATAGAGATTATAACTACCATTGTAATAATATTTAGATATAATCTCCTTCCAAATTGCATTATCACTAGTATCCCTGAATTTCCTAACCATTTACCAAGAAGAGACAGGTTCATATTATGTAAATTAATGACACCTAAACCACTCTCTTTTTTAGATTTACAGACAGTATCCCAATTAACTAAACATTTAATGCTATTATTAGGGTTATCACCACTCCAAAGAAAATCCCTTCTAATTTTGTCTATTTTATCTATCACCCAATTAGGAAAAAGGTGCATAGACATCCAATAGATATGAAGTGTTGATAAGACAGAATTAATCAAAACCAGTCTACCGGCTCTAGAAAGAAATCTCACATTCCAATTAGAAATCCTTTTTTTAATCTTATCAATAATAATAAGCCAATCATCATGTTTAAGTTTCGAAGGTCTAATTACAAAACCAAGATAATCAAATGGAAAACTCATAGTTTTACAATTTAAAGTATTAGCAACTAAATTTTCTACATTATCAAAGTCATTTAAAATTAAAACTAAACTTTTGTCAAAGTTAATTTTTAAACCTGATAAAAGTTCAAAACTATAAAGAATAAACTTAAGAGCGATAATGTGGCTAGGAAGATGAGAGGAAAAAAGCAAAGTATCATCAGCAAATTGAAGGACCAAAAGACCAAAATTAGAAATACCATTACCAATAGTACCCAAATGGTTATTGCTAACCGCATTCTTAATAATCTTAGAAAAGACATCGGCCGCTAAATTGAACAGAAGGGGCGATAAAGGATCCCCTTGCCTTAATCCTCTCTTAGATTGAATCTTATTACCTAAAACACCATTAACCATAATACTAGAGTTACCCGTTTTAAGCAAGTTAATAATCCAATTAATCCATTTATTACTAAAGCCTCTGGCAAGGAAAATCTCTATAAGAAAATCCCAATCAACCGAGTCAAAGGCTTTGGCAAAATCTAATTTTAAAATAGCACATGTTATATTATTTTTACAACAAAAACTAATATATTCTTGAACAACAGCTACACCATCCGTAATATTCCTACCTTTAATAAAAGCTGATTGCGAATAGTCGATGAGATCATTCATTTTTAAACTAAGTCTATTAGCTAAAACTTTAGAAATAATTTTAACAAAGCAATTAATCAAAGAGATGGGCCAAAAATCTTTTAAAGTATTAGCACCAACTTTTTTATGTAATGAAATAACATTAGCAAAATTAAATCGACCTAATTGGAGATTGCCATTATAAAATTCATTAAACATACAAATTAAGTCTAGTTTTAAAACCTCCCAAAAAGATTGATAAAAGAAAATAGGAAAACCATCCGGGCCCGGAGATTTGTCTCCTGGTAAATCAAAAATGGCTTTTCGAATTTCCTCTTCAGAAAAAGGAGCATCTAAATCAGAAAGATTAATGTTAGAGGTGGGTGGGTAAAGATCATTCCATCTAACACTAACTCTATGCTTGATTTTGTTACAAAAAATAACTTTGTAATAATCAGTAAAAGCATTGTTAAGATCACGTTGATCAACTAATTCCACATTATTAACTAAAATGGAGTTAATTGTATTACAACGTTTTCTACTATTAGCTAAATTGTGAAAGAATTTAGTATTATTGTCACCTTCATTAATCCATTGAAAATTAGATCTCTGTTTCCACATGACTTCCTCTTTCTCAAGAATAGAATAAAGTTCATCTTTTAAGTTATTAAGGACGTTTCTCTCACCTATATTTAAATGTCTAGATTCTTCAATCTTATTAAGTTTGAGTAATTCATTAAGAATATTATCTTTTTTAATTTTTATGTTACCAAAAACATTTTTATTCCAGTTTTTAAGAAAAAATCTGAGATGTCTAAGTTTAAGCACAAAAGCTTTGGCTGAATTATCACGATATTTAAGGCTAAAAAAACTCATAGAGGACCATTTATTGATGACTAAAGTAGAAAAACCCGATTCTAAAAACCACATCTTTTCAAATTTAAAAACATAATTCAAAAAACAACGACTATCACAAGAAAGAATAATGGGACAATGATCTGAAAGGGTGTAAGGTAAACCTGACACTCTACAGATAGGAAATTTATCCTCAATATCATTACAAACGAAAAATCTATCTAAGAGAGCAAAAGAGGAAGACTCTCTATTATTGCTCCAAGTGAAAGATCTATTGGATAGAGGAATTTCGATCAAATTACATTGAATAATAAATTGATCGAATTCCTCCATAGCCAAAAAATCACCTTCCCGGGGAGAGCGCTCCCCAATAAAACGAGTCACATTAAAATCACCCCCCATTATCCAAGGACCAGGGGCAAAAGACCTAAACTCGAGGCATTCATTCCAAAGAATCCGCCTCTCAATTTTAGAGTTAGGCCCATAAACATTAGAAATATTTAAAAAAGAATTGTCAGAAAGATTGATTAAAATGATGTGTATAGAGTGCTGCTTCTGAATACATTGAAGCAATTTAAAGAGATTATCTCTCCAACCAATCATTAAGCCCCCAGAAGAGCCCACAGAGGGAAGAAAAACCCAATTTCTAAAACGAAAACCACCTAATCTTCTAAAAAAACGAAAATCAGGACAATCTATTTTAGTCTCTTGAAGAAGAGCAATATCAATTGAAAAATCTTTAAAAAAGATTCTAACTTTATCACACTTACTAAGGTCGTTCAAACCTCTAATGTTCCAACTAATGACTCTCATAACCCCATAGATCTAGCCCTATCCAATTCCTTACTTCTAATAAACTCATGATCTAACTCAATATCAGAATAAATAAAAGCAGATCTACAAGCTAACTGACTAAAATCAGAAGCTGATAAGTCACCCAAAGCAAAAGAAGAATAAGAACTACCCAAATCAAAAAGCGTACCTGAGCCTGAATCCGAAACACCGCTCACTGTGCCCGGATCAGGAAACTTACCCAACGACTGAGAGCGACTGCCACGAATCCTGACACTACGACGAACCAAACCACTAGAATCTGAAACCTTTCTACGTCTTCCTCTCTTCAAAGAAGAGATAGAAGACGCAGAAACACCACTAGCCTCACAAAGATGATCAGACAACAAACAACCCGAGCCTTTATCCAAAGCTCCAAAAGCATATGAATCAATAGAACCCAGATTATCCAAGACCTACAAGCCATTCCCATCCAAATGAGCCACCAAAGGAAGTGCCGTGACACCACCATTGTCACTGGCATCAGCCTCAACTCTCAAAGAAGAAGAATAAGGAAGTGGACGAGGCAAACTAGCAACCAATGGAGCACCTTTCACTAACACTACCTTTTGGTCCAGTAAAGCATCAACTTTGTTGATATAATCACAATTCTTCTCTACAGAACAACCCAAAGCTTTACAATAAACAGGAGCCACCATAACCTGATCATCCACCATTTGAGAATTGCAAGAATCATGAACAACAGGTTCCAACATAAAAACAGACTCGATAATCTCAAAAACTGCATGATCCTCCAAAACTGCTACCAAAGAATCATCAAAGACAGAAGCAGATAAAACACATCCTTCATTCGAGGCAACAGGAAGTCTCAATAAACAATCACCATAAGAATCATGAGACTCAACACTCGATAGCATGAACAAGTCCTTCCAGTAATCAATATCAGGACGGTCCAAAGAAAAAGAAGAAGCTGAGGTCGAATGCAAATCCAAATCCAATTCCAAAGACACCGGCCTCGAATCATTAATAACTAACTCATTAAAATTGGAATGCATAACAGAACAAGTAAACCAATTTGAATCCATGATTGGCACAGGATCTAGTTCCAAACAAGGAAATGAACAGCCTTTAACCAAATGATTAACCTTTGGAATAACACTAACAATATCCAAAGAAGAACTGGACTTATCCAAAAAATCAGAAAAATTCTCTGAATCAAGACAAGCAAATCGGTTTGCCGTGGAAATCTCAAAATTATCCAAACAGGGAGAAGGCTTTCCTATTATATGTTTTGTTTGAATGAAATCACACTTAGAATCACAAGATATACCCCTGATCGCCGAAACACCAATACAAGCAACAACATCAGGGTCAAATGAAAGAGGATCGAAATGAGAAGAACCAATGATGGAACCCTTATCAACCACCAAATCATCCAAATGAAAAACCTCTGAAACAGAACTAGTCTTTGGACAAACATGGTTGACTCGAAGACCTTCTCCAAAAATATGCAAATTGACCACGTTGAAATGAGATAACAGATCCTCAAGAAGATTAAGACCTTCAATTCTATGCTGCCAGAGATGATTAGAAAGAATGCCTCTCAGTTGAAGAAATGTCAACACAAACCTGAAGCCGTGATCCCTCAACTGTGACAAAGGAACATCATGATAAGAAGAGAAATCCATATTGCCAAAAAAGAGATCGGGATTGCCAAACTTGGCTTCATAACCAAAACCGATGTTAGGAGAATTAACGACATTAAAGTGGACCAGCAAATCTTCAAGAAATTGAAAAGCTTCAGATCTATATTGACAAAGGAAATCAAGAAGCACTCTTTTTAATAACATGATTTTTAAGACAAACTGGAAACCATGCTCGACGAGAAAATCTGACGAAACAAAAGACGAACAACTATCTCTTTTATGCCCGAATTTACCACAAGAGAAACAACGAATAGGGTCTCGACAATGGGCAGCAACGTGATTAAAATCACCACATCTAAAGCAAAAAAATTTATTAGCTCTCGAGTCGATCCAATTCTTCTTCGATCTGGAAGGACGAAGATCTTTGAAAGAGAAACTGGCAGGTCGATGATCTTTAACCACTTGAGCGTATGAACGAAACTTCGAATCACTAATTGAAAAAAGATCTGAGGAAAACGAAAGAGGATCAGGAGAAGAATAAGAACAAAGGGAGGAAGCAGACGCCATTGATTTAAAATTTATTATTTCCTCTTAATCACCTTTATTAATTTACAATTGATTATCTTAATTAATAATTCCAATTAATTATCAAAAATTAATCACATTAATTTAATTACTTAATAATCTCTAGTTAATTACCTTCATTAACTAATAACATTTTCCTTAATTAGTTTCTTAAGAAATTATCTTAATTAATCATAATTAATCATTTCTAATTAATTAAATTTATTAATTTATAAATAAAATAAATCATTCTTTAATTACCTTATTAATCAAATCATTTTAATTACCTTAATTATCTCTAAGATAATTAATTTCTTTATTAATGACTTCATTAATATTTAAGTGTATTTCTATCATTACAGTTTAAATTTTAAATTCAAATTAATTTAAAAGGACACTTAATCATTCATGTTATTTAGAACAATTTAAAATTCAAAAACTTCTTTTTATTACAAAACTAAGATTCAAATTTAGATTGAATTCCAAATTTAAACCTTGATTAAATCTTTGTTAGAATTCATCTCTTTATAATTTTCAAATTCCATTTTAAATTCAAATTCTTTAAAACATACTTTAATTGCTTAAACTCTTTTATTTAAAACAATTTTAAATTTGAATTTTTAAACTAAGTTTCAAAACTGAACTTGAATTTACATTTTAACTAAAATTTAAACTCAGTTTAAACTTGGATTTATAGATTCAAATTTTAGTTTTTTTAAATTTCCAAAACATAAAAAGATTTCTGTCCAAACCTGGAAAATAGGTTATACCCGAGCCATTACCCTCTTTACTTCGAGTCCAAACCCAGATATCTTCGAGACAATCATCTCACTGCTTCGGGCTTCTTCCAAGACATGCATGAAAACACCACCTGACACCAAACTATCATATTGCACGTGCACGTGGTCGCCGACCATCTCCGGTCATCACCAGAATGTCAAACAAGTCGACGATCGCCTCCAGATCAATCTCCGACCAACTGAAGCCCCCTCTTCATCTCGAAATGAATTCAAGTTCGCGAACGAAACCTAGAACAACTATAGGACCGCCACCTCGAAACTTGTCAACGCGCCGTACCTCAAATTTCGACCACCAGAGTACCACCACCTCCGGCTACTGCTTCGACTACCTCTCCTCTACCAATCCCCAAAATTTCGTAGCACTCGGTCACTTGTGGACGACGAACGAGTCTAAAATTCCCAAGCTCACAAAACTAGGTTTAGAAAGAAAAACCCCACGCCGTCGTCGCCACGCTCAACTGCCGACCACCCCACTATTTTTCCTCGACTCACAGTAGGCTCGCCCACCTCCAGAACAAATCTCGACCAACACGAATCAGAGAATCACCAGAAATCGACCAAAATACGAAATCAAAGCGAACCAAACTGCTCTCTCACCCTCGATCTAAAAATTGTGACTTTTACTTTAAAAATCATGTTTTTGTATAAGGATTCCATTTACATACCTGAATTCGTGAATAAAAATGTTTGAAATTTGACTTATTTAAGGTTTGGTTCAGTTTTCTTGATTTCCAGAAATATTATGAAGTTGTTTTTACTGGAATAAATTTTTAAACCTTAATATAAGCTTAACAAACAATTTTTGTTTTAACTCTAAATCCAAATAACATGTAGATTGTGAAGAAATGATTTTTTTTTCTTTTGAAAAGTTTGAAACCTGGAAAATAAAACAAGAACAGAGTAAACTTCTTGTTTCATACATGCACTCATATGTCAGGTATATACACAGAGGGCTAACAAATATATGCATGCATACTTATTCACTGGTATTTACAAAAGATTTCATATGCTTAAATTTTGGAGAAGATGATGTTACTCACTGTTTTCAAGAAGGAGAACAGAGCTTGATTATTTTGAAACTGACTTGAATTTGCTAGCTGAAGCTCTGGCTTGGTTGTATTGTTTGATGTTTTAAATGGAATCTTATTTAAGTTGTAGACAATATTACTTCAAGTTTGCACAGCTTTTATAATCGAAATGAGGTTAGTTTGATATATAAAATAGAACTGTACAGGTTAATGTATTTTTCTGGTACAAATATTGGACAGAAGTATTTTTCCTTGGTGGCTAGAGGATATGGCATTAATTGCCTTGGTACTTCATGCCTCCTATATATTTACTTGTTTTGTATTTGAATGATTTGTTTACTTCGGCCATATACTTATTTTTATTATTTTTTATATGTGGTGGCTAATATGATATGGTTTAGGCTAGCATTAATTGCTTTATACAATATACTTATTCTTTTTTTCCTTTATTTCTGTATATGTATAAGTAAAATCTTGGTTGTCTTCTTTTTATACTGTGTACACTTTGATTTTGTTTTGTGATAGTTTTGTTTGCTTTGTTTATTTTCTTACTTACCTGGTAACTTTTATATTTTATGTTGATAGATTTTTCTAAGTACATATATGTACTCTTGTTTTAGTAATGTTTTGTTTGTGCTTATATTTTCATTTATTTGCTTTGTACATTGCGTAATAATATAAATAAATTTCTATATTTAATGTGATGTTATATTTTAACTAACGTATTGATTTTATATTGTATATACATGAGTGTATTCTATAACTTAACTATTTATATATTTATAAATAATTTTAAATGACAATTTCTATTTAAAATAAGAATTCATTTGTAAAGACATTTTATTATAAATATTGTTTAAAAATAACTCCTTATTAAATTAAAATAATTTATAAAAGAAACCATTTCTTTATTAATAAATTACATATTTATTTTGAATTTGGAAAAACTCAAATCAATTAATCTTTTAATTTCACAATTTCAAATCGAAAATTAATTTAATTATCAATTTAAATTTTATTAAAATCCGGGATCGTTACATTACTTATCAATTTCAATGTTAAATTTTAAATTTCATTATATTCGCAAATTATTATTCTTATCTTCAAATTTCCATTTAATTACATAAATAAAAAATTATTCCATTTATATTTGTCAAATAGATGGATTTATCATTGGATTCAAAACTATTGCATGAATATTTTTTTATTCCATCTTCCTTTCAAATAACGAAAAATTTAATCTTAAATTTCATTTATTTGAAATAAATTCAATTATTGAATTTTTCACTTCAATTAAATAAATAAATCTTGCTTTCTATTCTTTAACTCAACCAATGGTCATATTATAAATAGAATTAGCATTAATTACATCTTATAAAATTAACCCTTTCAATTACAAGTCACATCTACCCTAACTGCACAAATTAAGTCGATTGATTGTAATTGATTTCGTATTAAATGTTATTAATTATAAATTGAAATCTCAATAAATTCGTTTATTGATTTAAAATTTTGCTATTCAATAAATTGACATTTTATGGGTAAAATTAACATTGAATTATATTACATTTCATTAATGTATTTATTAATTTATTTCCAATTAACGTGCTACTTAATTTCCTTTCATTGCAAATTGATTTCCAAATTTTCTTTAATAGACTAAATAAATATGTAACCCGTAAAATTTAATACCATTAACTTTTTATTTCATTAAAAAGTTTATTGCTTACAACAAATGCTACCCTTTGTATTAATTATTATTTCTGAACATATTGAAGTTGTAAACTATATACATTTGTTAAAATTAGAAACTCAATTAATTCACTTAGTAGGTCTCATTCTTTTATATTAACTTATAAAATAAATATGCATTTCCGTTGCTTATTACCTTTACACTTTTTAATTACAGTTCTCCCAAATATACTGATTTCAATCTATTAAAACCTTATAATAGTTGCAATTTATTTGGTATTGCACTAAATTGGTTATTTATCATCTGCCATTAACATTTCTACCTTAATTTACATTCAGTTATTATTAATCGATATATTATCGCATTGGTTAATTAAACGCTTGCTCTCTTTCATACTTTTATCAGTTTTCCTTTTCCAAACAATATTGTAAATATTTACAGGACATTCAATTTACTATCTATCTTTATAAATTCATTAATTAATTCACGAATTTCCTTTGTTTTTTTATATTCAATTCGTAGCCTATATAACAATTTACATTACTTCATTAAATCAACATTTTCATTTCAATTGTTAATACGTAGATTAAATTTCCATGATTTACATCAGCCTGACTCAGGTGTTACTTTATTGTAATGCTCAAGTCAGACCGAATATTTATAGATTTACAGGTTAGAACGTTTGGAGCTCAGGATACGAGCTGGATGGTAGAGACATACTGATTTTATTCCACTGTGTACCAAAGAACTTAAAGGTAGCATTCAGGGAGAAGTTATTATAACTGTTCCAGATTTGTTTTACACTGAGATCTTGTATGCATATTAACAGTTACAGCTTCTCTTTGTATAAAATACTGTTATTTTATATTATAGTTTGTTCCGCTGCGATTGTGAGATTCTTTGCTATTGTTTTTTGTTTCTTTTCCTACCTTGTTTTCTTCTTAACCCTAACAGTCTAGGGATTCTGGCACTCAATTGCTCGGCACCCTATGCGGTGGACATATTAGTGTCGATTTTCGAGGTCAAAAATCTTCGGGCCATTACAAAAAATGAGATAAGGAATTCACAGATGAATTGTAAAGGATTTTAGAAATAGGAAATAAATGAAATATTTCCTAAGTATTGGAAAATGAAATGATTTTGGAAAGTTATACTTCAAGATATTTCCAAAGTATTGGACTGAAAGGATTTGAAATATTTTAACTACGAGATTATTGTTATATTAATAATTTTAAAGTGTGAATCATAAAATGAAATTGGAAGAAAAATATTTCTAAATATTGAAATAATTGAATTGTCCTGTTATGGGCATAAGTTTGAATGGTTTTCAAATATCGAAGTTCTGGAAGAGATTTGATATATAAGTCTTATAAGGATATTTGAAAATAAAGATTTTAGAAGAAAAAAACTTATAATAAGGCCTTGTTATTGCTTATGGATGTTATTTGATAGTTAAATAATTAACTATCAATATTGGACAATTTCATTGATCGTTTTAAAGAGACCGGGATCACATTTAATTATCCGAAAACCACTTCTATCCAATTTAAGCATTACGAATGGATATCTTGAAGATAGTGAAGATGGTGGTTCGGTTTGTCCAGACCCAGAACAACCTGTATGGATGAATGCTATCAGAACATCGTCATCGGAGGACGATGAGCATTCTAAGAGAAATTGTTCTTGAAAGGTAATCTTAGCCTCAAGCCTCATCAACCGAAATGATTGAAAATAAGGGAAGATGCAGTAAGGCTAAGTGGATCGCACCCAATTAGGGTATGTTGTCAACTTTCTAGATACCCTCGGATATATTATAAATTATGGATACAGTGGTGCATGAAAAAAAGCTCTTGATAAGGGTGGAAACACCCAGGGTGGTAACATATTCGGTTCTATCCTGATTAGGGATAGGGCCGGTCTTGTGTTGTAGGGTATCCTGGCGAGGTCCTCGATACATATTTCTAGATGTGTACCGTGATAGGTGGTACACTAGTGCCTAGTCATTTTATGGAATCCATTCTCCAATAAGCGCCGTACGGTTTTGATTGTACCCAACTATGCTGAAACATGAGATGCAAGCATTTCAACTATTTCTATTTACTTTTATAGACACTATTATAAAATCAGATGATTTTGATAAAAATTGTTTTGGTTATCATAAGGTAAAAACCCCGTCGTGTTTATGTATGACGTAGTCTTACAAGGTACCTTTGTTTTCAAAGGATTTTGATAAAAGTTAATAATTAAAATTGAGTGTGTTTTCTCATACTGGTTTTCCAGACTAACTCGGGTGTTATTTTATTTTAACGCTTGGGTCAGACCGAGTATTACATATTTAGGACAAGATGTTATGGAGCTCAAGAGACGAGCTGGATGACAAAGACGTATTTCCGTAGTTGATTTGTATTTCCGCTGTGTGAGGACAAGTTATTAAATTGTCCATATTGATTGTTGTCTATTGTACTCTGATAATGGCATGTATATTAACATGTTAGTTCTTGTATTTAAATTCTATTATTATATATTATATTTTGTTCCGCTGCGATTATGAGATTTTGTGTATTGTTGTTCTTATTTCTTCCATCTCTTTCTTCTTCTTCACCCCTAAAGATTTGTATTTCCATTCAATTTGAGTTGAACTGATGTGAATTATGGTCGACTCCAAAGGTACGGAGATACGGGCATTTACATTTAGTATCAGAGCCGATGGTTAAGCGAGAACCTTGGCTTTAGTGGGGATTACTCATTAGAGATAGGGCCAGTAGAACCCTAGAATGAATTTGAGTGTATTAATAGATATGTGCACGAATTTCTAGTGAATATGAATCGTTTTATATTGTTTTGACTTATCGATTGAGTGGCTTATAAATTTTAGTCGAGTAGTGGGACGCCACTAAATCGATAGGAGTTTCTAAACACTTGAACCAGGTAAACCGACAAAATATTGTTTTGAAGCGGTAAATGGAATAATTTTACCTAAATTATATTTTTGATAAAAAAGGAATAATTTCCTGAAAATTATTATAGCATAATTGATGTGGCTAGTTGTTATTATCATAATCGAAACAAGATTATAAGATTGTAATGATTATATATAACCAAATGAAATTTGTATAAGTATGAATTATAGAAATGAATTATAATTAAAATGGATTCAAACTCGAATTCAAAAATTTAAATTCCGAAAGGTTTGGAAAATATTTTCAGAAGTGATATGGAAATGAAATTGGTGTTATTTTGGAAATGTTTTTGAAATAAATAATGGTAACATTATTATAGAATGGGATTTAATAAGAGAATGGCTTTAAATGGATTTTTGAGGTGATAAAGCACTAAACTCACTTTAATCGCTGGAAAATAATCCTAATGATGATGGCGATATCATCGGTGTTCATTTTCGAGTTTCTAAGTGATGCGTTGATACCATGGTAATTTAATATGAGGATTTTGTTTGAAAAAAAACAAGTATCGTTTTGGGATGGAAATTTGTGTTGGATAAAACCAAATTGGTGGTGAAAATTTCAAAGAATGCTTTGTTAAGACCAAGAAAAAGCTTTATATTTGATTTCAAAATGAATTAAATTGAAACGGATATTTGAATTCTGAAACTCTCAGCTACATGGTTTGTGAATCCAGGAAAAAAAATAAGTTTTTGGATTTGTAACTTGCGAAATGTGAATTCTTATAAAATTTAACTTGGATAGAGTTAAATAAATCGAGTTGGTATAAGAGAATTGTATGGAATAAAAATTTAACTTAAGGTAAGTTAAATTAAATTGAGTTGTAATTGGAATTGAATTTTTACTTAATTAAATTAAATTGAATGGATTGAAATCTAACTTAAGCTAAGTTAAATAAAAATTGGATTGGAATTGAAATAAAATCAAATTGAAGTAAATACGAAAATTTGAGTTGTAAAATGAAATTTGACTTAAATATAAGCAAATTAAATATATTTTGAAACGTTTTCGAATAAAATAGCAATGAATTGTAATGGTGACGATTTAAGTTATAAATATAGAATGTGAGTAAAATATTGTTATTTACTCTTTTTGTGCCGCACCTGTAGCTTTCTTCTACTTCACAATTTTCTACTAAAATACATGTTCTAGGTTCATATTTTATTGTTAAATTCGATAAACATCAGCAGATAGTGCACTGTGTCATATATGACTTTCTATATATTATGCAATGCAACATATTATATCACGCTTAACAGCAAAATCGACACATGGTTTTCTTGTGCACTGCAAATTCGTCTAATCTTTACTATTAATAAAGATAATTTACTGAACAGTACATCAACCGTGTCTTTTTTATCTTCCTGAAATACCCTTCGTCCAATTTACCGCTCCGTGTCTTGCTTCTACCCATCTTCCCAAAATAAAACAAAACCCATGTTTCTCCTGCCTTCGAGGAGACCAAAATCCATTTCCAACCTCCGCTTCTTCTCCGACTTTGATTATCGATTTGTCTCAAATTCGATTCTGATTAGACTACAATTTTAGATCTAACATTTTCTTCAACTTCGACCATGGATTATTGATTATCGACTAATCGTCTAAGATTAGAGGTTGAATTGTGATTCTTGATCTAACGCCTTCTTCAACTTCGATTCTCAGGTAAGTACAAAATTATTCGATGCGGGTAATGAATTATTTGACTTTTATTATTGAGCGTCTCCTTCAACAATATTTTTTACGAACTGTTGCTTCCATATAGAACTTCGACCACGGTTTAGGTATTTTTTTACATTATGCCCTGATTGTGCTTTGGATTTTTTCTTTCTCCTCAATGCTTGCTTCTAATACTAATTTACGTTTTGATTCATGATCTAGCGAATTCGGATAATATTCTAATTTTATTTTACTATCTGTTATCTTAATTTACATGTTGATTCTCGATTTTAATTTATATGTTGCATTCTATGCATTTTTGGTGGCAACTGCATTACAGATTTTCAATAAAAGATCCATTACTTATTAGTTTACTATGTCAAAATACAAGCTTGGATAGATGGTTGTAGTTCTCTTAGTTTAGTTTACAGGCTATTTTAATTTACGTGTTGCTAACAGTATTTACAGATTGAAGAGAGTAAACGCATAAGAAAAACGATTATTACAAAGCTACAACATTTTTTTGTTGTTACATAAAGCTACAACATTATATTTTACCTTTTTTACCCAATTAAAAAATGAACTATTAACGTTGTCTTTTTAATGGACTATTAACCGCTACTTTATTTATTTTTTATTTTGATAAGGTGTAGTCATTAGGTTTTTTAATAGTAAGGTGCGATGACATATATGCTTTACTGATATATATCAAGTATATGTTCATGAAAATGGTAAGTAATATTGTTTAACTGAAATTCCTATGAATGTTATGTTTTGGATTCTATTTACACCTTATCCATGATGTGCATAATATTTCTATACAAATTCATTTTAAAATGTGCAAGCTAGAAAAAGTTCAAACAGTAATCATAAATTATGTTTTCTTAAGCGCACAAACTTGGAAAAATAGCATGTCATCCTAAATTCAAGTTAAATTGTAGCCCAAATTAATGTTAATATGCATGATTTTGGATTTCATGAAAATATGTTGATGTTTCTTATTGCTCTTTGTACACGACTTGAAGTGGTTATACATATGTTGCTCCTATCTATCATGACCATCTTAAATCACTTCAGTGATTATGTGCATCTCCAAAAACTAGATAGTTATGTACTTTCTATCGATTTAACTTTATAGGTACTCTGTGCATCTCCAAAAACTAGATAATTATGTACTTTCTATCAATTTAACTTTATAAGTACTCTGGGATGACTTATAGAATATGATTTATAAATAATAGATCAATGGCTGTTTCATCAGTTATAATAATGGCTCATTTGAACAATCATATTCAACATAAGACAAAATCAAGGCATAAGGAAGAGATAACGATTCTTATTCACAATCCAAAGGTAAGTTAGTACCTATTTATAGTATGTAAATATAAAAAAAAAATCAAAAGAGAACATCTTGAAAAAGGAGTAGGATTTATATATAGGTAATCATGTACGTTTATGGCTTCCTTTGTGGTCCAATGGGTTATTTGTGTAATGTGTATCATGATTTGGTACTAATTCAAATATGCACTTCATAGTTGATGAATCTTACATCATTTATTTGATGTCACTCATCCACTTTATTCTTTTGAACTGCTACAATTCCGAAGGAGGTATTTTCTTGATAAAAGATAGGCGTAGTTATGCACAAATACTGTTAGAAAAGACCTACATTTCATATTTCTTTTAGAAAAATTCTTTGATAATTTTCCATGGAAGATATTACTTCATTTATATGAAACGAAATATTCGCCCTATTGTATTATGGGTCTTTGAATCTCCTATTATATGTAACCATGTAGTTACCCGTATTGCTACGAATAGCAAGACTTTTCCTTTGCTAATTTCCTTTTGTTCATGTATAAAACTTTCTTTCATGCACAAATATTTGAAAATTGATCATTTTGGTTTGAATTTTCGTATTTAACACACACACACACACACACAGAAATATGTATATATTGAAGTAACAATTACATATTCAAGAACTAAAATTTGTTATGGTTCACAACAGTGTCTTCTTCAAATAACAATGCACAGGTCATGGTAATTTTTTGGCATAACCGATGCTAATGCTTTTAGGTATAACATGACTTTTTTTGTTCACTTTCCTCACTATATTTATGCTTCACTTCAGTTCCTTTTCATTTATTTTTTTGTCTATTAAAATATATCCATTATATTTATTCAAAATATTCGTTCTCTTATTTATTATTACATTCAACACGACTACGCTTTCACTTTATTATGACTTCGTTCCCAAATATGAAGAATTTATAGTTTTTTAACTTAATTATGATGTACTATTAGTTAGTTGTTGTTTCAATGGCCGAAATAGCAGAAGCAATCTAGATTTTGGTTAAGATGGAAACATCAGTTTTCCGTCATGATTGTTAGTTTAACTCCTTGGAAATGATACTACTATATTTGGAAAATCTAATCTTTATAGTTAATGAAACAGGTTACTTTTAAATATATCATTGATATTTTTGGCTAATTTGTAGGTATTTTGAGGAAGGTGGATTCCAAAAAAAGGAGAAGGGAGGCTTCATGTGCAAATTGAACTTCTATTTTGATCCATGAATTTTTCTTGGTGTAATTTTTGCTAAGCTGGATGGATTCTTGGGTTTGTACAATCACTTCTCCATTAGGCAAAGCGAAAAACCATCTTAAAATCACCTAAAAGTCCGAAGAAATCTAAAAGTCCTAAGTATTAAGCTCAAGCATCACCAATCAACTTCCATTAAGCGTCAGACTCAGGTAATTATTTGCTTATTTTTATCAACAGCTTAAGATTTTGATTAGTGTGATTATCGATTAGAATCTACAACAACAATTAGTATCTACAACGGCGGTTGACGATTAAGCACGAATTGGTTATATCCATCTATATTTGATATCCTTCAGATACTAATTACATGTAACTGTTAACCGATTTTCATTACTTCGGATATTGAGTAATTATCGAGTTCCTTAATGATTCACAAGAAGAGTACGCCCTTTATTATTTTGTTTTACTACTTTCTCCTTACTGTAGAAACTGAAAATGGTTACTGTGACTGAGTGTCTTTGGTTTGATTACTTACAAAATGCAATAGCTAAGGTTGATAATGGAATTTACAAAATTTAACAAAAGTGTAAATCAACGTTACTTTTAAATTTTCTATCTCTTAAACACTCCAATTTAATTAGTATCAGTATCCGCTCAATCAAAACACAAACGAATAGACATGAGAAGCCCATTAAGTGATAGTAATAAAAAATTAGTTGCATTGCTGTAAAGAAAAGAAGAGCGGGTTTATTGAATATGTAAAAAAGTTAAAAGCTTTTTTAGATAACAAAAAAATATACACAAAATTGGTTGTATTCTCCTAAAGACTTGAAGCTGCTTTAAGTGTGTATTTGTGTGTATAAAAGATATATATTACTATTAAATAATTTGAAATTATAAAAGAAGAAGAAAAACAAAAGACATGTGGAATTGGATTTATCTATGACCACCAAATATAAGGAGAAAACAAATATATGGTATTGTTTTTATCCATTTCTCAAAACTTTGACTTGAGTAAATTGTTTTCAAATTTTACTTTATTTCAGGTTAAGAAATATATTATAAGTAATTCTTTATCAGTGAAGGAGTTCATGCCTGCTATACTGACTTTTTTAACTTGGTTACACACAGGTCCTTAATTGTGAGAAAACTACCATCCATGCTAAATAATTGCTTCGACTCAAATACAGTAAAGAAAGGTAATCTTCTATCATACCGATTTCTTTTCTTTCCTCTGATTTAGTTTTTTGACTCTTTAAGATAACACATTTAGTTACAGACAACACTTTAAGTGTCTCCCTCAAGTTTTTATTCGCTTCAATTTGTTGCTGAAATGTTGATTTGAGATCTATGTCATTTGTTAGCACTCATGAATACTTGGCTCTTGAGATTATTTTGGGTAATCAGTAAAAAAGGAACATATTTGTTACTCATTTATTCCATTAGAGATGGTAATACACATCCATGTATTAGTGAATTCCTTATGAGTTGTTTTGTTACATGTTATCATACTGCTTGAGATGGTATTAAAAAGTGAATGATTCAGGATAAAAATCTGAGGGGATTACATCTGCTCTTAAACATACATAATTTTTATTTTTCAAGAGGGTTTCAAAGAATTAATTAATGTACATAGTGATGGATATAGATGCATTAACATTGGGAAATTCTCCTTTATATATATTTAAGGCGTATCCATTTATTTTTTAACAGGGAAGGGCATTGAAGCCCAATGACATAATATTGTTTATGGAGGACAATAATTATACATGATATCTTTCTTTTTGCGAAATAATTGTAGCTTAGTCCAATTCAATATACCTGAGCTTAGAATATGACACATGTTTTTATTGCAAACTCAGGTACATGATTTTGAGGGAGCGTTGTATGATGACAGAAACAGAATATTGTAAGAAGAAAAACATGTACACCTGCAATTGTGCTACATGTGTACAATATCATCAGAGTTGAGCATTTCTACTTTAAGCAATTGTGCTGTTTTAATTATCGTTTTGTTCCTTAGTTTCTGTGTGTTGCAATACAGAATCACTGCTTAAACACCCTCCTTATGTTATTTATTTTTGTGTGCTTATCCGACGTATCTAAATTATCACATAAATGCGGTCCCTAGATTTATGCGTCTATGTTAATATTTCTAAAGTTTGCATATTGGTCCAACTATGTTATGACCGGTTTCCTTATGGAAAGCTTATGTGATTTTTTTTCTTACTATAAATAGTTAATTTCTCTTTCACTGATTTGTGTATGATGCATGCTATTTTTAAGGTTGTTTCAGCACCTTATATATGTAAAAATCTTGTAATATACATTAATTATAGGGATGAATATGCTAAATATGAAAGGGCATTATTGTAGTCTGTACTGCATAAGTAGTCTATAAATATGGAGCTTGATTGTATTGTAATAATATCTCTCAATTCAATAGAATTGTTCTCTCCCTAATTGCCTCCATTCTCTTTATTCTGTAACACGTTATCAGCACGAAGGAATGCGGATTAATTATTGACCTCAACCTGTTCGCCTTCAAACTTTCCAACTTCTCAGCAAGTATGGAACGCCATTTGGGTGATGATATATGCTTACTAGATAGTGCAACTACTCATACAATTTTGAAAAAACAGAAGATTTTCTCTGAACTATCTAAAAATTTCTCAGCTAAAGTCTCCACTATAGCTGGATCTGCTAATATAATTGATAGGTCCGGAAGAGCCCATATAATATTACCAAATGGTACGCATATCTTTATTCAGAATGCATTATACTCAAGCAACTCTAAAAGAAATTTGCTGAGTTTCAAAGATATAAGAATGAATGGATACCATATTGAAACTATAAATGAAAACAACAAAGAATATCTTTGTGTTATTTCTAGAATTGAAAGCCAGAAGCTTATCCTAGAAAAATTTGGTACAATTTCAACTGGTTTATATTTTACAAAAATTGGCATAGTTGAATCTCACTCTAGAAACATGAGCCAGAAGCTCACAAATACAAAGACATTGATTCTTTGGCATGATCGCTTGGGTCATCCTGGATCAACTATGATGCATAAAATTACCAAAAAACTCAAACGGACATGATTTATCAAACCAATTGAATTTACCAAGTGATTACTTATGTGCCCATGTGCACAAGGAAAATTAACCACTCGACCTTCATATAGTAAAATCACCTCTGAATCTCCAATATTTTTACAAGGAATTCAAGGTGATATATATGGCCCAATCCACCCTGAATGTGGACCATTCAAATATTTTATGGTATTGATTGATGCATCAACTCGTTGGTCACATGTCTGTTTACTTTCTACAAGAAATTTGGCATTTGCCAAGCTACTTGCTCAAATAATAAAATTGAGAGCACACTTCCCTGATCATCAAATTAAATCGATTCGACTAGATAATGCTGGAGAATTTACTTCTCAAGTATTTGATGATTACTATCTATCATTGGGGATTGAAATTGAACATCCACTAGCTCATGTTCATACTCAAAATGGTCTAGCAGAATCATTAATTAAGCGCTTGCAACTTATTGCAAGACCATTGCTTATGCAATCAAAACTACCCGTTTCAGCTTGGGGGCATGCAATTTTGCATTCATCGAAATTGGTTGAAATTAGACCAACAGCTTATCATCAGCTTTCACCATCACAGCTCTTAACTGGATTTCAACCAAATATTTCACATTTATGAAAATTTGGTTGTGTTGTGCATATACCTATTAATCCCCCACTTCGTACTAAAATGGGTCCTCAACGATGGTTGGGAATTTATGTGGGATTTGATTCCCCATCGATAATTCGTTACCTTGAACCTCTTACAGGTGATGTCGTCACTGCAAGATTTTCAGACTGTAAATTTGATGAGACAATCTTCCCGCCAATAGGGGGAGAAATGTAACAACCCTGTATTTTCTGATTATTGTAATTCTATATTTTAATTATTTTAATTTAAATTCCTAGTTTAAAAACTTTATTTTATTTATTAAAATGAATATATTTTGTTAATTGAGATATAAATGTTGATTTTGATGTGGATTAGAATTTCAAACATGCATAAATTGAATATTCCAGAAAATGTGAATTTTGGTCAATCTGGTCAAACTTTTACTTTTAAATTTAAAATTTAAAAGTTTGAAAATTTGAATTTTATCTTTTATTATGAAAGTAAATAAAATTTCAAGAACACTGCTTTTCGTTTCGTTGAAATCCGAATAATATTGTGAAAGTTATGCTTTTTACAAAATTGGGTGTAAATTGTTTTATTTAACACTACTTTTTATTTTAAATTATATAATAATCTTTTTAATTGTCATATATTATTCTAAATTGTATTATATGTTATGTTACATATATTTTTACCTTTTAAATATTTTAAAGTGATGTTTGAATTTTTCCAAAGCTCATTGAATTTATTTTCTATTTTTAAAGGTTAGTTTCCATTTTTCTGCTATTTTCTTCATCTAAACTATATTTAAATTAAAATTTATTTATTTACTTTTGTGATTTCCTTTTTATTTTGTTTTCGTATCTTTATTTATAAATACTTTTAAGTACATAAAAATTTTCCCAAGTTCATTGCACTTATTTTTCATATTTTCAAGACTAGTTGCAAATTTTGCTGTTTTATTTAATTAAACTATATATAATTAATAATTAATTAATTTATTTTTGTTTATTAACTAAATTTTCGTATTTTATATGATTTTATATATATATTTCAGTTATATAAGGTTTAAAAAGAAAATAATGGAAATTTGAAGAGTTTGTGTCTCTTTAGTTGCTCAAGGCTCTTCGTTTTTCCGCCTCTTCATTTGCTTTTGCCTTTTCCTCTCCTTGCTTTAGCCGTACATCCCTCTACCCTATAGCCATGTTTCTCATCTTCAATTCACGTGAAAAATATCTTTCTCCTCATTTCAAACTCACGGCTACATCATATTGAGAAAAAATTGCAAGCTAATGGCTTCTTTCTTCCATTTTTCCCCTCTTCTTCATTGATTTAGCCTTCCTCTTCCTCTTGCTTGCTCGGCCCCACTTCTCCTCCATCAACACTGACCATCTCCTCCACCATCTACAGCAGCAAACATCTCCTCCTCCTCTGACCATGACAAACCATTCCATCCAACTGAAGCCATCTCCACAAAACTTTGCTTAAAACTCCAAATATTGCCTAACCGAGCCTTGTATTCCCATTTCCTTCATGTTTAGCCTTGGCCACCACCTCTAACACCACCACCACTTGCTGCCATGACCTATAGCCATCATCATCATCTCTGACCTGACCTGAAGATGCACCAGACCGAGCCCATAGGACCATAGGCCGTGCCTATGTACACCAAAACCTTCCATTCCTTGACCCAAACCCTTGCCTCCTTTACTTTCCACTTGTTTTGCCTTTACCTTCCACTTACATGCCCTAAGCCTTGTCTCTAGGCCATGGCCGAGCCATGTTGACACCTAGGCTGAGCCTAGTGTGGTGAGGTCAAGCCCATTTGATCATGTGACAAGCTTATGTTGTCGTGTGCAAGTCTTTTGCTTCTAAGGTTTGGTCATCTCTCTTGTTTTGCAACTGTTCTGCAAACTAAAGTTGTTGATTATATTTGTATGTCGATATCTATATTTGTGCTTATGTATGTTACATTTTGTGTTGTTTACAAGGGTCTCCATCAATTCAAATCAAATCGTGCTTGTCGTGCCTTTGGAATCGCTCTTGTGTGTGTTGTTTGTCTCTAGCTTCGTAAAAGGTGAGTCTTTCTCACTCCGACGTTTATACTTATGAAAAAGTGAATTGATGACAAGTGTTTAGTAATATAAAATGTTTATGCAAGTTAATGATGATCATATGATATGCTATGCCATGTTATTACCATTTTAAAACTGTTAATTATCACCTGACATGTGATATATGACATTTTATTGTGACACTGACATTGTTTATATTGTTTATGCATATATTCTCACTGCAAGTTCGCTGTTAGAATAGAATCATTATGGGTTGAAATAATACATACCCGAACGGACTTTAGATTAGGGAAAAATCGTTATGGGATGAAATGATAGGCCTGAGCGATTTTTATTGTATTTTATTTGACTTGGAATTGCGGGTTTGAAATGATAGAACCCGGGTTTTCTTTGTAAACTGCGGATTGAAATGATATATATCCGTATCACTTGACCTAGGTTAGAAAATTATATATAGACCCCGTGGTATATTTTTAAATGATTTTTATTAAAATATGTATTTTTAAAAGTATGAAATTTTGATTTAAAAATATATATTTTATGGTTTTAAGAAAATTAAATATTAAGTCTTGAAATTGTGAATTTGAGTACGTAAATGTGAAATAATTGAGATTTTAGACTTTAAATTTTATTTTAAGATGTAAATAAATAATGGAAATTAAATTTAAAGTTTTAAAATTATATATGAAGTAAAATTTTAAGTTTTATTTAATTTATAAGTTAATAAACAGTGAATTTTGACTTAATAAATAAATGGAGTTTTTAAATTGAATATTTGATCTAAAAATTTTGTTGTGTTAAATCATATGTTAAAATGATTTTAAATGTGAAATTTTGAAGTCTAGAAATATGACTTTTAAGTTATAATAAAAATTTGGAGTTTTATTATTATTTTCGAAAAGCTAAAATGAAATCTGGAATTTTATAGCATTTTCAAAATGTTGTAGCCTTTTGACAGCATTTTTAAATGCTATTGTTTTGAATCTAACAATGTTTGAAATAACTAAATATCTATTACGACATTTTATAAATGCCGTTATTCTTGAACTAACCATTTTTGGAAGCTATAATCTACGATAGCACTTTATAAATGCTGTCGTTGCTATAATTTGACAATGTTTGAAATGTTATAGAATTTACACTGTTTGAGTTATATTTTAAAGTGCAAAATGATTTAACTTTTGGAAATTGATTAATTGTGAAGTTTAAGAAGTTTTGAATATATTTTAATATTTAAATTTGATTTTTAAGGAATTTAAATTTGAATTTGAATTTAAATAGGGTTTACTTGGTTATGTGTTAAATGGAATGAAATGTAATGAGATAAATGAATTTTTGAATGGAATTTTTAATGTATTTTGTAATGATACTTGAAATAACAGATGAATGATTTATTTGATTTAAAATGATATTTAAATTTGAGTATTTGAATTTGAATTCAAATAATGATTTGATAATAAGGTTTGGAAATGATTTGATTTTTATTTGATAAAGAATATGAATTGGAATGATATTGATAAATGAATATTTGAAGTTTTTATTGGTATGATAGGATATTTAGTTTAATTGTAAATTGAGTTTATTTAAATAATATTGGATTTATGAAATGAATATTTCAAAACTAAGTAATAATGAAACCAGATTTGAGATATATGAAATTATAAAATTTAGTTTTTGAAATGTGGGATATTAAAGCTTTGAAATATATTAAAAATTGAATAGTTTAATTTGTGGATCAAATCTATATTTGAAATTGATATGACTTGGAAATGGTTATTAGGAAATTTAATTGAAACTGATGGTTTGAATTGAATTAAGTTGGAAATTGAAAATTTGGGATTAATTGAATGAATTGTAAAATGTAAAGAATTAAATGAATATCCCATGATTTCAAATGTATGATTTTGAAATGTTATGATTTTCAAAGTGTAATTGTTTCAAGTATTTTTGGTTTCGAAAGAGTTATACTTTGAAAATATTATGATTTTGAAATGAATATATGTTTGAAATGTTTTTGGTTTTGAAGTATAAACTATTTTGATTGAATAAATAGTTTGAAATAAAAATGGTTTTGGTTTCGATGTATAACTATTTTGAAAGGGATATAGTTTTGAAATGAAATGATTTGATTTTTGAAGTATAAACTATTTTAAAATGGCCACGGCGTTATAATAACGATTGGTTGTTAAAGAGACCAGGATCGGAAGTTGTCATACTCTCTGCCAACTCTGAAAACCACTTTAACAACTGTGTACGCGGTGGAGATTCCAGAATGAAGAAGGATGGTGGCGACGTTCTTGAGGTATATTACGTGGACCCAACTCCCATGAGTTGGCATAAGGTGGCTAAAACAGGAGCGATCTCGGGCCAAGTGAGGTCATTCCTCCGATCGGACACATTCCTTCGATACTATACTCTTACTGGTGATTGATTAGATGGCCATCCTCTGATTTTGATATGGGAGCGTGTTCCGAGGTGGGCGTATGTGGCCGCTGCGTTACCACCAGCCCGTGTGCGTAATTGGTATATCTACCCTGGCATTGCCTTGTGTGCCGTGTCACCTACCATACCGAGCCTTTACTACGAGTTTGTTTTTCTCCCGTAGCCCGTGTGGTATCCTCTGACAGTCGCCCGGAGTGGAGATGGCATGATATTGGATGGACTACTGGGACTATTATGTGTGAAGGGTGATCTGGGTAGCCCGGAATGCTATTTAAAAGTATGTTTATTTTACTGTAGACATTATTATAATAGCGCAATATTACTACATAGTAAATAGTTTAACGGATCCTTAAAGGATGGGCGATCCCTAGCATCCTTTAAGTTACTGATGCATTTTTGTTACTGTTCACTTGAGTTTATTTACAGTTCATAAGTATTTATGTCCTGACTCGAGTGTTTTGTATTTTGCTTTACGCTCGAGTCAGATTGAGTGAGTTAGCATTCAAGATTCACCTTCGGAGTTGGAGCTTTCCTTGAAGATCCAGCCATCTATTTTGCTTTCTGTATCCAGTGATTTCAGTGATGTAATCTGATTTGTACCTGATGTATCTTGTTACTTTTTTTTGTATCTTGTTTAACTCTGATGTATCTTATATATATATAGTAGCTTCATGAACTACTATCTCTTTTACTTCCGCTGCATTATTATTTACTCTGCGTTTGTGATCTGTGATTAATTATTTACTATATATTCTGAGATTTGCCAAATTTTTATTTACAACGCGGTATTTTGAGCAATTCAAGTCCGACATGTGCGGATACGAATGGTTGAAAATATCGGGTCGTTACAGTTGGTATCAGAGCTTTGGTAGCTCTAGGCAAAACTCAGTATATAGGGTAAATGTATTTGCAGAATCACTTTCATTCGAGTTTAAATCTCTTCCTTTTTGACTCGATTCCTTTGAATTTTGGAACATTCCCTGTGGTTCCAAAATCCATTCGTGTCCCTCACTATTTATCTTCTTTTGTTTCTGGAGTATCCCATAACTCCACTTCAAAAGATCTTCATAATGAGTCGGCGGTCTCGCCAACCTCAAATTTATTTGTAAAGGGGGAAAACTCCTTTACAAAAACATCGATTCACCAGAGATTCTATATCCTCGGTTTAGATGCTAGTATCTCTTATAACTTCGAACTCTACATCTTGAGATCGAATGTCGATTTACCCAAGAAATCCACATCGGTCTTATTCTTTAAGTCATGGTTGACCCGGTTAAGGTTGCCCGCGATTTATATAAGCTTATCCATCTTTTTATTCTGTTATTTAATTATCTCATCTTTGTTTCCAACTTATCTTCAAATCATTCTTGAAGTGTAATTTTAAACTAATATTTAAAATGTTTTACATATTGTGTTTTTTGAGTTGTTGATGTTGATTTGGGTTTCTAATCGATTCGTCTGATCAACGCTATCGATAAGATTTCCAAAACACTTGAACAGATCAAACTGACACAATATGTTTTAAAAATTTAGTAATGAAATAAATTTTTGTGAAATAAATTTTGTAACTATATTATAAATCTTTTCTGAATTTTATTGAATGGTTGTTAAGAAATAATATTTGGTTTTATATACCATTATCTCTTATTTCATTTATAAATAAGTGAACTATGAACATGGTTATAAATTTATTTGGAAATTTAAAATGAATTTAAACAAGAAATTGGGAATTTAATTTCCAATGCTTCCAAACCTTGTGTTTAAAGTTTTAAAGAATGTACTATTTAATGTATTTTCGAGTAGAAATTTGTTTCCAAAGAATTTTAAAGTTCAAAATTCTGTGCTCTTCTCTTTGTCGCTGGAAAATAATTTCGGTGATGACTGCAGCATCATCGACGATCATTTTCGAGTTTCGAAGTGAAGAGACTGTTCTGTAGTCTTGCTACAACTTTGTTTTGGGAAATTTAATTGATTTGAAATTCTAAAATATGATTTGATTTATAATATATATATAGATATATGATTTAAATTTGATTTGACTTATTAGGTATATATAATTACTTATCTTCAAATGGTTTGGAGGTAATTGGAAATTTAGTTCTTAAATTTTATATTGAAGAATAATTTCAATTATAATTTCAAGATTTGGATAAATATTCAAGCTTGAAATAATTGAATTAGACAGTTTTATTTGTATAATACACAATTTCATTCCAATATAACTTACCTTAATTTTCAGAAGTTGAACATGTAATCGGATAATATACAATATAAAAAAAAGATTTTATAAATAAAATTTGAGTGGTTATTATAACTGTTATATACTTAAATTTAAGTTATAAAAGGATTAGCAGAGGTAAATAAAGAAAAAAGGTAATGGAATAATTTACAATATAAAATGACGATAAAGGAACTAAGAATAAATTTAAGGCAGTTGCAATGAGTGTGAGTATATTTAACATAGGTGATAAAATATATTGAGAGGGATAAATTTAATTTTAATTAGTAATGAAGAAGAATTAAATTTTATTTGGTACATTTTGAGTATAATAAAAGATTTTTTTTTCAAATACATGATTTTAGGGATTTGTTAATTTAAGATAATTGGATGATAAGATAATGAAATTAGAGTTGTTAAAGATTTATTTGACTTATGTAAAATTAATTTTCAGTTTAAGTTGAAATTTTTATGGTTTCAAATTTATTATCTTATTTTGTTTTTCAAACTATCTTTTGGTTGTCCTAATTTCCCTTATCTTGCTACAGAATGAGAGGTTATTGCTTATACCAGTCTGTTTAGAAATATTTCTATAATCTTTAATAATCTTTGGTACTCATCTTTGAATCTAAGCACTGCTTGCCATCCACAGACCGTCGGTTAAACGGGAAGGGTGAATCAGATTCTAAAAGATTTTTTTTTCATGCTTGTGTTCTTGATTCTGGAGGATGTTGGAAAGATCATCTCCACCTTGTTAAACTTACCTATAGCAACAGTTATCAGGTATAATTTTAATCTTCTTGTCATCTTGTCTTAATACTATTTCATTCTATCTTTTTTTGTGCTTTCCTATACCTCATTCCTTTTCGAGGACGAAAAGTTTTGAGTGGGGGAGAGTGTAACAACCCTGTATTTTCTGATTATTGTAATTGTATATTTTAATTATTTTAATTTAAATTCCTAGTTTAAAAACTTTATTTTATTTATTAAAATGAATATATTTTGTTAATTGAAATATAAATGTTGATTTTGATGTGGATTAGAATTTCAAACATGCATAAATTGAATATTTCCAGAAAATGTGAATTTTGGTCAATCTGGTCAAACTTTTACTTTTAAATTTAAATTTTAAAAGTTTGAAAATTTGAATTTTATCTTTTATTATGAAAGTAAATAAAATTTCAAGAACATTGCTTTTCGTTTCGTTGAAATCCGAATAATATTGTGAAAGTTATGCTTTTTACAAAATTGGGTGTAAATTGTTTTATTTAACACTACTTTTTATTTTAAATTATATAAATAATCTTTTTAATTGTCATATATTATTCTAAATTGCATTATATGTTATGTTACATATATTTTTACCTTTTAAATATTTTAAAGTGATGTTGGAATTTTTCCAAAGCTCATTGAATTTATTTTCTATTTTTAAAGGTTAGTTTCCATTTTTCTGCTAATTTCTTCATCTAAACTATATTTAAATTAAAATTTATTTATTTACTTTTGTGATTTCCTTTTTATTTTGTTTTCGTATCTTTATTTATAAATACTTTTAAGTACATAAAAATTTTCCCAAGTTCATTGCACTTATTTTTCATATTTTCAAGACTAGTTGCAAATTTTGCTGTTTTATTTAATTAAACTATATATAATTAATAATTAATTAATTTATTTTTGTTTATTTACTAAATTTTCGTATTTTATCTGATTTTATATATATATTTCAGTTATATAAGGTTTAAAAAGAAAATAATGGAAATTTGAAGAGTTTGTGTCTCTTTAGTTGCTCAAGGCTCTTCGTTTTTCCGCCTCTTCATTTGCTTTTGCCTTTTCCTCTCCTTGCTTTAGCCGTACATCTCTCTACCCTATAGCCATGTTTCTCATCTTCAATTCACGTGAAAAATATCTTTCTCCTCATTTCAAATTCACGGCTACATCATATTGAGAAAAAATTGCAAGCTAATGGCTTCTTTCTTCCATTTTTTCCCTCTTCTTCATTGATTTAGCCTTCCTCTTCCTCTTGCTTGCTCGGCCCCACTTCTCCTCCATCACCACTGACCATCTCCTCCACCATCTACAGCAGCAAACATCTCCTCCTCCTCTGACCATGACAAACCATGCCATCCAATTGAAGCCATCTCCACAAAACTTTGCTTAAAACTCCAAATATTGCCTAACCGAGCCTTGTATTCCCATTTCCTTCATGTTTAGCCTTGGCCACCACCTCTAACACCACCACCACTTGCTGCCATGACCTATAGCCATCATCATCATCTCTGACCTGACCTGAAGATGCACCAGGCCGAGCCCATAGGACCATAGGTCGTGCCTATGTACACCAAAACCTTCCATTCCTTGACCCAAACCCCTTGCCTCCTTTACTTTCCACTTGTTTTGCCTTTACCTTCCACTTTCATGCCCTAAGCCTTGTCTCTAGGCCATGGCCGAGCCATGTTGACACCTAGGCTGAGCCTAGTGTGGTGAGGTCAAGTCCATTTGATCATGTGACAAGCTTATGTTGTCGTGTGCAAGTCTTTTGCTTCTAAGGTTTGGTCATCTCTCTTGTTTTGCAACTGTTCTGCAAACTAAAGTTGTTGATTATATTTGTATGTCGATATCTATATTTGTGCTTATGTATGTTATATTTTGTGTTGTTTACAAGGGTCTCCATCAATTCAAATCAAATCGTGCTTGTCGTGCCTTTGGAATCGCTCTTGTGTATGTTGTTTGTCTCTAGCTTCGTAAAAGGTGAGTCTTTCTCACTCTGACGTTTATACTTATGAAAAAGTGAATTGATGACAAGTGTTTAGAAATATAAAATGTTTATGCAAGTTAATGATGATCATATGATATGCTATGCCATGTTATTACCATGTTAAAACTGTTAATTATCACCTGACATGTGATATATGACATTTTATTGTGACACTGACATTGTTTATATTGTTTATGCATATATTCTCACTGCAAGTTCGCTGTTAGAATAGAATCACTATGGGTTGAAACAATACATACCCGAACGGACTTTAGATTAGGGAAAAATCGTCATGGGCTGAAATGATAGGCCTGAGCGATTTTTATTGTATTTTATTTGACTTGGGATTGCGGGTTTGAAATGATAGAACCCGGGTTTTCTTTGTAAACTGCGGATTGAAATGATATATATCCGTATCACTTGACCTAGGTTAGAAAATTATATACAGACCCCGTGGTATATTTTTAAATGATTTTTATTAAAATATGTATTTTTAAAAGTATGAAATTTTGATTTAAAAATATATATTTTATGGTTTTAAGAAAATTAAATATTAAGTCTTGAAATTGTGAATTTGAGTACGTAAATGTGAAATAATTGAGATTTTAGACTTTAAATTTTATTTTAAGATGTAAATAAATAATGGAAATTAAATTTAAAGTTTTAAAATTATATATGAAGTAAAATTTTAAGTTTTATTTAATTTATATGTTAATAAACAGTGAATTTTGACTTAATAAATAAATGGAGTTTTTAAATTGAATATTTGATCTAAAAATTTTGTTGTGTTAAATCATATGTTAAAATGATTTTAAATGTGAAATTTTGAAGTCTAGAAATATGACTTTTAAGTTATAATAAAAATTTGGAGTTTTATTATTATTTTCGAAAAGCTAAAATGAAATCTGGAATTTTATAGCATTTTCAAAATGTTGTAGTCTTTTGACAGCATTTTTAAATGCTATTGTTTTGAATCTAACAATGTTTGAAATAACTAAATATCTATTACGACGTTTTATAAATGCCGTTATTCTTGAACTAAACCATTTTTGGAAGCTATAATCTACGTTAGCACTTTATAAATGCTGTCGTTGCTATAATTTGACAATGTTTGATATGTTATAGAATTTACACTATTTGAGTTATATTTTAAAGTGTAAAATAATTTAACTTTTGGAAATTGATTAATTGTGAAGTTTAAGAAGTTTTGAATATATTTTAATATTTAAATTTGTTATTTTTAAGGAATTTAAATTTGAATTTGAATTTAAATAGGGTTTGCTTGGTTATGTGTTAAATGGAATGAAATGTAATGAGATAAATGAATTTTTGAATGGAATTTTTAATGTATTTTGTAATGATACTTGAAATAACAAATGAATGATTTATTTGATTTAAAATGATATTTAAATTTGAGTGTTTGAATTTGAATTCAAATAATGATTTGATAATAAGGTTTGGAAATGATTTGATCTTTATTTGATAAATAATATGAATTGGAATGATATGTACTTTTGATAAATGAATATTTGAAGTTTTTATTGGTATGAAAGGATATTTAGTTTAATTGTAAATTGAGTTTATTTAAATAATATTGGATTTATGAAATGAATATTTCAAAACTAAGTAATAATGAAACTAGATTTGAGATATATGAAATTATAAAATTTAGTTTTTGAAATGCGGGATATTAAAGCTTTGAAATATATTAAAAATTGAATAGTTTAATTTGTGGATCAAATCTATATTTGAAATTGATATGACTTGGAAATGGTTATTAGGAAATTTAATTGAAACTGATGGTTTGAATTGAATTAAGTTGGAAATTGAAAATTTGGGATTAATTGAATGAATTGTAAAATGTAAAGAATTAAATGAATATCCCATGATTTCAAATGTATGATTTTGAAATGTTATGATTTTCAAAGTGTAATTGTTTCAATTATTTTTGGTTTCGAAAGAGTTATACTTTGAAAATATTATGATTTTGAAATGAATATATGTTTGAAATGTTTTTGGTTTTGAAGTATAAACTATTTTGATTGAATAAATAGTTTTGAAATAAAAATGGTTTTGGTTTCGATGTATAACTATTTTTAAAGGGATATAGTTTTGAAGTGAAATGATTTGATTTTTGAAGTATAAACTATTTTAAAATGGCCACGGCGTTATAATAACGATTGGTTGTTAAAGAGACCGGGATCGGAAGTTGTCATACTCTCTGCCAACTCCGAAAACCACTTTAACAACTGTGTACGCGGTGGAGATTCCAGAATGAAGAAGGATGGTGGCGACGTTCTTGAGGTATATTATGTGGACCCAACTCTCATGAGTTGGCATAAGGTGGCTAAAACAGGAGCGATCTCGGGCCAAGTGAGGTCATTCCTCCGATCGGACACATTCCTTCGATACTATACTCTTACTGGTGATTGATTAGATGGCCATCCTCTGATTTTGATATGGGAGTGTGTTCCGAGGTGGGCGTATGTGGCCGCTGCGTTACCACCAGCCCGTGTGCGTAATTGGTATATCTACCCTGGCATTGCCTTGTGTGCCGTGTCACCTACCATACCGATCCTTTACTACGAGTTTGTTTTTCTCCCGTAGCCCGTGTGGTATCCTCTGACAGTCGCCCGGAGTGGAGATGGCATGATATTGGATGGACTACTGGGACTATTATGTGTGAAGGGTGATATGGGTAGCCCGGAACGCTATTTAAAAGTATGTTTATTTTACTGTAGACATTATTATAATAGCGCAATATTACTACATAGTAAATAGTTTAACGGATCCTTAAAGGATGGGCGATCCCAAGCATCCTTTAAGTTACTGATGCATTTTTGTTACCGTTCACTTGAGTTTATTTACAGTTCATAAGTATTTATGTCCTGACTCGAGTGTTTTGTATTTTGCTTTACGCTCGAGTCAGATTGAGTGAGTTAGCATTCAAGATTCACCTTCGGAGTTGGAGCTTTCCTTGAAGATCCAGCCATCTATTTTGCTTTCTGTATCCAGTGATTTCAGTGATGTAATCTGATTTATACGTGATGTATCTTGTTACTTTTTGTTGTATCTTGTTTAACTCTGATGTATCTTATATATATATAGTAGCTTCATGAACTACTATCTCTTTTACTTCCGCTGCATTATTATTTACTCTGTGTTTGTGATCTGTGATTAATTATTTACTGTATATTCTGAGATTTGCCAAATTTTTATTTACAACGCGGTATTTTGAGCAATTCAAGTCCGTCATGTGCGGATACGAATGGTTGAAAATATCGGGTCGTTACAAGAAAAGTCCCTTCCAGTAGAACGGTGTGAAATATCATGGAATAATCCATCTATGTCTTATTTGGATCCACGTACTAAACAATGCCAATATGAGGTACAAAGAATTTTGCATATTCAAAATATTGCAAACCAACTGCCGGATGCATTTAGTGACACTGCAAAAATAACTAAATCTCACATTCAAGCAGCAAATGCACCAGCAAAAATTGATGTCCCTGAAGTATCAAAAATAAATATAGCAGCAAATGAATCTAAAGCAAGACAAAAACTTGGAAGGCCAATTGGTTCAAAAGACTTGGTGCCTAGAAAAAGAAAGTCTAATGAAAAATCATCAATTAAGGAACCTCCTGAAGAGGTTATAAATGATCAAAAAGATCACTCAAATGAAAATCCCAATTCTTATAGAAGCGCGGAAGGAAATATTATCCCAGAAGAGATAAAAGAAGATTCCAACGCTAAAATGGTACCTAATAATAATGAGATCTCAATATTTTATACGAACTACGGAGAAATATGGGATCGAAGTAAAATAATAATTGATGATGTGTTTTCATTCACAGTAGCTACTGAAATAATTGAAAGTCATGACCATAATGAGAATAATGACAATGATGATAATGAACCAAATAGCATAAATGAATGTCGAAAAAGACACGATTGGCCAAAATGGAAAGATGCTATCCAAGTGGAACTAGATTCACTTCAAAAACATGGTGTATTTGGACCAATAGAGAAAACACCAGAAAATGTTAAACCAGTAGGTTATAAATGGGTATTCGTTAGAAAACGAAATGATAAAAATGAAGTCGTGAGGTACAAGGCACGACTTGTCGCACAAGGTTTCCTGCAGAGACCAGGTTTTGACTTTAAGGAAACTTACTCCCCTGTCATGGATGTCATAACATTCCGATATTTGATAAGCCTTGTAGTTTCTGAAAAACTCTATATAATATTAATGGATGTTGTGACAGCTTATCTTTATGGTGAATTAGATACCAACATTTACATGAAAATTCCAGATGGATATAAATTGCCTGAAGCAAAATCAAAGTCCATGTACTCATTAAGACTAAGACGATCACTATATGGATTGAAACAATTTGGAAGGATGTGGTATAACCGTCTTAGTAAATATTTGGTAAAAGAAGGATACGAAAACAATCTCATTTGTCCATGTGTCTTTATAAAGAAATCGGTACAGGGATTTGCTATCTTAGCAGTTTATGTTGATGACATAAATTTGATTGGAACTCCAGAAGAGATTGATGAAACAATAAATTATGTAAGGAAGGAATTTGAAATTAAAGATCTTGGCAAAACTAAGCACTGTCTCGGTCTACAGATTGAGCATAGTACTAATGACATATTAATCCATCAATCAAACTACATTGAGAAAATTCTAAAGCATTTTCAAATGGATAAAGCATATCCACTTAGTACGCCAATGGTTGTTAGATCTTTAGATATTAAAAAGGACCCTTATCGCCCAAAAGAAGAAGATGAGAATGTGCTTGGCCCGAAAGTGCCATATCTTAGTGCCATTGGTGCATTATTATATTTGGCCTAATGCACAAGACCAGATATTGCATTTTCAGTAAATCTTCTAGCAAGATACAGTTCAGAACCAACAAAAAGACACTGGAATGGTATAAAACATATCATGAGATATCTTCGTGGAACGACAAATTTGGGTTTATTTTACTCTAACACAAGCATTAATCCAAATCTAGTTGGCTATGCTGATGCCGGTTATCTTTCTGACCAACATAAAGCAAGATCACAAACTGGATATGTATTTAATAACAGCAATGCAGCAATTTCATGGCGATCTACAAAACAAACATTGGTAGCAACATCATCCAATCACTCTGAAATACTAGCACTACATGATGCAAGTAAAGAATGTATTTGGCTAAGATCACTGATTGAGCATATTCGAAAAAGCTGCCAACTTCCATCAGTAACGGAAAGGTCAACCATTATTTATGAAGACAATGCAGCTTGCGTAGCTCAAATTCAAGCGGGTTACATTAAGGGTGATAGGACGAAACACATTTCTCCTAAATTTTTCTTCACACATGAGCTACAAAAGGATAACAAGATAGAAGTGAAACAAATCCGATCCCGAGAAAATCCAGCGGACTTATTCACAAAGGCGCTTCCAAAATCAACATTTCAGAAGATGGTGTACAAAATTGGTATGCGTCGGCTGCATCAACAAACTAATTGAATAATGCGTTATAATCCGGGGGGAGCGTATGAAATACGCTATAATGTACTCTTTTTCCTTCACTAATATTTTTTCCCACTGGGTTTTTATTAGTAAGGTTTTAATGAGGCATTATCTTGATCCAAAAGAATCAACCCTCGTAGTAACATTATAAAATATATGTTACTTAAAGATGAAATCATGTTGTACTCTTTTCCTTGTTTATGATTTTTTCCCACTGGGTTTTTCATAACAAGGTTTTTAATGAGGCAATTACTCTTATCATCTTTACATACGCATATTCAAGGGGGAGTGTTGTAATATACATTAATTATAGGGATGAATATGCTAAATATGAAAGGGCATTATTGTAATCTGCACTGCATAAGTAGTCTATAAATATGGAGCTTGATTGTATTGTAAAAATATCTCTCAATTCAATAGAATTGTTCTCTCCCTAATTGCTAAATTCTATGATCTAATCTAAACATGTTATCAAACTACTACTATAGATTAATTTCAATTTAAGGAATATAATTTGTCAAACAATGATATGCCTACCATCGGCCTAAGGAAGATTTAAATAAATGCTTACATCAAATTATATGAAAACAATAATAAAGAATTGTAAGAAAATAATAATTTCTAATTGCAACTTTCTCTGATATAATTTAGCATGTATAAAAGTAAAAGAATTTTGGTAATGGATGTTTCTAACTCATACATGTTATTACATTATTATTTTATATTCACTCCAATTTAAGAAATCTCATTTCAGATACGAAACAATGCATACTGAGTTGTCAACTTGGAACACATACTTATAAACTGTATATGACCATACCATAAAAAATCAGCTACCTACAGAAAACAACATATATAGAAAACATTATTAACTAATAAGTTTTCTTAGCTTACTTGAAAAAAACCAATACAACAGCTACACATTGGACAAAATTCACATTCAAGGAGTAAAAATTGCATTCAACTGGTCAACAAAAATTGTTGTTCACTTTGTCAAAGGCAACAGTTGTGTATTCTCTTTTATGGTACATTCGTCACACATGAAAAACTTCAAGGTGGTAATTGATTTGTTGATATTAGAATAATTTTTAAAATTTATATTGCATTGTACTTGCTTTGATAAGATGTCTATGGCAACTTGCTATGGTAAAATTTTAACATATGTATATGTGAACTAATTTATGCTAATAACATATTCACTGTTTATTCAGGCTTGAAATAATCTTTTTACCAGTTAGTTTTATTCAGGCTTGAAATAATCTTTTTACCCGTTAGTTTTCTTCTAAAGTTTTTGTTGTGTATGCATAGAATAATTCAAATCAAATATTTAATCAATACTGAATGTGGTGGCTAATTATTAATATATATGGGTTTTACAATTATATTTAAAGAAATATGAGAATGAAATAATATTTCAAAAATGAAACGTTTGAATCAAATTCAATTTAACATTGAAAATTATAATCTAATCCAAATGGCAAACAGATATAGTTAAAATTAACACCAACAGAACGAGTTTCCATTTCAATATAGAAAGCCATATATATTATAATGATCCAAATAAAAGTTGACATATCTTTATTAATAGTTGGCTTGGAAGTGCATCTTTTGGTCCGATCGTAAACTTCCTAAAACAACCATATCTATAACTTTTTAAATATTTAATTATTGTTTTATATGATCTACCCAATAAATTAAGAGATAAAATCTTCCTACAACTTCTTTAGACATATTCAAACCAGATGTTGATTCCAATTATTCATAGAATAGAATTTTTCAAATGTAATTATAATTGAACTTCAGACAACGAATCAAATATATATGGCCGCATTAAAATATGTAATGCAAAAACTTTCTAAATAAATCAACCAATTTATATATCTTTATTAATCTTTTAATGGCTTTGGAGTCACACTTTTTTGATATCAATGTGAACTACCAAAATACTGGTCTATATATTATCAAATTTTAATCACTTAAAAATTGGATTTAATATTAAACTTTTTTTACAAACTCAAAATGCCTCTAAAAGTAAGATTTAATGATTAATCATGCTTTACAAATTCAAAACGCTTTTAAAAATTGGATCTAAAATTGAACTTCCTTTACAAATTCAATATACTTCTTTACAAATATTCAAATTTTAATATCATTGGAAAATAAAGAATCATTTTTTTTTTACTAATTTAAACATATACAATTAATAAGGAAAACAATTCACGTGCAAAACACATGCCATAACACTTTGATTTTAGTGGGATGAAGCTCAATGATGTCTTTGTATTCTATGTTAAAATCCAATGGTTTCTATATTTAAATGGTTTTGGATGTTTTATTAGTTGAATTAGCCATAAATAAATTAATGGGGTTGTGATCATTAGTTTCGAAGAGGAGATATATTGCTTAAGCTGGAAAGAAATTTTGTAACCACGATATATGTTGTAAAAACTATTTTAATTTTAGTAGTTATGTTTTCAACTAGGCCTAACCTCCATAAACGTTTAAAACCATGGATATCGAATTCAACGGGACCAGTGTTAAAATTGATTTTATTCAGTTCTTGAACATTTGAAGGATGCAAAGTATCACCCTTTAGTTTTTCGTTACTTTTCTAATACTGTTTAAATCCCCTGATAAGCACTAAGGGATATTAAAGGTGTTAACGTTGTAAATGCAAGTCGATCTGGACGTGCATATATACTCGTAAGAAATAAGAATTATTATACACGTGCAACAAAGCTCTGCTGATTTTTTTTTCGAGTAAAGGTCTTTTGTCTTATAATTTGTTGAATATATAATCAAACTATTATATGTTAGTGCAAAATCTGGACGTGTGATGTGTGTGTAGGTTGTGTACAAATATTTGAATGTGTGTGTTGGGTGAATCAATGCTTAAGTGATCCTGCAATGATGTTTAAACTGCCGCCTTGTAATTTTCCAGAGAGCATGAAGAAGGGTGCGCGCATTGTATTTTTCTGAGAGCATGAAGAAGGGTGTGCATTATTTGCAGGTTAAACATCTTCTGTTAGGATGTTCTTTGCACGTTATTATTTTCATATTGCTTTGAGTATTCATGTTTATGTGGGTACCATTGTTTTTTGGCAACATAAATGTGTCCACATTCATGCATGTTTGGGTCTTCATATATTTGCATGCTTGTGAGCATTAAACTATTTTATAGCCTATACCTTGGATTCGTAAGTCAATCATTAGCCAGTTGCTATTTTCGTTTGCTTTACAAAATAAACATTTACTTTTCTTTCTCCTTCCCTTTTGGCCTATCATTTTCTTTGATCATATTTCTACCACTTCCTGCCATCAACATTAAAATGGAACGTTGTTTCCATTTTTTCATTGGAAATGTGTCCCCATGCATTGTTTATTTATGTGTTTGCAATTGAAAGTACACCAATTAACATAAATTAGATATTTTTGGAAGGAAGCTAGGCTTAAATAAATTTATAGATTGAATGTCGTTGACATAAAAATTTAGCGAACAAGGTTTTTGTTGAAAATTTTGAATGCGAATGAATTTGAAATGGAATAGAATAAATATAAACTGACTGAGAGTTAATTTAAAATGGCTATAAAATAAAATGGTTATTTTATTAAATGAATATCGTCAAATTTGCATAGAAAATTTGTTGTTGGACTAAATGGAAGTAAATAAATTTCCGTGAATAAATGGCAAGTGAATAAATTGATTTTTAATCGGTTTTGAATGAATACAATTATAGTATGTCTAATTATTAAGTGAATGCTAGTAAATTGGGTTGCAAATCATTCGAACTGAATATGAATCGAATGAAAGAATTTAAATTAGTATCAAAACCTTGTAAATGCTTGTAATATATGTTTAGCATGATTGGGGTTATGAAGATTATGTGTTTTTACCATTTAATTAAATGAAATGTTATTAAATTTCATGTTTTTGGTACTTTCGTGTTTAAATTGAGTAAATACAGGTGTACGGGTTCTGCATGATTTTGATTGCGTAAATCACATATAAAATAACCCGCTCGCTTAAAAATGCTAAAATAAGGTATGTTTTTGGATTAAATACCGAAAATGATATAGATATTGTTATATATTTTGTTTTTCAAACGTGTAGGTCGATGTATATATTTTTATATCTCTTGTCATACTACAAAAGGTCCTCCGTACGTAGGAGACTGTCAAAAAATTTCGAAAATTTAGGGTGTTAGAAAAAAATTTGGAAATTTTTTGTTAACGACAATTTGATTTTGAATTTTAACTGGAATAAAGGGTTTTGGAATTAGAATTGAAAACTAATTGTTGTGGTTGGAACGAAAAGATTGGAAAAGTGAAATGTCGAGTTTTCACTAAGTGGATTTCTGGAAAAGGTTAATGGGTTTGGAGCGTTTTTCCTACTTTAGCAATTTCGGGGACGAAATTCTTTTAAGGGTGAAGGATTGTAATGACCAAGTTTTTCGATGGTTAATTTTGAATATTTAAATGTTTTAAAAATTGTATTTGGAATTATAAGTTAGTAAGATTTTAAAATTGAAAATTTCAAGCGATTTCGAAAAATTTAGAGATCGTCGATTTAATCGACGCGTTAAAATAGCGATCCGGGGTACAGTCTCGAAATTCAACAAAACATGTTCCATTCGATCCGTAATAGTGTATTGTTATCGGATTTCAAATTTTGTATCATTTGGTTGAACGATCTAAAAACATCTGGAAATAATTTAATTTAATTTAAATAGTCGATTTAAAAAGCTATCTTTTCCACACGATCGAATTGGGATTTGGAGCTTTCACCTTTGAGTCTGGAATAGCGGCATAACATTAGGAACACCAGGCAGCACACCTCAATAGGAGGTTGAGATTTCACGGTATGTGATTCGGGATATTTTGAATAAAAAAAAAAGTAAAATCAAATCAAGCCACCCTCTTCATCCTTTTAAATCATGACATATTCCCTCACGCAAGGACAAAATCAAATCGCATCTTTCTCCCTTTCATTTCTCTCAGTTCGCTTATAAATGAAGATCGAAATCGATCTTCTGATAAGAAAAAAAATATCGAGCCAGCCTTCATATTGTTCTAACCCTAGTTCCTAAATCAATTCGCATTACTAAATCAATTTGCCTTCATATTGGTTCAAAATGAACGAGCTTCGAGTTGGTATTGTTCTAATCCAAAACCAATAGGAATACGATCGAGTGCATTAGGTCGTCGCATTTGCATAGCATTCCTGGGTGGAGTCGATGAGCGTCGCAAGGCGACCTAGAGGAGGAGTCACGATGCTTGTAACCTGGTGTTACATGATGGTGGAACGAGGGGTGCGCGCGTGAAGTCTGGAGGATGGTCACGTGAATCCAGAGCAAAGGGGGAGGTTGCGGCAGCGCTGGGTCGTTCCTGGTTAGTGGTTGTGAAATTCTCCTGTAGCCGTGGCATTGGGCTCGGTTATGGTGACGTTGGAGGCATATTAGGTGGCGGCGTGGGTGCTGGATGGTAGAGGCGGAGCTGGAACGTCGTGGATGTGACTCGGTGGCGCTCTGGGTTCTTATGGTGGTTACCGTTTCAGCTTGAAGTCGTGCGCGATGGATGCATGTATGCCTAGGGTTCTGACGAGAGATTAGGTAAGGATTAAGGTAATTTTTTTAAGTTAATTTCTGTAATTAAGTTTACTATATAATTAGTTAATTAATTAAGGATTATAATTTGTGATAAACTAATACATTTAATAACTTATTCATATAAAGTCTAAAAATCATGAAAACAAGTCGAGTTTGGTCGGATTGCAAAATAAAAATCAAGATAAGTAAAATCTAACTCATTTGGATTGCTAGTATAATTTAAAAATGTTGAATTTAAATTATTTATTGTTTGGATGAATTTATAAATTATTCTAAGTTTGGATGTTATATATATATAGCAGTATACATATTAGTAGTTGGACATATACCTGCTGATTGGAGCGAATGAGATCTTATGCGCCCTGCATAATAGCGGATGACCCTATATCCCACAATATCTCCATCGAAGAGAAATTGATATTTTTATGTTGCATTAACATCTGTAGATGCAGGGAAACAGGTTGGAAGGATCCAACTGGATTCCTCGAATTTATATTGATTTTTTTCATATATAATAATATATGGTGTGTTAGAATAATCTGTTATAGATTATTGTTGTGATGTGAATTATTGGATGCTACAGTAACACCAGCTTAACTTTTGGTATTTCGAATACCATAAATATTATTTTTGAAATTGAAGTAATTTAAAAGGAGTTTTTGGATTTAAAAATATTTATATCGAAATTGGATTTATTCGAAAAGAAATCAATTTGGAAAAAAAAAATATTATTTGATTTGGTGTTGTACTTAACTATTCGTAAAATGTTTAAAGTAGAAATTTATATAAAGAATTTTTAATAATGGATTTTTAAATGATATCTTTGAAAAATATGCAAAGAAGTTGAAATTGGAATTTTAAATGAGTTCAACAAATATTTCCAGGTTATCGAGTAATAGATTGTAAATGGGATTTTAATAGAAATTGATTTATAAATGGAGTGATTAAAGTAAGTCTAATATAGATTTGGAAATTAGTTCATAAAATTTATAAACGATGTTTATAAATAAGGGAAATAATATTAGTTGATATATTGGAATAAAAATACATAGTGTGAATTTATCTCAAGATATGAAAATAATTTTTGGAAAAAAGCAGTAGAGTCTACTTTTGGAAAGTGAAGTGGCTAGGGAATTGGGAAGGAAATCGATGTGTTGTAAATCGTGAGGGATTGTAAGTTAAATTGGTTATTGGGATTTTTGAAGGAAAAATATATTTTTATTAAGAAACTAAATTTTGTTTTGAAAGGAAAATTTATTTATTAAACTATATAATTAAAAGCTAGTTATTGTTATAATATTTTAGAAGTGTATTTTTTGAATATCGAATATTAGTGGAAATAAAATATAAAATTTTATAATCAGTTTTGTAAGCCGATTAGTTTATAATAAAATGAGTTGGAAATGAGTTTTGATGTTTTTATTTAAATTGTTTTGATTTTAAAATCAATTACACAAACATGTTTTGAAATAAATTACTATTCTTTAAAAACAAATATTTTATATATATTGAGGTTTGGGAAGTGATTGGAACTGATTTATCAACGCTTCCAAGATTCATAAACGAAGAGTGTTAAATGGTAATGATTTTTAAAAGAGAAATCTTATAGTGGAATTCTAGAAAATTTAAGGAAAATTACCTAATTGTTGAAATAAGAGAACTTCAATAAATGAATTAGAATTCATAAAGGAAGTTGGAAATGGTTGGTGGGAATTATAGACTAGTGTAATCGATTTTAAACAAAATTAATTAATGGATTTTGGAATTTATAAAATTTGTTAAAAACTGAGATAAGGAATTTATAAATGAATTGTAAAGGATTTGAGAAATAGGAAATAAATGAAATATTTCCAAAGTATTGGAAAATGAAATGATTTTTGAAAGTTATACTTAAAGATATTTCATAAGTATTGGACTAAAAGGATTTGAAATCTTTTAACCGTAAGATTATCATTATAGAAATAATTTTAAAGTGTGAATCATAAAATGAAACTGGAAGAAGAAAATTTCTAAGTATTGAAATAATTGAATTGAATGGTTTTCAAATATCGAAGTTCTAGAAGAGATTTGAATATATATATCGTATAAGGATATTTGAAAATAAAGATTTTGGGAAAAAACTTATAATAAGAACTAGTGATTGCTTAGGGAGGTTATTTGATAGTTAAATAACCGACTATCCATATTGGCCAATTTCGTTGATTGTTTCGAAGAGACCACGCTCAGATTTCATTATCGAAAAACCACTTCGATCTGATTTGAGCGTTAGGAATGGATATCGTGAAGATAGTGAAGAAGGTGGTTTAGTTTGTCTAGACCCAGGCCAAATTGTGTGGAAGAATGCAATCGAAACATCGTTATTGGAGGACGATGAGCATTCTAAGTGAAATTGTTCTTGAAATGCAATCATAGCCTTAAGCCTCATTAACCGGAATGACTGAAAATCAGGGGAAATTGAGGCTTAAGGCTATAATTTTAACGCAGGAATTTGAGGCTTAAGCATACTATCAGGGGAAATGCAATCATAGCCTTAAGTATCAAATCTTAGCCAGTTTTAACGCAGGAATTCATTATCACCTTTCTAAATACCCTCGGATATACTATAAATTATAGATACAGTGGTGCATGTAAAAGGGCTCTCGATAAGGATGGGAGCACCCGGGGTAATAACATATTTGGTTCTATCTAGGTTTGGGATAGGGTCGGTCTTGTGTTGTAAGGGATCTCGGCGAGGTTATCGGTACATATTTCTAGATGTGTACCGTGATAGGTGGTACCTCAGTGCCTAGTCATTGTATGAAATCCATTCTCCAATAAGCGTCGTACGGTTTGATTGTGCCCAACTATGTTGAAACGTGAGATGTAAGCATTTCAGCTATTTTCTATTTACTTTCTATCGACACTATTATAATATCAGATGATTTTGATAAAAATTGTTTTGATTATCGTAAGGTAAAAACCCATTGTGTTTATGTGTGACGTGGTTTTACGAGGTACCTTTGTTTTCAAAGGATTTTGATAAAAGTTAATAAATCAAATTGAGTGTATTTTCTCACGCTGGCTTTCCAGACTGACTTGGGTGTTATTTTATTATAATGCTCGGGTCAAATCGAGAATTACAGATTCAGGATAGGATGCTATGGAGCTTAGGAGATGAGGTGGATGATAAAGACGTATTTCCATACTTGATTTGTATTTTCGCTGTGTGCGGACAAGTTATTAAACTATCTAGCTTAATTATTATCAATTGTACTCTGATAATGACATGTATATTAATAGTACAGTTCTTGTATTTAAATTCTATCATTATATTTTGTTTCGCTACGATTATGAGATTCTGTGTGTTGTTCTTATCTCTTCTATCTCTTTCTTATTCTTCACCCCTAAAGATTCGTATTTCCGTTCAATTTGAGTTGAACAAATGTGAATTATGGTCGAATCAAAGGTACGGAGATACGGGCCATTACACCATCTTGGAATGCTAAAACTGCCCTCTAAGTAAAAATTCAATACTAGCATTCATGCATACAAGTTTTTTCTGGGTCTGAACGAAACCAATGGTAATTCAAGGAGCCTTCTTAAATCATCTTCAAGGTGTCTTCCATTCGAATGCATATGTTGGTTCGAAGTGGGGTTCGGATAATATATCTGATCCCGATCCCTCCGAACCAACAATGATAATTTTCTATTGACTCAATACTATTTCTCTTAGAAGTACGCAGCAAGTATTCGAGTCCTCATGGGGAACTTGAACAAATACATAACATACTTCCTGCGTTAAAACTGGCTAAGATTTGATATTCGATTATTTAACTATCAAATAAGCAAACAACAAAATTTTGGAGATTCTATTATCCGTAGCAACCACTAAACCTTAAAATAAATCTTTTAGTTATTTAAATCCCTTTTCAAATTATTTATCAAGATATTCATATGCTTATCTCACTAGCATAAGTATATTCACAAAACGTTGCGAAAGATTTCATAATTCAAAAGCATATCAAAGGATTCAAACAAATGTTATTTAAGTTGGAGATGAAAATAACCTCAAACATTATTACTTTGGTGTTAAATGTGGAATGAATGTCCATACCACCAAAATTAAGAAGGCCGGTTAAAAGAAATCTCATCTCATATTCTTTCATAATTTACTTTTATAAATCCTTTTAATAAATTTCATTTATTTAAAATTCCAAATCCATTTATAAAACACTTTGTAAATCTCTAAGTTTGTTTAAAACTCTTTTATAGATATACAAAATTATTTCTGAAATCTCTTTCCAAACTATAACAAATCATCTTAAATAGAACCTTAATCAATAATGTTCCCTTCTTTAATAAACAATCAATTATTCATAACATCTTTAAAAAACATTCTTTATTTAGTTAATATTTAAACCTCTATTTAAAAAGAATTAAAACTTAAAAGAATGATTTCATAAAATTTGAAGACGCATTGCGACTATGATGGATCTTATTTAATTTAGTTTAACATTCCAAGTTATACAAGGGTATATACATAATAAGAAGATATTAAGAAGGGAATAGCCAACAGTAATAAATCAACATACAGGTAAATATCCAGGGTATTATAATAGCAGACTGGTGCTTTGTTCTGCTAAATAGATATCATTTAGTTTCATAATCAATTTGGGTTACATAAGGATGAATCGACAAAGAAATTCCTTGATTTAAAATACTTTGAAAAAGCAAACTGGCTTTAAGGAAAAACTGATATCTAGAATAAACGATTTTTAGAATTTAAAACCTTTATTCAATAATTAAATAACATGTAACTTCTTAGTTAATAATAACCATTCCTTTAATAGTTAATTAAACAATAATTAACTTTTAAAAAAAATGATTAAACAATAAATATCCTTTAAATAAATAATTAAATAATAGATAATCATTTAATAAATAAATAAACCATGATTTATCTGTAATTAATAATTAAATAATAAATTAAACCTTTATTTAATAGTAATTTAAAACTTAATTAAGTCTTAATTAAACCTAAATTTAATTTAACTTAATTAGAAATTAATTAAATATCAAAACCTTTATAATTGATTAAAAATTAATCTTAAATAAATAACAATTAATCCTTAATTAATAATTAGATAATAATTAACTTAATTGATTTACACTTAAGTATTAATTACTTTTGTTAACTAATGATTATGTTCTAATTACCTTAATTAATTAATTAATCATTATTAAACACATAATTAAATAAGCAATAATTACCTTTTAATTACTTATCATATATTAGAAAATCACTTTTCTAAAAGATATTAAGTGAAGCATTTTAGATTTGCTAAACTAGTTCATTTTAGGTACTGCAATTATAGCAACTATCGTTATACGACCTGAAATTTTCAAAATTTGAAATTTTGTTTCTAAGTCTTTTATACTTTAACTTTTGGAAACTTTCACTTTTTAAAAAGAAAGGTACATTTTTGAAAACTAAACGAGTTTTTAAAACTGAAAACATTTTAAATTTAAACCAAAGTTCAAAGCTTTTTACACAAGGGACAACATGTCGCTTTAAACTAGAAATGTGCTAACTTTCTTAGCATACAACATTCAGATATACAACATACAAAGACCACATCACAACCATACCACAACCAATCATAAATAAGATTAGAAATTTACAAACTAACTTAATTATTTGCCTCCATATTCCAAACTATATATTATCACAACCGAGCACAAATACATACATACAATCCAATGTCATTTTCATCCATAGAAATTTCATTTTTACGAACCAAGTCAAGCGTACAAATATGTTTGGAAAATTTAATTAAAAGTTAAATCTTTACCTACCGAAAGTTAAAGAAATCAAGGTAACTTTTACTATAACTCAAGTATGACTTAGGCCCTTGCTTTTAACTTGGAAAAGTGGAGTCTTTGGCGGCTTATATGTGAAAAACTATTCAGCCTATGTGGGATTTGTGCTCGTCCAAGGGAATATGGAGGTGAGTATGGCTTTCTTTATGAAGGAGGAGTGTTGAATGAGGAAAGAAGTGATTAAACAAGATTTTTGACTTTTTTAGTAAAGAGAGCTAATGTTTTTTAAACTTCAAAATTTAGGAGGAAGCCAAAGTGTCATGAGAACTTGGATAAGTTTTTAGAAAGTAGAAATTGAAATTAAAAAAATGAGGAGGATGGTAGGAATTTGTATATATGCAACATGAGATACTAAATTGACCCTAGGGTACATAACCTCCACAAATTTGATGCCACATCACCATCCATCTCTCCCTACTTAATTTCCTACGTGATTTGGTCCCCACTGCTCCATTTCATGAGAAAACAAGATTTAATTGCCTAGTATACTTATGTTGGCAAGGAGATGACATGTTAAAACAGTTTTCTTTTCCATTTTTAGAAGCTCGCACAATTAGTCGTATCCCAACTATATATTTATTTAGTTATTATATGTATGTATATATAAAAAATCCTAACTCATTTATAAATGTGTGTACATGTTGCACAAATACGCACAACGTGTTTTCACAACTTTTGGATACCAAAATATCAAAAATTCGTGAAAAGATTTCCGGTCACATGTTCTATTTTTCTCTGAACTAATTATTAGTGTAAAAAAAATTTGAAAACTATTTTATCATCACTGGTTATTATTAAAAGGGAGATTTATTTAGTCTATAAAATCTATTAACTTATTACTAAAAAATATTTAAATATCCATGTTCTAAAGTGATAAAATCTAGGTTGTTACACAAGTTATTTTCCAAAAACCACAAACTCACTGGAGCTAACTACGTTGACTGGCTAAGAGCAATATAGATAGCATTAATTTATGAATGTTTTTGGTCGTCGATAACCGAACCTCCCAGGGTTAGGCCCATTGATGATGTGCAGCCCAAACTATGATTAGCTTATAACAAATGGGTCTTAGACCTAGAACTCACCCAAGTTTTAGTGTTGTCTACATAGAGAATATGTTGCAGAGGCAGCAGGAAAACATGTGTATCCGTGAGATTTTTGATAGTCTCAAAGCTCTATTTGGTGTTCAGTCCTATTGTGCAATGTATGAACTTACGAATTCACTATTCAATAGAAAAAATTACTAAGGGACAAAAAGTTGATCATCACGTTCTAATGATCAAAGGTTATGTTGATAGACATACATAGTTAGACATAATGATAAGTAATGAGATGCAAGTAGACTATATTTTTAGGACCTTTCTCCCAAATTTGAACCATTCATATTAAATTGTAATATAAAACAATTGAATGTAAACCTCATGGAGATCCTCAAAGTATTGAGGTTGACCAATTGTTTATCCAAGGCTAAGGGATTGTACTTGCTATTACGGGGAACATGTCTTCTTCAAAATGTTCGAAGAAGAGAAAAAGTGTTAATATGAAGGGAAAAAAAACTACTCCAGGAGACAAGGGTGAATGTCATCACTATCAAAAGATGCATCACTAGAAATAGAACTATTCGGAATACATAAAGATTCAAGTGAAGAAATTAAATGGTTCTACTACTCATATAGGTTTATTTATAATTCAAAATTATTTTTCAATCAAAAATTATCTTGTAATTTAGATATTGGATCTGGAACTCATATTTGTAATTCGTTACAAGGGCTTAGAAACATGCATCATGTGGAAAATGGAAAGATGATGTCGCAAATGGAAAGATGATGCTTAAAGTGGCTGATGGATCCATAGTAAATGCGACGATGGTTGGAGATTTTAATTTAAGTTTTCCTAGTGGATTAGTTTTGATATTAAATAATCACTATTATGTAAAAGAATTTATTATGGAAGTATTACCATCTTTATACTATTTGAGATTGGCTGTATTTTTCACTATGCAAATGATGTTATGAACACTTTGTTATATGGTAATAAAGTCTGCGATGTTATTTTAGATAACGGCATTTACGTAATGAATCTAACTATGTCTGTGCCGTGAGTAATTCTTCCAATGGGGATATAAATAAAATTATCTTTGGCATTGCAGTCTAGGTCATATAAGTGAGAAATGACAACATAAAATTGACAATCGAGGGTTTCCAACCTTCAATTGGTTTTGAATCATTTGGTACATGTGAGTCATATCTCAAAGGTAAAATGACCAAGCAACGCTTTAGTGGGAACAATGAAAGAATTAGTGAATGTAACGATCTGTAGTTTTACCACTTTTAAATGGAGTATTTAATTAACTTTAAATATTAAAATATAGAATTTTCAAGCTTAAATAATCATGTTTTATGTGATAAATAAGAATGGAGAACTTTTTTAGAATTTGATTACAAAATCAAGAATTTTAGATTTTCATTGAAGAGTGAGAAAAGCCAGTTTTCGATAAAAATTGTTATACATTCAAATAATTGTTTTAAATGATAATATCTCCTTTTAAATTTTTATAAAATGATAAAATGTGATTGATAAATGTTTTACAAGTATAAACATACTTATTTAATAAAGATTGACAAATTTCGTCGCACGTTGGCAGATCAGCGTCGTATTTTAACAATTGGACTTTAATATTACTAAAAATGGTTTTATAAGTCGAATACACTTTGTTTAATTATTTAAAGACGATAAGAAACTTTTCTTCAAGTTTTGTTTACATAAATAAATAGTTTAACAAAAACGTCGAAATGTGACCGTAAAACGTTTTGTCGAAAATCAATGTCTTGTTCAATATAAGTTGTCGCAACATTGTTGCATCTTTGTTAACATGTTTAACCACACAAACACACATATATACACTCATTTACAAACAATCAAGTTTACTTTTGCTAAGTATCATTAGAAAATTCTAGAATGTCATTAGTAAAAGTAAGTAAGGTAATTTAAAAAGTCAAAAAGTAAACATCAAATCAAGTCTCACCAAAACCTAGGCAAATCTTCACTTTAATCCACTTTTGCATCCAAATACATTCCTAAAGTATTAAGTAAAAATGGCATAAAGTAATGAAGTGATAGATGACGGTAGATATTGAAAATAGTAAGTTTACTTTAAAGCTAAGGAAAGATATTTTGATAATTTGGTAAGGGATAAATTTGGTAACTTACCATGTAACGACCCATAAATATTCACGATTTTTATAATGCAATTAACTAAATTTTTATTAAAATATAACAATTAAATTTTAGCAATGAAAATCTAATATTTGAAATACGTCTATTGAAACATAGCAAGTGGTTAATATTTATCAGAAAATATTTAAGTTTTATTGTTTGTGAAATTTCAATTTAAACTAAAAATCAGTTGAAATTTGATGGAAATAAAATATATTTGAAATCCAAATATTTTTATATAATAAAATGTATCTTTTTCTGAGTGAGATGTCGTAATTCGTTTCGCCAAATTTGGACTGCTACATCCTCATTTATTTTATTTCGGCATTTTAGCAGCATTTTCGGCGGCAAAAAATCGAGTTTAGATAGCTTGGTCATATCACTGATATATTTGTACTTTTCTGTTCATCTCATTGTGCTGATCTCCATAGTATATTCATTCCTGCAATTTGACGTCCGGTACGCGATGAAATTGACAAAACGATTTGTCGTATCGGTTTCGTAATTGGGCCTAATGGGGTTCTCTAACTTTTCATTTATCCACCGTGTGTAATTAATCGACCATTAGCTATTAATATTACTAAATTCAATTGGCACGACATTTGCTATTTCTCGTGTTCAACATATATTTGATGTGGTCCCTTCATTTCAATTTTTGGTTCCTATTCATTCTCATGCTCCCTTCATTTTCTTTTCGTTCATGAATATATATATATGTATGTATGTATGTATGTATGTATGTATATGTATATATATTATAAAGTTTTATCTGAACTATTTTCCTTCTTGTCTCCTATCTGCTAATTGCTCGGCCCCTCTACGTCAAACCCTCCACTACTCCGAGCAACCACCGTGTACAACAACCATCTTAGCCCTCTTCGGCCAAACACCACATCTCTACGCCAACTGCCTGTAACCAACCCTTCACCTCATCCATCCTCTCTTCCAATCTCTACGCATCTGCTGTACAAAACCCGATAACCCACCACCAGATGACAAACCTAAATATCCAGTCAGCATCGAGCCTATAGCCTGTAGGGAACGGCCTTCCTCTGACCTCTTTCCAGCCTCGCCACATAGCCAACCCACCAGACCTGACAAAAAACCCGCTTCCAGACCCAAGCACCCATCACCACAACCTCCATCTTTTCTCCGACCACTCCATTGCCCACTGCTCTGCGTTAACTTCCTATTAGCCGCACAACCCACCTTACTTTCCTCACCCCTCACGGTAGCAGCCTTGTCGTGCTCCACTGTAGTGCCAAGCCTAGAACGATCCACCACCTTTCATCTACCCATAACCCACAGGCTCTTCCATCAACCACCGTCCCTATAGCTCTGCAGCAGCAGCATGACGAAGCAATCTTCGGCCATCTTCCTCCCCAACCCGAAGCCACCTTGAACCAAGCCCAGCCGATCAGCAGTTCCTCCTATGACGACCATTGCCTCCACAGACCACACAACCACCGAGCATTGATGTTGTCCTGTCCTGTCCATTGCTTTTCCAAATAAGGTAGAAAATATGTTATACATACATATATATATTGATCCATCGATTAAAGTTGTTGTTTCATGCCGCTGTCCAGAGCTTGATCGCAGCCACTTTATTTTTACTGAGCATCCCTATCCTCTTATCCTTTCATGAGGAAAAAAAGTGTGTGTCTATATATATTACGTATTTTTTTTCCTCGAATTCGAATTCAAGTTATCTATCTTGTCACAGCTTTTAGCTTTTCACTATCCCGCTAGTCCGCGTGCATGTCTGTATCTCTTCCTTCATTCCCGTTGTTTTTTCTAGCCTCGAAAGGTGAGCGATCACTCACTATTAACATTCTTATGTTTAGTAAATTAATTTCACATGAAAGGACGATTGAAATATGTTATAAAAGTTGAATTTTTAGTTATTTAATTGTTGGATATGATATGTTATTATTTGAAATTATTAACCGATGTTAACTAACATATGACACCAAAACCTGTTTGTATATACATTAAATTTAAAATTTTAATAATTATTTATGCTGGTAATTGATACGTTATGCTATTTTATTTTATTTGTTCTCACTCTTCAAGTTTCCTGTAGTTTAGAAATCCCTATGGGTTGAAACGATACATACCCGAGTGATATTATAGATTAGGGAAAATTGTTATATGTTGAAATGATAAACCCAAGCGATTTTATTGATTTTTTAAATTTTGGGATTGCGGGTTGAAATGATATATACCCGTAAATATTAAATGTTGGGCGAGTTTCTACTAGTCCAAGGCCATCAGACCAATGATGCCGAATGAAGGCTAGGAAAGACTACCGGAACAACACGTTTCCTAAGCACTACCAAACCATCTCCTTCCCCAAGCCTGCCGAACCATCTCCTTCCTCATGCCTGCCGAACCAACTCCCTTCCCATGCCCACCGAACCAACCCATCTCCTAGGTACTACCGGATCAGCATACCACCGAGCCAACATACTACCGAACCAGAGTAAAGAAGGAACTACCGGACAACCCTCCACCGAATCAACCTCCACCGAACCAACCACTACCAGACCGGAGCTGCCGAACCAACCCACGCTCCACCCACTACCGGTCCAATCAACACTCCACTCACCGCCGAACCAAGGTGCTACTGAACCAACATTGCCAGGCCAGATTGCATCACCACAGGCCCACCAGCAACTATATACGTCAAGGACCCCTGCCCCCAGCCTCACTCTATAAATAGAGGGGCAGGGGTACAACAATAAAGGACAAGTTTGAGAGCTCAAGCACGGATAGAATTTTCGAACAACTTTTACACTCTTGTAATAAAAGCTTTGTACTTGTAATCCGAAGAGAAAAGGAGAATAACATATAAAGTGGACGTAAGTACATTCTGGCCGAACCACTATAAATCTGTGTGTCTTTTACAGTTTAGTCCATTTATTTTATATATGTGCATCAATCACCCAAATCACTAAAAACAACATAAAATCAACTAATTCATACGACTTGGAGTTGTTTGCCCATTGTGCAACCATTTTTGGTGCTTTCACTGAGAAATTGAGCTAGAAGCTTCAGCTTCTCCCACTCAGCGTTCTTCCTAACAGCATCGCTCATTGCTTGGAAAACATGCCTCCCAGGCAAAGGAAAGATCATCGCAACTAGCAGTATCCCAGATCCAGTAATCACAGATCAAGGGAATCGTTCCGTTCCAACAGCAATTGGAAATCAGGCAAATCCGACAGCCCCTACCACAGAGCAACCAATTACTAGGGCAGATTTGGATAGGGTTGTGGCTGAAGTAACTAACCGCTTCGCATCTCAACAAGAAGCCTTGGTGGATCAACTCATGTCACGCTTAAGGGATGCTGAAGAATCCAACCGCAACACTGAATCATGGGGTGAGTCTCGGTCTGGAGGACCTGGGAGACGACAAAGGTCTCTCTTCTTCGAAGAGGCTAACAACAGAAACAACTATGGTAGGAGCCGAGCCCAGACTCAGCCCGAATTCCGACCCGAGGAAACACTTGGAACCGAACCCAACAGGGGAGGTACCAGGCAGGGGTCGGATGTAGCTGAGCCTGCCATGCTACCTAACCATGGAAACACCAATGGACGGGGCCGAGCTGGAGTCCAGCCCGAAGTTGGACCTGAGGAAGTACTGAGGATAGAACCCAGCAGGGGAAGATCAAGGCAAGGGCCAACTGTGGCTGACCCCAGCGTGCCCCCGGTAGACCAGAGGCAGCCATTGAAGAATGTTAGGAGTGATGGACGATACCATCCCTAGAGGTCATCTAGACGGAATCAATCCCGCAGGGAAGAACCAAACTCATTTCTATCCGCTCCAAGTTTTGATGAAAGGATGGCGCGATTGTTCAGAGAGTGCGTCCGACGGGACCAAAGGGATCAGGGGATAGGCGCTAGGGTAACCAGCCCCTTCACCCGCCATATCGAAACTGCCATCACCCCCCGGGAATGGAAAATGCCAACAATGGAACCTTACAAAGGAACATCTGACCCCGTCGTACACTTACAGAGATACACACAACATATGCTCATGAGCGGGGAGACAGAAGGAGTATTGTGTAAATGCTTTCCACTCTTCTTGGCAGATCTAGCTACCTCTTGGTTCTGCCATCTACCCCAAGGGACCTTCAGCTCATGGGAAATGTTGAAAGAAAAGTTCATCAGCCAATTCCGCATTCATGTGGAACAACCCAAGGACGCTTATTCCTTATCCAATATCAAACAAAAGCCCGGAGAAACAATGCAACAATATCTAACCCGATTCAATGCGGCAGCGGCCGCAGTCCAGGATGCCGATGAGAAACTTATCCTAATGGCCCTCTGTAGTGGTGTGCATCCGGATACTAAATTTGCTAGGAGATTAACGAAAGAAAAACGAGCTACCTTACCCGACTTCTTCCATGAAGCCGGAAAATATATGAGACTTGAAGACGCTGCCATTGAAAGGGAAATAGGGCAACAAGCTAAGGCAGCTCATGGCAACACACCCGCAGTAGCAAAGGACGTTCGAAGAAATGACTCCAGAGACAATGCTGGGGGCAAGAAGGGAGAAAAGCATTTATATAGGCCAGGACCGAGATTTGACTCTTACACTCCTTTGAATGAAACAATCGAAAACATCTTCTTGGCCACCCAAGACGAAGTTAGATACAAGCGCCCCCCGCACAAGAAGGAATCAGATAACACAGTTAAGTCTGGAAAGTTCTGCCGCTTCCACGAATCTCATGGGCACGACACAAATGAATGCCATCACCTCCGGGACTTAATTGAAGAACACATTAGAAGGAAGAGACTGGAGCGCTATGTGAAAGGTCAGAACAGGACTTCAACTCCTGCCAATGAGAACCCAGGGCTACCCCTCCCAGAAGTAGGCGGAGGAAATCGCAACACCAGCTGCTCTAGTCAAGAGAAGATAGTGGTCCATACCATATCAGGAGGACCACACATCGCCGACAGAAGCTGGGCAGAGATGGAAAGATACGGTAAGTCACTTAGAAACGATGAAGGCTACGTTAATTCTGTTATGGAAGAACACCACCCGAAACGGAAAGAGAATGATGACATCACATTCAGTAGGCGTGATCTAGAGGGAGGGCAGTACCCTCACATGGATCCCATGGTCATCTCTGCCTGGTTCGGTCCAGCCAAAGTTTTTCGAATTCTAGTAGACACTGGCAACTCAGTAAATATCCTATTTAAGCACGCTTTCGACAAAATGAAGCTGTCAATGAAATATGTGTCTCCCTGCAACAAACCACTACACGGTTTCACGGGGGATGCAAAGATGCCCCTCGGGCAACTGGACCTCTTTGTCAAAATAGAAAGTCATCCCCGCTCCGTTGTGCGGAAACAAACATTTGTGCTGATAGAAAACCACTCGGCCTACAACGCCTTTTTAGGAAGACCAGCCTTGTCTGATTTCCAAATTGTCTTGGCCCCATGGTGCCTAAAGATGAAATTTCCAACAGACAATGGAATAGGGGAGATAGAGGGACATCAAGACGCTGCTTGAGACTGCTATGTAACTGAACTTCGCAATAACCGCAGAAGGGATAAAGAGAAGAATGCAGAGACTACTCTCTAAATGAAAAGCTTGGAAGCATAGCAACTAAAGAGAGACCCTCCTCTTCGATATACCAGTGACCCTTTCAACGAATTAGACCCTAGGGACAAAGAGGAGGAGGCCACCACCGAGCCTGCAGAGGCTATGGAATTTGTATCTGTAGACAAGCACGACCCAAGTAGACTGCTGAGAGTCGAGTCTCAGTTAAGAGCGGAATTGAAGGATCAACTCGTCGATTTTCTTCGCCACAACTTGGATGTATTTGCATGGACGCACGCTGACATGACTGGAATCTTCCCAGACGTAGCGTGCCACGTACTGAACATCGATCCCACCAAGGTGCCAGTAAAGCAGAAAAAGAGGAGCATGGGGGTAGAACGATCAGCAGCCATCGAGGAAGAAGAAAGGAACCTACTTGCCAATAACTTCATATGAGAAGCCATCTAGCCAGAATGGATCGCCAACCCGGTACTGGTAAAGAAGGCTAATGGGAAGTGGCGAACATGCATCGACTTCTCCAACTTAAATGGCGCTTGCCCGAAGGACTGCTTCCCACTCCACCGAATCGATCAGCTCATGGACAGCACAGCCGGACACGAACTCTTATCCTTTATGGACGCATACTCAGGATATAATCAGATCCTTATGCACGCCCCCGATAAAGACCACACTAGTTTCATCACTGACCGGGGATTGTATTGCTATAGAGTAATACCCTTTGGACTTAAAAATGCCAGAGCTACCTATCAGCGCCTCGTCAACAAGATGTTTGCGGAACTAATAGGATGAACCATGGAAGTTTATGTGGACGACATGCTAGTAAAGTCAAGAAAAGCCAACGATCATGTAAGCCACCTGGACGAGATGTTTCAAGTACTTCGTCGATATGGAATGAAACTGAATCCTCTAAAGTGCTCCTTCGGAGTATCATCGGGAAAGTTCTTCGGGTTCATTGTCCATGCCAGAGGAATTGAAGCGAACCCCGAACAAGTCCAGGCTCTGAAAGAAATCAGGATACCTTCCACTCGAAGAGAAATGCAAAGCCAAAATGGGAAAGTGGCCGCCCTGAGCAGATTCATCTCTAAAGAAACTGACAAGTGTGTCCCCTTCTTCGAGGCTATAAAGAAAGACAAGGGAAAGTTCGAATGGACTGACGAATGCATAACAACCTTCCACAACCTAATTGAACACCTCCAGAGACCACCGGTACTCTCAACTCCAAATGAAGGCGAAGAGCTATACCTATACCTTGTTGTGTCATCTCATGCTCTAAGCGCCGCTTTGGTAAGAGAAGACAACCGCGCGCAGCGGCTAGTATACTTTGTAAGCAAGAGGTTCACGGGGGCAGAAGCCAGATATCCTAAACTTGAGAAGTTAGCATATTGTTTACTGATCACATCACGGAAATTGCGACACTATTTCCAATCCCATTCCATCAGAGTTCTAACCGATCAACCGCTAAGGCAGGTACTCCATCGTCCCGACACCTCCGGGTGACTGCTTAAATGGTGCATTGAGCTAAGTCAATATGATATCACCTACCATCCTCGCACCGGCATCAAGGGACATGCCATGGCTGACTTCATTGCCGAATTCACTACCGACGAAGGTAAGGAGCCATCTGAAATAGTAGAAGACATCAAGTGGAATCTCTTTGTAGATGGAGCATCAAACGAACAAGGCTCGGGGGCAGGTGTTGTAATAATCACTCCCAAGGGAAGGAAGCTACACTATGCTCTAAGGTTGGAATTCACTGCCACCAACAACGATGCAGAATACGAAGCAGTGATAGCTGAATTAGAACTAGCCCTAGAGATTGGAGTCGGTTATTTATGTCTCCATAGTGATTCTCAACTTATTGTAAATCAAATACTGGGAAAATTCCAGACTCGAGGAGAATGACTCACAACGTATCTAAAGAAGACCAAGCTGCTTCTCGATCAATTGGATCACTATTTGATCAAACACATTCCTCGAGAAGAGAATCAGGAGGCCGACGAACTGGCAAAGCAAGCTAGCATGAAGGACGGCACCACTTCTGGAACAGTAACCATCTCAAAGCAACTAGCCCCGAGTTTCGAGCAAGTGAATCTGGCAGCTGCAATCGAAGAGGAAACTTGGATGACTCCCATCCGGAAGTACTTGCAAAGTGGCACACTACCCGACGAACGTAACGAAGTTAAGAAAATCTTGAGGAAATCTTCCCGCTACACAATACAAGAAAGCATCCTCTATCGACGCGGCTTCTCTAACCCCTTATTAAGGTGTGTCGCTGGAAGGGAGGCCAAGGAAATCTTATCCAACATCCATCAAGGGAGATGCGGTGATCACACTGGTGGGCAGACTCTGGCAAAGAAGATACTCCGATATGGATATTACTGGCCCACCTTAAACAAGGACGCCTTGGACTTCGTCAAAAGATGTGACAGATGTTAGAAATTTGCTAAGATTCCTCGACTACCAACAAGTGAGATTACTCAAATGACCAGCCCTTGGCCCTTTGCAGTATGGGGAATTGACTTGATTGGCGAACTGCAGATGGGCCGAGGCGGAGCAAAATATGCTATAGTGGTAGTCGACTATTTCACCAAATGGGTGGAAGCGGAACCTCTAAATAAAATATCTTCCGCAAAAGTTATTAATTTCTTAATCAAAAATGTTCTATGCAGGTACGGGGTTCCACACAAAATCATATCGGACAATGGACTTCAGTTTGACAGCGAGGATTTCGCCGACTGGTGCCAAGAGCACGGAATTCACAAAAGCTTCTCATCTGTAGCTTATCCGCAGGAAAACGGACAATTCGAAGCTGTCAACAAAATTTTTAAAACTCTAATCAAGAAGAAGCTTGAAAAGTCAAAAGGCGCTTGGGTGGATAAACTTCCTACGGCACTTTGGGCCTACCGCACGTCTTTCAGAACATCAATAGGGCATACTCCTTTCTCTTTGGCATACGGATCGGAGGCCATGCTCCCAGTTGAAACTGTAGTGCCGTCCCACCGTAGGATCCACTACAACCCATAAGAGAACGAAGAACTCCTGCACATGTCTTTGGATCTAGTCGAAGAAAGAAGAAATGATGCAGCACTTAAAGCGGCAGCTCACAAGCAAAAAGTGGCAGCACGATACAACTCCAAAGTCAAGCACTGCAGCTTACAAGAAGGAGATCTTGCCTCAAGCGGATCTTCCCGCGCCCCGGAGCGCTAGATCCAATCTGGGACGGACCCTATGTAATTCATAAAGATCTCCACAACGGAGCTTATATTTTGTCAACAGTGGACGGAGAGGTGTTCCAGTGGGCATGGAACATCCAACACCTTCTTCGATACTTTTATTAACTTGTACTGCCCATATGAAGTGAATTAACAAAGAGAATCAGTGGTCGTAGGCATTTTCGTGCCGAACCACTTTAAAAATCTTGTCTCTTTTTAAATTGTTCCTTTATATCTTGGCTGCTTGTTAAGCTTTATCCTTTCCTGTTGAACAAAATCCTGTGTAACGGCATTTCCATTCTGGACACTTCACGACACAACCTCACCTGGACAAGACCTAACAGGTACTATACGAATCTGTGCCCTCGCCAATGAGACACTTTTGCTCCAGCGTCCCTCTGCTGCGGGTTAACTCATTGCTCGCGACAGCCCTCAAAGCTAACTGTAATGAGCCGATTATGAGCCACCGAGTAGGCCGACTATAGCCGAGGCAGCTCATTACGGCGTTCGGCTCGCCGGCAACCGTGAACCGATTATAAGCCCCAACATAAGGTGTGGCCAGCCAGGGGCAGTTCACAGTTAAGGATCAGCACCCGCGCTAGCCGGCCACGGTAAATCGAATAATACCCACGATTACGGGCCATAATGGCCCGGGTAGTTACTGTGCGCGATCTTGGCTCTGATGTGTCTTAAGTACGGCTATGGTAAAATAGAAAACTAGCCGCGGAGGCGTAAGATGGGTGACAAACGTCTCCAAGACCCACGGCTAGGGAAAGTGGCTACAAAACCCGTTTGCCACGAACTTAAGCAAATCGAAGGCCTTCCATGATTGGAAGTTTTACTTTTTCTTATATTTCCATTCTATTTAAAAAACTTTCCTCCTATCCTCCATAACAACCCTTAAAGTACAGGACACCAAATATTATGCAATCGCTAGTGGGAATGAGAACTCTTAGCTAGATGACGGGTCACTCAACTGCATTCCGTAGTCGATCATACAAGGCATTCAAAGCTACCACCTACAACTAACAATCGAAAGGGCGGTACTTTCTTCTCTTGTATACAAATAAGTAGCTCTGATATATTTACACATCACATTAACATTGCAAGACATGAAATAATATTTTAAGCGAGAACTTGACATCAAACACAGTTGAATCACTAGCACATGCACAGCTATATTTCTTATGCAACACATCAAAGTAATGACAACATCCAAATGTAACAGAATCAGATTATGTTATAAAATTACATGTTAAGAATAAAGTCGTTCGTTGCAACGACATAATTACAACCTGAAAGTACATTAATGTTTTGAAACTATTATATACAGGAATGTCAAGTAAAACCAAAAATGTCCGGATCAAGTCAAAATAGTCGACAACATCAGAACTCATCTCTATCCTTCCGACCCCCCAAGATCTACTTGACCGTAGGATCAAAACTCCCAGCATGCTGACCAGAGGTCCCACCTGTCCAATTCAGGAGAAGAATCTATTAGATGAACGATAAGAAATCAAGTTAAGAAAAGATTAAAAGGGAAGACTTACCAGCGTCTGCTCCCTGATCATCATCCTCCAACTGCACACCCACTTCCTCGGCGGTAAGCAGCCGCATGCCCTCCTTCACCGCCACCTTCTCCTCCATGGTGAACTGAGCAGTAACCACATCCATTCTGAAGGCCACACCACCCTCTTTATCCGCATTAGCCTTGGCCTCCTCCAAAGCTCGGAGATATATCCTAGCCATGACCTAGGGTTAATCGTCCATCCAGGATAGGTTGCCATGCTTCCATGTAGGAAATACATATCCTGCAGCATATCATCCATCATCCCCTCGTTCTCCTCAAACTCCCTCATACGAGCCTCAGAAACCGACAACTTTGCAACGACAGCATCCCTCTCCAATCGGTATCGCGAGCAGTCAGCTTGATGGGATCTCCTCATCGCCTCCATCTCCTCTTTTAGCTTGGCCTGAGCAAGCCCTGTGGCTTCGAGCCTTCCAAATAACTCCTCTACCTGCTCAAGATCCGCTCTCTGAATCTCATCAACCGTTGCGATGGCCATGTCAATTCGTTTCTTGCAAGCAGCCTCCATCTTTCGCAACTCTGCCTTGCTAGCCACTTCCATGGTTTTCTTTAGTCGTTTGGAGGCCGCCTCATGCTGGGAGATCTAGATGGCCTGATCGGCAAGCTGTTTGGCCTGATCGGAAACCATTAGCCACAACCGAATGTTAGTACTTCTGATTTCCTCTCGAGCCTTGAACAGTCGGGCGTGATGCGCCATCAGCTTCCTGGTCTCCTCAGCCACCCAATCGATGTTTGTCTTGGCCTCATCCCCCACAGTCACAATCCGAGTGGTCAACAAGTCGAGATCCAAAGACTTAGCCTCATCAAGCACCCTTACCATAGGATTGCGGGGTAGGAGGTGCTCACTGATAACCTCATCGAAGGAAATATCATGGGGGTTCGGGTCCAGGTCCGGATGACCCGCGAATGGGTTGCGAGCCAAGCTGGGGCGATCTATCGGAGTAACGGTAGGGTTCTCAGATGGATGTAGAGAGGATACAAAATCAGTAGTCTCCTCCCTAATATCCTGAAGCGGCTGAGTTGGAGGTTGAGGACGAGATGGAGATTCGAACAAGGAGCGGCCCCTCTTCTTCCTTTGGATATCTTCTTCAATAATCCCAAGAAGAGAACGATAGCCGACTACATCCCCGGGGCGGCTAGTAGGAGGCTTCGGTCTAGCGAGGCTCTGAGTAGCTTGTATTGTTCGAGGCGGTGTCGAACATCTGATGTCTTGGCCACCTCGCCTGCCCCTGGAATAAAGAACAAGTGTTACGAGCATACACTAATCCATAATTTAAGAAATTTATTAAGTTAAAAGGAGTAAGAAGACGCATTTATTATACAAACCCTGAGGGGGAGTGGGATACTGCAATAAATCCTGAATCTCATTCCCGGACGGGAGCTGGCCATAAAATGTTCCTAAGTCCTTATCATAAAGAGAGTCTGCAGAGGTCAAAAATTCACCTTGAATCACCGGAGTTTCCTTAGCCGGAATACTCTGAGAAGATGAATAGGCACCAGCCCCGGCCTTGTCAGCTCTCCCGGACTCCTTTACCGGAGCCGGTCCTTCCTCCAACCCCTCAAAAGCTTGGCGGAAAGCATCATCCGTCCACTCTTGAATCTCACCTGCTTGCCCGGAGGTCAAGGCACCAACGCCACTACCACTCTGTCCATCATCACCACCATCACCTTCTCTACCACTTCCTCTCTCCGACTCACCTCCTTCACCCTCGCCTACTTCCTCCGGAGCGCTCTCCTCCTCCGGAGCATCTGGGCATGTGCTGGGAGAGGGTCCATCAGATCTCTTGAGTTTCTTCTCCCCGACGACGGGAGGTATCAAGAAGGGTTTCCTCCTGCCGCTCTTCGCCGTGGCCCCTCCTTTGGCTTTGGCAGCTCTTTCCTCAGCCGTGTCCCTCTGCTTGACAACGGACTGATGTGGTAGAATCAAGTTGTGTCCCAGGAGAGTGGCATTCCTGATCAGGTAAGAAGTTGACCTATCCCTTCCCGAAATGGCTTCTATCTCCGCGGTCATCTGAACCTGGTGATCATTCTCCACGATCACAAAGCCACCTGTCGCTAGCAATAGTAAAGCACATGAGGAGAAGCGTTGCAGTCAAAATGGAAATTACAAGTAAACTTCAACTTACAGCCAGAGGTGAAGCGGTGGATGGAAACAGAGTCATCCTGGACGAAGAACCATTCCTTCTTAAACATGGTGAACTTTGAATACAAGTCCAGGACCGGCTTGAAGGACACGGCTGATTCCAAGCTGATGTATGGAGACCCCTTCTTATAACCTCCCAAGTTATATAGGTACCGAATCTCCCGATTGGAAGGGGGCGCCCGTACTTTCTCTGGAAAATCACGAATAGGCACACCAAGATAGCGTAGGAGTTGGGCTGGAGCTGGAAAGGGGCCACCGTCAAATAGGTGACGAAGCTAACTATCCAAGCATTGATTGGAGGGATGGCCCCACACATGCAGTGGTACCTACTATAGGCGAAGTATCCTTCAGGGGGATTATATGGCATGACCCCCTTGCCTGGCAACAGCATGCGTGCTCTATCAATCCCAAAGGAGCGGGAGATAACATCAAGCTGCTCTTCTTTGAGAGAGCTAGGAAAGCAGTCAGGCGGAGAATTCAGAAGCTCTTGAGGACCATACCCATCTACCAGCGATCTCGGGGTGGGTCCATGACGTTCCGGTCCTGGCTGAGCTGGAGGCACTACGGTGGATTCTCTTTCGTCCTTGGATTTCTTCTTATCTGATCGAGTTTCCACTTTACGAGACATTTATCTGCAACACAAGAAAGTACATCGTTAGAACAGAGTATATAAACAGACAAGTACATGTAGCCTAGAATTTCATTTGTAGTTCAAAACATAAAGGCTCGATCGGTAGTTTGGGACTAAAGTCCATTCGGCACTCGTACTTCTCAAGTGCATTCGGTAATTCATGGCTTGAGTTCATTCAGTACTTAAGGTCACCGAGTATCATTCGGTACCCCAAGATTTAAGTTCATTCGGTGCTCGACTCTTTCGGTAGTTCAAGGTTAAGACTTCATTCGGCAATCACCTTATCCGGTAGTCAAGCGTGATTCGGCAGAAAAATCTGGTTCGGCTATCTCACTTGGTAAGGAATAACGAAAGCATCAAGCCCATACTTATAGGCGAGCCTAGATAATCGGATCAACTGGTTCGGCGCTCGGTACCGAATGAAAGTGCCCAAGCTGGACGGCCTAAAACAAAGCACGACATATGCAGGCATATGCCCCACTTTGGGGGGCAAATGTTGGACGAGTTTCTACCAGTCCAAGGCCATCAGACCAATGAAGCCGAATGAAGGCTTGGAAAGACTACCGGACCAACACGTTTCCTAAGCACTACCGAACCATCTCCTTCCCCATGCCTGCCGAACCATCTCCTTCCCCATGCCTGCCGAACCAACTCCCTTCCCGTGCCCACCGAACCAACCCATCTCCCAGGTACTACCGGATCAGCATACCACCGAGCCAACATACTACCGAACCAGAGTAAAGAAGGAACTACCGGACAACCCTCCACCGAATCAACCTCCACCGAACCAACCGCTACCGACCGGAGCTGCCGAACCAACCCATGCTCCACCCACTACCGGTCCAATCAACACTCCACTCACCGCCGAACCAAGGTACTACTGAACCAACGTTGCCAGGCTAGATTGCATCAGCCCAGGCCCACTAGCAGCAATATACGTCCAGGACCCCTGCCCTCAGCCTCACTCTATAAATAGAGGGGCAGGGGTACAACAATGAAGGACAAGTTTGTGAGCTCAAGCACGGATAGAATTTTCGAACAACTTTCACACTCTTGTAATAAAAGCTTTGTACTTGTAATCCGAAGAGAAAAGGAGAATAACATATAAAGTGGATGTAGGCACATTCTTGCCGAACCACTATAAATCTGTGTGTCTTTTACAGTTTAGTCCATTTATTTTATATATTTGCATCAATTACCCAAATCACTAAAAACAACATAAAATCAACTAATTCATACGACTTGGAGGTGTTTGCCCATTTTTTGTGCAAACATTAAATTATTACGGATCGAAATGATAAATATCCATATCACTTGAACATAGGATATAAATTATATACGGACACCGTTGGTTTATTTGTGGAAACTGATTTCCAAAGTTTTGAATGGAAATATATGGATTTTAATAAATATTGATTTTTGAAACATAATATAACGATATTTAATTTGATTATATGTAAAAAAAATTAGATTTTTAAAATTATATATTTTGAAAATTTTAAATTTATAAGTTAAGTTTTAAAATGTAAATTATAAAATTTTACTTATAACTTTATTATTTTAAAATACATAAAGAATGATTTAAATTAGATTTAATAATAATAAGATTAAATTCAAAATAAGATTCAAATTTATATCAATATTTTTAAATAGATTTTTGTAAAAATATTAATAAAATAAAGGTTGGGAAGATAAATTAAATTAATTTGTAAATTTAATTTGTTTGAGAATTGTATATAAATAAGAATTGATTGGAAACTTATTGATTTTGAAATTTTGAAAAGCAAGATATTATAACTTAATTTTATTAAAGGTGATTAAATGAATATTTTCAAATTTAAATAAAATTAAAGTTGAATTTTGAAATATAAATGAAATTTATCAAATTGAATTACTATAAATGTTTGAATATTTAAACTTTGAAACCTATTGAATTGGAAGTGGTTTAAATTTATAGCTTAAACTTGGATTTGAAATCGACATAATTTAAAAATGATTTAATGAGAATTTGAATGGAACCTTTAACCTTTTAATTTAAATTGATGAGTGAGATTGATTTAAATTGGAATCGAAATTAAAGTCGATTTGAATTGATTTGTGAAATTGCAAGAAACAATTCTATTTGAACTATTTTTGATATATATTTTAAATATAAACTATTTTTAATATATAAACTATTTTAATCAATAAACTATTTTTAATTTATAACTATTTCAATATATATAACCTATTTTTCAATATTTAAACGTTTAAGTTGGAACAGTTATGATTTATATTTAATGGATCTAAATGCGTATATTTTGATATAATGGTTTAACCTATTTTATGGTTATGATTTTGGAAATGAGTATGATTTAAAGTGATTAATGATTTCGATAGTGAATATGATTTCGAAGGTGAATATGATTTCGAAGTGATACTTTTGAAATAAATATGGTATTTTTCTATGAAGTATGAACTGTTTGAAATAAAAATGACCACGGTGTTAAATAAGCGTTTGGTTGTTAAAGAGACCGGGATCGGATATTGTCATACTCTTTACCAATACCAAAATCCCCTTTAACAAATGTGTACGTGTGCATAATCCCAAATGAAGTAGGATGATTTGGCGACATCTATACATGGTATGAACGCAACCCTGACTCCATTGAGTCAGCTTGATGTGACTGAAACAAGATCTACATCTGGGCCAAGTGAGGTCGCACCTCTGATCGAGCATGCTTTTTGATACCATTCTATTAGTTTATGATTTGTTTGGGTGCACCTTTGATTTTGGGAGTGTCTCAAGGTAGGCGGTAGTAGCGGCTATGCGTTATCACCATCCCGGTTCTGCAAGACTGTAACACCCCGCCTTTTCGCACGCTTTAAATCGACACATGTGCTAATTCAAACCATATGGAAGGGTGGATTGTTATGGGGTAATAAGAAAAGCAGAGAAGGAAAAAACAAAACAGAATCTCACAGCGGAAGGATAAAATACAATAATCAAATATACAGTTCATGAAGCTGTTTACAAAATATTTAATTTTACATATATAATATATCAGAGTTGCACATACCAACGAATAAAAATCTATGCAGCGGAATACAGTGTGTAGTGGAACAATATAATATAGTAGATAATAGTACTACAAATCTTCGTCTTCGTCCTCCAGAATAAAATCTTCAAATCCTAAAACGCTCGGACTGACCCGAGCGAATTGAAAAGACAAAACACTCGAGTCAGAACTAAAAGATCTTATGTAAGTTAAATTAATAGAAATAAATATCAGTGCAGTAACTCAAGAGTTGCTCGTGATTTACATCTCTTAAGGATCCGTTAAACTATTTACTATGTAGTATATTTCGCTATTATAATAGTGTCTATTGGTAAAATAAACTTACTTTTAAATAGCGTTAAGGCTTTATATTTTCCACCTTAACACATAATAGTCCCAGTAGTCAATCCAATATCATAGTCCCTCCTGATCGGGAAGCCACCAGAGGATACCACACGGGCTACGGGAGAAAAACAAACTCGTACAAGGCGCGATAGGGTAGGTGACACGGCACAACTAGGCAATGCCAGGGTAGATATACCAATTACGCTTCCGGGTCAGTGGTAACGCGTAGCTGCTACTACCGCCCACCTCGAACAACACCCCCAACTCAAAGAAATCTAAAGTGGCCACCGAACCAATCCAAAGGTCAAAGTGTAACATCGAAGGGATGTGTCCGATCAAAGGTTCTACCTCAATTAACCCGTCAATCGCTCCTGTTTTAGCCACCTTAAGCCAACTCACGGGAGCTGGGTCCACGTATTTACCTCAAAGGAAACACCGCCACCATCCTACTTCATTCTGGAATCTCCATCGCGTACACGGTTGTTAAAGTGGTTTTCGGAGTTAGCAGAGAGTATGACAACTTCTGATCCCGGTCTTTTTAACAACCCAACGTTATTATAACACCGCGGTCTTTTTTTTCCAAAATAGTTTATACTTTTAAAACCAGAATATAATATCCTTTTTCAAAACTATATAAATATGATATCATTTTCCTCTTTTAAAACCAAATCAATATGATATCATTTCAAATATATCTTTTCTAAAACCATATCACTTTAAAATTTATAATATCTCAAAACCATATATATGAATTATAACTCTTCAAAACATAATACTTCGAAATCCATAGCTTTAAAACCATAACTTCCAAAACTTAAATGGTTTGGATATTCAACAGTATATAAAATAAGTGGTGTGAATTGAAAATTTCTTTATAAAGTAAATAATTTCCACGAATTTAGAATTTTATTCTCTTTAAATTAAGTCTAAATCCATAAATTTTAAATTCACTTTCAGTTTCAATATCCACTTCAGTTTCAATATATTTCAAACTTTGAGTATTAAACAATTAGAAACGAAGGTTGTAAATTTCTATTCAACATTTAAATGTCCTATTATTTTGTTTGAAATATTTACATAATAAATCCATAGTCATTTAAATAATATTCAAATTACATATAACTAAATATTTCCTTCAATTAATTTATACTAGAAATGTTCATTTAATTCATCTCGAATAAAATACAGTTATAAATACCATACCCTTTAAATTCTAAGTTAATAAGTTCTACATCAACTTGTGGAGTTTAATTCTTAAACAAGCTCAATTCCAAATAGGTTTAAATCAATAAAACTATATATATATTCAATATCTTAACATGTACTTAACCAAATAATCAAACTCCATTATTCAACTTATTTATTTTATTTAACAAATTTATACATAGCTTAAATTCAATAATTGAACTATATATGTATATATAAAATAATATTTATATAATAAAAAATTAATATTTATTTAACCGTATCCTATCCAAGCCATAGAAATCATTTTCAAAATATTTATATATATATATAGACCGACGGCGTCTGTATAAAATTTTCTGTCCTATGGTCAAGTGATAGGGATATTTATCATTTCAATCCGCAATTTAAAAATAAAATTTTACGGTTATATATCATTTCAAACCGCAATCCCGAATGCAATAAAATGAGTAATAACTTGCAGTTTAAAACCATAAAAAAATACAGCATCCATTCATCCAATATCAACCATCAACCATTTATCGCAATCATCATCAAATTCAAACAATAGTATCAATATAGAACGGATAATAAAAAACAGGTATTAAATAGAAGTTTATATTCAATAATAAATTTAATAACTGTTTAACTGGCAGTTTATATGCAATGAATAATTAAATAGCAAATTTGATTTAAATAAATGAAATTTACTGAGATGATGATTAAAAATATGCCGAACAACCATAAATAAATTTTAAATCACGTCATATATCAATTTAACAAACATAAGAAATTTCAGAAATTTTCAAATTGATTTCAATTGATTTCAATTAATCGATTTCAAGGCTTTTTGAGTCCGTACGATCAAAAGACAAGTCCGATCGATACGAAACTTAAAATCCTACAATAATTCACTGTTACGGATCCGATGAAACTTGTTTCGTCGAAATCCGAGTCAGTGGCCAAAATGGCTATTTTTCCATTAATTAAATAAATTAAAATTAATTAATTAAATCAACTTTTCAGTTTCCATTCAAAAATTTGCCAAATTTCATCACTTATGATTTCTCAATTATTTACAATGATTACCCAAATTTAAATGTCAACTTAGAGGTGAATAATTTATAATTTTCAATATTAACCTCAATTTCATTAAATTATACATTTAATTACCAAAATTTCCATTTAATTAAATTAACCCATAATTATTCCCTTCATTATTTTCAAATAGATGGGATTACTATTGGATTCAAAATTATTACATAAATTATTCTCATATTCCATCGAGATTTCAAATAACGTATTATTTAGCTATTTCAATTTCATTTAATTTCAATTTATCTTATTATCAGAAATTAAATTCCAATATATTGATAAAACTTTATTTCCATTCCTTATAATTCCACAAATTGTCCAATATGAATAACCTTAATATCATTTCCTTTGATTTAAATCATCTATTCATTCATACACCATTAGCAAAACATTATTACCCATTACTACCCTAATTTACTAATATAACCCTTAATTAGATTAATTTCAATTGATTACCCATTTAATTATTAACCCAAATAAACGGGTAACATATAATAAATTCATTGACCAGTTAATTAGGTAACATTCAAATAATTGTTATCAAACCTTTAATTACAAAAAGGAATTCATTATTCACAAACAAATGTTACAATTCTTGTATGGTATTGATTTTATTCAAATTATTACGTATTTCTTCCTTAGTTAATAACTTTTGAGTTGATTCCCTGATTACCAAATTTATGTTAACGTAACATTTCCTTTTAGATTTATTGCAATGATTTTCAAATTCAATTGAATGAATTAAATATATACGTATAACTCATAACAATTTGCGGTCACAACTCTCAAATACCTTTTATAAGTTTATTATTTCCACTCCAATAATCGTCATTTATTATATATATATATATATATATATATAAATTAATTAATTCAATATTTAAGTTCATTTTCCTATACTAAATTTATTACCAAGTATACATTTACTCCATTCCAACAAATTGGAATTCCATTCAATTACTACCTTAAAATAAGTTTACATTTCTATTAATTTCCATTCACACTTATGTTATTTTATATTACAATCATTAAAGTAACGTTTAACATCAACACATCCATTATGAATACTTATCTACCTGCGTCATCTTTATTACATTAACTTACGTTTTATCCCATTATAAATAAATGCGTACATTAATTAATTCATATCTACATCCACTTCCATATATAAATTTTGTAACCAAGTAATAACATTTACATTTATTTTTCTTATTTTAATTAATTACCAAATATTCCTATTTACACTCAATTATAGCTTTGCAATCTTAACAATCCATAAATTGTCAATTGCGTACTATATGCATTAATTACTATTAAATGTTCTCCATAAATTTATTTACTTGGTTTCAAACTTTTTATTCATCAATTACTACCCTATAAATAAGCTTAAGTTTCTATTCAATTTGTATTATTTCCAATTAGTTGCAATATAAACTTTAAATTATAAATTTTAATTTCATTTTCTACATCTCATTTATTCTGTTGAATATGCGCTTATATGATTTTTGTTTGATGATAATAAACATATATACATTCGTTTAAGTGTATTTGTTAATGTACTATTTTATTTTTCATAGATTAAATAAATATTTGCTGAATAAAATTAAATAACACAGAATTGGAATTCAAACAGAAATTTTATTCAAACAAATATTTATTACAATTTTGAATAGTACAAATTCAAGTTCTCACTATACACATACAATTTTGATTACAAATACATCACAATTTCATATTTACATTTAACCTCACTACACATCACTCATTCACTCAATTCGTATTTTATCTTCAACTTCATTCCAGTTAGAATCCAGCATCTGAGCAATCTGCAAAAATATTCACTAACGCAGTAAAATTGAAAAAGAAATATTTTTGCAATATAAAATAAAATATGTATTTTTGAAAATAATTATTTGCCTCAGTTATTTGGGTTGTTCGTCATCATTTATATTTGAATTCATCACACACGAACAATGTGACATGCACAGTGTATCACTGTACATGCCACAAGGCCGTGCACACCGATATACACTTGATAATGCTACAAGGACAGGTGAGCACAAGGTCAAACCCAAATAAAAAGACGGGTTCAACTCAGGTGCAACATAAATAAAATCTCGACTTCAGCACAAGGTCAAACCCGAGTTGTAAAACTGGATTCAACTCAAGTGAAATGCATAGTCTACACAAATTCAAGAAGGCACTAAATAACAAACAAAGTGCAAAGGTCAAGCCATCACTGCAAACTCGACTCAACTCAATGCAATTCAAACTGCAAGTCCAAAACAAATGCACAATGCACTAAGCAAATGACAGAACCAGATGCCACCAAAAAAAACCAACAAAGACCAAGGTTACATATGTGCAAATGCTCAAACTCAAAAGCAACAAAGGTCAGGGACCAAGTGCAACAGATACGATGAACCAAATGCCCGTACTACATGAAATACATGGAGACAAAGCAACTGCCACAAGACCACACAGCAGTATACCTGAATACAACAACAGGTGAATGTGCAGACCCAACCAAAGAAACGAACCAGTGGCCAGAAACTAGATTACTACATAACATAGTAGAAATGCAACAGTATCGAATACAATATGGACACAACAATGCTCAATGACACAGCAATGCTCAAGACCAAAGCAAACTACAAGATGTAAAGCAGTGCAAACATAAATGACAACATCAGATAATATATACAACTGAAAACAAATGCACAGCAATGCAATGCCACAGCGAACATAGTTCAAAACAACATACATCTATATATATACATGAATGTATGTATACAAATGATCAAACAATATGATGAACAAAGTCAGAGACCATAATCAAGCAACAAAGTGCCAGTGAAACATGTGCAGCCCAATAGACAGAGACTTCAAAGTAAAGTGCAAATTGCAGTGACACAAAAATACAATAAGGTCAGATTCCAACATGTTATACAAATGAAGTACAACAATAACAGCAGTATACAAGTATAGGGCCACAAAATCAAAGCCAAGGCAAACCAGTCAATGTCGAAGTACTACAGATATATGGTGATACATAACCAAGAATGTAATCAGTATGCATACACGTATATGAGGGCCACAAAATCAAAGCCAAGGCAAACCAGTCAATGCCGAAGTAAAAACGAAATCAGAGAGTAAAGTCAAGGAATCAAACTGTTCAAAACCGTGATAAACGAACAAGTCATAAAAATATACGAATATGACAAAGTCAAATGTCACAAATTAAAGCCATGGTCATCACGAAATTGAATCAACACCGTGTCAACCAAGTAACACAAGTTTATATGAAATTGAAAAAGTCAGTGAAATCATCAGCATCAAAGTGAAATCGAACGGCCGAACAAGTTATTTGACAAATTCAAATAAGTTTATGCGAACGAAAATAAAGGAGATCGAACGCATATTTAACCCAGAATCATCACTGGCATTTGATCATCGGAGTTCAATTGAGCGTAACTGAAAAGCACAAAGGAAAACCACATACCAAATTGAAGTCGAACTCCAGAAGCAGCCGAAAAGACGAACAAGTATTCTCTCAATTTACAACCAGATGGAATAAAGAATCGGCAGCTTCATGAAACCCTAGTTTGGATCGAAAAGAACAAAGCCCAAAATTTGCAAGAGGAACGGCCGCCATTATTCACGAAAAGGAACAGAGATTAAAAGAGAACGGGCCGAAACAAAAGGGGCCAGCTATTTTTAAAAGGGCTTTTTATTTTGTTTTTAGGGTTTTTTCGTTTCTTATTTTTTAATTTGCTTTTTAAATTTATTTTTAAATTTTAAACCGTTATATTTTCTAGTCGTGTGACTAGGGGACAAGTTACGTGGCGTATCTTGAGAATTCGCAACTCAGTGGCTGAGTTGTGGCAGGGTTTTGAGCATAGAGTTTGGTTTAGTCGATAGCGGGTGTGGTGAGTTTACGTGTGTAAGCGTTTGACTATCTAATTTCTAGTAGAAACCTTGGGGGCAGCACGTAGGCAGGGTTTTGCGAAGCTGGGTAAATTCTGCGTCGTTCTATTTCTGTATTTTATTATTCTGCTATTTGTCTATGCTGCTATTATTCTGTAATCTGTGTTGAAATAATTTTATAAGCTTTCGCAATTAATTTTTATAATTTATACCCCCCTCTAGGGTGAAATCGATCCTACAAGTGGTATCAGAGCTAGGAATAGAAGTCAACTTCTGTTTTAAAAAATTCATGTTTCAAAAAAAAATCGATTTTTGTTTTAAAAATTTGTATTTTTAAAATGGCTTCTTTAATAATGCTTTGCTGAGGGTCAGTCCATAGTTATACCACCAATGTTCAATGGTGAATATTCTTACTGGAAAAATAGGATGGAAATTTTTATAAAACCATTGACGCTTGGGATATTGTTGAGACAGGGTACAAAGCACCAACTATAATTGAAAATAATCAGGAAATAAAAAAACCAAAGGATCAATGGACAGAACTAGAAAATAAATTACAAAATGCTAATGCTAAAGCCATGAATTCTATTATCTGTTCATTAGATCAATCAGAATTTAATCGTGTCTCACATTGTCTAACTGCGCAGGAAATATGGCATACACTAGAAGTGACTCACGAAGGAACATCTCAAGTCTAAGAATCTCGCCTTGCCTTGCTAAGCAGCGAATACGAAAACTTCACAACGAAGGAAGAAGAAAATGTCAAAGAAATGCATGGACGACTTTCCAATATTGTATACAAATCAAAATCTCTTGGAAAATCATACACAGAGTTAGAGATAGTCCGAAAAATCCTCAGAGTCCTTCCACGAATATTTGAAGCAAAAGTGACTGCCATACAAGAATCGAAAGATTTAAAACAAATGAAAGTTGAAGAACTCATCGGAAATCTCACAACCTATGAGCTAGAAATGAAATTCAAGAAAGAACGTGAAGGAGGAGACACTCAAAGAAAATCAATAGCTCTTAAAGGGACAATTGAAAGTGAAGAAGATGATGATAATGATGATGATTGTGAAGCAGAACTAGCACTATTAATAAGAAAATTCAAAAGGTGGAGTCGCAAATACGGAAATCCAGTTAGAAAACAACAAGCAAAGAGCAGATTAAACAAAGCAATAGACAACCCAGAAGAACAGAAAATCATCTGTCATAAATGCAACAAACCCGGTCATATCAAGCCAAATTGTCCCCAAAATCGACTCAGTCAAGGAAAGAAACTGAAAAGGAGAAGTTTTGCAGCTACTTGGGATGAAAGCGACGAAGATGGAAGTGATAGCACTGGCAGTGAAAGTGAAAAAGCAAATTTGTGTCTTCATGGTGAAATAACTGACAGTGACGATGACGAACCAAGTGATGTATCAAAACTTACTCATTCAGAATTACTTATACATTTTCACGAAGTAAATGGCTGTTTTGAACGACTTAGGGAGAAGTATGCCAAACTAGAATCACAAAAAAATACTTTGATAGAATTGAATGAACAACTTGACCAATTAGTTCAAAACTATCAAAGTAGGATCCCTAAGTGCGATAAGTGTCCAACATTTGAAGAAGAAATTAAAAAATCGGAAATTAATATAAAATCACTTGAAAATGAAATTCTGATTTTAAAAGAAAGTGAAAATACTAGAAGAGAAAATTCTATCAAAAAATGCACACAATTATTAAACGAAAATGAATCTCTCAAAACACAAGTCCAACAATTGTCAACGACTTTAGATAAATTTTCAAAAAGTGAAAAATCGTTGAATATGCTATTAGGAAAGCAAACTGTTAATACGGTTAGACAAGGACTTGGATATAATCAATCTAAAAGTGTTAAATGCAATATTAATCAAGTTAATTCTATGTGCATAGTTTGAAGAAAATATGGACTCAATCACAATAATTGTTGGTATAAACCCAAACATGTGAAAACTGTACCGATTTGGGTTCCAAAAGGCAAAAATATAAAATCTATCAAAGTTAAACAAATTTGGGTGCCAAAGGGAACATATATAAATAATTTTGGGTCCCCACAAAATTATCTTTCTAAATATTCTGCCACTAACAATCATGGACCTATAAAAACAAATAGGTCACTAAACTCTCTTCTCGTGTAGGTATGCTGGCAGGCTAAGGAACTACAGCAATGGTACTTGGATTCTGGCTGTTCCAGACACATGACAGGCGATAAATCAAAGTTCCTTAGCCTAGAAAAGTACAAAGGTGGCAGAGTCACAATGGGCAACAATGACAAGTGTAAAATTGTCGGTAAAGGTAAAGTAGGTAACAATACATTTATCTTGAATGACGTATTATATGTTGAAAATCTGCACCACAATTTGATATCAATCAGCCAGCTATGTGATAAAGGTATGAATGTTATCTTTGATTCTGACTTGTGCAAAATTGTTGACAAATCATCAAATGAAATCTTATTTTTAGGTAAATGGAAAGGTAATATATATTCTCTATCTTTTGATGATATCACCCTCTCTAAATGTTTCGTAGCTAAGGATATAGAAGTGAATTTATGGCATAGACGTTTAGGGCATGCTAGTATGAACTTGTTAAACAAATTAAAAAAGAAAAGTTTGGTAAGAGGGTTTCCATCACATGAGTTTGAAACAGAAAACATTTGTAAAGCATGTACCTTGGGAAAACTTAAAAAATCATCATTTCATGCCAAAAACAATGTAAGCACTTCTAGAGTTCTTGAACTAGTTCATATGGATCTGTTCGGACCTAACGACATTGCTAGTTTAGGAGGTAAGAAATATTGTTTTGTGTTAGTTGATGATTACTCAAGATATACATGGGTATATTTCTTGGCTAAAAATTCAGCAACTTTTTCATACTTCACAAAATTCGCAAAATTAGTGCAAATGAAAAGGGAGTCTCTATTGTTACGTTAAGAAGAGTGATCATGGTAGAGAATTTGAAAATTATGAATTCGAAAACTTCTGTGATGAAAACGGTTTTAAACAAGAATTTTCTGCACCACATATCCACAACAAAATGGAGTAGTTGAAAGAATCGAACATTGCAAGCTACCTTTGCATTTTTGGGCAGAAGCAGTAAATACAGCTTGTTATGTAATGAATAGAGTTATGATTAGACCAATTCTTGACAAAACACCCTATGAGCCAAACATTGACTATTTCAAAGTATTTGGGTGTCCGTGCTATATTCTCAAAACAGGTGATCAATTGCGAAAATTCGAAGCAAAAGCTGATGAAGGCATATTCATGGGATTCTCTTCTAGAAGTAAAGCTTATAGAGTCTACAACAAAAGGAATAAAATAATCGTGGAGTCAATCAATGTGAAGTTTGATGAAGGCGTTAATGAACAGGAAATGGTCAAAAGCAATGTTGAAGAGGAGAATGGAAAAGATGAGAATGAAAAACCAAAAGAAACCGCAACAACAAACGAAGACCGAAGAAATCTAGATCCAGAAAAATTGAAATTCAAAGAAGATCATCCTCCAGAATTGATAATAGGAAATCCTATCACAGGTGTTCAAACTCGTTCCTCTTTTAGAAATTTGTGTGATCTGTGTCTATATAGTGGATTTATCTCAGAAATAGAACCCAAAGACATAGATACAGCTCTTAATGATGAAAATTGGTTTATGGCTATGCAAGAAGAGCTAAATCAATTTGAACGAAATGATGATTGGAGTTTAGCACCTAGACCTAAGGACTATCCAGTCGTAGGAACAAAATGGATTTTCAAAAATAAATATGATGAATCTGGAAATGTGATTAGAAATAAAGCTAGACTAGTCGCTAAAGGATATAATCAAATTGAAGGAGTTGACTTTGATGAAACTTTTGCACCTGTAGCTAGACTAGAAACAATTAGGATATTGCTAGCCTTTGCTTGCTACAAAGGTTTTAAGTTAAGACAAATGGATATTAAAAGTGCATTTCTTAACGGAATTTTAAAAGAAGATGTATTTATCGAACAATCAGAAGGTTTTGAAAGTCATGAATATCCTAACCATGTATATAAACTTAAAAAGGCATTATATGGGTTAAAACTGGCTCCTAGAGCTTGGTACGAATGCCTCAGTACTTATCTTCTTGAAAATGGGTTCAAAAAGGGTTGTATAGACACCACACTATTTCTGTTGCATGAAAACAATGATATTCTAATTGTTCAAATATATGTTGATGACATTATTTATGGTGCTGCTAACAATTTGTTGTATGAGAAATTTGAAAAAGTTATGCAGGAAAAGTTCGAAATGAGCTTGGTTGGAGAATTGAAATTCTTTTTAGGATTTCAAGTCAAACAAAGCGACAAAGGTACATTCATTTCTCAAACAAAATATATTAAGGAACTTATCAACAAATTTGGCATAAAAGATGCTAAACCAGCTAGAACCCCCATGAGCACAACAATTAAACTTGACAGTGATGAAAAAGGTAAGGCAGTTGATCAAAAGCAATATAGAGGTATGATTGGGTCACTCCTTTATCTTACCGCTTCTAGGCCTGATATCATGTTTTCTGTCTGTTTGTGTGCACGATTTCAATCTAAACGCAAAGAATCTCATTTAAAAGCAGTTAAAAGAATTATAAGATATTTGTTGCACACCTCACGGTTTGGTCTTTGGTATCCAACAAACGATAACTTTGAATTAAAAGGTTTTTCAGATGCTGATTATGCTGGAAATTTAGTTGATAGAAAAATTACTAGTGGAGCATGTTTTATGTTAGGACATTCATTAGTTGCATGGTCAAGCAGGAAACAGAATTGTATTGCATTATCTACAACAGAAGCAGAGTATATTGCTTTGAGTGGTTGCTCTGCTCAAATCTTATGGATGATGCAAACTTTGCAAGACTATGGTCTAAATTTTAAACGTGTACCACTAATGTGTGATAGCAAAAGCGCAATTAATCTCACAAATAATCCTGTACACCACTCACGAACAAAACATATAGATGTTAGACATCATTTTATTAGAGATCATATTACCAAAGAAAATATCTGCATAAATTTTATTTCAACTGATTTTCAATTGGCAGACATTTTTACAAAACCTCTACCAGAAAATAGTTTTTGTAAACTACGTCTCAGCTTAGGTGTGTTAGAAATTTAATTTGCTGAATACTTATCATTTTTTTCCCTACTAATTGTCGAAAAGATAAATAGTGATTGAAAAAGTGATGAGTATTGATATTTATCATACATTATTACTCGAGAAAGTATAATTAGAAAATTTATTTAGAAATTTAAACAAGAGTTATAAAACTTTTTGTTGGTAAAAATTCCATGACCATATCTATATCTATCATATTTCTAACGACCATCACTCATCAAAATTCTATATAGTTTTTCAATATGTGGTACTTTAAACAGGAATCGTTCGTTTTTTTTTCATTTTCACATTTTTTTTAAAAATAAAAAAATAAAAATAAAAATAAATTATATAAAAAATAATAATAAAAAATAATTACCAAAGTATTCACTCTCATTTGAAAGTCCTTACGGTTATGCATGGGTGAATTATTTGGAATTTCTTATGTGCTTCCATGCTCATTTAAAAGTCCTTACGGTTATGCATGTATGGAACGCATGACAAAAGTTGATTTTTAAAATAAACAAGTTGATTCTAATCTCATTTAAAAGTCCTCACGGTTATGTGTGGTTAGAAGATACTTGAATTCATTTTTTTAAAATAAAATTGGAATACTACTAATCTCATTTAAAAGTCCTAACGGTTATGCATGGTTAGTAGATATTCAAATTCCTGATATAAATATGCCACAAATAGACACAAGTGTATGGTTTTATATGATGACATCATTCCCATCATTCTAAAAGCGAAATATGCGCCTAAAAAAATATTTATTACTTTTGTTTGATTTTTTATTGAAATTTAATATTTACATTCAATTGAGTTTTAATGTTGAATTAATATCGATCACCTTATCTCTATTTTCTCTAACACTATTATTCTTTTGCTGATAACAAAAGGGGGAGAGAAAAGTTAAGATTTTGTCAAGTAAAATCAAGCAATATTTTCCATTTTCATCTAGGCTCATTTGCATATTATTTAACTGTATGCATATTTGTAGGGGGAGATTTGTGTAGAGAGGAAGAATTTAAATAGGGGGAGCAATTAGAGCATATGAATGATCAAATACATTTAGCATATTCAAAATCTTAAATATATGTTTGTTATCATCAAAAGGGGGAGATTGTTGAATATGCACTTATATGATTTTTGTTTGATGATAATAAACATATATACATTCATTTATATGTATTTGTTAATGTACTATTTTATTTTTCATAGATTAAATAAATATTTGCTGAATAAAATTAAATAACACAGAATTGGAATTCAAACAGAAATTTTATTCAAACAAATATTTATTACAATTTTGAATAGTACAAATTCAAGTTCTCACTATACATATACAATTTTGATTACAAATACATCACAATTTCATATTTACATTTAACTTCACTACACATCACTCATTCACTCAATTCGTATTTTATCTTCAACTTCATTCCAGTTAGAATCCAGCATCTGAGCAATCTGCAAAAATATTCACTAAGCAGTAAAATTGAAAAAGAAATATTTTTGCAATATAAAATAAAATATGGATTTTTGAAAATAATTATTTGCCTCAGTTATTTGGGTTGTTCGTCATCATTTATATTTGAATTCATCACACACGAACAATGTGACATGCACAGTGTATCATTGTACATGCCACAAGACCATGCACACCGATATACACTTGATAATGCTACAGGGACAGGTGAGCACAAGGTCAAACCCAAATAAAAAGACGGGTTCAACTCAGGTGCAACATAAATAAAATCTCGACTTCAGCACAAGGTCAAACCCGAGTTGTAAAGCTGGATTCAACTCAAGTGAAATGCACAGTCTACACAAATTCAAGAAGGCACTAAATAACAAACAAAGTGCAAAGGTCAAGCCATCACTGCGAACTCGACTCAAATCAATGCAATTCAAACTACAAGTCCAAAACAAATGCACAATGCACTAAGCAAATGACAGAACCAGATGCCACCAAAAAAAAAAAAACCAACAAAGACCAAGGCTACAAACGTGCAAATGCTCAAAGTCAGAGGCAACAAAGGTCAGGGACCAAGTGCAACAGATACGATGAACCAAATGCCCGTACTACATGAAATACATGGAGACAAAGCAACCGCCACAAGACCACACAGCAGTATACCTGGATACAACAACAGGTGAATGTGCAGACCAAACCAAAGAAACGAACCAGTGGCCAGAAACTAGATTACTACATAACACAGTAGCAATGCACCAATATCGAATACAATATGGACACAACAACGCTCAATGACACAGCAATGTTCAAGACCAAAGCAAACTACAAGATGTAAAGCAGTGCAAACATAAGTGACAACATCAGATAATATATGCAACTGAAAAAAATGCATAGCAATGCAATGCCACAGCGAACATAGTTCAAAACAACATACATCTATATACATACATGAATGTATGTATGCAAATGATCAACAATATGATGAACAAAGTCAGAGACCGTAATCAAGCAACAAAGTGCCAGTGAAACATGTGCAGCCCAATGGACAGAGACTTCAAAGTAAAGTGCAAATTGCAGTGACACAAAAAGCACAATAAGGTCAGATTCCAACATGTTATACGAATGAAGTACAACAATAACGGCAGTATACAAGTACAGGGCCACAAAATCAAAGCCATGGCAAACCAGTCAATGCCAAAGTACTACAGATATATGGTGATACGTAACCAAGACTGTAACCAGTATGCATACAGGTATGTGAGGGCCACAAAATCAAAGCCAAGGCAAACCAGTCAATGCCGAAGTAAAAACGAAATCAGAGAGTAAAGTCAAGGAATCAAACTGTTCAAAACCGTGATAAACGAACAAGTCGTTAAAATATACGAATATGACAAAGTCAAATGTCACAAATTAAAGCCGTGGTCATCACGAAATTGAATCAACACCGTGTCAACCAAGTAACACAAGTTTATACGAAATTGAAAAAGTCAGTGAAATCATCAACATCAAAGTGAAATCGAACGGCCGAACAAGTTATTTGACAAATTCAAATAAGTTTATGCAAATGAAAATAAAGGAGATCGAACGCATATTTAACCCAGAATCATCACTGGTATTTGATCATCGGAGTTCAATTGAGCGTAACTGAAAAACACAAAGGAAAACCACATACCAAATTGAAGTCGAACTCCAGAAGCAGCCGAAAACACGAACAAGTATTCTCTCAATTTACAACCAAATTGAACAAAGAATCGGCAGCTTCACGAAACCCTAGTTTGGATCGAAGAGAACGAAGCCCAAAATTTGCAAGAGGAACGGCCGTCATTATTCATGAAAAGGAACAGAGATTAATAGAGAACGGGGCGAAACAAAAGGGGCCGGCTATTTTTAAAAGGGCTTTTTATTTTGTTTTTAGGGTTTTTTCGTGTCTTATTTTTTAATTTTCTTTTTAAATTTATTTTTAAATTTTAAACCGTTATATTTTCTAGTCGTGTGACTGGGGGACAAGCAACGTGGCGTAGCTTGAGAATTCGCAACTCAGTGGCTGAGTTGTGGCAGGGTTTTGAGCGTAGAGCTAGGTTTAGTCGATAGCGGGTGTGGCGGGTTTACGTGTGTAAGCGTCTGACTATCTGATTTCTAGTAGAAACCTTGGGGGCAGTACGTAGGCAGGGTTTTGCCGAAGCTGGGTAAATTCTGCGTCGTTCTATTTCTGTATTTTATTATTCTGTTATTTGTCTGTGCTGCTATTATTCTGTAATCTGTGTTGAAATAATTTTATAAGCTTCCGCAATTAATTTTTATAATTTATACTATCACCCTATTCACCCCCCCTCGGGTGAAATCGATCCTACATATTCCAATATAAATTATAAGATTTTTTTCTTCTTTTCCTTCTAAATTTAACAAAAATCTTATTAATTTAACTCATTTTAATCATCGAATTTTACGGGTCGTTACACTCTCCCCCACTCAAAACTTTTCATCCCCGAAAAGGAAAAAGAAGGGAGAAGAAAGAATTAAATAAACCATACTTCTTATTCAAAATATTAACTTTATAAACAATTACTTTACAAAATTTATGACTTTAAACAAATATACCCATTTTATAACCATTAAATCTTTTTATACTTAAATAGATAAAGTTTGGAAATCATTTTCAAAATTTTCTAAGTCCATAATTTACGAAAAATTTCGGCAGTCTCCTTTGTATGGAGAGGCTCGGGAGAAAATATAATATCAAAAATACAATATACAACATATATTTTCCAAAATAATATATATCCCAACACGGGAAAACAATAGTAACGTTATAAACCGTAACCTGAAAGCGTACCTATTAGTCGGGCAATTAACGCTTTATTTTATAAAACCAAAAGCAGTAGCAAATGCTTCCATAGCCTGCATTTTACTTATATATCCAAAAGGGTAAACAATTATATAAAATGAAATATTTAAAGTGGTTTCAACCATAAACAAACAATTCAATACAAACAACCATCAATAGCAACAAAGCAAACAACCATCTCATCAACACACATCAATCATTCATTCATATCAAACAAAACAAATAGTTGTTTGGGTTCAAAACTTCAAATTGTACAGGATGAAAAATAACTACTAAGGGTGTCACGACCTGAAGTTCAGCGTTCAAAAGTCGACATCAAATACCTCACTTGTATTCGACTGCCGGAGATTCGAACGTCGAATTCTAGTTCGGATGGAGCTTATAACAACATTAGATGAATATAAACAGCGGAAAAATAAAACTGCCAACAACAAATTCCCAGATACAATATCACAATATCATTACAACTACATCACCAACATCAGAGTATTTTTTTATATATATACAACACAACTCCGAAATAGACCATCACAAAAGAACAACATGTGATTGCATCTCAAGAAAGTCTTTAAATGAAATGAAATGATAGCGAACATCCAACAAAGAACCTTGAGATTCAAAAGCTTCCAGAATATCTCCAAGTCAAAAAGTCTTCAAAAACCAGCTAGCACTAAAACATGAAGGACCCGCTACTAGGCTGCCCGTGTGGAAATTATGGGCACCCATAGTTTAGAAAAGTAACAATAAACTCCGGGTCAGTAATGGGACTGGTATGAGTAAAGAAAACAGTTGTTTGAAATAAAACAGTTTATTTCAAATCAAAAGCAAACAAAGAATTTGAAAGGAATTCGCAATGCCTTTTTAAAATGAAACTGCCATAAGGCCTCCCGCCACACACACAATGCAAACGCAGACTTGGAGAAGATTTCTCCTTATGACAGTAAAAAATGCTTGATACGGTAAAATCTCTTTGATATTATTATTAGTGCATAGTGTAGAAACATTTTCGAAAATATAATATTAATCTTAGCCGGCATACCACATTTCGTCGTATGTCAACTACAGCTACCATGGTTTGTGGCAGGTTACCGCCACGCTGCATGGCAGGTTATACAATTAAAACCGTATAGGGTTCGTATTGTTTCTTTGGATTTCCAACGAATGGTCAGGCTAAGGAACTTCCTGGGCCACATGGGTACGCCTCTGGAGGGATGTCCCGAGAACCTAGCCGGATCTCTGCCAACACAAGGCCGGGTTACCTGTATAACTAGGTAACTACTGACACAAGTATGCCAGTTGTAATCAACCTTTATCCGGGGCCCCAACATCAATCACAAAGGAATATATATATATATATATATATATATATATATTTGCCATATCCACATATGTTAAGTATCTGGGCTCCATACCATGATACCACTTCTATCCAGAAGGAAATGCACATACCCTAAGGGGCGCTACCTCCAATAACCTTGCCGCATCTTTCCTGTTTCGACCATCACCGGGTTGTGAAGTTCGACGAAGCCTCGTCCATAAAGCTACGCTTTTCACAAAAGCCATGCTTTGATCATCTAATGATCAACAAATGATCATCAATACACAACAGCACTTAGCATGCCACACTACCAAATTGGGAGTATATTGCTGATAACTTCAACTTCATAACCTCTGAGCTCGTACGTCTCAGAGAAGGGTGTTAAGCTAAGAGAATAAATTCTCCGCCACCAACAGATATGTATTTGAAAGAAATCAGCTTTATATCCCAAAGTGTAGTGTCAGACACACGACCATACAAGTCTGTTCCGGGTTTGAACAGAACGGAAGGCACTTCGTCCAATAAAGGAAGAAGCCCTTGCAAATCCGGGCGTCCACAATCCCGATCGGACTATCCATCACATAGGGAATCCATATACTGGAGCAACTCGGTGCAGAGATAATCGATAGGTTATCCTATCGTTCTCGAAGACGACCGGTCTTCACCGCCGTCTTCAATTGCTATCCATTTCGTCGTATCACATATTTGGAATGGATTATATGACACAAAGTCCTCTCCCGGCTAATCCGAATAGTGAGCGTCAATTTTAAAATATATGGATATGTCATTTACAAAGATTCACAGGTTCGATGTGGGTTTCGGATAACCAACTGGCATCTGACTCCCTGTCGCATCGAATTTCAAGTGCCGTTTTACGGGCCAAAGGGGTTTTATATTCACACTGAGGTATATTCATCACAGATAACATAGCTTGGCATAAAGAAATTAAATCACAAAGCATCACAAATAAAATCAGAGGTATCGATCAAAACACATCATACAATAAATATTAATCATCTCCAACTAAGATGAATCAATTGCGTGATTTAAACTAATTAATCACATAATCAATTTCATTAATTATCTTTAATTAATGATTAGTTATCCTTAATTAAAATTTATTAAATCTTTAATTATCTTCATAATTTAATCATCCTTTAATTAATTACCCTAATTAATTCATTCCTAATTGTTCATTAATTAGGTCTTAATTACTCTTATTAATTTATTATTTCCTTAATTAATTATCTTAATAAATTAATTCTTAATTAATCATTAAATATTAAGTAATTAATTTAAATAGTTTATTTTAAGTAAATCATTTATTACAAAAGTAAATCATTTATTACATACAAAATTCAAAAGATAACCTTCTTATTTTTGTTAACCATTTTGATTTTTCTTGTAAACTAATTTAAATTCATCATATGAATTGTCTTGAGAAATATGACATTATTTTATTACATTTTATAACTTATTTTTTAAGTAATGTGACAAAAATTATATTAAATTAAATTGCTAAAAAAATGTCTTACCTAACTTTAATTTGTTTTAAATCCAAATCAAAACCATCTTTTAAAATATGAGTTTTAAAATTTTAAATTTTTTGAAATTTCTTGTTTTTATTTGGGCAAAACTCCCTGTATGCTGATTTCCCCCCGAAGCCCCTTCGAGTCTTCCCCGAGAATTTGTCCCGCTTGCTTCGAGTTTTGGCACATTTTGACCCGAGCATCATTTTTCTCAAAATTTTGTTAAGTGTTGAAATCCAAACCCGGTATAATGCAAATTTAACCCGAGCATGCCTTCGAGTTTCCACCCATTTCCCCCGTGGTACTACTTCGATCTACCTTCTATCTTTCCCCACCCAAACAACCTGACACATAGACCCAACGCGTGCACCTGCACTGATCAACGTCACCCTTCCGGCCCCCAAGACCACCACCAGCAGAAGTCCTTCGACCCACACTTGCTACCCAACCACTATAAAGCACAGTTGAAACTCTAAAACAAAATCGAGTTATCTCGATCAACATGGGTACAGCAGCAGCATCAGAGAATCACTTTGTACGCCCTACGCCGGCCACCAGACTGCATAAGATTCCAGCCACAGCTAGCTAACCCTTCACCCTACGATTTCGAAGAACCCCAAACGACTCGATCAATCGGGGGCACGGAGTGGCCACCAATTTGATCGTAACCCATTTTAGGGCTTAAACCATTCATCGATCAACCCTCAACGCCACGGTGACTGGAAAAATCACCCTATATTTTCCCTAGCCTCGACAACTCCCCTACCATCTTCAAGCAAAGTTTCGACCCCCCAAATCGCTTCAGTCGCCAGAAAAACCCAAATGTGCATCTCCAGTTCAATGTCAAAATGCTCCCTCCACATGTAACTTAAAATCATGATTTTAATCTTAAAATTCAACAATTTCAAAAATGATTTAGTTTATAAGATCAAATTTAATAATCAAAGAATTTAAATTTTAAGTTATAAATTGAGTTTCACTGTGATTTGCTTGTTCCAGACCCTATATCTTGAGTATTATTCTTTTAAATGTTTTTAAATCTCAATCTCAACTGAATTTAAACACTCATTGTTCTGATACTTAAAACTAACACACTGGAATCAAGGGACTTGATTTTTCTGACAGGTTTTCATAAAAAAAATGAAACCTGTAGTTTAGAACAGAATAATCAACATGCACAGGAAAATGTATATCTCATTCATAGATCTTTGTTACATGAAAACAATTTTTCATCTTGCATATATCAAGTATTCAATCAATCAGATAAACATCAAATTCCTTGAAAGATTTACTCACCTGAAAATTTTAGCAGAGACTGTTTTTTTTTCTGAAGGTCAAAAATCTGGATTGTCTTTCCTTTTTCTTCTTAGCTTGATCCTAAATTTGTTAACTGCCACAGATTTTTGTAAGAACTTGTTTAAATTCTTGATTTAATTTACATAATTAATTTTTTTTAACAATAAATAATCAAAATGAAATAACTTATAGTAATTTAATTTTTTGTTGAAACAGAAGAAAGAATCTCTCTGGTCTGCAACTATTCTTCTTTTCTTACTTTAATTTTTTTTTTAAATTGAGATCTGCAAATTGATGGTTACAGATCAATAATTACTCTTGTTATATTCATGCATTTAATTAAATAGTGACCAAGATTTTAACTTACTTACAGCCAATCCTTAATAACAGAGAACTCTCCTCTTTTTCTGCAACTAGAAACCAAAATGGATTAATGCTTGTAATCCCTGATTCTTCCTGCAGAAAAAATTAGATGTTGTTGTATTAAATCTTTGATTTATTCATTTATTTCAATCATAAAAAAAGTAACAATTTTTTTTTGGATTTCTTACTGATTGAACAACAGAGAAACTTTTTTTTTTCTTCTGGAAATTTGTTTTTCTGGTTTGTGATTTAAGGACTTGAAAAAAGTTTCTTTTCTTCTCAGATCTGATTTCTTTTGAAGATGAGTTAAAGTATAAAAGTAGAAGAAGAATTGCATATAAATTTTTTTTCTATTTTATAAATTCCTAAGAAAAATGGAGATGGTAACATGACACTTGTTTTAATGTTTCTTCCCTTGAATTACATTTGTCAGCTTAGTCATTACTAGTTTAACACTTGTAAAAAAATTCTTCTTTTATTAACAAAGTATTTTACATTATTTTAAATTGTATTTAGACATTAGCTTTACATTATTAAAAAGTGAATGGTTTGAATTTAAATACATATTAAATAAATCTCATAGGTATGTATATATAAATGAAAATTATTTTACTAAAAACATTTATTTTAAAATTTAAATTCAAATTAAAAATCAAATTTAATATATAAATTCAAATCTACCCATGTATGCACACATACATATATATATATGCACATATATGAATAAAAGTTAAATTCAAATGATTTTTAAAAAAAAAAATTTAATATTTCAAATTTTAAACTTAAAAGAAATTTGAAATTCTTATTCATTTAAATCATCACTTATTATTTATTTATTTATTTATTTTGTAACTTTTTTAAATTATATTATAAAAGTTCAACACTTACCAAATTTAAATTGATAAAATTTTGGTATGTTATAAAGCGCATCATTTATTCAACGGTCTCTGATGAAGCTAAATAGATTATTCTTCCATCTCTACAATTTTAAAGTATCCTTGCGCAAACAACCATAAACCAACAAACATCAACAATTTCGAACCAGAGATTAGTTTATCCTTATTAACTCCATTCATACATTTGTTGTTTGATTTCCTTTTTATCCATATACTAGTTTATCCTTTTACTTTACATTTTACTTCTTACAACCTTTTTCTTTTATTCATTGGTTCAATGTTTATTTTAATTATTCCTTTATTACTTACAAATCATATTTCATTCATTAATGCAATCATTTATCAATTATTACATAATTTCACTTATTAATATTCATGCTATTCATACTATTCATGTTTAATTCAATTCCTTTGCACATTAATTCATTTACTAAAGTTTACAATCATTTATTTATATTACTTACCTTCTTATTATATTAAATTAGTAGCATTTCAATTATACTTAAGTTTATAACACTACAATATCAATTCTTATTTATTAAAGAATTCCATTAATTACTTTCATTACCTCAAGTTAATTATTTGTATAATATCTATTACATTTTCTTATTAACATTTTCAACTTTTATATCTTTTGGTAAGTTATATATATACTTTTAAGAATGTAATTGAAAGTTATACAAGTTTTTCTCAATTCTTTTAATTAATTAATGGTTCAATAATTATATCTTTCATTTTATAAGATTACAATTTCTACTTTCTTTTAACCCCATTTATAACTTAGCATTAAATCACTTATTTTAATTAAAGGTTTCAACCATTTATTACTTATGGTCAAATTCACTACAATAACTGAAACTATTAATTAATGGAAACTTAAGAATTTAAATACCGAGTTAATTTCAAATCATTTTAAAGATAATAGATAGAGGTTTATACTTAAAATTTTTATATCCAACTATACTTAAAAAAATTAGAAATTTATATTTAGTTATCAGAATAAATCCGTAGTAAAACTACTACAGTGGCCTTCCCACTTCGAAACTCGAAAATGAATGTCGATTATGCGTGCACTCATCATCGAAATTATTTTCCTACAACAGAGAGGGGAGTACAAAATTTATTTCTTTTCCAAATTTTCTTTTAAACATTTCTTTCAAATTATACTGAAATATTTATATCAGAAAATACTTCTAACAATAATATTATTATATATTTCCAAAATCATTTGAAAGAATTTTCCAAAGCCCCGGAACTTAAGTTCTAAAATTTCCAAATTTCAGTTATTCTTTTTTTCAATCTTATTTCGACTACTATTTATAAATTTCATTACCTAACAACCAACATAATGCAACCAATTATAATATTTACAAAAAAGATTATTTATATGTAGATTATATAATAGGAAAAATTATTTCATTCACCGATATTAAAAACAAATATTATGTCGGTCTGTCCTATTAAGTGTTTAGAAATCCCTATTGATGTCATAGCGTCCCATGCATCAACCAAAATTTATAAATACAAAACGGAACAAAGCAACACAATATCAAAACCTTTTTATAACACTAACAAATACGCTCTCTCATATATATACACTCAGCGACTCCCATAGGGTATACTACCCTATTAGTAAAGAGTCAAACCCCACAATGCTAAGGTTTATCGCTAAACCAAAGCTCTGATACCATATGTAACATTCCGCCTTTTCGCACGATTTAAATAGACACACGTGCTGTGACGCCCTACCTTTATGCCACAATAACAAAGGGTATTAAAAGAAATACTGTCCGTTATTATGAAGAATAAGGCTGGATAGGAGCGGCCATCCGTAGTTAGGCCTTACATTATTATTGGTTATTTCGATAGGAGTGGTATATATTTTAAATTTTCATCTCTTATTTATTTACTCCCATCGACATACCCAATTCCAATATAAAACGCACTACGATGGTTCATAATAGTTTAGGACAATAAATATAATAATAACACAGATAATATAAATGCGGAACACAGATAAAAACAGAAAGTCTCATATATATAATAACTGATGTCAGTTACAATACATGTGATATAATACATATGATACAACTACAACTGTCGGCTCTGGAAGTTACATATACAAGTACATTATCGAAAATAATATACATGAATATACAACATCCTATACTAAGACAAAGACTACTCCAAAAAGTATGAAAAGATTTCATAGCTCTAGCAACAACCCAAAGTAAGATATCAACAACCTGTAAATACTCGGTCTGACCCGAGTATTACATTCAAAAGAAAATAATACACGGGTTAGTCTAATTCTAACTCAGTTATTAATGCACAGAAGCAATAATAATTAAATAACAATTAGACGACAGAATTGCCGAAACGGCAATTAACGACAAAATCTAATAATTAAATAAATAATTAGAAACTCATAATCTAATTATATAATAGATAATTAGACAACAGCAAAATCATCCAATTAAACCAAATCAAAATAAGATTAAAAATATATTGAATTGGACATACGAAACAATTCAAACAATTAAACTATCAATTAAAACTTCAAATCCGATAGGGCTGCAGTGCACGCTTGCATGCACTGCCTCGCCACTACGGTGATGAACGTCAATTCGAGTAGGGCTGCAGTGCACGCACGCATGTACTGCCTCGCCGCTACAGTAATTAAATACACAAAAGATCAATAATTCAAAAGCAATAGAATATCAATAAAAGCAATACCGTGTGGCTGTAGTACACGCTTGCGTGCACTGCCTCGCCACTACGGTATATGATGCCATCAAGACTCCAATTATTAACAGCAAGTCGAAACTGCAAAGGTCAAGTCACGGCTGTCATGACTCAACACAACTGCGAATAAAATGAAACTGCTCCAAAGAATGACAACATGTATGCTACAGATCTGAAACCACAAGGGCAGTCATACCCAAAATAAATGCAACATTAAACTGAATCAGACTCACCAATACCCAAAAACCAAGGCACAGTACCGAATAGTGGCACAGCACTAAAACTGCATATACAACCAAATGAAGACAGCAAGTACAACAATGGCAATACACAACAACTATACTTGAAGCTAGAAACATCAAGACAGTATTCCAAAGAAACAAACAAGGTCAGGTCTGGACAGCATGAATAGATAAACATGCGTATGCAACAATAATGATGCACGAGCACTAGCCACATGAAGCAACCGACCACAAAGTCGAGCAGTGGACAACTCAATGAATATATGAACCATGACTCGAGGTCAGAAGCTACAGCTGCAAATGAACATTACAAATGACAATGTAATGATATGCAGTGATCAAGTGGTCTCCAACACACCAAAGAAGTGACAAAACAATGCTGATCAAGTATGTAACTGTGAAATTGGATCGAGCAGGTGCAGACACAAGTGGTAAAAATGCATATGAATCAAGTAACTCGAGTATACAATTGGAGATGCAAAACAAACTGCATCAGAGGAATGACATGACCACTTCGTGCTACTGGCTAACTCGAGTACAAATGGAGACGCAAAATAAACTACATCAGAGAAATAATATGAACAATGCATGCTACATGAAGACCTGACAACATGGGCTAAGGTGGGGCTGCACATACAAACAGGTGCAACTACAAATGCAAACTTTCAAAATGTGCCAGACTCGAGTGCATCAACTAGAGACACAATGAATGAACATGTATGCAGTAGACACAAGTGATGAACCAGCTATGCAAACACAAGATGACTGGAAATAGGAACAAGCAGCGACAGTGAATCGCAAATCAAAATGTCAAGGAATTCACTGTAACAGTTAACTGCCAAACCCATGTACATTTCCATCCTAGTACAGCAATCATTTGGTTAGCTACTGTCAGTTGAAACATACTTGACACAACAGTAGATAACCAAATCAAATTAATGACAAATGCCAATACCGATGCACAAAAAGATAAATCCATCGACCGTTAATTCCTAAACTTCACCTCACCAAACTCTGAAACTTAAAACGTGTATTACAAATACTCCTTCAGCTAATGTACTAAATAATGAATCTGTCAAAAGTTGAAATACTTCAAGTACACCCAAAAACTGCCACTTTATTTAAATTATCACAATTTGATTGATTAGTCAACAACAAAAGTTCAGTATGCAGAAGACTCAAGTCAAAACTTCAGGTAAAACAAATGCAAAATGGCCGAGGCCAATACACCCAATAATAACAAAGCCGATGTCAGGTGCATGCTCAAAGAACCAGACAAGGCACAGAGAAATTCTAGTAAAACAGAAGTCACATAAATCATCAACATCAACAAAATCAAACTAATTCAGAAAAGTCGCCAATCACCTAACAAAATCAAGTTGCCGAACGTAGAACTAAGTTCGAACTAGAAGTAAATAAAATTACTTACCTTAGTTTCGAAGAGTGCGAATCCACCTGGCCGAGGACAGCAACGCGATAACGAAAGAATTCAAGCGGCCGAAGTACCTCAAGAGACGATCAACTGGTAGAGCAAGAAAATCGAGTTCGATCGAGCCTTCGAAGTCGCCACCATCAAATTTACCGTAACCCTAATTCTTGGTCAGAGAGGAGTGAATGAAAGAATGAGCCGCCATTGTTCTTTTTTTTGGATTGTTTTGGTTCTAGGGTTACCAACGAATAAGGGGAACGGGTTTGCTTCAATATAAAAGGCATGAAGAATTTTAAAGGAATTGTGGGCCGAGATTATTAAATTTTAATCCCGCAAATCCTTTAACAAATTTATAAAAGAATTTTCAACTTGATTTAAAAATTCCAACAGCACTCAACAACCAATTTAATCGTCAATTTGACGATAATTAATTGTTACAAAACCCCGGGTAGTTACACGTGCCAATTCAAACCATGTGGAATGGCGGATTGTTATGGGGGTAATATGAAAAGCAGAGGAAAAAAACAGAATCTCACAGCGGAAGGATAAAATATAATAATCAAATATACAGTTCATGAAGCTTTTTACAAAATATTTAATTTTACTTATACAATATATCAGAGTTGCACATACCAACGAATAAAAATCGATGTAGGGGATTACAGTGTGTAGTGGAACAATATAACATAGTAGATAATAGTACTCCAAATCTTCGTCTTCGTCCTCTAGAATAAAATCTTCAAATCCTGAAACGCTCGGACTGACCCGAGCGAATTGTAAAGACAAAACACTCGAGTCAGAACTAAAAGATCTTATGTAAGTTAAATCAACAGAAATAAATATGAGTGCAGTTACTCAAGAGATGCTTGGGATTTACATCTCTTAAAGATCCGTTAAACTATTTACGATGTAGTATATTTCACTATTATAATAGTGTCTATTGGTAAAATAAACTTACTTTTAAATAGCATTAAGGCTTTACATTTTCCACCTTAACACGTAATAATCCCAGTAGTCCATCCAATATCATAGTCCCTCCTGATCAGGAAGCCACTAGAGGATACCACACGAGCTACGGGAGAAAACCAAACTCGTACAAGGCGCGATAGGGCAGGTGACACGGCACAACAAGGCAATGCCAGGGTAGATATACCAATTACGCTTCCGGGTCGGTGGTAACGCATAGCTGCTACTACCGCCCACCTCGAACAATACCCTCAAATCAAAGAAATCAAAAGTGGCCACCGAATCAATCCAAAGGTTAAAGTATAATATCGAAGGGATGCGTCCGATCAAAGGTGCTACCTCAATTAACCCGTCAATCGCTCCTGTTTTATCCACCTTATGCCAACTCACGGGAGTTGGGTCCACACATTTACTTCAAAGGAAATGCCGCCACTATCCTACTTCATTCTGGAATCTCCACCGCGTACACGGTTGTTAAAGTGGTTTTCGGAGTTGGCAGAGAGTATGACAACTTCCGATCCCGGTCTCTTTAACAACCCAACGTTATTATAACACCGCGGTCTTTTTTGTCCAAAATAGTTTATACTTTTAAAGCCAGAATATAATATCCTTTTTCAAAACCATATAAATATGATATCATTTTCCTCTTTTAAACCAAATCAATATGATATCATTTCAAATATTTCTTTTCTAAAACCAAACCACTTTAAAATTTATAATATCTCGAAACCATACATATGAATTATAACTCTTCAAAACATAATATTTCGAAATCCATAGCTTTAAAACCATAACTTCCAAAACTTAAATGGTTTGGATATTCAACGGTATATAAAATAAATGGTGTGAATTGAAAATTTCTTTATAAAGTAAATAATTTCCACGACTTTAGAACTTTATTCTCTTTATATTAAGTCTAAATCCATAAATTTTAAATTCACTTTCAGTTTCAATATATTTCAAACTTTGAGTATTAAACAATTAGAAACGAAGGTTGGAAATTTCTATTCAACAATTAAATGTCCATTATTTAGTTTGAATTATTTACATAATAAATCCATAGTCATTTAAATAAAACTCAAATTACCTATAACTAAATATTTCCTTCAATTTATTTATACTAGAAATATTCATTTAATTCGTCTTGAATAAAATCAGTTATAAATACCATACCCTTTAAATTTAAAGTTAATAAGTTCTACATCAACTTATGGAGTTTAATTCTTAAATAAGCTCAATTCCAAATAAATTTCCAATTTACCGTCCAATCTTAATTGATTTAAATCAATAAAACAATATATATTACCAAATAATCAAACTCCATTATTCAACTTATTTATTTTATTTAACAAATTTATACATAGCTTAAATTCAATAATTGAACTATATATGTATACAAAAACTAATATTTATATAATAAAAAAATTAATATTTATTTAACTGTATCCTATCCAAACCATAGAAATCATTTTCAATATATATATATACACACACACACCGACGGTGTCTGTATAAAATTTTCTATCCTATAGTCAAGTGATACGGGTATTTATCATTTCAATCCGCAATTTAAAAATAATATTTTACGGTTATATACAATTTCAAACCGCAACCCCGAATGTAATAAAATGCGTAATAACTTGCAGTTTAAAACCATAAAAAAATACAACATCCATTCATCCAATATCAACCATCAACTATTTATCGCAATCATCATCAAATTCAAACAATAGTATCAATATAGAACTGATAATAAACAACATGTATTAATCCAATAATAAATTTAATAACTGTTTAACTGGCAGTTTATATGCAATGAATAATTAAATAGAAAATTCCATTTAAATAAATGAAATTAACTGAGATGATGATTAAAAATATGCCAAACTACCATAAATAAATTTTAAATCACATCATATATCAATTTAACAAACATAAGAAATTTTAGAAGTTGTGCGTGGGTCAAAACACTCAACTTTTGAATTTAAATTGAATTTAAATCCAATTTAAACCCAAAAATTTGACCGTCTCAGAATTCATCCAAACAAGCGTCATCATGTCCGTAATTTCAATATAATCCTAACAAAAAAACCGCGCGTAAATCGGGTATTGTATGTAAAAGTTATGGAATTTAGTATGCTTGAATTTCAAAATAAAATAAAATAAAAAGAGAACACTTTCACACCCCTTGCCACGTCATTCATCACTCACGCAACAGGACATTCGTGCTCACTGCTCATCGTTCCAGAGATGCACGCGCAAGCCCAAAATCTCGATCACAATGCCGCCATCAACAACCATCCCGTGCAGCCCCCTCGGCGCGCCATCCTCCCTCGCGACTCGTCACTGCACTCGCGATGCTCCACGTCGATTCTCAGGTCCAAATATTTTGCAGCCGCCGGTTTATATATTAAACTCTAATCCAATTTTTTACGAAAATCCGACCATCAAAATGATGAACAAACTATATAGATGCGCTCCCCATCGTCCTCTCTCCAAAACCCAGAAACCATTCGTCGATCCGTCGAGTTTGATTTCGACGTGATGAACGACCGAAATGCTTCGATTTTTTCTGATCAAACGAAAAATAGAATCAAAAAACGAACACCACCAGTGAATTACGCTAGTCGAGAGCTTCAACATATTTTTTCCAGATTTTTCTGAGGAATTTGAATTTTATGCTTTGGATTTGATTTGGAATTGGATCTGTAAATATAGAATTTTGTCTTCCATTGAGGAAGAGAAGGAATATAACGAATTTACGTACAGATAAATGAGGATTAGGGGGACTAGGGTTTATAGCAGGATATTTATAGAGAAAGTTGAAATAGAATAAATGGACCGGGTTGATTATACACGCTAACGACAAAGTGGCTCAAAAGGCCCGTTCTGACCCAGGAATGAAATTGGATCAACCCATATATCAAAATAGATGTTTTAAAATATTTTAAATGCAACGGAAAAGGATTCATGTCCAAATTGCATCATATTAAGAAGTTATGCTAAAATCAACATTTTCAAATTGATTTCAATTGATCGATTTCAAGGCGTTTCGAGTCCGTACGTTTAAACGACAAGTCTGATGGATACGAAACTTGAAATCCTACAATAATTCACCGTTACGGATGCGATGAAATGGTTTTGTCGAAATCCGAGTCAGTGGCCAAAATGGCTATTTTTCCATTAACTAAATAAATTAAAATTAATTAATTTAATCAACTTTTCAATTTCAATTCGAAAATTTGCCAAATTTCAACACTTACGATTTCTCAATTATTTACAATGATTACCCAAATTTAATTGTCAACTTAGAGGTGAATATTTTATAATTTTCAATATTAACCTCAATTTCATTAAATTATACATTTAATTTCCAAATTTCCGTTTAATTAAATTAACCCATAATTATTCCATTCATTATTTTCAAATAGATGGGTTTACTATTGGATTCACAATTATTACATAAATTATTCTCATATTCCATCGAGATTTCAAATAACGTATTATTTAGCTATTTCAATTTCATTTAATTTCAATTTATCTTATTATCAGAAATTAAATTCCAATATATTGATAAAACTTTATTTCCATTCCTTATAATTCCACAAATTGTCCAATATGAATAACCTTAATATCATTTCCTTTGATTTAAATCATCTATTCATTCATACACCATTAGCAAAACATTATTACCCATTACTACCCTAATTTACTAATATAACCCTTAATTAGATTAATTTCAATTGATTACCCATTTAATTATTAACCCAAATAAACGTGTAACTTATAATAAATTCATTGACCAATTAATTAGGTAATATTCAAATAATTGTTATCAAACCTTTAATTACACAAAGGAATTCATTATTCACAAACAAATGTTACAATTCTTGCATGGTATTGATTTTATTCAAATTATTACCTATATCTTCCTAAGTTAATAACTTTTGAGTTGATTCCCCGATTTCCAAATTTATATTAACGTAACATTTCCTTTTAGATTTATTGCAATGATTTCTAAATTCAATTGAATGAATTAAATATATACGTATAACTCATAACAATTTGTGGTCACAACTCTCAATCACCTTTTATAAGTTTATTATTTCCACTCCAATAATCGTCATTTATTATATATATATATATATATAAATTAATTAATTCAATATTTAAGTTCGTTTTCCTATACTAAATTTATTACCAAGTATACATTTACTTTATTCCAACAAATTGAATTCCATTCAATTACTACCTTAAAATAAGTTTACGTTTCTACTAATTTCCGTTCACACTTCCGTTATTTTATATTACAATCATTAAAGTAACATTTAACACAAACACAACCATTATGAATACTTATCAACCTGCATCATCTTTATTACATTAATTTACGTTTTATACCATTATAAATAAATGCGTGCATTAATTAATTCATATCTACATCCACTTCCATATATAAATTTTGTAACCAAGTTATAACATTTACATTTATTTTTCTTATTTTAATTAATTACCAAATATTTCTCTTTACACTCAATTATAGCTTTGCAATCTTAACAATCCATAAATTATCAATTGCCTACTATATACATTAATTACTATTAAATGTTCTCCATAAGTTTATTTACTTGGTTTCAAACTTTTTATTCATCAATTACTGCCCTATAAGTAAACTTACGTTTCTATTCAATCTGTATTATTTCCAATTAATTGCAATATAAACTTTAAATTATAAATTTTAATTTCATTTGCTACATCTAATTCATTCCAATTTAAATTATAAGATTTTTTTCCTTCTTTTCCTTCTAAATTTAACAAAAATCTTATTAATTTAACTTATTTTAATCATCGAATTTTATGGGTCGTTACAAAGACGGTAGAATCCTACCATAGGCATTGCCTCGCGTGCCTTGTTACATGCCTTATCGCGCCTTCTACGAATTTGTTTTGTGTCATACCTATGGGATGCTCCGTGATAGCCCATCAGTTTGGTTGAGTTTCGAGTACTGTATAGACTACGACATTTATATAAAATGTGTTAAGGGTGTTATGAGTAACGCCTTAATGCTATTTTAATATTGTACTTTACTATAAACATTATACATGTAGCGTATTGTACTATGTATGTAGATAGTTTAATGGATCCTTAAAGGATGGGAATCCCAAACATCCTTTAAGTTATATTGCATTTCACGTGGACATTTCAGTTGAGTTAATTTACTTGCATAAGAATGTTAATCCCGACTCGAGTGTTTTGTGTTTTGCTTTATGCTCGGATCAGACTGAGTGTCGCAGCATTTGAAACTCGCCTTAGGAGTTTGGGGATTTACTTAAAGATATGTCTCTCATCTATCCAGCTTTTCAATTATTTCAGTTGTTTTTTGTGGTTTATGTTCAGACTTGTCATTCTTTGTGTTGAGACTTCTATGTATTGGATTTCTGTTGTATTAGACTTTGATATTCTGTAGTAGCTTTATGAACTACTATTTATCTATTCCGTTGCTTATTGTTGTATTACTCTGTGTGTGTGATTCTATGATTGATTTATTTACCACATATGCTAAGTATTTCTAAATGTAAATTAACAATCTGTTGTTTTGAGTAATTCAGTCTCACATGAGTGGATGATTGTCGATTTGAATGGTTTGAAATAGTGGGTCGTTACAATTGGTATTAGAGTGAGGTTTAGCAAAACTTAGCATATGCAGTAAGAACTCATTAGAGATAGGATAGTGATAGCCTAGAATTAGTAAAATCAATTATAGAATCTTCTTCGTTCAAGCTTGAAATTCTTGGTTAGGATTCTCTTTGATTAGGATTTTCTTTTAAATTTTGGGTCTTTACCTTTGTTCCAAATCCATTCTTGTCTTTTCCTATTCGTGTCCCTCTTGGTACCGGAGCATCCCATAGCTCTATTTCTGTTGATCTCTGTAATAAATTTGAACACAACTTGCAACCTCAATTGGCAACTTCATCCTTGTGTGTGACTAATCCCGTCGACGGTTTCGCCAACCTTAGTATGATTTATAGAGGAGTGAAACTCCTTTACAATAGGCATCAATTCACTAGAGATTTTACATCCTTGGTTTTGATGCTGTTATTTCTCGAAAAGCCTGAATCATTTCTATAGTAGACGACCGCATAATTCTTTTGTGATCGAATGTTGAATGTCTCAGGATTATGCAGTCAGTTTTATCTTTTCGCTTGATTCTCAGCATACTGATCTTGACTCCACCCCTTTTGTCTAATTATTTTCGGATGGCTTTACTGAAGTTGTTTCTCTTCCTCCTAAGCGAGAAATTAAATTCCACATCGATCTTATTCCTGGAGCTCGACCTGTTGTCCTTCCTCCCAGAAGAATGGTCTCTACGAAAGGTTAGCCATCCCCTTGGATTAACCAATGCTCCTACCTTCTTTGTCGATCTCATGAATCGCATGTTCGGCGATGTTCTCAACAAGTTTGTCCTCCTTTTCATTGATAATACTCTCGTCTTTTGTAAGTCTCAGTTGACCCAAGTAAGGTTCCGCAATTAATATAAGTCTATCCATCTTTCTCTTTTATAATTTAATTGTTTTATATTTAGTTCGAACCTATCTTCTTGGTGAGAATTCTCTTCGATTAAGGTCCCTTTTGAATCTCTACCCTTATTTTATTTCCATTCTTGATTCATCCTATAAGGGAGTGTATTTGTAATTAATATAAAAATGTTTTATCCTGTAATCCATCAATAGGAATTCCAGAAAACTTGAACAGAGCAAACCAATACAATATTGTTTTTAGAATTTGTAAATCAAATAATTTTGTGTATGATTATATTTTACACACACACACAGATATATATATATATGTATGATTTTCTAAAATTAGATAGTCAAATGAATTGGTTGTTAGAAATGATAGTACTAGTGTAACAACCCGCATATTTAACAATTTTATATTTAAATATTTTATTTAAATATTTTATCGGTACTTGGAATTTAGTCCGAAAAGCTACTTTTTGCATACGGTCGAATTAGGACTCGGGACCACTCCCATTGAGTTTAAAATGCCGTTTGCGACCTTTTTGAGTATAAGCTTCGATATGTTTGGAGTAAGTTGATTTTTTGCTACTTTTTACTTAGGGCTTTGGTTTGGGCTGAGCCCATTAACCCCACTTAACTCAGTTCCAACCCTCTCCTCTTCATTCACTTCTTTTCAATTTTCCTAATACTCAAGCTTTTATGTTAATGGAGAGTGGAAGAGGAAATTAAAACTCCAAGCCCTAGTTTTCTTTTGCAAATCAAGCTCTAGCTCCAAACTAATAGAAGAACCCATTAGTAAGCTTCTCTTCTTTTTCTCCAACTCATTCTCTCTTTGATTTCAGAAATTCCTAAACCTAATTTTGGGAATGTTCTTCTTTAAAAGCTTAGAATCAAGCTTATTGAGTTGGATTTGAAGAGTGGTTGATTCTCCTTTGCTTTCAAGCTTCTTCTTCAATCGTTTGGGTTCAAAGGTGAGATTTTTATCTCACATCTATGCTTATATTTATCTTCGATTGTTAGGTATGAATTCCTAACACTTATTCGTGTGCAATTGATTTTGGTTTGGATTGATTTGGTGAATATTCCAATTTTCGGTGTTTTGGGTTCAATCCTTTAAAAATCATAACTTTGATGTTTGAATGTGTTTTTGATTGTGCATCGAAGAGCTTATAGGGCCGGGTAGTCGATAGGCATAAACAATTAGCGCCGTTGCTCGAGCGAATGCAATTTGATCGAGTTTGCACCTCTTTTGAAATAGGACAGGGGAGTGCTGGCAACAGGTTCGGCCGACCGAGCCCCTGGGCCGGTCGACCTGGGCACTTCCTGCCTCTGTTTGGAAGTGCCGGTTACAGGCCTCGGCCGACCGAGCCCCTGGGCCGGTCGACCGACCTGGTGCCCCGGGCGCTTCCAACCCCTGGTTCGGTCAACCGACTCAGGGAGTCCGGTCGACCGACCTGCTGCATTTTTGCCTATTTCGCCTAGTTGTTTGAATTTCCAACTTTAATCGATTCGTGTTGTTTCCCATGTGTTGTTATCATTTGTTATGACTTTGATGACTCCTTTTTAGGGATTTTTGAATATCCATTTTGATGGATTCTTTATCGGTTTCGTTGGGTTTTTATTCACATCTTCGTATGTGAATTTTAGTGATTGATTGTTCCTACAATCTTCTTTGTGTTTTGTCACTTTAAAAATATAAAGTTTTCTATACTAGTAGTAAATATCAAAACTCTTTCCTCAAACGATTTCAATACTATTTTAATACCAAATTCGTTTATAAAACCATTTTCCAATCTATTAGTATATATAAACCTTTACCTCACTCGTATGAGAAATCTAATTAAACAACTTAGTAAAACAAGTGGTATGAAACGCTTGCGTTCACTTTGTCGGTTAATTCTTGAACTTGTTCGATTGAATCCCTTGTGACAATTCTATAGTGGAGATCTACAGTTTGTTCGTAAATATTTAAGTTAAGCAAGTGGTTATGGGACATGAAGCTAAACTCATATATTTACTAGCTTAGTGTAATTGACACTTCTCGTTGATCATGACGATCATCTTTGTAATTTAGACTAGCAATGTGCGATGTCTCTTTGTCTGCGAGGGAGACTAAACCCCGTTTTGTGGAGTTTCGACTCAAATTGGTGGGGTAGCAACCCATGGTCTTCGGGCCGTTTGTGGAGCTTCGGCTCAATTTGTGATGGTTAGCAACCATGGAATTAGCATTCCGTTTGTGATACACGTGTTGGCGAGCTTTATGCTCCCGTTTGTGATAGGCCTCCCCCTCTTTGTGATTTCTGGATTTCTTGAGATGATTTTTAGAATTTGTGTTTCACCAATTTTCGTGATTTCCATCGATAAGCTTTATCGATATTTGTGTATTGGTGAATTTGTGCGTCATTGACTTTTGTGATTTCTGGATTTCGTGTGTTGAATTCTGGAATTTGTGTGTCATTGACTTTTGTGATTGACATTGATATTATCGTCAATGTTTATGGTTTGGTGAACTAAATTAGGAGTATGACGTTTCTGTGATTCTTGTGTAGATTTTGTGACATTGAATAATCCCTTGATGATTTTCAACTGCTTATATATATCACAGCTTGGCATTGTGATTATTATGTGCTTAGTCATATCTCTTATTCTATATCGTTTCATCTGATATTTATAGTTAGACTGATCCATTTATTATTTTCTTATTAAATAATACTCGGGTCAGACCGAGATGTTACAGGTGCTTCTGCTTGACTTCTCTCCAGGGATCCATTACTCTGACCTTTTGCTTACTACTTAGATTAGTAGTTTTTGTTGTATACTATTGAGATATTGACTCATAGATGTATTCTTTTGTATAGCACATGTTGCTATTCTTTTGTATTATTGTGGATCTTTTTGACCACTACTCTGATGTACACTTTTATGTGTAATATTCATATCTTATTCCGCCTTTGTGATATGAATTCTCTGTGACTGATTTGTGTTATATTTATTTCTATATTTGTTTCTGAAGATATTACAGCCACTGTGTAGTAGCTTTGAGTTTGTGTCGGTATGTCGGATTTCCCACTTGATAAAGAAATGCATGTTCTACTATCTGACATATCGATGCTCGCGCAAAGCAATTACACAGATGGTCGCTTCTCAACAGCCTTATTCTCCGTGATAGTTGACAGCATTCACTGTAATGTTCTTGGCTAGCGTGGGTATAGAGGTGGGGCGCCACAGCTTGGTATCGGAGCCAGACTTTGGAACAATATGGAATATTATAACAAGGATCATCGTCCTAAGTCCATCTTAGGAGTCGTGCTTTAGGATTTAATTCGAGTCTTCGTACCGATTCATCCTATTTTCCTTATGATTCCTTGTTTATCTATCAAGATTGCTTGATATTCAATTTGGTGAATAACCTTTTTCTTTTTCTTCTTTCTTTCTAAAGGAAGAGAAATGTCTAGACCAGGCCGTCCCAGAGCTGGACCATCTGGTGTTCCACCCCAAGATGGAGTTTTTATGACTGCTCAACAACTTGATTTAGTGACGAATGCTCAAGCAGCTGGAGCTAACCCGGAACCTACTCACCCAAAGTCGGGATTTGCACGCTTGTGCAGCGATTACACTAATTTGGGTGGGGAGCCATTCAAAGGTTCCGAAACTGTTATTGAAGTACAGGCTTGGCTAAGGTCATGCGATCGAATCTTTTCTCACATGAATCTTATTGACCTTCACCGAGTTCAAGTGGCCTCTAGTATGCTCCGAGAAAGAGCATTGGACTGGTACGAGCTCCTTATTTCTGAGATTAATGAAGCGGATCTCACCTGGGGGCAATTCTGGGAATGCTTCGAGTTGAAATTCGTACCAGAAGCTGAGAAGGTGACTTTGGCTCGCCGTTTTATAGACCTTGTTCAAGGTGAATCTTCCGTGGCAGATTATGTTGCGTCTTTTGAATCTCTCTCCAAATATGGGGTTGAATACATCAACACCCCGTTGAAGAAAAATCAGAGGTTCGTCTATGGCTTAAACAAAAATCTCAAGAAGCCATTACTTCTAAAATTAGAAGTTTCTTTCGACCAACTCATTGATATCGCTCTTCGTCTTGAAGAGGCGGATAAGGAGAATGATGTTGAAGTGGTGGGTTCCAAACCAAACTTCAACAACAAGAAAAGACCAAACAAATTCAAAGGCCCTTATCCCAATAAGAAAGGGAAGCAAGCAACCTCTGTGGCAAAGACTTCTTCCTTTGGTCGTGGGGAATGCTATAATTGTGGTTCAAAGGACCATTACGCGAACAAGTGCCCAAAGTCTCTCTCTTGTCGCTACTGCAAAGTTCCCGGTCATGTTATGTCCTCATGCCCCAAGCTTCAGGGCAGGAAAGAGGGAAAGCTTAATGTTGCTCAAGCCCCTGGCAACACATCTCGTGGCCAAGGTATTTCTCATTCTATTCTGGATGGAATTATTTTATTTTGTGATCATCCTATTCGAGTTCTTTTTGATACGGGTGTGTCCCATTCTTTTGTATCAAAAGAACTTGTTGATACTTTTTCTTTGGATGTTTTGTGTTTAATGACTTCTTTGAGAATTGCGAAACCGGTTGGTGGATCCGCAACAATTAGTTTATTGTGTAAAGATGTCGAGATTATTTTGTGTGATTTTCCTTTCCTAGCCGATTTGCATGTCATGCGTTATTTAGGCTTTGGAATGATTTTGGGAATGGATTGGCTTAATCGTTATGAAGCTCACATCCTATGTCCTGAGCGGACTATTTATCTTCGACATCCACTATCTGTTAAGCAGATTTCTATTAATCTTAAAGATTCAGATTCCAGCTTGGTTGCATCTTTGTATTCTTTAAATCCTCGTGATGACGATGATGATGATGAGGGTGATATTATTTCTCTTATTCACGTCGTTCGTGAATTTTCGGACATATTTGAGCCCGTTTTAGGATTACCACCTAAGCGGGCAATTGAGTTCAGAATTAATCTCATTCCTGGAGCTCAACCTATCACTCGCCCTCCTTATCGTATGTCCAATAAAGAAAACGAGGAGATGCGTAAACAATTATCCGAATTGTAGACGAAGCAATTTATTCGCTCTTGTTCCTTGCCTTGGGGAGCTTCGGCTATTTTCGTGAAGAAATCCGATGGTACACTTAGGCTTTGCGTTGACTACCGCAAGCTTAATGATCTTACTATAAAAAATAAATATCCTTTACCTCGGATTGATGATCTATTCGATCAACTTACTGGTGCTAGAGTCTTTTCAAAATTACACTTAGCTACTGGATTTCATCAGCTTCGTATTGCAGAGGATAGCATTCCTTTGACATCGTTCCGTACTTGTTATGGATCTTATGAATGGCTTGTTATGCCATTTGGTCTAACGAATGCTCCGGCTTATTTCTTTGACCTTATGAATAGAGTTTTCAAAGACTTCCTCGACCGGTTTGTCCTCATCTTTATTGATGATATTCTTGTGTATTCAAAAACCGAGGAGAAGCATGAGAAGCATCTTCGGATTGTGTTGGAAACTCTTAGGAGTAATCGTTTGAAAGCAAAATTTTCTAAATGCCACTTTTGGCAATCTCGCGTGAACTTTCTCGGTCATATTATTTCCGAATCCGGAATTTCCGTGGATCCTTCAAAGATTGAAGCGATTCAAGATTGGAAGAGACCGGAGAGTGTGATAGAGATTCGTAGTTTTCTTGGATTGGCGGGCTATTACCGTCGTTTTATCAAAGACTTTTCTAAGATTGCCGTGCCTCTCACTAGATTGACTAAGAAAGGTGTTAAATACATTTGGTCGGACAAGTGTGAAACGTCTTTTCAGAAATTAAAAGAACTTCTGTCTGATGCTCCTATTCTTGTTATTCCCAAGGGGAATCAGGATTTCGTTGTTTATACCGATGCTAGTCGCGTTGGTTTGGGTGCCGTTCTTATGCAAAAAGAACGTGTTATTGCTTATGCTTCAAGGCAATTAAAGCCTGCCGAGACTAAATATGCCACTCATGATTTAGAACTCGCGGCTATTGTTTTCGCTCTTCGGATTTGGCGTCATTATCTTTTAGGAGAGAAATTTATTCTTTATACCGATCATAAGTCTTTGAAGTATTTATTCTCTCAAAAGGAACTTAATTTGCGTCAACAGCGTTGGCTCGAATTTCTTGCACCATATGATCTTGATATTCTTTATACTCCCGGTAAGGGTAATCGTGTCGCCGATGCTCTTAGCCGTAAACAACAAGCTGTTGTTTCTATGATGATATCCGAATGGAACGATCTCGAGATCTTATCCACTTGTGAGATTCGAGACCGCGTATCCGATTTATGATCATCATTTGTTTTATGTAGCCTTGAGGCTCATCCTTCTCTTTTAGACCGCATTCTTGAAGCTCAAAGGCTTGATCCCGAAATGGCTCTTCTTGGCCAAAATATTAGGGATAAAATTGATATTGAAGGATTGAAAGAATTTGATATCGATTCTCGTGGCGGCATTCGAAAATTTGGTAGACTTATCATGCCAACTATTAGTGATCTTCGTAAAGATATTTTAGAAGATTCACATCGTTCTAAATTTACCATTCATCCCGATAGTAGTAAAATGTACGCGGATATGAAGCGACTTTATTATTGGGAGGGAATGAAACTTGACATCGCTAACTTCGTTAAGCGTTGCATGACTTGCCAACTCATTAAGGCCGAACATCAAAGGCCCGGTAGGTTATTGCAACCTTTAGAAATTCCAATTTGGAAGTGGGACCAAATTTCCATGGATTTTATAAATGGTCTTCCCCGTTCTCGATCGGGTCATGATAGCTTATGGGTGATCGTTGATAGACTTACTAAATCCGCCCATTTTATTCCCGTTCGGTCTAACCGAACCGTTCCTCTTTTGGCCAAGCTCTTTATCAAAGAGATTGTTAAATTGCATGGAGTTCCTACTTCTATTGTTAGTGATCGTGATCCATTGTTTACTAGTGGATTTTGAAAGAGTCTTCAAAAATCTTTGGGAACGAAGCTTAATTTTAGCACCGCTTATCATCCTCAGTCCGATGGACAAACTGAGCGTGTGAATCAAACTCTTGAAGATCATCTTCATGCTTGCGTTCTTGATTTTGGTGGAAGTTGGGAAGATCATATTTCACTTGTTGAATTTTCCTATAATAATAGCTTCCAATCTAGTATTGGTATGGCACTTTTTGAGGCACTCTACGGAAGGCCATGCCGATCTCCTTCTTGTTGGCTTGAGACCGGTGAGAAGCTGGTTTTAGGTCCAAATTTTATTCGTGATTCCACAGAAAAGATTGATCTTATTCGTCATAGGATGAAAGAAGCCCAGAGTAGACAAAAATCCTATGCCGATAACCGAAGAAGGAAGTTAGAATTTTCTGTGGGAGATCTTGTGTTCATTCGTGTTTCACTTATGAAAGGTGTTGTACGTTTCAGTCGATCGGGAAAATTGGCGCCTCGATATATTGGGCCATTTCCTATCACTGAACGTATTGGTTCCATGGCTTATCGCCTTTTATTACCGGCTCAATTTTCTGCTATTCATGACGTGTTTCACATTTCTCAATTACGGAAATGCCTTCGAGATTCCGATTCTATTCTTGAGCCCGGTGTTGTGGAAGAGATTAAAGTTTCGCCCAATTTAACTTATGAGCAGCATCCTATTCGAATTATTGCTTCGGAGGTCAAACGTCTTCGAAATAAAGATGTTCCGTTTGTGAAAGTTCAATGGTCTTCAAATCCTAAGGATTATTCTTGGGAGTCTAGAGAGTTCATCAAGCGATCACATCCGGACTAACTTTCCCGTGCTCTTTGAGGTGAACTTCTTATTTCAAATTTCTTTTGTGTTGAATATGCTTTTATGGTTGTTACTACATATCTTCTTCTTAAATATTGCGAGGACGCAATTTCTTTAAGGAGGGGAGTCTGTAACAACCCGCATATTTATCGATTTTATATTTAAATATTTTATTTAAATATTTTATCGGTACCCAGAATTTAGTCCGACAAGCTACTTTTTGCATACGGTCGAATTAGGACTCGGGACCACTCCCATTGAGTTTAAAATGTCGTTTGCGACCTTTTTGAGTATAAGCTTCGATATGTTTGGAGTAAGTTGATTTTTTGCTACTTTTTACTTAGGGCTTTGGTTTGGGCTGTGCCCATTAACCCCACTTAACTCAGTTCCAACCCTCTCCTCTTCATTCACTTCTTTTCTATTTTCCTAATACTCAAGCTTTTATGTTAATGGAGAGTGGAAGAGGAAATTAAAACTCCAAGCCCTAGTTTTCTTTTGCAAATCAAGCTCTAGCTCCAAACTAATAGAAGAACCCATTAGTAAGCTTCTCTTCTTCTTCTCCAACTCATTCTCTCTTTGATTTCAGAAATTCCTAAACCTAATTTTGGGAATGTTCTTCCTTTAAAAGCTTAGAATCAAGCTTATTGAGTTGGATTTGAAGAGTGGTTGATTCTCCTTTGCTTTCAAGCGTCTTCTTCAATCGTTTGGGTTCAAAGGTGAGATTTTTATCTCACATCTATGCTTATATTTATCTTCGATTGTTAGGTATGAATTCCTAACACTTATTCGTGTGCAATTGCTTTTGGTTTGGATTGATTTGGTGAATATTCCAATTTTCGGTGTTTTGGGTTCAATCCTTTAAAAATCATAACTTTGATGTTTGAATGTGTTTTTGATTGTGCATCGAAGAGCTTATAGGGCCGGGTAGTCGATAGGCATAAACCCTTAGCGCCGTTGCTCGAGCGAATGCAATTTGATCGAGTTTGCACCTCTTTTGAAATAGGGCAGGGGAGTGCTGGCAACAGGTTCGGCCGACCGAGCCCCTGGGCCGGTCGACCGACCTGCTACCCAGGCACTTCCTGCCTCTGTTTGGAAGTGCCGATTACAGGCCTCGGCCTACCGAGCCCCTGGGCCGGTCGACCGACCTGGTGCCCCGGCCACTTCTAATCCCTGGTTCGGTCAACCGACTCAGGGAGTCCGGTCGACCGACCTGCTGCATTTTTGCCTATTTCGCCTAGTTGTTTGAATTTCCAACTTTAATCGATTCGTGTTGTTTCCCATGTGTTGTTATCATTTGTTATGACTTTGATGACTCCTTTTTAGGGATTTTTGAATATCCATTTTGATGGATTCTTTATCGGTTTCGTTGGGTTTTTATTCACATCTTCGTATGTGAATTTTAGTGATTGATTGTTCCTACAATCTTCTTTGTGTTTTGTCACTTTAAGAATATAAAGGTTTTCTATACTAGTAGTAAATATCAAAACTCTTTCCTCAAACGATTTCAATACTATTTTAATACCAATTTCGTTTATAAAACCGTTTTCCAATCTATTAGTATATATAAACCTTTACCTCACTCGTATGAGAAATCTAATTAAACAACTTAGTAAAACAAGTGGTATGAAACGCTTGCGTTCACTTTGTCTGTTAATTCTTGGACTTGTTCGATTGAATCCCTTGTGACAATTCTATAGTGGAGATCTACAGTTTGTTCGTAAATATTTAAGTTAAGCAAGTAGTTATGGGACATGAAGCTAAACTCATATATTTACTAGCTTAGTGTAATTGACACTTCTCGTTGATCATGACGATCATCTTTGTGATTTAGACTAGCAATGTGTAACAACCCTATATTTTCTGATCATTGTAATTGTATATTTTAATTATTTTTAATTTAAATTCCTAATTTAAAAACTTTATTTTATTTATTAAAATGAATATATTTTGTTAATTGAAATATAAATGTTGATTTTGATGTGGATTAGAATTTCAATCATGCATATATTGAATATTTCCAGAAAAGTGAATTTTGGTCAATCTGGTCAAACTTTGACTTTTAAATTTAAATTTTAAAAGTTTTAAAATTTTAATTTTACCTTTTGTTATGAAAGTAAATAAAATTTCAAGAACAATGCTTTTCGTTTCGTTGAAATCCGAATAATATTGTGGAAGTTATGCTTTTTACAAAATTGGGTGTAAATTGTTTTATTTAACAATATTGTTTATTTTAAATTAAATAAATATTTTTTTTTACTTGTAATATCTTATTCTAAATTCTGTTATATGTTATGTTACATATATTTTTACCTTTTAAATATTTTTAAAGTGATGTTTGAATTTTTCCAAAGCTCATTGAATTTATTTTCTATTTTTAAAGGTTAGTTTCCATTTTTCTGTTATTTTCTTTATTTAAATTATATTTAATTAAAATTTATTTATTCATTTTTATGTATGAATTTTATTTTTATGTTTTTATCTTTATTTATAAATATGTTTCATGTACATACAATTTTTCAAAAGTTCATTTCATTATTTTCAAATTTTCAAGCCTAGTTTACATTTTCTTTACTATTTTCTTAATTTAATTATATTTAATTAATATTTATTTATTTATTTTTTTTTATTTACAATATTTTCGTGTTTTTATCTGTATTTATATATATTTTACATGTATTTAAAATTTAAAAAGAAATGGTGGAAATTTGAAAGGTTTGTGACTCTTTATTTGCTCAAGCCTTTTTGTATTCTGTCTTTTCATTTCTCAACCAACATCTCTTCAATTGGCTGCCTTAACTCCACTCTTCAGCTGACATTCCATTTTCCTTTTCACGTGAAAACTCTTCCTCATCTTCCCCCTAAAAATCATGGCCATGTATGAAAAAAAAAACAAAAAAAAAAACAATGGCTTTTCTTTCACATTTTCCCCTCTTCTTCACTGATTTAGCCTTCCTCTTCTTCATGTTTGCTTGGCCTCACCTCTCTCCTTGCTGACCACCATCCTCTCCACCATCTACAGAAGCACCAACCCCCTTTCCTCTGACCACCACCTCTAGCCATGACCATTAGATGAAGCCACCACCTCAAATTTGCAAAGGACTTCACCAAAACAATGCTAGCCAAGCCTATACTCCACTATTGTCTTCATAGTTGCCTTTGGCCACCCCTTAGCCGCCACCACCATCATCTACTTCACCTCTGGCTACCCTTTTCACTACTGTCCAGATCTGACCGGACATGAAGACCCCATGGCCGAGCCTATATGTGGTCATAGCCGAGTCAAAATGCACCAAAAACTTCACATATTTGCCTTGAACCCATGTATGCTTCATGTTGTAACTCTTCCACTACCTTCATCCACTTGTAACCTAACCTTTATGGTTTCCATACCTGACCCAAACCAGAGCCTAGTGTGGTGAGATCAAGATCATTTGATCATGTGACAAGCTTATGTTGTCGTGTGCAAGTCTTTTGCTTCTAAGGTTTGGTCGTCTATCTTGTTTTGCAACTGTTCTGCAAACTAAAGTTGTTGATTATATTTGTATGTCGATATCTATATTTGTGCTTATGTATGTTATATAATGTGTTGTTTACAAGGGTCTCCATCTATTCAAATCAAATCGTGCTTGTCGTGCCTTTGGAATCGCTCTTGTGTGTGTTGTTTGTCTCTAGCTTTGATAAAGGCGAGTCTTTCTCACTCTGACATTTATACTTATGAAATAGTGAATTGATGACAAGTGTTTAGTAATATAAAATGTTTATGCAAGTTAATGATGATCATATGATATGCTATGCCATGTTATTACCATGTTAAAACTGTTAATTATCACCTGATATATGACATTATATTGTGACATTGGCATTGTTTATATTGTTTATGCATATATTCACACTGCAAGTTCCCTGTTAGAATAGAATCACTATGGGTTGAAATGATACATACCCGAACGGACTTTAGAATAGGGAAAAATTGTTATGGGCTGAAATGATAGGCCTGATCGATTTTTATTGTATTTTATTTGACTTGGGATTGCGGGTTTGAAATGATAGAACCCGGGTTTTCTTTGTAAACTGCAGATTGAAATGATATATATCCGTATCACTTGACCTAGGTTAGAAAATTATATACAGACCCCGTGGTATATTTTTAAATGATTTTTATTAAAATGTGCATTTTTAAAAGTATGAAATTTTGATTTAAAAATATATGTTTTATGGATTTAAGAAAATTAAATATTAAGTCTTGAAATTGTGAATTTAAGTACGTAAATTTGAAGTAATTGTGATTTTTGACTTTAAATTTTATTTTAAAATGTAAATAAATAATGGAAATTAAATTTAAAGTCTTGAAATGATATTTGAAGTAAAATGTTAAGTTTTATTAAATTTATAAATTAATAAATAGTGAATTTTGACTTAATAAATGAATGGAGTTTTTAAAATTGAATATTTGATCTTAAAATTTTATTGTGTTAAATCATATGTTAAAATGATTTTAAGTGTGAAATTTTGAAGTCTAGAAATTTGATTTTTAAGTTATAATAATAAAAATTTAGAGTTTTATTATTATTTTTGAAAAGCTAAAATGAAATCTGGAATTTTATAACATTTTCAAATTGCTGTAGTCTTTTGACAGCATTTTTAAATGCTATTGTTTTGAATCTAACAATGTTTGAAATAAATAAATATCTATTACGACATTTTATAAATGCCGTTATTCTTGAACTAAACTAGTTTGGAAATTATAAGCTACGATAGCACTTTATAAATGCTGTCGTTGCTATAATTTGACAATGTTTTGAAATGTTATAGATTTTAACGCTGTTTGGGCTATATTTTAAAGTGTTAAATAATTTAACTTTTGAAATGGATTATCTTTGAAATTTTAGAAGTTTTGAATATTTAAATTTGAATTTTTAAGGAATTTAAATTGAATTTGAATTTAAATAAAGTTTACTTGGTTATGTGTTAAACGGAATGAAATGTAATATAATAAATGAATTTTTGAATGAAATTTTGGAATGTATTTTTGGTAATGATGTTTGAAATAATAAATGAATGACATATTTGATTTTCAAATGATATTTAACTTTGAATATTTGGATTTGAATTCAATAATGATTTGATTATGAAGTTTTGAAAGGACGTAATATTTTAATGATTTTGAAATGGTGTGGAAATGATTTGATCTTTATTTTAATAAAGAATGTGAATGTTGAATGATATTTGATTTTTCTTTATTTGATAAAGGAATATTTGAAGTTTATATTTGTATGAAAAGATATTTGGTTTAATTGTAATTTAAGTTCATTTTAATAATATTGGATTTATGAAATGAATATTTCAAAACTACATATGAATATATGGAATTATAAAGTTTAGTTTTAAAATGTGGGATATTAAAGTTTGGAAACATATTAAAATTGGATAGCTTATTTTGTAGATCAAATCTATATTTGAAATTTATAAGATTTGAAATTTTTTGTTAGAAAACTGAATTGAATTGAAATTGATGGTTTGATTTGAATTAAATTGGAAATTTGAAATTTTGAATTAAATTGGAAATAAATTTGTAAAATGTAAGGAATTAAATGAATGTTTCATGATTTCAAATGTATGATTTCAAAATGTTATGATTTTCAAAGTGTAATGATTTCAAGTATTTTGGTTTCGAAAGAGTTATAACTTTGAAAGTATTATGATTTTTGGAAGTGGATATAGGTTTGAGATGGAAATGATAAAGTATAAACTATTTTGATTTGAATATAGTTTTGAAATAAAAATGATTTTGGTTTCGAAGTATAAACTATTTTGATTGAATAAATAGTTTTGAAATAAAAATGGTTTTGGTTTCGAGGCGTAAACTATTTTGAAAGGAATATAGTTTTGAAATGTAATGATTTGATCCTTTTGAAATATAAACTATTTTGAAATGACCACGGCGTTATAATAACGTTTGGTTGTTAAAGAGACCGGGATCGGAAGTTGTCATACTCTCTGCCAACTACGAAAACCACTTTAACAACCGTGTACGCGGTGGAGATTCCAGAATGAAGTAGGATGGTGGCGACGTTCTTGAGGTATATTACGTGGACCTAACTCCCGTGAGTTGGCGTAAGGTGGCTAAAACAGGAGCGATCTCGGGCCAAAGGAGGTAGCACTTCTGGTCTGACACATCCCTTCGATACTATACTCTTACTGGTGATTGATTAGATGGCCATCCTCCGATTTTGATATGGGAGTGTGTTCCGAGGTGGGCGTATGTGGCTGCTGCGTTACCACCAGCCTGTGTGCGTAATTGGTATATCTACTCTGGCATTGCCTTGTGTGCCGTGTCACCTACCATACCGTGCCTTTACTACGAGTTTGTTTTTCTCCCGTAGCCCGTGTGGTATCCTCTGACAGTCACCCGGAGTGGAGATGGCATGATATTGGATGGACTACTGGGACTATTATGTGTGAAGGGTGATATGGGTAGCCCGGAACGCTATTTAAAAGTATGTTTATTTTACTGTAGACATTATTATAGTAGCGCAATATTACTACATAGTAAATAGTTTAACGGATCCTTAAAGGATGGGCGATCCCAAGCATCCTTTAAGTTACTGATGCATTTTTGTTACTGTTCACTTGAGTTTATTTACAGTTCGTAAGTATTTATGTCCTGACTCGAGTGTTTTGTATTTTGCTTTACGCTCGAGTCAGATTGAGTGAGTTAGCATTCAAGATTCACCTTCGGAGTTGGAGCTTTCCTTGAAGATCCAGCCATCTATTTTGTTTTCTGTATCCAGTGATTTCAGTGATGTATTCTGATTTGTACCTAATGTATCTTGTTACTTTTTGTTGTATCATGTTTAACTCTGATGTATCTTATTTTTATATAGTAGCTTCATGAACTACTATTTCTTTTAAATTCCGCTGCATTATTAAATACTCTGTGTCTGTGATCTGTGATTATGTATTTACTGTATATTCTAAGATTTGCCAAATTTTATTTACAACGCGGTATTTTGAGCAATTCAAGTCCGACATATGCGGATGCGAATGGTTGAAAATATCGGGTCATTACAGTTGGTATCAGAGCTTTGGTAGCTCTAGGCAAAACTCAGCATATAGAGTAAATGAATTTGCAGAATCACTTCCATTCGAGTTTGAATCCATTCCTTTTGACTCGATTCCTTTGATTTTGGAACGTTCCCTGCGGTTTCAAAATCCATTTCGTGTCCCTCACTATTCATCTTCATATGATTCTGGAGTATCCCATGACTCCACTTTGAATGATCTTTATAATGAGTCGGCGGTCTCGCCAAACTCAAATTTATTTGTAAGGGGGGAAACTCCTTTACAACAACATCGATTCACCAGAGATTCTATATCCTCGGTTTAGATGCTAGTATCTCTTATAATTTCAAACTCTACATCTTGAGATCGAATGTCGATTTACCCAAGAAATCCACATCGTTCTTATTCTTTAAGTCACGGTTGACCCGGTTAAGATTGCCCGCGATTTATATAAATTCATCCATCTCCCTATTTTGTTATTTAATCATCTCATCTTTGTTTCCAACTTATCTTCAAATCGTTCTTGAAGTGTGTTTGTAAACAAATATTTAAAATGTTTTATATATTGTGTTTTTTGAGTTGTTGATGTTGATTTGGGTTTCTAATTGATTCGTCTGATCAACGCTATCGATTAGATTTCCAAAACACTTGAACAGAGCAAACTGACACAATATGTTTTTAAAATTTAGTAATGAAATAAATTTTTGTGAAATAAATTTTGTACCTTTATTATATATCTTTATCTGGATTTTATTTGAATTGGTTGTTAAGAAATAATATTTGATTTTATATATCATTTTCTATTGTTTCATATATCTAATTGAACTATAAAACATGGTTATAAATTTATTTGGAAATTTAAAATGAATGTAAAACAAGAATTTGAGAATTTAATTTCCGATGGATTTCAAACTTTGTGTTTAAAGTTTTAAAGGATATATTATTTAAAGTATTTTCGAATAGAAATTTGTTTCCAAAGAATTTTAAATTTAAATTTAGTGCTCTTCTCTTTGTCGTTGGAAAATAATTTCGGTGATGACTGCAGCATCATCGACGTTCATTTTCGAGTTTCTAAGTGAAGAGACCATTCTGTAGTCTTACTACAGTTTTGTTTTGGGAAAATTTAATTGATTTTATTTTCTAAAATAAGAATGGATTTATAACATATGCTGATATATGATTTAAATTTGAATATATATATATATATATATAGTATATGAGCATTTATTGATCTCTAAATAGTTTGGAATTTATCGGAAATTTAATTCCTAAATTTTTTCTTCAAAGATAATTTCTAAGTATAATTTCAAGATTTGGATTAATATTCAAGCTTGAAATAATTCAATTAGAAAGTTTTATTTGTATAATACACAATTTCATTCCAATATAACTTACCTTAATTTTCAAAAGTTGAATATGTAATTGGATAATATACAATATAAAAAAAAGATTTTATAAATAAAATTTGAGTGGTTATTATAAATGTTATATACTTAAATTTAAGTTATAAAAGGATTAACAGAGGTAAATAAAGAAAAAGGGTAATGGAATAATTTACAATATAAAATGATGATAAAGGAACTAAGAATAAATTTAAGGCAGTTGCAATGAGTGTGAGTATATTTAACATAGGTGATAAAATATATTGAGAGGAATAAATTTAATTTTAATTAGTAGTGAAGAAGAATTAAATTTTATTTGGCACATTTTGAGTATAATAAAAGATTTTTCAAATACATGATTTTAGGGATTTGTTAATTTAAGATAATTGGATGATAAGATAATGAAATTAGAGACGCTTAAGATTTATTTGACGTATGTAAAATTAATTTTCAGTTTAAGTTGAAATTTTATGGTTTCAAATTTATTATCTTATTTTGTTTTTCAAACTATCTTTTGGTTGTCCTAATTTCCCTTGTCTTGCTACAGAATGAGAGGTTATTGCTTATACCAGTCTGTTTAGAAATCTTTCTATAATCTTTAATAATCTTTGGTACTCATCTTTGAATCTAAGCACTGCTTGCCATCCACAGACCGTCGGTCAAACGGGAAGAGTGAATCAGATTCTAAAAGATTTTTTTTCATGCTTGTGTTCTTGATTCTGGAGGATCTTGGAAAGATCATCTCCACATTGTTATCAAGTATAATTTTAATCTTCTTGTCATCTTGTCTTAATACTATTTCATTCTATCTTTTTCTGTGCTTTCCCGTACCTCATTCCTTTTCGGGGACGAAAAATTTTGAGTGGGGGAGAGTGTAACAACCCTGTATTTTCTGATTATTGTAATTGTATATTTTAATTATTTTTAATTTAAATTCCTAATTTAAAAACTTTATTTTATTTATTAAAATTAATATATTTTTTTAATTGAAATATAAATGTTGATTTTGATGTGGATTAGAATTTCAATCATGCATATATTGAATATTTCCAGAAAAGTGAATTTTGGTCAATCTGGTCAAACTTTGACTTTTAAATTTAAATTTTAAAAGTTTTAAAATTTAAATTTTACCTTTTGTTATGAAAGTAAATAAAATTTCAAGAACAATGCTTTTCGTTTCGTTGAAATCCGAATAATATTGTGGAAGTTATGCTTTTTACAAAATTGGGTGTAAATTGTTTTATTTAACAATATTGTTTATTTTAAATTAAATAAATATTTTTTTTTACTTGTCATATCTTATTCTAAATTCTATTATATGTTATGTTACATATATTTTTACCTTTTAAATATTTTTAAAGTGATGTTTGAATTTTTCCAAAGCTCATTGAATTTATTTTCTATTTTTAAAGGTTAGTTTCCATTTTTCTGTTATTTTCTTTATTTAAATTATATTTAATTAAAATTTATTTATTCATTTTTATGTATGCATTTTATTTTTATGTTTTTATCTTTATTTATAAATATGTTTCATGTACATACAATTTTTCAAAAGTTCATTTCATTATTTTCAAATTTTCAAGCCTAGTTTACATTTTCTTTGCTATTTTCTTAATTTAATTAATATTTATTTATTTATTTTGTTTATTTACAATATTTTCATCTTTTTATCTGTATTTATATATATTTTACATGTATTTAAAATTTAAAAAGAAATGGTGGAAATTTGAAAGGTTTGTGACTCTTTATTTGCTCAAGCCTTTTTGTATTCTGTCTTTTCATTTCTCAACCAACATCTCTTCAATTGGCTGCCTTAACTCCACTCTTCAGCTGACATTCCATTTTCCTTTTCACGTGAAAACTCTTCCTCATCTTCCCCCTAAAAATCATGGCCATGTATGAAAAAAAAAAAAAAACAATGGCTTTTCTTTCACATTTTCCCCTCTTCTTCACTGATTTAGCCTTCCTCTTCTTCATGTTTGCTTGGCCTCACCTCTCTCCTTGCTGACCACCATCGTCTCCACCATCTACAGCAACACCAACCCCCTCTCCTCTGACCACCACCTCTAGCCATGACCATTAGATGAAGCCACCACCTCAAATTTGCAAAGGACTTCACCAAAACAATGCTAGCCAAGCCTATACTCCACTATTGCCTTCATAGTTGCCTTTGGCCACCCCTTAGCCGCCACCACCATCATCTACTTCACCTCTGGCTTCCCTTTTCACTACTGTCTAGATCTGACCTGACATGAAGACCCCATGGCCGAGCCTATATGTGGTCATAGCCGAGTCAAAATGCACCAAAAACTTCACATATTTGCCTTGAACCCATGTATGCTTCATGTTGTAACTCTTCCACTACCTTCATCCACTTGTAACCTAACCTTTATGGTTGCCATACCTGACCCAAACCAGAGCCTAGTGTGGTGAGATCAAGATTATTTGATCATGTGACAAGCTTATGTTGTCGTGTGCAAGTCTTTTGCTTCTAAGGTTTGGTCATCTATCTTGTTTTGCAACTGTTCTGCAAACTAAAGTTGTTGATTATATTTGTATGTCGATATCTATATTTGTGCTTATGTATGTTATATTTTGTGTTGCTTACAAGGGTCTCCATCTATTCAAATCAAATCGTGCTTGTCGTGCCTTTGGAATCGCTCTTGTGTGTGTTGTTTGTCTCTAGCTTTGATAAAGGTGAGTCTTTCTCACTCTGACATTTATACTTATGAAATAGTGAATTGATGACAAGTGTTTAGTAATATAAAATGTTTATGCAAGTTAATGATGATCATATGATATGCTATGCCATGTTATTACCATGTTAAAACTGTTAATTATCACCTGATATATGACATTATATTGTGACATTGGCATTGTTTATATTGTTTATGCATATATTCACACTGCAAGTTCCCTGTTAGAATAGAATCACTATGGGTTGAAATGATACATACCCGAACGGACTTTAGAATAGGGAAAAATTGTTATGGGATGAAATGATAGGCCTGAGCGATTTTTATTGTATTTTATTTGACTTGGGATTGCGGGTTTGAAATGATAGAACCCGGGTTTTCTTTGTAAACTGCAGATTGAAACGATATATATCCGTATCACTTGACCTAGGTTAGAAAATTATATACAGACCCCGTGGTATATTTTTAAATGATTTTTATTAAAATGTGCATTTTTAAAAGTATGAAATTTTGATTTAAAAATATATGTTTTATGGATTTAAGAAAATTAAATATTAAGTCTTGAAATTGTGAATTTAAGTACGTAAATTTGAAGTAATTGTGATTTTTGACTTTAAATTTTATTTTAAAATGTAAATAAATAATGGAAATTAAATTTAAAGTTTTGAAATGATATTTGAAGTAAAATGTTAAGTTTTATTAAATTTATAAATTAATAAATAGTGAATTTTGACTTAATAAATGAATGGAGTTTTTAAAATTGAATATTTGATCTTAAAATTTTATTGTGTTAAATCATATGTTAAAATGATTTTAAGTGTGAAATTTTGAAGTCTAGAAATATGATTTTTAAGTTATAATAATAAAAATTTAGAGTTTTATTATTATTTTTGAAAAGCTAAAATGAAATCTGGAATTTTATAGCATTTTCAAATTGCTGTAGTCTTTTGACAACATTTTTAAATGCTATTGTTTTGAATCTAACAATGTTTGAAATAACTAAATATCTATTACGACATTTTATAAATGCCGTTATTCTTGAACTAAACTAGTTTGGAAATTATAAGCTACGATAGCACTTTATAAATGCTGTCGTTGCAATAATTTGACAATGTTTTGAAATGTTATAGATTTTAACACTGTTTGGGCTATATTTTAAAGTGTTAAATAATTTAACTTTTGAAATGGATTATCTTTGAAATTTTAGAAGTTTTGAATATTTAAATTTGAATTTTTAAGGAATTTAAATTGAATTTGAATTTGAATTTAAATAAAGTTTACTTGGTTATGTGTTAAACGGAATGAAATGTAATATAATAAATGAATTTTTGAATGAAATTTTGGAATGTATTTTTGGTAATGATGTTTGAAATAATAAATGAATGACATATTTGATTTTCAAATGATATTTAACTTTGAATATTTGGATTTGAATTCAATAATGATTTGATTATGAAGTTTTGAAAGGATGTAATATTTTAATGATTTTGAAATGGTGTGGAAATGATTTGACTTTATTTTAATAAAGAATGTGAATGTTGAATGATATTTGATTTTTCTTTATTTGATAAAGGAATATTTGAAGTTTATATTTGTATGAAAAGATATTTGGTTTAATTGTAATTTAAGTTCATTTTAATAATATTGGATTTATGAAATGAATATTTCAAAACTACATAATAATGAAATTAGATTTGAGATATGAATATATGGAATTATAAAGTTTAGTTTTGAAATGTGGGATATTAAAATTTGGAAACATATTAAAATTGGATAGCTTATTTTGTAGATCAAATCTATATTTGAAATTTATAAGATTTGAAATGTTTTGTTAGAAAACTGAATTGAATTGAAATTGATGGTTTGATTTGAATTAAATTGGAAATTTGAAATTTTGAATTAAATTGGAAATAAATTTGTAAAATGTAAGGAATTAAATGAATGTTTCATGATTTCAAATGTATGATTTCAAAATGTTATGATTTTCAAAGTGTAATGATTTCAAGTATTTTGGTTTCGAAAGAGTTATAACTTTGAAAGTATTATGATTTTTGGAAGTGGATATAGGTTTGAGATGGAAATGATAAAGTATAAACTATTTTGATTTGAATATAGTTTTGAAATAAAAATGATTTTGGTTTCAAAGTATAAACTATTTTGATTGAATAAATAGTTTTGAAATAAAAATGGTTTTGGTTTCGAGGCGTAAACTATTTTGAAAGGAATATAGTTTTGAAATGTAATGATTTGATCCTTTTGAAATATAAACTATTTTGAAATGACCACGGCGTTATAATAACGTTTGGTTGTTAAAGAGACCGGGATCGGAAGTTGTCATACTCTCTGCCAACTACGAAAACCACTTTAACAACCGTGTACGCGGTGGAGATTCCAGAATGAAGTAGGATGGTGGCGACGTTCTTGAGGTATATTACGTGGACCTAACTCCCGTGAGTTGGCGTAAGGTGGCTAAAACAGGAGCGATCTCGGGCCAAAGGAGGTAGCACTTCTGGTCTGACACATCCCTTCGATACTATACTCTTACTGGTGATTGATTAGATGGCCATCCTCCGATTTTGATATGGGAGTGTGTTCCGAGGTGGGCGTATGTGGCTGCTGCGTTACCACCAGCCTGTGTGCGTTCCGAGGTGGGAGTGTGTTCCGAGGTGGGCGTATGTCCTGACTCGAGTGTTTTGTATTTTGCTTTACGCTCGAGTCAGATTGAGTGAGTTAGCATTCAAGATTCACCTTCGGAGTTGGAGCTTTCCTTGAAGATCCAGCCATCTATTCTGCTTTCTGTATCCAGTGATTTCAGTGATGTATTCTGATTTGTACCTGATGTATCTTGTTACTTTTTGTTGTATCATGTTTAACTCTGATGTATCTTATTTTTATATAATAGCTTCATGAACTACTATTTCTTTTAAATTCCGCTGCATTATTAAATACTCTGTGTCTGTGATTTGTGATTATGTATTTACTGTATATTCTAAGATTTGCCAAATGTTATTTACAACGCGGTATTTTGAGCAATTCAAGTCCGACATGTGCGGATGCGAATGGTTGAAAATATCGGGTCGTTACACAATGTGCGATGTCTCTTTGTCTGCGAGGGAGACTAAACCCCGTTTTGTGGAGTTTCGACTCAAATTGGTGGGGTAGCAACCCATGGTCTTCGGGCCGTTTGTGGAGCTTCGGCTCAATTTGTGATGGTTAGCAACCATGGAATTAGCATTCAGTTTATGATACACGTGTTGGCGAGCTTTATGCTTCCGTTTGTGATAGGCCTCCCCCTCTTTGTGATTTCTGGATTTCTTGAGATGATTTCTAGAATTTGTGTTTCACCAATTTTCGTGATTTCCATCGATAAGCTTTATCGATATTTGTGTATTGGTGAATTTGTTTGTCATTGACTTTTGTGATTTCTAGATTTCGTGTGTTGAATTCTGGAATTTGTGTGTCATTGACTTTTGTGATTGACATTGATATTATCGTCAATGTTTATGGTTTGGTGAACTAAATTAGGAGTATGACGTTTCTGTAATTCTTGTGTAGATTTTGTGACATTGAATAATCCCTTGATGATTTTCAACTGCTTATATATATCACAGCTTGGCATTGTGATTATTATGTGCTTAGTCATATCTCTTATTCTATATCGTTTCATCTGATATTTATAGTTTGACTGGTCCGTTTATTATTTTCTTATTAAATAATACTCGGGTCAGACGGAGATGTTACAGGTGCTTCTGCTTGACTTCTCTCCAGGGATCCATTACTCTGACCTTTTGCTTACTACTTAGATTAGTAGTTTTTGTTGTATACTCTTGAGATATTGACTCATAGATGTATTCTTTTGTATAGCATGTGTTGCTATTCTTTTGTATTATTGTGGATCTTTTTGACCACTACTCTGATGTACACTTTTATGTGTAATATTCATATCTTATTCCGCCTTTGTGATATGAATTCTCTGTGACTGATTTGTGTTATATTTATTTCTATATTTGTTTCTGAAGATATTACAGCCACTGTGTAGTAGCTTTGAGTTTGTGTCGGTATGTCGGATTTCCCACTTGATAAAGAAATGCATGTTCTACTATCTGACATATCGATGCTCGCGCAAAGCAATTACACGGATGGTCGCTCCTCAACAGCCTTATTCTCCGTGCTAGTTAACAGCATTTACCGTAATGTTCTCGGCTAGCGTGGGTATAGAGGTGGGGCGTCACAACTAGATTATCATTTATCGTTTTGTCAACATTCCTAAACCAATAACCATTGTTGTATGTTATAAGGAGATGAAATATATAAACATGGTTTATAAATTTGATTTGAAAGGGAAATGAATTTAAATTAAACATTTTAGAATTTAATTTCCGGTGCTTTCAAAATTTGGTTTTCAGAGTTTGGAAAATACATATTATTTGAAAGAATTTTCGAATGGAAATTGTTTCCAGAGAATTTTCAACGAAGTAAGTTTGTACTCTCCTCTGATGTTGCTGGAAAATAATTTCGGTGATGACAGCAGCATCATCGACATTCATTTTCGAGTCTCAAAGTGTAGAGACCACTTAGTTGCTTTACTACACTTTTGTTTTGAAAAATGGATTTGATTTGAATTTCTTTAGTATGATTTGATGTATAAATATGTGTGTATGTATATATTCATTTTTAAATGGTTTGAAGTGAAACCGAAAATTTAACTCTTAGGTTTATATTAATTAATGGTTTTCAATTATTGAACTGAAGCAAATGTTTTGAATAATTAGAGTGTCTAGAATGAGAAATGGAATTAAAACAATTTGAAACTATTGAACTAGGATAAAATCAATTTGTATAATACTCAATTGCATTCCAAAATATATATATATATATATATATATATATATAACTTATCTGAAATATTCAAAAGTTTGAATGTAATATGAGTATGTAATTAAAGAATATAGAATATAAATGTAAGAAATAAGATGTCCAAAATCAAATTTGTTAAGAGAATTTATAAATAAAAAATGAGTGGTTAAATAAATGCTATATACTTAATTTATGTTATAAGATATGTTAAGTAAAATAAATTAAATAAAGAATAAGAATGCTATTTAAATAAATAAATATAAAGTAAATGGGTAATAAATAAATCCATATCTTGTAAACTATTTATGATATAAAAGTAAATTTCAAATAGTAGTTAGAATTGAATTATAAAGTGGAATTAACTAAGGTGAAGTCAATTGGATTTATGAAATAAGTTAAATATAATAAAAAAAGTTGTTAATAAATTAAAAGTAATTAAATTGAATGTAAACCAATTTAATGTTGATTTATTGAATAAAATGGATTGAAACCAAATTAGTTGAATATAATCAACTTAAAAACTAATGAAATACATATAGTTTTGAAATAATTTTTTAATTTTGTATTTCGAATCCATCTTTCCTTTCTGTTGTTTCTATTCTCCTATCTTGTTCGCTTTTGGGGATGAAAAGTTTTGAGTGGGAGAGTGTGTAACGACCCATAAATTTTATCAGTTTTTATATTTTAATTAACTAAATATTTATGAAAATATAACAATTAAAGTTTAGCAATGAAAATCTGATATTTGAAATACTTCTACTAAAACATAGCATGTGGTAAATTTTTATCAGAAAATATGTAATTTTATTTGTTTGTGAAATTTAAATTTAAAATCAATTGAAATTTGATGGAAATAAAATACTTTGAAATCTGAATATTTTTATATAATAAAAATGTAACTCTTTTTCTGAGTGAGACGTCGTAATTCATTTCGTTAAATTTGGACTGTTATAGCCCCGCTTATCTTGTTTTCGGCATTTTAGAAATATTTTAGCAGCATTTTCGGCAGTGAAAAATCGAGTTTTGATAGCATTGTCATATCGCCGATATTTATGTACCGTTCTATTCGTCTCGTTGTGCTGATCTCCATAGTATATTCATTCCTATAATTCAGCATCCGGTACGCGACAAAATCGACAAAATGATTTGCCGTATCAGTTCTGTATTTGGGCTTTTAGGGTTTCTCTGACTTTTCATCTATCCACCATGTAAATAAATTAGCCATTAGTTATTAATATTTATTGAATTTAATTGGCATGACTTTTGCTATTTCTCATGTTCAACATACATTTGTTGTGGTCCCTTCACTTCAATTTCTGGTTCCTTTTCATTCTCCTGCTCTTTTCATTTTCTCTTCGTTCATGATATATATATATATATATATATATATATATATATATATATATATTATAAAGTTTATCTGAATTGTTTGCCTACCTATCTTCTTCTTGCTATTTGCTCTGCTTCTCCATGTCAAACCCTCCACAACTCCGAGCAACATTCGTGTACAGCAACCACCTTAGCCTTCCTCGGTCGAACACCACATCTTCATGCCAACTGCCTGCAACCAACCCTTCACCTTAGCCCATCCTCTCTTCCAATTTCCACGTATCTGCCTATGCAAAACCCGATAACCGACCACCAGATGAAAACCTAAATACCCAGTCAGCACCGAGCCTTTAGCCTACAGGGAACGCCCTTCCTCCGACCTCTTTCTAACCTCGCCACATAGCTTACCCACCAGCCTTGACAACAAACCCGCTACTAGACCCAAGCACCCATCACCACCGCCTCCATCTTTTCTTCAACCTCTTCATTAGCTTTCCTCACCCCTTACGGCGGCAGCCTCGCCGTGCTCCACTGCAGCGCCAAGCCCCGAACTATCCACTATCTTTCATCTATCTCTAACCCACAGGCTCTTCCATCAACCACCGTCCCTATAGCCTTGCAGCAATAGCTTGCCGAAGCAATCTCCGACTATCTTCCTCCGCAACCCGAAGCCCCCTTGAACCGAGCCCAACCGAGCAGCAGTTCCTCCTCCGACGACCTTTACCGCCACAAACTGACACAACCACCGAGCATTGCTGCTGTACTGTCATGTCCATTGCTTTGCGAAATAAGGTATAAAATGTGTTATATATATAAAGAGATATATATACATATATATTTGTTTTGATCCATCGATTCAAGTTGTTGTTTCATGCGGCTGTCCGGAGCATGATCGCGACCACTTCATTTTTGTCGAGCATCCCTAGCCTCTTCTCCTTTCATGAGGAAAAAAGTGAGTGTGTATATATATTCATCTAATTCGAACTCGAATTCAAGTTATCTATCATGTCGCAACTTCTTGCTTGCCACTATCCCGCTAGTTCATGTGCATGTCTGTATGTCTTCCTTTATTCCCATTGTTTTCTCTAGCCTCGAAAGGTGAGCGATCGCTCATGATTAACATTCTTATGTTTAGTCAATTTATTTCACATGAAATGATGATTGAAATATGTTGTAAAATTTGAATTGTTAGTTATTTAAAATTATTAACCGATGTTAATTGACATATGACACCATAACATGTTTGTATATATGTTAAATTTAAATTGTTAATGATTATATATGTTGGTAATTGACATGTTATGCTATTTTATTTGATTTATTCTCACTCTACCAGTTTCCTGTAGTTTTGAAATCCCTATGGGTTGAAATGACAAATACCTGAATGATATTATAGATTAGGGAAAATTGTTATGGGTTGAATTGATACATACCCGAATGATATTATAGATTAGGGAAAATTATTATGGGTTGAAATGATAAACCCAAGCGATTTTTTTGATTTTTTGAATTTAGGATTACGAGTTGAAATGATATATACCCGTAAATATTAAATTATTATTGATTGAAATGATAAATATCTATATCACTTGACCATAGGATATAAATTATATACGGGCACCGTTGGTTTATTTTTGAAAAATGATTTCCAAAGTTTTGAAAGGAAATATATGGATTTTAATAAATATTGATTTTTGAAATATAGTATAAAGATATTTTAATTTTAATATATATGAAAATTTTAGATTTTAAAAATTATATGTTTTGAAAATTTTAAATTTATAAGTTAAGTTTTAAAATGTGAATTATATAATTTTACTTATAACTTTATTATTTTGGATTTAAATTAGATTTAATAATAGTAAGATTTGATTCAATAATAAATAATATAATATAATTTAGTAAGAATTTAATTTAACTAATATATACATGTATGGCATATTTTAAATATTTATTTACAATTTATATTAATATTTTAGAATAGATTTTTTATAATAATATATATATATAATATCCTTAAATTATTTATTTCAAATTTATATTAATATTTTTAATTATATTTTTGTAAAAAAATTAATAAAATAATGGTTGGGAAGATAAATTAAATTAGTTTGTAAATTTAATTTGTTTGAGAATTGAATATGAATAAGAATTGATTAGAAACTTATTGATTTTGAGATTTTGAAAAGTATGATATTGTAACTTGATTTGATTAAAGGTGATTAAATGAATATTTGCATATTTAAATACAAATAAATATTTAATTTTGATTTAAATTTGTGATTTGAAATTGTATTTAAATACTTATGAAACACGATTAGGTGAATATTCTAGAATTAAATATAACTAAAGCTAGATATTTAATTTTTGATTTTACTTAAATTTGTAATTCGAGATTTTATGTAAATGTTACTAAAAATGATTAAGTGAATATTTTCAAATTTAAATAAAATTAAATTTGAATTTTGAAATATAAATGAAATTTATCAAATTGTGTTATTATAAATGTTTGAATATTTAAACTTTGAAACCTTAATTGAAAGTGGTTTAAATGTGTAGTTCACATCTGGATTTGAAATCGATATAAATCAAAAATGGTTTAATGTGAATTTGAATGGAAGCTGTGACCTTTTTATTTATATTGATTAGTAAGATTGATTTAAATTGGAATTGGAATTAAAGTTGATTTGAATTGATTTGTGAAACTGGAAGAAACAATTCTATTTGAACTATTTTTAATATATATTTTGAGTATAAACTATTTTTACTATATAAACTATTTTAATCTATAAATTATTTTTAATTTATATCTATTTTTATGTGTATATAACCTATTTTCAATATTTAAACTGTTTAAGTTGGAACTGTTATGATTTAGATTTAATGGATCTAAATGCGTATATTTTGATATAATGGTTTGACCTATTTTATGGTCATGATTTTGGAAATAAATATGATTTAAAGTGAATAATGATTTCGAAGGTGAATATGATTTTGAAATAAATATGATATTTTGATATGAAGTATGAACAGTTTGAAATAAAAATGACCACGGTGTGAAATAAGAGTTTGGTTGTTAAAGAGACCGGGATCGGATATTGTCATACTCTCTACCAATACTGAAAACCACTTTAACAACTATGTATGTAGTGGAGAATCAAGAATCTATACCTGGGCCAATTGAGGTCGCACCTCCGATCGACCATGCTTCTTTGATACCATTCTATTACTTTGTGATTTGATTACATGCACCTTTACTTTTGGGAGTGTATCTCAAGGTGGGCGGTAGCAGTTGCTGTTGAATATGCTAGTATATGGTTTTTGTTTGATGATAATAAACATATATATATATATATATATATTCATTTAAATGTATTTGTTAATGTACTATTTTATTTTACACATAATTAAATGAATATTCGCTGAATAAAATAAATAACATAGAATTTGAATTCAAACAAATATTTTATTCAAACAAATATTTTATTACAATTTTGAATAGTACAAATTTGAGCTCTCGCTATATATATACAATTTCAATTACAATACAATTTTGATTACATCATAATTTTACATTTACATTTGCACCTCACTACACATCACTCATTCACTCGTATTCGATCTTTAACTCTATTCCAGATTGAATCCAGCATATGAGTTATCTGCAAAATACACACTGACGCAGTAAAATTGAAAGAGAAATGTGACGGCCCGAAATTTTCAAGCAATTAAAATCGGAATATTTAATTGATTTTAAGTATTCAATAGAGCAATTTTAACTTGAATTACGAATATCATTATTTATTTGATAATTAAATTATTAAATTAAATAACTTGGAGTTGGATCAAATATTGAATATGGAATTCTAAGCCTATTAAAAATAATTAGAAGACTTGTAGAATTTATATTGATAACACTGAAGATAATAGAAGTTGTAAAATTGAAAATTAACAGTGGTTTGTTCAGTTTTAAAATTTTAAAGTTTAAGTTGAATTTAAAAATAGCCTTCCGGGGCACAGTCTCGGAATTTAACGAAATTAGTTCCATTGGATCCGTAATATTGAATTATTATCAGATTTCAAATTTGGTATTGATCGGAGTTGATGTGTGCTTGTATGATATATAAACACGCCGAAAATTTAATTGATAATAATCGGATGAAATTTAATTTAATTCGTCAAACTTCCCGTATACGCCACTACCCTTATTTTAAAATTGTGTCCCCTCGTTCTCCTTTTAAATCGCAAGAAGAAAAACAAAATGTAATAATAAAAATAAAATAAAATAAGGGATAGCTTTGATCGTAAGCCAATGAACGAAAGGATTACGTGTTCTCTCTCTTCTGTTACAAGCCGATCGTTCTTTGTATACTAAAAAAAAGTCGAAACCTTGAGTTGAAAAAAAATGACCGTGCTCTTCAAATCGTAAATTTCACAATAAAAAAAAGGGAGAAGAAGCCGTAGCTTTGCTTCCCTCTTCAAGAAATTCATGGCCGAAACCCCCCTCTTCGAAAAATAAAATAAAATAAATTAATTGATCGAATTCAATTTTTCCAAACGCATGGAGGCGAATCAATTTTGATTTCGTTGTGGAGGAATGGAGCAGCGCGCATGCACGATGCCAAAGATCTTGTGAGGCGAGTGCGACGAATTTGGGGTGCTCGCAGATGACTGGAGGCTCGTGTCGCATAGGGGTTAGTGCGGGAGAGAGATTGGTGGCCGCGATGTTCTCGAAGTCTTTGGAGTCGATAGGCTAGGGTTCCTGGAGGAATTGCGCGTGTTGATCGATGTTCGGCAGGAGCTGTGGCGAGTCGCGTAGATTGCAGCCGACTATCAAGGTGATTATGAGTAGGTTAATTAGCATATTTTTAAGTAATTAGTTTAAATTTGGGTTTAAATCTAATATATACATACATTGGACTTTGTTTTAATGCATATGTGTTTAACTAGCAAAGTTTTAGCCTATTTCATTTAAGTTGAACTGAAAGAGTTATTTAAATCCAGATTTAAATAGAGTTGGAACTGCTTACTCATTTGTGTATAATTTCAAACTGAAAATACTAAGTTAATTTATGAATTCAGGTATGAGTACAATTTCATTTTTACAGGGAGAAAATAATAATAAATTTTAAAAGTAAACTTTATAATTTTATTTACCCAATGGATTTAAATTTAAAATGAGGGTATTATGGGTGGTTTAAAATCATGGCAGATGTTATTACATTCGAAAATTCCATTTAAACGAGAAATAAGTCTACATATATATAAGATTTTGGAAAATATAGGATTTATGAAGAATTAGATATTTGACATCCATAATTTATTTTATAAGAATATATGTAGCTTCAAAGGAAAAAATAAATAAATATAGATATCTTCACTTACTGGTTTATTTGTAAATAATAGATTATGGAGATAGATTTGTTTATTTACACTTATTTAATTATTTTAATTACTAAAAGATATTTTAAGGAGAAATTGGTTTAAAGATAATTATTAGTTAAATTAAAGAAATAAAATTTAATTGTTCGATTTTATTTCGAATATTAATAAATCATATAAAATGTTTTTACAAGGTCTGAAAAAGGAAGAAAACAAGCAGGTTTGGATCGGATTGGTAAAACCAAAACCGAAGGTGAGTTAATCTCACTCAGTTTAAATTTAAATTTAAATGATTAAATTTAAATAATTGATTGTATGGTTGAATTGAGTGATGCGATATAGTATAGTATAATTTGAAATTGGCATATTATGTGATGCTAACGTCTGTGGATGCAGGGAAAACAGGTTGGAGGGATCCAACTGGACCCCTCAACTTTTATTTAAATTATTTAATGTTCTCTGTTCTGACTATTTGTTATTCTATAATGGATTATGTGGAAGTATTGAATGATATGGCTTGGTTGATATAATTGGGTATAATAAATTACCAAAAATATAAATTTGACTTTGGGAATGGAAATAAAAGAAGTGAAATTGCAAGTAAAATAATTATAGAATAAATTTAAGAATGACTTGGAAAAGAAATAAAGTGACTTTAAAGTTCTAATAAATGAACTCTGAGAATGGAAAGGAAAATTTGAATAAACAGAAAGTTAATGAATTTTAAAATGCAGTATTATTAATTAAAAAGAACAAATATTTATTTAGAATTTAAGATTTGAATTATTGAAAGAGTAAAGAAGAAATAAAAAAAATATAATAAATAAAATAATAAGTCCATAACTACTGAATTTGAAAATGAACTGATAAGTAAAAGAATTTATTTCAAATAAAATAAATTGGAAATCAATTTGGAGAAAATTGATTTAAGTGATTGAAGTTGGAATTTTCTTTGGATAGCCAGGTACATGTTTTTAAAGGTAAATTTTTAAATAAAAATTAAATGTTTTAAAGTGTTTTTTTAAAGAAAGCAAGTTTTGTAAAATTTATTATTTCTAATATTTAAAGTCTAAAGTAAGCATTTTCTTTTAATCTATTTAGTAGTAATTATTAAGAAGTAACTTAGTATTTTGTTTTAAAAGTAGAAATCTAGTTTTATATTTTATTAAGTAACTTTATTTTCAAATGTTTATATAGTATGTATTTTTAGTATATTATTGAAGTAGTTTTAACTTAAATGTTTAAAAGTAAATTCCATAGCAAGTATTTTGTTTAATCTATTATCGTATTAATTATTTGAAGATTGATTTGATATTTTGTTTAAAGTATTACTATAAATTAAGTGTTAAAGTAATTTTTTTCTAAAATAAATGTTAAATATACTTTACAATAAAGTGTTTTTAAATTATTTTAAAAATCTAGAGTTTTGTGCTTGGTGATTCTAGAAGAAATAAAAATACTTGGAATTTATTCTTAGAAGGCAGATAGTTTGAAAACCGTTTTCAAGGAGTTTGAAAAGTGAAAATATATCTTGTGAAGATATTTTTGAGATAAATTTGGGAAATTATTTATTGTGTGATGGATGTTGTAAATATTAATTGATAGTTAAATCACTGACTATCAATATTGGACAAATGCGTTGATCGTTTCGAAGAGACCGGGATCGAGATTTATTTCTCGAAAACCACTTCGATCCGGTTTATACGTTTCGTGGAAACGCGTTGGATTCGAAGATGGAGCGGTGAAGTGCAAGGGCTAGTCGCTACTAATCCTGAGGATATTTCCAAAATGGATGTAGTAGGAATAGTGCCTTCGGTTCCGTTCGAACCCGAAACGGACTTTTATGGACGAATGCTTGCGAAACATCGTCAGGTGGACGATGGGCATTCTAAGGCATATTGTTCTTAAAGGTAACGCTTAGCCTCAAGCCTCATCAAATGGGAATGAATGAAAATCAGGGGTTATGCCGCAAGGCTAGGTGGGTAGCACCCAAGCAGGGTGAGGTCATTCCTGTCTGGATGTCCCTTTTTATTTCGGCTTAGTGGGTGATTGCTGATCCCGACCGCGGGGTGATCTCACTCGGGATTATCCAGTAAGGAGTAGTCCCAGCCTTGTGTTGCAGGGGAGCGGGCGTACTCCTCGGTACGGTGATCTAGGCCCCGTACTGTGGCAGGTGGTACCCCAGTGCCTAGTCATTAGTTGGAAATCCATTCTCCCTACGAGCCTTGTACGAGTTTTGTTTGTATTACCCACTCTGTGGCTAGTAGCTGGAATTTAATAATGTAACAATTTCGGCTATTTTATAAGTATCTGTATATAGACCCTATTATAATATCAGAGGATTTCTATAAAAAAATTATTTTAGCTATCGTAAGGTAAAAACCCGACATGTTTATTTGTGGCATGGTCTTATGAGATGTTTTTGTTTTCAAAGGATTTTTGAAACTTTAATAATCAATTGGGTGTGATTTTCTCACGCTAGTATTCCAGACTGACTCGGGTGTTATTTAACTGTAATGCTCGGGTCAGACCGAGTATTATAGGTTATACAGGATATGATGTCGTGAAGCTTAGGAGACGAGCTGGATGATGATACGTATTCCCGTACTTGTTTATATATATATTCCGCTGTGTTGAGTTGTTGCGTATCCATTGGTATGATATTGATGTTGTGCTGTGATTGATGTACTCTGATGATGTAATATATAAACAGATACATTTGATATTGAGTAAAGATCATTTAATATCTATTATATTTTATTTTGCTGCGATGGTTAGATTCTGATGTTGTTTTCTATTTTCTTCTTCTACCTCTTCTTCTTTAACCCAAATGGTTCGTATTTCTGTACAACTTGAGTTGATTGTTGTAGAATAGTGTTAACTCAAGGGGTACGGATTTGCGGGCTTTTACAGTTGGTATCAGAGCTTAGGTTGGAGATAACCTTGGCTCTGGTGGGAATTACTCATTTAAAATAGAGTCCATAGTACTCTATAATGAGTTTGAGCGTATTAATAAATATGAGCGCGTATTTGTTAGTGCATATAAATTGTTTTAATATTGTGTTGGTTGGTTTATTGAGCGGCATATGAACCTTCATCGACACAGTCTACGCAACTGTATTGAAGGGGTTTCTAAACACTTGAATAGAACAATCGACACGGTATTGTTTTAAATATGGGTAAATGAAATAATTTTACTCAAAAACATATTTTGATATAAAGAATAGTTTTTGAAAACTATTTAGCTAATATATGGTTGCTTGGATGTTAGAAATGATAATATTAAAGTATTATCATTGTTAAGTGAAAATTTAACTAGAAATTGAAATGTAACTAAAATTTAAGGAAATAAATTCATTATAAAATGAAATTTATAAATATGAATTATAAATGTAAATTATGAATTGAAATATAATCAAATGGAAATTTGTATAAGCATAAACTATACAAATGCTTTATAGTTAAAATTTGAATTAAAATAGAATTTGAAGCTTTAAAACCCCATGGATTTTGGAAGTATTTTGAAGATAAATAATAGCATTATGGTTTTAAAAAAGTATTTCTGAAAGGAAATTTTTTCAAATAAATTTTGGAAAGGGATATAGCATTGAATTCACTTCAGTCGCTGGAAAATAACTTCGGTGATGACTGCAGCATCATCGATGTTCATTTTCGAGTTTCTAAGTGATGAATTGCTGCCAAGTTGATTTGTTCAGGAAAACCTGTTTGTTTTGAAATTTCAAAGGAAGTTTGTTGGGAATAAAACCAGGATGGATTTGATTTTTGCAAAGTGTGATTTGGGAATGTTGGAAATTTCAAAATAATTTGAAACTAAAAGTTGGGTGTTTAAGATCCTGATGAGATAAGTTGTAAGCTTATATATGGAGATGATTTTTAAATCAGGAAGGAAATATAAACTTTGAATGTTGGAATTTAAATTTAAAGAGAAAAGTTAAAAATGAAATTAACTTGGATGGGAAATAAAAATTTGACTGGATTGACATTAATTGGATAGGCTGGAAATAATATTCAGTTGTATTCGAATTAAGTTGAAAATCGAATCGAGTCAAATAAATCTGAGTAAAAGTAAAATTGAATTGGAATGAGAATTCAATTGAATTAATGAATGGAAAATAAATTGGATAAGGATTGGAATTGAAATAAATAAATCAGAATAACTTATAAGAGAATTAAAAATCTATAGAAATAAAATATGCTTGGGCTATGAATAAATAGAAGGCTTGAGTTAAAAAAAAAGAAAATATAAAAGATGAACATATTCAAGCCTATAATGAATGGAATTGTGTAAATAATAAGTTATGACTTATAAATATTGAAAGTGGAATAGAAAATCCAAAATAAATATTGTTTGATGAATTGAAAAATATAACGAAAGGTCCAAACTTGAATTATATAATAAATTGAACTAAGAAAATTTAATGAAGTGATATTTGGAATAAAAAAAATCAAATATTGAACCATAAATAGGGAAGTGAAAGTTACTGTGCGGATCGTGCTATATGGAATTATACTTTACTAGTGCGGAAATAAACTAAAAATACTATAGCAATGTAAATAAGTAAAAATAAAACAAGCACACCAGGAATTTTTATACTGGTTCGAACTTACCGTTCTACGTCCAGTCCCAGACTCCTTCTGGAATTTCACTAACAACAATCCTCACTTAACCTGGAGGAACAAGTTTACAACAACCCTTGAACAGCTGAACAAGGGATCTGAGCAGCAGAACATGATTTCGCCTCAACAGCCGAAGAGGACTTCACTTGCCTGAACGACAGAACAGGACTTCAACTTATACAGAAAGTATATGACACGGTGTGTTCTCAATAAAAAGAATTTGTCTCTTGATAGTATAATCTTCCTATAATCTTCTCCTTTTGATATATATGTGTGTGTGTATGTGAAGAATATGGAAGTAAATGAATGATTATGTAGAAATTTGAATGTTCAAAATGTTAGAATCAGTGTAGTATAGAAATAAAAAGCTTTTGATCAATTTCGGTGTCTTAAACAAATGATTCTAATATGTTTATATAGAGTATAAAGAGTTGTAATCATTCGTGAAAAGTTATCATGAAAGAGTATGGATGTATCTCTTAGTATAAGGTTGTAACTCTTCATGAAAATGAAATGTCTTTTCAAAAATATAGCAGTTGAAGTTGTTCAGACGTCTGAAAATAAATTTCAGACTTCTACAATTTGAAACGTGCAAGTCAGAAAAGAAATAGGCTATTTTTGCCTATATTCAGACGTGTGAAATGGTCAATTCAGACGTTTGAATTTGACCTGTAACTAAAAATTACCATAGCTCAAATGGTTAGAGCACTTGCCTTCTGAACTAGTGAGCTGGGTTCGAGTCCCGCTCCATGAAATTTTTGAAAACTTGATTTTTCATTTAAAATATGAATGTATATGTGTGTATACCATTTGGAGAAGATTTTAACATTTGTAAACTCTAGACACGACACTCTATGACTAATAATACTTTGTTCGTCACCTTTGTCTATCAGATTTTTCCCACATGCAAAAATATGTCACACAACATTCGATATTTGATCACATGCAAACAAAAACAAATACTTTTCATAACAACATTCAAATACTTATCATAATCATCAGATGTAAAATAGCTTTAAGCTTTAAGGTCATAGTTTGCTCACCTGTTGTAGATGAAGATAGAGCATCCACTTTTTGTTTTGAAAAGCTTCTTGAAAAACTTTTAGAACTGGAATGCTTTTGTATCTTTGATGTTTGTATCTGATTTTTTTCCAGGCTGCAGTTGTTTTGATCCTGAACTGCCTTGTTTTGATTTTAGTTGCTTCAGGTTGTTTGATCTTCATCTTCCAGATTTTTTTTCTTACATTTGCTCTAGTTTAACTTTTTGAATTTAAGAACTTGAATTTTTTTTCTAAGTTGAATTCTTGCTTGATTTTCAGTTTTAAGTTGTTTTGAATATTTACAAAGAAAAAAAAATGAAGCCTATTTTTCTCCTTTCTATGTTACTTTACATTTTAATTCAAAAGAAAATAGATTTAAATGCCACTTGTTGTCATTACTAACACATGTAATACTACTTATCTCCTTATTTTACAAATGTCAATGTGATTTAATATTGTGTTTAAACCCTTAACTTAAATTAATTTATACCTTTTGTTTTTAATCCTTATTTTATTTTTATTTACAAATCATGTTTATTTTCAAAAGATAATTTTAACTTCTTATACTTATATATCTTTTCACACAAAATGCATATTTACAAAACTTAAGAAACAAATTTTTTTATTAGTTTTAAATATATAGAAATTTTAAATTCAAGATATTTATCAAATTTCAAAATCACACTTTGTTTTGTACTTATACAATTTAAAGAAAAATGGTTTGAAATTATATGATACAATACTAATAAAGATTTATAAGTTAGTAAATTGACGCAACGGATTATAACGGATGACAACGAAATATGGATTTTGTGTCAAACTAATCGAAGAAACGATTAGATGAAACAAAATAAATCGATGGATTGGAAAATACCGAATGCCCAAATTCGTTGATCTCGAGAGATATCGAATTCTAGCTATATCCAACACGTTGATCGCGCATGATACCGTGTTAAAAGATCTACGATTCTTCTACGTTGATCTCGCGCACGAGATTCCGTGAATCGGCTTCAAATCCGTTGATTCGAGCGCACTCGAATACCGCAAATGGAGAAAGGAGCTCACACTCAACTTCCAATTTCAAAGAGGAGCAAAGCACTCAAACAAAGTTTTATTCAAAATCAACCTCTTTACAAATGACCATCACCTCTCTATTTATAGAGATTACAACACAACCTTTCACGACCTATAGGTGACCGACTTAACCTAGGTCGTTAACGACCTAACACTGCACGACTTAGCACTGCACGAGCTGCAACACATGCGACCTATATGTACAATCTACAGCAGATACAACACAAGAAATATACAACACACGACCTATGAACAAACGACTCAACAAACTAACGACCCAAGACAGCAGCGACTTAAGAAATAGCTTCTGGAAATCTTCACTTGACCTAGCACTTGAGAGATATAAGGATACCTCCTTCATGCGACTTAAGAAAGCAACGGCTTAGAGCAGAATGCGGCAGCGACCTAAGATCTGAGCGACCTAACTCGGCTTCACAATGTGTTACATTACTTATCTCGTTAGGTCGTGGCTTCGTTAGGTCGTAATACGTTAGCGACCTATGACATAACTCAAGAGCTGCCTCCTGTTTCACTGCATCATCGTTAGGTCGCAAGCGACCTAAGGCACTCGGCCTTTCACATTGCACCGCATCATTTTGCACGTTAGGTCGTAAGTCGTTTTGCACTTCGCGACTTAAGGCAACCGAACCCACATCCTGTGCTGCATCATCCTCCCCCGGTTGACAAGAATTCGACCTCGAATTTACACCTTCCTCCTCCTCGACAGGCTCATTCCCATGAAATGGGATTAAGTATTTGATGTTAAAAACATCTGAAGTATGAACATTATTCGGCAATCTCAACTGATATGCATTCTCGTTGATCTTCTTTACGATCTCTAAAGGACCAATCTTTCTAGCAACTAGCTTGTTGTAAGTTCCCACAGGAAATCGATCCTTGGTCAACACTGCATACACAAAATCTCCTTCTTTGAATTCAACATTTTGTCACTTAGTATCGGCTGATTGCTTATATTTCTCATTCGCCTTAAGCAATCATTCCCGAACCGTTCTGTGACACTCCAGCAGCTCATTCACAAAATCACAAGCTCGCTTAACAACTCCCTTCTGACATGGAAATGTCGTCAAATTCAACGGTCCCTTCGGAGTTGCTGAATATACAATTTGAAATGGACTGAATCCAGTACTTCGGTTAACAGCATGATTATGTGCAAATTCTACTTGACATAACTTCATATCCCAGCTCTTCAAATTATCTTTCACAATACATCTCAACAAGTTTCCCAATGATCTATTCACCACCTCCATTTGCCCATCTGTCTGCGGATGATAAGCGCTACTAAAATTCAGTTTCGTTCCAACCATCTTCCACAAACTCATCCAAAAATAGCTTAGAAATCGCGTATCCCTGTCAGAAACAATAGTCTCAGGTAACCCATGTAATCGATAAATCTCTTTAAAGAATAACTGAGCAACACGGACTGCGTCAGCGGTCTTTTTACAAGCTATGAAATGTGTCATCTTCGAAAATCGATCCACCACAACATATATAGAATCATTCCCTCTCTGAGTTCTTGGCAAACCCAGCACAAAGTCCATGCTAATATCAACCCATGGTCTAATAGGCACAGGCAATGGCATATACAATCCTGCATTCGTAGTTGTTCCTTTGGAAACTTGACATATGTGACATCTCTCCACAAATCTCTCAACTTCTTTTCTCATGGAAGGCCAAAAATATGATTGAGAAATCAACTGCAAAGTACGATCTCTTCCCACATGACCTTGTTCATGCAATTCTTTCAAAATCTTTATTCGCAAACTACAATCTGGAATACATAATCGTTTTCCTTTGAAAAGAAAACCATCCACTAACAAAGCTGGTATAGCACAAGGACTTAAGCTCCCTTGTATGCGCCCTTGATCAAACAATTCTTCCACCTGCCTTCTCAACTCCTCATGCTCCTTTGGACTTATTCTATAGTGTGGTCGATGTGGTAACACAGCTCCTGGAACAAGATCTATTTGGTGTTGTATGTCCCTCAACGGTGGTAATTCCTTTGGCAATTCTTTGGGAAATACATCTTCAAATTCTTCCAATACTGGTTTGACTTCCTCTGGAATTTCAACCTCCTCACCACTCTCACGTCCAATCAACAAAAACACTTCAGGCTCATCCTCCACTTCTTTAACAAACTCCTTCAAAGATAGCAAAGTTTTCTGCTCCTCAATCTCCTCCAACGTGCTTTCTTCTTGTTGTCGTTTCTTAGGAACCAAAGTGATTTTAGTGCCCTCGAACATGAAATTGTACCTGTTGGTACGACCATCATGTTGCACCGCTCTACCATATTGCTACGGTCTTCCCAACAACAGATGACATACATCCATATCAATCACATCACACAAATTTTCATCTTTGTATTTCTTCCCAATTGAAAAAGTTACACAAGCTCTTCTACTAACCTTCCCTTCTCCTCCATTCCTCAACCAAGCTAGCTTGTAAGGTTTAGGATGCTTTTTAGTCTTTAATTCTAACTTCTTTACAGCCTCTGTAGAAATGATATTGTCACAACTTCCTACATCAATAACGAATTTACAAATCCTTCCCAGAATAGCGCACGTTGACTGGAAAATATTGCTCCTCAACCACCTAGATTCATCCTCTTGCTTTGGTGTCAAACAAGATCTCCTCATCATCAAATTACGTCCTTCGTCTCCTGACACTAATTCTACTTCCTCCTAAATTTGTGGTGAATTGGAACATTCTACTTCAGAATCCTCATCTTCCACCTCAACAATCATCGCTCGCTTATTAGGCTTCAGATACTCATTGCTCTTGTGACCAAACTCCTGACAATTAAAGCATTTGATACCACTATTGACCTTGGTCTTAGCAACTTCATTGACAACTGATTTCGCAATAGCCTTGGAAACATTCGCGTTGCTACTAGCCCCTTTCACTTGATTGTTGGAATTTGTAAACACACCAGCTCCTCTTCTGCCTTGCTTCTCCCAAGCTAATGCCCTCTGGTGTGCTTCTGCAACAGATCTCGGATCAAACATATTCACCATGTCCTGGATCTGCATTCTCAACCCTCCAACAAATCTAGCTGTCAACTGCTCTTCCGTCTCCATGATATCGTTTCGGGCAATAAGTCGATAAAATTCATCTGCATAATCATTCACCGACTTTGTTCCCTATCTGAAGTTCTACAATTGCTGATACATAAGGGATTGATAGTTATAGGGCAAGAAAGTAGCCTTCATTAACTTCTTCATCTTCTCCCATGAGACAATCTTTGACTTTTCCATCCTTTCCCATGTTAGTTTAGTTTGTTGCCGCCATGCCATAGCTCTTCCTTTAAAACGAGTAGCAACCAACTTAACTCTACGATCTTAAGGAACTTCCTTGAAGTCAAAAATTTCTTCAACATTAGATAACCAATCCAAAAATTCTTCTGCTATCATTCCTCCTTTAAATTCTGAAATTTCGGTCTTCATCCCCGACTCCCATTTACGATCATCTTCTACCTCTCGATTGTGATTTCGTACTTGGTCTCGATCTCGATATTGAACACTACATCTATCACCATCTTCATCATAATCAAATGTACTTCGATATCGATCTCGACCATCAACATTCCCACGATCACGCATATCTCTTCTACTATATCTTTCATCATCACAATATGGCTCATTTTCAAATCCACGTGGGGTTCTTCTCTCTTCACCTCGATACTCATGATGTTCTTGCCTCATAGAAACTGATGATTCTCTTCAATCTCGATGGGATTGTGGTGACACCCTCCTCGCTTCCGCAACCGATGGCGAAACTCTGTTTCCTCCATGGTTCGAGATTGGTGACCTTCTCCTTTGACTTTGATTCATATCATTCATCAATTTCTCCAACTTTTCAATTCCTTCATCAAACTTTTCACTGATGCATTGTTCCATTTGCTCAGCTTCTTCTCTTCTATACAACGCTTCAACATTTTGATGACGATTAGCTCTTCTAGGAGGCATTGTCGAATCTTCAACAAATTCAAACACACTTCAACTAGCACAACTTCAACTCAAATCTGAACTTTGCTTTGTGCGGCCTGCACTTAGCTCTCGGCCTGCACTTGCTTGGCTCGGCTTTGATAAGGCTTCAACACTTCAACCTTGATTCAAACAAAGTGATGCACAACTCCAAAACTTCAAATCTTCTCCCAATAGGCTCAGCTTAGCTATGATTGGCTAAGTCTAGCTCCGATACCAAACTGACGCAGAGGATTATAACGGATGACAAAGAAATATGGATTTTGTGTCAAACTAATCGATGAAACGATTAGATGAAACAAAATAAATCGATGGATTGGAAAATACCGAATGCCCAAATTCGTTGATCTCGAGAGATACCGAATTCTAGCTATCTCCACACGTTGATCGCGCATGATACCGTGTTAAAAGATCTATGATTCTTCTACGTTGATCTCGCGCACGAGATTCCGTGAATCGGCTTCAAATCCGTTGATTCGAGCGCACTCGAATACCGAAAATGGAGAAAGGAGCTCACACTCAACTACCAATTTCAAAGAGGCACAAAGCACTCAAACAAAGTTTTATTCAAAATCAACTTCTTTACAAATGACCATCACCTCTCTATTTATAGAGATTACAACACAACCTTTCACGACCTATAGGTGCCCGACTTAACCTAGGTCGTTAACGACCTAACACTGCACGACTTAGCACTGCACGAGCTGCAACACATGCGACCTATATGTACAATCTACAGCAGATACAACACAAGAAATATATAACACATGACCTATGAACAAACGACTCAACAAACTAACGACCCGAGACAGCAGCGACTTAAGAAATAGCTTCTGCAAATCTTCACGCGACCTAGCACTTGAGCGACATAAGGACACCTCCTTCATGCGACTTAAGAAAGCAACGGCTTAGAGCAGAATGCGGCAGCAACCTAAGATCTGAGCGACCTAACTCGGCTTCACAATGTGTTACATTACTTATCTCGTTAGGTCGTGGCTTCGTTAGGTCGTAACACGTTAGCAACCTATGGCATAACTCAAGATCTGCTTCCTGTTTCACTGCATCATCGTTAGGTCGCAAGCGACCTAAGGCACACGGTCTTTCACATTGCACTGCATCATTTAGCACGTTAGGTCGTAAGTCGTTATGCATTTCGTGACTTAAGGCAACCGAACCCACATCCCGTGCTGCATCATAAATACAAATTTTCTTTTCAGTACATTTATATTTTTAAACTTAAGATATTAAACTTATTTCAAATATAAATTTCTTTAAGTCTAATTAAATTTCAATATATTAACATTTGAATTTCAAATTCAAATCTCAAATTCAAATCTTTTTATAAAATATTCACTTTTGAATTCCAAATCATTAATCTTTATTTATTTTAAAGATAAAAACATTTTTTCTTATCAATGAATCAAGTTATCAATCTGTTGAATTTTTAAATTGAATCCTTTATTTACAATCTATATATATATTTATTCAAATCTCCAAATAAATTCAGAATTAAATTTGTAATTAAAATATTATTCAAAATATTTATTTCAGAATTTCCAATTAAAAATTCTATTTAAAAATCATATTTACATTCATTTACATTAATAAACAAACAAATATTTATTAAATTTTTGAAAAACACCAGTTTAAATCGTAATTAGATTACAAAAATTAAATTTATTTCCAATTTCAATTTGATTTAAAAAAGGGAATGTTACAGATTCCCCCCTTAGAGAATTTCCTCCTCGAAATTTGAAAGCAGGGAGACAACAAAGAATGGATACATAAAGATAGAGAAACAGTTTCCAAAACAAACTGAGTATCTATTCTGCATTTGGCTTACCAAATCAGAATATCAATAATAATTATGAAAACGAACTCATTCAATAGAAGACACTTGGGTCACCAGATCTACGAATATACAGGGCATTGATTAGTTCAAAAGATAACTAACCATTCGTAGAATATACCGAAACCCAACTATGATAACCCGAATTTTGAAATATCTGTTGATTGATAATTAACTGGGTTAATCAACAGAAATGCTGATTTATAGGCTGAACAAATAATACTGCTGATTAAAAATATCAGAATGTTGTAAAAGAATTTGAAATTATAATATTAGTTGAATTAAAATAATGAATCCTTTTAGTAAATAAATAAATATGTAAATAGGTAGATGCAAAAATTTATCTTATGATAGCCATTTTATTTTTATACGTACATTTATGAATGTAAATATACAACTAGTATGAATAAATATTTGGATATTAACTAAGTATAATTGGGTTTCACATTTTCTTTCTTTTTAAAGTTACGAAAAAAATTTATAAACATAAGTAAATAAAGACATAATTCATATTAATATAAAATATATATATGTAGGTAAAATATCATTTATGTTTAGACACTTGTAAACATTTAACTTTTACTTTTGACAATTATGTTAACCTGTGTAAAATTGTATCATGCAAATCAACAAATGGCATTCTTAGGTGACATGTAAATAAAAAAAGGGAAAACAAAGTATAAAACACAAAAGGATTAGCCAGCAACCAGTTGTAAACTTGAAAACAAAGGGCTAGTAATCAAGCAAAACTTTTCAAACTATTTTAAAATCTAAAGTTAAAAATTCAACCAAGTCTCAAGCTAATTCATCAAGTGAAGGATCAAGGCAACTAAGTTTCAAATTTTAAGCATGCTCAGCTAAATACTAATAGAAGCATAAACTCGAGGAAGACAAATCAATTTCAAATAGCATGCAGAATCAACATCTTCAGATCAGTAAAACAACTCCAGTTTTAAAATAATAAAAATAAAATAAGAAGCCTGATTCTCTGCACATCATCAAAAGAGGTGAGTAAGCACATTATTTTAAAGCTTAAGTAAACTAGGATATTTGCATGTGATTCTTGGAAAAAAAATTATGCTTTGCATGTGTTTTACAAGTGTGAATGTCTGTGTTCGTTCTGAGCATGTTGGATTTATATGTTCTGCCATGTTTCCTTGCATTACAGAATTTGTCAATAAACCAAAAATTCTATATATATGTTTATAGACATAGTTGGACTTCGAGTTTCAAATAATATATTTGTTTAAATATAATCTAAGGCTTAAATCTGATTCAAGCATAGTTAGTTTGAATATCTGCTATAATCTAGGTGAGGCAGCAGAAATTTTAAAAATTCATGTTAAACCAAATGTCATAATTTGTGGATCCAATTATATAACTTAAAAATTACTTGAAAATTATGATTTAAAAAAAAATTTCATGAATTTGAGTTTGGGTTTGAAGTAGTATTTTGGTGATAGCCAAAATAGTGTTTTCGAGAAATTTCAGGTGACCAGAGCATTTCTGGGGGTCGGGATTTCAACTAGGGGAGAGAAAAGGTATGGGTTCGTGACCAAAATTTTTGGTAGTTGGTTAAACCACCATGGCGACGTAGGTTGATCGATTTGGGTTTTTAACCCTAATTTTTGTCGTGGTCGGAAATGAAATGACTGCGTCATCTCTGCTGCATCGAGTGGTTTTGGACTGGGTGCAATGGAGTCATGGAGGACTGGCAAGGGTGGAAACGAAGTTTGACGACCTCAGGTGGTCGGCAATGTCAGTTCGAGTTTGAGTTTGGTCGAACAGCATGTTCCAGATGAAGACGAAATGTTCGCTTTCGATTTAGTTTTCGAGATGTAATTTGGGAGATCGGAATCAATTGAGGAGAGGTATGGTGACGTGCTGGAGGTAGCGTCGATGGTCGGAGTGCCTGCGGCCAACGGTGCACGTGCACAATGGGTCAGCAGTGTCAGTTGGGTTTGGTTGTTGTTATGTTTGGGAAGGAGATGATTGTCTCGAAGGTGGTATCGTGTTTTGGAGAGTGGGACTCGAGTTCATACTCGTGTGATTTGTTGGGATTAAGTCAGACATTTTTTTTACTTAAATAAAATTTAAGTTTTGACAATAGGGGGAAGGAAGAGGAACTCGAGAAATAGCCCGAGTGGCCTTCGAGTAAAACCCGAAGCATCTATTTTGAACAGTTCAAAATGATTTAAAATCCTATTATTTTGAAAATTTAGATTAAACTTTTATATAACCTTACTTTATATATATTGGTTATTTCTGAAAACAATTGGTTATGAAATTTTAAAGGTTGTTTAAGTTAAATTCTGTTAAACAAAATTTTAAAGTGATTTAAACATTAATTTAAATGTAAGCTTAAGATTTGATAAAAGTAAGTTTGAAAATACAAATTGAAATAAGTTTTAACTTCTACTTTTAAAAATTTAAGTCAATTAAGGAAGTTAAAGATTTGTTAACTTTAAAGTTTGCAAGTTAAATGGTTATTTTATCTGAAATCTTATTTAAAGGATTTAATTAAATTTAGTTAATTATAATGTTAAAATGTGTTAAAATGTCAATAGTAATTAAGGTCTTTATAAGAGAATGATTTATCTTAAAGACGATATAAGAGATAATGTCATGAGATAAATTAGTTTCAATAAAGGGAATTAAGTATAATTAATTAAGTTGGATTAATTAAATTGTATTAAGAGGTATTGATTAATAATTAAAGATTATTAATCAATAGTAGATGGTTAATTAATCAGTTAATTAGAGGTTAATTAATTGATTATAAAGTAATTAAGGATTGATTACTTTGTATTAAGGAGATTAATTAATAATTGAGATTTATTAATTGATAATTAATCTATGATTAGAGATTAATTGATTGATTGATAAGGTAATCAAGGAGTGATGAATTAATTAAATGATTGTAATTAATTAATAGTGTATTAGGCGGGACTAGATGAATCATTTATGACATGAATTGATAAAGCTTGCTTATGGATGATTGTTTGTTGAATGTCTGAATTGAATAATATCCAGTGAATGACATGCTTTGACATTCTATTGATATGAATATTGGTTATATCAATAATAAATGGATGATATTTATCTGTGTATTGCTGTGTAAAAGTGACATTCAGTATTTGAATTTAATCACTTAAATAACTTGGTTTAAGATGACATTGGATTCGAAGAGACCAGAGTCGGGTATTAGTTAATACCCGAAACCACTTCGATTCTTTACAAATTGATACATGGAATAAATAGGATGTAATGGAATGTTTTAAGTGAATTGGACCATATAATCTAAGTTCTGGCACTTAGAAATTGATGTGTGAAATATGTGATGTCTATAACAACTTGTGAAGTGAAAATTGATATAAATTACCCGGGTTTATATGAGTCATATACTTTTGTATTCCATGTTAGATGGTTTTACTCACGCTAGTTTCCAGCCTGACCCAGGTGTTACTTTGATGTAATGCTCGGGTCAGACCAAGTATTACAGATTTTCAGGTAAGGACGTTCTGGAGCTCAGGAGGCGAACTGGAGGGCAGGAACATATGGAGTGTTTCGCGCTATGATATGTTGATGTATAACTAGGACATGTTGTTTTAAAATGTATAGTGTTGTGAAAATGTTGTAACTCTGATATATAAAATGTAAATGTACTGATACAGTTCTTCTTTGTAAACTGTTATTTTATTTGATATTATATTTTGTCCCCTGCGAATGTGAGATGTTGGTGTTTCTGTTCTTATTTTCTTCTTTTCTTCTTTCTCTTTTCTTCTTTTTCTAACTATCTGGAATTTTCGGGTTCGAAATTTCCAGGTCATTACATTTGGTATCAGAGCGGAAGGTTAAGCAAGAACCTTGGCCATGCTGGGTGTACTAATTAAGGATAGGGTCAATAGTACCCTAGAATGAGTTGAGTGTGTGTGTGTGTATATATATATATATATATATATATATATATATGAGAGAGCGTACTTGTTATTTTCTTATATAAAGATTTTAAATGATTTTATATAAAAATATATTTTGATATATAAAGCAATATTCCTTTCTAATAAATATTAAGGTGATTCGTTGTTAAATTATTAGAATTAAATAAGAAGTAATATAATACAATTAAACTGAAATTGAAATCTTGAATTGGAGAAGTATTTCAGAATAAGGTAATAATGAATTGGTTTCCAGATATGATGACCTTGGCTATTATCATAAATAACTGTTGTGTTTAATAATATAATGTGTATAAATGAGTAAGCCAAATGAAATGTTTAGGAAAATAAAACATTTAAATTGGAATTAAAGATGATCTAAATTGTGAAGTTTTAAATCTGGGCCCAGAATTTGAAAATTGTTTCAAAGTAATAAAGAAATAATAAATAATATTATTTAATGCATTTGAACGAAATGGTCCTATTTCAAACAAGAGTTGTTTGAAAATTTAAAGAAATTTGTTTTGAATTAAAACCAAATGTGGTTTAAAATTTATGGATAACTAGGTGTGCAAGGGAAATAATATGTATATATGAGGAATATACATAATGTCAAAGATGGTTTGAAAATGAACTCTAAATGTTGAGTTTTAAATCTGGAGTGAGATATGATACCCAAAGTGATAAGTCTTTGAACTTAATAAGTGGAAAGGTTATTTATGAGAAGTTCAAAATTTGAAATGGAAGTTCAAACTGGGTAAGGTTGACTGGATTAAGTGAATTGAGTTTAACTTAGGAAAGGTTGAATAAGTTGGAATGATCAACCTGATTTGGAAATTTCAAGATAAAATTAAGATTTAACTTGGGATGTTAAATGGTTGATTTGAATTAGGAAGTTTGAGTGATCTCAAAATGGGTTTGAGATCTGGAAATTGAAAATGGATGGATATTTTTTTTAAATAATTTGAATGATACCATCCTGTTGTTATTAATAATCTTTAAACTATAAATTGAATTTGTTTAAATGAATGAAGAAATGGACTATAGTAATATATCTATTATTGAGATAAAAAGAAAATTTAACTTTAATTTAAATTTAGGATATGGAATTCCTTTGAACTTAAGATTTGAAAGTTAAGAAAAGAATTTGTAAATTAAAATTGTTTGAAACTCTTACTTGAACCTTGTAATGAGTTAAGTAAAGATAATTTAAAATGGAATTTTGAAATTTGGACTTGGAATTAAATTGTTTAAAAACTTTAAATAAAGGATAATTTGGTCTAAGAGGTTAAACAACACTAGAAATTTAACTCTAATTTATATAATTCGAGATGATTTAAAGTGAGACTGATTTTGAAATTAGTTCAAATTGAAATATGATTTGAATAATTTGGAATTGTAATTAAAGTTGAATAGTCTTAAATTGAAATGAAATTTGAATTGAATTTTGGAGGAAATCAAGAATAATTCAACTTGATTTGGAAATGGAGTTTGAAATTGGGATTAATTCAAACTGGAGTAGAAATGAATTGAAACTGGAACTAGTTCAATTGAAATTTATTTGAATTAGTAGAATTTGATATCAAGGTTGAATAAAGTTAAATTTAGAAAGAAACTGAGGTTAACTCAACTTGAATTGGGGTTGAATCAATTTCAGTGGAAATTGAAGTTATTTAAATTGGAATTAGGTCAATTTAAATAGAAGTGGAAATTTAAATTGAATTGATGAGAATGGAGATTGGGAAGTGAGCAGTTTTGACTCTGGACTATTTTTAATATAAACCTATTTTTCCAAGCTATTCATTATATATACAACCTTTTTTTTAAAGCCAAACTATCTTATACTTGTTTTACAATTATTTTTGAAACTGTTTAACAATTTTCCAACTGTTTTATAAACTAATTACTATATTTCAACTATTTTACAAAACTAATTACTATCTTACTATTATTTTGCAATTATCTAAAAAATTTATAATTATTTTAACTATATTCTTACTATTTTACACCTATTTTACAAACTAGTAATTATTTTCCAACTACTTATTTATTTTTAAATTTTTCAAGCTATTTTCTAAATAAAATGGATGGAGTTTAAACTGTTTATTGGTTAAATACCCAATCGAGATAAGAATAGTGGTGATAATCCAAATGGATTGATCTAATTGTGAGTAAGTGAATGAAAATCAATGTGAATGTGAATAGAAATGGAATCGATTTGGCTAATAACCAATAAAGATAAATATGTAGGGTGTACGTATGTTATTCTATTCGCATAATGATTTGATCCAGATTCGAGCACAGAATTTCGAGATAGTATATCGATCCGAGTTGGGATTTTTCACTCGATTTTCGACGGCGAACCTGGATATGGATTGTTGATTGGTTCTGGGTATTCTCTATCATAGTTATGACTATGCAAGGAGAATGATGGTTTCTAATCAAGAAACCAGATCTAAGTCCGCACTAGGAAGTTGGGTGGACGATACTAGTTCGGAAGGGAAATTGTGTGATCGAGTGAGTGATCATATTGATATTGTGTACGAATGGTATGTGTACATCGTACGAATTTGAATGAAAATGATATTGTAAGGAGTAATCAAATTTTAATATTTGATTTTGAGTAAACGAAGTTAAATAACTTTGTTTTATAAAATGAAACTCACCTTGTTGAATCTTTTGCCGGAAGAAAAGGGTTTTTGAAAATGTTTGAAGTATAAAAGGAGTTTTATACAAGTTTGAAAGGATCCAAAGTTTTTAAAATTATATATATTTGTGTGTGTGTGTGTGTGTGTGTATATAAAGGATCTTATGAGGATTTTAGAAAAGGTTTTACGAACCTTTGGATTTGGAAAGGCTCTTGATTTTTGGGTAAAATCAATATGAGAATTTGGAAAGCCTAGTTTGAGAATTATCGATTTTGGAATAATTGATTTTGTGTAAAGGAGATTTGTATGAGATCATACTAGGTATATGATTTGAAGATACTATATGTGTATAGTATACATTGATTTGATGATGACTCTGGGCAAAAAGGCGCTCCCTTGAAATGAACTTCTCAGGAGTACCACAGGGTAGTGCTACCTTGAGCCCCAAGGGGGGGTTCTAAAGTTGATCCTGTGAGGAGTTCGGACAAAACTAGTTCCTGGGGATTATGAGTAGAGTATACCATAGCGAAAGTCGTGTGTGCCGCTGAGAGCCAACAGTCTGCGTTTGATTTTATATCGGTAGACTACGACCTATGGTAACATAGCGAAAGTCGTGTGTGCCGCTGAGAGCCAACAGTCTACGTTTGATTTTATATCGGTAGACTGCGACCTATGTAGGAGTGGAGAAGTTTCATTTCGACAGGGAAAATCAGAGGCCGCTGAGAGCCTGGAGTTACATGGACTTTTGCTATGATGGCAACGTAACCCTGGAATGTAATTGCGATCTGTTGTGGGTTCCATGGCGTAATAGAGAGGCCGTTGAGAGCCTGTAGTTACATGGACTTTTACTGCGATGGCAACGTAACCCTATAATGTAACTGCAACCATGGATGGGGGTGATGATTTCCAGATCATTCTCACCAAAGATATTTCCTCTATTTTCAAAAATGCTTTCAATATTTTTAATAAAAAAATTTTCTAAGTATTTTCACTGGATGTTGAAAACGGATCTGCCAAGCACTGATAGATTTTTAGTCTTACGCTTGATAAACGTATGACCGAATTTCTAAGAGAACAAGGTTGGACTTATTGAAACATCGAGTTGTAAAATGATATTTTGATAAAACTCTTTTGGTAATATTATATAGATTTTGAAGAAGTGTTTTAAAAATGATCAAAGAAAATTTATTTGATTTTAAGCATTTTAATAGATTCTGGCTTCATTCCTTTTCGAGGACGAAAAGATTCAAATGGGGAAGGAATGTGATAACCCGAATTTTGAAATATCTGTTAATTGATAACTAACTGGGTTAATTAACAGAAATGCTGATTTATAGGGTGAACAAATAATACTGCTGATTAAAAATATCAGAATGTTGTAAATGAATTTTAAATTATAAGGTTAGATGAATTAAAATAATGAATCATTTTCGTAAATAAATAAATATGTAAATAGGTAAATGCAAAAATTTATCTTATGATAGCCATTTTATTTTTACACATACATTTACGAATGTAAATATACAACTAGTATGAATAAATATTTGGATATTAACTAAGTGTAACTGGGTTTCACATTTTCTTTCTTTTTAAAGTTACAATTTTTTTTATAAACATAAGTAAATAAAGACATAATTCATATTAATATAAAATATATATATATATATATACGTAGGTAAAATATCATTTAAGTTCAGACACTTGTAAACATTTAACTTTTACTTTTGACAATTGTGGTAACCTGTGTAAAATGGTATCATGCAAACCAACAAATGACGTTCTTAGGTGACATGTAAATAAAAAAAAAGGAAAAAAAAAGTACAAAACACAAAAGGTTTAGCCTACAACCAGTTGTAAACTTAAAACAAAGGGCTAGTAACTTTTCAAACTATTTTAAAATCTGAAGTTAAAAATTAAATCAAGTCTCAAGCTAATTCATCAAGTGAACGATTAAGGCAGCTCAGTTTCAAATTTTAAGCATGCTCAGCTAAATAGTAATAGAAGCATAAACTTGAGGAAGAGAAGTCAAATTCAAATAGCAAGCAGAATCAACATCTTCAGATCAGTAAAACAACTCCAGTTTTAAAATAATAAAAATAAAACAAGAAGCTTGATTCTCTACACATCATCAAAAGAGGCGAGTAAGCACATTATTTTAAATCTTAAGTAAACTAGGATATTTGCATGTGATTCTTGGAAAAAAATTATGCTTTGCATGTGTGTTACAAGTGTGAATGTCTGTGTTTGTTCTGAGCATGTTGGATTTATATGTTCTGCTCTGTTTCCTTGCATTATAGAGTTTGTCAATAAACCAAAAATTCTATATACATTTTTCTAGACACAGTTGGACTTCGAGTTTCAAACAATGTATTTGTTTAAATATAATCTAAGGCTTAAATCTGATTCAAGCAAAGTTAGTTTGAATATCTGCTGTAATCTAGGTGATGCAGCAGAAATTTTAAAAATTCATGTTAAATCAAATGTCATAATTTGTGGATCCAATTATATAACTTAAAGCTTAGTTGAAAATTATGATTTATAAAACAAAATTCATGAATTTTAGTTTGGGTTTGAAGTGGTATTTTGGTGATGGCTAGAATAGTGTTTTCGAGAAATTTCAGGTGACCGGAGCATTTCTGAGGTCAGGATTTCGACTAGAGGAGAGAAAAGGTACGGGGTTCGTGACCAAAATTTTTGGTAGTTGGTTAAACCACCATGGCGACGTCGGTTGATCGATTTGGGTTTTTAACCCTAATTTGGTCATGGTCGGAAATGAGATGACTGCGTCATCTCTGCTGCATCGAGTGGTTTGGGACTGGGTGCAATGCAGTCATGGAGGTCTGGCAAGGGTGGAAACGAAGTTTGACGACCTCAGGTGGTCGGCAGTGTCAGTTCGAGTTTGAGTTTGGTCAAACAGCATGTTCCAGATGAAGACGAAATGTTCGTTTCGATTTTGTTTTCGAAATGTAATTTGGGAGATCAGGATCTATTGAGGAGAGGCTTGGTGACGTGCTGGAGGTAGTGTCGATGGTCGGAGTGCCTGCGGCCAACGGTGCACGTGCACGATGGGTCAGCAGTGTCAGTTGGGTTCAGTTGCTGTTATGTTTGGGAAGGAGAAGATTGTCTCGAAGGTGGTATCGTGTTTTGGAGAGTGGGACTCGAGTTCATACTCGTGTGATTTGTTGGGATTAAGTCAGACGTTTTTTTACTTAAATAAAATTTAAGTTTTTAAAATAGGGGGAAAGGAAGAGGAACTCGAGAAATAGCCTGAGTGGCCTTCGGGTAAAACCCGAAGCATCTATTTTGAACAGTTTAAAATGATTTAAAATCCTATTGTTTTGAAAATTTAGATTAAACTTTTATATAACCTTACTTTATATATATTGGTTATTTCTTAAAACAATTGGTTATGAAATTTTCAAGGTTGTTTAAGTTAAATTCTGTTAAACAAAATTTTAAAGTGATTTAAACATTAATTTAAATGTAAGCTTAAGATTTTATAAAAGTAAGTTTGAAAATACAAATTGAAATTAGCTTTAACTTCTACTTGTTAAAAATTTAAGTCAATTAAGGAAGTTAAAGATTTGTTAACTTTAAAGTTTGCAAGTTAAATGGTTATTCTATTTGAAATCTTTTTTAAAGGATTTAATTAAGTTTAGTTAATTATAATGTTAAAATGTGTTAAAATGTCAATAGTAATTAAGGTCTTTATAAGAGAATGATTTATCTTAAAGATGACATAAGAGATAATGTCATGAGATTAATTAGTTTCAATAAAGGGAATTAAGTATAATTAATTAAGTTGGATTAATTAAATTGTATTAAGAGGTATTGATTAATAATTAAGGATTATTAATCAATAGTTGATGGTTAATTAATCAGTTAATTAGAGGTTAATTAATTGATTATAAAGTAATTAAGGATCGATTACTTTGTATTAAGGAGATTGATTAATAATTGAGATTTATTAATTGATAATTAAAGGATAATTAATCTATGATTAGAGATTAATTGATTGATTGATAAGGTAATCAAGGAGTTATGAATTGATTAAATGATTGTAGTTAATTAATAGTTTATTAGGCAGGACTGGATAAATTATTTATGACATGAATTGACAAAGCTTGCTTATGGATGATTGTTTGTTGAATGTCTGAATTGAATAATATCTAGTGGATGACATGCTGTGACATTCTATTGATATGAATATTGGTTATATCAATAATAAATGGATGATATTTATATGTGTATTGCTGTGTAAAAGTGACATTCGGTATTTGAATTTAATCACTTAAATAACTTGGTTTAAGATGACATTGGATTCGAAGAGACTGGAGTCGGGTATTAGTTAATACCCGAAACAACTTCGAATCTTTACAAATTGATACGTGGAATAAATAGGATGTAATGGAATGTTTTAAGTGAATTGGACCATATAATCTAAGTTCTAGCACTAAGAAATTGATGTGTGTAATAAGTGATGTCTATAACAACTTGTGAAGTGAAAATTGATATAAATTACCCGGGTTTATATGAGTCGTATACTTTTGTATTCCATGTTAGATGGGTTTACTCACGCTGGTTTCCAGCCTAACTCGGGGGTTACTTTAATGTAATGCTCGGGTCAGACCGAGTATTATAGATTTTCAGGTAATGACGTTCTGGAGCTCAGGAGGCGAGCTGGAGGGCTGGAACGTATGGAGTGTTTCCCGTTGTGATATGTTGATGAATAACTAGGACATGTTTTAAACTGTCCAGTGTTGTGAAAATGTTGTAACTCTGATATATAAAATGTAAATGTACTGATACAGTTCTTCTTTGTAAACTGTTATTTTATTTGATATTATATTTTATCCGCTGCGAATGTGAGATGTTGGTGTTTCTGTTCTTCTTTTCTTCTTTCTCTTTTCTTTTTTCTTTTTTCTTCTTTTTTTAACTATTTGGAATTTTCGGGTTCGAAATTTCCGGGTCATTGTGGATGGAATCCAAAACCTTTAGTTTAAACAACCAAAGTACATCTATCAACCATAACAACTAAAGCAAACAATTCATCCACACAAACAATTCTGACCCATCTGGAGTTTGTGCCCCATGCAAAATCAACGCTTCTTCCTGGAGCTGCCAGGAATCATCAAAGAATTGAACAGACGAATCAAATGAGATTGATAGAGAACAGATTGTTTTCCGCTATTGCAGGGTATTGACCATTTGTAGTGGTGCTCCCCTGTCCCCTATCTCGTCCTCTTCTTGCACTCATACTCACTATCAGTGGATAGTAAGAGAATTTACTGAGGCATTCGAATGGATATCTTAGGGATACATCATTCCAGGGTATACTTTACCCTATCTCTAATGAGTAACCTAATGTGTTATACTCTTGAGCTAAAGTTTCAACCTTCAGCTCTGATACCAAATGAAACGACCCAAACTCGACCTTTTAAAATCGGCACGGAATACAACACTCGCATTCAAATGTCGCAGATCCAAACGTCGAATCTGGTTCGTCGGAGCTTATAACACAGTTAAGTATAACAACACAGCGGAAGAAAAGAAATGAATATCATTGATATACAACATTCGATACAACAATGATACAATATGAATCAAAATCAGAGATACAATGAATATCAAAAAAACAATACACAACAGCGGAAAACAGATAGCCAAGAGATAACTCCAAACAGTAACAGCGACTTTAATTCCGAAGCACCAATGCAAAAACTCCAAGCCAGTAGCTCGAACCCTCATCAATTTTCACCAAGATAAGCAAGTCTGGTATAAATTCAAACACTCCAATATCCAAGATCTCCAAAGAATTACAAAGAGAAAGCTGAAAGCTACTGAAGTGATATCTATTATATGAAAAACCCAACTCTAGACTGTCCGTGTGGAAAATAGTGGGCTCCCAGAGTTTAGGAAAGGAACAATAAACTCCGGGTCAGTCATGGGACTGGCGTGAGCAACAAAAATAGTTTATCTTTAAAAATAAACAAAAGGATTTTAATTTGAAATCCGCAATTCTTTTTGGAAAATGAAACTACCATAAGGCCTCCCGACACACACAAAATGCAATCGCACACTTGGGGGAGATTTCTCCTTATGATAGTCAAAAATGCTTACTACGCAAAATCCTCTATTGATATTATTATTAGTGCGTAGTGGAAAACATTTCGAAAGTAGAATATTAATCTTAGCCAGCATACGTACCATTATAGTATGCCTACTATAGCTACCATGTTAGATGGCAGGTTCTACAACTAAAACCGTACAAGGCGCGTATTGGTAATTGGATTTCCAACAAATGGTCAGGCTAAGGAACTTCCTGGGCCACATGGGTATGCCTCTGGAGGGACCCCCCGAGAACCTAACCGGATCTCTGCCAACACAAGGCCGGGTTACCTCTGTATCTAGGTAACTACCGACACGAGTATGCCATCCCTCGGTCGTAACCAACCTTTATCCCGGGATTTACCAACAACCACAAAGTAATAAATTTGCAGCAACCACTTAGTTTAAGTATCCGGGCTCCATACCATGATACCACCTCTATCCAGAAGGAAATGAACATACCCTCAGGGGAGGCTACCCCCAAATAACCTTGCTGCATTCTTCCTGTTTCGACCATTCCAGGTTGTGAGGTTCGAAGAAGTCTTGTCCACAAAGCTACGCTTTTTACAAAGCCATGCTTTGATCAACAAATGATCAGCAGCACTTCGTATGCCACATTACCAAATTGGGGATGTATCACTAGTAACCATCAACTACATAACCTCTGAGCTCGTACGCCTCATAGAATGGTGTTAAGCTAAGAGAATAAATCTCCTCCACCAAACAGAAATGTATTTGATAGAAACTGGTTTTACATCTCAAAGTGTAATGTCAGACACACATCCATACAAGTCCGTTCCGGGTTTGAACAGAACTGAAGGCACTTCCATAAATGTCCTTGCAAATTCGGATAATTTATAATCACGGACGGACTTCCCATCACAATGGGTGCTCGAATCTCTATACCGAGGATCAGCCGATGTAGAGACATTCGACAAGAAACCCTTTCGTTTTCAAAAGTATCCGGTCTTTACCACCGATCTTCAATTTCTATCCATAAGGTCGTATCACTATTCGGAATGGGTTATATGACACAAAAGTCCTCTCTCGGCTAAACCGAATAGTGAGCGCAATATTTAAAAATCATATGGATGGTGGGTTCTCGGTTAAATCACAGCTTAAAACTCAAAACCTTTCATTCAAATGGTTGAAACAAATTACCATTTCCAATCTTTTAAACAAAAAGATTTATTTCAACAACCTTCAATGGTTTAAACAATTTCCACACTTTTAATCTTTTAAACGAAAGATTTAATTCACAAAGTTCACCCCGTTCACAAAGATCCATTCATGATTTCAAAATAATTTCCATTTCAATTGTATTAACTCGTTAAATTTTTAAATCAAGATTTAACTTATAGTTTTCAAAATTCGTTTCCAAAGATTCATTTATTGCCTTTCAAAACATTTCAATTCCATTTCAAACTTGAAACCCTTCAACATAATTTGAAAATCCTTTCTTTAAATGAAAACTATTATTATTTGAAAATAAATAGGTTACGTTTTTGGGGAAAACTGATTACAATTACATTAGTTAAAACCATTCAAGTATAAAACTTGGATTTAAATTTAAATTTCCCAAACCATACTTTTAAATGGTGAAAAAGCCATATAAACATCTTTATAACTTGTAAAATCTTTTAGATCAAAATTTCCAAATTATTGAATTCAATTTCAAATATTGAATTCAAATTTAAATCAATTATTTAAATTTCAAGTTATATTAAGTTATTTAAAATAACTTTTATTTTTTTGAAAACTATTTCGAAAGCTTTCAATTCAAATTCCAAAACTATTCTAGATTCAAGAATTCAATCTTTAAAATTGGTAAAAATCTGTGACTTAACTGATTTCCTCGTGAAATCCATATCTGTGTGTAGGGTGTAGTCCAGGGGTTTTACACACAATAGTGCAACATCATTCAGTCATCACAGATTCAAATACAGAAATATGGTTGATAAGCTGTATAAGCTATAACGCTTGTCTCTCATACACAGATATATATATCACAGATAATTAATTACATTCATCCTCGATAAATAAATTACAGACCACGACACAAATCAGGATATATTATAAAGCATTACATATCAGGGATATCAAACAATTCAACACCAAATATAATCCAAACATCCATAAGTAGGATTAATTAAATTATCTGATTTATTTAAATCAGAAAAATTTCTACGAATAAATTTGCTAGTCATGGTAAATTAATAATCAATTAATTACAAAACATTTAATAAATTATCCTTTAATTAATCATTAATTAACTTATAATGAATAATTTATCCCTAATTAATTAGTTTTAATTAATTACAATGAGCAATTAATTTCCTAATTTATTCCCTGAGGTAATTACACTTACACAATTTCATAAATGATTATCATTGATTAATTAATCTAATTAATTGTTATAATTAATCACATTGATTAATTTATTAAATAATCTTAGTTAATGACCTTCATTAACTATTAATAATTCTTTAATTACTTTGCTAAAGAAATTTACTTATATTAATCATTATTAATTATCAATTGATTAACCACTAAGAACTCATTAATTAATCTTAATTTTTGAATTAATTAAGTGTCAACTTCAACTTAATGAATTCTTAATTTCAATTTAATTATTCCTTAGTTAAATTAACTTAACTTTAATTAATAAATTAAACTTAAAATTACAAAGGTAATTAACACAAAACATTAATTATTCCATTCTCATTTACTTAATAATTAATGTATATAAATCATTATTACTTAAGGTAGACTCATTTTATTAACAATTTAATTATCACTTATAAATATGTTTGGAAACAGTCATTTCCAAATTTACATTTAAAACTTCGATTTAAAAATCCAAATTTACTTTTTAAAATTGAAAGATTTAAAAGTTTATTTGAATCTAAACTCCATACTAGATTTAAACTTTATTTAAATTTAATTCACAATTTAAATTTCATTTAAATTTTTTTTAAATTCAAATTTCAATCAGGTTTACAAAAACCTAAAACCTGTTATAATTAACCCGAGGCAAAGTAAAAATGCTTCGAGTCGTTTCCTCCCCTGCTTCGAGTCAAGTACTGGAATAACTCGTGCTCAACCCGAGTGCATTTCCTACCCAAAACCCAAAGTTCACCAGAACTTCAAAATGCATGGTGCACATGCACCGTGTCTCTGGCCATCTCCGGCCACCACCCACGTCTTCAACACATCCACGACCATCACCTGACACCATCATGGCCTTTCAAATCCACCACAAAAGCTCGAAATCAAATCGAGCTTGCAAACCAAACCTGGAACAGGTAACATGAAATACCACCAAACTTGTCAACGCACCATTCTCGACACCTCAACCACCGGAGGTGCTGAAATTCCGGTCACTACCTCGTCAACTCACCCGCTTCCATCCCGCAAAAGCATGCGACACTCGATCAATCAAGGGGAAGAGAACAAATCAAAATACTTAACCCAGTAAAAACTAGGGTTACAGACCCAAATCCACTTCGCTCTCCTCGAAAATGGTTTAATTAATCTTCTTGGCATGTTTCCTTTAATCTACGATCATTCAACTATCTCCAGTGATGATCGCATCCACCATGGCCACTTAGATCGCTAGAAAACCCCCAATTTCTATTTTCTGGTCAAACCAGAAATGTACAACCATCCCATTATTAAATTTTATAAATTCAGTTCTAAAAATCATGGTTTGGTACAAGGATTCAATATATGTTCTCGAGTTTATTAATTGAAATGTTTGAATTTTTCACTTTATACAAATTTTTTCTCTGTTGTTTTATTCCCAGGGCCATTACTAAATTGTTTAACTTACATAAATTTTTAAAACCTACTTTATGATCAAATAAACAAGTTTTGTTTTGACACTTAAATCATAATGATTTTTAATCAAAATTTTTGAGCCTGGCAACCATAACAAGATAACACTGATACATGCATTCACCTATACATTCACATATTCACAGACAATGTACTTATATATCCACACAACATATATATATATATATATATTCAGATATAAATCATGTAACAAAATCCTACTTAAGTTTTAAATACAAAAGGTTTGCTCACATGAGAGGTTTGGGGCAGTGACAAAGAACAGAGAAGGTTGAAAACTGAATTGTTTAACTAGAACTTGATTTCAATTTTTACTGTAAATTTTTATTTTTAGAATATTTTCTTAATATTTTTGTTTTAATCTATTTTAAAAGGTGATGTTATATACCTACAAACATTTGTATTCATAGATCAGTGTCTTTCATATTTTTCCCACATGCAAACATAAACAAATACTTTTCACAACAACATTCAAATACTTATCATAATCGTCAGATGTAAAATAGCTTTAAGCTTTAAGGTGCAGTTTGCTCACCTGTTGTAGATGAAGACAGGGCATCCCCTTTTTGTTTTGAAAAGCTTCTTGAAAAACTTTTAGAACTAGAATGCTTTTGAATCTTTGATGTTTGTATCTGATTTTTTTTCCCAGGCTGTAGTAGTTTTGATCCTGAACTGCCTTGTTTTGATTTTAGTTGCTTCAGGTTGTTTGATCTTCAACTTCCATATTTTTTTTCTTACATTTGCTCTGGTTTAACTTTTTGAATTTAAAAACTTGAAATTGTTTTCTAAGTTGAATTCTTGCTTGATTTTCAGTTTTAAGTTGTTTTGAATATTTACAAAGAAAAAAAATGAAGCCTATTTTTCTCTTTTCTACGTTACTTTACATTTTAATTTAAATAGATTTAAATGCCACTTGTTGTCATTACTAACACATGTAATACTACTTATCTATTTATTTTAAAAATGTCAATGTGATTTAATATTGTGTTTAAACCCTTAACTTAAATTAATTTATACCTTTTGTTTTTAATCCTTATTTTATTTTTATTTACAAATCTTGTTTATTTTCAAAAGATAATTTTAACTACTTATACTTGTATATCTTTTCACATCAAAATGCATATTTACAAAAATTAAGAATTTTTTTTTTATTAGTTTAAATATATAGAAATTTTAAATTCAAGATATTTATTAAATTTCAAAATCACACTTTATTTTGTACTTATACAATTTGAAGAAAAATAGTTTGAAATTATATTATACATTACTAATAAAGATTTATAAGTTAGTAAATACAATTTTTATTTTCAATACATTTATATTTTTAAACTTAAGATATTAAACTTATTTCAAATATAAATTTCTTTAAGTCTATTAAATTTCAATATATTAACATTTGAATTTCGAATTCAAATCTCAAATTATAATCTATTTATAAAATATTCACTTTTGAATTCCAAATCATTAATCTTTATTTATTTTAAAGATAAAAACATTTTTTTTCTTATTAATGAATCAAGTTATCAATCTGTTGAATTTAAAATTTTTAAATTGATTCCTTTATTTACAATCTTTATATATATTTAATCAAATCTCCAAATAAATTCATAATTAAATTTATAATTAAAATATTATTAAAATGTTTATTTCAGAATTTCCAATTAAAATTTCTATTTAAAAATCATATTTACATTCATTTACATTAATAAACAAACAAATATTTATTAAATTTTTGGAAAACATCAGTTTAAATCATAATTAAATTCCAAAAATTAAATTTATTTCCAATTTCAATTTGATTTCAAAACGGGAATGTTACATAATCGATGGAAATTCTATGGAATTAGAAAACCGTCGAAAAATTTAGAAATAAAAATTACCGCAAGCGCACGGTGTACGAATGTAGCACGTGGCGAATACGAGTCGATCCGCAAGGAATTGATAATTTTAAAAATTCTATGCAATCAAATTAAACAAAGTCGAGTGAAAGTTAAGCTAGAGAATTAGAGAACTAACTGACTAACTAAAAGAAAAGAGAAGCAAATATAAGAGTTAAGTGATAATTTAGGAAATAAATCCACTCTCTAGATCATGTAGTTCAACACATATAAAATTATGATCTCTCTTTTATGGTCATTAGTGCTTTAATTGATGTGCTTATCATAAGTATGGCATATTTGTGCTATTGATTAGCCAACATAAGCCATCAAACTATAACACATCCCTTAAAGCACTTACTAACTCTCATGAAACTTGACAAAGAAAATGAAAATGAAATCTATTTTAAGTATGGCCTATTAACTATTGATTAGAAATATAGACCATCAAATTTTAATTTCAAATCACTTTCTTTTGCCATAATCATATTTTGATGGAGAGGCAATTAGTATTAGTGATTATTTAAGCATAGCCAATTTCGTGTCAACAATATAAGCTACCAAATTCAAAGCAAAAACAACTAGTAAACCATTTCTGTCATCATCATTAAACACAAAAAAGAGCATGAAATAACAAATAGTTGAAGCTACATAATTAGAGAGCTTCATTAGCCAGCCCTAAATTGAAGGGTTTAGCCTCTCATATTTTTCATTTGATTAACAACTGTAGTTAGCAACATGAAAGCGAAAAGAAAGAAAAAAGAAAGCAAAGTTATATGAAAAACTATTCTACTTGCATAAAATAAAATAAAAAATCTACACTACAACATGAAAGGAAATAAACAAGAAAAGAAAATGAACATGCATTGAATTGCATAAAAAAAGAATTACGTAAGAGAAGAAATGCTAAGTAGCCTTGGAAAGAAAGAGAGCTTTGATTTATTATCTAAGCTAAAACTAACTAACTAAGAGGAAGGCTACATGAAACATAAGGGGTATTTATACAAGTTAGAAACCCTAATGCATATTTTTGGGGAGTGCCCAAAATGCCACTGGAGGAACTGTGGCCAAGTTATCATTAGTTTCAATAATCTCCAACTTAAATGTACATGAAGCTTTAAATGACTTTTAGCATGCGCATTAGCTCCTAATTGAAAATCAAGGTAAGTGGGCGGGGTCCTCCATGTTCTTCACTTTGAATTATTTCCAGCTTCATTCTTTTGTATCTTCTTTGGGCATGCATATTCCTTCATGAAACCACTTGTAATTGAGTTTAAATTCCTACAAAACAATATAGAAATTTCCCATTAAATTTTCTCAAATTGATGTATGCACAAAAATGACCATTTTTCCCTTGGATGAAAAAGGATATGTGACAATTTCAAATAATTTGAATTTTGGTTAAAACAAGTTAAAATACCCAATATGATAATTTATTCAATTTAAATAGATTAAATATGGTGGTAAAAATATGCAAATTTACGTGCACATCAAATACCCCCACACTTATCTTTTTATTCGTCCTCGAATAAAGAAAAACTAAGATAAATCCGTTTTCGTAGGGTGCATGATTGCATTGAGCGTATGCAACAAGCCGTTAAAGCTCTGGGTGTCCCAGTAGGACGAGTGTTGTCTTGTGTGGGTTTTCAGCAGATACTACCCACAAAATCCAAATGCAGGATGAAAATATTTACAAATGCAAGATTTATTTACAAAAAGATGAATGTGAGTTTTTGAAAATATTTACAAATGAAGGATTTATTTTTAAATTGACACGAATAAGTTAAATATAGGGTTTGGTCGTTATCTTGCAATTTAACTTATTTACTCATCAATATTTCCAATAAAAACGAAGTTATCATAACAAATAGACTATAGTTTAACTTGTTATTTTGGTTAATAACAGAGTGTAACTATGAAATGGATCCTTAATTGATTATCAATGTTTATCAAAGTGGTATTTTCATTTCTTTTCAATAACAAATCAAATCAAATAAGTAAAAATAGTGCTAGGATTTCAATTGCTTGCACTCTCATTATTTGCAAGAAAAATTGCACACCTAGCCCAGGTAAACTGAGGCAAGATATACCACCCATGCACTGCCTTTTGGGCTTATGTGAAAGGAGTACAGAGCATGGCGAGTGCACACACTTTCGTGCATACACCTAACGACTGTAGGTGGTTTTTATTAAGTCTGTTTTTTTATATGTGTTCCATACATGCATAACCGTGAGGTGTTTTAAATGAGTATGAAAGCAAATAATCAAAGATTCCAAGTAATTCACTCATGCGTAACCGTGAGGACTTTTAAATGAGAGGGAATACTTGGATGTTAATATATATTTTTATATTTTTTAAGAGGGAAAGAGAGTTTTGCAAAATCATTTTAGCACCATTTAACTTAGAAGACAAAACAAATGTTATACCTTTTACTTTAAATCAACCACTTTTTAAAACAAAGATTTTCAATTATGATGTACTTCATAGTTAACACATATGAATCTTCCTATATACTAGTTAAACCATTATTATTTATAATCAAACTTCATTTTTATTTTTGTTAAGACAAATAAATTTTCAAAATTTTCAATTTAATAAACCAAAACCATATATTTATCTTATAGTGTTTCTTTTAAATAAAAAAAATTCTTCTTTTGTTTTCGAAATTTTTTAATTTTTTTTTGAGTTTTTAAAAGAAAATGCAAAAATAAACCATGAAAAATTAAAAATGAAGACGAGTCTCCACCTACACTTGATTTTGACTATGTCCCCATAGTGAGCTCAAGTGAAAGGAACGTTTATTATTATTTACATGAAAATGAAATGTATTTACACGGCATCTGAAAGTATATCGTTAAAAATAAATGTAACGGTCTTCCAAAGGCCGATTCATTTGTCTCGCCAAGTATGCGAGACACAGCTTAAGCGTAGAATACCAAATCGTAAAAGATTTCAAAATTGAATGTAGATTTGGAAAAACGAATGTCATTTCGTAAAAAATCGTACAAGTTGTTTTATTTTCGATGATTTTTAGGTTAGATATAATGATTGATTGAAATTCAAGCTTGTCACTGAAAAATTCTTCAAAATTATTGATTTCAAAATCAAAGTGGTGATTTAAATCTTCCCCATCGTAATTTAACAGATCGTCATCCAAAATTCCAAAAAATTCATGTTCATTAATTCATCTTCCTTTTTTAGATTATCAACAACTTCATTGCATATCTTAAGTTCAAAATCCAAAGTTGTTGTATTCCAATTTTCGAAATCGAGCAAAGGAAAAACGAATTTTAAGTTTGGTTCCACACACTCAAAAGAATTGAAATCCCGCTCAATTACCAAATTTTCAACAGCTTCGTTAAGATTTTCGTTTTCAATTTCAAAAGTTGTTATTTGAAAATTGTTGATTTGGGTAAAAGATGGATTATCACTCGACTCATCACACGTTGGAATTTCATTTTGTTTTTCATGTTGTTTCATATACGTTTCAAACAACGAATCTGTGTGATCGTTGTAAATTTCATTCATTTGCTCAACAAAATCCAATTTATAGTTATTAACATGAGGATTTTCACTTTGAAATTATTGAGAACAAAGATTTACAATCGTAACATCGTTAAGATTATTCCCATTGCCAAATTCTTTTGAAAAGTTGTTTTCATTTTCATTTTGAGTTTGAAATTCATTTTGGAGTTTGAAATTGAATTTACATGGATTATAATCGAAATCGTTTGAATTTTGAGTTGAATTTAAGTTTTGAAATTCTTGACTTGAATTACTACAAAATATGAATTTCACAAATCATTTATACTCTGATTTTGTTGTGTAGAGAGTTCAAGGAAAGATGAAATTCTATTTTCAAGATTCGAGTGTTGGTCATCGTTTTGAAATTTTTGTGATTCAAAATTCGGATTGTTGAAACAATAGTTGTCGTTAAAATATCGATAGGAATTTAGAGCGAAATTATATGGATTATATTGATTTTCACAACTATCGTATATTTCATATAAGTGGGGAAACTCGGACATTTTCTAGAATATTTTTGGGTTTTTTAAATTTTTTTCTTTGTTTTTGAAAAGATTTTATGTTTTTTTTGGGATTCTTGATTTTCTTAAAAAAATAAATTTTTTTTTTGGATTTTTGGAATTTTGATTTAAAAATTTTCAAAGGAAAAGGAAAAAAACTAAGTTAAGAAATATTTATATTTTTTTTTACTTTGGGATTTTGAATTTTTTGTTTTGTTATTTTTTTTGTTTTTTAAATATGCATGAACTAATGCAACAATTGAAAGCAAGGTTAATTACAAATGAATGATCCTAAGTTAACGCAGAATTGTATAATCACACATTGTCTTAAATCAACAAGATAGTTCTCAGCCAGGTAACGTGCAGGATTTATCGGTGCACCATGAATCACCGTAGCAATGTAGCCGAAGGTTTAAGTACCTTCAGAGAAACAATTCAGTATAATATTTACGAATCACTGTAATATTTGTAATTGATTATTGCTCCGTCGTAGCTTAGACATCAAGAAATTAAATTGTGGAAAGAGGACAAATTGTCAATATACAATTAAGTGTTATCGATGTCTAACCGTTATTGCTAAATGTAATTCTAGAATGAAATGCAAAGCAGAAATTAAACGTGTATTAACAATGCAACTACGAATAGATTTTTGTTTTTGATTTTTTTAATAAAATGCAGTCAAACAACAATGCAAGGCAAATAAAAACAAAAGATATAGCAAGCAAAGCCAAACAATCCTTTATTTATTTTTTTAGGCAAGTAAAGCGAAGCAATCCGTCTCCTTCTTTTTTTGCCACCTGAAAGATAAAACAAAGATATATACATAGATTATATACAAGGATGGAACTTAGAACTATTTAAAACACAATTTTTTTAAGGATAAAACAAATTGAACAACACTAAACTAAAACAAATTAAACAAGACAAAGTGAACAAAAGAAAACACGATGTTTTTTTAAGTAAAGAAACTAAAACAAAGTAAATAAAAGAGAATGTTTTTTAGAAATAAACTAAAACTAAACAATTAAAAACAAAAGAAAACACACACAAAATTCACAAAATAACTCAAGCCCAAAACCCAGCCCAAAAATAATAATTCCACGGCTACTCAATTCCTTTCACTGTTCCAAGTACTCATAAATCAAACTTCACGTTTTTTTTAAAAGCAAAAATCCAATTCCAACAATAAACCAAATTCAACTTCAACGATTTGTCAAATTGCAGAAATAGAATCAAATAAAACTCGCGATCTGGATGACATGATGAAATTTGTTGCGATTTCTTGGGTTCGTGAAATTGAATTCGAGTGTGATGGAGTTCGATTTGTTCGGGCGATTGTGGTTGCGAAGTTGATGAAGGCGATTGGCGTAGTGGTGGCAAAGTAGAAGTTTGTGGATGTAGGCAATTGGTGGAGGAATGGAAGGTGTTGTATCGCGATGTGCTAGGTGATGGATTGCGATGTGGTTTTGGATGTATTGAAAGTATGGAAGTAAGGGGACGTCGGAGTAGCAGGTCCAGGTGCTCGATTTGGGTATCGATTGTGAATTGAGGGATGTTGTGGTTCACTTTTGGTTAATTCAATTGGGCGAATGGTTTTCGATGTGATTCTAGGTGGAGCTTGGTTTGGCTGTGTGAGAAAGTTGTTCGATTTGGTGAGGCGGTTTTGGCTTTGGATGATTTGATGCAGATGCGATTGAATTTGGGGTGAGTTGAGGTTTTGGGATGAAGGTGATAAGGTATGTTCAATTGAATTTTGTAGGCAAGATGATTGATATGGTGTGGCTTTGCGAGTTGCTGCTCTTGTTTTCAGGTGGAAATGAAGTTGCTGATGTGTAATATCCCAGAATTTTTGACAATATCAATTTAATAATCTGTATTAAAAATTAAATTGATATTGATAATTTTGTTAATAATAATTCAAAGCGATTTAATAATTTTTCTTTAATAAATATTTAATTGGTAGATTTTATCTTTTTCAGCTAGTAAATTGGTTACTATTTATAATATAAATATATAGTTTATATTGTAAATAGATTAGCTTTGTTTTAAATTTAATAATAAAGCATATTTTCTAATTCTAATATTTTTAGTAATTTGGAATTTTTTTATTTAATATAAAGCTTTTCAAAGTTATTAAATAAATAATCTTGGTTTAAATTTAATAAATGAATCTTGATTTAAAATTCTAATATATATGTTATCCCGCTTTTTGGCAAAGCCGTGATACCAAAAGATCGATTAGAAACCAAAGATAGTTCGTCTCAAAGATTGGTTATACATTGCTTCGCTATGGATATCGATGAATTTTGTCCCAGCTCGGATCAGGCTACAATTGATAGGACATGACAAGCAAAGCCATAAAAACCAATGTTTCAAATTTCAGGTTAATCGGAGTTCGTACGAACGAGATATGATCGATGCAAGTTAGCTAAAACACACAGTTCGAATCCATCACATTGTTGAGGAGATGCCCATTTCGAATCAATGGGATTCATTTTCATCAATGTTTGCTTTGTTCGAATCCATCTGGTTCTGCATACTTCGAATCGATCGAGTTCGAATCGATCAGTAACATGATAACGATCATTTCGAATCGATCGGTTTCGAATCAATCAAATAGGCGTCCCCTCAGCATGTTCATATCCATCCCAGAGTACTGTTTCATATCCATCGGCTTCGTATCGATCGAAGTGGCCAGGCCTTCGCATCGGTGGACTTCGTATCGATCGAACTTCGGCTAGAGTGTCTTATTCGAATCCATCGGCATGGCTCGGTTCGTATCCATCGGCTTCGTATCGGTCACCAAACATCCAACTTCGCATCCATCAGAGATTCGCTGCTTCGTCTCCATCCCAAGACCGTGTTTGAACCCATATCCATCAGGACAACTAACCATGGGTGACGTGTCATCCTCGATACGAACAAGGCGAATTTTATGGAGTCGAAACGGTCTACTCGAAGAAAAGACCGGATCGAGGCGAAGTACGCGCGGCACATCATCACAAGACCGCGTGAGGTGATCGATTCGAAGGAATCGATTCGAATTGATGGATTCGAAGTAAACAGCCAACCGAAACGTATGAGCTCGTATCGATCATATCTCCCAAACCGTTGATCCAAATGCAACGAAATTTTCACAGTAGCTTCCATACAAGGTAAAGATTGCTCCTGCCAAGTTTGAACTCGATTGGATCATATTTTGATGGATACGAAATCACTTCGTATCGATCTCAGATCGAGTCGAAACTTGGTGGGTTCGGTCGCGTGGGCCCACTCACGTTTCAGAAAAAGTCTCCCGAAGTTTGAGCGAGATCTGGGCATCCTACTCCTATAAATAGCACCCTGAAGCCTACAGAAGGGGGATCTTTTGGCCATTCAACGTCCAGACTCTGCCGGATTCAATTATACTCTTCATTACTGCTGTTGTAATCAAACTTCAGAGATATTATCAACTGTAATCCACTGTAATTAACGGAGATCGCCAAGTGAATCAATAAAGTCATCAACTTTAGAGTGGACTAGGCAAGATCGTCGAACCACTATAAATCCTGTGTCATTTACTGCTTTATTGTGAATTTGCTGAGTAATTTTTAGTATTTATTTCTCTACATATTTGTTATCTGTGATCTGTGACCGTGAACGGGTGCTTTCAACGACTATTGGGTGGTTGTGGCCAATTTTGGCGCAAATATTTTGTTGCTTTCACTTAGAGTAGCTGATTCAGGAGAAGTTGAATTTGAAGACTTAAGAATTCAGATCTAAGAGCTATGACAAGACAAACCAGTAAAAGACAAAGGCCAGAGAGAAGTCAACATGAGGGAAGTCAAGAGGCTTCTTCAGGAGCGAATCAAGCATTGGTCTTCATCACTAGGGATGAGATGGAGACAATGATGAAGAAAGAGGAGGAGTTGATCCAGAGTTTATTTCAATAGATAGGGAAACTTGGAGCACAGAACAGAGAAGCTGATGGAGTTCAGAATGGAGCAGGACCATCCGACTTAGCACCTGGATTAGGAGGCACACAACATGAAAATGTTTATCCAATCCCGAAGAGAGAGAGAGAGAGAGAGAGGAGCATCTGCGCAACCTGGAGGTAGCAGAGGAACGAACGCTCAGTCAAGGGGGCAGATTCCAGAATTCCCTCGTGGACTTGGGGGGCAGTTCGAAAGTGATGAACGAGGATTGCATCTTGAAGACAATGATAGATTGGCGCAAATGGTCAAGCGGGCCATGAGAGGCAGATTAGTAAACAAAGATTTAGAGGATGTTAAGAGGAGCCCTTTTACCACGACAATCAGGCGAGCAAGGAACCCACCAGATTTTAAGCTACCATTGTTAGATATGTATAATGGAAGGACAGACCCTACAGTTCATCTGACAAAATATATGACGCATATGGAGGTGCTGGGGGCATCAGAGGAGGTTATGGCCCAATGCTTTCCATTGTATTTGGTAGACATTGCGGCGTTATGGTTTAGACAGCTGGAGAGCGGCTCCATAGGAACATGGACGGATTTAACTGAGAGATTCATGAGGCAATTCAGGGTTCACATTACCCAAGAATGTGATAACTTTGGCAACTCTAAAACAGAAAGCTGGGGGGACATTGAGGAGTTTTCTGACGCGATTCAATGCGGCAGCAGCTTCGGTGGATCGACCAGATCCATCTATGGTTATGATGGCAGCTGTGTCCAGAATAGCTGACGGAACAGAGTTCAAAAATTCATTAACTAAAGATCCACCTGTGGATCTAGGAGAATTCTATCACGAGGTGGAAAAGTTTTTACGATTGGAGGATGCGAACACCGAAAGAGAGGAAGGAGAGGGAATTGATGTTTTCAGAATCAAAGGCGGGAATACACCTGGAAAGGATGCAAAGACTAGTAAAGGAAAAAGAAAGACTGAGAATAGCGATGACAGATCAAAGCGACCACGGAGGGAGCCGCGATTCACCACATACTCAGAGCTGAGTGATAGTTTGGAATGAATCTATCAGGATACCAAAGAGCAGGTTCCATATCGTAGACCGATGCGAAGGGATCCAACTTCTGATGAAAGGAAATCGGATAAGTACTGCGTATTCCATGAACTGAACGGACATAATACTAATGATTGCAGACATCTGAAGGATGAGGTGGAAGGGCATGTCAGAAACGGGATGCTACTTCAGTATGTGAGGAGGCGAACTCCAGCGGTGGAACCAGAGCGACCACCATCTACATCAGCTAGAGGTGACCTTGAGCCGGGACAACGTTTGATTATCCATTGATTGTCTGAAACAATGATGAACAAGTCGTAAACCTCTCACTAACATGGTTAAATTATTTACACATGTAAGCGATCGCGCACGATCCATAGGCATGCTCTTAATGACTACCAACCGCATCATAGTAAGAGTTTACACTTTGACATCTTCATCTTGCTTTTTGCTTTGATTTTGATTTGAACATTTAGACTCTGCTTGTTTGGACATTTCTGTTGAGGGATTCGTGTGATTATTGCTTTGATATTTGCAATTCTATGAAAAAAATTATTTGTATGCCCGTTAGATTGCGAATGGTCCACGAGCACCTCTTGTATGGCGATGAACCGCCAAAGTCTTTGATTCAGAAACTCCCCCGAACATGAAATCTGGCATCGATAATACTAAGTCCCCTCCACCCGGGCACACATAAAACGCCTCGAACGGCACACGATCGCGAACGATCATAATTTGCCTCGAACGGCACCCGACCACGAACGATCACGATTCACTTATTATGATATCCGACCTCGAACGGTCACAATCCGCCTCGAACGGCACACGATTGCGAACGATCACAATCCGCCTCGAATGGCAAACGATCGCGAACGATCACAATTCGCCTCGAACCGAACGGCATCGACCGCGAATGGTCCCAATTCACCTCAAATGGCATACGATCCCGAACGATCGTCATTTGAGGTAAATTATCAAGTTCTTTACAGGTTGTTGACAGGATATGAACATCCAGCTCAAGGCATTACAAAACACACCTTCCTACCACAAGGCATGTTTTAGGGGGCAAATGTTATCCCGCTTTTTGGCAAAGCGGTGATACCAAAAGATCGATCGGAAATCAAAGATAGTTCGTCTCAAAGATTGGTCATACATTGCTTCGCTATGGATATCGATGAATTTTGTTCGAGCTTGGATCAGGCTACAATTGATAGGACATGACAAGCAAAGCCATAAAAGCCAATGTTTCAAATTTCAGGTTAATCGGAGTTCATATGAACGAGATATGATCGATGCAAGTTAGCTAAAACGCACAGTTCGAATCCATCACATTGTTGAGGAGATGCCCATTTCGAATCGATGGGATTCGTATCCATCAATGTTTGCTTTGTTCGAATCCATCAGGTTCTGCATACTTCGAATCGATCGAGTTCGAATCGATCAGTAACATGATAACGATCATTTCGAATCGATCGGTTTCGAATCGATCAAATAGGCATCCCCTCAGCATTTTCGTATCCATCCCAGAGTACTATTTCGTATCCATCGGCTTCGTATCGATCGAAGTGGCCAGGCCCTCGCATCGGTGGACTTCGTATCGATCGAACTTCGGCTAGAGTGTCCTATTCGAATCCATCGGCATGGCTCGGTTTGTATCCATCGGCTTCGTATCGGTCACCTAACATCCAACTTCGCATCCATCAGAGATTTGCTGCTTCGTCTCCATCCCAAGACCGTGTTCGAACCCATAAGCAGAGGCTTGTTCGTATCCATCAGGACAACTAACCATTGGTGACGTGTCATCCTCGATACGAACAAGACGAATTTTATGGAGTCGAGACGGTCAACTCGGAGCAAAGACCGGATCGAGGCGAAGTATGCGCGCCACATCATCACAAGACCGCGTGAGGTGATCGATTCGAAGGAATCGATTCGAATTGATGGATTCGAAGTAAATAGCCAACCGAAACGTACGAGCTCCTATCGATCATATCTCCCAAACCGTTGATCCAAATGCAACGAAATTTTCACAGTAGCTTCCATACAAGGTTAAGATTGATCCTGCGAAGTTTGAGCTCGATTGGATCATTTTTTGATGGATACGAAATCACTTCGTATCGATCTCAGATCGAGTCGAAACTTGGTGGGGTCGGTCGCCTGGGCCCACTCACGTGCCAGAAAAAGTCTCCCGAAGTTTGAGAGAGACCTGGGCCTCCTACGCCTATAAATAGCACCCTGAAGCCTACAGAAAGGGGATCTTTTGGCCATTCAACGTCCAGACTCTGCCGGATTCAATTCTACTCTTCATTACTGCTGTTGTAATCAAACTTCAGAGATATTATCAACTGTAATCCGCTGTAATTAACGGAGATCGCCAAGTGAATCAATAAAGTCATAAACTTCAGAGTGTACGTAGGCAAGATCGCTGAACCACTATAAATCATGTGTCATTTACTGCTTTATCGTGAATTTGCTGAGTGATTTTTAGTACTTATTTCTCTACATATTCGTTATCTGTGATCTGTGATCGTGAATGGGTGCTTTCAACGACTATTGGGTGTTTGTGGCTAATTTTGGCGCAAACAATATATATATATATATATATATATATTAATAATTTGGAAATTTTGATTTAATTTAATATTAAGTTTTTCAAAGCTATTTAAATAAATAAGTATATGATTTTTAAATTGTTAAGAAAGATGTTTAAATGTTTAAAATAATTTTGGCTTAAGTTTTAAATTTAAATTAATTAACAAAAAGGGTTGTTTTGTTTTCTTTTTAAAATATAGCTTAATAAAATAAGTGATTTATTAATAAAGGAGAAATAATTTCTTTTATAATTATTTTAATTTAATAATGAGTCTTTTCTAAAAATAATATTAATAATGTATTGTCTTTACAAATAGATTTTGAATAAAAATAACATTTGTTATTTCAAATTTAATTTGTATATATAACTTGATTTTTAAATATTAGATTTTAGAATTTGATTTGAATTTGAATATAAAGTTTTAAAATCCAAGGTATAGATTTTTAATTGTTTTGATTTATGCATAAGCTTTTATTTATAAGTATAATTTGTTTTTATTTCTTTTAAAAAATTTCTATAAATATTAAGTACTAATTAACCAATTAATTAGGTATAACTTATATATAAACATTTAAATTAAATACAAATTACTTTATAAAGACAAGTGTTGTTTTCCTAAGCCTCACATAACAAATGTTAAAAGATAAACATCCTAAATTGAGAAATGTTAAAATTTTGTACAAGTGTCATTTTCAAATTTGTATTTTCTTTTATTTTATTTACTCATACTTTCATCTTATAAAAATGCCTCTTCTCTTCAATTTCTTTTTCCTTTTCAAAATCAAAAGTTAAGAAATTTGAGGCTTGAACTCAAACAAACTCAAATTTAAACTCTTCATATCAAAATCCTAAAAATCACTTCCTCTAAAATCTATAGTTCACTTTTTCAATTCAAAATGCAAAAATAAAATCTGTAGTTCATGATCAAATGCAAATCTATACATCTTCAAATCAAGCCTGCATCATTCATTTTTTCTGCAATCTGGAAGCATGCAAGTAGTTTTTAAATCAAACAAAAAGCAACTTAAGTTTTAAAGTATCAAAGACTGTCTACAAAAATCAGAAGCAAAGACATTTAGTCTTCAGCAAATTCAAAAGCTTTTTCAAAAATCTGGGAAGCTTTTATATGTATGCATGTTGTGTATATGTTCTATTTTGTACCCAGGCTTAAAATTTTATTTAAAATCCTTATTGCATGATCTAGTGTTTAATAGGATCTGATAATTAAACAAATGTTGTTTGATTTAACCTAGTTAAACGTTAAAAATTTATATTAGGCAAAATAAGGCATATTGTCTCTGGAAATATTGAAACATCAGTGTATGTTAATTTAAATAAAAAATTCAAACTGTGTAAATTATTAATTCAGCATTATAAATCGAAAGCATCAACTAGATCATGATTTTTAACATTAAAATTTGGATTTTTAGAAATAAGATAAGGGTGCAGTTTGAGTTTTGACTGAAATGGGAATATTTGATTTTTCTGGTGATCTATGTAATTTGAAGGCTTGGTTTTCTTCATGATGATGGAGGAGAGTTAGGAGCTGATGGGAAAAATGCTAGTTGGTGTTGAATTTCATGGTGGAAGTTGCGGCAGTGAAATCACTTTTGGAACCCTAGTTTTAGCTGTGCCTGGTAAATCGATCACCACGGTTCTTAGAGATGATCGAGTTCAACTAGCTTTTGGGTAGTGGAAGAGTGGCCATAGTAGAAGTCAATGCCGGAGTTTCAGTGTGACGCCCCACCTCTATACCTACTCTAGCCAAGGACGCTGCGGAGTAATGCCGTCAACTAGCGCGGAGAATAAGGTTGTTGATGAGCTACCATCCGCGTAATTGCTTTGTGCGAGCACCGATATGTCAGATAGTACAACATGCATCTGGTTTCAGGAGGAAATCCGACATACCGATACAAACTCAAAGCTACTATCCAGTGGCTATATATATTCTTCGAAAACAAATATAGAAATAAACATAACACAAATCAGTCACAAACATCCATATCACAAAGGCGGAAATATATATGAATATATAACACATAAAAGTGTTCATCGGAGTAGTGGTCAGAGAAGATCCACAATATCACAAAAGAATAGTTACGAGTGCTAGAAAAAAGAATATGTATACATCAAGGAGTCTATATCTCAAAAATATACAACAAAATAAACTACCAATCTAAGTAGTTAGCCAAAAGTCTGGATAATAATCCCAGATGAGGAGTCAAGTAGAAGAACCTGTAACAACTCGGTCTGGCCCGAGTATTATTTAATAAGAAAATAATAAACAGATCAGTCTAGCTGTAAATATCAGATGAAATGATACAGAATAAGAGATATGACAAAAACGTATGATAACCATAAAACCACTGTGATAAGTATGTAACTGAAAATCAACAAGAGATTAATCAATATCACAAGAATCTTCTCAAAGATCAAAAAGAATGTCATACTCTTTATTTTTATTCACCAAACCATAAATATTGACAGTCATATTAATGTCAATCACAAAAGTTAATGACACACAAATTCACCAATGCGCATATATTGATAAAACTTATCAATGTAAATCACGAAAATTGGTGAAACACAAATTCTAGAAATCATCAATGGAAATCCAGAAATCACAAAAAGGGGGAGGCCCATCACAAAACGGGAGCATGAAAACTCACCAACATGTGTATCACAAAATGGAATGCTATTCCATGGTTGCTAATCATTAGTTTTGAGCCGGAGCTCCACAAAATGGCCCGAAGACCATGGTTCGCTACCCCACCAATTTTGAGTCAAAACTCCACAGAAACGGGGTTTAGTCTCCCTCGCAGACAAAGAGACGTCACACATTGCTAGTTTAAATCACAAAAATGCTCATCAACGATCATCAAGAAGTGTCAATTACAGTAAGCTAGTAAATATATAAGCTTAGCCTCATGTCCCATAACCACTAGCTTAACTTAAATATTTACGAACAAATTGTAGATCTCCACTCGAAAATTATCACAAGAGATTCAATCGAACAAGTACAAGAATTAACCGGCGAAGTAAACGCAAGCGTTTCATACTACTTGTTTTACTAAGCCGTTTGATTAGATTTCTCGTACGAGTGAGGTAAAGGCTTATATATACTAGTAGATTGGAAAATGGTTTAAGAAACAAGCTTTGTAACAAAATAGGGTTGATATCGTTTTGATGAAGGAGTTTTGATATTTACTGCTAGTATTGAAACCTTCATATTTTTAAAGTGACAAATCACAAAAATGATTGTAGAAACAATCAATTACAAAAAATTCACATTCGATGACGTGACTAAAATCCAAGGAATTTGATTCCAAATCCATCAAAATGGAAATACCCTTGCGACTTAATAGCCACGACTTACGACTTAACACAATACAACACAAGAAATCAGCGGCTCAACTCATGCGACTCCACGACATATGACATAAGGGATCAGTGACATAGCGTGTGGCCTAACTAAACAACTAAAGAAAATAGCGGCACAAGTGAGCGACCTTAGGAGCAAGCGACATACGACATAAGGGATCAGCAACATAGCAGGTGCGACTTAAAGTAGGTGCGACTTAAAGCAGGTGCGACTTAAAGCAGGCCGAGCAACCTAAGTTGGTATGACCTATAGGGGCAGGCCGAGCGACTTAAGGAACGAGCGACCAACTGGTTGCGACTTGAAGCAAGCCGAGCGACTTAAGGGGGTGAGACCTAATAGGCCAACTCATTAGCGAGGCGAGCGACCTAAGGAGCGCGACTTAACAGGCCGAGCGACTTACGAATAGGCCAAGCGACCTAAGTGGTGCGACTTATATGTAGGTGCAACCTAAGTTGGTGCGAGAAAGCCGAGCAACCTAAATGGTCAGCAACCTAAGGAAGGTAGAGCGACTTAAGGAGGTGAGGCTGAGCGACCCAAGTGGTTGCGACCTAACTGCTGTCCGAGAGACATATATGCAGGCCGAACGACCTAAGGAACAGAAGTGCAAAACTCACTCAATTTGCAACCGGTCGAGCACGGACGCTAGGGGATTACGCCCATCGGCTACCCGGTCCTATTGGCTCCTCGATGCATCACCAAAAACGTGTTCAAACTTCAAAGTTAGGATTTTTAAAGATTTGAACCCAAAACACTAAAAATTGGGATTTTCACCAATTCAATCCAAACCAAAAGGAAATGCACATGAATAAGTGTTAGGAATTCATACCCAACAATCAAAGATAGTTATAGACAAAGATGTGAGATAAAAATCTCACCTTTTCACAAAATCAATGAAGGAGAAGCTTAAAAGCAAAGGAAGAATCAACCACACTTCAATCTCAACACAAGAAGCTTGAACCAATGGCTTCTCTTTGGATTTGGAGTTAGATGTTGGATTTGCAAATGAACTAGGGCTTGGAGTTTTAATTTCCCATTCCTCTCTCCATTTTAGATGAAGCTTGAGTGTTAGGAAATGAAAGTGAAGTAATGAAGGGAAGAGGGGGTAGAGCTAGAGTTAATAGTTTAGGCTAATGTGCTAAACCAAACCTAAAGCCCAAAGTGAAAAAGTGGCAAAATTCCACTAACTCCAAACATATCAATGTTTATACTCAAAAAGATCGCAAACGGCATTTTGGATACAATGGAAGTGGTCCCAAGTCCTGATTCGACCGTATGCAAAAAGTAACTTTTCAGACTAAAATCCGACTAACGATAAAAATTATAAATAAAATATTTAAATATTCAATCGTAAAATATGCGGGTTGTTACAGACTCCCCTCCTTAAAGAAATTGCGTCCTCGCAATATTTAAGAAGAAAATATAAGGTAACAACCATGAAAGCATATCAATACAAAAGAAATTTGAAATAAGAAATTTACCTCAAAGAGCACGGGAAAGTAAGTCCGGATGTGTTCGCTCGATGAACTCTCTAGATTCCCAAGAGCAATCCTTAGGATTTGAGGACCATTGAACTTTAACAAGTGGAACATCTTTATTTCGAAGGCGTTTGACCTCCGAAGCAATAATACGAATAGGATGTTGCTCGTAAGTTAAATTAGGCGAAACTTCAATTTCTTCCACAACACCGGGCTCAAGAATAGAATCAGAATCTCGAACGCATTCCGTAATTGAGAAACATGAAACGCATCGTGAATAGCAGAAAACTGAGCCAGTAATAAAAGGCGATAAGCCACTGAACCAATACGTTCGGTGATAGGAAATGGCCAAATATATCAAGGCACTAATTTTCCCGATCGATTGAAACGTACAAAATCCTACATAGGTGAAACCGAATAAACACAAGATCTCCCACAAAAAATTCTAATTTCCTTCTCCGGTTATCGGCATAGGATTTTTGTCTACTCTGGGCTTCTTTCATCCTATGACGCATAAGGTTAATCTTCTCTGTGGAATCACGAATAAAATCTGGACCTAAAACCAACTTCTCACCAGCCTCAAGCCAACAAGAAGGAGATCGGCATGGCCTTCCATAGAGTGCCTCAAAAGGTGCCATACCAATACTAGATTGGAAGCTATTATTATAGGAAAACTCAACAAGAGAATTATGATCTTCCCAACTTTCACCAAAATCAAGAACACATGCACGAAGAAGATCTTCAAGAATTTGATTCACACGCTCAGTTTGTCCATCGGACTGAGGATGATAAGCGGTGCTAAAATTAAGCTTCGTCCCCAAAGCTTTTTGTAGATCTTCCAAAATCCACTAGTAAACAATGGATCTCGATCACTAACAATAGAAGTAGGAACTCCATGCAATTTAACAATTTCTTTGATAAAAAGTTTGGCCAAAAGAGGTACGGTTCGATTAGACCGAACGGGAATGAAATGGGCGGATTTAGTAAATCTATCAACTATCACCCATAAGCTATCATGACCCAAACGAGAACAGGGAAGACCGTCCATAAAATCCATGGAAATTTGGTCCCACTTCCAAATTGGAATTTCTAAAGGTTGCAATAATGTGATGAGACGGATTTTGCCCGCTCGAAAATCGACATCGATACTTCATATCGTATTCGAATGTCATAGATTCGACCGTTCAAATCTGATTCGCTGGAGCTTATAACAACATTAAGTAAATAACACAGCGGAATAAAAGAATAATACATTGATATACAGCTTTGATACAATATCTGTTACAACAGATGATCCAATAGATATCAATATACATCAGAGATATGATACAATAAAATAGCAGCGGAAAAGAAAAATAGATAACATCTAGCAGCGGAACAATATAACTCTAAGATAGTCTTCAAAAGAGAACTCCAAAACCGCAACTCCCAACTCCAAGAGCCAATCCAGCAATAGCTCGAACTCCCAATAACGATGCACCAAGCTAAGCAAGGCTGGTGTGATCCAAAGACTGAACTAACTCTAGATAATCTACAAAACCCAACTATTTGAAAAACCCAAACTCTATACTGCTCGTGTAGAAAATAATGAGCACCCAGAGTTTAGGAAAGAAACAATAAACTCTGGATCAGTCGTGGGACTGGTGTGAGCAACAAAAACAGTTTATCTTTTAAAAAATCAACAAAAGATTTTTAAAAATCAATTCGCAATGCTTTTTAGAAATGAGACTACCATAAGGCCTCCCGCGCACACACACAATGCAAACGCAGAATCGGAGGAGATTTCTCCTTATGATAGTCAAAGATGCTTGATACGCATTAAAAGAAACATTTGATAATATTACTAGTGCATAGTGTAGGAAATATTCATTTCGAAAGTAAAGATATAAATCTTAGCCAGCATAGACATTTCACACTTATGCCTACTATAGCTACCATGTTCAATAGCAGGTTACCGCCACATTCCATGGCAGGTTATACAACTAAAACCGTACAGGATTCGTATTGTTTCTTTGGATTTCCAACAAATGGTCAGGACAAGGAACATCCCATTGCCACATGAGAACGCCTTTGGAAGGACGTTCCCGAGAACCTAACCGGATCTCTGCCAACACAAGGCCGGGTTACCCCTAACTGGGTAACTACTGACACGAGTATGCCATCCCCCGGTCCTTCGGGACCTTTATCCGAGCGCTCGTAATCAACATCACACAATCATAAATAAAGTGTTCCAACATGAGTAAGTATCTGGGCTCCATACCATGATACCCCCTTTTCCAGAAGGAAATGCACATACCCTAAAGGGAGCTACCCCTCATAACCTTGCCGCATCTTTCCTGTTTTGACCATTTTCGGGGTGTGAGGCACGACGAAGTCTCGTCCACAAAGCCAAGCTTTATACAAAAGTTGTGCTTTGGGTCAATCAAATGATCATAGAAATGATCACAAAGATAAACGATCAAACAAATGATCATATCACAAATGATCAAACAATGATCATTTCACAGCAACACTCAGCATGTCACATTACCAAATTGGGAATATATCGCTGATAACCATCAACTACATAACCTCTGAGCTCGTACGTCTCAGAGAAGGGTGTTAAGCTAAGAGAATAAATTCTCCGCCCCCAACAGAAATATATTTGAAAGAAATCAGCTTTATATCTCAATTGTAATGTCAGACTATAATCCATACAAGTCTGTTCCGGGTTCGAACAGAACCGAAGGCACTTCCAAAGAAGTCCTTGCAATCCGGATATCCACAATCCCGAACGGATTTCCCATCACATAGGGAGTCTCTATACCGGCGCGACTCGGTGTAGAAACAATCGATAGGTCATCCTATCGCTTTCGCAAATACCCGGTCTTCAACACCGGTCTTCAAATGCTATCCATAACGTCGAATCACATATTCGGAATGGGTTATACGACACAAAGGTCCTTTTCCGGCTAAACTGAATAGTGAGCGAAAATATTTAAAACATATGGATATGGGATTTCAATTAAGTCACAACTTAATAATTCAAAACTTTCTTTCAAATGGTTTAAACCAAATACCATTTCAAATCTTTTAAACAAAAGATTTATTTCACAAAATTCCATTTACGGATTTCAGAACAATTTCTATTTCATTTGGATTAACTCGTTTAAAAATCTTTAAATTAAAGATTTATCTTATAGCTTTCAAACCGTTGCCAAATGTTCACTTTCAAAATTCATTTCCAAATATTCATCAGTAACTTGGTAAATATTCAGTTTAAACTTGAAATCTCTTTTATATAATTTGAAATTCGTTTCTCCTATGAAAGCTTTTTATCATTTAGAAACAACAGTCTTATTTCGAAAAAACCCGATTTCATTTATACAAGTTACAATCTTTGGGTTAATTCAAATTTTCAAAAATAATACTTTAAAAATGGTTTAACTCATAATGACTAGTATAATATCGTTAATCCCTAGTTTCAAATTACAGAATTCAATTTAAATATTGAATTCAAATTTAAATCAAAGTATTTAAATTCCAAAACTAAATCAAGTAATTTAAAAATGCATTTTATCTTGAAATTCCATTTCCAAAACTTTTTCACATTTATTCCGATTCCATTTCCAAAACATTTGAATTTAAAAATTCAAATTCAAAACTATTTCAAACATCTGTGACTTAACCGATTTCCTCGTGAAATCCATAATTGTGTGTGTATGGTGTGGTCCAGGGGTTTAACACAATAGTGCAACATCATTCAACCATCACAGATCAAATACAGAATACAGTTGATAAGCGATATAAACTATAACGTTTATCGCTCATCCACAGATTTACTGATAATATACAGATGTATCATATGTAAATGAATAAATTACACACAGCTCAATCCATAGAACAAAATGGCACAGATCAAATAGGACAATCAATTCAATGCATCTTACACAATACAATCATTCATAAGTAAAGTCAAACGTTCAATAAACATTTATAAGTAAGATCAATTAATTGCTTAATCCTAATTGATTCACTTTATTTCCAAGCAACTTAATTACTTATGAACTTATTACCCAATCCTGATAATTAATTACAAATTAATTCTTATCCCTTTTAAAATTATTAAATTAACAAATTATTTTGAAATCAATTATTAAGTCTTAATTACTTCTCTTAGTCATTAATTAATAACTTTAATTATTAATTAATGACACTCAATTATTAATTAATAACCCTTGATTTTCCATTATTAATTATTAATTACTTAGTTAATCGTTTATTAATTTATAATAAATTCTCTAAATTAATTAGCTATTAATAATCCATTAATTAAATTATGTAGTTAATTACGTATCTATTTATTTACTTAAAACATTAATTAGTTCATGCTCTAATTATAATTATGATATACTTATTCTTAATTTCCAATTTTTAAATCATTTAATAATTAATTAACTAATTAACTAATTCACTCATATTTATTTATTCACTTTAAAAAGTTAATTGAATTCTTTGAGTTCAAATTGGTTAAACACACGATTATTATAATAAATCTTTAATTACAAATTTTAAACCTTAACTACTTATTTAATCATAATTATAAAATTTATTACATTCTTAATTTATGTTTGATTTAAATTAACTATCTTACGTTTGAAAAACATTCTTGATAAAATTTAAATCAAAAATTTACTTTATGAATCAAATAGTTAAATATTTTAGGCCAAAATATCAGACCCGAGGAAACACGCTGCACTCACTCGAGCAAGACTCGAGTTCTTCCCCTCCTTTTCCCACGTCATTTTCAAAAAAAAATGAAAAAAAGGAGTCAAAATCGAACATTCCGACCTCACCGATGTTCGAACTCGAAAGTGAGTCAAAATCGAACTCTCTCACCACCAAACCCAACCAACCCAGAGCCCAACCCACATTGATAATTTGCGTTCTCCACGGCGCTCACGGCGATCAGAAACCGCGCGCCTCTGACCATAGCACCTCCTCCCATCCACGCAGCCATTCCACTCAGTGCGATCGCTCCAAATGCTTCGTCGACGTCACAGTTAATCAAATCCCGACCCTCTCTAAAACTTAGGGTTAAACCCTAAAATAGATTCGTTCGACAAATTCATGAATTTGAAAAATTATTCAGTAATTTTCCTAACATCATAGATGTTCATACTAGCTCCACAACAAATTTCAAAATTTACTAATGATTCAATTGCCTGAAAATGAGAGAAATACAAATTTATTTCAAATACAAATTGCTCTTATAATAACAAACTAAAAATCTTAATTTAACTTTTAAAAATCATCTTTTGTTGGCACTAATCAGCTTACGAAATCAAATTACAAAATCATGATCATCGATTTTCCTAATTGTAATAGTTCCACTGTCATTTCTATTTTATTTTTTAAGTATTTACTAAATGTTTTCACTTGGGATCAATTTTAAAAAAAATAACTTAACATTATTATAATCATTTTCTTTTCAGGAATTATAACCTGAATTGATTCAGACAAAAAGATATGATTTTCTTTTAATTGCACTTTATTCTATTGATGTAACAGAGGTTAATATGCACAGACATTTGCATACATACAGACATCAAATGATACCCATACAAACACCCTTCATATCAAGATTTCAATTACAAGCATCAGGTGTTTATCACACACAATCAAAATAACAGAGGGGATAGTTTGCTCACCTGGAAAATCTGATAGCAAGGAATAGAGGAAGAACTTGATATTTAGTTTGATTTTATTTCCAGTTGAATCTTTGCTTTATATTTTTGAGTTGAATCACTTGCTGTTTGATTTACCTTTAAACTGAGTTGAATCTTGCATGCACCTTGATTTTTTTTACAAAGCTTGATTTACTCTTTGCTCTGAGTTGATCATCTCAGACATAGAGCTTCAGGTTGAAGTTGCTTTGCCTGATTCCAGGCTTTGGTTTCGAGGCTTTGCGAACTTATGAAATAGTATTACTTGGCTTGAAATGGACGAACTGATGATGAGGAGTTGGATATATATAAAAGAGAAGATGTTACAGGGTGATGTTATTTTGTATAGGGTGATAAAATATTGTTTGATTGATACTAGGCAGAGACTTTTTTTTTTCTTGTTTTTATCAAACAAAATCTCGGCTGATGATCGTGTCCATGCTGAAGAATTTGGTATGCACAGTTCATTTTACTTTGCATAAGCATGTACATAGGTACTTTATGTTTCATGCTTGAGTTCAAAATTGTTATGTACATATTTTTGTCTTGCTTGCATACTATCGTACAGGCAACATCATATATAATTGCTTGACTCTTGCTTTATGCTCTATGTACAATCTATATTTAAGTTTACATATTGTTGTCTTGCATTAAATGCATGTGTACATGCTTATATACATTTGTTATTTCTTGCCTTGCATACTAAGCTTTGCAGGCAATATGCTATACTCGGCTGTGATGATGTTATGTACTTGTTGCTTTGTACATAGATACTTTTATTTGCTATATTTTATTCTTGCTTTGTTCTTTCTTTTCTAGGGTGGCTGATGTATATCATATTCATGGCTGATATGCTATTGTTTGTTATTTTACTTTGTTTTGTTTACTTTTCTTATTTATTTGTTTGAATACTTTTATTTGCATTGCCTAGCTTGTATTTGTATTTGTTTGTATTTTTAACAATTTGCATTTATTTTATTCATTTTGTATTGATAAAATTTATTCCATTTTAAACATCATTATCTCTTATTTATTTATTTATTTTATTATAAATCCCAATTCAATACAAATTCAATATTTCAAATTCAGATTCCAAAGTCAAAAATCAAATTTTATTTCAAAATTTGTTTAAAATCAACATTAACTATCAATTTAAATTAAATTCAAAATTGGGGTCGTTACAGACTTCCCCACTTAAAAGAATTTCGTCCTCGAAATTCACAGGCACGAAAACAACACAGAGATAGATAGATAGATTCGATCTTCTATAATTCCTCAAACACAAGATATGGATTCCAAACTCAAATCGGAATACCCCAAAATATAAATAACTGGTCCCTCTTCGGACTTTGGTATTTACAAGAAATTACAACAGAATTTCAAATTTGGTTTCAAACGAAACCATTTTATCGATTCAATTCAAATTTAGCTCTATATTTTATTAATCAATTTTAACTCAAATTAAAATTTCCAATTTATTCAAAATTTCCAATTCATTTATTAGAGTTTAAATCGAAAAGCCGATAAGAACCGATGAAGTACGAAGTAAAAATTTCCTACGACGATACGTACGGACTTCATCACACCGAAACTTCTTTGTGGAGCTCTCACAAAGAATTCAAAAGAATTTGGAAATGAATCAAAGGAGATTGACAGAGAAAGATTGTTTCCACAGAGCATTGACCAATTATAGTCGTATTTTCCTATCCCCTATCTCGTCCTCTTCTTGCACTCATACTTACTATCGGTGAATAGTAAGAGAATTTACTGAGGCATTCAAACGGATATCTTAGGGATACTCATTCTAAGGTTTACTTTACCCTATCTCTAATGAGGTACTTAATGTGTTATGCTCCTGAGCTAAAGTTTAACCTTAGCTCTGATACCAAATGTGACGAGATGGATTTTGTCCGCTCGAAAATCGAAATCCATACTTCAAATCGTATTCAAATGTCATAGATTCGACCGTTAAAATCCGATTCGCCGGAGCTTATAACAACATTAAGTAAATAACACAGCGGAATAAAAGAATAATACATTGATATACAGCTTTGATTCAATATCTGTTACAACAGATGATCCAATAGATATCAATATACATCAGAGATATGATACAATAAAATAGCAACGGAAAAGAAAAATAGATAACATCTAACAGCGGAACAATATAACTCTAAGATAGTCTTCAAAAGAGAACTCCAAAACCGCAACTCCCAACTCCAAGAGCCAATCCAGCAATAGCTCGAACTCCCAATAATGATGTACCAAGCTAAGCAAGGCTGGTGTGATCCAAAGACTGAACTAACTCTAGATAATCTACTAAACCCGACTATCTGAAAAACCCAAACTCTATACTGCTCGTGTAGAAAATAATGAGCATCCAGAGTTTAGGAAAGAAACAATAAACTCCGGATCAGTCGTGGGACTGGTGTAAGCAACAAAAATAGTTTATCTTTTAAAAAAATCAAAAAAAGATTTTTAAAAATCAATTCGCAATGCTTTTTAGAAATGAGACTACCATAAGGCCCCCCGCACACACACACAATGCAAACGCAGAATCGGAGGAGATTTCTCCTTATGATAGTCAAAGATGCTTGATACGCATTAAAAGAAACATTTGATAATATTACTAGTGCATAGTGTAGGAAAAATTCATTTCGAAAGTAAAGATATAAATCTTAGCCAGCATAGACATTTCGCACTTATGCCTACTATAGCTACCATGTTCAATAGCAGGTTACCGCCATGGCAGGTTATACAACTAAAACCATACAGGATTCGTATTCTTTCTTTGGATTTCCAACAAATGGTCAGGCCAAGGAACTTCCCATTGCCACATGAGAACGCCTCTAGAAGGACGTTCCCGAGAACCTAACCGGATCTCTGCCAACACAAGGCCGGGTTACCCCTAACTGGGTAACTACTGACACGAGTATGCCATCCCCCGGTCCTTTGGGACCTTTATCCGAGCGCTCGTAATCAACATCACACAATCATAAATAAAGTGTTTCAACATGAGTAAGTATCTGGGCTCCATACCATGATACCACCCTTTTCCAGAAGGAAACGCACATACCCTATAGGGAGCTACCCCTCATAACCTTGCCGCATCTTTCCTGTTTTGACCATTTCCGGGGTGTGAGGCTCGACGAAGTCTTGTCCACAAAGCCACGCTTTATACAAAAGTTGTGCTTTGGGTCAATCAAATGATCATAGAAATGATCACAAAGATAAACGATCAAACAAACGATCATATCAGAAATGATCAAACAATGATCATTTCACAGCAACACTCAGCATGTCACATTACGAAATTGGGAATATATCGCTGATAACCATCAACTACATAACCCCTGAGCTCGTACGTCTCAGAGAAGGGTGTTAAGCTAAGAGAATAAATTCTCCGCCACCAATAGAAATATATTTGAAAGAAATCATCTTTATATCTCAATTGGAATGTCAGACTAAAATCCATACAAGTCTGTTCCGGGTTCGAACAGAACTGAAGGAACTTCCAAAGAAGTCCTTGCAATCCGGATATTCACAATCCCGATCGGATTTCCCATCACTTAGGGAGTCTCTATACCGGCGCGACTCGGTGCAGAAACAATCGATAGGTAATCCTATCGCTTTCGCAAATACCCGGTCTTCAACACCGGTCTTCAAATGCTATCCATAACGTCGAATCACATATTCGGAATCGGTTATACGACACAAAGTTCCTTTTCCGGCTAAACCGAATAGTGAGCGAAAATATTTAAAACATATGGATATGGGATTTCAATTAAGTCACAACTTAATAATTCAAAACTTTCTTTCAAATGGTTTAAACCAAATACCATTTCAAATCTTTTAAACAAAAGATTTATTTCACAAAATTCCATTTACGGATTTCAAAACAATTTCAATTTCATTTGGATTAACTCGTTTAAAAATATTTAAATTAAAGATTTATCTTATAGCTTTCAAACCGTTCCCAAATGTTCACTTTCAAAATTCATTTCCAAATATTCATCAATAACTTGGTAAACTACTTCAGTTTAAACTTGAAATCTCTTTTATATAATTTGAAATTCGTTTCTCCTATGAAAGCTTTTTATCATTTAGAAACAACAGTCTTATTTCGAAAAAACCCGTTTTCATTTATACAAGTTACAATCTTTGGGTTAATTCAAATTTCCAAAAATAATACTTTAAAAATGGTTTAACTCATAATGACTAGTATAATATCGTTAATCCCTAGTTTCAAATTACAGAATTCAATTTAGATATTGAATTCAAATTTAAATCAAAGTATTTAAATTCCAAAACTCAATCAAGTAATTTAAAAATACATTTTATCTTGAAATTCCATTTCCAAAACTTTTTCACATTTATTCCGATTCCATTTCCAAAACATTTGAATTTAAAAATTCAAATTCAAAACTATTTCAAACATCTGTGACTTAACCGATTTCCTCGTGAAATCCATAATTGTGTGTGTATCGTGTGGTCCAGGGGTTTAACACAATAGTGCAACATCATTCAACCATCACAGATCAAATACATAAATACAGTTGATAAGCGATATAAACTATAACGTTTATCGCTCATCCACAGATTTACTGATAATATACAGATGTATCATAAGTAAATGAATAAATTACACACAGCTCAATCCATAGAACAAAATGGCACAGATCAAATGGGACAATCAATTCAATGCATCTTACACAATACAATCATTCATAAGTAAAGTCAAACGTTCAATAAACATTTATAAGTAAGATCAATTAATTGCTTAATCCTAATTGATTCACTTTATTTCCAAGCAACTTAATTACTTATGAATTTATTACCCAATCCTGATAATTAATAACAAATTATTTCTTATCCCTTTTCAAATTATTAAATTAACAAATTATTTTGAAATCAATTATTAAGTCTTAATTACTTCTCTTAATCATTAATTAATAACTTTAATTATTAATTAATGACACTCAATTATTAATTAATAACCCTTGATTTTCCATTATTAATTATTAATTACTTGGTTAAGCGTTTATTAATTTATAATAAATTCTCTAAATTAATTAGCTATTAATAATCCATTAATTAACTTATGTAGTTAATTACGAATCTATTTATTTACTTAAAACATTAATTAGTTCATGCTCTAATTATAATTATGATATACTTATTCTTAATTTCCAATTTTTAAATCATTTAATAATTAATTAATTACTTAACTAATTCACTCATATTTATTTATTCACTTTAAAAAGTTAATTAAATTCTTGAGTTCAAATTGGTTAAACACACGATTATTATATTAATTACAAATTTTAAACCTTTACTACTTATTTAATCATAATTATAAAATTTATTACATTCTTAATTTATGTTTTGATTTAAATTAACTATCTTACGTTTGAAAAACATTGTTTATAAAATTTAAATCAAAGATTTACTTTGTAAATCAAATAGTTAAATATTTAGGGCTAAAATATCAGACCCGAGGAAACACGCTGCACTCACTCGAGTTCTTCCCCTCCTTTTCGCACGTCACTTTCAAAAAGAAAATTAAAAAAAAAGCAGTTGGAAGCTTCACCCGAGACCTCCCCTGTTTTACTCGAGAATGACATCGAGTTAATCACGCAACAGCCCGAGCCTCCCTCTCCTTCCCCAAAGACGCAACCCACGGCCAAATCCAATCCCAAACGTGCACGTGCACGTGCCCAGGCGATTGGATGGTCGCCGACCATCACCGAGACTTCCAGCACATCACCGTTGATCTCCACGAACATTCCGACCTCACCGATGTTCGAACTCGAAAGCGAGTCAAAATCGAACTCTCTCACCACCAAACCCAACCAGCATAGAGCCCAACCCACATTGATAATTTGCGTTCACAACGGCGCTCACGGCGATCAGAAACCGCGCCCCTCTGACCATAGCACCTCCTCCCATCCATGTAGCCATTCCACTCAGTGCGATCGCTCCAAATGCTTCGTCGACGTCACAGTTTATCAAATCCCGACCCTCTATAAAACTTAGGGTTAAACCCTAAAATAGATTCGTTCGACAAATTCATGAATTTGAAAAATTATTCAGTAATTTTCCTAACATCATAGATGTTCATACTAGCTCCACAACAAATTTCGAAATTTACTAATGATTCGATTGCCTAAAAATGAGAGAAATGCAAATTTATTTCAAATACAAATTGATCTTATAATAACAAACTAAAAATCTTAATTTAACTTTTAAAATTCATCTTTTGTTGGCACTAATCGACTTACGAAATCAAATTACAAAATCATGATCATCGATTTTCTTAATTTTAATAGTTCCACTGTCATTTCGATTATTTTTTTAAGTATTTACTAAATGTTTTCACTTGGGATCAATTTTTAAAAAAAATAACTTAACATTATTATAATCATTTTCTTTTCAAGAATTATAACCTGAATTGATTTAGACAAAAAGATATGATTTTCTTTTAATTGCACTTTATTCTATTGATGTAACAGAGGTTAATATGCACAGACATTTGCATACATACAGACATCAATTGATACCCATACAAACACCCTTCATATCAAGATTTCAATCACAAGCATCAGGTGTTTATCACACACAATCAAAATAACAGAGGGGATAGTTTGCTCACCTGGAAAATCTGACAGCAAGGAACAGAGGAAGAACTTGATATTTAGTTTGATTTTATTTCCAGTTGAATCTTTGCTTTATATTTTTGAGTTGAATCACTTGCTGTTTGATTTACCTTTAAACTGATTTGAATCTTGCATGCACCTTGATTTTTTTTACAAAGCTTGATTTACTCTTTGCTCTGAGTTGATCATCTCAGATATAGAGCTTCAAGTTGAAGTTGCTTTGCCTGATTCCAGGCTTTGGTTTCGAGGCTTTGTGAAGTTATGAAATAGTATTACTTGGCTTGAAATGGACGAACTGATGATGAGGAGTTGGATATATATAAAAGAGAAGATGTTATAGGGTGATGTTATTTTGTATAGGGTGATAAAATATTGTTTGATTGATACTAGGCAGAGACTTATTTTTTTTTTCTTGTTTTTATCAAACAAAATCTCGGCTGATGATCTTGTCCATGCTGAAGAATTTGGTATGCACAGTTCATTTTGCTTTGCATAAGCATGTACATAGGTACTTTATGTTTCATGCTTGAGTTCAAAATTGTTATGTACATATTTTTGTCTTGCTTGCATACTATCGTACAGGAAACATCATATATAATTGCTTGACTCTTGCTTTATGCTCTATGTACAATCTATATTTAAGTTTACATATTGTTGTCTTGCATTAAATGCATGTGTACATGCTTATATACATTTGTTATTTCTTGCCTTGCATATTAAGCTTTGCAGGCAACATGCTATACTCGGCTGTGATGATGTTATGTACTTGTTGCTTTGTACATAGATACTTTTATTTGCTATATTTTATTCTTGCTTTGTTCTTTCTTTTCTAGGGTGGCTGATGTATATCATATTCATGGCTGATATGCTATTGTTTATTATTTTACTTTGTTTTGTTTACTTTTCTTATTTATTTGTTTGAATACTTTTATTTGCATTGCTTAGCTTGTATTTGTATTTGTTTGTATTTTTAACTATTTGCATTTATTTTATTTATTTTGTATTGATAAAATTTATTCCATTTTAAACATCATTATCTCTTATTTATTTATTTATTTATTTATTTTATTATAAATCCCAATTCAATACAAATTCAATATTTGAAATTCAGATTCCAAAGTCAAAAATCAAATTTTATTTCAAAATTTGTTCAAAATCTACATTAACTATCAATTTAAATTAAATTCAAAATTGGAGTCGTTACAAATAACCCACCGGGCCTTTGATGCTCGGCCTTGACAAGTTGGCAAGTCATGCAACACTTAACAAAGCTAGCAATATCAGATTTCATTCCTTCCCAATAATAAAGTCGCTTCATATCCGCGTACATTTTACTACTACCGGGATGAACGGTAAATTTAGAACGATGAGAATCTTCTAAAATATCTTTACGAAGATCACTAATATTTGGCGCGATAAGTCTACCAAATTTTCGAATGCCGCCACGAGAATCGATATCAAAGTCTTTCAAACCTTCAATATCAATTTTATCCCTAAAATTTTGGCCAAGAAGGGCCAATTCAGGATCTAGTTTTTGAGCTTCAAGAATGTGGTCTAAAAGAGAAGGATGAGCTTAAAGGCTACATAAAACAAGAGATGAACATAAATCGGAAACACGATCTAGAAGCTCACAAGTGGATAAAATTCCAAGATCATTCCATTCAGATATCATCATAGAAACAACCGCTTGTTGCTTGTGACTAAGTGCATCGAAACCAGGATTTCCCTTTCCGGGAGTATAAAGAATATCAAGATCATAAGATGCATGGAACTCGAGCCAAGGTTGTTGACGCAAATTAAGTTCCTTTTGGGAAAATAAATACTTCAAAGATTTATGATCAGCATAGAGAATAAACTTCTCTCCCAAAAGATAATGATGCCAAATTCGAAGGGCGAAAACAATAACCGCGAGTTCTAAATCATGAGTAGCATATCTAGACTCGGCGGGCTTCAATTGCCTAGAAGCATAAGCAATAACACGTTCTCTTTGCATAAGAACGGCACCCAAACCAACGCGATTAACATCGGTATAAACAATAAAATCTTGGTTTCCCTCGGGAATCACAAGAATAGGAGCATCAGAAAGGAGTTTTTTTAATTTCTGAAAAGAAGCTTCACATTTGACCAACCAAATATATTTAACTCCCTTCTTGGTCAAGCTAGTAGGAGGAACGGAAATTTTTGAAAAGTCTTTTATAAAACGACGGTAATAACCCGACAATCGAAGGAAGCTACGGATTTCCGTCACACTCTCCGGTCTCTTCCAAGTTTGAATCGCTCCAATCTTTGAAGGATCCATGGAAATTACGGATTCGGAAATAATATGACTAAGAAACTTCACATGAGATTGCTAAAAGTGGCATTTAGAAATTTTTGCTTTCAATTGATTGCTCCTAAGAGTTTCCAACACAATCCGAAGATTCTTTCCATGCTCCTCCTCGGTTTTTGAATACACAAGAATATCATCAACAAAGATGAGAACAAACCGATCGAGGAAGTCTTTGAAAACTCTATTCATAAGGTCGACGAAATAAGCCGGAGAATTTGTTAAACCAAATGGCATAACAAGCCATTCATAAGATCCATAACGAGTAAGGAATGATGTCAAAGGAATGCTATCCTCTGCAATACGAAGCTGATGAAAACCAGTAGCTAGGTCTAATTTTGAAAAGACTCTAGCACCACTAAGTTGATCGAATAGATCATCATTCCGAGGTAAAGGATATTTATTCTTGATAGTAAAATCATTAAGCTTGCGGTAGTCAACGCGAAGCCTAAGTGTACCGTCGGATTTCTTCACAAAAATAGCCGAAGCTCCCCAAGGCGAGGAACTAGAGCGAATAAATTGCTTCGTCTCCAATTCGGATAATTGTTTGCGCATCACCTCATTTTCCTTATTGGACATGCGATAAGGAGGACGAGTGATAGGTTGAGCTCTAGGGATGAGATTAATTTTGAACTCAATTGCTCGCTTAGGTGGTAATCCTAAAACGGACTCAAATATGTCGAAAAACTCACGAACAACGTGAATAAGAGAGATAATATCTTCCTCATCATCATTATCGTCATCATGAGGATTTAAAGAATATAAAGATACAACCAAGCAGGAATCCGAATCTTTAAGGTCAATAGAAATCTGCTTAACAGATTGAGGATGTCGAAGATGAATAGTCCGCTTGGGACACAGGATTTGGGCTTCATAGCGGTTAAGCCAATCCATTCCCAAAATCATTCCAAAGCCTAAGTAGCGCATAACATGCAAATCGGCTCAGAAAGAAAAATCATACAAAATAATCTCAACATCTTTACAAAGCAAACTAATTGTTGTGGATCCACCAACCGGATTCGCAATTTTCAAAGAAGTCATTAAAGTGACAACACTCAAAGAAAAAGTATCAACAAGTTCTTTTGATATAAAAGAATGGGACGCACCCGTATCAAAAAGAACTCGAATAGGGTGATCACGAAATAAAATATTGCCATCAAGGATAGAGTGAGAAATACCTTGACCACGAGATGTGTTGCCAGGGACTTGAGAAACATTAAGCTTTCCCTCCTTCTTGCCTTGAAGTTTGGGACAAGAAGATAAATAATGATCTGGGCTTTTGCAGTAGCGACATGCACGAGGCTTTGAACACTTGTTCGCATAATGGTCCTTAGAACCACAATTGTAGCATTGCCCACTAATAGTGGTAGAAGTCTTTGCCACCGAAGTTGCTTGCTTCCCTTTCTTATTGGGATAAGGACCTCTGAACTTATTAGCCTTTTCTTGTTGTTGAAGTTTGGTTTGGCACCCATAACTTCAACATCACTCTCCCTATCTGCCTCTTCAAGACGAAGAGCGATACCAATGATTTGATCAAAATAAACTTCTAACTTTAGAAGTAATGGCTTCTTGAGATTTTTATTCAAGCCATAGACAAATCTTTGGTTTTTCTTCAATGGGGTGTTTATGTACTCGACCCCGTATTTAGAAAGTGACTCGAATGATGCGACATAGTCTGCCACAGAGGATTTACCTTGAACAAGGTCTATAAAACAACGAGCCAATGTCACCTTCTCAGCTTCTGGCACAATTTTAATTCGAAGCATTCCCGGAATTTCTCCCAAGTAAGATCCGCTTCAACTATCTCAGAAATAAGAAGCTCATACCAATCTAATGCTCTTTTTTGGAGCATACTAGAGGCCACCTGAACACGGTGAAGATCAATAAGATTCATGCGAGAAAAGATTCGATCGCACGTTCTCAGCAAGCCTGGATTCAATAATAGTTTCAGAACCTTTGAATGGCTCCCACCCAAATCGGTATAATCATTGCACAAACGTGAAAATCCAGACTTAGGGTGAGTAGACTCCGGATTAGATCCAGCTGCTTGAGTATTCTTTACTAGATCAAGAAGCTGTTGGGCAGACATAAATACTCCATCTTGGGGAGTAGCACTAGATTGACCGGCGCTGGGACGGCCAGGTCTAACCATTTCTCTTCCTTTAGAAAGAAAGAAAGAAAGAAGAAGGAAAATGTTATTCACCAAATGAATATCAAGCAATCTTGATAGATAAAACAAGGAATCATAAAGAAAATAGGTTGAATCGGTACGACTCGAATTAAATCCTAAAGCACGACTCCTAAGAAGGACTTAGGACGATGATCCTTGCTAGATTATTCTACATTATTCCGAAGTTTGGCTCTGATACCAAGCTGTGACGCCCCATCTCTATACCCACTCTAGCCAAGGACACTACAGGGTAATGCCGTCAACTAGCATGGAGAATAAGGCCGTCAGACATGATCCACAATATCACAAAAGAATAGTTACACATAAAAGTGAATATATAACACATAAAAGTGTTCATCAGAGTAGTGGTCAGACATGATCCACAATATCACAAAAGAATAGTTACAAGTGCTAGACAAAAGAATATGTATATATCAAGGAGTCTATATCTCAAAGGTATACAACAAAATAAACTACCAATCTAAGTAGTTAGCCAAAAGTCTGGATAATAATCCCAGATGAGGAGTCAAGTAGAAGCACCTGTAACAACTCGGCCCGACCGAAGTATTATTTAATAAGAAATTAATAAACGGATCAGTCTAGCTATAAATATCAGATGAAATGATATAGAATAAGAGATATGACAAAAACGTATGATAACCATAAAACCATACTATGATAAGTATGTAATTGAAAATCAACAAGAGATTAATCAATATCACAAGAATCTTCTCAAAGATCAAAAATAATGTCATACTCTTTATTTTTATTCACCAAACGATAAATATTGACAATTATATCAGTGTCAATCACAAAAGTTAATGACACACAAATTCATTAATGCACAAATATTGATAAAACTTATCAAGGTAAATCATGAAAATTGGTGAAACACAAATTCTAGAAATCATCAATGGAAATCCAGAAATCACAAAAAGGGGGAGGCCCATCACAAAACGGGAGCATGAAAACTCACCAACACGTGTATCACAAAATGGAACGCTATTCCATGGTTGTTAACCATTAATTTGAGCTGGAGCTCCACAAAACGGCCCGAAGACCATGGGTCGCTGCACCACCAATTTTGAGTCGAAACTCCACAGAAATGGGGTTTAGTCTCCCTCGCAGACAAAGAGACATCGCACATTGCTAGTCTAAATCACGAAAATGATCATCAACGATCATCAAGAAGTGTCAATTACAGTAAGCTAGTAAATATATAAGCTTAGCCTCATGTCCCATAACCACTAGCTTAACTTAAATATTTACGAACAAATTGTAGATCTCCACTCGAAAATTGTCACAAGAGATTCAATCGAACAAGTCCAAGAATTAACCGGCGAAGTAAACGTAAGCGTTTCCTACCACTTGTTTTACTAAGCCATTTGATTAGATTTCTCTTACGAGTGAGGTAAAGGTTTATATATACTAGTAGGTTGGAAAACGGTTTAAGAAACAATTTTTGTAATAAAATAGGGTTGAAATCGTTTTGATGAAGGATTTTTGATATTTACTGCTAGTGTTGAAACCTTCATATTTTTAAAGTGACAAATCGCCAAAATGATTGTAGAAACATTCAATCACAAAAATTTCACATCCGATGATGTGAATAAAATCCAAATAATTCGATTCCAAATCCATCAAAATGGAATTACCCTTGCGACTTAACAACCACGACTTACGACTTAACACAATACAACACAAGAAATCAACGGCACAACTCATGCGACTCCACGGCATACAACATAAGGGATCAGTGACATAGCATGTGGCCTAACTGAACGACTTAAGTAAATAGCGGCACAAGTGAGCGACCTAAGGAGCTAGCAGCATACGACATAAGGGATCAGCAACATAGCAGGAGCGACTTAAAGCAGGTGCGGCTTAAAGCAGGCCGAGCGACCTAAGTTGGTACGACCTATTGCGGCAGGCCGAGCGACTTAAGGAACGAGCGACCAACCGGTTGTGACTTGAAGCAAGCCGAGCGACTTAAGGGGGTGAGATCTAACAGGCCGACTCATGAACAGGTTGAGCGACCTAAGTGGTGCGACTTATATGTAGGTGCAATTTAAGTTGGTGCGAGCAAGCCAAGCAACCTAAATGGTCAGCGACCTAAGGCAGGCAGAGCGACTTAAGGAGGTGAGGCTGAGCGACCCAAGTGGTTGCGACCTAACATGCAACGACCTAACTGTAGGCCGAGAGACATATATGCAGGCCGAACGACCTAAGGAATAGAAGTGCAAAACTCTCTCGATTTGCAACCGGTCGAGCACGGACGCTTGTGGATTACGCCCATCGGCTACCCGGTCATATTGGCTCCTCGATGCATCACCTAAAACGTGTTCAAACTTCAAAGTTTGGATTTTTAAAGATTTGAACCCAAAACACTAAAAATTTGGATTTTCACCAAATCAATCCAAACCAAAAGCAAATGCACACGAATAAGTGTTAGGAATTCATACCCAACAATCAAAGATAGTTATAGGTAAAGATGAGAGATAAAAATCTCATCTTTTCACAAAATCAATAAAGAGGAAGCTAAAAAGCAAAGGAAGAATCAACCACACTTCAATCTCAACACAAGAAGCTTGAATCAATGGCTTCTCTTTGGATTTGGAGTTAGATGTTGGATTTGCAAATGAACTAGGGCTTGGAGTTTTAATTTCCCATTCCTCGCTCCATTTTTGATAAAGCTTGAGTGTTAGGAAATGAAAGTAAAGTAATGAAGGGAAGAGGGGATTGAGCTAGAGTTAATAGTTTAGGCTAATGGGCTAAACCAAACCCAAAGCCCAAAGTGAAAAAGTGGCAAAATTCCACTAACTCCAAATATATCAAAGTTTATACTCAAAAAGATCACAAACGGCATTTTGGACCCAATGGAAGTGGTCCTGAGTCCTAATTCGACCGTATGCAAAAAGTAACTTTTCGGACTAAAATCCGACTAACGATAAAATATTTAAATATTCGATCGTAAAATATGCGGGTTGTTACATTCAGAATCTACGGTGGTCGGAGTTGTGATGTCGAGGCATTTTCAGGTTTGGGTTGGTAATGATCAATTTGTTCCAGGTTTGGAAATTGGTCACGATTTCGATTTCAAGAGTGGAAGTTCGTTTTGATGATCGTGGTGGGTTGATGAGTCAACTTCTGATGAGTTGCGATCATCGTTGATGATCAATGGTGGCCGGAGTCAACGTGCATATGCACGGTGAAGTATTTTGTCTGATGATGTTTTGGGTTAAAAGCAGAGAAGGACACTCGAGTGAATCTCTGTTTGGCTCGAAGATGTGGGGTAGTTTGCTCGGGGAGGTTGAGCATTGAATTCGAAGTAAAAAGGATGTGCCACGGGTTAATTAATTTAACAGGTTTTAACCGAACCTGATGTTCAGTTTTTTTTTTAAATTTTAAAATAAATTTTAAAAGCTGAGTTTAAAATGAAAGTAAGTTTTAAATAAGTTTTAAATCTAGTTCTTCAATTTGGAGTTTAAGCTTAAATCACAGTTTTCAAATAAGTTAAAGTTTTTAAATTTGAATTGATTTAACTACTTTAAAAAGGGTTAAGTAGTTTGTATTTTAAAAATGAAGTTTTAAATTGTAAATAGGTTTTTAAATCTAAAGATTAATCTGGAATCAAAATTTAATATGCATTCCAATTTTGAAATAAAAAGAAGTTTTCAAATTTAAAATGTTTTAAACAAATTGAATATTAAAGTGTATATTTAACTATGCTTTGAAGTTAAACATAAATTTGGTTTTAAATTTCTTTTAATCTTCTTTATGAAATGAATATTACTTTAACATGTGAATTAAAAAATTTGAATTGTCTTTAAGCTTTGTTTAAAGTCAATTTGTATTCATTTTTAAATCTTAAATTTAAAATGGAATTTGAAAGAAAAGTTTAAAGTAAATTGTTTTTATATACCTTTGATGATGATAATTTGATCATTAATAAGAAATGTTTTGTATCTTTAAGTAAATGAAGATTAAATGATTGAATTATTATGTTAATTAAAATCATAATTAAGTTATTTAATCAATTATGATTTGGATTAATTAAATAAGAAATTAAAGGTTTGAATTAATTAAGGTTTAAGATTAATTAATTAATGGAAAATAAATTTGTAATTATTAATTAAAGATTAATAATTAATTATTAAAGATTTATTAATTAAGCAATTAAGTTATAATAAAGGTTAATTAATTAAATAATCAAGGATTAATTAAGTTACAGTTAACACTTAATTAATTAAATAATTAGAGTTTAATTAATGGATATTTAGAGATAAATTAAATTGTAATTAATAGTGGTTAATTAGTTAATGGAAGTAATTAAAGAATGGTTACTGAAGGTAATTAACTATGATTATTTAATAATTAATTAATGAGATTAATTTTAATAATTAATTAGATTAATTAATTTAATCATTTGTGAATTGTTTAAGTGTAATCACTTAATGGAAGTAATTAAGGAATTAATTACTTTATGTAACTAATTTAGTTTAATGTGATTGTTTAAATTGATTAATTAAGTTTAATTAATTTAAACACTAGATGATTTGATAATAATTACTTAATGTAATTAATTGAGTTTAATGGGATTAGTCTAAATTAATTAATTAAGTTTAATTAATTTTAAACATTGAATGATTTGATGATAATTACCTAATGTAATTAATGGATTGGAATTACTTAGTGAAGTAATTGATTGGTAATTACAAGATGAAATTAGTTAAACATGTTTTAAGAATGGAAGTAATTTGAGTACAATTACTTTGTAATTAATCAAGGGATTAATTAAGGATAATTAAACAAGGAATAATTAATTTATTTAATGAAGTAATTAAGGTTAGTTAATTACTGAATGTGATTAATCTGGAATGATTAATAATTGTGGTTAATTACTTAAGGAAATTAATTTAAATAAAGTAATTAATTAAAATATGTAACGACCTAGAATTCCTGTCATTTGAAATTCGTATATTTATTTAGTTTTAAATATTAACAAGTAAAATTTGTAAGTCGAATAAATTATATTTCGAATATCTATATTTAATTGGATAATTAAATCGATAATTTAATATTTGAAATTACTGAAATAATTGGAAATTGGGTTTAATATGATTAAATTTGATTTGTAAAGTTGTATTAAATCATATTGGAGTTAGAATGATGTTACAGAACTTTTAAAATTGAATTAAAAGTAAATTTGTGGAAATTAAATATTTTAATATTTAATTGATGAGTAAAAATAGTCATTTTTCAAAAAGTCTCGGATTTCGAGGAAACAAGTTTCATCGGATCCGTAATGTTATACTATTGTAAGATTTCAAATTTCGTGTCAATCGGATTTACGTTTTGTCTGGGGCAAGCTAAAACGCGTAGAAAATCGTTTAAGTGAATTTTAAATTTAAATTAGTCGATTTGAAAACCTATCATCCAAATACGATCGAATTGGCTCTTGATATATTTTCCATTGCGTTCGGAATAGGGGTAAAACATTATAAACGCCAGGCGGCACGCTTCATTTGGAGTTCGGAAAAATTTCAGATGAATAGTGCACTTAAATTTTCTATAAAAGGACGTTATAATCTTCATTTTGCAAAACCCTAAAGTAAACTAGGTCTTGCCGGCACTTCATTTTTAATGGCCAGAAATTTCGTTCATTTTTCCCTCAATCTCTCTCAATCCCTCTATTATTTTGAAAATCTTCCAACTAGGAACTTGTAGAGGATCGTGAGTGCTTGAAATCCATACGGCTTTGATCAAAAAATATGCTACGGATCGATGGGAAATTGAGTTCAAAGCTGCGTCATCATGGGTAAATCGCACAAAATAGGGGCAATCATGCTTTTTCTCGTTCGAGCCTATGATAGAGCTCGTGATGGCGCACGAAATGGTGGAGCTCGATCAACGTTCAGGTCGTCGATGGTGCCGCGATATTTAGGGTTATCGAACGACGTTTTGGGTTCTTTATCGTGATTTTTGACCGGGGAGAAGAAGCAAAAGTAACGGCCCTGATCTCATGTTGCAGTTTGAACGGCGCATATCGATAGTGTTGTTTAAAATAAAAAAATGGAATTAATTTATATAATATTTGTGTAAACTTTAAAACTATATAACTTTTTCATACAAAGTCGGAAATTCACGAAACGAATTGCTTTGGATTCGTATTGACGAATACTACGCGATGGAGCTAGATTGGGATTGATTGGAGCTCGTGTGAATTTTGGGTAAAATTAAACGCGATTTTAATTTTCATTCGGAATAAACGCTGAAACCGCTATTGGAAGCAAGGTGAGAACTTCTCACTCAATCGAATTGTGTTTCGATTTAAATTTTAAATAATTAAATTTAAAATTGCTTGATTGTGTGATTGAATGATGGTTGATATCTGTTGTATTGAAATAGACCCTATACGCCGAATATTAAGCGGAGGTTGTTTTATTAAACACATAGACCGCGATATTCCACCTTGAAGTGGGATTGGTATTATATATGTACTTGGAGTTTATTTCCGCATTATATAGCAGATAAGACCCTATTGTGCCGCATAATAGCGGAAGATATTTTGTATAAACCCATGTACCGCGATATCCCTTCTTGAAACGGGATTGGTATTGTGCTAACATCTGTGGATACAAGGAAACAGGTTGGAGGGATCCAACTGGATTCCTCAAATAATTGAATTTGTTTCAATGTTGTGTGTTGATTATTTATGATCTCTGTGTGATTTTCTTTGTGATTGAAACCGTTGAAGGCTAAAATTTAGCCGAATATAATTTTGGTATCGTTGGATACCGGAAATAAATAAAAATTTGATTTTTGAAAATACAGGTTGAAAGTTTATATTAAAAATTTATTTTTGAGAATTGGATAAATTTAAAAGAAGGAATTCTAAAATAATAAAGTTTTATTTTTAATCTTATTGAATAAAATTTCAAAATATGGGAAAAGCTTTAATAAATGGATTTCGGGTAATATTATTTAAAGGTTGAATAATTTATTCAAAATACGGATTTTAAAGAGTTTGAAAAAATAAAAGAATTTGTTTTCTTTAAAAGGAATTTATTTTTTAAAAAAGGAAATAAAATTTGAAATCCATTTGGGAATTGCTTTTTGGTGATTGAATTTAGATCTTTTGAAAATCCATTTGGAAATTTATTTGGTGTTTTTAAAAGAATTTGGAACCAATTTGAAAATTGATTTGGGGTTTAGTAGAAATTGATTTCAATTTGAGATTTGAATGAAATTCACTTGGTGTTTAATTTCTTGGAAAATCAATATGGAATTTTATTTGGTTGTTTTTGAAATCAATTGAAAATTTGAATTGTTGTTGAAAGTGAATATTTGAAATCGACTTGAAAATCGTATATCAGTGGATATTTGGAAATTTAAATTCACCATGGAATTTATAAAGGAAAGGGAAATTTGTTTAAAAATAAACATTGATTTATTTTTGAAGTGTGGAAATAAATTTACGGATTTGGAACGTAAGTTTAAAGTAAATCGGTCAGGATTTATTTAATTGGTTTAAATGAACCATTTTGAAATGAAAGTGTATTCTCCCTGGAAAGCCGAATAAAATTTCTGAATAGCTTCGTAATATATATATATAATTCTAGAATTGGTTTTGAGAAGGATATTTTGGAGAAATTAACTTCTTAAATTATTTTAAATCCTTTAAGTAAAGATTTGTTAAGTTGATATAGAAATGATTATTTCTAAAATTTAATCAATAATTGTTTTAGAAAATAGTTATTTAAATAGTTATAATCTATCTACTAATTTTATTTTGAAAATTAGTTTGGACTCAAGTTATATGTAATATTGTTTAATATTTTTATAACTAATCTATTAAGTAAAGTGTTTAAAGAAAAATAGTTTTATTTCAAAGTGTTTTCCCGTTATATTTTGGATAAGTGTTATAAATTATTTTAGAGTATTTGAACTCGGCAGATTTCCAGTAAAAACAAATAAATATTTGGAAGTGTTTCCGTGTAAGAAAAATGATTTGAAATTTGTTTTCAAAAGTTGTAAAGGTGAAAAGCGATTTGAAATTTGTTTTCAAATGGTTGAAGTGTGGAAAAATATAACTTGCAAAGATATTTTTGGAAAATAAATAATTTGGTAAATTATTTGAAATCTGGTGATGTTGTGCATATCTATTGATAGTTAAATAACCTTTAAATGGGTATTTGTTGTGATTTGCTTGAATTTGAATGCTTTGCTTGAATTTCAATGCTACACTTATTTTAAAATAAGCGCTCGTTATTCAGTTTAGCCGGGAGAGGACCTTTGGGTCATAAATCGCATTCCGAATAGTGATACATCGTAATGAATTGCATTTGAAGACCGGTGTTGAAGACCGGATAATTTCGAAAACGGAAGGATTACTATCGAATGTCTCTGCATCGGCTGATCCCCGATATAGAGATTTTGTCACCCTTTGTGATGGGAATTCCGGACGTGATTAGTGAATATCCGGATTGTGAGGGCTTCTTTGGAAGTGCCTTCGGTTCCGTTCGATCGTGGAATGGACTTGTATGGATGTGTGTCTGACGTTACAATTTGAGATGTAAAGATCGTTTCTATCAAATACATTTCTATTGGTGGCAGAGAATTTATTCTCTAAGCTTAACACCCTTCTCTGAGACATACGAGCTCAGAGGTTATGTAGTTGATGATTACTAGTGATACATTCCCAATTTGGTAATGTGGCATACGAAGTGCTGCTGATCATTTGTTGATCGAAGCATGACTTTTATGAAAAGCGTAGCTTTGTGGACGAGACTTCGTCGGACCTCACACCCCGGAATTGTCGAAACAGGAAGAATGCAACAAGGTTTTAGGGGGTAGCTCCCCTTAGAGTATGTTCATTTCCTTCTGGATAGAGGTGGCATCATGGTATGGAGCCCAGATACTTAACCTATGTTGGTGCTGCAAATTTATTACTTTGTGGTTGTTGGTATTGAGGATCCTCAGATAAAGGTTGTTTACAACCGAGGGATGGCATACTCGTGTCAATAGTTACCTATTTTTGCAGAGGTAACCCGGCCTTGTGTTGGTAGAGATCCGGTTAGGTTCTCGGGGCGTCCCTCCAGAGGCGTACCCATGTGGCATTGGGAAGTTCTTTGGTCTGACCATTTGTTGAAAATCCAAAGAAACAATATGAGCCCTGTAGAGTTTTTGTTGTATAACCTGCCATGGAATGTGGCGGTAACCTGCTATTGAACATGTTAGCTATAGTAGGCATAGTTCAGAATGTCTATGCTGGCTAAGATTTATATTATACTTTCGAAATGTTTTCTGTACTTTGCACTTATAGTAATAATATTAAAGAAATTTGCGTATCAAGCAAGTTTGACTATCATAAGGAGAAATCTCCTCCAATTTTGTGTTTGCATTGTGTATGTGGCGGGAGGCCATATGGTAGTTTTATTTTTCAAAAAAAAAGCATTGCGGATTCCTTTTAAATTCCTTTGTTTTCTTATGGTTAAAAATAACTGTTTTAAGTTCTCACACCAGTCCCATGACTGACTTGGAGTTTATTGTTCCCTTCCTAAACTCTGGGTGCCCATCATTTTCCACACGGACAGCCTAGAGTCAGGTTATCAGGATATTCTAGAATTCAAGAGGTGCTGTGGAGCTCAAGAGGCGAGCTGGATGGCGAGACGTGTCACTTGTATATGATATTATCTTTTTCGCTGTATATTCAGTTGTGAGGACAGGTTTATATAACTGTCCATTATTGTGTTGTGTTGTATATTGACTCTGATGATGTAATGTGTAAAATGTCAAGTTCTTTTGATTTAAAGATTATTCATTTATCTATTATAATTTGTTCCGCTGAAATTGTGAGATTCTGATATTGTTCTGTTGCTTCTTCTTTCTTACTTCTTCTATCTTTTTCTTCTTCTTAAACCCTAAGTGTTCGGTTTTCCGGCATTCGATTGTTCGGCGGTTGATACAGTGGACGTATTAATGTTGATTTTCGAAAGTCGAAGAATCGGGTCCTCACATTTGGTATCAAAGCATTTGGTTAAGCGACAACATTGGCTCTGTTGGGAATTACTCATTAGAGAAAGAGTCAATAGTACTCTAGAATGAGTGTGAGCGTAATCATAGATACGAGCGCGTATTTGTTAGTGAATATAAAAATGTTTTGTATTGTGTTTGCTTATCCGTTGAGCTGTTTGTGAATTCTGGTCAGTATGTGGGACATCATATTATTGATAGGGATTTCTAAACACTTAAACGAGGCAAGTCGACATAGTATCATTTTAAATTGGGTAAATGAAATAATTTTACCTCGATTATATTTTACATATAAAGGAATAATTTTCCAGAAATTATTAAAGTGTATATAAATTGATTGTTTGGTTGTTGAAAATGTAAGAATATATATGTTAATTTAAAGAATAAATTGTAGAAGCAAATGAATTATTAAGTATGAAATTATAATTCATGTGATTTACAATTGTGAAATAATCTTATATATAAGAAGTGAAACTATATGAATATATTTATAAACATGAATTGTAAATAAAAATGAATTTGAACTATGAATTTAAAATGTTGAATCCTGTTTATTTTGGAAATTATTTTCCAAAATTAAAAGTTAAATAGTGAAATTATATAAGAAAAAGATTTATAAATGTGATTTATGAATAAAAGGAAAATTTTGAAAGAATATTAAGCACTGAATTCACTACTGTTACTGGGAAATAATAAGGGTGATGACTGCAGCATCATCAGTATCATTTTCAAGTTTCTATGTGATGGATTAGCTACTATAGTAAATTGAAAATTGATGTTTGGTTGTGATAAACAAAATTTGAAATTTGAAATCGAAGTTGTAATTGTTGAATATAAGTGAAATGAGTTTTGAACTTATAATATGAGATAATAAATTTAGCTTTGGTAAAGTTAAAGGATTTGGGTTAGCGTAGTAAATATATGATGTGAAATTTAACTAAAGAAAAGTTAAATAAATTGAATTGGATTAGATAGGTGATTATTTAATATGATTTGGAATTTTAAATATATAAGTTGTATAACTTGTAAAGTGAAAAAATGTAAGTGAAACCAAATGATAAAATGGTTAAATAATTTTGTTAAGCAAAACGAGATATGAATTTGAATAACTGATGAAATTTGACTTTGGTAAAAGTAAATAGAATTTACTTTAGAATTGGAATCTTAATTGGATTTATAAGGGGAAATTTAAGTTAAGTTAAACAAATGATGTTTGAAATGGAATATAACTTAAGTGATGTTGAATGAAGTTGATTTTGGTATCGAAGTAAATTGATAAAGTGAAGTGATGAATATGAACTTGAGTTATATAAATGAAATTCAACCTTATTTGTTAAATGAATTAGCAATTGAATTAATAAATGGATTGAATTTAATCAATCTAATGTAAATGAATTGATATGGAATAAGGGATGTAGATGTTGATTCATAAAAAAACTAGTAAGTTGGAAATTGAGTAATTAAATGGAAGTCAATTTAATATCAACCAATTGGAAATTGAAAGTGTTAAACCAAATTGAATGTAAATTTAATAATTTAGTTATGTTGGTTATGATTTGGTTGTTATATGATTGTTAGTTAATTGTATATAATTCATTATGTGTTAATGAAATTGAATTGATAAATGGAAAGCTATGTAATTGAATTTGAATTGAAAGTGAACTAATATGAATTGGTTGTAAGCAATTAAAATCTGTATCGAAACCTTATAAATTGCTTATGGGAATTATTTTGATTGCATTGCTTATGAAAACTATGTGTTTTCTATTGAAAATTAGTGAAATGTAAATAAATTTCCTATATATGTCACTTACATGTATAAATTGAGTAAGTACAGGTACCGGGGCTGTAGTTGGCTGGATTTGGTCATGCTAAAATGCTATTAAATAACCGCTTTGCCTAAATGTGACGACCGCCCATGACTCCCGCACCAAAACAAGAGAATAGTGCGCTGAAAGGTGTGCCAGGCAGCCATGGACGATAGTCAGGGTAAAATAAAAATCGAAGAATCTCTATCGTAACTCACAGCGCATGGATAAAATACAATAGAGAAATATATAGTGAAGTCTCATAACAGGAAATCATCATATAAGCATCACAGAAGTTTTATACAATCATCTCAACAAATCCATACATCAAGACCTCACTACAAGCACTCATCAAATACAGCAGCGGATACCCAGTACATATAAGAAAATAATATGCATAGCCTCCTGCTCGTCTTCGTCATCTTCAACGTAGAAACTCCAAGCACAGCACCTGTCACCTGCTTACCTAGTCTGCCCATCCCAACATGGATGAACAGCCCAAGGTAATAAGAGGAGACATAAAACCTTGAGTCAGACAAAGTCTTAGTGAGCAGTAAATTAACAATCAAGCATACCAAAAGAGCATAAAGGATAAAAGGAATAGGAACCAAACCATCCCACTCCACCTCTTTCTACAGTGATAGCCCCCAGACACACACTAAGAAGAATCAAGCATAACATATAGACAAATAAGGTAAAGCAATAACCACTCGAGTCAAGGGCAATGTTTTCCAAATACCAACCCCCAAGGCCTAAACCAAGATCAGATAAGCACCCAGAAAACACCGCTCTTGAAGCCGAATGATAATACAACCAAACATCCATGACTCTGGCTATCACTGCATCGTTGCCTTGATTTCACCGTTAGTTGAATGACCATCCGTCAAGGGCTAATGGTAACCCCGGTTCTAGCCATAACTCCGCACGTCGTCGCAGCCCGTGCCTAGGAATTTTCGCAACTACCCAGAGTACTAGCACGCCGTCGTAGCCCGTGCCTGGAACGCCGTCGCAGCCCGTTCCAACGTACCCTTGCTTTGAGCATGCTAGAACCTTCAACAACGATGAGATCTAAGCCTCCAAGTCATCCTCCTTGACGATCATTCATACTAGCTCAAGCGCCTCTCAAGCTAACCATTATCACCAACCCGGATCGCATCACCGAGTAATCAACATAACTTTGCACGTCGTCGCAGCCCGTGCTTGGAACGTCATCATGACCCGTTCCATCTCAACATCACACTTTGCTTCATCGCATCATAGCAAAGTCTCATCTCAACATCATGGCTTGCCTTCTCGCATCATGGCAAAGTCCCATCTCAATCTCATACTTCGCCTCTTCGCATCATGGCAAAGTCCCTCATCATCGAATCCATCCACATGAGCTTCCATATCCGCTTCATATGCCATCGGCAGCTTTCAACATTCAAGAGCCTTTCCACTTAGCTTTTGAATCATCTTCAAACATCTTGTTCCAAATCAACCACAAGCTAACTTGGAGCAATCACATCTAACATACATTCAAACATTCAAGCATTCAAACAAGATCTATCAAACAATATCATTCATAATGGAAATTTCGTAATTAAGTGAGCAAAAGTCCAACATATGTGAAATCATGATTTTTAACATAGATCTATCAAATCTAAAACATGGGTTTTGTCTCTAATACTTTATAAATAGCTTCTATAGATAAACATCTTCAAATATGATGGATCTACATGCAGACTTAAGGAAAATGCGAGAAAACGCTAACTTTAACACCCAAACATATCACCAATCCCGTATACTCCTTTGGATCCGCGTGAGAGATAACTACCACTCACCAAATCACTCAAACACCTCAAAAACCTATCACTTCAGATCTGGACAGCGGAGATCAAGGCTTGATCCGGCGAAATCTCACTTGAAACGATGAAATCTAGCTCGAACGGATGAAGATCTTCAACTTGGACACTTGAATCTTCGATCTTGGATGGATGCTAACACTTGATTGGAATGGAGAAAAGAAGATGAAGAAATGTTGTAGTCTAGTCTTCAAAATGGCAGCACTTCGTCGCTTCAAAAATCGGTGCCAAAAAGTGAGCCAAAGTCGTCTATTTATAGGCTGAATCAACCATAGCTCGGCTGTCCCTTAGGTCGTCGCCGACCCAACACTTGAGTCGCCCCCGACTTATCACAATGCCGACTTACCATGAGTCGTTCACGACTCATTGCCATGCCGACCTAACCTTGCAACCTAAGCCTCTACAGTACTCACGCGACCTAATTCCTGCCGACCTATCAACAACAGGGACCTCACGAGTTAACACACGGCCGACTTGCGACTCAACGTACTACCGACCCAACTGCCACACGACTCAACAAAGCAAGAAGGTCACACGACTTATTCCTATATGCGACCTAACGACTTAGCCTTGCGGCCGTCCTAACCCCTAGCCGACTCAACATAAGTCGGTAACGACTCAACCGCGGTGCCGACCTAACTCAAAACAAGGGTTCTGACTTAACCTTATAGCCGACCTAACGACACACACGACCCAACACCCTACCGACTCATCTACACAACCAACTCACCAGGCAGCCGACCCACACTAAGTCGTACTAAGGTCCTATTTGCCACACGACTCACGACCTACAGCCTCACCGACTCAGAGACCTAACGACTCAAAAGCCTAAGTCCCTAACGACTTATCCACTAAGTCGGCCCACCGACCTAAGCCTTAGCCGACTCAACATCTACCGACCCAACTCCCTAAGTCGGTCACTTCCTTAGGTCGGTCTAAACTACTGGATCCCTAACACTATGAGTCGGCAACGACTCATTTTGCTAACCCTTAACCCGCTGACTCGGCCTAGACCATGAGTCGTTCCTCTCTTGACTCGGTCACATACTAACTCGGCCACACCTACACTCGCTCCTTCTCTAAGTCGCTCTAACACTATAGGTCATTAACTCTCATGAGTCGGCCACCATGAGTCGGTAACGACTCAAGCCTTAACTCGGCTATGACTCATCACCTGACCCACTAACTCGTCCAAACGACTTACCTAACTTAAGTCGGTTGCTTCCTTATCTCGGCCAACACTCCAACCCGTAACCCCTCCTTGAGTCGGTCCCCTATGAGTCGGTCACGACTCATCCCTTAGCTCGGCAATGCTCATGAGTCGGTCACAACTCATACTCCACCCGGGTTAACTTCTAAACGACTCAAGCTAGAGGCAACACAAACAACACTATCGACCTGCAAATTCTACGATCTATCGACACGTAAAATACGGGTCGTTACATTCTCTCCCCCTTAGGAATTTCGCCCCCGAAATTCCAAGCAAACAACAGAAATCAAAGATATTCCGCATGCCTACCATCCATAGCAATCAACAAACCATGCATCCAATTCTAGCCTAGCATGCAGAATTCTAAGACTTAGAACAAGCTACAAATTCATGAGATGTCACGACACTTTAGGGCCATACCTCGAAGAGTCCGGGATGAGCTGCCTTCATCCTCTCTTCCTCCTCCCATGTACAGTCGTTAACATCGTCACTCCATTGTACCTTGAGCAACGTAATCGTCTTCCTCCTAAGCTGTTTCGTATCGGTTTCAACAATACGAAGCGGCTTACGAGGTCTCGTAACCACTGGATCAACCTCTAAGTCTTCACAGCTATCAGCAGAAACCACCGTAGTAGGGTCGTGCACATACTTCCGTAGACAAGATACATGAAAAACATTGTGCACACCCGCCATCTTTTCCGGTAACTCCAATCTATAAGCGAGCTTTCCAATTCGCTCGACAATCGGGAATGGTCCAACAAATCTTGGAGTTAACTTTCCTTTGTTCCCGAATCTAATAACATTCTTCAATGGAGAAATCTTCACAAAAACCATATCACCTACGTCGAATTCCAAATCCTTTCGACGATTATCTGCATAACTTTTCTGACGATCTTGGGCTGCCCTCATTCGTTGTCGAATGATCTCTATACAATCCGAAGTCTGTCGAATCATCTCTGGCCCAAGTATCAGCTTTTCTCCAGCTTCCAACCAACATGTCGGAGAGTTACACGGTCTTCCATATAATGCCTCATATGGTGCCATACCAATGCTCGACTGATAACTGTTATTATAAGCAAACTCCACCAAATGAAGGTGATCCTCCCATGATCCTCCGAAGTCCAAAACACAAGCTCTAAGGAGATCTTCCAAAACTCGGTTGACTCTCTCAGTCTGACCATCTGTTTGAGGGTGATAAGCTGTACTCAAACACAACTCAGTTCCCAAAACTTCCTGGAAGCTCTTCCAAAATCCACTAGTGAACAACGGATCTCGATCGCTCACTATACTCTTCGGAACACCATGGAATCGAACAATCCACTTCACATACAACTCAGCCAACTTCGATGCAGTTCTTGTCGATCGAACAGGAATGAACCTTGCACTCTTGGTCAAACGATCTACAATAACCCAAATCCCTTCATTCTCTGTCCTGGTTCTAGGTAGACCATCAATAAAATCCATCGACACTTGCTCCCACTTCCACGTAGGAACCTCTAATGGCTGAAGTAATCCACTGGGCTTCTTCTGCTCAGCTTTTACCAACTGACAATTCATACACTTGGAAATAAAACTTCCAACATCTTTCTTCATACCTTCCCAGTAGTAAGCTCTCTTCATATCCCGATACATCTTATTACCACCTGGATGAATTGTCAACTTCGAGTGATGACTTTCCCTCAGAACTTCATCTCTCAATCCATCTACATCGGGAATAACCAATCGTCCTTGCTTTCGAAGCCAACCCTCTCGATCGACCTCGAATCCCTTATCCTTCTCTGGTTCCAATCCGGATTCCAAATCACGGATAATCTTGACAAGCTTATCATCTTCCTTTTGGCTCTCGCCAATTCTTTCCACTAGAGTAGGCCTTATTGATAAGTTTGCCAACATCTCAGGTTCCAACTCGCATCTAGGCCTGAAATCAAACTCAGCCAAATACTCGAGACTCTTCCACTCCGAAAACATGGCTCCCAAACCTGCATGTCTTCGACTTAACGCATCTGCCACTGCGTTACCTTTTCCTGGAGTATAGGCTATACCAAAATGATAAGATGCTAGAAACTCTAACCACCGTTGCTGTCGAAGATTCAAATCCTTTTGGGAAAACAGATACTTCAACGACTTATGATCTGTAAACAGCTCGAATCTAACTCCCAATAGATAGTGTCTCCACATCTTCAAAGCAAACACAATCGCCGCTAACTCCAAATCATGAGTCGGATAATTCCTTTCATGCGGCTTTAGTTGTCGACTAGCATACGCAACAACTTTATCCTTCTGCATTAGCACCGCTCCTAGTCCAGTGCCACATGCATCGGTGTAAACCACCATCTCATCATTCCCACTTGGAATAGTCAATACAGGAGCACTCGTCAGTCGCTCTTTCAGGATTACGAAAGCTTGCTCACACTTGTCATCCCATCTGAACACTTGGTTCTTCTTCGTCAATCCTGTCAATGGTGCAGCCATCTTGGAAAAGTCCTTGATAAACCGACGATAATATCCTGCTAATCCAAGAAAACTTCTCACATCAGATGCATTCTTAGGTCTAATCCAATCCTGGATCGCTGCCACCTTAGCGGGATCAACCGCTATTCCATTTCCAGAGATAACATGGCCTAAGAACCTCACTTCACTCTTCCAGAAGTGACACTTCGAAAACTTAGCCTTCAGCTGATGTTTCCGCAAGATTTCCAAAACAATCCTCAAGTGCGTCTTGTGCTCTCCCTCAGTTCTGGAATAAATCAAAATATCATCCACGAACACAAGCACGAACTTATTCCACTGATCTCTGAATACCCTATTCATAAGATCCACAAAATATGCTGGCGCGTTAGTCAATCCAAACGGCATTACCAGCCACTCATAAAACCCGGATGGTGTTCTGAAAGCAGTCTTCGGCACACTATCCTTCGCCACTCTCAACTGGTGAAATCCCGTTGCCAAATCCATCTGAGAAAACACCCTAGCCTCGTGAAGCTGATCAAACAAGTCATCTATTCTCGGCAATGGATACTTGTTCTTCTTAGTCACCTTATTCAGCTCACGATAATCAACACACAACCTCAACGATCCATCCGCTTTGGTTGCGAACACAACGGGCGCACCCCATTCGGACACACTTCTCCGAATGAATCCTTTCCGCAAAAGATCATCAACTTGCACCTTCAGCTCTTGCTGCTCCCTCGGTGCCATCCGCCTAAGAGGCATCACAACAGGTCTGGCTCCCTCAACTAGATCGATACGAAACTCGATCTCCCTATGCGGCGGCAACCCTTTGACCTCGTCAAAGACATCCTCAAATCCATTCACAACAGGCACCGATGACAGTCCTTCCCGTGGAACAACCAGCGAATACATGAAGCTCATGAAGACGCCTTCCTCATGCTTACATCGTATCACAACCTTTCGCCCTTCCACATTCCCGACTGTCACCTCCAGCCTCTCACAATCAATCCTAGCCGCATACTTCCTAAGCCAGTCCATACCCAAAATAATTCCGAACCCCGCAAAGTTCAGAACGAAGCAATCACAAACAAACGAGCAATCATGACTCGATACAACCAGACCACGGCATATCATACACAAACATGACGAACCCCCAACTGGATTAGTCACAACCAATGGCCTATCAACAATATCCGGTTTCAAACCTAACCGGCCTACCAAATCATCACAAACAAAAGAATGCGACGCTCCAGTATCAAACAACACTCTAACTGGAACACCACAAATGGAAAGAGTACCTTGGACCACCACACTCTTCCCCTTCTCCTCAGCAGTAGGAGCTCTTGAAGACGACGGAACAGCTCCCAGAGCATAAGCTTGCACAACCTGCCTATCCTTCCTCGGCTCTGGACAGTCCTTCCTGAAATGCCCTGGCTTGTCACAGTTATGGCACTTCGCCGGCGCCTTTGGATTCCTACAATCCTTGGAAAGATGGCCCTTCTTCTGGCAATTATAGCAAGTCACCTCGCCCTTTGGCTTCTTCTGACCATCCTTTCCCTTCTGTTGCTGCTGCTTCCTCTTCTTGTTGCCACTCTGCTGTGGTTTAGATCCTTCCCTGGTTACAGCAACAACAGAACTTTCCCTAGGAAACAAACTCTCATGCCTCAAAGCTTTCTCCACCAGCTTCTCGAATGGATCGTCCAAGTGATCCACCAACTGCCTTCCAAGATAAGCATCCAGACCAGTCACAAACTTTTCGTTCTTCTGGTAGGGAGAATCAACATATGATCTGGCATACTTAGACAAGGCCTCGAACTCAGAAATATACTCAAGAACAGGCCTCCCGCCTTGTTTGAGCTCCACAAATCTCTTGAACAAAACAGACCTCTGAGCAGTAGAGATGAACTTGGCTTCAAATCTAACTTGGAACTGCTCCCAAGTAATCTCCTCCTCTGGTGTATCTATAGTGATAGAATTCCACCAATCCGCAGCTCTCCCTTGAAGCTGCCTCGATGCAAGCTTTCTCTTGGTTGCATCCTCAATCCCTAGATCACCAAAAATCCTTCGGCAAGCATCCATCCATCTCTGCACTTCAATAGTAGACTCCGTCCCTAAGAAAGCTTTTCCTCCAAGAGAAGTATAATCCTTACAAAGCTTGGCAAAATCCACCGGTCTCGGAGTTTGGACTTGAACTCCAACATCAACAGTAGGCCCTGGAACGGGCATCCTCCTCATAATCGAAGTCATCATCGCTTCGAACATAGCCCCATAATCTGCAGCTCCTTCTGTAGCATGGCCTTCCCTAGCAGCTGGTCTTCCTCTACGACTCATTCTTAATATCTGTAAAAAGAATGATTAGAACACCTTAAGAAACAACTGCATAAGGAGTTCAAATCCTTCTAAGCTACTATATTATATATAGTAATCATCCATCAAAATACAATTACGTCTCTCATACGTAATTACGTCAGCGAGCGTTGGCTAAAATCGACTAACCAAAGCTCTGATACCAAATGTGACGACCGCCCATGACTCCCGCACCAAAACAAGAGAATAGTGCGCTGAAAGGTGTGCCAGGCAGCCATGGACGATAGTCAGGGTAAAATAAAAATCGAAGAATCTCTATCGTAACTCACAGCGCATGGATAAAATACAATAGAGAAATATATAGTGAAGTCTCATAACAGGAAATCATCATATAAGCATCACAGAAGTTTTATACAATCATCTCAACAAATCCATACATCAAGACCTCACTACAAGCACTCATCAAATACAGCAGCGGATACCCAGTACATATAAGAAAATAATATGCATAGCCTCCTGCTCGTCTTCGTCATCTTCAACGTAGAAACTCCAAGCACAGCACCTGTCACCTGCTTACCTAGTCTGCCCATCCCAACATGGATGAACAGCCCAAGGTAATAAGAGGAGACATAAAACCTTGAGTCAGACAAAGTCTTAGTGAGCAGTAAATTAACAATCAAGCATACCAAAAGAGCATAAAGGATAAAAGGAATAGGAACCAAACCATCCCACTCCACCTCTTTCTACAGTGATAGCCCCCAGACACACACTAAGAAGAATCAAGCATAACATATAGACAAATAAGGTAAAGCAATAACCACTCGAGTCAAGGGCAATGTTTTCCAAATACCAACCCCCAAGGCCTAAACCAAGATCAGATAAGCACCCAGAAAACACCGCTCTTGAAGCCGAATGATAATACAACCAAACATCCATGACTCTGGCTATCACTGCATCGTTGCCTTGATTTCACCGTTAGTTGAATGACCATCCGTCAAGGGCTAATGGTAACCCCGGTTCTAGCCATAACTCCGCACGTCGTCGCAGCCCGTGCCTAGGAATTTTCGCAACTACCCAGAGTACTAGCACGCCGTCGTAGCCCGTGCCTGGAACGCCGTCGCAGCCCGTTCCAACGTACCCTTGCTTTGAGCATGCTAGAACCTTCAACAACGATGAGATCTAAGCCTCCAAGTCATCCTCCTTGACGATCATTCATACTAGCTCAAGCGCCTCTCAAGCTAACCATTATCACCAACCCGGATCGCATCACCGAGTAATCAACATAACTTTGCACGTCGTCGCAGCCCGTGCTTGGAACGTCATCATGACCCGTTCCATCTCAACATCACACTTTGCTTCATCGCATCATAGCAAAGTCTCATCTCAACATCATGGCTTGCCTTCTCGCATCATGGCAAAGTCCCATCTCAATCTCATACTTCGCCTCTTCGCATCATGGCAAAGTCCCTCATCATCGAATCCATCCACATGAGCTTCCATATCCGCTTCATATGCCATCGGCAGCTTTCAACATTCAAGAGCCTTTCCACTTAGCTTTTGAATCATCTTCAAACATCTTGTTCCAAATCAACCACAAGCTAACTTGGAGCAATCACATCTAACATACATTCAAACATTCAAGCATTCAAACAAGATCTATCAAACAATATCATTCATAATGGAAATTTCGTAATTAAGTGAGCAAAAGTCCAACATATGTGAAATCATGATTTTTAACATAGATCTATCAAATCTAAAACATGGGTTTTGTCTCTAATACTTTATAAATAGCTTCTATAGATAAACATCTTCAAATATGATGGATCTACATGCAGACTTAAGGAAAATGCGAGAAAACGCTAACTTTAACACCCAAACATATCACCAATCCCGTATACTCCTTTGGATCCGCGTGAGAGATAACTACCACTCACCAAATCACTCAAACACCTCAAAAACCTATCACTTCAGATCTGGACAGCGGAGATCAAGGCTTGATCCGGCGAAATCTCACTTGAAACGATGAAATCTAGCTCGAACGGATGAAGATCTTCAACTTGGACACTTGAATCTTCGATCTTGGATGGATGCTAACACTTGATTGGAATGGAGAAAAGAAGATGAAGAAATGTTGTAGTCTAGTCTTCAAAATGGCAGCACTTCGTCGCTTCAAAAATCGGTGCCAAAAAGTGAGCCAAAGTCGTCTATTTATAGGCTGAATCAACCATAGCTCGGCTGTCCCTTAGGTCGTCGCCGACCCAACACTTGAGTCGCCCCCGACTTATCACAATGCCGACTTACCATGAGTCGTTCACGACTCATTGCCATGCCGACCTAACCTTGCAACCTAAGCCTCTACAGTACTCACGCGACCTAATTCCTGCCGACCTATCAACAACAGGGACCTCACGAGTTAACACACGGCCGACTTGCGACTCAACGTACTACCGACCCAACTGCCACACGACTCAACAAAGCAAGAAGGTCACACGACTTATTCCTATATGCGACCTAACGACTTAGCCTTGCGGCCGTCCTAACCCCTAGCCGACTCAACATAAGTCGGTAACGACTCAACCGCGGTGCCGACCTAACTCAAAACAAGGGTTCTGACTTAACCTTATAGCCGACCTAACGACACACACGACCCAACACCCTACCGACTCATCTACACAACCAACTCACCAGGCAGCCGACCCACACTAAGTCGTACTAAGGTCCTATTTGCCACACGACTCACGACCTACAGCCTCACCGACTCAGAGACCTAACGACTCAAAAGCCTAAGTCCCTAACGACTTATCCACTAAGTCGGCCCACCGACCTAAGCCTTAGCCGACTCAACATCTACCGACCCAACTCCCTAAGTCGGTCACTTCCTTAGGTCGGTCTAAACTACTGGATCCCTAACACTATGAGTCGGCAACGACTCATTTTGCTAACCCTTAACCCGCTGACTCGGCCTAGACCATGAGTCGTTCCTCTCTTGACTCGGTCACATACTAACTCGGCCACACCTACACTCGCTCCTTCTCTAAGTCGCTCTAACACTATAGGTCATTAACTCTCATGAGTCGGCCACCATGAGTCGGTAACGACTCAAGCCTTAACTCGGCTATGACTCATCACCTGACCCACTAACTCGTCCAAACGACTTACCTAACTTAAGTCGGTTGCTTCCTTATCTCGGCCAACACTCCAACCCGTAACCCCTCCTTGAGTCGGTCCCCTATGAGTCGGTCACGACTCATCCCTTAGCTCGGCAATGCTCATGAGTCGGTCACAACTCATACTCCACCCGGGTTAACTTCTAAACGACTCAAGCTAGAGGCAACACAAACAACACTATCGACCTGCAAATTCTACGATCTATCGACACGTAAAATACGGGTCGTTACACTAAAAATGCTAAAAAGGCACGCCTACGCAATAAAAATAGGAAATATGAATTGTATTTTTCTGTTTTCTGACCGTGTGGGTCGATGTTTATATATTTATATCTATTGTGATATTGCAAAAGCACCTCCGTACAAGGGAGACTCTGCCAAAATTTTCCGTAAATTTTGGGAGTTAGAAAATTTTTGAAAATTTTTGGAAAATTTTTGTTAACAAAAAGTCAATTTCTAAATTGAAATGAAAATGTATGATTTGAAAACTTACTAAAGTTATTGTAAGAAGTTTATAATGGATTTTGGAAAAGTTAAAATGTTTAAATGAATTTGAAATTTAATTTGAACAAATGGTTTTGAAAAGTTAATGGATTCTGTAACATTTTCTTACTGGGCAATTTCGAGGACGAAATTCTTTTAAGGGGGAAGTTTGTAACGACCCAAAATTTCTGTCATTTGAAATTCGTATATTTAATTAATTTTAAATATTAACAAGTAAAATTTGTAAGTCGATTAAATTATATATCGAATATCTATATTTAATTGGATAATTAAATCGATAATTTAATATTTGAAATTACAGAAATATTTGGAAATTAGGTTTAATGTGATTAAATTTGATTTGTAAAGATTTATTAAATCATATTGGAGTTATAATGATGTTATAGACTTTTAAAATTGAACTAAAAGTTAATTTGTGAAAATTGAATATTTTAATATTTAATTGACGAGTAAAAATAGTCATTTTTCAAACAGTCCCGGATTTCGATAAAACTAGTTTCATCGGATCCGTAATGTTCTAGTATTGTAAGATTTCATATTTTGTGTCAATCGGATTTACGGTTTGTCCGCGGCAAGCTAAAACGCGTAGAAAATCGTTTAAGTGAATTTTAAATTTAAATTAGTCGATTTGAAAACCTATCTTCAAAATACGATCGAATTGGCACCCGATATATATTCCATTGCATTCGAAATAGGGGTAAAACATTATAAACTCTAGGCGGCATGCTTCGTTTGGAGTTCGGAAAAATTTCGGATAAATAGTGCACTTAAATTTTCTATAAAAGGACGTTATAATCTTCATTTTGCAAAACCCTAAAGTAAACTAGATCTAGCCACCACTTCATTTTTAATGGCCAGAAATTTCGTTCCTTTTCCCCTCAATCTCTCTCAATCCCCCTATTATTTTGAAAATCTTCCGATTAGGAACTTGTAGAGGATCATGAGTGCTTGAAATCCATACGGCTGTGATCGCAAAATATGCTACGGATCGATGGGAAATGAAGTTCAAAGCCGCGTCGTCATGGGTAAATCGCACAAAATAGGGGCAACCGAGCTTCGTCTCGTTCGAGCCGATGATAGAGCTCGTGATGGCGCATGAAATGGTGGAGCTCGATCAACGTTCAGGTCATCGATGGTGCCACGATATTTAGGGTTATCGAACGGCGTTTTGGGTTCTTTATCATGATTTTTGACCTGGGGAGAAGAAGCAAAGTAACGGCCCTGATCTCATGTTGCAGTTTGAACGGCGCAGATCGGTAGTAAGGTTTAAAATAAAAAAATAAAAGAAAATGGAATTGATTTATATAATATTTGTGCAAACTTTAAAACCGTATAACTTTTTCATACGAGGTCGGAAATTCACGCAACAAATTACGTTGGATTCGTATTGTTGAATACTACGCGATGGAGCTGGTTTGGGATTGATTGGAGCTAGTGTGAATTTTGAGTAAAATTAAACGCGCGTTTAATTTTATTCGGAATAAAACGCTGAAACCGCTATTGAAAGCAAGGTGAGAACTTCTCACTCAGTCGAATTGTGTTTCGATTTAAATTTTAAATAGTTAAATTTAAAATTGCTTGATTGTGTGATTGAATGATGGTTGCTATCTGTTGTATTGAAATAGACCCTATATGCCGCATATTAAGCCGAGGTTATTTTATTAAACGCATATACCGCGATATTCCACCTTGAAGTGGGATTGGTATTATATATATACTTGGAGTTGATTTCTCGCATTATATAGCGGATGAGACCCTATTGCGCCGCATAATGGCGGATGATATTTTATATAAACCCATGTACCGCGATATCCCGTCTTGAAACGGGATTGGTATTGTGCTAACATCTGTGGATGCAGGGAAACAGGTTGGAGGGATCCAACTGGATTCCTCAAATAATGGAATTTGTTTCAATGTTGTGTGTTGATTATTTATAATATTTGTGTGATTTTCTTTGTGATTGAAATCGTTGAAGCCTAAAATTTAGCTGAATATAATTTTGGTATCGTTGGATACCGAAAATAAATAAAAATTTGATTTTTGAAAATACAAGTTGATAGTTTATATTAAAAATTTATTTTTGAGAATTAGATAAATTTAAAAGAAGGAACTCTAAAATAATAAAGTTTTATTTTTAATCTTATTGAATAAAATTTCAAAATATGCGAAAAGCTTTAATAAATGGATTTCGGGTAATATTATTCAAAGGTTGAAGAATTTATTCAAAATACGAATTTTAAAGAGTTTTAAAAAATGAAAGATTTTTTTTCTTTAAAAGGAATTTATTTTTTAAAAAGGAAATAAAATTTGAAATCCATTTGGGAATTGATTTTTGGTGATTGAATTTAAATCTTTTGAAAATCCATTTGGAAATTTATTTGGTGTTTTGAAAAGAATTTGGAATCAATTTGAAAATTAATTTGGGGTTTAGTAGAAATTGATTCAATTTGAGATTTGAATGAAATTCACTTGGTGTTTAATTTCTTAGAAAATCAATATGGAATTTGATCTGGTTGTTTTCGAAATCAATTGAAAAATTGAATTGCTGTTGAAAGTGAATATTTGAAATCGACTTGAAAATCATATATCAATGGATATTTGAAAATTTAAATTCACCGTGGAATTTATAAAGGAAAGGGAAATTTGTTTAAAAATAAACATTGATTTATTTTTGAAGTGTGGAAACAAATTTACGGATTTGGAACGTAAATTTGAAGTAAAGCGGTAAGGATTTATTTAATTGGTTTAAATTAACCATTTTGAAATGAAAGTGTACTCTCCCTGGAAAGCCGAACAAAGTTTCTGAATAGCTTCGTAATATTATATATATATATATATATATATATAAAATTCTTTAATTGGTTATGAAATGGTTACTTTGGAGAAATTAACTTCTTAAATTATTTTAAATCCTCTAGGTGAAGATTTGTTAAGTTGATATAGAAATGATTATTTCTAAGATTTAATCAATAATTGTTTTAGAAAATAGTGATTTAAATAGTTATACTCTATCTACTGATTTTATTTTAAAAATTAGTTTGGACTTAAGTTATATGTAATATTGGTATAATATTTTTATAACTAATATTTTAAGTAGAGTGTTTAAAGAAAAATAGTTTTATTTCAAAGTGTTTTCCCGTTATATTTTGGATAAGTGTTATAAATTATTTTAAAGTACTTGAACTCGGTAGATTTCTAGTAAAAATAAAATATTTGGAAGTGTTTCCGCGTAAGGAAAATGATTTGAAATTTGTTTTCAAAAGTTGTAAAGGTGAAAAGTGATTTGAATTTTGTTTTCAAATGGTTGAAGTGTAGAAAAATATATCTTGTAAAGATATTTTGGGAAAATAAATAACTTGGGAAATTATTTGGAATCTGGTGATGTTGTGCATATCTATTGATAGTTAAATAACCGACTATCAGTATTTACCTTTAAATGGGTATTTGTTAGGATTTTCTTGAATTTGAATGCTACATTTATTTTAAAATAAGCGCTCGTTATTCGGTTTAACCGGGAGAGGACCTTTGGGTCATAAATCCCATTTCGGATAGTGATACGTCGTAATGAATAGCATTTGAAGACCGGGGTTGAAGATCGGATATTTTCGAAAACGAAGGATTACCGTCGAATGTTTCTGCATCGGCTAGTCCCCGATATAGAGATTTTATCACCCTTTGTGATGGGTATTCCGGACGTGATTAGTGAATATCCGGATTGCAAGTGCTTATTTGGAAGTGCCTTCGGTTCCGTTCGATCCCAACGGACTTGTATGGATGTGTGTCTGACATTACAATTCGAGATGTAAAGCTGGTTTCTATCAAATACATTTCTGTTAGTGGTGGAGAATTTATTCTCTTAGCTTTACACCCTTCTCTGAGACGTACAAGCTCAGAGGTTATGTAGTTAATGGTTACTAGTGATACATTCCCAATTTGGTAGTATGGCATACGAAGTGCTGCTGATCATTTATTGATCGAAGAATGACTTTTATGAAAAGCGTAGCTTTGTGGACGAGATTACGTCGGACCTCACACCTCGAAATGGTCGAAACAGGAAGAATGCAGCAAGGTTTTAGGGGGTAGTGCCCCTTATGGTATGTTCATTTCCTTCTGGATAGAGGTGGTATCATGGTATGGAGCCCAGATACTTAACCTATGTTGTTGCTGCAAATTTATTACTTTGTGGATATTGGTATTGAGGATCCTAAGATAAAGGTTGTTTACAACCAGGGGATGGCATACTCGTGTCAGTAGTTACCTATTTTTGCAGAGGTAACCCGGCCTTGTGTTGATAGAGATCCGGTTAGGTTCTTGGGGTGTCCCTCCAGAGGCGTACCCATGTGGTAATGGGAAGTTCCTTGGCCTGACCATTTGTTGGAAAATCCAAAGAAACAATACGAGCCCTGTACAGTTTTAGTTGTATAACCTGCCATGGAATGTGGCAGTAACCTGCTATTGAACATGGTAGCTATAGTAGGCATAGTTCGGAATGTCTATGCTGACTAAGATTTATATTATACTTTCGAAATGTTTTCTGCACTTTGCACTTATAGTAATAATATCAAAGAAATTTGCGTATCAAGCATGTTTGACTATCATAAGGAGAAATCTCCTCCAATTCTGCATTTGCATTGTGCTTGTGGCGGGAGGCCTTATGGTAGTTTTATTTTTCAAAAAAAAAGCGTTGCGGATTCCTTTTAAATTCTTTTTTTTTCTTATGGTTAAAAATAACTGTTTTAAGTTCTCACACCAGTCTCATGACTGACCTGGAGTTTATTGTTCCCTTCCTAAACTCTGGATGCCCATCATTTTCCACACGGGCAGCCTATAGTCAAGTTATCAGGATATTCTGGAATTTAGGAGGTGCTGTGGAGCTCAAGTGGCGAGCTAGATGGCGAGATATATAACTCGTATATGATATTATCTTTTCCGCTGTGTATTCAGTTGTGAGGACAGGTTTATATAACTATCCATTATTGTGTTGTGTTGTATATTGACTATGATGATGTAATGCATAAAATGAAAAGTTCTTTTGATTTAAAGACTATCCATTTATCTATTATATTTTGTTCCGCTGAAATTGTGAGATTCTGATATTGTTATATTGCTTCTTCTTCTTACTTCTTCTATCTTTTTCTTTTTCCTAAAACCTAAGGGTTCGATTTTCCGGCATTTGATTGTTCTGCAATTGATACAGTGGATGTATTAATGTCGATTTTTAGAAGTCGAAGAATCGGGTCCTCACAAAATATAATTAGGGATCCTTAATTAATATAATTAATGATGTAATTAAAGTTGATTTATTAAGATAAATTAATCAATGATAAGTGATTAAAGGTAACTAATTAAGGATTAGTGTAATTAATTATAATTAATTTATTTATTTATGAAGTAATTAAAGGTTAATTACTGTTTTTGGGTAAGGATAATTAATTTGTGAAATTAATTACATGAATGTAATTAAAGGATAATTAATGAAGGGTGATTAATTAAGGTGATTAATTTGAATGATTAACTAATTGACTTGTAGTTAATTAATGGTTAGATAAGCAAGATTTATAATGATTAATTTAATTAATTAAAGATGGAAGTAATTAATTTAATTCATTTTAAATTAATTATTGTATGATGAAGTAAATCATTGCTTATGTATGGATGAATGATATTGATTGCCTTGAATGGTTGTGATCTCAGTTATGAGATAAATAATGCGGAGTGATATGAATGCTTTAGTTGCATTGTGATGATAATATGGGTTATCTATTTTGATGATAGTATGGATTATCTGTTTATAATGATAATATGGATCATTTGTTTATTGTGATAATGTTGATTATCTATTGTGATTTGCGAGTTATCTATCTTTGTGTATATAGATAATTGAATTGAATTGTTTTAAACTTTAAAACAACTTGGCCTTAAAAGACACGTTTTGGATTTCGATGAGACCGTGATCGAGTTTCCATATTTGGATATCCGAAAACCACATCGATCCAAATTAACGATAGGTCGTGAATCTCAAGTGAAGATGAAGATTCAGAGTGCAAGGGTTATCGTCCTTAACTCTGAGGGTGATTCCAAAATGAGTGTAGTGAGATAATGCCTTCGATTTCGTTCGAACCCGGAACGAACTTGTATGGATTGAATGCTTTCAGAACATCGTCAGGTGGACAATGAGCATTCTAAGTGATGTGTTCTCTAAAGGTAATCGTAGCCTCAAGCCTCATCAACCGGGAATGGCTAAAACAGGGGAGGTGCAGCAAGGCTAAGTGGGTCATGCCCAAGTAGGACGAGATTTTCCGCTGTCTAGAGGTCCCTTTTATTTCAGCTGTGTGGATAGTTGTGAGCTCCAACTGTCGGGGTTGTCTTGTCCGGGACTGTCCAATAAGGGATGGTTCCGGCCTTGTGTTGCAGGGGATTGGGAGTGATCCTCGGTATGTTGATCTAGGCCACGTACTATGATGGGCAGTACCCCGGTAGCCCTGCCATTGTATGGAATCCAAACTCCAATAAGTGTCGTACGTATTAGTTGTGCCCAACTATGTTGGAACATGAGATGTGAGCATTCCAGTTATTTCTGTATTGTACTTGAAAACCCTAGACACTATTATAATATCACTGGATTTCCTATCAAATGTTTTGGTTAGCGTAAGGTAAAAACTTTTCCATGTTTATGTGTGGGAAGTCTTACGTGATACCTTTCTTTTCAAAAGGTTTTTCAAAAGTTAAGAAACCTTAACCTGTTACTCACACTAGACCCATGTCTAACTCGGAGTTTATTTCTGTTTTTCTTAAACTCTTGGGTACTAAAATTTTTACGAGTAGCCAAAGGATTTAGGTTAGCTTTGATGAATTGTGGAGGAACAATGGAGCAGGAGGCTTCAGCGTATAGATATATAGTGTTCCGCTGTGTTGGTTTCTCTGAGTAGATTCCTTGTATTGTATTGTGTTATATAACTAGACAACTGTTTATAACTGTCTAGTATGTGATCTATAATCCGTGTTACTCTGATAATGGTTGTAAACTATGTAATATTTATGTTATTAATATAATTTATTCGTCCCGCTATTGAGATTCTGATGTTGTTTCTTCTTTCTTCTCTTTCTTTTCTCTTTTTTATCCCTTTCTTTCTTCAAGATGATGCGATTTTCTGTGGTGATAAAGTCGGGTCGTCTCATTTGATATCAAAGCACTGGGTTGAGCGAATACCTAGGCTCTGGAGTGGTGTCTATCTTGAGAGAGCGTATTTGTAATTTTAAATATATATAAATATATTTATTTATTCTACCTGTCTGTTGGGTTACCTGTTCAGGTTTTCCAACATAAGTTAAAAAGGTAGTTGGGGTAGTGGTGTGTGTAACACGACTACTATTGGTTGGAGTTTGAATGTTTGAGGTTGGAAGTGTATCTATCGAGAATGTAGACCTAATACCGTCCATAGTGAGTTTTGCAGTGGTGTACGGATTTCATCGATCTTTGAAGGAAACCTGTTAAGGTTCGGAGTCTATTTTAGATGTTGGGTGAATAGAGTTTGGATTTTATTAGTTGGCAGAAGCGAGTGATGGTATCTTGATATCTCAGGATGTAGTAGCTGCGGGATGAGATGCAGTGACTAGGGATGTTTCCGAAGATATTTCTTTGGAACAAGTTTAAGGAAATAGGTCTGAATCGGTGATGTGGTTGTGTTCAGCATGGTGTTTCTGTTTGATTTGAGGTCTGAGTTTCTCGAAGAGCTTTGCATTAGGAGATCTTTGGCATCTATGGCAGCAGTGCGGCTCGGAGTGTTCTGTGTTGGCAGGAAGTCTTCTTGCTTAGCATTTTTTATGGAAGTAGAGTTCAGAAGCAGCAGAGTGGACTCGTTTCTTAGATGGATTGGCTAGATAAGTGTAAGCTGTTCTGTTTGGTAAAGGGAGAACAGTTTTCCTTGATTATGGTTTGGATTGAATCGCAAAAGTGACTTGCGATGGTTGAGTGTTCTCTTGGGTTATCAAAGTTTTTCCGGATGTCTTCAGAGAAGTCAGAGGTTTGTCCGCATATAGAGATTGAGTTTCCTTATCGACTGTGATTCCAGGATTGGTACCAATGGTTCAGCTTAGTAGAAGGATGATTCTTAGAGATTTAGTTGGTGTAGCAGCTCAGGCGTTGGTGGAACCTCTGAGTTTTTCTTATGGATCAGATGAACCATATTTCTGAGATGTGTTGTCCAGTTTGTGCTCGTATTCTTCATCAGCATTTTCATCTACTTCGGATCAGAGTTGTGCAGCGGAAGTAGTTTGGGAGTGTTCCGTTTGTCTTTTTCGGATAGGAGAAGTTATTGTCTTCTGAAAAGTTTTATGGATGTAGGCAGCCCAGGATCATCCGAAGAGTTTTGTGGATAAGAGACGGAGGAATTTGGATTCTGAAGTCGGAGATTTGATTTTGGATAAGTTTTCTTCGATCGAAAGTGAGCTATAAGATTGGGTAAGGCTGGGAAGCTAGCTCTGAAGTGTTTTGGATCTTTTTTGTGTTCTTGTGAGAATAAGTGGTTAATCTGCAGGATTGAATTGCTAGTTTGGATAACTGGGATTCGATGAGTTTCACGTATCTCTAAGGGAATACGTGTATGATCTATCTCTGGTTTTGGAAGCAGTTCGGAAGTTTTGGTTGTTGAGTCAGACTCGTCTGTAGTCTGATATCCTATCGAGTTTTGTTCATATGGATGAATAGGAGCTCTGTAGCTTAGTAGTTTCGATTGTTTGGATTCTGTAGAGCGAGTATCCCGGTATTTATACCCGGAAAACTCGAGGAAATTCTATCCAGAATTTTGCCTGGATAGTTAGATTTGTTTGGTTGGATGAATTGGTTGCTATGGTTGTTAGCATATGTTTGATATATGCTTGTGTCTTAAAATTAAATCTTTAATGAGATTATTAAATTACCTTTGTTTTAAAATTTCGAGGACGAAATTCTTTTATGAGAGAAGGATTGTAATATCCTGGAATTTTTGACAATATCAATTTAATAATCTGTGTTAAAAATTAAATTGATATTGATAATTTTGTTAATAATAATTCAAAGTGATTTAATAATTTTTCTTTAATAAATATTTAATTGGTAGATTTTATCTTTTTCAGTTAATAAATTGGTTTCTATTTATAATATAAATATATAGTTTATATTGTAAATAGATTAGCTTGTTTTTAAATTTAATAAATAAAGCATATTTTCTAATTCTAATATTTTTAGTAATTTTGAAATTTGTTTTTATTTAATATAAAGCTTTTCAAAGTTATTAAATAAATAATCTTGGTTTAAATTTAATAAATGAATCTTGATTTAAAATTCTAATATATATATATATATTAATAATTTGGAAATTTTTATTTAATTTAATATTAATTTTTTCAAAGCTATTTAAATAAATAAGTATATGATTTTTAAATTGTTAAGAAAGTTGTTTAAATGTTTAAAATAATTTCGGCTTAAGTTTTAAATTTAAATTAATTAACAAAAGGGTTGTTTTGTTTTCTTTTTAAAATAGAGCTTAATAAAATAAGTAATTTATTAATAAAGGAGAAATAATTTCTTTTATAATTATTTTAATTTAATAATGAGTCTTTTCTAAAAATAATATTAATAATGTATTGCCTTTACAAATAGATTTTGAATAAAAATAACATTTGTTATTTCAAATTTAATTTGTATATATAACTTAATTTTTAAATATTACATTTTAGAATTTGGTTTGATATTGAATATAAAGTTTTAAAATCCAAGGTATAGATTTTTAATTGTTTTGATTTATGTATGCATAAGCTTTTATTTATAAGTATAATTTTTTTTATTTCTTTTAAAAAATTTCTATACATATTAAGTACTAATTAACTAATTAATTAGGTATAACTTATATATTAACATTTAAATTAAATACAAATTACTTTATAAAGACAAGTGTTGTTTTCCTAAGCCTCATATAACAAATGTTAAAAGATAAACATCCTAAATTGACAAATGTTAAAATTTTGTACAAGTGTCATTTTCAAATTTGTATTTTCTTTTATTTTATTTAATCATACTTTCATCTTATAAAAATGCCTCTTCTCTTCAATTTCTTTTTCCTTTTCAAAATCAAAAGTTAAGAAATTTAAGGCTTGAACTCAAAACAAATCTGAAACATACAAAATCAAATTGAGACTCTTCATATCAAAATCCTGAAAATCACTTCCTCTAAAATCTATTGTTCGCTTTTTCAAATCAAAATGCAAAAAGTAAACCCTGTAGTTCATGATCAAATGCAAATCTGTACATCTTCAAACCAAGCCTACATCATTCATTTTTTCTGCAATCTGGAAGCATGCAAGCAGTTTTTAAATCAAATAAAAAGCAACTTAAGTTTTAAACTATCAAAGACTGTCTTTAAAAATCAAAAGCAAAGACATTCAGTCTTCAGCAAATTCAAAGCTTTTTCAAAAATCTGGGAAGCTCTGTTCTGCATCTTCAAACAAAAAAAAAGGTGAGTAACTTTTAAATCTTAAATTATAACTTAGGTTGCATGCTAGTATGGTTGGATATAAATGTGTATTGCATGAATGTCTGAAGTGAATATTATATGTATGCATGCTGTGTATATGTTCTGTTTTGTATCCAGGCTTAAAATTTGTATTTAAAATTCTTATTACACGATCTAGTGTTTGATAGGATCTGATAATTAAACAAATGTTGTTTGATTTAACCTAGTTAAATGTTAAAAATTTATATTAGGAAAAATAAGGCATATTGTCTCTGGAAATATTGAAACATCAGTGTATGTTAATTTAAATCAAAAATTCAAACTGTGTAAATTGTTAATTCAGTATTATAAATCGAAATCATCAACTAAATCATGATTTTTAACACTAAAATTTGGATTTTTAGAAATAAGATAAGGGTGCAGTTTGAGTTTTGACTGGAATGGGAATATTTGATTTTTCTTGTGATCTATGTATTTTGAGGGCTTGGTTTTCTTCATGATGATGGAGGAGAGTTAGGTGCTGATGGGAAAAATGCTAGTTGGTGTGGAATTTCATGGTGGAAGTTACGGTAGTGAAATCACTTTTGGAACCCTAGTTTTAGCTGTGCCTGGTAAATCGATCACCATGATTCTTAGAGATGATCGAGTTCAACTAGCTTTTGGGTAGTGGAAGCTTGGCCGTAGTAGAAGTCAATGCCGGAGTTTCAGAATCTACGGTTGTCGGAGTTGTGATGTCGAGGCATTTTCAGGTTTGGGTTGGTAATGATCAGTTTGTTCTAGGTTTGGAAATTGGTCTTGATTTCGATTTCGAGATTGGAAGTTCGTTTTGATGATCGTGGTGGGTTGCTGAGTCAACTTCTGATGAGTTGCGATCATCGTTGATAATCAATGGTGGTCGGAGTCACCGTGCATATGCACGGTGAAGTATTTTGTCTGGTGATGTTTTGGGTTAAAAGCAGAGAAGAACACTCGAGTGAATCTCTGTTTGACTCGAAGATGTGGCGTAGTTTGCTCGGGGAGGTTGAGCATTGAACTCGAAGCAAAAAGGATGTGCCTTGGGTTAATTAATTTAACAGGTTTTAACAGAAACCCGATGTTCAGTTTTTTTTAAATTTTAAAATAAATTTTTGAAAGCTGAGTGTAAAATGAAAGTAAGTTTTAAATAATTTTTAAATCTAGTTCTTTAATTTGGAGTTTAAGTTTAAATCACAGTTTTCAAATAAGTTAAAGTTTTTAAATTTGAATTGATTTAACTACTTTAAAAAGGGTTAAGTAGTTTGTATTTTTAAAATGAAGTTTTAAATTGTAAATAGGTTTTTAAATCTAAAGATTAATCTGGAATCAAAATTTAATATGCATTCCAATTTTAAAATAAAAAGAAGTTTTAAAATTTAAAATGTTTTAAACAAATTGAATATTAACGTGTATTTTTAACTATGGTTTGAATTTAAACATAAATTTGGTTTTAAATTTCTTTTAATCTTCTTTGTGAAATGAATATTACTTTAACATGTGAATTAAAAGTTTTGAATTGTCTTTAAGCTTTGTTTAAAGTCAATTTGTATTCATTTTTGAATTTTAAATTCAAAATGGAATTTGAAAGAAAAGTTTAAAGTAAATTATTTTTATATACCTTTGATGATGATAATTTGATCATTAATAAGAAACGTTTTGTATCTTTAAGTAAATGAAGATTAAATGATTCAAATATTAAGTTAACTAAAATCATAATTAAGTTATTTAATTAATTATGATTTGGATTAATTAAATAAGTAATTAAAGGTTTAAATTAATTAATTAAGGTTTAAGATTAATTAATTAATGGAAAATAAATTTGTAATTATTAATTAACGATTATTAATTAATGATTAAAGATTTATTAATTAAGCAATTAAGTTATAATCAAGGTTAATTAATTAAATAATTAAGGATTAATTAAGTTACAGTTAACACTTAATTAATTAAATAATTAGAGTTTAATTAATGGATAATTAGAGATAAATTAAATTGTCATTAATAATGGTTAATCTAAGTTAATTAGTTAATGGAAGTAATTAAAGAATGGTTAATGAAGGTCATTAACTATGATTATATAATAATTAATTACTGAGATTAATTTTAATAATTAATTAGATTAATTAATTTAATTATTTGTGAATTGTTTAAGTGTAATCTCTTAATGGAAGTAATTAAGGAATTAATTGCTTAATGTGATTAATTTAGTTTAATGTGATTGTTTAAATTGATTAACTAAGTTTAATTAATTTAAACACTAGATGATTTGATAATAATTACTTAATGTAATTAATTGAGTTTAATGGGATTAGTTCGAATTAATTAATTAAGTTTAATTAATTTTGAACACCGAATGATTTGATGATAATTACTTAATGTAATTAATGGATTGGAATTACTTAGTGAAGTAATTGATTGGTAATTACAGGATGAAATTAATTGAAGATGTTTTAAGAATGGAAGTAATTTGAGTATAATTACTTTGTAATTAATAAAAGGATTAATTAAGGATAATTAATTAAGGAATAATTAATTTATTTAATAAAGTAATTAAGGTTAGTTAATTACTGAAAGTGATTAATCTGGAATGATTAATAATTGTGGTTAATTACTTAAGGAAATTAATTTAAATAAAGTAATTAATTAAAATATAATTAAGGATCATTAATTAATATAATTAATGATGTAATTAAAGTTGATTTATTAAGATAAATTAATCAATGATAAGTGATTAAAGGTAATTACTTAAGGGTTAATGTAATTAATTATAATTAATTAATTTATGAAGTAATTAAAGGTTAATTACTGTTTTTAGGTAAGGATAATTAATTTATGAAATTAATTACATGAATGTAATTAAAGGATAGTTAATCAAGGGTGATTAATTAAGGTGATTAATTTGAATGATTAATTAATTGACTTGTAATTAATTAATGGTTATATAAGCAAGATTTATAATGATTAATTTAATTAATTAAAGATGGAAGTAATTAATTTAATTCATTTTAAATTAATTATTGTATGATGAAGTAAATCATTGCTTATGTATTGATGAATGATATTGATTGCCTTGAATGGTTGTGATCTCAGTTATGAGATAAATAATGCGGAGTGATATGAATGCTTTGGTTACATTGTGATGATAAAATTGGTTATCTATTTTGATGATAGTATGTATTATCTGTTTATAATGATAATATGGATCATCTGTTTATTGTGATAAGTTGATTATCGATTGTGATATGTGAGTTATCTATCTTTGTGTATATAGATAATTGAATTGAATTGTTTTAAACTTTAAAACAACTTGGCCTTAAAAGACACGTTTTGGATTTCGATGAGACCAAGATCGGGTTTCCATATTTGGATATCCGAAGCCACATCGATCCAAATTAACAATGGGTCGTGAATCTCAAGTGAAGATGAAGATTCAGAGTGCAAGGGTTATCGTCGTTAACTCTGAGTAACTCTGAGGGTGAATCCAAAATGAGTGTAGCGAGATAATGCCTTCGGTTTCGTTCGAACCCAGAACGAACTTGTATGGATTGAATGCTTTCAGAACATCGTCAGGTGGACGATGTGAATTCTAAGTGATGTGTTCTCTAAAGGTAATCGTAGCCTCAAGCCTCATCAACCGGGAATGGCTAAAACAGGGGAGGTTTAGCAAGGCTAAGTGGTCATGCCCATGTAGGATGAGATTTTCCCCTGTCTAGAGGTTCCTTTTATTTCGGCTGTGTGGACAGTTGTGAGCTCCAACAGTCGGGGTTGTCTTGTTCGGGACTGTCCAGTAAGGGATGGTTCCGGCCTTATGTTGTAGGGGATTGGGAGTGATCCTCGGTACGTTGATCTAGGCCACGTACTGCGATGGGCGGTACCTCGGTAGCCCTGCCATTGTATGGAATCCAAACCCCAATAAGTGTCGTACGTATTAGTTGTGCCTAACTATGTTGGAACATGAGATGTAAGCATTCCAGCTATTTCTGTATTTTACTTGAAAACCCTAGACACTATTATAATATCACTAAATTTCCTATCATATGTTTTGGTTAGCGTAAGGTAAAAACTTTTCCATGTTTATGTGTGGGAAGTCTTACGTGATATCTTTCATTTCAAAAGTTAAGCAACCTTAACCTGTTACTCACACCAGACCCATGTCTGACTCGTAGTTTATTTCTGTTTTTCTTAAACTCTTGGGTACTCAAATTTTTACGAGTAGCTAAGGGATTCAGGTTAGCTTTGACGATTTATAGGAGCAATGTAGCAGGAGGATTCAGCGTATAAATATATAGTGTTCCATTGTGTTGGTTTCTCTGAGTAGATTATGTATTGTATTGTGTTGTATAACTAGACAGGTGTTTATAACTGTCTAGTATGTGATGTATAATATGTGTAACTTTGATAATGGTTGTAAACTATGTAATATTTATGTTATTAATATAATTTATTTGTCCTGCTGTTGAGATTATGATGTTGTTTTGATGCAGCGGATAACTTCAAGTTGTGATCAAATGATGCACAACGAAAAAACAACGATGGAACAATACAAATATAGATTGATGGATTAATGATACCAAAGATAAATGCCCAAATCCGTTGATCTCGAGAGATACCTGATTCTAGCTATCTTTAACACGTTGATCGCGCATGATACCGTGTTAGAAGATCTACGATTCTTCTATGTTGATCTCGCGCACGAGATTCCTTGAATAGGCTTCAAATCCGTTGATTCGAGCGCACTCGAATAACCGAAAATGGAGAAAGAAGATAACACTCAACTTCCAATTTTAAAGAGGCACAAAGCACTCAAACAAAAGTTTATTCAAAATCAACCACCTTTACAAATGACACAACCCCGCTATTTATAGAGTCTTACAACAAAACACACATCACAGCCGACCTAACATATGGCCGACCTAACTCATACGACCCAAGTACAACGAGCTAAGATATTACAACACGACCTACGACTTATCATTACAACATACAAACGGCTTACATCAACATACGACCTACAGATAGAACACGCACGACCTACGACTTAAGCATAACATTGCATCAGGAAGCTTGAGCGACCTATCAACTTGAACGACATAAGGAAACTCAGCGACCTTAGAAAAAGCGACATAAACAAACACAGCAGCGACCTACCGGAATGGCGTTCTGGAGCGACTTAGGCTTAGCGACTTAACTTCTCGTGTCCTAAAGAAAGTGGCATGTAAGAATGCGGCATATCTCGCCTAGGTCATAGCACGGTAGAGTTAGGTCGTAACTCGTTACTATGTCCTAAGCGACTTAAGGTATCAACTGTTACCATGGTGCGTTGCATGTTAGGTCGCGACTCACTACTCGGTCGTAACTCATGGTTTCTAGGTCATGACTTCTGGAGCGCTACTCCTTCCTTCCCTCTTATCTCGCTAGGCCGTATCCCACTAGGTCGCTGCGACTTAAAGCATGCGACCTACGGCCTAAAGCATGATGCGCTGCATCATCCTCCCAAGGTTGGAAAGAATTCGACCTCGAATTCACACTCTTCTCTTCCTCGACACACTTATCCCCATGATATGGAATCAAGTGTTTGACGTTGAAAACGTCTGCAGTTTGGATATGGTCCGACAATCTCAACCGATAAGCATTATCATTGATTTTCTTCACGATTTCTACTGGACCAATCTTTCAAGCTTTCAATTTGTTGTAAGCTCTAACCGGAAAATGATCTTTCGTCAATACTGCATACACAAAATCACCCTCAAGCAATCGTTCATAAACAGTCCTGTAACACTCCTGCAGCTCATTCATGAAATCACACGCTCATTTAACAACCCCATTCTGACGTGGAACTATCGACAAATCTAACGGTCCCTTTGGAATTGCTGAATATATTACTTGAAATGGATTGAATCCAGTACTTCGATTAACAACTTGATTATATACGAATTCCGCCTGACACAACTTCACATCCCAACTCTTCAAATTATCTTTCACAAGACATCTCAACATGTTTCCCAAAGATCTGTTCACTACTTTCGTTTGCCCATCAGTTTTTGGATGATAAGCGCTACTAAAATTAAGCTTAGTCCCAGCCATCTTCCACAAACTCAACCAAAAATGACTTAGAAATCGAGTATCCCGGTAAGAAACAATGGTCTCAGGTAGCCCATGTAGTCGATAAACCTCTTTAAAGAACAATTGAGCAACACGAACTACGTCAGCGGTCTTTTTACAAGCTATGAAATGTGCCATCTTTGAAAATCTATCCACCACAACGTATATAGAATCATTTCTTTGTTGAGTTCTTGGCAAACCCAAAACAAAATCCATGCTAACATCAACCCATGGTCTAGTAGGGACAGGCAATGGCATATACAATCCTGCATTCGTAGCTGTCCCTTTGGAAACTTGACATATGTGACATCTCTGCACAAATCTTTCAACTTCTTTTCTCATGGAAGGCCAAAAATATGATTGAGAAATCAACTGCAAGGTACGGTCTCTTCCCACATGTCCTTCTTCATGCAATTCTTTCACAATATTCATTCGCAAACTGCACTCTGATATACACAACTGATTTCTCTTGAATAGAAACCCATCTACCAACACATACTCATCGGTCTTCCCTTTCTTGACTTCATCTACAATCTTTGCAAAGTAAGGATCCTCAACAAACAATTTTGGAAGTACATCAAACCCCGTCACTTCAACTTTCATCGTAGTCAACGAATGATTTCTTCTGCTCAAGGCATCTCCCACACGATTTGTAACTCCCGACTTATGCTTTACGACAAATGTAAACTGTTGCAAGTATGTGATCCATGAAGCATGCCTGGCTGTAATCTTATCCTGTCTCTACAAATGCTTCAACGCTTCATGATCAGTATACAACACAAACTCTTTATAAAACAAGTAGGGTCTCCAATGCTTTATGGCTTGGACAATAGCATAGAACTCTAAGTCATAGGTACTGTATCTTGTCTTGGCTCCAGAAAGTTTCTCGTTAAAATAAGCAATTGGACGACCCTTTTGACTTAACACTCCTCCAATTCCAACCTTAGATGCATCATTATGTAACTCAAACAGTAACTGAAAATCCGGGTATCTAAGAATCGGTGTTGTAGTCAAAAGTGTCTTGATCTGCTGAAAAGCAGAATCAGCCCCTTCAGTCCACACAAACTGCTTTCCTTTCATACAATCTACCACTGGTTCCATCACGCTACTGAAATGTGGAATAAACCTTCGGTAGAATGATGCTTACCCATGGAAACTTCTCACTTCGGTTACAGTCCTGGGTTGTGGCCAATCCTTGATTGCTTCGACTTTACCTTGATCCACCTGGATACCTTGCTTGGACAACACATGTCCCCAAAAAATAAACACTGTGTGTCATGAACATGCACTTATTTGTCGCCGCGTAAAATTGCTCCTGACGAAGTATCATCAACACTTCTCGCAAGTGCTGTAGATGTTCTTCTGTGCTTCCACTGTATATCAATATATCATCAAAATATACCACCACGAACTTTCCAATAAACTGTCGAAAGATTTGATTCATCACTCGCATAAAAGTACTAGGTGCATTCGAAAGACCAAACGACATGAACAACCATTCATACAATACTTCCCGTGTCTTGAATGTTGTCTTCCATTCATCCCTTGGTCAGATTCGAATCTGATGATACCCACTCTTCAGTTCAATCTTTGAAAAGATAGCAGCTCCGTTCAACTGATCTAGCAAATCATCCAATCTCAGCATCGAAAATATGTACCTCACTATAATCTTGTTCAGTGCTCGACTATCTGTACACATTCTCCAAGTTCCATCCATCTTTGGCACTAACAACGCTAGTACTGCACAAGGACTTAAACTTTCTTGTACGCGCTCTTGTTCAAGTAACTCCTCCACTTGTCTTCTCAACTCTTCGTGCTCCTTTGGACTCATTCTATAATGTGGTCTATGCGGTAACACAGATCTCGAAACAAGATCAATATGGTGTTGTATGTCTCTCAACGGTGGTAATTCTTTCGGTTATTCATCAGGAAATACATCTTTAAATTCTTTCAACACTGGCTTAACTTCTTCAGGAATTTCAACCGTTTCACTACTTTCACGTTCAATCATCAGAAATACTTCATGCTCATCCTCTACTTCTTTGACAAACTCCTTCAACGATAACAGAGTTTTTAATTCCTCAATTTCCTCCAACTTGCTTTCACTTTGTTGTTGCTTTTTAGGAGCTAAAATGATTCTAGTGCCCTCGAACATGAAACTATAGCAGTTGGTCCTTCCATCGTGTTGCACAGCTCTATCGAATTGCCACGGTCTCCCCAAGAACAAATGACATACGTCCATACCTACCATGTCACACCAAATTCCATCTTTATACTTCTTTCCAATGGAAAAAATTACACAATCGCTTCGACTAACCTTCACTTCCCCACCTTTCCTCAACCAAGCTAATTTGTATGGTTTGGGATGCTTCTCTCTCTTTAACGCCAACTTCTTTACAGCTTCTGTAGAGATAATGTTATCACAACTTCCCTCATCGATAACATACTTACAAACCCTTCCCAAAATAGTGCACGTTGACTGAAAAATATTACTCCTCAACCAACTAGTTTCCTCTTCCTGCTTTGGTGTCAAGCAAGACCTCCTCATAATTAAAGAATATCCCTCGTCTCCTGCCAATAATTCTTCTTCCTCCTCAACTTGTGGTGAATTGGAACATTCTATTTCTGCATCCTCATCCTCAACCTCAGCAACCATCACTCGCTTCTTAGGATTCGGGCATTCATTGCTCTTATTACCAAACTCCTGACAGTTATAACACTTGAAATTGTTGTTGACCTTCGTCTTAGCAACTTCATTGACAACCGGTTTACTAACAGCCTTGGAAACATTAGTATTGCTACTATCCCCTTTCACCTGATTGTTAGAATTCGTAAACGCATCACCTCCTCTTCTACCTTGCTTCTCCCAAGCTAGAGCCTTCTGGTGTGCTTCAGCAATGGATCTTGGATCAAACATATTCACCATATCCTAAATTTGCATTCTCAACCCTCCAACAAATCTAGATGTCAACTGTTCCTCCATCTCCATGATATCGTTTCTAGCAATCAGTTGATAAAACTCATCTACATAATCATTTACCGACTTTGTCCCTTGTCTCAAATTCTGTAAGCGCTGATACATAAGAGACTGATAATTATAAGGCAAAAAAGTAGCCTTCATCAACTTCTTCATCTTCTCCCATGAAACAGTCTTCGACTTTCCCATCCTTTCCTGTGTTAGTTTAGTTTGTTGCCACCATGCCATAGCTCTTCCCCTCAATCGTGTAGCAAACAACTTAACTCTATGATGCTCGGGTACTTCCTTGAAGTCAAAAATTTCTTCAACATTTGATAACCAATCCAAAAATTCTTCCGTTATCATTCCTCCATTGAATTCTAGAATCTCTACTTTCGTCCCCGACTCCAATCGACGATCATCTTCTACATTCCGATATTGACTTTGTACTTTGTCTCGATCTCAATAATGAACACTACCTCTATCACCATTTTCATCATAATCAAATGTACTTTGATATCGATCTCGACCATCAACATCTCCACGATCACGCATATCTCTTCTACTATGTCTTTCAGCATCACGATATGGCTCATCTCCAAACTCATGTGGAGTTCTTCTCTCTTCATTTATGTACTCATGGTATTCTCGTCTCATTGAAACTGATGATTCTCTTCTTTCTTGATAAGATTGTGGTGACATCCTCCTCGCTTCCGCAACCGATGGCGAAACCCTGTTTCCTCCATGGTTCGAGATTGGTGGCCTTCTCCTTTGACTTTGATTCATGTCATTCATCAATTTATCTAAATTTCCAATAGCTTCATCGAACTTTTCATTGATACGTTGTTTCATTTTCTCAGCTTCTTGTCTTCTATACACATCTTCAACATTTTTAAAACGGTTAGCACGTCTTGGCGGCATGATCAACAAACAACAATCTTCAACCTTCTCTAGCTCTCGGCTGTAACTTAAATCGGCACTTGACTTCACTCGGCCTACACTTAGCTCGGCTCGGCTCGTAACTCTCGGACTTGATCTTCCTTAGCTCGGATCTTGCTTCAACACTTTAACTCGGCTCCCAATAGGCTCGGCTTAGCTATGATTGGCTAAATCTAGCTCTGATACCAAACTTGACGCAGCGGATAACTTCAAGTTGTGATCAAATGATGCACAACGAATAAACAATGATGGAACGATACAAATATAGATTGATGGATTAATGATACCGAAGATAAATGCCCAAGTCCATTGATCTCGAGAGATACCAAATTCTAGCTATCTTTAACACGTTGATCGTGCACGATACCGTGTTAGAAGATCTACGATTCTTCTACGTTGATCTCGCGCATGAGATTCCGTGAATCGGCTTCAAATCCATTGATTCGATCGCACTCGAATAACCAAAAATGGAGAAAGGAGATAACACTCAACTTCCAATTTTAAAGAGGCACAAAGCACTCAAACAAAAGTTTATTCAAAATCAACCACCTTTACAAATGACACAACCCCGCTATTTATAGAGTCTTACAACACAACACACATCACAGCTGACCTAACATATGGCCGACCTAACTCACACGACCCAAGTACAACGAGCTAAGATATTACAACACGACCTATGACTTATCATTAAAACAAACAAATGGCTTACATCAACATACGACCTACAGCTAGAACACACGCGACCTACGACTTAAGCATAACACTGCATCAAGAAGCTTGAGCGGCCTATCAACTTAGACGACATAAGGAAACTCAGCGACCTAAGAAAAAGCGACATAAGAAAACACAGCAGCGACCTAATGGAATGGCGTTCTGGAGCGACTTAGGCTTCTCGACTTAACTTCTCGCATCCTAAAGAAAGTGGCATGTGAGAATGTGGCATATCTTGCCTAGGTCGTAGCACGGTAGAGTTAGGTCGTAACTCGTTACTATGTCCTGAGTGACTTACGGTATCAACTGTTACCATGTTGCGTTGCATGTTAGGTCGCGACTCACTACTAGGTCGTAACTCGTGGGTTCTAGGTCGTGACTCCTGGAGCGCTACTCCTTCCTTCCCTCTTATCTCGTTAGGCCGTATCCCACTAGGTCGCTGGCGACTTAAAGCATGCGACCAACGACCTAAAACATGATGCGCTGCGTCATGTTTCTTCTTTCTTCTCTTCCTTTCCTCTTTTCAATCCCTTTCTTTCTTCAAGATGATGCGATTTTCTGTGGTGAGAAAGTCGGGTCATCTCATGATGACTATTGAAGGTGGTGACCGATGTTGAGGAGGTGGTCGACTTGCTTTGCAGTAAGGTATGTTAGTGATGAAGTTGTAAGGCGTGATTTCTTGTCGAAGTGGTGCAGTGGCTTCGAAGGTATCGGCTATGTAATGGTGAATGAAGGTTGTTTTGTGATGGTGGAGAACTGAGGTGATGTTTGGCAAATGTGATGTGGAATTGAGTTTATGGCATTTGCGGTTGCAGGTCAGTGAGGATGTAGGAAAGGGTAGGGAAGCTGGAAATGCAGTGAGGTGAGTATGTTGTTTGAGGTGGTAGGAGATGACTGTGGTCGGATGCAAATAGTGTGAGAAGCGGGGTGATGATGCTGTGGTTTGTGGAATAATGTGGCTGTTGCAAATTGTTTTGAAGGGATGTGAAATATTGGTAGGGGACTGTTGAATGTGATGAGATGGTTGTGTGCAAAGTGAGGAGCATTTCAAGAAAGTATGGTGTTGTGATCTTGTGCACTGGTGGAAGGAGGTGGTTAGAAGAGAGTGGGTTGCGGAGGTTAAGCAATAGTGCAGGGAGTAGCTGAGGCAATTGCACAGTGGCCAGTTGAAGTAGCAGAGGCGATGTGCTGCTGCACAGTGGAGATGGTCGGTAGTGTATTGAAGGTGGAAGTTGAATAGGAATGGATGGGATGTGTTGTTTCAAGTGGATGGTGAGGAGAGGAACTGGACCAATGTATTGGTGGTGAAGGAGTTTCTGTAGCAGTTTGAAAGATGTAGAAAATGTGCACAGAAGGAATGGAAGTTTTGTAACTTTTTTTGTGTAAATGTAAAACAATATAAATGGAAATAGATATGCAAAGATATGTAAATGTAAATTGAAATGAGATAAATAAATAAAAATAGCTTTGAAATGTAGATGCTTTTTTTCAAATAGAAATGCAAATGCAAATGTGAAAAAGGAAACTATAACAACAAGCACACCAACAAATGCACACAAAAATCAAGCAAACACACAATATTTTTTTTCAAACACAAACACACAAAATAAACACACACAAAAATCAAATGAAAATAATTCGAAGAATGGAAAATTAAAATCAAAACAATTCCCCGACAACGGTGTCAAAAACTTGTCAATCAACGGAAATTCTATGGAATTAGAAAACCTTCGAAAAATATAGAAATAAAAACTACTGCAAGCGCATGGTGTACGAATGTAGCACGTGCCGAATACGGGTCGATCCATAGGGAATTGATTATTTTAAAAATTCTATTCAATCAAATTAAACCAAAGTCGAGTGAAAGTTAAGCTAGAGAATTAGAGAACTAACTAACTAACTAAAAGAAAAGAGAGGCAAATATAAGAGTTAAGTGACAATTTAGGATATAAATCCACTCTCTAGATCATGTAGTTCAACACATATAAAATCATGATCTCTCTTTTATGGTCATTAGTGCTTTAATTGATGTGCTTATCATAAGTATGACATATTTATGCTATTGATTAGCCAACATAAGCCATCAAACAATAACACATCCCTTAAAGCACTTACTAACTCTCATGAAATTTGACAAAAAAATGAAAATGAAATCAATTTTAAGTATAGCCTATTAACTATTGATTAGAAGTATAGACCATCATATTTTAATTTCAAATTACTTTCTTATGCCATAATCATATTTTGATGAAGAGGCAATTAGTGTTACTGATTGTTTAAGCACAGCCTATTTGGTGTCAATAATATAGGCTATCAAATTCAAAGCAAAAACAACTAGTAAACCATTTATATCATCATCATTAAACACAAAAAGAGAGCATGAATTAACAAATATTTGAAGCTACATAATTAGAGAGCTTCATTACCCCTAAATTGAAGGGGTTTAGCCTCTCATATTTGTCATTTGATTAACAAATGTAGCGGGCAACATGAAAAAAAGTAAAGTTAAGTGAAAAACTATTCTACTTGCATAAAATTAAAGAGATCTACACTACAACATGAAAGGAAATAAACAAGAAAATAAAATGAACATGTAGTAAATTGCATAAACAAAAAGAATTACATAAGAGAAGAAATGAATAAGTAGCCATGGAAAGAACGAGAGCTTTGATTTATTTTCTAAGCTAAAACTAACTAACTAAGAGGAAGGCTACATGAAACATAAGGGGTATTTATACAAGTTAGAAACCCTAATGCATATTTTTGGGGAGTGTCCAAAATTCCCTTGGAGGAAGTATGGTGGCTAAGTTATCATTAGCTTCAGTAATCCCCAAGTTAAATATACATGAAGCTTTAAATGTCTTTTAGCACGCGCATTAGCTCCTAATTGAAAATCAAGGTAAGTGGGTGGGGTCCTCCATGTTCTTCACTTTGAATTATTTCTATCTTCATTCTTTTGTATCTTCTTTGTGCATGCATATTCCTTCATAAAACCGCTTGTAATTGAGTTTAAATTCCTACAAAATAATATAGAAATTTCCCATTAAATTTTCTCAATTTTATATATGCACAAAAATGACCATTTTTCCCTTGGATGAAGATGAACATGTGAAAATTTCAAATAATTTGAATTTTGGTTAAAAGAAGTTAAAATACCCAATACGATCATTTACTCAATTTAAATAGATTAAATATGGTTGTAAAAATATGCACATTTATGTGCACATCATCTCGCCATCCAGCTCGTCTCCTGAGCTCCATAGCATCAAATCCTATATTTTATAAAACCCGGTCTGACCCGAGCATTATAGCGAAATAACACCCGATTCAAGTACGGAAAACCGGAGTGAGAAAACACACCCAATTGGATTATTAAAGTTTCCAAAATCTTTTGAAATCAAAGGTATCTCGTAAGACGACGCAACAAATAAACATGCCGGGTTTTACCTTACGATAACCAAAACATTTTTATCAAATTCGTCTGGTATTATAATAATGTCTATAGAAAGTAAATTAGAATCTAGCTGAAATGCTTGCATCTCACGTTCCACCAATAGTTGGGCACAATCAAAACCGTACAGGCTCTTATTGGAGATTGGATTCCTTACAATGGCAGGGCTACCGAGGTACCGCCCATCACAGTACGTGGTCTAGATCACCATACCGAGGATCCACCTTGAACCCCTACAACACAAGACCGGAGCTACCCCTTACTGGATAGTCCGAATAAGATCACCCCGGGTTGGGATCAGCAACCGCTTACACAGCCGAAATAAAGGGACCTCTAGACAGGGATTACCTTACCCTAATTGGTTGCTAGCCACTTAGCCTTGTGTGCACCACCCCTGTTTTAGCCATTCCTGGTTGATGAGGCTCGAGGCTATGCGTTACTGTTAATCGACGGAAATTCTATGGGGTTAGAAAACCGTCGAAAAATTTAGAAATAAGAATAACCTCAAGTGCACGGTGTACGAATGTAGCACGTGGCGAATACGGGTCGATCCACAGGAAAATGATGATTTTAAAATTCTATTCAATCAAATTAAACCAAAGTCGAGTGAAAGTTAAGCTAGAGAATCAGAGAACTAACTAAAAGAAAAGAGAAGCAAATATAAGAGTTAAGTGATAATTTAGGAAATAAATCCACTCTCTAGATCATGTAGTTCAACACATATGAAATCATGATCTCTCTTTTATCGTCATTAGTGCTTTAATTGATGTGCTTATCATAAGTATGGCATATTTGTGCTATTGATTAGCCAACATAATCCATCAAACTATAACGCATCCCTTAAAGCACTTACTAACTTTCATGAAACTTGACAATGAAAATGAAAATGAAATCTATTTTAAGTATGGCCTATTAACTATTGATTAGAAATATAGACCATCAAATTTTAGTTTCAAATCACTTTCTTTTGCCATAAGCATATATTGATGAAGAGGCAATTAGTGTTAGTGATTGTTTAAGCATAGCCTATTTGGTGTCAACAATATAGGCTATCAAATTCAAAGCAAAAACAACTAGTAAACCATTTCTATCATCGTCATTAAGCACAAATAGAAAGCATGAATCAACAAATAGTTGAAGCTACATAATTAGAGATCTTCATTACCCCTAAATTGAAGGGGTTTAGCCTCTCATATTTGTCATTAAAACAACAAATGTAGCTTGCAACATGAAAGAAAAAGAAAAGGAAAAAGAAAGCAAGAAAAAAGAAAAACCATTCTACTTTCATGAAAAATAAATCTAAACTACAACATGAAAGTAAATAAGCGTGAAAAGAAAAGGAACATGTATTGAAGTTGCATAAAAAAATTACATAAAAGAGAAATGGCTAAGTAGCCATGAAAAGAAAGAAGAGATCTTGGTTTTATTTTGAGCCTAAACTAATGAAGAGAGACTAAGTAAGTGAGGAGGGAAGGTTACATGAAACATAAGGGGTTATTTACACAAGTATGAAACCCTAATCCATATTTTTGGGACATGCCCAATATACCGTTGAGAAAGTCTGGAGGCCAAGTAATCATTAGCTTCTACTAATCACCATTTAAGTTTACATAAAGCCATTAATTCCATAAGCATGTGTATTAGCCTCTAATTTGTATATTAAGTTAGGTGGGTAGGTGGGGTCCTCCATGTTCTTCACTTTGAATTATTTCCATCTCCATTCCTTTGTATTCATTTTGCAAGCATGTGTCTTCATAAAACCACTCCTATTTGAGATCAAATTCCTACACAAATATATATAAATTTTCAATTAATTTTTCTCAAAGAAATTTATGCACACAAATGACCGTTTTGCCCCTATATGAAGATGGATATGTGACAATTTGGAATTAATATGGATTTTGGTTAAAACAAGTTAAAATACCCAATATGATCATTTATTTAATTTAAGTAGAGTAAATATGGTGGTAAAAATATGCACATTTACGTGCACATCAAATACCCCCACACTTATCTTTTTATTCGTCCTCGAATAAAGAAAAACTAAGATAAGTCTGTTTTCGTAGGGAGCACGATTGCATTGAGCATATGCAACAAGCCGTTAAACCTCTGGGTGTCCCCAGTAGGACGAGTGTTGTCTCTTGAGGGTTTTCAGCTGATACTACCCACAAAATCCACATGTAGGATGAAAATATTTGCAAAATGCAAGATTTATTTACAAAGAGATGAATGCGAATTTTTGAAAATATTTACAATGAAGGATTTACTTTGAAATCGACACAAATAAGTTAAATATAGGTTTTGGTTATTATCTTGAATTTTTTTAGTCATTTACTCATCAAAATTTTCAATAAAAACAAAGTTATCATAACAAATAGACTATAGTTTAACTCGTTTTTTCGGTTGATAACAGAGTGTAATTATGAAAAGGATCTTTAGTTGATTATCAAAGTTTATCAAATTGGTATTTTCATTTCTTTCCAATAACAAATCAAATCAACTAAGTAAAAATAGTGCTAGGATTTCAATTGCTTGCTCTCTCATTATTTGCAAGAAATATTACACACCTAGCTCAGGTAAACTGAGGCCAGATATACCACCCATGCACTGCCTTTCGGGCTTATGTGAGGGGAGTACAGAGCATGGCGAGTGCACACACTTTCGTGCATACACCTATCGACCGTAGGTGGTTTTTATTAAGTCTATTCTTTTTACATGTGTTCCATACATGCATAACCGTGAGGACTTTTAAATGAGAGTGAATACTTGGATGTTATTATTTTTTATTTTTATATTTTTTTTAAAAGAGAGAGAGAGAGTTTTGCAAAATCATCTTAGCACCATTTAACTTAGAAGGCAAAAAAAATGTTATATCCTTTACTTTAAATCAACCGCTTTTTAAAACAAAGATTTTCAATTAAGATGTACTTCATAATTAACACGTATGAATCTTCCTATATACTAGTTAAACCATTATTATTTGTAATCAAACTTCATTTTTATTTTTGTTAAGACAAATAAATTTTCGAAAATTTCAATTTAGTAAACCAAAACCATATATTTATCTTAGTGTTTGTTTTAAAAATAAATCAAAAGAAAATTTGTTTTTGTGATTTTTTTTTTGAAATTTTAAAGCAAAAATAAACCATGAAAAAAAAATTGAAGATGGGTCTCCCCCCACACTTGATTTTGACTGTGTCCCCACAGTCAACCCAAGTGGAAGGAGAAAAATAAAATAAAAATCCAATATTTACATGAAAAATTATTAATTACAAGAGATGAGAAAGTATACAGTCAAAAAGTAAATGAAAGGTCTTCTAAAGACCGATTCATTTGTCTCGTCAAATGTGTGAGACACGGCTTAAGCACGAGAAACCAGACCGTAAAAGATTTCGAAGTTGAATGTTGATTTGGAAAAACGAATGTCGTTTTATTGAGAATTGAATGAGTTGTTTTGTTTTCGATGATTTTTAGGGTTGATAAAACAATTAATTGAAATTCGAGTTTATTTTCACCAAATTGAAGTTCAAACTTATCATTGAAAACTTCTTCAAAATTATCAATTTCAAAATCAAAATGGTGATCGAAATTTTCCCCTTCGGAATTCAACAACTCGTTTTCAAAAAGTCCATAACACTTATGTTCGTTAAATTCGTCTTCCTTTGTTGGATTATCAACAACTTCATCGTGTAAATCGAGTTTAAAATTCAAAGTTGTCGTATTCAAATTTTCAAAAAAAGGAAGATCGAAGTTTAAATCGAATTTCGCACCCTCAAAAGAATTGACATCCAACTTAATTACCGTATTTTCAACAACTTGATTAAGATCGTCATTATCAATTTCAAAAGTTGTTATTTGAGAATCATTGATTTGGGTAAAAGATGGATTATCGTTTGATTCGTCACACATTGAGATTTGATTTTGTTGTTCACGTTTTTTCATATAAGTTTCAAACAAAAATTCCGTGTGATCATCGTAAATTTCATTCATTTGTTCAACAAAATCCAATTTGTAGTTATTAAATTAAGAATTTTCAATTTGGATTTGTTGAGAACAAAAAATTTCACTCGTAACATGGTTAAGATTATTCCCATTACAAAATTCGTTTGAAAAGTTGTTCCCATTTTCATGTTGAGTTTGAAATTCATTTGGAGTTCGAAATTAAATTGGCATGGGTTATAATCGTAATCATTTGAATTTTGAATTGAATTCAAATTTTGAAATCCTTGACTCGAGTTATTACACAAATAAGAATTACATAAATCATTTATCTCTTGATTTTGTCGTGTAGAAAGTTCGAGTAAAGATGAAATCATTTCAATGCTATTTTCAAGAGTCGAAGATTAGTCATCATTTTGAAAATTTTGTTGTTCAAGATTTGAATTATTTACACAATAGTTGTTGTTAAAATATCCATACGAATTTGGACTGAAATCATATGGATTATATTAATTTTCACAACTGTTGTAAAATTCATGTATGTGGGGAAACTCGGGCATTTTCAAGAATGTTTTTGTGTTTTTTTTGTAAAAGAAAAATATTTACAAATGGAATTTATTTTTCAAAAGGGAAATTGATTTTTGTTTTGTTTTTTGGTTTTTCAAATTTTTTCTTTGTTTTTGAAAATTTTTTTGGATTATGGTTTTTCTACTTCTTTTTTTTTGAAATTTCAGAGAAAAAGATTTAAAAATTTCAAAGGAAAAGGAATATTTACAATTTTTTTAGTTTTGGATTTTGATTTTTTTCTGTTTTTTAAATATGCATGAATTAATGCAACTAAATGAATGCAAGGGTTAATTACAAATGATTTTATCCTAAGTTAACACAAAATTGTATATTCACACTTTGTCTTAGATAAACAAGATAGTTCTCAGTCAGGTAACGGGCAGGATTTACTGGTGCACCACGAATCACCGTAGCAATGCAGCCGAAGGTTTAAGTACCTTCATTGGAACAACCACTATAATATTTACGAATCACCGTAATATTTATAAATGGTTATTACTCTGCCGTAGCCTAGACACCAAGAAAATAAATTATTCAAAGAAGACAAATTGTTAATAAACAATTAAGTATATCAATGTCTAACCGTTATTATTAACAAATTCTAAGATGAAATGCAAAATAGAAATTAAACGTGTATTAATAATGCAACTACGAATGGATTTCTGTTTTGTTTTTGAATTTTTGATTTTTTTTTAAATATATGCAAGCAAACAACAATGCAAGGCAAATAAAAATAATACATATAGGAAGCAAGCAGTTTTTTTTTTGCACGCTAAGCAAAGCAGCAATTTATTCTTCCTTATCTGCTTCTACAACTTGAAAAATTGAAACAAACTAAATCATCCAAACAAAACAAAACAACTTTAAGACTAATTCAACAAGACAATTTTTTTTAAATAAAACACTCTTACTTTATTCAAACAAGACAAATTCAACAACAAAACTAAACAACTAAAAAAACAAACTAAAAGAAAAAAAATTGTATTTCAGCCAACAAGGCCGGCCCTAAACAAGAAACCCGACCGTATCAATTCTCAACAATCGTTTTTTTTTCAAACACATGCCACAATTCACAGAAACACTCTTATCCAAAACACTTAATTTCTAAACTCAAAAACTCAATTCTCAAATTGAAGTCTCGGTTGTTTTGCAATTTTTGGGATTCACAGAATATTTGGTTCTCGATTTCAGCGCTGGTGGATGTGTGTCGAAGTCGAGTTGGGGGATTCGAGTCTGAAATTCGAGTTGGTGGATTTGAGTTTGTGGAGAAGCAAATGGATGTAGTGATGAGATTGCTGTGGAATGAAGTGGTTTCGGTAGTCGAATTGATGTGATGTTGGCTGTGTTTGACAATTTGTGTGGAGGCGATTTAGTTCGAGGTGGTGGGCTCATTCGATGTTGTTTGCATCGTTGATATTGGTTGCTGTCTTGAATCTGGGTGTTCAATTTGGGAATAGGTGATGGTGGTTCGGAGGTGGCTGCTCAGACGAGTTTCAGTGGTGGGAATTTGTGAAAGCTGGTTAGTTGAAGTTGTTGAAATAGCAAGGTAGATGTTAGATGTGAAGGGTCTGACTTTTGGGTGATCGGGAGAATGATTGTTTGATGATGAGATTGAATGAGTGATGGATGGTGCTTGGTGGACAAAGAACAGTGATGTGGGAGTAGTAGGCAATAAGGTAGTCCAACAGAGAAGATGCATATATGGCTGTTGTATAGATGGTGATTGAATGCATTGTTCTGTAAGTTGTTTAGTCAAGTTATATTGATATGCAGTGTTTCTGTGAGCGATGGTCAGTAGCCTGTTTTGAAGATTAGCAATGAAGTGTGTAATTGACTATAAGGTTGTGAAGCGATGAAGGTTGGTTTGGAATCGGGGAGGAATGATGCTTATGATATTAAGTAATGGGACTGCAAGTATATGATGTGAAGTGCAATTGGTTTGGCCAGTCTGGAATAGTGACTATAGCAGGCGGATTGGAAGAAGATAAATGGTGACTGGTAGTGGATATTAAAAGGGAAGTAAAAATGGAAGTGTGGATGGGTTGCTGAGATATATGGCAGTGGACAGTGAATTGAAGTGGAAAGGGGTGTCTTATGAATGTTGAAATGATGGTCAGTAATGTGTTTCTTGCTGGATGGTGGAGTTGTATGTGTTCTGGTTTGAGAAGGACAGTTTGAACTTGAAGTTGAGGGTTGATTGTCTGAAGGGATGTGTGCAGGCTGATGGTAGTTGAATGTCGGGGTGGTTACGAGCAAGGTGATATGGTAGTTTCTCTGGGTGGTGGATTGTTGAAGACAAGTGGTAAGACTGTGCAAGTAGATGGCAAGGGAGTGAACTGCTTTGTGGGTATTGAATTGGCTGCAGTTGCTATGGTTAGTGGGAGATTGTGGAATAGGGTGGTGGACTGGTTATGGTGAAGGGGAAGTTGAAGGATAGTGAGCAGCAGTAATGAACAGAGAGGCACACAATAGAGAGTAGCAGTAGAAAAATAAAAGAGATTGGCAATGAACAGTATTGGTAAAACGAAAACAGAGATTGTAAAATGAAATGCAAAGCGTAAATGAAATGGAAATAAAATATTTTTGTCTTTGTTTTGAAATTGTATGCCTTTTTTGTTAATATATAGCAATGCAAATGCAAAATGAAAAACTAGAAAGCAATAAACAAACACACAATAAAATGCACACAAAAACCAAACAAACACACAATTTTTTTAATGCAAACACGCACAAAATATAAACACACAAGAATCAAACGAAAATAATCCGAAGAATATAAAATCAAAATCAAAGCAACTCCCAGGCAACGGCGCCATAAACTTGTTAATCGACGGAAATTCTATGGAGTGAGAAAACCATCGAAAAATTTGGAAATAAAAATAACCGCAAGCGCACGGTGTACGAATGTAGCACGTGGCGAATACGGATCGATCCACAGGGAATTGGTGATTTTAAAATTCTATTCTATCAAATTAAACCAAAGACGAGTGAAAATTAAGCTAGAGAATTAGAGAACTAACTAAAAGAAAAGAGAAGCAAATATAAGAGTTAATGACAATTTAGGCAATAAATTCACTCTCTAGATCATGTAGTTCAACACATATGAAATCATGATCTCTCTTTTATCGTCATTAGTGCTTTAATTGATGTGCTTATCATAAGTATGACATATTTGTGCTATTGATTAGCTAATATAAGCCATCAAACTATAACACATCCCTTAAAGCACTTACTAACTTTCATGAAACTTGACAAAGAAAATGAAATCTATTTTAAGTATGGCCTATTAACTATTGATTTGAAATATAGACCATCAAATTTTAATTTCAAATCACTTTCTTTTGGCATAACCATATATTGATGAAGAGGCAATTAGTGTTAGTGATTGTTTAAGAATAGCCTATTTGGTGTCAACAATATAGGCTATCAAATTCAAAGCAAAAGCAACTAGTAAACCATTTCTATCATCATCATTAAGCACAAAAAGAGAGCATGAATCAACAAATAGTTGAAGCTACATAATTAGAGAGCTTCATTACCCCTAAATTGAAGGGGTTTAGCCTCTCATATTTGTCATTAAAACAACAAATGTAGCTTGCAACATGAAAGAAAAAAAAAGGAAAAAGAAAGCAAGAAAAAAGAAAAACTATTCTACTTGCATGAAAAATAAATCTAAACTACAACATGAAAGTAAATAAGCGTGAAAAGAAAAAGAACATGTATTAAAGTTGCATAAAAAAATTACATAAAAGAGAAATGGCTAAGTAGCCATGAAAATAAAGAAGAGAGCTTGGTTTTATTTTGAGCCTAAACTAATGAAGAGAGACTAAGTAAGTTAGGAGGGAAGGTTACATGAAACATAAGGGGTTATTTATACAAGCATGAAACCCTAATTCATATTTTTGGGGAATGCCCAAAATACCGTTGAGAAAGTGTGGAGGCCAAGTAATCATTAGCTTGTACTAATCACCATTTAAGTGTACATGAAGCCATTAATTCCATAAGTATGTGCATTAGCCTCTAATTTGTACATTAAGCTAGTTGGGTAGGTGGGGTCCTCCATGTTCTTCACTTTGAATTATTTCCATCTCCATTCCTTTGTATTCATTTTGCATGCATGTGTCTTCATAAAACCACTCCTATTTGAGATCAAATTCCTACACAAATATATATAAATTTTCAATTAATTTTCTCAAAGAAATATATGCACACAAATGACCGTTTTTCCCCTATATGAAGATGGATATGTGACAATTTGGAATTAATATCGATTTTGGTTAAAACAAGTTAAAATGCCCAATATGATCATTAATTTAATTTAAGTAGAGTAAATATGGTGGTAAAAATATACACATTTACGTGCACATAAGTTACCTTTTAAGCACACATTCACTTAGAATGCTCATCGTCCTCCCGACGATGTTGTGATTGCATTCATCCATACAAGTCCATTCAGGGTCTGAACGGAACCGAAGGCACTACTCCTACTACATCCATTTTGGAATCACCCTCAGGATTAGTAGCGATAAGCCCTTGTACTTCACTGCTCCATCTTCAACTCCAAGCTCTAGTCTTCCTCACGAAAACATTCAAACTGGATCGAAGTGGTTTTCGGTAACTAATCCTGATCCCGGTCTCTTCGAAACGATCAACGCATTGGCCAATATTGATAGTTAGTTATTTAACTATCAAATAACATTCAAATACAACCATCAGACATAAATAATTTTCCAAATTATTTATTTATTTCAAAATATCTTCACAAGATATTATTTTCACATTTCAACCCTTTAAAAATAGTTATCAAATCACTTTTTCTCTCGCGGAATGAATTTTCACCCAATTGTTTTATTTCCACTGAAACGCCAAATCTTATTTAATTATGATTTTTAAACAAACTAAATCCCTTTATCCAAAAACATATACTGAAAACATTTAAAATAAAACTACTTAAATGACTTATTCAAAATAAAGGTTATGAAATTCTATATTAATTTTCAAAAAAAAAACTTTAGCCAAAGCACTCTTAAAAATAAAGCTACTTTATAAAATATAAATATTTAATAATTATTTCTTTAAAAATCATAACACTAGTTAAAGCTTTTAAAATAATCACTTCTATAATTAACTTAATAATTATATACTTTAAAAAATTTAAAACAATTTAAGAAAATAATTTCTCCAAAAACCAACTTTAAAACTTTAATACTTAAAAGCTACTTTGAAAACATACTTGGCTTTCCAGGGAAAACACACTTTCCATTCCAAAATAGTCCATTTAATCAATTAATAAATCATTCTCAATATATCCCATTTACATCCCAAATCCGTAAATTTTCTTTTCCACACTTTTAAAAATAAACCACCATTTATTTTTAAAACAAATTACCCATTCCTTAATAAATTCCCATCGTGAATTTATACTTTCAAATATCCATGGATATCTTATTTTATTTTATAAACCCAGTTTATAAATTGCAGTCTCATACTCCTTTTAAATCACAGTTTCAAACACTTAATCAGTTTTCAAATCGAATTTCAAAACTAACTCCATTTTTAAAATAAATTCCTTTACTTATCCAAATTTATTTAAAACGCATTAATTTCAAACTCACTTCTTATTTACAATTCAAAATCTTATTTTAAACTGAAAACATCCATTCCATTCTTTATTCAAAATTCTCCCTTTTTATTCTTCCCAATCATTTTAAATATTAAAATTTAAAAGAAAATCCTTTATTTCTTAAGCAATATCACTTAAGTCTCCAAAACTCCTTTAACTTCATTTATTTAAAAGTGTTTTTAGGCTCAAGGAAACAGTTAGAGAAAAATTTAGTTTTAGGGACAAGAAGTTTGTTTTTTAGGCTGAAGGACACTTTTTAGTGTAATTCACCAAATGATAGTTGTAACTATCATTTTCAGTTTAAACTAAAAAGTGTTCTTCAGACTAAAAGGCAAATTTGTTGTCTCCGAGACTAATTTTTTTGCAACTTCTTCCTTGTGCCTATTTACCTGTATTTAAGATCTCTATATTTTTCTTTTCCATACCCAGCATTTATTTAATAGAATTTAAAATCAAACCTTTATTCTTTTCGAATTCATTCTTAATTTATCTAAAATTATTTTACTTAATATTTCTCTCTTATATCTCTTTTCAAAATCAAATCTTTTATATTTCTCATATCTTCAAAATATCCAAATATATTTAACCAAACCATAGCATTCAATAATTTCCATTACCAATAAAATCAATATAATCATCACAGATTATCACATACATCACATCGCTGAACATAAAATAAATTCAACGTTTTTTGGAATCCAGTTGGATCCCTCCAACCTGTTTTCCTACATCCATTGATGTTAGCATAATTTAAAACATCAATCTCACTTCGAGGGGGAAATCGCGGAATAAAGGGTTATTCGCTATTATGCGGGGCGCATAGGGTCTCGTCCGCTATATAATGCGGGAAATCAATCACTCCATGTAACATTCCTGGATTTTAGCTAAAAATATATTGATAATTGATTTAATATTTAGGATTAAATTTTGAAAAAAATTGCTAGTCAGATTAAATTTTGGATTTAATTGTGAATTCATTTGGAATTTAGTTGCATTTGAAATATAAAAATAAAATTGAATTCATCAAATTGACAAGATATATGTTCATTTAGTTATACAAATGAATTAAAATTGGGAAATTAGATTTTGAAATTTAATAAATATATTGACAATGAATATTGTTGATGTGAAAATACGAAAATGAATATATTGAAAACAAATTGGGTTTATTTTGGAATAAGTATGAAGATTCCAAAATAAATTAAAAATATATGTTATAAAATAGTATTTTGGATTGGGATTCAATTATAAACATTTTGAAAATAAATATAGTTGTATATAATATATAAAAGCAATAAGTACAAGATTTGGATTTTTTTACCTGTACAAAACATAAATAAACATAATATATATAAGAAAATAAAATTTGAGAATATAAAACTAACTAAGGATCTAAATATAAATTAGATTGAGTACATTTAAATATCAATATATAAATAAAGGCATGTTAGATGAATAAGGATCATTTTCTTATGGTTGAATAAATAGTTATAAAAAGAAATATAAATAGAGAATAATATAAAGCTATTTGAATTTAATGGAGTTTAAAAGTTGTATAAATATAATGTGTGAATACATTTATTTAGGGATTTAAAATAAAAATCTGGAATAAAGTAAGATTTAATTAAAATTTTAAGATGCTTTTCTTTTATACTTGAAGATAAAATTAATAGTATACATATGTGTGTTATTTATAAAAGTATAATTTGTTTTAATAAATAAAAAATGAAGTTGTTTTTTTATACATACATAGATACTTAAGTAAACAAGGGTTAAAGTATGTAGTTTGAACATAAATTAAGTAATTCATAATGAAGTAAGGATTTAAAAACAAATTATAAATAAGTTTAACAAAAGGGTTAAACACAATTTAAACACATTTGACAAATGTTTAATAAGTAATCATATAGATTTACATGTGTAGATATGTTGCCATGCAAGTGAACAAGTGGCACATTTTTCTTTTAAGTTTATTTTTGTTTATAAATATTAGCAAAGAAGAAGAAAGGCTGTTCATTTTCCATGCACAGAAAATTTCTTTCTCAGATCTGAAAATTAGTTCTTCTTTAAAACCAGAAATTCATCAAACATCAAAACTTGAATACCCTTCCTCAATCTAAAACCTGTAATACAAAACAAAAAGGAAGGAATGGAATCAAGATCAAAAGTCTAGAAGCTATAAACCAGAAACTGAAATCAAAATTAGATCAAGCAACAATTTGTACAATGCATTCAAAACCTGGAAAAAAGAATCTGAAAGCATGCAAGTTAATAATCAAATCTTCTACAAGAATTCAAACAGCTTCAACGAGTTTCAATTCAAAGCAAACAACAAAGCAACAGATTAAACTTGAGCAACATCAGATTCAAAACCAAAAAAAAAAAAAAGAATTCAAATCTGGAAGCAATCAAGTCAATTAAAGTTAAGCAATCAGTCCCCGATCAAACAAAATCATTCTCAGTTTCTCTTCAAAGCTCAGGTCAGTAAATTTAATAAAACCCATAATTAAAGTTTAAATTTAAAAATATAAAGCAACTAAAACATAATTAACTCTAGTATTTTGTGACCTGAGGGAGTGATGATAAAAACAAAGATGAAAAGGGCAGAGCAGTTTGAAAAGAATTGTATGTTCCAGATTCACAAACAAATCATCTCCAGGAAAAGATCTCTGTTTCTACCCCGAACCAATGTGAGCAAACACCACTTGAATTTTCTTTTATGGTTTAAATGTTTAGATTTACATTTAAAAATGTTTGTTTAGTTGCTGAAATATGCTTGCATTGTCTGTGCATGTGTGTGTAAATAGTAGGATATATGTTCTGTACATTTCTCTATTGTTCCTCAAACACCAAGATTTCATATCAAATTTTATATTTCAAAATAAAAACAGATTTTGCTGAAGATCTTTAAAAGAAATATGATGGCATAATGAAGCTTTAAGTTTCAAAAAAAATTCTAAGTGATCAAGTTAAACAATTATTTCAAAAAAAAATAGAAAGCTGCAGGCATGATAAAATATAAGTTTAAAATCAATTATCTGGAGTTCTTGATTTAAATTTATAATATGATTTAAACATGCAAATGATGAATTTTAACATTTAAATCACTATTTTTCAGTTTGTATTTAATGAGATAATTCAAATAGATCAAAATGGCTTAAAATGTCGATCAACGGTGATCGACGAGGAGTTGATCATCGAGCTTGGGCTTGGAGGTAGGGTGAACAATGGGGATTCATGGAAAAATAATCAATGATTTTATTATACGCCGTGGTGATCGATGGTCGTTGATTTAGGGTTTAAGAGTGGGTTTTAGTTACGGCCAATTTCGAATTAAATTCGTTGACGAGGAAGCTTCGTGTTCGATCGGACCTGGGGGAGAGCGGCGTGGGTTGAAGAAGAATCCCGGGGTGGAATGGCGTAGTTGACGGTGGCGTAGATCGTCGGCACGTGGTGGTTTTTTAGATGGGGGTGGTTTCCAGTTTTTGGGTTGGGTTACTCAATTTCATTCTCGAGTTCGATTCAGGTCTCTGAGTGTTTGGGTTAGCTTGTGGTATCGTTGATGACTCGTAGATGGCCAGAGTGATGATCAGAAGTGGCGAGCCGAGGCGTACACGTGCACAGCGTGTAATGAGTGTTAGCGGGAAGAATTGGGGAAGGAAGATATGTACCCGAAGTAATCTTTGGGGTAAACGCGTGTTGGCTTGCGTTCTTACTCTGGTAGATTCAGTGGTGCACAGGGTTAAGTACTTAAGAAAATTTAAGTTTGAAGGATTTTAAGGCATACGGGTAATTCGGGGTGGGAACTCGAAGAAAATAGGGAGAAGGCTCGAGTTTTTAACGGTTTTGGCTCGGGTTTCCTGAGTTTGATGATTTAAAGCATGTTTTAAAAATTATGAAAGGATTTAGTTTTAAAAACAAATTAAAACAAGTTATATAAATTAAATTTCCAATTTAATGGCTTCTACTGTAACGGCTAGTTCTGACATCCCGTTACCTTCTTCTTCTTCTCCCCCGCTCCTCTCGTCTAATTCCGTCTCTTTATCTCCTGTTCTTGACCCTCCTCCTCCTATTCCTCCTGACCCAGGATCTTCTAATCCTCTCTCAATTGCTCATTCTGATCCACTGTTGAAGTCGTGGTCTTCTCTGTTTGCTTCGAAGCCTAGGAATGCGGGATCGTATACTCCATTAGAGTTCAATATTGATTATCGTGGATCGCCGCTTCCTCCCCCTGATGTCTTGATGTCTGAAGGTATGAATTTTTGGGAGGGTTATCTAGTGGGGTTTTTCTTGGGTGTGCCAGTGAATTATATGGCAGTGGTATCACATCTTAAAAAAACATGGAAACTGAAAGGTTCATATGACATCAAATCAGACGGTGCAAATTATTTCATTAAGTTTTCTTGTCCAGAGGACAAACAAACTGTACTTCGTGCAGATCCTTCATTTATTAGAGGTCAAATGTTTGTAATAACTACGTGGAAACCTGCTTTTGGTTCAGTGCAATCTCAAGTAAAATCTGTTCCTATATGGATACAACTTTATAATATTCCCCATATTGCATGGACACTAATTGGAATTAATTGGATTGCCTGTCATTTGGGGAAGCTTATCTGTTTCAATGAAGCTACTGAAAAGAGGGAAAGAATGGAATATGCAAAGTGTTTGGTTGAAATAACTCCGGACAAAGAGTTGCCAGATTTCTTATTAATAGGAGATGGAGTAGAGACAAGTCAAAAAGTATACATTGAGTATAATTGGAGGCCTTTGATATGCACTGCTTGTAAAGTTCTTGGTCACTCTACCAATAATTATGATATGGACAAAAGTATTAGTGAAGAGAAAGTAAGCAGTGAAAAAGGTGTCAAGGCAAATGATTCTGATCCAACAAATAAAAATAAAACTTCAAGGCATAGAAACATTATTGGTGATAATGTGAAAAATAGACAACAAAGTTGGAAGCCTAAGACTATTCAAGTGAACAACAAAGGAGTGGAATCAGACATAACAAAAAAGAATAATGTTATGAACACTATTAGTTCAGACACAATGCAGGCAACTAAAGAATCACAGTTACAAAGTGTTACTCAAATTGAAACATGTAATGCTTTTGCAATTCTTTCAGAAATAGAAGAAGGAGAATTAATAGAAAAGGAAACGGGAACATCAAGTAATTTGCGGGTAGATCCTGATAATATTGTTTATCAACAGAGAGATATCACTGAAATTAACAACATATCTCAAAAGTCCCAATTTCAAAAAGGAACTGAATTAGGTAAACATCAGCAACACACTAATAAAAGCAATCATAAGGAAACGGAGGCATCAACTCTTAATTCCATCCCAGTGTCTCAGAATAGAATTACTAATGCAGATGATTCATCTGGTTTAAACTCTATTGCTAACAATTCTGTTAGCCCATATGCAAAATTAAAGCCTCCACAAAATATACCTCTCTTTACTCCTTCAAAGGATGACATTCTTGAAGTCAACATGAGTTCTTCATCAGATGCTGATTTTTGCTCAGAAGATGACATGAATGAAGGATATGATTTCAATCAAGAACAAATTATGGCTAGGCTCACTACAAAAAATTCAAAAAAAAATAAAAATAAAAATTCCTCTGCTATGCTTAAAGGGCCACAAAGATTCACACGGCAATCTGCCAATAAATATAAATAATTATGATGCTAGACAATATTGGATACTGGAATATAAGAGGAGGACATGATGAAGCCAAAGTTTATGAAATTAAAATGCTTATTAAAGGCAACAACCTAGGAATGATATGCATTAGTGAAACCAAATACTCTGAGGCAGACACTTCTGTATTTGCTAAAAGAATTGCTCCTGGATGGGATGTTATACACAATCATTCAGTTGCTCCTTTTGGGAGACTGCTGATCTTATGGAATCCACAGCTATACACTATTAGTGTTACTGAAACTCACAGACAATTCATTCACTGCAATATAAATCACATTCCTACTAACTTTAATTTTAACTCTACATTTATCTATGCAGATAATTTAAAAGCTAATAGGCAGTTGTTTCTTGATATTCTTCCTTCCTTGCACACAGTATTACCCTGGTTGTGCCTTGGAGATTTTAATTGTATGCAACATTCAGAGGATAAGATGGGAGGATTACCATTGACTCTGGTGGATGTTGCTCCTCTTAATAATGCTATTATTCTTGCTCACCTTCATGAGATTCCTAAATCTGGTATGTTTTACACTTGGAATAATTGTAGCAGAACAGGTATTAGAACTTTTTGCAAATTAGATCGTTCTTATTTTAATATTGCTGCTTTCAATGCTTGGCCTTCTTTAATTTCTATTTTCCCTTCTTCTTCCTTATCTGATCATAGTTCTATCATTTTGGACTGGGGAAACAGAAGTAATAAAGGTCCTTCTTCCTTTAACTTTTTTAATAGTTGGATTGATGACCCTGAATTTTTTCCACTAATTGAACAGGCTTGGGACACACCAAAATTTGGAAATCCTATGTACATTCTTCAATCGAAGCTTAAAGATTGTAAAGTCTCCATTAAAAGTTGGTCTTTAGATAAATATGGGTCTGGTAGTCTTCTCTCCACCAAAATAAGCTCTGTGCTTAGTGATACTCATATCCAACTGCAATCTGACCCTAGTAATATAGCTATATCAAATAAAGTTAGTGAACTTACTAAAAATCTGAAAATAGCTATCAAAACTGAACTTAAAATGCTCCGGGAAAAAAACAAAACTAATTGGGATAAAGGAGGAGATAGAAACACTAAAATATTCCACAACTCTCTGAAAATTAAGAAGGCTGCTGCTTTAATTCATAGGATTAAAGATAGACATGGTTTTGAAGTAAACACCCATTCAAGTATAAAGCAATCTTTCCTTAATTATTACCAATTTCTTTTTTCTAAAACTGAAGAAGCTACTAACATTCATGTCATTAATGAATTACCTATAAGTAATATATCTAATGATCAAGCTAATAATTTAATTAAGCTCATTACCCCAGAAGAAATTCATGATTCCATCTTCAATATGAAAACTACTAGTTCTCCTGGTCCTGATGGGTTTTCTGCTTTGTTTTTTCAAAAATGTTGGCATATTATTAAACATGACTTTTGTAAAGCTATCCAACATTTTTTTAAAACTAATACTCTGCTGAAAGGCATAAACCATACCAAACTAGCCCTTATTCCAAAAGTTAACATGCCTCAGTCAGTTTCTGAGTTCAGGCCCATTGCCTGTTGTAATGTAATATATAAATGTATTGCTAAAATTTTATCTTCTAGAATGAAAAATTGCCTTGCTGGACTAATATCCCCTAATCAAAATGGTTTTGTTGCTGGAAGATCAATTATAGATAATATTTTACTCTCCCAGGAGCTAATTAAAGGCTACAATAGGAAAAATATTTCTCCTAGATGTTTTATGAAGTTGGATATCCATAAAGCTTATGATTCTGTTAGTTGGGAGGCTATCATATCCATTATGTCCAAAATGAACTTTCCTTTGCCTTTCTTAGCTTGGATATATACATGCATATCTACTGTTAATGTCTCCTTATCTATAAATGGTGAGTCATTTGGTTATTTTAAAATGCATAAAGGAATTAGGCAAGGGGATCCTATATCCTCTTCTCTATTTATTTTAGTTATGGAGGTACTTACTCAATTAATTGGTGTTGAATGCCATAAAAAAAAAATTGATTATCACCCTAAGTGTCAAAAATTTCAAATATCTACTTTAATGTTTGCTGATGATCTCCTTCTTTTCACTAAACCAAACATTAAATCTGTTACAAATGTTTTTACTACCTTCCAAATTTTTAACCAAATGACAGGCCTAAATATAAATAAAAGTAAATCTCAAATAAGTATTGCAGGGGTTTCAAATGTCATTTTTCAGAATATCCTTCATGTTTCTGGTCTTCAAGCTATTGACCAAAATGCTATGCACCTTGGTGCTCCTATGTGTAAGGCTAGAATTACCAATGCTCAATGCCTTCCTTTATATGAAAAAATAACTAATAAGCTTAATAATTATAATGGTACTAAAATCTCGCAAGCTGGAAGACTTGTCATCATCCAGAGTGTTGCCTCTGCTATGTGTGCTTATTTTTTTAAACTATTCATAATTCCTTATAAACTCATTAATATGCTAAATAGATCTTTTAATCATTTCCTATGGCATGGAAATATTTTTTCCACTAAACTCATTCCTATTGCCTACAAGAAAATTATTGTTCCTTTAAATAAGGGAGGCCTGGGAATTATTAACCTAAAACTTTGGAATATTGCAACTACATCTCAGCTTGTTAACAAATTGCTCAGTAGTAGCATGGGGATGTGGGAAAAATGGAATAGGCATTACAATCTTAGGGGTGGAAATTATTGGACTATGGAAGCTAAAAATTCTGATAGCTTTTTATGGAAAAAACTTTTGGCTAATAGAAGTTATTACTTGCCTATGGTGCAGTGCAACACTGTGAACTCTTTTTGGTACTCCCCTTGGTGTGCTCCAGGAATGATTCTATCTCATCATATTGATTATATCCTTTTAATTAACTCTGGAATACCCATCAATGCTAATGCTAATGATTTTTTTATAGATGGTGTGTTGCAATTACCTCATGTCAGTTCGACTGAGCTAAATAATCTATGGTCTACTATTACTGATGCTTATAAGCATGTGGATCATGGTGGGATCAGCTGGAATGGAATTCATCACAGCATATCCATTGTTTACAGAACTATAATCCAAATTCAACATGATTCCACTTTTCCTTGGCACACTCGTATATGGAAGACTGGATCTAAACAAAAGCATAATCTGCTGCTTTGGAAATGCTTGATGAATGCAATACACACTCAAGACAATCTTGTTAGAAGGCAATTACTCGATCACTCGCTATGCATTCTTTGCAACAGAGCAGCGGAAAATGTTGGGCATTTATTCTTCAATTGCCACTTTTCTTTTCAGTTATGGAAGGAAGTTCTTCATAGAATTCACGAGAGGCCTCCGCATCGAGATTTTAAGCTGGAATGGATTAGGATTTTCCATTTAACTAGATGGAAGACGATATCGACCAAACGAATTCTCTCCTACCTCAAGCTTACGATAGCTGTGATATGGGACGAAAGGAATTTGAGAAGATTTGCGCGGTCTTCTTCTTCTCTTTCTCAACTTCTTTTGAAAATTCCCCTGTAGCTAACGCGTCTTTTATTTGTTTGTGCGTGGTTATGCTGTTCTGTAATTGATCTCTTGTTGTATCGTGTCTCATCATTTACATTCTTCTTTGTAAGTTGATTCTGGTTTAATTAAAGTGGACTGTCCACTATAAAAACAGGCTGGCTTTGCTAAAAAAAAAAAATTTCCAAAAGGAAGGTATTAACAAAATTTTCAAAACAAACTCCAAATCTAAATTTAAATGATTTTAAAACTTATTTTAGTTTTGAATAATCATATTGAGTTAACCACTTAAATTACCCCAAGTGTCTTCAAATTTAATTTGATGATGAAATTAAGTGATAGTCGAGATAAATGATTTATCTTAAATATTTGGGGTCTCATTAATAAAAGTAATTTAAGATTAATTACTCAAAGAAAAAAATTACTTAATTAGAGGTTTGATTAAAGATTAATCAAAGATTTATTAAAGATTGATTAAGGTTGACTAAATTACATGATTTAGGTAATTAATTAAAAGATTAATTAACTAATGAAATTTATTATGGATAATTACTTATTGGAATTAATTAAATGGTAATTAATTAATGGTTAATTAATCAATGTAATTAATTAAGATAATTAATTAAAGGTTAATTAATTAATGAAAGTGATTATTAATTAAGAATTAATTAATTTTTTGTAATTAATTATAGATAATTAATCAAAGGATTAATTATAAATTAAAATTTAATTAATAAATGATTAAGGAGTAATTAATAAAATTGATTTGTAATTAATTAATATTAATTAACCAGGATTAGAAATTTATTCATAAGTAATTAATCTGAATTAATTTAAATCAGATAATTTAATTTACTTTTACTTATGGATGTTTGGATTCTACTGGATGTTTGGATGGTTGATATTCCTCATATGTGATGCCTGGTGATATTTTGTGATGTGAGTTGTTGTGTATTGATCGGTGATATCTGTGATATGTTCTATGCAAATACCCCTTGGCCCGTAGAACGACATTTGGAATTCGATGCGATAGGGAGTCGGATTCCAGTTGGTTATCCGAAACCCACATCGAATCGTAGCGGTGAATCTTTGTGATAAATTTACTTTATCTACGAATCTGTGTATATAGATAAGCATTATAGGATATACTGCTTATCGATATTGTTATTGAATCCATGATGATTGATGTTGTTGCACCATTGTGTAAAACCCATGGACTACACCTTACACACACAAATAAGGATAGCACGAGGAAATTGGTTAAGTCACAGATTTTTAAATACTTTAAAGATTGAATTTTGAATCTATATAGTTTTGGAATTGGAATGGAAAGCTTTTGAAAATGAGTTTCAAAAATAAAGGTTATTTTAAATAGCTTAATAAAAACTTGAAATTTAAATAATTTGATTTAAGTTTGAATTCAATATTTGAAATTGAGTTCAATAATTTGGGAATTATAGTTTAAAAAGATTATACAAGTTATAAAGGTGTTTATATGGGTTTTTAACCGTTTAAAAAGTGCTGTTTTGGGAATTTAAATCTAAACCCAAGTTCTATACTTGAATGGCTTTAACTTATATAAATGTAATCAGCTTTAACTTATGTGAAAGATTATTAAACCTTGTTCTGAAATTGAAGAGGATTTTAAATGGTATATCTTCCTTATAAAGAATTGAATTGGAAATAGTTTGAAACGTTATGAAATAAATCTTTACTTTAGGATTGGATAAGTTAATCCAATTTGAAATGGGATTGTTTTGAAAACTATGAATGAACCTTTGTCGAAAAATGGTAAACTTTGTGAAATAAATCTTTTTGTTTAAAGATTTAGAATGGTAATTTGTTTAAACCATTTGAAAGAAAGGTTTTGGGATAATAAGTTGTGACTTAACTGAAATCCCATTATCCATATGTTTTTAAATATTGCGCTCATTATTCGGTTTAGCCGGGAGAGGACCTTGTGTCATATAACCCATTCCGAATAATCATACGTCATTATGGATAGCATTTGAAGACCGGTGGTGAAGACCGGGTATTTTCGAGAATGAAAGGACAACCCGTCGATTGTCTTTGCACTGAGTCGCGTCGGTATAGAGATTCCCTAAGTGATGGGAAGTCCGATCGGGATTACGAATACACGGATTTGCAAGGGCTTCTTCCTTTATTAAATGAAGTGCCTTCGGTTCTGTTCGAGCCCGGAACAGACTTGTATGGTCGTGTGTCTGGCACTACACTTTGAGATATAAAGCTGATTTCTTTCAAATACATATCTGTTGGTGGCGAAGAATTTATTCTCTTTGCTTAACACCCTTCTCTGAGACGTACGAGCTCAGAGGTTATGTAGTTGAAGGTTATCAGTGATATACTCCCAATTTGATAGTGTGGCATGCTAAGTGCTGCTATATATTGATGATCATTTGTTGATCATTTGTGATCAAAGCATGGCTTTCGTGTAAAGCGTAGCTTTATGGACGAGACCTCATCGAGCTTCACAACCCGGTAATGGTTGAAACAGGAAAGACACGGCAAGGTTTCAGGGGTAGCTCCCCTAGGATATGACCATTCCTTCTGGAAAAGGGTGGTATCATGGTATGGAGCCCAGATACTTACTCATATGGGCATTGTAGTATATTTATTATTGTCTGATGTTGTTGGTGTAGAGGATCCTCATTTAAAGGTCCCAAAGGACCGGGGGTGGCATATCTTAGGTTTTATTCCTCGAGAAGGGGATAGCCGACCTTGTGTCAGCAGAGAGCCGGGTAGGTTCTCGGGGCGTCCCTCCATAGGCGTTCCCATGTGGTAATAGGAAGTTCCTTAGCCTGACCATTTGTTGGAAAATCCAATCAAAACAATACGCGCCCTGTACGGTTTTAGTTGTATAACCTGCCATGGAATGTGGCGGTAATCTGCTATTGAATATGGTAGCTATAGTAGGCATACGATACTGGTCGTATGCTGGCAAGGATTTATATTATGCTTTCGAAATGGTTTTTATGCACTATGCACTAGTAATAATATCAAAGAAATTTTATCGTTTCAAGCATATTTGACTATCATAAGGAAAAATCTCCTCCAATTCTGCATTTGCATGGTGTGTTTGGTGGGAGGCCTTATGGTAGTTTCATTTTCTAAAAAGCATTGCGGATTTCAAAATTTAAAATCTCTTGCTTGTTTTAAAGAAAAAAAAAACTGTTTTTGTTTGCACACACCAGTCCCATGACTGACCTGAATTTTATTGTTCCTTTCCTAAACTCTGGGTGCCCACTATTTTCCACACGAACAGTCTGGAGTTGGGTTTTTCAGATAGTCGAATAGTAGGAATTGTTTCATTAACCTTCGTAGCTTTTGGACTTGTGGATCGCATTTGCTACACTTCAGCACTCACGACCGACCTTGCTTATCTTTGTGCAACTCGATGAGGGTTCGAGCTAGCTTTGGATTGAAGATGGAGTTCTTGGAGTTGGCATCGAAGTTATTATCTTTCTGCTGCTATTTCTTGTATCTCTGATAGTATTGATATCTATTGTATCATTCTGTGGTATCATTCTATTTTATCATCATTGTATCTGATATTGTATCGAATGTTGTATATCAAATGCATTATTTCTTTTCTTCCGCTGTATTGTACTTAATGTGTTATAAGCTCCGGCGAACCAGGTTCGACATTTCGATCTACGGCATTTGAGTACGAGTGTCGTATTCGGTGTCGATTTTCGAAGGTCGAGTCAGGATCGTTACACTCCAATATATATATATATATATATATATATATATATATATCTACTACTATATATAATATCACATCCAGTCGATTCAATCATTCAACCAATAATTTAAATTTAACTATTTAAATTCAAAAGGTATCCAAATGAGTGAGATTAACTCACATTTGCTTTTAATTTGCAATCCACTTCCGTCTCGACTTGTTTTCTTCACGATTGAAGACCTTGTATAACATTATATGGTTTTTAAAATATTTGAAATAATCGACCAAATCAATTACCATTTAATAATTTGACTAACTAATAATTTTCCTTCTAAAATCCATTTAGTAACTAAAATAAATTAAATAGGTTTATTAAATAAATTAATCACCCTAAATACATATTTTTAAAATAAACTAGTAAATTGAAATATATATATTTTTTAATATTTTTGAACCTTCATATCTTTATGAAAATATCTACATAGATCCAAAAAATCAAATTTTGTATAAACTCTTCAATGTTTAAAATTTCTCTTTTCAGAATCATATATATACACATATGTTTTCTGTTTAAACCTTATATACATACATACATATATATATATATATTATATTAAATTCTGATAACAAAAATTAAAATTTTCCTTCTAACCCATATATTAAAAATAGAATTATCCTATACCTTACTGTAATAAATTTTCTAACCTATCTACATATATATTAGATTAAACAGAAATGGTTTTATACTCACTGTAATATCTTTTACACACATATATAAATTTTTAAATTGAAAAACATCATATATATACCTCATCATCACTTGCTCGGCCAATTCTCGTCACCACCGTTCCCGGTGAACCCTAGACATCATATTGCCCTCACTCCTTACTTCCCCACACGCATATGAATCTTCCACCCATCACATCGCAATGCGTGAACTCGTGCAACCCTATGACCCAATACTTCTCCCAAATGCCAAACTCGACCACAGATAACTCGCGTTCCTAGCCATCACTCTCTAATCGATCTGGCACCTCTATTCATTCTCACTTGATTTGCACACTTATTTGGTCCATTTATCACATTTGAAACTTCGATTTCATCTGAAGTTGAATGGGGGAAAAGTCTTGGATTTAAAAACGAAAAGAGAAGAATGTTTATATATATATATATATATACACACACGAATCGATCTAAATGAATGGAAGGGCTTCGAACAGTTCGATTATAATGGAAAGAGTAGGAGTGGGGAGTACGAATTCATTTAATTAGTTGAAGCCTCGATTTTGATATTTGAATTAATTGAGAGCGAAGGAAGAAAGGAGAAAACAAACGTGAATTTGAAATGAGGTAGGGAGCTCGTGTTCGAATTGAAGTGGAACGAAAATAGGTTTCAACTTCGGCCATATTTAAATAAAGAATTGATACGTGTTGAACCAGAGAGGACGCGTGTAAAATTTTCTCTACACGTCTGCAAAGACTATAGTGTTTCAAATGCAATAATATATTTATGTTTAAATTTAAATTCAAATCCAAATCATCTCGGTTTCTGCAACTCACAATCTCGATCTCCAATCGAGGCGTGCCGCTAGGCGTTTATAATGTTTAACCCCTATTCCGAACGCAATGGAAAAGATTTCGAGTCCTAGTTCGATCGTACGGAGAAGATAGATTTTTGGATCCAGTTATTATATTAAAATTTCGATATAAATTTCAGCAGGTATATATATATCGTACAACCTCACGATAACTCCAAACACTATGTAAATTGAAGTTCGATAATAATATAATATTACGGATCCAATGGAACTGGTTTCGCCAAATTCCGAGACTATGCCTCGGATGGCTATTTTTAAATATCTATTTAAATGATATATTTTCAAAATTGAACAAATCACTTTTAAATTCAAATTTACAGCTTTCATTATTTTCATTACTATCCATATAAATTTTATAAGCCTTTGAAATATTTTTATCAAGCTTAAAACCCATGATTCTCTATTTTACCCAATATTCAATTTTTAATTCAACATTTTAATTTATCCAATAATCAGTGATATTTGAAATTCAAGTTAAACTAACTTTCAAATATTTAAAATCAATTAAAATTCAAATTTCAAATATCCAGAAATTCCAGGTCGTCATAGAAATACTTCGCTTGGGACATGAATTTGCATTTGTCGTGTTTGGGCCACGATGAAGGAGTTTCTTTAGTTACTATGTAGTTCACTATATCGGCGTATCATGGACCGAAAGAAACTGAAAGAAGTTGTTCATTGGGGAAGTTTTCATTGATGGGCAAAGAAGATGGTGTGTTCGGAAGATGAGACAAGTGATCGGCTATGACATTATCGGATCCTTTTGTCCTTGATTGTAAGATCAAACTCTTGAAGTAAAAGGATCTAATGAATCAAATGTGATTTAGCATCCTTTTTAGCGAAGAGATATCGAAGCCCAAAATAGCCAGTGTAGACCGTAATGTGTGAACCTATCAAGTAAGGTCGAAACTTTTTGAGCGCGAAAACGACAACTAGAAGTTCTTTTTTGGTTGTTTTGTATTTGAGTTGAGTGTCATTCAAAGTCATACTCGCGTGTTAATGACGTGAATGATCTTGTTGATGCATTGTCCTAAGACAACATCAAAAGGAGATCCTAATTGGGTGCGCAAATGATTGGAACAAAAATAAGTTCGCTCTTAAGACGTTTAAAAGAAGAGATACAACCAGAGTTAAAATCGAAAGGAACGCCTTTTCCAAGAAAAGTCGTCAAAGGATGAGCGATTTTGCTAAAGTCTTTCACAATACGTCGGTAAAAACCAGCGTGACCTAGGAATAATCGAATGTCCTTAACAGATTTGGGAATGGGTAGATTTGCAATGACATCGATTTTTTCTTTGTCTACCTCAGTGCCTTTATTTAAGATGATATGTCGAAGGAATATGCCTTGTTTGACCATAAAGTGGCATTTTTCTCAATTTAGTCAAATGTTTTTCTTCATATCAATTCGGAACCAACTTGAGGTGATGTAAACATTGGTAAATTGCCAAAGATAGAGATATCGTCCATAAAAACATCTAAAAATCATTCAATCATGTCAGAAAAGAAGCCAACCATGCATCATTGGAAATTCGTAGGAGCGTTACAAAGTTCGAATGGCATACGTCGATAAGCGAAGGTAACGAATGGACACATGAAAGTCGTTTTCTCTAGATCTTCGGGAGCGATTGGAATTTGGTTATAGCTGGAATATTCATGGCCGGCTAGACGTTTGAGCATTTGGTCAATGGAAGGAAGAGGAAAGTGATCTTTATGTGCTGCGGCATTTAATTTTCGATGGTCAATGCAAACACGCCAACCCGTTTGAGTACGAGTTGGAATAAGTTCATTTGAATCGTTCTTGACAACGGTTAGCCTGGACTTTTTCGGTACAACGTGAATTGGGCTAATCTACGAACTATCGAAGATTGGGTAAATGATTCTGCTGTTGAGAAGTTTAAAAATTTCATCACACACCGCATCTTTCATTTTTGGATTAAGCCTTCGCTATGCGTCGCGAATAGGCTTGGCATCTTTGATTAATTGGATGCGATGTTGAACAAGAGCGGGACTAATTCCGTTTACATCGAAAATTGACCATCCAATTGCTTCTCTGTTTTTTGAAAGAATAGAGAGTAACGAGGTATCTTGATCAAGAGAGAGAGAGAGAGTTGTGGAAATTATGATGGGTAACGTTTCGTCTTCACCTAAGTATGCGTACTTAAGGTGATCGGAAAGTGGTTTGAGGTCCAGTTTCGGGATTTTTTGATCAAGGAGTTAGGTTGAGGTTCGAACTCAACTTGAAGTGATTCAAATGGAAGAGTGTATTCAATCTCGTTGGGTATTTCGTGAAACGATTTTTTGTACTCGGCCTTGCGTTCATCATTGAGATCAAATGTTTCATTTTCAAAGTTTTCTTTAATGGCACTAACTTCCAACGTTTGGTCACGAGGTTCATTCGATTGGCTTTTAAGATTGAAAATGTTATGATCTAAAGTCATGTTTCTAAAAGAGATTTTCATCGATCCGTTACGAAAATTGATTAAGGCATTTGAGGTGGCTAAGAATGGTCGGCCTAAAATCAATGGAATTTGACTAAAGGGTTTCGTCACGAGTTGTGTTTCGAAAACGATAAAGTCAACGGGGAAAATGAATTGCCCTACTCGAATGAGCACATCCTCGATTTCTCTCACAGGCTTCTTAATCGAGCGATCGGCAAATTGAAGCGTGACTTCTATGGGTTTGAGCTCATCTAAGCCTAATTGTTCATACACAGAGTATGGAATCAAATTGACACTTGCGCCTAAGTCAATTAAACATTTGTTAACCGTTTTGTCTCCAATCGTACACGAAATCGTAGGGCGGTCGGGATCTTTGTATTTAACGGGCATGGATTGGGACAAGACTTCACTCAAACTGGTGACTAAGAAGACCTTTTTTGGCACTTGAGTGTGTCACTTTTGGATGCATAAGTCCTTAAGAAATTTTGTGTAAGTGGGGACTTGCTGAACGATGTCAAGAAGCGGGATGTTCATTTTAAATTGTTTAAAAATTTCCAACATCTTTTCCATTTGGTCCGAGTGTATCTTTGGTCGAAGACGATGTGGAAATGGAACACGATACTCGGTAGGCAAGTTTACTCGAGTAGAAGAAGAATTTTGATTGGCATTCGATTCAACGTTTGGCTCCACGTTCTGTTCAGATTCGTTAGTTGTTTTAGAGGTGTCGAGAGAAGTTTCCGGTATATCGTTTGGATTAACGACTTGATTATCGATCTGTTTACCAGAACGGAGAGTTGTGACAGCATTCAATTGGGTAACATTGCTATCTTGACCAACATGGGATTGATTTGAATTTGCGTTTTGATTTTTGGGATTTGGAAATGGCTGGCTTGGGAATGTTCCACGTTTGCGTTCACTTACAGAAGTGGCTAATTGACTCATTTGCATTTCGAGTTTTGCAATCGATTGGTTTGTGTTTTGCATATATGAAGTCAATAAATTTTGCAAATTGTTGTTTGATTGAAGGCTTTGAGTAGTTGCTTTAGCTAACGTTTCAAGAGTTTTCTAAAGTGAAGCTAAACGTTTATCGTCTTGGGGAGGATGAGCAAAATTTGGTTGAAAATTTGATTGTTGGGGTTGATTATGAGACGGACCCGTAAAGTATGGGTGAAAATTTTTGGGCTGAATGGGAGGATTCGAAGCATTATTTGGAAATGCTTGAAAATTAGGATGAATCGTATTCGTGTTGGGATTGTTTTGGTTCCACGATTCTGATGATTTCTCCAAGCAGGGTTGTACGTTGGAGAAAACGGGTTGTTTTTGGCTTTATTGAAAGCATTGATTTGTTCGACAGAATTGGGACACTGGTCGACTATATGATTAGGATCGTTGCATTTATAGCACATTGGTTGGAAAGCTTGGTTCATTTGATTCAATGAGAAAACGTTATCAAAATTTTTAATCATTGCGTCGATCTTAGCTTCCAAAGCAAAAGAAGATCCTATCGACTTTGCACTCGATCGTGAGTAAGTTGATTTTTCGTTCGAACGTGGGACGACTTTTCAGTGAGGTTTTCAAACCAAGCATCGTCATGATGTTGGGAAAAAGTTGCCTTGGCATATTGATTCAACAATGTTTCGTGAGCTATTTTCGAGTCCATCGTATAAGATTTGGAAAACCGTCCATTTTTCAAAATTATGGTGTGGACATTTTATCAAAAGCTCTTTGAATCTTTCAAAATATTTTCCAAATGGTTCTCCCTTGAATTGATGAAAGTTTACAATTTCATTTCGAATTTTGCTTGTTTTTTCTAAGGGGTAGAACTTTTTCAAGAAAGCCTTTACGAATTCTTCCTACGTTTTAATCGAGTTTGATGGTAAGTTGTACAACCATTTTTCAGCGTAATCGGTAAGAGTGAACGGGATTAATCAAAATTTGATTCCGTCATCGGAAAGTTGTTGGAGTTTAATGGTTGCACAACTTGTTCGAATTTCGTGAAAAAGATGTAAGGGTCATCGTGCTCGAAATTGCCAAATTTCGAAAGCGTCACAATATAGTTCGAGTGAATTTCGAAGTGGTTACTCGTAGGAGCAGGTAACGTGATGCAAGATGGAATAGAAACTCTATCGGGAAAGATTCTATCCATAAGAGTTCGAGGGGTGTCATCGTTTGCCATTTCGAGAGGAACGTCTGTTCGAGTGAAACGGTTAGTTGTCGAGTCGCGAGTCCAAGGAAGAAAATTCGAAAAGGGAGTGTTTTTTTTTTTGAATTTTCTCTTTTTTTTACAAGGAAGAAAACTATTTACCAAGTGAGATTTATTTTCAAAAGAAATTTTTTTATATGTTTTTGTATTTTTTTTTGTATTTTGAATTTTCAAATATTTACCAAAAGATTTTTTTAGAAAATGGAAATTGATTTTTGTTTTTGAATTTTCAAATTTTTTTTCTTTTTGAAAAGATTTTATATTTTTTTTTGATTGAAAATTTTCAAATGAAACGAAAAAAGATTTTTTTTGCAATTAAAAACTAAGTTAAGTAAAATTTACATTTTTTTTGGACTTCTGCTTTTTTAAATATGCATGAACTAATGCAATTAAATGAATGCAAAGGAATTAATTACAGTTTTCTGTCCTTAGTAGCTCCTAACCCAAAACTGTATAATCACACTTTGTCTTAAATCAACAAATATATTTCTTAGACAAGTAACGGGCAGGAATTATAGGTGCACCACGAATCACCGTAGCAATGTAGCCGAAGGTTAAGTACCTTCAAAAGAACAACCACTATAATATTTAAGAATCACCGTAATATTTATAAACGGTTATTACTCTACCGTAGCCTAGACACCAAGAAATAAAATTGTTCAAAAAAAACAATTGTGAAGAGCCCTAAGTGAGCTCGTGATACCTTAAGTCCAACGTCTAACCTTTATTATTAGTAAAATTCTATGATGAAATGCGTTTATGGGCTAAGGAAAGGTGATGAAATCCCTCATCTCATGTGAATTGGGGTATTGCCCTTAGAAAAGAAAAACAAAATGATATGAATGCAAAACAGAAATTAAACGTGTCTTTACAATGCAACTAAAATGATGTTTGTTTTTGTTTTCGGATTTTGAATTTTTTTTATAAAAAAATGCAAATGCAAGCAACCAACAATGCAATTCAAATAAAAACAAGGGAAAATGGCACGATAGCAGAGCGTGCAGAATTATTAGCAATTATTTTAGAGCGGCAGTTTTTTTTAGCAAGCAAACAAAGCAAAGCGATGCTTCTTGATTTTCTGCTTTGGCAACATGAAAATAAAAACAAGATATATACAGTTTTTTTTAAGATAAAGATGGAGAACAAAACAAATGAAAACTCCAGAAACAATTAAAAACAAATCAAAACAATTAAAACATATTTTTTTTCCATTAAAGATAAAATAAAAAAAAACTAGAAACAGATTAAAAAAACAACTTTAGAACACTCTTTTTTTAATTTGGACTTAAAAAAACATTAAAACAAAACCAAATAATAAAAAAATGTACTCAGCCTAAAACAAGCCCGGCCCAAAATGAGTGGACTTTTAAAATGAACGAACCCACTGTTGTCCCTAAACTTCAGTACTTCTCTTTTTAAAACGAACGAGACCTCAAATTAAAAAAAAATGAAAATCAACTCCTTAACATTTCAATTCAATTCGAAATTTTGAAACTCCACAACCAAAATTGATGGGTTTTTTGTGGTTTCGGGTTTGAGCACAGATACTCGGTGATTGGCGATTGGATTTCGCGAGTAGAGGTCGAGTGGACGAGGCTGTTCTTTTGGTCGAAGGCGATTCGAGGCAAAGGAGATGTTACAGCGTTCGATTTGGGGATAGGTGATGGTGGTTCGGGGGGTTTGGGGCGATGAAGGGAGAAAACATGGTGGTTGATGTTGTTTGAAGATGGCAGTGGTTCGAGGAGGGTTGCGGGTCACGTTGCTTGGTGTTGGCGGAATCAGTAATGGTGGATGTTTGCACTAGTGAAGCTCGGTCAGGTGATGCCGAATGGTATGTGAATGAAGTAGATCAGGTGATTGGAGTGTTGAGCGGTGATTCTCTGGCAGGTGAATGTTATGAAGTTGCTTGAATGTGGTTTGGTTGTAAGGCGGTGTGGTTAGCTGCTGATGTAGGGAAAGTAGTAGGCAAAGTTGTATGTGGTGAATGGGGATGTATTGCAGTTTGATGAAGATGTATTGCAGTGAGGTATTCGAAGGGGATGTGTGTTGATGGGGATGTATTAAGCTGTAGTAATGTTATATTAAGGGGATGAGATGTTGAATGATGAGCAGAGGTTGTTAGTCAGGCAGTGCAGAGGTGGAGGTCAGTGAATTAATGTTTGAGGTGGGCAGTTTTAGGTGTTCTATGGGAATTTTGGAAGTGTGATGTTATGACAGTGTTGTCGTGATGAAGTCGAAATATGTAGGAAGTTTGGGGGTATGAGAAATTTGAGTAAGCAGTAGATGTTGCTGTCTGGATGCGAATGTAGATGGTGGGTAGTAGTTGAGAGGGGAAGGGATGGCAGACTGTAGGTGGAACTGACGGCAATTGTAGAGGTAGTGTGGTTGGTTGGTTGGTGATGTTTTGCAAGGCAGTTGTGTGTTTAATGAATGGAGTGATGCAACTATAATGTGGAAGAGGGAATTTGATGCAGCGCACCATGTTAAGTCGCTCAATCTTAAGTCGCCTGCGAGTTATGTCGATCGTATGCCAACTGACTTAAGTCGCTCAATCTTAAGTCGCTCAAGCCATGAGTCGCATGTCTTAAAAGATAACGGCTCAACAAATCAAGCCGCATTTCTATATGTCTCTCATTTATGCCGCATGAGTTCTTATGTCGCTATGTCGCTTATATCGCACGGGTTCTTATGTCGTAAGTCATATGCCGCATTTTTATAAGCGTTCACTTATGCCGCTTTTCTGTTAAGCCGTTCTCTTAAGTCGCATGTGTTGAGTCGCTGATTCCTTAAGTCACTTGAGTCGTTCCTGAAGCTATGCTTTCTTCTTATGTCGTTAAGTCGTTAGGTTGTGAGTCGTATGTTGTTATGTTGTATGTTGTTAAGTCGCATGTGTGTTGTATTGTTAAGTCGCATTTGTGTTGTATTGTAACCCATATGTTGTTAAGTCGTGTAATGTGCAACTCGTATGTGTTAAGTCGTGTGATGTTGTATTGTAAGTCGTATGATGTAATGATGTTAAGTCGCATTGTTGTTAGGTCGTGGGTCGTGTGATGTTGTGTTGCAAGTTTGAGTTGCGTGTGTTGTAGATTTCTATAAATAGGGGTGTGTTGTCATTTGTAAAAAGGGAGTTGATTTTGAATAAATTTTTTGTGTGAGCTTTGGCCACCATTGTTGAAGTTGAGTGTGATCTCCTTCTTCTTTCCATCTTCGGGTTACTCGTACACGAATCAACAAAGTTGAAGCCAATTCTGAGTATCACTTTCAAGTGATCGACGATTGAATTGTAGATCTTTCAACACGACATCTTGCGAGATCAACGGGTTGGAGATAACTAGATTCTGGCATCATCGCGATCAACGGAATTGAGCATTTATCGTTCTATCGATTTATTTGACACGAAATCAGCATTTCGTGAGGAAGATCCTTGATAGGTTGTGACAGTTTAGCATCTAAACTGTTAGAGCCTAGTCAAAGCTGCATCAATTGGTATCAAAGCTAAATCAGGGACGGAAACGAGATTGTTTAATGATCATGACTCCGAGACGTGCTAATCGCTATCATAATCGCTGAGCAGGTGGAGCAGCGTATCAATGAAAAGTTCAATGAGGGTATTGAAAAGTTGGAGAAAGTGATTAACGACATGAATCAAAATCAAAGGAGAACGTCACCAATTTCGAACCAGAGTAGAAACAGGGTTTCACCATCGGTTTCGGGAGAAAGGAGGATGTCACCCCGGTCTTATCGAGATAAGAGAGAATCATCAGTTTCAATGAAGCGAGAACACCATGGGTACCGAAATGAAGAGGGAAGAACTCAATGTGGGTTCGACAATGAACCATATCGTGATGCTGAAAGACAGGGTAGAAGGGATATGCGTGGTCGTAGAGACGTAAATGGTCAGGATCGATATCGACATACATCTGATTTTGAGGAAGATGGTGATGGAGGTAGTATTCATTATCGAAATCGAGGCCAAGTACGAAATCAATATCTGGATTCAGAAAATGATCGTAAATAGGAGTCAGGTATGAGGATGGAAATTCCAGAATTCAAAGGTAGTATGCAAGCAGAAGAATTTATTGATTGGTTCTCGAACGTTGAAGAAATTTTGAAATTCAAGGATGTGCCTGAGAATCGCAGAGTCCAATTAATTGCTACAAGACTAAGGGGAAGAGCTATGGCTTAGTAGCAACAAACTAAACTAACTCGGGAGAGAATGAGAAAATCAAAAGTTGTCACTTGGGAGATGATGAGAAAGATGATGAAAGCGACTTTCTTGCCGTATAATTATCAATCTCTTATGTATCAACGTTTGCAGAATTTGAGACAATGGACGAAGACAGTGAATGACTATGCTGATGAATTCTATCAATTGATTGCAAGGAATGATATTATGGAAGCCGAGGAACAGCTAACGGCTAGATATGTTGAAGGGTTAGAATGCAAATTCAAGACATGGTTAATATGTTTAATCCAATGTCTGTTGCTGAAGCACATCAGAAAGCTCTAGCTTGGGAGAAACAAGGGAGACGAGAAAGTGGTGTGTTTGCGGGTTCTAACAACCAGAATAAGGGTGCTAGTAGCAGTGCTAATGTTTCCAAGGCAGTCAATAAACCAATTGTCAATGAAGCCGCTAAAGCAAAGGTCAATAACAGTATCAAGTGCTATAATTGTCAGGAGTTGGGCCATAAAAGTAATGAATGTACAAAGCCAAAGAAGAGAGCATTAGTGGCAGAGGAATGTGAATATGAGGATGTGGAAGCTGAAGTTGATTATTCTCAACCATCGAAGTTTGATGAAGATGAAGAAGTTATGTCAGGAGACGAAGGGTGTAACTTGATGACAAGGAGGTCTTGTTTAGTGCCAAAGCATGAGAATGATTCTAGTTGGCTGAGAAGCAATATCTTTCAGTCTACATGTACTATCTTGGGAAAGGTTTGTCGATTTATTATTGATGCGAGAAGCTGCGATAACATTATTTCTGAAGAAGTCGTCATGAAGTTAGGGTTGAAGACTGAAAAACACCCTAGACCTTATAAATTGGCATGGCTAAAGAAAGGTGGAGAAGTGACAGTGGGAAGACGATCGTTTGTTACATTTTCTATTGGGAAGAAGTACAAAGATGATATATGGTGTGATGTTGTCGATATGGATGTGAGTCATCTACTATTGGGAAGACCATGGCAATATGATAGAGCTGTACAACATAATGGTCGCACCAACAGCTGCAGTTTCATGTTCGAAGGGACCCAAATTACCTTAGTTCCTAAGAAGCGTGAACAAAGTGAAAGCAAGTCAAAGAAGAAAGTGGAATCAACTAGTCTATTATCGACGAGAGAATTTGTTAAAGAAGTGGAAGATAGTGCTGAATTGTTTATATTGATTGGGTATGAAACAAGTGAAGATCTTGAAATTCCTACGGAGGTTAGACCGGTGTTAAATGAATTTGAAGATGTCTTTCCTGCGGAATTACCTAAGGAATTACCGCCACTAAGGGATATACAACATCAAATTGATCTAGTGACAGGTGCTATTTTACCGCATAGGCCACATTATCGTATGAGTCCAAAAGAGCATGAAGAGTTGAGGAGACAGGTTGAGGAGTTGCTTGAGCAAGGGCGTGTTCGAGAGAGTCTCTGTCCTTGTGTTCTACCAGCTTTGTTGGTACCGAAGAAAGATGGTTCATGGAGAATGTGTACCGACAGCAAGGCACTCAACAAAATAACTGTCAGATACAGTTTTCCTATGCCAAGACTTGATGATCTATTGTATCAACTTAGTGGATCTGTAATATTTTCTAAGGTCGATCTTAAGAGTGGTTATCATAAGATTCGCAAAAGATCAGGTGATGAATGGAAGACAACATGCAAGAAGAATGCAGATGCAGTTAATGTCGCACAGTTATACTTCAGAGAGATCTATCGACTTCATGGGTTGCCTGAATCTATTGTATCGGATAGAGACACTAATTTTCTGAGTCATTTTTGGATGAGTCTATGGAGAATGGTCGGGACAAAGCTGAAATTTAGTAGTGCTTATCATCCACAGACGGATGGACAGAGAGTAGTTGTGAACAGATTCCTAGGTAATCTATTGAGATGCCTCGTGAACGACAATTTGAAGAGTTGGGATTCCAAGCTATGTCAAGTTGAGTTTGCACACAACTATGCAGTTAATCGTAGCACTGGGTTCAGTCCATTCCAGCTTGTTTACTCATAAATTCCTAAGGGACCATTGGATTTATCTACAGTACCACAGCAGAAAGGAGTGATCAAACGAGCTAGTGATTTTGGGAATGAATTGCAAGAGTGCCACAAGGTTGTGCAGGAATGATTGCTTAAGGCGAATGAGAAATATAAGCAATCCACATATATTAAACGACGAAATGTTGAGTTCAAAGAAGGAGATTTTGTATATGCAGTATTGACTAAGGATCGATTTCCTATTGGTACTTACAACAAACTAGCTGCTAGAAACATTGGTCCTTTGGAAATCGTGAAAAAGATTAATGAGAATGCTTATTAGTTAAGACTGATGGATCATATCCATACTGCTGACGTTTTCAACGTCAAACCCTTGATTCCATATCATGAGAATAAGTATGTCGAAGAAGAGGAAAGTGTAAATTCGGGGTAGAATTCTCTTCAACTAGGGGAGGATGATGCAGCGCACCATGTTAAGTCGCTCAATCTTAAGTCGCCTGCGAGTTATGTCGATCGTATGCCAACTGCCTTAAGTCGCTCAAGCCATGAGTCGCATGTCTTAAAAGATAACGGCTCAAGAAATCAAGCCGCATTTCTATAGGTCGCTCATTAATGCCGCATGGGTTCTTATGTCGCTTATGTAGCATAGGTTCTTATGTCGTAAGTCATATGCCGCATTTCTATAAGCGTTCACTTATGCCACTTTTCTCTTAACCCGTTCTCTTAAGTTGCATGTGTTGAGTCGCTGATTCCTTAAGTCGCTTGAGCCGTTCCTGAAGCTATGCTTTCTTCTTATGTCGTTAAGTCGTTAGGTCGTGAGTCGTATGTTTTTATGTTGTATGTTGTTAAGTCGCATGTGTGTTGCATTGTTAAGTCGCATGTGTGTTGTATTGTAACCCATATGTTGTTAAGTCGTGTAATGTGTAACTCGTATGTGTTAAGTCGTGTGATGTTGTATTGTAAGTCGTATGATGTAATGATGTTAAGTCTCATTGTTGTTAGGTCGTGGGTCGTGTGATGTTGAGTCGCAAGTTTGAGTCGCGTGTGTTGTAGGTTTCTATAAATAGGGGTGTGTTGTCATTTGTAAAAAGGGAGTTGATTTTGAATAAAAAATTTGTGCGAGCTTTGGCCACCATTGTTGAAGTTGAGTGTGATCTCCTTCTTCTTTCCATCTTCGGGTTATTCGTGCGCGAATCAACGAAGTTGAAGCCAATTCTCGGTATCACTTTCGAGTGATCAACGATCGAATTGTAGATCTTTCAACACGGCATCTTGCGAGATCAACGGGTTGGAGATAGCTAGATTCCGGCATCATCTCGATCAAGAGAATTGAGCATTTATCGTTCTATCGATTTATTTGACACGAAATCATCATTTCGTGAGGAAGATCCTGGATAGGTTGTGACAGTTTGGTATCTAAATTGTTTGAGCCTAGTCAAAGCTGCGTCAGAATTGTTGTGTTCAGTTGCAAGGTTGCACAGGCACAGGCACATGGCAGTTCTATGTTAGTGATGGGTGTTCGTGGGGTTTGGGGAAGAGGATGTTGGTGAGGAAGTCACGGGTTGAAAATTTGAAAGAAGTTAACAGTATGGTTATGTGCAAGAGGAGGTCAAAGGCATAAGTGGATGCAGTCTTGTAGTTAGAAGTGGGACTAGAATTGAAGTATTACTTTGGTGATTGGTGCTGTTCTGAAGGTCAATTGGATAGTTTTGTGATTGGTGGTATATGTTGTTGTATGAAGGGGAAGGAAGATTTGTAAAGTAGTGAGGCGGTTTTTGTTTGTGCACAGTGACAGTTTGTAACAGATACAGAGAAATGAAGAATGCAATGTATATGTAAAAGCAGTTGTAAAAATGTATATGTAGTTGCAGTTCAAAACTGTAGTTGGAAACTGAAATGAAAATTGAGACATGCAATGACTTTTTTCCTTTTCAAATGAAATTGTGTACGTTTTTTTTAGAATATGCAATGCATATCGAAAACTAAAACATTCACACAACAAATTGAAAACAAAAATAAAACAACAAACACTCACAAATTTTTTTTTCTGCAAGGCACACAACATAAAGCACATAAAATGAAATCAAAAGAAAACTAATTCGAAGAACAGAAAACTAAAATTAAAACAAACTCCCCGGAAACGGCGTCAAAAACTTGTTAATCGATAAAAAAATTATCGGTTTAGAAATTTGGCGAAAAATTTAAACCGTAAGCGCACGGCGCACACTTTGTAGTACGTGGAGAACACATGTCGATCCGCGGGGAGCTGTTAGAGTTTAAAAATCTATTCAATTAAATTAGACCAAATGAGAGAAATTGTTAATTAGAAATAAAGTAAAGCTAAAACTAGAATTAAAATTTGAAAAAAAACTATTGAACTAGAGAACAATTTAAGGATAAATTCACTCTCATATTTTTGTAAATCATCAAACAATAATTATGATCTCTGGTTTTGATACTAAGTGAAATATTGTTGTATTTATCATAAGTATGGTTTGTTCATGTTATTAATTATCATAACTCAAACAATCAAACTACATACTACACGTAAACAACTTATCTATTCTCATGAAAATGAAGGCAAAGCAAAAGCTAATTTAAGTATGATCTATTTACTATTGTAATTAGTAACATAGTTCATCAAATTTCATTTTTACTTTCATTTCAAAATCAAAAACGGATTAGCAAATGATGATGCAAATTGTGTTTATGTTAAATAAGAATAGCTCATTTGCATAAGCAACATAAGCTATCAAATCCACTTGTATAAACATGCATCAAAATTCACTTTCATGAAGCATAAACAAAGAGATCATAAATCATAAAAATGTTGAAATTACATAAGTTTAGAGAGCTTCATCACCCCTAAATTGAATGGGTTTAGCTACTAATTTGTGTTATCAAATCAACACATGTAATTTTCAACATTAAGACGCAAAATAAAACTAAGCAAAGAAAGCAAAAGAGATTAGCTACTAGCTACTTGCATAAAATTAAAGCTACACTACTTGCATGAATGTAAACATAAGCTATGAATGTAAATAGAAAGAGAACATAGAAATAAACATTAACAAATAAACAAAGAAAATCATGTAGAAAAGAGAGAAGAAAGAGGCATTAAAGCCATTTTTATTTCACTTTGATATTTGTTTACAACTTGCTAATTTCCTAAGCAACTAAATTAAAGAGTAGAATATGTTTACATGTACACAAGAGGGCTATTTAAACATGCATAAAACCCTTATTATATTCTTAGGATTCTTTCCAAAATGCCCTTTAGGAAGTGTGGCCACCAAGTAACCATTAGCCCCTAATTAATCCATCGTTTGATGTGCATGAAGCTTTAACCTCCACTTAGTGGTCCATTAGCTCCTAATTGTAAATTTAGGTAAGTGGGTGGGGTCCACCATGATCTTGAACTTGAATTATTTCCTCTTCATTCCTTTGTATTTCCTTGTGCATGCATATACCATCATGAATCTCACTTCCATACGCACCAAAATATCCTATAAAAATCATAAAAAATGTCCAAGTAAAAATTCTTAAATTAACACATGCACAAAAATGACTGTTTTGCTCCTTAACGAAGATGAATATATGATGATTTGAAATTAATTGAACTTTTGTTTTAAACGTGTTAAAATGCCCAAATACGATATTTATTATTAAAGAGATAAAATATGGATGTAAATATATGCACATTTAGTGCACATCACTGAACGAAAGAGATAGTGAGACAATAATCATACACGTATATACATACATATGTATGTATGTATATACATGTGTCTATGTGCAATGTTTCTAACAGCTAGCTCAATAAACAATACATATGACATAGTGATGGCAACCCATAAATGAAGATATCAAGACCAGACTGCATGGCGCTACACAAAGAAATCACAATCCATACATATATATACACATATGTATACACACATGTTTACAAATATAGGCAATGCAACGGTGAAACAATAAGGCTCAAATCTACAGAACAATGCATATTGAAGCATGCGGCAGTTCAAATGTCGTTGGGAATTTCAAACAAAGTCAAAGTTTTTTTAACAAGTCAAATTGTCACAAAAATTTAAAAGTGGTCGAAGTCAATTTGCAGCTACAAAAATCAGGGTAGCCGTGTTTAAGAACAAATCAAGGCCGAATTCAATCAGAGGTAAAATACAGATGAACAAATTCAAAGCACATCGGGAATTTCAGTCTGAACATGTCAAATTCTAAATAACAAAGTCAAAGCCATGGTGGCAAAGGTGATAGCAAAGTTCGAACCAGTCAGAATCAAAGCCAGATGAGAACACGTATGAACGAAAAATCAAAAACCAATCAAGCCGTAATAATCAAGCAAAGGGATATACGAATTGAACTAGTCTAATAAAATTGTATGTATTTGATCAAAATCAAAAGGCCGAGCAAAAATTATCAATCGAACTCAAATAATATATTCGAACGAAAATAAAGAGAATTAAACCCTATTTAACCCGTGATCATCATTGGCAGCAAAAGTATTCGAGTTCAAGAAAAACAGATTAATTGATCGAAGAAAGGAATCGAAGCATTAGCAATCAATTCAACAAAGCGATGACTTCATCATGAATCCCTAATCATTGAAAGAGGAGCGTGCGAGCAAAGGAACGAGGAAGTTTTTTTTTTACAGAGCAAAGTAGGCCAAAGAAATAAAGGAGAAAAGGGGCCGGCATTTTTTTAGTGATAATTTTATTTTAGGCCGACTTATAATACTTCTTTGGGATTTAGCTTATAAATTAGGGTTTGATTGTCTTTAAATTGTTATTATTTGTAATTTACTTTTAAACTTTTGTAATCTCAAGTCGTGTGATTAGGGGACGAACTACGGTGGTGTAGTTCAAGAATTCGCAACTTAGTGGCTGAGTTGTGGTAGGGTTTTGACCGTAGAGCTAGGTTAGTCTATAGCGGGTGTCGTGAGTTTATGTGTGTAAGCGTCTGACTGCTTAATTTCTAGTAGAAACCTTGGGGGCAACACGTACGCAGGGTTTTTTTGTAGATGGGTAAATATGTGTTGTTCTATTTATGCTTTTATTATTCTGCTATTATCTGTGCTGCTATTATTCTGCTATATCTGTGTTGCGATTATTTTATATAATTCTACACAAAATTTTTATAATTAATAGTATCACTCTATTCACCCCCTCTAGGATGAAATCGATCCTATAGTTGCTATGCATTACCGCCATCTCGATTCTGCAAAATGGTAGAATCCTACTCTAGGCATTGCCTCGCGTGCCTTGTCACATACCTTATCGTGCCTTCTACGAGTTTGTTTTGTTTCATGCCTATGTAGTGCTCCTTGATAGCCCACTGGTTTGGTGGAGTTTACAATACTATATAGATTACGACATTTATATAAAATGTGTTAAGGGCGACATGAGTAACGCCTTAACGCTATTTTAATATTTCACTCTACTGTAGACATTATATATATAGCGCATTGTACTATGTATGTAGATATTTTAACGTATCCTTAAATGATAGGAATTCCAAACATCCTTTATGTTATATTGCATTTCACTTGGACATTTCACTTAAGTTGATTTAATTGCATAAGAATGTTGATCCCGATTCGAGTGTTTTGTGTTTTGCTTTATGCTCGGGTCAGACTGAGTGTCACAACATTTGAGACTTACCTTTGGAGTTTGTAGCTTTGCTTGAAGATCTATCTCTCATCTATCTAGCTTTTTAGTTATTTCAGTTTTTTAGTGGTTTATGTTCAAACATGTCATTATCTTTGTATTGAGACTTCTATGTATTAAATTTCTATTGTATTAGACGCTGATGTTCTGTAGTAGCTTCATGAACTACTATTTAACTATTCCGCTGCTCATTGTTATATTACTTTATGTCTATGATTCTATGATTGATTCATTTACTGTATATGCTAAGTTTTGCCAAATATAAATTAAAAATCTGTTGTTTTGAGCAATTCAAGTCTGATATGAGTGGATGATTGTCGATTTGAACAGTTCGAAATAGCGGGTTGTTACATACCACTTTTTTCTTCTTATAAATACCCAAGTTTTCTTCTTATTTCATCACACACATTCTCTTCTTCTTTTTCTTCCTTTAATCTATTAAAATGGCTTCTTCTTCTCTTCTTCTTCCTTACTAACTTTCTTAAAATCATATTAAACCAACTCCAAACTCCAACAAACTTTTCCAAAGACTTTAGAACATCATTAAAACATGGTTTAGCATATAAGAAGTGAAGAAATGATGGAGGAAGGGGTGGAATATGTGAATGCTGAACCTGAAGGTGGAAGGTGGAAGGTGGAAATGGATGAGATCAAGCAAGAAGGAAGGTGCCATGGTTGTTGAAGAAGGAGATGAAGCAAGGCGTGTGGTTTAAGAGAGAGAAAGGATGGTATTAGTGATGTTTAGTGGAAGTTGAAAAGATAGTGAAGTGTTGGATAAAATATATGTTGGTAGGAAGTAAAACAATTTGGTCAAAGGTGTGTACTCAAGTTATCTTTAATTATTCAACTCTTTAAAATATTTTTAAGTATGTTCTGTTGATGAATTTATATGCTTGGTTGAGAATTGATCAAGAATTGGATGATTATATTAATGTCAAGATGGTTGATAACTTGGTGGCATAATTCTATAACCAATTGATGTGAAAATAGTATTCAAGTTAGGTAATGGTTAGTAAACTAACCATAGTTACTTAATAAATCCAAATGAAAATTGCATGAAGTTGTTTAGCGTCTTAATGATTTTAAATGTCTAAAAGGTTTAAAATGAATATTATAATATGAAATGAAATGGAAAATGAGTAGAAAATAATAAAATATTGTTTAATAAGTTAAAATAGTTTTAATATGGTTTTAAAACATTTGAAGTGTTTCAGATAAGTTTTGGAACAATTTACCAAATGGTCAAAATTGAGCTCGTCGCATAACCGTGATTCGTAATATTCGATCCATAAATTTAAATCAATGTGTAGGATGCAAACTATATAGAAAATCTTTGAAATATGAAATTTACAGATCCTTGTAACCATAGTTTTCAAATGATAAGGGAAAATCAAGATTTTTTTTGATAGAGTTTGAGTTGTGTCCAAACAAATTTTTAGAAAATTCCAGTTTTGGTTGCCTAACGACCAAAGTAAGAAATTGTTTGAAACAGTCATTTTTAATTCTTTAAAAATATGGAATAAATTATATAAATCCCTTAAAATGTTTTAAAAGTGTTCTGAGTTGGAAAAATGAACATATGTTAAGTAAAAATGTTGTTGTGATCAAAGAAGCTTTAATACACTATTTGTAGCACTTTTTCGTTGCACTTTTTGCATCAGTTTTATAAATTATGAAATATGATTTTAAACTTAACCATTCTTTTTCATATCTTTTACAAATGGTTTTCACAATGAATAATTAAGTGACTTAAATAATGATTTGGAAGTTTTCTGAATCATTCTAAAAATGAAAGAAGAATATGAAAATGACCAGTACACATGTTTCGTTTGTGAGATCCAAGGAGAATTGGGCAAGGGACAGAATATGTCGAAGGGAAAGCCCAGATGATCTAAAATAATTTTTTCCAATATGAGACTTAAATAAATAATTTGGAAATGTTTTTCCTAAGTAAAAAGTGAATGATTTAGAATTTTTTTGGGAGAAATGTATGTGATCCTCAAAAGTAGAGGAGAGCGCACACACATGTGTGTGTGTAAGTCACTGAAAACAAAAATGCTGCCAACAAGCCTGGTAGGTAACTAAAAAAATGAAAAGGGATTCAGGTACATCTAGAATAAACTTCGACAAGGCCACCGCCCATTACTTCGCTATATCGAGCTCCGGCAAGGCCACGACCCAGTAATAAGGAGTTAGAAGTACCCAAAAAATCCATGAAGCAACCCACAACGGATGAGATCAAAAGACAGCTCCAGTCGAGAAATAAACGCCTCATTGCAATCTTGGAAAATCCATAATGAACGCCTCACTACAAATGCAGATGATCCAGAATGAAGAAAGTCATACTACAGACGTAGAAGAACTGGAAAGAACGCCTCACTCCAAATGTTGATGAACCAGAATGAAGAAAGCCACACTACAGACGTGGTAGAATAGGAAAGAAATCCTCACCACATCGTGGAAGATCCAACATTAACGTCCCATTGAAATCTTATCAACAGCAATCCAGATAACCTGCAAATAGAAGCCTAGCACCATTTTCTGCCTAAACCAGTATCGGTAAAAGGAAGGTAGAAAATTTATAAGAGTAACACACATATTTGTATATAAAAGTAGTTTATATACATATATATATGTATTAATGAAGTAAAATAAATAAAACTAAAGCCAAAAATATAAGACGAAAAAGCAACTAAAATAAGAAACAGACTAAAATGAATCCAAGCTCAATACGCAATAATTTAACCAATTCTATAGATGCAAAAAAGAAATATCAACATCAAAAATGTAAAAAGTTAACAAAATATGAAGTTAAAAGCCTATAAACCAGTACCTTTTAAAAATTATCCTTATGCTCCTTTAATAAAAAGAAAATTATGATAATTAGTAAAATCATCATTCAAGTTTGAAAAAATATTAATGCTATAATTGTTAATGTTAAAAATACTGTTTTTATGCTTAAGTAACTTAATGTTATTACTAAACTTATTAAGATATTCTTTAAAATGATTATTTTTAGCAAATCTATATTTAGGATTTGAGATCCAATTAAAACAAAATGATTATATTATAAAAATGAATTTATTAATGTGACTATTATTATTATTAAAAAGTCTATAGTTTCTCTCAAACCAAATGTACCAACAAATAATAATGAATAAAGTATCAAGTAAAAATCTATTTTCATTTTTAAACTTAAATCTTAAATTATTCCAACAATGATCACGATCAGTAACTTTAGTTGTAAGACTAAAGTTAAAGATTTTAAGAGTAATATTAAGAAAGTAGTAAGTATCCATGCAATTATAATACATGTGTTTAATATCTTCAAAATACAAATTACAAAAATAACATTTATTATCAATTTGCATATTCTTTCTTTTTTAAAATTCAATAGTATTTAATTTCCCATGCAAGATTAACCATATATGAATTTTAGACTTTGGAGGGGTATTTTTTTCCAAATAAGTTTAAAAGAGTTATTAGTTATCCCGATAAATTAAGAAATTTATAAAAAGAAATTGAAGTGAATTTCTTACACTTATCCCATTGGTTATCAATGTTATGAAAATTCAATCTAGAACATTATAAAGCAAATTATCTAAGAGCCGAGCCTTATAAGGTTCTATTAAAACTAAAATTCCAAGGGGGATCCGAAGAAAAAACCTCTAATTTAAGATCTAAAAAGGGGTTTAAATTAACCAAAATATTTGATAAATGAGGTTTAATAATTCCATATGTTTTGAGAAGATAAAGAAATGATTTAATGAATATATCCCTAAAAGATATTTATGAATGAATAAAAAGATGAATTAAATTGAATGATGATTGATAGTCACATATGAACTAAACATCTTTTTCATCGATGATTGGTTTGAAGGAAACGGGGTTGGATTTAGGAAACTCTTATCCAAAAACCACTTCGAACCAACATATACGTTCGAAAATGAAGACATCTTGATGATGAATACATGTTGAAGAGGATGATTATTGAAGACCGAAGATCTTCATAGTAGAAGGACTACTTGTTGACATTCTCTGGGCGGTTCCCAATATCGAGATATTAATTATAGCAGTGGTCGTATCATATTTTGAAATATTCGTATTATAAGGGCAACTCGCTATTGATCATAGGGGTGATTCCCAAAAGGATATGGTAGGGTATGCCTTCGGTTTCATTGAATACCAGAGTAAACTTGTATGGACGAATGTTTTACATTGTATTTATAAATCATGAACATTGATTTTTTACAAACTTACATCTATTGGTGGCGTAGGGGGCAACTCCTATTAGCTTAACACCCTTCTGGGAGACATACGAGCTCAAAGGTTTTATTTTTATGGAAGTCAATTAGCGATGAACAAAAATGGCAATGTGGCATTTTAAGTGGAATGTGCTTCGTGGAAGAATAAAGCTTAGCTTTGTGAAAAACAAAGCATGACTCTATGGAAAGCAAGAGCGTAGCCTCTCTAGTCTCACCACCCGATAATGATACGTGATATTTTGTCATCCGCAAGACACAATTTTGGGCTATCAGAGGAAATGTGGAAAAGGCTACATCCTTTCATGGGTATAATGAGCGGCGTTTGAGTCCTGATGAGTAGCCATTGATATCGGTTCCCATCAGTTGTTGACAACATTATAGTCATGTCTGTAGCCATTGGATGTACGTTTGTTGCAACGAAACGCCGCATCAGGCCCCTAGTCCTTATCATGCTGGAAATCCAATCCCAATATGAGCTTTACGGGTTTGATTATAGTCCTAAAATAGCTATAATGTTTTGCAGACATTTTAACTACCCCTTTGGTATCATATATTCCGTCCAGATATATTCCGTTAACCTAGGCCGAATATATTACCATAGACTTGGTCCGGACAATGATACATTATTTTGATATATTATTTGAAAAGTGTTTCAAAAGAATGTCTTTAATGATAATATCGAAGTGTTTTCAGTATAAAGTATTTCAGTTATCATAAGGTAAAAACTGGTCCGTGTTTGCGTGCGGATGCGGTCTTATAAAATAACCTTCTATTCAAAGGTTTTGATATAAGTGTGATCTATACATTTAGAATTTTGAGTATCTCACACTGGTTTATCAAGCCTGATTGTGATACTTTTAATACTTGGGTCAGATCCGAGTAGTTTTAGGTTTAGTTGAACATGCTTGGAGTTTCCAAATGAGAGTTGGAAATCTTCATCTATGTATGGACGTATTCTATTATCTGCTACATCCATTGCATTTGTTTTTATATTTATAAGGACAGAGGGTTTATAACTGTCTAGGGTAAATCAAGGTTAGACTCTGATACTGTATTCAAAATTTTCTGCTGTAAAGATTATATATTGAAATAACATATGTTAGTTCATTCGTGTGAGATTATATTTTCTGTTCTGTTCTTTCTTCTTTTCTTTTTCACCCCTAGCTATCTGCCTTTCCATTCGGTTTGAGTTGGACATGTGTGGATTATTCTCGACTTGAACTGTACAGAAAAGCAGGTCTTTATGGTAAACTCTTAGGTCTTATACATAGTGATGTAAGTGGCTGATGCCTATAATTACTTAAGATAATTGTTCTTATCTTTTAACTTTTATGAATGATTTATTAAGACTAGGATATATGTATATTATGAAGAATAATTCCGATATCTGTGAGAAATTTATTGAACATAAAAATGAGGTTGAAAATTAGACAAATCAAAAGATTAAAATATTCTGATCCGACTAAGAAGGTGAGTACCTAGGACAAGGGCTCTAACAATACTTAAAAGACATTGGAATTATCTCTCGGATAACTCTATTATACTCTACAATACAACGAAATTTTAGAGTGAAGGAACCGAACCCTACTGGCTATGTAGTCAATTCAGATAATATCGTTGATATATCATTTATATACCTCGTCTCGCTCCTTGGCCGATAATTTTTCTAAAATATGGCTTAAAATATCATTACCGACATATCGCATGTTCTATGCCGATATATCGACCCAATATTTATAATAAATACCTGATACTTTTTAAGAATGTCGTTTATTATTGTACGTGCTGAAGAAAATAAATTCATAAATAAATTACTTCTCATCCTCAATATATTTAATTTTAGTACATGGTGAATGAAAATACGATAGAAATCCCAGCGCACTAATTTTTTCAGTTTTAGCCATATTTTTCAATCTTTTTCATTAGACTTTCAACAAAGAAAACACTACTTATTTCATTATTTGTTTTTGTTTTATTTTATGGGAAGACCTTATGAGTCTAAACAAGATCGTATAAGAGCTACTTATCTTTTTAGTTATTTTTTGTTTACCATTTCTATTTGGTTAGTTAGCTTACGAAAATAAATTTTATTCATTACTATCATGTCCTAAGAACTAAAAGTTGAAGAATATATTTATGAAAATGAAAATAGGTTAGAAGTAGCAATCGATATTAAATTAACAATACTCGTTCATTAAATTAAGTGAAAATGAAAATGAAGGAACTACAAGTATTGGAAAAATTGAAAAGTAATATAGTTGATTTGATGACGGAGAAATAATGAATATGGTACAAAAATGAAAAAAAGGATGCATATTACAAGAATCTCTTGGTTCTTATGAGCCTATTTTGTGACTTGTATATAATTGCATATCCAAGTAAAAACATTGCAATTCGTAAACTATATACAATCATTCTTTAATAGTAAATGGGAAATATTGATCCAAATATTATAAAATATAATATCATTATAACATTATAACATAATGCAATATCCTTCATAACATATTGTACACATGTCCCATATTTTTCTGATACTATCATGGTAATTTAGAATATCTCTTATTGGTACTTGATCGATACGCACACGATATCAGTTTTGACTACTTAACCTATTGGATATGGTTTGTCCCATGATGAGTAAGGCTGAGTTGCTTCCACCCTATTGGGATTATTTTCTAGAAACCGTTGTTCATATGTTAAAGTTGATGCCCACTAAAGCTTAAAACATTATATGAGACGTGGTGTGGAAAAACCTGCAACTCAAGTATTTGAAGGTGTAAGATAGTCCGACCTGTGTTAAGAACATTGGTTCAAATAAAACCGAGGTAAGGTCGACATTGTGTAAATTTATAAGATATCCCAAAAACTCGATGGGATATATTTCTACAATTTGGAGGAGCAAAAGGTCACTATCTCCTGGCATGCTGTTATTTAAAAAAATAAGTTTCTATCAAAGAAACTACAGTGTTGTTGTAGACTTGGATGAGATACAAGAAATTAACATTCAGGCCAAACGAGTAGTAAAAACAAATTTACCTGTATACAAAAGCATGCAATCTATTAGAAGGTTCAGTAGGAAATCACGTGCACCAGAAGGACACTACACTTTTCTCATAGTTGGCAGGAAGAAGGACTATGTGACACCCCACCCCAAGACCGACATTAACAAAAAGAATTACTTAGTAATTCTGTCTGCTAATGCGGAGATAGGGCTGGTTAAGGGCGACTATCATAGTCTTGCATTAGATAAGAGCTAAGTATGTCGGTATTTACACTTATTTTCATTTTCTTTCCATTTCATCTTGAGTATTCGACATACTTAATTCCTAACTAATACACTACTATGGTGTCTACAGGATCGATTCAGAAACAAAATACAATAACTATGACAACCACAATCAGAGAACAACAACACAGAATATATATACATATCTATACATCAAATGTAATACAACCTGTCACAAGTGGTACTCAACCACGATATATACATACATACATCGCAAAAAAGAATATACATTATATAGTTCCCAACCCAAAAGATTAGCGCTCAAAAACTATGCTATAATCCAAAAGACGATGGTGAAGACCTAAAACAAATGCTAGCAAAGGTCCATAAGATAAGCACATCCTAAAGGTAAGCAAGCTAAGAATCCAACTACCTAACATGCAACTCAGTCTGACCCGAGTAATAAATACACGGGCCAGGCTAGCTAGAACTTGATATTAGTACAGATAAAACAAATATAAATGCATAAAGGAATTCTTCCTTTAACTATAAAGGAAGGTTAAAAATGTGGTTCAATTATGAGGCCATGGAATAGATTCATAAAGGGTTGTCACTTGAATAAATTATGTTCAATATTGGAAATCCATACTCAAAGGCATTCAATGAAAATGCAATAAACCATTCAAAAGTCATAAGCGAAACTCATCAAAATTCCCAAATTTGAATCTAATGGAACTCTAAAAAGAGTTCAAATCTCATAAAATCAAATCACCATCTATATATAACATCTCAAGTAGCACTAGGCTATCGATGCAACAAAATATCTCAAAAATGGTGAAATCATATAAAGCTCAGGAAACTCAAAAATCTCAGAAAACCCGGATTGGCCAGATCCCCGATTGCAATGCCGAAACAATGTACACGTGCTAAACTCTTATCCAGTGCTATTTATAATTTAGTACCTGACTCTTGGACCCCGAATATCATACTCGTGGTGACCGAAGTAACATAACTTATGGTGACTGAAGTCACATAACTCAGATGACCCAAAGGTCTGTAGCACTGGCATACTCGTGGACAAGTTTTTAAATATTGGATTTTGTTCACGTTTCGTCTTGGAACTTTTACACAAGTTTTCTCATACCAGGAGAGATATCGGACGAGATGAGTACATATCGGGTGTACATCTCGTATTGACATCTCGAGCCTTACAACGCATCTTGGGAATATCACGGATGTACTTATGTGTCTAAAATTGATGTGTCAAAAATTTATTTAACGGTTATAACTTTCTTAGCAAAAATAAAAATGGTAACATACTTGATTTACATGGAAAAAGGAATATTTTTAGAAGAGTGGTAGCTTGATTAGCTTAATTGATTTGGTAATGGTTGAATAATATCCTTTTATTTGAATATAATAAAGAAGTGAAATCTTTCGCTATGACTCGGTAAGATAAAAAGTAAAGAATATGTTTAAGAAGTTGGTAAATTATAATTGGAATGAGTAGTTTCTTTTGAATCAATATGAAAATAAAAAATATTATGAAAAATAAGAAAAATGTATAATTTCTGGTGAGATCTCGGATTTTGATTTTGATCCATATTTCGGGTGAGATTTGAATATCTCGGGCGAGATGAGTGTCGTGGGAGATATGAAGGAGATTTGATGTCTCATCTCGTTTAAGTGTGAAAAGGAGATCTCGGAGGAGATCTTGGATGATATATAGGTGATTTAAAACCATGCTCGTGGATGTGTCACAAACTCTTAGAAAGGGACCCGAAAAGTGTTATTGTGCGTCTCATACCACACATTCGTACTAATCGGTTTACTAACTGCTAGTTACCTCCACATAATAAAAATAAAATCTCAAATCTTAGAAATATCAGAATACTTATATATCTTGCCTCGTATCATTGGCAAGTGCAAATAAATCTCATAATGGTTTCGCATAAACCATATTTCCCAAAAAGGGAAATCTCATCTCAAAACTCGCCTCATCTCATCGGCGAGTATAACAACATATATAAGCGGTTCTTATCGATTATTACCTCTATAATAGGAGATCTCGAACCTCTCAACTCGCCAAATATTGGCTAACTTAGATAATTCCTATAATAGGAATTATAAATCTCAATTATCAATTCAAAAAAATATACTCAAGAAATTTCCATCGTACAAGTCCAAAATTAACTGAAAAAGTAAACTCACGTGTCCCAAACCAAGTATTTTACTAATTCGTTTAATTCTCTTTCTTATATATCCGAAGAGTGCAAAAACGTCTATTTTTATATAGAAAAATATATTTTTGCAAAATCGGGATTCGAAATAAATTATAGTAAATAATTAAGAAATCAACATTAAAAATCTCTTTATAATTTAGAAATATTAATTATATCAACTTTTATATGAATCACTTTGTAAAATATATTACCGGGAATACTAGATAGAATATAAAAACTTTTGGAAAAATAGTTTGAAAATACTTGCACATGTGCTCGGAATCACAATGAAAACATCACAGAATGAATCATGAAAATTCATTAAATTCCCAACAACGGATTCATGAGTATCCAGGCTTCTGTATAGTAGAAGCAACCCAAAAATAATCATAAGAAGCATGGTTTATCCCTTGAATAAGATAATACAACACTCAAGATCTATATTAAAATTTATCATTAATAACATGCTCGAACCATCCAAGAAATTACATGATTCATTACTAGAGCATATGTAACATAAAGCACTCATTATTTGCACTAAAATGAGCACCAAAACCATGCTCGACATCGCAAGAGAAAGCACCAAAAACTGGTGCAACAATTCAAGATAAACAGGAAGAAACCTTGGCGTTTTGCCCAAGCCTGTATTTTGTTTTGCTGGTTTGCCCCTTTTAAACACATAATTTGAGAAAACACAAAACATCAAAGTCGTAGAATATATCCTGAGCTTTGCAGAACATCAAACGTTATTGACTTCTGATAAGAAATGAAAATGTTATTCCTAAAATGATTCTAAGATCTGAATTTCACTACTTCTGTCATTTTGGTATCGAGAAAGCGACCTTAGATTGAACTTTCAACCATGTAAATTTGAAAATTTGACAAAAACCGAAACATATAAGTTGAAGGTGATTTTATGAGCATGGAATCGAAAAAAGAATCACCAAAATTGGACTTACGAATCAAAAGATACGGCCAAAACAATTCTCAGATCAACGATCATTATTGCCGTTGTTTCGCTCTCGGGATGGCAACAGACAAACACAATTTTGACCAAGCTAATTTCAAAATTTCAGAAAACTCAAAACATGAAACTTTTTGTACAAAGTCTAAGCTTTCAGAAACATCTAAAATTTTGAATTTGGATTAAAAACATGAGAGATACAGCCACTCAAAGTGGCTGCCAGAAATCATGAAAAAAAAAGAATAACCACCAGAAAGAATAACATATACAGCAAATGATTTTGCAAATTTTTTTCACAGGAACTTCAATTTTTAGCTATCAATTCATGAGCTTGTACTCAGTTTATGATTTAGCTGCAAATTTGGTAGCAAATTGTGATCTTTGGTGATGAATTAAAGCTCTAACCACCTATATAGGCTAAAAAAGGAACATGCAGGAAGAAACAAAACATTACCGATAATTTATATCTCAAGTTCTAAGATTTTGATGAAAACTTTTTTGTATTGTATAGAACCTTTCTATTCGTGATTTAGATGATTTCTCTTGAAAACTTGTAGCAAAAGTTGAGTAGAAATTGATTTTAGTTGAGAGTAGCCATTATTTTTCTTTGTTTCTTTTTAACGTATGTTTATCTTAGAGGTGAAAGAAGAAAACCAACGTATAGGCATTTTAACAAACCAAAAAACTCTATAGATTAGGCTAATGGATCCAATGTCTACCAAATTAATCCCAAGAGCAAAATATTTAGAGAAAATATAAAACTATAAGCACATCTTCTCCTATTTAACACCATATACACTTATTTCTTCATTTCAAAAGTTATACAAAATGCATATATCTTATTTGTATGGAATAAAATTGTTATTGTAACAAAATAAAATTTTATATTAACAATAAAAAGTTATTTTTTTAAATAAAACCATATTTTTGACAATATTTTACAATATACACAATTTAGTGTAAAAACACAATTTTAAAAGCATAATTTGTTCATAATTTGTTCTCTTTGTAAAATAAATTGCAATAAATCATTGTAACACTTTTAAATCATCAAAATAATATTTTCAAACAATATTTCATCTTTTATTTTAATAAAAGACATGTTTTCTTCATAATCCTCCTTTTATATTCAATAAAAGGCTAATATTGGCAATAATTACCAATATTGTTGTATTTACCCAAATAAAATTGCAATTTGATTACTTTCTACTCAAATTATCAAAATAAAGTTTCTAAAACTTTATTTTTATTACTGTAGATTTATTTCAATAATTTATTGTTGAAATACATCACGTAATTAATTTATTAGTTCCAAACTAATAAATACCCAATATTTCAATTTATTTAAACCAAATACTTATCCAATAAATATTTAACCCCATATTTATTTCCAATAAACAAAATAAAGATCCAAAATTTATTTTTCCCATTTTATTTACAAAATTCATTGTTTATTCCAAATAAATAATGTAAAATTTCTAATTATATTTAAATTTACAATATTTAATTATAACTTCCAAACCGGGGTTGTTGCAGACTCTCCCCTTTAACAAAATTGCATCTTCGCAATTTCTAGAGAAGAGTTTGTATTCAATATATTAATTTCATCAATCAAAGGAAGGATAGACTAGCATGGGATCAAAATTCCTCACTCTTTACTCAATAAAAGAAGACCAAGATAAAATTGCTCAATAAATTCTATGATTACCCAAATATATAAGTCGAGGTTAGAGGACTATGGAATATCTTTGAGCAATACTTCATGATTTCGAAGGCATCTCACCATCGAAACAAGAACACAAAAGAAAAAGTGAAACCCAAAATCAATTGAAAGCGATTGATTTCACAAAAGTTTCTCTGATAAAGTTGGGATTTAGTATCGCTCCATCCGAACTCCCAACAACAAGATGATGACTTTTCATGTGTCACTACAGAAAGTGCTATACTGATACTAAGATAATAGCCATTGATGTAAGAAGACCCGATGATAGATGGTTGCTTCAAAGATTACCTTACTCAACGACCGCAAAAAAGCTAGTTGTTAGACTATTGCACTAAGACAAGACAATCAGAGGAACACAATAGATATAAATTTTAATTTACAAACAAAATTTATTAGAGTTTGAAATTCATTATCTCCAAATCATAATCTAAATTTTTGTTTACAATCAAACTTCTTAAAGTTCCAAAATTCATTGCCTTTAAATTCAAAATCTCAATTTTCAACACTTGGAAATTTTCCAAACTCCATCCTATAGTTCTTATAAAATGACAAATAATTTCAAACTCATATTCCCCTGTTTATTCCAAAATTAAATTTTCGAAAGAATTTTTATAATTTCATTTCAACAATTCTTAAGATAAAATTTGGAAACTTACCACTCTTTATTTTCATATACACAAATTCTCATAACAAACTCCATCTTTAACATCTACAACTTATTTTAAAATATTCAACAAATGTTTATTCTTTAAACAAAGTATTATCTCATCATTTCAAAAATAAAAGATAACTATATTCAAATTCATATGTTTTAATTATCATAATGGCATTGCCTCGCCATTGAATTATAATAATTAACTCTATCAATTGCCTGTAGCTTTGACAAAATGATCAAAACCACCATGCCGCTCATCCTATCCCACTATGGCTCAATGGCTTCATAAGTCATCCAGAATAAAATTTACTTCTGAAATCCTTTTAATTTATTTCCAAATTTAGTCTCATTAAAACTCAGTTTATCGTGTCTGATTTTCTCATCGCAGCGTTTAGGAAATTCCTATCGATAACGTTGATCAGGCGTATCGACCAAAATTCTTAAAGCACTTGATGGACAATCCAACACAAAAATCATCTTCTATAAAAGAAGTATCTCATATTTAGTTCTCAAAATGTTCTTTATTTATCCTAAAATCCAAATCCAATTCCTCATAGAAATATATCTTCAATTTTTGAAAAATTTGACAACACCATTCATTACATATACCCAAAATAAATAAAAAACACAAAAAGAGACTCAGTGAGATGTTCCCTGAATACTCGATTCACAAGATTGAGGGAATAAATTGGAGTGTTCAACATTCCTAACGGTATAACAAACTGCTCAGAAACTCATAATGAGTGCAGAATGCGGTAAAAGAACACTATCCCGCAACTTGTAGCTAATGAGAATCAGTGTAGGGTCAAGCCAAAGAAAGACCCCAGCACCAGCAATAGATCGAATAAGGAATCAGTGAGATATAAGGGTAAGGGTAAAATATCTTCTCGAATGAGAAGAAGAACACAAATGACAAATCATTACTTCGGGTGAAGTAATATTACTAAGCCTATAAATGATTGTCCAAAAAGATTATATCAAAAGAGGTAAGAATGGCAATATCAATCAAATTCCAAGGGTCACATCATTTCATTAGTAGGCATCCTAGTGGAAGGATGATCGAAAGGCTAAGAATTGAAAATGAGGTCAATACGATATTCGATTGCCCAATTGTGTGTCATTACCGAACGGATTTACAGAAATCAACAGAATCAGAATGATGGGAATTCGAGATATACCATCAACATCTCGATACTCAAGAGTGAATACAGAGACTTTGAAATCATAATCAATATTCCGAAGACAAGAATTAATCAATCAACTGAATTAGGATACCTCTCTATAGGACCCTTCAAATCACAGAATGTGGCTTGATAAAATGCAAGCTACTCCCTCCCAAATTACTCCAAACTCAAGATAGAAAATAGCGTGCTAATACGCACATAATGATAGGCTGCAAGGAACAAATCCCAAAATTCTCACGTCAAGTATTGCGGTTCCCTCAAAAAGGATTCGCAATCCTAAAGTAAGCAACAAGACCAGAACATCTAATAACATTAACAAATTTCTCCGATACGAATAAATGCTAAGCACCCGCATCGAAGAGGATTCGAATAGAACGGTCATGAAAAAGAATAGAACCTTCCAAAATAGTAGGAGATATACCTCACAACTAAGATGCACTACCAAAAGCCTGAGCCACATTAAGATTCCGCGAACCTGAACTCTTCCACTTCTTAGGAAATTCCGAAACTATATGTCTTTCCTTCTTACAATACTGGCAGCTGGGGGTTAGAGGACATTCTCTAGCTAGATGGTCTCTAGAACCACAATTGAAGCAAGCCAACACTCTAGCTGAAGGAGGTGTTGCACCGGAATGAGAACCAGAACTGCCTTGCTTCTTCTTCTTCTTAGGAGGAAATGATTAGGATCTCTGAAAGGGAAATTTCTTCTTATTTGGGTTCATTCGAACCTCGGCCTTTTCACTACTATCCTTTTATTTTTTGACGGCATCAAGGTGACGAGCCGAATCCACAAGCTCCTCGAGCAAGAGCTTAAGCTGAAGCATGAGCGACTTCTTCAAATACTTCTTAAGTCCAGATACGAACTTAAGATTCTTCTTGTATGGTGTACTAATGAACTCGAGCCCATACTTGGATAGAGATTCGAAGGAGGATACATAATCTTATACAGAGGATTTTCCCTGCTTTAACTCTAAGAAGCGACAGGTAAGGAAAGCCTTCTCGGAATCTGGTAAGAACTTAAGCTCAAAAAAATCTCCGAAATTCTACCATGTAAGATTGGACTTATCTATCTCAGCTATAAGGAGCTCATATCAGTCTAGTGCTCGTTCTTGCAACATACTCGATGCCACTAGAACACCGTGATGATCAGAAAACTCCATGCGAGTGAAGATGCGCTCGCATGTTCGGAGCCAAGTCTGGACCTCTAAAACTGTCTCGGAGCCTTTGAGTGGCTTGCCTCGGAATGGGTAAAGTCTCTACACATACACGCAAATGCGGATTTGCACGGAGGAGAGGGATGAGTAGGAGCAGGAGGCCGTGTGCTCCTAAGAAGCTCAAGAATGTAGTCGGTCAACATATAAACTCCTTCGGGACAAGAACCACTGGACGGTCCCGTCTCCGAAGTGCGACCTCTACCTCTTCCAACCATTTGCTGAAAGTTAAGATAAGCTAGGATAATTCATGGGAGTGGATATTAGAAATTCGAATTCATTAAATAGGAATACTATGGAATTTAAAATTAACATTCCTAGACATATTCCTATTTACCTACCCCCAAAAGACTCAAAAGTTTACGGACAAGGTTGGGTTCTACTATGATTTGGGGATGTTGTTTACACTTGTATTATGCTTGATGTATAGTGATTATGTATATTACATTTTGTTCAGAATCCAGCTTTGATACCAAGATGTGACACCCCACCCCGAGACCCACATTAACAAAGAGAATTACTTAGTAATTCTGTATGCTAGTGTGGAGAATAAGGCTGGTTAAGGGCGGCCAACATAATCTGGCATTAGATAAGAGCTAAGTATGTCGGTATTTGCACTCGTTTTCATTTTTTTCCATTTCATCTTGAGTATTCGACATGCTTAATTCCTAACTAATATACTACTATTGTGTCAACAGGATCGATCAAGAAAAAATAATACAATAACTACAACAATCACAGTAATAGAACAACAACACAGGATATATATAGATATCTATACATCAAATGTAATACAACCCGTCACAAGTGGTATTCCACCACGATATATACATACATACATCCCATAAAAGAATATAAATCATATAGTTCCCAACCCAGAAGATTAGTACACAAAAACTATGTTATAATCCAAAAGACGATGGTGAAGACCCTAAACAAAAGCTAGCAAAGGTCCATAAGATAAGCAAGTCCAAAAGGTAAGCAAGCTAAGAGTGCAACTACCTAACCTACAACTCGGTCTGACCTAAGTAATACATATATGGGTCAGGCTAGCTAGAACTCGATATTAGTGTAGATAAGAGAAATCTAAGCGCATAAGGGAATTCTTCCTTTAACTATAAAGGGAGGTTACAAGTGTGGTTCAGTTGTGATGCCATAGTATAGATTCATAGGGTTGTCACCTGAATCGGTTAAGTTCAATATAAGAAATCCATACTCAAAGGCATTCAACACAAATGCAATAATCCATTCAAAAGTCATAAGGGAAACTCAAAAAAATTCCTAAATTTGAATCTCATGGAACTCTAAAAAGAGTTCAAATCTCATAAAATCCAAATCACCATTTATATATAACATCTCATGTAGCACTAGGCTATCGATGCAACAAAACATATCAAAAATTGTGAAATCGTATAAAACTCAGAAAAACTAAGAAATCTCAAAAAACTCGGATTGGCCAGATCCCCGATTGCAATGCTGCACGTGCTAAAATATTGTCCAGTGCAATTTAAAATTTAGGTACCTAGCTCGTGGATCCGAAGGTCATACTCATGGTGACCGAAGTCACATAACTCGTAGTGACTGAAGTCACATAACTCCTGGTGACTGAAGTCACATAACTCTGATGACCCGAAGGTCTATAGCACTGGCATACCTGTGGATGTGTCACAAACTCTCAGAAATGGACCCGAAAAGTGTTAACGTGTGTTCCATACAACACGTTAACACTAATCGGTTTACTAACCCCTAGATGACTCCACATCATAAAAATAAAATCTCAAATCTCAGAAATATCAAAATACTCATATATTTTGCCTCGTATCATCGGCAAGTGCAAATAAATCTCATAATGGTTTCTCATAAACCATAATTCCCGAAAAGGGAAATCTCATCTCAAGACTAGCCTCATCTCGTCGGCGAGTAAAAAAACATATGTAAGTAGTTCTCGTCGACTATTACTCCTATAGTAGGAGATCTTGAGCCTGTCAACTCGCCAAATATTGGCTAACTCAGATAATTCCTATAATAGGAATTACAAATCTCAATTCTCAACTCAAAACAGTATACTTAAGAGATTTTGATCATACAAGTCCGAAATTAACCGAAAAAGCAAACTCGCGTGCCCTATACCACGTGTTTTATTAAATCATTTAATTCTCTTTCTCATACGTTCGAGAAGTATAAAAACGTGTATTTTTATATCAAAAAAATATTTTTGCGAAATCAGGATTTGAAATAAATTTCAAAAAATATTTAAGAAATCGACTCTGAAAATCTCTTTATAATTTAGAAATATTAATTATATTAATTATATCTGGTTTTATATGAAATCACTTTGTAAAAGATATTACTTCGAATAATAGATAGAATATAAACACTTTTGGAAAAATATTTTGAAATACGTGCACATGTGTTCAAAATCACAATGAAAACATCACAGAATGAATCATCAAAATACATTAAAATCCCAATAATTGATTTGTGAAAATATGGGCTTCTATATAGTAAAAGCAACCCAAAAGTAATCACAAGAAGCATGGTTTATCCCTTGAATAAGATAATACAACACTCAAGATCTGTATTAAAATTTATCAACAAAACCATGCCCGGACCATCTAAGAAAATACATGATTCAATACTAGAGCGTATGCAATATAAAGGTCTCAATATTTGCACTGAAATGAGCATCAAAACTATGCTCTGAAAACACAAGAAAAAGCACCAAAAACTGGTGCAACAATTCGAGATACACAGGAAGAAACCTAGGCATTTTGCCAAGGCTTGTGTTTTGTTTGGCCGGTTTTCCCCTTTTAAACCATAATTTGAAGCTTTCCAAAACATTAAAAATTATTGAATTCCGATAGGAAATGGAAAAGGTTGCCTAAAATAATTCTAAGATCAAAATTTCACTACTTCTATCATTTTGGTCTCGGGACAGTGACCTTAGATTGAACTTTCGACCATGTAAATTTCTAAATTTGACAAAACCCAAAACATAAAATTTGAAGGTGATTTTCTTAGCTTTGAATCAGAAAAAGAATCACCAAAATTGGACTTACGAATCAAAAGATACAGTCAAAACAATTCTTAGATCAACGATCATTATTGTTGTCCTTTGTCTTTCGGGACAACAACAAACAAACACAGTTTTGACCAAGCTAAGGTCAAAATTTCACAAAACTCAAAACATGAAACTTTTATTACAAAATCTAACCTTTTTGAAACATCTAAATTTTTTGAATTTAGATTAAAAACGTGAGAGATACGACCACTCAAACTGGCTACCAGAAATCAGAAAACAAAAAGAATAACAACAAGAAAGAATAACATATACAGTAAACGATTTTGCAATTTTTTTCCACAGAAACTCCAATTTTTAGCTTGCAATTCGTGAGCTTATACTCACCTTATGATTCAGCCGAGAATTTGGTACCAAGTTGTGGTCTTTGATGATGAATTAAAGCTCTAAGCACCTGTATATGCTGAAAAAGGAACATGCAGGAAGAAACAAAACATTACAGACAATTCGAGTCTCATGTTCTAAGAGTTTGACGAAAACTTTTTGGTATTGGATGTAGCATTTCTATTCCTTATTTAGATGATTTCTCTCGGAGATTTGCTGCAAAAGTTGAGAAGAAATTGATTTTAGTTGAGAGTAGCCATATTTTTCTTTGTTTCTTTTTACTGTATGTTTATCTTAGAGGTGGAAGAAGCAAACTAATGTATAGACTTTTTCACAAACCAAAAAACTCTAGATATTAGGCTAACGGATCCAATGTCTACCTGATTATGCCCAAGAGCAAAATACTTAGAGAAAATAAAAAACTATAAACACATTTTCGACTATTTGACACTATATACACTTATTTCTTCATTACAAAAGTCATACAAAATGCACACATCTTATTTGTATGGAATAAAATTGTTATTGTAAAAAAATAAAAATTCATTTTAACAATAGAAGGTTATTTTTTTTATAAATGAAACCATATTTTTGACAATATTTTACAATATACACAATTTTGTGTGAAAACACCATTTTAAAAGCATAATTTGATAAAAATTTGTTCTCTTTGTCAAATAAATTGTAATAAATCATTCTAACACTTTTAAATCATCAAAATAATATTTTCAAAAAATATTTCATCTTTTATTTTAATAAAAGACATGTTTTCTTCATAATTTTCCTTTTATATTCGATAAAAGGCTAATATTGGCAATAATTACCAATATTGTTGTATTTACCCAAATAAAATTGCAATTTGATTATTTTCTACTTAAATTCTCAAAATAATTTTTTAAAACTTTATTTTCATTACTTTAAATTTATTTCAACAATTCAACGTTGAAATACGTCATGTATTTAATCTATTAGCTCTAAACTAATAAATACCCAACATTTCAGTTTATTTAAACCAAATACTTATCCAATCAGTATTTAATCCCATATTTATTCCCCATAAACAAAATAAAGTTTCAAACTTTATTTTTCCCATTTTATTTACAAAATTCATTGTTTATTCCAAATAAACAATTTAAAATTTCCAATTATATTTTAATTTACAATATTAAACTATAACTTCCATTATAATTTTATATATACAGGTAATCTCCAAACCAGGGTTGTTACAGAATATGTCTAAGATAATGACACTCTTATTTCATTCTAACAAGCACCGCTGAGTAAATACTATGTACTTTTGCTTGAAGCAATAAAATCTGAAATGGATTCCATGTATTTAATCAAAGTGTGGACTTACCCGAAAAGATAAAACCAATTAGCTTCAAATGGATTTTTAATTAAAATGCTAAATGCATATTAACAAGTGGAGACATATATGGAAAGGCTAGATGTGAAAGGATTTCATCAAATTTAAGGTGTCGGTTATGATGAAGTATTTTGGCCCATAGTAATGCATAAGTCCATTCAGATAATGATAATAATTGTTGCATTATATTACCATTAAATATGGCAAATGGATGTAAATATGTCATTTATAAATTCCGATTTAGAATAAACTCTTTATATGTCATTGCTCAAGGGTTTCAAGGTCAGTGGGAGTGAGGGCAGGGCTTGTAAGTTGTTAAAGTCCATTTTTGGACTTAAATAAGCTTCAAGGAGTTGGAATAAGTTTTTTTTTTGACAAAGTGATCAAACAATTTGATTTTATTAGAATATAGAGGAAGTGTGTGTATACCAAAAGGAATAGGAAAACTCTTCCTTATTGTTAGTGTTATACGTCGTGAACTTTTGCTGATTGGCAGTGATGTTTTGTTATTGCAAATTAGTAAAAGATTGGCTTTCCAAGAACTTCTCCATGAATGATTTGGGAGAAGAAGCCAACATACCAGGTATAAAGAACTATAGAAATAGATCTAAGATATTGTTGGGGTTGTCCCAATCCCTATACAAAGAAACCATACTAAAAAGTTTCAGTATGAAGAATTCCAATCATGGAAATGCCCCAACACATTCTAAAATCATCCTTTCTAAGAAGGACAGTCCTCAGACTAATGAAGAGAAATAGGGTATGAAGTGAATATCGTTTGTGGCACCATAGTGTATGCTATGCCATGTAGTAGACTGGATGTAGCATACTCATTAGGATACTTAAGCCAATACCAGTCTAATCCTAGAAAAGAACATTGGACAGCTGTTAAGTGTATACTTAAATATTTAAGAACTACTAGGGACTTATTCCTAATATACAAAAATGGAGACCTCCTCATGTAGGGGTATACTGCTATAGCTTTCAAAGTCATACCAACGATAGTAAGTCATTAATGGGTTATGTTTTTACTATTAGTGGTAGGTTGTTAGTTGAAAAAGTTCCAAATAGGAAATGGTAGCTAATTCCATGATAGAGACCGAGAACAATTCCTTTAATGAAGCAGCTCAAGAAGTGGTCTTAACGCATAAATTTTTAAGTGAGCTGGAAGTGATTCCAGACATGGAGAAGCCAATGGCATTATTTTGTGATAAAAATGCAATGATGCAGATCATAAAGGAGCCTAGAGCACATAAGAAGTTAGGACATATTCTTTGAAAGTTCCACCTAATTAGAGAATTCAATGAGAAGAAAGAGATCGTGATACAAAGGGTAGATACCACGGACAACATGATAGATCCGTTCACGAAGGACTGGCTCAATCGGTTCTTATCAGGCCGATCAATGGGATGGGGTGGAAATTACACAACTAACCCCAAGTGCAAGTGGGAGATTGATAGAGTTAGGGGTATGCACTAGGGGCAATTTTATAATTTATTGTAAACATTTAACTCTATTATAAATTATCGTTCGAAATAAAAGGTATTTTTCCTTTTGTAATATACTCAATTAATTATTTAATTTAAGTATATATAAAAGAAAATCCATAAATGTGTGTTGTGCGATAGTAAGTATAAGGTCTTGTAATCATGATCAATTTATCACATTGTAATTAACCCAATATTTTAAATATTCCTAGTCAAGATGTATCGAGACAGGATAACGATGCATTAGTTCAGACTAGAATACTTAACGCTCTCCAAATGTTGGGCAGCGTATGAGTCATGGCTACTAAGGGAACCAAGGGTTAACTTGCTGATATGAATTGGATAATTATTGAATGACAAACTCGATAGTGTTTTGTAAGTTAATATAACTAAGGTCAAATAAAAAATAACGACGTGATAATATTACATAATTCTCTCGGGTTGAGAATACTATCGAGCTTCAATATGGAAACCTTCCTTTGATTACCATTAAATCGTACCATGTTTCCATCGAACAACTACAGCTGGGTTAAGTGGAAGCATTGGAAATGAAACACTATTCAATAGAGCAATCGTCTCCTTAGCTATATGAGGTTAATATCCCAGTCAACTGAAGTCAAAGTCACTGGACAAAGTAGTTGGGTTAATACTAATTGTTGTTATTGAACAAGAACTTTATGCTTACACTATAAAGTTGAATATGGACAATATTGGAATATATACTGTTACCTAGTTCCATAAGTCTTAATTTGATGTAGTTTAGATGAAAAGAATTGGTATAAATAATTGTCCCTATTGGGTAATGCTTAAAATATGTAAAATTAAATTTTACTGAAGCTATATAAGTGATAAACTAAGCCATATTGTCACACCACTAGCTAAGCTGATGTGTAAATATTAATATTTGAATTGTTCAATGTTAATTACTGACCGAATCTACGCCTAAGAGTCACACAACCAAAATGTTTAAACACTCCTACTACCACCCGATTTAATTAATCATAAATATTATAAATTAATTGATTCAATCAATATTTATGAAATATTTATTATAAAATTTTATTTGATTTCTGTTGATTAGCGTTAAAATAGTGTGTGAATAAAAATTGTATACACATGTATCAATATACGACATCAATATGCATTTGAATTAGATTTAAATGCATATTTATTTGATTGGGTTTGAAGCAATTTGGAGGCCCAACATGGACTATGATGGTCAGTGATGGTATGAGTGAAAATGGGGTTGAATGTTGATTAAAACCGGTGTGAAATAGTAAGAGGAAAGTGCAGATCTTGATCCAGTTTTAACACCTCTATATCTCCACTATGTAAACACCTTAAACCCCAATTTTCTATTTTCAAAATTTTTCCTCCTCCAATCCTATTTCTTGCCGGCCCTACTTTCCCCTTTCCTATATTGTTTCAAGTTATTAAAATACAAAAGTAAATAAAAGCAAGACATTGGAGATTGGTGTTTTAAGTGTAGTTACCATTTCTAGAAGTTTTGGATACGGATCCAAAGGTGTAGGCCATAGCAAGGTAATAGTTCTATTTTAGTTCATACGTACTTTTATATATAATCAAGTCAATATAGTAGCTTAATCATTATGTATATTATCACGAATCCACATATGTCTACGCTTTCAACATTGGATGAATATATATATATATATATGTATTAAATATATTTTTTAATTTTCATATATATGTATATGTTGTTCGACCAAAATATAAAAATATATTTTATTAATTTTAAAATTAATTAGAAATAAGAATGCCTTTCAAACAAAACTAATTTTTAAACTATAAACATGAGTATATATAAATATTTGTGTGTGTGTATATATATATATATATATTAATTTATATAAATTTTAGTCTTTCAAAAATAAATTTTTTATATGTACATTTATATTAAATTAAATCCATATATATGTATAAATTATATTAAAATTATAAGGAACATGACATTTTCCGACCGCTCAAAACTGTTGGTGGACATCGGAAGCCGTCGACGACAGTCGGAAAAAACTGTAGGAAAAGAATCCATCATTGAACAGGATATCTGACGGCTTCCGACAAAACCGTCGTTGTACTTCCGACGGCTTTCGACGGTCACCCGACGGCTCTCGACGGCCGTCATATGGATGATCACGGGGTGTGCCGAAAACCGTTGCTAGCTGTCAGAAGCCGTCGTTCTTCGACGGCCAGTCCGTCGCTGGCCGTCGGAAATTTTTGGCCTATAGGCCATCGTGAGCCGTCGAAATTCTTGAACCTGATTTTGCTTTTTTCTACCGCATTTTTGCCTTCCATGCACAATCCATAAACACAATATATTCCACCACACTAGCATATATCCAATTCAGATATTCAATATAAATCAAACCATACAAATATAATCAAATTACATAAGGAAATAAATCAAACATAATTCGTATAAAATCAAACCAGCACTTCACTAACATAATTTACATATATCTCATTTTACAAAATATACATCAATCCTTCATCAACTCTTCACCATCAACTCCCAAATGTCAAAATTACTACCACCAAATGTATAATCAAACTATATACACAACATTTCTAAACCAACTCCATCGTCTAAATGTATCATCAAAAGTTACTTAACAATGACGCAAAAAAAAAAAAAAAACTATCACTTTGGTCAATCACCTCCAGAACCTCCAGAACCAGCTGAAGATGGAAAGTGGCCACCATACTACTGCATGTACTCAGCAATACGATGGTCCAGCAGCTGTGTCATCTCAATGGCCTACCGACGGTTCTGCTCTTCTAGCTACGCCATCCTAGCTTTCAACTCTTCGATCTATGCTAGATCGATCTGAGCTCTGGCTGTTTAGCTGGCTCTCCTCTGTCTACTAGCCTGCAATACTTATTTAATTTAGTGTATAACCTTACTATCAAAGCTACAACATAATATATTAATTATTATATCGATAAACTTATTACTAAAACTAAAGCGATGTGAAGTTCTTTAGAACTAAAAAATTACTAAATTGTTATATCTTAATATATTATTCATTACCACTTGATTGCCAAAGCCGTAGCGCCTGTTTCGTGAAGGATGGATCCATGGCTAACTCAAAATGACGTCCTCCTCATCCGTCGTCAGGTGCTTTCGACCGATTTCCTTCAAGAGTTTATGTCGTTGTTCCATAAACCTTGCCTGCATGAACAAATAAAAATACAGTTAAAATTAATAGCATGATATCTTAATTCATTATACTTTAATAACTAAAACAATTACTAATGGTATATAAACTAAAATATGCTTACATGGCTCTTTCTTGATTTATCGTCATGTCATGTATATGAAACAGTCCCGTCTGGATTCACATGCTCGATGGCATGAGTACGGGTAAATACATCCATGTACGATATGGGACCCTGCACCTCAGCTTCCTAAAATTGATTATTATGTACTATTATTATATATTAAAAATTGTATAGCACAATAACTATTTACAATTCACATTTAATAAATTTACCAACTCTTGGCGATATTGTTGGAATGACTTGGACACTCCTCGATGAGTGACGGTATTTCTGTTCCTATTTGTAGATTTTCTTTCCGACTTTGACTGTACATTTAAATTTAGTACATTATCTACTTTGTAACGACCCAGAATTTTTAGTAATTAAAATTTGAATATTTAATTAATTTTAAATATTAAGAAGTGAATTTATTAGTCGAATAAATTTTATTTTGAATAATTGGATTTAATTGGATAATTAAATCAATAATTTAATATGTGTAAATGCAGAAATAATTGAAAATTGAGTTAAATATGATTGAAAATGATTTGTAAAATTTTATTTTATCATATTGAAGTTAGAACGATATTATAGAACTTTTAAAATCGAATTAGAAGTTTATTTGTGAAAATTGAATATTTTAATATTAAATCGACTAGTGAAAATAGTCAATTTTTGAACAGTCTCAGAATTGGACGAAACCAGTTCCATTGGATCCGTAATAGTTAGTTATTACCGAATTTCAATTTTCGTGTCAATCGGAGTTATTCTTTGATCGTGGCAGCTCGAAACGCATCGAATTATTTTTAATATTAATTTGGCGAGTTAAAATAGCCATTTTTCAAAAAGTCTCGGATTTTGATGAAACCAGTTTCATCGGATCCGTAATGTGATATTATTGTAAGGTTTCAAATATCGTGTCAATTGGATTTACCGTTTGTCCGGTACAAATTAAAACGCCTAGAAAATCGTTTAAATCGGTTTAATTTAAATTGAACGTTTATAGCCATAACTCGCACAGATGTCCGAATTAGCTTCCAAAACCTGTTCCATTGTGTCCGGAATGCTGGGTAAACCCTAGAAACGTTGGTTACGGCGCGTAAATCGGAGTTCGGAATTTCCGGAATGAATAGTGTCGATCGATTTTCCTATAAATAGCCCACTATCACAAAAAAAAGGAAACCCTAATCTAAACGCAGCCGCCTCCATTGATATGAACGGCCAGAAAACTCTCCTCTTCTCCTTCATTTATCTTTCAATCCTTCAATCGTTTCGACATACTCTCAACTAACAAAATGAAGAGCGAAGTGAGTTCTATCAATCCATACGGATATGATGAGGTTTAGTGTCGCGTGGAGGTGGAAATAAGCCTGCGTTCGGCTGCGTTTGGGCATGAAAATCAACGTGCTAGGGGAGACCGAGCTCGCCACCATGGTGGCCGATGGTAGCTCTCGTCTAGGGCATTCGAGCAGTAGTCGCCGATCATCTTCATTTGGCTCGTGGATGTTGCAAAAATTCAAAGCAAAGCGGCGGCTCTATGGGTTTGCTTTCGAACGAGACCTGATGGAGGGAGAAGAATCAAGTTGCGGCTCAAATTTTCTTTAGCAGAACGAGTGGCCGAGATGCATTAGGGTTTGAAATTATAAAATATAGTTGTAAATCATTATATATAATTCGTGTAACTTTAAAACATGATATCTCTTTGCTGCGAGGTCCAAATCGGACGAATTTTTTTGCATTGGAATCGTATGGACGAGCACTACGCGATGGAATTGGATTGGAGTCGTTTGGAGTTAGTGAGAATTTCGGTAAAATTAAACGTCCGTTTAATTTTATTCGAAATAAATCGCTAAAACGAAATTGAAATCAAGGTGAGAACTTCTCACTCAATCGAATCAGTTTCGATTTTATTTTAAATAGTTAGATTTAAAATATTTGAATGCATGTTTGAATGATGATTGTTATCTATTGATTGTTAAAATAGACATTATGCGCCGTTAATAAGCGGAGGTTATTTATTAAAAACATATACCGCGAATATTTCATAAACAGTGAAATTTTTATTATATAAGATAGCAATATATATATATTGGCATATGTATATATTGGAGTTGTTGATTTCTCGCATTTGTATAGCGGATGAGACCCTATTGCGCCGTCTATTAAGCGGATAATATTTTAAATCCCATATACCGCGATAATTTCGTACTGGAGCGGAATTGGTATTGTGCTAATGTTTGTGGATGCAGGAAACAGGTTGGAGGGATCCAACTGGATTCCTCAACAGTATTTATTTGATTTCAGATATTTTGATATTTGATTGATTATCATATACGATATATGATGTCGTTGTTGTCGTGATTGACTATTTGGTGTGTTGCATCATTGGACCAAATTTTTGGATTTTAAAATGATTTTAAAGTGATTTTTGAAAGTATACGTTTATAAAATATTTTTTGAACCGATCCATTTTAAATATACGTTATAATTTTTGAAGTTATAAAAATTATGATTTTGAGAAAGACGGTTAAAGATTGATTTTTGAGAAATATGGGTTGATGTTTTTATAAAATAATTAAATTGGATTTTTGAATTTATTATAAAAAGTTTAAAAAAATAGGATTTATAAAATTTGATTATTTTATAAATCAAGAGAATGGTGAAATTATAAAGGAGATTTAAAGATGTTTTAAAATAATAGTATAAATTGATTTTATAAAGGATTTATAAATTGATATTTATAAATTAAAACATTTGAATTATAAAACGAGTTTTTATAAGAGTTTGAATGAAGTGAAAATGGATTGCATAAGTGAATGGAATTTATAAAATTATAAATGGTGAAGTTATAAATTTTTTTTATAAATAGTAAGATTTATAAATTTTGTGAAGATATTAAAGAATATATTTAGATAAATAATTGAATCTTATAAGTTATAAGATTTATAATTATGAAGTTTAAAAGAACGATTTTGTAAATAATCGTTTTATAAGCATTTAACTTATAATGTGAACTTTTGGTTTATAATTGAGTTATAAATCGAATAGGTTAATAAAGGAGATGTATAAAAAGGAAGTAGTTATAAAACAAATAGAAATAGAATTTATAAACGTTGTTTTATAAAATTCGCAAACGACTTATTTTGATAAGTAAATTGTTATAACTTATTTATGGAGCTATATTCACGTTTTAGACAGTAAATAATCCTTTAAAATGAAATGTATAGAAATGATGAAATTTGTTAACGTAGTATATTCACGTTTTTGAATAGTGAATAATATGTTAAAGAAATTGTTTTGAATGTGATGTTTTAAATAGAATTAAAACGATCTAACGATGTTTTAAAAGCATTAAGATTCGAAACCATAGATTTCAACATTCATTATTGAAATAGATGTTTTCGAGAAATAGAAGGAAATGGTGGACTATAACACTGTTGTTATAGTAAATGATTTCCGAAAGGAAATGTTTTGTATAGTATTGGGATTTATATATCTATTTTAATTTCGAATCCCTATACTAGTGATTTTGGGTTGTCGTAACGATGTTTTACGCAACATTCGTTTTGGCCCAAATAAATATGTTTAAGAGAACGATTTCCTTAAAGAATGAAATATATACTTAATTTTGATTTAAATATATTGAATATTTTCCAAAGGTTGAAAATAAAAGATTTGTGAATTACTTATTAAATAAGTATGGAAATGTTTTCCAATATAAAGTGAATATTAGAGAATTTATCTTTTTGAAGATAAATTGAAATGAATAATTGAAATCGTATATGCATGGATATTGTGAAATATAAATTCACTATGGAATTTATAAAAGGAAGTGGAATTTGTTTAAAAATAAATATTGATTTATTTTTGAAGTGTGAAAATTATATATCTTGTAAAGATATCTTTGGGAAATAAATAATTTGGAAAATTATTTGGAATCTAGTGATGTTGTGCATATCCATTGATAGTTCAATAACCGACTATCAATATTTACCTTTGAAAGGTATTTGTTGTGATTTGCTGAATTTGAATGCACACTTATTTTTAAATTATTGCGCTCGTTGTTCGGATTACCCATTCCGAATAGTGATACGACGTAATGGATAGCATTGAAGATCGGTGTTGAAGACCCGGTATTTGCGAGAGCGATAGGATGACCTGTCGATTGACTCTGCACCTAGTTGCTCCGGTATTGAGTTCTCCATATGTGATGGGAAATCCGATCAGGATTGTAGATATCCGGATTGCAAGGACTTCTTTGTAAGTGCCTTCGGTTTTGTTCGAGCCCGGAACAGACTTGTATGGATTGTATGTCTAACGTTACAAATTGAGATATAAAGCAGATTTCTTTCAAATATATTTCTGTTGGTGGCGGAGAATTTATTCTTTTAGCTTAACACCCTTCTCTGAGACGTATGAGCTCAGAGGTTATGTAGTTGAATGTTATCAGCGATATATTCCCAATTTGGTAATGTGACATGCTGAGTGTTGCTGTGAAATGATCATTGTGTTGATTATTTGTGATAGGATCATTTATTTGATCATCTATCCTGGTGATCATTTCTATGATCATTTGTTGACCCAAAGCATGGCTTTTGTATAAAGTATGTTTTGTGGACGTGACTTCGTCGAGCCTCACACCCCGGGAATGGTCAAAACAGGAAAGATGCAGCAAGGTTATGAGGGGTAGCGCCCTTTAGGATATGTGCATTTCCTTCTGGAAAAGGGTGGTATCATGGTATGGAGCCAGATACTTACTCATGTTGAAAACACTTTATGATTGTGTGAATTGATTACGAGCGCTCGGTTGAAAGGTCCCAAAGGACCGGGGGATGGCATATTCGGTCAGTTGTTACTCAGTTAGGGGTAACCCGGCCTTGTGTTGGTAGAGATCCGGTTTGGTTCTCGGGGATGTCCTTCCAGAGGCATTCTCATGTGGCAATGGGAAGTTCCATGGCCTGATCATTCGTTGGAAATCCAAAGAAACAATACGAGACTTGTACGGTTTTATTTGTATAACCTGCTATGGAATGTGGCGGTAACCTGCTATTGAACATAGTTAGCTATAATAGGCATACGATAATGGTCGTATGTTGGCTAAGATTTATATTCTACCTTCGAAATTGTTTTATACACTATGCACTAGTAATAATATCAAATGTTTCTTTTTAATGCGTATCAAGCATCTTTGACTATCATAAGGAGAAATCTCCTCCGATTCTGCGTTTGCATTGTGTGTGTGTGCGGGAGGCCTTATGGTAGTCTCATTTTTAAAAGCATTGCGAATTGACTTTAAAAATATTCCTCTATTTTGATTTTAAAGATAAATAAACTGTTTTGAGTTCTCACACCAGTCACATGACTGACTCAGAGTTTATTGTTTTCCTTCCTAAACTCTGGGTGCCCACCAATTTCTACACGGGAAGTCAAGAGTTAAGGTTTATCAGGATATTCTGGAGTTGCTGGAGGCAAGCTGGATGGCATGGCGTATTAGTAGTATATAGTATTTCTTTTTCCGCTGCACTATTTGATGTTGTTGTTGTTGTACACTCTGATGATATGATGTAATGAAATGTGATGTAATGTAATAACTGATATAGTTCTTTGTTTAAAGATTATCCATTTATTATTATATGTTGTTCCGCTGCAAATTGTGAGATTCTGATGTTGTTCAGTTGCTGTTTTCTTTCCGTTCTATTTTCTATTTTCTTTTCTCTCTATTTTCTATCCTTTTCTCTCTCCTTCTGCCTCTTTTCTTTTTCTTTAAAACCCTAAGTATTCGGTTTTTCGGCAACTGATTACTCGGCAGTTGATACAGTGAACGTATTGATGTCAGTTTTCGGAAGACGAAGAAACGGGTCCTCACAGGTGGTATCGGAGCATATGGTTAAGCGACAACCATGGTTCTGTTGGGTATTACTCATTAGAGATAGAGTCAGTAGTACTCTAGAATGAGTTTGAGAGTAATAATAGCTATGAGAGCGTATTTATTAGTGAATATGAAATTGTTTTATATTGTGATGATTGGTTTGTTGAGTGGTATATGAACCTTCGTCGGCGCAGCCTCGAAACTGAATCGAAGGGGTTTCTAAACACTTGAATAGAACAATTCGACACAATATTGTTTTAAATTGGGTAAATGAAATAATTTACCTTGAGTATATTTTATATATAAAGGAATAATTTTTCAGAATTATTAAAGTATATAAGATGATTGTTTAGTTGTTTGAATAATCTAAATAAAAGAATAATTGTATAAGCAAAAGAATTATAAGAATTGAATTATAATTAAAGTGATTTACAATTGTGAAATAAACTTATACATATAAGAAGTGAAACTATATGAATATATTTATGAATTTGAGTTATGTAAATGAAATTCAACTTTAGAAATTGAATTGAATTGAATTAATGGATTGAATGCTAATCAATTAAATGTGAATAATTGGTATGAAATAATGAATGTAAGTGTTAATTCATTAAAATCTAATGTTATTGGAAGTTGAATAGTTGAATAAAAATCAATTTAATTAAACCAATTGATAAGCAAAGGAATTTGGTTGCAATTGATATACATTGGTTGTTATATGATTGTTAGTTGATTGTATATAATTCATTAAGTACTAATGAAATTGAGTTAATGAAATTGAAAGTTAAAGTAATTGAAATTCAATTGGAAGTTAAGTGAATCTTAAATAGAATTGAATTTGATTTGGAAGTGAACCAACTTGAATATGAATTAGTGAATATAAACAAATTGAAAAAGAATGTTAGTAAAAACATCCACTGTTAATGAATCAAATGTGATTAAATTGAAAACCTATTTCATTGGATATTAATGAGAATATGAATGAATATTTATTGGCTATGGATGATAGTTGGTTGATGGTTGAATATATTGCTTTTATTGCATTTGCTATGTTGGCATATATAGTTATTATGTTGCTATATGTTGTATATTGATACTATTGTCTATATATATGTTTCTCATGTTGTTTGTTGAGTGTTTAGTAGGTGCGGATCGCGTTTGCTTCGCATTTGGAGCTCGCTTTCGCGCTATATTAGCCGTATATGCTCGCTAATAAAATATAAGGTACATATCTCGGATTAAATACCGTACTTTTATACTTTTTCCCTTCGGGATGCCTCATTACTTGATGATATGTATATTTGTGATATATATACTGTCATTTTTTTTCGGATCGAGCCGCGCAATGGAGACTATGGCGAATTTTTCCGAAAATTTAAGGCGTTAGAAAAAATTTGAGAAAATTGGAAAATTTTGAAAACTTAGACTTTGATTTGGAGTTGAAAGTTAAACAATAGTAATTGTTTTTGACAAGATAACTAAGTATGATTTGAAAACTTAGTAAAGTTATTGTAAGAAATTTAATTATGGATTTTGGGAAAGTTAATAAATTCTGTAACTTTTCTTACTTGTTAATTTCGAGGACGAAATTCTTTTAAGGGGGGAAGATTGTAACGACCCAGGATTTTTAGTAATTAAAATTTGAATATTTAATTAATTTTAAATATTAAGAAGTGAATTTATTAGTCGAATAAATTTTATTTTGAATAATTGGATTTAATTGGATAATTAAATCAACAATTTAATATGTGTAAATGTAGAAATAATTAAAAATTGAGTTAAATATGACTGAAAATGATTTGTAAAATTTTATTTTATCATATTGAAGTTAGAACGATATTATAGAACTTTTAAAATCGAATTAGAAGTTTATTTGTGAAAATTGAATATTTTAATATTAAATCGACTAGTGAAAATAGTCAATTTTTGAACAGTCTCAGAATTGGACGAAACAAGTTCCATTAGATCCGTAATAGTTAGTTATTACCGGATTTCAATTTTCGTGTCAATCGGAGTTATCGTTTTATCGTGGCAGCTCGAAACGCATCGAATTATTTTTAATATTAATTTGGCGAGTTAAAATAGCCATTTTTCAAAAAGTCTCGGATTTCGACGAAACCAGTTTCATCGGATCCGTAATGTGATATTATTGTAAGGTTTCGAATTTCGCGTCAATTGGATTTACCGTTTGTCCGGTACAAATTAAAACGCCTAGAAAATCGTTTAAATCGGTTTAATTTAAATTGAACGTTTATAGCCATAACTCGCACAGATGTCCGAATTAGCTTCCGAAACCGGTTCCATTGTGTCCGGAACGCGGGGTAAACCCTAGAAACGCTGGTTACGGCGCGTAAATCGGAGTTCGGAATTTCCGGAATGAATAGTGTCGATCGATTTTCCTATAAATAGCCCACTATCACAAAAAAAAAGGAAACCCTAATCTAAACGCAGCCGCCTCCATTGATATGAACAGCCAGAAAACTCTCCTCTTCTCCTTCATTTATCTTTCAATCTTTCAATCGTTTCGACAAACTCTCAACTAACAAAATGAAGAGCGAAGTGAGTTCTATCAATCCATACGGATATGATGAGGTTTAGTATCGCGTGGAGGTGGAAATAAGCCTACGTTCGGCTGCGTTTGGGCACGAAAATCAACGTGCTAGGGGAGACCGAGCTCGCCACCATGGTGGCCGATGGTAGCTCTCGTCTAGGGCATTCGAGCAGTAGTCGCCGATCATCTTCATTTGGCTCGTGGATGTTGCAAAAATTCGAAGCAAAGCGGTGGCTCTATGGGTTTGCTTTCGAACGAGACCTGATGGAGGGAGAAGAATCAAGTTGCGGCCCAGATTTTCTTTAGCAGAACGAGTGGCCGAGATGCATTAGGGTTTGAAATTATAAAATATAGTTGTAAATCATTATATATAATTCGTGTAACTTTAAAACATGATATCTCTTTGCTGCGAGGTCCAAATCGGACGAAATTTTTTGCGTTGGAATCGTATGGACGAGCACTACGCGATGGAATTGGATTGGAGTCGTTTGGAGTTAGTGAGAATTTCGGGTAAAATTAAACGTCCGTTTAATTTTATTCGAAATAAATCGCTAAAACGAAATTGAAATCAAGGTGAGAACTTCTCACTCAATCGAATCAGTTTCGATTTTATTTTAAATAGTTAGATTTTAAATATTTGAATGCATGTTTGAATGATGATTGTTATCTATTGATTGTTAAAATAGACATTATGCGCCGTTAGTAAGTGGAGGTTATTTATTAAAAACATATACCGCGAATATTTCATAAACAGCGAAATTGGTATTATATAAGATAGCAATATATATATATTGGCATATGTATATATTGGAGTTATTGATTTCCCGCATTTGTATAGCGGATGAGACCCTATTGCGCCGTCTATTAAGCGGATAATATTTTAAATCCCATATACCGCGATAATTTCATACTAGAGCGGAATTGTTATTGTGCTAATGTTTGTGGATGCAGGAAACAGGTTGGAGGGATCCAACTGGATTCCTCAACAGTATTTATTTGATTTCAGATATTTTGATATTTGATTGATTATCATATACGATATATGATGTCGTGATTGACTATTTGGTGTGTAGCATCATTGGACCAAATTTTGGGATTTTAAAGTGATTTTTGAAAGTATACGTTTATAAAATATTTTTTGAACTGATCCATTTTAAATAAATGAACGTTATAATTTTTAAAGTTATAAAAATTATGATTTTGAGAAATACGGTTAAAGATATTTAATATTTAATATTTTCAAAGATCATCTTGAAAAATCATTTTAAAATCCCAAAATCTGGGTCCAATGATGCTACACATCAAATAGTCAATCACGACAACAACGATCCATCATATATCGATATGATTGAAAGTTCGCTATGCTCTGATACCAATTGAAAGTGCGGTGTGTATACAATTATATGTGCTAATATAGTACACACGGATCGTGTAATATGGACAATAATATCAATGCGGAAAATAGATGATAGTAGCAAAGCAAAAATAAAAAATAGAAAAATCACACCAGAGATTTTTATACTGGTTCGGAGCACCGTCCTACGTCCAGTCCCAGACTCCTATCTGGATTTTCACTATTAACTACCTCGCTTCACCCGGAGGAACAGGTTTACAATACCCGAACAGCCGAACGGGATTTCACGCCTCTAATACACTGAGGACTTCAACACTTGCCTCTTACAACACCGAGGACTTCAACACTTGCCTCTTACAACACGAGGACTTCAACAAAAACAAATACAATTGTTGTTGACAACTTGTGTTCTTGAAAACACGGATTTGTCACTAGTAGTACACCCTTCCTATAATCTTATCCTCAAAGAATATGAATGATGTTTTGTAAAGATTAAAGAAGGTATTTACTTATTGAATCAAAAGATATGAAATAATTTCAATGATTCAATAAGCTAAATTAATTTTTAGAATGCAGGAGTGTTAGAGATTAGATTAGAGAGCATATATGATCGTGTAAAAAACTTGTTGTTTGAATCAATGATTTAGATGAGTATATATAGAGAAAAATAGTTGTAACTCTTTGTGAACAGTTGCCATTAAGAGTTATGATCATTGATGAAAGATAGGAGATGCAACCTTTGGAGAAGAGAAGTGTCTTTTAGAAAAGTTGCTTTCTGTTTAAAAACGGTCGACAGGTCAAAAATGGACCGGTAGACAGGAATTCAAATATATATACGTTATGTGCATGTGTGCATGTTATCTGTGCATTCTGGGCAAAAACGGTCGACCACCTTATTTTCAACCGGTCGACCGGTTTAGTCCAATTTGCACAGTTAATGTGCATATGTATATATATTGAAAGATTGAAGTTATATGATTATTTGAGGATAGATTTTAACATAAATTACTAACATACCAAATAATCAACCTCTAATATATGGAGCTCTTTGTGTTTCTTAAATGAATAACTTCTTTTTGTCGATCACGGCTTATTCCTTTGTCAGAAATCAAAACTCTATAAAAATCTTGACTCAACATTCTCCCCCTTTTTGATTGATGACAACATATATCTGAAGTTCTGAATCTCCCCCTGAATATGTGATCTCCCCCTGAGATTTTGTCTTATATATATATATTCCTGCAAATAATTGTTAGCACTTTCTCCCCCTTTGTCATCGACAAAAAGGAGTTGTTAAATGGAAGATGTAAAACAGATTATAGGCAACATAAAACCATAGGCAACATAAAACCACTATCACAGATCAAAAGTAACATTCACACAAGTGCCAGATAATGTCTTTAAAGCTCCACCTAAGTATAACATCTCCACCTAAGTATAACATCTCCTCCTAAGTATAATATCTCCCTCTATTTATATGCATATGAATTTCTCCCCCTTTGTCATTATCAAAAAGAATGAGGAAATATATAAAATATCTTGTATATAACGAGATGAACTCATTATTAATTATGAAGGAAAAGTAAAATAAATTTTACCATATTTACCGAAGTCCATATTTTATTGTAAGCACGTAATTCTATTAAACATATGGAACATTCTTTGAAATTCCAAAATCTATCCTTTTCCTTTTGTTTCTCTGAGTACCTGTAAAAAATAATAATAATTTTCGGTACCCACTTACTATGTTAGGGTCCGGTGGGTTAGGTCTTTGGAAACCATACCCATTTGGGTGTGGTTGAACCTTTATAAATATAATTTTCATTACAAATTACATTCTCATAATAGTTGCTAATATAAAGTTGTTTATCATGATCAATCATATTAGCTGGAATCCATATCTTAATACTATTAGTCATTAGCTTAGTACTTGAAGAATAATTTCTATCATTTCTAAGCAAAGTACTATTATGACTATAACTGGTTTTAAAACTATCTTGATTACTAGTACTAGCACTAAAGTTAGTATACATGAATGCATATCTAGTACTATTTTTACTTTTAGCTTGTTTATAGCCTACACCACTTCTATCATTGTGAGCTTTTGAATTCTTAACATAACCTAATCCCTTCTTATTTGAAGCAGGTTGAGAATTTTCAATAATCCTGCATAAATTTTCTCTCCCTTTATTAAAATTGGAAATATTTTTAGTAATGTCATCAAGCTTAGTTTTGAGACTAGTGTTATCTAACTCAACAATTTTAATTTTTGTTTTTAACTCATGATTTTCAGAAGCTAGAGCATTATTCTTTTCTTTTTGAGCTTCTATTTCTTGACTTAATAGAGCGAGTTGAGAATTGTCTGAATCTTGAATTTTCTCAAGTTCTTCTTCTAATATTCTTTTCTCGTCTTTAAGCATATCTCTTTCGAATTCTGCTTTCTTTTGATTTTCCAGAGCTTCCTTATATTTTCTTTTGAGACTTTTTAAAGTGTCTAGAAGTTCTGAATTTATTTCTATCATATCATCAAAAGTTAGATCACTAACCTCGTTATCTTTTGCCATGAAGCATTTGTTTGTTTGCTCCTTTGATTGTTCTTTATTGCTCTTCCTCTTCTTATTGCCTTGACTAGATCTCTTTGTAGCCATTTATTCTAGGATGTTGTTACGATCTCTAGAAAACCAGGCTCTGATACCAAATGAAAGTTCGCTATGCTCTGATACCAATTGAAAGTGCGGTGTGTATACAATTATATGTGCTAATATAGTACACACGGATCGTGTAATATGGACAATAATATCAATGCGGAAAATAGATGATAGTAGCAAAGCAAAAATAAAAAATAGAAAAATCACACCAGAGATTTTTATACTGGTTCGGAGCACCGTCCTACGTCCAGTCCCAGACTCCTATCTGGATTTTCACTATTAACTACCTCGCTTCACCCGGAGGAACAGGTTTACAATACCCGAACAGCCGAACGGGATTTCACGCCTCTAATACACTGAGGACTTCAACACTTGCCTCTTACAACACCGAGGACTTCAACACTTGCCTCTTACAACACGAGGACTTCAACAAAAACAAATACAATTGTTGTTGACAACTTGTGTTCTTGAAAACACGGATTTGTCACTAGTAGTACACCCTTCCTATAATCTTATCCTCAAAGAATATGAATGATGTTTTGTAAAGATTAAAGAAGGTATTTACTTATTGAATCAAAAGATATGAAATAATTTCAATGATTCAATAAGCTAAATTAATTTTTAGAATGCAGGAGTGTTAGAGATTAGATTAGAGAGCATATATGATCGTGTAAAAAACTTGTTGTTTGAATCAATGATTTAGATGAGTATATATAGAGAAAAATAGTTGTAACTCTTTGTGAACAGTTGCCATTAAGAGTTATGATCATTGATGAAAGATAGGAGATGCAACCTTTGGAGAAGAGAAGTGTCTTTTAGAAAAGTTGCTTTCTGTTTAAAAACGGTCGACAGGTCAAAAATGGACCGGTAGACAGGAATTCAAATATATATACGTTATGTGCATGTGTGCATGTTATCTGTGCATTCTGGGCAAAAACGGTCGACCACCTTATTTTCAACCGGTCGACCGGTTTAGTCCAATTTGCACAGTTAATGTGCATATGTATATATATTGAAAGATTGAAGTTATATGATTATTTGAGGATAGATTTTAACATAAATTACTAACATACCAAATAATCAACCTCTAATATATGGAGCTCTTTGTGTTTCTTAAATGAATAACTTCTTTTTGTCGATCACGGCTTATTCCTTTGTCAGAAATCAAAACTCTATAAAAATCTTGACTCAACAATGATAATCTATCAAATATCAAAATATCTGAAATCAAATAAAAACTGTTGAGGAATCCAGTTGGATCCCTCCAACCTGTTTTCCTGCATCCAAAAACATTAGCACAATACCAATTTCGTTCCAGTACGAAATTATCGCGGTATATGTTTTTAATAAATATTATCCGCTTAATAACGGCGCAATAGGGTCTCATCCGCTAAAAAAATACGGGAAATCAACAACTGCAATATATACATATGCCAATATATATATATTGATATTATATATAATACCAATTTCACTGTTTATGAAATATTCGCGGTATATGTTTTTATTAAATAACATCCGCTTACTAACGGCGTATAATGTCTATTTTAACAATCAATATATATCAATCATCGTTCACACATGCATTCAAATATTTTAAATCTAACTATTTAAAATAAAATCGAAACCTATTCGATTGAGTGAGAAGTTCTCACCTTGATTTTAATTTCCGTTTTAGCGATTTATTTCGAATAAAATTAAACGCGCGTTTAATTTTACCCAAAATTCTCACTAACTCCAAACGACTCCAAACCAACTCCATCGTGTAGTGCTCGTCCATACGATTCCAACGCAATTGAGTTTGCATTTTTTCGACCTCGTATGAAAAAGTTATGATTTTTTAAAGACTGTACACGATTTTATAACTTAATTACAACATAAACTTAATAATTAAAACCCACACTTGCTTCTGGGCCGTAGGATCTTGCTCCAACCTGATCACAGCCCTTACACGCAACTCCCTCTTCCACGTTCTCCTTCCCAGTAACAAAACACGCACCCAAAACCCATTATACATGAGCTAGGGTTTAATAATACGATCTCTTCGCTCAACTATACTTCATCACGTAGGCACCAAATCGAAGCCACCAACATTAGCTACACTCGGCCCCAACACCTTGGAGTTCGGCCCCCTAGGTAGCACGCATCACGAGAATGAACGGCCTACTGTCGGCCCCACTTTCCTCCCCCCTCGACGCTCCAAATTTGATCATCACCGTATGGAATCGAAGCTCTCGTCGAGCTCTTCGACTTTGTAGTTGAGCACTTTGGCTAATTCTTTGTAGATTGAGAGAGATTGAGGGATGAATGTAACTAATTTCTGGCCATTGGCTGTAAATGTGGCGGCTAGGGTTTTGTTAGGGTTTATTTTTTTTTTAATTTATGAAGAGGATGGTGGGCTATTTATAGAATTTCGATCGACACTATTCATCCGGAAATTCCGAACTCCGATTTACGCGCCGAAACTGACGTACCTAGGGTTTATCCCGCGTTCCGGACACAATGGAATAGGTTTCGGAAGCTAATTCGGACATCTGTGCGAGTTATGGCTAAAAACGTTCAATTTGAATTAAACCGATTTAAGCGACTTTCTAGGCGTTTTAATTTGTACAGGACAAACGGTAAATCCAATCGACTTGAAATTTGAAACCTTACAATAATATCACATTACGGATCCGATGAAACTGGTTTCGTCAAAATCCGAGACTTTTTGAAAAATGGCTATTTTCACTCGCCAAATTTAAATTAAAAACAATTCAATGCGTTTCGAGCTGCCACGATCAAACGATAGCTCCGATTGACACGAAAATTGAAATCCGGTAATAACTAACTATTACGGATCCAATGAAACTGGTTTCGTTCAATTCTGAGACTGTTCAAAAATTGGCTATTTTACAGTCGATTATTAAATATTAAAATATTCAATTTTCACAAATTAACTTTTAATTCGATTTTAAAATTTCTAAAATATCATTCTAACTTCAATATGATAAAATAAAATTTTACAAATCATTTTCAATCATATTTAACTCAATTTTCAATTATTTCCATAATTTAACCTATTAATTTATCGATTTAATTATCCAATTAAATCCAATAATTCAAAATAAAATTTATTTGACTTATAAATTTCACTTATTAATATTTAAAATAAATTAAATATTCAAATTTTAATTTATAAAAATACTGGGTCGTTACAATACACATCAAACAAAAACAATATAACAATGATGAGTTTCAAATCAACTACGATCAAAACTACACTAGAATAGACTGCAAAGAATCAAATAGAAATGTTTGCACTTTCTTTTAACCTTTACTAGGCTCAGCCATAAGGGGAAATACAACATAATTGCAGGTGTTTGGGTATGGTTTGGCTGAGTATGGGTTTGTCCTACATGTTGGAATGATGGTGTAAAGGTGGGTGAAGGCAATAACACACATAAGCATGCATACATGAATTTGGTCAAGGATTTGGGCTCGGACAAGGCCCTAGGTGTCACGGCCAGAGTAGTGGGGTCCACTGTGGTTGTGTGGCCGTGGGTGCTGGAGGTGGTGGTGGTCATGTAGGGGGCGGCTAAAGGGGTGGTGAGGTGGTGGATGTGAGGTAGTGTTCGGCTAGGCTAGTATTGGGGTGTTTTTGAGAAGTTTGGAAAAGTTTGTAGATATGCATCACCAAGGGGGTCACGGCTTGGGTGGCTGGTGAGGAGGAGGTGGTGATGGCATGCCATCAGGTGGTTGAGGCGGCTAGGCAGCAAGGTAGCATGGTCGAACTTGAATGGAAGAGCAAATGCAAACAAGAATCAAAAGGAATAAGCAATATAAGTGAAAAGAGATAAAAGAAAATAATTTTTTTTTTTACCAATTCCTCAAGGGTGATGGCCGAAAATTTTTATCAGTAAGGAGGAAAGGAAGATACGTGAAATGAAAATGAGATGGTCGGCTGAAATGTTGGGAGTTATGGCAAAGAAATGAAGAGTTGTCAGGAAAATGAAGAGGTGGAATTCAAAAAGGCAAAAGGCAATTCAAAAGTCAAAAACTCTTTATATATCCTTATTTAATTTATATAACTTTATATTTCTGGAAATAATAATAACCCCAGATAAAATTTCAAAAATTTATCAAAATATAAAAAATTTATATAATATTTATTAATTATATAAAGTTAAATTAAGAAAAATAGCTAAAAATAGTGAACTAGACTAGAAAATTTGAAATTAAATAGAAATTTTTTTAGAAAATTCATATGAGCTTGTAAAATATTTTTAAACATAAATAATAACATAAAATAAAAATACATTCACAAAATAAATATTTAAATTTTAATTAAATATAATTTAAATGAAGAAAATAGCAGAAAAATTGAAAACTGCCTTTGAAAATAGGAAATAAATACAGTAAATTTGAATTTTTTTTATTATCTCTTTAAAAATATTAAAAGACAAAATATAAATAAAATAACATATTAACACATATTAAAATAAAATATAACATAGGAAATATGATTTATATAATTTAAAAATAGACAAAATTTCAAAAAAAAACAAATTATACTCAAAATTGAAATGTACATAACTTTCAGAAATTAAATCCGTTTTCAACGAAACCAAAAGCAGTATTCAAGTTATTAAATCTATTTTCATAATAAAAGATAAAATTTAAGAATTTAAATATTTAAATTTGAAATTTAAAAGTCAAGGTTTGACCAGTTAGAAATTCATCTTTCAGTAAAATGTCCAATTTATACTGATTTGAAATTATAATTCACATAATAATCAACACCTACATTTAAAAAATGAAATGTTTGAAATAAAATAATTTTGAAATAATTTCAAAATAAAACAAATTCAAATATTAAAATATATGTAAAAATCTAGGGTTGTTACACTTTCCCCCACTCAAATCTTTTCGTCCTCGAAAAGGAAGGAAGCGGAGAAACAACAAGAAAGAACAATAGGTTGGAAGACGTCCTGAAAGAAGGTAGGGAAAAAGTAGCTAGGAGGGAAAGCAGGTTGAAAGACATGGATGAACCATTATTTAAAAAAAAAAATATTTGACATGTTAAAAATTTAATATGATAATTAGTTATTTGATTCAAATTTGATAGTTCGAAGTTAACAATATTTAAGACATTTTAAATCATGATTGGAATATCCTTTATACAATACTTTAGCAAAATACTTTTATAACTCGATGTCTTAACAAGTTTACTTTCGTTCCTGCAGACTCTGGCTATGCGTTGATCAGGCGCAAAGCTAGAATTCTCCAAGTACTTAGTAGACCTGTTTCAACACCCAGTGAAAATACTAAGAAAATAGGTATGAGAAGTTCCGCTCAAAATCCAATGTCAAATGATGATAATACGATAGCAGTGGCCCGCTGCTGATCCATTATTTATGAAATGGACACAACACTTTCCAGAAGATCTTTCCACCTTCCGGATTCTAGAAAAATATCGTAGCCAGTTCGTAAACAAGGGACCATCGACAACTGTTGCAGTGGTACGCTGCTGATTCAATGATTTACGCAATGGATGCACTTCCTTCTCGGAAGATCCATAAACAACAGATCCCAGGATCGAAAGCGCCTCCATTGGGTAAACCAAAGAACCATCTACCCTGGAAAAAATCGAGGAACTCATGAGTTTAAGTCCGGACAACCATATCAGTTCGAATCCATTTCTGAATTCACCCAAGTCCATTAGGGTTTATCGGTGGAATCCATTCCTGGATTCCCCAAGTCCATCTGGGTCGAAGCATATCACTATACTTCTTCCGAAGGGTACTTCCCATACCTCTTACATCAAAATATAATAAACCATATATAGTAGCCCTTCAAAATCATAGCTTCAAATATCGCACTTATATAAATTCCATTATATATATTAGATTTCATTTTCAAATCGAATACTTTCCAAAATCAATAGTATATCAAATCATACTTATATAAACTTCGATTATATAAGATTTTAATTAACAAATTGAGTACCTTTTCAATTCAACATTTTTAAATCAATTTCATACTTATACAAATCCATTTTATATAAGTTCAATAACTCCCAAATCAAGTATTTAGTAAAACAAGGTTCTCAATTTTAATTTGTTTCAATAACATTTCAATTTCAAAATCATATATGATTTCGCCAAGTTATTTCTTCTAAATTACATATACTCAGTTTCAAAGTTTCTTAAAACAATAGATTTAGAAAATAATCCAAATTTCCAAATCAACAAAATTTTAGGTCAAACAAATCCATTTCCATTTCAAACATATATTCACTTTCAAAAATCATAATACTTTCAAAGTTATAAATCTTTCGAAACCAAAATACTTGAAATCATTACACTTTGAAAATCATAACTTTTCTAAATCATACATTTGAAATCATAAAACATCCCTTTAATTCTTTACATTTCACAAATTTATTCAATTTAAACCCAAGTCTACAAGTTCCAGCTTTAATTCAATTCAAACCATCAGTTTCAATTCAATTTAGTTTTCCAACAAAACCATTTCAAATATTATCAAATTTCAAATAAAGATTTGATCCACAAAATAAACTATTCAATCTTTAATATATTTCAGAGCTTAAATGTACGTTATTCCAAAACTAAATTTTATAATTTCATATATCTCAAATTTTACTTCATTATTACTTAGTTTTGACATATACATTTCATAAATCAATCATTTTTAATTAAACTCAAATTACAAGTAAACCAAATATCCTATCATACAAATATAAACTTTAAATTTCATTTATCAAAATTAGTTATCATTCCTGATTCACATTCTTTATCAAATAAAGATTATATCATTCAAAGCCTCATTATTAAATCATTATTTGAATTCAATTTCAAATATTTGAATTTAAATAGAATTTTAAAAAAATCAAATATGTCATTCAATTATTATTTCAAATATCATTACAAAATACATTTCAAAATTCCATTCAAAAATTCATTTATCTCATTATATTTCATTCCATTTAACACATAATCAAGTAAACCTTATTTAAATTCAAATTCAATTTAAATTCCTTAAAATTAAAATTTAAATATTAAATTATATTCAAAACTCCTTAAATTTCATAAATAATCAACTCAACATTAAATCATTTAACGTTTTAAAACATAACTCAACAGTGTTAACATTTATAACATTACGAAACATTGTCAAATTATAACAATGACAGCATTTAAAAGTGCTATCGTAACTTATAGTTTCCAAAATAGTTTAGTTCAAGAATAATGGCATTTATAATATGCCATAACAGATATTTAGTTAATTCAAACAAAGTTAAATTCAAAAACAACAGCATTTTAAAGCATTGTCATAAAACTATAGCATTTTAGAAATGCTATTAATAAAATTCCATATTTTATTATAACTTTTAAAAAACAATACAACTTAAATTTTAGCAAATTTTAAACTTATAAATCATATTTCTAGACTTCAAAATTTCATATTTAAATAATTTTTAACATATGATCTATCACAACAAAATTTTAAATCAAATATTCAATTTAAAACTCACTTTCATTTGTTAAGTCAAAATTCACTGTTTTTCTTAACTTATAAATTTAACAAAACTCAATATTTTACTTCAAATATCTTTTCAAAACTATATTTCATACAGTATAATTCAAAATAGTCTTATTTATTTCACTCCACAACAGTTTCAAACTTATATAAATCATATTACTTTATACATTAATCATACCAAACTAAACTTATACTTTATCAAATACCTTATACCATTCAAAATTTCTTAGCTTTGAAAAGTTAACCTTGATTTGGAAGTGCTCGAACCTTCAAAATAGTAGAAGAAATCATAATTTAAATCCAAGAGTTGGAAATCACCAACAAATTAGTAAATCAATTCCAATAGGTAAGGTTATGCCAAAACAAATCTGAATCTCGAGGACTGAACACCGGCTTATTTTAAATCATATCAATTATATATAAACATATCTTTCGAATATCAAACCATACTTCGAAATTGGAAATCAAAATTTGGTTTCATAAAATCACTCGCATAGCAAAGCTACTAGAGTGGCCTCTTCCCCACTCAGAAACTCAAAAATCAATGTCGATGATGCATGTATTCATCACCGAAATTATTTTTCAGCGACATAAGTGGGTTCTGGACTTTTATTTCTTGAAACTTCTTTGAAATCTCTTTGACATCATTGGAATTCATTCGAATACATTTGAAACGTTTATTATTTGGAAAAATATCTTTAAATCATATTATTATTATATATTTTCCAAAATCTTAAAAACCCATTTCAAAACACAGGAGTTCGATTCCTCGAAATTCAAATTCAAACCCTTCATTTATAAATCATTTTTATATAAATCACATTTTCTTATAAATTTCCAAAATTTCAAATCCTTTCAAAGCTTCAAATTTTCATTTTCCAAAGGCAAAAATCCTTATTGAAAACATTTCACTTTTATATACAAAATAGGGTCATCCTTGTCAAAATAATAATTTCGATGTATGCACAAATTCAAAATACAATCAAACACAAATTTCCAATGAATGATTCAAGGTTAGATTTCAAGCAATACGGAGATTCAAATTTAGAGGAACTCTAATCAAATAGAATTCTGTTTCGAAGATAAGCTCGAACGAAGATAAGATAATTTTATTGCCAAATAGAATATGATATGCTTATATAAATCGCGGGCGACCTTAACCAATCAACCGTGACTTCAGTAATATAATCAATTCGGAAATCTAAGGCAAATCGACATTCGATCGCCAGAGATAGAATCCGGGTAGAGCAGGAGATAGATAGCATCGAAAACCGAGGATACAGGAATCTCCGGTGAATCAATGCCAATTATAAAGGATTTCCACCCCTTTACAAATCATTCAAAAATTTGCGGAATCACCGATCTTTATAGAGGTCATTCCAAAGTGGAGTTATGAAATGCTCCAAAATCAAAATGGATAGAATAGGGAAGACAAGACTGGGTTTCAGAACAAGTGGGGGCGTTTCAAAGTTCAAGGAATCCTAATCGATAAGAATACTAACTCGAGATTTCTAACAAGATGGATACTGAAGGGATGAAGATTTGAAAATCTTGGTTTCAAAATAAGAAAATTTTTATACCAAAATAATCTTTGAAAATCCTTTAAAAATCATTTGGAAATTATTTTATACTTCGAAAATACGTTCTCTCACAAGAAAGGATTCTGAGATTGATTTTACTCATATAGGGTATTTCTACCCTATCTCTAATGAGTTTTTTCTCCACAGGCTATGGTTTGCCTAAAACCAAAGCTCTGATACCAAATGTAACAACCCGGTATTTTCAGCCATTCGCAGCCGCACATGTCGGACGTGAATTGCTCAAAATACCGCATTGTAAATAAATTTGGAGAAAATGAAATACAAATCACAGAATCACAGACACAAAACCAACAGAATACCTCGCAGCGGAATATAAAATACATAGTAGTTCATAAAGCTACTATGGCATAGTATCAAACCAAAACATAATACAGTCTGAAAACAACAAAATAGAAATCCCAAATACATAGAAGTTCACTAATACATGAGATAAACTAGAATAACTGAAACAGAAAGTAGATATAAATGTAGATAAGCAGAAACTCCAGCAAAGACCAGCTCCAGAAAGAGAATCCAAAGCTGTGAATACTCAGGCTGACCCGAGCGTAAAGTAAAAAACAAAACACTCAAGTCAAGACAATATACACTTATATAATGTAAATCAACTCAAGTGAACTGTTGTAGCAATGCACCATAACTTAAAGGATGCTTGGGATCGCCCATCCTTTAAAGATCAGTTAAACCATAAATTAAATACATCCCGTGATTAAAATTTCAAAATAGTATTTATACTTCGAAATCAAATATCATTTAAAAATTCAATATCATTCAAAATCCATTTCAAAATATCATATCTTCCAAACCACATTCATTTTTATTTAATTTAAATACCATTTCAAAACACATTTCAAAATAGTTTATATTTCAAAACAAATTACTTCATTTAAATCATTAAAATGAAGATATTATATTTAATAATTAAATTATTAAATTTTCAAAATTTTAATCTTTCAAAGTTCATTCATTCACTTAAATTTATTAAAACAATGAAAATTCAACTTTCGCAGCATTTAGAAAATGCTACGGAAAGTCACACTTAAAACCGTTCAATTTAACAAAAGACAACATTTAAAATGATGTAATAGGGTTCCATTAGTTTCAAATAAACTTAGTTAAATTCAACCATTATAACATTCACAAATATTCTATAATAGCCTTTAATTAAATTGAGCCACTTGGTTCATTATTATCAACTACAGCATTTACAAATGCTGTATTATCCTTCACATTAGAATTAATAGCATTTTAGAAATGCAGTAAATTAACTTCAAATATTCAGTATAATTTCACAAACAATTATATTTTTATTTAAACCATTTTTAACTTATAAAATCACATAATTTCACTTTTAAAACAATCATTCAAATACCCTTATATTCATGATTTTATAAAGTTAAATCTCTATTCAAAAATCAAAATCTAATAGTAATTCACTTATTAAATTCCAACATTAAATTTTAAATTCATTTAATTAAATTTAACTTAACACTCAAGTTTAAATTTTCAAATATAACTTAATTTCATTTTTATTTACTTAACTTAAAATTGACTTTTAAGCCAAATTCACAAATTTCCAATTTTAGTTATATTTCAAAATTTCAACTTAAATATTCATTCATTTCACATTTTAACTTAATTCAAAAATCATTAACATATTATAAAATTATTTTAAATTCATTTAATTCAAAATATCATAAATTTATCATATTTTCATATTTAATTTAAATTCCATTTATTACAAAATTATAATTTCCAAAAAAAAACTTACATTTCAGATTTTCTAACTTTACCATTAATTTATTTCACTTATAAAATTTCAGAGAGTCAATAATGCTTACAAAAATAATTTTTAATCAAATTTAAATCAAAAAGTTATAATATTTACATTTCTAAAATATTTTAAGATTTTAAGAAAAACATATTTTAACAACGGGTCTGTATTTCATTTTCTAGCCTAGGTAAAGTGATACGGGTAATATATCATTTCAACTCGTAATTTACAAAGAAACCCGGGTTTGATCATCTCAAACCCAAAATCCCAAGTAAATGAAAATAATTTAAAATCATTCAGGCCTATCATTTCAGCCCATAACGATTTTCTCCTATTCTAAAGTCCGTTCGGGTATGTATCATTTCAACCCATAGTGATTCTAATCTAAAAGGAACTTGTAGTGTGATAAACTGATAAAATAATAGAACAGCATAATATAACAGAAAGAAATAACAGGTGTTTAAGCATGGGTGAACATCATGAAATCATAACATAGCAGGTGTAACATGATAATGCATTTTACAGATTCAAAAAGGGTCAATTTAATAGTTATATATGTACATATTGTCTGGTGAGAATAACTCACTGGTTTGAGCAGATGACCCACTGACGAATTTCACAAACGGGATCTACATAAGCACAAAAGCACGACACAGATTCGAATGGAGGAGCCAAGTGTCAAATTCCTTGGATACACATCAAACAAAAACAATATAACAACGATGAGTTTCAAATCAACTACGATCAAAACTACACTAGAATAGACTGCACAGAATCAAATAGAAATGTTTGTACTTGCTTTTAACCTTGATTAGGCTCATCCATAAGGGGAAATACAACATAATTGCAGGTGTTTGGGTCTGGTTTGGGTGAGTATGGGTTTGGCCTACATGTTGGAATGATGGTGTAAAGGTGGGTGAAGGCAATAACACACATAAGCATGCATACATGAATTTGGTCAAGGATTTGGGCTCGGCCAAGGCCCTAGGTGTCATGGCCAGAGGAGTGGGGTCTACTATGGTGGTGTGGCCGTGGGTGTTGGAGGTGCTGGAGGTGGTGGTGGTCATGTAGGGGGCGGCTAAAGGGGTGGGGTGGTGGTGGATGTGAGGTAGTGTTCGGCTAGGCTAGTATTGGGGTGTTTTTGAGAAGTTTGGAAAAGTTTGTGGATATGCATCACCAAGGGGATCACGACTTGGGTGGCTGGTGAGGAGGAGATGGTGATGGCGTGCCATCGGGTGGTGGAGGCTGCTAGGCAGCAAGGTAGCATGGTCGAACCTGAATGGAAGAGCAAGTGCAAACAAGAATCAAAAGGAATAAGCAATATAAGTGAAAAGAGATAAAAGAAAATAATTTTTTTTACCAATTCCTCAAGAGTGATGGCCGAAAATTTTTCTCAGTAAGGAGGAAAGGAAGATACGTGAAATGAAATGAGATGGTCGGCTGAAATGTGGGGAGTTATGGCAAAGAAATGAAGAGTTGTGAGGAAAATGAAGAGGTGGAATTCAAAAAGGCAAAAGGCAATTCAAAAATAAAAAACTCTTCATATATCCTTATTTAATTTATATAACTTTATATTTCTGGAAATAATAATAATCTCAGATAAAATTTAGAAAATTTATCAAAATATAAAAATTTTTATATAATATTTATTAATTATATAAAGTTAAATTAAGAAAAATAGCTAAAAATAGTGAACTAGACTAGAAAATTTAAAATTAAATAGAAAATTTTTTAGAAAATTCATATGAGCTTGTAAAATATTTTTAAACATAAATAATAACATAGAATAAAAATACATTCACAAAATAAATATTTAAATTTTAATTAAATATAATTTAAATGAAGAAAATAGCAGAAAAATAGAAAACAGCCTTTGAAAATAGGAAATAAATACAGTAAATTTTGGAAATTTTTTATTATGTGTTTAAAAATATTAAAAGACAAAATATACATTAAATAACATATTAACACATATTAAAATAAAATATAACATAGAAAATATGATTTATATAATTAATAAATAGACAAAATTTCAAAATAAAACAAATTATACTCAAAATGGAAATGTACATAACTTTCAGAAATTAAATCCGTTTTCAACGAAACGAAAAGCAGTATTCAAGTTATTAAATCTATTTTCATAATAAAAGATAAAATTTAAGAATTTAAATATTTAAGTTTTAAATTTAAAAGTCAAGGTTTGACCAGTTAGAAATTTATCTTTCAGTAAAATATCCAATTTATACCGGTTTGAAATTATAAATCACATAATAATCAACACCTACATTGAAAAAATGAAATGTTTGAAATAAAATAAGTTTGAAATAATTTCAAAATAAATCAAAGTAAAATATTAAAATATATGTAAAAATCTACGGTTGTTACACAACCCTTTATCAACCACACAATTTCTCGGTTTATAAACGTACTTTGAAAACCAATTAGAAAATTCTTTACTGAGATCTCCAAGCGGATGTTCACTTTCGTAATACTGCATATATGAATAAAATATTGCATTAAATTCTACATACGCATGCATTATGAAAATGAATAAATCACAAATTATTATTTCAGATGACCTAACAAATGCTGCAACCTCAATACAATTAAGAAGAATATAAGTGTGCACTACATGAAGATCTTTATCGTCTAACCATACTTCTACACATTTTCTAGAAGGTCGTCCATGTTGTTTAAAAATAGATAACATTTTTTGAGAGGAATCTTGTTCATCGCCTTCACCATTACGACGAACACTTTCAAATGATATGTTCTCATGGTCACTAAAATAGTAAAAGAAAAAGAATGAAGCTTCTTCTTCGATGTAAGATTTACATATCGAAACTTCAACTCATGCTTTTTGCCTTACTTTTTCCTTCAGATGATTCAAGTATATATGAAAAATTAATTTACATTAATTTTAACTTTCAAATGTAATTAAATTAATAGCTCACATATTTCATGCCACTCAAATGGATATATACATCCATATTACATAGGACCTCGAAGTCGTGCTTCAAATGAAAGATGAATAGGTAAATGTTCCATTACATTAAAAAAAACTTGACGAAAATATTTTCTCCAATTTGCAGAGCAACATAAGAATACTTCTTTAAGTATACATAAATGTTGCACTTTTAAAGTAGTACAACAAAGCTCTTTGTAAAACAGACTAAGCTCCGTTATTACCTTCCAAACTTTAAGGGCAACATTTCTTTGAATTGGAGGCTTTTCATTTCGCTCAATGCACCGTTTTTAAAGTCAACACATCTACGAATATTTGATGAAATCCCATCAAAAAATCTTAATCCTTACATCCATTTTAACACAACTTTAACTTGATTATTATCTAAGTTGTAACATGCTTTGGGTTTTTTTACTATCATTTGGTTTCAAACAAAGTTCGAGACATTTGCGTACTTCTTGTATATCGTGTCTTGATTTCAAATCTTCCTTAGTCTTCCCTTTGACATTCAAAATTGTGTTGAAAACATTATCAAAAACATTCTTCTCGTTGTGCATCACATCAATATTATGATGAAAAAGAAGATCTTTCCAATAAGGCAACTCTAAAAATATACATTGATTGCATCGATTTGCCTGCAATTTCTGTTTACACTCCAGTTTCATATATCTTTGAATAATCCCTTACAAGTTCGTATATGTCTTCGATTGACCATATCGTTGGTGGTTGCCTGGTTTCTACTCTATTAGCTAAAAAAAATTTCCTATCTCCTCTTAAGGGATGATTGATGTGGAGAAAACATCGATGGCAGTCAAACCATGAAATTTTCATACCATTCGGTAATGAAAATGCCCGTATTTCTTCCATGCAATAAGGACAAGCTAGACGACTGGATGTACTCCATCCTGAAAGCGTTGCATAGGCAGGAAAATCACTTATAGTCCAAAATAAAGAAACAAACATACAGATTCATTTATTTAAATTACTATCTTCATTCTTATTTAAATGGAATTTAAATCAACTTTTGAAATAATTTTCATTCATATTAAATTCAATATTCATTTATTTAAATGATTTTCAATATTAAATTTAAACAATTTAATTATTCAATAAATCGCTATATTTGAAATACAAGTTATTTAACTTATAAATTTTCTTTTAAAATGAATTCAAATAGTAAACAACTACTACACTCTTTATAAAATTATAATCATAGTCAAATATGACGTACTATATATATTATTTCAAATATCATTTTATAAATAAAAATGTTCATTCTAATTCAATACACAAATGTTTTACATTAAATACATAGATTACACTATGCTACACTTCTTTATTTAAAGTATTTCAATAATTCAATTTCAATGAATTCCAACATTAGAATTTCAAAAGAATTTTAGTTATCAAATAATTATTTTATTTTCATCTAAATAATTCAATATTTATTATTCAATTCCAACTATTGATTATAAACGCATTCAATAGATAGAATTCCATTTCAATACTTGTTATTCCCTAAATCTTCGAAATTGGTTATTTCAATATTTATCGATGTTCTAGAGAGGATCACTTCTCCTTAGTAGAGTTTGCATATAATAATCCCTTTTAGTCAAGTATTGGGATGGAACCATTCGAAACATTTTATGGCCTTTTTGATCACTAACTTATTGGTGAGACACTATCGGTAGAATCATTCTTCGACTAGATATGATTAAGAAGACTTTAAAGAAAATAATTCATAAAAGAATAAAGATTGCATATGATAGGAAAAATCATATGATGGCAAGAGATGCATGGAGCTGGAGTTCACATTCGATGACATTGTCTTTTTGAAGGTCTCGCCACATTGACATGATATGGGATTTGATAGTTTAGGAAAGTTCGCACCAAGGTTATATTGGCTTTTCCTATCTTGGAGAGGTAGGGAAGTCAACTTATAGTATGGAGCTTCCTAATAAAATAGATTGGAGTTCACAATGTTTTCCATGTGTCACACTTGCGGAAGTATTTACAAGATTTAACTACTGCGTTGACCCAAGTCATTTAGAAGATGTCAAAGTGGAGAGATAGATACTTATCACCATGTGCCTACTCGCATTATTGAGCATAGGACAAAGTGATTCCGCAACAAAATAGTTAGACAGGTTAGAGCTCCTTTTGGTAAATTTCCATTTAAGTTAGTATAATCACTTGTACATATAGTATTTATTTTAGTATATTCAATAAGTAGAAGTGTTTGAATGTTAGGCACGGTTGTGAATGTGTCACTAGGACATGTTATTGGTGAAGGTTGCTAATAGAAATATTTTATAATACTATATGTTAATATGCATTTCATACCTTTACGTAGATGTTGCATTAGAAATTGAAACCAAGGACAATGGTTGCGAGAGGTTGATGGTTGAGTAGATAGATGTAGGTGTTAGTTTTATTATAAATGAGTTTTATTTAACCATCCTTGAAGATTTAGGACAAAATCCATTTTAATGGTAGGAGAATGTATTACCCCAAAAATTTTAGATAATAAATTAAAATAATAATAATGGTAAATTGTAATTTCACTTTTAAGGATAAAATTATAAATTTTCACAAAAGTTAGAGTTAGGCCACGAGACCAATTCTAATGTTTCTGGATGTCATTTACAGTCAGAAAACATATATAACTTAATAAATTTGATAAAACGGTACAAATTAGAGAAAAATATGGAAAATGACATTTCTATAAATATGGATTTTATTTAGATTAGATAACCCTAGCTTACAACTACAAATTAGACTATAACCCTCTTTCCTTCTTCTTCTAAACCATAAGTGCCACCTCCTTAACTCTATACATATATTTCTTCTTCCTCTTCCTAAAAGACTTCTCAGTCTAAACAGAGCATCTTTTCTCCTTAAAAAAAATCCTAAACAAAAATAAAAAATAATATAAGGAAAAACCAAATTAAAGAAATAAAGGGAGAAGCTAGGAACCTAGGAGCCAAGGACTCAAATTGAAGAAAGAAAGAGGAATAACAATGAATTTCAATCAATAGAAGAATTTCAACAAACCAGGAGGGTGGGTTTATCTATTTAATGTATACAATTTAATAGTAAGTTGATTTTCAATTATACCCTTATTAGAATTTACAATTTTAATTTTAATATTGAATCAATGTTTATTCTAAATGTATCTATTAATCGCAAAGAATTATAAAATCCTAGTTGATAAATTGGTAAAATAACCATTATGAGCTAGGAGGGAAGGGTAATTTGAATTAGAATTATACCGATTATATAGGTGTGATTTTTGAATAAAATTTAGAGTAACTTTTGATAATTAAGAAATGAACAAATATACTCCTTTGAATTTAACTAAAACTTAGCCCTACTAATTTTGAATTCACATATAATATTTGTTAAAATATACAGACAATCGATCTAAACACGATAATTAAATAGTAATGTTATACGCAATCAATGAAAAGGAACAATTTATAATTTGGTATAAAGGATAATGAAAATTGCAGTTGAACCTTTGTAGAAACCAAACCTAACATATACATTTGCATCCATAAAGAATAAAAAAGAAATTAATGATATAAAATTAATAAAGTTCATCAAAAACTTGGAAATAGAAAAACTAGACGTCTGAAAATTCAATCTTATGTCTGAAATAATTTCCAAACGACTAGATTTCTAGTTGTCACAACTCAAAAGAAGTTAGTATCAAATTTAACTCGAGTTAGATATCTGGATTCTTTTTAGACGACTAGAATCAAAGTTAGTCATTTTAGAAATATTTTATATATTTGGATACTTGAAATTTTTTTTAAAGATGCGGTCAGACATCTAAATTTCTTTTTTCAGATGTCTAGATATTGTTAGCCACAGGTTGAACCTATATCTAGAACATGCCAAGTAGGAAGGAGGGGAAACAACATATTCCCACTTCCTTGTTTCTCGAGAGTGCGCATAGCTGATTGGGATCGGGTGGCAAGCCACAAACATACCGCATTTGGTGAAGTCCTAGGCTCTTAGTTCATAAAGTTAGTAAACGTAACACTCAACGCGATGAGCTAGTAGATCACCATTAGAAGCTTTTATCATTTATATCCAGTCCAAACTACCTGTTGGTTGGAGTTGGAAAGAGATGGTGCAAAAATCCATTATAGTAGGAATCGTTAATCCTTAAAAGAATTGGAATCATTAATCTTTTCATGAATGCCACTCGTGTAATGATTGAGAGCGTAGGATACATGCACTATGAAAAGATTTTATTGGGTTTATTAACCCTAAAACGTTATATTGGGAATTTTAACCCAAAGGATTAAACTGGAGTTATTAACCCAAATGCATACAAGCTATATTTGATTTGTAGTAACACAATTATAAATGAGAATGTTGACTTGGTATGTAAAAAGTGGTTGTATACTAAAGACTTTTCCCAAGAAATATTGGTTGATATGTTCCACCAGTGAGTGGAAACCTTCATAACAAAAATGGAATGTAATTGCAATCGGATTAGTTAACATATACTAGGAAACTAGTTAATCACTTATTTAAAGAACACACACTAAACAACACTCTTAAGTGTAGGTTATAACTGACCATCACTGCTTGTCCACACCATTCCATTGGTGATATATTTCACTAATCGGGCTTTGCCTGAACCCCTCCATTTCTCCCTCTTTAACTCTATTACTGGAGGATAGGCCAATAGGTAATTTGGACAATGTACTATACATGGAGAAGAAGGCATAATGCTCGGGAGTTATATGTATTTATAGTTACTCTCTATGTGCAACACCCCATAAATTTAATAAAAAGTTAGATGGAAATTTAGTAATAAAATTAAATTGAACTAAAACAATGACTTAAAAGAAAATTTTAAGAAATATCTGAATTTGGCTACGAAACTTGCACAATGTGTTCGTAGTGATTTTTCAGACGATTTTCATATGCAACACTTTCAAATTTGATTTATTTTAGAGAAGTTATGGGCATTAGATTGAATTAACAAATTCCAAAACTTCAAATTTGACAAAAATTCAATGCCATCGATCAACCTTTAAGGGTTCAAGGTCGACCGATAGTGGTCGAGCTAGGCACGAGGATAGTCGACCATGACTTGAACAAAATCGACCATTGCCTGTTTCGTACAATGTGTTTGAACAAAAGATATTCATTACTTTTGGTTGAAGGCAATGATGTGCATGTGTGATTGGACTGGAGATTCTCTAACCTAGATCTGATGGCCCAAAACTAAAGCCCACCTCTATAAATATTAAGTTAATGAAACCCAAATTCTCCAATTAAAACTTAGATTAACTAAACTCTACCCAATTTTCTCTGAACCCCTAATTTTTAAAATTCCGAAATTTAAATCTATTCAACCTAAGATATTAGAGAAATTAAATATAGGCGAATTAAGGCAATCTAAGGTGGAGCCATCAATTAAGAGGTTGATTCTCGAGTGCCAGAATTAGTAAGAGCTTAGGCTAAAGGTGAGTAGGCACAAATTTTGATAAGTTAATTATTGTAATTGTTAAAACTATTATAATTGATTAGTATGTTAGAAAACACTAAGTTGAATATGCTAACAAGTTGAGCCCTAAGTTTGAATCTAAAACCCTAGTTTTAAATTTCAAGTTAACTTTTAATTGAAGTTATTCATATACCCTTTTCTCTATTAAAATTTGAAACCTAAATCAATAAATCCTAAAATATATTGCAAACTTTGATTAGACTGTATTTCGGGTTCAATAATCACCGAATGAATTGATGATTAACCTGTATAAACAATTGACAATCAAAAATGGAAGAAACCCATAATTTTGTTCGTCATTGGTCAAACTAGAAACCTTAGCGGTCAACCATTGGTATAGATGGTCGACCGTTCGTATTAAAAACTGGCAACCTAAACCAGGGACTAAGGTATAAAATTCATAAATAAAAATTATGTGAAATATGAATTGTTGTTGGTTTATTAAATGAAAATTAGAGGCATGTTAGTACTTGTAGGAAAGCTAGTTCCCTAGGAGTGGATGCTAGGTTGTGGAGGAGTTGGACAAATGTTGTTTACTGAAATTAGGACAGTAAGCGATTCAAGGTAATGTAAATTTTCAATTGGCACTCCCAGGAGGTTCCAATGGTGGGCATATTGCTAGAGTGGACGCCTAATAGAGTGCTTCCGACACATTAGAAGGTCCTAGTATTCATAAATTCCTTAAGAACGTGATACAATTAGAGAGGAGGACTCGAAGCATGCAATAAGAGTCCAACGCTACGATCGAGAGGTTGAAGAGAATGCAGACGATGGGACATTGCGATAAGTTGGCATTTCGAGTTCTTCCCCTCTAGACGTAGTAAGGGGGAATATTCCTAGTAGCCTAGTGGCAGTGAGAGGAGTGAAAATTTTGTCCATGGTAGCCTAGTGGTGGTGTCTTCTATTATTAGTAGCCAAGATGGTAGTTATACATTGAATAGCTCTAGGAGTGACGGTCAATCGTTAGATATGAAATGCGATCCTTAATTCAATCCATTGAATTTGCCTACATAATATACAGTGTAAGAATGTACTAGATAAGAAACCTTAGGTATCAAACCTTAGGAATTCGTAGCCACTTGCATCACACTATGTATCACTTGGAATAGTATTAAAGTAATTGCACACGATCATCGTATTAAACTTATACTCGCTCACCAGACTTTATGCCTGGCCCATTCTCTATTCTTCTTTTCGCCCACTATAATGTATAGGGCAGTAGGCGATTGGCCCATTTTAGATGCATAGAGAGTTAAGCTTATATCAGGAGTCTTGTTTTATCTTATTTTACTCTCATGTATTATTCTAGCTTATCAGTACATTTTGCTTCATGCATCATACTTTGAAGGATATTTTATTATGTGATGTGTATTAGATCACGTACTGATATTTTTCTAAGACTATGGCTTGATAGTTTATGGGATTCATTTTTTACTGTGGTATATACATTTTTATTTTCATCCACTGTGAGATCTGAAAGTGTAGTATATCTTAGATTATATCTGCTTGTATTAGTCTCTGTGATGTGAAATGTTTAAAGCCCGATGATCTGCATTTATTAGCTTGGTGATAGTCTGAAAGTGACACTAGGCTTTGGATCGGTGTGATGGGAGGTGCGGTTGTCACGGTAGGTATTAAAGCATAGATTCAAGGTTCCTTAGGATTTAGAACTGCATTGAGAAAACGTATTTGGAAAGTTTTTGGAAAAAATGGATTTTCAAAATTGTTTTCCAAAATTGTTTTTCAAAGTTTTTCAAAATGGATGTTTTGAAATATATACGTAGAAAAGCAAATGTTTTTCAAAGATCTTTTATAGGGATTTTATACAAATTTCAATCTTTCTTTTTGTGCAAATATTATCTTTAATTCGTGCTTATGTTATCTCTCTTATTCGTGCCTATAATATTTGTGAAAAGTTCCCAATAGAATTCTTAAAATTCGCAGATAAAGATGGGTGATCTTGTAGGTTCAGGATTAAGCGATGCAGCCGAGATTCCATGCGTGAACATGCTAATTTAGTTACAGCGTTATCTCCGGGAAAATGGAAAGGTTGAGCTTAATCCCACTAGAGGACCCAAAGAGGAAGCGACATATGCGGCTCCTACTCGCCCATCTACTGCTAAGCTATGCAAAGATTCTCAAATCTGGGAGGAAAGCCATACTTGAGGAATGATTCTTATATGGATTCAAGGTCATGGATCCACATTTGTGAGAGGATCTTTTGTTTGATGGGTTTGACCGACTAGGTGAGGATGTAGTTGACTATCTAGTAGTTGCAGGGGAGGCGTTGAGCTATGGGAAGTTGTTGGGGCTGAGACTAATGAAGAGTTGATCACTTAGGATGAATTCCGTAGGCGATTTGTGGTGAAGTTTCTTTCTAAGGCAGAGGAGGGTGTGTAATTAGAGAAGTTTCTTCACTTGAAGTAATAAAATCTCTCCGTTAAAGAGTATGCCAACTAATTCAATGAGCTAACTATATTCGGTATTTGATTTATTGACATACCACATAATAAGGCTCTTAGATTTGCTATAGGGCTAAGCCAACCACTTCAGGACTTAGTTACGAGTCATATTCACATGGGTGCTATGTATGCGGGTATAGTGGATATGCTTTTGCTAAATACCATGTCTAAGGGTTAAGCTAAGGAAGAGGAATCTAAAAGGGCTAAAGGGAAGACACTGTTGAATATGCGCTTATATGTTTTTGTTTGATGATAATAAACATATATATTCATTTAAATGTATTTGTTAATGTACTATTCTATTTTTCATAGATTAAATAGATATTTGTTGAATAAAATAAATTACATAGAATTTGAATGGAATTTGAAATCAAACAGAAATTTTATTCAAACAAATATTTATTACAATCTTGAATAGTACAAATTCATGCTCCCACTATACATATACAATTTTGAATGCATAACGATTTCATATTTACATTAATAACCTCACTACATATCACTCACACTCGTATTTTGTCTTCAACTGCATTCCAGTTTGAATCCAGCATCTGAGCAATCCGCAAAAATATTCACTAACGCAGTAAAATTGAAAAAGATGTTTTTGCAATATAAAATGAAATATGATTTTTGAAAATATTATCTGCCTCGGTTATTTGGGTTGTTCGTCATCATTCACACTTGAATTCATCACACACGAACAATGTGACATGCACAGTGTATCACTGTACATACCACAAGACCGTGCACATCGATATACACTTGATAATGCTACAGGGACAGGTGAGCATAGGTCAAACCCAAACATAAAAACCGGGTTAAACTCACGTGCAATATATTGAAAATCACGGCACGAGCACAAGGTCAAACCCGAGTTTTGAAACTGGGTTTAACACAAGGCAACATGACATGAATGCAACGAAGACAAACAGCAAAATGGACTGCAACAATCATGTATGCAGACCAGACCAGACCAAACTACAAGAGTGACACAACAATATGCACAGTGCAGACCACAAAGACTTGTCACCAACATAAGCAGCAAAAATGAAGATCGCTATGCATTGGACATAAATGCAACTCGAGAGTGTACACAAGTGAAACCAGGAAAATCATGACATCAACTATGATCAAGACCAAATGCAGTGACACAGTGAAGCTCAAGTATAACACTGCAGAAGTTCAAATCAGTACAACAACTCGAGCTTCAGAAAGAACAGAGACAACATCAACAAACCCAAATGTCCAGACCAACAACAACATGAATACTGCACCAACCAGAATGGATGCAGTGATACAAGGCATAGCAAATGCATGCAACAATGTGCATAGGCCAGAAACAATATAGTAATGACAGCTACAACAGTCAGTGCCAACAAAGAAATGCCCAAAACAAATGGCCATAAAAATGCACAAGCATGATACAGTGAACAGAAGACAAGTGCACAACAAACCAAATGTCTACAGTATGGATAGACAGTGATCACAAAGAGCAAAGAATCAAAGTTGAACAACTACAAGTACAGAAAACAACAGAGCATCAAAAACTCATGAATACAGTAACAAGTTCTGCTACTCAAATATACCAAATGCAAGACCACAAGTACAACAACTCCAGATCATGCTACAGAATGTACATGTGAGGACAGTGAAAGTGCAGACCAAATGCAATTATACAACAGTGAAGAATAACCAGAGTGATGCAAGTGTCGACCAAGTGACAATGCAAGCAAAAACTCAAGTGCAACAGTGAACTTCAGTATGGAAGTGAAACAGATCAAGTGACAGCATAATGAAGCAATAACCAATGTCACAGTAAAATCAACATCATCAGAGAAGATGGCCAGAGACGAAGATCACAATGATGGCCGAAGCCATGTCAAGAGCATATGTTAACCAAGTCAGAATTCAACTCAAATTCGTATTCTTTGAAATAGTCAAAGTAATCAAAAAAATGGAAAGTTTTAATGCCATATGAAACAAGAAAATCGAACGCAACAAAATCAAAGCCGTGCGCGTCAAGGCAGTAAGTATATCAGGAAAGCCGTGTGTATCAAGTTGTAAAAAATTGGTAAAGTATCGAATTGATACAAACGAAATCAAGTGTATTCGAATTCATATAAATACTAAACCCAAATTATCATCATCGGCATCGAGTACGCAACAAGAACAAGCAATAATTCAAGCAAATTAAACCAGCAAAGAGAATTCATACCAATTTATCGAACTCATCAAAGGAACAACTACGTACGATTAGCAATCTCAAAGTCAACCAGAATCAAACATCAGAGAACGAGCGCGAGCAAAGAGTATCAATCATCCAGAACCGAAGCCCTAATTCGAGAAAGAAGCCGAGGCCCTAATTCGACAAAGGGATCGGCCGCAATTGTTTCAGAAGGAAGAGAAAAGGACCGAAGCCCTAATTCGACAAAAAGGAACGGGCCAAGCAAAAGAAAAAGGATCGGCCGCATTATTCTTCACAAACAAAAAGTGGGTCGGGTTAAAACAATGCAAATGGGCCGGCTGTTTTATTAAAGGGCTTTAGTTTTTAAAAGGTGGCCTTTTTTATTTTGAGCAAAAATTACGGGTTCAAAGTTGTATTTTAATTTTTGCTCCTGGTTTTATTTTTGAAGCTGTTTTTTCTTTTCGAGTCAAAGAATTTGTAAATCACCACCTAGGTTGTAGGTAGTGTCAGATTGTCTAGTTAGAATTAGTTCAGTGAGTAGGGTGTGTGAGTTTGCAAAACTCTATAGGCGGGAGCAGAGTTTGCGAGTAAGCGAAACTCTATAGGCGGAGCATGGCGTGCGAGTCTAGTCGAGTGTTTGTGAGCGGGAGCAAAAGGGTCTGCGAGTCTAGTAGAGTGTTTGTAAGCGGAATACTGTTTAATTCTAATAGAAATCCGGGAATGCAGCAGTAGGTAGGGGTTGCCGAAGCTGGGTAAATTTTGTGTGTGACTTACTTTACAGCATATTTATTTCTGTAGTTAGTTTTTTGTGTTTAAATCGAGAAAATTTGCTATAACCCTATTCACCCCCCTCTAGGGTTAATCTAGATCCTACAAGTGGTATCAGAGCAAGGTATTTTTTCTTTAACTCTAGAGTCATGAATCCACCAAATAATACTTTTGTCGAGGGTCATTCCAATATTATTCCTTCTATTTTTGATGGAACAGATTTTTTGAACTGGAAATTGAAAATGGAATTTTATTTAAAATTTGTTAATATTAAATGTTGGGATATTATTGAAAATGGGTGTGACATAACAAATGAGGAAATTTTCTCGATTAATGCTCTTGCTATGCATATATTATATTCTCATATTAATCGTGATAATTTTTATTTCGTCTCTCATTGTGAAAATGCATGGAAAATCTGGAATACTCTCGATGCAATATATGGTGCAAAAGTCAACAGTAATGAGATGTCCTCCACAACCGACTCAGTTAAAGAAAAGTGCTTAACAGGATTGGTAAATAGCAGTTGTGATGAGGATGATGATGATGGAGCAGTCGAGCTGGCATTACCAATGAAGAAATTCAAAAGGAGGAACCGCAAATACGGAAATCCGACTCTAAATCAAAAATTCAAAAACAGAGTGCACAATATGAAGCCAGGCAAGGTATAGAAACTCACTCACTCTGAATTACTTATTTATTTCCACGAAGTGAATGGCTGTTTTGAACGACTTAGGGAGAAGTATGCCAAACTTGAATCACAAAAAGATACTTTGATAGAATTAATTGAACAACTCGACAAATTAGTTAAAACCTATCAAAGTAAGATCCTTAAGTGTGATATGTGTCCAACATTCGAAAAGGAAATTAAAAAATCAGAAATCAATATAAAATCACTTGAAAAAGAAATTCTGATTTTAAAAGAGAATGAAAATACTAGGAGAGAGGATTCTATTAAAAAGTGCACACAATTGATAAATGAAAATGAATCTCTCAAAACTCAAGTCCAACAATTGTCAATGACCTTAGATAAATTCTCAAAAAGTGAAAAATCATTGAATATGCTATTAGGAAAGCAAACTGTTAATACGGTTAGACAAGGACTTGGATATAATAAATCTGAAAATGTTGAGAGCAAGATTAATCCAGAAAATTCAGTGTGCACAGTTTGTAGAAAATTTGGACACAATCAAAATAATTGTTGGTATAGACCCAAACACATGAAAACTTTACCAATTTGGGTTCCAAAATGCACAAATATAAAATCTCTCAAAGTTAAACAAATTTGGGTGCCGAAGGGAGCAATTATAAATAGTTTTGGGTCTCCACAAAATTATTTTTCAAAATATTCTGCCACTAACAATCATAGACCTATAAAAACAAATAGGTCACATAAATCTTTTCCCGTGTAGGTATGGTGGCAGGCTAAGGAACAACAACAGTGTTCTCTGGATTTTGGCTGTTCCAGAAACACAACGGGCAACAAAGCAAAGTTCCTTAGCCTAGTACAAAGGTGACAGGATCACATTGGGCAACCATGAAAAATTATCGTAAAGGTAAAACAGGTGAAGGTATATTAAATGTGATAATCTGCACCGTATTCTGAATGAAATCAGCCAATATTGAGATGTTGTAAAGATGATGTTTTCTGATTCTGACTTGTTTGACATAATTGGCCAATTACATTTATGCCAAAATCACTATTCTTCGAATTACTTCATACATATTTGTTTGGATTAAAAATAGTGTTTTTGTTGGATGAAAATACTTTTTCGGCTAACTCTATATTCACGGTTTTCTGATTATTTACACGGCTTCAAGTCAATTTCAAAGAATGTCATTTAAATTGTTGCCAAAATTGAGTTTGAAATTTTTGATGCACACTTCATGGTCTGGTTTATCAATTTACAATTAGTGATATTTTGAGTGAAAAAGAAATTCAGATGCAGATTACACTGGTAATCTAGTTGATAGAAAAATTACTAGTGGAACGTGATTAATTTTTGAAACATTCATTTGCTACATCATTTTTCAAAGAAAATATCAGCATATTTTACTTGAAACAATTTTCAAATAGCAGAAATTTTTTCTCATATAACCCCTTCGAGAAAATCATGTTTGACCATAATTTCAGATTAGTCATTTTTATTTGATTTTAAATGACAAATTTTGACTAATCCGACTCCCTACTAATTATCAAAAAGATAAATAGTGATTGAAAAGGTGATAAGTATTGATATTTAACATACATTACTCAAGAGAGTATATTTGGAAAATTTCTTTAGGAATTAAAACAAGAATTATAAAACTTTTTGTTGGGTAAAAATTCCATGACCATTTCTATATCTATCATATTTCTATCGACCATTGTTTATCAAATATTAAATATAGTTTGTCGATAATCAGGAATCATTTGTTTTTCATGTCACATTTTTTTTGTAAAAATAAAAAAATATCCAAAGTATTCACTCTCATTTAAAAGTCCTCACGGTTATGCATGGGTGAATTACTTGGATTTTTGATTATGTGCTTCCATGCTCATTTAAAAGTCCTCACGGTTATGCATGTATGGAATGCATATCAAAATCGTTTGATTAAATAGACAAGTTGATTCTAATCCCATTTAAAAGTCCTCACGGTCATGCGTGGTTAGAAGATACTTGATTTCATTTTTAAAATTAAATTGGAATACTACTAATCTCATTTAAAAGTCCTAACGGTTATGCATGATTAGTAGATATTCAAATTCCTGATATAAATGTACCACAAGTTGATACAATTGTATCATTTTATATTAGAACATCATATCCATCATTTCTAAAAGTGGAATATGCGCCTAACAAGGGTAGTTATGGATTTTGTTTGATTCTTATTGGAGTTTAATATTTATATTCAATTTGAGGTTAATGTTGGATTAATATTGATCACTTAATCTCTATTTTTCTCTAACACTATTATTCTTTTGCTGATAACAAAAGGGGGAGAGAAAAGTTAAGATTTTGTCAAATAGAATCAAGCAAAGGTCAAATAATTTTCCAGTTGCATATAGGCTCCTTTATATATTTCTATTTGTATGCATATATGTAGGGGGAGCATCGTGTAGAGAGGAAGCATTTAAATAGGGGGAGCAATTAGAGTATATCATTGATCAAATACATTTAAAACGGTCAAAATCTTAATTATATGTTTGTTATCATCAAAAGGGGGAGAATGTTGAATATGCGCTTATATGTTTTTGTTTGATGATAATAAACACATATATTCATTTAAATGTATTTGCTAATGTACTATTCTATTTTTCATAGATTAAATAGATATTTGTTGAATAAAATAAATTACACAGAATTTGAATGGAATTTGAATTCAAACAGAAATTTTATTCAAACAAATATTTATTAAAATCTTGAATAGTACAAATTCATGCTCTCACTATACATATACAATTTTGAATGCATCACGATTTCATATTTACATTAATAACCTCACTACATATCTCACACTCGTATTTTGTCTTCAACTGCATTACAGTTTGAATCCAGCATTTGAGCAATCTGCAAAAATATTCACTAACACAGTAAAATTGAAAAAGAAATGTTTTTGCAATATAAAATGAAATATGATTTTTGAAAATATTATTTGCCTCAGTTATTTGGGTTGTTCGTCATCATTCACACTTGAATTCATCACACACGAACAGTGTGACATGCACAGTGTATCACTGTACATGCCACAAGACCGTGCACATCGATATACACTTGATAATGCTACAGGGACATGTGAGCACATGTCAAACCCAAACATAAAAACCGGGTTCAACTCACGTGCAATATATTGAAAATCACGACACGAGCACAAGGTCAAACCCGAGTTTTGAAACTAGGTCAACACAAGGCAACATGACATGAATGCAACGAAGACCAACAACAAAATGGACTGCAACAATCATGTATGTAGACCAGACTAGACCAAACTACAAGAGTGACACAACAATATGCACAGTGCAGACCACAAAGACTTGTCACCAACATAAGCAGCAAAAATGAAGATCGCTATGCATTGGACATAAATGCAACTCGAGAGTGTACACAAGTGAAACCAGGAAAATCATGACATCAAGTATGATCAAGACCAAATGCAGTGACACAGTGAAGCTCAAGTATAACACTGCAGAAGTTCAAATCAGTACGACAACTCGAGCTTCAGAAAGAACAGAGACAACATCAACAAACCCAAATGTCCAGACCAACAACAACATGAATACTGCACCAACCAGAATGGATGCAGTGATACAAGGCATAGCAAATGCATGCAACAATGTGCACAGGCCAGAAACAATATAGTAATGACAACTACAACAGTCAGTGCCAACAAAGAAATGCCCAACACAAATGGCCAGAAAAATGCACAAGCATGATACAGGTGAACAGACGAAAAGTGCACAACAAACCAAATGTCAACAGTATGGATAGACAGTGATCACAAAGAACAAAGCATCAAAGTTGAACAACTACAAGTACAGAAAACAATAGAGCATCAAAAACTCATGAATACAGTAACAAGTTCTGCTACTCAAATATACCAAATGCAAGACCACAAGTACAACAACTCCAGATCATGCTATAGAATGTACATGTGAGGACAGTGCAAGTGCAGACCAAATGCAATTATACAACAGTGAAGAATAACCAGAGTGATGCAAGTGTCGACCAAGTGACAATGCAAGCAAAAACTCAAGTGCAACAGTGAACTTCAGTATGGAAATGAAACAGATCAAGTGACAACATAATGAAGCAATAACCAATGTCACAGTAAAATCAACATCATCAGAGAGGATGGCCAGAGTCGAAGATCACAATGATGGCCGAAGTCATGTCAAGAGCATATGTTAACCAAGTCCGAATTCAACTCAAATTCGTACTCTTTGAAATAGTCAAAGTAATCAAAAAAATGGAAAGTTTTAATGCCGTATGAAACAAGAATATCGAACGCAACAAAATCAAAGCCGTGCGCGTCAAGGCAGTAAGTATATCAGGAAAGCCTTGTGTATCAAGTTGTAAAAAATTGGGAAAGTATCAAATTGATACAAACGAAATCAAGTGTATTCGAATTCATATAAATACTAAACCCAAATTATCATCATCGGCATCGAGTACGCAACAAGAACAAGCAATAATTCAAGAAAATTAAACTAGCAAAGAGAATTCATACCAATTTTTCGAACTCATCAAAGGAACAGCTACGTACGCTTAGCAATCTCAAAGTCAACCAGAATCAAACATCAGAGAACGAGCGCGAGCAAAGTGTATCAATCATCCAGAACCGAAGCCCTAATTCGAGAAAGAAGCCGAAGCCCTAATTCGACAAAGGGATCGACCGTAATTGTTTCAGAAGGAAGAGAAAAGGACCGAAGCCCTAATTCGACAAAAAGGAACGGGCCAAGCAAAAGAAAAAGGATCGGCCGCATTATTCTTTACAAACAAAAAGTGGATCGGGTTAAAACAATGCAAATGGGCCGGCTGTTTTATTAAAGGGCTTTAGTTTTTAAAAGGGGGTCTTTTTTATTTTGAGCAAAAATTACGGGTTCAAAGTTGTATTTTAATTTTTGCTTCTGGTTTTATTTTTGAAGTTGTTTTTTATTTTCGAGTCAAAGAATTTGTAAATCACCACCTAGGTTGTAGGTAGTGTCAGATTGTCTAGTTAGAATTAGTTCACTGGGTATGGTGTGCGAGTTTGCAAAACTCTATAGGCGGGAGCAGAGTTTGCGAGTAAGCGAAACTCTATAGGCGGAGCAGGGTGTGCGAGTCTAGTAGAGTGTTTGTGAGTGGGAGCAAAAGGGTCTGCGAGTCTAGTAGAGTATTTGTAAGCGGGATACTGTTTAATTCTAATAGAAATCTGGGAATGCAGCAGTTGGCAGGGGTTGCTGAAGCTGGGTAAATTTTGTGTGTGATTTACTTTACAGCATATTTATTTCTGCAGTTAGTTTTCTGTGTTTAAATCGAGAAAATTTGCTATAACCCTTTCACCCCCCCTCTAGGGTTAATCTAGATCCTACAGACATAATAGAACCAGCAAAAAGGTGGAGGTAGGCCCAAGGGAAAGATACTGAAGAAAGATATGCACTATAGGAAGTGTGGCAGGAAAGGACATTTTATGAAGGAGTGAGAGTGGATCTTTCTAAGGTTAAGTGCTATAACTATGTTTAGTTTGGCCATCTAACGCAAGCTTGCATAGAACCATCGAGAGCTTCTTCTCAGAATCCTATTCAGATGGTTCCAGCTTATGTACTAGAGACGGTCCCTAGCTCGAGTGAAGCAAGTGGAAGACAAGGGTAAGAAAGTGGTAACCTAAGGTGTTTTAACACTTTTTTGTTTATCCATTCGCAATTTATTTGGTATTGGGGCTTCGCATTCCTTCATTTCTAGTAGACTTGTTGATGACTTACACTTTCACGCTAGTATAGTCACAGACCCTGTAGTTGTGTCAAAACCCATAAGAGGATGTGCCTATTTTTCTTTATTGTGTAAAGGTTTGATATTGTTTACTTTAGGGGTTGAATTTAATTATGATGCCTTTGTAAAGGTATTTTCTAGGTTTGGATTGATATTAGGCATGGATTGGATGTCCGTGTATGAGCTAATTTAGACCGTGATAAGAAGGTCGTTAGATTAAGTAGGTTTAGTGGACGTAGCTTAGATGTCTACTGCGATCCATGAGGATTTGTTATGTTGATCTACATATATTTATTGGACCTATTACTTAACAAGCTTAGTGCAGTACCTGTAGTTAGGGATTTCCCAGATTCGCTAGGGTTACTAGTCTCCTACCTCAGAGAGAGATTGAGTTTAGGATTTATCTAGTCGAGAATGCTAGATCCATCGCCTTGCCACTAAGGCATATAACTACGAAGGAAAGACACGAATTGAATAAGCAAGTGAATGAATTATTGGAGAAGGGTGTCATCAAGAGGAGTATTTCTGAGTGGGGAGAGCACCATTGTCTTTTCCATCAAGGTATATGGTTCTTTGAGAATTTGCATCGATTTTAGGAAGCTAAATAAACTGACAACGAAGAATTGTTATCCACTGTCCCGCAAAGACGATCTCTTTGATTAGTTGGTTAGAATATTCCCACATCTTGACTTGGCTACCAGATTCATAAGTTGCGCGTACCCGAGGACAATATTCCATACGCTCGACAGGCTCTATGAGTAGTTAGTCATGCTCGTCGGATTGACCAATGCACGCACCTAATTTGTTGATCTTACGAGACGTATTTAGGGGGTTACTTAACAAATTCATCATGGCATTTATGGATGATATTCTTATATACTCATGGATTGAGGAGAAGCATGTGTTCCACTTTTAGGAGAAGTACTTAGTACACTCCATGCACATATCGTGGTATGTATTGATGATATTCTTTGATTAGTCTATTTTTTGATACAAATCGTCTCAGAAAGTGGCCTGACGGTTGAACTTATTAAGTTGGCAGTGGTTCAGGATAGGAATGTTCCCAGGAATTCTACAAAGGTGGGAGGTTTTCTTATTTTTGCAGGCTACTATCGCAAGTTCGTTAAGGACTTCTGGAAGATCTCTACCTCATTAACCCGTCTTACCAGGAATAATCTAGTTTTCTCATTGTGTGCAAAGTGTGAAGGTGCTTTTGTTAAGTTCAAGGAGGCATTGACTAGTGCATCGGTTTTGGTGCTACCAGATGGGAAGAAACCATTTATAGTTTACATTGATGCCCATGGAACGGGTTTAGGTGCATTATTAATGCAAGAAGGAAGGGTGGTGAGTTGTGCGAGTAGGCAATGAAGACCCATAAGAGGAAGTACCCTACACATGATCTTGAGTTGGCAATCATTGTCTTCGTGCTCAATTCATGGAGACATTTTCTTTTTGAGGAGCTGTTTGAGCTATTTATGAATCGTCCTTGTAGTACATTTTCTCCTAAAAGAACTTGAATTTAAGGCATCCGTGAAGGTGGATTGGAGGATGAAGATATTCAGGATAGGTATAAATCTTATGCTGACAGGAGACGTAAAATGTTAGGGTTTGACGTAGGGGACATGGTATTTGTGAGGGTTTCACCCTTTAGGCATGTGATGTGATTTGATAGTTCGGGGAAGCTAGCACCAAGATTTGTAAGACCCTTCCTGATAGTGGCTAGAGTAGAGAAGTTGGCATATAGAGTAGAGCTTCCAAATAATTTGATTGAGGTGCTTGATGTTTTTCATGTGTCGCACTTGCGTAAGTGTCTACACAAAACAGTTATCAAAGTCGAGCCAAGTCTATTGGAGGAGGCTGAGGTAGAACGACAATCACTTGTTCATCATGTACCCATTCGTATTCTAGAGCTTGTTATAAAGCGACTATGCAACAAGGAGATCAGACTTGTTAAAGTCCAATGGGAAGACCAACCAGTAGAGAGTACATAGGAGCCTAAGAAGAAAATCTACGCTACTCACCCAAAACTCTTTTTTGGTATGTTTCCAATTTAACTCTTATAAGTATAAATTACTTTTGTATAGGTCTTAGGTGGTATACCCTTCAGGTTGAGACCATTGGACATTATGAATGGTAGTAAACATGTCGATAGGACGTGTTGTGAATGATTAATGCTAATGAATGTATTGTCCGCATTGTGCTCTTTTACATCGAGGATAGTATATCCTCTAGGTGCACACACGTACACTTATATCCAATTGCATGGTATTTCTAGATTATTGTTGTGTTAGTGGATGTTATGCAATGGATGTTGCATATGGGTTGTATGATTGTGCATACATATAGAATTGTAAGTAAACATTTACTTAGAATGTTGTATATATTTAGATGCATAGCATGAGCATTGGCATGACAATAGGTCGACTAGATCAGTAGACCACCAACTTTGCATTAGTATAGATTCATATGCATTTCATATTGCATATATATGTATGTGTTGCAATAGAAAATTTCTAAGGATAGTGGTTGCTCATGGATAATGGTCGAGTAGATGATTGTAGCTATTGATTACTATGTGTATGAGTTAGGTTCTTTGTCCTTAGAGATTTCATGGACAAAATCATTTTCAAGGAGGAAAGAATGTAACACCCTGGGAATTTAGTAGATATTTAGATGGAAATTTAATAAAAAAATTAAAATAAAATAAGGACTTAAAATCAAATTTTCACAGACCTTCGAATTTGGCTTCAAAACTAGTATCATTGTGTTCGTAGGGATTTTCAGGATAATTTTCATGTACAACACTTTGAAATTTGAGTTAGTATGGAGAAATTATAGCAATTTGATTTAATTTAAAACTTTAAAACTTCAAATTTAAAATTTCACAAAAATTCAGTGCCACTTGTCAACCCTTAAGTGTTCAAGGTCGACCATGACTTAAGTAAAATCAAGCATTGCCTATTTCGTATGATGTGTTTGAATGAATGGGATTTATTGCTTTAGGACAAAGGTTGTAATGTGCGTGCGTGATTGGACTGGAGATTCTCTAACCTAGATCTAATGGCCTAAAACTAAACTCTTCCTCTATAAATGCTAAGCTAATGAAACCCTAATTTCCCATTATAAACTTATAGTAATTAAACTTAGCACAATTTTTCTCTAAAACCATAATTTCAAAAATATCAAAAATCAGATCTATTCAACCTAAATGATTGGAGCAAGATCATAATGGCGGATCAAGGCCATCTAAGGAGAAGCTATCAATGTGGAGGCCAAATTCTTGAGTGCAAGCATTAGTAAGAGCTTAGGCTAGAATATAGTGCGCACAAATTTGATAAGTTGATCATTATAGTTATTTAAACTACTATAATCGATTAGGATGTAGGAAAACCTTGAATTAAATATGCTAACATGTTGAATCATAAGTTTAAATCTAAAACCAAGTTTTAAATTTTTAGTTAACTATTAATTAAAGTTATCATATACCCCTTTTCTCTATTGTTATAGGAAACCCTAAATCAAAAAACTTTAGACTCAATTGGAAATTGCTAATTACACTATAATTAGGATTCACAAGACACTATAGGACTTGATGATTAACATTTATAAACAATCGACATTTGAAACTGGAAGAAACCCACAATTTTGCTCGTGATCGGTTGACCTGGAAACCATTAGCGGTGGACGGTTCGGTATAAGCGATCGGTTGTTCATATTAAAAACTGACAACCTAAACCTTGGCCTAGGGCCCAAAATTTATAAATAAAAATTATATAAAAAGTGAAATTTTATGGGCCTATTTAAGGGCAATTAGAGGCACGTTAGGACTTGTGGGGAAGTTAGTTCCCTAGAAGTGGATGTTACGCCCTGGTGGTGTTGGGTAAGTGTTGTTTACATAATTTAGGATGGTAAGCGATTCGAAGCAAAGTACTTTTGTAACTGGCACTCACATGAGGTTCCAACCATGGGCATGCAGCTGGCATAGTTTCTTGATGGAGTGGGTCTAGCATAATGGGAGGTCATAGTATTGAAAATTTTCAATTCCTAATGCACATGACACAATTAGCGACGAGGACCCATAGCATGCACTAAAAGGCCAATGCTACGACTGAGAGGTTTAAGTGAATGTAGATGATGAGACATTGCGATAAGTTGGCATTTCATTTTTTTCCTCTCCAGGCGCAGTGAGGTTAAAGTTCCCAATGGCCTAGTGCCAGTGAGAGAAGTCGAAGTTTATGTCCATAGTACCCTGGTGGTGGTGTCTTCTATTATTAATAGCCAAGAGAGTCGTGTCTTATATATTGAGTAACTCTAGGAGCGGTGGTTAATCGTCAAATATGAAATGCGTTCATTAGTTCAATCCGCTGAATTAGCTTACACAATCTACAGTGTAAGGGTGTACTAGACAAGAACCCTTAAGTAACGGACCTTATGGATCGCATACACTTATATCACACCCCAAATCACTTAGGGTAAGTAACTGCACATGATCATCGGATTAAGCTTGCACTTATCCACTAAATTTTATGTCTGATCCATTCTTTCACCTACTTTTTCCCACCATAGGAAGACACGCAGAAAGTGACTGGCTCATTCTAGATACATGGTGAGTCAAGCTATATCTGAAGTCTGCTTTTATCCTATTTTACTCTCTACTTATTTTTCTAGCTTATCCGTACATTTTTCTTAATGCATCAGACTTTGAGGGATATTTTATTATGTACTCTATATTGGATGATGTACTGACATTTTTATGTGACTATAACTTGATATTTGCTTGGATTTATGTTTTCTATGTTATATACATGTTTATTTCCTTCTATTGTGAGGTCTGAAAGTGTAGTATATCATAAACTATATTTTCTTGTAGTAGTCTCTATGATATGAAATGTTTAAACCTCGACGATATACATTTTCCAACATGGCACAAGTCCGAAAGTCATAGTAGACTTTGGATCGATGTGTCTGGAGGTGCGAATTGTCACACCATATAATTTATTTTAAATTCTGGTATTCCTATCTATCAAAGTCTATGTGTCTCTAGATGGAAATATGGTTGTATGGACCATGTTATACTAAGACCGTTATCTACTTTTATTATTTTCAGTATTTATATCATTAGTTTTTTCACGCCTTTTTATTAGATTGTATATGAATGCATTTGACGAGTCAAACTTGAGAGCAATCAGGGAAGGAAGATCAGAGAGACTGCCATAGAGTCCAAAAACCATGACAACCAAAGTCATAGGAGGCAAGCACAAACCATCCTAAGAATCCAAAGTTGAAAATCCAAAAATGTTTTGGATCGGTATCAATCCACAACACATCACGCATTTTTGCCCCAACTCCTCTTACTTGCAATTGATGATGGTAAAATCCTATTTCAAGTTCCTTTGCATCAATTCTATGCGATTCTCTATCGATCTCCTTGAGCACTTGAAATAAGCAACTCCGCTCTTCCACTAATCCATCACTTGGACTCAGAAACAAGCTAATGATAGTGCAAAAAATTTGGAAATCATGAAGCTAACTACGAATCAAGATAGGACAAAACAATCAAACCAATCCATATGACAATCTTACAAATTGATACCAATCCAAGCATGTGGATCAGTATCAATCAATGAAAATTGATGAGGTATCCGCCTATTTCTTAGAAGAACTAGTCTTGGGAGTGGAAAACGAAGCGGAGATCGTTTGGGTGAGTTTTCAAGCAACCTACAGCTATAAATAGGAGGGTACGGGCTCATTTTTGAGGATCTTTTTGCTTCCCTACACCCCTAATTACATTCTCATGTACTCACTCATGGATTTATAACGATCCATAAAACTTCAACCTGCAAGTCTACAATCAAGACAATAAAATCACTAAGTGGACATAGGTTCAGATTAGCCGAACCACTATAAAACGCTCTGTGTTTTTTCTTTCTTTTTTTAATTTAGTTTTCTTCACCTTTTACTCTCTACTCAATCTCATGGGTGTTTATGGCATTTTTTGGTTTAAACATGTTGGTGCTTTCACTGAGAATCACTTGAATTTGCTAATTTGAGATTTGAAAAGATTCAAAATGATGAGACAGTCGACTGGGAAGACCATTGTTGGAGGAAATCAACATGGGAGCGATAAAGATGCTTCCTTAGGTTCCAACCCCTATCCATATACCTAACTTGAGATGAGATGGAAACATGATGAATGTAATGCAGGAAAAGATTATGGCCTATCAAGTAGTGATAATGGAAAATTTCTTTAGGAGAATAGGATAAAAAGCAACTGCTGGAGTTGCGGCAAGTCAAAACCAAATGACAAAAGCAAGAGAAAATTGTGCCTAGGAGCCGAAAAGGTCAAATCAGAAGGTACCACGAATAAGTCGTACAGATCGATATCGACCCATAGATACAGATCGGTACCGATCCATAAGAACATTGAGGCATGACCAATGTTGACTTGCGTAGAAATGATGCATGTCTAGGAGATAATGCGAAGTGTTTGGATGTGAATCAGAATGCTATAGCATGTCCAGAGGAGTGCATGCCGGAATTCCTTTATGGAAACTAGGGGCAGGCTGAGATGCAAAACTTGAGAATTCCTTCAAATGACAATAACTAAATTACTAGGATAGTGAGATAAGAAATGAGGGGTTGACTTCCTAACCAAAGCCTAGAAGATGGGGATAGGAGTCCATTCCTTCGAAAATTCCGTAGGCTGGGAACCCACCTAATTTCAAGCTGCCTACATTGAAGATGTATACTGGAAAAACCGATCCAATAGTTTATTTAATGAGGTACATCTAGCTCATGTAGGTGCTAGGTATGTCTGAAGAGACCATGGGATGATGTTTCCCTTTATATCTAACAAATTTGACGGTATTATGGTTTAGATAGCTGGAGAACGGTTCAGATCAATATTTCACAACCCAAGAATGTAATGATGCTATCCAATGTAAAGTAGAGGACAGGAGAGACCTTTAAGATTTTTTTTGATAAGATTTAAAGTAGCTACTGCTGCGGTTGATAGGCTGGATCCATTAGTGATTCTGATGGTAGTTTTAGGAATTGCGGATAAGGTGGATCTCACGGTCGCTTTGGAGTGAGATCCATCGATGTCCCTAGTTGAATTTTATCGTGAGGCCAATAGATACTTGTGTAAGAGAAAATTAAAGCCGATAAAGAAGAGATTAATGTTGTGGATGGTAGAGAACCGTCTGAAGCAAGATTTGGTAAGGATAAAGGAAAAGGAATGATGGATGATAACTTTGAGGGATCAAAGCAGTAAAGAAGGGAACCGAAATTCTCTTCTTACATGGATTTGAATGAAACCCTGTAACGACCCGTAATTTCGCTACTTCGAAAATGAGAGATTTCATTTATTTTAAATTTTAAAAGGTCCAAAAATTAAATAAATAAGTTAAATATAATAGATAATAATAGAGAAATTATTTTTTCTTATAGTTGATAATTTAAAAAGTATAAATTTGGATTTTAGAACAAATCAACAAAAATTAAGTTTTGTTAAAAGTAAATAAATGCTTAAATAAATAGGTTTAAATGTTTATTTAAAAAGATAAATCTTATTGAAAACATCTAATAAAGATAATAAAAGTATATTAAAATACATATAAGTATGTTAATAATCATATTACGAAAATAACCAAATTTTGTCGCATTTTGTCAGTTTTACATACACCGTAAAATTAGAGATTTTGATATTATTTAAATATGATTTTAAAATATAAAGAGACATATTTTAATTTATTTAAAGAAGTAAAAAGTTCATTTTTAAATTTTGTTCACATAAATAAATAGTTTAACTAAAACGTCAAAATATGACCGTAAATTATTTTGTCGAAAAACAACGTTTTGTTGATTAAAAGTTGTCGCAACGTCGCATCTTTATTTTCTTATATAGAAATATATATTCAAATAGTATAAGTATTAATTAATTCACTAATCAAGTTTACTTTTACTAAACAAGGTTAGAAACTTCTAGAAAACAATTAAGAAAAAGTAAGCACTAAAAGACAAAAATGTCATTTCAAAGCAAAGAGTAAAACATTAAATCAAAGAAGCATAATTATTACTTACTTTACTTAATATCTAAGTGAAAATGATATAAAGTAATGATTTGAAATGTAATGTTAAGTGTTGAAAAAAAATAAGATACTTTACAAGTAAGTAAGGGTATTTTGGACCTCCTTCTGCTGTTCCATTATCTGACCTGAACCCGCCTTCATTGCCTTTTGCTAGGCCTGGCTCTTCTCCTGATTCTGTGGTCCATTGTCATGCCTCTGCTATTCCTTTAGCTGCTCCAGACCCTGCCTCGCCGCTGTTGCCTGTTGTTTGGGATGAAACCGAGGGGTGTTGGGTTGATCTCAAATCTGATATGAGATTTAACCCCGTGGATGATTCCTTCTTTACATTTATTTTCGATGATCATCTGGACCTTAGATGCCTTCATTACAAACCGTCTGGTGATTCCTTAGTTCTCGATTTGGATGGTTTATATGCGAGTTCGAATTCTGTCATGCTAGCTGATACTTCCTGAGATCGTTCGTTTATCTACTCCTCTGATGTTATGGGTTATGATCCTTGTCTTGCTATCCTTTTCCACCCCTTTGCTGGTCTTTGTGGGAATGTCCCTTCGGTATCCTCTCAGGTGTCTGTGGATGATGGTGACTCGTCCTCTTCGGAGGAGTCCTAGTCATAGATATTTTTTAAGTTACTGTGACATAGTGTCACGTACCTGTGCTGTATTTACCTTTTTTTCTTAGTAGTTAAGGTGCTATTACCTTACTCCTATACTTCAACTTTTATTACGTTCGTAATAAAAAGTGGACGGTCCACTATAAAACCGGCTGGCCGTGCCAAAAGGTAAGGATATTTTGGTCTTTTTACAAAAGATTATTTTAATCCAAAATTTTTCTATAAATAAGACCATCATTATTCCACTTTCTTTTACGCCATTTTCTACCTTCTTCTTCTTCCTTGAAGCTCTCTTTAATGGCTTCTTCTTCTCTTTCAAATGCTTACTGACTTTTTCAAAACCATATAAAATCAACTCCAAACACCACCAAACTTTGCCAAAGACCTTAGAATACCATTAGAACATGGTTTAGCATCAAATAAGTGAATAAATGATGGCGGAAGGCGAGGATATAGGTATGGCCGAACCTATAAAGAAAAGGAAGCAAGTTGGAAAGCTTCGGAGCAAGAAAAAGGGAAGGAAGTGTCGCCAATTTCATTCCAAGAAGCTAGGAGCAAATTCAAGGTGCTATAGAAGCTCTGCTGGATTTCGGGAGTTTGAAATAAGATGTCGATGGCATAAAGCAAAAGAAATGGAGTAGAAGTTGATTAGTTGAAGTTTAAGTGAAGCGTTGTTGCAAATGAATGTTGGTAGGAAGAATTGGTTAAGTTAATGGTGAGTACTCATATTTACTAATAAATCCATAAATTATTTCAAGTATAATGATTGAAAAGTTTAAATATGTTGAATGATTAAATGTTTGATAAATTGGTTGTAAATTTATTGATTATGTGATTGATTATTTGGTTGATAACTTATTTGATAAATGATAAGAGAAATGATTAGTAATTAACCATAGTTAATTAAATGAGAATTAAATCCATACAAATATGTGTATGGCAGTTAATTAGTCTCTTAATGATTTTAAATAAGTTAAAATATTTTAAATATATTTTAAAATAAATTTTAAGTGCTTCGGACATGTTCCGAAGCAATTCATAAAATTGGTCAAAATCGAGCTTGTCGCGTAGCGGTAGTTTGTAAATTTCGACCTGTAACTTCAAGTTGACATAGAGAATGATTTATAAGTCGGATTTCTTCGAAATAAAAATTATTTGGTCAACAATGATAATAGTTTTCCAACGAAGAAAGAAAATCAAGATTTCATCAAGTAGATTTTGAAATATGTCCAAAACAATTTTCTAAAAACATCACGGTTTTGCAGTTCGGAATCTAAAACGGATTTCTTTACAAATGATATTTTTAAATGATTAAAAATATGAAATAAATTTGATAAATCTATGAAAATGGTTTAAAAGAGATTTGGAATGGAAAATATGAAATTTCAAATATTAAAAAATTTGTTTAAATCAAATAAGTTTATATAGCACTTTCCGCAGCACTTTTATGCTGCAAATTCTATAACCCTTTTGAATATAAGTTTTAAACTTAACAATTCTTTCCTAAATCTTTTATGAATGACTTTAAACGAATAATTGAGTAATGTAAAAATGATTTGAAAATTTTAATATGATTTTGAATAAACAGTTGGGAGAAATTTTTTGTAACACTTAAACAAAAAGTGTAGAATATTGAATGTAATAATAAACTGAGTATGCGGAAATGACTAGTACATTTGTCCCATCCGTGAGATCTGGGAAGGTAAAACAAGGTGTTTAACTAAGGTTAGGGATGGAGCCACCAGTGCCCTGAACTTACTTGGCCTATGTTTTCTCTTCTTAGGCGAGGGGTGGAACAGATCGAAAGGAAAGCCCGAATGCTCTAAAAAGATCATATTTAAGTTTTTCCAAGATAAAATAAAAGAAACAATTCTTTGAATGTTGTTTAAACACTTAACATCTTTTTATCGATGATTAGTACGAAGGAACCGGGATCGTATTAGGGCGATTCCTATCCGAAAACCCTTTCAAACTAATTTTGGAAATAAAATATATTGAAGATAATGACCATTGATGAGAAGGATCTTCATGATGTAGGATTACTTGCCATTAGTCCATAGAGGGGAAATTTTCCATTAGTCCTTGGATGTGAAACTTGCCTTAGTCCCTGGAGGTAAAACTTGTCATTAGTCCCTAGAGGTGAAATTTACCACATCTAAGGTGGCAGTAGTACTCTGTTATGAAAATATTCGATTTGTACGAATATTATTTTAAGTTAAGAAAGGAAATCTTTGATTAAGATTTAATTAATGATTTGAGAATATTTTCCCTAAGTTTAAAAGTTTTGACTTGAATATAAGAAAATCTTTGATTAAGATTAATGAATGATTTGGGAATATTGTCCCTAAGTTAAAAGTTATAACTTAAATATAAGAAATCTTTGATTAAGATTTAAAAGAATGATTTGGAAAAATTTTCCTAAGTAAAAGAGAAAATAATTAGGATTTAAAAAAGGTTTAAATAAATCATATGATTTGATAAATGAGGCTTAATGATTCCATATACATTTGAAAAGAAAATGGAATAACTTGGAAAGATTATATCTAAGAAAGATATTTGATTTAAAAGATGAAGTAATTGACTGATGATTGATATCCACGTATGAACTTAACATCTTTTTAAAGCGGTGATTGGCTTTGAAGGAACCGGAGTCGGATTTGGGTAATTCCTATTCGAAAACCACTTCGAACCAATGTATACATTCGAATGTGAAGACATGTTGAAAACGACGATTATTGAAGACCGTGGATCTTCATTGCGTGAAGACTGCTTGTTGAACATGCTCTGGTTGACCCCCATTATAGAGTTATTTATAGCATTGGTCTCCTCGTGATGGAGATTTTTCGGATTGCAAGGGCTTCTCGCCTAGTAATGGCCAAGGAAAGTGCCTTCGGTTTCATTCTGTCCCAGAACGAATTTGTATGGATGTTTGTCTAACATTGTGTTCTAAATTACATATGAGTGGTTTCTATAAACGTATATTAGTTGGTGGCGGAGAAGGCAACTTCTCTTAGCTTAATACCCTTTCCCGAGAAATACGAGCTCATGAAGTTATACTTTTCTAGAAATCAGTCATGTGACGTGGAATGGCAATGTGGCTTTCAAAGTGGAACTTGTTATGATCAAAGCGTGGTTTTGAATAAAAAGCGTCACTTTGAAGAAATTGAGCCTAGCCTCACGAGCCTCATACCCCGATTATGATGGGATTCTATGTGGTCAGATGTATGCTCGCATTTCGAATAGTAGTGATTTGGGTTATCAGATGTTCTGAGCCCTACGTACCAGATAGTCTGGGCCTCAAGGCATTTATTGCCCCATGTGGATAAAGTGGTTAGCTTGAGAAAATCAAGGAACTACCAGTTATCAGTTGTAGGGTAGCAAGTATAGTTCCAAGTGACTATTTTGAGAAAAGCGATTAAGTCGCCGTGGGAGCTATGTTTGTTATGCATGGATCGAAGAAAAGGTCACTAGTTTCCTATCATGTTGGAAATCCAATCTCAATACGAGATGTACGGTTTTGATTGTATTCCCAAAATAGCTGTAATGACTTGCAAACATTTCAGCTACCCCTTTTGTTATCATATATTCCGTTAAGTATATTCCGTTGACCCAGTCCGGATATATTACCTTAGACTTAGTCCAGATATTTATACCTTATTTGAATAAGTTTATTTGAAAAGTGTTTTCAAAAGAATGTCATTAAAAATAATATCAACTATATTTTGGTATGAAGTGTTTTGGTTATCATATGGTAAAATCCCACCCGTGTTTATGTGTGGGCGTGGTCTTATGAGATACCCTTCTTTTCAAAGATTTTGATAACGTATTCATTTTAAAGTTCGAGTATCTCAAGCTGGTTTATCAAGCCTGATCCGGGTATTTTTAATACTCGGGTCAGATCCAAGTAGTTTCAGGTTGAGTTGAAGACGGTTGGAGTTTTCAGAGGAGAGCTAGAGATCTTCATCATCGTATGGACATATTATATTATCCGCTGTACTTAGTGTATTTTGTTTGATGTTTGTCAGCAATTGTAAGGACAGATGTTTATAACTGTCCAAGTTGAATCTAGGTTAGACTCTGATATTGTATTTAAATTATTCCGCTGTAAAGATTATTTTTGAAATAATATATGTTGTTCCATTCATGTGAGATTCTGTTCTGTCTTTATTTTCTTTCTATCCTTAATGATCCGCTTATTCATGCAATTTGAGTTAGACATGTGTGATTTATTGTCGATTCAAAGGGTAAAGAAAAACGGGCCATTACATTTGGTATTAGAGCTGAAGGTTAAGCGAGAACCGTAGCTTTGGTTGGGTAAATACTCATCAGAGATATGGGTAGTAATACCCTAGGATGAGTAACTCATTAGAGATAGGTTTAGTAACACCCTAGAATGAGTCTGAGTGTATTATATATGAGCGTGTATTTATTAGTGACTAATAAAATGTTTTGTGTTGATTTATCTATTGAGTGATTTATGGATTTTGATCGATGCGCCTGATCACCGTCGTCGATGAGGGTTCCTAAACACTTAAATAAGGCGAACCGACACACTGATTTTGAAAAAATTGGTAAATGAAATAATTTTACCTAGGTTTATATCTTGAATATAAAGTACATATTTTGAAAAGTTGTATAGTTAGAAATCTTGATTAGTGAAATTTAAATATGAAGATCTAGTTATTAGAATTTCACAGTTTGACTATAAGATATTTCATAAAGATAATCGATAAGTAAGAAATGATAATGTTAAGCTACTATCATAAATTGATTAATTGTTTGGTTTAGAAGTTTAGGTACAAATACCTTATGAATTAAGTTTCACAATTTGACTATAAGGTGTTTGATAATAAGATTTGTTTAAGGAATGAACATATAAGCTGAAAATGTATTTAAATCATAGAAAATGATTTTCTAAAAGTTATATATAAAAGGAATGAAAATTTAAGTTCGATTAAAAAAATTGTGGTAATTCAAATGAAGTTAATTAATATAAGAAAATGTGAACCATTGATTAGTAATCTTTATAAAAGTGTTTAAACTAAAGATAAAATGGAATCACTAATTGATAAGATAAAGCGGGATTCTCGACGATTTTGGACAGTCGAAAATATTCGAATCATACCTAACTCGAAGCAAAGGAATTTATGAAAACTAAAAGATTGTGAAGTATTATGAGTAAATGAAATTGAATAAGTATAATTTACAAACATGATTATATACAAAAAAGGAAATTATAAGCTAGAAAATGTTTTATTAATGAATTCTAGCTTTAATTAAGAATTGGAATTAAGTCTTTAGAAGTGATTGATTTACACAAGTTATAAGATGTAATAAACTTAAGTAATAGATTTATAAAATGGTTCATAAATAATATCAGCGTTAAAGGAATATACCGAGTTAAGAGATTATGGAAAAAAATTATGATAAAGATAAATATCTTTTGAATGAAAAATGGTTTCTTAAAATATTTTCCTTTATTAAAAATATTTGGAAATAAATAATTAAAGGGATTATATAAAGAAGCACCTTTATAAAATGTTTGAGCTTAAGATAAAGTTATTATGAAAGTTTTGAGGGTTAATAAATACATATGTCATATGTAGATCATTTCATCACACAAATTTTGATCTAAGATTCGAGTTTATAACTTTGAGGTGTTTACACCGAATCAAAAAAGGATTTATCACTCGATTCTTGATGACGAATATTGATGAGGATTTTTGATTAGATACTTGAGTTTTCTATCATAGTTGAGATCTATGCAGGGAAAGCAAAGGTTTCTGAGCAAGAACCTGATTAAAGTACGCAATAGAGGATCGGGGGATCGATACTAGTTCGGAAATAAAGTTGTGTATTCGAATAGGAGATCGAATAAGATATTTCATATGTGTGATTTGTGTATATTATATGGATTTAAGTTTAAAAATAAATGTTTTGGGCAAACTTTTGTTTTGGGTAATTTCGAGGGCGAAATTCTTTTAAGTAGGGGAAAATGTAACGACCCGTAATTTCGCTAATTTGAAAATGTGAGATTTCATTTTTTTTTAAATTTAAAAAGGTTTAAAACTTAAATAAATAAGTTAAATATAATAGATAATAATAGAGAAATTATTTATTCTTATAGTTTATAATTTAAAAAGTGTAAATTTGGATTTTAGAACAAATCAAAAAAAGTTAAGTTTTGTTAAAAGTAAATAAATGATTAAATAAATAGGTTTAAATGTTTATTTAAAAAGATAAATATTATTGAAAACATCTAATAAAGATAATAAAAGTATATTAAAATATTTATAAGTATGTTAATAATCGTTTTACAAAAATAACCAAATTTTGTCAGTTTTACATACACCGTAAAATTAAAGATTTTGATATTATTTAAATATGATTTTAAAATATAAAGAGGAATGTTTTAATTTATCTAAAGAAGTAAAAAGTTCATTTTTAAATTTTTTTTACATAAATAAATAGTTTAACTAAAACGTCAAAATACGACCGTAAAACATTTTCTCGAAAAACAACGTTTTGTCAATTAAAAGTTGTCGCAACGTCGTCACATCTTTATTTTCTTATATAGGAACATATATTCAAATAGTAGAAGTATTAGTTAATTCACTAGTCAAATTTACCTTTACTAAACAAGGTTATAAACTTTTAGAAAAAAATTAAGAAAAAGTAAGCAGAAAAAGACAAAAATGTCATTTCAAAGCAAAGAGTAAAACATCAATTCAAAGAAACAGAATTATTACTTACTTTACTTAATATCTAAGTGAAAATAACATAAAGTAATGATTTAAAATGTGATGCTAAGTGTTGAAAAAAATAAGATTACTTTATAAGTAAGTAAGGGTATTTTGGTCTTTTTATAAAATATTATTTTAATCCAAAACTTTTCTATAAATAAGACCACCATTCTTCCACTTTCTTTTACACCATTTTCTACCTTCTTCTTATTCCTTGAAGCTCTCTTTAATGGCTTCTTCTTCTCTTCCAAACGCTTACTAACTTTTTCAAAACCATATCAAGTCAACTCCAAACACCACCAAACTTTGTCAAAGACCTTAGAATACCATTAGAACATGGTTTAGCATCTAAGAAGTGAAGAAATGATGGAGGAAGGCGAGGATATAGGTATGGACGAACGTATAAAGAGAAGGAAGCAAGTTGGAAAGCTTCGGACCAAGAAAAAGAGAAGGAAGTGCCGCCAGTTTCATTCCAAGGAGCTAGGAGCAAATTCAAGGTGCTGTAGAAGCTCTGTCGGATTTTGAGTGTTTGAAAGAAGAGGTCGATGTCATAAAGCAAAAGAAATGGAGTAGAAGTTGATTAGTTGAAGTTTAAGTAAAGTGTTGTTGCAAATGAATGTCGGTAGAAAGAATTATTTAAGTTAAAGGTGAGTACTCATATTTACTAATAAATCCATGAATTATTTCAAGTATAATGATCGAAAAGTTAAAATATGTTGAATGATTAAATGTTTGATAAATTGGTTGCAAATTGGTTAACTATGTGATTGATTATTTGGTTGATAACTTGTTTGATAAATGATAAGAAAAATGATTAGTAATTAACCATAGTTAATTAAATGAGAATTAAATCCATACAAATATGTGTATGGAAGTTATTTAGTCTATTAATGATTTTAAATAAGTTAAAATAGTTTAAATATGGTTTAAAACAAATTTGAAGTGCTTCGGACAAGTTCCAAAGCAATTCATAAAATTGGTCAAAATCGAGCTTGTCGCGTAGCGACTGTTTGTAAATTTCGACATATAGCTTCAAATTGACGTAGAGAATGATTTATAAGTCGGATTTATTTGAAATAAAAATTCTTTGGTCCGAAATGATAATATTTTTCCAACGAAGAAAGAAAATAAGGATTTCATCAAGCAGATTTTGAAATATGTCCAAAATAATTTTCTAAAAACATCGCGGTTTTGCAGTTCGGAATCCAAAACAAGATTTCTTTATAAATGATATTTTTAAATGATTTAAAATATGATATAAATTTGATAAATCTTTAAAATAGTTTAAAAGAGATTTGGAATGGAAAATATGAATTTTCAAATATTAAAAAAGTTGTTTAAATCAAATAAGTTTATATAGCACTTTCCGCATAAATTTTATGCTGCAAATTCTATAACCCTTTTGAATATAAGTTGTAAACTTAACAATTCTGTAATGATCCGCCATTTCGTACCATTCAAATCGACAATAATCCACACATGTCGGACTTGAATGATGAAAAATAACAGATTGTAAATAAATTTGGAGCAAATGAAATCAAGTATACAGAACCACAGACACAGAACAACCAGAATAACTCAAAGTGGAATATAAAATAACATAGTAGTTCATGAAGCTACAATAACAGAGTCTTAACCCAAATACATAATAACAGTCTGAAACAACATAATAGAAATCCCAAATACATAGAAGTTCACTAATACATGAGATAAACTAGATCAGCTGAAACAGAAATAGATATAAATATAGATAGGCAGAACCTCCAGCAAAGACCAGCTCCAGAAAGAGAATCCAAAGCCGTGAATACTCAGGATGACCCGAGCTTAAAGGAAAATACAAAACACTCGAGTCAGTACAATATATATTTATTGTAAACCAACTCAAGTAAACTGTAACAAAGATACAAGTAACTTAAAGGATGCCTGGGACCGTCCATCCTCTAAGGATCCATTGAACTATTTACTATATAGTAATATTGCGCTATAATAATGTCTACAGTAAAATAAACATACTTTAAAATAGCGTTCCGGGCTACCCATATCACCCTTCACACATAATAGTCCCAGTAGACCATCCAGTATCAACGTATCTCCAGATCGAGAGACTACCCTAAATACTCCATGGGCTACGAGAGAAAAACAAACTCGCAGTATAAGCACGGTATGGTAGGTGACCTGGCACACAAGGCAATGCCAAGGTAGATATACCAATTTCGCACATGGGCTGGTGGTAACTCAGCAGCCACATACGTCCACCTCGAACAACACTCCAAAATTAAGGGGTGAACCCAATCGATCACAACAGTAATAGAATGGTATCGAAGAAGTGTGTCCGGCCAAAGGTGCTACCTCTTTTGGCCCGAGATCGCTCCTGTTTGAGCCACCTTATGCTAACTCAAGGGAGTCAGGTCCACGTAATGTACCTCAGGAGCGTCGCCTCCATTTCATTCTGGAATCTCCACCGCATACACAGTTGTTAAAGTGGTTTTCGGTATCCACAGTGAGTATGTCCATATCTGATTCCGATCTCTTTAACAACCAATCATTATTATAACCCGTAGTTATAAATTTAAAAATGGTATTTATATTTCATAAATCAAATATCATCTAACAATTCAATATCATTTCAAATTCATTTTAAAATATCCAACTTATCATATCGTTTCAAAACCACATTCATTTTATTCAAATTTAAAATAACATTTTAATTCACATTTCTAAATAGTTTATATTTCAAGTCGAATTACTTCATTTAAATCATTAAAATGAAGTTATTACATTTAATAATTAAATTATTAAATTTCCAAAATTTAAACTTTTAAAAGTTCATTCATTCACTTAAATTTATCAAAACAGTGAAAATAAATCTTTCGCAGCACTTAGAAACGCTACGGAAAGTTATGTTTAAAACAGTTCAATTTAACAAAAGACAGCATTTAAAATGTTGCAGTAGGGTTACTTTAGTTCCAAATAAAACTTAGTTAAATTTAGCAATTACAGCACTTACAAAGTGCTGTGATAACCCTTTATTAAAATTTAGCCATTTGGTTCATTTATATCAACTTCAGCATTTACAATTGCTGTAATATCATTTACATTAGAAATAATATCATTACAAAAATTGTTGTTAATTAACTTTCAAATATCCAATATAATTTCATAAACCATTAAATTTTCATTTAAACCATTTAAAACTTATAAAATCATATATTTTTCACTTTTATAACCATCATTTAATTTCCCTTAAATTCATGATTTTATAAAGTTAAATTTCCATTCAAAAATCAACATTTAATAATAATTCACTTATTAAATTCCAATATTCAATTTCAATTCATATAACTAAAATTTTAACTTAACATTTTAAGTTAATTTTTCAAATATAACTTAATTTCATTTTATTTACTTAACTTAAAAATTCACATTTAAACCAAATTCACAAATATCCAATTTAAGTTGTAATTCAAAATTCAACTCAGTATTCATTCATTTAACATTTTAACTTTATTCAAAAATCATTAGTATATTATAAAATAATTTTAAATTTATTTAAATTCAAAATATCCTAAATTTATCATAATTTCCAACTTAAATTTAGATTCCAATTATCACCAAATTATAATTTCCAAAATAACTTACATTTCTAATTTCCAACTTTATCGTAAATTTATTTCACTTATAAATTCTTAGAAAATCAAAAATACTTTACAAAAATCATTTTTAATTAAGTTTAAATTAAAATATTAAAATATTTACATTTCTAAAATATTTTAATTTTTTTAGAAAAACTTATATTAACTACGGGTCTGTATTTCATTTTCCAACCTAGGAAAAGTGATACAGATAATATATCATTTCAATCCGCAATTTACAAAGAAAATCCGGGCTTTATCATTTCAAACCCGTAGTCTCAAGTAAATGAAATAATTGAAAATCGTTCAGGCCAATCATTTTAGCCCATAACGATTTTCCCCTATTTTAAAGTCCGTTCGGGTATGTATCATTTCAACCCATAGTGATTCTAATCTAAAGGGAACTTGTAGTGTGATAAATTGATATAAATCACAGAACAACATAATATAACGATATCAGATGTTATGACAGGTGTTTAAGCATGGGTGAAAATCATATGATCATAACATAGCAGATATAATAAGGTGATGCATTTTACAGATTCAAATGTTATCGATTTATTAGTCATATAAGTATAAAACTGTCTGGTGAGAATAACTCACAGGTATAAGCTGGAGACACAACCAAAACACACAACAACGATCTTCAGAGGCATGAAAGCACGACAATGATTTAAGATTGAGAGATCCAAAGATTAATTGCCTTGAACACATTCAAACAAAACAATATAACTAACATAAGTTTTCAACCCAATATAATTAAACAATGTTATAATAAATGCATAAAACAAAGCTAAAATCTTTGCACTTGCTTTCAACCACTTGTGCTTCAGCCAAGGGTTAGAAACACACGGTTAAGCATGGGTTAGGATTTGGTTTTGGGTTCATAGGGTCGGCAAAAAATGGGTTTGATGATGGTGCAACGTTGGGTGCATGAGCTACACAACACAAAGGCAACACACATGGTTTTCAAGCAACAAATGTGCTTGGCCAAAGGCAACAAGGGAACGACTAGATTCAGGTGGGGTCAGGGGATGATGTGTCAGTGGTGTCAGGTTAGGTAGGGGCTAGATATGGTGGTGCAAGTGGCAACCATGGTGGCGTTTAAGGTGGTGGAACCTATATGTGATCGGCTATGCATATACAAGTGGAGTTTGGTGCATTTGTGTGTGGATCTTCAACCTAGGGTGACTCGGCTTAGCTAGGGAGTTGGAGAGGAGGTGGTGGTGATTGGTTTAGGTGGTGGAGAAGGTGGCAACATGGCTGTAGTGGTGAGGCCGAACCTAAAGTAGAAGAAAGCAAGAGCAAAAATCATATTACAATGAAAAAGTGAAAAGAAAAGAAAGAAGTTTTACCAAATTTTTTCACAAGGAATGGCCGAACTTTTTGATGGGTTGAGAAGAAAAATTCATGTGAAAATGATATAGGAGTGGTCGGCTGAAAGATGAGGAGTTATGGCAACAAATATGGAAAGGTGTTGGTTGAAAATGAAGAGACAAGAATATCAAAAGGCTAAAGAATAACAAATGCCACAAAACGCTTCAAATTTCCCATATTTCTTTTATCAATTTTAAATAACTGAAAAATATATATAAATTCAGATAAAAATACGAAAATATATTAAATGAAAAAAAATAAAAAAATAAAAATTAATTATATATAATTAAATTAAGAAAATTAGCAAAATATTGCAAACTAGTTTCAAAAATTTGAAAATAAATGTAATAAATTTTGGGAAAATTCTATGTACTTGAAAAATATTTATAGATAAAGATAAGAACACAAAATAAAAAATGCATTCATAGAAATAAATAAATAAATTTTAATTAAATATAATTTAAATGAAGAAAATAGTAGAAAAATGGAAACTAACCTTCAAAAATAGAAAATAAATGCAATAAATTTTGGAAATTTTTTATCATCACTTTAAAAATATTTATAAATGAAATATTACAATAAAAATAAATTTAAAACATTTTCAAACAAAATAAAGTTAAATTTAAATTATATTCTAAAATCTAGGGTTGTTACACTCTCTCCCACTCAAATCTTTTCGTCCTCGAAAAGAACGGGGAAGGAAAATAAAGAGAAACAAGAAAGAAAAACAAAATAGTACCTGAAACTAACAATCCCGGATTCGAAGCACGAACGTACTCCTCCGATTCCCAGGTACAATCACGATCGTCAGTACTCCACTGTACTTTGACTGGATTAACAGATTTTCTTCTGAGCTGCTTCGTACCACTGTCGACAATACGAAGTGGCTTCCTCTCAACAGTCAGATTAGGCTCAATATCCAAACTTTCAAGAGCAGAAGGCTGGACAATAAGAGATGGATCATGAAGATGACGGCGAGATGCGAGACATGGAATACATCATGCACTCCAGAAAGCTTCTCGGCAAATCCAGACGATAAGCCAAAGAACCAACTCTTTCCACAATGCGGATAGGACCAATGAACCTAGGAGAAAGCTTCCCTCTATGACCAAAACTAATGACATTCCTCAAGGGGGAAACCTTAAGTAACACCAGATCACCAACAGAAAATTCCAAATTCCGTCTACGCTTATCAGCATATTTCTTCTGCCGATCCTGAGCGACTCTCAACCTCTTCTTAATCTCCTCAACTCTCTCTGTAGCTTCCAAAATCACATCAGGACCAAGAACCAAACGATTATCGGATTCTATCTAGTAAGATGGGGATCTATAAGGTCGTCCGTATAGAGCAGCAAATAGAGACATTTTAAGATGGACCTGAATGTAAATATGAAATGAGATAGATAAAAAGATTAAGAATAGACTGAAAAACAGAAGATAAGATTATACCTGATAGCTATTATTGTAGGTGAATTCGGTAAGATGGAGATGATCTTCCCAAGATCCTCCATAATCAAGCACACAAGCACAAAGAAGATCCTCGAGAATCTGATTCACTCTTTCCGTTTGACCGTCGGTCTGTGGTTTGTAAGCAGTGCTCAGATTCAGATGAGTACCCAGAGATTCCTGAAAAGCTTTCCAAAACTAACTAGTAAAGATAGGGTCACGATCACAAACAATACTGAGAGGAACACCATGGAGACGAACAATCTCTCTTGTGTAGATCTCAGATAAGCTAGAAGCAGAACGAGTAGACTTGACCGGAATAAAATGAGAGGACTTGGTTAGTCTATCAACAATAACCTAGATACTCTCATTACCCCTCCGAGTCCTCGGTAAACCATCGATGAAATCCATGGAAACCTGTTCCCACTTCCAATTGGAAATCTCAAGGGGCTGCAACAAACCAGGGGTCTTTTGGTGATCGGCTATGACTTGCTGACAAGTCGCACACCGACTAACAAAGATAGAGATAAGAGAAGAAAGAAAGAAAGACTTACATTGATCACAGCGATCTTGACTGGATCAACAGAAACTCCATTACTAGAAACAGTATGCCCAAGATGTCGGACTTCATCCTTCCAGAAATGGCATTTAGAAAATTTAGCCTTCAACTGATGATTTCTGAGAGTCTCTAGAACATATTTCAAATGCGACTCATGCTCTTCCTTGGTCTTAGAGAAGACAATGATATCATCAAAAAAGATTAGCAAAAATTTATTAAGCACATCACGAAAGACACGATTCATCAAATCAACAAAGAAAGCAGGAGCATTAATCAAGCCAAAAGGCATGACTAACCATTCATAAAAACCATTCTCAATGCCGAAAGCAGTCTTGGGAATGCTATCCTCGGCAACCCTGAGCTGATGAAAACCTATGGCAAGATCAAGCTGAGAGAAAACTGTGGCACCATAAAGCTGATCAAACATGTCATTGATACGAGGCATTGGATATCTATTTTTCATAGTGAGCTTGTTCAGCTCCTTATAATCAACACACATCCGAAGAGATCCATCAGACTTGGTGACAAAAAGCACCGCGGCTCCCCATTCAGAAAAACTAGGCCTAATCAGACCTTTGGAAGACAAGTCCTCAATTTGCTTTCCCAAATCAACCTTCTCTCGTGGTGCCATTCTTCTAGAGGGAAGAACAATGGGTCGAGCACCAGGAATAAGCTCAATCCGAAAATCAATTTTCCACTTTGGATGCAAAGAAGTGACTTCACAAATTACATCGGGATATAATCTAACCACAGGAGTTGAATCATGATCACTGGAAGAAGAATCCAGAGAATAAATATAGTTTCCAGCAAAATCTAGAGGCATGCAACACTGAATAATCAAGGAATTTCCTTGATCATCAACAGATGAACAGTCCAGGCTTTACAAGAGATATGAGCATCATGATTCACCGACCAATCTTGACCAAGCAATAAATCAAAAACATCGAAGCCCAAAACTTAAAAATCACCACAAAAGCGATGATCAGAATGGAGAAGTTTCACTTGCTTACAAATTCGATTAAGGTTAGCGGGAACCCCAATAGGATTTGAAACACATAATGAAACAAAAGCATACTCAGGAGATAGGAGATGCTCAAACTTATCACACAAATCAACAGAAATAAAACTGTGTGAAGCTCCAGTATCAAACAACACACGAACAGGATGATGGAATAAAGTAAATGAACCCAGAAGAGTACCTTGGTCATCACTAGGAGCAGGAGTAGATGATGAAAATCCCAAAGCAGAATGCTTTTGTCAATTCTTCTTCTTCTGCTGGAAATTAGGCTTATGCTTCTTGGAATTAGTAGAGGAAGACTGAGCACCGGAAACAGCAGGACCTTTAGATGTGGCATTCTCATAGCGAATAGCTATATCTATAAGCGAGGTAAAAGAGCCATGAACATGAGAAATGAGGCGACTATAATACTCTGGACGAGCACCAGCAATGAATTTCTCATTCTTCTTGAGAGGAGTGTCAATTTGGCTAGTACCGAACTTGGAAAGTTCGTTGAACTTCCTCTCATACTCAGCAAAAGACATGCTACCCAGCTTAAGATCCATAAACTCATGATAAAGCTGAGATTTCCCGGCTTCTGGCATCCATTTTGCCACAAAAGCCTCTCCAGAAAAGAGTTACAGAACAAGCTTAAGATAATTTCAAAAGAAAAGGAAAAATAGGAACAAATTTCAAGATAACACAAAGGATACCTAAACTGCTCCCAAGTAATATCAGCCTCAACGATGTTAGCCGTAACGGACTCCCACCAATCTAAAGAAGAATCACGCAACTGCCAAGCTGCTAACTGATGCTTCTGGGCATCAGTAATATCAAGACCAGTAAATATCCTCTCAAGACTCCGCAACCACTGCTGAGCCTCTGTAACGACCCGTAAATTTTCGATAATTAAAATAGCTAATTTGATAAGATTTCATGATTTAATGTTAGAAAAAAATTGTAATTCGTTTGGAATAATAATAACTGGAATGAATAGCAACAATAATTATCTAAGTAATTATTTATAGATTGAATGGAGTTCTAATCTAATTGAATTGACTCAAATGTTATAACTTGGTTATAAGGGAATATATGGAAAAACAAATGTAAATTAGTGTTCTAAATTGTGAATTGGTTTTAAAAGTTGGATCTTAAAAGTTCTATTTCAATATTTCAAAAGCTAATGAATTATTGGTAATCGAAATTGTTTAAATTTAAAATTTGGAATTTATTGAATAATTTAATAATGGGAATTGAATAACCGTATAATGGAAATGGTTGTTCTATAATTTTAATTCATTTCAAAAGTTAAATTTTTAAGTTCGTTTTTGAATATCTCAAAAGATAGTGATTCAAGAATAATAAAATTTGTTTAAATTTAATATTACAAATGTTTGAATAATTAAATTCCGAATTTGATATGGTTAATTTGATATTGAAATCTAACATATGAAAATAGAGGGAATAATTGAAATTTGATTTAATATGATTCCAGTTGGTTTCCAAAGTGAATGTAAGTTATATTGGGATTATAATAGAGTTAATAAGATTTTAAAATTGGAATTTATTGAATAATTGAATAACGGGTTTAATATGATTAAAAATGATTTGTAAAATTTTATTTTATCATATTAAAGTTAGAATGATGTTGTAGAACTTTTAAAATTGAATTTGAAGTAAATTTTTGAAAATTGAATATTTAATTGAAGAGTTAAAATAGCGATTTTTCAAACAGTCTCGGATTTCGACGAAACCAGTTTCATCGGATCTGTAACGTGATATTATTGTATGATTTCAAATTTCATGTCAATCGGATTTACCATTTGTCCGGTGCAAGCCAAAACGCATAAAAATTCGTTTAATCGGTTTAATTTAAATTTGATCGTTTATTCCTGTAACTCGCACAGATGATCGAATTAGCTTCCGAAACCTATTCCATTGTGTCCGGAACGCGGGATAAACCCTAGAAACGCCGGTCACCGCGCGTAAATCGGAGTTCGGAAAACACGGGATGAATAATGTTCGTTATATTTTCTATAAAAGCACCTACCTAATTCTCATTTGCAAACCAGAAAGAAAACCCTAGGGTTTTCTATTCGTAGCCACCTCTTATTATAACCCACGGCCAGAATTTCATCCCCTTCTCCTCCAATTTCCCTCCAATCCGTCGACATTTATGCAAAGTTGTCAACTACAACATCGAAGAGGGCAAGGAGATCTAGCTAATCAACGGTGGAGATTGGATTTGGAGCAGTGTGGTGGTCGCTAGGGGGCCGCGTGGGCTGTGCGTTCAAGCACGAATTCCGAGGCCATATAGAGGCCGAGCTCCATGATATTGGGCGCGATGGTGGAGCGTGGCAAGGGCTTCGAGGCCATGGTCTCTGATCGCCGGCAAGATCGTCGATGGTAGTTGCGTGTATTAGGGCAATAGGCGGCCACGTTGGGTTCGAACCCTGGGCACGAACGAACGTGAGAGAGGAAGAAGGAAGGCACACTTCAGATCTGAGGTAAAAGGAATGGATGGCTGTGATGGAGATTAGGTTTAATAATAAAAGAAATTGTTAATTGATTATATATTAAAGATTGTATAATGTTTAAAACATTGTATCTCTTTCATACGAGGTCCGTTTTGGACGAAACGAATTGCGTTGGCTTCATTTTGTCGAGAACTACGCTATGGAGCTGGAGTGGAATCGTTTGGAGCTAGTGAAAATTTCGGGTAAAATCAAACGCGCGTTTAATTTTATTCGAAATAAAACGCTGGAACTACATTGAAATCAAGGTGAGTGTTTTATAACGCTCACAACGTGCTGAATATCTTTACGCTAGTTAAATTTGACATTATGAAGTGTTATGAATTTATTTGTTGTTGTTTGATAAAATTTAATTCTCATATAGATTGTCATTTGAATTAACCGTTGAAATTTAAATTGACAGTTAAATTGAAATTAAAATTGAATTGCGATTAAATTTCCTGATATTGATAACTATGAAATTGCCATGAATTGTATTGATATTGGATGATGTATTTCCACGGATGTTATTGGTTGATATTTAAATGTTTGGATGTTTATTTGCTTATATATATCCTGTTATACATACATATGAAACTGTGATTTGATTTGAGTGATATATATTCATCCCTGACATTTAATTGAAATAACTAATCACTTGGCCATAGGATAGAAAATTATATACGGACACCGAATTGGCTAAATTAATAATTTTTTAAAATGGTCGATTTGAAATTTATTTAAATGTTTTGATTGAAAAGTTATAAATAAAAATCAATTTATAGAAATCAAATTTATCGCATAATTGAGTTTGGAAGGTTGAAATGAATTTTGGGTTAAAAGAAATTGTTAAATGATTTAAGTTGAGACTTTGAAATTTAAAATTGGGGTACGATTGAATTTCGGAAATTTATTCGTTTAAAGATTGAACATTATTTCGAGCTTTGAGTATTACTACGTAAAAGTGATATAAAAATGATATTTTAAAATTGAGCTTGAAATTGAATCATATTTGAAATTTGGATTTAAATTTGAATATTGAAGGATAATTTTGTTAAATGTTATAAATTGATATTTTGAAAAATCAAGCTCCAAATCAATATAAATTGAATTAATTGAAAGAGAATATAAAATTGAATAAATTTGAAGCCGAAGTTGACGTTGATTGAATCGAAATCGAAATTGAATCGGTAGAAGGGAAATCGAAATTGTATTGAATTGGGAAGTTATAATTGAAATGGTCTGGTTTTGAAGCTGTTTTATTTTGTTTTCCAAATTACTCAGTTATATAAACCATTTTGAATACTTAAACTATTTTAAATCTACTTAACCCAATTTAAATTATTTTAAACTAATTTATCTATTTTAAATCCATTTTAAGACTTTAATTATTTTTAACTATTTTAATTATTTAAAACTACTTTTAAACTACTTAAGCTATTTTCTAAAATTTTCAAGCTGGTTAATAAGGTGAAATGTTTATGTTTAAATCTTGAATTTGAATACGAATTGGGTTAAATGAAGTTGCAACCTAAATTGAAATTCTAAATGATCTTGACATCGAAATGAGATATTAAGGTGAGAAATGATTTTTGAAAGGGAACCTTATATTTTGAATGGCTATGACGATATTTGAAATGGATTTGATTTTGAAGCGAATATGATATTTTGATATCAATTATGAATCGGTTGAAACGTAAAAGAGCCAACGGTGTAATAATACGTAGTTATTAAAGAGACCGGGATCGGATATGCACATACTCTCTGTCGATACCGAACACCACTTTAATAACTATTATACGCGGAGTGTTGATCCAGAATGAAGTGGATGGTTTGGTGAACGCGTTGACTGAAGAAAGAGAACGATATTGGATGACCCCTGACATGACAAAACAGGAGCTGTGCTGGGCCATTGAGGTTCGCCATCTCTAGCGGACACACTTCTTCGATACCATATCTATTACATTTGTGATTCGATTTGGGTGCACCCCTTGATTTGAGAGTGTTGTTTCGTGGTGTTGGGGTTGCTGCTGGCTATGCTCAACATCAGTCCGGATCACGCAACTACTAGTATCCTAGTTGGTATCGCCTCATGTACCTTGTCATACTGATTATCCTATTCGTGACCACTACGTTTTGTTTTGTGTTATACCTATGGGGTACCCTCTGATAACCACCAGTTTACGGTGGGGCTTACGGTGCTGTATAGACTATGGCTTTATAAAAAAGTGTTAAGAGGGATTATGGTAACGCCCTAACGCTATTTTAATACTTTTACTTTACTGTAGATATATTATAATAGCGTATTGTACTACATAGTAGATAGTTTAACGGATCCTTGAGAGATGGAAAATCCCATAACATCTCTTGAGTTATTGCACGCACGTTGACATTGGATATGAGATGTCAAACCCCGTAAACATCTCTTACGCCGTTACACTCATATTTATTTTTGATTGATTTAACTTACATGAGGATATTTTAGTCCCGACTCGAGTGTTTTGTCTTTTCATACGCTCGGGTCAGACCTGAGTTTTTCAGCTTATTGGAGATCTATTCTGGAGGATGAAGACGAAGATTTGGTATATTATTATTATTATTATCTTTGCATCATGCTGTCTGCTGCATTATTTTATTTTTTCTGTTATATATGTATAACTCTGATAAATGTTGTATAAATAATGATCAAAGTATTGCAAACAACTTCATGAACTATTTATTTGACTATTATATTTATCGTTCCGCTGCGAGATTCTGTGTTGTTTCATTTCTTTTATTTCCCTTCCCTTTCTTTTCTTATTTACCCCAATAACCATCTTCCCTTTTGAATGGTTTGGAATCGACATGTGTATTGATCGTCGGTTTAAACTGTCCAAAAAGGCGGGTCGTTACAGTTGGTATCAGAGCTTTGGTTTAGCGATAACCTTAGCTTTGTGGGGTCTGACTCTTTATAAATAGGGGAGTAATACCCTATGATGAGTCGCTGAGTGTATGAATTTGAGAGAGCGCATTTGTTAGTGATATAAAATGTTTTATATTGTGTCGGTTGATTTATTGAGTGGCTTATGGATTCTGGTCAATACGAATAATTAACATCATTGATAGGGATCTCTAAACACTTAAACAGAACAATTTGACATAGTATTGTTTTGAGATTGGGCAGATGAAATAATTCTGCCCTAATTATATTTTGTATATAAAGAATATATTTTCAAAAATTATTGTGATCTATCTAGCTTATTTGGTTGTTAGAAATGATATATTGGTTATTATCATTAATTGGATATTGTAATTTAATAAATAAGGTGAACTACAAAATGAACAGTGATAAAACAACTTGTGGAATATTTTAAGAAAGTAAAATCCTATAAGAATGTTTTATAAAGGTGACTTATAAATTTAAATAGATTTAAATTGGAAAATATTGAAATTAAGACCCGGAGGTTTTGACAATGGTTCTCAAAGCTTTGAAGAAAATATATTGTGATATTAGTTGGAAAATATTTATGAGAAATATTTTGAAAGGATTTTAAGAAGGAATGAATTCAGTACTCCTCTCTTATGTTGCTGGAAAATAATTTCGGTGATGACTGCGCAGCATCATCGACGTTCATTTTCAAGTCTCAAAGTGGGGGAGGCTTCTAAGAAGCTTTGCTTTTCTTCGAAATTATTTTGGGTAAATGAGTTTTGGTTTAAACTCCAAAGGTATGATTTGATATATTAAAGATATAAGTGAATATATTTATTACAAACGATTTGAAAAGAACCGGGCATTTAAATTTGTAAGTTCTCTTAATTAATGATTTTCAAATTATTTGAATGAAATATGAATAACCAGAATTTATAAAATAAGAGGATTAAGATATCTAAGCTATTGTTTGGGAGACTTTAAAGTTGAAAGGTAAAGAGGATTTAAACAAATTAAATTTGTGAACATTCTAATTAAGTAAAATGAAATTCTATAAATTTGTATAATACCAAACTTACATTCTGATAACATATAACAAGACTTACCAAATGTTAAAAGTTAAAATGATGTTTTGTATATGTAATGAGATATTGTATAGATAAACAGAACCTGAAAGTAATTGAAATATACAAGTAAGGAAAACTCAAAAGGAATTAAAATTTATATAAATGGAAAATGGTTGTGATAAAAATATTATATACTTAAATATAACATGAAATGATGAATGGATAAATGGAGCAAGTAAGTGAACTTAAGAAAGAAGATAAATGAATCGTATTATATCTTTGTAAATTGGTTATAGAAAATAATTATAAATTGCAAAGGGATTGTAACCTTTAATATAACTGTAAACTAAGAAAAGTAATTTATGAGAGGTTAGACTTTCATAGGATGATTAATAAACTAAAGTGCCGGTTAATAAAATGTTCCACAAATGAATTCGTTATTAACTAAAATTATGAAAATGCAATAAATGTAAACAAAGGAATTTCTTATAGCTAAGAATCAATTGGGAAAAGAAATTGAGTTTAATTAAATTATATAGAATGTTTAAAATGAACTTGAGTAAGCAAATTCTTTGATATGATGTTTAAGAAAAGATAATGTTAAAGAATATGCTATGTAAAGAAATGAATATACTAACTGAATAATGGATTGTGAGTAATTAAGTGAAAAAAAATAGAAGTCAATAAAATGATTTAGTATAGATAAATTGGATAGAAATCCATTGGAAGGTAATACGTGAGATTGTACGTATATTATTTATTCGCATAACGATTTGATCCAAATTCGAGCACAAATTTCGAGATGATTTATATCGATCCAAGTTAGGATTTTTCACTCGATTTTCGACGGCGAACCCTGAATATGGATTTTTAATTTGATTCTGGAATTCTCTATCATAGTGTATGGCTATGCAAGGAGAGTAACAGTTTCCAATCAAGGAACCAAATCTGAGTCCGCACTAGAGAGTCGGGTGAACGATACTAGTTGGAAGTGAAATTGTGTGATCGAATAAGCGATTAGATTGATATTGCTCACGGATGATATATGTACGGCTTACGGACTTAATTAAAGTTAATATTGGAAATTTAAGATGTCGAATATGAAATGATTCTTTTAAAATTATATAACAGGATATATATATAAAAGAGATAAACCAAATTGAATGTAAAGTTAATAATTTGGTTATGTTGGGTATGATCTGGTTGTTATATGATTGTTAGTTGATTGTATATAATTCATTAAGTGTTAATGAAATTGAAAGCTATAAATCATTGAAATCAAATTGGAAGTTAAATGAATTTAAATAGAATTTAATTTGATTCAAATTGGAAGTAAACTAATGTAAATATAAATTAGTGAATGTTAACTAATTGAATTGAGAATGAATGTTAGTAAAATCCAACGTTAATAAATCAACTGTGATTAAAATTGAAACCCAAGTCAATAAATATTAATGAGAAGTGAATTTATATTGATTGGTTATGGATTTGTTGGATGATAATTGATTTGGTGGATGCATTTGTTGTTTTGTTGCATTTGCTATGTAGGCACATGTAGTTGTTATGTTGCTATATTGATATTATTTTCATATATGCATGTTTCTCATGGTTTGTTGAGTGTTTAGTAGGTGCGGATTGCGCCTGCTTCGCATTTGGAGCTCGCTTTCGCACTATATTAGCCGTATATGCTCGCTAATAATATATAAGGTACATATCTCGGATTATGTACCGTACTTTTACACTTTTTTCCCTACGGGATGCCTCATCACTTGATGAGATGTATATTTGTGATATATATACTGTCATTTTTTTTCCGATCGAGCCGCGCAAAGGAGAGTCTGCCGAAATTTTCCGTAAATCCGGGTGTTAGAAAATTTTCAAGTTTTGAATTTTTTTTATAACTTGTTTCGATAACTAACTTTTAAAGTTAGAAAGCCGTTCAGAGTAACTTAGTGGAAGCGTAGTTATGACTTTATAAATGAAATTTCATTGTTTTATAAGTTGGTAACTTTGAAAAAAATATATCAAATGTTGAATTCTATATTTAGTTCCTTTTCCCTTCTTTTTCCTTTTCGGGGACGAAAAGTTTTGAGTGGGGGAGAGTGTAACCACCCGTAAATTTTAGATAATTAAAATAGCTAATTTGATAAGATTTCGTGATTTAATGTTAGAAAAAAAATTGTAATTCGTTTGGAATAATAATAACTGGAATGAATAGCAAAAATAATTATCCAAGTAATTATTTATAGATTGAATGGAGTTCTAATCTAATTGAATTGACTCAAATGTTATAACTTGGTAATAAGGGAATATATGGAAAAACAAATGTAAATTAGTGTTCTAAATTGTGAATTGGTTTTAAAAGTTGAATCTTATAAGTTCAATTTCAATATTTCAAAAGATAATGAATGATTGGATAATCGAAATTGTTTAAATTTAATATTTGGAATTTATTGAATAATTTAATAATGGGAATTTAATAACCGTATAATGGAAATGGTTGTCCTATAATTTTAATTCGTTTCAAAAGTTAAATTTTTAAGTTCGTTTTTGAATATCTCAAAAGATAGTGATTCAAGAATAATAAAATTTGTTTAAATTTAATATTACGAATGTTTGAATAATTAAATTCCGAATTTGATATGATTAATTTGATATTGAAATTTAATATATGAAAATAGAGGGAATAATGGAAATTTGATTTAATATGATTCCTATTGGTTTCCAAAGTGAATGTAAGTTATGTTGGGATTATAATAGAGTTAATAAGATTTTAAAATTGGAATTTATTGAATAATTGAATAACGGGTTTAATATGATTAAAAATGATTTGTAAAATTTTATTTTATCATATTAAAGTTAGAATGATGTTGTAGAACTTTTAAAATTGAATTTAAAGTAAATTTGTGAAAATTGAATATTTTAATATTTAATTAACGAGTTAAAATAGCCATTTTTCAAATAGTCTCGGATTTTGACGAAACCAGTTTCATCGGATCCGTAACGTGATATTATTGTATGATTTCAAATTTCATGTCAATCGGATTTACCGTTTGTCCGGGGCAAGCCAAAACGCATAGAAATTCGTTTAATCGGTTTAATTTAAATTTGATCGTTTATTTCCGTAACTCGCACAGATGATCGAATTAGCTCCCGAAACCCATTCCATTGTGTCCGAAACGCGGGATAAACCCTAGAAACGCCGGTCACCGCGCGTAAATCGGAGTTCGAAAAACCCGGGATGAATAGTGTTCGTTATATTTTCTATAAAAGCACCTACCTAATTCTCATTTGAAAACTTGAAAGAAAACCCTAGGGTTTTCTATTCGTAGCCGCCTCTTATTATAACCCACGGCCAGAATTTCGTCCCCTTCTCCTCTAATTTCCCTTCAACCCGTCGACATTTACGCAAAGTTGTCAACTACAACATCGAAGAGGGCAAGGAGATCTAGCTAATCAACGATGGAGATTGGATTTGGAGCAGTGTGGTGTTCGCTAGGGGGCCGCGTGGCCTGTGCGTTCAAGCACGAATTCCAAGGCCATATGGAGGCCAAGCTCCATGATATTGGGCGCGATGGTGGAGCGTGGCAAGGGTTTCGAGGCCATGGTCTCTGATCGCCGGCAAGATCGTCGATGGTAGTTGCGTGTATTAGGGCAATAGGCGGCCACGTTGGGTTCGAACCCTGGGCACGAACGAACGTGAGAGAGGAAGAAGGAAGGCACGCTTCAGATCTGAGGTAAAAGGAATGGAAGGCTGTGATGGAGATTCGGTTTAATAATAAAAGAAATTGTGAATTGATTATATATTAAAGATTGTATAATGTTTAAAACATTGTATCTCTTTCATACGAGGTCCGTTTTGGACGAAACGAATTGCGTTGGCTTCGTTTTGTCGAGCACTACGCTATGGAGTTGGAGTGGAGTCATTTGGAGATAGTGAAAATTTCGGGTAAAATTTAACACGCGTTTAATTTTATTTGAAATAAAACGCTGGAACTACATTGAAATCAAGGTGAGTGTTTTATAACGCTGACAACGTACTGAATATCTTTATACTAGTTAAATTTGACATTATGAAGTGTTATGAATTTTATTTGTTGTTGTTTGATAAAATTTAATTATCATATAGATTGTCATTTGAATTAACCGTTGAAATTTAAATTGACAGTTAAATTGAAATTAAAATTGAATTGCGATTAAATTTCCTAATATTGATAGCTATGAAATTGCCATGAACTGTATTGATATTGGATGATGTATTTCGATGGATGTTATTGGTTGATATTTAAATGTTTGGATGTTTATTTGCTTATATATATCCTGTTATGCATACATATGAAACTGTGATTTGATTTAAGTGATATATATTCATCCCTGACATTTAATTGAAATAACTAATCACTTGGCCATAGGATAGAAAATTATATACGGACAACGGATTTGCTAAATTAATAATTTTTTAAAATCGTCGATTTGAAATTTATTTAAATGTTTTGATTGAAAAGTTACAAAAAAAAATCAATTTATAGAAATCGAATTTATCGCATAATTGAGTTTGGAAGGTTGAAATGAATTTTGGGTTAAAAGAAATTGTTAAATGATTTAAGTTCAGACATTGAAATTTAAAATTGGGATCCAATTGAATTTCGAAAATTTATTTGTTTAAAGATTGAACATTATTTCGATCTTTGAGTATTACTACGTAAAAGTGATATAAAAATGATATTTTAAAATTGAGCTTGAAATTGAATCATATTTGAAATTTGGATTAAAATTTGAATATTGAAGGATAATTTTATTAAGCGTTATAAATTGATATTTTGAAAAATAAAGCTCCAAATCGATATAAATTGAATTAATTGAAAGAGAATATAAAATTGAATAAATTTGAAGCCAAAGTTGACTTTGATTGAATCGAAATCGAAATTGAATCGGTAGAAGGGAAATCGAAATTATTTTGAATTGGGAAGTTATAATTAAAATGGTTTGGTTTTGAAGCTGTTTTATTTTGTTTTCCAAATTACTCAGTTATATAAATCATTTTGAATACTTAAACTATTTTAAATCTACTTAACCCAATTTAAATTATTTTAAACTAATTTATCTATTTTAAATCCATTTTAAGACTTTAATTATTTTTAACTATTTTAATTATTTAAAACTACTTTTAAACTACTTAAGCTATTTTCTAAAATTTTCAAGCTGGTTAATAAGGTGAAATGTTTATGTTTAAATCATGAATTTGAATACGAATTGGGTTAAATGAAGTTGCAACCTAAATTGAAATTCGAAATGATCTTGACATCGAAATGAGATATTGAGGCGAGAAATGATTTTCGAAAGGGAACCTTATATTTTGAATGGCTATGAAAATATTTGAAATGGATTTGATTTTGAAGCGAATATGATATTTAGATATCAATTATGAATCGATTTGAAATGTAAAAGAGCCAACGGTGTAATAATACGTAGTTATTAAAGAGACCGGGATCAGATATGGACATACTCTCTGTCGATACCGAACACCACTTTAATAACTATTATACGCGTAGTGTTGATCCAGAATGAAGTGGATGGTTTGGTGAACACGTTGACTGAAGAAAGAGAACGATATTGGATGACCCCTTACATGACTAAAACAGGAGCCGCGTCGGGCCGTTGAGGTTCGCCATCTCTAGCGGACACACTTCTTCGATACCATATCTATTACATTTGTGATTCGATTTTGGTGCACCCCTTGATTTGGGAGTGTTGTTTCGCGGTGTTGGGGTAGCTGCTGGCTATGCTCAACATCAGTCCGGATCACGCAACTACTAGTATCCTAGTTGGTATCGCCTCATGTACCTTGTCATACTGATTATCCTATTCGCGACCACTACGTTTTGTTTTGTGTTATACCTATGGGGTACCCTATGATAACCACTAGTTTACGGTGGGGCTTACGGTGCTGTATAGACTATGGCATTATAAAAATGTGTTAAGGGGGATTAAAGTAACGCCTTAACGCTATTTTAATACTTTTACTTTACTGTAGACATATTATAATAGCGTATTGTACTACATAGTACATAGTTTAACGGATCGTTGAGAGATGGAAAATCCCGTAACATCTCTTGAGTTATTGCACGCACGTTGACACTGGATATAAGATGTCAAACCCCGTAAACATCTCTTACGCCGTTACACTCATATTTATTTATGATAGATTTAACTTACATGAGGATATTTTAGTCCCGACTCGAGTGTTTTGTCTTTTCATTACGCTCGGGTCAGACCTGAGTTTTTCAGCTTATTGGAGATCTATTCTGGAGGATGAAGACGAAGATTTGGTATACTATTATTATTATCTTTGCATCATGCTGTCTGCTGCATTATTTTATTTGTTCTGTTGTATATGTATAACTCTGATAAATGTTGTATAAATAATGATCAAAGTATTGTAAACAACTTCATGAACTGTTTATTTGACTATTATATTTATCGTTCCGCTGCGAGATTCTGTGTTGTTTCATTTCCTTTATTTCCCTTTCCTTTCTTTTCTTATTTACCCCAATAACCATCTTCCCTTTTGAATGGTTTGGAATCGACATTGTATTGATCGGGTTTAAACTGTCCAAAAAGGCGGGTCGTTACAGCCTCAATGATGTTCTCTGAACCGGTGGATGGGGTTCCACCAAGCTGAGAGAATTCCTTACACAGAACAGTGAATCGAACAGGAGCAACAGGTTGAGGAGCTGGGGTAATACCATGACCCCTACCTCTGGCATTTCCTCGATTCATCCTGAAAAATATCAAGAATGAATTTAGGACTGGATAAAGACAAGCCGAAGGTAAATTAAGATAAGACAAGAGAATACACTTGGATGAATATCCTAAAGAAAGAAAAATGTAACAAGGTAGATACGAAGGAAAGGAAGTTAGAAACATTTGAAAATCCTTTAAAACAAGAAATTTTTTTATATCAAAATAATCTTTGAAAAATCTTTTGAAAAGATTTTAAAAAATCATTTTATATTTTGAGAATACGTCTCTCACAAAGATATGATTATGAGATTGATTTCACTCATTCTAGGGTAGAAACAACATATCTCTAATGAGTTTTCACTCTGCAGAGGCAATGGTTTGCCAAAAAAACAAAGCTCTGATACCAACTGTAGCGACCCGCCTTTTCGTATCATTCAAATCGACAATAATCCATACATGATGGACTTGAATGATGCAAAATAATAGATTGTAAATTTTTTTGGAGCAAATGAAATCAAGTATACAGAATCATAGACACAGAACAATCAGAATAACTCGCAGCGGAATATAAAATAACATAGTAGTTCATGAAGCTACTATAACAGAGTCTCAACCCAAATACATAAAACAGTCTGAAACAACATAATAGAAATCCAAAATACATAGAAGTTCACTAATACATGAGATAAACTAGATCTGATGAAACAGAAATAGATATAAATATAGATAGGCAGAATCTCCAGCAAAGACCAGCTTGAGAAAGAGAATCCAAAGCTGTGAATACTTAGGCTTACCCGCGTAAAGCAAAACACAAAACACTCAAGTCAGGAAAATATATAATTATACAATGTAAACCAACACAGGTGAACTGTAATAAAGATACAAGTAACTTAAAGGATGCCTCAGACCGCCCATCCTCTAAGGTTCCATTAAACTATTTACTATATAGTAATATTGTGCGTCAACAGTAAAATAAACATATTTTAAAATAGCATTCCGGGCTACCCATATCACCCTTCACACATAATAGTCCCAGTAGTCGATCCAGTATCAGCTTATCTCCAGATCGGGAGACTACCCTAAATACTCCATGGGCTACGAGAGAAAAACATGTAGGATCTAGATTAACCCTAGAGGCTGGGTGAATAGGGTTATAGCAAATTTTATCGATTTAAGCACAGAAACAAACTGCAGAAATAAATATGCTGAAAAGTAAATCACACACAAAATTTACCCAGCTTCGGCAACCCCTGCCTACTGCTGCATTCCCAGATTTCTGTTAGAATTAAGCAGTCTCCCACTTACAAACACTCTAACAGACTCGCAAACCCTACTCTCGCTTACAAACACTTTAATAGACTTGCAACCCCTTCTCCCGCCTATAGAATTTTGCAAACTTGCAAACTCTGCTCCCGCCTATAGAGTTTTGCAAACTCGCACACCCTGCTCATTGAACTAATTCTAACTAGACAATCTGACACTACCTACAACCTAGGTGGTGATTTTACCAGTTCTTTGATTCGAAAAGTAAAAACAACAAATAAAAACAATTAAACCCAAAATCCCTTTAATAAAAATAAGGCCGACACTTTTAATCTTTAACCCGATCCTTTTCTCTTGCTTGTGAAACAATTGCGGCCGATCCTCTTTGTCACTAAATTAAGGCTTCTGTTCCCTTGTGAAAATTGGGGCTTTGATTCTTCGTTCGATCTGATTTGTGTTGTTCTTGCTCGCGTTCGTTCTCTGATGATCGATTCTCTTGAGATCGGCTTCTTGGTTGACTTCGAGATTGCGAATCGTTTGCAGCTGCTCCTTTGATCGAGTTCGATAGATTGGTATGTATTCTCTTTCGTTGCTGGTTTAATTGCTTGCTTGAACTCGTTGCCAATGATGAATTTAGGGTTTGGTATTTATATGAATTCGACATTTGAGTTTGTTCGCTTCAATTCGATACTTTCCAAAATTTCAATTTCCTGATGTGCACGACTTTCCTGATATATCTTCGACTTGTTACTCACGGCTTTAGCTTGAGAACGTTAATTTTTTCTTGTGTAATACGACAAAGACTTTCCTGTTTAATTTTGTTTGAGTTTCCTATTTTCGGCAATTTCCATTTTTGTACTGCGTTGATTTCTGACTTGGTCAATTCGTTGCCTTGATTATCATGGCACTGTTTTGATTCGAAACAGATTATTGAATTCTCTGTTGGCTTTGACTTGAATTTGCAAATTTACTTCGGCACTGGATATTGTGTATACGACTCCATGACTCGCCATACCATTGCGTTGACATTTAACTGTAGTTGTTCATTGGTCAATTGCTTCTTTGATTCATGTTGTTGTGCACTGATTCTTTACCACTAAAGTATTCACTGACTTGTTTGATTGAAGTTCTGATCATCCATGTATATGTCTGGTGTACCTTGTTTGCTGTGACATTGTGACAATATTGCATTATTCATGTATCTGCTGTTCATTGCTTGGTCTCTATTGTTTCGTTGATAGTTGCACTTTGTCTACTGCGTAGTGGTCTTCATTGTTGCTGCTTATGTTGGTGGCAATCTTGTACAAATTGCACTAACTCACTCCAGTTTTCACAGTCGCACATACTTATTTGAGTTTGCACTTTCACACTGCTGCTTGTTGTTGTATACTTGTGGTCTTGGTTGTTGCAGTATTCATTTATGCATTTGTCTGCACTGTGCATTGAACACTTTGTTATTTACTTTGATACAAATGCTTCACTTGTTCATGCATTCGACATTGCCATGCTATTCATGTTTGCATTGTAGTTTACATTGTTTATCTCGGCATTGACTTCTGTATACTTGGGCTTCACTGAATTTGTTATTGCACTTTGTCTTGATAGTCAAGTTGCGCTTTGTTGCACTTTCTCATTTGAGTTGTATTCATGTTTGATTCCAGTTGATGTTCTGTTGCACTTGTGTTGCTCACCATGTTGCACGCATTGAGTAACTGGTCTTTGCATTTCCAGCTTCATCCCTGTTTCACTTCCCTTGTATCATTGGTACATGTACATTGCTGCTATATTCTTGCTTCACTGCATCTGTTGTAGTTGCTTTGTACTTCACTGTGCTGTTCACTGTGCTTTGGGATTGAACTTGAGCTTTGAACTGTCAATTTTTGTAGCATGCACTCTGTTTACTTGTAACTGTTGCCTTGTACCTGTAGTTTTGTCTTTGGTTTTGCTTCATGTAGCTGTTGGTCTGCATTGGCCTTGAATTTGCATTGTAGTTTTCCGACCTGATGGCATTTGATTTTTGCTTCACTGTTGCACTTGAGTCTTGATGTTTGGTCTGACCTGAACTTTTGATCATGTTGCCTTTATGTTGTTGACTGCATTACTGCTGTCTCATTTACTTGTGGTCTTCACTGAGTTCGTTGTTGCATTCATTACATGTTTGCATTATCATATTGTTGTCAGATACTTAGAACTGTTAAGAACAGTTCGACTTCGACTTGGTCTTTGGGCATCGCATTACTTCTTGTATGTTGAGCTCTGGTCATTGCTTGTGACATCCATGTTGCAACTGGTTTGTACTTTGAATGCATCTGTTGTCCTGTGTCTGATCATGTATCAATGTGCTTAGTGTTGTGATTTTGAATATATTTCACGTGAGTTGAACCCGGCTTTTCATTTGGGTTTGACATGTGCTCACCTGTCCCTGTAGCATTATCAAGTGTATATCGATGTGCACAGCCTTGTGGCATGTACAGTGATACACTATGCATGTCACATTGTTCGTGTATGATGAATTCAAATGTGAATGATGACGAACAACCCAAATAACTGAGGCAAATCATATTTTCAAAAATCATATTTCATTTTATTTTGCAAAAATATTTCTTTTTCAATTTTACTGCGTTAGTGAATATTTTTGCAGATTGCTCAGATGCTGGATTCTAATTGGAATGAAGTTGAAGATAAACTACGAGTGCGAGTGATATGTAGTGAGGCATTTATGTAAATTGTATTGTGATGTAATAAGAATCAAAATTGTATATGTATAGTGAGAGCTTGAATTTGTACTATTCAAGATTGTAATAAATATTTGTTTGAATAAAATTTCTGTTTGAATTCAAATTCTATGTAGCTTATTCTGTTTGAATTCAAATTCCACGTAATTTATTTATTCAACAAATACTTATTTAATCTATTAAAAACAAAATAGGACATTGCCAAATACATTTAAATGAATATATATGCTTATTATCATCAAACAAAAACATATAAGCGCATATTCAACAATCTCCCCCTTTTGATGATAACAAACATATATTTAAGATTTTGACTGAGTTAAATGTATTTGACCAATGATATACTCTAATTGCTCCCCCTATTTAAATGCTTCCTCTCTGCACGATGCTCCCCCTACATATATGCATATAAATAGAAATATATAAATAAGCCTAGATGCAAATGGAAAATTATTTGACCTTTGCTTGATTCTATTTGACAAAATCTTAACTTTTCTCTCCCCCTTTTGTTATCAGCAAAAGAATAATAGTGTTAGAGAAAATAGAGATAAAGTGATCAATATTAATCCAACATTAAACTCAAATTGAATATAAATATTAAACTTCAATAAAAATCAAACAAAAATCATAACTACCCTTGTAAGGCGCATATTCCACTTTTAGAAAGAATGAAAATGATGTTCTAATATAAAATCATACAATTGTATCAACTTGTGGTACATTTATACCAGGAATTTGAATATCTACTAATCATGCATAACCGTTAGGACTTTTAAATGAGATTAGTAGTATTCCAATTTATTTTTAAAAAATGAAATCAAGTATCTTCTAACCACGCATGACCATGAGGACCTTTAAATGGGATTAGAATCAACTTGTTTATTTAATCAATTAATTTTGATATGCGTTCCATACATGCATGACCGTAAGGACTTTTAAATGAGCATGGAAGCACATAATCAAAAATCCAAGTAATTCACCCATGCATAACCGTGAGGACTTTTAAATGAGAGTGAATACATTGGATATTTATTTATTTTTACAAAAAAATATGAAACAAAAAACAAATGATCCCTGATTATAGTACCACATATCGACAAACTATATTTAAGATTTGATAAACAATGGTCGATAGAAATATGATAGAAATGGACATGGAATCTATACCCAACAAAAAGTTTTATAACTCTTGTTTGAATTCCTAAAGAAATTTTCTAAATATATTGTCTTGAGTAATGTATGTTAAATATCAACATTTATCACCTTTTCAATCACTATTTATCTTTTTGATAATTAGTAGGGAGTCGGATTAGTCAAAATTTGTCATTTAAAATCAAATAAAAATGACTAATCTGAAAATATGGTCAAAAATGATTTTCTCGAGGGGTTATATGGAAAAAATTTCTGCTATTTGAAGATTATTTGAAATGAAAAATATGCAGATATTTTCTTTGAAAAAACGATGCAGTTACTAAATGTCTCACCATAAATCACGTTCAACTAGTAAGTTTTTTGTCAACTAGATTACCAGTATAATCTGCATCTGAATTTCTCTTTCACTCCAAAAAATCACTGACTAAATTTGATAGACCAGATCATGAAGTGTGCATGAAAATTCAAACTCACAAATTTTTAACAGCATTCTTGAACTAGAATTGAAGTCGTGTAAATAATCAGAAACCGTGAATATAAAGTTAGCCGAATTATAACCAAATGCATTATCATCCAACAAAACACAATGTTTAATCCAAACAAATATGTATGAAGTAATTCAAAGAATAGTGTTTTTGGCATAAATATAATTGGCCAACTATGTTGAACAAGTCAGAATCAAAATCATCATCTTTACAACATCTCAATATTGGCTAATTTCATTCAGAATGCGGTGCAGATTATCACATTTAATATATTGATCAAATAAATATACCTTTACCTGTTTTACCTTTACAATATTTTTCGTTGTTATCCATTGTGATTCTGGCACCTTTATAATAGGCTAAGGAACTTTGCTTTGACGCCCGTTGTGTTTCTGGAACAGCCAAAATCCCGCGAACACTGTTGTTGTTCCTTAGTCCGCCACCATACCTACACGATGAAAGATTTTTGTGACCTATTTGTTTTTATAGGTCCATGGTTGTTAGTGGCAGAAGTATTGTGAATAAACAATCCCTTTGGAACCCAAACTTGCTTTGTCCTTTCATTCTTGTTCCAATAGACATGAAATTTGTTTGTAGAATTCTTAGGAACCCAAACTTGTATAAATTTTGTGTTCTTGTTCCTATTTTCAACACGATGTCCAATTATTTCACATCTATCAAAGACACTCTTACCTTTTTCATTATCCTCAACTTGTGTTTTCCCAAAGCCTAGTCCTTTTCTGTTGTTAGCAAAAATTTGATTTCCCAATAGCATGTTGAAAGATTTTTTGCCTCTTGAAAAGTTATTCAGAGATTTCTCAAGATTTTGGACTTTGGTTTTTAATGTTGTGTTTTCAGTTACAAGTGAGGTGCATCTATTTATAAAATCCTTTTTCCTAGTGTCGATGATTTCCTTAAGACTCAAGTTTTCTTTTTCAAGATTCTCAAAGCTATTCTTAAGTCTTGATAATTCTGAATCTAAAATTTTACATTTTTTACATTTTAGGTTTTGAATATTTTCAAGTTCAATTTCTAACCTAAAATTTTCATGAGCAAGTACTCTCCTATCAGATTTTAGTTTCTCAATTTTAGATTCAAGTGTATCAACTTCTTTAGTAAGATCAAGACACATAAAAACAAGTTCTTTATAAGAATAGTTACCTACCTCACTAGATTCCTAGCTTGTTTCTGAATCTGATTTTGCCATAAGACACAAGTTAGCCTCCTCTGAGCTACTATTCGAAACTTCCTCTCCTTGTTCATCATCCCAAGTCACTGCAAATGCCTTCTTCTTCTTTTTCTTTCCTTTATTGTTTTTGAGAAGTGGGCATTGTTGTTTGAAGTGGCCAGGCTTGTTGCAGTTAAAGCACATCGATTCATTATCGAAATTGTCAGAATATTTTGACCTATTACCATTTGTTTTCTTCTTGCATGGCTTGAATCTTGACCATTTTCTAAGATTATTGACAGCCATTGCAAGCTCTTCAATTGGATCTTCTTCTTCTTCATCGCTCTCTTCTTTGCTCTTTAAGGCAACCGTCTTCTTCTTTGGTTTGGAGTTGTTGCGTTCCTCCTCTGCTTTTAGCTCAAGCTCATATGTCATCAAGTTGCCAATCAGCTCCTCCAAGTTTAGTTTACTCAAATCTTTCGATTCTTGGATTGCCGTGACTTTTGCGTCAAAGTTCATCGGTAAGACTCGTAGCATCATCCTCACAAGCTCTACCTCAGTGAATACCTTCCCAAGCGCTCTAGCGTTGTACACCAAAGTTGAAAAGCATCCAAACATGTCCTTTATGCTCTCGCCTTTGTCCATCACAAAGTTCTCGTATTCATTGCTGAATAGGGCTAGATGAGACTCCTTGACTTGAGAAGTTCCTTCATGTGTCACCTCCAAGGTATGCCAAATTTCCTGTGCAGTTTTACAATGAGAAATTCTATTAAATTCATTCTTATCAAGAGCACAGATCAGAGCATTCATGGCTTTAGCATTTGTAGTTTTTAATTTCTTATCGTTAGCATCCCTCCTATCCTTAGGTTTAGGAATCTCAGTATCACCAACAGTTATAGTGGGAGATTTATAGCCAGTTTCAATAATATCCCAAACATCATAATCAACAGAACTAAGATAAATGCCCAACCTAACTTTCCAATAAGCATAATCATTCCCATTAAACATGGGTGGTCTAACAATAGATTTCCCATCAGAAAAAGCATTATTTGGTAGATTCAAGACTCTAGAATTAAAAAAAAAACCGTGCTCTGATACCACTTGTAGGATCTAGATTAACCCTAGAGGGGAAGTGAATAGGGTGATAGCAAATTTTCTCGATTTAAGCACAGAAACAAACTGCAGAAATAAATATGCTGAAAAGTAAATCACACACAAAATTTACCCAGTTTCGGCAACCCCTGCCTACTGCTGCATTCCCAGATTTCTATTAGAATTAAACAGTCTCCCGCTTACAAACACTCTAACAGACTCGCAAACCCTGCTACCGCTTACAAACACTCTAATAGACTCGCAACCCCTTCTCCCGCCTATAGAGTTTTGCAAACTCGCAAACTCTGCTCCCGCCTATAGAGTTTTGCAAACTCGCACACCCTGCTCACTGAACTAATTCTAACTAGACAATCTGACACTACCTACAACCTAGGTGGTGATTTTACCAGTTCTTTGATTCGAAAAGTAAAAACAACAAATAAAAAAAATTTAACCCAAAACCCCTTTAATAAAAATAAGGCCGGCTCTTTTATTCTTTAACCCGATCCTTTTCTCTTGCTTGTGAAACAATTGCGGCCGATCCTCTTTGTCACTAAATTAGGGCTTCTGTTCCCTTGTGAAAATTGGGGCTTTGATTCTTCATTTGATTTGATTTGTGTTGCTCTTGCTCGTGCTCGTTCTCTGATGATCGATTTTCTTGAGATCGGCTGCTTGGTTGACTTCGAGATTGCGAATCGTTTGCAGCTGCTCCTTTGATCGAGTTCGATAGATTGATATGTATTCTCCTTCGTTGCTGGTTTAATTGCTTGCTTGAACTCGATGCCAATGATGAATTTTGGGTTTGGTATCTATATGAATTCGACACTTGAGTTTGTTTGCTTCAATTCGATACTTTCCAAAATTTCAATTTCCTGATGTGCACGACTTTCCTGATATATCTTCGACTTTTTACTCATGGCTTTAGCTTGAGAACGTTCAATTTTTCTTGTGTAATACGACAAAGGCTTTCCTGTTTAATTTTGTTTGACTTTCCTATTTTCGGCAATTTCCATTTTTGTACTGCATTGATTTCTGACTTGGTCAATTCGTTGCCTTGATTATCGCGGCACTGTTTTGATTCGAAACACAGTATTGAATTCTCTGTTGGCTTTGACTTGAATTTGCAAATTTACTTCGGCACTGGATATTGTGTATACGACTCCATGACTCTCCATTACCATTGCGTTGACATTTAACTGTAGTTGTTCATTGGTCAATTACTGCTTTGATTCGTGTTGTTGTGCACTGATTCTTTACCACTGAACTATTCACTGACTTGTTTGGTTGAAGTTCTGATCATCCATGTATATGTCTGGTGTACCTTGTTTGCTGTGACATTGTGACACTATTGCATTATTCATGTATCTGCTGTTCATTGCTTGGTCTCTATTGTTTCGTTGATAGTTGCACTTTGTCTACTGCGTAGTGGTCTTCATTGTTGCTGCTTATGTTGGTGGCAATCTTGTACAAATTGCACTAGCTCACTCCAGTTTTCACAGTCGCACGTACTTATTTGAGTTTGCACTTTCACAATGCTGCTTGTTGTTGTATACTTGTGGTCTTGGTTGTTGCAGTATTCATTAGTGCATTTGTCTGCACTGTGCATTGAACACTTTGTCATTTATTTTGACACAAATGCTTCACTTGTTCATGCATTCGACATTTCCATGCTATTCACTGTTTGCATTGTAGTTTACATTGTTTATCTCGGCATTGACTTCTGTATACTTGGGCTTCACTAAATTTGTTATTGCACTTTGTCTTGATAGTCAAGTTTCACTTTGTTGCACTTGCTCATTTGAGTTGTATTCATGTTTGATTCCAGTTGATGTTCTGTTGCACTTGTGTTGCTCACCATGTTGCATGCATTGAGTAACTGGTCTTTGCATTTCCAGCTTCGTCACTGTTTCACTTCCCTCGTATCATTGGTACATGTACATTACTGCTATATTCTTGCTTCACTGCATCTGTTGTAGTTGCTTTGTACTTCACTGTGCTGTTGACTGTGCTTTGGGATTGAACTTGAGCTTTGAACTGTCAATTTTTGTAGCATGCACTCTGTTTACCTGTAACTGCTGCCTTGTACCTGTAGTTTTGTCTTTGGTTTTGCTTCATGTAGATGTTGGTCTGAATTGGCCTTGAATTTGCATTGTAGTTTTCTGACCTGAAGGCATTTGATTTTTGCTTCACTGTTGCACTTGAGTCTTGATGTTTGGTCTGACCTGAACTTTTGATCATGTTGCCTTCATGTTGTTGACTGCATTACTGCTGTCTCATTTACTTGTGGTCTTCACTGAGTTCGTTGTTGCATTCATTTCATGTTTGCATTTTCATATTGTTGTCAGATACTTAGAACTGTTAAGAACAGTTCGACTTCAACTTGGTCTTTGGGCATTGCATTACTTCATGTATGTTGAGCTCTGGTCATTGCTTGTGACATCCATGTTGCAACTGGTTGAATGCATCTGTTGTCCTGTGTCTGATCATGTATCAATGTGCTCAGTGTTGTGATTTTGAATATATTGCACATGAGTTGAACCCGGCTTTTCATTTGGGTTTGACCTGTGCTCACCGTCCCTGTAGCATTATCTAGTGTATATCGATGTGCACGGCCTTGTGGCATGTACAGTGATACACTGTGCATGTCACATTGTTCGTGTATGATGAATTCAAATGTGAATGATGACGAACAACCCAAATAACTGAGGCAAATCATATTTTCAAAAATCATATTTCATTTTATATTGCAAAAATATTTCTTTTTCAATTTTACTGCGTTAGTAAATATTTTTGCAAATTTCCCAGATGCTGGTTTCTAACTGGAATGAAGTTGAAGATAAACTACGAGTGTGAGTGATATGTAGTGAGGCATTTATGTAATTGTATTGTGATGTAATTAGAATCAAAATTGTATATGTATAGTGAGAGCTTGAATTTGTACTATTCAAGATTGTAATAAATATTTGTTTGAATAAAATTTCTGTTTGAATTCAAATTCTGTGTAGCTTATTCTGTTTGAATTCAAATTCCGCGTAATTTATTTTATTCAACAAACATTTATTTAATCTATGAAAAACAAAATAGTACATTGCCAAATACATTTAAATGAATATATATGTTTATATCATCAAAGAAAAACATATAAGCGCATATTCAACAAAACAAACTCGTAGTAAAGGCTCGGTATGGTAGGTGGCACGACACACAAGACAATGCCAGGGTAGATATACCAATTACGCACACGGGCTGGTGGTAACACAGCAGCCATATACGCCCACCCCGAACAACACTCCAAAATCAAGGGGTGCACCCAATTGATCACAACAGTAATAGAATGGTATCGAAGAAGTGTGTCCGACCAAAGGTGCTACCTCTTTTGGCCCAAGATCGCTCCTGTTTTAGCCACCTTATGATAACTCACGGGAGTTAGGTCCACGTAATGTACCTCAGGAATGTCGTCGCCGTCCTACTTCATTCTGGAATCTCCACCGCGTACACAGTTGTTAAAGTGGTTTTCAGTGTCGACAGAGAGTATGTTCATATCCGATCCTGGTCTCTTTAACAACCAATCGTTATTATAACCCATAGTTATAAATTTAAAAATGGTATTTATATTTCAAAAATCAAATATCATTTAACAATTCGATATCATTTCAAATTCATTTCAAAATATCCAACTTACCATATCATTTCAAAACCACATTCATTTTATTCAAATTTAAAATAACATTTTAATTCACATTTCTAAATAGTTTATATTTCAAGTCGAATTACTTCGTTTAAATCATTAAAATAAAGTTATTACATTTAATAATTAAATTATTAAATTTTCAAAATTTAAACTTTTCAAAGTTCATTCATTCACTTAAATTTGTCAAAACAGCGAAAATTCATCTTTCGTAGCACTTAGAAAATGCTACGGAAAGTTATGTTTAAAACAGTTCAATTTAATAAAAGACAGCACTTAAAATGTTGTAATAGGGTTACTTTAGTTCTAAATAAAACTTAGTTAAATTTAGCAATTACAACACTTACAAAGTGCTATAATAGCCCTTTGTTAAAATTTAGCCATTTGGTTCATTTATATCAACTACGACATTTACAATTGCTATAATATCATTTACATTAGAAATAATATTACAAAAATTGCTGTTAATTAACTTACAAATATCCAATATAATTTCATAAACTATTAAATTTTCATTTAAACCATTTCAATCTTATAAAATCATATATTTTTCACTTTTCTAACCATCATTTAATTTTCCTTAAATTCATGATTTTATAAAGGTAAATTTCCATTCAAAAATCAATATTTAATAACATTTCACTTAATAAATTCCAACATTCAATTTCAATTCATATAATTAAATTTTAACTTAACACTTAAGTTTAAATTTTCAAATATAACTTAATTCCATTTTATTTACTTAACTTAAAAATTCACATTTAAACCAAATTCACAAATTTCCAATTTACGTTATATTTCAAAATTCGACTCAGTATTCATTCATTTAACATTTTAACTTTATTCAAAAATCATTAAAATATTATAAAATCATTTTAAATTCATTTAAATTCAAAATATCCTAAATTGATCATAATGTCCAACTTAAATTTAGATTCCAATTATCATCAAATTATAGTTTCCAAAATAACTTACATTTCAAATTTCCAACTTTATCGTTAATTTATTTCACTTATAAATTCTTAGAAAATCGATAATACTTTACAAAAATAATTTTAAGTAAGTTCAAATCAAAATATTATAATATTAACATTTCTAAAATATTTTAAATTTTTTAGAAAAACTTATATTAACTACGGGTCTGTATTTCATTTTCTAACCTAGGAAAAGTGATACGGATAATATATCATTTCAATCCGTAATTTACAAAGAAAACCCGGGTTTATCATTTCAAACCTGTAGTCTCAAGTAAATGAAATAATTGAAAATTGTTCAGGCCTATCATTTTATCCCATAACGATTTTCCCCTATTCTAAAGTCCGTTCGGGTATGTATCATTTCAACCCATAGCGATTCTAATCTAAAGGGAACTTGCAGTGTGATAAACTGATATAAATAACAGAAAAGCATAATATAACAGTATCAGATGTTATAACAGGTGTTTAAGCATGGGTGAACATCATATGATCATAACATAGCAGATATAATATGGTGATGCATTTTACTGATTCAAATGTGATCGATTTACTAATCATATAAGTATAAAACTGTCTGGTGAGAATAACTCACAGGTATAAGCTGGAGACACAACCAAAACATACAATAATGATCTTCAGGGGCAAGAAAGCACGACAATGATTTGCTATTGAGAGAGCTAAAGATTAATTGCCTTGAACACATTCAAACAAAACAATATAACTAACATAAGTTTTCAACCCAATATAATTAAACAATGTAATAATAAATGCATAAAACAAAGCTAAAATCTTTGCACTTGCTTTCAACCACTTTTGCTTCAGCCAAGGGTCAGAAACACACGGCTAAGCATGGGTTAGGATCTGGTTTTTGGGTTCATAGGGTCGGCCAAACATGGGTTGGATGATGGCGCAACATTGGGTGCATGAACTACACAACACAAAGGTGACACACATGGTTTTCAAGCAACAAATGTGCTCAGCCAAAGGCAACAAGGGCACGGTCAGGGTCAAGTGGGGTTACGGGATGATGTGTCAGTGGTGTTAGTTCAGGTAGGGGCTGGAGATGGTGGTGCAAGTGGCGGCCAAGGTGGAGTTTGAGGTGGTGGAACCTAGATGTGATCGGTTATGCATATACAAGTGGAGTTTGGTGCAATTGTGTGTGGATCTTCAACCTCGGGTGGCTCGTCTTGGCTAGGGTGTTGAAGATGAGGTGGCGGTGACTGGTTCAGGTGGTGGAGGATGCGACAACATGGCTTGAGTAGTGAGGCAGAACCTAAAGTAGAAGAAAGCAAGAGCAAAAATCATATAAACAATGAAAAAGTGAAAAGAAAAGAAAGAAGTTTTACCAATTTTTTTCACAAGGAATGGTTGAACTTTTTTGATGGGTTGAGAAGAAAAATTCACGTGAAAATGATATGGAGTGGTCGGCTAAAAGATGAGAAGTTATGGCAGCAAATATGGAAAGGAGTTGGTTGAAAATGAAGAGACAAGAATATAAAAAGGCTAAAGAATAACAAAAGTCATAAAACTCTTCAAATTTCCCAAATTTCTTTTAGCAAATTTAAATAACTGAAATATATATATAAATTCAGATAAAAATACGAAAATATAGTAAATAAACGTAAATAAATAAATATTAATTATATATAATTAAATTAAGAAAAATAGCAAAAAATTTGCAAACTAGTCTTAAAAATTTGAAAATAAATGGAATAAATTTTTGGTAAATTCTATGTACTTGTAAAATATTTATAAATAAATATAAGAACATAAAATAAAAATGCATTCATAGAAATAAATAAATAAATTTTAATTAAATATAATTTAAATGTAGAAAATAGCAGAAAAATGGAAACTAGCTTTTAAAAATAGAAAATAAATGTAATAAATTTTTGAAATTTTTTATCATCACTTTAAAAATATTTATAAATGAAATATTACAATAAAAAAATTTAAAATAATTTCAAACAAAATAAAGTCAAATTTAAATTATATTCAAAAATCTAGGGTTGTTACAAATTCTTTTCTAAATATTTTGTCAATGACTTTAAAGGAATAACTAAGTAATGTAAAGATGATTTGGATGTTTTAATAAGAGTTTGAATAAATGGTTACGAGAAATTGTTTGTAACACTTAAACAAAAAGTGAAGAATACTGAATGTAATAATAACTGAGTATGCGGAAACGACTAGTACATTTGTCCCGCCTATGAGATCTAGAAAGGTAAAACAAGGTGTAACGACCCGCCTTTTTGGACAGTTTAAACCGACGATCAAATACACATGTCGATTCCAAACCATTCAAAAGGGCAGATGGTTATTGGGGTAAATAAGAAAAGGAAAGAAAAATAAATAAAGGAAATGAAACAACACAGAATCTCGCAGCGGAACGATAAAATATAATAGTCAAATAAACAGTTCATGAAGCTGTTTACTATACTTTGACAATTATTTATACAACATTTATCAGAGTTATACATATACAACAGAACAATTAGAATAATGCAGCAGATAGCATGATGCAAGGGTAATAATAGTAATAGTATACCAAATCTTCGTCTTCATCCTCCAGAATAGATCTTCAAAAAATCTGAAAAACTCAGGACTGACCCGAGCGTAATGAAAAGACAAAACACTCGAGTCAGGACTAAAATATCCTTATGAAAGTTAAATCAATCGTAAACAAATATGAGTGTAACGGCGTCAGAGATGTTTACGGGGTTTGACATCTCCTATCCAGTGTCAACGTGCGTGCAATAACTTAAGAGATGTTACGGGATTTTCCATCTCTTAAGGATCGTTAAACTATCTACTATGTAGTAATGTACGCTAAGTAGATAATGCCTATCAGTAATATAAAGTATAAAAATAGCGTTAAGGCGTTACCATAATCCCCCTTAACACATTTTTATAATGCCATAGTCTATACAGCACAGTAAGCCCCACCGTAAACTAGTGGTTATCAGAGGGTACCCCATAGGTATAACACAAAACATAACGTAGTGGTCGCTAATAGGATAATCAGTATGACAAGGTACATGAGGCGATACCAACTAGGATACTAGTAGTTGCGTGATCCGGACTGATGTTGAGCATAGCCAGCAGCTACCCCAACACCACGAAACAACACTCCCAAATCAAGGGGTGCACCCAAATCGCATACAAATGTAATAGATATGGTATCGAAGAAGTGTGTTCGCTAGAGGTGGCGAACCTCAATGGCCTGGCGCGGCTCCTGTTTTAGTCATGTCAGGGGTCATCCAATATCGTTCTCTTTCTTCAGTCAACGCGTTCACCAAACCATCCACTTCATTCTGGATCAACACTCCGCGTATAATAGTTATTAAAGTGGTGTTCGGTATCGACAGAGAGTATGTGCATATCCGATCCCGGTCTCTTTAATAACTACGTATTATTACACCGTTGGCTCTTTTACATTTCAAATCGATTCATAATTGATATCAAAATATCATATTCGCTTCAAAATCAAGTCCATTTCCAAATATCATCATATCTTTCAAAATATAAGGTTCCTTTCAAAAATCATTTTTCGTCTCAATATCTTATTCCAGTTTCAAAATCATTTCGAATTTCAAATTTAGATTGCAACTTCATTTAACCCAATTCGTATTTAAATTCAAGATTTAAATATAAACATTTCACCTTATTGACCAGCTTAGAATTTTAGAAAAATAGTTTTAAGTAGTTTAAAAGTAGTTTTAAATAATTAAAATAGTTAAAATACTTAAAATCTTAAAATGGATTTGAAATAGATAAATTAGTTTAAAATAATTTAAATTGGGTTAAGTAGATTTAAAATAGATTAAAATAGTTTAAGTATTCAAAAATGGTTTATATAGCAGAGTAATTTGGAAAACAAAATAAAACAGCTTCAAAACCAATCCATTTCAATTTATAACTTCCCAATTCCAATCAATTTCAATTTCCATTCTACCGATTCAATTTCAATTTCAATTCGAATCAATGTCAACTTTGACTTCAAATTTATTCAATTTTATATTCACTTTCAATTAATTCAATGTATATCGATTTAGAGCTTGGTTTTTCAAAATATCCATTTATAACCCTCAACAAAATTATCCATCAAGTTTCAAGTTTAAATCCAAATTTCAAATATGATTCAATTCCAAGCTCGATTTCAAAATATCATTTTTATATCACTTTTACTAAGTAATATTCAAAGCTCGAATTAAGGTTAAATCTTTAAACAAATCAATTTTTGAAATTCAATCATATCCCGATTTTAATCCCAAAGTCTCCACTTTAATTATTTAACGATTTCTTTTAACCAAAATTTATTTCAACATTCCAAACTAAATTTTCGATAAATTCGATTTCAATAAATTGATTTCTATTATAACTTTTAAATCAAAACATTTAAATAAATTTCAGATCGACGATTTTGAAAATTATTAATTTAGCCAATTCGGTGTCCGTATATAATTTTCTATCCTATGGCCAGGTAGTTATTTATTTCAATTAAATGTCAAGGATGAGTATATATTACTTAAATTAAATCACAGTATCATATGTATGCATAACAGGATATATATAAGCAAATAAACATCCAAACATTCAAATATCAACCAATAGCATCCATCGAAATACATCATCCAATAGGAAATACAATTCATGGAAATTTCATAGTTATCGATGTCAGGTAATTAAATCGCAATTCAATTTCAATTTCAAATTAACTGTCAATTTAATTTTCAACGGTTAATTCAAATGACAATCTATATGACAATTATATTCTATCAACAACGACTAATAAAATTCATATCACTTCATAATATCAAAGTTAACTAACATAAAGATATTTAGTACGTCGTGAGCGTTATAAAACACTCACCTTGATTTTTACGATTTTAAATCAAATCGAACGACGTTCGATTTAACTCAAAATTTTCTATAGCTCCAAACGATTCCAATCCAGTTGCATCGCGTAGAGCTCGTCCATACGATTCCAACGCAAAAAGTTTTGTCCGAATCCGACCTCGTATGAAAGAGATATCAATTTTTAAAGTTTGAACGATAATTAAATATAATTAATTTACAATCTTTTAATTAATTTCAAACCCTATCATCATCTAGCCGTTGATTTCCTGATGAAAGATCAGGGCCGACCCACGTTCCTTCTCTTCTCCCCCCTCAAGCGTTTCTATCCAGGTCGCAAGAACCCACTAGCCGCCTATATGCCCTAATTCACGCAACCAATATACACCACTTCACGTTGATCAGGGACCACCACTGCAAAGCTCGTCACGAGCACTATACTCGGCTGCCATGGGGTGGAGCTCGGCTGTCACAAGGCCCCTCAATTTGCGTGCAAACGACTGGCCTTCACAAGCGATTTCCTGTTGATTTACCTCGCCTATGACGATCTCCACCGTTGAGATCGAAGATCTCAACGTGCTCTACAATTGTCCAGTTGAAAGTTTTTGGAATTGGTTAGTGGATTGCAAGAAATTCGAGGGGGAACGAGCAAGATTTTCGGCCATTCATGGTATAAGAGGAGGCCGGCCATTTTCTAGGGCTAGGTTTTTTTTATTTTGAAAAAAAGAAACTAATGAAGCGCCTTTATAGAAAACGACGAACACTATTCATTCCGGATTTTCCGAACTCCGATTTACGCGCGGTAACCCGCGTTTCTAGGGTTTATCCCGCGCTTCGGACCCAATGAACAAGTTTCGGAAGCTAATTCGATCGTATGTGAGAGTTATAGCGATAAACGATCAATTTGAATTAAATCGATTTAAACGAATTTCTATGCGTTTTGGCTCGCCCCGGACAAACGGTGATTCCAATTGACACGAAATTTGAAACCTTACAATAATATCACGTTACGGATCCGATGAAACTAGTTTCGTCGAAATCCGAGACCGTTTGAAAAATGACTATTTTAACCCGCAAAATTAATATTAAAACAATTTCAACGCGTTTCGAGCTGCCACGGTCAAACGACAACTCCGATTGCTACGAAAATTGAAATCCGATAATAACTAACTATTACGGATCCAATGGAACTAGTTTCGTCCAATTCTGAGACTGTTCAATATTTGTCTATTTTCCAGTCGAAAATTAAATATTAAAATATTCAATTTTCACAAATTTACTTTTAATTCGATTTTAAAAGTTCTACAACATCATTTTAACTTTAATATGATAAAATAAAATTTTACAAATCATTTTTAATCATATTAAACCCGATATTCAATTATCCAATAAATTCCAATTGTAAAATCTTATTAACTCTATTATAACCCAGTATAACTTACATTCACTTTGGAAACCAATTTGAATCATATTAAATCAAATTTCAATTATTCACTCCATTTTCATATATTAAATTTCAATATCAAATTAATCATATCAAATTCAGAATTTAATTATTCAAACATTTGTAATATTAAATTTAAACAAATTTGATTATTCTTAAATCGCTATCTTTTGAAATATTCAAAACGAACTTATAAAATTTAACAAATTCAAATTTATGGAACAACCATTTTCATTAAAACAATTATTCAATTTGCGTTATTCAATTAATTTAATAGATTCCAAATATTAAATTTAAACAATTTAATTGTTCAATATTGGATTTTTAAATAAAATTTCATTATCAGTCGATTTACTATATTACATCAAATGAACTCTACATTATTATTAATCAACAGTTAGAGATAATGCACTCAACTAATATATGAACTTTGCTTTCAATTTCAATTGGTTCACACATTCAATTCGACTAACTAAATGAATAGGTAACTTAAATAATTATCACTGTTAACTGTTAATTACTTATAACTTTATTATTTACAAACAAGCGTCACAATTACCTATACAATACAAATTCATTCAATTACCTTTGACTACATATCATTTCGATTGATTTGGGATTTTATTCAATTCATAAATAATTAACCTAGATAAAATCTTGTTGCATTTCATTCTAGTTATTATTATTCCAAACGACTTACAATTTTTTTCTAACACTAAATCACGAAATCTTATTAAATTAGCTATTTTAATTATCGAAAATTTACGTGTCGTTACACAAGGTGTTTAACTAAGGTTAGGGATGGAACAACTAGTGCCCTGAACTTACCTAGCCTATGGTTTCTCTTGTTAGACGAGGGGTGGAACATATCGAAAGGAAAGCCCAGATTCTCTAAAAAGATCATATTTAAGTTTTTCCAAGATAAAAGAAAAGAAACAATTCTTTGAATGTTGTTTAACCACTTAACATCTTTTTATCGATGATTAGTACGAAGGAACCGGGATCGTATTAGGGCGATTCTAATCCGTAAACCCCTTCCAAACTAATTTTGGAAATAAAATATATTGAAGACAATGACCATTGATGAGAAAGATCTTCATGATGTAGGATTACTTGCCATTAGTCCTTGGAGGTGAAATTTGCCATTAGTCCCTAGAGGTGAAACTTGCCATTAGTCCTTGGAGGTGAAAATTGCAATTAGTCCCTGGAGGTGAAATTTACCATATCTAAGGTGGCAGTAGTATCTGTTATGAAAATCTTAGATTTGCAAGAATATGATTTGAAGTTAAGAAAGGAAATCTTTGATTAATATTTAATGAATGATTTGGGAATATTTTTCCTAAGTTTAAAAGTTATAACTTGAATATAAGAAAATCTTTGACTAAAATTTAATGAATGATTTGAGAATATTGTCCCTAAGTTAAAAGTTATAACTTAAATATAAGAAATTTTTGATTAAGATTTAAAAGAATGATTTGGAAAAGTATTTCTAAGTAAAAGAGAAACTGATTAGGATTTAAGAAAGGTTTAAATAAATCATATGATTTGATAAATGAGGCTTAATGAGTCCATATACATTTGAAAAGAAAATGGAATAACTTGAAAAGATTATATCTAAGAATGATACTTGATTTAAAAGATCAAGTAATTGATTGATGATTGATATCCACGTATGAACTTAACATTTTTTTAAAGCGATGATTGGCTTTGAAGGAACTGGAGTCGGATTTGGGTAATTCCTATTCGAAAACCACTTCGAACCAACGTATACGTTCGAACGTGAAGAAATGTTGAAGATGATGATTATTGAAGACCGTGGATCTTCATTGCATGAAGACTGCTTGTTGAACATGCTCTGGGTGACCCCCATTATAGAGTTATTTATAGCAGTGGTCTCCTCATAATGGAGATTTTTCGGATTGCAAGAGCTTCTCGCCTAGTAATGGCCGAGGAAAGTGCCTTCGATTTTGTTAAGTCCCATAGCGAACTTGTATGGATGTTTGTCTGACATTGTATTCTAAATTACATTTGAGTGGTTTCTATAAACGTATATCAGTTGGTGGCAGAGAAGGCAACTTCTCTTAGCTTAACATCCTTTCCCGAGACATACGAGCTCAGGAAGTTATACTTTTCTAGAAATCAGTCGTGTGATGTGGAATGGCAATGTGCATTCAAAGTGGAACTTGTTATGATCAAAGAATGGTTTTGAATAAAAAGCGTGGCTTTGAAGAAATTGAGCGTAGCCTCACAAGCCTCACACCCCGATTATGATGGGATTCTACGTGGTCAGGTGCATGCTCACATTTCGGATAGTAGTGATTTGGGTTATCAAATGTTCTGAGCCCTAGGTAGCAGATACGTCTGGGCCTCTAGGCATTTATTGCCCCGTGTGGATAAAGTGGTTAGCTTGAGAAAAGTAGGGAACTACCAGTTATCAGTTATAGTGTAGCAAGTAGTTCCAAGTGACTAGTTTGAGAAAAGCGATCAAGGCACCGTGGGAACTATGTTTGTTATGCATGGATCGGAGAAAAGGTCACTAGTTTCCTATCATGTTGGAAATCCAATCCCAATAAGAGATGTACGGTTTTGATTGTATTCCCAAAATAGCTGTAATGACTAGCAAACATTTCAGCTACCCCTTTTGGTATCATATATTCCGTTCGGTATATTCCGTTGACCCAGTTTGGATATATTACCTTAGACTTAATCCAGATATTGATACCTTATTTGAATAAGTTTATTTGAAAAGTGTTTTCAAAAGAATGTGACTAAAAATAATATCAAGTATATTTTGGTATGAAGTGTTTTGGTTATCATAAGGTAAAAACCCGTCCGTGTTTATGTGTGGGCGTGGTCTTATGAGATAGCCTTCTTTTCCAAGGTTTTGATAACATAGTCATTTTAAAGTCCGAGTATCTCACGCTGGTTTATCTAGCCTGATTCGGGTATTTTTAATACTCGGGTCAGATCCGAGTAGTTTCAGGTTGAGTTGAAGACGATTGGAGTGTTCAGAGGAAAGCTGGAGATCTTCATCATCGTATGGACATATTCAATTATCCGCTGTACTTAGTATATTTTGTTTGATGTTTGTCAGCAATTGTAAGGATAGATGTTTATAACCGTCCAAGCTGAATCTAGATTAGACTCTGATATTGTATTTAAAATTTTCCGCTGTAAAGATTATTATTGAAATAATATATGTTATTCAATTTGTGTGAGATTTTGTTCTATCTTTATTTTCTTTCTACCCTTAATGATCCGCTTATTCGTGCACTTTGAGTTGGACATGTGTGGTTTATTGTCCATTCAGAGGGTACAGAAAAATGGGCCATTACAAACCCCATAGTGGGTTTATCTTGATATAAGAGGATAGATCCCCTATTGAAAACCAGCAAGAGAGAGCCTACGGACCATGAAAGGACGTCTGGTAAATATTGCCTATTCCATGAGCTGGATGGACCGAACACAAATGACTATAGATACTTGTGCAATATGATCAAGGAATTGGGTAGACACAGCCAATTGCGCAATGTTAAGCCTACGTTGGCGGCCATGCTTGAAGTCGAGGCTAGGATGTGGCGATTAGGAGTTGAAAAAAAATCCATTAAGGTCTTAGATCGGTGCCGATTCGACCCTTGGTGAGATTTTAGTTTTCAAAACTCACTTGAATTTGAGTCCATCCATGTTTGGATATTGTTATTAGAGTTTCGATGCATATTAAATGCATAACCGTTGGCACGAAGTCAGTTGAGACAGTCAGTGGTAACAGTCACTCCAGGCGATATCCAGATTTTGAAATAAACTGTTGCACGTCATCAGAAATTTGCACTGCATGAAAATGCACAACACTGCAATGAGTTTCACTTTATCATAGGATGCCATAGCTTATAACTAATATAATGTTGATTATCTATTGTGTTTTTACAGACATGGACCATAGATGTTTTGAGCGTCTTGCCACTTTAGCCTCAGGTTCGTTGACTTCTAGATGCACTGAATCCAATGCGAATTCTAGTTCGATCGCAATTCCTCTACACAACATACTCTGGGGTAGTTCTTTCCTCCATTTGGAAATCCATAAGCAAATCAACTTCATCTAAAGGCTCCTAAAATGCCTGCAAAAGGCCTTGATGTTGAAGCCACTCTAGACAATCTTGAGGATGTTGTAATTTTAGATGATTCCATCGATTCCATTGCTTTCAAGATTGAAAAAGGATCACTCTATAGAATTTGTGACAAACACAGAAGTATATTTGGGGATTTTCTAGTTACTTCTCATCACCAGAGAGCTTAGAATCCCCCAAAGGGAAATACTGCTTGTAATAGATACATTTGCCTGGTGGGATATGTCCTACCATTCAATCAATTCATTTATAGAGTTCTAAATTTCATGAGACTAGTTCTAACGTAACTACATCCAAATAGCCACACCTTGCTTCACAGTACGTATATTGTTTTCGCTCAACATTTGCACCAAGTACCCGGTGATGAGGAGATTTGGTATATATACAGTTTCAAGAGCCGAAAAAGATGCCCTTCTCTGGCTTACTTGGAATCGGCTAAACTGTCGAGTTGTTACAGGTACATGGAATAAGCTGTGTTATTTCAAGAGTGAATGGTTTTATGTCCGTTGTTCACTTGAATTTGCACGAAGATGGCTATCTCGATGTAAGTTATACTTTATTTGTTTGTTGTGAACTCGCCTGTATGACTTTGCGAGCTTAACTTATATTCGTTTTGTCATTCAGATGTTTCGGCGAGACCCAACGACGCTACTCTTACAGATCACGTTGGAGTTCTTATGCAGATCCAAAAGAGGATAGATATGTCAGAGTTCTTTTTTCGATGAGAATCTCCTAGCTCATAATTTGCTAGAAGCGGGCCATAACACTGGTCAAGTCCAAGTGGTTTTTTATGACGACGATGATGAAGATAATGATAATAACTCACTTGTAGGTGCCAATGTAAATCCTGACGTGCCCCACAGTCTTAAATCCAAGGGCAAAAGTTGAAAGAGAGCAAGAACACGTCGAAGAAGGCAAGATTATAGGTGGAAGGAATGAATCTAACCATGATTACCTTGACATAGGCCACGAGTATTTAACTGATAAGCCCAAAGATGACCAATAGTTCATTCTAAACAAAAGGCCAATCGTGAAAATTTATAAAGGACAGAATTCCATGCATCTCTCGCCAGTCACAACTGTAGAGAAAACTCCTCTCCCCTCCTAAGATATCTTTTCCAACCAAAGGTCGATTCCAATCGAAATTAAATCCTTCGGCCTTGACAACATGATTCTCAAGGGTCTTGACTCCCATATCCGATACTACGATGATATTATTCGCGTTAGCATTGGAAAGATCACTCCTATGAGTGAAGCTCCATCACATGATCCATCATAAGGATACTAGGACACTCACACACACATGTATACTGCACTACAGCTATTTCGTATCAATCCATAATGGAGGTAATCATGATAGAGACTATCCATCTCATGACTTGTCATCCAGATACCGTTCTCGGCCTAGGTCACCTCCGCCAGGAGATTTGGACAAGAATTATGATCGTTGCGATGACTTTCCATCCAGAGATGCCTCTCACGCACCACTTCAAGCTTCCATTCCTCTGTAACACTTGAGCCGAATCACATCAGTTGACCTTATGACCGAAGGCACCATGATGGAAGTTCCAAAGCCACTCATCACATGGCTAGCAAGAAACCGATTGAAGCTCCGGTCGTCACTAAAACGCAACAACTTGCTGCTGATGCCAGAATGACTAAACTAAAGGAATGGTTTTTGGATGTATTTTTTGATGGACTCATGTTTGTGCCCAACCGAAAGGACATTCCACCAAAGGTCAAAGACACGACCGTCGCTTATGTAGCTGATGCTTACAATCAATATAATGAATGGAAATGGATAGCCGAGAAGATCTCTATGGTTTCGAAGGAAAGGAAACTCGAGGAAGATATCTGAAACTTATGGAAGCACAAGACAAAAGAATCATCACTCATCTCGACGAGGAGATCTCTGACATGAAAACATCTCAAGATGAAGCCAAAAAAGGGCCGAGGATGCTATCAAAGCAGAGAGGACCAAGCATCACGATGAGATAGAGACCACACACCATCGAAATCATGACTTAATGCTAGAGAGAGAAGCCTTGACCACAAAGGTGAATGAGCTATCAGTTAAACTCGAGAGCGAGAAAAAACGAAACACGAAGCACTCAAAGAAGCTCAAGGGTACTTTGAAGAGCTGCTTACCACTCGTGAGGAAAGGGACGAGGTAGTTGCATGTGCTCAAGACGTCGATGCTCTCATTAAAATGGATTTATGATTTGGCTTAGAAATTTATATATGTTAGAAAACATTTTAGAACTGATTTATGCGAATTTTTTTAGAATTTCCCTAAGTGTTTTATTAAGTACATAAAATTATTTAAGGCATCAAACTTAAATGTTTTATATCTTTTAAAAAGGAGAAGGTGCAATTTGTAAATGTTTTAAATTATTAACTTCTGAAATTCGATAGTACTTCTAGAAATGATTCTGGAAAAGAAACCGGCAACCAATTATACGATGACAAATAAGTAAGTTAGTTGGAAAGGAATTTCTTTCTAAAGTCAACAATCAGTAAAAGGTTTTGCTATTTCGCCACTATCTGGTAGCTATCTTTTGACTACATACTTCCGCTTCCAACCATTTCGAAATAAATACACATGGTATGAAAGACTTGGTATGTAGTGGATTCGAGATGGGCGAAAGGTATGGACTCGAAATACGTTTTCGAAGTGGTCGAGAACTTGTTTTGATTTCAAAAGGAAATGTAGCTTGCTTTTCTTTCGAAAAGAATGCTTTCGAATGATATAGCTTTCGACCTGATCAAGTATTTTAAAAGAAAAAAGCATTTAAAAGGGGTTCTCGCCTTTTTTTTAAATGATGCTTTTAAAGGGGTCAAAACCCTTGCCGTTGCATTCTACCTTTCGAAGCAGTGCCTTCGAAAGTGTTACTTTGTTTTAAAACCTAAGCCACTTCTCCAGTGCTTTCGAAGGGATTGGTTTCGGCACCATCTACTTTTTTACTTAGGAAATTGCTATTGAAAGAGTTTCTTTCGTTTTAATTTTTTTAAGACCCTTTTTATATTTTGAAAGTTAAAACCAAAGGTTTCGAAAGGAATGGTTTTGAATGGTTCAAAAGGTTGTTCCACATGTTTTTACTTGAACCCAATTCTTTCGAAAGGTTTGTTTTAAGTAGAAGACTTTAATGCTTTCGAAAGGTAACTAATGAACGTCATGAAGCGGAGGTTTCCCAGTATTTTCAAACAGTATATGATAAAGGATTCGAAGGGGTGATTCTCCAATGTTTTTGAAAGGTTTACCTTAGTGTTTAAATGGAAGGTTTTCAATGTTTTCGAAAGGAATGTTTATAGTTTTTTTGAAAAAAGGATGTCTAAGGTTTTATAAGTCTTTCAAAAGAGTTGTTTTTAATTTTTTTGAAAGGACTATTGTAAATAGTTTCGAAAGGCATGTTTTGGACTTTTGGCCTAATGTTGAAAAGAAAAGTAGTTTACTTGTTTTGAAAGTGGTACTTTCAATGGTTTCGAAAGGGATATTTCATTGGTTCGAAAGAGACTGTTTAAAGGTTTTGAACAAAGGTTTTGAATGTTTTCATCAATAATATTTCGAGTTAAGCACATATATTGGCAAAGAGATTTGAGTAAATAAAATAGTATGTTTTCCTCATTTAAGAATGATTTAAAGGGTTAAATCAATTAAAAAGGATTTTATTTGAAGGGTAGTTAACCGGACTTAGATATCTGAATACCAGATAGGACTGGTATAGGGTCTCTCCCTATACATTAGCTATAGCCCGTAGCTAATTTAGTCCAAAATTCCATTGTGTAGGGCTTAGTCATAGGTAAGACTTAGATGATGGTTACATGTAGAAAGTGATATATAAAGAGTAGAAGGATAGGTTATTGGTGAGCCCGCAAAATCATTAGGATCAAGTACTCCTGGGAGAGTCAAGTTAAGGGCCGACAGTTCTGAAGTATGACTAACAGCTGTTAGATTATTTGTTTGTTTGTCTGGTAGGCCCGAGTCAGCCAATGGTTAGTAGTTAATCATACAAAACTATATTTTTTGAACATATAGTCCATTTGTTACCTGTTTTTGAGCATGTTGATATTGCTATTGTTGTTATAATCAGTTTGACTAATCAGTTTAATTGTACGATTATTATTTGCAAAAAAGATATGTTTTTAAAGGGATATTAGTGAGGGGAACCCTATTTCACTAAGCGGTGTGGTCTCGCTTAATATTTTTAAACCGAGATGTAATAGTATTATTCACACCAGGCTTTATGTCTGACTCGAAGTTTAAGTTTTTCCCCTTAAACTCTCTGGTGCTTAAAATTAATTTGAGTATATTGAGAGTCTGGGTTCATACTTTTAGTAGGAGGACAAATAAAGCTTTCGAAGACGTGCATGAGGCATTGATAGCTATTTAGGAGTTGTTTTTATTTCCTTTGTGAGGTAATAAGTCAGTTTTGTCTATTTGAGTACTCTAATCATCCAAGGGGGCATCTTAGTCGTTGTTGGTATATTTTGTAATAATTATATCCGATCAAAACCTGGGAAACAGTTGGGATTATGTAATAGAATATGAAACATGATCTTGCAATGTAATCAGAAATGCTATTTTTGGAATCTGTGATTTTGTTTCGTACTCATGTGCTTCTGATATTATGGATATCATTAACATTACCTTATTTTGTTATTGGAAGCTAATACTGTATATGATTGCAGCATCAATAGCGCTTAGCTTCGGGCCTCAAGATAGGGGATGCTACAACTTGGTATTAGAGCATAGGTTTATGAGAAAAACTTAAAAGAAATTTCAAACTTAAACGATTTTGAAAACCTAATCCCAAGTAATTAGAGAAAATTTCTGTGTATGTGGATAACGTTATAATAACGTACTTATATTTGCTATATACATATATAAGTTTACGCTTTATCTCTGTTCTCCTATCTCTTTTAGGCTATTATTCTGTATCATATGATGGATCGAATGTAGACATGGATGCTAGAAATGGAAGGGTTAATGTTGGTGGGGGAAGCATCACAACTAATGGAAATGTCGGACCAAATACCAGAAGGAACCAAGGTCGGGCATAAGTTGGAAATGTGGGTGCTGGAGCTCTGCAAGTCTACACTAAAGCAATGTTTCAATTCTTCGTAAAAATGATGCGTGAAGGAGTTGTTGTGGGGTTAGCTGGAGGAAATTATGAAGGAGGAAATCAAGAAGCTCTAGTGGTCAATAATTATGCTTTGTTGAGTAGTGATTATGCTCGGTTGAGAGGAAAGCCTTTATTGGTACTAAAGACGCAATCGAAGTAGAGAATTGATTACTTCAATACGAGAGGATTTTCGCTGATTTGAGGCTCAATGATGAGCATAAGAGAAGGATTTCTTCTAGACAGATACAAGGGGCAGCACTGTATTGGTGGAATAGTGTTACTATTGGAGTCAATGAGGAGACCATGACTTGGGCTGAGTTTAGGAGAAGGTTTGAGGAAAGGTTTACGTCTAAGATTGCTATGTCTACTCTGCTCAGAAAGTTTGCTGAGTTAGAGCAAGGGGATATGACGACACTTGAGTATGCAACAAGGTTTGAGGAGCTAGCGAGATATAGCTAAGCTATGGTTGATATTGTGACTAAGAGGAATGAGAAGTTCATTCATGGGTAAAAGCCTGGGCTTGGTAAGGTCACATTACCGCATATTAGCGATCCATGAGATGTGGAGATGGCCTTGAGAAATGAAGAGATGCTTGCTTTTCTTGAAGGAAATAAGGAAAAGGAAGGCCAAGGAGGGTAGAGTCAGAAGAGAAAGTTTTTCTATAGAAAGGAGCTCAGAAGGGTTGAGCTACTAAAAAAGGGAAGGCAGGTTGTCTGTTATAAGTGCAATAAGAAAAGAGACCATGCCCATAAATGCCGGACAGGCAAAGGAAAGAAAATTTCGAGAAGAAAGGAGTAAGGTGTTTTAACTGTGATCAGATTGGGCACTATAAAAACTAGTGCAAGGAGCCATCCAGGTATGGAAAAGCCAAGATATTTACATTGGAACCAGCTACCTCGAGACTAACAGCAAAGGAGAGGTAAAAGTTATGTTGGGAGGTATGCTTTTGATTAATGGTGTATCAGTTAGAGTTCTAATTGATAAGGTGCAACACATTCTTTTATATCTCATTGTTTGGTAGATAAGCTAGTTACTTCCTTAAGGGTTGCAAATCCGATAGGTGGTTATGCAACTCTTGGGATGAGATGTGACCACCTAGAGTTTGAATTGTTCGGTCATGCATTTGTTTCCAGTTTGCAAGTGTTTGATTTAGGGTTCAGAATTATTTTAGGTATGGATTTGTTGAGTAAGTATGATGCTAGGATATTTTTCCACGATGGGAAAATATCACTTAGACATCCTCACTATAGTGACCAGATTATATACTCTGTAGAAAACCCTAGTTTTGAGATTAATGCTTTCTTGGGTGTTGTGGAGGTAGAAGATGAGTTGAGTCGAGTTTTCAATGTTAGAGAACTCACAGATGTATTTGCATCTGTCGTAGGATTACTGCCAAAATGGGCTATTGAGTTGTAGATAGATTTAGTGCCAGGAGTAAAACCAGTGAGTGGACCACTAAGTACAATGACACACACCGAGATAAGGAATCTCAAAGTGCATTTGGTGGACTTGGAAGGTAATAATTTTATTCCACAAAGCAGTTCGCCATAGGGAGCAGCCGTAGTGTTTGCCAAGAAGCCGGACAGATTGTTAAAGTTATGTACCTGTTATCGTAAGTTGAATGAGAAGATAATAAAGAATCAATATCTGTTGCCTAGAATTAACGATTTGTTTGACCACTTAAGTGGAGCCAAAGTATTTTTCCAATTGGATTTAGCAATATGGTTTCATCAACTTAGAGTGGCAGATGATGGTATTACTTGACGACATTTAGAACATGATATGGATCATAGAATGGTTAATAATGTCATTCGTACTAACTAATGCGCCATTCCTTGTAGATTTGATGAATCGAGTTTTCCGAGGGCACTTGGATAGGTTCATGTTGGTATTCATAGATGATATTTTGATATACTCTAAAGATGAAAGAGAGCATGAAGTTCATCTTAGAGTGATGCTTGAGATGCCGAGGCAGCATTAGCTAAAAGAAAATTTTTCGAAGTGTCATTTCTGGAAGAAAGAAGTGAAATTTCTTGGTCACGCAGTCTCAGATAAAGGGTTGTCTTTAGAACTGACTGATCGAGGCAGTGAATAATTGGAAGAGTCTAGAGACAGTGACTAAGATAAAGAGATTCCTTAGATTTGTTGGGTATTATCAGACATTCATAAAGGATATTTCACGAATAGCAGCACTAATGACAAAGCTAACACGAAAGGATGTGAAGTTTGTTTGGGCCGATAAGTGTGAGGAAGTATTCCAAAGATTAAAACAGTTATTGACTAATGCACATGTGCTAGTTGTTCCAAAAGGGTTTTAGGATTTAGTAGTGTATACAGATGCATGTGGAACTTGATTAGGAATTGTGTTAATGAAAAGTGGTAAAGTGGTTGCATATGCATCTCGATAGCTTAGACTGCATGAGGTTAGATATACAACGCATGATTTGGAATTAGCTGTGATGATTTTTGCGTTGAAGGTGTGGAGACATAACCTTTGGGGAAGAAGATTTGAGCTGTATACAGATTATAAGTCGCTAAAGTATTTATTCTCTCAGAAGAAGTTAAATATAAGACAACAGATGTGGTTAGAGTTTTTAATCGCTTATGACTTTGGTATTGAGTACACACTAGGAAAAGGCAACAAGTTTACAGATGCACTTAGCAGAAAACATCAAAACGCAGTGTAAGCAATGATAGCTAAGTGGAAAGAATTAGAAGCACTGACAACATGCCTAATACAGTGGAGATATGAGGCTAGGTTTAGTAAGAGCTATGTTGTCATGTTTAGAAGTTCGATCAGTGATGATCGAAAAGATTGCTTCTAAGCAAAAGGAGGATCCATTAATAGCGAAACAGATCAAAAAGTTAAGGGATGGAACTGAGAGTGATGACTTGAATGATTTTAGTCTTGACCAGAATACTGTGTGCTCCGAATGTGGGAAAAATTTAGAAAGAAGTTCTTGAGGAATTTCATCGCTCGAAGTTCACTATTCATCTGGGAGAAACTTATATGTATCAGGACATGAAGAGTAGTTTCTTCTAGGAAGGTATGAAGAGAGATGTAGGCTTATGGGAAAAACAATGTTTTTGTATATCATCGGTAAGTGCAAGAAGTGCAAATAGATCTCATAATGGTTTCTCATAAACCGTAATTCCCGAACTGGAAACAGTGTGAGGAAACGCACCTCAACTGAATTTATAAAGTTATCAAAATAAATACCGATATGGTTTTTAACTTACAATAACCAAAACATTTCATATCAAATTCTCTTATATTATAATAGTGTCTATTATATAAATAATATTTAAATAGCTGAAATTGTTACATTATTAAATTCCAACGTACACCTTGTAATACAAGGCTTTGTACAACAGAACATGGTAGGCACATATTAGATTTTGGATTTCCATATAAATTACCAGGTGAAGGGACCACCTTCTGAACCAAATTCGGTTTAAATCGACATAAGTAATCCATACTTAATGGCATTCAACTCAAATGCAAGGAATCATTCAAAAGTCATAAGAGAAACTCATCAAAATTCCAATATGAATCTCATGGAAATCAAGATAGAGTTCAAATCACATAAAAATGAAATCACCCTATATAACATCACATGTAGCACTAGACTATCGATGTAACAAAAATATCTCAAAATTGTGAAATCGTATAAAACTCATAAAAATCAGAAAACCCCGGATGGGCCAGATCCCCGATTGCAAAACTGAAGCAATGCTGCACGTGCTAAACTCTTGTCCAGTGCTATTTATAATTTAAGTACCTAACTCGTGGAATCGTAGGTCATACTCGTGGTGATCGAAGTCACATAACTCGTGGTGACCTAAGTCACATAACTCAGATGACCCGAAGGTCTATAGCATTGGCTTACTTATGGATGTGTCACAACCTCTCGGAAAGGAACACGAAAAGTGTTAACGTGCATCCCATACCGCACATTCCGTGACGATTCGACTTTCTCTCCATAGAAAGTCGCATCATCTTTAAGAAAGAAATGGATAGAAAATAGAAAAGATAGAGAAGAAAGAAGAAACAACATCAGAATCTTAACAGCGGAACGAATAAATTATATTAATAACATAAGTATTACATAGTATACAACCATTATCAGAGTTACACAGATTATACATCACATACTAGACAGTTATAAACACCTGCCTAGTTATTACAACTCAATACAATACAGAGATACCAAACACAGCGGAACACTATAAATATCTACAACGCTGAAGCCTCCTGCTCCATTGCTCCTCCATAATTCGTCAAAGCTAACCTGAATCCCTTGGCTACTCGTAAAAATTTGAGTACCCAAGAGTTTAAGAAAACAGAAGGTAAACTCCGGGTCAGACATGGGTCTGGTGTGAGTAACAGGTTAAGGTTTCTTAACTTTCAAAAAAACCTTTGAAAAGACAAGGTATCACATAAGACTTCCCACACATAAACATGGGTAAGTTTCTACCTTACGCTAACCGAAACATTTTGATAGAAAATCCAGTGATATTATAATGTCTAGGGTTTTCAAATAAAACACAGAAATAGCTGGAATGCTTACATCTCACGTTTCAACATAGTTGGGCACAACTAAAACGTACGACACTTATTGGAGTTTGGATTCCATACAATGGCAAGGCAATTAGGGTACCGCCCGTCACAGTACGAGGGATAGATCAACGTACCGAGGATCCACCCTAAATCCCCTGCAACACAAGACTAGAACACACCCTTACTGGACAGTCCCGAACAAGACAACCCCGGCAGTTGTCGCGAATCAACTGCCCCACGCAGCCGAATATAAAGGGACTTCTAGAGAGGGGAAAATCTCGTCCTACTTGGGCATGACCCACTTAGCCTTGCGGCGCCTCCCATGTTTTAGCCATTACCGGTTGATGAAGCTTGAGGCTACGATTACCTTTAGAGAACACATCTCTTAGAATGCTCATCGTCCACCTGAAGATGTACTGAAAGATTCAATCCATACAAGTTCGTTCCGGGTTCGAACGAAACCGAAGGCATTATCTCGTTACACTCATTTTGGAACCACCCTTAGAGTTAACGACGATAACCCTTGCACTCTGAATCTTCATTTTCACTTGAGATTCACGACATATCGTTAATTTAGATTGATGTAGTTTTCGGATATCCATATCTGGAAACCTAATCCCGCCCTCATCGAAATCCAAAACGTATCTTTTAGGTCCAAGTTATTTTAAAGTTTAAAACAATTCAATTTTATTATCTATATACACACAGATAGATAATTCACATATCACAATAGATAATCTACATTATCATCACAAATAGATAATTCACATTATCATCACAAACAGATAATCCGCGTTATCATCACAAATAGATAATTCACATTATCATCACTAATAGATAATTCATATTATCATCACACTTCAACCATAGCAGCCATATCACACATCATTACTTATCTCATGTCTGAGATCTCAAACCATTCAAGGTAACCAATATCATCCATCCATACATAAGCAAGGATCAATCACACTATAATTAAATTAAAATGAATTAAATTAATCACTTCATCCCTAATTAATTTAAAATAAATTAAATTAATTACTTTCATCATTATAAATCTTGCTTACTTATCCATTAATTGATTACAAATCAATTAATTAATTATCCTCTAATTATCCACCTTGATTAATCATCCCTGACTAATTATCCTTTAATTACATTCAAATAATTATCCTTTAATTAATTTCACAAATTAATTATTCTTAACCAAATATTAAAACTAACCTTAATTACTTCATTAATTAATTAATTACATTCATCCTTAATTAATTACATTAATTAATTACTCTTTAATCACTTATATTGATTAATTAATCTTAATTAATCATCGCTTAAATACATCATTAATTTTACTAATTAATGATCCCTAATTACCTTTAATTAATTATCCTATTAAATTAATTACATTCAATCTTTAATTAAACCACATCTATTAATCACCGTTGATTAATCTCATTCAGTAATTAACTACCCTTTATTACTTCATCAAGTAAATTAATTACTCCTTAATTAATTATCTTAATTAATCCCTTGATTAATTTCACAAACTAATTGAATCGAAATTACTTCTCATTGTTGAATCACCCTTCAATTAATTACATCCAGTAATTACCATAAATTACTTCCCTAAGTAATTATACTTTATTAATTACATTAAGTAATTTCTTATCAAACCATCTAATGATTATTCTAAATTAATTAAACTTAATTAATTAACTTAAACTAATCAAATTAATTAATTAATTACATTGAATAATTAATGCCTTTAATTATTTTCATAAAGTAATTATACTTAACCAATTCCTTAAATGATTATCCTTAATTAATTAATCTAATTAATTATCAAAATTAATCACATTAATAAATTATTAAATAATATCATGTTAATGACCTTCATTAACTATTAACAATTCTTTAATTAATTTTCTTAAGTAATTAACTTAAATTAATTATTATTAATTACAAATTAATTTATCCTTAATAACCCCTTAATTAATCTCTAATTATTTAATTAATTAAGTTTTAACTGTAACTTAATTATTCTTAAATTACTTGATTAATTAATTCCTAATCATTAATTAAAATCTTAACTTATCTAGTTAATGATCATATTTTCAAACTAATTAATCTTAATTAATTAACTTCAACCTTAATTAATTAATTCAAATCCTTAACCATTTAATAAATTAATTATCCATATTAATTTACCTTAATAATTTAATGAATCACAAATCATTAAATCCTTATTAAATTTAAAATGAAAACATTTTTCATATAAATGATTTTATTATCATTCACAATACATTTGAAAACATTTTACTTTAAATTTTCATTTCATATGTAAATTTCAAAATGAAAACAAATTTAACTTAACAAAGTTTAAAAACCATTTACAAACTTTTAAAATCATATGTTACAAATGTATAAAATGTATAATGGTGACAACTATTGTTCGTTACCAATGTATTTAATCAATAGCAATTAAATGTAGTTAAACATTACCTTATGTAATTTAAGACAATAACTAAAATTTCGGATTTAAAATCAACAGAAATGTTAATTATATGCATAAGATGGCAATTGATTTATTAACAAAATTTTTGAAACCAATATAAATAAATGAATTGGAATATTAAGTGTGTATAAGTGACTAAATCTCAGCATAATGGAAATAAAATAGTTAACACAAATAAAAGATGGAATTAGAATTATATAATTGATTTGAACATTTGTTTAATTAATGAACTTTTGAATGTAATTAAAAGTTAAGGGTAACAATAGTTATAAGTTACCTATTTATTTAGTTCATAAAATTTAGTTTGAAATCAATTGCAGTTAATTTACTTAATTAGTGCAAATTAATGTAGATTAATTTGGTAATCGGAGAATGTTAATTAAATAGGATGTGATCAATGAAAATTTTAATCTAATACTACGTAAAGGTTAATTTTGGTAATTAAATAAAAGCATAAGTATTTAAGAACTGTAACGGTTGGTTGATAGTATGGAATTCATGAGTAAAATTAAAGGCATAGTAACACTAGTGTAACTTACCTTTTTATCTCGTTTAATAATAAAATTGGAAATCAATTAGAGTAAAGGAACCTTAATGTTACTTTAATAAGAAAGAATGCAATAATTAAATTAGTGCACACCCTATTAATTGAAACAGATTGCAAAGTAGGATTGATTCAAATTAGTAGATTGGGGAAATGAATTCAGAGTTATGTTAACTGATGAAGAATACGTAATAAATTGTAAAATTATACAATCACTGTCCGTTAAATAAATTTTTTATATTTATGGTTGATAATAAACATTACTTTATTAATGTAATTAATGGAAGGATTGAAATCAGGTTTAAAGCAATGTATTGTAAGTAATTATAAATAAATAATTTATTAAATTGAATGTTAAATACTATAATTTGTGAATTTATTTACTTTAAATTGATAGGGGAATTGGTTTTAAAGGATTGCTAAATTTCTTAAGTAATACAAGATGATAAAATTTATGAATTTATGAATTTGAATTTAAATAGTGGTTTAATTTATTTAATTTATAATAATTGGATTAATTGCAAATGAATCAAAATAAATATTCAATTATTACGTTAATTGAAAATTTAGTTTAAATTGGAGATTTTTAATGTTATAGGTATGGAACCAATGTTAATTTCATCCTATTGCAAGTGAATGTGTTCTCTATTTCTATTATTTTATAATTGATTTCAATCGCATTTATCGTCATAACTTTTGCATACGAACTCCATTTCACGCGCGATTTTTTTCTTTAGGATCGTAATAAAATTCCGGACATTATGGCGCTTGTTTGGATGAATTTGGAGACTGTGCAATTTTTGGGTTTAAATTGGATTTAAATTCAATTTAAATTCAAAAGGTGAGTGTTTTAACCCACTCATAACTTCTAAAATTTCTTATGTTTTTTAAATTGATTTATGACACGAGTAGAAATTTATTTATGACTATTTGGCATATTTTTATTCATCATCTCAGTTAAATCGCATTTATTTAAATAAATTGTTATTTAATCATTCATTGCATATAAACGGCCAGTTAAACATTTATTTATTTATTATTGCATATAAACTAACAGTTAGACTGTTTTAATTTATTATTGAATATAAACTGCTAGTTAATTCCTGATGATTATTATCTGTATAATGATGCTATTGTTTGAATTGAATGATGATTGTGATAAACGGTTAATGGTTGATATTGGATGAATGGATGCTGTATTTTATATTGAATAAACTGCAAGTTATCATGCAATTTCATTTCATTCGGGATTGCGGTTTCAAAAGATATACAACCGCATTTTTATTTTTAAATTTGCAGATTAAATGATAAATATCCATATCACTTGACCATAGGATAGAAAATTATATACAGGCACCGCGGTATATATCTAAATTTATTTTTGAAATAATTTTTCTATGGTTTTGGAAAGAAATATATATATTGTTTAATGAGGTATTGATTTCAGATATTTGATAAAGGTTATTTTATATATAGTTAAATTCTTGGTTTTAAGCTATGTATAAATTTTTTTAAAGTATGAAGTAAGTATAATTATAAGGTTGATTTTATTAAAAAATATTATGCATAAGTATTTACTTAAATTATATTCTAATATAGAGTTTATATTGATTTTATAAATCAAAGTTGAGAAGATAGTTTTGAAATTGATTTGAGATTATTTAATTAAGATCTTATTGAAACTTAGATTTAAAAAGAATATGGTGTTATAACTAAATTCATGTTAATATGATTTAAGTGAATAAATCTAGTCTAAATAAATTGAGGAATATTCAATTATTGAATTTGAAAGTTTATATAAAGGATACTGGATTTATTAAGTAAGTATTTCCAAACCAAATAATAGTAAAGTAAATTTGGTGTGTGTATATATATATATATATATATATATATATATATATGAATTAAAAATTTAGTTTGAAATGATGGAATATTTAAAACTTTGAAATATATGGGAATTTAAATGGTTTATTTGGGAATTCAAATTTATATTTAGAATTGATTTGAGAAATTTAAAAAGCTAATTTACTTTATAAAGTAATTTATTATTAAACCATTTAAGTATTGAAAGTTTTGTTTCGAAATTATGGGTTTAAGGTATATATATTTGAAAGCAATATGATTTTGAAAAAGGATATATTTGAAATAAAAATGATATCATACTGATTTGGGTTTTAAAATAGAAATGATATCGTATTTATATGGTTTTGAAATGGATATTTATTCTGGTTTTAAAGTATAAACTATTTTGAAATGACCGCGGTGTTATAATAACGTTTGGTTGTTAAAGAGACCGGGATCGGAAGTTGCCATACTCTCTGCCAACTCCGAAAACCACTTTAACAACCGTGTACGCGGTGGAGATTCTATAATAAAGTAGGATGGTGGCGGCGTTTCCTTTGAGGTAAATACGTGGACCCAACTCCCGTGAGTTGGCATAAGGTGGCTAAAACAGGAGCGATCGACGGGTTAATTGAGGTAGCACCTTTGATCAGACACATCCCTTCGATATTATAATTTGACTTTTGGATTAATTCAGTGGCCACTTTTGAATTTTTTATTTGGGGGTGTGGCTCGAGGTGGGTGGTAGCTGCGCGCTACGCGTTACCACCAACCCGGAAGGGTAATTGGTATATCTACCATGACATTGCCTCGTTGTGCCGTGTCACCTACCCTATCGCGCCTTCTACGATTTTGGATTTCTCCCGTAGCCCGTGTGGTATCCTCTGGTGGCTTCTCGATCAGGAGGGACTATGATATTGGATGGACTACTGGGACTATTATGTGTTAAGGGGAATATTAGGTCACTCCTTAATGCTATTTAAAAGTATGTTTATTTTACTATAGACACTATTGTAATAGGGAAATATTACTACATAGTAAATAGTTTAATGGATCCTTAAGAGATGTGAATCCCGAGCATCTTTTAAGTTACTGCACTCATATTTATTTCTGTTGATTTAACTCAATAAGATCATTTTGTTCTGACTCGAGTGTTTTGTCTTTTAAATTCGCTCGGGTCAGCCTGAGCATTTCAGGATTTGAAGACCTTACTTCTGGAGGACGAAGATGAAGATTTTATTACTATTATATATTATATTAGTCCACTGCATCACAATTGTTTCGCTGCATTATTAGTTGTTTTCTCTGGTATGTGTAACTTTGATATATGTTGTATAAGTATAATCGAATATTTTGTAAAATAACATTATAAACTGTATATTTGATTATTATATTTTATCGTTCTGTTGCAAGATTCTGTTTTACTTTCTTCTTCTTTGCTTTTCTTATTTACCCCATAACAATTCGCCCTTCCATATGGTTTGAATCGGCATGTGTGTCAATTTAAAGCGCTCGAAAAGGCGGGATGTTACATGTGGTATCAGAGTTTTGGTTTAGCGATAAACCTTAGCTTTGTGGGGTCTGACTCTTTATTAATAGGGTAGTAATACCCTATGGGAGTCGTTGAGCGTATAATATGAGAGAGCATATTTTTTAGTGTTATAAAAGGTTTTAATATTGTGTTAATCTGTTCCGTTTTGTATTTATAAATTCTGGTTGGTGCGTGGGACGCTATAACGTCAATAGGGTTTTCTAAACATTTAACAGGACAGACCGACCTAATATTTGGTTTTAATATAGGTGAATTAAATAATTTTTCCTATTATATTTTCTATACATAAAATAATTTTTAAATGATATATATATATATATATATATTTGGTTGCAATATATTAGTTTTTAGGTAATGAAATTTTAAAATAATAGTCGAAACTAGATTGAAAATGAAAATTGGAAATTTAGAACTTAAGTTCCGGGGTTTTGAAATTTCCTTTGAATGATTTTGAAATATAATAATAATATTATTAAAAGAAGTATTTTCTGATATAAGTATTTCAATATAATTTGAAAGAAATGTTTTAAAAGAAATTTCGAAAAGATAAAGTTGTACCCCCCTCTCTTTCGCTGGAAAATAATTTCGGTGATGAGTGCACGCATCATCGACATTAATTTTAGAGTTACGAAGTGGCAAGGCCACTGTAGTAGTTTTACTGCAGATTTATTTTGATAAACAAATATAAATTTTAAACTGTTTTAAATATAATTGGATATATAAAGTGTAGAGTATATACATTTGTGACGCCCCACCTCTATACCCACGCTAGCCAAGAACACTACGGAGTAATGCTGTCAACTAGCATGGAGAATAAGGCTATTGAGTAGCGACCATCCGTGTAATTTCTTTGTGCGAGCACCGATATGTTAGATAGTAAAGCATATTCCATTTAAGGAGGAAATCCGACATAGCGATACAAACCCAAAGCTATGACACAGTGGCTATATATAATCTTCGGAAACAAATATAGAAATAGACATAACATAAATCAGTCACAGATAATTCATATCACAAAGGCGGAAACAAATATGAATATTCCACACATAAAAGTGTGGATCAGAGTAGTGGTCAGAAAGATCCACAACAATACAGAAGAATAGCAACACGTGCTATACAAAAAAATACAACTATGAGTCTATTTCTCAAGTGTATACAACAAAAAAACTAATAATCTATGTGGTTAGCCAAAAGTCAGAGTAGCAAATCCCAGAAGAGAAGTCAAGCAGAAGCACCTGTAACATCTCGGTCTGACCCGAGTATTATTTAATAAAATAATAATAAACGGATCAGTCTAGCTATAAATATCAGATGACATGATATAGAATAAGAGATATGGCATAAACATATGATAACCATAATGGCATACTACAATAAGTATGTAATTGAAAATCAACATGAGATTAATCAATATCACAAGAATCTTTTCAAAGATCCAAAATGGGTATCATACCCAAAACTTGTATTCACAACAAGTCAATGACACACGAATTCACCAATGCATAAAAATTGATAAAGCTTATCAATAGAAATCACGAAAATAGTTGAAGCATAAAATTTTCAGAAATCAACACACGAAATCCAGAAATCATAAAAAAAGGGGAGGCCTATCACACGAACGGGAGCATGAAAACTCACCAACATATGCATCACACGAACGAGGTGCTATCTCATGGTAGCTAGCCATTAATTTTTGACACACGAATGGCCCGAAGACCATGGTGAGCTACCCCACATGTGTGAGTCGAAATCACACAGAAACGGGGTCTAGTCTAACCTCGCAAACAAAGAGACATCGCACAATTGCTAGTCTAAATCTTAAAATGATCGTCATGATCAAAGAGAAGTGTCAATCACAGTAAGCTAGTAAATATATGAGCTTAGCTTCATGTCCCATAACCACTAGCTTAATTTAAATATTTACGAACAAATTGTAGATCTCCACTAGAAAATTGTTACAAGATATTCAATCGAACAAGTCCAAGAATTAACCGACGAAGTAAATGCAAGCATTTCGTACCACTTGTTTTACTAAGTCATTTAATTAGATTTCTCATCCGAGTGAGGTAAAGGTTTGTATATACTAGTAGATTGGAAAACGGTTTAAGAAAAGAGCTTTATTATTGAAAATAGAGTTGAAATCGTTTTGATGAAAGAGTTTTGATATTTACTACTAGTATTGAAACCTTTATATTTTTAAAGTGATAAATCATAGAAATGATTGTAGAAACAATCAATCATCAAAATTCACATTCGAAGACGTGAATAAAATCCAAAGAAATCGATTACGGGATCCATCGAAATGGATATTCCCAAAGATCACGAAGAAAATGTCATCAAAGTCAATAACAAATGATAACAACAAAAAGGGAATCAATACGAATCGATTAAAGTTGGAAATTCATGCTAAATAGGCAAATAGGCAAAAGACTGCATATTCAGACGTCTGAAATCAAGGATTCAGACGTCTGAATCTGGAAAATAAAATATTTTCCAAAACAGAATTCAGACGTCTGAATCCTTGATTTCAGACGTCTGAAATAAGCACTTTTTAGCCTATTTCCTTTCTGGTTCCGAACGAACCAATTCAGACGTCTGAATCTGGGAATAGAAATCTTCCCATAATAATATTCAGACGTCTGAATACTACGTTTCAGACGTCTGAAACTGGGGTTCAGGGCATTCCCTGAAACTAGGCCAAAAATGGCCAAATGGATACCGGAAGCGATCGATCGAGCGACAACGATTAAGGATTTATGCCAAGCGACAACCCAGCCTTAACGGCTCTTCGATACGCCTCAAATATCAATGTCCAAATATCCATAAAAGGATTTTCATAGATTTTGATTTCAAAACATCAAAAATTGGAATATACACCAAATCAATCCAAACCAAAATCAATTGCACAAGAATAAGTGTTAGGAATTCTTACCTAACAATCGAAGATAATTATAAACAAAGATGTGAGATAAAGATCTCACCTTTGAACCCAAACAATTGAAGAAGAAGCTCGAAAGCAAAGGGAGAATCAACCTCTCTTCAACACAACCCAAGCGAGCTTGAATCTATGCTAAAAAAGAACATTCCCAAAGTTAGGTTTACGAATTCTGAAATTCAAGAGAGAAGGAGTTGGAGAAGATGAAGAGAAGGCTTACCAATGGGTTCTTCTATTAGTTTAGGGCTAGAGTTTGATTTGCAAAAGAAAACTAGGGCTTGAGTTTCAATTTCCCATTCCACCCTCCATTGTTATAAAAGCTTGAGTATTAGCAAAATAGAAAGGAAGTAAATGAAGAGGAGAGGGTTGGGACTGAATACATAAGTGGGGTTATTGGGCTCAGCCCAAACCAAAGCCCTGAGTAAAAAGTGGCAAAATTCCTCTAACTCCAAACATATCAAAGTTTATACTCAAAAAGATCGCAAACGGCGTCTTGAACTCAATGCGAGTGGTCCCGAGTCCTAATTCGACCGTATGCAAAAAGTAGCTTTTCGGACTAAATTCCGAGTATCGATAAAATATTCAAATAAAATATTTAGATATAAAAATCGATAAATATACGGGTTGTTACAGAGTCCCCTCCTTAAAGAAATTGCGTCCTCGCAATATTTAAGAAGAAGATACATAGTAACAACCACGAGAGCGTATTCAACACAAAAGAAATCTGAAATAAAAGGTTCACCTTAAAGAGCACGGGAAAGTAAGTCCGGATGTGTTCGCTCGATGAACTCCCTAGATTCCCACGAACAATCCTTAGGATTTGAAGACCATTGAACTTTCACAAGCGGGACATCTTTATTTCGAAGGCGTTTGACCTCCGAAGCAATAATTCGAATAGGATGCTGCTCATAAGTTAAATTAGGCGAAACTTCAATCTCTTCCACCACACCGGGCTCAAGAATATAATCGGAATCTCGATGACATTTTCGTAATTGAGAAACGTGAAACACGTCATGCATGGCAGAAAACTGAGCTGGTAATGAATGGCGATAAGCCATGGAACCAATACGTTCAGTGATAGAAAATGGCCCAATATATCGAGGTGCTAACTTTCTCGATCAACTGAAACGTATAACACCTTTCGTAGGTGAAACACGAATAAAAACAAGATCTCCAATAGAAAATTCTAATTTCCTTCTCCGGTTATCGGCATAGGATTTTTGTCTACTCTGGGCTTCCTTCATCCTATGTCGAATAAGGTAAATTTTCTCTGTGGAATCCCGAATAAAATCTGGACCTAAAAACAGCTTCTCACCGGCCTCATGCCAACAAGAAGGAGATCGGCCTGGCCTTCCATAGAGTGCCTCGAAAGGTGCCATACCAATAATAGATTGGAAGCTATATTTATAGGAAAATTCAACAAGAGGAATATGATCTTCCCAGCTTCCACCGAAATCAAGCACACAAGCACGAAGAAGATCTTCAAGAGTTTGATTCACACGCTCGGTTTGTCCATCGGACTGGGGGTGATAAGCGGTGCTAAAATTAAGCTTCGTTCCTAAAGCTTTTTGAAGACTCTTCCAGAATCCACTAGTAAACAATGGATCGCGGTCACTAACAATAGAAGTAGGAACTCCACGTAATTTAACAATCTCTTTAACAAAGAGTTTGGCCAAAAGAGGAACGGTTCGTGTGACGGCCCGCAAAATCTGTACCCCTTGAGTCAACACTATTCTACATCAATTAACTCAAGTGGAACAGAAATACAAACCATTAAGGTTAAAGAAGAAGAGATAGAAGAAGAAGAAACTAAACAATACCAGAATCTCACATTCGCAGGGGAATAAAATATAATAGTAAATAATAGATCTTTACACAAAATGAAACTATATCTGTTTTATACATCATATCATTAGAGTATCTCATACAACAACATTTACCAGTCAGGCAATCATACAATCATAGCAGCGGAATATATATATAGGTACAGATAATACGTCTCGAACTCCAGCTCCTCTCCTGCTCCATAACATCCTGTCCTGTACATATAATACTCGGTCTGAACCGAGCATTATAAAGAAATAACACCCGAGTCAGTCTGGAATACCAGCACTTCATAAATACACCCAATTGATTATTAAAGTTTCAAAAAAATCCTTTGAAAAATAAAAGCATCTCTTAAGACCACGCCACAAATAAATATGTCGGGTTTTTACCTTACGATAGCAAAAACACTTTTTATAGAAATCCTCTGATATTATAATAGGGTCTATATACAAATACTTATAAAATAGCTGAAATTGTTACATCTATTAAATTCCAGCTACTAGCCACAAAAGTGGGTAATACAAACAAAACTCGTACAAGGCTCGTAGGGAGAATGGATTTCCAATAATGACTAGGCACTGGGTACCACCTATCACAGTACGGGGCCTAGATCACCGTACCGAGGACCACGCCCGATCCCCTGCAACACAAGGCCGGACCCATCCCTTACTGGACAGTTCCGAATAAGATCATCCCACGGTTGGGATTAGCAACTGCACCACTAAGCCGAATAAAAAGGGACATCTAAACAGGGATGACCTTACTCTCCAGTGGGGGCTACCCACGAAGCCTTGCTGCATATCCCCTGATTTTCAGTCATTCCCATTTGATGAGGCTTGAGGCTAAGCATTACCTTGTAGAACGTTTCACTTAGAATGCCCATCGCCTACCTGACGATGTTTCGAAAGCATTCGTCCATACAAGTCCGTCCCGGGTTCGAACGGAACCGAAGGCACTACTCCTACTACATCCGTTTTGGAAATATCCTCAGGATTAGTAGCGACTAGCCCTTGCACTTCACTGCTCCATCTTCGACTCCGAACACGGTTTTTGCACGAAACGTACAAACCGGATCAAAGTGGTTTTCGGGAAATAAATCCCGATCCCGGTCTCTTCGAAACGATCAACGCATTTGTCCAATATTGATAGCCGGTGATTTAACTATCAATTAATGTTCACAAACATCCAATCACACAAATAAATAATCTCATATTATTTATTTCCCTCTAATATCTTTAAAAGATAGATTTCCCACATTTCAAAACTCATTTTGAAAAATTCCCAAAAATTCTTCCTTTTCATGGTAAATCCCATTACCATTTATTCCCATTGGAAAGACCAAGCTTAAACATTTTGCTTTAAAAACAGTTAAAATACTTTATACTGAAATATACTTTAAAATATGAAAATTACTTCTATTTATTTACTCAAAATATAATTTCAAAACGATTTTAAATAGCATTATTTAATAAGATATAAACTGGATTTAAATAAGGGTTTGGTTTACTAAATTCAAAAGTGGAGTGTAAAAGAATAATACTAGCCTTTACCAATAAGTTAAAACAAATAATTATAAAACAAAGTTTATTAATTTCTTAGTTAAAATAACCATTTCTAAAAAATACTCTTTAAACAATTTAAACTTCAACTTTTAATTAAATAAATCTTTTAAAACACTAACTTGGTTTTTCCCGGGAAAACACTTTCCCGTTTAAACATCCCAAAGTATCCTTCATATAAATCCAACCGATTTATTTCAATTCAATTTATGTTTACAACATAAATTCCCAATTCCATACTTATCTATATCTTCATCCGAAGTTCAATCTCAATTTCCCATATCCGAAAATTCATTTTTGAAATATAGGTGTCAAATCATTTTTAAATAAAATAAATTTGGAGAATTTTTCAATGAAAAACCATATTTAAATTTTAATTAAATAAAATCCCAATGAAAAACGGCATTTCAAAATATTCTCTTTGCATTTAAAACTGTTAGTTTAAAGTCGGAACCTTCATTTTAACGTATTTTAATTTTTTCGGATAACACTATTCATTATTAAATAACCCATCGTTATTTTAAACCAAATTGTAATTTCCATAGAATTCATTTCCAGAAATCTACACTTCACATTTGTCGATTGGTAAATTTCCACTGTATTTCAAATCCCAATTTTACCAATTTTACATTTTCCATCCAAATCAGATTTCACATTTTATTCTTTGAAATTCTATTATTCACAATTCATCTTATTTCGTAAAAACCCAATTTAATCCATTCATAATTAAATTCTGTAATTATAATTTATATAACAATTTCACAGTACAACTTAATTTCAGATTTGTCAATCACAACACATAATCAGGCATCATTATCAATTATAAAATAATTGCTACATTGTGAGGAATCCAGTTGGATTCCTCCAACCTGTTTCTCCCTGCATCACAAATATTCGCACGCCACATATATAAATATCAATCCAGTCTGATAACAGCAGATATATTCATCCAATCACTCAGATATTTAAATATTAATTATTTAAAATGCCTAGCATCCAGATGTGAGTGAGAATAACTCACCTTGAGTTTTGGCGAGCGTTCGAAATTTAAATTAAACCGAACGACGTTCGGTTTAACCCAAATTTCTACTTGCCCAGAATGATTCTGGATCTGCACCATCGCGTAGTGCTCTTTTCTGCGATTCCAACGCCACCAAAATCATCGAAATCTGACATCGTATGTAACTGTTATGAACATTTGAAGTTTGTATATAAAATTTTAAACAATTTCTTTTTTTTTAAACAATACCAGACAAATCCTGGCCGCTCATCACACTCAAGAGAATCCAGGCCCTAGACAACTTCTTCTTCCCGGATGCGTTTCATGCAAAGCACGAACCCACGAAGCCAATCTAGGGCTTGCCACCGCCCATCACACGAACATCGAGAGGTCGATCAGACGTCGCCGCCACCATCGCCTCCACCGCCTCTACCTCCGCCTGAGAGCACACGCAGTGTTTGCACAAAAAAAGGGAAAACACCTCCAAGTTGTATGAATTAGTTGATTTTATGTTGTTTCTAGTGATTTGGGGGATTTACGCAAATATATGAAAAGCAGAGACTAAACTGTAAAAGACACACAGATTTATAGTTGTTCGGCCAGAACGTGCCTACGTCCACTTTATATGTTATTCTCCTTTTTCTTTCAGATTACAAGTACAAAGCTTTGTATACAAGTTTATGAAAGTTGTTTGAAAGTTCCTTCCGTGCTTGAGCTCTCAAACTTGTCTGCCATTATTGTACCCCTGCCCCTCTATTTATAGAGTGAGGTTGGGGGCAGGGGTCTTGGAAGTATATAGCTGCTGGTGGTCCTGGGCTGGAGTAATCTGGCCTGGCAGTTTGGTTCGGTGTACCTTGGTTCGGCCGAGCTTGGAGAAGATTGATTCGGTAGGAGTGGGTTTGGAGGAGGTTGGTCCGGTAGCACATGGTTCGGTGGTTGTTGGTGGGAGGTGAGACCTTGGTCCGGTATGGAGATGGAGTTGGTTCGGTATGGGCTTGATTGGTGTTGGTTCGGTAATGGTATGGTCCGGTGGAGGCTGGTTCGGCAGTAGCATGGAGATGGAGCTGGACAGGTGGTAGTATGGATGGGCCGGTGGAATCCTTGTTCGGTGGTTGGAGCGTGTTTGGTTTGGCAGGCACATGTGGTAGGTTGGTTCGGTGTGGGCTTTGGATCGGCTTCGAGGTGGAGAGGCTTGGCTTCTTTTCTTTTGGACCGGTGGCGGTGGAAATGCACCCAACACCTGCCCCCCGAAGCAGGGCATATGCTAGTATATGCCGTGCTTTGTTTTAGCTAGGGGGTCTTCATTCGGTCCGTGAGTGCCGAACCAATTGGTCCGGTGTCCTACATTTGTCTATAAATAGGGGCTATACGCCTTCGTTATTTCTTATCAGCCGAACCATCTCCTTGTCTTTGCCGAATCAAAGTCTCTGCCGAATCAGGTGAGGAGCTACTAGGCCGAACGAACTTCATTTTCAATTACCGAATGAAACTTGAACCTTCAATACCGAATGAAACCTGGACCTTCAATACCGAATGAAACTTGGACCTTCAATACCGAATGAAACTTGGACCTTCAATACCGAAAGAAATCTGGACCTTCAATACCGAATGAAACTTGATAACTATTCGTTTATATTCCCATACTCCTTGTTCTAATACCATGTTTTTCTTGTGTCGTAGATAAATGTCTCGCAAAGCGGAAACTCGATCAAATAGTAAGAAGTCCAAGGATAGAGGAGAGTCTTCTTCCGTGCCCCCAGCCTACCCAGGACCGGCGCGACATGGACCTGCCCCGAGGTCGTTAGTGGATGGGTATGGTCCCCAAGAGCTTCTGAAATCCCCTCCCGATTGCTTTCCGAGCTCCCTCAAAGAGGAGCAGCTTGATGTCATTTCTCGTTCCTTCGGGATTGACAGGGCTCTTATGCTGTTGTCTGGAGAGGGGGTTATGCCATATGACCCTCCTGAAGGGTACTTTGCGTACAGCAGATATCATTGCATGTGTGGTGCTATCCCGCCTCTCAACGCTTGGATAGTTAGCTTTATCACATATCTGAAGGTGGCTCCATTCCAGCTTCAGCCTAACTCCTACGCCATTCTGGTGAGTCTTTTCGTCATCTTTCAGAGGAAATATGGGCGTCCCCCTTCCAACCGAGAGATCCGGTATCTGTACAACTTGAGAGACTATAAGAAGGGGTCTCCGTATATCAGCTTGGAAGCGGCCGTGCCCTTCAAGCCTGTTCTGGATTTGTACTCGAAGTTTAGTATGTTCAAGAAAGAATGGTTCTTCATTAAGGATGACTCTGTTTCTTTCTGCCTTTTCACTTCTGACTGTAAGTTGAACTTCATTTATATTTTTCTCGTCCCGATCGCAACGCTTCATCTTATATGATTTTATTTCTTGCTAGCAACAGGTGGCTTTACGGTCGTGGAAAATGATTCCTTGGCGCGGATGGCTGCTGAAATAAAGGTCATTCCGGGAAGGGATAGGTCGGCTTCCTACCTGATCAGGAATGCCACTCTCCTGGAGTATAACCTGATTCTGCCACGTCAGTCTGTGGTTAAACAGAGAGATACAACCGAGGAGAGGGCTGCTAAAGCTAAGGATGGGGCTACGGCGAAGAGTAGCAAGAGTAGACCTTTCTCGATACCTCCAGTTGTTGGGGGAAAGAAGCTTAAGAAGTCTGATGGACCTTCTCCCAGCACATGTCCAGACATTCTGGAGGAGGAAGGTGGAGAGGAGGACAGAGGCGAGTAGGAGAGCGGAGGAGATGGAGAAGGTGAAGGACAGGGTGGTAGTGGTGCCGGGGCGTTGTCTTCTGAGCAGGCAGGGGAGATCCAGGAGTGGACGGATGATGCCTTCCGCCAGGCTTTCGAGGGGTTGGAGGAAGGATCAGCCTCGGTGGAGAAGGCAAAGGAGGTTGACAAGGCTGGGGCTGGTGCCGATCCATTCTCTAAGAGTTCTTCAGCTAAGGCGACTCCATCGATTCAAGGTGAGCTTTTGACTTCTGCAGACTCCATTTGTGATAGGGACTTAGGAATATTTTATGGTTCACTTCCGTCCTGGACTGAGATTCAGGACTTATTGCAGTATTCCACTCCTCCGCAGGGTTTGTATAACAGACGTGCCTTCTCATTCTTTTTAAGTTAACATATTTCTTGAATTATGGACCATTGTTTGTTCGTAACACTTGTTCTTTATTACAGGGGCTGGTGAGGTGGCCAAAACTTCAGACGTTCGACATCGCCTTGAACAATACAAGTTACTCAGAGCCTCTGCCAAGCCTAAGCCTCCCACTAGCTGTCCAGGAGACGTAGTTAGCTACCGTCCTCTTCTTGGGGTCATTGAAGAGAGTATTCAGAAAAAGAAGAGGAGTCGCTCCTTATTTGAATCTTCACCCGGTCCGCAGCCTCCACCTCAACCTATCCATGATATCACGGAGGAGGACACTGAGTGTATTCCCTCCCCTCATCCGTCTGAAAATCCTACTGTTATCTGCATAATACGTCCCGACGTGCCTCGCAATCTCTTTGCCGGCCACCCGGATTTGGACCCCAGTTCTCAGGATATCTTATTTGACGAGGCCACGGGCGAGCATCTTCTCCCCCGCAATCCCATGGTTCGGGTTCTTGATGAGGCTAAGTCCCTAGATCTGGATCTGCTCACTACTCGGATAGCTGCTATGGGGGACGAAGCCAAGGCCAACATCGACCGGGTCGCGAAGGAGGCCAAGAAGTTAATGGAACATCACGCCCGATTGGCCAAGGCCGGGGAGGAGATAGGGAGTGCCAATATAAGGCTGCGGTTAGTGGTCGCTGATCAGGCCAAGCAACTTGCCGACCAGGCTATTCAGATTTCGCAGCATGAAGCCGACTCCCGACGACTAAAGAAGACCATGGAAGAGGCTAGCAGAGCCGAGTTGCGGAAAATGGAGGCCGCTTGCAAGAAACGTATTGACATGGCCATTACCACGGTTGATGAGGTTAGGAGGGCGGATCTCGAGCAGGTTGAAGAAATATCTGGGAGGCTTGAAGCTGCAGAACTTGATCAAGCCAAGTTGAAAGAAGAGACGGAGGAGATGAGGAGATCCCTTCAGGCTGAGTGCTCGAGATACCGACGGGAGAGGGATGTTGCTGTCGCTAAGTTGCTGTCCTCCGAGGCCCGGGTGAGGGAGTTTGAGGAGAATGAGGGGACGATGGATGAGATGCTGCAGGACATGTACTTCCGTACCTGGAAGCAGGGTAATCTATCCTGGATGGTTGACTATCCCCGGATCATGGCCAGGATATATCTCCGGGCTTTGGATGAGGGCAGGGCCGATGCAGATAAGGAAGGTGGAGCGGCATTCAGTATGGATATGGTTACTGCCCAGTTTTCAAAGGAGGAGAAGGTAGCGGTGAAGGAGGGGATGCGGCTACTCGCCGCGGAGGAAGCCGGTGTGCAGTTGGGGGATGAGGACCAAGAAGCAGGTGCTGGTGAGTTTTCTCTTTTTAGCTTTTCATAACTTGATCGTTCGTTGCCAGTTTTAATGGACACTTTTTCTGAATTGGACAGGTGGGACTTCTGGTCAACATGTTGGGAGCTCCGATCTTGCCGTTAAGTAGATTCAAAGAGCTAGTAAGATGGGGGTGGAGCACTGATGCAGTTGACTACTTGATCCGATCCGTATGGTTTTTGGTTTTCTTGACTTTCCTGTCTATACTTAGTCAAAAACATTAGTGTATTTTCGGATTGTAATTATGTCAGTGAACGACTCTACGTAATTTTATAACACGAGCTGATTTTGTTATATTTTGAATGCTGTCATTGCTTTTGATGTGTGGTATAAGAAATATAACCATGCATATGCCTATGATTTGATTGTGTTTGACACTAAGCTTCTTCTTGTAATATAATTTCATGTTTTGCAATGTTAGTGTGATGTATGAATATGAACTATAGCTATGCATTAATGTATAAAAGAAGAAGGTACCGCCCTTCATGTTCCGGCTATGGACTTCAACTTTGTGTGCCCTGTAAGATTAAGCACGGAATGCTGTTGAGTGTCTCGTCATCCGGTTGTAAGTTTCTGTTCCCATTAGCGAGCGTTCCCTATTTCATGTCCTGTACTTTCAAGCACCGTTACGGAGAATAGGAGAAAAGTTTTAAATGAAATGGAAATATAGGAAAGGTAAAACTTCCAGTCACGGAAGGCCGTCGATGTGCTTAAGTTCGTGGCAAACGGGTTTTGTAGTCACTTTCCCTAGCTGTGGGTCTTGGAGACATTTGTCACCCATCTTACGCCTCTGCGGGGAGTTTTCTTTTTTACCACAGCCGCATTTAAGACACATCGGAGTCGATCACGCACAGTAACTACCCGGGCCATTATGGCCTGTAATCGTGGGTATTATTCGATTTACTGTGTCCGGCTAGCGTGGGGGCCGATCGTCAACTGTGAACTGCCCCTGGCTGGCCACACCTTATGTTGGGGCTTATGATCGGTTCATAGTTGCCGGCGAGCCGAATCGTTGTAATGAGCTGCCATGGCATAATCGGCCTTCTCTGTGGCTTATACTTGGCTTATTACAGTCGGCTTTAAGGGCCGAGGCAAACAATGAGTTAAATCACGGTAGAGGGATACCGGAGCAAAGTGTCTCATTGGCGAGGGCATAGGATCGCAGCGTACCTGTTAGATTTTGTCCAGGTGGAGTTGTGAAGCTCTGAATTGAAATGTCATCTGGAAAGGATTTTGTTCAACAGCAAAGGATAAAACTTAACAAGTAGCCAAGATATAAAGGAACAAGTTAACAAGAGCCAAATTTTTTAAAGTGGTTCGGCACGAAAATGCCTACGTCCACTGATTCTCTTTGTTAATTCACTTCATATGGGCAGTACAAGTTAAGAAAAGAATCGACGGAGGTGTCGGATGTTCCATGCCCTCTGGAACACCTCTCCGTCCACTGTTGACAAAATGTAAGCTCCGTTGTGGAGATCTTTATGAATTATATATGGTCCGTCCCAGATTGGATCCAGTGCTCCTGGGCGCGGAAAGATTCGCTTGAGGACAAGATCTCCTTATTGTAAGCTGCGATGTTTGACTTTGGAGTTGTATAGTGCTGCCACTTTTTGTCTGTGAGCTGCTGCTTTGAGTGCTGCATCATTCCTTCTCTCCTCAATTAGATCCAAAGACATGTGGAGGAGTTCTTCGTTTTCTTCTGGGTTGTAGTGGATCCTACAGTGGGAAGGCACAATAGTCTCAACTGGGAGCATTGCCTCTGATCCGTATGCCAAAGAGAAAGGAGTATGCCCTGTTGATGTTCTGAAAGATGTGCGATAGGCCCAAAGTGCTGTAGGAAGTTCGTCCACCCAAGCGCCTTTTGACTTTTCAAGCTTCTTCTTGGTTAGAGTCTTGAGGATTTTGTTGACGGCTTCGACTTGGCCGTTTGCTTGAGGATAAGCTACAAATGAGAAGCTTTTGTGAATTCCGTGCTCTTGGCACCAATCGGCGAATTCTTCATTGTCAAATTGAAGTCCGTTGTCTGATATGATCTTGAGTGGGACTCCGTACCTGCACAGAATATTTTTGATCAAGAAGTTGATAACTTTTGTCGAAGATATTTTATTTAGTGGTTCCGCCTCCACCCATTTGGTGAAATAGTCAACCGCCACTATAGCATATTTGGCTCCGCCTCGGCCTGCTGGCAGTTCGCCAATTAAGTCAATTCCCCACACTGCAAAGGGCCAAGGGCTGGTCATTTGAGTAATTTCATTGGTTGGTAGTCGAGGAATCTTAGCAAATTTCTGACATCTGTCGCATCTTCTGACGAAGTCTAAAGCATCTTTGTTCAAGGTGGGCCAGAAATACCCATATCGGAGTATCTTCATTACCAGGGTCCGCCCTCCGGTGTGGTCTCCACAACTTCCCTGGTGGATATTGGATAGAATTTCCTTGGTTTCCCTTTCAGCAACGCACCTCAATAAGGGGTTAGAGAAGCCGCGCCGATAGAGGATGCCTTCTTGTATCGTGTAGCGGGAAGCTTTCCTTAGAATTTTCTTAATTTCATTTCGCCCGTCGGGTAGGGTGCCGTTTTGTAAGTATTCCCGGATATGGGTCATCCATGTTTCTTTTTCGGTTGCAGCTATCAGATTTACTTGCTCAAAGCTCGGGGTTAGTAGCCTTGAGACAGTTATCGCTCCAGAAGTGGTATCATCTCCCATGCTAGCTTGCTTTGCCAGCTCGTCGGCCTCTTGATTTTCTTCTCGAGGAATGTGTTTGATCGAGTAGTGCTCCAATTGATTGAGCAGCCGCTTGGTCTTTTTCATATATGCCGTGAGCCGCTCTCCTCGAGTTTGGAACTCCCCTAGCATTTGATTTACGATGAGTTGTGAATCACTATGAAGACATAAGGAACTGACTCCGAACTCCAGGGCGAGCTCTAATCCGGCTATTACTGCTTCATATTCTGCGTCATTGTTGGTGGCAGCGAATTCCAATCCTAGGGCGTAGTGCAGCTTCTTTCCCCTGGGGGTGATTATCACAACACCTTCCCCCGAGCCTTATTCGTTCGACACTCCATCTACGAAGAGATTCCACTTGATACCTTCTGCTATTTCAGATTGGTCCTTACCTTCGCTAGTAGTGAATTCGGCAATGAAATCTGCTATGGCTTGCCCCTTGATAGCGGTGCGAGGATGGTAAGTGATATCATATTTACTTAGTTCGATGCACCACTTAAGTAATCGCCTAGAAGTGTCGGGGCGATGGAGCACTTGCCTTAGCGGTTGATCAGTTAAAACTCGGATGGAATGAGACTGGAAGTAGTGTCGCAGTTTCCATGATGTGATTAGTAAGTAGTACGCTAGCTTTTCAAGCTTAGGGTATCTGACTTCTGCCCCTATGAATCTCTTGCTTACAAAGTATACGGGTCGCTGCGCGCGGTTGTCTTCTCTCACCAAAGCGGCGCTCAAAGCGTGGGATGATACAGCAAGGTATTAGTATAGTTCCTCGCCTTCATTTGGAGTTGAAAGTACCGGTGGCCGTTGGAGGTGTTCGATTAGGTTAAGGAAAGCTGTTGAACACTCATCGGTCCATTCGAATTTTCCTTTGTCTTTCTTCAGGGCTTCGAAGAAAGGAATGCATTTGTCAGTTGCTTTAGAGATGAACCGGCTTAGGGCATCCACCTTCCCGTTTAGGCTTTGCATCTCTTTTCGAGTGGATGGTATCTTGATATCTTGCAAGGCCCGGACTTGTTCGGGGTTTTCCTCGATCCCTCTGGCATGGACTATGAATCCCAAGAATTTTCCTGACGATACCCCAAAGGAGCACTTTAGAGGATTTAGCTTCATCCCGTATTGGCGGAGTACTTGGAACATCTCGTCCAGGTGGCTTACATGACCATCGGCTTTCCTTGATTTAACCAGCATGTCATCCACGTAGACTTCCATGGTTCGTCCTATTAATTCTGCAAACATCTTGTTGACGAGGCGCTGATTAGTATCTCCGGCGTTTTTAAGTCCGAACGGCATTACCTTGTAGCAGTACAATCCTCGGTCAGTAATGAAGCTAGTGTGGTCTTGATCGGGGGCGTGCATAGGGATCTGATTATACCCTGAGTATGCGTCCATAAAGGATAAAAGTTCGTGCCCGGCAGTGCTGTCCATGAGTTGGTCGATTCGAGGGAGTGGGAAGCAGTCTTTCGGGCAAGCGTCATTTAAGTTGGAGAAATCGATGCACGTTCGCCACTTCCCATTAGCTTTCTTTACCAGTACCGGGTTGGCGATCCATTCCGGGTAGATGGCTTCACGTATGAAGTCATTGGCAAGTAAGTTCTTTACTTCTTCCTCGAGGGCTGCTGATCGTTCTGCCCCCATACTTCTCTTCTTTTGCTTTGCCGGTACCTTGGTAGGATCGATGTTCAGTGCGTGGCATGCTATGTCTAGGGAGATTCCAGTCATATCAGCGTGCGTCCATGCAAATACATCCATGTTGTGGCAAAGAAAATCGATGAGTTGATTCTTTAATTCTCTTTTTAACCGAGATCCGACTCTCAGCAGTTTGCTGGGATCGCGTTTGTCTACAGATACGAATTCCATAGCCTCTGCAGGCTCGGCGGTGGCCTCCTCCTCTTTGTCCCTGGGGTCTAATTCATTGAAAGGATCACTGGTATACCGAAGAGGAGGGGCTTTCTTTAGTTTCTATGCTTCCAAGCTTTTCATGCAGAGAATACTCTCTGCATTTTTCCCTTTATCTCTCCTGCGATTATTGCGAAGTTCGGTTACATAGCAGTCCCGAGCGGCATCTTGATCTCCTTCTACTTCTCCCACTCCATTATCCGTCGGGAACTTCATCTTCAGGCACCATGGGGCGAGGACGACTTGGAAGTCGGACACGGCTGGTCTTCCCAAAAAGGCATTGTAGGCTGAGTGGTTGTCTATTAGCACGAATGTTTGTTTCCGAACAGCGGAGCGGGGATGACTTCCCAATTCAACAAAGAGATCCAATTGTCCGAGGGGCATCTCTGCTTCTCCAGTGAAACCATGTAGCGGTTTGTTGCAAGGAGACACGTCCTTCATTGACAGCTTCATTTTATCGAAAGCATGCTTGAACAGAATATTCACTGAGCTTCCAGTGTCTACTAGGATTCGAAAAACTTCAGCTGGGCCGAACCAGGCAAAGATGAGCATAGGATCCATATGAGGGTATTGCCTTCCTTCTAGGTCGCGCCCACTGAATGTGATGTCACTATTTTCCCTCCGCTTAGGGTGGCGTTCTTCCATAACAGAATTGACGCAGTCTCCCTCGCTTCTAAGTGAGTTTCCATATCTTTCCATTTCTGCCCAGCTCTTGTCGGCGATGTGTGGCCCTCCGGATATTGTACGGACCACTATCTTCTCTTGGCTGGAACCGCTGGTGTTGCGATTTCCTCCGCCTGTCTCTGGTGGAGCTGCCTTGGGTTTTCCTTGGTAGGAGCTGGAGCCCTATCCTGGCCCTTTACATAGCGTTCCAGCCTCCTTCTCCTGATATGTTCTTCAATTAGGTCTCGGAGATGGCAGCATTCATTGGTATCGTGCCCATGAGACTCGTGGAAACGGCAGAATTTTCCGGACTGGATTGCGCGATCTGACTATTTCTTGTACGGGGGGCGCTTGTATGTAAGTTCGTCCTGGGTGGCCAGGAAGATGTTCTCGACTGTTTCATTCAAGGGAGTGTAAGCGTAAAATCTCGGTCCTGGTCGGTACAAGCGCTTTTCTCCCTTCTTGCCCCCTGCATTGTCTCTAGAGTCATTTCTCCGAATGTCCTTCGCTGCGGCGGGGGCGTTTCTATGGGCCGTCTTAGCCTGTGGTCCTTTCTGCCTTTCAGTGGCAGCCTCTTCGAGTCTCATGTACTTCCCAGCTTCATGGGAGAAATCGGGCAAGGTAGCTGGTTTTTCTTTAGTTAGTCTTCTGGCAAACTTGGTATCTGGGTGCACACCGCTACAGAGGGCCATTAGGGTGAGTTTCTCATCGGCATCTTGGACTACGGCCGCTGCGGCGTTGAACCGGGTTAGATATTGTTGCAGTGTCTCTCCGGATTTCTGTTTGACAGTAGATAGAGAATAAGCATCCTTGGGTTGTTCCACATGAATGCGGAACTGGCTAATGAACTTTTCCTTCAACATCTCCCATGAGCTGATAGATCCTTGGGGTAGATGGCAGAACCAGGAGGTAGCTAGGTCTGCTAGGAATAGCGAAAAGCATTTATACAACACTCCTTCCGTTGCTCCGCTCATGAGCATATGCTGTGTGTATCTTTGCAGGTGTACAACGGGGTCAGAGGTTCCCTTGTATGGTTCCATTGTCGGCATTTTCCACTCTCGGGGGGTGATGGCGATTTCAATATCGTGGGTGAAAGGGCTGGTTACCCTAGCACCTATCCCACGATCTCTTTGGTCCTGTTGTACGCATTCTCTGAACAATCGTGCCATCCTCTCATCAGAATATGGGGCAGATAAGAAAGAGCTTGGTTCTTCCCTGCGGGATCGATCTCGTCCAGATGACCTGTAGGGATGGTATAGTCTATCGCTTCTGACGTTATCCAGTGGCTGTCCTCGGCTGCTCGGATGCATGCTAGGACCAGCTACAGTTGGCCCCTACCTTGATCTTCCCCTGCGGGGTTCTGTTTCGAGCATTTCCATGGGGTCAACTTCGGGCTGGGTTCTAGCTTGGCTCCGTTCAGCGGGGTTTCTATGATTAGGCGGCATGACTGGCTCAGCTACATCCGACCCTTGCCTGGTGCCTCCCCCATTGGGTTCGGTTCCAAGTGCTTTCTCGGGTCGGAGTTCGGGCTGAGTCCGGGCGCGGCCCCTATCATTGTTGTTCCCGTTGATAGCTTCTTCGAAGAGGGAAGACCTTTGTTGTCTCCGAGATCCTCCAGATTGAGACTCACCCCATGATTCAGTGTTGCGGTTGGATTCTTTGGCATCCCTCAAGAGTGACATGAGTTGGTTTACCAAAGCTTCTTGTTGGGATGCGAAGCGGTTAGTCACTTCAACCACAACTCCGCCTAGGTCCGCCCTAGTGATTGCTACCGGTTGTTCCGCGGCAGGGGCTGTCGGATTTGCCTGATCTACATTTGGCATTGCTGTCGTAGTGGGATGGTTCTCTTGATCTGGATTCGTTGGATCTGGAGCGCTGCTGGTTGCAACGTTCTTTCCCTTATTGGCGTCTTTTCTCGGACTGGAAGTCATGTTTCCTAGGCAATGAAGGGTGCTATTGGGAAAGAAGGTTGAATGAGGGAAGCTGAAGCTTCGAGTTCCAAGCTCTGAGTTCAATTCTCATTGAAAGCACCAAAAATGTTTGCACAAAAAATGGACAAACACCTCCAAGTCGTATGAATTAGTTGATTTTATGTTGTTTCTAGTGATTTGGGGGATTTACGCAAATATATGAAAAGCAGAGACTAAACTATAAAAGACACACAGATTTATAGTGGTTCGGCCAGAACGTGCCTACGTCCACTTTATATGTTATTCTTCCTTTTCTTTCAGATTACAAGTACAAAGCTTTGTATACAAGTTTATGAAAGTTGTTTGAAAGTTCCTTCCGTGCTCGAGCTCTCAAACTTGTCTGCCATTGTTGTACCCCTGCCCCTCTATTTATAGAGTGAGGTTGGGGGCAGGGGTCTTGGAAGTATATAGCTGCTGGTGGTCCTGGGCTGGAGCAATCTGGCCTGGCAGTTTGGTTTGGTGTACCTTGGTTCGGCCGAGCTTGGAGAAGATTGATTCGGAAGGAGTGGGTTTGGAGGAGGTTGGTGCGGTAGCACATGGTCTGGTGGTTGTTGGTGGGAGATGAGACCTTGGTCCGGTATGGAGATGGAGTTGGTTCGGTATGGGCTTGATTGGTGTTGGTTCGGTAATGGTATGGTCCGGTGGAGGCTGGTTCGGCAGTAGCATGGAGATGGAGCTGGACCGGTGGTAGTATGGATGGGCCGGTGGAATCCTGGTTCGGTGGTTGGAGCGTGTTTGGTTCGGCAGGCACATGTGGTAGGTTGGTTCGGTGTGGGCTTTGGATCGGCTTCGAGGTTGAGAGGCTTGGCTTCTTTTCTTTTGGACCGGTGGCGGTGGAAATGCACCCAACACGCAACTCGGTCAACCCAATCACGCACGATACGCGCTCAAACCCCGCACGAACGCGACACCAAAGCTCCTCCAAACGATCACTTCACGCGAAATCACCCGTTGGATCTATAGATCCCTCAACGATCTACAACCTTCATTTAGAAAGTTTCCCAAATTAAAGCATGGATTGAGATATTTTTGAGGGGGTTTGAAATCGATTTTCGGCCATAGAAACGAAAAGGAGCGGCGGCCTGGGAGTAAAGATTAGGGTTTGATAAAAGATATTGCTTTATATAATGTTATTTAATATTATTTTAATCTCAACTCAATCAATTTACCACTTACGCAAACGGACCCCAATTCTCACGAACCAACAGGAGTTCCTAGGGTTTTTCCGCGTTCCGAACACAATGGAACAGGTTTCGAAAACTAATTCGGTCATACGTGCGACTTACAAAATCAAACGATAAATCTAAAATTAAATTAGCTTTAACGATTTCTATGCGTTTTGAGCTGCCATAGTCAAACGACAACTCCAATTGCTACGAAAATTGAAATCCGATAATAACTAACTATTATGGATCCAAAGAAACTAGTTTCGTCGAATTCCGAGACTGTGCCCCGGAAGGCTATTTTAACTCGTCTATTAAATCGAGCGATTTTCATAATTGTCGAAACCGCTTAAAATTTTACTTTTAAATTTTTATTAACTTAAAAATAAATCATATAAAATTTATAATCACATTAAAAATCATTCTGGCTCATTCCAGACCAAAATCTGTTTAATTTCATTTTAATAATATTAAATTCATTTTTAATTTAATATAATCCCCAATAATAACTTATTAACCTTTAGATTCATCTAAAAATCCAAAATTATTGTTTATAACCAAATGAGCTTAAAATAAATTTTATAACTCAATTCCATATCTATTTACCTCCATATTCACAATTTACTCCAATTTAATATTTAATTATTACTATTTAAATTCCAATTGAATTACCATATTTGGAATTATACGTAATTTATTAATTCCACCCAATTCTTTTTATTTTAAAGCCAATTCAAAATCTACATTGAACATTTAAAATGAATTTAATGTTCAAATTTAATGCCCAAAATTCCAGGATGTTACATTCCTCCACCGTTATAAAAATTTCGTCCCCGAAATTTGCTAAGGTAGAAAGAACGTTCCCAACTCAATAGCAAAACTTACTTAGTGAAAATCCAAAATTCACCTTTCCCAAATCCTTTAGTTTCAAATCGAAACTACTAATTCAATTCTATTCCAAAATCCTTTATTTCTAATTGTTATTTGAAATCAACTTGTCGCTAAGGAAACAAATGCTCCTACACTCATTAACTTAATCCAAACTCCTTTAGTTAAAACTTATATGCACTTCCAAAACCCTTTAGCTCAACCTAAACTCATTTTCTTTATTTATACTCAAAAGCTTTTGTTTCAACATTTTCTTAAAAACAACTTTCCAAGTTGATTACGAATTTTCAAATTTCCAAAAATTTTCTAAATCCCAAAATTTCCGGAATTTTTTTGGCAGAGTCTCCCCTACACGGAGGAGCTTTCGCGATATCGCGATACAGATAAATACATATGCATCGACCCACACGGTCGGAAACCAAAATATATCACAACAAATATATCATTTTCCAATTATATTTGCGTAGGCGTACCTTTTTTTTAGCATTTTCAAACATGCGGCTAAATTATATAGCATATACACGCTCCAACTCTACCGATGACCTCCCGTACCTGTACTATACTCAAACAAACTCATCAGTTTTCAAAGATATGAACATTTTAACAACATTCCCAATATAATGTAAGCCAACATATCCATTTCATAATCCCAAACATCACTTTGCCTAATTTCATAAGTAAATCATATTTTAAAGCATATACAAAGTTCCTTTTCTAATGCCAAATTTCATTTTATTTCACATAAAAGATTTACATACAAGTTTCGCTATTTCAATTCATACTCTACCCAATTTTTGAATTGATTCACCAAGCAAATTTCATTCCAATTTGATACATTTGCATTTCTATTATAACTCACTTACATTTATACTCAAATCCATTTATTAAGATTTTAGCCCATTCTACTTTCATCCAAACCAATTTCAATTTATTTCACTTCAATGATTTACATTCAAGTTTACTATATACCATTCATATTTATTACAACCAATTCATTTTATTTTAATATGATTAACATATGCCTTACTTGCATTTCTTTACTTTAACTTACATTCCCAATTTGATTTACAATCAAATTTTATCTTAAACTTGAAACATTTGCATTTCTTTTATGATCCATTTTCATTCATATGCAAAATCACTTAATAACATTTCAATTTATTCCAATTAATTCAAAACTAATTCCATTTGCTTCTTTAAACCAACACAATTCCGAATGCAACAAAACAACCAATTCTTATGATAATTTTTATGTCATTTAAGCAAATAATCATCACTTAAGCTTATAACCATTAAAATTAATTCCCAACTTAGATTTATATTGATTTTATTTCATTTCTGCATGGTTCATAATCCAAACCTTCTTATCTCATTGCAATTATTCAACTTTATTAACCAATTCAAGTTTATATTAAAATCATTCCAATCTGCAATATTTACAACTCATACATCTTTAATTCATACTTTCTTATTCCATTTATAATTGAATTCTGGATTTATATACAACTCATACATTTTTATTTCATCTCAATAATTAATTAAAATTTATTTTTCACTTGCATTTCAATTTTATTATCTAACAAATTTCATTCAAGATTACTTAATAAAGCTTATCCATTATTATTGTTTTCAATTTGCTTATGTTGTTTAAATCATACAATATTTCCATTATCTTCTTATATCAATTTTATTTTTTTCTTCATTTGATTCTCATCCAAATCAATTCCAATTCATTTACAACTTTTAATCCACTTTATTTATTTATTCAATCCATTTTAAATTTATTCACCTTCACAATTCATTTCTGAATTTATTTTATTAACAATGTGGCCACTTCAAACCATTTCACTCACTGGAATTTATTTACGATTTAAACCATCACAATTATAATTCAATTCTATTATTCCTTCACACTCTCAACTTTTTATTGCCAAAATTAACTTTCATACCAGAGCCGAGTTTTCATTTTCTTTCCAAAATTCCCTTAACAAACCCCCAAAATCTTATCCATGCCAATACAACTCCCCTTTAATTTAGTTTACACTAAATTCACCTTCAAGCTTCTCTTTATTTACTTTAGCTTACGCTAAATTAATTTTTAAACAATTCCTTTGAATTTAGTTGAGTTAAAATTTTATTTACACAATATCATTTTTACTTCCCTGAATTAAATTTTCTTTCAATTTAATTCTTTTCCATTTTAATTCAAGTTCAACCAAATTTATTTAGCCATCTTGAATTCATACCATTTACTTTACTATCTTAAATAAGAATTTAATTCTATTCATAATTATTTATAACACAATTGAATTTTGATTTTAATTAATCCGAATTCAACTCAATTCTATTTAATCGAAGTTAAATCCAATTTAATCCAATTTTAATTCTCCATATATAAGTTCAAAACTTGTTTACTAACCTAAGTTCATTCACTTCTTTTATATCTCACTTGACCTTATCTCAATTCACATTTCTTTTCAGATTAAGTTTGAATTCACCATACAATCCAACTATTTCCCAATTGTGATCATAATTCCATTTCCTATTCATAAGTTCATCAACTTATTTATTTAAAAGATCATATTGCTCATTTTAATCCATCTACATCTTATAATCACAATTTCAAATTTATTCCAAATTTCTATATATATATATATATATATATATATATATATATATATATATATATCTGAATTCTTAAAGATACAAATTTTCTTTCACGTAACTTTTTGCACAAATTTAAATGCACATTTCCAGATTATAAGTATAACATTTAATAGCTCGTGGGTATAATTTATTACACAATGACCCACATTATAAAGTCATTTTACTTCCAACTTAACTCAAATCAATTTAATTTCAATCCCCAAATTTTATTTAACTTATCCCAAGTTAAATTCAAATCTCTTGTCACTTCAATATCTTCATTCACTTCCATTTATCCAAATTAAATTTTAATTTCAGGATTAATATTTTCATTTTTCCTTTCTCACTTAAATCAACTTTACTTTCAAGGTTATTGTTGATTTATTTCAATTTTAAATTTTAATTTAAACAGGATTCCCAAAATTCAATTACCCGATTTAATTTCAAAACCGATTTAAAATATAAATCAACACATTCCCATTTGATATTCAAATCAAATCCCAAATGCCAAAACAACTGTTATACCCAACAAGTCCAAACAATAACATAACAAAGCACCAGGGAAGCAATCCATCACTTTAGAAACTCGAAAATGAATTCTAATGATGTGGCCAGCATCATCAGTATTATTTTCCAGCGACTGAAGTGAGTTCAGTGCTTTCTTACTTTCCCAAATTCATTTCAAAACAGTTCCCATTCAAAAATACTTCCCAAATCAATATTCCAATATTGCCTTCAAACACCTTAGCAAACATTTCAAACTTTCCCAGGATTTTAAATTTCCAAACTTTTATTTTCATTACATTTAAAATCCTTTCCAAATCTTCCGCGATTTAAATTCTGGTTTTAATTCAAATTTAATTATTTTTCTCTTTTGTATAATTTATACTTACAGAAATTTATTAGATTACAACCATTTCAATTTTAAGATTAAATTTAGATTCTTATTTGATTAAGATATTAACAACCAATCATCCAAATATATATAATAATTTCAGAAAAATTATTTCTTTTATATCAAAATATAATTTTGGGTAAAATTATTTCATTTACCCACTTTAAAAACAATACTATGTCAGTTTATCTTGTTTAAGAGTTTAGAAACCCCTATCGATACGATTGCACTTCCCGTACCGACCAGAATTCATAAACACTCAACCGATAAGTCAACACTGTATAAAAACATTTTTTTTATATTCACTAAGAAGTACGCTCTCACATCTATTATACACTCAACTCATTATAGAGTACTATTGACTCTGTTTAATGAGTAATTTCCCCACTAAAGCCTAGATTGTCGCCAACCGAAGCTCTGATACCAAGTGTGACAGCCCACAAAATCCGTACCCCTTGAGTCAACATATTCTACATCAATTAACTCAAGTGGAATAGAAATACGAACCATTAGGGTTAAAGAAGAAGATATAGAAGAAGAAACTAAACAATATCCGAATCTCACAGTCGCAACGGAATAAAATATAATAGTAAATAATAGATCTTTACACAAAATAAAACTATATCTGTTTTATACAGCATATCATCAGAGTGTCTCATACAACAACATTTACCAGTCAGGCAATCATACAATCATAGCAGCGGAATATATATATAGGTACAGATAATACGTCTCGAACTCCAGCTCCTCTCCTTGCTCCATAACATCCTGTCCTGTACGTATAATACTCGGTCTGACCCAAGCATTATAATGAAATAACATCTGAGTCAGTCTGGAATACCAGTGCATCATAAATACACCCAATTGATTATTAAAGTTTCAAAAAAATCCTTTGAAAAATAAAAGCATCTCGTAAGACCACGCCATAAATAAACATGTCGGGTTTTTACCTTACGATAGCTAAAACACTTTTTACAGAAATCCTCTGATATTATAATAGGGTCTATATACAAATACTTATAAAATAGCCGAAATTGTTACATCTATTAAATTCCAGCTACTAGCCACAAAAGTGGGTAATACAAACAAAACTCGTACAAGGCTCGTAGGGAGAATAGATTTCCAACAATGACTAGGCACTGGGGTACCACCTGTCACAGTACGGGGCCTAGATCATCGTACCGACGACCATGCCCGATCCCCTGCAACACAAGGCCGGACCCATCCCTTACTGGACAGTTCCGAATCACCCCACGGTTGGGATCAGCAACTGCACCACTAAGCCGAATAAAAAGGGACATCTAGACAGGGATGACCTTACTCTCCACTAGGGGGCTACCCATGAAGCCTTGATGCATATCCCCTGATTTTCAGTCATTCCCATTTGATGGGGCTTGAGGCTAAGCGTTACCTTGTAGAACGTTTCACTTAGAATGCCCATCGCCCACCTGATGATGTTCCGAATGCATTCGTCCATACAAGTCCGTCCCGGGTTCGAACGGAACCGAAGGCACTACTCCTACTACATCCATTTTGAAAATATCCTCAAGATTAGTAGCGACTAGCCCTTGCACTTCACTGCTCCATCTTCGACTCCGAACACGTTTTTCGCACGAAACGTACAAACCGGATCGAAGAGGTTTTCGGGAAATAAATCCCGATCCCGGTCTCTTCGAAAGGATCAACGCATTTGTCCAATATTGATAGCCGGTGATTTAACTATCAATTAAAGTTCACAAACATCCAATCACACAAATAAATAATCTCATATTATTTATTTCCCTCTAATATCTTTAAAAGATATATTTTCCACATTTCAAAACTCATTTTGAAAAATTCCCAAAAATTCTTCCTTTTCACGGTAAATCCCATTACCATTTATTCCCATTGGAAAGACCAAGCTTAAACATTTTTCTTTAAAAACAGTTAAAATACTTTATAGTGAAATATACTTTAAAATATGAAAATTACTTCTATTTATTTACTCCAAATATTATTTCAAAACGATTTTAAATAGAATTATTTAATAAGATATAAACTGGATTTAAATAAGGGTTTGGTTTACTAAATTTAAAAGTGGAGTTTAAATGAATAATACTAGCCTTTACCAATAACTTAAAACAAATAATTACAAAACAAAGTTTATTAGTTTCTTCTTTAAAATAACCATTTCCTAAAAAATATTCTTTAAACAATTTAAACTTTAACTTTTAATTAAATAAATCTTTTAAAACACTAACTTGGTTTTTCCCGGGAAAACACTTTCCCGTTCAAACATCCCAAAGTATCCTTCATATAAATCCAACCGATTTATTTCAATTCAATTTATGTTTACAACATAAATTCCCAATTCCATACTTATCTATATCTTCATCCGAAGTTCAATCTCAATTTCCCATATCCGGAAATTCATTTTTGAAATATAGGTGTTAAATCATTTTTAAATAAAATAAATTTGGAGAATTTTTCAATGAAAAACCATATTAAAATTTTACTTAAATAAAATCCCAATGAAAAACGGCATTTCAAAATATTCTATTTACATTTAAAACTGTTAATTTAAAGTCGGAAGCTTCATTTTAACATATTTTAATTTTTCCGGATAACACTATTCATTATTAAAATAACCCATCGTTATTTTAAACCAAATTGTAATTTCCATAGAATTCATTTCTAGAAATCTACACTTCACATTTGTCGATTGGTAAATTTCCACTGTATTTCAAATACCAATTTTACCAGTTTTACATTTCCCATCCAAATCAGATTTCACATTTTATTCTTTAAAATTCTGTTATTAACAATTCATTTTATTTCGTAAAAACCCAATTTAATCCATTCATAATTAAATTCTTTAATTATAATTTATACAACAATTTCACGGTACAATTTAATTTCAGATTTGTCAATCACAACACGTAATCAGGCAACATTATCAATTATAAATTAATTGCTACATTGTGAGGAATCCAGTTGGATTCCTCTAACCTGTTTCTCCCTTCATCACAAATATTAGCACAACACATATATAAATACCAATCAAGTCTGATAACAGCAGATATATTCATCCAATCACTCAGATATTTAAATATTAATTATTTAAAATGCCTAGCATCCAGATGTGAGTGAGAATAACTCACCTTGAGTTTTGGCGAGCGTTCGAAATTTAAATTAAACCGAACGACGTTCGGTTTAATCCAAATTTATACTTGCCCGGAATGATTCCGAATCTGCACCATCGCGTAGTGCTCTTTTCTGCGATTCCAACGCCACCATAATCGCCGAAATCTGACATCGTATGTAACTGTTATGAACATTTGAAGTTTGTATATAAAATTTTAAACAATTTCTTTTTTTTTAAAACAATACCAGACAAATCCTGGCCGTTCATCACACTCAAGAGAATCCAGGCCGTAGACAACTTCTTCTTCCCAGATGCGTTTCACGCAAAGCACGAATCCACGAAGCCAATCTAGGGCTTACCACCGCCCATTACACGAACATCGAGAGGTCGATCAGACGTCGCCGCCACCATCGCCTCCACCGCCTCTACCTCCGCCTGAGAGCATACGCAGCTCGGTCAACCCAATCACGCACGATACGTTTCGAACCCCATACGAACGCGACACCAAAGCTCCTCCAAATGATCACTTCAAGCGAAATCACCCGTTGGATCTATAGATCCCTCAACGATCTACAACTTTCATTTAGAAAGTTTCCCAAATTAAAGCATGGATTGAGATTATTTTGAGGGGGATTGAGATCGAATTTCGTCCATAGAAACGAAAGGGAGCGATGGCCTGGGAGTAAAGATTAGGGTTTGATAAAAGATATTGCTTTATATAATGTTATTTAATATTATTTTAATCTTAACTCAATCAATTTACCACTTACGCAAACGGACCCCAATTCTCACGAACCAACAGGCATTCCTATGGTTTTTCCGTGTTCCGGACACAATGGAATAGGTTTCGAAAACTAATTCGGTCATACGTGCGAGTTACAGAATCAAATGATAAATCTAAAATTAAATCGGTTTAAACGATTTCTATGCGTTTTGAGATGCCGTAGTCAAACGACAACTCCGATTGCTACGAAAATTGAAATACGATAATAACTAACTATTATGGATCCAATGAAACTAGTTTCGTCGAATTCCGAGACTGTGCCCCGGAAGGCTATTTTAACTCGTCTATTAAATCTAGCGATTTTCAAAATTGTCGAAACCGCTTAAAATTTTACTTTTAAATTTTTGTTAACTTAACAATAAATCATATAAAATTTATAATCACATTAAAAATCATTCTGGCTCATTCCAGACCAAAATCTGATTAATTGCATTTTAATAATATTAAATTCATTTTTAATTTAGTATAAAATCCCCAATAACAACTTATTAACCTTTAGATTTATCTAAAAATCCAAATTTATTGTTTATAACCAAATGAACTTGAAATAAATTTTATAACTCAATTCCATATCTATTTAACTCCATATTCACAGTTTACTCCAATTCAATATTTAATTATTACTATTTAAATTCGAATTGAATTACCATATTTGGAATTATATGTAATTTATTAATTCCACCCAATTATTTTTATTTTAAAGCCAATTCAAAATGTACATTGAACATTTAAAATGAATTAAATGTTCAAAATTCAATGCCCAAAATTCCGGGATGTTACAGTTCGGTTAGACCGAACGAGAATAAAATGGGCGGATTTAGTAAGTCTATCAACTACAACCCATAAGCTATCATGACCCGAACGAGAACGGGGAAGGCCATTTATAAAATCCATGGAAATTTGGTGCCACTTCCAAATTGGAATTTCTAAAGGTTGCAATAACCCACCGGGCCTTTGATGTTCGGCCTTAACGAGTTGGCAAGTCATGAAACGCTTAACGAAGTTAGCGATGTCAAGTTTCATTCCCTCCCAATAATAAAGTCGCTTCATATCCGCGTACATTTTACTGCTACCGGGATGAATGGTAAATTTAGAACGATGGGAATCTTCTAAGATGTCTTTTTGAAGATCACTAATATTTGGCACGACAAGTCTACCAAATTTCCGAATGCCTCCACGAGAGTCAATATCATAGTCTTTCAAAACTTCAATATTAATTTTATCCTTAAAATTTTGGCCAAGAAGAGCCAAGTCTGGATCTAGCCTTTGAGCTTCAAGAATGCGGTCTAAAAGAGAAGGATGAGCCTCAAGGCTACATAAAACAAGAGACGAACATAAATCGGAGACACGGTCTCGAATTTCGCAAGTGGATAAAACCTCGAGATCATTCCATTCGAATATCATCATGGAAAAAACCGCTTGTTGCTTGCGACTAAGTGCATCGGCGACACGATTACCCTTACCGGGGGTATAAAGAATATAAAGATCATAAGGAGCAAGGAACTCGAGCCAATGTTGTTGACGCAAATTAAGTTCCTTTTGAGAAAATAAATACCTCAAAGACTTATGATCGGTATAAAGAAAAAATTTCTCTCCTAAAAGATAATGACGCCAAATCCGAAGAGCGAAAACAATAGCCGCGAGTTCTAAATCATGTGTGGCATATCTAGTCTCGGCCGGCTTCAATTGCCTAGAAGCATAAGCAATAACACGTTCTTTTTGCATAAGAACGGCACTCAAACCAATGCGACTAGCATCGGTATAAATAATAAAATCTTGGTTTCCATCGGGAATCACAAGAATAGGAGCATCGGAAAGGAGTTCTATCAATTTCTGAAAAGAGGCTTCACATGTGTCCGACCAAATGTATTTAACTCCCTTCTTAGTCATGCCAGTGAGAGGCACGACAATCTTAGAAAAGTCTTTAATAAAACGACGGTAATAACCCGCCAATCCGAGAAAACTACGAATCTCTGTCACACTCTCCGGTCTCTTCCAATCTTGAATCGCTTCAATCTTTGAAGGATCCACGGAAATTCCGGATTCAGAAATAATATGACCGAGAAACTTCACACGAGATCGCCATTTAGAAAATTTCGCCTTTAATTGATTACTCCTAAGAGTTTCCAATACAATCCGAAGATGTTTCTCATGTTCCTCCTCGGTTTTTGAATACATAAGAATATCATCAATGAATATGAGTACAAACTGATCGAGGAAATCTTTGAAAACTCGATTCATGAGGTCAATGAAATAAGCTGGAGCATTCGTTAACCCAAAAGGCATAACAAGCCATTCATAAGATCCATAACGAGTACGGAATGATGTCAAAGGAATGCTATCCTCTGCAGTACTAAGCTGATGGAAATCAGTAGCCAAGTCCAATTGTGAAAAGACCTTAGCACCACTAAGCTGATCGAATAGATCATCAATCCGAGGTAAAGGATATTTATTTTTGATAGTAAGATCATTAAGCTTGCAATAATCAACGCAGAGCCTAAGAGTACCATCAGATTTCTTTACGAAAATAGCCGAAGCTCCCCAAGGGGAGGAACTAGAGCGAATAAATTGCCTCATCTCCAATTCGAATAATTGTTTGCGCATCTCTTCATTTTCGTTATTAGACATTCGATAAGGAGGACGAGTAATTGGTTGAGCTCCAGGGATAAGATTAATTTTGAACTCAATTGCTCGCTTAGGTGGCAATCCTAAAACGGGCTCAAATATGTCGGAAAATTCACGAACAATGTTAATAAGAGCAATGACATCTTCCTCATCATCATTATCGTCATCACGAGGATTTAAAGAACATAAAGATGCAGTCAAAGAAGAATCCGAATCTTTAAGAATAACAGAAATCTGCTTTACATATTGCGGGCGTCGGAGATAAATAGTCCGCTCGGGACATAGGATGTGAGCTTCATAATGGTTAAGCCAATCCATTCCCAAAATCATTCCAAAGCCTAAATAACGCATGACATGCAAATCAGCTAGGAAGGAAAAATCGCATAAAATAATCTCCACATTTTACAAAGCAAACTAAGAGTTGCGGATCCACCAACCGGATTCACAATTCTTAAAGAAATCATTAAAGCAACAACACTTAAAGAAAAGGTATCGACAAGTTCCTTTGATATAAAAGAGTGGGATGCACCCGTATCAAAGAGAACTCGAATAGGTTAATCACGAAATATAATAATACCATCAAGGATAGAATGAGATATACCTTGACCACGAGATGTGTTGCCAGGGGCTTGAGCAACATTTAACTTTCCCTCCTTCCTATTTTGAAGTTTGGGACATACATACATAAAATGGTCCGGGCTTTTACAATAGCGACAACGACGGGGCTTTGAACATTTGTTCGCAAAACGGTCTCTGGAACCACAGTTAAAGCATTTCCCTTCAGTAGAGGAAAAAGTCTTCGCAGCAGGAGTTGCCTGTTTACCCCTTTTACTGGGATATGGACCTTTGAATTTGTTTGGCCTCTTCTTGTTGTTGAAGTTTGGTTTGGAACCTACCACTTCAACATCACTTTCCCTATCCACCCCTTCAAGACGAAGAGCGATATCAATGAGTTGGTCGAAGGGAACTTCTAATTTTAGAAGTAATGGCTTCTTGAGATTTTTGTTTAAGCCATAGACAAATCTTTGGTTCTTCTTCAATGGGGTGTTGATGTATTCAACCCCATATTTGGAAAGTGACTCGAAGGATGCAACATAATCAGTCACGGAGGCTTCACCCTGAACAAGGTCTATGAAACGTCGAGCCAATGTCACTTTCTCTGCTTCTGGCATGAATTTTAATTCGAAGCGTTCTCGGAATTTCTCCCAGGTGAGATCCTCTTCATTAATCTCAGAAATAAGAAGTTCGTACCAGTCCAATGCTCTCTCTTGGAGCATACTGGAAGCCAACTGAACACGGTGAAGATCGACGAGATTCATGCGAATGAAGATTCGATCGTAGGTCCTCAACCAAGCTTGGACCTCGATGATAGTTTCAGAACCTTTAAATGGCTTCCCACCCAGGTTGGTGTAATCGTTGCACACGCGTGCAAATCCAGATTTAGGGTGAGTAGGTTCAGGATTAGATCCAACTGCTTAAGCATTCGTGACAAGGTCAAGAAGTTGCTGGGTAGTCATAAAAACTCCATCTTTGGGTGGAGCACTAGATGGTCCAGCTCTGGGACGACCATGTCTAACCATTTCTCTTCCTTAAGAAAGAAATAAGAGAAAGAAGAAGATTATTCACTAATGAATATCAAGCAATCATGCTAGATAAAACAAGGAATCATAAAGGATATAGGATGAATTGGTACGACGACTCAAATTAATCCTAAGACATAACTCCTAAGGTGGACTTAGGATGATGATCCTTGTTAAGTTATTCTACATTGTTCCGAAGTTTGGCTCTGATACCAAGCTGTGACGCCCCACCTCTATACCCACGCTAGCCAAGAACACTACGGAGTAATGCTGTCAACTAGCATGGAGAATAAGGCCGTTGAGGAGCGACCATCCGTGTAATTTCTTTGTACGAGCACCGATATGTCAGATAGTAAAGCATATTTCATTTAAGGAGGAAATCCGACATACCGATACAAACTCAAAGCTATGACACAGTGGCTATATATAATCTTCAGAAACAAATACAGAAATAGACATAACATAAATCAGTAACATATAATTCATATCACAAAGGCGGAAATAGATATGAATATTCCATACATAAAAGTGTGGATCAGAGTAGTGGTCAGAAATATCCACAACAATACAGAAGAATAGCAACACGTGCTATACAAAAAAATACAACTATGAGTCTATTTCTCAAGTGTATACAACAAAAAAACGGCTAATCTATGTGGTTAGCCAAAAGTCAGAGTTGCAAATCCCAGAAAAGAAGTCAAGCAGAAGCACCTGTAACATCTCGGTCTGACCTGAGTATTATTTAATAAGAAAATAATAAACGGATCAGTCTAGCTATAAATATCAGATGACATGATATAGAATAAGTGATATGGCATAAACATATGATAACCATAATCGCATACTACAATAAGTATGTAATTGAAAATCAACTTGAGATTAATCAATATCACAAGAATCTTTTCAAAGATCCAAAAGGGTATCATACCCAAAACTTTTATTCACAACAAGTCAATGACACACGAATTCACCAATGCACAAAAATTGATAAAGCTTATCAATAGAAATAACGAAAATAGGTGAAGCATAAAATTTCCAGAAATCAACACACGAAATCCAGAAATCATAAAAAAAGGGGTAGGCCTATCACACGAACGGGAGCATGAAAACTCACCAACATATGTATCACACGAACAAGACGCTATCTCATGGTAGCTAGCCATTAATTTTTGACACATGAACGGCCCGAAGACCATGGGGAGCTACCCCACATGTGTGAGTCGAAATCACACAGAAACGGGGTCTAGTTTAACCTCGCAAACAAAGAGACATCGCACAATTGCTAGTCTAAATCTTAAAATGATCGTCATGATCAAAGAGAAGTGTCAATTACAGTAAGCTAGTAAATATATGAGCTTAGCTTCATGTCCCATAACCACTAGCTTAACTTAAATATTTACGAACAAATTGTAGATCTCTGCTAGAAAATTGTCACAAGAGATTCAATCGAACAAGCCCAAGAATTAACCGACGAAGTAAACGCAAGCGTTTCATACCACTTGTTTTACTAAGTCGTTTAATTAGATTTCTCATCCGAGTGAGGTAATGGATTGTATATACTAGTAGATTGGAAAACGGTTTAAGAAAAGAGCTTTGTTATTGAAAATAGAGTTGAAATCGTTTTGATGAAAGAGTTTTGATATTTACTACTAGTATTGAAACCTTTATATTTTTAAAGTGACAAATCATAGAAATGATTGTAGAAACAATCAATATCAAAATTCACATTCGAAGACGTGAACAAAATCCAAAGAAAACGATTACGGGATACATCGAAATGGATATTCCCAAAGATCACGAAGAAAATGTCATCAAAGTCATTAACAAATGATAACAACAAAAAGGGAATCAACATGAATCGATTAAAGTTGGAAATTCAAGCTAAATAGCAAAATAGGCAAAAGACTGCATATTCAGACGTCTGAAATCAAGGATTCAGACGTATGAATCTGGAAAATAAAATATTTTCCAAAACAGAATTCAGACGTCTAAAATAGACACTTTTTAGCCTATTTCCTTTCTGGTTCCAAACGAACCAATTCAGACGTCTGAAATCATATATTCAGACGTCTGAATCTGGGAATAGAAATCTTCCCAGAATAATATTCAGACGTCTGAATACTATGTTTCAGACGTCTGAAACTGGGGTTCAGGGCATTCCCTGAACCTAGGCCAAAATGGCCAAATGGATACCAGAAGCGATCGATCGAGCGACAACGATTAAGGATTTACGCCAAGCGACAACCCAGCCTTAACGGCTCTTCGATACGCCTCAAATATCAATGTCCAAATATCCATAAAAGGATTTTCATAGATTTTGATTTCAAAACATCAAAAATTGGAATATACACCAAATCAATCCAAGCCAAAATCAATTGCACAAGAATAAGTGTTAGGAATTCATACCTAACAACCGAAGATAATTATAGACAAAGATGTGAGATAAAACTCTCACCTTTGAACCCAAACAATTGAAGAAGAAGCTCGAAAGCAAAGGGAGAATCAACCTCTCTTCAACACAACCCAAACGAGCTTGATTCTATGCTCAAAAGAAGAACATTCCCAAAGTTAGGTTTAGGAATTTCTGAAATTCAAGAGAGGAGTTGGAGAAGATGAAGAGATGGCTTACCAATGGGTTCTTCTATTAGTTTAGGGCTAGAGTTTGATTTGCAAAAGAAAACTAGGGCTTGAGTTTCAATTTCCCATTCCACCCTGCATTGTTATAAAAGCTTGAGTGTTAGCAAAATAGAAAGGAAGTAAATGAAGAGGAGAGGGTTGGGACTGAATACATAAGTGGGGTTATTGGGCTCAGCCCAAAACAAAGCCCTAAGTAAAAAGTGGCAAAATTCCTCTAACTCCAAAGATATCAAAGTTTATACTCAAAAAGATCGCAAACGTCGTTTTGAACTCAATGCGAGTGGTCCCGAGTCCTAATTCGACCGTATGCAAAAAGTAGCTTTTCGGACAAAATTTCGAGTATCGATAAAATATTTAAATAAAATATTTAAATAAAAAAATCGATAAATATGCGGGTTGTTACAACATTTATCTGTTATTTTAAAATGATTTTTGAATAAAACCCGGTATTTAATTCTTAAGTTTCCATTAATTAATAGTTTCAATTACTGTAGTGAATTAGAACGTAGGTAATTAATAAATCAAAACCTCTAAAGGGAATAAGAGATTTAATGCTGGGTTATAAATGGTATTAAATGAAATTGGAAAGTGTAACCTATGAAACAAAGGATATTATTATTGAACATTTAATAAATTAAAAGAATTGAGAAAACTTGCATAACTTTCAATTACATTCTTAAAAACATATATATAACTTACCAAAAGATTAAAAAGTTGAATGTTTAATAAGAAGTTGTAATAGAATATTATACAAGTAAAAAAATTTGAAATAATGGAAGTGTTCAATGAATTTCTTTAGTAAATAAGAAATTTGTGTTATAGGGGTTATGAACTTGAAATGTTCCATAATAAAAATATGGTAGAAAGTAAGTAATTATAAACTTAAGTAGATAAGTAGAAGTTACTTTTGAATAAAATAAGAATAAAAGATGAATACTGAAAATGATAATAAACTTAAGTAAACGGTTGAAGCCGTTATAAATAAAATAAGTAGAAAGGATGAATGCATTAAATATATGATTATAGATTAAAGTAATGCATTGAGATGCTAAGTAAATGAAATTGAGAGATGAATGCATGAAATGCAAATAAATAAATAAATAAAACTGTAAGAAATAAATGAAAATAAAAAGGATAAACCTTTATATAAATGAAAAGGAATCAAACAACTAATATATTAAGTGAAATTATAATAAGTAAATTTGATTTGTTGTGCAAATTGTTGTTTGTTTGGTTTATGGTTGTTTGGATAAGAAAATTTAAAATTGTTCGGATGAATAAATAATCTATTTTGTTTCATCTAAGACTGTTGAGTAAATGATGCACTTGATAGTTTATTTTTCATTCTTTGCAATTTAAAGTTGGAACCTGAACAACTATTTGCTTTGTTTGATATGAATGAATGATTGATGTGTGTTGATGAGATGGTTGTCTGCTTTGTTGCTATTGATGGTTCTTTGTATCGAGTGGTTTGTTTATGGTTGAAACCACTTTAAATATTTCATTTTATATAATTGTTAACCCTTTTGGATTATATAAGTGAAATGCAAACTATGGAAGCAATTGCTACTGGTTTTGGTTCCATAAAATAAAGCGTTAATTGCCCGACTAATAGGTACGTTTTCGGATTTCGGTTTATAGCGTTATTATTATTTTCCCGTATTGGGATATATATAATTTTGAAATATATATTGCATATTGTTATATTTGATATTATATTTTCTCCCGAGCCTCTCCGTACAAAGGAGATTCTGCCAAAATTTTCCGTAAATTTTGGACTTTGAAATTATTTTGAAAATGTTTTCCAAACTTTATTAATTTAAGTATAAAAAGATATATTGGTTATAAATTGGAATATTTTATTTAAATTAATTCATTTTGTAAATTTATTTGTTTCTAAATTTAATATTTAAATAAGATATATTGATTTCTTAATTCTTCTTTTCCCTTCTTTTCCTTTTCGGGGACGAAAAGTTTTGAGTGGGGGAGAGTGTAACGACCTATAAATTTTTGATGTTTAAATTTTGTTAATTTTATAATATTTTATGAGTTAATAATGAAAGAAATAAAAATCTACAATTTAATAATGGAATAATAACTAAATTAAAATGAAACAATGTTAATACAAGTTAATTGTCTATAATTTTAATGAAACTCCAATCCATTGTATTTAAACCTGCTATGCTTGGTTATAAAATTTAATATAAGTAACAAATGTGTGCACTGATTATAGTGGGATGTAAAAGGTAATAATGTAATGGATGGAAATGGAATAAATGTATTTTAATGAGAGTTGTTGTAATAATTGGTCGTAAAGAATAAACTTACAAATGTATAAAATGTATAATGGTGACAACTATTGTTCGTTACCAATGTATTTAACCAATAGCAATTAAATGTAATTAAACATTACCTTGTGTAAGTTAAGATAATAACTGAAAATTTTGAATGTAAAATCAACAGAAACGTTAATTATATGCATAAGATTGCAATTGATTTAAGAACAAAAATTTTGAAACCAATATAAATAAATGAATTGGAATATTAAGTGTGTATAAGTTACTAAATCTCAGCATAATGGAAATAAAATAGTTAACACAAATAAAAGATGGAATTAGAATTATATAACTGATTTGAACATTTGTTGTAATTAATGAACTTTTGAATGTAATTAAAAGTTAAAGGTAACAATGGTTATAAGTTACCTATTTATTTAGTTCATAAAATTTAGTTTGAAATCAATTGCAGTTAATTTACTTAATTTGTGCAAATTAATGTAGATTAATTTGGTAATCGGGAAATGTTAATTCAATAGGATGTGACCAATGAAAATTTTAATCTAATACTACGTAAAGGTTAATTTTGGTAATTAAATAAAAGTATAAGTATTTAAAAACTATAACGGTTGCTTGATAATAGGGAATTCATGAGTAAAATTAAAGGCATAGCAACACTAGTATAAGTTACCTGTTTATTTCGTTTAATAATAAAATTGGAAATCAATTAGAGTAAAGGAACCTTAATGTTACATTAATAAGAATGAATGCAATAATTAAATTAGTGCACACCCTATTAATTGAAATAGATTGCAAAGTAGGATTGATTGAAATTAGTAGATTTAGGAAATGAATTCAGAGTTATGTTAGCTGATGAAAAATACGTAATAAATTGTAAAATTATACAATCAATGTCCATTAAGTAAATTTTTTATATTTATGGTTGATAATAAATGTTACTTTAGTTATTATTAATGTAATTAATGGAAGGATTGAAATCAGGTTTAAAGCAATGTATTGTAAGTAATTATAAATAACTGGATTTATTAAATTGAATGTTAAATACTATAATTGGTGAATTATTTACTTTAAATTGATAGGGGAATTGGTTTTCAAGGATTTCTAAATTTCTTAAGTAATACAAGATGATAAAATTTATGAATTTTAGAATTTGAATTTAAATAATGGCTTAATTTATTTAATTAATAATAATTGGATTAATTGCAAATGAATGAAATTAAATATTCATTTATTACGTTAATTGAAAATTTAGTTTAAATTGAAGATTTTTAATGTTATAAGTATGGAGCCAATGCTAATTTCATCCAATTGACATCAATAAATTGAATAATAGAATGGAAGTGAACTTAATAGATTTATTTGAGATTAAATTTATAATGTTGAATTTAATGAAATTGAGAATTAATATTAAAATTTATAAACAAATCACCTCTAAATTGACATTTTAAATTTGTTTAAATCATTGTTAATGATTGAGGAATCATAAGTGATGAAATTTGTAAATTTTCGAATTGAAATTTGGAATTTGATTTAAGTAATTTAGTTTTAATTTATTTAATTAATATAAAAATAGCCATTTTGGCCACTGACTCGGATTTCGACGAAACAAGTTTCATCGATTCGTAATGGTGAAATATTGTAGGATTTCAAGTTTCATATCGATCGGACTTGTCATTTGATCGTACGAGCTTGAAACGCCTTGAAATCAATGAAATTGAAATTAATTGAAATCAATTTGAAAAATATTGATTTGAGCATAACTTCTTCATACAATGCAATTTTAACCTGAAAACTTTTCCATTGCGTTTATATTTTAAAACACCTATTTTGATATATGGGTTGACCCAATTTCGTTCCGGAGTCAGAACGGGCTTTTTGGGCCACTTTGTCGTTAGCGCGTACACTTATCCGACCCATTCTATTTCAACTTTCTCTATGAATATCCCGCTATAAACCTTAGCCTCCCTAATTCTCATTTATCTGTATGTAAATTCATTCCATTCCTCCTTTTCCACAATGGCAGAAAAATTCTATATTTTCAGATCCAATTGCAAATTCAATCCAAAGCTAAAATTTCAAACTCCTCAGAAAAATTTGGGAAAAAATATATGTTGAAGCTCTCGACTAGCGTAATTCACTAGTGGTGTTCGTTTTCCAATTTGATGCATCATTTGTTCAGAATTTCTAAATCAATTTTCGACCGCGTCGATGAACGTCGTCGGATCGTAAAAACATTTCTGGGATTTGTGGAGAGGGCCGAGGGGATCACATCCATATGAGTTTCGTGGTGAGTTGACGGTCGGATTTGCGGCAAATTTCAATTAGGGTTCGAAATTTTAGTGGCGGCTGAGGTATTTTCCGGTCACGGTCGTCATCGTGGGGCCGAGCAGGTAAGGGGCAGAGGCAGAGGCTTGAGTGGTCGGCGGCGAGTCTGGCGAGAGGCCGCGAGGCGTCGTGATCTGATTTGGCAGCGTGGGTTGTAGCTAAAATGTTACGTGCGATTACGGTTGAGGGGCTTCGGTTGCGTGCGTGCCTGGACAGTTGCGTGGAAGAAAGATGAAGACGTGGCTAGGAGGTGAATGTGTTCTCTTTTTCTATTATTTTATAATTGATTTCAATCGCATTTATCGTCATAACTTTTGCATACGAACTCTATTTGACGTGCGATTATTTTTGTTAGGATCGTGATAAAATTCCGGACATTTTGGCGTGGGTTTAGACAAATTTGGAGACTGTGCAATTTTTGGGTTTAAATTGGATTTAAATTCTGTTTAAATTCAAAAGGTGAGTGTTTTAACCCACTCACAACTTTTAAAATTTCTTACGTTTGTTAAAGTGATTTATGACATGAGTAGAAATTTATTTATGACTGTTTGGCATATTTTTATTCATCATCTCAGTTAAACACATTTATTTGATTAAATTGTTATTTAATTATTCATTGCATATAAACGGCCAGTTAAATTATTATTTGTTTACTATTGCATATAAACTCACAGTTAGACAATTTTAATTTATTATTGAATTTAAACCTGCTAGTTAATTCCGGATGATTATTATCCATTCTATATTGATGCTATTTTTTGAATTGGATGATGATTGTGATAAATGGTTGATGGTTGATATTGGATGAATGGATGCTGCATTTTATATTGAATAAACTGCAAGTTATCATGCATTTTCATTTCATTTGGGATTGCGGTTAGAAATGATATACAACCGCATTTTTATTTTTAAATTTACGGATTGAAATGATAAACATCCGTATCACTTAACCATAGGATAGAAAATTATATACAGGCACCGCGGTATATATCTAACTTTATTTTTGAAATAATTTTTCTTGGCTTTGGAAAGAAATATATATATTGTTTTATGAGGTATTGATTTCGGATATTTGATAAAGGTTATTTTATATATAGTTAAATTCTGGGTTTTAAGCTATGTATAAAATTGTTTAAAGTATGAAGTAAGTTTAATAATAAGGTTGATTTTATTAAAAAAATATTATGGATAAGTATTTACTTAAATTATATTCTAGTATAGAGTTTATATTGATTTTATAAATCAATGTTGAGAAGATAGTTTTGAAATTGATTTGAGATTTTATTTAATTAAGATCTTATTGAAATTTAGATTTAAAAAGAATATGGTGTTATAACTAAATTTGGGTTAAGATGATTTAAGTGAATAAATCTAGTCTAAATAAATTGAGGAATATTCAATTATTGAATTTGAAAGTTTGTATAAAGGATACTAGATTTATTAAGTAAGTATTTCAAAACCAAATAATAGTACAGTAAATTTGGTGTATATATATATATATATATATATGAATTAAAAATTTAGTTTGAAATGGTGGAATATTTAAAACTTTGAAATATATGGGAATTTAAATGGTTTATTTGGGAATTCAAATCTGTATTTGGAATTGATTTGAGAAATTTAAAAAGCTAATTTACTTTATAAAGTAATTTATTATTAAACCATTTAAGTATTGAAAATTTTGTTTCGAAATTATGGGTTTAAGGTATATATATTTGAAAGTACTATGATTTTGAAAAAGGATATATTTGAAATAAAAATGATATCATATTGGTTTGGGTTTTAAAATAGAAATGATATCATATTTATATGGTTTTGAAATGGATATTTATTCTGGTTTTAAAGTATAAAATATTTTGAAATGACTGCGGTGTTATAATAACGTTTGGCTGTTAAAGAGACCGGGATCGGAAGTTGTCATACTCTCTGCCAACTCCGAAAACCACTTTAACAACCGTGTACGCGGTCGAGATTCGAGAACGAAGTAGGATGATGGCGGCGTTTCCTTTGAGGTAAATATGTGGACCCAACTCCCATGAGTTGGCATAGGGTGGCTAAAACAGGAGCGATCGACGGGTTAGTTGAGGTAGCATCTTTGATCGGACACATCCCTTCGATATTATACTTTGACTTTTGGATTGATTCGGTGGCCACTTTTGAATTTTTTATTCAGGCGTGTGGCTCGAGGTGGGCGGTAGCTATGCGCTACGCGTTACCACCGACTAGGAAGCGTAATTTGTACATCTACCCTGGCATTGCCTAGTTGTACCGTGTCACCTACCCTATCGCGCCTTGTACGAGTTTGGATTTCTCCCGTAGCCCGTGTGGTATCCTCTGATGGCTTCCCGATCAGGAGGGAATATGATATTGAATGGACTACTTGGACTATTACCTGTTAGGGGAATAATGGGTCACTCCTTAACGCTATTTAAAAGTATGTTTATCTTACTATAGACACTATTGTAATAGCGAAATATTACTACATAGTAAATAGTTTAACGGATCCTCAAGAGATGTGAATCCCGAGCATCTTTTAAGTTACTGCACTCATATTTATTTCTGTTGATTTAAATCACATAAGCTCTTTTAGTTCTGACTCGAGCGTTTTGTCTTTTCAATTCGCTCGGGTCAGCCTGAGCATTTCAGGATTTGAAGACCTTACTTCTGGAGGACGAAGACGAAGATTTTATTACTATTATTTATTATATTAGTCCACTGCATCACAATTGTTCTGCTGCATTATTAGTTGTTTTCTCTGGTATGTGTTACTCTAATATATCTTGTATAAGTATAGTCGAATATTTTGTAAAACAACTTTATAAACTATATATTTGATTATTAGATTTTATCGTTCTGCTACAAGATTCTGTTTTGTTTTTTTCTTCTGTGCTTTTCTTATTTACCCCATAACAATCCGCCCTTCCGTATGGTTTGAATCGGCATGTGTGTCAATTTAAAGCGTGCTAAAAGGCGGGATGTTACGTATGGTATCCGAGCTTTGGTTTAGCGATAAACCTTAGCTTTGTGGGGTCTGACTCTTTATTAATTGGGTAGTATTACCCTATGGGAGTTGCTGAGCGTATATATATGAGAGGGCTTATTTGTTAGTGTTATAAATGGTTTTAATACTATGTTAATCTGTTCCGTTTTGTATTTATAAATTCTGGTTGGTGCATCGGACACTATGACATCAATAGGGATTTCTAAACACTTAATAGGGCAGATCGACATAATATTTGGTTTTAATATAGGTGAATGAAATAATTTTGCCTATTATATTTTCTATATATAAAATAATTTTTAAATCATATATATATATATATATATATATTTGGTTGTAATATATTGGTTGTTAGGTAATGAAATTTTTAAATAATAGTCGAAATAAGATTGAAAATGAAAATTGGAAATTTAGAACTTAAGTTTCGGGGTTTCGAAATTTCTTTTGAATGATTTTGAAATATAATAATAATATTACTAAAAGAAGTATTTTCTGATATAAGTATTTCAATATAATTTGAAGGAAATGTTTTAAAAGAAATTTTGGAAAGATAAAGTTATACCTCTCTGTCGCTGGAAAATAATTTCAGTGATGAGTGCATGCATTATCGACATTCATTTTCGAGTTACGAAGTGGGAAGGCCACTGTAGTAGTTTTACTGCAGATTTATTTTGATAAAAAAATATAAATTTTAAACTGTTTTAAATATTATTGGATATATAAAGTGCAAGTATATACATTTATCTGTTATTTTAAATTGATTTTTGAATAAAACCCGGTATTTAATTCTTAACTTTCCATTAATTAATAGTTTCAATTACTGTAGTAAATTGGAATGTAGGTAATTAATAAATCGAAACCTCTAAAGGGAATAAGAGATTTAATGCTGGGTTATAATGGTAATAAATGAAATTGGAAAGTGTAACTTATGAAACAAAGGATATTATTATTGAACATTTAATAAATTAAAAGAATTGAGAAAAACTTGCATAACTTTCAATTACATTCTTAAAAACATATATATAACTTACCAAAAGATTAAAAAGTTGAATGTTTAATAAGAAGCTGTAATAGAATATTATACAAGTAAAAAAATTTGAAATAATGGAAGTGTTCAATGAATTTCTTTAGTAAATAAGAAATTTGTATTATAGGGGTTATGAACTTGAAATGTTCCATAATAAAAATATGGTAGAAAGTAAGTAATTATAAACTTAAGTAGATAAGTAGAAGTTACTTTTGAATAAAATAAGAATAAAAGATGAATACTGAAAATGATAATAAACTTAAGTAAATGATTGAAGCCATTATAAATCAAATAAGTAGAAAGGATGAATGCATTAAATATATGATTATAGATTAAAGTAATGCATTGAGATGCTAAGTAAAGGAAATTGAGAGATGAATGCATGGAATGCAAATAAATAAATAAATGAAACTGTTAGAAATAAATGAAAATAAAAAGGATAAACCATTATATAAATGAAAAGGAATCAAATAACTAATATATGAAATGAAATTATAATAACTAAATTTGATTTGTTGTGGAAATTGTTGTTTTCTTTGGTTTATGGTTGTTTGGGTAAGGAAATTTAAAAATGTTTGGATGAATAAATAATCTATTTTGTTTCATCTAAGACTGTTGAGTAAATGATGCACTTGATAGTTTATTTTTCATTCTGTGCAATTTAAAGTTGGAACCCGAACAACTATTTGCTTTGTTTGATATGAATGAATGATTGATGTGTGTTGATGAGATGGTTGTTTGCTTTGTTGGTATTGATGGTTGTTTGTATCGAATGGTTTGTTTATGGTTGAAACCACTTTAAATAATTCATTTTATATAATTGTTAACCTTTTTGGATTATATAAGTGAAATGCAGGTTATGGAAGCAATTGCTACTACTTTTGGTTCCATAGAATAAAGCGTTAATTGCCCGACTAATAGGTACGTTTTTGGATTTCGGTTTATAACGTTATTATTGTTTTTCCGTGTCGGGATATATATTATTTTGAAATATATGTTGTATATTGTCATATTTGATATTATATTTTCTCCCGAACCTCTCCGTACAAAGGAGACTCTACCAAAACTTTCCGTAAATTTTGGACTTAAAAAATATTTTGAAAATGTTTTCCAAACTTTATTTATTTAAGTATAAAAAGATCTATTGGTTATAAATTGGTATATTTTATTCAAATTAATTAATTTTGTAAATTTATTTGTTTATAAATTTAATATTTAAATAAGATATATTGATTTCTTAATTCTTCTTTTCCCTTCTTTTCATTTTCGGGGACGAAAAGTTTTGAGTGGGGGAGAGTGTAACGACCCATAAATTTTTGATGTTTAAATTTTGTTAGTTTAATAATATTTTATGAGTTATATTGAAAGAAATAAAAATTTGCAATTTAATAATGGAATAATAACAAAATTAAAATGAAACAATGTTAATGCAAGTTAATTGTTAATAATTTTAATGAAACTCCAATCGATTGTATTTAAACCTGCCATGCTTGGTTATAAAATTTAATATAAGTGACAAATGTGTGCACTGATTATAGTGTGATGTAAAAGGTAATAAAGTAATGTGTAATGGATGGAAATGAAATAAATGTATTTTAATGAGAGTCGTTGTAATAATTGGTCGTAAAGAATAAACTTACAAATGTATAAAATGTATAATGGTGACACCTATTGTTCGTTACCAATGTATTTAATCAATAGCAATTAAATGTAATTAAACATTACCTTATGTAAGTTAAGATAATAACCGAAAATTTGAACGTAAAATCAATAGAAATGTTAGTTATATGCATAAGATGGCAGTTTATTTAATAACAAAAATTTTGAAACCAATATAAATAAATGAATTGGAATATTAAGTGTGTATAAGTGACTAAATCTCAGCATAATGGAAAAAAAAATAGTTAACACAAATAAAAGATGAAATTAGAATTATATAACTGATTTGAACATTTGTTGTAATTAATTAACTTTTGAATGTAATTAAAAGTTAAGGGTAACAATGGTTATAAGTTACCTATTTATTTAGTTCATAAAATTTAGTTTGAAATCAATTGCAGTTAATTTACTTAATTAGTGCAAATTAATGTAGTTTAATTTGGTAATCGGAGAATGTTAATTCAATAGGATGTAACCAATGAAAATTTTAATCTAATACTACTAAAGGTTAATTTTGGTAATTAAATAAAAGCATAAGTATTTAAGAAGTAAACGGTTGCTTGTTAATAGGGAATTCATGAGTAAAATTACAGGCATAGGAACACTTGTATAAGTTACCTGTTTATTTCGTTCAATAGTAAAATTGGAAATCAATTAGAGTAAAGGAACCTTAATGTTACATTAATAAGAATGAATGCAATAACTAAATTAGTGCACACCCTATTAATTGAAACAGATTGCAAAGTATGATTGATTGAAATTAGTGGATTTGGGAAATGAATTCAGATTTATGTTAACCGATGAAGAATACGTAATAAATTGTAAAATTATACAATCAATGTCCGTTAAGTAAATTTTTTATATTTATGGTTAATAATAAACGTTACTTTAGTGATTATTAATGTAATTAATGGAAGGATTGAAATCAGGTTTTAAGCAATGTATTGTAAGTAATTATAAATAACTGGATTTATTAAATTGAATGTCAAATACTATAATTGGTGAATTTATTTACTTTAAATTGATAGGGGAGTTGGTTTTAAAGGATTTCTAAATTTCTTAAGTAATACAAGATGATAAAATTTATGAATTTATGAATTTGAATTTAAATAGTGGTTTAATTTGTTTAATTTATAATAATTGGACTAATTGCAAATGAATGAAATTAAATATTCAATTATTACGTTAATTGAAAATTTAGTTTAAATTGGAGATTTTTCATGTTGTAGGTATGGAGCCAATGTTAATTTCATCCAATTGGCATCAATAAATTAAACAATAGAATAGAAGTGAATTTAATAGACTTATTTGAGATTAAATTTATAATGTTGAATTTAATGAAATTGAGAATTAATATTGAAATTTATAAATAAATCATCTCTAAATTGACATTTTAAATTTGTTTAAATCATTGTAAATGATTGAGGAATCACAAGTGATGAAATTTGTAAATTTTCGAATTGAAATTTGGAATTTGATTTAAGTAATTTAGTTTTAATTTATTTAATTAATATAAAAATAGCCATTTTGGCCACTGACTCGAATTTCGTACAAACAAGTTTCATCGGATCCGTAACGGTGAATTATTGTTGGATTTCGAGTTTCGTATCGATCGGACTTGTCCTTTGATCGTACGGGCTTGAAACGCCTTGAAATTAATGAAATTGAAATTAATTGAAATCAATTTGAAAAATATTGGTTTGAGCATAACTTCTTCATACGATGCAATTTGAACCTGAGACCTTTTCCGTTGCGTTTAGGATATTTTAAAATACCTATTTTGATATATGGGTTGACGCAATTTTGTTGCGGAGTCAGAATGGGCTTTTTGGGCCACTTTGTCGTTAGCGCGTACATCTATCTTTTCCGACCCATTCTATTTCAAATTTCCCTATAAATATCCCGCTATAAACCCTAGCCTCCCCAGTTCTCATTTGTCTGTACGTAAATTTATTCTATTCCTCCTCTTCGTCAATGGCAGAAAAATTTCTATATTTCCAGATCTAATTGCAAATTCAATCCAAAGCTAAAATTTCAAACTCCTCAGAAAAATTTGCAAAAAATATATGTTGAAGCTCTCTACTAGCCTAATTCACTGGTGGTGTTCGTTTTCCAATTCGATGCATTGTTTGTCCAAAATTTCTAAATCAATTTTTGACCGTTCATCGCGCATCGATGAACGTCGTCGGATTGTAAAATCATTTCTGGGTTTTGTGGAGAGGACCGAGGGGATCGCACCCATGTGATTTTTGTGGTGAGTTGATAGTCGGATTTGCGGCAAATTTCAATCAGGGTTAGAAATTTTAGTGGCGGCTGCGGAATTTTCCGGTCGCGATCATTATCGTAGGGTCGAGCAGGTAAGGGGCAGAGGCTTGAGTGGTCGGCGGCGAGTCCGGCGAGAGGCCGCGAGGCGTCGTGATCTAATTTGGCAGCGTGGGTTGTAGCTGAAATGTTACGTGCGATTGGGGTTGAGGGGCTTCGATTGCGTGCGTGCCTGGAGAGTTGCATGGAAGAAAGATGATGACGTGGCTAGGAGGTGAATGTGTTTTCTTTTTCTATTATTTTATGATTGATTTCAATCGCATTTATCGTCATAACTTTTGCATACGAACTCCGTTTCACGTGCGATTTTTTTGTTAGAAATGTAATAAAATTCCGTTCATTTTGGCGCTGGTTTGGATGAATTTGGAGACTGTGCAATTTTTGGGTTTAAATTGGATTTAAATTCAATTTAAATTCAAAAGGTTAGTGTTTTAACCCACTCACACCTTCTGAAATTTCTTATGTTTGTTAAATTGATTTATGACATGAGTAGAAATTTATTTATGACTGTTTGGCATATTTTTATTCATCATCTTAGTTAAATCGCATTTATTTAATTAAATTGTTATTTAATTATTCATTGCATATAAACGTCGAGTTAATTTTTTATTTATTATTGCATATAAACTGACAATTAGACAGTTTTAATTTATTATTGAATATAAATGGCTAGTTAATTCCTGATGATTATTATCCGTTCTATATTGATGCTATTGTTTGAACTGGATGATGATTGTGATAAATGGTTGATGGTTGATATTGGATGAATGGATGCTGTATTTTATATTGAATAAACTGCAAGTTATCATGCATTTTCATTTCATTCAGGACGGCGGTTTGAAATGATATACAACCGCATTTTTATTTTTAAATTTGCGGATTGAAATGATAAATATCTGTATCACTTAACCATAGGATAGAAAATTATATACAGGAACCGCGGTATATATCTAAATTTATTTTTGAAATAATTTTTCTGTGGTTTTGGAAAGATATATATATATATATATATATATATATATATTGTTTTATGAGGTATTGATTTCAGATATTTAATAAAGGTTATTTTATATATAGTTAAATTCTGGGTTTTAAGCTATGTATAAAATTGTTTAAAGTATGAAGTAAGTTTAATAATAAGGTTGATTTTATTAAAAAATTATTATGGATAAGTATTTACTTAAATTATATTCTAATATTGAGTTTATACTGATTTTATAAATCAAAGTTGAGAAGATAGTTTTGAAGTTGATTTGAGATTTTATTTAATTAAGATCTTATTGAAATTTAGATTTAAAAAGAATATGGTGTTATAACTAAATTCTGGTTAAGTTGATTTAAGTGAATAAATATAGTCTAAATAAATTGAGGAATATTCAATTATTGAATTTGAAAGTTTATATAAAGGATACTTGATTTATTAAGTAAGTATTTCAAAACCAAATAATAGTAAAGTAAATTTGGTATATATATAAATTAAAAATTTTGTTTGAAATGGTGGAATATTTAAAACTTTGAAATATATGGGAATTTAAATGGTTTATTTGGGAATTCAAATTTGTATTTGGAATTGATTTGAGAAATTTAAAAAGCTAATTTACTTTATAAAGTAATTTATTATTAAACCATTTAAGTATTGAAAATTTTGTTTCAAAATTATGGGTTCAAGGTATATATATTTGAAAGTACTATGGTTTTGAAAAAGGATATATTTGAAATAAAAATGTTATCAAATTTATTTGGGTTATTAAATAAATGTTATCGTATTTATATGGTTTTGAAATGGATATTTGTAACAACCTGATATTTTCAACCATTCTCATCCGCACATGTCGGACTTGAATTGCTCAAAATACCGAGTTGTAAATAAAATTTGGCAAATCTCAGAATATACTGCAAATACATAATCACAGATCACAGAGTATTTAATAATGCAGCGGAATTTAAAAGAAATAGTAGTTCATGAAGCTACTATATAAAAATAAGATACATCAGAGTTAAACATGATACAACAAAAAGTAACAAGATACATCAGGTACAAATCAGAATACATCACTGAAATCACTGGATACAGAAAGCAAAATAGTTGGCTGGATCTTCAAGGAAAGCTCCAACTTCGAAGGTGAATCTTGAATGCTAACTCACTCAATCTGTCTCGAGCGTAAAGCAAAATACAAAACACTCGAGTCAGGACATAAATACTTATGAACTGTAAATAAACTCAAGTGAACAGTAACAAAAACGCATCAGTAACTTAAAGGATGCTTGGGATCGCCCACCTTTAAGGATCCGTTAAACTATTTACTATGTAGTAATATTGCGCTACTATAATAATGTCTACAGTAAAATAAACATACTTTTAAATAGCGTTCCGGGCTACCCATATCACCCTTCACACATAATAGTCCCAGTAGTCCATCCAATATCATGCCATCTCCACTCTAGGTGACTGTCAGAGGATACCATACGGGCTACGGGAGAAAAACAAACTCGTAGTAAAGGCTCGATATGGTAGGTGACACGGCACACAAGGCAATGCCAGGGTAGATATACCAATTACGCACACGGGCTGGTGGTAATGCAGCAGCCACATACGCCCACCTCGGAACACACTCCCAATCAAAATCGGAGGATGGCCATCTAATCAATCACCAGTAAGAGTATAGTATCGAAGGAATGTGCCCGACCAGAGGTGCTACCTCCTTTGGCCCAAGATCGCTCCTGTTTTAGCCACCTTATGCCAACTCACGGGAGTTGGGTCCACGTAATATACCTCAAGAACGTCACCACCATCCTACTTCATTCTGGAATCTCCACCGCGTACACGGTTGTTAAAGTGGTTTTCGGAGTTGGCAGAGAGTATGACAACTTCCGATCCCGGTCTCTTTAACAACCAAACGTTATTATAATGCCGTGGTCATTTCAAAATAGTTTATATTTCAAAAGGATCAAATCATTTCATTTCAAAACTATATTCCTTTCAAAATAGTTTACGCCACGAAACCAAAACCATTTTTATTTCAAAACTATTTATTCAATCAAAATAGTTTATACTTCGAAACCAAAATCATTTTTATTTCAAAACTATATTCAAATCAAAATAGTTTATACTTTATCATTTCCATCTCAAACCTATATTCACTTCCAAAAATCATAATACTTTCAAAGTTATAACTCTTTCGAAACCAAAATACTTGAAATCATTACACTTTGAAAATCATAACATTCTGAAATCATACATTTGAAATCATGAAACATTCATTTAATTCTTTACATTTTACAAATTTATATCCAATTTAATTTAAAATTTAAAATTTCAAATTTAATTCAAATCAAACCATCAATTTCAATTCAATTCAGTTTTCTAACAAAACATTTCAAATCATATAAATTTCAAATATAGATTTGATCTACAAAATAAGCTATCCAATTTTAATATGTTCCCAAACTTTAATATCCCACATTTCAAAACTAAACTTTATAATCCCATATATTCATATCTCAAATCTAATTTCATTATTATGTAGTTTTGAAATATTCATTTCATAAATCCAATATTATTAAAATAAACTTAAATTACAATTAAACCAAATATCTTTTCATACAAATATAAACTTCAAATATTCCTTTATCAAATAAAGAAAAATCAAATATCATTCAACATTCACATTCTTTATTAAAATAAAGATCAAATCATTTCCAAACCATTTCAAAATCATTAAAATATTACATCCTTTCAAAACTTCATAATCAAATCATTATTTGAGTTCAAATCCAAATATTCAAAGTTAAATATCATTTAAAAATCAAATATGTCACTCATTTATTATTTCAAACATCATTACCAAAAATACATTCCAAAATTCCATTCAAAAGTTCATTTATTATATTACATTTCATTCCGTTTAACACATAACCAAGTAAACTTTATTTAAATTCAAATTCAATTTAAATTCCTTAAAAAAACAAATTTAAATATTCAAAACTTCTAAAATTTCACAGATAATCCATTTCAAAAGTTAAATTATTTAACACTTTAAAATATAGCCCAAACAGTGTTAAAATTTATAACATTTCAAAACATTGTCAAATTATAGCAACGACAACATTTATAAAGTGCTATCGTAGCTTATATTTTCCAAAATGGTTTATTTCAAGAATAGCGACATTTATAAAATGTCGTAATAGATATTTAGTTATTTCAAACATTGTTAGATTCAAAACAATAGCATTAAAATGCTGTCAAAAGACTAAAGCATTTTGAAAATGCTATAAAATTCCAGGTTTCATTTTAGCTTTTCAAAAATAATAATAAAACTCCAAATTTTTATTATTACAACTTAAAAATCATATTTCTAGACTTCAAAATTTCGCATTTAAAATCATTTTAACATATGATTTAACACAATAAAATTTTAAGATCAAATATTCAATTTTGCAAACTCCATTCATTTATTAAGTCAAAATTCACTATTTATTAATTTATAAATTTAATAAACTTAAAATTTTACTTCAAATATCATTTCAAAACTTTAAATTTAATTTCCATTATTTATTTACATCTTGAAATAAAATTTAAAGTCAAACGTCACATTTACTCCAAATTTACATACTTGAATTCACTTAAATTCACAATTTCAAGATTTAATATTTAACTTTCTTAAAACCATAATATATATAGTTTAAATCAAAATTTCATACTTTTGAAAATACATATTTAAAAAAAATCATTTAAAATTATACCACGGGGTGTGCATATAATTTTCTAACCTAGGTCACGTGATACGGATATATATCATTTCAATCCGTAATTTACAAAGAAAACCGGGTTTTATCATTTCAAACCCGCAATCCCAAGCCAAATAAAATACAATAAAAATCGCTCAGGCCTATCATTTCAGCCCATAACGTTTTTTTCCTATTCTAAAGTCCGTTCGGGTATGTATCGTTTCAAGCCATAATGATTCTATTCTAACAGGGAACTTGCAGTGTGAATATATGCATAAACAATATAAACAATGTCAATATCACAATATAATATCATATATCAGATGACAGGTTATAATTAACAGTTTTAACATGGTAACAAAATGGCATAGCATATCACATGATCATCATTAACTTGCATAAACATTTTATTTTACTAAACACTTGTCATCAATTCGCTATTTCATAAGTATAAATGTCAGAGTGAGAAAGACTCACCTTTTCGAAGCTAGAGACCAAAACAAAAAACACAAGAGCGATTCCAAAAGCACGACAAACCCGATTTGAATTAAATGAAATGGAAAGCCTTGATAATGATCTTGTATACAACAAATAAACAAGACCATATAAACATATGCATACAATAGAAATATGAATTTAAACGAAATGGAAACTTTAAATCAACAAAGAACATTACCCAGCTTTAACACGAAAGTGCCTGACCATGAAAACATGGCTTGTCACATGATCAATTGGGTTTGTTCTCATCACACTAGGCTCGGCCTAGGTGTCAACATGACTTGGGTTTAGCATCAAAACACATGGCAACAAGTGGATGAAGATGGAGGAGTTACAACATGAAGCATACTAAGTCAAGGCAACAATGGGTAGGGTTTGGGTGCATTTTTGGCTCGACCAAAAGCAAGTGGGGCTCGGCTAAAGGCAAGTACAGGTCTAAACAGTGGAGAGGTGGAAGATCAGAGGTGGTATCATGATGGTGTTGGAGAAATAGGAGGCGGCCAAGGCCATATGTGGTGGTTGTGAGGTGATAAGGCAAGCAACATGAAGGGATTTGGTGAATGGATGGTTTGTTCATGGTTCTACAAGTTTGGATGGTGGGGTTTTGGCCTAGGGCTCACGGCCTTGCTTCAGGTCAGATCTGGAGATGGTGTAGCAGCGGCCAAAGGTCAGGTAGTGCCTGGTGGTGGTGGTTCTAGGGGGTGGCCAAAGTGTATAGGAAGAGGTAGGTGTCGTTTTGTGGCTAGGCTAGCATAGTTTCAAGGAGTTTTTGTGTTGTTTTCATCTTTGGGATGCCACGGCCTAACATGGACAGAGGAGAGGCTGATGTTGCAGCTGGAGATGGAGGAGGTGATGGTCGGTGATGATGGTGGAGAGTGGGGCCAAGCAAAGCTTTGCAAAGGAGGAAGTAAAATCATTGACATTGTGAAGAAGAGAAGAGATAAAGGAAGCCATTTGCAAAAAATTTCTCTCTTATCAAGCCGTGAGTTTTTAGGAGGAGTTGAGAAACATTTTTCACGTGAATATGAGAGGGAGTCACGGCAATAGCAAAAATATATGATCGGCTAAGGCTACAAATGAAAAGGTTGGAAAACAAAGAGGCGGGAAAACGAAGAGCCTTGAGCAACTAAAGAGACACAAACTCTTCAAATTTTCATTATTTTCTTTTTAAACCTTATATAAATGAAATATATATATAAAATCAGATAAAATATGAAAATTTAGTAAATAAACAAAAATAAATAAATAAATTATTAATTATATATAGTTTAATTAAATAAAACAGCAAAATTTGCAACTAGTCTTGAAAATATGAAAAATAAGTGCAATGAACTTGGGAAAATTTTTATGTACTTAAAAGTATTTATAAATAAAGATAAGAACACAAAATAAAAAGTAAATCACAAAAGTAAATAAATAAATTTTAATTTAAATATAGTTTAGATGAAGAAAATAGCAGAAAAAGGAAAACAGCCTTTTAAAAATAGGAAATCATCATAGTAAATTTTAGAAAAATTCTATTATCATTTTAAAAATATTTAAAAGTCAAAATATACATAATATAACATATTAAAATATATTAAAATAAAATATGACAGAGAAAAAATAAAATTTATACAATTTAAAATAACAAAATTGCAAAATAAACAATTTATACTCAAAACTGAAATGTACATATCTTTTGCAGTTTAACTCCGTTTTCCACGAAACAAAAAGCAGTGTTCAAGTTATTAAATCTATTTTCATAATAAAAGATAAAATTTAAAATTTCAAGCTTTTAAATTTTAAGTTAAAAGTCAAAGTTTGACTATTTGACCAAAAATTCACTTTTTCTGGAAATATTCAACTTACACAAGTTTTGGAATTATAATTCATATAAAAATCAAGATTTATATTTAAATAATAAAAATTAATCATTTCAATAAGTAAAATAAGTTTTTTTATCAAAATTTAAATTAAAACAATTAAAATATACAATTAAAATAATTACAAAATACAGTGTTGTTACGCTCTCCCCCATTCAAAACTTTTCGTCCCCGAAAAGGAACGAGGTACGGGAAAGCACAGAAAAAAATATATAGAATGAGACAAGATTTATATAAGATGACAAGCATATTCGAATCATACCTGATAACTATTGTTATAGGTAAGTTTAACAAGGTGGAGATGATCTTCCAAGATCCTCCAGAATAAAAAATACAAGCATAAAATGATCCTCTAAAATCTGATTCACCCTTCCCGTTTGACTGATAGTCTGTGGATGGTAAGCAGTGTTCAGATCCAGATGAGTACCAAAGATTTTCAAAGATTATAGAAAGATTTCTAAACAGACTGGTATAAGCAATAGCCTCCCCATTCTATATAAAGATAAGGAAAATAAGGACAACTAAAAGATAGTTTGAAAAACAAAATAAGATAATAAATTTTAAATCATCATGCTTTGAAATCATAATACTTTGAAATCATAACACCTTTAAAATAATCTTCCTTTAAGCCATTTAAATTCAATGTCAAATAATACTCATTTCAAAGTTGTAACATTTCTAAGTTCATTTGTTCAATTATAAAATTTCCAAAACATTTTATTTTAGAAATAGCAGCACTTATAATATGTTACAGTAGACATATTAGTATTTCAAATCAGTTCAGTTTTAGAAATATTCATTTGGATATCATTTACTTATATTTATTAAAACAACTTTTATGAACGGAATATCCAAATTAAACTATACTTCATTTATTAAGTCATAAGTTCATTATTTTACCTATTTCTTAATTTAACAAATAACCTAACACTTTATTTAAAATACTCATTTCATAAATAGGATATTCCTTCAATAAGTTACACTTTAAATTTCCATTTGAAAACCAAATTATCAATAATCAAATTTTAGTGATATTAAAAATACATCTTAACTATTTAAATCAAAATTATTCATTTTACAAGACATATCTATTTTATAAATAAAATATTTTATTTATAAAATAGATATCATAGCAAATACAGCAATCAAATTTCTTTACACCTTTATTCATTTATACATCAATTAAACTATGATTTCAAGTTAAATAAACCTTATTACAAAATATCCCATTCAAATATATTTTATTTTCTATTCAAATATACATTGTTTAGTATACAAACATATTCATTTCAGGAAATAACTTTTATTAAAATTTCTGGGTTAGACTTAAGGTTCCATATTAAATCAAATTTGATTATTAAGTTATTTAAATAAAATCTCTTTAAATTTTGCTTTTTCTTTATTTACCTCTGTTAATCTTTTATAACCAAAATTTAAGTGTATAACATTTATTATAACCACTCAAATTTTATTTATAAAATCCTATTATATTGTATATTATCTAATTACATTGTTAACTTTTTAAAAAAATTAAGGTAAGTTATATTGAAATGCAATTATGTATTATACAAATAAAACTTTCAAATTCAATTATCTCAAGTTTGAATCATTTATCCAAATTTTTAAATAATTTTTTTCTTTCATAATTGAAATTATTCTTTAAGATAGAATTTAAGAATTAGATTTCCGATTCCATTCAAACCATTTAGAGATAACTAATAATATATACATAATATGTCAAATCAAATTTCAATCATATATCTATATATATTAAAATCAAGTCATATTTTAGAAATTCAAATCAATTAAATTCCCAAAACAAAGCTGTAGTAAGACTACAGAACTGTCTCTTCACTTCGAAACTCGAAAATGAATGTCGATGATGCTGCAGTCATCACCGAAGTTATTTTTCAGCGACCAAGAGAAGAGCACTAATTTTAAACTTTAAAATTCTTTGGAAACAAATTTCTACTTGAAAATACTTTAAATAATATATCCTTTTAAAATTTTAAACATAAGGTTTGAAATCCATCGGAAATTAAATTCTCAAATTCTTGATTTAAATTAATGACAGTTCCCAAATCAATTTATAAACAACTATTTATAAATTCATTTGTAGAACAATAAATGATAAATCAAGTATTATCATTTCAAATTATCAATTTAAATCAATTTATTAAGTTCCATAAATTACTTATATATCAAAATTTATTTCATTTCCCAAATTTTTAAAATAATATTGTGTCAGTTTTTGTTCTGTCAAAGTGTTTTGGAAATCTTATCGATAGCGTTGATCAGACGAATCGATCAGAAACCCAATCCAACATCAACAACTCAAACAACACAATATATAAAACAAAATATAGACTTACAAGTGCAATTCAAAATGTTTGAAAGAATAGATTGGAAACAAAAGACAGGATGATAAAATACAGAGTAGGGAGGTGGATAAGCTGAAATAAATTGCGGGCAACCTTAACCGGGTCAACCGTGACTTAAAGAATAAGATCGATGTGGATTTTTTGGGTAAATCTACATTCGACCTCAAGAGATAAAGTTTGGGATAATAGGAGATACTAGCATCTAAACCGAGGATAAATATAAATCTCTGGTGAATCGATGCTAAATGTAAAGGAGTTTCACCCCTTTTACAAGAAAATTAGAATACTGGTGAGACCGCCAATTCACTATAAAGACCATTCGAAGTGGAGTTATGGGATACTACAAAATCAAATGAAGATGAATAGTGGGGAATAAGAATGGATTTTGGAACCGCAGGGAACGTTTCAAAATTCCAAGGAATCGAGTCAAAAGAAAGAGATTCAACTCGAATGAAAGTGATTCTGTAAATACATCTACTCTATATGCTGAGTTTTTCCTAGAGCTACCAAAGCTCTGATACCTACTGTAACAACCCGATATTTTCAACCATTCGCATCCGCACATGTCGGACTTGAATTGCTCAAAATACCGCGTTGTAAATAAAATTTGGCAAATCTCAGAATATACTATAAATACATAATCACAGATCACAGACACAGAGTATTTAATAATGCAGCGGAATTTAAAAGAAATAGTAGTTCATGAAGCTACTATATAAAAATAAGATACATCAGAGTTAAACATGATACAACAAAAAGTAACAAGATACATCAGGTACAAATCAGAATACATCACTGAAATCACTGGATACAGAAAGAAAAATAGATGGCTGGATCTTCAAGGAAAGCTCCAACTCCGAAGGTGAATCTTGAATGCTAACTCACTCAATCTGTCTCGAGCGTAAAGCAAAATACAAAACACTCGAGTCAGGATATAAATACTTATGAACTGTAAATAAACTCAAGTGAACAGTAACAAAAATGCATCAGTAACTTAAAGGATGCTTGGGATCGCCCATCCTTTAAGGATCCGTTAAACTATTTACTATGTATTAATATTGCGCTACTATAATAATGTCTGCAGTAAAATAAACATACTTTTAAATAGCGTTCCGGGCTACCCATATCACCCTTCACACATAATAGTCCCAGTAGTCCATCCAATATCATGCCATCTCCACTCTGGGTGACTGTCAGAGGACACCACACGGGCTACGGGAGAAAAACAAACTCGTAGTAAAGGCTTGGTATGGTAGGTGACATGGAACACAAGGCAATGCCAGGGTAGATATACCAATTACGCACACGGGCTGGTGGTAACGCAGCAGCCACATACGCCCACCTCGGAACACACTCCCAATCAAAATCGGAGGATGGCCATCTAATCAATCACCAGTAAGAGTATAGTATCGAAGGAATGTGTCCGACCAGAGGTGCTACCTCCTTTGGCCCGAGATTGCTCTTGTTTTAGCCAACTTATGCCAACTCATGGAAGTTGGGTCCACGTAATATACCTCAAGAACGTCGCCACCATCCTACCTCATTCTGGAATCTCCACCGCGTACACGGTTGTTAAAGTGGTTTTCGGAGTTGGCAGAGAGTATGACAACTTCCGATCCTGGTCTCTTTAACAACCAAACGTTATTATAACGCCGTGGTCATTTCAAAATAGTTTATATTTCAAAAGGATCAAATCATTTCATTTCAAAACTATATTCCTTTCAAAATAGTTTACGCCACGAAACCAAAACCATTTTTATTTCAAAACTATTTATTCAATCAAAATAGTTTATACTTCGAAACGAAAATCATTTTTATTTCAAAACTATATTTAAATCAAAATAGTTTATACTTTATCATTTCCATCTCAAACCTATATTCACTTCCAAAAATCATAATACTTTCAAAGTTATAACTCTTTCGAAACCAAAATACTTGAAATCGTTACACTTTGAAAATCATAACATTCTGAAATCATACATTTGAAATCATGAAACATTCATTTAATTCTTTACATTTTACAAATTTATTTCCAATTTAATTCAAAATTTCAAATTTCCAATTTAATTCAAATCAAACCATCAATTTCAATTCAATTCAATTTTCTAGCAAAACATTTCAAATCTTATAAATTTCAAATATAGATTTGATCTACAATATAAGCTATCCAATTTTAATATGTTTCCAAACTTTAATATCCCACATTTCAAAACTAAACTTTATAATTCCATATATTCATATCTCAAATCTAATTTCATTATTATGTAGTTTTGAAATATTCATTTCATAAATCCAATATTATTAAAATAAACTTAAATTACAATTAAACCAAATATCTTTTCATACAAATATAAACTTCAAATATTCCTTTATCAAATAAAGAAAAATCAAATATCATTCAACATTCACATTCTTTATTAAAATAAAGATCAAATCATTTCCAAACCATTCAAAATCATTAAAATATTACATCCTTTCAAAACTTCATAATCAAATCATTATTTGAGTTCAAATCCAAATATTCAAAGTTAAATATCATTTAAAAATCAAATATGTCATTCATAAATTATTTCAAACATCATTACCATAAATACATTCCAAAATTCCATTCAAAAATTCATTTATTATATTACATTTCATTCCTTTTAACACATAACCAAGTAAACTTTATTTAAATTCAAATTCAATTTAATTTCCTTAAAAATTCAAATTTAAATATTCAAAACTTCTAAAATTTCACAGATAATCCATTTCAAAAGTTAAATTATTTAACACTTTAAAATATAGCCCAAACAGTGTTAAAATCTATAATATTTCAAAACATTGTCAAATTATAGCAACGACAGCATTTATAAAGTGCTATCGTAGCTTATATTTTCCAAAATGGTTTATTTCAAGAATAGCGACATTTATAAAATGTCGTAATAGATATTTAGTTATTTCAAACATTGTTAGATTCAAAACAATAGCATTAAAATGCTGTCAAAAGGCTAAAGCATTTTGAAAATGCTATAAAATTCCAGGTTTCATTTTAACTTTTCAAAAATAATAATAAAACTCCAAATTTTTATTATTACAACTTAAAAATCATATTTCTAGACTTCAAAATTTCACATTTAAAATCATTTTAACATATGATTTAACACAATAAAATTTTAAGATCAAATATTCAATTTTGCAAACTCCATTCATTTATTAAGTCAAAATTCACTATTTATTAATTTATAAATTTAATAGACTTAAAATTTTACTTCAAATATCATTTCAAAACTTTAAATTTAATTTCCATTATTTATTTACATCTTAAAATAAAATTTAAAGTCAAACGTCACATTTACTCCAAATTTACATACTTGAATTCACTTAAATTCACAATTTCAAGATTTAATATTTAACTTTCTTAAAACCATAATATATATATTTTAAATCAAAATTTCATACTTTTGAAAATACATATTTAAAAAAAATCATTTAAAAATATACCACGGGGTCTGTATATAATTTTCTAACCTAGGTTAAGTGATACGGATATATATCATTTCAATCCGTAATTTACAAAGAAAACCAGGTTTTATCATTTCAAACCCGCAATCCCAAGCCAAATAAAATACAATAAAAATCGCTCAGGCCTATCATTTCAGCCCATAACGTTTTTTTCCTATTCTAAAGTCCGTTCGGGTATGTATCGTTTCAACCCATAATGATTCTATTCTAACAGGGAACTTGCAGTGTGAATATATGCATAAACAATATAAACAATGTCAATGTTACAATATAATGTCATATATCAGATGTCAGGTTATAATTAACAGTTTTAACATGGTAACATCATGGCATAGCATATCATATGATCATCATTAACTTGCATAAACATTTTATATTACTAAACACTTGTCATCAATTCACTATTTCATAAGTATAAATGTCAGAGTGTGAAAGACTCACCTTTTCGAAGCTAGAGACCAAAACAACAAACACAAGAGCGATTCCAAAAGCACGACAAACCCGATTTGAATTGAATGAAATGGAAAGCCTTGATAATGATCTTGTATACAACAATAAACAAGACCATATAAACATATGCATACAATACAAATATGAATTTAAACGAAATGGAAACTTTAAATCAACAAAGAACATTACCCAGCTTTAACACGAAAGTGCCTGACCATGACAACATTGCTTGTTACATGATCAATTGGGCTTGTTCTCATCACACTAGGCTCGGCCTAGGTGTCAACATGACTTGGGTTTAGCATCAAAACACATGGCAACAAGTGGATGAAGATGGAGGAGTTACAACATGAAGCATACTAAGTCAAGGCAACAATGGGTAGGGTTTGGGTGCACTTTTGGCTCGACCAAAAGCAAGTGGGGCTCGGCCAAAGGCAAGTATAGGTCTGGACAGTGGAGAGGTGGAAGGTCAGAGGTAGTATCATGGTGGTGGTGGAGAAATAGGAGGCGGCCAAGGCCATATGTGGTGGTTGTGAGGTGATAAGGCAAGCAACATGAAGGGATTTGGTGAATGGATGGTTTGTTCATGGTTCTACAAGTTTGGATGGTGGGGTTTTGGCCTAGGGCTCACGGCCTTGCTTCAGGTCAGATCTGGAGATGGTGTAGCAGCGGCCAAAGGTCAGGTAGTGGCTGGTGGTGGTGGTTCTAGGGGTGGCCAAAGTGTATAGGAAGAGGTAGGTGATGTTTTGTGGCTAGGCTAGCATAGTTTCAAGGAGTTTTTGTGTTGTTTTCATCTTTGGGATGCCACGGCCTGACATGGACAGAGGAGAGGCTGATGTTGCAGCTAGAGATGGAGGAGGTGATGGTCGGTGATGATGGTGGAGAGTAGGGCCAAGCAAAGCTTTGCAAAGGAGGAAGCAAAATTATTGAAATTGTGAAGAAGAGAAGAGATAAAGGAAGCCATTTGCAATTTTTTCTCTCTCTTATCAAGCCGTGAGTTTTTAGGAGGAGTTGAGAAACATTTTTCACGTGAATATGAGAGGGAGTCACGGCAATAGAAAAATGATATGGTCGGCTAAGGCTAGAAATGAAAAGGTTGGAAAACAAAGAGGCGGGAAAACGAAGAGCCTTGAGCAACTAAAGAGACACAAACTCTTCAAATTTCCATTATTTTCTTTTTAAACCTTATATAACTAAAATATATATATAAAATCAGATAAAATATGAAAATTTAGTAAATAAACAAAAATAAATTAATTAATTATTAATTATATATAGTTTAATTAAATAAAACAGCAAAATTTGCAACTAGTCTTGAAAATATGAAAAATAAGTGCAATGAACTTGGAAAAATTTTTATGTACTTAAAAGTATTTATAAATAAAGATAAGAAAACAAAATAAAAAGGAAATCACAAAAGTAAATAAATAAATTTTAATTTAAATATAGTTTAGATGAAGAAAATAGCAGAAAAAGGAAAACAACCTTTTAAAAATAGGAAATCATCATAGTAAATTGTAGAAAAATTCTATTATCATTTTAAAAATATTTAAAAGTCAAAATATACATAATATAACATATTAAAACATATTAAAATAAAATATGACAGGAAAAAATAAAATTTATACAATTTAAAATAACAAAATTGCAAAATAAACAATTTATACTCAAAATTGAAATGTACATATCTTTTGCAGTTTAACTCCGTTTTCCACGAAACAAAAAGAAGTGTTCAAGTTATTAAATATATTTTCATAATAAAAGATAAAATTTCAAACTTTTAAATTTTAAGTTAAAAGTCAAAGTTTGACTATTTGACCAAAATTCACTTTTTTTGGAAATATTCAACTTACACAAGTTTTGGAATTATAATTCATATAAAAATCAAGATTTATATTTAAATAATGAAATTTAATCATTTCAAAAAGTAAAATAAGTTTTTTTATCAAAATTTAAATTAAAATAATTAAAATATACAATTAAAATAATTACAAAATACAGGGTTGTTACAATATTTATTCTGGTTTTAAAGTATAAACTATTTTGCAATGTCTGCGGTGTTATAATAACGTTTGGTTGTTAAAGAGACCGGGATCGGAAGTTTTCATACTCTCTGCCAACTCCGAAAACCACTTTGACAACCGTGTACGCGGTGGAGATTCCAGAATGAAGTAGGATGTTGGCGGCGTTTCCTTTGAGGTAAATACGTGGACACAACTCCTGTGAGTTGGCATAAGGTGGCTAAAACAGGAGCGATCGACGGGTTAATTGAGGTAGCACCTTTGATCGGACACATCCCTTCGATATTATACTTTGACTTTTGGATTGATTCGGTGGCCACTTTTGAATTTTTTATTTGGGAGTGTGGCTCGAGGTGGACGGTAGCTGCGCCCTACGCGTTACCACCGACCAGGAAGCGTAACTGGTATATCTCCCCTGGCATTGCCTAGTTGTGCCGTGTCACCTACCCTATCGCACCTTGTACGAGTTTGGATTTCTCCCGTAACCCGTGTGGTATCCTCTGGTGTCTTCCCGATCAGGAGGGACTATGATATTGGGTGGACTACTGGAACTGTTACGTGTTAAGCGGAATATTGGGTCACTCCTTAACGCTATTTAAAAGTATGTTTATTTTACTATAGACACTATTGTAATAGCGAAATATTACTACATAGTAAATAGTTTAACGGATTAAGAGATGTGAATCCCGAGCATCTTTTAATTTATCGCGCTCATATTTATTTCTGTTGATTTAACTCATATAAGATATTTTAGTTCTGACTCAAGTGTTTTGTCTTTCCAATTCGCTCGGGTCAGCCTGAGCATTTCAGGATTTGAAGACCTTACTTCTGGAGGACGAAGACAAAGATTTTATTACTATTATATATTATATTAGTCCACTGCATCACAATTGTTCCGCTGCATTATTAGTTGTTTTCTCTAGTATGTGTAACTCTTATATATGTTGTATAAGTATAATCGAATATTTTGCAAAACAACTTTATAAACTGTATATTTGATTATTATATTTTATCGTTCCCCTGCAAGATTCTGTTTTGTTTTTTTCTTCTTTGCTTTTCTTATTTACCCCATAACAATCCGCCCTTCCGTATGGTTTGAATCGGCATGTGTGTCGATTTAAAGCGTGCGAAAAGGCAAGATGTTACAATGATCATCAGATCGTGACCATCAACTCGAAATCGAATTCGAGTGTTTTATCCAAAGCTGGAACCACAAGGGAAATCACCTGAAAACCACTCTCCAACTCATCTCCGACCATCAGAGTGATAGTGCCTCCGGCAACGAACTCCGGCTACCCTTTCCTAGAGTTCCAACGAACTCGATCAAGCAGAGGATCAACGATTGATCAAAAACTCCTGAACTACTAAAAACTAGTTTTCAGAACAAATCCGACCACCCACCACTACCTCGATAGCTTACTCACCCATTTGACAATTTTCCCATCATCACCGATCATTCTACTATCATCTCTGGAAACTACAACCTCCCAGATCCTCGAGATCATCAGAAACATCCAAATTTACATTTTCAGTTCAACCCAGAACTGCTCCCTCAAAACTTAACTAAATGATTTGATTCCTCTTTTAAAAATCAAGTTTTAGCTTAAGCATTTGATTCATATACCTGAATCCATAAATCATGGTAGTTGAATTTTAACTTATTTAAGTTTGCACTGTTGTTTTATTACTTCCAGTGGAAATACAAATTTGTTTTTACATAAACAAATTTGTAAACTTAAATCTATGATATAACAAACATACTTTGTTCAAGACTTAAGTCTTAACAAAGATTTGAACAAGAGCGAGTGAATTTTGATTAGAATTTGAACCTGGAACTAGAATCGGAGAAAACACCCAGTCACACAGCAATGCACACACTAAACATTCTTATATATACAAAGAGATATACTTATAAATGCATTCAAAAACATACTTGATTTCATAGGTAAGCAAGCAACATAATTATATAATTAAACTATTTAAATTGCGATGTTACTCACCTTAAAAATATGATGAACAACAGAGCACCAATTTGAAGTTGCTTTTGAAACTTTTAAAACTGAAATGCCAAATCTTCTTTGAATCTGATTAAAACATGAGTGTTTGCTTGCTATAGAAACATGAAGACAACTTCATTGACTTCCAGATTCAACTTGCTTGGAATTTAAACTTGAATTACAGATTTCTTTTTTTGATATATACAGGTTGAAAGATGAATCCAGACCGGCTTTGTTTTTGAAACCTGATTCTGGTTAGAGGAATGATGTTTTGCAGATTGTTATGGTCTTTGAAAATGTACAGGATTTGAAAAAAATGCAGGCTTTTGATTTATATTTAGTTTGAGGAGAAATTTCCAGATTTTTGATTTGAAAATGATTTTGGTTTTGAGGAGTTTGATTACTGATTTGTTTTGAATTTTGATTCAGTTGAAATTTTTTTATCTTAACTTTTGAAAATGAAGATTAGAAAAGAAGAATGAGGGAACGAAGTATGTGTTTATATAAGTTAAAATGATTTATTTTAAAAATAAAAAGAAAAATTCAAAAATTAAAAGGACACTTGTCTAATGTCACAACATTTTTCATTTTAGTAGATTATAAATTTTACACACTTTAAAAAGAAACCTTAGGATAATAACATGTCTTTTACAATTTTCTATTTATTCATAAATGTAAATAAGATTTTTTTTATACCTTATTTAAATATATATATTTGAATTTCTTTTAAATAAAATGTTATAAACAAATTATATATAAATGAAAGCTTATCCAAGTATTTTATAAATGTTTATTCTTTTGAATCAAAATTAATTCTAATTCAAATCCATCTAAAATTTAAAAATCCAATTTAAATCCAACACATTCAATTTAAAAATAACAATTCTATTGTCTTTAAAACCTATCTATATATATTCATTTATTAATATTACTTGAAAATAACACATTTATCAATTTGAAATTATTTATAAAAGAGATTATAAATTTCTTATTACTTATGATATTTAAATGAATTAATGTTTTATAGGTAAATTGTATTTTAAACTTTTACATCTAATTACAAATCATATTTATCAAGTAATCTTTAAAAAGAAAATAAAATAAACCTTTTATAATTAATTTAATTTTAAACTTAAGCCAAAATCATTTTAAACAATTTAAACATTTATCTTAACAATTTAAAACCATGTAGTTATTTATTAAATAGCTTTGAAAAGTTTAATATTAAATAAAATCAAATTTCCATATTACTAAAAATATATTAGAATTTAAAAACAAGATTTATTTGTTAAATTTAAACCAAAGCTTATTTATTTACAATATATATTAATATATTCACATTATAGATAGAAAACATTTTATTAGCCTTTTAAAAATATTAATCCACTAGTTAAATATTTATTCAATTAGATTATTAAATTATATTCAAATTTTATTACAAAGATTATCAAATCAATTTAATTTTTAATACAGAATATTAAATTGATATTTTCCAAAATTCCGGGTCGTCACATTCCATCCCCCTTAAAAGAATTTCATCCCCGAAATTTAAAAGCAAAGGTAATTTAATAATCTATCTAATATTTTAATTCAAATCACAAGCATATATAATCAACTATATGCTAACATCCATAGCAAACAAATCACTCAATCAAACAATCTAACTATCCTGAGAAAATTCTGGATAGAACCTCGTAGAATTTCCCAAGGTATAAATACTGGGATACTTGCTCTATAGAATCCAAACAATCTATACTACTAAGCTCTCATTCATCTAGATCTGAACAGGGTATGAGACCACAGACAAGTCTCACTCAACTACCAAATCCTCCTGAACTGCTGGTTCCATAATCAGAGATGGATCATACACGTACTCCCTCAGAGATACGTGAAACACATTGAATTCCAGCTATCCATACCGACAATTCAACTCCTGAAAACCAAAGCACCTATCCTCATAAGAATGCAGAAAAGATCCAATAACTCGGAGCCAATTCCCCAGTCTTACCCCATCTTATAGCTCCTATAACCGGAGAAAACTTATCGTATATCAAATCTTCGACTCCGAAAGCCAAATTCTTCCATCTCTAAAATATTCGGACGATCCTAGGCTTACTATATCCTTCCTGATCAGCTCAACCTTCACTGATGCCTCTAAAACAAACTGGACCAAAAACGACCCAACACAATGATCTCCTAAAGATCAACCAAGATCAAGAACACCAACTCTACTCCACAATTATCAGAAGAATGAACTTACTTCTCCTATCTGGAAAAGACAAATAGATGCACTCCCAAACTACTTCCGCTGCACAACTCTGATGTGGAATGGATGAAAATGCTGATGATGAACACAGGCACAGACTGGACAACACATTCCAGAAATATGGTTCAACAGATTCATAAAAGAAAACTCGAAAGTTCCACCAAAACCCGAGCTGCTTCACCAAACTCTATCTCAAGGAACCAACAGAATTACTCCCAAGAGATGCTTCGATCCCATGCAAAGATAACCCAAGAGAACACTCAACTATCGCAAGTCACTTTTGCGATCAACCCAGCCTAATTACAAAGAAAACTGTTCTCTCTATACCAATCAGAACAGCTTACGCTTATCTATCCAATCCATCGAAGAAATGGATCCACTATGCTGCTTTTGAACTCCACCTCAGAAAACTGCTAACCAGAAGACCTTCCTCGATGGCACATAGAACACTCCGAACTGTACTGCTAACACAGATGCCAAAGAATCCCTAATCCAAAGCTCTTCGAGAAACTCAGACCTCAAAACAAATAGAAAGACCCTGCTGAACTCAGCCATAACATCGAAGCAGACATACTTCCTTTAACTTGTTCCAAAGAAAACATCTTCGGACACATCCACAGTCGCTGCATCTCATCACGCAGCTACTACTTCCTGAGGTATCAAGATACCATTACTTACTTCTGCCTAACTGACAGATCCAAACTCTACTCATCCAAACTTGATCCTTAAATGTAACACCCCACCCCGAGACGCACCTTAGTAAAGAGAATTAATGAGTAATTCTGTCTACTAAAGCGGAGAATAGGGCTGGTTAAGGGCGACCATCTATAACTTTGTCTTAAACATCTACTGAATACGTCGATAAATGCACTATGATTTTTCTTTTCTATCTCAATGGATCGACATATACAGTAAATGCTTAATCCAAAACTATAGGTGGCTAACGGATCTATCAGAACAAAATACCATAACTAAACGTAAAGCACATCACAGAACAGTAATCAACATCATTTATATACATATACACTGATACATGTTTAGTACAATACAATATGAATACAATAAAGGTGGTATTCGACCACACTATATACATGGAATCGAATATAAATACATCAGAGTCAAGCGGAAAGAAATATAAACCACAAAAGTGCTAGGATGATATCCAAGCAGATGCATCAAAGCAAAGTCCCGTAACTGATAGCTAACCTGAAAAAACTCGGTCTGACTCGAGTGATAAACACACGGGTCAGGCAACTGAATCTTATCGTTAGAAAGGAATACGATAAGGTAAAGAGAATAGCTTCGCAACGGGATAACATAAGTAGGTATGAACATCTAGGGTTGATATCAAGTAACTTCACTATGTCTCTATGGTGGTTTGCATATACATATACTTGGGTTAATCTGAAGGAATTCATGTATATGATATAAGGGAAAACATTCAAACATTATCCATGAATAAATAAATCTCTCAAGTCGTATATAAATCCCATGTATAAATCCATAAAATTCGAAATCACCAAAATCCTCAAAGAAATCATATTTGCCTTATTTACATCTATAAGGCTAGGTAAACACATCACAAATGGTGAAATCGAAATCATCATAACTCATAAAAGAAATCTCATATTGGCCAATTATTACATGCAAAAGCATTTTGCACGTGCCATTTACCAGTACTGTTCACCATCATGGTACCATATCCATCTTTCGACCGGAATCCTCATCTTGAATTAATCCGGTCTATGACGTCATCTATATTCTCCCTGAACACCCGCAATCAAAAGTGATTGGAGCACCTCACTCCAATCGGTGTCCGCTGTGTCCCCGCCATCAAAAGTGATCGAGTCAAGTATTACTTAACCCGATCGGGACTCCAAGTACTGGTAGTTCTCCTAGATTGTGTCAAAAACTATCGGATAGTAACCCGGAAAGTGGTAACGTATGTCCCATACCATACGCTCTCACTTAGCGATTTTCTAGCCGCTAGTTCGTGCCACACTAAGAAATCATCAACATCATCAAAAGAATTGCCTCATGTCATCAGCGTATGGTATAAGATGCTAAACTCGTCTCATCTCATCGACGAGTAGAAATTCCATAAAATCATCAAACTCATCAAATACCATCAAAATCTTGTCTCATATCATCGGCAAGTATATCTCCATCAGTATAGTCCAAATCTCGTATATACTCCCGAATAGGAGATCTCGGACTATACGTATTAGCCAAATGGACTAATATAATCTCAAAATCATACCACAATGTGATTAACATCAAGGAGGAAATCAAACGATTCATCAAAATCGTTTCGATCGTACAAGTCCAAAATTAACCGAAAAAGTAAATACACAAGTCCCATACATTGCGGATTTACTAAATCGTTTAATTTACTTTTTTATACGTCCAAAAAGCATGAAGATGCTGAAATTTAATAAGTTATAACATAAAATAATTTTGTAGAAAAGGATTAATAAATAAATTTCATAATAAAATTCTTGCAAAAGAATGCAAATGAAATCGTCAAAATCGGACAATTATATCAAAATTTGGGGCTGTCCATGACATGCCAACAATGAAAACATCAATTTTCCACCATGCAAACTTCGAAATTCCACGAAGCATAAAACACAAAATTTGTAGTCTACAGTCTAAGGTTATCAAAACTTCAAAAATTTTGATATTGCGGTCAGTAACGAATAAGTTACGAGCGAAATAGTACTAGAAAAGAAAATTTGCGCACTGGCTATTAACTCAGCCAGCGACAAAAATGTCTATTTTTCACTATGAAGTCTTCCAGATCATTCAAAAGCTAAAACATAAAAGTTGTGTTATATTTCACAAGGATTTCAGAGCATCTAAGATTTTGAAATTCTGATTAGAAATGAAAAAGTTATGCTGAAAACACTATTCAGCCAAATATATTTCCTATGCAAAAACGCTTTCGGTTTTACAACTTTCACAGCAAATACAGAGGTCGAAACGGACTCGAAACTTGATAAAATTATACATGAACAAACTAGACACCATAAGCTTCAAAATGAAACAAAAATCACCTCAATCCAACTTCGGATGAGGGAGAGACAAGCATTCAAAGATGAGGTATTTCAGACATCAACAATTAAGAACAGAGATGAAACTTGAACATATAGAGCCAAAATTTCCAAGCATGAGCCAATTTAGTTGCTGCAAGTTTTAAACTTACCTTTTGCAGCGAAAATAGGAGATTATGAAGCAAATATTGGAGCAAATATGAGGTCTTTAGCAAGGAAGAGGAGCTCTAGCACCTGCAGAAACTAGAAAAAGAGGCATGCAAATAAGAAAAATTACAAAACAAGAATTACAGTAAACGAATATGGATTTCTCCTCAAATTCAAGATAGAGAAGGATTGAGATTACCTTCTTGTTGAATTAGACCAGAAATTCTATAGATTTAGCAAAGAAATTGTTAATTATGGCTAAACTTTGAGAAGGCAGTCATTATTTCTAATTTTTGAGCTTCTTAATTGTTTTCAGGAAGAAGATGAAAATGAACGAAGAGGAAAATGTACGTACTATTTCCATAAGTTTCTATTGGGCTAAATGGGTATAAACTAATTCCTATTAGGACATAGATTAATGTTTGTTTGTGTAGTTTATTTATGTACAAACATCTTTTATACATATCTTACACGATTTAAATCCGATTTTAACAATTTTGAGTCCGTTGGATTCGTCTTAACATCTAGATTCCAATAAAATATTAAATCACAATTTCAGCAATTATTATTTGTTTTATCATTTATTAACCAATTTAGCCAATTTTCCCCATTATTGCAAAATAATTGCAAATTCGATACAATTGGTTAAATTAAAATATATTATGCACCCAAAAACAAAGCAAATACATGTTTTAGCGTTACTTAAGCATTTATCACAATTTTAATTATAGTTATCATGATTAATTATTTTATTAACTCATTCTTATATATATATTTAATTAATAAAATGACAATATTGGCAAACAAGCACAATATTGTACAAATTATCAATTTAATCAAATGTAGTCAATTAACTACATTCAAATTCATGAAATAACGAAGAAACTTTATTTCACTCATGTACATCATTTTTATACTCAAGGAAAATTATTTTTCTTCTTATTCCCCATATTTTATTTTACAATAATATGTATTATTGGTTTTAAATTGCCAATATGATTTCCCCAACCCAAACAAAATTCCATTAATTTTTCCAAATCACTCCAACCATAAAAATGAAGTGATTAATTTATTTTGTTACAATTCATTAGCCCAAAATTAAAATTCATTATTCATATGATGATTAAACAATTATCTAACAATTTTCTTTGTATTTAACAAAGAAAAGATGTAATTTGACAATAAATTACATTATCGCCAAATCGTACATGTTAATTGAATATGGTTGCATCTCTATATTCAAAATTCATGAAATAAAGGAACAACTTTATCTCACACATATGTTTATTACTATTAATACAATAAAATCTTTCTACTTTTATTTTCCATTTTATTTTACAATAAAAGGAGAATATTGGAATAAATTGCCAATATTCCTTTAATGCTCCTACTAAATTCCATCAATGACAATTTCCAACTCAAAGATCACAATAAAGTTGTTTACTTCATCTTTCCTTCATCTTAAATTTGCTTCAATCATTTAATTTGAAATAAACCTTATTTTTTATTGTTCTCCCAAAATTTATTTATATTATATTGTTTATTCCGAATAAACAATATAATTCATCATTTTCTTCCAATTAATTCAATTAATTCCAATATTAAATTATAATATTCATTATAATTTAATATTTACGGTAATCTCCAACCAGGGTTGTTACAGTCTCCCCCTCTTATAAAAATTGCGTCCTCGCAATTTCTAGAGGAAATCTGTATTCAACACAATTTATTCAATCGACAAAGGATAAAAGAGAAGCTCGAAACTCAAACCATTCATATTCTCAACATAGAATGGTAGAGAGAAATAAGGAAAAACTTCCTTGGTTAATCCAATGGCCCATCAAATGCTTATATAGCGATTGGCAAACCATCGAATTTTCCTAGTAACTTGAAAGAATTTCGAAGATATTCCATCTTCGAAAAAAAACTCAATAAGATGCTTAACAATTAATCAATCGAAAATGATTGATTTCATAAAACTATACCAATAGAGTCGGGACCAAACTCACTTAAACCCAAACTCTAAGTAATAAAGAATATCATCAATAAGATTTTCTGCATAATAATGCGGAAAGAACATCCTCACAACAAGAAAAACACAATAGACAAGATGAATAAATCACGGAATGACTTCTTGCAAGGCCACCAAACTCGAACACCGCGATAAGGCATGTCGTTGATATTAACTCAAGGATAGAATATACTCAAGAAATAAGGATATAAGCTCAAATTACTTTTCAATCCAAGATATTTTGAATTTTTAAATCCCAGCATCTTTTAAATTTTAAATCTCAATTTTTAACATTTAAAAATTTTCAAACTCTTTACTATACTACTTAGTAGGTAATTTAAAACTCAAATTAAAAGTCTAAATTGTTGGCGTCAAAATTGACCACAAACACCCAATAGTCGTGAAAGCACCCGTTTATCAACACAGATCAGCAACAATTAATATGGAATTCAGATCTAAGCAACAACAATCACAATAATTCGCAGATAACAATCGCAAACACATGATTTATAGTGGTTCGGCGATCTTGCCTACATCCACTTTGAAGGTTCTCTGTTTATTGATTCACTTGATGATATTAATCGATTACAGTTGATGATAACTTTGAAATTTGAATACAACAGTGATAATGAAGAAAGGAATTCGATCCGGCAGAGTCTGGACGTTCAATGGTGGAAGCTCCGAAAGATCCCCATTTCTGAAGGCTTCAGGGTGCTATTTATAGGCGTAGGAGGCCCAGATCTCGCCCAAACTTCGGGAGACTCCTTCTGGCACGTGAGTGGGCCCACGCGACCGACCCCACCAAGTTTCGGATCGATTTGACATCGATTCGAAGTGAGTTCGAACCCATCAAGAAATGGTCCAATCGAGATGAAACTTGGCAGGAACAATCTTTATCTTGTATGGAAGCTACTGTGAAAATTTCGTGGCATTTGGATCTGTGGCTTAGGAGATATGATCGATTCAAGTTGTGGTTTTTCGTGAGGGCTGTTGCATTCGAACCCATCATTTCGAATCCATCCCCTTCGACTCGATCGGTCACTTGGATCTCTGGTGACGTAGTGCGCATTCCTCGCATCGATCCTGTTTTATCTCCGAGTTGACCGCTTCGCACCCATAGATTTCGCCTCGTTCGTATCGTGGAGCGACACATCATCCAAGTTAGTTGACTTGGTGGATACGAACAAGTGAATGTTCCTGGGTTCGAACGCGACCGTTTTGAACTAAGGTATACTCGCAGGTTCGAACTCGATCGATTCGAACAAGATCGATTCGAAGCGACTTGGATTCGAGGCTGGTGGGCTTGAATGGATTCGAACATACTTGCGAGGATGGACTCGAACTAAGGTATACAAGGATGGGCTCGACTCGATGGATTCGAAGATGATGGTTTCGAAGGTAATGGAGTCGAAGTTAATGGTTGTGAGGCTGGCACTACTCGATGGATTCGAACTAGATGGGTTCGAAGGAAGGATACCGGATGGGTTCGGAGTAGAAGGTTTCGAGGATGATGGGTTCGAACATAACCTCTGGCCATCGATTCGAACCATGGGTACCCTATGGGTTCGAACCGAACAAGGGGCTATCTTTCTCAAATTGAAACCATCGTGTCTTAAGCATACGAACTCGGATTGACCTGAGACTTGAAACGTTGGCTTCTACAGCTTTGCTTGTCATGTCTTATTGATTGTGGCCTGATCCGGGCTCGGACAAAATTCATCGATATCCATAGCGAAGTGAAGTACAACCAATCTCTGAGACGAACTGTCTTTTGTCTTTGAACAATCTTTTGTATCACGGCTTTGCCAAAAAGCGGGATAACATTTGCCCCCCAAAACATGCCTTGCGGTAGGAAGGTGCGTTTTGCAATCCCTTGAGCGGATGTTCATATCCTATCACCAACCTGTAAAGAATTTGATAGTTTCATATGCCCTCCAATGACGATGGTTCGGGATCGAGCTATTTGGGATGAAGCGCGACCGTTCATGGTCAAGTGCCTAACTTCAAATGACGATCGTTCGTGATCGAGTCACTTAAGGTGAAGTGCGACCGTGCGCGGTTCAGCGCATAAATCCATGCGTCGATCGTTCGGGATCGAGTTATCTGCGGGGAAATGTGACCGTTCAAGGTCAAGCGCTTAACCTCAAATGACGATCGTTCGTGATCGAGCCATTCGAGGTAAAGTGCGACAGTGCGCGGTCAAGTGGTGGACCTCAAATGACGATCGTTCGCGATCGAGCCATTTGAGGTGGGATGAGCTGTGCCTGCTCGAGGCGAATCGTGCTTGTTCGAGGCGAGTTATGACCGTTCGAGGTCGGGTGCCGTTCATGGCGAGTTGTGACTGTTCGAAGTAGAGTGCCGTTCGCGGCGAGTTGTGATCGTTAGTGATCGTGTGCCGTTCGAGGCGAGTTTGCGTGCCCGGGAGGGCTTGATGTTATGGATGCCAGGGTCACGTTCGGGTGAGTTCTGTAACGTCACAGATTTTCGTTCTCCGAAAAACCGACATCGACACTCACTTTATCGACTGCCGAGAAATCGAAGGCCAGAAACACGGAATGTTATGGGTTTTAAAAAGAATTTAAGAAAGAAAGAAAAGAAAAAAAGAGAGAAGAGAAGATAGAAAAAGAAAAATAGAGGGAAAAGAAGATAGACAATTTTTTTTTTTTTAGAAAACAGAGAATTAGAAAAACAGAAGATAGAAAATTTTAAAAATAGAAGAAAAAGAGAATAGAGGAAAAAGAAAAAAACAGAAGAAAATAGGACGGGACAGAAAACAACAGAACAACAACACAATCAGAATCTCACAATTCGCAGCGGAACAACATATAATAATAAATGAATAATCTTTAAACAAAGAACTATAACAGTTATTACATTTTATACATTACATTACATCATATCATCACATCAGAGTGTACAACAACATACAACAACAAACAGTGCAGCGGAAAAAGAAATACTATATAAACTAGTAATACGCCATGCCATCCAGCTTGCCTCCAGCAACTCCAGAATATCCAGAATATCCTGATAAACCTAACTCTTAACTGCCCGTGTGGAAATTGGTGGGCACCCAGAGTTTAGGAAGGAAAACAATAAACTCCAAGTCAGTCATGTGACTGGTGTGAGAACTCAAAACAGTTTATTTATCTTTAAAATCAAAATAGAGGAATATTTTTTTATCAATTCGCAATGCTTTTAAAAATGAGACTACCATAAGGCCTCCCGCACACACACACATGCAAACGCAGAATCGGAGGAGATTTCTCCTTATGATAGTCAAAGATGCTTGATACGCATTTAAAATAACATTTGATATTATTATTAGTGCATAGTGTATAACAAATTCATTTCGAAAGTAGAATATAAATCTTAGCCAACATAGACATTTCGAACTATGCCTACTATAGCTACTATCCAAACAGTGGTGACCACCATAAGTGAATAGCAGGTTCTACAACTAATACCGTACAAGTTTCGTATTGGGAATTGGATTTCCAACAAATGGTCAGGCCAAGGAACTTCCCATTGCCACTGAGAATGCCTCTGGATGGACATCCCCGAGAACCAAACCGGATCTCAACCAACACAAGGCCGGGTTACTCCTAACTGAGTAACAACTGACCGAATATGCCATCCCCCGGTCCTTTGGGACCTTTTTCCGAGAGCGCTCTCTAATCAATTCACACAATCATAAAAACAAAGTGTTTTCAACATGAGTAAGTATCTGGGCTCCATACCATGATACCACCCTTTTCCAGAAGGAAATGGACACATCCTAAAGGGTGCTACCCCTCATAACCTTGCTGCTTCTTTCCTGTTTTGACCATTTCCGGGATGTGAGGCTCGACGAATTCACGTCCACAAAAACATACTTTATACAAAAGCCATGCTTTGGGTCAACAAATGATCAACACAATGATCACTAAGATAGACGATCAAATAAATGATCCTATCACAATAATCAACACGATGATCATTTCAGCATCACTCGGCATGTCACATTACCAAATTGGGAATATATCGCTGATAACTTCAACTATATAACCTTTGAGCTCGTACGTCTCAAAGAAGGGTGTTAAGCAAAGAATAAATTCTCCGCCACCAACAGAAATATATTTGAAAGAAATCGGCTTTATATCTCAAATTGTAATGTCAGACATACAATCCATACAAGTCTGTTCCGGGATCGAACAGAACCGAAGGCACTTACAAAGAAGTCCTTGCAATCCGGATATTCACAATCCTGATCGGATTTCCCATCACTTAGGGAGTTTCTATACCGGCGCGACTCGGTGCAGAAACAATCGATAGGTCATCCTATCGCTCTTGCAAATACCGGTCTTCAACACCGATCTTCAAATGCGATTTATCACGACGTATCACATATTCGGAATGGGTTATACGACCCCATGGTCCTTTCCCGGTTAACCCGAATAGTGAGCGCTTATTCAAAAATAAGTGTGCATTCAAATTCAATCAATTCACATCAAATACCCATTCAAAGGGAAATACTGATAGTCGGCTATTGAACTATCAATGGATATGCATACATCACCAGATTCCAAATAATTTTCCAAATTATTTATTTTCCAAAATATCTTTACAAGATATAAAATTCCAACACTTCAAAAATAAATCAATATTTATTTTCAAACAAATTTCACTTTCACATATAAATTCCATAATGAATTTATACTTCAAAATATCCATGCATATATGATTTCAACTATTCATTTCAATTTATCTTCAAAAAGATAAATTCTAATTTTTCACTTCATATTGGAAAACATTCCCATACTTATTAAATAAGTAATTCACAATCTTTTATTTTCAACACTTAGAAAATATTCAATACACTTAAACCGAATTAAGTATATATTTCTTTCTTTAAGGAAATCATTCACTTAACATATTTATTTGGGCCAAAACGAATGTTGCGTAAAACATCGTTACGACAACCCAAAATCACTAGTATAGGGATTCGAAATTAAAATAGATATATAAATCCCAATACTAAACCAAAACATTTCCATTCGGAAATCATTTACTATAACAACAATGTTATAGTCCACTATTTCCTTTTATTTCTCGAAACATCTATTTCAACAATAAATGTTGAAATCTATGGTTTCGAATCTCTATACCTTTTAAAACATCGTTGGATCGTTTTAATTCTATTTAAAACATTCACATTCTAAACAATTTCTTTAACGTGTTATTCACTATGCAAAAACGTGAATAAACTACGTTAACCAATTTCATTCTTTTATTCATTTTAATTCAAAGGATTATTCACTATTAAAAAAATGTGAATATAACTCCATTTCTAAGTTACAACAATTAACTTGTCAAAATAAGTCATTTGCGAATTTATAAAACAACGTTCATAAATTCCTTTTCTATTTATTTATAAAAACTTCCTTTTTTATAAATCCTTTTATTTACCTATTCAGTTTATAATTCAATTATAGACTAAAAGTTCATATTATAAGTTAACTACTTATAAAACGATTATTTTATAAAATCGTTCTTTAAACTTCATAATTATAAATCTTATAACTTATAAGATTCATTTATTTAACCTAATCTATTCTTCAAATAATTTCACCAAATTTATAAATCTTACTATTTATAAATTTCGTTTATAACTTCACAGTTTATAATTCTATAAATTTCATTCTATTATGAAATTCATTTTCACTACATTCAAACACTTATAAAAACTCGTTTTATAATGTCTATATTTCAATTTATAAATATCCATTTATAAATCTCTTAATATAAATCAGTTTATATTATTATTCTAAAACGTCTTTAATTTCCTTTATAATTTCATCATTTCGATTTATAAAATAATCAAATCTTATAAATCCTATATTTAAACTTTTATCATATATTCAAAAATCCAATCTAAATTATTTTATAAAATCATTAGTTCATATTTCTCAAAAATCGACTTTTAATCGTATTTCTAAAAATCAGCTTTTTAACTATATTTCACAAAAACCATAATTTTTATAACTTTAAAAATTATAACGTTTATTTATTTATAATGGATCAATTCCAAAAATATAGTATATTTTCAAAATCACTTTTAAAATCATTTTAAAATCCCAAAATCTGGGTCCAATGATGCTACACACCAAATAGTCAATCATGACAACAACGATATCATATATCGATATGATAATCAATCAAATATCAAAATATCTGAAATTAAATAAATACTGTTGAGGAATCCAGTTGGAACCCTCCAACCTGTTTTCCTGCATCCAAAAACATTAGCACAATACCAATTTCGCTCCAGTACGAAATTATCGCGGTACATGTTCTTAATAAATATTATCCGCTTAATAACGGCGTAATAGGGTCTCATCCGCTAAACAAAAAAAATGCGGGAAATCAACAACTGCAATATATACATATGCCAATATATATATATTGATATTATATATAATACCAATTTCACTGTTTATGAAATATTCGCGGTATATGTTTATATTAAATAACATCCGCTTACTAACGGCGCATAATGTCTATTTTAACAATCAATAATTTACAGTCATCATTCAAACATGCATTCAAATATTTTAAATCTAACTATTTAAAATAAAAATCGAAATCTATTCGATTGAGTGAGAAGTTCTCACCTTGATTTTAAATTCCGTTTTAGCTTTTTATTTCGAATAAAATTAAATGCGCGTTTAATTTTACCCGAAATTCTCACTAACTCCAAACGACTCCAAACCAACTCCATCGCGTAGTGCTCGTCCATACGATTCCAACGCAAGTGAGTTTGCATTTTTTCGACCTCGTATCATCAAGATATAGCATTTATAAGTTTACATGAATTAATAATATAAAATTTACAAATTTTATTTTATTTTTATACCACAAACCATCATCCACCGTTCACTGCCTTCAGCTTGCATCTGGGCCGCCCAAACCCCTTTCTTCCCAACCGTGGGTTCCAGGCTAAAGAGCGTAAGGCCGAACCCATATACCACCTTCAAACCCTAATTAACGTGACCTCCACGTCGACTCCCACGCTGATCAGAGGCCGCCATTCCACTCGCCTACCCACGACACACCCACGGCCATAGCAGCTCCAAGCTCGGTTGCACGCAAGTCGAGAAATACGAGCCCAAAGCCTACACGAACGCGGCCACATATCTCGATTTATGCTGCTTTATTTTCGATCAACCCCATATAGATTTGTAGCTCTCTTCTTCCTCTTCAACGTTGTAGTTAGAAATTTTGGCTAAAACTTCATGGATTTGGAGAATTTAATGGAAGAAGATGGAGAATTTTCGGCCTTTAATCCTGTAGGTGGCGGCCGCGTTTAAAAATTAGGGTTTCCCATTATTATTTTCTTTTTAACTTGTGAATGGTGTATTTATAAGAACGAGCAAGCGTAAACACTATTCATCCCGGGAATTCCGAACTCCGATTTAGACGCCGTAACCAGCGTACCTAGGGTTTATCCCGCGTTCCGGACACAATGGAACAGGTTTCGGAAGCTAATTCGGAAGTATGTGCGAGTTATGACTGAAAACGCTCAATTTGAATTAAACCGATTTAAGTCGATTTCTAGGCGTTTTAATTTGTACCGGACAAACGGTAAATCCAATTGACACGAAATTTGAAACCTTATAATAATATCACATTACGGATCCGATGAAACTGGTTTCGTCGAAATCCGAGACTTTTTGAAAAATGGCTATTTTGACTCGCCAAATTTAAATTAAAAACGATTCGATGCGTTTCGAGCTGCCACGATCAAACGATAGCTCTGATTGACACGAAAATTGAAATCCGGTAATAACTAACTATTACGGATCCAATGAAACTGGTTTCGTTCAATTCTGAGACTGTTCAAAAATTGGCTATTTTACAGTCGATTATTAAATATTAAAATATTCAATTTTCACAAATTAACTTTTAATTCGTTTTTAAAAGTTCTAAAATATTTCTATAACTCCAGTATGATTAAATAAAATTTTACAAATCATTTTCTATCATATTTAACTATATTTTCAATTATTTCCATAATTTCACATATTAAATTATTAATTTAATTATCCAATTAAATCTAATAAATCAAATAAAAATTTATTTGACTTATAAATTCACTTATTAATATTTAAAATTAATTAAATATTCATATTTTAATTTCTAAAAATTCTGGGTCGTTACAATCTTCCCCACTTAAAAGAATTTCGTTCTCGAAATTACAAGTAAGAAAGGTTACAAAATCTATTCATTTTCCAAAATTCATAATTAAACTTCTTATAAATCTTTACTAAATTTTCAAATCATACTTAGTTATCTTTTCAAAAACAACTACTATCGTTTAACTTTCAACTCTAAAACAAAGTTAAAGTTTTCAAAATTTTCCCATTTTCTCAAAATTTTTCTAACGCCCTAAATTTTCGGAAAAATTCGCCATAGTCTCCTTTGCGCGGCTCGATCCGAAAAAAAAATGACAGTATATATATCACAAATATACATCTCATCAAGTAATGAGGCATCCCGAAGGGAAAAAAGTGTAAAAGTACGATATTTAATCCGAGATATGTACCTTATATTTTATTAGCGAGCATATACAGCTAATATAGCGCTAAAGCGAGCTCCAAATGCGAAGCAAACGCGATCCGCACCTACTAAACTCAACAAACAACATGAGAACATGCATATATGTAATAATCTCAATATACAACATATAGTAACATATCAACTATATATATCACATAGCAAATGCAACAATAGCAATATATATTCAACTATCAACCAACTACATCCATAATCAAATGAATTTTCATTCATATTCTCATTATATTCAATGAATTGGTTTTCACTTTAAATCACATTTGATTCGTTTACATGGGATTTTCTAACATTCATTCTCAATTCAATTAGTTTACATTCACTAATTAAATCCAATTCACATTCAATTCTATTCAAATCTATTTTCTTCAAGTTTGAATGCAATTACATAGCTTTCAATTTCATTAACACTTAATGAATTTCATACAATCAATCAACAATCATATAACAATCAATGTATATTAATTTCAACCAAATTCCTTTACTTCACTTACATTTATTTTGGTTTAACACCATCACTCCCAATTGGTTTAATTAAATTGATTTCCATTCAATTTTATTCAACTTCCAATAAAATTAGATTTTAATGAATTAACACTTATATTCATTATTTTTTTATCAATTATTTTCATTCAATCGATTAACATTCAATTCATTTATTCAATTCAATTTCAAAGTTGAATTTCATTTACATAACTTAAGTTATATTCCATTTATACATCCTTTATTTACAACTCATATTTTATATAGTTTCACTTCTTATATATATAAGTTTATTTCACAATTGTAAACACTTTAATTATAATTTTATTCTTATAATTCTTTTACTTATACAATTATTCTTTTATTTAGACTATTCAAACAACTAAACAATCTACTTATATACACTTTAATAATTTTTGAAAATTATTTCTTTATATATAAAATATACTCAAGGTAAAATTATTTCATTTATCCAATTTAAAACAATATTGTGCCGAATTGTTCTATTCAAGTGTTTAGAAACCCCTTCGGCATAGTCTTGCGGACTACGCTGACGAAAGTTCATATGACACTCAATAAACCAATCATCACAATATAAAACAATTTTTATATTCACTAACAAATACGCTCTCATAGCTATTATTACACTCAAACTCATTCTAGAGTACTTCTGACTCCATCTCTAATGAATTATACCCAACAGAACCATGGTTGTCGCTTAACCATATGCTCTGATACCAAATGTAACGTCACGGATTTTCGTTCTCCAAAAAACCGACATCGACACTCACTTTATCGACTGCCGAGAAATCGAAGGCCGGAAACACGGAATGTTATGGGTTTTAAAAAGAATTTAAGAAAGAAAGAAAAGAAAAAAAGAGAGAAGAGAAGATAGAAAAAGAAAAATAGAGGGAAAAGAAGATAGACAATTTTTTTTTTTTTTAGAAAACAGAGAATTAGAAAAACAGAAGATAGAAAATTTTAAAAATAGAAGAAAAAGAGAATAGAGGAAAAAGAAAAAAACAGAAGAAAATAGGACGGGACAGAAAACAACAGAACAACAACACAATCAGAATCTCACAATTCGCAGCGGAACAACATATAATAATAAATGAATAATCTTTAAACAAAGAACTATATCAGTTATTACATTTTATACATTACATTACATCATATCATCACATCAGAGTGTACAACAACATACAACAACAAACAGTGCAGCGGAAAAAGAAATACTATATAAACTAGTAATACGCCATGCCATCCAGCTTGCCTCCAGCAACTCCAGAATATCCAGAATATCCTGATAAACCTAACTCTTAACTGCCCGTGTGGAAATTGGTGGGCACCCAGAGTTTAGGAAGGAAAACAATAAACTCCAAGTCAGTCATGTGACTGGTGTGAGAACTCAAAACAGTTTATTTATCTTTAAAATCAAAATAGAGGAATATTTTTTTATCAATTCGCAATGCTTTTAAAAATGAGACTACCATAAGGCCTCCCGCACACACACACATGCAAACGCAGAATCGGAGGAGATTTCTCCTTATGATAGTCAAAGATGCTTGATACGCATTTAAAATAACATTTGATATTATTATTAGTGCATAGTGTATAACAAATTCATTTCGAAAGTAGAATATAAATCTTAGCCAACATAGACATTTCGAACTATGCCTACTATAGCTACTATCCAAACAGTGGTGACCACCATAAGTGAATAGCAGGTTCTACAACTAATACCGTACAAGTTTCGTATTGGGAATTGGATTTCCAACAAATGGTCAGGCCAAGGAACTTCCCATTGCCACTGAGAATGCCTCTGGATGGACATCCCCGAGAACCAAACCGGATCTCAACCAACACAAGGCCGGGTTACTCCTAACTGAGTAACAACTGACCGAATATGCCATCCCCCGGTCCTTTGGGACCTTTTTCCGAGAGCGCTCTCTAATCAATTCACACAATCATAAAAACAAAGTGTTTTCAACATGAGTAAGTATCTGGGCTCCATACCATGATACCACCCTTTTCCAGAAGGAAATGGACACATCCTAAAGGGTGCTACCCCTCATAACCTTGCTGCTTCTTTCCTGTTTTGACCATTTCCGGGATGTGAGGCTCGACGAATTCACGTCCACAAAAACATACTTTATACAAAAGCCATGCTTTGGGTCAACAAATGATCAACACAATGATCACTAAGATAGACGATCAAATAAATGATCCTATCACAATAATCAACACGATGATCATTTCAGCATCACTCGGCATGTCACATTACCAAATTGGGAATATATCGCTGATAACTTCAACTATATAACCTTTGAGCTCGTACGTCTCAAAGAAGGGTGTTAAGCAAAGAATAAATTCTCCGCCACCAACAGAAATATATTTGAAAGAAATCGGCTTTATATCTCAAATTGTAATGTCAGACATACAATCCATACAAGTCTGTTCCGGGATCGAACAGAACCGAAGGCACTTACAAAGAAGTCCTTGCAATCCGGATATTCACAATCCTGATCGGATTTCCCATCACTTAGGGAGTTTCTATACCGGCGCGACTCGGTGCAGAAACAATCGATAGGTCATCCTATCGCTCTTGCAAATACCGGTCTTCAACACCGATCTTCAAATGCGATTTATCACGACGTATCACATATTCGGAATGGGTTATACGACCCCATGGTCCTTTCCCGGTTAACCCGAATAGTGAGCGCTTATTCAAAAATAAGTGTGCATTCAAATTCAATCAATTCACATCAAATACCCATTCAAAGGGAAATACTGATAGTCGGCTATTGAACTATCAATGGATATGCATACATCACCAGATTCCAAATAATTTTCCAAATTATTTATTTTCCAAAATATCTTTACAAGATATAAAATTCCAACACTTCAAAAATAAATCAATATTTATTTTCAAACAAATTTCACTTTCACATATAAATTCCATAATGAATTTATACTTCAAAATATCCATGCATATATGATTTCAACTATTCATTTCAATTTATCTTCAAAAAGATAAATTCTAATTTTTCACTTCATATTGGAAAACATTCCCATACTTATTAAATAAGTAATTCACAATCTTTTATTTTCAACACTTAGAAAATATTCAATACACTTAAACCGAATTAAGTATATATTTCTTTCTTTAAGGAAATCATTCACTTAACATATTTATTTGGGCCAAAACGAATGTTGCGTAAAACATCGTTACGACAACCCAAAATCACTAGTATAGGGATTCGAAATTAAAATAGATATATAAATCCCAATACTAAACCAAAACATTTCCATTCGGAAATCATTTACTATAACAACAATGTTATAGTCCACTATTTCCTTTTATTTCTCGAAACATCTATTTCAACAATAAATGTTGAAATCTATGGTTTCGAATCTCTATACCTTTTAAAACATCGTTGGATCGTTTTAATTCTATTTAAAACATTCACATTCTAAACAATTTCTTTAACGTGTTATTCACTATTCAAAAACGTGAATAAACTACGTTAACCAATTTCATTCTTTTATTCATTTTAATTCAAAGGATTATTCACTATTAAAAAAATGTGAATATAAATCCATTTCTAAGTTATAACAATTAACTTGTCAAAATAAGTCATTTGCGAATTTATAAAACAACGTTCATAAATTCCTTTTCTATTTATTTATAAAAACTTCCTTTTTTATAAATCCTTTTATTTACCTATTCAGTTTATAATTCAATTATAGACTAAAAGTTCATATTATAAGTTAACTACTTATAAAACGATTATTTTATAAAATCGTTCTTTAAACTTCATAATTATAAATCTTATAACTTATAAGATTCATTTATTTAACCTAATCTATTCTTCAAATAATTTCACCAAATTTATAAATCTTACTATTTATAAATTTCGTTTATAACTTCACAGTTTATAATTCTATAAATTTCATTCTATTATGAAATTCATTTTCACTACATTCAAACACTTATAAAAACTCGTTTTATAATGTCTATATTTCAATTTATAAATATCCATTTATAAATCTCTTAATATAAATCAGTTTATATTATTATTCTAAAACGTCTTTAATTTCCTTTATAATTTCATCATTTCGATTTATAAAATAATCAAATTTTATAAATCCTATATTTAAACTTTTATCATATATTCAAAAATCCAATCTAAATTATTTTATAAAATCATTAGTTCATATTTCTCAAAAATCGACTTTTAATCGTATTTCTAAAAATCAGCTTTTTAACTATATTTCACAAAAACCATAATTTTTATAACTTTAAAAATTATAACGTTTATTTATTTATAATGGATCAATTCCAAAAATATAGTATATTTTCAAAATCACTTTTAAAATCATTTTAAAATCCCAAAATCTGGGCCCAATGATGCTACACACCAAATAGTCAATCATGACAACAACGATATCATATATCGATATGATAATCAATCAAATATCAAAATATCTGAAATTAAATAAATACTGTTGAGGAATCCAGTTGGATCCCTCCAACCTGTTTTCCTGCATCCAAAAACATTAGCACAATACCAATTTCGCTCCAGTACGAAATTATCGCGGTACATGTTCTTAATAAATATTATCCGCTTAATAACGGCGTAATAGGGTCTCATCCGCTAAACAAAAAAAAATGCGGGAAATCAACAACTGCAATATATACATATGCCAATATATATATATTGATATTATATATAATACCAATTTCACTGTTTATGAAATATTCGCGGTATATGTTTATATTAAATAACATCCGCTTACTAACGGCGCATAATGTCTATTTTAACAATCAATAATTTACAGTCATCATTCAAACATGCATTCAAATATTTTAAATCTAACTATTTAAAATAAAAATCGAAATCTATTCGATTGAGTGAGAAGTTCTCACCTTGATTTTAAATTCCGTTTTAGCTTTTTATTTCGAATAAAATTAAACGCGCGTTTAATTTTACCCGAAATTCTCACTAACTCCAAACGACTCCAAACCAACTCCATCGCGTAGTGCTCGTCCATACGATTCCAACGCAACTGAGTTTGCATTTTTTCGACCTCGTATCATCAAGATATAGCATTTATAAGTTTACATGAATTAATAATATAAAATTTACAAATTTTATTTTATTTTTATACCACAAACCATCATCCACCGTTCACTGCCTTCAGCTTGCATCTGGGCCGCCCAAACCCCTTTCTTCCCAACCGTGGGTTCCAGGCTAAAGAGCGTAAGGCCGAACCCATATACCACCTTCAAACCCTAATTAACGTGACCTCCACGTCGACTCCCACGCTGATCAGAGGCCGCCATTCCACTCGCCTACCCACGACACACCCACGGCCATAGCAGCTCCAAGCTCGGTTGCACGCAAGTCGAGAAAGACGAGCCCAAAGCCTACACGAACGCGGCCACATATCTCGATTTATGCTGCTTTATTTTCGATCAACCCCATATAGATTTGTAGCTCTCTTCTTCCTCTTCAACGTTGTAGTTAGAAATTTTGGCTAAAACTTCATGGATTTGGAGAATTTAATGGAAGAAGATGGAGAATTTTCGGCCTTTAATCCTGTAGGTGGCGGCCGCGTTTAAAAATTAGGGTTTCCCATTATTATTTTCTTTTTAACTTGTGAATGGTGTATTTATAAGAACGAGCAAGCGTAAACACTATTCATCCCGGGAATTCCGAACTCCGATTTAGACGCCGTAACCAGCGTACCTAGGGTTTATCCCGCGTTCCGGACACAATGGAACAGGTTTCGGAAGCTAATTCGGAAGTATGTGCGAGTTATGACTGAAAACGCTCAATTTGAATTAAACCGATTTAAGTCGATTTCTAGGCGTTTTAATTTGTACCGGACAAACGGTAAATCCAATTGACACGAAATTTGAAACCTTATAATAATATCACATTACGGATCCGATGAAACTGGTTTCGTCGAAATCCGAGACTTTTTGAAAAATGGCTATTTTGACTCGCCAAATTTAAATTAAAAACGATTCGATGCGTTTCGAGCTGCCACGATCAAACGATAGCTCTGATTGACACGAAAATTGAAATCCGATAATAACTAACTATTACGGATCCAATGAAACTGGTTTCGTTCAATTCTGAGACTGTTCAAAAATTGGCTATTTTACAGTCGATTATTAAATATTAAAATATTCAATTTTCACAAATTAACTTTTAATTCGTTTTTAAAAGTTCTAAAATATTTCTATAACTCCAGTATGATTAAATAAAATTTTACAAATCATTTTCTATCATATTTAACTATATTTTCAATTATTTCCATAATTTCACATATTAAATTATTAATTTAATTATCCAATTAAATCTAATAAATCAAATAAAAATTTATTTGACTTATAAATTCACTTATTAATATTTAAAATTAATTAAATATTCATATTTTAATTTCTAAAAATTCTGGGTCGTTACAATTTCCTGGATTGTTTATGTGCCTGTTGGAGGCGAATAAGTGTGCCCGGGGGGGCTTGGTACTATCAATGCCGGAGTTCATGTTCGGGGGAGCTTCTGAATCAAAACTCTGGCGGTTCATCGCCATACAGAAGGTGCTCGTGGACCGTTCGCGATCCAACGGGCATGAAAATAAATTCTTTCATGGAATTGCAAATATAAAAGCAATGATTATACGAATCTCATAACAGAAATGTCCATACAAACAGAGTCTAGATGTTCAAATCAAAATCAAAGCAGAAAGCTGAGCAGGGATGTCAAAGTGTAAACTCTCACTATGATGCGGCTGGTAGTCATTCAGAGCATGCCTATGGATCGTGCGCGATCGCTCACATGTGTAAATGATTTAACCGTGTTAGTAAGAGGTTTACGACTTGTTCATCGTTGTTTCATTCAATCAATGGATAATCAGACGTTGTCCTGACTCAGGGCCACCTCTAGTTGAGGTGGACGGTGGGCGCTCTGGCTCCACTGCTGGAGTCCGTTTCCTCACATACTGAAGGAGCATACCGTTCCTGATATGCCCTTCCACCTCGTCCTTCGAATGCCTGCAGTCGTTAGTGTTATGACCATTTAATTCATGGAATACACAAAACTTATCTGATTTCCTTTCGTTAGAGGTTGGATCCCTTCGCATTGGCCTATGATATGGAACCTGCTCTTTGGTATCCTGATAAATTCGTTCCAGGCTTTCATTCAGCTCAGTGTATGTGGTGAATCACGGCTCCCTCCGTTGCCGCTTTGATCTGTCTCTGTCATTCTCACTCTTTCTTTTACCTTTATCCTTATCCGAGTCCCTTTTAAGAGGCTTTTCGTCTTTAAGTGCATAAACTTCTATCCCATCTCCTTCTTCTCTTTCTGCATTCGCATCCTCTAATCGCAAAAACTTTTCTGCCTCGTGATAGAATTCTCCGAGATCCACGGGTGGATCCTTAGTTAATGAATTTTTGAACTCCGTTCCGTCAGCTATCCTGGATACAGCCGCCATCATAACCATGGATGGATCTGGTCGATCCACCGAAGCTGCTGCCCCATTGAACCGTGTCAGAAAACCCCTCAACGTCTCTCCAGCCTTCTGTTTTAAAGTTGCCAAAGTCATCACATTCTTGGGTCTTGCAATGTGAACCCTAAATTGTCTCATGAATCTTTCCGTCAATTCTTCCCATGTTCCTATGGAGCCGCTCTCTAGTTGCCTAAACCATAATGCTGCGATATCTGTCAGATACAATGGAAAGCATAGGGCCATAACCTCCTGTGATGCCCCCAACACTTCCATATGTCTCATGTACCTCGTCAAATGGACCGCGGGATCCGTCCTCCCATCATACATCTCTAATGATGGCAACTTAAACTCTGGTGGGTTCCTAGCCATCCTAATTGCAGGAGAAAAGGGACTCCTGTTTACGTCTTCGAGATCTTTGTTCGTTAATCAACCTCTCATGGCTCGCCTAACCATTTGTGCCAATTTATCTTCGTCTCCAAGATGCAATCCTCGTTCATTACTTTCAACCTGCCCCCCGAGTCCACGAGGGAATTCTGGGATCTTCCCCCTTGACTGAGTGTTCACTCCCATGCTACTCCTTGCTTGGGTAGATGCATCTCTATCTCTCTCAAGGATTGGATCAACATTCTCCATGTGTGTGCTCCCTACTCCAGGTGCTACGCCGGATGGTCCTGCTCCGTTTTGGACTCCATTGGCTTCTCTATTCTGTGCCCCAAGTTGTCATATTTGTTGAAATAAACTCTGGATCAACTCCTCTTGTTTCTTCATCATTGTCTCCATCTCGTCCCTAGTGATGAAGATCGACGCTTGATTCGCTCCTTAGGAAGCCTCTTGACTTCCTTGATGTTCACTTCTCTCTGGCCTTTGTTTCTTACTTGTTTGTCTCGTCATGGTTCTTAGATCTAAATTCCTAAGTCTCCAAATTCAAATTCTCCTGAATCAGTTTCTCAATGAAAGCACAAAAATGTTGGCGTAAAAATTGACCACAAACACCCAATAGTCGTGAAAGCACCCGTTTATCAACACAGATCAACAACAATTAATATGGAATTCAGATCTAAGCAACAACAATCACAATAATTCGCAGATAACAATCACAAACATAGGATTTATAGTGGTTCGGTGATCTTGCCTACATCCACTTTGAAGGTTCTCTCTTTATTGATTAACTTGATGATATTAATCGATTACAGTTGATGATAACTTTGAAATTTGAATACAACAGTGATAATGAAGAAAGGAATTCGATCCGGCAGAGTCTGGACGTTCAATGGTGGAAGCTCCGAAAGATCCCCCTTTCTAAAGGCTTCAGGGTGCTATTTATAGGCATAGGAGGCCCAGATCTCGCCCAAACTTCGGGAGACTCCTTCTGGCACGTGAGTGGGCCCACGCGACCGACCCCACCAAGTTTCGACTCGATTTGACATCGATTCGAAGTGAGTTCGAACCCATCAAGAAATGGCCCAATCGAGATGAAACTTGGCAGGAACAATCTTTATCTTGTATGGAAGCTACTGTGAAAATTTCGTTGCATTTGGATCAGTGGTTTAGGAGATATGATCGATTCAAGTTGTGGTTTTTCGTGAGGGCTGTTGCATTCAAACCCATCATTTCGAATCCATCCCCTTCGACTCGATCGGTCACGTGGATCTCTGGTGACGTGGTGCGCACTCCTCGCATCGATCCTGTTTTATCTCCGAGTTGACCGCTTCGCACCCATGGATTTCGCCTCGTTCGTATCGTGGAGCGACACGTCATCCAAGTTAGTTGACTTGGTGGATACGAACAAGTGAATGTTCTTGGGTTCGAACGTGACCGTTTCGAACTAAGGTATACTCGCGGGTTCGAACTCAATCGATTCGAACAAGATCGATTCGAAGCGACTTGGATTCGAGGCAGGTGGGCTTGAATGGATTCGAACATACTTGCGAGGATGGACTCGAACTAAGGTATACGAGGATGGGCTTGACTCGATGGATTCGAAGATGATGGTTTCGAAGGTAATGGAGTTGAAGTTAATGGTTGTGAGGCAGGCACTACTCGATGGATTCAAACTAGATGGGTTCGAAGGAAGGATACCGGATGGGTTCGGAGTAGACGGTTTTGAAGATGATGGGTTCGAACATAACCTCTGGCCATCGATTCGAACCATGGGTACCTTATGGGTTCGAACCGAACAAGGGGCTATCTTTCTCAAATTGAAACTATCGTATCTTGAGCGTACGAACTCGGATTGACCTGAGACTTGAAACGCTAGATTCTACAGCTTTGCTTGTCATGTCTTATCGATTGTGGCCTGATCCGGGCTCGGACAAAATTCATCGATATCCATAGCGAAGTGAAGTACAACCAATCTCTGAGACGAACTGTCTTTTGTCTTTGAACAATCTTTTGGTATCACGGCTTTGCCAAAAAGCGGGATAACATAAATTTCTTCTCTTACTTCAAAATTAATTTCCAAAGAGATTTATAAACCCATAATAATATCCCTCAAAATAAATTAAGGGTTTAAATTCTCTTTACTCTTTTTATTAAACCACCTAAATAGTTTAAAAACAATCTTCAAGTTCTCTTATAAATCTTCTCTTAAAACATCCAATGTATATAATATAGATTCTAAAATCTCAAAATATACTTTCAATAAAGTATAGCTCAAGAATATTCTCACTTATTCTCATCTTTATAATTTCAAAATAAATAAATAAATAAATGGCATTTCCTCTCCATTGAATCTCTAATAAATAGATATATCTGTTGGCTGCAGAGTCGATCAAACGATCAAAACTGCCTCGCCACTCTGTTACTCATCTATAAAATCAATGGATGCACTTACCATTCAAAAATAAATTTAATATATAAACCCAAAATATAGTTTACAATTTTTTTTGAAACACAAACCATCGTGTCTAATTGCCTCATCATAGTATTTAGGAGATTCCTATTGATAACGTTGATCAGGCGTACCGACCAGAACTCTTAACTACTCGATGGTCAACCCAACACTCTCAAATTATTTCTATAAAAGAAATACTACTCATCTAAATTTATTCTCAAAATATTCTTTTATTTTTTTTTAAAAAAATATCTCAAAGCTCAAATTTCTCTTTAAAACTCATATTTATGTAGCTTCAAAACTCAAACCAAAGAACATTAAGAGAATGCATAGAGATATTCCCAGAATATTCGATTCTCGAAATCAACAGAAGGAGATAGAGTGTTCGTCAATCTTACAATGTCACGAGCCACTCCAAAAAAATCAGCAAGATATAGGATAAGCAAGATATTCTTCTCGAAGGAGAAGAAGCACACAATCCACGAATCACTACTTCAAACGGAGTAATGCTAAAGGATAACATTGATTGACTATCTGAAAAGAACACTCAAACAAAGAAGAATGATAAACTCAATCAAACTCGAATAATCTAGAAACTCTCCTCATTCCTTAGTGGATATCCTCGTGGAAGGATAACCGAAGAGCTAAGAGCTAGGAATAAGGTTACTTCAACACTCGATTTCTCGATTGGATGTCAAATCCAAATGGACTTACAAAACTCAACAAAGTCACCTTGATTGGAATTTGAGATATATCATCAACATCTCGATATTCAAGAGCGAATACAGAAATTTCAAAATCATCATTAACATTTCAAAGTGACAGAAATAATAACCCAATAAAATTACGATGCCTTAATAAATACAGGATCCTATAACAACAAAAGGATCGGGCTTAACACCAAATAAGTTAGTCTATCTCAAATCAGATACATCTCAAGGTTGTGAGTAACAAACATATACTCACAAAAGCAACATCAAATAAAAATCTCAGAATTCCCATAATGAGCCAATCATTGTGGATCCCTTCAATAGGATTCACAACTCTCAAATGAATGCAATAAGAATGCTCAAAGAAATCGATCAATTCCATCGATACGAACTCACTCGTACCGACAAAAAAAAGAAAGAATAGAATAATCCCAAATAAGATTATTCATAAGATAAAATAACATCAAACTCAAATATCGAATACTACGGAATACAATTTATATTCCTAGACATATTCCATCTCAACATATCCCAAAACTCGAAAAAGAATCAAAGCACGATTCGAAAACAAGCTCAAATAAAGGACAATGATTCACTCGTATTGTACTTCGACGTATTGTGATATACGTACTGTTCTGTGTTTATTCTACTTTTTTTGACCACGGCTCTGATACCATGCTGTAATGCCCCACCCCGAGACACACGTTAGTAAAGAGAATTAATGAGTAATTCTGTTTACTAAAGCGGAGAATAGGGCTGGTTAAGGGCGACCATCTATAACTTTGTCTTAAACATCCACTGAATACGTCGATAAATGCACTATGATTTTTCTTTTCTATCTCAATGGATCAACATATATAGTAAATGCTTAATCCAAAACTATAGGTAGCTAACGGATCTATCAGAACAAAATACCATAACTAAGTGTAAAGCACATCACAGAACAGTAATCAACATCATTTATATACATATACACTGATACATGTTTAGTACAATACAATATGAATACAATAAAGGTGGTATTCGACCACACTATATACATGGAATCGAATATAAATTCATCAGAGTCAAGCGGAAAGAAATACAAACCACAAAAGTGCTAGGATGATATTCAAGCAGATGCATCAAAGCAAAGTCCCGTAATTGATAGTTTACCTGAAACAACTCGGTCTTACCCGAGTGATAAACACACGGGTCAGGCAACTGAATCTTATCGTTAGAAAGGAATACGATAAGGTAAAGAGAAGAGCTTCGCAGCGGGATAACATAAGTAGGTATGAACATCTATGGTTGATATCAAGTAACTTCACTATGTCAATGGTGGTTTGCATATACATATACTTGGGTTAATCTGAAGGAATTCATGTATATGATATAAGGGAAAACATTCAAACATTATCCATGAATAAATAAATCTCTCAAGTCGTATATAAATCCTAAGTATAAATCCATAAAATTCGAAATCACCAAAATCCTCAAAGAAATCATATTTGCCTTATTTACATCTATAAGGCTAGGTAAACACATCAAAAACGGTGAAATCTTAATCATCATAACTCATAAAAGAAATCTCATATTGGCCAATTATTACATGCAAAAGCATGTTGCACGTGCTATTTACCAGTACTATTCACCCTCATGGTACCATATCCATCTCTCGACCGGAATCCTCATCTTGAATTAATCTGGTCTATGACGTCATCTATATTCTCCCCGAACACCCGCCATCAAAAGTGATTGGAGCACCTCACTCCAATCGGTGTCCGCTGAGTCCCCGCCATCAAAAGTGATCGAGTCAAGTATTACTTAACCCGATCGGGACTCCAAGTACTGGTAGTTCTCCTAGAATGTGTCAACAACTCTCGGATAGTAACCCGGAAAGTGGTAACGTATGTCCCATACCATACGCTCTCACTTAGCGGTTTTCTAGCCGCTAGTTCGTGCCACAGTAAGAAATCATCAACATCATCAAAAGAATCGCCTCATGTCATCGGCGTATGGTATAAGATGCTAAACTCGTCTCATCTCATCGACGAGTAGAAATTCCATAAAATCATCAAACTCATCAAATACCATCAAAATCTTGCCTCATATCATCGGCAAGTATATCTCCATCAATATAGTCCAAATCTCGTATATACTCCCGAATAGGAGATCTCGGACTATACGTATTAGCCAAATGGACTAATATAATCTCGTACTCATACCACAATGTGATTAACATCAAGGAGGAAATCAAACGATTCCTCAAAATCGTTTCGATCATACAAGTCCAAAATTAACCGAAAAAGTAAATACACAAGTCCCATACATTGCGGATTTACTAAATCATTTAATTTATTTTTTTATACGTCCGAAAAAACATAAAGATGATGAAATTTAATAAGTTATAACATAAAATAATTTTGTAGAAAAGGATTAATAAATAAAATTCATAATAAAATTCTTGCAAAAGAATGCAAATGAAATCGTCAAAATCGGACAATTATATCAAAATTTGGGGCTGTCCATGACAGACCAATAATGAGAACATCAATTTTCCACCATGCAAACTTCGAAATTCCATGAAGCATAAAACACAAAATTTGTAGTCTATAGTCTAAGGCTTTCAAAACTTAAAATTTTTTGATATTGCGGTCAGTAACGAATAAGTTACGAGCGAAATACTACTAGAAAAGAAAATTTGCGCACTGGCTATTAACTCAGGCCAGCGACAAAAATGTCTATTTTTCACTATGAGGATTTCCAGATCATTCAAAAGCTAAAATATAACAGTTGTGGAATATTTCACAAGGATTTCAGAACATCCAAGATTTTGAAATTCCGATAAGAAACGCAAAAGTTAAACTGAAAACACTATTCAGCCAAATATATTTCCTGTGCAAAAACGCTTTCGGTTTTGCAACTTTCACAGCAAATACAGAGGTCCAAACGGACTTGAAACTTGATAAAATTAGAAATGTACAAACTAGACACAATAAGCTTCAAAATGGAACAAAAATCACCTCAATCCGACTTCGGATGAGGGAGCTTTTAGCATTCAAAGATGAGGTATTTCAGACATCAACAATTAAGAACAGAGATGAAACTTGAACATATAGAGCCAAATTTTCCAAGCATGAGCCAATTTAGTTGCTGTAAGTTTTAAACTTACCTTTTGCAGCGAAAAGAGGAGATTATGAAGCAAAGATTGGAGCAAATATTAGGTCTTTAGCAAGAAAGAGGAGCTCTAGCACCTGCAGAAACTAGAAAAATAGGCATGCAAAGAAGAAAAGTTACAAAACAAGAATTATAGTAAACAAATATGGATTTCTCCTCAAATTCAAGATAGAGAAGGATGGAGATTACCTTCTTGTTGAATTAGACCAGAAATTATATTGATTTAGCAAAGAATATGTTAATTATGGCTAAGCTTTGAGAAGGCAGCCATTATTTCTAATTTTTGAGCTTCTTAATTGTTTTCAGGAAGAAGATGAAAATGAACAAAGAGGAAACTGTACGTACTATTTCCAGAAGTTTCTATTGGGCTAAATGGGTATAAACTAATTCTTATTAGGACATAGATTAATGTTTGTTTGTGTAGTTTATTTATGTACAAACTTCTTTTATCCATATCATACACGATTTAAATCCGATTTTAACAATTTTGAGTGCGTTGGATTCGTCTTAACATCTAGATTCCAATAAAATATTAAATCAAAATTTCAGTACTTTATTATTTGTTTTATCGTTTATTAACCAATTTGGCCAATTTTCCCCATTATTGCAAAGTAATTGCAAATTCGATACAATTGGTTAAATTAAAATATATTATGCACCCAAAAACAAAGCAAATACATGTTTTAGCATTACTTAAGCATTTCTCACAATTTTAATTATAGTTATCATGATTATTATTTTATTAACTCATTCTTATATATATATTTAATTAATAAAATGACAATATTGGCAAACAAGCACAATATTGTACAAATTATCAATTTAATCAAATGTAGTCAATTAACTACATTCAAATTCATGAAATAACGAAGAAACTTTATTTCACTCATGTCCATCATTTTTATACTCAAGGAAAATTATTTTTCTTCTTGTTCCCCACATTTTATTTTACAATAAAATGTATTATTGGTTTTAAATTACCAATATGATTTCCCCAACCCAAACAAAATTCCATTAATTATTCCAAATCACTCTAACCATCAAAATGAAGTGATTAATTTACTTTGTTACAATTCATTAGCCCAAAATTCAAATTCATTATTCATATGATGATTAAACAATTATTTAACAATTTTCTTTGTATTTAACAAAGAAAAGATGTAATTTGACAATAAATTACATTATCGCCAAATCGTACATGTTAATTGAATATGGTTGCTTCTCTATATTCAAAATTCATGAAATAAAGGAACAACTTTATCTCACACATATGTTTATTACTATTAATACAATAAAATCTTTCTACTTTTATTTTCCATTTTATTTTACAATAAAAGGAGAATATTGGAATAAATTACCAATATTCCTTTAATGCTCCTACTAAATTCCATCAATAACAATTTCCAACTCAAAGATCACAATTAAGTTGTTTACTTCATCTTTCCTTCATCTTAAATTTGCTTCAATCATTTAATTTGAAATAAACCTTATTTTATATTGTTCTCCCAAAATTTATTCATATTATATTGTTTATTCCAAATGAACAATATAATACATCATTTTCTTCCAATTAATTCAATTAATTCCAATATTAAATTATAATATTCATTATAATTTAATATTTACGGTAATCTCGAACCAGGGTTGTTACATTAAAGATGAACTTCGAACATTAATAGGTTTCCTTCAGAGATTGGTGAAATCCTTACACCACTGCAAAACTCACTCAAGACGGTAATAGGTTTACAGTCTAGACAAATACACTTCCAAACCCAACCATCAGACTCCTACCATTGGTGGTCGTGCTACATACACCACTACCACATCTACCTTTAGAACTCATATTGGAAACCCCGAATAGGTAACCCAACAAATAGGTAGAAATATATATATATATATATATATATATATATATCAAAATTACAAATACGCTCTCTGAAGAAAGAAATCACTCCAAAGCCTAGGTATTCGCTCAATCTAGCGCTCTGATACCAAATGTGACCACCCGACTTTCTCTCCACAGAAAGTCGCGTTATCTTTAAGAAAGAAAGGGGTAGAAAATAGAAAAGATAGAGAAGAAAGAAGAAACAACATCAGAATCTTAACAGCGGAACGAATAAATTATACTAATAACATAAGTATTATATTGTATACAACCATTATCAGAGTTACACAGATTATACATCACATACTAGACATTTATAAACACCTGTCTAGTTATTACAACTCAATACAATACAGAGATACCAAACACAACGAAACACTATACATATCTACAACGCTGAAGCCTCCTGCTCCATTGCTCCTCCATAATTCGTCAAAGCTAACCTGAATCCCTTGGCTACCCGTAAAAATTTAAGTACCCAAGAGTTTAAGAAAACAGAAGATAAACTCCGGGTCAGACATGGGTCTGGTGTGAGTAATAGGTTAAGGTTGCTTAACTTTCAAAAAAACCTTTGAAAAGAAAAGGTATCACATAATACTTCCCACACACAAACATGGGTAAGTTTTTACCTTACGCAAACCAAAACATTTGATAGAAAATCCTGTGATATTATAATAGGATCTAGGGTTTTCAAATAAAATACAGAAATAGCTGGAATGCTTACATCTCACGTGCCAACATAGTTGGGCACAACAAAAACGTACGGCACTTATTGGAGTTTGGATTCCATACAATGGTAGGGCAACTGGGGTACCGCCGATCGTGGTATGTGGCCCATATCAACGTACCGAGGATCCACCCTAAATCCCTTGCACCACATGGCCGGAACCATCCCTTACTGGACAGTCCCGAACAAGACAACTCCGGCAGTTGTCGTGAATCAACTGCCCCACACAGCCAAATATAAAGGGACTTCTAGACAGGGGAAAATCTCGTGCTACTTGGGCAAGACCCACTTAGCCTTGCTGCAACTCCTCTGTTTTAGCCACTCCCGGTTGATGAGGCTTGAGGCTACGATTACCTTTAGAGAACACATCTTTTAGAATGCTCATCGTCCACCTGACGATGTTTTGAAAGCATTCAATCCATACAAGTTCGTTCCGGGTTCGAACGAAACCGAAGGAATTATCTCATTACACTCATTTTGAATCACCCTCAGAGTTAACGACGATAACCCTTGCACTCTGAATCTTCATCTTCACTTGAGATTCACGACCTATCGTTAATTTGGATCGATGTGGTTTTCAGATATCCAAATCTGGAAACCCGATCCTGGTCTCATCGAAATCCAAAACGTATCTTTTTGGGCCAAGTTGTTTTAAATTTTAAAACAGTTCAATTTTATTATCTATATACACACAGATAGATAATTCACATATCACAATAGATAATCTACATTGTCATCACAAATAGATAATTCACATTATCATCACAAATAGATAATCCACATTATCATCACAAATAGATAATTCACATTATCATCACAAATAGATAATTCATATTATCATCACACTTTAACCAAAGCAACCATAACACACAGCATTACTTAACTCATGTCTGAGATCTCAAACCATTCAAGGTAACCAATATCATCCATCCATACATAAGCAAGGGTTAATCACACTATAATTAATTCAAAATGAATTAAATTAATTACTTTATCTTTAATTAATTTAAAATTAATTAAATTAATTACTTTCATCATTATAAATCTTGCTTACTTATCCATTAATTAATTACAAATCAATTAATTATCCTCTAATTATCCATCTTAATTAGTCATCCCTGATTGATTATACTTTAATTACATTCAAGTAATTATCCTTTAATTAATTTCACAAATTAATTATTCCTAACCAAAAACAGTAATTAACCTTAATTACTTCATTAATTAATTAATTAATATAATTAATTACATTCATCCTTAATTAATTACATTCATCCTTAATTAATTACATTAATTAATTACTCTTTAATCACTTATTATTGATTAATTAATCTTAATTAATCAACCCTTGATTATATCATTATTTTTATTAATTAATGATCCCTAATTACCTTTAATTAATTATCCTATGAAATTAATTACATTTAATGTTTAATTAAACCACATCTATTAATCACCCTTGATTAATCTCATTCGGTAATTAACTACCCTTAATTACTTCATCAAATATATTAATTACTCCTTAATTAATTATCTTAATTAATCCCTTGATTAATTTCACAAAGTAATTGAATCCAAATTATTTCTCATTATTGAACCACCTTTCAATTAATTACATCCAATAATTACCATAAATCACTTCCCTAAGTAATTATACTTTATTAATTACATTAAGTAATTTCTTATCAAACTATCCAATGATTATTCTAAATTAATTAAACTTAATTAATTAACTTAAACTAATCTAATTAATTAATTAATTACCATGAGTAATTAATGCCTTTAATTACTCTCATAAAATAATTATACTTAACCAATTCCATAAATGGTTATCCTTAATTAATTAATCTAATTAACTATCAAAATTAATCACATTAAGAAATTATTAAATAATCTCATGTTAACGACCTTCATTAACTATTAGCAATTCTTTAATTACTTTTCTTAAGTAATTAACTTAAATTAATTATTATTAATTACAAATTAATTTATCCTTAATAACCCCTTAATTAATCTCTAATTATTTAATTAATTAAGTTTTAACTATAACTTAAATAATCTTAAATTACTTGATTAATAATTTCCTAATCATTAATTAAAATCTTAACTTATCTAATTAATGATCTTATTTTCAAATTAATTAATCTTAATTAATTAACTTCAACCTTAATTAATTAATTCAAATCCTTAACCATTTAATAAATAAATTAATTAATTATCCATATTAATTTACCTTTATAATTTAATGAATCACAAATCATTAAATCCTTGTTAACTTTAAAATGAAAACATTTTTCTTACAAATGATTTTATTATCATTCACAAACACATTTGAAAACATTTTACTTTAAATTTTCATTTCAAATGTAAAATTTAAAATGAAAACAACTTTACTTAACAAAGTTTAAAACCATTTACAAACTTTTAAAATCATATGTTAAAGACATACTCATCTTATAAAAGAAAACTTAAAGAATTTAAACCAAATTTACGTTTAAAATCTTAGCTTTTTAAAACACACTTTAAACAATTAAAGTTGCTAAAACAATTCAATTTATAAAACTTAATTTAAATTTTAAAACTAGGATACAAACTCAGTTTTGAATCCATACTTTAAATTGGGTTTTAAATTTTGTTTTAAAACTTGCTTTCAAATTTAAAATCAAATTCAAATTTGAAAACGGACAGGTTTCCAAAGAAACCTGTAACAACCATTATACTCGAACCCCCTCTAAAATGCTTCGAGCAAAATATTACATCACTTCGAGCCAAAACTCGAATTACTTGAGAATTACCTGAGTCCAAAAGCCCTGCAACACCTAAACCTTCACCTGACACAAACTACTGCACTGTGCATATGCACGGTGGCTCCGACCCTCTCCAGTCATCACCAGTGGCCTCACCACATTGGCGAACATCCACGCAACCCATCATGATCATCAGATCGTGACCATCAACTCGAAATCCAATTCGAGTGTTTTATCCAAACCTGGAACCATAAACGCAATCACCTGAAAACCACTTGTCAACTCATCTCCGACCATCAGAGTTACAGTGCCTCCGGCTACAACTTCGTCTATACTCCAGCTACCCTTTCCCAGAGTTCCATCGAACTCGATCAACCAGAGGATCCGCGATGATCAAAAACTCCTGAACTACTTAAAACTAGGTTTCAGAACAAATCCAACCACCCACCACCACCTCGATAGCTTACTAACCCATTCGACAATTTTTCCATCATCACCTATCATTCTACTATCATCTCTGGAAACTACAACCTCCCAGATCCTCGAGATCATCAGAAACATCCAAATTTACATTTTCAGTTCAACCCAGAACTGCTCCCTCAAAACATAACTAAATTATTTGATTCCTCTTTTAAAAATCAAGTTTTAGTCAAGCATTTGATTCATATACCTGAATCCATAAATCATGGTAGTCGAATTTTAACTTATTTAAGTTTGCACTGTTGTTTTATTATTTCCAAAGGCAATACAAATTTGTTTTTACTTAACAAAATTTTAAGCTTAAATCTATGATATAACAAACATACTTTGTTCAAGACTTAAGTCTTAATAAAGATTTGAACAAGAGCGAGTGAATTTTGATTAGAATAAGAACCTGGAACTAGAATCAAAGAAAACACCCAGTCACACAACAATGCACACACTAAACATTCTTATATATACACAGAGATATACTTATAAATGCATTCACAAACATACTTGATTTCAGAGGTAAGCATGCAACATAATTATATACTTAAACTATTTAAATTGCAATGTTACTCACCTTAAAAAGATGATGAAGAACAGAGCACCAATTTGAAGTTGCTTTTGAAAGTTTTAAAGCTGAAATGCCATATCTTCTTTGAATCTGATTTAAAACTTGAATGTTTGCTTACTACAGAAACTTGTAGACAACTTCATTGATTTTCAGATTCAACTTGCTTTGAATTTAAACTTGAATCACATATTTCTTTTTTTGATACATATACAGGTTGAAAGATAAATGCAGGCATGCTTTGTTTTTGAAACCTGATTCTGGATTGAGGAATGATGTTTTGTAGATTGTTACAGTCTTTGAAAATGTACAGGATTTGAAAAAAATGCAGGCTTTTGATTTATATTTGGTTTAAGGAGAAATTTCTAGATTTTTGATTTGAACATGATTTTGGCTTTGAGGAGTTTGGTTAATGATTTGTTTGGAATTTTGATTCGGCTGAAATTTTTTTATCTTTACTTTTGAAAATAAAGATTAGAAAAGAAGAATAAGGCAACGAATTATGTGTTTATATAAGTTAAAATGATTTATTTTAAAAATAAAAAGAAAAATTCAAAAATTAAAAGGACACTTGTCTAATGTCATAACATTTGTCATTTGAGTAGATTATAAATTTTGCACTTGTTAAAAAGAAACCTTAGGATAATAACACATGTCTTTTATAATTTTCTATTTATTTATAAATGTAAATAAGATTTTTTTATACCTCATTTAAATATATATATTTGAATTTCTTTTAAAGAAAATGTTATAAACAAATTATATATAAATGAAAGCTTATCCAAATATTTTAAAAATGTTTATTTTTTGAATTCAAAATTAATTCAAATTCAAATCCATCTAAAATTTAAAAATCCAATTTAAAGCCAACACATTCAATTTAAAAATATCAATTCAATTGTCTTGAAAACCTATATATATATTCATTTATTAGTATTATTTGAAAATAACACATATATCAATTGGAAATTATTTATAAAAGAGATTATAAATTTCTTATTACTTATCTTATTTAAATGAATTAATGTTTTATAGGTAAATTGTATTTTAAACTTTTATATCTAATTACAAATCACATTTATCAAGTAATATTTAAAAACAAAATAAAATAAACCTTTTATAATCGATTTAATTATAAACTTAAGCCAAAATCATTTTAAACAATTTAAACATTTATCTTAACAATTTAAAACCATATAGTTATTTATTAAATAGCTTTGAAAAGCTTAATATTAAATAAAATCAAATTTCCAAATTACTAAAAATATACTAGAATTTTAAAACAATATTTATTTGTTAAATTTAAACCAAAGCTTATTTATTTACAATATATATCAATATATTCACATTATAGATAGAAAAATTTTATTAGCCTTTTCTAAATATAAAATCCACTAATTAAATATTTATTCAATTAGATTATTAAATTAAATTCAAACTTTATTGCAAAGATTATCAAATCAATTTAATTTTTAATACATATTATTAAATTGATATTGCCCAAAATTCCCGGTCGTCACACATTCACACTAAACGGTTTGCAAACCGCTACCCAAGTAGGGTATGTTTATCACCTTTCTTGATACCCTTGGCTATTATTAGTACGATTATGGAAGGAGCTCAGTGAAGGGTGGGAACACCCGGGGTAATAGCATATTCGATCTATCCAGGTTAGGGATAGTCCGGTCTTGTGTTGCAGGGGATCCCGCCGTGGTCCTCGGTACGCTATTCTAGACATGTACTATGGCAGGTGGTACCCCAGTGCCTAGTCATTCGTATGGAATCCATTCTCCAATACGTTCCTTTACGATTTTGATTGTAGAGCCTAGTATGCTGGAATTTAATTAATGTAACAATTACAGTTATTTGAATAAGTATTTGTACTTAGACACTATTGTAATATCGGAGGATTTTGATATGAATTTTTTTGGTTATTGTAAGGGGAAAACCCGTTGTGTTTATGTGTGGTGAGGTCTTACGAGATACCTTTGATTTTTCAAAGGATTTTGAAACTTTAATAATTCAAATTGAGTGTGTTTTCTCAAGCTGGTTTTCCAAACTGACTCGGGTGTTATTTTATTATAGTGCTTCGGTCAGATCGAGTATTTCAGGTTTAGGTTAGGATAATGTAGAGCCCAGGAGACAAGTGGGAGACCGAGATGTATTCCCGTACTTGTTTTATTCCGCTGCAGTGTTTTGTTGAAATTACCGGCAAATTGTGAGGGTAGGTTGTTATAACTACCCAGGCTGGTAATTATTGATTTGTGTACTTTGATGTGAGATATATATACAGTTTTGGTTTGTGTAAAGAGCTATTGATATTATATATTATTCAGTCCGCTGTGAGATTATGTTTTGCTTATTTCTTCTTTCTTCTACCTACTTTCTTTTCCCACAACAGTTTGTCTTTCCAGCACTCGATCGTTGGGCATGTTATACGATGAGCGTATTTATCTCGATTTTTGAGGGTCGAGAAGGGCGGGACATCACAGTAGTGTTCTTGGCTAGTATGGGTATAGAGGTGGGGTGTCACATATTTAATGATAATATTGAAGCTAGAAGTTGTAATTAAAGAAATTAAAAAGAAAATGCACACTTAGAAAAAATTCTTACCAAAGATAAGCCTAAATTGAGACTTTGGGTAAATATAATATAAAGGGGTAAGTTCAATAACTTATAAAGGAGATAATAAAATTTGAAATTTAGATACTTTGATTAGTTTAGAATCAAAGTGAAATTTAGGAATAAGAGATATAAAAAAATATCATCCTAATATAAAACTTTAAATTAGTGATACATTTAGGGTAACATTTGTAATTTAGGATAAAGTAAGATTGGAAGTGGATAGGTTATAAAATGGGGAAGATTTGAATAATATGATTAGCAGGCTGATGGTTGGATGAAAATGCTTAATAACGAATAACATGTGAATTAAGTTTCATAATTTGACTATAAGTTATTTGATGGATTCAAGGTTAAGAAATTTGATTTAGAAAATGGATATGTAAATAAGTAGATAATCGTAGAATTAGTAAATACACTTAGTAATGTTGTCTTATTAAGATATGGATACGATAAACAATATTAGCTAAATTAAGACCTTAGATAAATAAAAATAAGGATTAAGTTTTAAACTTATTAATTTGAGATAATGGTAGAATTCCACATTTGTTAAATTGTAACGACCTAGAATTTTGGGTATTTGAAATTGGAATATTTAATTGAGTTTATATATTTAACAGTTAATTTTTAACTTGAATTTCGAATATATGGATTTATTGGATAATTTAATTATTGAATTAAATAAGTGGAGATTGGTTAAAATATTGAATCAAGAGTTTAAAGCTTGTTAAAAATAACTTAAAGGCTTATAAAATTTATATTAATAATAATGAAGACAATAAAAGTTTTAAAATTTGAATTTGAAAGTGATATGTTCAGTTTCAAAAATATATCGTTTAAATTTACATTTTAAAATAGCTTCCGGGGGCACAGTCTCGGAATTCGACAAAACCAGTTCCATTGGATCCATAATAGTGTATTATTATCGGATTTCAAATTTCTTAACGTTTGGAGTTATTGTTTTGCCGTATGGGATATAAACGCGCTAAAATTTATATTGAAAATTCAATATAATAATTGGGTCAAAAAAGCTAACTTTTCCATACGATCGAATTAGGACTCAAAACCTTTTCCATTGCGTATGGAATAGAGGTATAACATTATAAACACCTAGTGGCATGCCTCGATAGGAGGTCGAGATTTTGAGCTATGAAATTAAGACAATTTAAATTTAAATAAATAAATATATTTATTTGACTTGACCAACATTTTCGCATCGGCTTTTTCCTCCTTTTCAAATCACTATAGCCCTTCTTTTGCACGCTACCTTCCTTTCAATCGTTTCCCTCCTCCCCTTTTCAAAAATCAACCAGCCGAAACAGTTCAAACAAAGAAGGAAAAAAAAAGAAGTTTGATCATAACCAAATACCATTGCTTCTCTCTTTTTATATTCTAGATTTTTTCTTCCCAGTAAACGAAAGAAGAAAACAAGAAAAGGAGCCTTCCATTTTAAAATTTCACTAAAATTAGATGCTCTATCATTAATTTTAAAATCAAACCTCTACTGCTTCATCGAGTGAGGATATTCTTGTGCGATGAGCTTAAGGGTTCGGCGGGTTTTTTTGAGGTCGTGACATTGTCGAGGAGGGCATCATTAAGTATGAACTGTGACAGGCGTTCATACGTGGCTGGAGGGATGATGTGCTCGAATCGAAGGACGAGGCAGGTTCGAACTCAGGTCAATGGCGGAGATGAGTCGCGAGTGGGTTGTGGTCGCGAATGATGCTGGCAGAGTTTTGTGTAGGAGAGGCTAGGGAAGCGATGTTGTGATGGGAGACGGTGATGTGGTTGCGGTGTTAACAGTGCTAGGAGTATGGCAATTTTGGTGGGAAAGCACTGGAGAGTGTCGGCCAGGTTGCTGGCTGTCGTGGTCGAGAGTTTTGGAAGTGGATCGAAGATGGGGAAGTTCGTCAGTTGTGGACCTTTAGAGTAGTGAGTTAGCTGAGGTAATTATCATTTTTTAAAAAATTGATTGAATTCAAATTTTTATCCAAATGTTGATAAATCCCTGATTTGTCTATACGAGGTCTAAAAATCATGTGGTTGATAATGATAAATTCGTAGGTGAAAAAAAATCACATTTCTGAAAGTGGTTTGAAATTTTTCGAAATTCCAAATAGATTTTCAAAAATTCAAACATTTCAAGCTCAAATATTTTTCCAAGCCTCTGCTTCTTCCCATCAAGGTGAGCAAATCTGACCTATTTAAATTCGATCTGTGAATAATCTTGGTGTTTTGCGAAGTAGAATAATGAATGTCTGTGAATATGTTTGCATATATGCAAATAAGTGTACGTACCCTTGTGCATGTTGTGTTGATCAAATATGTCTCTCTGTTTAAAGAATACAGGTTATAAAACCAGCTTCAAAATTTAAGAATTCTTCCACAAATCTTTTCAGGCTTTAAGATCTTATCAAAACTTGTTATATATTATTGAGAGCCAAGTTTTTAAATATTTTCGAGTAGAACAGATTTGAGTTTCTTTTGGAAATTAAAAAGTACATATCAAATCCAAAACTTATCAAAAAAAATTGGCTAGTAAGATTTATGGTGTCACATATACTATCTTGTTCGTGTTCGAAAACTATAAATTTTAAAATAAGAATCATAACTTTTAATATCATATTGATTGAGAAAATTTGGTTGAACGGAATTGACATCATCGTCAAAATTCCAATGACCGACGCTATGTTGGCCTCGAGATTGGGCCTGAAGGTAGAGTGAAGTGTGGCGATTCATGGAAAAATACTCATACAATTTCTAGTTGATCATTGCGATGGCACGACTCAAATTTAGGGTTTTAAACTGAGTTTATGTCGAATTGGTTCTCGGAAAAAATGCGTCATCGTCAAGGTAGTTCAAGTGATCAGACCAGGGTATAGATTCGGGGGTCGCCAAGGCAATTCCGGTCAAAGTGGCGTGGATAATGGTGGCTCCGATCATCGAGAAGAGGAAGTTTTGTCGTTGGTGGTTGGGTGTAGGAAATTATGTGATAGCTCGATTTTTTATTTCAATCGAATTTGATCGAACTAGGTAGTGGAGTTCGTCGTCGAGGTCGAGAGTGATTCATGGGTGGTCACGACGTTGGTTGGAAATGATTTTGGTAATGGTGCATGTGCACCAATATCATTGGATATCTAGTTTTGTTGTAGTTTGGGAAGAAAGGGGTTCGGTCGTGACGAACTCGAAGTACTTCGTGGATTTGATCAAAATCACGTGGGGTTGCACGTATCTCGGGGAAAACAAGGTTTTGGCTTGGGGAAAATAAAAATTGGCTCGGGTTTGTGAAATCAAGTATAATACAAGTTTAAATTTAAAAAAAAAATCAAGTTGATTTAAAATAAAATTTTGTAACAGTAAGTTCTTTTGGTAAATAATAAAGTTTTATCTAAGTTTGAATTGGTTTAAAGGTTTTTAAATAAAATTATTTTATTTAACCAAGTTTAAAAATGTTTTTAATTTTTTTCTAAATAAACTCAGTAATATTAAGAAGTTAATTGTGAAAAAAGTTTAATTTGTTAATTTAGTTTCAAAATCTAAGTAATTTATTTTGTCAATGAAAATTAAATACGTGGTTTACTAAATAAAGATTTTAATGATAATTAGGTAATTAACTAAGATAAAAAGAATTATCTTTTAATTTTATTAAGGTCTTAAGTGATTAAAGATTAATTAAAGGTTAATTGATTACTAATTAAAGGTTTAATTTATTAATAATTAGGATTAATAAATTAATAATTAAGTATTGATTTAAGGATGATTATTGATTGATTAATGTGATTTATTAAAGTATGATTACTTAATATAAGTACATTTAAGGGATAATTTATTAATGAAATTAATTAAGGGTTGATTAATTAATTTGTAATTTAAAGATTTATTAAGTGATTAAAGGTTAATACTTAATAATTAAAGGTTGATTAATTGATGATCAAAAGTTAATTAATTTGTAATTACTTAATGTAATTAATGGAAAATTAATTATGTAATTTACTTAAGGTTAATTAATTAATGAAGGTGATTAAGGAATGATAATTAATTAAGGGATAATTAAATAATGTAATTAATTAAGGATAATTAATTAAAGGATAATTAAATAATTAAAGGTTAATTGATTTATTAATTAAGATTGGTTAATTAATAATTAAAGGTTGATTAAAGGTTAATTAATAAATTATTAAAGGATAATTAATTAATATGGTTTGTCATTAGTTAATTAATGTTAATTAGCCAGGTTTCATAAGTAATTAATCTGATTTAAATTAGTGAGATAATTAATTAATCTTACTTATGAATGTTTGGATTCAATTGAATGTTGAATTGTGTGATATCCCTGATGTGTGATGCTTTGTGATATGAATTATTTTTTATTTAAGCTGTGATAAATGTGATTATTTGTTATGAATGTAATTTATTCATCTGTGATAAATTTATATTATCTGTGAATCTGTGAATGAAGATAAGCGTTATAGATTATACCGCTTATTGATACTTATATGATTAAATCTATGATGATTGATGTTGTTGCACTATTGTGTAAAAACTTCTGGACTACACTATACACACACAGATATGGATTGCACGAGGGAATTGGTTAAGTCACAGATTTTTGAAATAATTTTAGAATTGACTTTTGAATCCAAATTGTTTTGGAAATGGAATTGGGTTGAATATGAAAAGCTTATGAAAAGGAGTTTAAAGATATTTTGAATAATTTAGTAAAGTTTTGGAAACTAAAATTGTTTGATTTGAATTTGAATTCAAGGTTTAGAAATCGAATTCTATGTTGAGAATTTTGGTTTAAAAAGGTTATACAATTTATAAATGTGTTTATATGGGTTTTAAACCATTTTAAAAGTATTGTTTTTTGGAATTTGAACTTAATCTAAGTTGTATACTTGAAGGGCTTTAATTTTTGCAAATGTAATTGGATTTTTCCGAAACGAAAACTATTTGTTTTCAAATAATAATAGCTTTCATATAAAGAAAGGATTTCCAATTTGTGTTGAAAGATTTCAAGTTTGAAATGGAATTGAAATTGTTTTGAAAGATATGAATCTTTTGAAATGGTTTTTAAAGCTATGAATTGAGTCCTTGATTTAAAAATTGAATGAGCTAATCCAATTTGAAGGGGAAAATGTTTTTGAAAGGCTATGAATAAATCTTTGTGAAAGATTGGTGAACTTTGTGAAATGAATATTCTCGTTTAAAAAAAGATTTAAAATGGTAATTTGTTTAAACCATTTGTTTTTAGGTAATAAGTTATGACTTAACTAAGATCCCAATATCCATATGCTTTTTAAATATTGCGCTCATTTTTCGGTTTAGCCGGGAGAGGACCTTGTGTCGTATAACCCATTCTGAATAATGATACGACGTTATGGATAGCATTTGAATACCGGTGGTGAAGACCGGTTATTTTCGAAAGTGAAAGAATAACCCATCGAATGTCTCTGCACCGAATGGCCTCGATATAGAGATTTGACGAACCTTTGTGATGGGGAGTTTGGACGTGATTAGGGATTATCTGGATTGCAAGGGCTTCTTTGTGAAGTGCCTTTGGCTCTGTTCGAACCCGTAACCGACTTGTATGGATGTATGTCAAACATTACACTTTGAGATGTAAAGCTGGTTTCTATCAAATACATTTCTGTTAGGTGGCGGAGAATTTATTCTCTTAGCTTAACACCCTTCTATGATACGTACGATGTTAACCCGCCTTTTTACAATTCCATGGATTGGCGGATTTGACCAAATCGACTATTCATTTGTCGAAACTGGAATACAATTGACTGGAACCAGTTGGATGGATAGACGGTCGGCCAGGAATTTGTTCGATGTGCATAGTTCGGCACTGAGGAGAGCAGGTTGGATCGACATTGATTGCCGCTCGGTATAAGGCAAGGATCGGCATTGATTGCCACTCGGCATAAGGCATGGATCATCATCAGTGGATTGTTTGGCATTGGACCTCGCTCGGCCCTGGACATCGTTCGGCATGGTGGATCGTTCGGCATGGTGGATCGTTCGGCATGATGGTTCGTTTGGCAAGATGGGTCGTTCGGCATGATGGATGGTTCGGCATAGTGGGACGTTTGGCATGGTGGATCATTCGGCTTAATGTGTTGTTCGGCATTAGGTGCGGCTCGGCATTGGGGAGAGGCTGTTGTGACTCGGCTTTGTGATTCGGCATGGGCCGTTCGGTCTTGACGGGCTCGGGATATTCAGAGAGCCCAACAACTAACTGGACATGTCTATAAATACAGCGTGTAGGTGTTCAGAAAGGGGATCTTCTCTTCTGCTCTCTGACTTTCTACTTTCTAAGACTAAGGCTAGTCTACCACTTTGTAACTATAATCAATTGTTACATCAATAAAAGAAAACTTCTGGAGTGGACGTAGGCCGGAGTTAGCCGAACCACAATAAAATCCTGTTGTTCTTTACTACTTAATTTCTATTCTAACTATTTATCATATTATTACTCTCTATACACTTTATCTATTATCAGTAACTGTTAGTTGGTGCTTTCATTTACATTTGGGTGCTAGTGACCAATTTTGACGCTAACATTTTGGTGCTTTCACTGAGAATGCAAGCGCTCGGGAATTTTGGAGTTAGGAACTTGGATTCTAAGGAGCAATGGCTAGTCCATCAACATGGAAGCAATTGACAGGAAAAAGCAATCAAGAGGGAAGTCAAAAGGCTTCCTCTGGAAATGGAGCAGGTCAAACATCCGTCTACATCACCAAAGAGGAGATGGAAACGATGATGAAACGGCAAGAGGAAATGATGCAGGCTCTTCTTAGGCAATTTGGACAATCAGGAACTGCAGGAACTCAAGCTCTTGGGGCTGGACTAGAGGAACTCAATCAGCAGGTTGATGGAGTGACTCAACAGGTGGCAGCCCCCAATCGGCAAACAACTATCAATCTGGAAGGACCTGGGCTCGGGGGCACACCACCAGGAAATGCTAGACCAATTCATGGAGGGATTCTAGTTAGCACTACACTGCAAGATGCTCGGAGGAATGTAGGAGCGCGGGATGAAGGGTATGTACCAAAATTCCCTTGGGGACTCGCGGGGCAAACCTTGACGGACAATGCTAGAATAGCCGAGATCATTAGACGAACAATACGCGGAGGTTTGACCAATAGAGATCTGGAAGGAGTAAACAAGAGTCCGTTCACTCATGAAACTAGGATAGCTCGGAATCTGCCAGATTTCAAGCTACCTAACGTGGAAATGTACAATGGAAAAGCCGATCCAACAGATCACTTGATCAGATATACAAGACACATGGAGGTGCTGGGGGCATTGGAATAAGTTATGGCTCAATGTTTCCCTTTATTCTTGACGGACATAGGTGCTATGTGGTTCAGGCAGCTGGAAGAAGGATCTATCGGGACATGTACAAAGTTGGTGGACAGGTTTCTAAAGCAGTTTCGGGTACATATCCGAAGGCCAAAGAATGTAATGACGCTGACATCGGTAAAACAGACGACAGACGAATCACTCAGAGATTTCTTAGCTCGGTTCAATGCAGAGGTTGCTTCGGTGGATCGGCCAGATCCATCGATGGTTTTAATGGTGGCAGTGTTAGGAGTTAGAGAAAATTCAGATTTCAAAGTGTCACTGATACGGGACCCTCCAATGGATCTCGGGGAATTCTTTCACGAAGCTGAGAGATTCTTTCGGCAGGAAGATGCATGCTCGAATATGAAGTTTAAGGAGGTGAAGCGGCTGAGGATGGAGGCCCATCCAGCGGAGGCTTGGAAAAAGATAAAGATAAAGGAAAAAGGAAGCTGGATGACGAATTTGGAAAGGCAAGGAAGCGGTGGAGAGAGCAAAAGTTCTCCACCTACACAGGATTGAATGAGACGTTGGAACAGATTTATTTGGAGACTCGGAATCGCCTTCCCTACCGAAGGCCAGCTAGGAGAGAACCCTCCGAACGTGAGAGGGCATCAGGAAAGCACTGCCTCTTCCACGATTTGGATGGGCATGATACCAACAGCTGCAGGCACTTAAAGGACCTAATTGAGGAGCATGTAGGGAATGGACAGTTGCGACAATACGTCGAAGCTCGGAATGCAGCGGTAGTGGCGGGAGCAACCACCGTCTACCTCACATGGTGATAGTGTGAGGCACAGGAATGACGGTCGATTGTTCATCAATTGACTGGGATATTGTGAAATAAGTAGAAAACTACGGGCAAACGGCCAAGTCACTTACTCATGTACGGGGACGGAGATAGCCCCTAGGCATGCTATGAGATAATGATAAACCGCGACGCTCTAGTTTGTGAAACCTGCTTTCTCTTTTTTGGCTTGGACACTTGCGTTTTTTTGATTTGGTTTGAACTTCTGGTTTTATTTGTTTCTTGGTGTGGACTTTTATTTAGGTGATTGTTTTCTGCTTTGGATATTGGTTTGGATTTCGATATGGATTTTTTGTTTTCTGATTTGATCTGGATTTTGGATTGGCTTTCAATTGGATTTTTTATCTGGTTTTTGGTAAACGGTTGTCAGGTATGGATTATACCTAGCAAGGGGTAAGTCGCTTTGTCCAAGCATGACAAATCGACTTATTCAGGTCGTCGAGTATGGACTATGCTCGGCAAGGGTCTAGAGAGACCAAGATTCGACCTAAGACTTAGGCCCTATATTATCGGTTACTATTTCAGGTCGTCGAATATGGACTAAGCCTGGCAAGGGTCCGGAGAGAAAAAGATTCGGCCTAGGACTTAGACCCTGTTATTAATTATTATTTCAGGTCGTCGGGTACAGACTATACTCGACAAGGGTCCGGAATGAACTGGATTCGGCTTAGGACTTAAGCCATGGCATTACTTAACGTCCAGGGACACTGGACCATGGTCGTTAGATGTGTATTGCATTTGGCAAGAACCTGCAGAGGTTATGGATATGAACATCGGCTATGAACGGTGAAGGATTTGGATATTGACCCGGAGAGGTCCTAGATTCGGTTATTGAATATGAATGAACCATGGACTTTGGATATTGAATTTGAGACTATTCAAAACACACCTTCCAACAGCAAGTCATGTTTTGAGGGGCAAGTGTTAACCCGCCTTTTTACAAGGCCACGGACTGGCGTATTTAACCAAATAGACTATTCATTTGTCAAGACCGGAATACAATTGACTGGAACCAGTTGGATGTCGGTCAAGAATGGGTTCGATGTGCATAGTTCGCCCCTGAGGAGAGCAGGTTGGATCGGCATTGATTGCCGCTCGGCATAAGCATGGATCGGCATTGATTGCCGCTTGGCATAAGTTATGGATCGGCATCCGTGGATTGTTCGGAGTTGGACCTCGCTCGGCCCTAGACATCGGTCGGCATGGTGGATCGTTCGACATGGTGGATCGTTTGACATGATGGATCGTTCGGCATGGTGGATCGTTCGGCATGGTGGATCGTTCATCATGGTGGATCGTTCGACGTGATGGGTCGTTCGGCAAGATGGGTGGTTCGACATGATGGATGGTTCGACATGATGGATGGTTCAGCATGATGGATGGTTCGGAATGGTGGGACGTTCGACATGGTGGGTCATTCAGCTTGATGGGTTGTCGGCATCAGGTGCGGCTCGGCATTGGGGAGAGGCCGTTGTGACTCGGCACTGTGATTCGGCATGGGCCGTTCGGCCTTGATGGGCTTAGGTTATTCAGAGAGCCCAACAACTACCTGGACATGTCTATAAATACAACGTGTAGGAGTTCAGAAAGGGGATCTTCTCTTCTGCTCTCTGACTTTCTAAGACTAAGGCTAGTCTACCACTTTGTAGCTGCAATCAATTGTTACATCAATAAAAGAAAATTTCTGGAGTGGACGTAGGCCGGAGTTAGCCGAACCACTATAAAAACATGTTGTTCTTTACTAGTTAGTTTCTATTCTAACTGTTCTTCATATTATTACTCTCTACACACACTTTATCTATTATCAGTGACTGTTAGTTGGTGCTTTCATTTACATTTGGGTGTTAGTGACCAATTTTGACGCTAACATTTTGGTGCTTTCACTGAGAACGCAAGAACTCGGGAATTTTGGAGTTAGGAACTTGGATTCTAAGGAGAAATGGCTAGGCCATTAACAAGGAACTTTGTGGTTGCTTTGTGGCTGAGAGGTCTCGGATAAAGGTTGCAAACGACCGGGGATGGCATACTTGTAGGTGTTACTTCCGAGCAGGGTAACCTGGCCTTGTATTGGCATAGAGCTGGGTAGGTTCTCGACGCGTCCCTCAAGAGGCATACCCATGTGGCAATAGGAAGTTCCTTAGTCTGACCATTTGTTGGAAATCCAATCTCCAATACGCACCTTGTACGATTTTAATTATAGAACCTGCCATTTAACATGGTAGCTATAATAGGCATACTATAGTGGTACGTATGCTGGCTAAGATTAATATTATACTTGCAAATGTTTTCCAATATGTACTAGCAATAATATTAAAATGATTTTGCGTATCAAGCATGTTTGACTATCGTAAGTAGAAATCTCCCCCAAGTGTGCGATTGCATGGTGTGTGTGCTAGAAGGCCTTATGCTAGTTTCATTTTCCAAAAGCATTACGAATTTCAAATTTAAATTCTTCTGTTTTTCTTTGAAAGATAAACTCCTTTGTTTGCTTATACCAGTCTCATGACTGACCTGGAGCTAATTGTTCCCTTCCTAAACTCAGGGCGTCCACAATTTTCGACACGGGCAGTCTAGAGTTGGGTTTTTCAGATAAATAATGGATATAGATTTGGTAGCTTTTAGAAATCTTCGAAGCCTTCGGATTTGGTGATCGTATTTGTTTCACTTGGATCGACCTTGCTTAATACAACGTAATGGGGGTTTCTCGCCTCGCGTTTGGAATGCATGTTGGTGGATTCTAGCCTTTGGAGTCTTTGGAGCTTTGGCTATGGAGTTTGCAGTTCTGGATTCTATCCTTCCTTCTATTCTTTGGAGGACCATTTGGTGATATTATTCCGCTGCTATATCTTGTATCTCTGATACGTGATATTCATGTTGTATCATTGTCGTAATTCGCTATTGTATATCAATGATATATTCATTTTCTTCCACTGTGTTGTTGTACTTAATGTGTTATAAGCTCCGGCGAATCAGATTTTTACGATTGAATCCACGACATTCGAATACGAGTGAAGTATGGATGTCGATTTTTGAACGGGAAAATCCGGGTCGTTACATTTAGTATCAGAGCTAAGGTTGAACTTTAGCTTTTGGAATATAATACATTAGGTAACTCATTAGAGATAGGGTGAAGTATACCCTAGATGAGTATATCCCTAAGATATCTGTCCAAATTCCTTAGTAAAGTCTCTTACTATCCGCTGATAGTGAGTATGAGTGCAAGAAAAGGATGAGGTAGGGGACAGGGAAATACCACTATAAATGGTCAATACCCTGTAACAACAAGGAATAGTCTTTCTCTATTAATTTCTTTGATCATCATTCAATTACAAATTCTTTGATTGCTTTGTGGAAACTGGAGGGAGGAGCTTTGGTGTGATGGTGGCCTTGCAAATCGTTGTAGAAAACTTCTGGTTCATATTCTCGTTACCGGTTTTTCGATTATAACCATAGTGAATTTGAATTTTTAAAATTGAAATAAATTGGTTAATAAAATATGAAGTTAAATTAATTTGTATCGATAAAACGATTGCGGTTAAAACCATGTTTTGAAATTTTTTATTGTGATTTCTTATGAAGATCAAAGTCTGAAGAGTGACAAGCCGGGGTAAACTATGGGGTATTCCGACCTGAGTTTGGAATCCATACCTAGTATTTACGAGTTATGGGAGATTAAAACCATTTATCTATTGTTTGGGTCTCGATATATTGTATGAGTGGTTAGTTATTCCTTCGAACTAACTGACGCCCTTGCATATTTCGTAGACTGAATGACCCAAGTATCCTATGTAATATTGAATGAGTTTCTTCTCATAATTATTGGTGATATTTTGATTTGGTAAGACAAATACAGAATAGATAATCGGCTTGATCAGTGAGTCGATTATCTATCTTTGTATCCATCCTCTATTGTCTCCCTAGCAAATTTCGGGGACGGAATTTTCTTAATGGGGGAATCTGTAACGATTCCGTTTTTGAGTCAAATTTAATTTGGTAATTTAAGTAAATTTTTGAAATTAAATTATGAATTAATTTGTTATTTTCTAAATTAAATAGATATTTTTTTGTTAATTAATATAACCGAATATGAATGTGATTTTTAAATAGAATTTCTAATTGGAAATTCAGAAATAAATATTTTGAATAATATATTTTAGTTATAAAATTAATTGTGGATTAATTAAAAATGTGGGAATAAAAATATGTATATATAAGATTTTTAAATAAAGGATTTGATTTGGAAATCTAAATATTTTATAAATAGATTATAATTTGGAATTTGAATTTGAAATTTAAAGACATATATATTGAAAATAAATATTTTGAAAATAAATTGAGTTTAATTTGGGAATTCAATTGTAAATATTTTACAAATAAAATTGAATTTGAAATTACTATTAATAGTTTTCTAGTTTTAATATAATTATTTGGAAGTTATATTTTGAAATTTATATAATAATTTTCTAAAGTTAAATTTGAATATTTTCAACACTAATATTATTTATATAAATTTAAGTATAGCAACTTACGTTTAATTTTAAGTTTTTATGTAACTAAATGTAATTTGTATGTATATATATACATTTAAAAGTATACAAGTTTATTTAAAAATATAATAGTTCAATTTAAATAAGGTTTGATTAAAAAAATGGTTTGTAAAACTAAATTGAAAATATATATGTATATGTAATTAGGTTAGTTAATCTTTAAAACATTTTCTTTATACTTGAAATAAAATATAGTTTTTTATACATTTAAAACTACATAGAAAATGTAGTACATAATTTATACAAATTGAGAAATCAAGGATTAAAACAAAATTTATAAACTAATTAAAGATTAAGGGTTTAAACACAATTTGTAAAATAAATTAAAGGAAATGATTTGAACACAAAATTAAATACTTTAACAAGTGTAAAGAAAAAAGATTATGAAGATAATAAGTGTTAACATGGATGAAACAAGTTGCAAATTTATTTTCTCTTAAAATTTAAAGATATAAACAACATGTTTTCAAAAGAAAGAAGCCAGGCCACATTTTTCTTCACTATCATTTTCTTAACTGAAAACCGAAAATCAAAAAAAAAAAGCCTGAAGCAAACCAACCTGAATGAAGGTTCAAGCAATCAGAACAAAACAAAGATTCAACTCAAAACATCAACTACCGATCAAATGTAAAGATGAGATCATCTCCAGATCAAATCTGTAAAGGCAGAAAAGAAAAATCAAAAGAAAATATGAAAATCAAACTTGAAAAGCTGTTAACTTCAAATCTTTAAATTGGAAACAAATCCTGTAATCAAAGTAAAGATCAATTCTTCTCAGAATAAAAGTAATTCAAAATTTCAAATCTAGATGCAACTACAAATTCAACTGCATTTAATCTAGAAACCTGGAAAGCAAAGCTTTAGTCTGGAATCAAACTTCGACAAAACAGGATGCCTGATCACGCAAAGCAAACATAATGATCAATTTATGGCTTCAAACTGAAAATCCAAGATCAAATAGGAATCAAAACAATTCCAGATTTTCAGAAATTCAAACATTTCAAGCTCAAACATTTTTCCAGGCCTCTGCTTCTTCCCATCAAGGTGAGCAAATCTGACGTATTTAAATTGGATCTGTGAATAATCTTGGTGTTTTGTTGATCAAATATGTCTCTCTGTTTAAGAATACAAGTTATAAAACCTATTTCAAAATTTAAGAATTCTTCCTCAAATCTTTTTAGGCTTTACGATCTTAACAAAACTTGTCATACATTATAAAGAGCCAAATTTTAAAATATTTTCGAGTAGAAATGGTTTGAGTCTCTTCTGGAAATTAAGAAGTAAAGATCAAATCCAAAACGTATCAAAAAAATTTGGGTAGTAAAATTTATGGTGTCACCTATACTATCTTGTTCGTGTTCGAAAACTATAAATTTTAAAAGAAGAATCAGAATTTTTAATGTCATGTTGAGTGAGAAATTTTGGTTGAACGGAATTGATATCATTGTCAAAATTTCGATGATCGATGCTATGTTGGCCGTTAAGATTGGGCCTGGAGGTAGAGTGAAGAGTGGGGATTCATGGAAAAATACTCACACAATTTCTAGTTGATCATGGCGAAGATACGACTCGAATTTAGGGTTTTAAACTGAGTTTTTTTTGAATTGGTTCTCGGGAAAACTACGTCATCGTCAAGGCAGTTCAAGTGATCAGACCAGGTGGAGTAGCTTCGGGGGTCGTCGGGGAAACTACGTCAAAGCGGCATGGATAATGGTGCTTGGGATCATCTGGAAGAAGAATTTTTGTCATCGATGGTTGGGTTCAGGAAATTGTGTTATAGCTCGATTTTTTATTTCAGTCGAATTTGATTGAACTAGGTAGTGGAGTTCGTCATCGAGGTCGAGAGTGACTCATGGGTGGTCACGACTTTGGTCGGAAATGATTCTGGTAATGGTGCACGTGCACCAGTATCATTGGATATCTAGTTTTGTTGTAGTTTGAAGGAAAGGGGTTCTGTCACGACGAACTCGAAATACTTCGTGGATTTGCTCAAAGTCACGTGGGGTTGCAAGTATCTTGGGGAAAACAGGGTTTTGGCTCTGGAAAAATAAAAATTGGCTCGGGTTTGTGAAATCAAGTATAATAATGGTTTAAACTTTTAAAAAAATCAAGTTAATTTAAAACAAAATTTTGTAAAAGCAAGTTATTTTGCTAAATAATACATTTTTATCTAAGTTTGAATTGGTTTAAAGGTTTAGAATTAAAATTATTTTATTTGACCAAGTTCAAAAATGTTTTAAAGTTTATTTTAAATAAACTCAATAATATTAAGAAGTTAATTATGAAAAATGTTTAATTTGTTAATTTACTGTCAAAATATAAGTAATTTATTTTGTTAATGAAAATTAAATACATGGTCTATTAAATAAAAAATTTCTAATGATAATTAGGTAATTAACTAAGATAAAAAGAATTATCTTTTAATTTAATTAAAGTCTTAAGTGATTTAAGATTAATTAAAGGTTGATTGATTATTAATTAAAGGTTTAATTTATTAATAATTAGAATTCATAAATTAATAATTAAGTATTGATTTAAGGATGATTAATGATTGATTGATGAGATTTATTAAAAGACGATTACTTAATATAAGTAAATTTAAGGGATAATTTATTAATGAAATTAATTAAGGGTTGATTAACTAATTTGTAATTTAAAGATTTATTAAGTGATTAAAGGTTAATACTAATAATTAAAGGTTGATTAATTGATGATTAAAAGTTAATTAATTTGTAATTACTTAATGTAATTAAGGGACAGTTAATTATGTAATTAACTTAAGGTTAATTAATTAATGAAGGTGATTATGTAATGATAATTAATTAAGGGATAATCAATTAATGTAATTAATTAAGGGATAATCAATTAATGTAATTAATTAAGGATAATTAATTAAAGGATAATTAAATAATTAAAGATTAATTATTTAATGATTAAATGTTAATTGATTTATTAATTAAGAATGATTAATTAATAATCAAAGGTTGATTAAAGATTAATTAATAAATGATTAAAGGATAATTAATCAATATGGTTTGTAATTAATTAATCAATGTTAATTAACCAGGATTAGTAGTTTCATAAGTAATTAATTTGATTTAAATTAATCAGACAATTAATCAATCTTACTTATGAATGTTTGGATTCAATTGAATGTTGAATTGTGTGATATCCCTGATGTGTGATGCTTTGTAATATGAATTATTTTTGATTTGAGCTGTGATAAATGTGATTATCTATGATGAATGTAATTTATTTATCTGTGATAAATTTATATTATATGTGAATGAAGATAAGCCTTATAAATTATACCGCTTATCGATACTGATATGATTAAATCTGTGATGATTGATGTTGTTGCACTATTGTGTAAAAACCTCTGGACTACACTATACACACACAAATATGGATTGCACGAGGGAATTGGTTAAGTCACAGATTTTTGAAGTAATTTTAAATTGAATTTTGAATCCAAATGGTTTTGGAAATGGAATTGGGTTGAATATGAAAGCTTTTGAAAAGGAGTTTAAAGATATTTTGAATAACTTGACAATGTTTTGAAAATTAAAATAGTTGATTTGAATTTGAATTTGAATTCAAGGTTTAAAAATTGAATTCTATGTTGAGAATTTTTGTTTAAAAAGGTTAAACAAGTTATAAATGTTTTTATATGGTTTTTAAACAATTTTAAAAGTATTGTTTTTAGGAATTTGAATTTAATACATGTTGTATACTTGAAGGGCTTTAATTTGTGTAGATGTAATTAGATTTTTCCGAAACGAAAACTATTTGTTTTATCTGGACGTGATTAGGGATTATCCGAATTGCAAGGGCTTCTTTGTGAAGTGCCTTCGGCTCTGTTCGAACCTGGAACAGACTTGTATGGATGTATGTCTGACATTACACTTTGAGATGTAAAGTCGGTTTCTATCAAATACATTTCTGTTTGGTGGAGGAGAATTTATTATCTTAGCTTAACACCCTTCTCTGAGACGTACGAGGTCAAAGGTTATGTAGTTGATGGTTACTAGTGATACATTCCCAGTTTGGTAATGTGGCATACGAAGTGCTGCTGATCATTTGTTGATCGAATCATGGCTTTATGAAAAGCATGGCTTTGTGGACGAGGCTGCATCAGGACCTCATACCCCAGAAATGGTCGAAACAGGAAGGATGCAGCAAGGTTATCAGGGGTCGTGCCCATAAGGTATGTCCATTTCTTCTGGAAAAGGATGGTATCATGGTATGCAACCCGGATATTTAACTCATATGGAAAATGCAAAATTATTACTTTGTGGTTGCTTTATGGTTAAGAGCTCTCGTTTAAAGGTCGCAAACGACCGAGGATGGCATACTTGTCGGTGTTACTTTCGAGCAGGGGTAACCCGGCCTTGTGTTGGCAGAGAGCAGGGTAGGTTCTCCAGGTGTCCCTCCAGAGGCGTACCCATGTGGCAATGGAAGTTCCTTACCCTGACCATTTGTTGGAAATCCAATCTCCAATGCGCGCCTTCTACGGTTTTAGTTGTAGAACCTGCCATTTAACATGGTAGCTATAGTAGGCATACTATAATGGTACGTATGCTGGCTAAGATTAATATTATACTTGCAAATGTTTTCCACTATGCACTAATACTAATATTAAAATGATTTTGCATATCAAGCATGTTTGACTATCATAAGGAGAAATGTCCCCCAAGTGTGTGATTGCATGGTGTGTGTGCCGGAAGGCCTTATGGTAGTTTCATTTGCCAAAAGCATTGCGAACTTCAAATTTAAATTCTTTTGTTTTGCTTTCAAAGATAAACTTTTTTGTTTGCACATACCAGTCCAATGATTGACCCGGAGTTTATTATTCCCTTCCAAACTCTGGATGGCCACAATTTTCCACACGGGCAGTCTAGAGTTGGGTTTTTCAGATAAATAATAGATATAGATTTGGTAGCTTTTGGAAATCTTCGAAGCCTTCAGATTTGGTGATCGTATTTGTTTCACTTGGATCGACCTTGCTTAATACAACATGATGGGGGTTTCTCGCTTCGCGTTTGGAAAGCATGTTTGTGGATTCTAGCCTTTGGAGTCTTTGGAGCTTTAGTTATGGAGTTTGCATCTCTAGATTCAATCCTTTCTTCAATTCTTTGGAGGACAATTTGGTGATCTTATTCCGCTGCTGTGTCTTGTATCTCTGATATGTGATATTCATGTTGTATCATTGTTGTAATTCACTGTTGTATATCAATGATATATTCATTTTCTTCCACTCTGTTGTTGTACTTAATGTGTTATAAGCTCCGACGGATCGGATTTATACGGTTGAATCCGCCGCATTCGAATACGAGTGAAGTATGGATGTCATTTTTCAAACGCGAAAATCCGGGTCATTACAATAATACCGGATGATTTTGATATGAAATGTTTGGTTGTGATAAGGTAAAAACCTGTTGTGTTTATTTGTAGCGTGGTCTTACGAGATATCATTGATTTTCAAAGGATTTTGAAACTTCAATAATTCAAATTGATTGTGTTTTCTCACGCTGGTTTTCTAGATTGACTAGGGTCTTATTTTATTATACTGCTCGGGTCAGATTGAGTATTACAAATATAGGATAGGATGCTATGAAGCTCAAGAGACAAGATGGATGACGAAGACGTATTAGCCGTATTTAATTTACATTCCGCTGTGTATTGTAGGCTGCATATTCAGCTTTTATGTGGACAAGTCATTATAACTGTCCGGTGTTATGATACTGATGTATTCTACTCTGATGATGTAATGTATAAATAACAAGTTATAGCTCTTTTGTGTAAAGACCAGATGTTATCTACTATATATTGTTTCGCTGCGATTGTGAGATTCTGTGATGTTATTTCTGTTTTCTTCTTCTAGCTCTTTGTTCTTTTCCATAACGATCTGGTATTTCTGGCATTTGATTGCTCGATATTTAATACAGTGGACTTATTGATGTCGATTTTCGAAGGTCGAAAGTCCCAATCTTGACACAAACTCCCTAATTTAAGTTATATAACAGTTTGAAGTTGGGGATATGTATATATACTCTTTGGAAGTAAAGGTATATTATATAGGTTTAAGTTATATTTGTATGCTTAAGTAGTAATGGATTTTGTAGAAAGTAAATGGTTGTGAAATAAACTTGGATTTCTATTTTGAAGAAATATTTTAGGTAAAAATAAATGTGAATAAATAGATAATTTATACATAGATCATTTTGGCAAATAAAATTTTGATCTAAGATTTAAGTACAGTACTTTAAGGGGTTTACACCAGCCCCAGAAAGGATTTACCACTCGATTCTTGACGGTGAATATTGATGAGGGTTTGTGATTACATACTCAAGTTTTCTATCATAGTTGAGAGCTATGCAAGAAAAGCAAGCGTTGATGATCAGGAAATCTGATAAAAGCCTACACTAGAAAATCGAGGGATCGATACTAGTTCGGAAGTAAAGTTGTGGATTCGAATAATAGATCGAATAAAATATCACGTATAGTATGATGTTTTGGGTCCGTCAACATAGTGGTTAGATAGTTTATCTTAAATAGTAGACACTAAGATATAAGGGTTGGATCGATGATTTGGTATACACACACATACATATATATAGACCTAAGGTATGGTATATGCTAAGGTCAGGGGATGAGTTATGTGGATATATTCATTTATGTTGATATAGAGTCGGTGTGGTTGTTTTTGGATGTTTAGTCTTTTTTGGTTGTTGTATATATTATCTTAAGTGTGCTGTATGCACTAGGATAGGCGGATAGAAGTCTAACTTGATGTATGTATGTATGTACGTATAACCTTAAGTATGTAATAGGTACTCAGGTTAGTGTGAGGAATCTCTGTATGTATGATTGGTATCATTTGTTTCGGTATTGTTATGGTACTGTAACAACCCGTGATTGCAATTACCAAATAATAAATTAAAATTGTGATTTTAATTTAATTAAAGCTTTTAATGAATTTTTAATGTGGCTAATTTGTTCAAAATTTAGTTATTTTGAATAAATCAATATTTTTGGGCTTAAGTGTAAAATGGAGCATTTTATGGAAATTAATTAGGGAAATTTGAAATTTATAAAAGTGAAATTTTTTATATGTGCAAAATAGTGCAATATTTGATTTGGTAATTTAATTTGCAATTTATTTGCAAAATGGTGGGTTTTGGCTAATATTAACTATAAACGGTATTTTGGGGAAATTAGGGGTTAAAATGTAAAATATTGCTGATATAGGATTTTATGAAATGGCTAAAAGTAATTGTTAATATCTTTTCATAATTTTATATGGTTTGAAATGTATTTAGTAATTTGTATGTAGATTGTACTTAGAGAAAATTGCCTATCTATATACACATGAACAATACTAAGTCCTAATGGGTATTAGACCCAATAATCCTAACCATTAGTCAATAAATTATCTTTTACTCTCCCATTTCAGCCAACACTTCATTTCATTACCACAAAACCCTAATTAGAAAGCTCTTAAACCTAGCCACGGCCTCTTAAGCAAAACTCCAATCTACACCAAATCAAAGAAAGTTAATCCAAACCATTAAAAGTGGTAATAGCAATCACAAAACCCACCTCTAATTCATTCTTTGATTTTTGAAATAAATTAGTAATCATTGTTTTTGTGGATTTTCATGGACTCAAGCTCATTGATCCTCATCTTCTTGCTTGGGGATTGCTAATCTTTGTGTTTGATCATTCACTTGCTTGGTGAAAGGTAATAAATGCTAGTTAGAAACCCATTTGATATTTGCTATGGTTGGAATGTTGGTTTGCAACTTCCTGAAATTTTTTTGGAAAAAAAAGAGAAACTGTTTTGACAAAATAGTGATTAATTTTAGTTCAGATGTCCAACTTCGCGACCTCGCTGCGAGCAGGTCCGATGTCGGATTTCATCGATTTCAGTCTCGTTGAAAAGATAAGGTCGAGATCTTCAACCCTGCAAAATTTGGTTAAGATCTGGGAATGTTTGATACTTCATATTGATCGCCAAAATAGCACCCAGAAACTGTTTGAAAAAAAAACACTGTGATTAATTTTAGTTCAAACGTCCAACTTCGCGACCTCGCTGCGAGCAGGTACGATGTTGGATTTCATCGATTTCAGTCTCGTTGGAAAGATGAGGTCGAGATCTTCGACCATGGAAAGTTTGTTTTAGATCTGGGTGCGTTAGACACTTCGTTTTTATTTCCGAAGTAGCACCCAGAAACTGTTTTACAACAGTGATCATTTTCAGTTATCGTCGGACCAACTTTGAGACTTTGCTATTTCTTCGTTTCAAGTCGGAACCAAACAATTCTTATTGCATACCAAAGTAGGAGTACCGTACTATGCTCCTGCAAATTTTCTTCAAGATCTGGGTTCATATGACCTGTCGATCATGTCGTCGAAATTGGATCTTTGCACTGTTTTGACACAGCATAGTTTTGTGATTTTTGTCCGACTTTGAGACGACGCTCTTTCTTCCTTTCAAGTCGGAATTGCCTGAAAATTTATGCAATTTGAATCAGAGATATTGGTCTACATGCCTGCCAATTTTCATTCCATTTGCACTCGGCTTGCAGGTTCAAATCTGCATCGAACTAGTGACTTCGACTTGTTTTCAGCGATTTTATACTTAGTATTATTTCGACTATTTTTCTTAGATTTTTCGATTTCTTTGAGGTTTATCTCTAGATTCCGTGCACAGATTTCATAAATCATTTTAAAGTGATTTTCCATCAAATTATCTTTTGAAACTATTATTTAGTATTATTTTAGATATTAAATTAATTACTCCATAATAGGAGAATTTCGAGGCTATTTCTAAAGAGGTTTTCAAACGATTAAAAATCCGACTTTCTCCAACTATTTTCTAAGTAGAATATACACTCTTCTGCACATCGAGCGAAGTGGAAAGGTGATTAAATGGTTAAGTAAAACACGGACCATGAATCCGTGCATTTATCTTTCCGATTAATCCCCGACCTATTTGATTGATCATTTTGGCCTTTTGGCCTAGTTTACCAATGACATGAGGTGAATTTTTACTGCTTTGAGTGTGGAAGCTTACGATTGTTTAGTAAAATGTTTAGTGCAAACGTTGGGGTATGGGAATCACGTTACTACTTTACGGGTTCCTTGCTAAGAGTTCGTGACACATTCCTACCGTTAGTGGTAAACGAGTACTGGGCCTACGAGCCTTTACCACTAAAGCGTGTTTCCTAAGTGATACCTTTGGGATAGTGTCTTCGGACTGTCTCCCTTGGGTTTATTGCCTTTAGGATCGTGTCTTTGGACTGTCTCCTTCTAGCTCATCACCTTCTGGATAGTGTCTTCGCACTGTCTCCTTTAGGTGTTTCCCCTTAGCTAAAGTGATGTTTGTGTCACTGGGGTATATTTTCCTGTGTGATTGAGTACAGTACTAGAGCGCTAATGTTTTCTTGTGCGATTTATATTCCCTCGTGCAGCACCATTCGATGATTGTTTTATGAAACCACACGATATAAGCGCGACTACCTTGTGGAACTTCTTTTATGCCTACACTAGCACTTGTACTTATGTTATGCCGATGGTATGAGGCTTGTTATACATCTCTCTTAGATGTTTGTTTCTTCTCTATGTGAGAGATTTTGATCTTTATTACCATGATATTTGTTTCTCTTTTGGAGATTATTATGTTATGTTGCCTCATTATCTTATCATGATTATTGTTCTGTTTATCTAACTGATTTGTTTAGCTAGCCTGAACCGAGTATTTTATGCTCGGGTCGGACCGAGTTATTTCAGGCTAGGTCGCTTTGGACTTAGCTTGTATCGGTGCTTTCGCTTTGGATATATCCGCTATACTATAGATATCTTTACTTGTTATTCATCCTTTATGATACTCTAATATTATGACTATCTTGTGTATATTCTTTTGACTCCCGGATGTGTGAGTAGTGGCTTTGTACCCACTTTTATATTTGGATTGTACTTGATGTTGTATTGTGCTGAGACTATTTGCTTATTATCTGATTTTTTTCTGTTATGATGTTCAATTTGCTATTATGCTTTGTTCTAATAGATCTTTTAGCCATTGTAGTTTTGTTTTAAGTATTTACGGAATATGTCGAACCACATGAGATGAAAAAAATAGATTCCACTTTTCGGCGTGTTTAGTAGATAATTAAAGTAAGATTGCACATGGTTGCTTCCATTATACTCTATTGTCTGTATTAGCAGACGGTATTATCCATATAATACTCTTTGTTAATGAGGCTCTCAGAGTGGGTCGTTACAGCTTGGTATCGGAGCGAGCTTCAGGACAAAGTATAATAAACACAGAATAATAACATTTAGTATGATTCAAATATTACAAAGCCCTTTCCTAATGACATTGGATAGATAAGTTAGGAATATGTTTAGGAATACATTTATATTCCGTAGTATTCCACTTTGTACTATGTATCTTTGAATCGTGCTTAACTCGTATCTTATCTTAACTTTCAGTATGTATGGAAGAGGTAGGACCCGTCGTTTTGCGGATGCGGGGCAATCCGGTGACCCACATCCGAGAGGCATTCTTATGACTACCGATCAGATTATGGAGCTTGTTCGGAACTCTCAGTCTCCTACTCCAGTTTCTGATGCACCGCGCAAGTCTGCCATTGCGTGCTTTTGAAGTGATTTTTCACATCTCGGGGGCAAGCCGTTCAATGGCTCTGAGTCGGTTCTTGAGGTCCAGGCATGGATCCGTGTATGCGAGCACATCTTTTCTTGCATGACTCTTCCTGATCATGATAGAGCTCTTGTAGCTTCCAGTATGATTCAGAACCGCGCTTTGGATTGGTATGAGCATCTCATTGCCGAGGTCGATGAGACCACTCTTACTCGGGCTCAGTTCCTTGAGCGTTTTGAGCTCAAATTTGTTCCGGAATCTGAGAAGATCTCTCTTGCCCGCCGCTTTATTGATCTTAAGAAAGGGAAATCCACTGTTTCAGATTATGTTTCTTCTTTCGAGGCCCTGTCCAAGGACGGCCTCGAGTTCATTAGCGCACCAAAGAAGAAGAATCTCAAATTTGTTGAGGGTCTGAAGAAGTACATCAAGAAGCAACCGTTGCTTCAAATCAAGCTTTCATTTGATGAGCTTGTAGATTCGACGCTTCAGCTTGAAGTAGTCGAGAGGGAGAAGGATAGTGATGATGATGTTGAGGTGCCCAAGCACCCCAACAAGAAGAGGTTTTTCCACAAGCCTAATTCTTCCTCTTTCCAGAAGAAGAAGAAGAAGTTCATTAGTTTTGGTTCTGGTTCTCAACCTCAGTCTCAGCCTAATGGAACACCTTCCATTCGGAAGTGTTTCAACTGTGGATCTACCGACCATATGGTTAGAGAGTGTGCCAAACCTCTTATCTGCCGCTATTGTAAGAAGGAGGGTCATCTTATTTCCGCTTGTCCTACTGCACCTCCTAGATCTGGAAAGCTTAATGCTGCTAAGGCTCCTGCATCTTCATCTCAGCCTCGAGGTACGCATCCTTCCATTCTCGAAGGTTTTATTTTATTTCATGATCCGTCTATTAGAGTTCTCTTTGATACGGTTGCTTCTCACTCATTCGTATCAAAGGAACTTGTTGATATTATGTCTTTGGATGTTTCTTGTTTGGCTTCTTCTCTAAGGATTGTGAATCCCATTGGCGGATCCATGACCCTTAACTTGCTTTGTGAGAATGTTGATATTGATCTTTGTGGCCTTTCTTTCCGTGTGAATCTGCACGTTCTGGCTTATTTGGGTTTCAACATGATATTGGGGATGGATTGGCTCATTCGATACGATGCCAAGAGCATTTTCTCTGAGCGAGTACTATTTCTTAGTCACCCTGACTCTTTCGCTCAATTAGCTCTTGTTCTTCGGAATGTAGATATCTCTAAAGCTTCTCTATGTGCTCTTGATTCACGAGATGATGATTGTGATATATATCATATTCGGGATTACCTCAATATTTTTGAGCTAGTTTTGAGTTTACCGCCTAAGCGGGCCATTGAGTTCCGTATTGATCTCATTTGTGGTTCTCATCCATTTAGTCGTCCTCCCATAAGGATGTCTACAAAGGAGAATGAGGAACTCAAGAAGAAATTAGTAGAACTCGAAGCAAAGCATTTTATTCAGTCCAGTTCTTTGCCGTGGGGTGTTGCGGTGGTCTTCGTGAAGAAGTCCGATGGTTCTCTTAGGCTTTGCATTGATTGCCGCAAGCTTAATGAGGTAACCACCAAGAATCGTTATCTATTGCCTTGGATTGATGACATGTTTGATCAACTAAGTGGTGCGAAGGTCTTTTCTCACATTGACCTTGCCGTAGGATTTCATCAGCTTCGAGTTGCGGATGATAGTGTGCCACTTACAGCTTACCACACTTGATATGGTTCATTTGAGTGGTTAGTCATGCCGTTCGGTTTGACGAAGGCTCATGAATTCTTTGTTGATCTCATGAATCGAGTATTCCGAGAATATCTCGATAAGTTTGTTCTTGTATTCATTAACGACATTCTGATATATTCTAGATCCAAGATAGAGCATACCCATCATTTGAGGATTGTCTTGGATACACTTCGTCTTCATCATCTTAGAGCCAAATTATCTAAATGCCACTTTTGGGAGAATGAGGTTAGGTTCTTGGGTCATGTTGTATCTTCTGAAGGCGTATCTGTCAATCCCGCCAAGATCGAAGCCATTCAGAATTGGAAGTGACCCGAGAATGTGCATGAAATTCGTAGCTTCTTGGGACTGGCAGATTATTATCGTCGGTTCATAAAGGTCTTTTCCTGTGTTTTGCTTCCATTGACTACCCTTACTCGTAAGGGCGTCCGTTATATCTGGTCAGACAAGTGTGAAGATTCTTTTCAGCGATTGAATGAACTTCTCATTCATGCTCCTATTCTTGTGGTTCCCAAAGGAAACCACGATCTTATTGTTTATAATGATGCATGCGGTAGCGGTCTCGGTGCCGTTCTCATGCAGAAGGATCGGGTGGTTTCTTATGCTTCTAGGCAACTACGTCTGAAAGAGGTTTGCTATCCTACTCATAATCTTGAGTTAGCTGCCATTTTCTTTGCCTTGAAGATATGGCGCCATTATTTATTGGGCGAACGTTTCATTCTTTATACTGATCATAAGTCCTTGAAATATCTCTTCACTTAGAAGGATCTTAATATGAGGCAGCAGCGATGGCTTGAGTTTCTTGCCTCATATGACCTTGACATTTAGTATACCCTGGCAAGGTAATCGTGTAGCAGATGCGCTTAGTCCCAAGCACTCGGCTTTGGTTTCTATGATGATAGCCGAATGGGATATTCTTGAGACATTATCCATTTGTGATATTCGTGATCGAGCTCCGCCTCCAGATTCTCCGATATTATTATTCGGTCTGGAAGCTCGACCTAGCTTATTGGATCGCATTGCCCATGCTCAGCGGCAAGATCCAGATTTATTGCCTATCATTCATCTTTTTGAAACTGGATCCAGTGATGACACTTCATTGGATTACAATATTGATTCTCATCAGTGCCTTCGTAAGAAGAACCGTGTTATTGTGCCTTCTGATTCTGCACTTAGGCGTGACATTCTTGGCAATTGTCATCGTACTAAGTATACCATTCATCCTGGTTCTAGCAAGATGAATGTCGACAGTGTTTCTTATATTATTAGGAAGGCCTGAAGCGTGATGTTTCAAGTTATGTGAGCAATTGCATGACTTGTCAACTTATCAAGGTCGAGCATCAGCGCCCTTTCGGTCTTCTTCAGCCATTAGAGATTCCATAGTGGAAATGGGATCAGATTTCGATGGATTTTATTGACGGTCTACCTCGATCGAGGACGGGCTTCAGTTTGGGTCATCATTGATCGATTGACCAAGTCTTCTCAATTTATTCCGATTAAGTCCACTCGGACTGCTCCTTATTTGGCTATGCTTTATGTGAAGGAAGTCGTTCGGCTTTATGGTATCCCTAGTTCCATTGTTTGTGACTGTGACCCGTTATTCACTAGTCACTTTTGGAAGTGTCTTCAATTAGCTTTGGGCACAAAGCTGAATTTTTCTACTGCTTATCATCCTCAGACTGATGGTCAGACTGAGAGAGTGAATCAGCCTTGGAAGATCTCATCCGCTGTTATATCCTTGATTTTGGAGGTAGTTGGGAGGACCACTTGCCACTTGTGGAGTTCTCCTACAACAACTGTTTTAAGTCGAGTATTGACATGGCTCCTTTCGAAGCCTTATACGGAAGGTCGTGTCGTTCTCCATCTTGTTGGTTAGAATCTGGCGAGAAGCTTATTCTTGGTGCAGAATCAGTTCAGGAATCTTCTGAGAAGATTATTCTTATTCATCAGAGAATGAAAGAGGCACAAAGCCGTCGGAAATCCTACGCGGACAACCGTAGGAAGCCTCTTGAATTCTCGATTGGGGATCATGTATTTATTCGGATATCTCCTATAAAGGGGTTGTGCGTTTCAGCTCCACTGGAAAATTGGCTCCTCGCTATGTCGGATCATTTCCTATTATGGAATGCATTGGCCCCGTAGCTTATCGTGTTGCTCTTCCTGCTCATTTTTTCGGAATGCATGATGTGTTCCATGTTTCTCAGCTTCGCAAGTGTGTTCGCAATACCGATTCTGTTATTGATCCTCTTATTATACCAGATTTAGAGATTTCTCCTGATATACCTATTGACCAACAACCTCTTCATGTGCTTGATTCGGAGGTTAGACGCCTTCGAAACAAAGAGGTCCCGCTTGTTAAAATTCAATGGTCATCTAATCCTAAGAACTGCACTTGGGAGACCAAAGAATTTATCGAGCGTACTTATCCTGGTTTTCTATCTTCATCTGTTTCTGGTGAGTATCTTTACTTCACCTTTGTTTGATTTATTTTGAGGATTAGATGTTATGGCTAATTTCCATATTTAAGGAATTGCGGGGACGCAATTTTCTTAAGGGAGGGAGTCTCTAATAACCAGTGATAGCAATTACCAAATAATAAATTAAAATTGTGACTTTAATTTAATTGGAGCTATTAATGAATTTTTAATGTGGCTAATTTGTTCAAAATTTAGTAATTTTGAATAAATCAATATTTTTGGGCTTAAGTGTAAAATGGAGCATTTTATGGAAATTAATTAGAAAAATTTGAAATTTATAAAATTGCAAAATTTTATATGTGTAAAATATTGCAATATTTGATTTGGGAATTCAATTTGCAATTTATTTGCAAAATGGTGATTTTTGGCTAATATTAACTATAAACGGTATTTTGGGGAAATTAGGGGTTAAAATGTAAAATATTGTTGATATAGGAATTTATGAAATGACTAAAAACAATTGTTAATATCTTGTCATAATTTTCTATGGTTTGAAATGTATTTAGTAATTTGTATGTAGATTGTACTTAGAGAAAATTGCCTATCTATATACATATGAATAATACCAAGTCCTAATGGGTGTTAGACCAAATAACCCTAACCATTAGCCTAAAATTATCTTTTACTCTCACATTTCAGCCAACACTTCATTTCATTACCACAAAACCCTAATTAGAAAGCTCCTAAACCTAGCCATGGCCTCCTAAGCAAAACTCAAATCTACACCAAATCAAAGAGAGTTAATCCAAACCATTCAAAGTGCTAATAGCAATCACAAAACCCACCTCTAATTCATTCTTTGATTTCTGAAATAAATTAATAATAATTGTTTTTGTGGATTTTCATAGACTCAAGCTCATTGATCTTCATCTTCTTGCTTGGGGATTGCTAATCTTTGTGTTTGATCATTCTCTTGCTTGGCGAAAGGTAATAAATAATTGCTAGAAACCCATTTGATATTTGCTATGGTTGGAATCTTGGTTTGCAAGTTTTTGAAATTTTTTTTGGAAAAAATAAATAGAGAAACTGTTTTAACAAAACATTGATTAATTTTAGATCAGATGTCCAAATTCGCAACCTTGCTGCGAGCGGGTCCGATGTCTGATTTCATCGACTTCGGTCTCGTTGGAAAGATGAGGTCGAGATCTTCAACCTTGCAAAATTTGGTTAAGATCTGGGTGCATTTGATATTTCATTTTGATCGTCGAAGTAGCACCCAGAAACTGTTTGAAAAAAAAACAACATAGTGATTAATTTTAGTTCAAACGTCCAAATTCGTGACCTCGCTGTGAGCAGGTCCGATGTCGGAGTTCATCAATTTCGGTCTCATTGGAAAGATGAGGTCGAGATCTTCAACCCTAGAAGGTTTGGATTAGATCTGCGCATGCTAGACACTTCGTTTTTATTGCCAAAGTAGCACCCAGAAACTGTTTTGCAACAGTGATCATTTTCAGTTATCGTCAGACCAACTTTGAGACGTTGCTATTTCTTTGTTTCAAGTCGGAACCGAACGATTCTTATTGCATATCAAAGTAGGAGTACTGTAATATGCTCCTGCAAATTTTCATCAAGATCTGTGTTCATATGACCCTTCGACCATGTCGTCGAAATTGGACCTTCGCACTGTTTTGACACAACAGAGTTATGTGATTTTTGTCCGAATTTGAGACGACGTCGTATTTTCATTTCAAGTCAGAATTGCCCCATTTTTTGTGAAATTTGGAGTGGGGATGTTGGTCTACATGCCTGCCAATTTTCATGCCATTTGGACTCGGCTTGTAGGTTCAAATCTGACGTCGAACTAGTGACTTCGACTTGTTTTCAACGATTTTATACTTAGTATAATTTCGACTATTTTTCTGAGATTTTCCGATTTCTTTGAGATTTGTCTCTTGATTCCGTGCACGGATTTCATAAATCATTTTAAAGTGATGTTCCACCAAAATAGCTTTTGAAACTATTATCTAGTATTATTTTAAATATTAAATTAATTACTCCATAATAGAAGAATTTAAAAGTTTATTTCTAAAGAGGTTTTCAAACGATTAAAAATCCTCTTTCTCCAACTATTTTCTAAGTAAAATATACACTCTTTTGCACTTCAAGCAAAGTAGAAAGGGATTAAATGGTTAGGTAAAGCACGGACCATGAATCCGCGCGTTTATCTTTTTGATTAATCCCCGACCTATTCGATTGATCGTTTGGCCTAGTTTACTGATGACATAAGGTGAACTTTTTACTGCTTTGATTGTGGAAACTTACGATTGGTTAGTAAACCTTTTAGTACGAACGTTGGGGTATGGGACTCACGTTACTACTTTACGGGTTTCTTGCTAAGAGTTCGTGACACATTCCTACCGTTAGTGGTAAACGAATACTGGGCCTACGAGCCTTTACCACTACGGCATGTTTCCTGAGTGATACCTTTGGGATAGTGTCTTCGGACTGCCTCCCTTGGGTTTATTTCCTTTGGGATAGTGTCTTCGGACAGTCTCCTTCTTGCTTATCACCTTCTGGATAGTGTCTTCAGACTGTCTCCTTTATATGTTGCCCCTTAGCTAAAGTGATGGGTATGTCACTGGGGTATATTTCCTATGTGATTTGAGTACAGTACTAACGCACTAATGTTTTCTTGTGCGATTTATATTCCCTCGTGTAGCGCCATTCGGTGATGGTTTTATGCAACCACACGATATAAGCGCGACTACCTTGTGGAACTTGTTTTATGCCTACACTGGCACTTGTGCTTATGTTATGCCGATGATATGAGGCTTGTTCTACATCTCTACTTAGATGTTTGTTTCCTCTCTATGTGAAAGATTTTGGTCTTTATTACCATGATATATGTTTCTCTTTTGGAGACAATTATGTTATATGTTGCCTTATTATATTATCATGATTATTGTTTAGTTTATCAAACTGATTTGTTTAGCTAGCCTGACCTGAGTATTTTATGCTCGGGTCATACTGAGTTATTTCAGGTTAGGTCGCTTTGGACTTAGCTTGCTTCGGTGCTTCCGCTTTGGATATATCCGCTATACTATAGATAGCTTTACTTGTTATTTATCCTTTATGATACTCTGATATTATGACTATCTTGTGTATATTCTTTTGACTCACGGATGTGTGAGTAGTGGCTTTGTACCCACTTTTATATTTGGATCTCTACTTGATGTTGTATTGTGCTGAGACTGTTTGCTTATTATCTGATTATGTTCTGTGATGATGTTCATTTTGCTATTATGCTTTATTTTGATAGATCATTTTTCCATTGTAGTTTTGCTTTAAGTATTTATTGAATATGTCGAACCACATGAGATGAAAAAAATAGATTCCACTTTTCGACGTGTTCATTAGATAGTTAAAGTAAAATTACACATGGTCGCTTCCATTATACTCTATTGTCCGCATTAGCAGACAGTATTATCCATATAATACTCTTTGTTAATGAGGCTCTCGGAGTGGGGCGTTATAGGTATCAACCTTCTTTTTACATATGCATTTTTCTATCATCGGTAAATAAGTCAAAATGTTTGAGGGTACAATTATGAGATAGATTCCTTTATCTAACTTTCATTTCGAGGACGAAATGCTTCTAAGTAGGGGAGAATGTAACGAACCATAATTTTGATACTTCGAAAATAAGAAATTTTGTTTATTTTAAATTTAAAAAGGTTTAAACTTAACTAAATATGTTATGTATAATAAATAATAATAGATAAATTACTTCTTCTTATAGTTAATAATTAAAAAGTATAAATTTGGATTTAAGAACAAATCAGCAAAAGTAAAGTTTTGTTGAAAATAAATAAATACTTAAATATATAGGTTTAAATATTTATTTAAAAAGATATATCTTATTAGAAACACCCAATAAATATAATAAAAGTATATGAAAAGATTTAAAAGTACATTAATAATCGTTTTACAAAAAATAACCAAATTTTATCGCATTTTATCAGTTTTACATACAATGTAAAAATAGTGATTTGATATTATTTAAATATAATTTTAAAATATGAATAGGCATGTTATAATTTATCTAAATAAGTAAAAAAGTTCATTCTTAAGTTTGGTTTACTTTAATATATAGTTTGACAAAAATGTCAAATTTTAACAAAAAAATGTCAACAGAAACACCGTTTTCAACCAAAACAAGTTGTCGTTAAGTTATTGCAACATGATATATGTTCTAACACATATATACAACTTTACAAACTTTTAACACTTATACATTTAGCATATAAGACAAAAAAATTATATTTGGAAAGTAAATAAAATAAAACATAAAAGAAAGGTGTAAAAGCATGATTTGACAAATGAGTGTTTAGGTAAGCTTAAGGAATAACATCATTACACTTATATCCATCACCATAATAGCATAAGTGCTTCCTTGCATGGAAAAGAAGCAAAAGGGTATTTTAGTAATTTGGAAAGTAAGAAAAAGAGGCAAACATCATTTCTTAAGGACAAATTCACATCCTAACATCATCTCACATTTAATACACTTCTTATCGTGCCTTGGAAAGAGTTTTAAAAATGGTTTAAAAGTCAAAAAAGTAGATAAGGGTATATAAGTCATTTTCTTTCCAAAACTCAAGTATAAATAAGCATGCATACCTTCCATTCTTTCACATTTCATTCTTTACTACCTTCTTCACTTTCTTCTTCATCTCCATATCCATGGCTTCCATCGCTATTTTCTAAAAAAATAAGGAAAGGAAAAAAATACACCTCAGAACTCCGCAAAACCACCACCTCCTCTCCCATTCAATTCGGCCGTATCCTCGCCCTCCCTCTCCAAGGCCGTACCCTTCCCTTTAGCCCACGGCCACACTTATAAAAAAACAAAAGAAAAGAAAGGGAAAAGAAAGAAAAAAAAGAGAAGGAAAGGAAAAGAACAAATTGAAGACGTTCGAAAAATAGCACGTTAGTTCGAGAGGCTTGTAGCTTACAAAAAGATTGATGGAGTGGAAATGAAGGTGAGAAAATTCTCACCACTTTTAAAAGATCGTATCTTGATATTGTTATAATAATTGTCTTATTACATATGCAAGTATACACCTCTTTGGAATGTTGTTATGGATGTTTGGATATGTTTGTGTTATGTTTGAATAGCTGCAAGTGTTTATGAATGTGATTATTTATCATATCAGTTTATGTTGTGTTAGATAATCCCCTTTGTTAAATAAGACCAATTTTGATGATATGATATACTTTGAAAAAATAAGTCTCTTTTTAAGTGGAATTGAAATTAGACTTAAAATAAAAGAGAATGTAAAATTACAAATGAAATTGGATTTGAAATGGAAAGTTAAATTGAAATTGAGATGAATAGTGAAATTGAAATTGAAATCGATTTTGAAAATTGAAATCGAGATTAAGGTTGAAATTTAAATTAGAATTGAAATTAGATTTGAAATCTTAGTTTTAATTAGAAGTTTGAATTGAAATTGAATTTTAAAATTTAATATTAAAATAATAGGAATAAAATAATATTATAATATAATAATAGTGAAAATAAATTTCAAAAGCTTTAAAAAGTGAAAATATTGATTGAAAATGATTTGTAATAATTTTATAAATAATAAAATTCAATTCGAATAGATTATTTTAAATATTGAAAAATAAGTTGAAACTAGGCGCGTCGCGCAATGGTAGTTCGCAATTTCGCGCTGAAAAGTTCAAATTAGTGTATAGTGTCGAATATAGCTTGGAATTCTTCAAAATAGGAAAATTCCGGACTATTATGCTCATATCTTCTAGACGAAGAAAGAAAATCAAGATTTCATTAATTAGATTCTGAACTAAGTCCAAATTAATTTTCTAGAAAAATCACGCTAGTGTGGTTAAGTGACCATAACAGGAAATTTTTTAAATAGACGTTTTTATTTATGAAAAAAATATGGAATAAATTTGATAAATATATTTAAATAATTTAGAAGATATTTTAATTGGAAATTATGAATTTTCAAATATTAAAAAGTTGTTTAGATCAAATAAGCCTATATAGCACTTTCCGGAGCACTTTTATGCTGTGAATTTTATAACTTTTGGATAATAAGTTTAAACATAATAACTTTTCCTGGAATCTATTATGAATGTTTAAAAAAAAGGAAAATTAAGGTTTATAAGATGATTTGGAATCTTTATAATTAATTCCAAATGAAGCTAATAACTGAGTATGTAGAAACGACTAGTACATTTGCTCCGCCTGTGGGATCTGGGAAGATAGAACAAGGTGTTTAACTAAGGTTGGGGATGGAGCAACCAATGCCCTAAGCTTGTCTAGCCTCTGTTTTCTCTTCTTATGAGAGGGGTGAAATAGATCGAAAGGAAAGCCCGGATGCTTTGAAATGATTATATTAAGTTTTCTAAAAATTTAAGAAGATTAGTGTTATCCAAAATTTAAGCAATCTCCAAAATGAATAAACTACAACTTGAATTGCATAGAAATAATCTTCTTATATTTGGTATTGAAATCCAAAGAGGGAACTCGTCCCATTCTTGGAGTTTAAAAGGTGATTTCACCGTTATTGCGCCTATAACACTTGTTAGATACAGAAATTGATATTGATTAAAATTAGAATGATTTCTATGATCCTACTTACTCAATAATGTTTGCTAAATTTGATTTTAGGATTCACCATAGACGATGCCTTAAATAACATTGTTTTTGACCCGTCTAACAGTTAAGGAATTTGTATCGAGAGTTAAGTGAGGAAATTTGAAACATTATACAACGAAAAAGAATGAATTTATTAGGATTACTCTATGAAAAAATAAAGTGATTTCGAAATCATCCAAGAAGAATTAAAGTGAAAAGAGACTTAATAAATCATGTACACTCATATTCACCTTTTATCAATAATTGGATTTCGAAGGAACCAGGGTCGGATTTGGGTGATTCCTATCCAAAAACCAATTTAAACCAGTTTACGTGTTCCAAGAATGAAGATGTTTGAAGACAGAGATATTGAGGTGAATAATAACGAGGGACTGCTTGTTGATTAATTGGGGATAAACTCTCAATTCACTATATTGTAGCAGTGGTCTCTTTGTTATGAAAAATCTCAGAACCACAAGGACTTCTTGCCTAGTAATAGCGGATGAAAGTACCTTTGGTTTCGTTCTGTCCTAGAACGAACTTGTATGGATGAGTGTCTGACCTTGCATTCTAAATCACAATGAGTAGTCTCCATAAATGTTATCAGTGGGTGGTAGAGATGACACCTTCTTTTAGCTTAACACCCTTATATACGAGCTCAGGAAATTATACGTTTATAGAAATCAGTCGTGTGAATATGGAATGACAATGTGGCATTCAAAGTGAAAGAAGGTGTGTTATGTGAAAAGGTAATTGTTGCCTCAAGCCTCATCAACCAGAAATGACTAAAATACGGTTAGAAGCGGCAAGGCTAAGTGGGTTATTCCCAATTAGGGTATGATCATCCCTTTCTAGATATATTTCTTCCCGCTGTGATGTTCGGGACATCCATCTAGAGGTGTGCCCATAAGAAGGTAGTCCCTTCACCTGGTCATTTATATGGAAATCCATTCTCCAATATGTCCCTTCGAACTTGATTGCAAACCTATTATGTTGGAATTTAATCAATGTAACAATTTCGGCTAAGATCAATAAGATTATTTGCAAATGTTTTCAAAGAGATGTCATTAGAAATGATATCAAATGTTTTGATATAAAAGTATTTTAGTTATCATAAATTAAAAAATCATCTGTGTTTATGTATGGGCGTGGTTGTAACATCCCGATATTTATTGCCATTCGCATCCACATATGCTAGATTTGAATTATTCGAAACATCATATTATTAATTTTATATTTGGCAAATCTTAGCATATACAGTAAATAAATCAATCACAGAATCACAGACACCGAGTAATATAACAATAAGCAGCGGAAACAAATGAATAGTTGTCCATAAAGCTACTCTATTTATAACAGAGTTAAAACAAGATACAACCGAAGTCTCGAATGCAGAGAAGTTTCAATACAATAGTCAAATAACAAAATCTGAATATATCACTGGAGTCAACTGAATAACCGAAAGCTGAATAGATATGGATGGATCTCCAAGCGAAGCTCAAACTCCAAAGGTGAGTCTCGAATGTTGTGATACTCAATCTGACCCGAGCATAAAGCAAAACACAAAACACTCGAGTCAGGATCAACATTATTATATCAATAAATCCAATTCAAGTGAAATATCAACTGAAATACAAGTAACTCAAAGGATGTTTGGGATAACCATCCTCTAAGGACCCACGGAACTATCTACTATGTAGTACAATATGCTACTGTAATATGTCTATAGTAAAGTAAACTAATAAAATAGCGTTAAGGTGTTACCCATATCCCCCTTAACATTTTATAGTGCCATATTCCATACAGTACCGTAATACCTCCGTAAACTAGAAGCTATCAGAGGGCACTCCATATGTACGACACAAAAAAACCTCGTAGTGGTCTCGATAGGGTAGGTGATATGGCACAACTAGGCAATGCCATGATAGATAAACCAATTGCACTTTCGGGTTGTTGGTAACGCATAGCCGCAACTATTGCCCAACTCGATCCACACTCCCAAAAATCCAAGGTGCATCGAACCAATTACAAAGTAATAGAATGGTATCGAAGGAGTGTGTCTGCTCGGAGGAGCTACCTCACGTGGCCCGTCAATTGCTCCTGTTTTAGCCACCTTAAGCTAACTCACGGGGGCCAGGTCTACGTATATACTTCATATAGAATCATCACCAACCATTGTAACGACCCGCTATTTTGGACAATTCACATCCGCACATGTCGAACTTGAATAATTCAAAATACCGAATTGTTAATTTAAATTTGGTAAAACTCAGATATACGGTAAATAAATAATCACATAATCATAGACACGGAGAAATAATATGCAGTGGAAGTAAAAGAAATAGTAGTTCATGAAGCTACTATATAAATATATAAGATACATCAGAGTTAAACCAGATAAAACAGAAAAGTAACACGATACATCAAGTATAAATCAGAATAGATCACTGAAATCTACGAATGCTGAAAGCAGAATAGATGGATGGATCTTCAAACAAAGCTCCAACTCCAAAGGTGAGTCACAAAAGCTGAACCACTCAGTCTGACCCGAGCGTAAAGCAAAACGCAAAACACACGAGTCAGGATTAACATTCTTATATCAATAAATCCAACTCAAGTGAAATAGCAATTGAAATACAAATAACTCCAAGGACGTTGGAATAACCATCCTCTAAGCATCCGTTAAACTATCTACTATGTAGTAGTGTACGCTAAATAGATAATGTCTATTAGTAATATAAAGTATCAAATAGTGTTAAGGCGTTACCATTATCCCCCTTAACTCATTTTATATAAGCGTTATTGACTATACAACACTGTAAACTCCACCGTAAACTAGTGGGATATCATGGAGTACTCCATAGGTATAACCAAAAAAAAAATTCGTAGTGGTCGCGTATATAGGGATACAAGTATGATAAGGCAAATGAGGCAATACCCAAGGTAGTGAAACTACCGTTTTCCTGATCCGGACTGGTGAGAACGCATCGTCGCAGCGATCGCAACACCACAAAAGAACACTCCTGAAATTCTGAGGGTGCACCAATCAATAAAAAGTAATGAGTAGTAGTTACGAAGAAGTGTGTTCGCTCGAGGTGGCTAACCCCATTTGGCCCGGCACGGCTCCTGTTTTAGTCATTTCCAATTTGACACAAGTGTCAAGGCTATCCATTATCGTTTTCTTTCTTCAGTCATCACGTACATCAATCCAACCATTTCATTCTGGATCACACTCCGAGTATAGTTATTATAGTGATTTTCGGTTTAGACAGAGAGTATGTCCATAACCGATTCCGGTCTCTTTAATAACTCTTGTAATTATTAAACCGATAGGTCGTTTAATATATTTATCAAACCAAATCAATTTCAATTTCAATTTTAATTCGTAAACCAACATTTCATTTGTCTTTCCAAATCAATTTTCAAAATTTACGTTTCAAAACTTCCAAATTTACCATTTCAAAATCTTAAAATTCGATTTCAACTTTTATTTAAAAAATTCAAATATTGATTCAAGTTCGTATATAAGTTTCATTCCGAAATCATTTAGATTAATTTATCTTAACATTCAAATCAATTTTAAATTCATTTATCGATTTCCTTCAATATTCGTTAAGATACTTATCATTCAAAACAATTTCTATTTAATTTCCAATTTATTTAAATTAATTATTCAAGTTCAACTTTATTGTATCAAAACTTACAAGTTGAATTCAAATAGATTCGTCAATCAAGTTCTTTAAATTACAAGTCTTATATTTATTCCAATAAATCATAATTTTATTTTTTGTTAAAGAAATTCAATTTCACTAATTTATTTCTTAGTTACGAATTTCAAAACTCAATTAATAAAGAAACTCAATTTCACATATTTAAGAAGTTCAATTTCACTTATTAGCTTACTTAAATTTTCCAAAGCTTAATTAATAAAGAGACCAAATTTCATTTATTAACAAAGTTCAAATTTACCTATTCAAAGGTTCAATTTTTCTTATCAAAGAATTCAAATCGTTATTTAATTATCAAATAAGTCAATTTTATTTAATTATTAAATAATTTCAAAACTTAATTAATAATTCAAAATTTAATTATTAAATAAATCCTAAACTCAATTATTAAATAATTCCAATCTTAATTATTAGATAATTCCAAACTTAATTAAACAATCTTAAGACTTAATTATTAAATAATTTCAAACTTAATTATAAATTCAAACTTAATTATCAAATCATTTCAACTTAATTCAATGAATAATTCAAATTTTATCGTCAAATAATTTATTTTAAAACAACGTTCTTTCAATAACTACTTTGTTAATATTTTGTTTCAGCTTATTAAATATTAACATTATTTCTTTAATTAAAATTTCAAATTCCAACTTCATTTCGAAAACTTATTCTTTATTCAAATAAAATCTTTATTTTTTTAAAATCAAATTTTGAACAATCGGGTTTCATTTAATTCTCTATCCTAGGTCAAGTTCATTTGGGTATTTATCATTTCAACCCGATTCCATTTCAATTCAAAAATCAAAGCAACGCAAAGGGAACTTGCAGTGTGATAACTGGGATGGTATCAAAGTAAATAACAAGCGATAACAACAATCAAATAATTAATTCAAATAATCCCGAAATAATCGTATTGATTCACATTGTTGTTTGTGTGAATTAATATAATTATTTCTAGAATCTACACTATCATTTCATGTAGATTAAAGATTATTACACTATTATTTTATGCGGTTCTACACTTTACATCAATTATTCAATTTCATACTTCATCAATTAACACAACATACATTCAAATGGTTCAAGGGTAATTAACTATTTTTCTATGTGTCAATTAATTTAAACATTTAAGGGGTCATATTATTCAAATTAACTAATCAAATTCAACACATATGTCGAATCAAATTTTTAAACTATCATACGTCAAATTCAATTGCATGACTTTATCACTTATTACATTACAATTTAACATCCAATAAAAACAACAATCAATCAATCAATTATCAACCAAACTGGATTATCATCGTATAATTGACAGATAATGGTGTCAGATGTCACAGGTGAACTGATACAGGTAATAGCATATATAACAGTGTAAATAGCTAACAACAGTATATTTCAATTGTCGTTTCAATTGAAATCAAATTAAATAAATAAAAGAACAATAATCGTGAGTGGTTGCTCACCTTTCGAGGCTAGAGATAAGGACAATGAATTTGAGTTACGAAATCTAGGCATGAATCTCAAAACAAGGCAAGATTGAACTCGAATTCGATGAAGGAAACATGTATGACGGGCCAAAAGCTGATAATGGAAGATCAATTGAACGATTAGAATCCATGAATAAAATTAAAATAAATATATATATTATTTTCTGAAATCAAGTTAAGACACGTATTTATTTTCAAATTTATATTTAAGCCCATACTTATAAAGTAAAATATATACATTTATACAACTTAAATTTTGACATGCACACCCTTAATTATCGTACATATATATCCATGTAAACCACTTAAACCTAAACAACTATATACTAATATAATGGTTTGGCAGCAGGTTACCATATACAACAGAAAATGTATAACTATATGCAAAATTATATACGATTTTAAAGAACCCGTATTCAAAATAGATATCTTTTATAATATAAAAATCATATACATATATTTATTGTATATATGTTTAAAATATTCAAACTCTATGTATATATTAAAATACTAACATGTAGCCGATGAGACTCAAGTACACAAAGTTTATTACACTGTGACTTAAACATGCATATCCTATCGGTAGTAGTTAGTAAAAAAAATCATTATATAAAATCAACATAACCGTACACATAAATATTCAATTCTTTGGAACCAAAGCAAGGTAAAAGCTTCAGACCATTAAAAATATATGTAGCCTTACCTCAAATCAACCGAGGCTAACGTATGCATGCTACCATCTATGAATACAACCGTATATGAAAAAACTTTAAACAACTTTAAATTTATCACTGTAACGTATACATGTTGACTGTAAACAAAATTTACAGCATATACTTTAGACTAAATTCATATAAACAATATATATATATATATATATATATAACCATCGAAAGACAACTTTATACAATTTATACAAATCAACAGACTCAGCTCTTATTTTTTTTAAAAGAAACAAATAGAATATAAATATACTAATACTCGTATACCTTATACTACTAACATAATAAATTATGCATACCAAAAATATATAAACTTCTTCTCTGAACAACCTTTGATAAAGTACGATGTTGCAACGCATGGATTATTTAACCGCAGCCTCATATATATAAAAGTAGTGAAAACATATATAAAATAAAATGTCAACTTCATATCTTAGAATATATGTGTATACGAATAAATATATAAATGAATATACCCGATTGAATATGAAAGCTATATTTATAATGAATAGCATAAAAAATATACCTACAAGAAGCTTTCGACCAGGCTAAAGTAAAGATGGCCTTCGGCCATGGATGAATGCGAAAATCGAAGGAGGTGGAGAGTGGGCACATGCGCCTGAGCAAAACAAGCCGGAGTCGGCGGCAAAGGCATGGAAGGCAGGGTTGAGAGACTTGCTAGGATGCTGGTGAGGCAGAGTAGGCCGAGGCGGGTCAGGGCGAAGATGATGGGTGCCGGAGTTTGGGTAAGGGCGAGGTAATGGGGTGTAGGATGAGTTTGCGGATGGGAGGAGGCAGCACAGAAGAACGAAAGCAGTGGTCTCAGAAGGCTGAGTGGCATGGGCTAACGCACGCAAGTGGGCCTGATGGGTGAAGGCAGGCTGGTGTACGTCGAGGCGGGTTGTGGAGTGCAGTGGCCGGTTGCGTGCAGCCGCGGCGAAGCGGAGCCGTGGAGGAGCGAAGAGAAGAGGTTCGGTTGTGGGTTTTGCATGGTGGGTTGGGGACGAGGCTGTCTCTTTTTTTGTTTTTTTTTCCGTGAGGAGGCAAGGAAGGGAAGGTTACTGGAAGAAGATGAATGGTATTGACAATTGTACGTGACTACTTAGGTCATTAACTTTATAATTAATGTTTGCATTTCCTTCCAAAAGCATGCATATTGAAACCCGGAAAACTTAAAAGGTAGAACCGAATTCCAAGAATTTTAAATGCAATTGTCTCTTTCGTTTATATGGTGGAAATTTAATAAACGAAAGGAATCAAAAGGCATCGGGTAATGATATGGTTGTTGTTCTCACGAATTCTGCGGTGTAGCTAATTTCAAAACACAGAATCGAATATACTACTGAGATCAGTATGACGAGGCGATCAAAAGTGTATATGGATATCAGTGGTACGATTTGATTATAAAAATTTGAAATTTTATACAAGCGAAAAATGCATGAAAAATACAGAAAAATAAGATCGACGGAGCTAAAGATGTCCGAATTGGAAAAAACGACAAACTGACATCTTGCTCAGAAGACGATTTAGAATTTTTCTATGTAAAAATATTTAGGTTTCGAAAATGTTTTATTTTCATCGCTTTTCAGCTGATTAAATTGAAGTAATTTACGCATGAAATAAACTTTTATATTTTCGGACGAAAATTTACCAGTTGCTATGTTTAACTAGACGCATTCCAAATATCATATTTATATTTCAAAATTTTATTGTTTAACTGCCCATAAAATTTCAATTAATACGTTATTAAAACTGGTTAAATCTACGGGTCATTACATTCTCCCCCACTCAAAACTTTTCGTCCCCGAAAAGAAAGTAGGTAGGAGAATAAAACAACCGGAAGAAAATAGAATGAAAAACAAAATAATCAATTGGTCCAAACCATATAAATTTCAATTTATATTCAACAATTTGTTTTTAAATTCAATGTTTCCACTAAATTTGACTTGATGTTACATTTACTAATGTTAGGTACAAAAGGTTTCTTTCAAATGAAATTCAATTTAAATTCAATTAACACCTCATTAAATTGATTTAATTCAATTTATTAACTTTCAAAACAAAAAATTACTTCTATTAATCACACTTATTATTTATTTAACTTATTATTTTATTTATCTCCATACACATTTTATAATTTAAATTTAAGTGAATAACATTTATTATACGCACTCGCATTTTATTTATAAAGACAATTTATATTATATATTATCCAATTTCTTAAATTAACGATTTCAAAGATCATAAAGTTGAATAGTCATTTATTATAATCATACTTTATTTGACAATTTTAATTCTTCTTTATTCCAAATTATTATTAAATTTATTCTCTTAATATATATCTTATCACATTTATTATAAGTATATTTACATTTAATATAACTACTCAAATTTATTTAAAAATTCCTTTGATATCATTTTCTACTGTATAATATTCCATTACATAGTTGACTTTTGAAAATTTAGGTAAGCTATATATAATGCAATTGAGTATCATACAAGTAAATTTCTAATTCAATTATTTCACATTTAACTATTCATTCAAAATTTGGCTTCAATTATAATTGAAACATCCTTTAAGAAAATTTAAGCATTAATTTTTGATTATCTTCAAACAGTTTAGATTATATATATATATATATATATATAATGTATCAAATCAATTTTAAAATCTTCAATATATATTATAAATAAAGTCATGTTTAGAAATTTAAATCGATTTAATTTCCAAAGCAAAACTGTAGCAAAACTATAGAATGGTCTCTCCACTTCGAAACTCGAAAATGAATGTCGATGATGCGGCCGTCATCACCGAAATTATTTTCCAGCGACAAAAGAGAAGAGCTTGATTTAAACATTTAAAATTCCTTGAAAATGATTTCTATTCGAAAAATACTAAAAACTATACACTTTAAAACTTTCAAATCAAAGTTTGATATCACCGGAAATTGAATTCTCAAACTCTAATTTACATCCTTTTCAAATTCCAAGTCAAATTATAGCCAAGTTTTATAAATTCATTTATTTATTATTATGCAATAGTCAATGGTTTATAATACAATAATGAAGATATTATCATTTCGAACAACAGGTTCATTAACATTTAATTTCAAAAAAATTTATACTTATATATAATATATTCATTCAAAAATTTCATTTACCAATTTTGAAAACGATATTATGTCAGTTTGCTCTGTTAAAGTGTTTTGGAAATCCTATCGATAGCGTTGATCAGACGAATCGATCGAAAATCCAAATCAACATCAATAACTCAAACAACACAATATATATATATATATATATAACATTTTAGTATAAATTTAAATACACTTCTTCTTTCGACAATACAAGGATGGATTTCAAAATAAATATAGAGATTCAAATTTGATGGAAATCAAATCAAAGAGAATTTTGATTCGATAATAAGTTCGAACGGAAGATGAGATAATTCAATTAGTGGAATATGTAGATGGATAGCTAACTTAATTCGCGGGCAACCTTAACCGGGTCGACCGTGACTTCAAGAATAAGATTGATGTTGAATTCCGAGGTAAATCAACATTCGATCTCGAGAAATAGAATTCAGGTATAGCAGGAGATAGATAGCATCGTAAACCGAGGATACAGAAATCTCCGGTAAATCGATGCCTATTAAAAAGGAGTTTTACCCTTTTACAAAAATTCGAAGTTTGGCGAGACCGCCGATTCATTGTAAAGATCATCCGAAGTGGATTTATGGGATGCTTCAGAATTAAAAGAAGACGAATAGTGAGGGACAAAATTGAATTTCGGAACCAAGGGAACATCCCAAAATTCAAAGGAATTAAGATAAAAGGATGAGAGTGATTCTGTAAATACATTTACCCTATATGCTAAGTTTTGCCTAGAGCAACCAAAGCTCTGATACCAACTATAACGACCCACTATTTTGGACTATTCACATCCGCACATGTCGAACTTGAATAATTCAAAATACGAATTGTTAATTTAGATTTGGCAAAACTCAGATATACGGTAAATAAATAATCACATAATCACAGACATAGAGAAATAATATGCAGCGGAAGTAAAAGAAATAGTAGTTCATGAAGCTACTATATAAATATATAAGACACATCAAAGTTAAATCAGATACAACAGAAAAGTAACACGATACCTCAGGTATAAATCAGAATACATCACTGAAATCTTCGAATGCTGAAAGCAGAATAGATGGCTGGATCTTCAAACAAAGCTCCAACTCCAAAGATGAGTCACAAAAGCTGAACCACTCAGTCTGACCCGAGCGTAAAGCAAAACACAAAACACTCGAGTCGGGACTAACATTCTTATATCAATAAATCCAACTCAAGTTAAATAGCAATTGAAATACAAATAACTCAAAGGACATTGGAATAACCATCCTCTAAGGATTCGTTAAACTATCTACTATGTAGTAGTGTACGCTAAATAGATAATGTCTATTAGTAATATAAAGTATCAAATAGTGTTAAGGCGTTACCATTATCCCCTTTAACACATTTTATATAAGCGTTATAGACTATACAACATGGTAAACTCCACCGTAAACTAGTGGGATATCAGGGAGTACTCCATAGGTATAACCAAAAAACAAATTCGTAGTGGTCGCGTGTATAGGGATACAAGTATGACAAGGCACATGAGGTAACACCTAAGGTAGTGAAACTACCGTTTGCCTGATCCGGACTGGTGAGAACGCATCGCCGCAACGATCGCAACACCGCGAAACAACACTCCTGAAATTCCAAGGGTGCACCAATCAATAACAAGTAATGAGTAGTAGTTATGAAGAAGTGTGTTCGCTCGAGGTGGCTAACCCCATTTGGCCCGGCACGGCTCCTGTTTTAGTCATTTCCAATTTGACACAAGTGTCAAGGAGATCCATTATCGTTCTCTTTCTTCAGTCATCACGTACATCAATCCAACCACTTCATTCTGGATCACACTCCGCGTATAGTTATTATGGTGGTTTTCGGTTTAGACAGAGAGTATGTCCATAACCGATTCCGGTCTCTTTAATAACTCTCGTAATTATTACACCGATTGACCGTTTAATATATTTATCAAACCAAATCAATTTCAATTTCAATTCGTAAACCAACATTTCATTTGTCTTTCCAAATCAATTTCCAAAATTTATGTTTCAAAACTTCCAAATTTACCATTTCAAAATCTTAAAATTCGATTTCAACTTTTATTTAAACAATTCAAATATTGATTCAAGTTCGTATATAAGTTTCATTCCGAAATCATTTAGATTAATTTATCTTAACATTCAAATCAATTTTAATTCATTTATCGATTTCATTTAATATTCGTTAAGTTACTTATCATTCAAAACAATTTCTATTAAATTTCCAATTTATTTAAATTAATTATTCAAGTTCAACTTTATTGTATCAAAACTTACAAGTTGAATTCAATTAGATTCGTCAATCAAGTTCTTTTAATTACAAGTCTTATATTTATTCCAATAAATCACATTTTTATTTTATGTTAAAGAAATTCAATTTCACTTATTTATTTCTTACTTACAAATTTCCAAACTCAATTAATAAAGAAACTCAATTTCACATATTCAATAAGTTCAATTTCACTTATTAACTTACTTAAATTTTCCAAAGCTTAATTAATAAAGAGACCAAATTTCACTTATTAACAAAGTTCAAATTTACCTATTCAAAGGTTCAATTTTTCTTATCAAAGAATTCAAATATTTATTTAATTATCAAATAACTCAATTTTATTTAATTATTAAATAATTTCAAAACTTAATTAATAATTCAAAATTTAATTATTAAATAAATCCAAAACTCAATTATTAAATAATTCCAATCTTAATTATTAGATAATTCCAAACTTAATTATTAAATAATCTTAAGACTTAATTATTACATAATTTTAAACTTAATAATTTCAAACTTAATTATAAATTAAAACTTAATTATCAAATCATTTCAACTTCATTCATTGAACAATTCAAATTCTATCGTCAAATAATTTATTTTAAAACAACGTTCTTTCAATAACTACTTTGTTAATATTTTGTTTCAGCTTATTAAATATTAACATTATTTCTTTCGTTAAAATTTCAAATTCCAACTTCATTTCAAAAACTTATTCTTTATTCAAATAAAATCTTTATTTTTTTTAAATCAAATTTTGACCCATCGGGTTTCATTTAATTCTCTATCCTAGGTCAAGTTCATTTGGATATTTATCATTTCAACCCGATTCCATTTCAATTCAAAAATCAAAGCAAAGCAAAGGGAACTTGCAGTGTGATAACTGAGATGGTGTCAAAGTAAATAACAAGCGATAACAACAATCAATAACAATCCAATAATTAATTCAAATAATCCCGAAATAATCGTATTGATTCACATTATTGTTTGGTCGAATTAATATAATTATTTCTAGAATCTACACTATCATTTCATGTAGATTAAAGATTATTACACTATTATTTTATGCAGTTCTACACTTTACATCAATTATTCAATTTCATACTTCATCAATTAACACAACATACATTCAAATGGTTCAAGGGTAATTAACTATTTTTCTATGCGTCAATTAATTTAAACATTTAAAGGGGTCATATTATTCAAATTAACTAATCAAATTCAACACATATGCCGACTCAAAATTTTAAACTATCCTACGTCAAATTCAATTGCATGATTTTATCACTTATTACATTACAATTTAACATCCAATAAAACAACAATCAATCAATCAATTATACCCAAACTGGATTATCATCGTATAATTGACAGATAATGGTGTCAGATGTCACAGGTGAACTGATACAGGTAATAGCATATATAACAGTGTAAATAGCTAACAACAGTATATTTCAATTGTCGTTTCAATTGAAATCAAATTTAATAAATAAAAGAACAATAATCGTGAGTGGTTGCTCACCTTTCGAGGCTAGAGATATGGACAATGAATTTGAGTTACGAAATCTATGCATGAATCTCAAAACAAGGCAAGATTGAACTCGAATTTGATGAAGGAAACATGTATGACGGGCCAAAACCTGATAATGGAAGATCGATTGAACGATTAGAATCCATGAATAAAATTAAAATAAATATATATATTATTTTCTGAAATCAAGTTAAGACACATATTTATTTTCAAATTTATATTTAAGCCCATACTTATAAAGTAAAATACATACATTTATACAACTTAAATTTTGACATGAAAACCCTTAATTATCGTACATATGTATCCTTGTAAACCACTTAAACCTAAACAACTATATACTGATATAATGGTTTGGTAGCAGGCTACCATATATAACAGAAAATGTATAACTATATGCAAAATTATATACTGATTTTAAAGAACCGTATTCAAAATCGATATCTTTTATAATATAAAAATTATATACATATATTTATTGTATATATTTTTAAAATCTTCAAACTCTATGTATATATTAAAATAGAAACATGTAGTTGATGAGACTCAAGTACACAAAGTTTATTACACTGTGACTTAAATATGCATATCCTATCGGTTGTAATTAGTAAAAAAAATCATTATATAAAATCAACATAACCGTACACACAAATATTCAATTCTTTGGAACCAAAGCAAGGTAAAAGCTTCAGACTATCAAAAATATATGCAGCCTTACCTCAAATCAACCGAGGCTAACGTATGCATGCTACCATCTATGAATACAACCGTATATAAAAAAAACATTAAACAACTTTAATTTATCACTGTAACGTATACATATTGACTGTAAACAAAATTTACACTATAAACTTTAGACTAAATTCATATAAACAATATATATATAACCATCGAAAGACAACTTTATACAATTTATACTAATCAACAGACTCAGCTCTTATTATTTTTTTAAAAAGAAACAAATAGAATATTAATATACTAATACTCGTATACCTTATACTACTAACATAATAAATTATGCATACCAAAAATATATAAACTTCTTCTCTAAACAACCTTTGATAAAGTACGATGTTGCAACTCATGTATTATTCAACTGCAGCCTCATATATATAAAAGCAGTGAAAACATATATAAAATAAAATGTCAACTTCATATATTAGAATATATGTGTATACGAATAAATATATAAATGAATATACCCAATTGAATATAAAAGCTATATTTACAATGAATAACATAAAACATATACCTACAAGAAGCTTTCGACCAGGCTAAAGCAAAGATGGCCTTCGGCCATGGATGAATGCGAAAATCGAAGGAGGAGGAGAGTGGGCACATGCGCCTGAGCAAAACAAGCCGGAGTCGGCAGCAGCGGTATGGAAGGCAGGGCTGAGAGACTCGCTAGGATGTTGGTGAGGCAGAGTAGGCCGAGGCGGGTCAGGGCGAAGATGATGGGTGCTGGAGTTTGGGTAAGGGCGAGGTAATGGGGTGTAGGATGAGTGGGCATATGGGAGGAGGCAGCACAGAAGAACGAAAGCAGTGGTCTCGAAAGGCTGAGTGGCAGGAGCTGATGCACGCAAGTGGGCCTGAGGGGTGAAGACAAGCTGGTGTGCGTCTAGGCGAGTTGTGGAGTGCGGTGGCCGGTTGCGTGCAGGCGTGGCGAAGCAGAGCCGTGGAGGAGTGGAGAGAAGAGGTTCGGTAGTGGGTTTTGCATGGTGGGTTGGGGACGAGGCTGTCTCTTTTTTCGTTTTTTTTTTCGTGAGGAGGCAAGGAAGGGAAGGCTACAGGAAGAAGATGAATGGTATTGACAATTGTACGTGACTACTTAGGTCATTAACTTTATAATTAATGTTTACATTTCCTTCCCAAAGCATGAACATTGAAACCCGGAAAAATAAAAAGGCAGAGCCGAATTCCAAGAATTTTAAATGCAGTTGTCTCTTTGGTTTATATGGTGGAAATTTAATAAACGAAAGGAATCAAAAGGCATGGGTAACGATATGGTTGTTGTTCTCACGAATTCTATGGTGTAGCTAATTTCAAAACATAGAATCGAATATACTGCTGAGGTCAGTACGACGAGGCGATCAAAACGGTATATGGATATCAGTGGTACGATTTGATTATAAAAATTTAAAATTTGATACTAGCGAAAAATGCATGAAAAATACCGAAAAATAAGATCGACGGAGCTAAAGATGTTCGAATTTGAAAAAACGACAAACTGACATCTTGCTCAGAAGATGATTTAGAATTTTTCTATGTAAAAATATTTAGGTTTCAACAATGTTTTTTTTTCATCGCTTTTTAGCTGATTAAATTGAAGTAATTTACGCACGAAATAAACTTTCATATTTTCAGAGAAAATTTACCATTTGCTATGTTCAACTAGACGCATTCCAAACATCAAATTTATATTTCATAATTTTATTGTTTATATGCCCATAAAATTTCAATTAATACGTTATTTAAACCGGTTAAATCTACGGGTCATTACAACCATCCTACTTCATTTTGGAATCTCCACTGCGTACATAGTTGTTAAAGCAGTTTTCGGTATTGGTAGAGAGTATGGCAATAACCGATCCCGTTCTCTTTAACAACCAAAGGTTATAATAACACCGTGGTCATTTCATTTCAAATAGTTCATACTTCAAAACCAAAATACCATATAATTTCAAAACCATATCAATACGATATCATTAATCACTTCAAATATATCCATTTCCAAAATCATAGCACTTTCAAAGTTATAACACTTTCGAAATTATAAAACATAGAAATTATAACACATTGGAAATCATACCACTATGAAAACACAATACTTTCGAAATCATAATACTTTGAAACATAACTTTGAAATCATATTGCTTTTCTACTCAAACGGTTTAGATATAGAAAATAGTATTTATAATAAAACAGTTAATATAATAAAATAGTTTATAAAATAAAAAAGTTGGTATATTAAAATAGTTTTATACTAAAATTGGTGTGTGTGTGTGTGTGTGTGTATTAAAATAATTTATAAAGTAAAATATGTTTATATATATTAAAATACTTATATAATAAAATAGTTTCCTCAAAGTTCACAATTCGATTCAAATCGAATTCTAAAATTCAATCTTAATCGATCAATTTTCAATTTAGTTCAACATCTCAGTAAACATTTTGAAATTTATATCGATTTCAAATACAAATTGGAATCACAAATTAATATATTTCAACTTCAGTAGAATTTCTAAGTTTAATATTCAACCTTTACAATAACTAAATTTGATAATTTCATATTTATTCCAAATTCAATTCACTATTATTTAGTTTTGAAATATTCACTTAAATTAATCTAATAACATTCAAATAAAATCTAAAATTACAATTTAAATAAAACTAAATATCCCATTTCGATCTATTTAAACTTGAAATATTCATTTAATCGCTTTAAATCAAATCAAGTTATAAAATCATATCTTTAAAAATCTCAAATTCAATATGTTTCAAATCGATTTAATTAAATATAATTCTTAAAAGAATACGATTTCAAATCAATTTAATTTTTTCTTCCCAACCTTAATTTACTAAAATTATTATAAAAATCTAGTTTTAAAATATAATTTAAATAAATAACTAAACATATTATATAGTAATTAAATCAAACTTTAATAAATTTATTTTATACGAGAACTTATTTTATATATATTTAAAATAGTAAAATTATTAGTAAAATCTTAAGATTAATAAATTTCAAAACTAACTTATAACTTTATATTTCCCAAAACCAATAAATTTAAAAATCAAGAATTTAAACATATATAAAATAAGATTTATATATATATAATATTTAAAATCAATATTTATTAAAACCACACATATTTCTTTCAAACCTAGGAAATCATTTTTCAAAACATATATATAAACCAACGGTGTCTGTATATAATTTTCTATCCTATAGTCGAGTGATACGGATATTTATCATTTCAATCTGAAATTTAAATATCTACAGGTATATATCATTTCAACCGACAATCCCAAATTCAATTCAATGAAAATCGATTGGGTTTATCATTTCAACCCATAACGATTTTCTCATATTCTACAAAATCGTTCGAGTGTGTATCATTTCAACCCATAGGTGATGTAACGACCATAAATTTTCGACCCTCCAGAATCCAAACCGCATCACGTTCGCCGAAAATCAAAATAAAACCCAAATCCGACCATTTTTTGATCCAAGTTGTTTAAGTAAATACAATACAATTTATATTCAGAGTAACATATTCACATAGCGATTCCATTACAGATACATAATCCATATTATCACAGTTCAACCCAAAAATATCATATCACATAGCATCACAAATCACATATCAGAGAAATCAAATAATCCAAGGCATTCAATATAATTAATCCTACATAAGCAATATTAATTTGTTGTTCAATTCCTAATTAATTCGATTTAATCTCCAAATAAATTAAATTAATTACCTTTAAATCCTGCTTACCTAACATTAATTAATTACAAACCATTTATCATCACTTTAATAATGAAATTAACTAATCAACCTTTAATCATTAACATTAATTAATTATACTATAATTAATTAACCTTTAATTACTCTCATTAATTAATTATTCCATAACTAATCACATTAAGCAATTACCCTTATTGATTACATTAAGTAACTAACTATTAAAGTAAGTTTTTTTAATTTTTTTTAAAATAAATCAAGTTTAAACTATTTCTTAAATCAATATTTTTGTGTAATAAATGTTTTAAATAATTGGTTTAAGGAGTTGTATGATTTATTTTACTTAAACTAATTAAGTAAATTCTTAAGTTATTTCGAACTTAAATTAAATATGAAATTAAATAGTTAATTATAAAGGTAAAATGTTTGCAATTTAATATGAGAGCGTACTTGTTATTTTCTTATATAATGATTTTAAATGGTTTTAAAAATAAATGATTTTTATATAAGCTTATACTTTGATAGATATAAAGAAATAATTTTTCTAATTACTATATATGAAGATAATTGGTTGGAATGAAGATTGGGAAGTTGAACAGTTTGGGCTCTGATACTAAATGTAAATGTCGATTTTTCCGGGTCGAAAATTTTGGGTCGTCATAGGTGAATTCCAAATTAATAGGGAACTTGCAGAGTGAGAACAGTGTTGATAATAATATAATATAACAACAACAGACATATATCATCAACAACAGATAAAATATTAACAACAGATCACGGTGTCAAATGTCACAGGTGAACAGTTCAGAAAATGGCATATCATATATATAGCAATTAAATTACTAGCAACAACATATTTCAATTGTCGTTTCAAATGAAATAAAATTTAATAAATATAAGAATGTTAATCATGAGTAATTGCTCACCTTTCGAGGCTAAAGAGACAAGAAGATGACATAGACAAAGATAGGCACATGGAACAGAGAAAAGCTAGGAATTTGTTGCGACAAATTTGATATTGAAATGTACGCCAAGATGGCACAAGATCGATGAACAAGATATATTACCCATATATAAATTTTAAAAATAAATTTAAAATACATATTTAAAATAATGTATGTACATTTATTTTCAAGTCAAGTTCAAATTCCAACCCATAAAGATATCCATAAAAAAAAACTAAAAACCAAATTCATATATACTTACATATAAACTAGCGTATATAATCATACATATAAACCTACACTCAAGTTATATTTTAGAACAATATATATACTATGAAAACTATTTAAAAATATACTAAAAAATAATCCTTGCTTATCTTAAAACTCAAACTTATAGAGACATATCATTGAAGCCCTACAACAGTTCAGATCGTTCATAGAATACTTAGATATAATATATAACTATTATATAAACTAATGGAAAAGGAAATATATAAACCAAATAATGACTCGTATATATGTGTGTGTGTGTGTGTGTATATATAACTGTATAAACTTTTTCTTAAGAAAGCAATTGTAACCCGCTTTTCAATATACATTGTAAAGTATTTATATGTATACAAATAAACTAAATATATATAAACTTACAACTGCAAATTTAGAAGTGTGTCTGCAAATATAAAAAAACATATATATGACCGTAAAACATATTTTATACTTTTTATATAATATAATATATATATATATACTATAACATATATATATAATATGCCTTATACAAACAAAAGAAAGAAGCGAGAAGATAGGCAAGTCAGTGGAGAGAAGCTCGGCGGTGTGGCCATGGCGGCACGGGCAGTGGCGAGCGACTAGGATAAGCTCGGTCAAATGGCTAAGGCGGTGTGGAAGTCGAACATGGGAGGGGTGCTGCAATGGTGGGTGTTCGCTGTCGGTTTATAGTGGTGAAGATAAGGTGTTGGATTTGGGTAGTGAGTGTTCGGTCAATATGAGGTAGCTTCGTCCTGGTGACTATTAGGTCAGGGAGAGGGGATAAAGGCTTGCGGAGGAGGGTTGTGCTTTGGGTGAGGTGAACGCAATCTTGACTAATGGAGTTTTCGTGTGTTGGTGGAGAGGTGAGCTAAAGTACAAAGATAACATGCTGAACAGACAAAGAAATGTAACACTTAGGATATAGTATTATAAAAAATTTCTTATATTAGAAGAACAGAGAGAAATTGTGGAAGAAGAACAAATGGTAAGAGATTGGAAGAAGATGACAAGCTAGAGTTATATTGGAACTGACAAATAAAAGTTGGAATAACAAAAGACCATTAGTTTCTAGGAATATCAAAAGGCAACAGGCTAGTGCTTTCATACGGTGGAATATGAAAGATAAGGGAAGTTAAAAGGTCAAATGCAAAACCGATAGGGAAATCGTTTTGTAGTTTCCACCACGTATTGGCACTCCGAAACATGGAAATGAATATACTACAGAGATCAACATGACGAGGCGATCAAATCAGTGTAGAGATATCAGTGGGACGATGAACCTATCAAAAGTCAATATTCGGTACCGGAAATGCTGCTAATTTGCCAAAAAAAAGATAAATGGAGCAATAGCAGTCCAAATTTGGTAAAACGAAATATGACGTCTCACCTAGAAGATGATTTACAAATTTATTACATAAAAATATACAGAGTTAGAAAACATTTTATTATCATCTAATATTAACTGATTTAAATTAAATAAATTATACAGGACCATATTTTCTAATGAAAATTTACCTTTGCTACGTTTTATAGACATATTCCAACTATTAAATTTTCATTTCCAAATTCAATTATTTAAAATTTCATAAAAATGAGGTTTAATTACGTTACTAAAACCGTTAAAATTTATGGGTCGTTATACTTTCCCCACTCAAAACTTTTTGTCCCCAAAAAGGAAGGAGGTAGGAGAATAGAAACAACCAGAAAGAAAAATAGATCAAAATTCAAATGAAAACAATAATTTAAAACCATATAAATTCATTTTAGTTTTAGGTTGATTTATATTCAACTAATTAATTTCAATTCAAGGTATATTGACATTTATAATAACCAATCAAAATTTATTTAAAATTTCATTAACATTATTACATATTATATACTTTTCAATTACATATTCAACTTCTGAAAAATTTAGATAAGTTATATATGTTGGAATGTAATTGAGTATTATACAAGTAAAAAAATTCAATTCAATTATTTCAAATTTTAAATATTTATCAAAAATTTAGCTTCATTTAATAAATGAAATCTTCCCTTAACCAAATTTTAAGAGTTAAATTTCCAGTTTACTTCAAACCATTTAGAGATTAATGTATACATACATATATATATATATATATTATTAAATCAAATCTATAATCATATATCTATATATACATTATAAATCAATTCATACTTAGAAGTTCAAATCAAATTCATTTTCCAAAAAAAGTGTAGCAAAGCTACTGAATGGTCTCTCCACTCTGAAACTCGAAAATGAATGTCGATGATGTTGTAGTCATCACAGAAATTATTTTCCAGCAACAAAAGGGAAGAGTACTGGTTTAAACTTTTTTCAAAATCCATGGAAAACTATTTCTATTCGAAAATAGTTTAAATAATATGCCCTAAGAAATTTATTTTTAAAACCAAATTTCTGAAATATCGAAAGTTGAATTCTCGAATTCTTAATTTAAATTTATCTAGATTCCAAATCAATTTATAAACCATGTTTTATAATTCCATTTATTTATATGTTGGAATAGTCAATGATTTACAAAACAATAAATGATAATAAAATATTATCATTTCTAACAACCAATTCATTTAACTATTAAATTTCTAGAAAAGTTGCACTTATATATAATATAATCATAAAATTCATTTCATTTACCAAATTTGAAAAATAATATGGTGTTAGTTGCTATGTTCAAGTGTTTTGGAATTTATGTCGATAGCGTTGCTCAGACGAATCGATCTAAACCCCAAATCAACCTTAACAACTCAAGCAACACACTATAAAATATTTTAATATTAATTACAAATACACTTCCTTAAACGATGATTCCAAAATGGATTCCAAAACAAGGATAGAGATTCGAATTCAAGGGGACCCTAATCAAAAAGAATTCTAACTAGAAGATAAGCTCGAGAAGAAGCTAAAATAATTATATATATTACACAAGAGAAGGGATGGATAGACATATATAAATCGCGGGCGATCTTAACTGGATCAATCGTGACTTCAAAAATAAGATCGATGCAGAATTCTGAGGCAAATCGACATTAGATCATAAGAGGATAGAATTCGGCATAACAAGAGATGGCAGCATCTAAACCGACGATATCGAAATCTTCGGTAAATCGATGCCTGTTGTAAAGGAGTTTCGCCCCTTTACAAATCATATAGTGGAGCTATAGGATGCTCAAGCATCAAGGAAACACGAATAGGGAGAGACAAGAATGGTTTTTCGAATGAAGGTGAAATTCCAAAATTTAAAGGAAATCCAAATCAAAGAGGAAGGAATTCAAGCTTGAACGAAGGCGATTCCATAATTAAATTTTACTATATATGTTAAATTTTACCTAAAACCAGAGCTCTGATACCACATATAACATCCGGAATGGAAGTGGGGTAATGCCAACCATAGCATACATTGGTACTTGTGTTCTATTTTTACGACCAGCCTCTTAACTGCACCAACCTTGCGGGGACATATAGGAGTAAGAGTCAATCATTCGCTACCAAACCAGAAGCGAGAACCCCCTATCATGCTGCACCCGCCAAGTGCATAAACAAACACACATGTCAGATTTGAATTGCTCCAAACATCAGATTGTTAATTTTATATCTGGCAAATCTCAGCATATACAGTAAATAAATCGATCACAAAATCACAGACACAGAGTAAAATAACAATAAGTAGCGGAAACAAATGAATAGTAGTTCATGAAGCTACTATATATACAATAGAGTTAAAAAAAGATACAACCGAAGTCTCGAATATAGAGTAGTCTCAATACAATAGTCAAATAGCAAAATCTGAATATATCACTGGAGTCAAATGAATAACTGAAACAGGAGTAGATATAAATGGATCTCCAAGCGAAGCTCCAACTCCAAAGGTGAGTCGCAAATGTTGTGATACTCAATCTAACCTTAGCATAAAGCAAAACACAAAACACTCGAGTCAGGATTAACATTCTTATATTAATAAATCCAACTCAAGTGAAATACGAACTGAGATACAAGTAACTCAAAGGAGGTTTGGGATAGCCATCCTCTAAGGATCCGTGGAACTATCTACTATAGTGAAATATGCTATTATAATATGTCTATAGTAAAGTAAGCTGTTGAAGTAGCGTTAAGGCGTTACTCATATCCCCCTTAACACATTTCATAGTGCTATAGTTATACAGTACTGTAATACCTCCGTAAACTGGAAGCTTCCAGAGGGCACTCCATAGGTACAAAAAAACTTGTAGTGGTCTCAATAGGGTAGGTGACATGGAACAACTAGGCAATGCCAGGGTAGATATACCAATTACACTTTCAGGCTATTGGTAATGCATAGCCGTAGTTATCGCCTAACTCGATCCACACTCCCAAAAATCCGAGGGTGCACCTAATCAATCACAAAGTAATAGAATAAAATCAAAAGAGTGTGTCCACTCGGAGGAGCTACCTCACTTGGCCCATCAATTGCTCCTATTCTAGCCACCTTAAGCTAACTCACGGTGGTCAGGTTCACGTATATACCTCATATAGAATCATCACCAACCAACCTACTTCATTCTGCAATCTCCACCACGTACACAGTTGTTAAATTGGTTTTCGGTATTGGCAGAGAGTATGACAATAACCGATCCCGGTCTCTTTAACAACCAAACGTTATTATAGCACCGTGGTCATTTCATTTCAAATAGTTCATACTTCAAAACCAAAATATCATATCATTTCAAAACATATCAATACGATATCATTATTCAATTAAAATATATCCATTTCCAAAATCATAGCACTTTTAAAGTTATAACACTTTCAAAATTATAAAACTTAGAAATTATAACACTTTGGAAATCATACCACTTTGAAAACATAATACTTTAGAAATCATAACACTTTGAAACATAACTTTGAAATCATAACTCTTTTCTACTTAAACAGTGTTGATATAGAAAATATATATATAATAAAATAGTTTATAAAATAAAATAGTGTATAAAGTAATATAGCCAGTATAGTAAAATAGTTTTACGTTAAAATTGTTATATATATTAAAATAATTTATAAAGTAAAATATTTTAAATATATATTAAAATAGTTATATAATAAAACAGTTTCCTCAAAGTTCACAAATCGATTCAAATCGAATTTTAAAATTCAATTTAATTCAATCTCAATTCATCAAATTTCAATTTAGTTCAACATCTCAATAAACCATTTTGAAATTTATATCGATTTCAAATACAAATTTGAATCACAAATTAAACCATTTCAACTTCAATAGAATTTCAAAGTTTAATACTTAACCTTTACAATAACTAAATTTGATAGTTTCATATTTATTCCAAATTCACTTCACTATTATTTAGTTTTTAATTGTTCACTTAAATTAATCCAATAGCATTTAAATAAAATCAAAAATTACAATTTAAATAAAACTAAATATCCCATTTCGATCTATTTAAACTTGAAATATTCATTTAATCACTTAAATAAAAAACAAGTTATAAAATCATATCTTTAAAAATCTCAAATTCAATAAGTTTCAAATCGATTCAATTAAATATAATTCTTAAAAGAATACGATTTTAAATCAATTTAAATTTATCTTCCCAACCTTAATTTATTAAAATTATTATAAAAATCTATTTTTAAAATATAATTCAAATTAATACTTAAAAATATTATATAGTAATTAAATCAAACTTTATTAAATCAAATCTTATTGTTATATTTATTTTATATTAAAACTTATTTTATATATTTAAATAGTAAAATTATAAGTAAAGTCTTAAAATTAATAAATTTCAAAACTAACTTATAACTTTAAATTTTCTAAAATCAATAAATTTAAAAATCAAGAATTTAAACATATATAAAATAACATTTATGTACATAATATTTTAAAATTAATATTTGTTAAAACCACATTTATTTCTTTCAAACCTTGGAAATCATTTTTCAAAACATATATATAGACCAACGGTGTCTGTATATAATTTTCTATCCTATGGTCAAGTGATATGAATATTTATCATTTCAATCCAAAATTTAAATATCTATGGATATATATCATTTCAACTAGCAATCCCAAATTCAATTCAATGAAAATCGCTTGGGTTTATCATTTTAACCCATAACGATTTTCTCCTATTCTACAAAATCTTTCGGGTATGTATCATTTAAACCCATTGGAATTCTAAATTAACAGGGAACTTGAAGAGTGAGAACAGTGATGATGATAATATAACATATCAACAAGAGGCATATATCATCAATAATAGATAAAATATAAATAACAGATCATGGTGTCAGACGTCACAGGTGAAAAATTCACAAAATGGCATATCATATATATAACAATTAAATAACTAGCAACAACATATTTCAATTATCGTTTCAAATGAAATCAAATTTAATAAATATAAGAATGTTAATCGTGAGTGATTGCTCACCTTTCATGGCTAAAGGGACAAGAAGATGACACGGACACAGATACCCACATGGAATAACGACATGCTAGGAATTTGCTGCGACAAATTCGATATTGAAATGTAAGTCAAGATGGCACGAGACGGATGAATAAGATATATTACCCATATATAAATCTTCAAAATCAGTTTAAAACATATATTTAAAATAATGTATGTACATTCATTTTCAAGTCAAGTTCAAATCCCAACCATAAAGATATTCATAAAAGAAATTGAAAACCAAATTCATATATACTTACACACATAAACTAGTGTATATAAACAAACATACAAACCTACACTCAATTTATGTTATAAAACAATATATACACTATGAACACTGTTTAAAAATATACTAAAAAAATCCTTGCTTATCTTAAAACCCAAACTAATATGCATATCGTTGAAACTATACAACAGTTCAGATCCTTCGTAGCATACTTAGATATAATATATGACTAATATATAAACTGGCGTAAAAGGGAAAAATATAAACCAAATCATGTTTCATATATGTATAACTAAATGTATAAACCATTATTTAAACAAGCAATTATAACCTGCTTTTTAATATACATGGTAAACCAGGGATTTGAATATAAGGCATATGTTTTTTAAATACATATACTAAACTATAAAGTATTTATATGTATATGAATAAACTAAATATATAAACTCACAGCTGCAAATTTAGAAGTGTGTCTACAAATATAAAACAACATATATATGGCTGTAAAACATATTTTATACTTTTTCTATAATATAATATATACATACTATAACATATATATAATATACCTTATACAAACCAAAGAAAGAAGCGAAGACGACAGACAGGTCAGTGGGGAGAAGCTCGATGATGTGGCCATGGCGGCACGGCGGTGGCGGGCGACTGAGATGAGGCTAGCTCGGTCAAGTGGTCGAGGCGGTGTGGAAGTCATACATGGAAGGGATGCTACAACGGTTTCGGTTTGTAGTGGAGAAGATAAGGCGGTGGAGCTGGGTAGTGATTGTTCGGTCAATGTGAGGTGGATTCAGCTTGGTGGCTATTAGGTCAGGGAGAGGGGATAAAGGCTTGCGGAGGAGGGCTGTGCTTTGGGTGAGGTGAATGCAATCTCGGCTAACGGAGTTTTCGCGTGTTGGCGGAGAGGTGAGCTAAAGTACGAAGATAACATGCTGAACAGACAAAGAAATGTAACACTTAGGATATAGTATTATAAAAAATTTCTTAGATTAGAAGAACAGAATGAAATGGTGGAAGAAGAACAAATGGTAAGAGAATGGAAGAAGATGACAAGCCAGAGTTATATTGGTACTAACAAATAAAAGTTGGAATAACAAAAGACCATTATTAATTTCTGGGAATATCAAAAGGCAATAGGCTACTAGCGTAACAACCCGCACATTTGTCGATTTTATATTTAAACATTTTATCGATACTTGGAATTTAGTCTGAAAAGCTACTTTTTGCATACGGTCGAATTAGGACTCGGGACCACTCCCTTTGAGTTTAAAATGCCGTTTGCGACCTTTTTGAGTATAAACTTTGATATATTTGGAGCTAGTCAAAAATTTGACCATTTTCACTTTGGGTTTGGGTTTGGGTTCAGCCCTATGTTTAACCTATACTCAAATCTGAACCACTCCTCCCCATTCACTCTCACTTTCTCCTCTTTTCAGTTCTAAAGCATCGATGGTAGGAGAGATGGGAAATTAAAACTCCAAAACCCTAGTTTTCTTTTGCAAATCAAGCTCTAGCTCCAAACTAATAGAAGAACCCATTGGTAAGCTTCTCTTCTTCTTCTCCAACTCATTCTCTTATCAATTTCAGAAATTCCTAAACCTAATTTAGGAAATGTTTCTCTTTTTAGCTTAGATTCAAGCTTGTTGAGTTGGAATTGAAGAGTGATTGTCATTGTCATTGTTCTATAGCTTCTTCCTCCTTGTTATTGTGCATAAAGGTGAGATTTTTATCTCACATCTTTTTCTATATCTAGCTTTGTGGTTAGGTATGAATTCCTAACATCTGTGCATATTCATTTACTTTTGATTTGAATTGATTTGGTGAATTTTCCTAATTTGGGTGTTTTGGTCCAAGTTTATGAAAATCTTATTATGAATATTTGGACAATGATATTCGGGGTGTATTGAGGAGCCGTTAAGGCTGGGTTGTCACTAGGCATAAATCCTTAGTCGTCGTTGCTCGTCCGATCGCTCCCGATACGTTTTGGCCACTTTGGCCTAGGCAAATTGTTGCCCAGACCAGGTGACCAGACGTCTGGTGACCAAGTCCAGACGTCTGGTTTGGACCTGAAGAGAAAAAAATATAACCAGCAGAATAAAAAAAAGGCAGAGACTAATTCCAGACGTCTGAAATTTAGGATCAAACGTCTGGATAGGTCTCAGACGTCTGACTTGAAGTTTCAAACGTCTGGGTGTTCTCTGGATTATTCCCAGAGAACAAATCCAGATGTATGGATTCTAAAGTAGACGTCTGATTAGTTTTCAGACGCCTGGATTGGACCTTCAGACGCCTAGAATTGTGCATAGTGCCTATTTGCTTATGTTTTTGAGTGGATTCACTATTTTAATCGATTTTTGTGGATCCGAATAGTGGTTATCACTTTCTATCGACCTTGATGACTTCTTTTTATGGATTTTTGGGAATATCCATTTCGATGGATTCTTTATCGGTTTCTTTGGATTTTATTCACATCTTCGTATGTGAATTTTAGTGATTGATTGTTCCTACAATCTTCTTTGTGATTTGTCACTTTAAAAATATAAAGGTTTTCAATACTAGTATTAAATGTTAAAACCTCTTCATCAAAACGATTTCAAATATATTTTCAATATCAAACTCGTTTATAAAACCGTTTTCCAATCTACTAGTATACACAAACCTTTACCTCACTCGTATGAGAAATCTAATTAAACGGCTTATTAAAACAAGTGGAATGAAACGCTTGCGTTTACTTCGTCGATTAATTCTTGGACTTGTTCGATTGAATCTCTTGTGACAATTTTCTAGTAGAGATCTACAGTTTGTTCGTAAATATTTAAGTTAAGCAAGTGGTTATGGGACATGAAGCTAAACTCATATATTTACTAGCTTAGTGTAATTGACACTTCTCGTTGATCTTGACGATCATCTTTGTGATTTAGACTAGCAATGTGCGATATCTCTTTGTCTGTGAGGGAGACTAAACCCCGTTTTTTGGAGTTTCGACTCAAAATGGTGGGGTAGCAACCCATGGTCTTCGGGCCGTTTGTGGAGCTTCGGCTCAATTTGTGATGGTTAGCAACCATGGAATTAGCGTTCCGTTTGTGATACACGTGTTGGTGAGCTTTATGCTCCCGTTTGTGATAGGCCTCCCCCCTTTTTGTGATTTCTGGATTTCTTGAGATGATTTCTACAATTTGTGTTTCACCAATTTTCGTGATTTCCATTGATGAGTTTTATCAATATATGTGCATCGGTGAATTTGTTTGTCATTGATATACACTTTCATGTGTTAGTTATATATTCATATCTTCTTCCGCCTTCGCGATATGAATTATTAGTGACTGATTTGTGTTATGCTTATTTATATATTTGTTTCCGAAGATTATTATAGCCACTGTGTAGTAGCTTTGTGTTTGTATCGGTATGTCGGATTTCCTCTTGAAATAAAATGCATGTTATACTATCTGACATATCGGTGCTCGCGCAAAGTAATTACACGGATGGCCGCTCCTCAACAGCCTTATTCTCCGTGCTAGTTGACAGCATTACACCGTAGTGTTCTTGGCTAGCGTGGGTATAGAGGTGGGGCGTCACAGCTTGGTATCAAAGCCAAACTTCGGAACAATGTAGAGTAATCTAGCAAGGATCATAGTCCAAAGTCCTTCTTCGGAGTCGTGCCTTAGGATTTAATTCGAGTCTTCGTACCGATTCATCCTATTTTCTTTATGATTCCTTGTTTTATCTAGTAAGATTGCTTGATATTCATTAGTGGATAATCTTCTTCTTTCTCTTCTTTCTTTCTTAGGAAAGAGAAATGGTTAGACCTGGTCGTCCCTGAGCTGGACAATCTAGTGCTCCACCCCAAGATGGAGTTTTTATGACCACCCAACAACTTCTTGACCTTGTGACGAATGCTCAAGCAGCTGGTTCTAATCCGGAACCTAATCACCCTAAATTTGGGTTTGCACGTTTGTGCAATGATTACGCCAACCTGGGCGGGAAGCCATTCAAAGGTTCTGAAACTATTATTGAAGTCCACGCTTGGTTAACGACATGCGATCGAATCTTTTCTCGCATGAACCTCATTGATCTTCACCGAGTTCAGGTGGTTCTAGTATGCTCCAAGAAAGAGCATTAAACTGGTACGAACTTCTTATTTCTGAGATTAATGAAGCGGATCTTACCTGGGAGCAATTCCGGGAACGCTTCGAATTAAAATTCGTGCCAGAAGCTGAGAAGGTGACTTTGGCTCGCCGTTTCATAGACCTTGTTCAAGGTGAATCTTCCATGGCAGATTATGCCGCGTCTTTTGAATCTCTCTCCAAATATGGGGTTGAATACATCAACACCCCATTGAAGAAGAACCAAAGATTTGTCTACGACTTAAACAAAAGTCTCAAGAAGCCATTACTTCTAAAATTAGAAGTTTCTTTCGACCAACTCATTGATATCGCTCTTCGTCTTGAAGAGGCGGATATGGAGAATGATGTTGAAGTGGTGGGTTCCAAACCAAGCTTCAACAACAACAAGAAAAGGCCCAGTAAATTCAAAGTCCCTTATCCCAATAAGAAAGGGAAGCAAGCAACCCTAGTGGCAAAGACTTCTTCCTTTGGTCATGGGGAATGCTATAATTGTGGTTCAAAGGACCATTACACGAACAAGTGTCCAAACTCTCTCTCTTGTCGCTAGTGCAAAGGTCCCGGTCATGTTATATCTTCATGCCCCAAGCTTCAAGCCAGGAAGGAGGGAAAGTTAAATGTTGCTCAAGCCCCTGGCAACACATCTCATGGCCAAGGTATTTCTCATTCTATCCTTGATGGCATTATTTTATTTCGTGATCAGCCTATTCGAGTTCTTTTTGATACGGGTGCGTCCCATTCTTTTATATCAAAGGAGCTTGTTGATACTTTTTCTTTAAGTGTTGTTGCTTTAATGACTTCTTTGAGAATTGCGAATCCGGTTGGTGGATCCGCAACAATCAGTTTATTGTGTAAAGATGTCGAGATTATTTTGTGTGATTTTTCTTTCCTAGCCGATTTGCATGTCATGCGTTATTTAGGCTTCGGAATGATTTTGGGAATGGATTGGCTTAATCGTTATGAAGCTCATATCCTATGTCCTGAGCGGACTATTTATCTTCAACATCCACTATCTGTTAATCAGGTTTCTGTTATTCTTAAAGATTCGGATTCCGCTTTGGTTGCGTCTTTATATTCTTTAAACCCTCGTGATGACGATGATGATGAGGGTGATATTATTTCTCTTATTCACGTCGTTCGTGAATTTTCCGACATCTTTGAGCCCGTTTTAGGATTACCACCTAAGCGAGCAATTGAGTTCAGAATTAATCTTATCCCTGGAGCTCAACCAATTACTCGTCCTCCTTATCGTATGTCCAATAAACAAAATGAAGAGATGCGTAAACAATTATCCGAATTGGAGACGAAGCAATTTATTTGCTCTAGTTCCTCGCCGTGGGGAGCTTTAGCTATTTTTGTGAAGAAATCCGATGGTACGCTTAGGCTTTGTGTTGACTACCGCAAGCTTAATGATCTTACTATCAAAAATAAATATCCTTTACCTCGGATTGATGATCTATTCGATCAACTTAGTGGTGCTGGAGTCTTTTCACAATTAGACTTAGCTACTGGGATTTCATCAGCTTTGTATTGTAGAGGATAGCATTCCTTTGACATCGTTTCGTACTCGTTATGGATCTTATGAATGGCTTGCTATGCCATTTGGTCTAACGAATGCTCCGGCTTATTTCGTTGACCTTATGAATCGAGTTTTCAAAGATTTTCTCGATCGATTTGTTCTCATCTCTATTGATGATATTCTTGTGTATTCAAAACCGTGGAGGAACATGAGAAGCATCTTCGGATTGTGTTGGAAACTCTTAGGAGTAATCATTTAAAAGCAGAGTTTTCTAAATGCCACTTTCGGCAATATCGTGTGAAGTTTCTCGGTCATATTATTTCCGAATCCGAAATTTCCGTGGATCCTTCAAAGATTGAAGCGATTCAAGATTGGAAGAGACCGGAGAGTGTGACAGAGATTCGTAGTTTCCTTGGATTGGCAGGTTATTACCGCCGTTTTATCAAAGACTTTTCTAAGATTGTCGTGCCTCTCACTAGCTTAACGAAGAAAGGTCTTAAATACATTTGGTCGGACAAATGTGAAATTTCTTTTCAGAAACTAAAGGAACTTCTTTCTAATGCTCCTATTCTAGTTATTCCCGAGGGGAATCAAGATTTCGTTGTTTATACCGATGCTAGTCGTGTTGGTTTGGGTGCCGTTCTTATGCAAAAAGAATGTGTTATTGCTTATGCTTCTAGGCAATTGAAGCCGACCGAGACTAGATATGCCACAGATGATTTAGAACTCGCGGCTATCGTTTTTGCTCTTCGAATTTGGCGTCATTATCTTTTGGGAGAGAAATTTATTCTTTATACCGATCATAAGTCCTTGAAGTATTTATTTTCTCAAAAGGAACTTAATTTGCGTCAACAACGTTGGCTCGAGTTCCTTGCTCCTTATGATCTTGATATTCTTTATACCCCCGGTAAGGGTAATCGTGTCGTCGATGCTCTTAGCCGTAAACAACAAGCTGTTGTTTCTATGATGATATCCGAATGGAACGATCTCGAGATTTTATCCACTTGCGAAATTCGAGACCGTGTTTCCGATTTATGTTCATCTCTTGTTTTATGTAGCCTTGAGGCCCATCCTTCTCTTTTAAACCGTATTTTTGAAGCTCTAAGGCTAGATCCCGAATTGGCTCTTCTTGGCCAAAATATTAAGGATAAAATTTATATTGAAGGTTTGAAAGATTTTGATATCGATTCTCGTGGCGGCATTCGTAAATTTGGTAGACTTATCATGCCAAATATTTGTGATCTTCGTAAAGATATTTTAGAAGATTCACATCGTTCTAAATTTACCATTCATCCCGGTAGTAGTAAAATGTACGCGGATATGAAGCGACTTTATTATTGGGAGGGAATGAAATCTGATATTGCTAACTTTGTTAAGTGTTGCATGACTTGCCAACTCGTTAAGGCCGAACATCAAAGGCCCGGTGGGTTGTTGCAACCTTTAGAAATTCCAATTTGGAAGTGGGATCAAATTTCCATGGATTTTATAGATGGCCTTCCCCGTTCTCGTTCGGGTCATGATAGCTTATGGGTGATCGTTGATAGACTTACTAAATCTGCCCATTTTATTCCCGTTCGGTCTAACCGAACCGTTCCTCTTTTGGCCAAACTCTTTGTTAAAGAGATTGTTAAATTGCATGGAGTTCTTACTTCCATAGTTAGTGATCGTGATCCATTGTTTACTAGTGGATTTTGGAAGAGTCTTCAAAAAGCTTTGGGAATGAAGCTCAATTTTAGCACCGCTTATCATCCCAGTCCGATGGACAAACCGAGCGTGTGAATCAAACTCTTGAAGATCTTCTTCGTGCTTGTGTGCTTGATTTCGGTGGAAGTTGGGAAGATCATATTTCACTTGTTGAATTTTCCTATAATAATATCTTCCAATCTAGTATTGGTATGGCACCTTTTGAGGCACTCTATGGAAGGCCATGCCGATCTCCTTCTTGTTGGCTTGAGGCCGGTGAGAAGTTGGTTTTAGGTCCAGATTTCATTCGTGATTCCACATAAAAGATTGATCTTGTTCGTCATAGGATGAAAGAAGCCCAGAGTAGACAAAAATCCTATGCTGCTAATCGAAGAAGAAAATTAGAATTTTCTGTTGGTGATCCCGAATTTATCCGTGTTTCACCTATGAAAGGTTTTGTACGTTTCAGCCGATCGGGAAAATTGGCGCCTCGATATATTGGGCCATTTCCTATCACTGAACGTATTGGTTCCATGGCTTATCGCCTTTTATTACCGGCTCAATTTTCTGCTATCCATGACGTGTTTCACGTTTCTCAACTTTGGAAGTGCCTTCGAGATTCCGATTCTATCCTTGAGCCTGGTGATGTGGAAGAAATTGAAGTTTCGCCTAATTTAACTTATGAGCAACATCCTATTCGTATCATTGCTTCGGAAGTCAAACGACTTCGAAATAAGGATGTTCCGCTTGTGAAAGTTCAATGGTCTTCAAATCCTAAGGATTGTTCTTGGGAATCTAGAGAGTTCATCGAGCGATCACATCCGGACTTACTTTCCAGTGCTCTTTAAGGTGAACCTTTTATTTCAAATTTCTTTTGTGTTAATATGCTTTTATGGTTGTTACTATATATCTTCTTCCTAAATATTGCGAGGACACAATTTCTTTAAGGAGGGGAGTCTGTAACAACCCGCACATTTATCGATTTTATATTTAAATATTTTATCGTTACTCGGAATTTAGTCCGAAAAGCTACTTTTTGCAAACGGTCGAATTAGGACTTGGGACCACTCCCATTGAGTTTAAAATGCCATTTGCGGCCTTTTCGAGTATAAACTTTGATATATTTGGAGCTAGTCAAAAATTTGACCATTTTCACTTTGGGTTTGGGTTTGGGTTCAGCCCTATGTTTAACCTATACTCAAATCTGAACCACTCCTCCCCATTCACCCTCACTTTCTCCTCTTTTCAGTTCTAAAGCAACAATGGTGGGAGAGATGGGAAATTAAAAATCCAAAACCCTAGTTTTCTTTTGCAAATCAAGCTCTAGCTCCAAACTAATAGAAGAACCCATTCGTAAGCTTCTCTTTTTCTTCTCTAACTCATTCTCTTATCAATTTCAGAAATTCCTAAACCTAATTTAGGAAATGTTTCTCTTTTTAGCTTAGATTCAAGCTTGTTGAGTTGGAATTGAAGAGTGATTGTCATTGTCATTGTTCTATAGCTTCTTCCTCCTTGTTCTTGTGCATAAAGGTGAGATTTTTATCTCACATCCTTTTCTATATCTATCTTTGTGGTTAGGTATGAATTCCTAACATTTGTGCATATTCATTTACTTTTGATTTGATTTGATTCGGTGAATTTTCCTAATTTGGGTGTTTTGGTCCAAGTTTATGAAAATCTTATTATGAATATTTGGACAATGATATTCGAGGTGTATTGAGGAGCCGTTAAGGCTGGGTTGTCGCTAGGCATAAATCCTTAGTCGTCGTTGCTCGTTCGATCGTTCCCGATACGTTTTGGCCACTTTGGCCTAGGCAAATTATTGCCCAGACCAGGTGACCAGACGTCTGGTGACTAAGTCCAGACGTCTAGTTTGGACCTGGAGAGAAAAAAATATAACCACGCAGAATATAAAAAAAAGAAAGAGACTAATTCCAGACGTCTGAAATTTAGGATCAGACGTCTGGATAGGTCTCAGACGTCTGATTTGAAGTTTCAGACGTCTGGGTATTCTCTGGATTATTCCCCGAGAACAAGTCCAGACGTCTGATTAGTTTTCAGACGCCTGGATTGGACCTTCAGACGCCTAGAATTGTGCATAGTGCCTATTTGCTTATGTTTTTGAGTGGATTCACTATTTTAATCGATTTTTGTGGATCCGAATAGTGGTTATCACTTTCTATCGACCTTGATGACTTCTTTTTATGGATTTTTGGGAATAACCATTTCGATGGATTCTTTATCGGTTTCTTTGGATTTTATTCACATCTTCGTATGTGAATTTTAGTGATTGATTGTTCCTACAATCTTCTTTGTGATTTGTCACTTTAAAAATATAAAGGTTTTCAATACTAGTATTAAATGTCAAAACCTCTTCATCAAAACGATTTCAAATATATTTTCAATATCAAACTCGTTTATAAAACCGTTTTCCAATCTACTAGTATACACAAACCTTTACCTCACTCGTATGAGAAATCTAATTAAACGGCTTATTAAAACAAGTGGAATGAAACGCTTGCGTTTACTTCGTCGATTAATTCTTGGACTTCTTCGATTGAATCTCTTGTGACAATTTTCTAGTGGAGATCTATAATTTGTTCGTAAATATTTAAGTTAAGCTAGTGGTTATGGGACATGAAGCTAAGCTCATATATTTACTAGCTTACTGTAATTGACACTTCTCTTTGATCATGACAATCATTTTAAGATTTAGACTAGCAATTGTGCGATGTCTCTTTGTTTCGGTGTGATTTCGACTCTCACATTTGGGGTAGCTCCCCATGGTCTTCGGGCCATTTGTGTGTCAAAAATTAATGGTTAGCTATCATGAGATAGCTTCTTGTTCGTGTGATACATATGTAGGTGAGCTTTAATGCTCCCGTTCGTGTGATAGGCCTCCCCCCTTCCGTGTGATTTCTGGATTTCGTGTGTTGAATTCTGGAATTTATGCTTCACCTATTTTTGTGATTTCTATTGATATGCTTTATCAATTTTTGTGCATTGGTGAATTTGTGTGTCATTGACTTGTTGTGAATTCAAGTTTTGGGTATGAAACCCTTTTTGGATCTTTGTGAAGATTTTTGTGATATTGATTAATCTCATGTTGAGTTTCAATTGCATACTTATAGTAGTATGCCATTATGGACATTATATGTTTATGCCATATCTCTTATTCTATGTCATGTTATCTGATATTTATAGCTAGACTGATCCGTTTATTATTTTCTTATTAAATAATACTTGGGTCAGACCGAGATGTTACAAGTGCTTCAGCTTGACTTCTCACTTGGGATTGATTTCTCTGACTTTTGGCTAACTACTTAGATTAGTAGTTTATTTTGTTGTATACACTTAAGATATGGACTCATAGATGTATTCTTTTGTATAGCACGTGTTGCTATTCTTTTGTATTACTGTGGATCTTTTTGATCACTACTCTGATATACACTTTCATGTGTTAGTTATATATTCATATCTTCTTCCGCCTTCGTGATATGAATTATCTATGACTGATTTGTGTTATGCTTATTTCTATATTTGTTTCCGAAGATTATTATAGCCACTGTGTAGTAGCTTTGTGTTTGTATCGGTATGTCGGATTTCCTCTTGACATAAAATGCATGTTATACTATCTGACATATCGGTGCTCGCGCAAAGTAATTACACGGATGGTCGCCCCGCAACAGCCTTATTCTCCGTGCTAGTTGACAGCATTACACCGTAGTGTTCTTGGCTAGCATGGGTATAGAGGTGGGGCGTCACAGCTAGTTTCATATGATGTAATATGAAAGGTAAGGGAAGTTAAAAGGTCGAATGCGGAACCGATATGAAATCGTTTTGTAGCTTCTGCCATGTACCAGAACTCGAAAACACAAAAATGAATATACCGTAGAGATCAACACGATGAGACGATCAAAACGGTATACAAATATCAGTGGTACGATCATCCTATCAAAAGTCGATATTCGAAATGCTGTTAATTTGCCGAAAATAAGATAAACGGAGCAATAATAGTCCAAATTTGGTGAAACGAAATAAGACGTCAAATTTATTGTATAAAATTATACAGATTTGGAAAACATTTTATTATCATCTAATGTTAACTGATTTAAATTAAATAAAATCATACAAGAATATAAACTTTCATATTTTCTAATGAAAATTTACCATTAGTTATGTTTATATAGACGTATTCCAAATATTAAATTTTCATTTCCAAATTCAATTATTTAAAATTTCAAAAAAATGCAGTTTAATTACATTATTAAAATCGCTAAAATTTATGGGTCGTTATAGTGGTCTTATGAGATACTCTTTCTTTTCAAAGGATTTTATTCAAAGGTTAATATGTGACACTATCATTTATTATTGATTTTTACTCACGCTGGTTTATCAAGCAGATCCGGGTATTTTTAGTTTTCGGGTCAGATCCGAGTAGATTTAGGTTTAGTCGAAGACGGTTGGAGTTTCTAGAAGAAAGCTGGAGATATTCATCTATGTATGGACATATTCTATTATTCACTAATGTTTGTTTTTGTTTGATGTTTGTCGGCAATTGTAAGGATAGAGGTTTATAACTATCCAAGCTGAATTTAGATTAGATTCTGATATATGTATTTTAAAAATTTTCCGCTGTAAAGATATTTGTTCGATGTTATATGTTATTCCTTTCGTGTGAGATTCTGTTCTATCTATTTTTTGTTACCCTTAATAATCCATACTTCCGTACAATTTAGGTCAAACATGTTTGGTTTATTGTCGGCACAAAGGGTACATAATTATGGTTCGTCACAATAGCAAATAAAAGTTATTTTTTGATTGATAGGATAAATTGATAATTATTATTATATGTTGGATGTTATATTATATATATATATATCAATATATATATTATTCATTGGATATATTCCCGCTTATTTTTAGCGGATGAGACCCTATGCACTTCTCATAATAGCAGATGACCCTATATTAGCGCGATATCCCGCCTCGAAGCGGGATTGGTATTTTATGTTATCTAACAACTATGTTGCTGGAAAACAGGTTGGAGGTACCCAATTAGATTCCTAAAAAATGTTGAATTTAATTTCATGTATAGTGATATATAATTTGTTTAAATAATCTGTGATAGATTATTTTGTGATGAATTTATTGGATGTTATGGTAGTACTGACCTAGATTTTGGTATTTTGAAATACATGAATATACGTTTTGAATTTGAAAAGGGATTCTAGAAGTAAAATATTTATATAGTGTTTGGACTAATTGCTTTGGATAAAATAAAGGGTTTGATTTTAAATTAGTACTTAATTGTTTCATGGTATTGTATATAGAGATTTGGAAATAATGTATATAAAGGATTTTTAGTAATAATTCTTAAGTGATACTTACTTAAATATAAAAGGTTTTAAGAATCAAGATTTTTTATAGATTGGGAGAATAGAAGGGAATTTTGGAAATAAATATAAATTGGTTATATTGGGTCTTAAATATGATTTCTAAATTACGTAATGGAAGTAGAATCGAGATTTGGTTGGTTTTGGGATATAGTTTGGGTTATTTAAGGAATTGATTTATAAATGGAATTTAATTTAGAATTAAATTTATAATGGATTTAAGTTATGTGAAACCATTGTAAACTGGAAATGAGACTACGGGATTTATAAACAATGTTTATAAATAAAGTGAAATGATTACATTTAATAAATTGAAGATATAAATTCACGGTAAGAATTTATAACGCGGTAGGTAAATCGGTTTGAAAAGAAATGATAGATTTTACTTTTTGAAAATTTGAAAAGGTATTGATGTAATTGGGGACGTAAATCGATTGGTGATAAATTGTGACGCCCCACCTCTATACCAACGCTAGCCAAGAACACTACGGTGTAATGCTGTCAACTAGCACGGAGAATAAGGCTGTTGAGGAGCGACCATCTGTATAATTGCTTTGTGCGAGTACCGATATGCTAGATAAAAATATAACTTTTCATCTCAAGAGGAAATCCGACATGCCGACACAAACTCAAATCTACTACACAGTGGCTATAATATCTTCGGAAACAAATATAGAAGTAAACATAACATAAATCAGTCACAGACAATTCATATCACAAAGGCGGAAATAGATATGAATATAACACATGAAAGTGTACATCAGAGTAGTGGTCAAACAAAATCCACAATATCCAAAAAGAATAGATACAAGTGCTAGACAAAAGAATAAGTATACATCATAGAGTCTGCATCTCAAATGTATACAACAAAAAACTACTAAACTTAAGTAGTTAGCCAAAAGTCAGAAGATGGTTCCAGATAGGAAGCCATGAGGAAGCACCTGTAAAATCTCAGTCTGACCCGAGTATTATTTAATAAGAAAATAATAAACGGATCAGTCTAGCTATAAATATCAGATGAAGTGATATATAATAAGAGATATGACATAAACATATAATAATCACAATGCCAAGCTGTGATAAATAAGTAATTGAAAAATCAATAAGAGATTAATCAATATCACAATAATCTACTCAAGATAAAAAGGAATGTCATACTCCTAATTTCATTCACCAAGCCACAATAAATGACATATATATTTATGCCAATCGTAAAAGTTGGTGAAACATAAGTTCCAAAATTCAACACACGAAATCCAGAAATCACAATCAAAGAGAACAACGACGTCGTACAGCGGGACATCCGATGAACCAAATCACAATCAAAGGGAACAACGACGTCGTACAACGGGACATCCGATGAACCGAAATCTCTAAGACATTGCTCAATGCTAGTCTAAAACATAAAATGATCGTCATGATCAAAGAGAAGTGTCGATTACAGTAAGCTAGTAAATATATGAGCTTAGCTTCATGTCCCATAACCACTAGCTTAACTTAAATATTTACGAACAAATTGTAGATCTCCACTAGAAAATTGTCACAAGAGTTTCAATCGAACAAGTCCAAGAATTAACCAACAAAGTGAATGCAAGCGTTTCATACCACTTGTTTTACTAAGTTGTTTAATTAGATTTCTCATACGAGTGAGGTAAAGGTTTGTATATACTAATAGATTGGAAATCGGTTTGAGAAAACGAGCTTTGTTATAAAATAGTGTTGAAATCATTTGAAGAAAGAGTTTTGATATTTACTACTAGTATAGAAAACCTTTATATTTTTAAAGTGACAAATCACAAAGAAGATTGTAGGAACAATCAATCCCAAAGATTCACATTCGAAAATGTGAATAAATCCAAAGAAATCGATATAAAATCCATCAAAGTGGATATATCTAAAATTCCCAAAGAAAAGGTCATCAAAGTTGATAATAAATGACAACAACAAAAGGGAGACAACACGAATCGATTAAAGTTGGATATTCAAACGGATTAGCAAAATAGGCTAATCTGGCAAAAATCATCAGGTCGGTCGACCGGACTCCCTCAGTCGGTCGACCGAACCAAAGGTTGGGAACCTCTCGGGACAGTAGGTCGGTCGACCGAACCCTGTACTCGGTCGACCGAACCTTAAAACAGAAAGTGTTTATGCACTTGGAAGCAGGTTGGTCGACCGGACCAGAGGGGTCGGTCGGCCGAGCCTGTTTCCAGCCTCATCCATGCCTATTACAATTGAGGTTCAATCTCGACCAAAATTGCATTCGCACGAGCAATGGCGCTAAGGGTTTATGTCAATCGACTACCCGGCCCTATATGCTCCTCGATGCATCACCAAAAACATGTTCAAACATCAAAGTTAGGATTTTTTTACGAATTGAACTCAAAACACTAAAAATTGGAATATTCACAAAGGCAATCCAAATCAAAATCAAATGCACATGAATAAGTGTTAGGAATTCATACCTAACAATAGAAGATAAGTATAAGCATAGATGTGAGATAAAAATCTCACCTTTGAACTAAATTTATGAAGATGAAGCTTGAAAGCAATGGCAAGAACAAGCACTCTTCAATTCCAACTCAACAAGCTTGAATCTAAGCTTAAAAGGGAAACATTCTCTAAATTAGGTTTAGGAAATTTCTGAAATTGAATGGAGAAAGAGTTGGAGAAGGTGAAGGAGATGCTTACCAAAGGGTTCTTCTTGAGTTTGGAGCTAAAGCTTGGATTTGCAAAGGAAGTTAGGGCTTGGAGTTTTAATTTCCTCTTCCACCCTCCATTAACATAAAAGCTTGAGTATTAGGAAAATAGAAGAGAAGTGAATGAAGAGGAGAGGGTTGGAACTGAGTTAGTAAGTGGTGGCTCAGCCCAAACCAAAGCCCAAAGCAAAAAGTAGCAAAAATCAACTTTCTCCAAACATATCGAAGCTTATACTCAAAAAGGTCGCAACCGTCATTTTGAACTCAATGGGGGTGGTCTCGAGTCCCAATTCGACTGTTTGCAAAAAGTAGCTTTTCGGACAAAAATCCGACGAACGATAAAATATTTAAACAAAATATTTAAATATAAAATCGATAAATATGCGGGTTGTTACAGACTCCCCTCCTTAAAGTAATTGCGTCCTCGCAATAATTAAGAAGGAAATATAAGAAGTAACAACCATAGAAGCATATTAACACAAAAGAAAATTTGAAATAGGAAGTTCACCATAAAGTGCACGAAAGAGTTAGCAAGAAATCTGGTGAAACTTCAATTCCCACAATAACACCGGGCTCAAGAATGAAAACCGGAATCCCTAAGGCATTCCCGTAGATAAAAGACGTGGGGAACGTCAAGAATAACAGAAAATTGAGCCGGTGCAACGGCGTAGTACAAAAACGGTACGCCCAATGAACCAAAGCAAAGACATCGATGTAGTACAACGGTACATCCAATGAATCAAGTAGCGAAGACATCGATGTAGTACAAACAGTACATCCGATGAATCAAAAGCAAAGACATCGATGTAGTACAAACGGTACATCCGGTGAATCAAAAGCAAAGACATGGATGTAGTACAAATGGTACATCCGTTGAATCAAATAGCGAAGACATCGATATAGTACAAACGGTACATCCGATGAATCAAAAGCAAAGACATCGATGTAGTACAAACGGTACATCCGATGAATCAAAAGCAAAGACATCGATATAGTACAAACGGTACATCCGGTGAATCAAAAGCAAAGACATCGATATAATACAAACCGTACATCCGATGAATCAAATAGCGAAGACATCGATGCAGTACAAACCGTACATCCGATGAATCAAATAGCGAAGACATCGATGCAGTACAAACGGTACATCCGATGAATCAAAAGCAAAGACATCGATGTAGTACAAACGGTACATCCGATGAATCATAAGCAAAGACATCGACGTAGTACAAACGGTACATCCGATGAATCAAAAGCAAAGACATCGACGTAGTACAAACGGTACATCCGATGAATCAAAAGAAAAGACATCGATGTAGTACAAACGGTACATCCGATGAATCAAAAGCAAAGACATCGATGTAGTACAAACGGTACATCCGATGAATCAAAAGCGAAGACATCGATGTAGTACAAACGGTACATCCGATGAATCAAAAGAAAAGACATCGATGTAGTACAAACGGTATACAAACGGTACATCCGATGAATCAAATAGCAAAGACATCGATGTAGTACAAACGGTACATCCGATGAATCAAAAGCAAAGACATCGATGTAGTACAAACGGTACATCCGATGAATCAAAAGCAAAGACATCGATGTAGTACAGACGGTACATCCGATGAATCAAAAGCAAAGTCATCAATGTAGTACAAACGGTACATCCGATGAATCAAAAGCAAAGACATCGATGTAGTACAAACGGTACATCCGATGAATCAAAAGCAAAAACATCGATGTAGTACAAACGGTACATCCGATGAATCAAAATCAAAGACATCGATGTAGTACAAACGGTACATCCAATGAATCAAATAGCGAAGACATCGATGTAGTACAAACGGTACATCCGATGAATCAAAAGCCAAGACATCGATGTAGTACAAACGGTACATCCGATGAATCAAAAGCAAAGACATCGATGTAGTACAAACGGTACTTCCGATGAATCAAAAGCAAAGACATCGATGTAGTACAAACGGTACATCCGATGAATCAAATAGCGAAGACATCGATGTAGTACAAACGGTACATCCCATGAATCAAAAGCAAAGACATCGATGTAGTACAAACGGTACATCCGATGAATCAAAAGCAAAGACATCGATGTAGTACAAACGGTACATCCGATGAATCTAATAAGACGGGACATCGATGTAGTATAATAACAGTACTTCCGATGAACCGAACTCCATAAAAGAACATCGGACGCTAGTCCATAAAAGGAATGAGATAAAGCTCAACAAAAGAAGTATATCAAAACGTCCGATCAACTTGATAAAAGGATAATTCCATTCAGACATCATCAAAGAATCAACACTTGTTGCCTACGACAAAACGTATTCGCAACATGATTTCCCCTTCGGGAATAAAAAGAATATCAAGATCACAAGATGCAAGGAACTCGAGTCGACATGAAGTTCCTTATGAGAAAATAAATATTCCAAAGATTTATGATCGAGGTGGAGAACAAATTTCTCCCCCAAAGATGATGATGTGAAACTCTAAAAGCAAAAACAATAGCCGCGGGCACTAGATCATGAGTGGCATACCTAGTCTCGATAAGCTATAATGATTTAGAAGCACAAGTGATAGCACATTCTCTATGGCAAGAGAATGGCATCCAAACCAATACGACTAGTATCGGTACAAATAGCAAAGTCTTGGTTCCCCTTCAGGAATCACAAGAAAGAATAAGAGTATCGAAAAGAAAGAACTTCTTTTAAATAATTATTCTTTCCAGAAAAGTTAAACTTTCAAAATTCCATTTTTATTTTTATGTAATAATCTTTCTACAAAAATTTTACATTTTTACAAGTCAATATATCGTGTCTGATTGTCACATCAAAGCGTTCAGGAAATTCCTATCGATAACGTTGATCAAGCGCATCGACCAAAATTCTTAAAGCACTCAACGGGCAATACAATCACAAAATCATCTTTTATAGGATAAATAAATCTCTTAAAAAGTTTTAAGAATATTCTTTGTTCGTTTCAAGAACAAAAATCCAGTTTTACTTATAAATAAACCTTATGAAAAAGATTTGCAAAATTTTAAAATTACTATTTTCATCCAAAATCAGTAAATACAAGAATAGTCTCATCGGAATATTCATAGAATATTCGATTTATAAAGTGGATGAAATAAGCTGGACAAATTTGAACGACATAATAAGTCATTCATAAGAATCATAACGAGTGCGGAATGCGGTAAGTGGAATGCTAATTTTCGCAACTCGTAGCAAACGAAAACCGGTGGTAAAGTCAAACTGAAAAGACCTTAACACCACACAAAAGATTTCTTAGGTGATAATCCTAAGACAAACTCAAAAATGCCGAAAAATTTCTCAAACTACATAAATGAGAGAAATAATACTTTCCTTATAAGTGGGCTTAAGGAATAAAATGGTGCCATCAAGTTGGAGTCAAAATCATAAAGAAAAAGTAGAAATCTGCTTAACAGATTGAGAATGTCGAAGAGGAAAAGTCCACACGAGAAAATAGGATATAGGCTTCACAACGATTAAGCCAATCCTTACAGAAACCAATTCCGAAGCCTAAGTAAAATCGGCTCGGAAAGAAAAATCACATAAACTAATTTCGACATCAATAGAAAGAAAATTGAGTGTTGCGGATCTACCATCCGGATTCGCAATCCTCAAAGAAGTCAACAAGCCCAAAATATTCAAAGAAAAGAATCGACAAGTTCTTTTGATATATAAAAATAATGAGATGAAACCCATATCAAAAAGAACTCAAATAGAAAGTTCACGAATTAAAACAATGCCATTGAGGATTGAATGAAAATACCTTGACCAAGGGAAGAGTTGCCAGGAACTTGCAGCTTTCCTTCTCACTTGCTTGGAAGCTTAGGACACGAAGATAAAAGATGACCCGAACCTTTGCAATAACGGCAAAAGAGGGGTTTCGGGCACTCCCCTACATGGTGGTCAGTGGAACCACAATTGTAGCATTGTCCACGACTAGAGGTAGGAACTTTTGCTACCAGAGTTTATTGCTTTCCTTTCTTATTAGAATCGGGGCCTTTGAATTTGATAGGCCTCTTCAAGTTATTGTCGAAGTTTCGTTGGGCATGCACAACTTCAACATCACCTTCATTATCGGCCTCTTCAAGAGGAAGAGCGATATCAATAAGCTGATCAAATGAAACTTCAAGTTTCAGGAGTAATGGCTTCTTAAGATTCTTATTCAAGCCATAGACAAATCTCTGATTTTTCTTCAATGGGGTATTAATGTACTCAACCCCGTATTTGGATAGAGATTCGAAAGATGCGACATAGTCTGTACAGAAGATTTACCTTGAACAAGGTCTATGAAACGCCGGGCTAAAGTTACTTTTTCAACCTCCGGCACAAATTTCGATTCGAATCTTTCCCGGAATTGCTCCCAAGTGAGATCCGCTTCAATGATTTCAGAAATTAGGAGCTCATACCAATCTAACGCTCTTTCTTGGAGCATGCTAGAAGCCACTTGGACTCGATGTAGATCAATAAGGTTCATGCGGGAAAAGATGCGATCACATGATTTGAGCCAAGCTTGAATTTCTATAACACTCTCGGATCCCCTGAATGGCCCTCCACCCAAATCGGTGTAGTCTCTGCACAAGCGTGCAAAACCGGATCTAGGATAAGTAGGCTCTAGATTGGGTCCTGCAGCTTGAGCATTCTTAACTAGATCTAAAAGCTGCTGAGCAGACATGAATACTCCATCCTGAGGAGTAGCACTAGATTGACCGGCGCTGGAACGGCCTGGTCTAACCATTTCTCTTCCTTAAGAAAGAAAGAAGGAAGAAGAAGAAGGTTATTCACAAATGAATATCAAGCAATCTTGATAGATAAAACAAGGAATCATAAAAGAAAGTAGGATAGAACGGTACGAAGACCCGAATAAAATCCTAAAGCACAACTCCTAAGAAAGACTTAGGACATGATCCTTGCTAAATTATTCTATATTGTTCCGAAGTTTGGCTCCGATACCATGCTGTGACGCCCCACCTCTATACCCACGCTAGCCAAGAACACTACGGTGTAATGCTGTCAACTAGCACGGAGAATAAGGCTGTTGAGGAGCGACCATCTGTATAATTGCTTTGTGCGAGTACCGATATGCCAGATAAAAATATAACTTTTCATCTCAAGAGGAAATCCGACATGCCGACACAAACTCAAAGCTACTACACAGTGGCTATAATATCTTCGGAAACAAATATAGAAGTAAACATAACATAAATCAGTCACAGACAATTCATATCACAAAGGCGGAAATAGATATGAATATAACACATGAAAGTGTACATCAGAGTAGTGGTCAAACAAGATCCACAATATCCAAAAAGAATAGATACAAGTGCTAGACAAAAGAATAAGTATACATCATAGAGTCTGCATCTCAAATGTATACAACAAAAAACTACTAAACTTAAGTAGTTAGCCAAAAGTCAGAAGATGGTTCCAGATAGGAAGCTATGAGGAAGCACTTGTAAAATCTCAGTCTGACCCGAGTATTATTTGATAAGAAAATAATAAACGGATCAGTCTAGCTATAAATATCAGATGAAGTGATATATAATAAGAGATATGACATAAACATATAATAATCACAATGCCAAGCTATGATAAATAAGTAATTGGAAAATCAATAAGAGATTAATCAATATCACAATAATCTACTCAAGATAAAAAGGAATGTCATACTCCTAATTTCATTCACCAAGCCACAATAAATGACATATATATTTATGCCAATCGTAAAAGTTGGTGAAACATAAGTTCCAGAATTCAACACACAACATCCAGAAATCACAATCAAAGGGAACAACGACGTCGTACAGCGGGACATCCGATGAACCAAATCACAATCAAAGGGAACAACGACATCGTACAGCGGGACATCCGATGAACCGAAATCTCTAAGACATTGCTCAGTGCTAGTCTAAAACATAAAATGATCGTCATGATCAAAGAGAAGTGTCGATTACAGTAAGCTAGTAAATATATGAGCTTAGCTTCATGTCCCATAACCACTAGCTTAACTTAAATATTTACGAACAAATTGTAGATCTCCACTAGAAAATTGTCACAAGAGTTTCAATCGAACAAGTCCAAGAATTAACCAACAAAGTGAACGCAAGCGTTTCATACCACTTGTTTTACTAAGTCGTTTAATTAGATTTCTCATACGAGTGAGGCAAAGGTTTGTATATGCTAATAGATTGGAAATCGGTTTGAGAAAACGAGCTTTGTTATAAAATAGTGTTGAAATCATTTGAAGAAAGAGTTTTGATATTTACTACTAGTATAGAAAACCTTTATATTTTTAAAGTGACAAATCACAAAGAAGATTGTAGGAACAATCAATCCCAAAGATTCACATCCGAAAATGTGAATAAAATCCAAAGAAATCGATATAAAATCCATCAAAGTGGATATATCTAAAATTCCCAAAGAAAAGGTCATCAAAGTCGATAATAAATGACAACAACAAAAGGGAGACAACACGAATCGATTAAAGTTGGATATTCAAACGGATTAGCAAAATAGGATAATCTGGCAAAAATCATCAGGTCGGTCGACCGGACTCCCTGAGTCGGTCGACCGAACCAAAGGTTGGGAACCTCTCGGGACAGCAGGTCGGTCGACCGAACCCTGTACTCGGTCGACCGAACCTTAAAACAGAAAGTGCTTATGCACTTGGAAGCAGGTCGGTCGACCGGACCAGAGGGGTCGGTCGGCCGAGCCTGTTTCCAGCCTCATCCATGCCTATTACAAATGAGGTTCAATCTCGACCAAAATTGCATTCGCATGAGCAACGGCGCTAAGGGTTTATGTCAATCGACTACCCGGCCCTATATGCTCCTCGATGCATCACCAAAAACATGTTCAAACATCAAAGTTAGGATTTTTTTACGAATTGAACTCAAAACACTAAAAATTGGAATATTCACAAAGGCAATCCAAATCAAAATCAAATGCACATGAATAAGTGTTAGGAATTCATACCTAACAATCGAAGATAAGTATAAGCATAGATGTGAGATAAAAATCTCACCTTTGAACTAAATTTATGAAGATGAAGCTTGAAAGCAATGGCAAGAACAAGCACTCTTCAATTCCAACTCAACAAGCTTGAATCTAAGCTTAAAAGAGAAACATTCCCTAAATTAGGTTTAGAAAATTTCTGAAATTGAATGGAGAAAGAGTTGAGAAGGTGAAGGAGATGCTTACCAAAGGGTTCTTCTTGAGTTTGGAGCTAAAGCTTGGATTTGCAAAGGAAGTTAGGGCTTGGAGTTTTAATTTCCTCTTCCACCCTCCATTAACATAAAAGCTTGAGTATTAGGAAAATAGAAGAGAAGTGAATGAAGAGGAGAGGGTTGGAACTGAGTTAGTAAGTGGTGGCTCAGCCCAAACCAAAGCCTAAAGCAAAAAGTAGCAAAAATCAACTTTCTCCAAACATATCGAAGCTTATACTCAAAAAGGTCGCAACCGTCATTTTGAACTCAATGGGGGTGGTCTCGAGTCCCAATTCGACTGTTTGCAAAAAGTAGCTTTTCGGACCAAAATCCGACGAACGATAAAATATTTAAATAAAATATTTAAATATAAAATCGATAAATATGCGGGTTGTTACATAAATCGAGAGAGGTTTATAAATATTAGATTAGTTATATTGGGATTACAAAATATACTTGTACCGAGAAGTTGATTTTGTTTTAAAAAGAGGATTATTAAACCAGGTAATTAATAATGTTTTAGTATAAAAATATTTTAAAAAGTTAGTTATTTAAATGTTTTTAAATTGTCAAAATGAATTATAAGTTTTGTAAACAAGTCCTGTAAATTGATTAGAGTTTTATTAATAAATCAAAATTAATTATTGTTTTGAAGTTATGTAATTATCTTAATTATTTAAATGTATATTTAATTATTAATTAAATTTATTTTTTAATGATTTGGTTTAAAGTTAATTATTATTTTAGGATTAATCAATATTAAAATATCATTATAATTCAATAATGATTATTAAATAAAGTATTCATAAAGTAATGGTATACTTTCATGGTGGAAATCGAAGGCAGAGATTGCCAGCAGGTAAGTTTGGATTTCTGTGTGATAGAGACGTAATCATTGAGATGTGAATCCACGGCTGATACCGCATGGTGCTTTCCATAATTATTTGAAAAAGTTTCTAATTATTTTTGAAGGGAATGGTTTGTGAATATACTTATTTGGATGAGATAAGTATATACTTTTGAATAAAGAGATTTAATTTATTTAAAAATTTAAATTAAATAAGGCTTAGTGATTTCAGTGGAAAATGAAATCTTTTGTTGAATGATTGTTTATTTGATAGTTAAATAACCGACTATCAAATTTGGACCAAAAACATAATTTTGGAAATATCTAGGAGAAACATAGGGATTATATGGTACAATTACCATCGAAGGTGCTATACTGTACGTGTAAACTCGTTTCGTTCTTCTAGGATAGTGATGAGGAAATCCATCCACTAACAGTTAGTAGATGATCTTTGATCTTATTTTCATATGTTTATTTCCTAATGAACCGGGGTTAAGTTTACCAGAAATATCGAATGTTGTTTCGAAGTGACTGGATCGGATAAGTTATCCGAAAACCACTTCGATCCAACAAATACGTTTTGTAGTGAAGACAAAAGCGTGGAATCGAAGTTGGAGCATTAAAGTGCAAATGGCTAATCGCTACTAATCCCAAGGATGATTCCAAAATGGATGTAGTAGGAATAGTGCCTTCATTTTCGTCAGACCCAAAATGGACTTGTGAGGATGAATGCTTTCAGCACATTGTCATTGAAGGACAATGAGCATTCCAAGTGTAAATTTCTTATAAAGGTAATCGTATCCTCAAGCCACTTCAACCGGAATGACTGAAAATCAGGGGAGATGCAACAAGGCTAAGTAAGTCGCACCCATTGAGTTATATTATCACTTTTCTAGATACGCCCAGATATATTATTAATTATGGATACGGCGGTGCATGGAAAAAGAGCTATTTATAAGGATGGGAACGCCTAGGGTGGTAACATATTCGGTTCTATCTAGGTTTAAGGGTAGGGCCGATCTTGTGTTGTAGGGAATCTCGATAAGGTCCTCGTTACATTTTTCAAGACGTGTACTGTGATAGGTGGTACCCCAGTGCTTAGTCATTGTATGGAATCCATTCTCTAATACGTGCCTTTACGGTTTTGGTTGTAGAGCTTAGTATGTTGGAATTTAATTAATGTAACAATTTTGGCTATTTGAATAAGTATTTGTACTTAGTATTTGTACTTAGACACTATTATAATAACCCGTCGTGTTTATGTGCGACGCGATCTTATGAGATACCTTTGTTTTTCAAAGGATTTTGATAATTTTAATAATTCAAATTGAGTGTGTTTTCTCATGTTGGTTTTCCAAACTGACACTGGTATTATTTTATTATAATGCTCGGGTCAGACCGATTATTACAGATTCAGGTTAGGATGCTAGGGTGCTCAGGAGACGAGCTTGGTGATAGAGACGTATTACGCGTACTTGATTATATTCTGCTGTGTATTATAGGCTGTATATTCAGCATTTGTAAGGACAAGTTATTATAACTGTCCAGTATTGGTTTATTGATTGTTGTACTCTAATGATTGGTATGTATATTAACAGTTGCTATTTTTCTTTGTACAAGATCTGTTAATATGTATTTATATATTATTCTGCTGCAATTGTGAGATTCGTTATTATTATTTTTGTTTCTTCCTCTATCATTCTTTTTCTTTTCCCCGAACAATCTAGTTTTCCGACATTCGATTTCTCGGCATGAGATACAGTAGATGTATTAGTGTCGATTTTTGAGGGTCGAAAATCCCGTCTCTTACATTATTTTTATTTAAGTTCTTTCAATTAATTTCTACGCATTTCAAGATCGCGTGATCAAATTATAAGTCCGATCGCTACAAAACTTGAAATCCTATAATAATTCACTGTTACGCATCCGATGAAACTAGTTTCGTCAAAAATCGAGACAGTGGCCAGAATGACCAATTTTCACGTGAATTAAATAGATTATTATTAAATCATTAGATCAACTTTAATTTTAATTTTAAAAATTAACCATTCTATTTCAAAATAAATTTCCATGTCAAATCCAAGATTTAAATATTACATTAATTTCAATGTTCAATTACAACTGTAAAAAATCCCAGTTAATTATATTTAATTTCAATCGAACTCTTTCTTTTCGAATATACACTCTTATTATTAAATCAACAATTACCTTATGAATATAGTTAACATTAGTTTACATTTTATTTCATTCGTATTCTGCAGTTATCATCTTCATGTTAATGAAAATATTTAATTACATTAAATTTCACATTGATTTCCAAATTATTTCAATGGATTAAATAATAAAATAATAATTAAAACATTTATTACACATGAGTAATTCAAACACATTTCTAAGTCTTTTGTTTATAGACAAAAGCTAGCAAATTTACTTACCAATTAATTTATTTCATATTCCGTAATAAACCTATTCCAACATTAAATTTATTCCGTATTTACAATTATAATCAAATTAACTTTACAATAATTTCAATTGATTGAAATTACATTAAAATAGTTGTCAATAACATTCTTACAACATTGTTAAATCCTATTCTAATTATTTTCTCATTAATATATCATAAATTTTAATTTTTCATAATATTAAATTTCAAAATCTTATCTAATTTAATAGTTTTAATTATCAACAAATACGGGTCGTTACACTCTCCCCCACTCAAAACTTTTCATCCTCGAAAAGGAACAAGAAAGAAGAAAGAAATTTTATATAATTTTTTTCAAAATAATAAGTTTATGAACAATTAATTTACATAATTTAGTTAACAAGAATTAGAAAATAACTCAATTTTTACAAAAATTTTAAGTCCTAAATTCATTAAAAATTTCGGCAGGGTATCCTTTACGTGGTTAGGTCCGAAAAAATTAATAATATCAACAATTTCAATATATATATATATATATATATATATTTCAATAATAAAATATCCCAACCATTGGAAAAACAATTAAAATAACGTTCCAAAAATCGTAATCTAAAAAATTACCTATTTGTCAGGCAACAAACTTTATTTATGAAACCAAAAGCAGTAGCTATTGCTTCCATAAACCTGTATTTCACTTATATAATTCCAAAATAGTGAAAATTATGTATAAGAGAAATATTTAGTTGTTTCAATTAATAACAAACGCAAATCAACACAAAACATATGCAAGCAAAACAAAACAACCATTATAAGCAATCAAAGTATCCATCATACATCAATATCAATCAAACTATTGTTTGTTCAGTTTTAGAAACTTCTCATCGTTCAAGGGTAATAAATAAATTACTAAGTGTATCTTACGCTCAACAACCTTAGATAATTACTTAATAGATTATTCATACAACCTTGAACAATTTGAAGTATCCTTTCCCAAACTTCCCATTAGCTAACAATACAAAATTTCAAATATTATTTTAAGATTGTTCTATTGGTTTCCTTTTTACTCTTTTATTTATTTTCATTCATTCATACAATGTCATTTTTCCATTAAATTAGATACATTTACTTACATATTTTATTTTCCTTTCAATTATTAGAACATAAATAAATCAATTCTCAAAATATTATATAAGTTTCTTTGCAAATTTAATTCACAGTTATTATTTACTTATAAAACTTAATTTTCATTTAGTATTAATATTCATTAGTGAATAAATTCATACATAAGTTTCTTAACTTTCAAATTTACATTCATTCCTTCGTATATAGTATCATTTAATATTATATATATTTATGAATCAGTTCAACAATTTCTTAAGCCTATAATAATTTACTTAAGTGATATTCCCTTTTAATATTAAATTTAGTTATTAAGCATTTTAAAATTAACTCATGTTTACAACATTTCTTGTACATCTTAAATTTTTATTTTCATAAGGACATGATTTTCACTTGTATAATATTCTATTACATATTCATAATTAACCTTTAAAATTTTCTTAACATTCCTGGTAAGTTTTATAAATGTCTTTTAGAATGTAATTAAATGTTATATAAATTTATATTATTTAGTTTTGTCAACAAAAATGTTCAATAATTTACATCTTCTTAATTTTCATTATCTTTTAATTTACAAGTTATGAATCTCCAATTTCTCATATTTTCATTAAACAATTACCTTTTATTTAAGATTTCAATTTGAATGTTTCCAACTTATTAAAATAGTCAAGATTTCATTCTACTATAATTACTGAAAATAATTTATTAACAGAAAACTTAAGAACTAAATACTGAATTTCATTGCAAATCATCCTAAAATAATATATATATATATATATATATATATCTTTTGTATAAAAAAACATATATGGAAATTAAAATTAAAATTTGTTTATCAAAAGAAATGTGTAACAAAGCTATTACAGTGGTTTTCCCCCTTTGAAACTCGAAAATGAATGTCGACAATGTCGCGATCATCACTGAAATTATTTTCCAACGACATATGAGGAAAGTACATAACTTATTTCCTTTTAAAAATTCTTATAATGAATTTCTTTCAAATCATATTGAAAATATTTATATCCAAAAAAACTTTCAAATAATACTAATATTATATTCCAAAATCTTTAAAAATCAATTTGAAACCTCCAGAACTTATGTTTTCAAATATCCAATTTATATGCACTTTATTTGTAAATCATATTTCGCAACCAATATGTATAAAATTTCACTTCCTAACAAACAATATATCAAATACAACAATATTCATTTAACAAAATTATTATTTTGTATACAAAATATAATAGTGGGTAAATTTTTTTCATTTACCTATAATTCAAAAACAATATTATGTCGACTTTCCTCGTTTAAGTGTTTAGAAACCCTTATCGATAACATGGAGTCTCACGCACTAACCAGAATTCATAAACAACTCAACGGATAAGTAAACACAATATAAAACATTTCATAACACTAACAAGTACGGGTACTCATATATACACGCTCAACAAACTCATTCTAGGGTATTACTATCCTATCTCTAATGAGTCAAACCACATAAAGCTAAGGTTGTCGCTAAACTAAAGCTCTAATACCAACTGTAATGTCCCACCTTTTTAGATGGTTTAAATCGACAATAAACTAGGCATGTCAACTCAAACGGTTCAAAAGGGAGGATTGTTAATGGTGTAAATAAGAAATTAGAGAAGAGAAGGAAAAACAAAACACAGAATCTCACAGCGGGATGACAAAATATAATTACCAAATAAACAGTTCATGAAGTTGTTTTATAAATAAATTTGATTATACTTTTACAATACAATCAAATTATACATACATCCGGTAAAATAGGATAATGCATCGAAACAACATGATGCGATAGAATATATATATATAATATACAAATCTTCGACTTCGTCTTCCAGAAATAAAGTCTTCAACACTGAAAAGCTTAGGCTGATCGGAGCGTAATGAAAAGACAAAACACTCGAGCCAGAACTAAAAAATCTTATGTAAGCTAAGTCAAAAATAAATAAATATGAGTATAATGGCTTCATAGATTTTTAGGGATTTTACATATCCTATCCAGTGTATAACGTGCGTGCAATAACTTAAGAGATGTTCGGGATTTTCATCTCCTAAGGATCCGTTAAACTGTTTATATTTAGTAACATACATTATATATGTAATGTCTATCATTAAAGTAAAATATTAAAATAGCGTTAAGGTGTTGCACATATCCCCCTTAACACATTTTATAAATGACGTAGTCTATACAACACTGTAAACTCCACCAAACCGGTGGGCTATCAGGGAGCACTCCATAGGTATGACACAAAACAAAATCGTAGTGGGCTCGATAAGGCATATGACAAGGCATGCAAGGCAATCCCAGGGTAGGATTCTACTGTTTTGCAATCATGGGCTGGTGGTAACGCATAACAACTACTACCACCCACCTAGAAACACACTCCCATAATCAAATCGAAGGTGGCTACCAAATCAGTCATAAAGTAACAGATATGGTATAGAAGAAATGTGCCCAATTGGAGGAGCGACCTCACTTGGCCTGGTATAGCTCCTATTTTAGTCATATCAAACTAATCCGAGGGATTCAGAGCTACGTTCTTACCTCATACCAAAAGCGTTCACCAAACCATCATACTTTCTTCTGGATTCTCCACTACGTGCAAAGTAGTTAAAGTGGTTTCGGAATTGGCAGAGAGTATGACAATTTTCGACCCTAGTCTCTTTAATAACCATGGTTATATTTTTCATACCGTGGTCATTTTATAAAACATTTATAATAATAAATCCAGAAAATAATTTATACTTTCATATCAAGATATTCATATACTTAATCCAAAAGTATAAATATATTCATAAATACAGTAGGAGATTTATTTCAATCAATTTCGAAAATAATTTATAAATATCTGCTAAACCGTTTATAAACTATTTATATGCTTTAAAACCATTTATAAACATATTTATAAATTCTCAAACATTTACAACTCTTCTCTTTATCATAAACTTTTACACAAATTCCTTTATACGTTTCCAAATCCTTTATACAAGTTCTTTCATTAAACCCTTTATAAAATCCTTTAAAACTTTTGTAAAACCATTAAAAACTCCTTTATAAAACTATTATAAAATCCTTTAAAGCCTTTTGTTAAATCTATTATAAAATCTCTTATAAAAATTATTTATCTATTAAAGTTATTATAAAAGTCTATATTTATTTCTTAAATTAATTTTTTAAATAAATCTTTTAAAACTATATTGAATATTTTATTTAATTAAATTTTAAAACTATTTAACAAATATTTTTAAAACCACATAAGGTTATAAGTTAAAATCTTAAATTTACATTTAAAATATATTAACTTATAATTTGAAGCTTTAAAACATATAAAATGAATTATTTTCCAAATATAAATTTTAAATTAAATCATTAAATAAAATTTAAAAATAAAATTTATAAATCAAACATACTTTACTATTTAGAAAATAATTTAAAATAAACCAATGGTGTCTGTATATAGTTTTCTACCCTATGGTCAAGTGATAGGGTTTGTACCATTTCAGCCCAAAAATAGTTAATTTTCTAGGTATATATCATTTCAACATATATCCTGAATTAATAATTTCCAAATCAATAATATCACTTGGATTTATCATTACAACCTATAATGATTTTCACTAATTTATAAGATCGTTCGAGTATGTATCATTTCAACCCATGGTGATAACGAGATACAAACATGAGTGAACTTCCACTCATTCAAGATGTCAACAAATAATCATCCATCATAATCAACATTCAAATCAGTAAATAAATCAAATAATTAATTGGTTATCATTATCATGTATTTAACTAGCAATTCGAAATTAATATTAATTTAAATAGCAATTCAGTTTCAATAAAAATGTCAAATTATACTACCAAATAACAACCAATAATATGCTTATCACAACTTAATTTTAATTTAACTAACATAAGATGGTTTAGTATTTTTGAGTGTGTTAAATCACTCATCTTTGATTTATCGTCAATTTAAAATCCAAATAAAGCCGAAAATTTTAACAGAATCCAAATGCAGCAAACCAGTTCCATGTTGTCTGAATTTCGATACAATCGCGAAGGAATAAACTGCATCCAAATTCGAGCTCGTATGAAAAGTTATTAGCGATAGAAGATATGAAATTTGAATTTAATTTAAATAATAAATGTAACATCCCCAAATTTATTAATTTAAAATTTGTAGTTTATTTGAATTTCTGAAATTGAATTTGAGTTAATTTGAATTAAATTTAAATTTTCAAAACATATGAATATTTTGTTTGTTTAATTATATATCTATATACATACATATATATATATAGAATGGATTGAATTTCAGATTTGAATTTGAATTTGAATTTAATTTTGAACTTGTATTTGAATTTAAATTTAAAATAAGATATTTTAAAAAATTATGTGGATTCAAATACATTAACATATGTGCATAGTTTCATAAATTAATATTAAAACTTTTTATTTTAAAAGATGGTATAAATATAAGTAAGAGAAAAGTAATTATAAAAATTTATTTAAATTCTTATGCATGAATTAACAAGTGTTAGGATCATAGGAGAATGAATTAACAAGTGTAATCTATTAAAGAATGGAAGTTAACAAGTGTCATTTTGTTGAATATATTTTACGAAAATTTATTAAAATAAGAAACAAGGTTATATAAACCATTTTAACTTCTCTTTCTCATTTTTTTTTTCAGTTTTAAAATCTTCATATCTGAGAAAAAACAAACCCTCAAACCAACAAGTAATCAAACCAGATCATTAACCAGAAATCAAAACAAATTTAAACAAAGGCTTTTTCTTCAAACTTTTAATCAGCAACTCAAGATCAAGCAAATTCATGAATCAAGCATTATAAAGCTAAGTCTGTAAACAACACAAGTAAAGCTTCAGGCTAACAAATTAAGCTTCATCATCTAACAAACATGAATCAAGGCATTATAATCAAATCCAGACAAAAAGTTGCAAATTCCAGAATTTTTTGCAAGTTCAACACTCAGGTTCTTCTCTGTTTTCATAAAAAACCGAAGGTAAATCTTTTAAAAAATTTGATTTTCAATTTTTTAAGTAATCAAGCAAGTAATTCCATTAGAAAACTAAGCAAGCTTATATAAATTAGTTGCAGATAAAAAGGTTCAAGATCAAATTTTTAAAACAGTTCTAGACTTTCAACTTTTAAAACCAGAAAGCTCTCTGTTCAACTACACATGTGAGTAAACTTTTTTTTTAAACTTGGAATGGCACATTTTGTTTGTGAAGATGTTTGAGATAAGACTGTGAAATGTTTACATGCAAACAGATACATAAATATATGTATAAATTGGCTGTGCATGTCTGAGAAAAATAGACACATGCATTCTGTTCCAGGTTTATAGGCATCAAGCCTGTTCAAATTTTGATTTCTCATCCTCTGATCCATATTGAACTTTGGGATCTAAACGAAATTAGATTGTTTTAACTTGTCTCAAGTTTTAAAAATCAATCTAAGCAGAGATAAATTAAGGTTTTTTTGAAAATTTGATGTTACAGGAGAATTCAAAATATGTAGAAATTGCAAACATCAAGATTTTTGATTTCAGGAACATCAACAGATATGTTTTCGAAAGTGTTGAGTTTTAAAAGTAAAATCAAAAATTTTAAGAATGAATTCATTGAGAAATTGCGAGATGAAGAAATTTGGGATATTTGCTAAATTCCGATGATCGGAATCATTTTGGGTCTCGAGGTTGAGGTGGTAGCTTGGTGGAGGTTTGTAGATTATCTGAAAAATACTCGTCGATTTTATAATTTGATGTGGAGGGCTGACGAGATTGAATTAGGATTTAAAACCCATGTATGGTCGTAGACGGAAACCATATTGTCGCATCACCGTAAGGACCGAAATGGCTCGCTCCGGTGGCAATCGAAGGCTGAAGGTTAGGCGCTACTTTAACCAGAAGCACGTGACCTCTGAGGGTCGAAGGAGGAAGAGCGAGGCGATTTCGTAATGGTCGTTTTGTTTCGGTTTCGAGTTAGATTGGTCGATTTCGAATTCGTTATTGTTTGGGGATTCTGGGTGGTCTGGTGATGTGCAAAGGTTGTAGCTAACTTGTCGATAGCCAGAACCTCGATTGAAGATGGCTGGGATAGTCGTGTGCGTGCACATGTCGATGATCATGTCAATGGAGGTTTGAGTGATGATGTCTCAAGTTTTTCTTCGTGAAGATCATGTTTGGCTCGGGTTTGAAATCGTGTATTTTGAAGTATATACCGGGTTATTTCTAACATTTAAACAAAAAATTTAAAAGTTCGCAAGTTCTTGGGTGGGTTTGGGTAAAACTCGAAGCAGGTGGAGAGTTGGCTTGGGAAACACTCGGGGGTGACTCGGGTATTATAATTTTCTAGTTTAAAACCTTAACAATTTAAGTTAAATAAATTTCTAGACTTATTCTTTTTAAAATGATGATTTTTTTTGTTAAGTCGGAATGTGTAGTTAAAGGTTTTAAAAGTAAAATATTTTGAATTAATTAAGTTTAAGATATTTTAAACTTATATTTTTAAAGAATTTATTTTAAATAAAAACTTAATTAAGGAGTTAATCAAATGTGTTTTAATTTGTTAACTTAGAAGTTAAGTTAATTTATATTTTTTGATGATCATTAGATAATTAATGATTTATAATTACATAATAATTGAAGAATAATTATTTAAAGTAAATTATTAATTAAAAAGGTTAATAAATTTACAATTAAGGATTAATTAATTTAAGAGTAATTAATTAATGAAGGTAATTAAGATTTAATTAGTTAATAATTAAGGATTAATTAATTAAGATAATTAATTAAGGAGTAATTAATTAATAAAAGTAATTAAGATTTAATTAATTAATAATTAAGGATTAATTAATTAAGATAATTAATTAAGGTGTAATTAATTAAAGAAGGTGATTAAGACTTAATCAATTGTAATTAGTGATAATTAATCATTGATTATAATAATTAATGAAAATAATTATGTGGTTAACGAATTTAAACCACACGATTTATTCATCTTAACTGAAGATGTTTGATTGTTATTGAATGTTGTGTGTTGGATTGATATTTTTGATATTATGTAATGTGACTTGCTTTGTGCTGAACTGTGATATCTGTGATGAATATACTTCTGTGTGAATGTGAAAACCCATTGGCCCATAAAACGGCATTTGAACTTCGATGCGACAGGGAATCGGATTCCAACTGGTTATCTGAAACCCACATCGAACCCGTGAAACTTTATGAATGATATATCTACGTATTTTTAAATTGAGCGCTCACTATTCGGTTTAGCGGGGAGAGGACCTTTGTGTCGTATAACCCATTCCGAATATGTGATACGACGAAATGGATAGCATTTGAAGACGGTGGTGAAGACCGGGCGTCTTCGAGAACGATAGGAAAACCTATCGAATGACTCTGCACTGAGTTGTTCCGGTATAGAGAACTCCATATGTGATAGGGAGTCCGATCGGGATTGTGGATTCCCGGATTGCAAGGACTTCTTCGGAGGTGCTTTCAGTTCCGTTCGAACCCGGAACATACTTGTATGGTTGTATGTCTGACATTACAATTTGAGATATAAAGCTGATTTCTTTTAAATACATTTCTATTGGTGGTGGAGAATCTATTCTCTTAGCTTAACATCCTTCTTTGAGACGTACGAGCTCAGAGGTTATGTAGTTGAAGGTTATTAGTGATATACTCGCAATTTGGTAGTGTGGCATGCTGAGTTCTGTTGATCATTTGTTGATCGAAGCATGGCTTTGTTGAAAAGCGTAACTTTGTGGACGACACTTCGTCGAACCTTACAACCCGGTTATGGTCAAAACAGGAATCGTTGCACCAAGGTTATTTGGGGATAGCGCCCCCTAAGGGTATGTCCATTTTCTTCTGAATTATAAGTGGTATCATGGTACGGAGCCCAGATACTTACTTTGTGGTTGCTGCACACTTATTGCTTTGTGGTTGTTGGTTGAGAAGCACTTCGGATAAAGGTTGGTAACGACCGGGAGGTGGCATACTCGTGTCAGTAGTTACCTAGTTATGGAGGTAAGCCGACCATATGTTGGCAGAGATCATGCTAGATTCTAGGGGACGTCCCTCCAGAGGCGTTACATTTTGTGTGGGAATTTCCTTTGCCTGACCATTTGTTGGAAATCCAATCATTCAGTACGAGCCCTTTATAGTTTTAGTTGTATAACCTACCATTTGCATATGGTGGCGCCCCACTGTTTAGATGGTAGCTATAGTAGGCATAGTACGAAATGTCTATGCTGGCAAAGATTACTATTATACTTTCGAAATGATTTCTATACTATGCACCAATAATAATATCAAAGATTTTTCTCGTATTAAGCATGTTTGACTATCATAAGAAGAAATCTCCTCCAAGTCTACATTTGCATTGTGTGTGTGGTGGGAGGTCTTATGGAAGTTTCATTTTCTAAAGGCATATCAGTTTTCTTTTATAAACTATTTTTATTTCAAACAACTATTTTTGTTTACTCATACCAGTCCCATGACTGACCTTGTTTAGTACCACATGCTAGGGAGTTATGGCTTTGCGTTTGGTGGCGAACGGAAGACTCTTACCCCTACATGTTCCCGGGGAGGGGTTGGCTAACGGGTTAGGTTGAGTGTCGAAAGGCTGGCCGTAAAAGCAAGGGTAGGGTACCATTGTATGCCACGGTGGGGCTGGGATGGTTGAAATGCATACCTGTCGAGAGTGGCCGATGTTGATGGTTGAAAAGCCTAGACCGTGACAAGTGGTATCAGAGCTAAAGGTTGAGTAAGAACTTTAGGTATGGAGTATAACACATTAGATGGCTCATTAGAGATAGGGTGAAGTATACCCTAGAATGAGTATAATCCGAGAGATCGAAACCCTAAATTTCTTGGTCTATTCCTTTTAACTGCTAATATTACCTGAGATATCTTATCCGTATGTATAAATCAAGTTTTCTTACTATTTACAGATAGTGAGAATGAGTGGAAGAAAAGGACAAGGTAGGGGACGGGGAAATACCACCACAACTGGTCAAGTCCCTACAGCAGCAACTACACCTACTCAACCCCAGCCAAATCTGGCTGATCTACATAAAAGATTCTCGAGACTTGATGGAAAGCCGTTCACTGTTAAAGAGTCTATTGTTGAAGCCCAAGCCTAGATTAGAGCGTGTGAAAGAATTTTTAAAGGATTGAAGTTGGAAGACGATCAATAGCGATTAATAGCTTCTTGGCAACTCCAAGAGGAAGCATTAGCTTGGTGGGAGGCAGTTACTGTAGATGAGTCGAAAGATGAGTTTACTTGGAGACAATTTAAAGAAGTGTTTGAGCAGAGATATATTCCATCTGCTGGTATCTCCCAAATGTACCAAGAGTTCATTGATTTGAAACAAGGAAGTCTATCATTTGAGGAGTATTTGAATAAATTCAATGAATTGTCTCGATTTGGTATGGAGCTAGTGAATACACCCTTGAATAAGAATGAAAGATTCATTCGGGGAATGAACAAGGAGTACCACAAGAGGATGACAACCCACATAAAAGAATCTTTTTCGGACTTGATCGATATGGGTTATCGATATACTACCCTAGGTATGCGGAAAGTTCCGCAAGAGAAGGGGAGTTCAAGTAGTTCAAATTGGAAGAAAAGAAAATTCGAAGGAAAAAGGCCAGTTCAAGGCAAGGAGAAGAAGAGGAGTAATTAAGAAAACTCAGCTAGAAATATTACTTGTTATAACTGTCAGGAGAAAGGCCATTTAGCAAATGATTGTGAGAAGCCAAAGAAACAAGTAAAGAAAGATCAACTCGTAAAGTCAAGTAAAAGATCTAAGGAATGTTATTATTGTCACAAGACGGGTCACGAAGTTAAAAATTGCCCGAAAAAGAAACAAGCACAAGTAGAAAAATGTATGTAGTAAAAGATGACCCCTCAATTTCCATGGCGGATGAAGGAAAAGGAGTTTTAGAGGGTAACCTTATTGTTGGTGATAGAGTCGTTAGAGTTTTATTCGACACGGGAGCTTCACATAGATTTATCTCCCAACAAATCATGAATGTATTAAAACTTAAACCTAAGTTGATGAACCTATTTGTGTGAAGAATCCGGTGGGTTGTCCCACAAATCTTTGTCCATATTGTAGGAGAGTGCCTATCTCATATTTTGGCAATCAGTTGCCTATCAACCTTTATGTTCTCGACTTTAACGAATTTGAGATATTACTTAGAATGAATTGGATAACAAGATACGAAGCACAATTAGATTACAACAATCAAACGATTTTGGTCAAATCGAAACTGTGAAATTTTATTTAAATCTCTTGTGAGGATCCAAGCCCTAAGAGAGGTAACTGATGTATACGTTGGGATATCTAGAATCTAGTCTGGAGTCCATTCCTATTGTCCAGCATCTTCCCAATGTATTTGAAGAAGTGAAATCTTTACCCCACATAGAGAGATTGAATTTAGAATTGACTTAATCCCAAATGATCTTCCTGTCATTCATGCTAGTCGTAGGATGGAACCCTGGGAAAGAATCGAACTAGTCAAGAAAACTGGTGATTTGTTGGAGAAGGGATTGATTCGTCCTAGTGTTTCTGAATGAGGTTCAGCTGTAGTGTTTGTGGCTAAATCTGATGGATCTTTGATATTGTGTTTTGACTACCGCGATCTAAATAAGCAAACTCTCAAGAACAAGTTTCCTTTGCCCAGGATCGACGACTTATTCGATCAACTTCATGGCGCACGATTCTTTTCTAAGATGGATCTAGCCCAGGGATTCCATCAGCTGCGAATTGCCAAAGAGTCTGTGCATTTGAGTACTTTCAGGGGTCCAAACATTTTCTATGAGTGGTTAGTCATGCCTTTCGGACAGTAACAGCCAACCCTTTTGCAAACCATACGGAAGGGCGGATTGTTATGGGTAAATAATAAAAATGAGAAAGAAATAAAACAAAATAAAATCTCACAGCGGAAGGATAAAAATATAATAATCAAATATACGGTTTATAAATGCTGTTCAAAATATTCGATTATACTTATACAACATACATCAGAGTTACACATACCATATAACAATGCAGTGGAAAATATGAGTGTAGTGGAATATAATAAATAATAATAATAGGAATCTCTGTCTTCGTCCTCCAGAGCTAAAGTCTTCGATCCTGAAACGCTCGGACTGACCCGAGCGAATTGAAAAGACAAAACACTCGAGTCAGAACTAAAAGATCTTATGTAAGTTAAATCAACAGGAATAAATATGAGTGCAGTAACTCAAAAGATGCTCGGGATTCACATCTCTTAAGGATCCGTTAAACTATTTACTATGTAGTATATTTCGCTATTATAATAGTGTCTATAGTAAAATAAATGTACTTTTAAATAGCATTGAGGAGTGACCCAATATTCCCCTTAACACTTAATAGTTCCAGTAGTCCATCCAATATCATAGTCCCTCCGGATCTAGAAGCCACCAGAGGATATCACACGTGCTACGCGAGAAAACCAAACTCGTACAAGGCGCGATAGGGTAGGTGACACGGCACAACTAGGAAATGACATGGTAGATACACCAATTACGCATCCGGCTGGTGGTAACGCGTAGCCGCAGCTACCGCCCACCTCGAACAAACTCCCTCCTAAAATCAAAAGTAAAGGTGGCCACCGAATCAATCCAAAGTCATAGTATGGTATCGAAGAGGAGTATCCGATAAAGGGCGCTAACCCCTTGGCCCATCAATCGCTCCTGTTTTAGCCACCTTATGCCAACTCACGGGAGTTGGGTCCACGTATTACCTTAGGAAACGCCGCCACCATCCTACTTCATTCTGGAATCTCCACCGCGTACACGGTTGTTAAAGTGGTTTTCGGGGTTGGCAGAGAATATGACAACTTCCGATCCCGGTCTCTTCAACAACCAATCGTTATTATAACACAGCGGTTATTTCAAAATAATTTATACTTCAAAACTAGAATATAATATCTCTTTCAAACCATATAAATACGATATCATTTATATTTTTAAAACCCAAGTCAATATGATATCATATTTATTTTATAAATATCCCTTTCCCAAAATCATAATATTTTCGAATATATATACCTTGAAACCATAGCTTTGAAACATAATTTTTAATACTTAATGGTTCAAATACTATATTACTTTATAAAATAAACAGCTTCTTCAAATTTCACAACAAATTCCCAATGTCAATTTGAACCTCCAAATAAACCATTTTAATTCCCATATATTTCAAAGCTTAAATATTCTATATTTCAAAACTTTGTAGTTCATATATTTCAATCTCTAAATATTCCACTATTTCAAAAATGGATTCTTTGATAATTTAGTATATATCAAATCAAATTCCTATTATTTAAATTCGAAATATTCACTTACTAAACAAATATTATTCAGCTAAAACCCTTAAACTTCAATAACAGGATATTCTTTTAATTAAATTAACTTGATAATATTCTTTAAACAAATTTGATATTCGTTTAAATCCTCTAATCAAAAATCAAGTTATAAGATCATACCCTTTGTTTCATAATTTATTTACATTTCAAAACAAATTTTTCGAGGAAAATTCTTAAATGCTTTAATTCAAATCATATTCACATTTACCTTCAACTTTACCTTTTTTGAGTTATTATAAACTCTATATACAATAGAATTTCAAATAGGTTCTTAACCATATTATATAAACGAAATCAACTTCGTTATTTAGCTTATTTTGAAATTCGAAACAAATTTATACATAGCAAAATTCAAGAATTTTTTACTATATATATATATCACAATTTAATATTTGTTAAACCGTATTATTTCCAAAACCACAGAAAAATCACTTCAAAAATAATTTCATATATATACCGCGGTGCCTGTATATAATTTTCTATCCTATGGTCAAGTGATACGGATATTTATCATCTCAATCAGCAATTTAAAAATAAAAGTGCAGTTGTATATCATTTCAAACCGCAATCCCGAATGAAATGAAAATGCATAATAACCTGCAGTTTATCCAATATAAATACAACATCCATTCATCCATCATATCAATCATCAAACATTTATCAATTTATCATCCGATTCAAATAATCGCATCAATAAAGAACAATTAATTACTGACAGTTTATTTTTCAATAATGGAATTAAATAACTATTTAACTGTAGTTTATATGCAATAATAAATAAATTTATCTAGTAGTTTATATGCAATAATAAATTTAACTAAAATTTTAACTGGCAGTTTATATGCAAAAATGAATTAAATAATAAGTAAATTATATGAATGCAAATTTAACTGAGATAATGATGAAATACATGCCAAACAGCTATAAATAAATTTCTAAACACATCATAAATCAATTTAACAAACATAAGATATTTTAGAAGTTGTGAGTGGGTTAAAACACTCACATTTGGGATTTTAAATTGAATTTAAATCCAATATAAATCCAAAAATTCAACGGCCTCTGAATCCTTCCAAACCAGCGTCCAAATCTTCGGAATTTAAGCACGATCCTAACGCAAGAAACAGCGCGTAAATTTGAGGTCGTATTTGAAAGTTATTAGCGTTTGAACAATTTGAAATCAAAATTTAAATAATTAACAAACAAACAAAACCTACCCTTAAATCCACGCCACGTCACCGCTTTTATCACTACGCACGTTCGTACAGTACCCATCCCAAACCCTAACGCTAACATCAGGTCGCACACGCCTTGCTCACCGTTGACCACGTATTTCGCCGTCCCCCTTCCATCGTTCACAAAACCGCCGCTGCCACCACCTTGTCAAAGCCCCCTCTGCCTGCCGCCTAGGTCCGACCCCAACGACGCAGGCCGCCGCCATCTTCCATGAACCCTAATCGACTAACAAAGAACACCTCCGGCCGAGTTAGACCACACAACCACCATCAACCAACTCCAAACTCTGACCTCTCCGATACCCAGAAAGCAATTTCTCTATTGCCGCCCAAATCGAAAACACCCAAATCGCCACCATGGGTTTCGTGATTTGGAACTTTGACCATGATTTCCTGTTGATTCAAGCAACATTTAAGAAAATGAACAGTTGACGCAGATTCGTATCGTTGAGATCTTCGATTCTATAATTTTTTCGAATTTTTCCGAAGAGTTCGAATTTTGAAGTTTGATTTGATTTGGGATTGGATCTGAAATTATGTTGTCTGCCATTGAGGAGGAGAGAGTTGAGATATACGTACATCCAAATGAAAATGAGGGGAATTAGGGTTTATAACAATATATTTATAGACAAAGTTGAAATAGGATGGATCGGATAAGTTAGATGTAAGCGCTAAACGATATATGGCCCGAAAAGCCCGTTTCGACTCCGGAATGAAATTGGGTAAACCCATATATCAAAATAGGTGTTTTAAAGTATTCTAAAAGTAATGGAAAAGGTTTCACGTCCAAATTCCATCGTATGAAGAAGTTATGCTGAAATCAATATTTTCAAATTGATTTCAATCGATTTCAATTAAATCGATTTCAAGGCGTTTCGCGTTCATACGATCAAACGACAAGTCCGATCGCTACGAAACTTGAAATCCTATAATAATTCACTGATATGATCCGATGAAACTAGTTTCGTCGAAATCCGAGTCAGTGGCCAAAATGGATATTTTTATATTAATTAAATAAATTTAAAATAAAATAATTAAATCAAATTTCAAATTTAAATTCTGAAATTTGCAATCTTTATCACTTTATACTTCTCAAACATTTACAATTATTTATCAATTTTTAAATGTCAATTTGTTAAAGATTAATCAATATAAATCTTCAATTTCATAAAATTCAAAATTATAGATAAATTTCCAACATTTCCATTAAATTGAATTAACCCATAATTATTCCATTCATAATTTAAAATAGAAGGGTTTATCATTGGATTTAAAATTATTACATAGATATTTCCAATTTCAACTTAATTTTTAAATTAACGTAATAGTTAAATATTTGATTTCATTCATTTGCAATAAATCCAATTATTATAAATTAAATCAATTAACTCACTATTTAAAATTCAAATTCTATAATTCATAAATTGGCTTTCATTAAATTTATTAATTATTGACATTAATTAGCAAAGTCTATATCTAGGCACATTTAATATTTCCCAAATAAATCCACTTTATAACATTTATATTAAATTCCTTCCATGTACCAATCATCTTTAATTCGTTACGTATTATTACATCAATTTATATAACCTTTAATTCATATCCAATTCTACCAATTCTAATAAATTAGAACTTCACAATTTGCTTACATTAGTTTGGATTGTACTACACTTATTATATTTTTGCCAAATAGATACATTAATTTCAATTAAATATTCTCTATAACTTATTTCTTGGTTTCATACTTTTTATTTCCCAAATTTCTATCTTGTATTAAGTTTACGTTTCTATTTTAATTTATATTCAATTATAACCTAACAGTCATTTCAATCAATTAGATTGTATTGAATTTGGTTATCCATCAACTGCCATTTACACTGCTACCTTAATTTACACAGTTACTATTAGAAAATCTTATTGCATTGGTTAATTTAATATTTTCTTTAAAATTACTTTTAAAAAAAAATTTATGCTCAAGAGCAGCAATTAACACTTCCCATTATTATACAAATTTGAATCCCATTCTAGTTATTCTTTATTAATAATTCACACAATATTATAACTTCGTACAAGACATCAAATTACTATTTATTATTATGATTTTACAATCTATATAAATTCATTGATTGATTTACTATTTGCCTTTGTTTCCTTATATTCAATTCTTAGCTTAGTATAACAATTTATAGTACTCCATTTAATCGACATTTCATTTTCAATTGTTAATACTTAGCTTAAATTTCTACGGTTGCATTTCATTTACACTTCCGTTACTATATTAATAATTAGTAACGTATATATCAATAACACATTATAATTACTTACCATTTAAATGAGTTTGATTCCTCATAAATTAATTGACCAATTAATTAGTTTGTTATCATACCCATAAATTTACACTTATAACTAATTCCTACATTTGAATTTATTTATTAAATTGAAATGTTCATTCAAGTTTATAAGTTATTAACTTGCATTAACATAATTCCTTAATTTGTTCCACTTACTGTCAACAATCCTTCATTACATTAAATCAATCTAATACTTTTCTTAAATTTCTCATATTCAATTTATATCTAGGTAAAAAATCTTTTCACTACTTAATTCATTTGAATTTATGCAAATTACTATAAATATGTTTTAATTACCATTGCTATATTTTAATTTAGCGTTCATTCCAATATTAATTTATCACCTTTATTATTTCTACTAAAATTAAATTACAAAATCCTATTAAATTAACAAATTAAATTGTCGAAATTTACGGGTCGTTACACTCTCCCCCACTCAAAACTTTTCGTCCCCGAAAAGGAAAAAGAAGGAAAAGAAGAATTAAGAAATCTATTTGTCTTATTCAAAAATTAACTTTATAAACAATTAAATTTACAACATTTGTTACTTTAATTAGAATATACAAATTTACAATCATTATATCTTTTTATACTTAAATTATTGAAGTTTGGAAAACATTTTCAAAATATTTTCTAAGTCCAAAATTTTCGGAAATTTTTGGCAGAGTCTCCTTTGTATGGAGAGGCTCGGGAGAAAATATAATATCAAAAATAACAATATATAACATATATTTTCCCAAAATAATATATATCCCATCACGGGAAAATATAAATATAATAGCGCTATAAACCGTAATCCGAAAACGTACCTATTTGTTGGGCAATAACACTTATATTATGAAACCAAATGCAGTAGCAATTGCTTCCATAACCTGTATTTCACTTATAAAATCCAAGAGAGTTAATAATTATATAAAATGAAATATTTAGCGTTGTTTTCAAATACCAACAACCAATCAATACATATAACAATCACTTGCAACCAGGTATACAACCATCAAAATGAAACAACACAAGTCAATCGTTCATTCATCAAACAAAACAAATAGTTGTTCGGGTTCAAACTTCAAATTGTACGGAATGAAGAAAAACTACTAAGTGTACCCTTCACTCAACAGTCTTAGGTGAAACTAAATAGATTATTCATTAATCCAAACAATTTTAAAGTACCCTTACTCCAACAACAACGATTAGTTTATTTTCATTTATTCAGGTCATGTAAGTTTCTTTTTATTGCATTCCATTTATGCATTTCTCAATTATATTCATTTATTTCTTACAGTTTCTTTATTTATTTTGCTCCATTTCAATTATATTAAATTTTAGAAATACTTTAATTTCAATTTAAGTTTATAACTCAATAACATCAATTTCTTATTTATTAAGGCGATTCATTTTTTTCCACTCTTAATATTATATATCGTATTCCTCTTTCCATTTATTTTATTATAAATAACTTCAATCCTTTTTAAGTTTTTTCCATTTCTGTATAACTGTTCTAATATATTTAATAAGTGGCCCTTCAGTCATAACTTAGATTTATAACAATTATAACATTAGATTCTTATTAATAACAACAATTTATTGAACTCTTCATTACATACCTTTACTTGTACAATTTCCATTACATTTCTTCTTAAACATTTCAACTTTTTATATGTGGTAAGTTATATATGTTAAAGAAAATGCAAATGAACTTATACAAGTTTTATCTTATCCTTTAATTAAATTTAATGTTCAATAATATTACTCTCTGTTTCATATGTTACAAATTTCAAATTTCCTTTAATACCATTTATAACCTAGCATTAAGTCTCTTATTTCATTTAGGGTTTCAATTATTAGTTAGTTACATTCCATTTTCTACATTAATAGAACCATTAATTAACGGAACTTAAGAATTAAATATCGGGTTTTATTTCAATTCATTTTAAAATAATAGATAAATATACTTACAACCTATCTATATCCAAGTATATTTAAAATAAAATAAAAATTCTCTTCGTTTATCAAAATAAATCTGCAGTAAAACTACTACAATGGCCTCCCCACTTCGAAACTCGAAAATGAAAGTCGATGATGCGTGCACTCATCATCGAAATTATTTTCCAGCGATAGAGAGGGAAGTACAGAACCTATTTCTTTTCTAAATTTTTTTGAAAACATTTCTTCCAAATTATATTGAAATATTTTTATCAGAAAATACTTCTAAATAATATTATTATATTTCAAAATCCTTTGAAAGAAATTTTCAAAATCCCGGACATAAGTTCCCAAATTTCCAAATTCATTGATTTTATTTTCTACCTCAATTTACTTATTATTTTTAAATTTTATTACCTAACAACCAATATAATACAACCAAGTATAACCTTTATAAAATTTACTTTATATAGAAAATATAATAGACAAAATTATTTCATTCACCTATATTAAAACCAATATTGTGTCGGTCTGTCCTATTAAGTGTTTAGAAATCCTGATTGGTGTCATAGCGTCCCATGCACCAACCAGAATTTTTAAATACAAAATGGAACAGATTAACATAATATTAAAACCTTTTTATAACACTAACAAACACGCTCTCTCATATATACACTCAGCGGCTCCTATAGGGTATTACTACTCTATTAACAAAGAGTCAGACCCCCACAAAGCTAAGGTTCATCGTTAAACCAAAGCTCAGATACCAGATTGTAACAACCAACCCTTTCGCAAACCATATGGAAGGACGGATTGTTATGGGTAAATAACAAAAACGAGAAAGAAATAAAACAAAGCAGAATCTCACAGCGGAAGGATAAAATACAATATTCAAATATACAGTTTATAAAGCTATTTAAAATATTTGACTATACTTATACAACATAGATCAGAGTTAGACATATGATATAACAATGCAGCAGAAAAATATGAGTGTAGTGGAATATAATAAATAATAATAATAGGAATCTCCGTCTCCGTCCTCCAGAGCTAAAGTCTTTGATCCTGAAATGTTCGGACTGACCTGAGCAAATTGAAAAGACAAAACTCTCGAGTCAGAACTAAAAGACCTTACGTAAGTTAAATCAACAGGGAATAAATATGAGTGCAGTAACTCAAAAGATGCTCGGGATTCACATCTCTTAAGGATCCATTAAACTATTTATTATGCAGTATATTTCGCTATTATAATAATGTCTATAGTAAAATAAACATACTTTTAAATAGCGTTAAGGAGTGACCCAATATTCCCCTTAACACGTAATAGTCCCAGTAGTCCATCCAATATCATAGTCCCTCCTGATTGGGAAGCCACCAGAGGATACCAAACTCGTACAAGGCGCGATAGGTAGGTGACACGGTACAACTAGGCAATGCCAGGAAAGATATACCAATTACGCATCTGGGCTAGTGGTAAAGCGTAACCGCAGCTACCGCCTACCTCGAACAAACTCCTCCCTAAAATCAAAAGTAAAGGTGTCCACCGGATCAATCCAAAGTCAGAGAGTATAGTATCGAAGAGGAGTATCCGATAAATGGCGCTAGCCCCCTTGGCCCGTCAATCGCTCCTATTTCAGCCACCTTATGCCAACTCACGGGAGTTGGGTCCACATATTTACCTTACAGGAAACGCCGCCACCATCCTACTTCATTCTGGAATCTCCACCGCGTACGCGGTTGTTAAAGTGGTTTTCGGGGTTGGCAGAGAGTATGACAACTTCTGATCCCGGTCTCTTCAACAACCAATCGTTATTATAACACCGCTGTTATTTCAAAATAATTTATACTTTAAAACTAGAATATAATATCTCTTTCAAACCATATAAACACGATATCATTTATATTTTTAAAACCCAAATCAATATGATATCATTTTTATTTTATAAATATCCCTTTCCCAAAATCATATTATTTTCAAATATATATACCTTGAAACTATAGCTTTGAAACATAATTTTTAATACTTAATGGTTCAAATACTATATTACTTTATAAAATAAACAGCTTCTTCAAATTTCACAATAAATTCCCAATATCAATTTGAACCTCCGAATAAACCAATTAATTCCCATATATTTCAAAGCTTAAATATTCTATATTTCAAAACTTTATAGTTCATATATTTCAATCTTTAAATATTCCACTATTTCAAAAATGGATTCTTTGATAATTTAATAAATATCAAATCAAATTCCTATTATTTAAATTTGAAATATTTACTTACTAAACAAATATTATTCAGGTAAAACCTTCAAACTTCAATAACAGGATATTCTTTTAATTAAATTAACTTGATAATATTCTTTAAATAAATTTGATATTTGTTTAAATCCTCTAATCAAAAATCAAGTTATAAGGTCATACCCTTTATTTCTTAATTTATTTACATTTCAAAACAAATTTTTCGAGGAAAATTCTTAAATACTTTAATTCAAATCGTATTCACATTTACCTTCAACTTTACTTTTTTGAGTTATTATAAACTCTATATACAATAGAATTTCGAATATATTCTTAACCATATTATATAAACGAAATCAACTTCGTTATTTAGCTTATTTTAAAATTCGAAACAAATTTATACATAGCAAAATTCAAGAATTTTTTACTATATATATATATATTAGAATTTAATATTTATTAAACCGTATTCTTTCCAAAACCATAGAAAAATCATTTCAAAAATAATTTCATATATATACCACGGTGCCTGTATATTATTTTCTATCCTATGGTCAAGTGGTACCGATATTTATCATTTCAATCCTCAATTTAAAAATAAAAGTGCGGTTGTATATCATTTCAAACCGTAATCCCGAATGAAATGAAAATGCATAATAACTTGCAGATTATCCAATATAAATACAGCATCCATTCATCCATTATATCAATCATCAAACATTTATCAATTTATCATCCGATTCAAATAATCGCATCAATAAAGAACAATTAATTACTGACAGTTTATTTTTCAATAATGGAATTAAATAACTATTTAACTGTAGTTTATATGCAATAATAAATAAATTTATCTAGTAGTTTATATGCAATAATAAATTTAACTAAAATTTTAACTGGCAGTTTATATGCAAAAATGAATTAAATAATAAGTAAATTATATGAATGCAAATTTAACTGAGATAATGATGAAATACATGCCAAACAGCTATAAATAAATTTCTAAACACATCATAAATCAATTTAACAAACATAAGATATTTTAGAAGTTGTGAGTGGGTTAAAACACTCACATTTGGGATTTTAAATTGAATTTAAATCCAATATAAATCCAAAAATTCAACGGCCTCTGAATCCTTCCAAACCAGCGTCCAAATCTTCGGAATTTAAGCACGATCCTAACGCAAGAAACAGCGCGTAAATTTGAGGTCGTATTTGAAAGTTATTAGCGTTTGAACAATTTGAAATCAAAATTTAAATAATTAACAAACAAACAAAACCTACCCTTAAATCCACGCCACGTCACCGCTTTTATCACTACGCACGTTCGTACAGTACCCATCCCAAACCCTAACGCTAACATCAGGTCGCACACGCCTTGCTCACCGTTGACCACGTATTTCGCCGTCCCCCTTCCATTGTTCACCAAACCGCCGCTGCCACCACCTTGTCAAAGCCCCCTCTGCCTGCCGCCTAGGTCCGACCCCCCAACGACGCAGGCCGCCGCCATCTTCCATGAACCCTAATCGACTAAAACGAACAACTCCGGCCGAGTTAGACCACATGAACACCATCAACCAACTCCAAACTCTGACCTCTCCGATACCCAGAAAGCAATTTCTCTATTACTGCCCAAATCGAAAACACCCAAATCGCCACCATGGGTTTCATGATTTGGAACTTTGACCATAATTTACCGCTGATTCAAGCAACGTTTCCAAAAACGAACAGTTGACGAAGTTCGTATCGTTGAGATCTTCGATTCTATAATTTTTTCGAATTTTTTCGAAGAGTTTGAATTTTGAAGTTTGATTTGATTTGGGATTGGATCTGAAATTATGTTGTCTGCCATTGAGGAGGAGAGAGTTGAGATATACGTACAGCCAAATGAAAATGAGGGGAATTAGAGTTTATAACGATATATTTATAGACAAAGTTGAAATAGGATGGATCGGATAAGATAGATGTACGCGCTAAACGATATATGGCCCGAAAAGCCCGTTTCGACTCCGGAACGAAACGGGTAAACCCATATATCAAAATAGGTGTTTTAAAATATTCTAGACGCAATGGAAAATGTTTCATGTCCAAATTCCATCGTATGTAGAAGTTATGCTGAAATCAATATTTCAAATTGATTTCAATTAAATCGATTTCAAGGCGTTTTGCGTTCGTACGTTCAAACGACAAGTCCGATCGCTACGAAACTAGAAACCCTACAATAATTCACTGATACGGATCCGATGAACTAGTTTCGTCGAAATCCGAGTCAGTGGCCAAAATGGATATTTTTATATTAATTAAATAAATTTAAAATGAAATAATTAAATCAAATTTCAAATTAAAATTCTGAAATTTGCAATCATTATCACTTTATACTTCTCAAACATTTACAATGATTTAAAAAAATTTAAATGTCAATTTATTAAAGATTAATCAATACAAATCTTCAATTTCATAAAAGTCAAAATTATAGATAAATTTCCAACATTTCCATTAAATTGAATTAACCCATAATTATTCTATTCATAATTTCAAATAGAAGGGTTTACCATTGGATTTAAAATTATTACATAAATATTTCCAATTTCAACTTAATTTTTAAATTAACATAATAGTCAAATATTTGATTTCATTCATTTGCAATAAATCCAATTATTATAAATTAAATAAATTAACTCACTATTTAAAATTCGAATTCTATAATCAATAAATTGGCCCTTCATTAAATTTATTAATTATTGACTTTAATTAGCAAAGTCAATATCTAGGCACATTTAATATTTCCCAGATAAATCCACTTTATAACATTTAAATTAAATTCCTTTCATGTACCTATCATTTATAATTCGTTACGTATTATTACATCAATTTATATAACCCTTAATCCATTCCCAATTCTACCAATTGCAATAAATTAGAACTTCACAATTGGCTTGCATTAATTTGGATTGTACTATACTTATTATATTTTTGCCGAATAGATACATTAATTTCAATTAAATATTTACTGTAACTTATTTCTTGGTTTCATACTTATTATTTCCCCAATTTCTATCTTGTATTAAGTTTACGTTTCTATTTTCATTTATATTCAATTATAACCTAACAGTTGTTTCAATCAATTGGATTGTATTGAATTTGGTTATCCATCAACTGCCATTTACACTCCTACCTTAATTTACACAGTTAGTATTAGAAAATCTTATTGCATTGGTTAATTAAATGTTTTCTTTAAAATTACTTTTTTTTAAATTTTTATGCTCAAGAGCAGCACTTAACACTTTCCATTATTATACAAATTTGAAGCCCATTCTAATTATTATTTATTAATAATTCACACAATATTATAACTTCGTACAAGACATCCAATTACTATTTATTATTATAACTTTACAATCAATATAAATACATTGATTGATTTACTATTTGCCTTTGTTTCCTTATATTCAATTCTTAGCTTAGTATGACAATTTATAGTACTCCATTTAATCGACATTTCATTTCAGTTGTTAATACTTAGCTTAAATTTCTACGGTTGCATTTCATTTACACTACCGTTACTATATTAATAATTTGTAACGTTTATATCAATAACACATTGTAATTACTTACCATTTAAATGAGTTTGACTTCTAATAAATTAATTGACCAATTAATTAGGTAATTTATACAAATTTGTTATCATACCCATAAATTTACACTTATAACTAAGTCCTACATTTGAATTTATTTATTAAACTGAAATGTTCATTCAAGTTTATAAATTATTAACTTGCATTAACATAATTCCCTAATTTCTTCCAATTTCTCTAAACAATCCTTTATTACATTAAATCAATGTAATACTTTCCTTAAATTTCTCATATTCAATTTATATCCAGGTAAAAAATCTTTTCACTTCTTAATTCATTTGAATTTATGCAAATTACTATAAATAGGTTTTAATTACCATTGCTATATTTTAATTTAGCGTTCATTCCAATATTAACTTATCACCTTTATTATTTCTACTAAAATTAAATTACAAAATCCTATTAAATTAACAAATTAAATTGTCGAAATTTACGGGTCGTTACACGGACTAACAAACGCTCCCGCGTACTTCATAAATTTGATGACCCGTGTGTTTCAAGAGGTGTTGAATAAATTTGTGCTTGTATTTATCGATGATATCTTAATCTACTCCAAAACCGAAGAGGAGCATGCTGAACATCTCAGAATTGTTTAAGAAATTTCGAGAAGGAACATTTTATTCGCTAAATTTTCAAAATTCCACTTTCGGGTCAAAGAAGTCAGATTCCTCGGCCATATTGTTAATGAAGAAGGGATTTCTGTTGATCCGAGCAAAATTTTCGCTCTTTTAGACTGGAAGCGACCCACAACTCCAAAAGAAGTTCGAAGTTTTCTGGGTTTAGCAGGCTATTACCGGAAGTTTGTTCATGAATTTTCTAAGATAGCTAGTCCATTGACTAAGCTAACAATGAAGAATGCCAAGTTCGATTGGACTCCGAAGTGTGATGAAGCTTTTCAGGAATTGAAAAGGTGATTGACTACCGCTCCTGTTCTCTCTATCATTAATGGGAACCAAGGCTTATATGTCTATACTGACGCTTATAGTGATGGGGTAGGTGTAGTATTAGCGTAGAATGGGAAGGTAATTGCCTAATCGAGTAGACAATTACGTCCGCACGAGAGGGACCACCCAACACACGATTTGGAGCTCTTGGCTGTCATTTTCGCCTTAAAAATCTTGCGACATTATCTTTTGGGTAAGAATCTTCTTCAGCTTTTCTAAAAGAAAACTTTAAAGTTCAACTTAACTTAAAATATACTAAATAAATCCTTCTTGTTTAGGTGAAATTTTGAATTACTCACCGACCACAAATCTTTGAAATATCTCTTCACCCAGAAAGATTTGAATCTGCGACAACAACATTGGTTGGAATTTATGGCATCCTATGACCTAGATATTCTGTATACACCTGGAAAGTCCAATGTAGTTGCCGATGCTTTCAGTGGGAAACACTCTATTCTTGCTCATCTTGTTGTCACTCCTACTCTCCCTGAAAAGATCGCCAGCAAAAAGAAAGAAGTTGAGTTTCTTCATCAAATTTATGAGAAATTGCATCATGGTTAAAATACTAGTTTTGAAGTCGACGACAATAAAGTTATAAGATTGAAAGGAAGGATTTGTGTCCCTGACATTCCGGATCTGAAACGGGAAGTTTTGGACGAATGTCATAAGTGCAAACTTTGCATCCATCCAAGAGTCAATAAATATATCATGATATCAAAAGAATGTTTTGGTGGAAAATGATGAAAAGGGATATATCTATATATGTGAGTTGTTCTGCTACCTGTGAAAAAATTAAAAGAGATCAAAAGAAAGTGGCGGGTTCACTTCAGCCTTTGGAAGTACCGAAGTGTAAATGGGATCAAGTGTCGATGGATTTCATCGATGAATTGCCACGAACCAAGAAAGGAAATGAAGCAATTTGGGTTATAGTGGATTGTTTGACCAAAACCGCTCACTTTATTCCAATGAAATCCACCCGGACAACGACAAGCTTAGCAGAGCTATATATAAAGGAAATTGTTCGTCTCTACGGTATTCCTAGCAGTATAGTGAGTGATCGTGATCCGATCTTCACTAGTAGATTTTGGGAGGCGTTCCAAGCCGCATTGGGAACAAAAATGAACTTCAGTATTGCTTATCACTCGTAGTCTGATGGGCAGACAGAAAGGATTATCGAATTTTAGAAGACCTTTTGCGAGCTTGTATTCTCGACTTTGGTGGTTCTTGGGAGGACCATTTACATCTGGTAGAATTCTCATATAATAATAGCTATCAAGCAAGTATCGAAATGGCTCCTTTTGAAGCTTTATATGGTGGTCTGTGTCGATCACCTGCATGATGGATCGAGTCAGGTGATAGACTCGTCCTTGGACCAGATATGGTTAAAGAAGCCATGGAGAAAGTAGATTTTATTCGAAAAAAGTTAATAACTGCTCAGAGTCGTCAGAAGAGCTATTATGACCGTAAACGAAGAGATTTGGAGTTCCAGGTTGGAGATTCTATTTTCTTGAAAGTGTCTTCGATGCGTGGCATGTTAAGGTTTGGGAAAACTGGTAGGCTAGCACCACGTTATATTCGTCCTTTTCCTATTCTAGAGAGGATCAGTCCTTTAGCATATCGAGTGCAGCTACCCAGTTGGTTATCTGGCTTGCATAATGTGTTCCACATTTCTAACCTCCGGAAATATGTGCATGATCCAGACAGTATTATTGAAGAGGCAGCTCAGCAGGATCTTGAAATAACTCCCAACTTAGCAGTTAAAAGAGAGCCATTGGAAATAATCGATCGTGATGAAAAACAATTGGGGAACAAAATTGTGAAACTAGTCAAAGTGTAATGGAGCGGTGATCCAAAGGACTGTACTTGGGAAACAAAGGATAGTGTGCAGAAGTCCTATCCCAACTGCAGAGTGGATATTCCAGCTTGATTGGCAAGCCATTTCTTTATCTTTTATATTTTCATATCTTCTTTGTTTGTCTTTCTCTCTCTTTCAAATTTCAAGGACGAAATTTTCTTAAGGAGGGAACCTGTAACATTCCCAAATTTATTAATTTAAAATTTGTAGTTTATTTGAATTTCTGAAATTGAATTTGAGTTAATTTGAATTAAATTTAAATTTTCAAAACATATGAATATTTTGTTTGTTAATTATACATCTATATATATATATATAAAGAATGGATTGAATTTCAAATTTGAATTTGAATTTTAGTTTGTATTTGAATTTAAATTTAAAATAAGACATTTTAAAAAATTATTTTTATTCAAATACATTAACATATGTATATTGTTTCATAAATTAGTATTAAAACTTTTTCTTTTAAACGATTGTATAAATGTAAATAAGAGAAAAGTAATTATAAAAATTTATTTAAATTTTTATGCATGAATTAACAAGTGTAAGGATCATAGGAGAATGAATTAACAAGTGTAATCTATTAAAGAATGGAAGTTAACAAGTGTCATTTTGTTGAATATATTTTAAGAAAATTTATTAAAATAAGAAACAAGGTTATATAAACCATTTTAACTTCTCTTTCTCATTTCCTTTTCAGTTTTAAAATCTTCAAATTTGAGAAAAACCAAACCCTCAAACAAACAATTAATCAAACCAGACCATCAATCAGAAATCAAAAAAAATTTAAACAAAGGCTTTTTCTTCAAACTTTTAATCAGCAACTAAAGATCAAGAAAATTCATGAATCAAGCATTGTAAAGCTATGTCTGTAAACAACATAAGTTAAGCTTCAGCCTAACAAATCAAGCTTGATCATCTAACAAACAGGAATCAAGGCACTATAATCAAATTCAGACAAAAAGTTGCAACTTTCAGTTTTTTTTGCAAGTTCAACACTTAGGCTCTTCTCTGTTTTCGTAAATCTTTTTAAAAATTCGAGTTTCAATTTGTTAAGTAATCAAGCAAGTAATTCCATCAGAAAACTAAGCAAGCTTCTATAAATTCGTTACAGATAAGAAGGTTCAAATCAAATTTTTAAAAAAGTTCCAGACGTTCAACTTTTAATACCGAAAAGCTTTCTGTTCAACTACACTGTTTGGTAAACTTTTGTTTTAAACTTGGAATGTAACTTGTTGTTTGTGATGTTGTTTGAGATAAGATTGTGAAATGTTTACATGCAAATCGATATATAAATATATGTATAAATTGGTTGTGCATGTCTGGGAAAAATAGACACATGCATTCTGTTCCTGGTTTACAGGCATCAAGCCTATTCAAATTTTGATTTCTCTTCCTCTGATCCATATTGAACTTTGGGATCTAAACGAAATTAGATTGTTTTTACTTGTCTCAAGTTTTAAAAATTAATCTGAGCAAAGATAAATTAAAGTTTTTTTGAAAATTTGTTGTTACAGGAGAATTCAATATATGTTGAAATTTCAAACATCAAGATTTTTTATTTTAGGAATATCATCGGAAATGTTTTCGAAAGTGTTGATTTATAAAAGTAAAATCAAAATTTTGAAGAACGAATTCATTGAGAAATTGTGGGATGAACAAATTTGAGGTTTTTGCTAAATTCCGATGATCAGAATCATTTTGGGTCTCGAGGTTGAGTTGGTAGCTTGGTGGTGGATTGTAGATCATCTTATAAATACTCATCGATTTTATAATTTGATATGGAGGGCTGACGAGATTGAATTAGGGTTTAAAACCCATATATGGTCATGGATGGAAACCATATTGTTGTGTCACCGTAAATGGACCGGAATGGTTCACTCCGGTGGCAATCGAAGCCTGAAGGTCAGGCGATGCTTTGACCAGAAGCAAGCGACCTCTGATGGTCGGAGGTGGAAGAGCGAGGCGATTTCGTGATGGTCGTTTTGTTTCGGTTTCGAGTCAGATTGCTCGATTTCGAATTCGTTGTTGTTTAGGGATTCTAGGAGGTCTGGTGATGTGCCGAGGTTGTAGCTAACTTGTTGATGGCAAGAACCTCGACCGAAGATGGCGGGATCATCATGCACGTGCACATGCTGATGATTATGTCAACGGAGGTATGAGTGACGATGTCTCGGGTTTTTCTTCATGAAGATCATGTTTTGGCTCGGGTTTGAAATCGTGTGTTTTTAAGTATATATCGGGTTATTTCTAACACTTTAACATATTTTTTAAAAGTTTGCAAGTTCTCGGGTGGGTTTGGGTAAAACTCGAAGCAGGTGGAGGGTTGGCTCGGGAAACACTCGGGGGTGACTCGGGTATTATAATTTTCCAGTTTAAAACCTTAACAATTTAAGTTAAATAAATTTCTAAACTTATTCTTTTTAAAATGATGATTTTTTTGTTAAGTAGGATTATGTATTTAAAGGTTTTAAAAGTAAAATATTTTGAATTAATTAAGTTTAAAATGTTTTAAACTTATATTTTTAAAGAATTTATTTTAAATAAAAACTTAATTAAGTAATTAAGGAGTTAATCAAATGTGTTTTAATTTGTTAACATAGAAGTTAAGTTAATTTATATTTTTTAATTATCATTAGATAATTAATGATTTATCATTACTTAATAATTGAAGAATAATTATTTTATAGTTAATTATTAATTAAAATGTTTAATCAATTTATAATTAAGGTGTAATTAATTAATGAACGTGATTAAGGTTTAATTAATTAACAATTAAGGATTAATTAATTAATATAATTAATTAAGAATAATTAATTAATAATAAAAAAATTAAGATTTAATTAATTAATAATTAAGGATTAATTAATTAAGATAATTAATTAAGGATTAATTCATTAATAAAGGTGATTAAGACTTAATCAATTGTAATTAATGATAATTAATCATTGATTAAAGATAATTAATTAAAGTAAATATGTGGTTAATGAATTTAAAACCACACGATTTATTCATCTTAATCGAAGATGTTTGATTGTTATTGAATACTTTGTGTTGGATTGATATTTCTGATACTATGTGATGTGAATTGCTTTCTGCTGAACTGTAATATCTGTGATGAATATACTTTTGTGTGAATGTGAATACCCATTGGCCCGTAAAACGGCATTTGAACTTCGATGCGACAGGGATTCGGATTCCAGTTGGTTATCCGAAACCCACATCGAACCTATGAAACTTTGTGAATGATATATCCACGTATTTTTAAATTGAGCGCTCACTATTCGGTTTAGCCGGGAGAGGAGCTTTGTGTCGTATAACCCATTCCGAATATATGATACGACGAAATGGATAGCATTTGAAGAGGGTGGAGAAGACCGGGCGTCTTCGAGAACGATAGGATAACCTGTTGGATGACTCTGCACCGAGTTGCTCTGGTATAGAGATCTCCATATGTGATGGGGAGTCCGATCGGGATTGTGGATGCCCGGATTGCAAGGACTTCTTCGGAAGTGCCTTCGGTTCTGTTCGAACCCGGAATAGACTTGTATGGTTGTATGTCTGACATTACAGTTTGAGATATAAAGCTGATTTCTTTCAAATGCATTTCTGTTGGTAGCGGAGAGTTTATTCTCTTAGCTTAACACGCTTCTCTAAGACGTACGAGCTCAGAGGTTATGTAGTTGAAGGTCATTAGTGATATACCCCCAATTTGGTAGTGTGGCATGTTGAGTGTTGCTGATCATTTGTTGATCGAAGCATGGCTTCGTGGAAAAGCATAGCTTTATGGACAAGTCTTCGTCGAACCTCATTACCCGGTTATGGTTGAAACAGGAATTGTTGTAGCAAGGTTATTTGAGGGTAGCGCCCCCTGAGGGTATGTCTATTTTCTTCTGGATTACAAGTGGTATCATGGTATGGAGCCCAGATACTTACTTTGTGGTTGCTGCAAACTTATTGCTTTATGGTTGTTGGTTGAGAAATGCTTCGAATAAAGGTTGGTATCGACTGGGAGATGGCATATTCGTGTCAGTAGTTACCTAGTTACAGAGGTAACCCGGCCTTGTGTGGGAAGAGATTCGGTTAGGTTCTTGGGGATGTCCCTCCAAAGGCGTTCCATTTTGTGTGGGGAGTTCCTTTGCCTGACCATTTGTTGGAAATCCAATAATCCAATACGATCCCTTTAAGATTTTAGTTGTATAACCTGCCATTTACTTATGGTGGCGCCCCACTGTTTAGATGGTAGCTATAGTCGGCATAGTACGAAATGTCTATGCTGGCTAAGATTAATATTATACTTTCGAAATGATTTCTACACTATGCACTAATAATAATATCAAAGAGTTTTCTCGTATTAAGCATGTTTGACTATCATAAGAAGAAATCTCCTCCAAGTCTGCGTTTGCATTGTGTGTGTGGTGGGAGGTCTTATGGTAGTTTCATTTTCCAAAGGCATATCGGTTTTCTTTTATAAACTTTTTTATTTCAAAAAATTGTTTTTGTTTACTCGTACTAGTCTCATGGTTGACCCCGAGTTTATTGTTCCTTTCCTAAACTCTAGGTGCCCATAATTACCACACGGGCAGCCTAGAAGCAGGTTATCCGTGTTTTTGGAGCTTGCTTGGATTTCGAAGTCTTTTGGAAGCTGTTGGATTTATGGAAAGATTTTGGATTTGGAAATCTCTTAAAGTGTTAGAGTTTTGAAGACCTTGTCGGAGTGTGGTATGTTGGGAAACTTGTTGAAGTTTCTGTTGTCATATTATTATTGTATCATATTTTTAACACTCTGATATTACTGATCGATGTTGTATTGGAGATTGTATCATGTTGTATTGTGTTGTAATAAATGATATTCATTTTGTTTCCACTATTTATATTCATTTAATGTTGTTATAAGCTCCATCCGAACTAAAGTTCGACGCTTGAATCTCCGGCAGTCGAATACAAGTGAGGTATTTGATGTCGATTTTCATTCGTTGAATTTCGGGCCGTGACAAAAAAACGAAGGTTAAGAATTTTAACTGACATGTCACCTTAATAACCCTACCCTCGCTACAGGAACCCGATCGAACTGTAATGACCCAGAATTTAAGTCATTCGAAATTCGTATATTTAATTGATATTAAATATTCACAAGTTGGTTTGTAAGTTGAATAACTTATATTTTAAATATAAGGATTTATTTGGATAATTAAATGTTATTTTAATATTTGAAATTGTAGAAATAATTTGATTTTGAATTTAATGTGAATGAAAATGATTTATAAAGTTAAATTAAATTCTATTTGAGTTAGAATGATGTTGGTAAATTTTTAAAATTCATTTAAAAGTTAATTTATAGAAATTGAATACTTTAAAATTTAATTAACGTATAAAAATAGGCATTTTGACACGGTCTTGGATTTCGATGGAACTAGTTTCATTGGATCCGTAATATTATATTATTGTAAATCGGATTTACGACTTGCTCGTGGCAAGCTGAAACGCGTAGAAATTTATTTAAGTAAATTTTAATTAAAATAATTTGATTCGTAAACCTATCTTCTAAATATGATCGAATTGGCTCCCGATATATATTCCATTGTGTTCGGAATAGGAGTAAAACATTTTAAATGCCAGACGGCACACTTCGATTGGAGTTCAAAACATTTTCGGGTGAATAGTGTCATGAAATTTTATATAAAAGAACTTCACTATTCTCTATTTTCACAAACCCTAGAAAACCTAGGTCTAACTGCCATTCTTCATTTTAATGGCCATAAACACTCGATTCTTCCACCTCAATTATCAGTCAATCCACAAAACAATTACGAAAAACGTTTAACTACAACTTTGTAGAACTCGATGAGATCTTCAATCTCAACGATTGTGATCGAATTTAATTGAACAGATTAATGGCAAAATGGCTGCACTTGGCCGACATTCAAGCATAATTTTTGAAGCAAATATGTGACCGAGTTCGATATTGTTCATGCCGAAGGTGGCGTTCGTGGTGGCGCTTCGAACGCTGATAGTAGATCAACCTCCGACGTGTCGAGGTGGGTGCGACAATTTGAGAAACAAGGCGGCAATGGAGTTCGAACGCATGATGAAAACGAAGGGGAGAAGATGGAATTCGCAGCCAAATCTGCAGTTCCCAAAATCAATGGCCCAGAATAAAAGTAGGGTGAAAAATAAAAAGAAATTGAGACTAATTTATATAATAATTCATGTGATGTTTAAAATATCACAACTTCTTCATACGAGGTCGGAAATTGACGAAAGCAATTACATTGGGTTTGTTTTGACGAGCACTACATTTTAGAGCTAGTTTGGCGTTTATTGGAGCTAGTGAAAATTTTGGGTAAAATTAAACGTCGGTTTAATTTTATTCGGAATAAAATGCTGAAACATCGACCGGAATCAAAGTGAGTACAACTCACTCTTTCTGACTTACTGATATTTTTATATAAGTGAGAATAAATTTATTTTCTGTTGATTATGGGTGATATATGATATTATATATATATATATTGATTTGGGCATATTCCCGCCTATTGGCGCAAATGAGACCCTATACGTTCCCGTGTATGAGCGGATGGTCCATTTTGTACGCGCATCTGCCTCGAAGCGGACATTGTACATATATTCTCATTTACATATTTGTTACAGGTGACAGGTTGGAGGGATCCAACTGGATTCCTTACCAATGTTGATTTTTATTTATAGATATTGTTATATATGCTGTTATCATATGATGTTTGATGTTTAGAATGCCAAGATTGATAAGATTGATGTGAATCACCCTGCTTAGTATTTTTGTAGCATTGGGCCATATTTTTGGAATTTAAAATTGTTAATGTGATGATTTCAAATTAAAAAGCATTTCAATGTGATTTTGAAAATATATAAATTTTGAATTGTTAAAGGAATGGATTTATTTTGAATAAATAAAAGATATAATTTTTATGTTATAAAAATTATGATTTTTGTGAAACATATTAAAATGTGATTTTTGAAATATGGAGTTAACTATTTTGTAAATAGTATAAAATGAGAATTTTAAATTTATTACAAATGGTTTATACATAAGATTTATAAAAGTGAATTTTTATAAATCAAATTAATGGAATTTTAAACGAGTTTTGTAAGTGTTAAAATGAAGTTATAAAATTGAATCTTATAAGTGAATAAGATTTATAATTTATGGAGTTATAATAGAATGAATTTGTAAAATAGAAGAATTATAAGTGTATAAACTTATAATTGGATTTTCGCATGTAAATGAGATAAATGGAATTGGTTAGTAAAGGAATTCTATAAATGGAAGTTTTTTTTATAGTATATAAATGGAATTTATACATATTGTTTTATAAATCCGAAATCAATTGAATTTGATAAGTTAAACATGGGTTTTTATAAAGGAATTAAATCCATGATTTAGGACTGTGGAAATCCTTTTAATAAATATTTGAAGTGAATATTTGGAAAGTGATTTAATTAATAAAAGATTAACTAAAAGGGACTAGTGATTGCTTATGGGGCTAAATATTTGTTTGTTGCTTTACTAGTAAAATAACTGACTATCTAATTTGGCCATTTAGTTCCTTGACTTGATATGGGAACTATTTAGTAGTACACATAGTACGTAGCCATCTGTGTAGGATTGATCATCATTTATGTCAAGAATGTTGATTCCTGTAATGCAGACTATTACTCCAATCTATCGAGCTTCCTTCTTGGCTGAAGGATTGCAAGTTAGATACGAGATATGTAACATCCCAGAATTTGTAAATTTAAAATTTGGAAAATTATTTGAACTTTTAAATTTTAAATTGTGAAATTTTAAGAAAAATAAAATATTGTTAATATTAATATTATAAAATTATATGGAATTAAATAAATATTGATAGTTAAGTTTACATAGATATTTATAATAATAATTTAAGAAAAGAACATATTATAAACAAGAAATTGTTTAAAACAATAAAATAAAATATGTTATGAATTAAATGTCAAAACAAACACTTCATTTAGCAAATTAAAACAAGAACAAGATTTGATCACTAAAGAAAGGAACCTCTGAATATAAGTATGTAAAAATAAAATAAAATAAAATAAAATCTAATAACGTATTACAATAGAACTTCATCCACATCACAAGAAAGAAGATAGTATTCAGCCCATAAACAAAGAAAGAAAATAAACTGTAAAATAAGTAAAGAAAACAGTACTTACAAAAAAGAAAATAAAGTAAGATTTGTTGTAAGTATACAAGGGAGCAATGAACATACATTACATGCTTTCATTAAATGCTATTACTGTCCAGCATGAACAAAAATCATATCAGTGAGTAAAGCATGGTTTGGTTTTCTTTTATATATCTTAAATCTGTACTTGCCTAAACCTTAGTTTACACACCATCTTTTATATATACATCAACAGTTTCTGTTTTATTTTTCGTTCAAACAACTTAGCAAAGATCAGAAATAAAAAAAAGAAAAAAAACAAACAACACTTTATATTCAAGTTAAAAGCCATTTACTAAGGAGAAAAAGAAAAGAAGATTCAATCTGCAGATTTTCTAAACAAAAGAAAAGTGTTCTCTGTCTCCAAATAATTTCCGGTGAGTAAACACCAACTTTAAAACTTTAAGTTAACATAAGATAATATATTGATTTTACATAGTATTATATGTGTTTTTTTTTTGAATAACATTCTGCACATATAGGTTACTCTGCATATTTATCTTCTCTGTTATTGATTACAGAGTTGATCATTGATTCAAAAATTTAATTTATGTGCATTTGATCATTGTTAAGTATTGAAGTCTTCAATCAAACAAGAAGTAAATCTGTAATCAGGTTTTTAAAACCTGTTTCAACATGATTAGAAGAAAGATTACCACTGTCATCTTGATTTACAGTGAATCAAGTAAAAAACTTGATAAATTCGATTGTTACAAAAAGTTAATTCAAATTCATAGCTCGAACCTCTACTGCAAGTTATGATTTTTAAACCAAAAATAAAGGTTTTCTGTTTAGTATTCATAGAGTAGTTAGTGTTTGAACAAAAATCGCATTTTTTCGAATTTCCAGTGATTGATTTAATGATAAGTGTTGAAACTTGGATTGAAGCTAGTTTGTGAATCGATGGTTTCAGGAAAATTATAGAAAAAAATTTCTATTGCGTAATTTGATGAGTCGAGAGCGATTTAGGGTATAAGAACCCATTTATGTCGAGTTCGAGAATGATGATGCCGCGCCACCCACACGTGATCGGACTTCGAGTAACCAGTGCCGACCGCGGCGTTGCACGATGACGAGGCTAGGGTCCAAAGTTGGTGGCTGATAATGGCCTGGGGTGGTGGCGAGGGTTTGTTTTCTGGTGATGTACTATTGGGTTCGTTTGGTCGAGACGACTCGATTTTGCTCTTGAGTTTAATTCAAGATTCTGGGTTTTGATTTCTAATGTAGGGATGAATCGCGACTTGTTGATGGTCGCGATGGCCACCGGAGGGGCGACGCGGTAATGTGCACATGCCCGTCGTTTTTGAGTATCAGTAAGTTACTGAATTGGGAACTCGAGTTCAAACTCGAGAAATTTCGCGTTTAGTTTCGGTGTGAAACTTGCGTATGCGAGTATACTAGGCTATCTTAGTTAAGGTAATAAAAAAAAGAGAAAAAGGAAGAAGAAGGAACAGACGCGGGGAAGAAAAAGGAAGGTCTCGGGGAAGAAACGAGAAGGACCCGAGTTGGACTCGAGTGAAGTACCCTGTTTACTCGGGTTGTTTTATTTTTAAAATGGGCTAAGCCCAAATTGATTTCAGGGCCCAAATTTATTTTAGGGCCCAAATTTATTTCAAGTTATAATGTTACACATATTTTTGTGTCAACAAAGCAATCAATGTTTAACTGATTTACGTTAAGAACTTATTTCAAGTTTTAAATTAACCAAGCAAATAGTAATAACGTTTTGAAATCTAATTAATACTCTAAATAATTAATTTAAAATTAGTGTTAAAGTTAATGAACATTAAAGCTTTTTGTAATGATAATAAACTGATGTTGAAATAATTAAAGAAGTTTCTAAATGTTAATTAAGACAAATAATTGTTATTAATTGTTTAAAAAGAAAGGGGTAATTAAGAATAGTAAATTAATTGTAAAATTGTAATTAACTAAATAATCAGAGATTGATTAATTTGAAACTAAAAAATTGGTTAGTTCATATTTAAGTGTTTGACTAATTCATAATTACAGATTGTTAATTAAACAATTAAAGTTAATAATTTGTAGTTAATTTAGATAATTTATTAAGGAATAATTAATTAAAGATTTAATAAATTTATTATTAAGAATAGTTAATCATTGATTTAGATAAATAAAAAAAAATTAGTTATATGGTAAATTCTTTTAAATCACCTTTACCTTAAATTGAAAATGATTGACTATCATCAGATGTTGTCTATTGAATTGATATTTCTGTTCTGTTTGTGATACCGTGCGATATAAATTGCCATGTACTGTACTGTGTTCGTGGTTTGTTCTGTGTTGATGTGAAAACCCTATTGCCCGTAAAATGGCATTTAAACCTCGATGCAACAGGGAATCAGATTTCAGTTTGTTATCCGAAACCCACATCGAACATGTGAATTTTTGTGAACGACATATCCACATGTTTTAAAAAAATTGACTCTCACTATTTGGTTTAGCCGGGAGATGAACTTTGTGTCATATAACCCATTCTGAATACATGATTCGATGTTATGGATAGCATTTGAAGACCGGTGGTGAAGACCGGGTATTTGCGAGAGCGATAAGATGACCTATCGATTGTCTCTACACCGAGTAGCTACGTTATAGAGATTCCTTAAGTGATGGGAAGTCCGATCTGGATTGTGAATACCCGGATGGCAAGGGCTTCTTTGGAAGTGCCTTTGGTTCTGTTCGAACCCAGAACAGACTTGTATGGATTGAATGTCTGACATTACAATTGAGATATAAAGCAGATTTCTTTCAAATACATTTCTATTGGTGGCAGAGATTTTATTCTCTTAGCTTAACACCCTTCTCTGAGACGTACGAGCTCAGAGGTTATGTAGTTGAAGGTTATCGGCGATATATTCCCAATTTGGTAATGTGGCATCCTGAGTGCTGCTGATCATTTGTTGATCAAAGCATGGCTTTTGTGAAAAGAGTAGCTTTGTGGACAAGACTTCGTCGAACCTCACACCCCGAAATGGTCGAAACAGGAAAGATGCAGCAAGGTTATTGGGGGTAGCGCCCCTTAGGGTATGTGCATTTCCTTCTGGATAGAAGTGGTATCATGGTATGGAGCCCAGATACTTAACTTATGTTGATATCGTAGATTTGTATATTACTTTGTGATTTGTTGCTGGGGCCCCGGATAATGATTGGTTACAGCTAGGGGATGGCATACTCGTGTCAGTAGTTGCCCAGTTAAGGGTAACCCAGCCTTGTGTTGGCAGAGATACGGTTAGGTTTCTCGGGTCGCCCCTCCAGAGGCGTACCCATATGGCCCAGGAAGTTCCTTAGCCCGACCATTTGTTTGAAATCCAATTCCCAATATGAAAGCCTGTACGGTTTTAGTTGTAGAACCTGCCATTTACTTATGGTGGCGCCCCACCGTTTAGATGGTAGCTATAGTAGGCATAGTTCGAAAGGTCTATGTTTGCTAAGATTAATATTATATTTTCGAAATATTTTCTACACTATGCACTAGTAATAATATCAAAGAAATTTCCCCATACCAAGCATGTTTGACTATCATAAGAAGAAATCTCCTCCAATTCTACGTTTGCATTGTGTGTGTGGCGGGAGGTCTTATGGTAGTTCCATTTTTAAAAGCATACTGAAAATTCTTTTATAAATCTAGTTTCTTCGGAAGCAACTATTTTTGTTTACTCATACCAGTCCCATGACTGACCTGGAGTTTATTGTTTCCTTCCTAAACTCTGAGTGCCCATAATTTTTACTCGGGGAGCCTAGAAGCAGGTTATCCGTGTTTTGGAGCTAACTTGGATTTGAAGTCTTCTGGAAGCTTTGGATTAGGAAATCTTTTGAAGTATTGTAGTATTTGAAGACCTTGTCGAAGTTAAAGTATGTTGCAAACTTGTTGAAGTTTCTGTTATCGTATTATTGTTGTATCTTATGTATCACTCTGATATTTGTGATCGATGTTGTATTGCATATTGTATCATGTTGTACCTGTGTTGTTATATGACATTCATTTTGTTTCGCTGTTTTATATTCATCCGTTGTTGTTATAAGCTCCATCTGAACTGAAATTTGACGTTCGAATCTCCGACAGTTGAATACAAGTGAGGTATTTGATGTCGACTTTTGAACGATGAATTTTGGGTCGTGACAAATTGGTATCAGATCTTCCGGTTGAGTAAGAACTTTAGCTATGGAGTATAACACATTAGATGGCTCATTAGAGATAGGGTGAAATATGCACTAGAATGAGTATAGTCAAGACTGAAAACTCTAAATTTTCTTAGTCTATTTCTTTTTACTGCTGATATTCCTTAAGATATTTCGTCCATATATCTAAATCAATTTTCTTACTAATTTCAGATAGTAAGAATGAGTGGACGCAGAGGGAGAGGTTGTGGTCAAGGGAATGTCGCGGCACCAAACCAAGATCCTTCAATAGCAGTAGCAGCAATAGATATCCAGCAACAGCCGAATCTGGCTGATTTGTATAAAAATTACTCAAAGCTTGGTGGCAAACCGTTCACCGGCAAGGAGTCAATTTTTGAGGCTCAAGCATGGGTAAGATCGTATTAGAAAATTTTTAAAGGGCTAAAACTGCAGGACGAGCAGAAGAGACTTATAGCTTCTTGGAAACTCCAAGAAGAAGCCTCAGCCTGGTGGGAAACAGTCATTATTGATGAACCAAAGGAAGAGTTTACTTGGGATCGTTTTAAGGAGGTGTTTGAAAAGCGTTATATGCCGTCGATGGGAATTTCCAGAATGTATCAAGAATTTTTGGATTTGAAACAAGAAAGCTTGTCATTTGAGGAGTACTTAAATAAGTTCAACGAACTATCTCATTTTGGTCTGGAGTTGTTAAACATGCCTTTTAACAAAAATGAAAGGTTTATCCGTGGGATGAACTAGAAGTATCATGAAAGGATGACATCACACGTCAAAGAATCTTTTTCTGATCTTATTGATATGGGATATAGGTATGCCACACTGGATATGCAGGAGATTCCGAGGGAAGGAGGAAATTCAAATAATCAGAATTGGAAGAAAAGGAAGTTTGGGGCCAAGAGGCCACAACAGGACGAAGATAAGAAGAGCAGTCAAGGAAATTCGGCAAAGAATATAACTTGTTACAATTGCCAAGAGAAGGGCCATTATTCAAACAGCTGCACAAAACCGAAGAAGCAAGTTAAGAAGGAACAACGTGTGAGGAATGATCAAGGGCCTAAAGAATGCTATAATTGTCACAAGCCTGGACATTTTATTAAAGATTGCCTGGTAATGAAGCAAGCACAGGTGGCAAATGTTTACGCGATAAAGAATGACCCTTCAACTTCGAAAGTAGATAAAGGAAAAGGTGTTTTGGAAGGTAACCTTACTATTTATGATAGAACTGTTAGAGTTTTATTTGACATAGGAGCTTCATATAGTTTTATCTCCCAACAAACCCTAAATGAATTAGAACTTAAAACTAAATTTGTCGACAATCCTATTTGCATGAAAAATCCGATCGGAGGTCCCGCAAATCTTTATTTGTATTGTAAGAGAGTTCCTATTTCATATGCTTGCTATCAATTTCCTATCAACCTTTATGTCCTCGAATTTAATGAATTTGAAATCTTACTCGGAATGAACTGGTTATCAAAATACGTAGCTAAATTGGATTTTAATAATCGGACAGTTTTAGTCAAAACAAGCCTTGGAAATTTTATTGAAATCTCTTGTGAGGATCCGAGTCCAAAGAGAGATAGATTGATGTATACCTTTGGATATCCTGAACCCAGTTTGCAGTCTATACCTGTCGTTCGGGAATTTTTCGACGTATTTGAAGAAGTAAAATCCTTACCTCCACGTAGAGAAATAGAATTCCGAATTGACTTAATACCCAATGCCTGTCCTGTTGTTCACGCAAGTCGCAGGATGGCACCTAGGGAAAAAATTGAATTAGTCGATCAAACTCGAGATTTGCTAAAGAAAGGATTGATTCGCTCTAGTGTTTCTGAATGGGGTTCAACCGTTGTGTTCGTCGATAGATCTGAAGGATCTTTGAGATTGTGTGTAGATTACCACGATCTCAATAAACAAACTCTCAAAAAAAAATTCCCTTTACCTACAATCAACGATCTATTCGATCAACTTCGTGGTGCTCGATTATTTTCTAAGATGGATCTAACTCAGGGATTCCATCAGCTACGAAAAGCCGAGGATTATGTTCATTTAACTGCTTTAGAGGCCTTGACATGTTCTACGAATGGTTAGTTATGCCTTTCGGACTAACCAACGCTCCCGCTTACTTCGTGGATTTAATGACACGAGTGTTTCGAGAAGTATTGAACAAATTTGTCCTTGTATTTATTGATGATATCTTGATTTACTCCAAAATCGAAGAGGAGCATGCTGAACATCTCAAAATTATTTTGGAGATATTGAGGAGAAATATCTTATTCGCTAAATTTTCTAAGTGTCACCTTTGGGTCAAAGAAGTCAGATTTCTCGGTCATATTGTTAATGAAGAAGGAATTTCTGTTGATCCAAGCAAGATTTCTGCAATTATGGACTGGAAGCAACCCACTAGTCCTAGAGAAGTTCGAAGTTTTCTGGGTTAACGGGATATTATAAAAATTTTGTACAGGATTTTTCTAAGTTGGCCAGCCCATTGACTAAGCTAACAATGAAGAATGCTAAATTTGTTTGGACTTCAAAATGTGATGAAGCTTTCCAGGAACTGAAAAAGAGATTGACTACAGTTCTGTTCTCGCTGTCATTAACAGGAACCAAGGGTTATCTGTCTATACTGACGCGTGTGGTGATGGGGTAGGTGCAGTATTAATGCAGATTGGAAAGGTAGTTGCCTACGCGAGTAGACAATTACGTCCGCACGAGAGAAACTACCCATCACATGATTTGGAGCTTTTGGCTGTTGTTTTCGCTTTAAAAATCTGGCAACACTATCTTCTGGGTAAGAATCTTTTCAGCTTTCTTAACAATTTACGAAATTAACTTAAATAAAAATACTTAATAAACTCTCTGTGTTTTAGATGAAAAATTTGAATTATTCACCGACCATAAATCCTTGAAATATCTCTTTACCCAGAAGGATCTGAATCTGCGACAACAACGTTGGCTAGAATTTCTGGCATCGTATGACCTAGATATTCTGTATACGCCAGGAAAAGCCAATATAGTTGCCGATGCCTTAAGCAGAAGACATGCTGTTCTCGCATATCTTGTTATCACTCCTACCCTTCTTAAGAAGATTGCGAGCAAGCAATATGAAGATGAGTTTCTTCGAGGAATCCATAAAAGAATATGCCAGAGTGAAGATACTAGTTTTGAGATGGATAATAGAGAAGTTATAAGATTGAAAGGAATAATTCGTGTCCCTGACATTCCGAAGCTGAAACGTGAAATTTTGGACTAATGCCACAAGTCCAAACTCCGCATCCATCCAGGAGTTAATAAAATGTATCCAGATATTAAAAGAACGTTCTGGCAGAAGACAATGAAAAGAGACATATCCATTTACGTGAGTCGTTGTGCTACTTGTCAACAAATCAAAAGAAAGTGGCCGGTTTACTTCAGCCTTTGGAAGTACCGAAGTGGAAATGGGATCAGGTATCGATGGATTTCATCGACGGATTGCCACGAACCAAGAGGGGAAATGAAGCAACTTGGGTTATAGTGGACCGTCTAACCAAAACTGCTCACTTTATTCCAGTGAAATCCACTCGGACTGTAGCAAGTTTAGCAGGTATATATATATAAAGGAAATAGTTCGTCTCCATTGTATTCCCAGCAGTATAGTGAGTGATTGTGACCCGATCTTCACTAGTAGATTTTGGAAGGCATTCCAAGACGCTTTGGCAACGAAATTAAATTTCAGTGCTGCTTATCACCCACAATCTGATGGACAGACTGAGTGGGTTAACTGAATTTTAGAAGATCGTTTGCGTACTTGCATTCTCGATTCTGGTGGTTCTTGGGAGGACCATTTACATCTGGTAGAATTCTCATATTATAACAGCTATCAGGCCAGTATAGAATTGGCTCCTTTCGAAGCTTTATATGGTCCTCCATGTCGATCACCTACATGCTGGATCGAATCAGGTGATAGACTTGTCCTTGGACCAGACATGATTAAAGAAGCCACGGAGAAGGTAGATTTTATTCGAAAGAAATTAATAACTGCTTAAAGTCGTTAGAAAAACTATTATAACCGCCGAAGAAGATAGTTGGAATTTCAAGTTGGAGATTCTGTATTTCTGAAAGTGTCTCCGATGCGGGGTGTATTGAGATTCGGAAAAACCGGAAAGCTAGCACGGCGTTATATAGGTCCTTTTCCTATTCTTGAAAGGATTGGTCCTCTAGCATATCGAGTGCAGCTACCCAGTTGGTTGTCTGGCGTGCATAATGTATTCCACATTTCAAATCTTCTAAAGTATGTGCATGACCCAGATAGTTTTATTGAAGAAGCTGCTCATCAGGATCTAGAAATCACTCCTAACTTGGCGGTTAAAAGAGAGACGATAAAAATTGTAGAACGTGATGAGAAGTAATTGAGAAACAAAGTTGTGAAACTAGTCAAACTTCAATGGCGTGGCGATCCAAAGGACTGTACTTGTGAAACTGAAGATAATATGAAGAAATCATATCCCAGTTACAAGGTAGACATCTCGACTTAAACTGGTAAGCCATTTCTTTAATTTTCTAAATTCGTATATTCTTTATTTGCGTTTCTATCTCTTTCAATTTTGAGGACGAAATTTTCTTAAGGAGGGGACATTGTAACATCCCAGAATTTGTAAATTTTAAAATTCAGCAAATTATTTTAACTTTTAAAATTTAAATTGTGAAATTTAAAGAAAAATAAAATATTGTTAATATTTATATTATAAAGTTATATGGAATTAAATAAATATTGATAGTTAAGTTTACATAGATATTTATAATAATAATTTAAGAAAAGAACATATTATAAACAAGAAATAGTTTAAAACAATAAAATAAAATATGTGATGAATTAAATGTTAAAACAAACACTTTCATTTAGCAAATTAAAACAAGAACAAGATTTGATCAGTAAAGAAAGGAACCTTTGAATATAAGTATGTAAAAATATAATAAAAATAAGATAAAATCTTATAACATATTACAATAGAACTTCATCCACATCACAAGAAAGAAGATAGTATTCAACCCATAAACAAAGAAAGAAAATAAACTGTAAAATAAGTAAAGAAAACAGTGCTTAAAAAAAATTAAGATTTGTTGTAGGTATACAAGGGAGCAATGAACATACATTACATGCTTTCATTAAATGCTATTATTGTCCAGCCGAACAAAAATCATATCAGTGAGTAAAGCAAGGTTTGGTTTTCTTTTATATATCTTAAATTTGTACTTTCATATACCTTAGTTTACATACCATCTTTTATATATACATCAATAGTCTCTGTTTTATTTTTTGTTCAAACAACTTAGCAAAGATCAAAAATAAAAAGAACAAAAAAAAAACAAACATCTCTTTATATTCAAGTTAAAAGCCATTTACGGAAGAGAAAAAGAAAAGAACATTCAATCTATAGATTTTCTAAACAAATGAAAAGTGTTCTCTGTCTCCAAATAATTTCAGGTTAGTAAACATCAACTTTAAAACTTTAAGTTAACAGTAAGATAATTTATTGATTTTACATAGTATTTTATATGTTTTGTTTTTTGAATAACATTCTGCATATATAGGTTACTCTGCATATTTTATCTTCTCTATTATTGATTACAGAATTGATCATTGATTCAAAATTTTAATTTATGTGCATTTGATCATTGTTAAGTATTGAAGTCTTCAATCAAACAAGAAGTAAATCTGTAATCAAGGTTTTTAAAGCCTATTTCAACATGATTAGAAGAAAGATTACCACTGTCATCTTGATTTATAGTGAATCAAGTAAAAAACTTGATAAATTCGATTGTTACAAAAAGTTAATTTAAATTCATAGCTCGAATCTCTACTACAAGTTTTGATTTTTAAACCAAAAATAAAGGTTTTCAGTTTAGTATTCACAGAGTAGTTAGTTTTTGAACAAAAATCACATTTTTTCGAATTTCCAATGATTGATTTAATGATAAATGTTGAAACTTGGATTGAAGCTAGTTTGTGAATCGATGGTTTCTGGAAAATTGTAGAAAAAAATTTCTATTGCGCAATTTGATGAGTCGAGAGCGATTTAGGGTATAAGAACCCATTTCTGTCGAGTTCGAGAATGATGGTGCCGCGCCACCCACGCGTGATCGGACTTCGAGTAACCAGTGCCGACCGTGGCATTGCAAGATGACGAGGCTAGGTTCCAAAGTTGGTGGCCGATAATGGCCTGGGGTGGTGGCGAGGGTTTGTTTTCTGGTGATGTACTATTGGGTTCGTTTGGTCGAGACGACTCGATTTTTCTCTTGAGTTTAATTCAAGATTCTGGGTTTTGTTTTCTAATGTAGGGATGAATCGCGACTTGTTGATGGTCGCGATGGCCACCGGAGGGGCGGCGCAATGATGTGCACGTGCACGTCGTTTTTGGGTATCAGTAAGTTACTGATTTGGGAACTCGAGTTCAAACTCGAGAAATTTCGCGTTTGGCTTCGGGGTGAAACTCGCGTACGCGACTATACTGGGCTATCTTAGTTAATGTAATAAAAAAAAGAGAAAAGGAAGAAGAAGAAACATACGCGGGGAAGAAAGAGGAAGGTCTCAGGGAAGAAACGAGAAGGACCCGAGTTGGACTCGAGTGAAGTACCCTGTTTAATCGGGTTGTTTTATTTTTAAAATGGGTTTAGCCCAAATTGATTTCAGGACCCAAATTTATTTCAAGTTATAATGTTACACATATTTTTGTGTCAACAAAGCGATCAACGTTTAACTATTTTACGTTAAGAACTTATTTCAAGTTTTAAATTAACTAAGCAAATAGTAACAATGTTTTGAAATCTAATTAATACTCTAATTAAATAATTAATTTAAAATCGGCGTTAAAGTTAATTAACATTAAAGCTTTTTGTAATAATAATCAATTGATGTCAAAATAATTAAAGAAGATTTCTAAATGTTAATTAAGACAAATAATTGTTATTAATTGTTTAAAAAGAAAGGGGTAATTAAGAATAGTCAATTAATTGTAAAACTGTAATTAACTAAATGATCAGAGATTGATTAATTTGAAACTAAAAAATTGGTTAGTTAATATTTAAGTGTTTGACTAATTCGTAATTACAGATTGTTAATTAAATAATTAAAGTTAATAATTTGTAGTTAATTTAGATAATTTATTAAGGAATAATTAATTAAAGATTTAATAATATTATTAAGAATAGTTGATCATTGATTTAGATAAATCAAAAAAAAAAATAGTTATGTGGTAAATTCTTTTAAATCACCTTTACCTTAAATTGAAAATGATTGACTATCATCAGATGTTGTCTATTGAATTGATATTTCTGTTCTGTTTTGATACTGTGTGATATAAATTGCCATGTACTATACTGTGATTGTGGTTTGTTCCGTATTGATGTGAAAACCCTGTTGCCCATAAAACGACATTTAAACCACGATGCGACAGGGAATCAGATTTCAGTTTGTTATCCGAAACCCACATCGAACCTGTGAATTTTTATGAACGACATATCCATATGTTTTAAAAAAAATTGACTCTCACTATTCGATTTAGCCGGGAGATGACCTTTGTGTCGTATAACCCATTCCGAATTTGTGATTCGACGTTATAGATAGCATTTGAAGACCAGTGGTGAAGACCGGGTATTTGCGAGAGCGATAGGATGGCCTATCGATTGTCTCTGCACCGAGTATCTACGGTATAGAGATTCCCTAAGTGATGGGAAGTAAGATCGGGATTGTGAATACCTGGATGGCAAGGGCTTCTTTGGAAGTGCCTTCGGTTCTGTTCGAACCTAGAACAGACTTGTATGGATTATATGTCTGACATTACAATTGAGATATAAATCAGATTTATTTCAAATACATTTCTGTTGGTAGCGAAGAATTTATTCTCTTAGCTTAACACCCTTCTCTAAGACGTACGAGCTCAGAGGTTATGTAGTTGAAGGTTATCAGCGATATATTCCCTATTTGGTAATGTGGCATGCCGAGTGCTGCTGATCATTTGTTGATCAAAGCGTGGCTTTTGTGAAAATCATATGGGCGAGACTTTGTCGAACCTCACACCCCGAAATGGTCGAAACAGGAAAGATGCAGCAAGGTTATTGGGGGTAGCGCCCCTAAGGGTATGTGCATTTCCTTCTAGATAGAAGTGGTATCATCGTATAAAGCCCAGATACTTAACTTGTTGATATTGCAGATATATATATTACTTTGTGATTTGTTGCTGGGGCCCCGGATAAAGGTTGGTTACAACCGGGGGATGGCATACTCGTGTCAGTAGTTACCCAGTTATGGGTAACCCGGCCTTGTGTTGGCAGAGATCCGGTTAGGTTCTCGGGTCGTCCCTCCAGAGGCGTACCCATGTGGCCCAGGAAGTTCCTTAGCCTGACCATTTGATGGAAATCCAATTCCCAATACGAAACCCTGTACAGTTTTAGTTGTAGAACCTGCCATTTACTTCGCCCCACCGTTTAGATGGTAGCTATAGTAGGCATAGTTCGAAATGTCTATGTTGGCTAAGATTAATATTGTATTTTCGAAATATTTTCTACACTATGCACTAGTAATAATATCAAAGAAATTTCCCCGTACCAAGCATATTTGACTATCATAAGAAGAAATCTCCTCCAATTCTGCGTTTGCATTGTTTGTGTGGCGGGAGGTCTTATGGTAGTTCCATTGTTAAAGGCATACCTTAAATTCTTTTATAAATCTAGTTTCTTTGGAAGCAACTGTTTTTGTTTACTCATTCCAGTCCCATGAATGGCCTGGAGTTTATTGTTTCCTTCTTAAACTCTGCGTGCCTAAAATTTTTCGGCCAGCCTAGAAGCAGGTTATCCGTGTTTGGGAGATAGCTTGGATTTGAAGTCTTATGGAAGCTTTGGATTAGGAAATCTTTTGAAGTATTGTAGTATTTGAAGACCTTGTCGAAGTTAAAGTATGTTGGAAACTTGTTGAAGTTTCTGTTATCGTATTATTGTTGTATCTTATGTAGCACTCTGATGTTTGTGATCGACGTTGTATTGGATATTGTATCATATTGTACCTGTGTTGTTATATGACATTCATTTTGTTTTCGTTGTTTTATATTCATCTGTTGTTGTTATAAGCTCCATCCGAACTGAAATTTGACGTTTGAATCTCCGGCAGTTGAATACAAGTGAGGTATTTGATGTCGACTTTTGAACGATGAATTTTGAGTCGTGACAAGATAAGTCTCTGAGACATAGTTTCTATGTGAGGTTGAGAAATACTTTTGCGTTGTTGGTGCGCAGAGACCGGGATCAGATTTATCTGAAAACCACTTCGGATCAACGTATATGCATTTGATTATGCGGTTTGTGATGATATTGATATTTAGGATTTTCATAGTGAAGGACTGTTTGTTGATCGTTTGGGGATAAAATTCCTATATACATATAGCAGCAGCAGTCTCTTCGTTACGAAATATCCATTGTAAGGGCTGTCGCTACTAATCCTAGAAATTTCCCGATAGGATGTGGCAGGAAAGTAGCTTCGGTTCGTCCTGTTCCTGAACAGCTTGTGTGGACGAGTGTCTGACATTGCATTTCTATAGATTATGTACATTGGTTTTTACAAACGTACATCGATGGTGGCGGAGAAGGTAACTTCTCTTAGCTTAACACCATCCTTGAGATGTACGAGCTCAAGGGTTGTATTTTTGTTGAAGGCAATTAGTAGTCAATGGAAATGGCCGTGTGGCCTTCAAAGTGATGTGATATGTGATATGTGAAAGGTAATTGTTACCTCAGCCTTATCAACCTGAAATGACAGAAACAAGGTTAGATGCGGCAAGGCTAAGTGGGTCATTCCCAATTAGGATATGATCATCCTCTTCTAGATATATTTCTTCCCACTATGACGTTCGGGATGTAAATTATTGTGATTTGTATGCTATGAGGGCCCTCGAAAAAGGTCGGTAACGACCGGAGATTGACATTTTCGGTTCAACCTAGTTATAGAGGTAGGTCGGTCTTGTGTTGGTAGAGGAACTTTGTGATGGTTTCCTGGTACATTCCTCTAGAGATATATTGTCGGAAGGTGGTCCCTTCACCTGGTCATTTGTTTGGAAATCCAAACTCCACTACAAATTGGCGGTTTTGTTTGTATTGGCGTAATGAATAGCCCGAAAATGCTATATGGGTAACCATTTCGGCTACGATCGATATTATTTGTATACTAGACACTAATAGAATATAAGATTTGATATGAAATGTTTTGGTTATCGTAAGTTAAAAAAATGTTTGTGCTTATGTATGAGCGTGTCTTACGAGATACTTTTGTTTTGAAAGCAAAAGTTTGGTAATGTAATAAATTTAGTTGAGTGTGTTTCTCATGCTGGTTTACCAAACAGATCTGAGCGTTCTTCCCTTTCAAAGCTCGGGTTAGACCAAGTATATTTACAGGTTCAGATTTGGTGCTTTTGGAGCTTCAGCAGGAGAGCTGGAGATCTTCATTTTCGCATGCACATATTAGTTTTGCTTAGTGATTTTCGTACATGATAGGGTTTCTCACTTCTTGTTAGTTAGCGAATGGATTACTCTTACTCCTATAGGTCCCTGAGATCGAGTATCGAGGGGGTTGTTTTGCCAGTTTGGCTTACAGTCGAGAGGCTGGCCATAGAAGCAAAGCGTGAGGTATCCATGTGAGTTGCGGTAGAGTTTATCCACTGTCGATGGTTGCAAATCCTAGATCGTTGCAATGACCCGTAATTTTTGATAATTAAGAATAGTTAATTTAATAAGGTTTTGTGATTTGATGTTGGAAGAAATAAAATTTATGATTTAATAATAAGAATATAACGGGAATGCAATGTAATGGTATTAATTTATAGTAATTTATAACTGCTTTAAATGTAATTCCAATTAAATAAAATGATTAAAAGTCATAATTAGCTATAGATTGTAAATAAATTATAATCTGGTGTGTATTAATTGATAGTTTTAATTAAAGTGTAATTGATAATTTAAATGTTGATTAATTAGTGAAATACTGTGTAATAGATTGAATTGGATAAAAATTTGTGTAATGTGAGTTGTTATAACATTTGTTTGTAAATAATAAACTTACAAATGTTATTGAATGTAGAAATGGTGACAATTGTTATTTGTTACCAATTTAATTAATCAATTTTGAATAAATGTAAATAAAAGTTACATTAATATGCGTTAATACAATAACTAAAGAATGTAACAAAATGTACAGAATTGTCAATTTCACTCAAAAGGAAAAAAAATTGATTTAGTAATAAAAATGAAACCAAGATAAATGAGTTATGGGATTTTAAATTATAATTATTGAAATACTGCAACGAATCTGGTAAAAGATTATAATTGTAGAATATTTGTGTAATAAGATATAAACAAATGTTAACTATTTCTATAGAGTAATAATTGATTGAATAAAAAAGATTGAAACCAAATTAGATCAATTTATTGGAATTAAATTTTAATTGATTGGATTTAATTACAATTGAAATTGAACACTGTAATTAGTGTAATAACCAACAATGAAATTTAATGTAAACTTGTTTTAAATTATTGTAAATGTCTAAGTAATCAAAAAGGATGAAAATTTTAAGTTTATAAATATTGAATTAAAAGGTGATTAATTTATTTAATATTAATTTATTTAATTAACGTGAAAATAGTCATTTTGGCCACTAAATCGGATTTCGACGAAACCAGTTTCATCGGATCCATAACGGTGAATTATTATAGGATTTCATGTTTCGTAGTGATTGGACTTGTCGTTCAATCATACGGACTCGAAACACGTAGAAATCAAATCAATTAAAATCAATTTGAAATAAACTGATTTTTAAGCCAACTTCTTCATACGATGGAATTAGGACTTGAAACCTGTTCCAATGAGTTTATAATTATCGAAAACATTTATTTTGGTATATGGGAAGACCCATTTCAGTTTCAAAAACAAAACGGGCTTTTCAAGTCGTTTATCTTTCAACTTTCAAAATCGATCTAGTCCGTTCGTTTCTATTCGTATCTATCTATGTATAGCCTGTTATAAACCCTAGCTGCTTCTTAAATCATTATTCACACATACAATTCTATCTACTTATCTCTGGTCAATGGCAGAAAACATTTCCAACTGGAAACCCTAATTCTCAAATTGCAAATTCAATTTCAAATTCAATTCCAAAATAAAACTCCTCCAAACCCTAACAAATTATATATCGTTTCGAAGCTCTCGACTATTGCAATCCACTCTCCTATACGTTTTTCGATTCAAGTCACAGTTTGGCAAAAAATTGACGATTTATTTTCGACCGTCCATTTTAGGTTTTCGGATTCGAAGGTGGATCATCGTCCGATCGACGATCGGGAGGCTCTGTTGTGTAGAGGATGATGAGAGAGGCTGATCCATTTCGATGGTTCATCGAGAACGTCAATTATTTTTCCAGAAAATGCCCGTTTTACTCCATGACGGTGGACCAGTTTTGGTGACCGGAGATTGCTCGTCTAGGGCCAGGTTAGGGTGGCGCGGCTTGGGTAGTAATATGGTGTGGGCATGGGTGATGGCAGCGTTTGGCGCTTGGTTGTCAACGGATGATAAAGGTTAGGGTTCGTGTACGAAGAGAGCATCAAACGACTTGGGTTAGCAGGTGATAGATATTTATGACATTGCACTTCAAATGTTTTAAATTTAAGTATAAAAACTTTAAAAATTCTAATCACCATAACTTTTACATACTAGGATGGATTTATGAGCGGTTTGTTCCGCTATGATTGTATCCAAATTTTGGACATTTTGACATTAGTTTGAATGAATTATGAGACTGTTTAAATTTGGGGCTTTTAGATTTCAAATCGATTTGAATCCAAAGGTGAGTGTTTTGACCCACTCACAACTCTTAAATTATCTTATGTTATTTAAATTAATTTGATGATGCGATTTGAAATTTATTGATTGATGTTTTGTAGGTTTAAATTGTCATTTTAGTTAAATTTGACTTTTATTGCATTGTATCATTGTTTAATTTAATATTAAAATTTATTTGTCAGTTTAATACCTGTTATTGATTATCAGTTATGTATGAACATTTATTGATTGATTTGGACGATGATTGTGATGGATGTTTGATTTTTGATGATTGGATGCTGTATTTTATATTGTTATAATATTGCAAGTCCCAATGGGTTGAAATGATACATACCCAAACAATCTATAGATTAGGGAAAAATCGTTATGGGTTGAAATGATAGACTCGAGCGATTTTATGGATTTTATTTAATTCGGAATTGCAGTTTGAAATGATATATAACCATAAAATTTTAAATTGCAGATTGAAATGATAAATATCGTATCACTTGACCCGAGGGTAGAAAATTATATATGGACACCGGATTGTTAAATTAAATGATTTTTTAATCTTTAAATTTTGAATTCAGTTAACTGGTATTTTGAAATACAAATTGATTTATATAAACTGAATTATTTCGGAAAGTCTAAGCATAGTTGTTGAATTGGAATTGATTTACGAATTGTTAAACGGATTTAAATTGGAATCTCAAAGTTAAAGTGTCAAATATAAATGAATTTATCGGAAATTGATTTATTGGAAATGTTTGGATAACTTTGAAATATATTTTAAATCAGTTTAAACTATTTGAATCAATTTAAAACTATTTTAATGTATTTAATCTATTATAACCTATTTAATCCAATTTAATATATTTTCACCTATTTTAAACTAATTAAATTTATTTAATCTATTTTAAATCTATTTAATCTATATTAACTTTATTTAATCAATTTAAAAGTCTATTGAATATAATCTAAATCTATTTAATCCATTTTAAATTTATTTAATCTATTTAAATATCTATTTATATAATTTAAATCAATTTAATCTATTTTAAAGTTATTTAATCTATTTAAAAATCTATTTAATATAATTTAAATCTATTTAATCTATTTAAAAATCTACTTAATATAATTTAAATCTATTTAAAACATTTTAAACCTAAGTAAATTTATTTAATCTATTTAAATCAATTTAAATCTAGTTAAATCAAATTTAAATCTATTTACACTATTTTACTATTTAAACTATTTTACTATTTAAACTATTTTAATTTGTTGAAACAAATTTTAAACTATTTATGACTATCTTAACTATTTTCTAAATTTGCAAACTGTGTAAAGTTGAAGTATTTATATTTAAATCCTTGATGATGATATAACTTAGGTTGGAAATTGGAATTGGTACCTTTTGTGAATGACATATTTGAGTAAATATGATTTTGAAAGTGAAGATTTTGGAAGTAAATGTAATTTTGAAAGTGAATATGATTTGAAAACAATATGGTTTGGGAATATAATATTTCGATATCAATTATGAATTGAATTTTGAATGTAAAAGAACAATCTGGTGTGAAATAAGCGTTTGGTTGTTAAAGAGACTGGGATCAGATATTGTCATACTCTCTTCCGATACCGAAAACCACTTTAAAAACTATGTACGTGGTGGAGATTCTTGAAATGAAGTAGGATGGTTTGACGAACCATTCTATATGGGGTATTTACGTGACCCTGACTCCCGTGAGTCATCTTGATGTGGCTAAAACAAGAGCTACGAGGGACCAAGTGAGATCATTCCTCCTATCGGGCATATTTCTTCGATGCCATTTATTACTTTGTGATTGATTTGGTGGACACCCCTTAGTTTGATTTGGAAGTGTGTTCCGAGGTGGGCGGTAGTAGTTGTTATGCATTACCACTAGTCCATATCCGCAATTGGTATATCTACCCTGGGCTTTGCCTCGAGTGCCTTGTCGCATGCCTTATCACGCATTCTACGAGTTTGGTTAGTACCACTCCTATGGAGTGCCCTCTGATAGCCTTCCAGTTTATGGAGGAATTACGGTACTGTATAGACAATGAGAATATGTAAAAATGTGTCAATGGGGATATGGGTAACGCCTTAATGCTATATTAGTACTTTACTATGGACATATTATAATAGCGTATTGTACTACATAGTAGATAGTTTAACGGATCCTTAGGAGATGGTAATCACGAACATCTCTTAACTTATTACATTCATGTTAGACACTGGATATGAGATTGTCAAACCCTATAAACATCTCTGATGCCTTTACACTCATATTTATTTAATGTTGATTTAACTCAGGTAAGATCTTTTAGTTCCGACTCGAGTATTTTATCTTTTCAATTCGCTTGGGTCAGTCTGAGCTTTGCAGTTTATCGAAGACTTCTTTCTGGAGGATGAAGACGAGAATTTTATACTATTGTTCTTATTATATGTAGTCCACTGCATCATGTTGTTCCGCTGCAAATATTTATTTGTTCCTGTTTTATGTAACTCTGATTCTTTACTATAGAGGTATAATCAATGTATTTGTAAACAACTTCATGAACTGTTTATTTGATTATTATATTTTGTCATTCCCCTGCGAGATTCTGTATCTTTTTTTTTCTTTCTCTGTTTTTTTCTTATTTACCCTATAACAATCCACCATTTTGAATGGTTTGAGTCTGACATGTGTGGTTTATCGTCGATTTAAATTGTCCAAAAAGGCAGGTCGTTACAAGTGTCATATGTGGTATCAGAGCTTAGATTTAGTATATACCCAAGCTTTCATGTGTACTCAGTATAGGTAGGGTCAGTAGCACCCTAGATTGGATTTGAGCGTATTATATATATGAGCGCGTATTTGTTAGTGATATAAAATGGTTTATATTATGTTACTTATCCGTTGAGTTATTTGTAAATTCTGGTCGGTATGTGGGACGCCATGTTCTCGATAGGGATTTCTAAACGCTTAAACGAGACAAGTTGACATAGTATTATTGTAACGACCCGCTATTTTGGACTCTTCGCATCCGCACATGTCGGACTTGAATAATTCAAAATACCGAATTTTTAATTAAATTTGGCAAAACTCAGATATACAATAAATAAATAATCACGGAATCACAGACATAGAGTAATAATATGCAATGGAAGTAAAAGAGATAGTAGTTCATGAAGCTACTATATAAATATATAAGATATCATAAGAGTTTACAACAGAAGAGTAACGTTATACATCAGGTACAAATCAGAATATGTCACTAGAATCATCGAATACTGAAAGAAGAATAGATGGCTGGATCTCCAAGCAAAGCTCCAACTCCAAAGGTGAGTCTTGAATGCTGGTATACTCTGTCTGACCCGAGCGTAAAGCAAAACACACAACACTCGAGTCAGGATTAACATTCTTATATCAATAAATCCAACTCAAGTGAAATATCAATTGAAATACAAATAACTCAAAGGATGTTGGAATAACCATCCTCTAAGGATCCGCTAAACTATCCACTATGTAGTAGTGTACGCTAAGTAGATAATGTCTATCAGTAATATAAATATCAAAATAGTGTTAAGGCGTTACCATTATCCCCCTTAACACATTTTATATAAGCATTATAGTCTATACAACACTGTAAACTCTACCGTAAACTGGTTGGATATCAGGGAGTACTCCATAGGTATAGCACAAATCAAACTCGTAGTGGTCGTGTATATAGGGATACAAGTATGACAAGGAACATGAGGAAAAACCAAAGGTAGTGAAACTACCATTTGCCCGATCCGGACTGTTGAAAACGCATCGCCGTAACGATCGCAACATCGCGAAACAACACTCCCAAAATACGAGGATGCACCAATCAATAACAAGTAATGAGTAGTTTACCAAGAAGTGTGTTCGCTCGAAGTAGCTAACCCCATTTGGCCCGGCACGGCTCCTGTTTTAGTCATTTCGAATTTGACGCAAGTGTTAAGGCTATCCATTATCATTCTCTTTCTTCAATCATCACGTACATCATTCCAACCACTACATTCTGGATCACACTCCGCGTATAGTTATTAAAGTGGTTTTCGGTTTAGACAGAGAGTATGCTATAACCGATTATGGTTTTTTTAATAACCTTCGTAATTATTACACCGATTGGTCGTTTAATATATTTCGAAATCAAATCAAATTCAATTTCAATTAGAATTTGAAATTCAACATTTCATTTGTCTTTCTATATCAATTTCCATAATTTACGTTTCAAAACTTCCATTACTATTTCAAAATCTTATAATTCAATTTCAATTTATATTTAAACAGTTCAAATATTGATTCAATTTCGTATATAAGTTTTCATTCCGAAATCATTTAAATTAGTTTAATTTTTCATTCAAATCAATTTAAATTCATTTGTCGATTTCATTCGATATTCGTTAAGTTAATTTATCATTCAAAACAATTTCAACTTAATTTGTAATTCATTAGATCAATTACTTAAGTTCAATTCCATTATCCCAAAACCTTCAAATTGAATTAAATTTAATTCGTCAAATCAAATTCTCTAAAATTCCAAGTCTTTCATTAATTTTAATAAATCACATTTTTATCTCTTGTTAAAGAAATTCAATTCCACTTATTCGTCTACTTAGTTACAAATTTCAAAACTCAAATAAATAAGAAACTGAATTTCACATATTCAAGAAGTTCAATTTCACTTATTAACTTACTTAAATTTTCCAAAGCTTAATTAATAAAGGAAACCAAATTTCATTTATTAACAAAGTTCCAATCCACTTATTCAAAGGTTCAATTTCTCTTATCAAAGAATTCAAATTTTTATTTAATTATCAAATAATTCAATTTTATTTAATTATTAAATAATTCCATATTTAATTCAATGAATAATCCTAAATTTTATTGTCAAATAATTTATTATAAAACAATGTTCTTTCAACAACTATTATGTTAATATTCTGTTTCAAATATTAAATATTAACATTTCCTTTCATTAAATTCAAATTCCAATTCCTTTCAAAACTTATTATTTATTCAAATAAAATCTTCATTTTATTTTCAAATCAATTTATTGACCAATCGGGTTTAATTTAATTATCTATCCTAAGTCAAGTTCATTTTTGGTATTTATCATTTCAACTCGATTCCATTTCAATTCAAAAATCAAAGCATAGCAAAGGGAACTTGCAGAGTGATAACTGGGATGGTGTCAAAGTAAATAAACAAACAATAACAACAATCAATAACAATCCAATAATTAATTCAAATAATCCTGCAATAATCGTATTAATTCGCATTGTTGTTTGTGCAAACTAATATAATTAATCCTAGAATCTACACTATCATTTCATGTAGATTAATGATTATTACATTAATATTTATACGGTTCTTCACTTGACATTTATTATTCGATTTCATATAACATGAATTCAAATGGTTCAAGGATAATTAACCATTTCTACATGTCAAATAATTAAACATTTAAGGGGTTATATTATTCAAATTAACAAATCAAATTCAACACATATGTCGATTCAAATTTTTAATTATCCTACGTCAAATTCAATTGCATAATATTTATCACTTTATACATTGCAATTTAACATCCAATATAAACAACAAACAATCAATCAATTATCAGCCAAACTGTATTATCATCGCATAAATAACAGATAATGGTGTTAGATGTCACAGGCGAACTGATACAGGTAATAACATTTATATAACAGTGTAAATAACTAACAGCAACATATTTCAATCGTCGTTTCAATTGAAATCCAGTTTAATAAATAAAAGAACATTAATCGTGAGTGATTGCTCACCTTTCGAGGTTAGAGATATTAGATTACGCGACGGGTTACGAATCCAAATCCAAATTCTAACACGAACTTCAAAACGAAACAAGACGGGCACGAATACGATGAATAAAGCTGATAATGAAATTGACGGAAATGAATCAGATTAGTTATGATAAAAGCTGAAAATATATAAACCTTATTATTGCTACATATATGTAGAGACATTATTTCCATGCAACCAATATTTAATTAGAGTCGAAAAATAAAATATACATGTTTATAATTAAAAATCATTGTTCTTAAAGTATGCATATCCTTAAGAACCAAAGATATATATTATATATTCAAATCAATACTTAGATATTATAACAATGTTATATATATATATACACAAAATTTTCACATCGCTTTATATATCAACAAAACAAAACAAAAATTTATATGAAAATACATATATAATGCGAAGTCATCTGTTCAAACTATTAAGCGCGCGAAATATACACACGAAACATATATGCACCTACTATTATATATATAACATATACGCATATGTATACCAACAATTTATATAACCTATATACTAACACACGCATGCCGAGAGACCGTGTACACATATATAAAACATAGCTTCTAGATAGCAACAGCACACACCCAATTATATCCTTAAACATATACATATATACAATCTATGTAGTAGCACATCTAACCTTTAGATCATAATACCATATAGAAACCATTATATAAAACATATATAACCTATATGCGACAGTTTTTAATTCATATATGTTTTATAAAACATAACTTATACCAAACAAACTTATACAAAATCTAGACTGTAACTTAATATATATAGTAATATGTATGTTCAAGATTCAAAAACTACATATGCTCAGCGTATAACATATTTGGAAGGCAGATTTAAACAAAATACGTTTTCTACATATAAGGTAAACTGAAAAAAATATAAATATATAACATATAAGGTAACTTAATATAAATATAAGGTAAGAAGTTTATATAAATAAATATACTTTTATAACTTATAACTTTATCACTCTAACATATATATCTTAGTTTCGGTTATCCAATCCCAGAGAACAAATCAACAAAGCACTGTTGTACAATATATAAACTAGATATGTATAGGTATATATGTATAAGAACTGACTCAAGTATATTTTACCTCACAAGAGAAACATACTCGGCCAAAGCTTGGGGAGGAGGAGGGATAGGCAAGTTCGGTCGGATGAGCAAGGTCATGATGGTGAACTGGAGCAGAGGAGGAGCCACAGTGGAGCAGTGCTGCAAAACAAAGGGGAATACGGCTAGGAAATATAATGAGCAGTAGCCGGTTGATGGCTTGGTGGCGGGATAGGTGGGCAAGTGGAGGTGTTTGCTATGCAGTGAGGAGGGTTCAGTGATGCTCGATAGGTGATCTCGGTGGGTGGTCAGGTAGAGGAGACGCGGGTTGTGGTTCGAATGGTGGTGCGGGCGGTGCCTAGTGGAGCCGGTGAGTGCAAGTTGGTTGTTGGAGGGTGAGGGCGGAAGGTACAGGCGGGAGTTGCATGTGGGGTCGGGCTGGCGAGGAGGTGGTTGTGGCAAGTTTACATGGTGGAGGAGATCCGGGAATGGCAGTTGATGGTGATAGAGCCATTAAGATGTGGTTCATCTGAGTTTTAGAGTGCGATAATTGGTGGATGGGTCAAGGGGAAAGGGTGATGATAGGCGCGTAGGAGAATGGAGTTGGACGCTGCTGCATGCGTGTAAACAAATGAAAGTGGGAGGGGGAAAAAGAAAAAGGAAAGAGTAGATGAGGTGGTTGAAATTTTTGTGCAGAGATGTGATAGAAATTTTATTTGAAATAGGAATAAGGGGAAAGAAGACAATGAACGTACAGGCACTATTGCATGAGAAAGGCAGGGGAAAGAATGAAACGGTGGATTGAGTGAACCGATGATAAAATGAGATAGCGAAATAAATTTGAAACATGGGAAATAGAAAGGTCTTGTAAGTTGAATTCATGGAAAATATTAGATATATACAGTTACCAATGGGAATGAAGTTCGTGCATTGATTTGTGAACATATTAAAAGCAAGTGGCTGCAGAATTTTTTTTTTAGGTGGAATAGCAAAACCTTTTTTGTGACGCCCCACTCCGAGAGCCTCGTTAACAAAGAGTATTACATAGATAATACTGTCGGCTAACGCGGACAATAGAGTATAATGGAAGCGACCATGTGTAATCTTACCTTAACTATTCACTAAATACGTCAAAAAGTAGAATCACAATAAAAATCGACCTATTCAATAAATATTTAAAGCAAAACTACAATGGCTATAGGATCTATCAGAAGAAAATATAACAACTCAAATGTAATTCACATCACAGAACAGTCAATCATAATATACACATAAACAGATACGCAACAGAGTATACAAAATAATACATGTCAAGTGGTACAGGAGACCACAATATACAACGAGACGAAAAAAGTATAAATATCAGAGTTACAACAGATAAGGACCACAAAAGACGCTATAACAAAATGAAGCTAGCGAATAGTCCATGCGGAAGCAAAATAGGCTAAGTCCCAAAAGCACCTAACCTGAAACATCTCGGTCTGACCCGAGTATAAAATACACGGGTCAGTCTAGATAACAAATCAGTTAGATAAACTGAACAACAATAAACCTGCAAGGTTACAAGGTATAGCAAATATCTCTAAAAGAGATAACACAATCATCTAACAAAAGATGAATCATATAGAACAAGCCTCATATCATCGGCAACATATAGAAACAAAGGATACAAATATCCCAAAACAAGCCAAAAGGCAAATAGAAAATACCAATAAGGAATACAAGTTCCACAAGGTAATCGTTATACATCATGCGGCTCAAACAGACCAACACGATGGGCGATACCAAGGGAATATAATATCAATGAAACATATGATTGCTCGAGCTCAGTACTGTACAACAAGGATCCATAAGCCCGAAGGCTCCAAACCCAAGTATCGCCCATGCGGCACATAAGGCCAACATCAGAGCGAAACTATATAGGGCGACAAACCCGAAGGCACAAACCCAATATCACCCATGCGGCACATAAGGCCAACATCGGAGCGATACTATAGGGCGACAAGCCGTAGTGGTGAAGGTCGAAGACCCAGTACTGGACACCACTAACTGGCGGAATGTGTCACAACTCTTGGAAAGGAATCCGAAAAGTGTTAACGTATGTCCCATAACCACTCGTTCGCACTAAACGGTTTACTATCCGTCAGTCACTTTCACACTCAAAGCAGTACAAAGTTTACCTCATATCATCGATAAACCAAACCCGAAGGTCCAAACGATCAATTGAATAGGTCGGGGATTAATCGGAAGGGTGAACGCGCGGATTCAGGGTTCATGTTTTACCTAACCATTTAATCACCTTTCCACTTCGTTCGAAGTGCAAAATTGTGTGTGTTTAAATAGAAATTTATAAAGCGGAGAAGGGAGCTTTTAATATGATTTAGAGGGATTATTTATTAAAATCGTGAATGAAGTCAAAAGCAAGTTATCAAAGCCAAAGATGCAATAACAACCATTAAAACCAACTTGAGTCGATAAAATCCGGAAAACAAATCAAAATATGCAAAAACAGGCAAAACCGGGCAAATAGGAGTAGGTCGGTCGGCCGCCTACAGGGCTCGGTCGGCCGGCCAGATGCAGGAAACAAAATATGGCTCGGGGCAGCAGGTCGGTCGACCGGCTACAGGGCTCGGTCGGCCAAACCTGATGATTTTGCACTTCCTGCCCTATTTCAATGAAATGCAAATTCTTTCTAAATCTAAAGCAATGACACATGCATACTTGTTAGGAATTCATACCCAACACCCATGAAATCAAGAGAAGTAGATGTGAGTTCAAAACTCACCTTTTTACACAAAACAAAGAAGATGAAGAAGCACAAATGCAAGGAATCAACCAACTACACTCCACTTCAACACTACAAGCTTCAATCTAGAATCAAAGCAAGTATTTTCTAAGTTAGGGTTAGGAAATTACTGAAATTGAAGAGAAGAGATGGAGAAGATGGAGATGAACTTACCAATGGATTCCCTTTGATTTTGGAGCAAGAATCAAGTTTACAAGAAGAACTAGGGCTTGCTAATTTCTATTTCCACTTCCTTTCCCCCATTTCAGTTTTTAGCTTAAGAAATGAAATGAAATGAAATGAAGAGAGATGAAGAGAAGGGGTTGAGTTAGAGGTTTAGTTAAGCTAGTGGGCTGAACCCAAACCCAAAACCCAATAGAAAAGTAGCCAAAATTTCACAAACTCCAAACATATCAAAGATTATACTCAAAAAGATCGCAAACGCCATTTTGGAACCAATGGAGGTAGTTTCGAGTTCCAATTCGGTCATTTGCAGAAAGTAACATTTCGGACCAAAATCCGACTAACGACGCTATATTTAAATTAAACATTTAAATATAAAATCGTTAAATATGCGGGTTGTTACATTTTTGATGAATTCAAAGGAATATTTATGGTCAGAGACTGTTGGTATTTGACGTTGGAACCTGAAGGAAAAGGGAAGTCAAAAAAAGTTGAATGCTGAAGCGATACGAAAATTGTTTCATCGATTCCACAGCGAACCAGACTTCAAAACACAGAAATATATATACCGTAGAGATCAGCGCGACGAGGCGATCAAAACGGTATAAAGATATCAGCGGTACGATTGAATTATAAACATTCGAAATTTTTATATTAGCGGAAAACGCATGAAAAACACAGAAAAATAAGATCGACGGAGCTAAAAATATCCGAATTTGGAAAAACGAAAAATATCGTTTGCTCAGAAGATGGTTTAGAATTTTCTATGTAAAAATATTTAGGTTCCGAAAACATTTTATTTTCATCGCTTTTTAACTGATTAAATTGAAGTAAATTAACGCACGAAATAAACTTTCATATTTTCGGACGAAAATTTACCAGTTGCTATGTTTAACTAGACGCATTCCAAATATTAAACTTATATTTCAAAATTTCATCGTTTAAAATTTCACAAAATTTCAATTAAATACGTTACTAAAACCGTTAAAATTTACGGGTCGTTACATTCTCCCCCACTCAAAACATTTCGTCCTCGAAAAGGAAGGTGGTAGGAGAATAGAAACAACTAAAAAGATAATAGACTTGAATCACATAAATAAAAAATTTATTTACCATATAAATTTCAATTTAAATAAATTTATATTCCACAATTGATCTTTAAATTCAAGGTTTCCATTAAATTGATTTAATTTCTCATTTTTTTAACGTTAAGTACAAAGGTTTCTTTCAAATGAAATTAAATTTATACTTAATTATTTAAAGATACTCCCTTAAGTTAATTTAATTTAATTTATTAACTTTCAAAACAAATTTTCTTCTATTGATCACACCTATTATTTATTTAACTTATTATTCTATTTATCTCCTTAAACATTTTATAATTAAAATTTTTAAGTGAATAACATTTATTATATGCACTCATATTTTATTTATAAAGATATTTATATTGTATACAATCCGATTTTTCTAAATTTAACAATTTCAACGATCATAAATTAGAATAGTCATTTATTAAAATTATACTTTATTCAACAAATTTTTACTCTTCCTTTATTCCAAATTATTATTAAATTTATTTTACTTAATATATCCTATCACATATATATTAAGTATATTTACATTTATTATAACTACTCAAATTTATTTAAAAATTCCTTTGATATCATTTATATTGTATAATATTGAATTACATAGTTAATTTTTGAAATTTAGGTAAGTTATATATAATGCAATTGAGTATTATCCAAATAAAGTTTACCACTTACTTATTTCAAGTTAAGTGTTTAGTCAAAACTTTTGGCTTCATTGAAAATCATCCTTAAATCAAAATTTTAAGAATTAATTTTCGATTAATTTCAAACCATTTTAGAGATAATTATGTATATACTATATATATCAAATCAAATTAAATCTAAAATTACATACCTATACATATAAATCAAATCATACTTAAGAAATTTAAATCGATTTAATTTCCAAAACAAAACTGTAGCAAATCTACGAATTCGTCTCTCCACTTCGAAATTCGAAATGAATGTCGATGATGCGGCCGTCATCACCGAAATCATTTTCCAGCGACAAAGAGAAGAGCACTGATTTAAACATTTTAACTCTTTGAAATGATTTCTATTTGAAAATATTTCAAATACTATATATGTTAAAACTTTTAAAATCAAAGTTTGAAATCACCGGAAACCAAATTCTCAAATTTCTGATTTACATTCATTCCAAATTCCAAATCAAATTATAACCAAATTTTATAAATTCATTTATTTATACTATGAAATAGTCAATAATTTATAAAACAGCAAATGAAAATTAATTTTATCATTTCGGACAACAAATTTATTAACAATTTAATTTCAAAAATTTATACTTATATAGTAGAATCAGTCAAAATATCTTGTTTACCAAATTTGAAAACAATATTGTGTCAGTTTGCTCTGTTAAAGTGTTTTGGAAATCCTATCGATAGCGTTTATCAGACAAATCGATCGAAAACCCAAATCGACATCAACAACTCAAACAACACAATATATATATATATATATATATATATATAACATATTTAATATTAATTCTCAAATACACTTCCTCGCTCGACGATACAAGGATGGATTTCAAAATAAGTATAGAGATTTAAATTTGATGGAAATCAAATCAAAGAGAATTTTGATTCGATAATAAGTTCGAAACAAAAGATAAGATAATTCAATTAACAGAATCGGAAGATGGATAAGCTTATTTAATTCATGGACAACCTTAACAGGGTCGACCGTGACATAAAGAATAAGATCGAGCAGAATTCTGAGGAAAATCAACATTCAATCTCGAGATATAAAATTCAGATATAGCAGGGAATAGATAGCAGCGAAAACCGAGGATACAGAAATCTTCGGTAATTCGATGCCTATTGTAAAGTAGTTGCACCTATTTAAAAATAATTCGAAGATTGGCGAGACCGCCGATTCATTATAAAGATCATTCGAAGTGGTGTTATGGGATGCTCTAGAATTGAAAGAAGACGAATACCGAGGGACACGAATGAATTTTGGAACTGCAGGGAACGTTCCAAAATTCAAAGCAATTGCATCAATAGGAAGAGATTGAAACTCGAATGAGAGTGATTCTGTAAATATATTTGCCCTATATGCTGAGTTTTTCCTAGAGCTAGCAAAGCTCTGATACCAACTGTAACGACCCGCTATTTTGGACTATTCGCATCCGCACATGTCGGACTTGAATAATTCAAAATACCGAATTGTTAAATTAAATTTGGAAAAGCTCAGATGTATAGTCAATAAATAATCACAGAATCATAGACACGGAGTAATAATATGCAGCGGAAGTAAAAGAGATAGTAGTTCATGAAGCTACTATATAAATATATAAGATACATCAGAGTTTACAATAGAAGAGTAACATTATACATCAGGTACAAACCAGAATACATCACTAGAATCATCGAATACTAAAAGCAGAATAGATGGCTGGATCTTCAAGCAAAGCTCCAACTCCAAAGGTGAGTCTTGAATACTGGTATACTCAGTCTGACCCGAGCGTAAAGCAAAACACAAAACACTCGAGTCAGGATTAACATTCTTATATTAATAAATCCAACTCAAGTGAAATATCAATTGAAATACAAATAACTTAAAGGATGTTGAAATAACCATCCTCTAAGGATCCGTTAAACTATCTACTATGTAGTAGTGTACGCTAAGTAGATAATGTCTATCAGTAATATAAATATCAAAATAGTGTTAAGGCATTACCATTATCCCCCTTAACACATTCTATATAAGCATTATAGTCTATACAACACTGTAAACTCCACCGTAAACTGATTGTTAGTTGTTTGATTATATTTTGCCTCCACCGTCAACTCCACTGTAAACTCCACCGTAAACTGATTGTAATTTAAATAATTTTACCTCGATTATATTTTATATATAAAGGAAATTTTTTTCGAAATTATTATATTGTATATAAATTGATTATTAGTTGTTTGAATATATATATTTATACAAATATATATAAGTTGATAAAAACTATTTGAATAATCTAAATAAAAATAATAATTGTAAAAAAATAAATTATATATGTAAGTGAATTATTGTGACGACCCGACTTCTAAACTCCAGGAAATCGCATCATCAATTAAGAAAGAAAGGGATAGAAGAAGAAAAGAAAGAGAAGAAGAAGAAACAACACTAGAATCTCAACAGCGGAACGAATAAATTATATTAATAACATAAAATATTACATAGTATACAACCACTCTCAGAGTACACAGATATACAACACATACTAGACAGTTATAAACACCTGTCTAGTATTTACAACATAATACAATTTCAGAGACAAAAAAATACTAACACAGAGAACACACAGTGGAACTATATATCTACACGCAGAAGCCTCCTGCTCCATTACTCCTCCAATATTCGTCAAAGCTAACCTGAATCCCTTGGCTACTCATAAAAATTTGAGCACCCAAGAGTTTATGAAACACAAAAATAAACTTCGGGTCAGACATGGGTCTGGTGTGAGTAACAGGTTAAAGTTGCTTAATTTTGAAAATCCTTTGAAAAGAAAGGTATCACGTAAGACTTCCCACACATAAACATGGAAAAGTTTTTACCATACGCTGACCAAAACATTTGATAGGAAATCCAGTGATATTATAATAGTGTCTAGGGTTTTCAAGTAAATAAGAAATAGCCGAAATTGTTACATGATTAAATTCCAGCTACTAGCCACAAAAGTAGGTAATACAATCAAAACTGTTGGCACTTATTGGATTTTGGATTCCATACAATGGCAGGGATACTGGGTACCGCTCGTCACAGTACGTGGCCTAGATCAACATACCGAGGAGTACTCCCACTCCCCTGCAACACAAAGCCGGACCCATTCCTTACTGAATAGTTCCGAACAAGACAACCTCGCAGTTGGTGTACACTGACAACTGCCTACTAAGCCGAAAAAAGGGACCTCTAGACAGGGATCAATCTTGCTCTCTAGTGGGTGCTGCCCACGAAGCCTTGCTGCACCTCCCTTGTTTTAGCCATTCCCGGTTGATGAGGCTTGAGGCTACGATTACCTTTAGTGAACACATTATCTTAGAATGCTCATCGTCCACCTGACGATGTTCTGAAAGCATTCAATCCATATAAGTTCGTTCCGGTTTCGAACGAAACCGAAGGCATTATCTCGTTACACTCATTTAGGAATCACCCTAAGAGTTAACGACGATAACCCTTGCACTCTAAATCACCATCTCGAATCAATAAGTACTATTCCGTCAAACTCATTACGGAATCACCCACAGAGTTATATTGACTTATAGTTCTTACACCTCGAGTCTTCAGAAAGCTCCACTTTGATTCACGACCTAACGTTATTTGGAATCGATGTGGTTTTCGGATATCCAAATATGGAAACCCGATCCCGGTCTCATCGAAATCCAAAGCGTGTCTTTTAAGGCCAAGTTGTTTTAAAGGTTTAAAACAATTCAATTATCTATATATCCAAATAGATAAATCACAGATACACAACAAGTAATCAACATTATCATCATATCAGATAAACCATATTATCATTATCCAAAATGATAATCTATATCAATATCACCATGCAACCAATGCATCCATATCACTCAACATTATCTATCTCATATCTGAGATTTTAACCATCCAAAGCAAACAACATCATCCATCTATATAAGCAATGATTAACCATACCAAATATAATTAATTTAAAATGAATTAAATTAATTACATCATTCTATTAATTTAAAGTAAATTAAATTAATTACTTTACCAATATCAACTTGCTCATATCACTATTGATAATTTATTAATCACTTAATTAATCATCATCCAATGATTCATTTTAATTAATCATCCCTGATTAATTAACCTTTAATTACATTCAAGTAATTATACACTAATTAATTTCTCAAATTAATTATATTTAACCAAATCAGTAATTAACCTTTAATTACTTCCTTAATTAATTACCTAAATTAATTACCTTTGATTATTGATTAATTAATCTTAATTAATCAATCTTAATTACATCATTAATTATAATAATTAATGATCTTCTAATTACATTTTAATTAATTACCTTATTTAAATTAATTACTTTAAGTAATTAATCTTAATTTAAACCATAATTGTTAATCACCCTTGATTAACCTATTCTAGTAATTAACTTCCCTTAAATTACTTCACCAAATAAATTAATTACTCCTTAATTAATTCTAATTAATCCCTTGATTAATTTACAAAGTAATTATACTCAGATAACTTCATTATCAAATCACTTCTAATTAATTACATATAGTAATTACCCATTAATTACTTCTCTAAGTAATTCCTCTTCATTTAATTACATTAAGTAATTATCCTCCATAAATCATCAAATGAGTAATTTTAAATTAATTAAACTGAATTAATTAACTTAAACTAATCAAATTAACTCAATTAATTACAATCAGTAATTAATTCCTTAATTACTTCCATATGTAATTATACTTAATAACTTACACAAATGATTATCTTTAAATTAATTAATCTAATTAATAATTTAAATTAATCACATTAATTAATAATAAATAATCCTTAGTTAATGATCTTCATTAACTATTAACAACTCATTAATTATTTTCTAAAATAATTAACTTATTTTAATCATTATTAATTACAAATTAATTAATCATTAATTAACCCATTAATTAAATAATTAAGTGTTAATTAAAACTTAATTAAATCCATTATTACTTGATTAATTAATTATTAATCATTAAATAAAAACTAATTTTATTTAATTAATTATTCTTAATTACAAGTTAATTATTTAAAGAATAATTAATCCTAAACCCTTAATATTCTCTTAATTACTTTAAATAATTATTTATTTCATTAGTCTATTAAATAAATTAATTATTCATTTAATTACCCTAATAATTAAATGAAATACAAAATATTAAATTATTATTAACTTTAACAAGTTTAAATTCAATCTCAAACCTTAATTGCTAAATAATGATTTTATTATAAAAAGAAATTTTACAAAGGTTAAAACAAATTTCTTTTAAAATTAAAACCTTTTAAATTTTTACATTATCAATCAAATTTGGTTTTGAACACTTAAATTTATAAAATTTAAATTCATTTTAAACCAAAGATTCAAAATTAGATTTGAATCAAATTTAACTTTATTTAAAACATTACTACATATTTCAATTTCAAATTTTAAATTCAAATTTCTTTTAAAAACATTTTAAACAATAAACTATTTTAAAGTTATTTTAAAACAAAATTTGCATTTAAATACCTAATCATTTCCAACTTTAAGATTCAATTCAACTTGAATCTATAATTTAAATTAGATTTAAAATTTAATTTAAATCTTGCTTCCATTTTTAAATTTAGTTTAAATTAGTTTAAATTTTTTGGAAACAAGACAAGTTTCAAACTTTAACAAACCAACCCGAGCTAAAAAACTAAAATATCTCGAGTAACTCGAGTAACAATTCCCTTTTAAATTGTCTTAAAATCAATTTAAATTTCAAATAAAAACAGGTTTATACAAAAACCTGTACTAATAGGTTTACCCAAACCCTGTAACAAAGTAAAACACCCGAGACCTATCTTAGTTACTTCGAGTCCAACGTTCAAGAACTTGGAGCTAAACATAAGACAACCCGAGACAACACTGGTAACTCATCTTCCCCAATCAACTGATACACCATTAACCTCGTGCACCTGCACCTCCGCCGCCATCACTTCCAATCACTCACGAACCCTTGAGCAAGTCGGTAACCATCATTCAACCATATTCCGACCATCATACGACATGCAGAACCACAAAATCAAAATCAAGAGTTCAAGCACAAAACTGCAACCGTGTCGAATTCTGAAATTTACCTCAAATACCAAAATCCGATCGTCAGAGAAATACCCCCTCCGGTCACCTCCACTTCCACACTCCCTCAACCATCTACTCGATTTTGTAAGAACTCGATCACCCATAGATGTCGAGATGACCCAATTCCTGATCAACAGCAAATCTAGGTTAAAAAAACTTTAATCCCTAATCACTACTACCTCCGTGATTAAATCCTTCTCCCAAATTTTTTTCCTGCTTCTCCTATCACTTCTCCATTACCAGAGAAGCCGCAGCCCACCCTGATCATCTAGAACGACAGATATGCTCCAAAATACCATTTCTGGTTAAACCAGAAATGCTCAATGATTCTTGAACTAAAATTCCTGATTTTAGTTTTAGAATTCAAGTATTGGTTTATGTAATTGATTTATGTTCTTGAATTAATGAATCAGGAAAATCAAATTTTTACTTATATTCTATTACTCTGTTATTACTGAGTTTACAGAAACACCACAGTTTTTATTTATCTTTCATATTTACTAAAATTAAAAACTTTACTTATTACACACATGCTTGTTAAAATCTTAAACTATAAAAATGATTTTAACATGAAGTCTTGATTTTTGAATATATAAAAAAAAAATCTGGAATCTAGAACATGCAGAATTACAACACAACATGCATTCAAACATATAACAGAGGATATCAATATCATATTAATCCATTCCAACATAATTATCATAGTAGTAAATCAAGAAACTATATTACTTAAATCATTTTAGTTAAAATGTTACTCACAGATTTTAGTAACAGAGCATCCATATTTATTGAAAACTTTACATCTGAATGCTTCAGTACTTTTTTAAAAACTGCAATTTGATTTTAAAAACATTCATCTTGTAATCTGCCTTGCTCTTTGATTTTTATCATTGCATGCAGGTTCCAGAAAGAAAAGAATTTTGCAGGCTTCCAGTTATACAAGTGCATGCTTGTTTTCAGGTTGGTTTTACACAGAATGCAGACTTCATTATATCAGGAGAAAAATGCAAGCTTCCAGAGAAAAGATGCATGCAAGTTTCCAGAAAGGATATGCAGGTTTGGATAATGTTTTTGATTTGAATTTTTAAGGGGAGATTGCTGATTTGTATGAAGATGAGTTTGCAGATGGATTTTAAGGAGATTTACAGTTTGATTTAGAACAGAATTTGATTGAATGTAGAAGAATTCAGATTTTAGAATCTGAAAATTTCTCTTAAGCGTGAAAAATAAAAACGATATGAGAAGGAATGTTTTAATATATGTATATTTTATTTTAATAGAAATAAAATGAAAAAAAGAAAATTTAAACATTACACTTTTTCACATTTTAACAATTGTCACTTTAGTTTATTATATGGTAACACATGTCAATTTGTATCTTAAGAAATTTACACATGTAATCTAAATATTTTTAATTTAAATTGAATTTTAAAAACTTTATATCTTAATTCATTATTTTCTATGTATATATAAATGAATTTTATTTCCTTTTAATTTTAGAAAACTAAACAGAACAAGTTATAAACAAAAGCATATTCAAATATTTTTAAGTATTTATTCTTTAAAACATTAAATTCAAACTTTAAATAATTTATCAAATCAAATTTTAATAATCAAGTTACATATATAAATGCATATATAACTCTATTAAAATTAAGAACAACAATTTTATTCCTTACAAAATCTATTTATGTTCATAAGAACTTAAGTATTATAATTTTTTATTCAAAAATAACAAATTAAGCAATATTAAATAATTTATAAATGAGATTATAAATTTCCTTTATCACTCAATATAATAAAACCATAAGTAAATTGTATTTAAAATTCTTATATAAAATTTTCAAGCAATACTTTTTAAAAAGAAAATAAAACAAAGCTTTGATGTTAATCAAATTTATCTTCTTATTTAAGTTAATTAAAAATATAAATTTAAACAGATAAGATTTTCCTTTAATATAAACCGTATAATTATTTATTGAATTGCTTTGATAAGTTAGATGTTAAATTTAAATTAAATTTCCAATTTATCAAATATAAATTAGAGTTAGAAAATTAATTCATTTACTAAATTAAAAATCAAAGTTTATTAATTTACAATATATACAAATATATATATTATAACAGAAAACAATTTATTTATTCAAAAAGATAAAATCTTTCAATTTAAATATTTATTAAAACATGATTATTAAATCAAATTCCAAATTTGTTATTAAAATTATCAAATCAAAAATTTATAACACAGATTATTAAATTTATATTGCCCAAATTTTCGGGATATCACATTCCTTCCTCCTTAAAAGAATTTCGTCCCTGAAATTTAAAAGCAAAGGTAACTTAATAATCCATCTTAAGATTTTATTTTGAAACACAAGCATATATTATCAAACATATGCAAACAACTATAGCGACCAATTCAAACAAAACAAATCTAATTATCCAGAAAAACCTGGATAAAATTTTCACGAGTTTCCCCGGTATAAATATCGGGATACTCGCTCTATAGAATCTAAACAATCAATACTATTAAGCTATAGAGCTCCTATCCAACTATATCTACCAACACTAAACAGGATATCAGACTACAGACGAGTCTAAATCAACAATCACATCCTCCTGAACTGCTGGTTCCACAACCAGAGATAAACCATACACGTACTCCCTCAGAGATACGCAAAACACATCGAATTTCAGTTATCCAAACCGGCAATTCAAACCTAGAAAACCAAACACCAATCCTCACAAGAACACAGGAAAGGTCCAAAACATCTTGGAGTTGACTTACCCAGTCTTACTCAATCTTATAACTCCTTGGATCAGAGAAAACTTCCTCAAAATCAAATCTCTGACTCAGGAATCCAAATTCCTTCGTCTCTTAACCACAAAATACTTCTGACGATCCTGGGCTGCATTCAACTCTCTTGATCAGCTCAACCTTTGCTGATGTCTCTAGAAACAAACTGGACCAAAACAATCCAACAAAATGATCTTCTCAAGATCAAATCCCAAACCAAGAACACCAACTCTACTCCACAAATATCAGAAGACTAACTTACTTATCCTACCCGGAAAAGACAAAACAAAAGCACTTCCAATCTGCTTCCGCTGCATAACTCTGATCTGAAGCAGAAGAAAAACTCGAGCACAAACTGGATAACACATCACAGAAATATGGTTCAATAGATCCATAAAAGAAAACTCACATGCCCCATCTGAACCAAAGCTTCTTCACTAAACTTCGGTATCACTCCTAGAATCCAGTTGATAAGAAAACTCAGCCTCTAGGTACGGACAAACTTCTCATAGCTCAAGAGAACACTCAGACAATCGCAAGTCACTTTTGCGATCAACCAGTCCAATATCCAAAGAAAACTGTTCTCTCTTTACCAATCAGAACAGCATACGCTTAACTAGCCAATCCATCGAAGAAATGGATCCACTCTGCTACTTCTGAACTCCTTCAGAAAAACGGCTAACCAGAAGACTTCCTGCCGGCACACAGAATACTTCGAACTGCACTGCTGACACCGCGCCGAAGACTTCCTAAACCAAAGCTCTTCGAGAAACTCGGGCTTCAAACTGGACAAAAATATCCTGCTGAATCCAGCCACAACACTGAAGCAGACTCACCTCCTAAACTTGTTCCAAAGAAAACATCTTCGAGAACATCCATAGTCACTGCATCTCATCACGCAGCTACTACTCCCTAAGATATCAAAATACCATCATTCTCTTCTGCCCAATCGACAGATCCAAACTCTACTCATCCAATTCAAAGATAGACTCCGAACCTTTACAGGTTACCTTCAGAGATCTATGAAATCCTATACTCCGCACAACTCACTCGATACGGTATTAGGTCTACAGTCTCGACAAATACATTACCAATCTCAAACACTCAAACTCCAACCAAAAGTAGTAGTTGTGTTACACATCCCACTACCTTATCTACCTTTATAGCTTATATTGGATAACCCGAATAGGTAACCCAACAAATAGGTAGAATAAATGTATAAATATATATAATAATAAAACTATAATTACGCTCTCTCAAGAAAGAAACCACTCCAGAGCCTAGGTATTCACTCAACCTAATGCTTTGATACCACCTGTGACGACCCAACTTCCAAACTCCAGGAAATCGCATCATCAATTAAGAAAGAAAGGGATAGAAGAAGAAAAGAAAGAGAAGAAGAAGAAACAACACTAGAATCTCAACAGCGGAGCGAACAAATTATATTAATAACATAAAATATTACATAGTTTACAACCACTATTAGAGTACACAGATATACAACACATACTAGACAGTTATAAACACCTGTCTAGTATTTACAACATAATACAATCTTAAAGACAAAACAATACTAACACAGAGAACACACAGTGGAACTATATATCTACACGCAGAAGCCTCCTGCTCCATTACTCATCCAATATTCGTCAAAGCTAACCTGAATCCCTTGGCTACTCGTAAAAATTTGAGTACCCAAGAGTTTATGAAACACAAAAATAAACTCCGGGTCAGACGTGGGTCTAGTGTGAGTAACAGGTTAAAGTTGCTTAATTTTGAAAATCCTTTGAAAAGAAAGGTATCACGTAAGACTTCCCACACATAAACATGGAAAAGTTTTTACCTTACGCTAACCAAAGCATTTGACAGGAAATCTATTGATATTATAATAGTGTCTAGGGTTTTCAAGTAAATTAGAAATAGCCAAAATTTTTACATGATTAAATTCCAGCTACTAGCCACAAAAGTGGGTAATACAATCAAAACCGTTGGCACTTATTGGATTTTGGATTCCATACAATGGCAGGGCTACTGGGGTACCGCCCGTCACAGTACGTGGCCTAGATTAATGTACCGAGGAGTACTCCCACTCCCCTGCAACACAAAGCCGGACCCATTCCTTACTGAATAGTTTCGAACAAGACAACCCCGCAGTTGGTGTACGCTGACAACTGCCCACTAAGCCGAAAAAAGGGACCTCTAGACAGGGATTAATCTTGCTCTCCAATGGGTGCTACCCACGAAGCCTTGCTGCACCTTCCCTATTTTAGCCATTCCCGGTTGATGAGGCTTGAGGCTACGATTACCTTTAGAGAACACATTATCTTAGAATGCTCATTGTCCACCTGACGATGTTCTGAAAGCATTCAATCCATACAAGTTCGTTCCGGGTTCGAACGAAACCGAAGGCATTATCTCGTTACACTCATTTTGGAATCACCCTCAGAGTTAACGACGATAACCCTTGCACTCTAAATCACCATCTCAAATCTATAAGTACTATTTCGTCAAACTCATTACGGAATCACCCACAGAGTTATATTGACTTATAGTTCTTACACCTCGAGTCTTCAGAAAGCTCCACTTTGATTCACGACCTAACGTTATTTGGAATCGATGTGGTTTTCGGATATCCAAATATGGAAACCCGATCCCGGTCTCATCAAAATCCAAAGCGTGTCTTTTAAGGCCAAGTTGTTTTAAAGGTTTAAAACATTTCAATTATCTATATATCCAAATAGATAAATCACAGATACACAATAGGTAATCATAATTATCATCATATCAGATAAACCATATTATCATTATCCAAAAAGATAATCTATATCAATATCACCATGCAACCAATGCATCCATATCACTCAACATTATCTATCTCATATCTGAGATTTTAACCATCCAAAGCAAACAACATCATCCATCTATATAAGCAATGATTAACCATACCAAATATAATTAATTTAAAATGAATTAAATTAATTACATCATTCTATTAATTTAAAGTAAATTAAATTAATTACTTTACCAATATCAACTTGCTCATATCACTATTGATAATTTATTAATCACTTAATTAATCATCATCCAATGATTCATTTTAATTAATCATCCCTGATTAATTAACCTTTAATTACATTCAAGTAATTATACACTAATTAATTTCTCAAATTAATTATATTTAACCAAATCAGTAATTAACCTTTAATTACTTCCTTAATTAATTACCTAAATTAATTACCTTTGATTATTGATTAATTAATCTTAATTAATCAATCTTAATTACATCATTAATTATAATAATTAATGATCTTCTAATTACATTTTAATTAATTACCTTATTTAAATTAATTACTTTAAGTAATTAATCTTAATTTAAACCATAATTGTTAATCACCCTTGATTAACCCATTCTAGTAATTAACTTCCCTTAAATTACTTCACCAAATAAATTAATTACTCCTTAATTAATTCTAATTAATCCCTTGATTAATTTACAAAGTAATTATACTCAGATAACTTCATTATCAAATCACTTCTAATTAATTACATATAGTAATTACCCATTAATTACTTCTCTAAGTAATTCCTCTTCATTTAATTACATTAAGTAATTATCCTCCATAAATCATCAAATGATTAATTTTAAATTAATTAAACTGAATTAATTAACTTAAACTAATCAAATTAACTCAGTTAATTACAATAAGTAATTAATTCCTTAATTACTTCCATATGTAATTGTACTTAATAACTTACACAAATGATTATCTTTAAATTAATTAATCTAATTAATAATTTAAATTAATCACATTAATTAATTATAAATAATCCTTAGTTAATGATCTTCATTAACTACTAACAACTCATTAATTATTTTCTAAAATAATTAACTTATTTTAATCATTATTAATTACAAATTAATTAATCATTAATTAACCCATTAATTAAATAATTAAGTGTTAATTAAAACTTAATTAAATCCATTATTACTTGATTAATTAATTATTAATCATTAAATAAAAACTAATTTTATTTAATTAATTATTCTTAATTACAAGTTAATTATTTAAAGAATAATTAATCCTAAACCCTTAATATTCTCTTAATTACTTTAAATAATTATTTATTTCATTAATCTATTAAATAAATTAATTATTCATTTAATTACCCTAATAATTAAATGAAATACAAAATATTAAATTATTATTAACTTTAACAAGTTTAAATTCAATCTCAAACCTTAGTTGCTAAATAATAATTTTATTATAAAAAGAAATTTTACAAAGGTTAAAACAAATTTCTTTTAAAATTAAAACCATTAAAATTTTTACATTATCAATCAAATTTGGTTTTGAACACTTAAATTTATAAAATTTAAATTCATTTTAAACCAAAGATTCAAAATTAGATTTGAATCAAATTTAACTTTATTTAAACATTACTACATATTTCAATTTCAAATTTTAAATTCAAATTTCTTTTAAAAACATTTTAAACAATAAACTCTTTTAAAGTTATTTTAAAACAAAATTTGCATTTAAATACCTAATCATTTCCAACTTTAAGATTCAATTCAACTTGAATCTATAATTTAAATTAGATTTAAAATTTAATTTAAATCTTGCTTCCATTTTTAAATTTAGTTTAAATTAGTTTTAAATTTTTGGAAACAAGACAAGTTTCAAACTTTAACAAACCAACCCGAGCTAAAAAACTAAAATATCTCGAGTAAATCGAGTAACAATTCCCTTTAAAATTATTTTAAAATCAATTTAAATTTCAAATAAAAACAGGTTTATACAAAAAACTGTACTAACAGGTTTACCCAAACCCTGTAACAAAGTAAAACACCCGAGACCTATCTTAGTTACTTCGAGTCCAACGTTCAAGAACTTCGAGCTAAACATAAGACAACCCGAGACAACACTGGTAACTCATCTTCCCCAATCAACTGATACACCATTAACCTCGTGCACCTGCACCTCCGCCGCCATCACTTCCAATCACTCACGACCCCTTGAGCAAGTCGGTAACCATCATTCAACCATATTCCGACCATCATACGACATGCAGAACCACAAAATCAAAATCAAGAGTTCAAGCACAAAACTGCAACCATTTTGAATTCTGAAATTTACCTCAAATCCCAAAATCCGATCGTCAGAGAAATACCCCTCCGGTCACCTCCACTTCCACACTCCCACAACCATCTACTCGATTTTGGAAGAACTCGATCACCCATAGATGTCGAGATGACCCAATTCCTGATCAACAGCAAATCTAGGTTAAAAAAACTTTAATCCCTAATCACTACTACCTCCGTGATTAAATCCTTCTCACAAATTTTTTTCCTGCTTCTCCTATCACTTCTCCATTACCAGAGAAGCCGCAGCCCACCCTGATCATCTAGAACGACAGATATGCTCCAAAATACCATTTCTGGTTAAACCAGAAATGCTCAATGATTCTTGAACTAAAATTCCTGATTTTAGTTTTAGAATTCAAGTATTGGTTTATGTAATTGATTTATGTTCTTGAATTAATGAATCAGGAAAATCAAATATTTACTTATATTCTATTACTCTGTTATTACTGAGTTACAGAAACACCACAGTTTTTATTTATCTTTCATATTTACTAAAATTAAAAACTTTACTTATTACACACATGCTTGTTAAAATCTTAAACTATAAAAATGATTTTAACATGAAGTCTTGATTTTTGAATATATAAACAAAAAATATGGAATCTAGAACATGCAGAATTACAACACAACATGCATTCAAATATATAACAGAGGATATCAATATCATATTAATCCATTCCAACATAATTATCACAGTAGTAAATCAAGAAACTATATTACTTAAATTATTTTAGTTAAAATGTTACTCACAGATTTTAGTAGCAGAGCATCCATATTTATTGAAAACTTTGCATCTGAATGCTTCAGTACTTTTTTAAAAACTGCAATTTGATTTTAAAAACATTCATCTTGTAATCTGCCTTGCTCCTTGATTTTTATCATTGCATGCAGGTTCCAGAAAGAAAAGAATTTTGCAGGCTTCCAGTTATACAAGTGCATGCTTGTTTTCAGGTTGGTTTTACACAGAATGCAGACTTCATTATATCAGGAGAAAAATGCAAGCTTCCAGAGAAAAGATGCATGCAAGTTTCCAGAAAGGATATGCAGGTTTGGATATTGTTTTTGATTTGAATTTTTAAGGGGAGATTACTGATTTGTATGAAGATGGGTTTGCAGATGGATTTTGAGGAGATTTACAGTTGGATTTAGAACAGAATTTGTTTGAATGTAGAAGAATTCAGATTTTAGAATCTGAAAATTTCTCTTAAGCTTGAAAAAGAAAAATGATATGAGAAGGAATGTTTTAATATATTTAGATTTTATTTTAATAGAAATAAAATGAAAAAAAGAAAATTTAAACATTACACTTGTTCACATTTTAACAATTGTCACTTTAGTTTATTATATGGTAACACATGTCAATTTGTATCTTAAGAAACTTACACATGTAATCTAAATATTTTTAATTTAAATTGAATTTTGAAAACTTTATATCTTAATTCATTATTTCCTATGTATATATAAATGAATTTTATTTCCTTTTAATTTTAGAAAACAAAACAAGTTATAAACAAAAGCTTATTCAAATATTTTTAAGTATTTATTCTTTAAAACATTAAATTCAAACTTTAAATTAATTTATCAAATCAAATTTTAATAATCAAGTTACATATATAAGTGCATATATAACTCTATTAAAATTAAAAACAACAATTTTATTCCTTACAAAATCTATTTATGTTCATAAGAACTTAAGTATTATAATTTTTTATTCAAAAATAACAAATTAAGCAATATTAAATAATTTATAAATGAGACTATAAATTTCCTTTATCACTCAATATAATAAAACCATAAGTAAATTGTATTTTAAATTCTTATATAAAATTTTCAAGCAATACTTTTTAAAAAGAAAATAAAACAAAGCTTTGATATTAATCAAATTTAACTTCATATTTAAGTTAATTAAAAATATAAATTTAAACAGATAAGATTTTCCTTTAATATAAACCATATAATTATTTATTGAATTGCTTTGATAAGTTAGATGTTAAATTTAAATTAAATTTCCAATTTATCAAATATAAATTAGAGTTAGAAAATTAATTCATTTACTAAATTAAAAATCAAAGTTTATTAATTTACAATATATACAAATATATATATTATAACATAAAACAATTTATTTATTCAAAAAGATAAAATCTTTCAATTTAAATATTTATTAAAACATGATTATTAAATCAAATTCCAAATTTGTTATTAAAATTATCAAATCAAATTAAATTTATAACACAGATTATTAAATTTATATTACCCAAATTTCCGGGATATCACAATTATAAAATATGGAATTATAATTAATCTGATTTACAATTATGCAATAATCTTATATATAATAAGTGAAACTACATGAATATATTTATAAATGTGAATGGTAAATGAAAAGGATTTAAACTAAGAATTTGATAAATTGAATTCTTTTGATTTTGAAAGTTATTTTTCAAAGTTAAAAGAGGTTATATTATTATAAATCTAAATAAGATAAATAATTTTGGAATGAATCTTATACAAGTAAAGTAATATAGTGAAATTATATAAGTAAAAAGTTTACAAATGTGATTTGTAAATATTAAAAGGATTTTTAAAAGAATATAAAGCACTGAAATCACTACTGTTGCTGCGAAATAATAAAGGTAATGATTACAACATCATTGGTATCATTTTCAAGTTTCTGTGTGATTGATTTGCTACCATAATAAATTGAAATTGAAGTTTTATTTTGATAAACAAATTTGAATTTAAAATCCAAGTTGAAATTGATAAATACAAGTAAAATGAGTTTTGGACTTATAATATGAAATAATAAATTTAATTTTAGGAAAGTAAATAAATTAAATTGGATTTGAACTGGATTAGATAAATTATTCAAATGAAAGTTAAACTTAAGTGGTAAGTGATTACATAATATGAATTTTGAAGTTTAAATAATAAATAAGTTGTATAACTTATAAAATAAGAAAATGTAAGTAAAACCAAATATTAAGATGGTTAAATAATTTTGCTAAGCAAAATAAAATCTAAATTTAAATAGCGATATGAAATTTGTCTTAAGTTTAGTTAAATAGAATGACTTTAAAGATGAAATTTAAGTTAAATAAAACAAAATGATGTTTAAAAAGGAACATAACTTAAGTGATGATTGAATGAAGTTTGAATTAACATTAACAACGAATAAAAATAGTGAGTTATGTAATGAAATTCAACTTTAATTGTAAAAAGGAATTAGTGAATAAACATGGATTAGAAAATGTTGCTTTTAAGAATGGAATAAGGCTTAAGTTAAGAAGTGATGATAAAAATTGGAATGTTGTATAAAGATGTGAATATAGTGAATACTGGAATTCAATTCAAATTGAATATTAAACCAATTGAAATAATAGTATCAAACCAAATTAAATGTAAGTAAAGTAAATAAATTTGGTTATGTTGGATATGCATTAGCTGTTAAATAAATGTTAGTGGATTGGATATAAATTCATATGAAGTTGAATTAATGAAATTGAAGGTTAAATAATTGAATTCAAATTGATAGTAAGTGAATCTAAATAGAATTGAATTTGATATAATTTGGAAGTGAGCTAACTTGAATGTAAATTAGTGAATGTAAAATAATTGAGTATGAATAAGGGAATATTAGTAAAATCCAATGTAAATGAATCAAATGTAATTAAATTGAGAACCAATTCAATGAATATTAATTAGAAATGAATGTATATTGATTTGTTTATGGTTTTGTTGGATAGATATTGTTTGTTGGATATTAGTTGGATGATAGTTGTTTGATGGTTGGATTTGTTGCTTTTGGTTGCATTTGCTATATTGGCATGTATAGTTGTTGTATTGGTATATGTTGTATATTGATATTATTTTCCATGTATACATGTTTCTCATTTGTTTGTTGAGTGTTTAGTAGGTGCGGATGGCGCATGCTTCGCATTTGGAGCTCACTTTCGTGTTATATTAGCTGTATATGCTCACTAATAATATATAAGGTATATATCTCTGGTTACATATCGTACTTTAATATTTTTTCCCTACGGGATGCCTCATCCTGAAGATGAGATGTATATTTGTGATATACATATATGTTGTGATCCTATTACGATCAAATGACGCAAGGGAGACGCTGGCGAAATTTTTTGCAAATTTGAGGCGTTAGAACATTTTTGGAAATTTTTTGGGAAAAGTTTTCCGATAACTAAAATTTTGACTAATGAGTTAAAAGTTAATTGATATTAGTCGATTTATGGAATGTTAATGAAAAGATAACTAAGTATCGATTCGAAAACTTTGAAAAGTTTTTATAAGAAGTTTAACTAATGGATTTTTTAAAACTTAAAAGATTTAAATTAATTTGATATCTAGTTTGAAAGATTTGTTTTGAAAAGTTAATGGATTTTATGGCTTTTTCTTACTTGGTATTTTCGAGGATGAAATTCTTTTAAGTAGGGGAGAATGTAACGACCCAAAATTTAAGTCATTCAAAATTCTTATATTTAATTGATTTCAAATATTCACAAGTTAATTTTATAAGTTGAATAACTTATATTTTAAATATAAGGATTTATTTGGATAATTAAATTGTTATTTTAATATTTGAAATAGAAGAAATATTTTGATTTTGAATTTAATGCGAACGAAAATGATTTATAAGTTAAATTAAATTCAATTTGAATTAGAATGATGTTGGTAAACTTTTAAATTGATTTAGAAGTTAATTTATAGAAATTAAATTTCTTAGTATTTAATTAACGTGTAAAAATAGTCATTTTTGAAACGGTCTTGGATTTCGATGAAACTAGTTTCAATGGATCTGCAATGTTATATTATTGTTGGAATTCAAATTTCGTGTCAATCAGATTTATGGTTTGCTCGTAGGAAGCTGAAACGATAGAAATTTGTTTAAGTAAATTTCAATTAAAATAATTCGATTCGAAAATCTATCTTCCAAATATGATCTAATTGGCTCCTGATATATATTCCATTGTGTTCGGAATATGGGTAAAACATTTTAAATGCCAGGCGGTATGCTTCGATTGGAGTTCGAAATATTTTCGGGTGAATAGTGTCACAAAATTTTATATAAAAGGACTTCATTATTCTCTATTTTCACAAACCCTAGAAAACCTAGGTCTAGCCGCCATTCTTCATTTCAATGGCCATAAACACTTGATTCTTCCTCCTCAATTATCACTCAATTCGTAAACAATTACGAAAAGCGTTCAACTACAACTTTGTAGACCACGATGAGATATTCTTTCTCAACGGTTGTGATCGAATTTATTTGAGCAGATCAATGGAAAAATGTTCACGATTGGATGGCATTCGAGCTTGATTTTTGAGGCACATACATGACTGAGTTCGACATCGTTCATGCCAAAGGTAGAGTTCGTGGTGGCTCTTCGAATGGTGATAAACGATCAACCTCCACCGTGTCGAGGTGGGTGCGGCAATTCGAGAAACAAGGCAGCAATGGGGTTCGAATGCATGATGAAAACAAAGGGGAGAAGATGGAATTCGCGACTAGATCTACCGTTCCCAAAATCAACGGCCCAGCTTAAAAGTAGGGTTAAAACTAAAAAGAAATTGAAACTAATTTATATAATAATTCTTGTAATGTTTAAAATATCGTAACTTCTTCATACGAGGTTGGAAATTGATGAAATGAATTGCACTGGGTTTTTTTGATGAGCACTAAATTTTAGAGCTAGTTTGGAGTGGATTGGAGCTAGTGAAAATTTAAGGTAAAATTAAACGTATTCGGAATAAAATGATGAAACGTCTGCTAGAATCAAGTGAGTACAACTCACTCTTTCTGACTCACTGATATTTTTATATAAGTGATAATAAAAAATTTTCTGTTGATTGATGATTGTTTGGTTGATATACGAAATATTTATATATATTGATTGTTTTGGATATATTCCTGCCTATTGGAGCAAATGAGACCATGTTCGTTCCCGTGTATGAGTGGATGACCCTTTTTGTACGCACGTCTTCCTCGAAGCAGACATTGTACATATTTTCTCATATGTATATTTGTTGCAGGTAACAGGTTGGAGGGATCCAACTGGATTCCTCACCAGTGTTGATTTTTATTTAAAGATATTTTTATATATGATGTTATCATATGATATATGATGTTTTGGATGCTAGGATTGATACGATTGACGTGAATCACCTTAATTAGCATTTTTGTAGCATTGGGCCATATTTTTTGATTTTAAAACTGCTAAAGTGATGATATCAAATTAAAAAGGATTTCAAAGTGATTTTGAATATATATATATATATATATATTGTTAAAGGAATGGATTTATTTTGAATAAATAAAAGTAGTAATTTTATGTTATAAAAATTATGATTTTTGTGAAATATATTAAAATGTGATTTTTGAAATATGGAGCTAACTATTTTGTAAAATAATATAAAATGAGACTTTTGAATTTATCATAAATGGTTTATATATAAGATTTATACAATTGAATTTTTATAAGTCAAATTAATGGAATTTTAAATGATTTTTGTAAGTGTTAAATTGAATTTATAAAATTGAATCTTATAAGTGAATAAGATATAATTTATGAAGTTATAAATTAAAGAATTTGTAAAATAGAAGAATTATAAGTGTATAAACTTATAATTGGATTTTAGCATGTAAATGAGATAAATGGAATTGGTTAATAAAGGAATTCTATAAATGGAAGGTTTATTATAATATATGAAAAGAATTTACAAACGTTGTTTTATAAATCTGAAATTAATTGAATCTGATAGGTTAAATATGGGCTTTTATAAAGGAATTATATTCACGATTTTGGATAGTCTATAATCCTTTTAATAAATATGTAGAAGTAATGAATTTGGTAAATGAATTTTATTCACGATTTTGGACAGTGAATAAATCTTTAAATTAAATAAGTGTTTTGGAAAGTGATATTTTAAATGGAGATAAATAGTTGAAGATGTTTTAAAATGTGTTAAGTATCAAACACATAGATTTCAACATTCGTTGTTGAAATAGATGTTTTCGAGAAGTAAGGAAATGATGGACTATTAAACTGTTGTTATAGTAAATGATTTTCAAAAGGAGATGTTTTGTATAGTATATGGGATTTGTATATCTATCTAATTTTCGAATCCCTATACGTGATTTTGGGTTTCCGTAACGATGTTTTACGCAATATTCATTTTGACCCAAATAAGTATGTTTAAGAGAATGTTTTCCTTAAAGAATAAAATATATGCTCAATCATGATTTAAGTATATGTAATATTTTCCAGGTGTTGAAAAAAATTGATTTGTGAATTCACTTATTATTAAATAAGTATATAGAAATGTTTTCCAATATTGAAATGGAATTTTATCTTTTGTTAAAGAAAATTTAAAGTGAATATTTGGAAAGTGATTTAATTAATAAAAGATTAATTAAAAGGGCCTAGTGATTACTTATGGTGTTAAATATTCGCTTGTTACTTTGATAGTAACTGACTATCAAATTTGGCCATTTTAGTTCCTCAACTTGATGTGGGAACTATTTAGTCGTACACTTAGTACGTTGCCATCTGTGTAGGATTGATTATCATTTGTGTTGAGAATGTTGATTCGTGTAGTGTAGAGTATTACTCCAATCTACCGAGCTTCCTTCTTGGCCGAAGGATAGCAAGTTGAATGTTGGAGAAGTGATAAGTCTATGGGACTTAGTTTTTGTGTGAGGTTGGGAAATGCTTTTGCGTTGTTGGTGCGAAGAGACCGGGATCAAATTTATCTGAAAACGACTTCGGACCAACGTATGTGCGTTCGAATGTACAAGTTGTGATGATATTGATGTTTAGGATTTTCATAGTGAATGACTGCTTATTAATCGTTTGGGGCTAAAATCCTAATATAAATATAGTAGCAACAGTCTCTTCGTTATGAAACGTCCATTGCGATGGTTGTCGCTACTAATCCTAGGGATTTCCCAACAGGATGTCATAGGAAAGTACCTTCGGTTTGTCCTATTCCTGGACAATTTGTATGGATGAGAGTCTAACATTGCATTTCTAAAGATTACGTGCATTGGCTTTTACAAGCGTAAATCAATGGTGGCGGAGAATGCAACTTCTCTTAGCTTAACACCCTCCTTGAGACGTACGAGCTTAAGGGTTGTATTTTTGTGGAAGGTAAGTAGTAATCAATGGAAATGGTCGTGTAGCATTCAAAGTGATGTGAAATGTGAAAGGAAATCGTTACCTCAGGCCTCATCAACCAGAAATGACCGAAATAGTGTTAGATGCGACAAGGCTAAGTAGGTCATTTCTAATTAGGATATGTTCATCCTCTTCTGGATATATTTCTCCCGCTATGATGTTCGGGATGTAAATTATTGTGGTTTGTATGCTATGAAGGCCCTCGGAAAAGGTCGGTAATGACCGAGGGATGACATATTCGGTACTACCTAGTTATAGAGGTAGACCGATCTTGTGTTGGTAGAGGAAATTTGTGATGGTTTCTCAGTACATTCCTTTAGAGATGTACTGTCGGAAGGTAGTCCCTTCAGCTGATCATTTGCATGGAAATCCAAACTCCACTACGAACTTGCAGTTTTGTTTGTATCGGCATAATGAATAGCCCCAAAATGCTATATGGATAACCATTTCAGCTATGATTAATATTATTTGTATACTAGACACTCGTATAATATAAGATGATTTGATATGAAATGTTTTGGTTATCGTAAGGTAAAAACATGTCCGTGTTTATGTGTAGGCATGTCTTAGGAGATACTTTAGTTTTAAAAGGAAAAGTTTGGTAATGTAATCAATTCAGTTAAGTTTGTTTCTCACGCTTGTTTATTAGACTTATTTGGGCGTTCCTCCTTTTCAATGCTCGGGTCAGACCGAGTATATTTACAAGTTCAGATTTGGTGCTTTTGGAGCTTCTGTAAGATAGATGGAGATCTTCATTTTCGTATGCATGTGCCTGTTTATTGTAAGAATATATTATTATAACTGTCCAGACCGATGATTAGTGATTGATTGTTGAACTCTGATTGATGTATGTATATGCAGTTTCTGTTTTGTGAAGATCATTGATAATATATTCTATATTATTCCGCCACGATGTGAGATTTTGTATTGTTCCGTTTGTTCTCTCTTATCTCATTATTCTCTTCTCTTCTTCTCTTGTAATGACCTGCAAATCCGTATCCCTTGAGTCAACACTATTCTCCATCAATCAACTCAAGATGAAAGGAAATACGAACCATTTGGGTTAAAGAATAAGAGGTAGAAGAAGAGAAAACAAAACAACATCAAAATCTAACCATTGCAGCGGAATAAAATATAATAGATAATAACAGATCTTTACATAGAAGAAAAACTATATCTATTTTATAGATACATCATGTAACAACCCGCATATTTATCGATTATATATTTAAATGTTTTATTTAAATATAGAGTCGTTAGTCGGATTTTTGGGTCCGAAAGCTACTTTTTGCAAACAATCGAATTGGGGCTCGATACCACTTCCATTGAGTCCAAAATGGCGTTTACGATCTTTTTGAGTATAAACTTTGATATGTTTGGAGTGAGTTGAATTTTGCTACTTTTTCTAATTGGGTTTTGGGTTTGGGTTCATCCCATTCGTGAGTTTAATAACCTAACTCAGTCCCTCTCTTCCCCATTCACTCATTTTCACTTCTAAAACTCAAGTTAAAACTGAAAATGGGGGAAAGGAAGAGGAATTAGAAATTCCAAGCCCTAGTTTACTTTGCAAACTTGAATTCCTGCTCCAAAATCAAAGAGAAGCTATTGGTAAGCCTCCTTTTCATCTTCTCCAACTCTTTTCCTCTTCAATTTCAGAAAGTTTCCTAAACCTAACTTAGGAAATACTTGTTTTGATCTTAGATTGAAGTTTGTTGGGTTGAAGTAGAGATTGGTTGGTCTTCTCCTCGTGCTTGAGCTCCTTCTTCTTAGTTTTGGGTTAAAGGTGAGATTGTTATCTCACATCTACGACTATAATCATCTTTGGTTGTTAGGTATGAATTCCTAACACTTATTCATATGCATTTACTTTTGGTTTGGGTTGAATTGGTGAATATTCCAATTTTTAGTGTTTTGGGTTCAAATCTTTGAAATCCTAACTTTGATGTTTTGATCATGTTTTGGTGATGCATCGAGGAGCATATAGGGGCGGGTTGCCTGTTGGCATAAACCCTTAGAGCCAGTGTTCGTCCGGTTGCATTTTGGAAGAGTTTACTCTTCATTTGAATAGGCTGAAAAAAAGCCCAGGCTTGGTTTAGTCGACTGAATTCGCTGTTCAGTCGACTGAACCTGGAAACAGAAAGTTTCCAGGCATGAATTCAGTCGACTGAGTCGACTGAACCTGGAAACGACTGAGTCGACTGAACCTGGAAACAGAAAGTTTCCAGGCAGAATTCAGTCAACTGAAAATCTCTGTTTAGTCAACTGAATTTGCTATTTAGTCAACTGAATTCTCTGTTTAGTCAACTGAATTTGTTGTTTCAGCCCACTTTGCCTTTTGGGATTGGATTTCCAATTCGAATCGATTTATGATGATCCTATTTGTTGTTATCATTTATTTTGACTTTGATGATTCCTTTTTTATTTCAATCCACGGGTTTTTCTAAAATAATATTTTAAATTGTATTAGAAGCTTGCTTCTCTAATTTATAAATTCTATTTAAACGCACACACACAATTTCGCACTTCGAGCAGAGTGGAAAGGAGATTAAATGGTTAAGTAAAACACGGACCATGAATCCGTGCATTTATCTTTCCAATTAATCCCCAACCTATTCGATTGATTTTTTTGACCTTTTGGTCTAGTTTACCAATGAGATGAAGTAAACTTTGTACTGCTTTGAGTGTGAAATTAACTACCGGTTAGTAAACCATTTAGTGCGAACGAGTGGTTATGGGACTCACGTTACCACTTTTCAGATTCCTTTTCGAGAGTTGTGACGCCAGTTAGTGGTGTCCATTACTGGGCCTTCGGACCTTCACCACTACGGTTTGTTGCCTTCGGGTGTGTTTCCTTTGGGTTTGCACCTGCAGGTTTGTTGCCTTCGGGTATTTTGCCTTCGGCTTTGTACCTTCGGGTTTGTGCCTTCGGGTTTGTTGCCCTATTGTATCACTTTCAGCGTTGGTCTTTTTGAGCCGCACGATATAACGCTGTTACCTTGTGGAACTTGTGTTACCATCAATGGTATTTGTTATTGCCTTTTTGGCTTGTTTTGAGATATTCATATCCTTTGTTTATTTGAATTGCCAATGAGATGAGGCTTGTTCTGTTATGATTCATCTTTTGTTAGATGATTGTGCTATCTCTTGTAGAGATATTTGTTATACTTTGTGATCTTGCAGGTTATTATTGGTCAGTTTATCTAACTGATTTGTTTAGCTAGACTGACCCGTGTATTTGATACTCGGGTCAGACCGAGTTGTTTCAGGTTAGAAGCTTTTGGACTTAGCATATTTTGCATCCGCATGGACTATTTAGCTTGTTCCTTTTTTTTTATAGCTTTTGTGTAGTCCTATTTTGTTGTAACTCTGATATGTATTCTTTTGGATTCATCTTTATATTGTGGTTTGCTATACCACTTGACATGTACCTGTTTGTATACTCTTTTATGTATCAATATATGTGTATATGATAATCCACTGTTTTGTGATGTATACTACATATAAGTTGTTATATTCTGTTTTGATAGATCCTCCAACCACCTATGGTTTTTTTTTAAGTATTCATTGGATATATCGATCTGCTTGGTATGTCTTTTGTTGATGTACTCAATAAATAGTTATAGCAATGCTATAGATGGTCGCTCCTAAACAGCCTTATTCTCCACGTTAGTTGACGGCATTACCCCATAGTGTCCTTGGCTAGCATGGGTATAGAGGTGGGGCGTCATAGCTTGGTATCAGAGCTGAGTTCAGAACAAAATATGATAAACACAGAGTAGAAGCACATATTACGATACGTCAAAGTGTATAAGTGATACAAATCTTTGAATCATCGTGTCTCTCTATTCCTTCTACCATCAAAGGTTAGATTGAAATTGGGAATACGTCTAGGAATGCATTTCATTCCGTAGTATTCCACAATTGTATTAATGACATCTACATTGTGAATAATCTTGTTCTTATCTTAACTTTCAGCGTATGGCTGGAAGAGGTAGAGGACGACGTTCAGATGCTGGGCAATCCAGTGGCGCACATCCGGATGGCGTTTATATGTCTGCTGATCAGTTTTTGGAAATTTTTAGGAGCACTCAGCCTCCAATTCCTCCTCGAGTATCTCCACCTCGCAAGTCTGCCTTTGCACGTCAGTGCAGTGATTTTTCTCATCTTGATGGAAAGCCGTTTATGGGCTCCGAGTCTGTTCTTGAAGTCCAAGCTTGGCTTCGCATGTGCAAGCGTATCTTTTCTCGCATCGATCTTTCTGATCATGATTGAGTTCTTGTAACGTCTAGTTTATTACAAGAGCGTGCTCTTGATTGGTATGAGCTTTTTGTAGCCGAAATTGATGAGTCTACTCTTTCTTGGACTCAGTTTCGAGGATGATTCGAACTCAAGTTCGTTCCTGAATCCGAAAAAGTTTTATTGACCCGTCGCTTCCTTGAGTTGAAACAAGGGAATTCTTCTGTTTCTGAGTATGTTGCATCATTCGAGGCTTTATCTCAGTATGGTCTTGAATTCATTAGTACTCCTTATAAGAAGAATCTGAAGTTTGTCTCTGGTCTTAAGAAATATCTTAAGAAGTCTTTGTCACTCCAGCTTAAGCTCTCTTTTGAGGAGTTGGTTGATTCTGCACTTCATCTTGAAACCGTCGAGAAGGAGTGTGATAGTGGTGAAGATGTTGAGGTTTCCAAGAACCCCAACAAGAAGCAGTTTCCATTTCAGAAGTCCAGGTCTTTTCCTTCTAAGTAGAAGAAGATTGGTGGTTCTAGTTCTCAGCCTCAACCTTCTGGAACACCTTTCATTCGGAAGTGTTTCAATTGTGGTTCTCCGGATCATATTATTTGAGCTTGTCCTAAACCTCTCTTTTGCCGCTATTGCAAGAAGGAAGGTCATCATGTTTCCACCTGCCCAACTGTTCCTGGTAGTGCCAAGTCTGGCAAACTTATTGCTGCCAAGGCTTCTAAAGGTCCTTCTCAACCCAAACGTATATCTCCATCTATTTTGGAAGGTTCTATTTTATCTCATAACCACGGTATTCGAGTTCTTTTCGATACGGGCGCATCACATTCTTTCGTATCGCGAAAGCTCGTTGATGATTTATCCTTGGATTTTTCTTGTTTGGTTACTTCTTTAAGAATTGCGAATCCTATTGGGGGATCCGCGACCCTTAGTATGCTTTGTGATGATGTTGAGATTGTTTTATGTGGTTTTTCTTTTCGTGCGAATCTGCATGTTATTTCTTGTCTGGGATTTGATATGATTTTGGGAATGGACTGGCTAGTGAGATATGATGCCAGGATTATTTGTTCGGAGAGAATTTTGTATCTTCAACATCCGGATTCGCCTACTCAGCTATTACTTGTTCTTTGGAATGTGGATAATTTCGAAATGGCTTTATATTCTCTTGACTCGCGAGATGATGATGATATATCTCATATTCCTATTGCTTGTGACTTTTCTGATGTTTTTGAGCCTGTTTCGGGTTTGCCACCCAAGTGGGTAATTAAGTTCCGCATTGATCTCATTCCAGGCGCGCAGCCAGTTAGTCGTCCTCTCACGAGGATGTCTACAAAAGAAAATGAGGAACTAAAGAAGCAGCTTTTAGAGCTTGAGTCCAAGCAGTTGATTCAGTCTAGTTTTTCTCCGTGGAGATCCGCGGTCGTCTTCGTGAAGAAGTCTAATGGAACTCTTAGGCTTTGCATTGACTATCGCAAGCTTAACGAGTTAACCATTAGGAATAGGTATCCATTGCCTAGGATCGACGATATGTTCGATCTATTGAGTGGTGCTAAGGTCTTTTCTCAGCTTGACCTCGCCACATGTTTTCATCAGTTACGAGTTGCGGAGGATAGCATACCGCTTACCGCTTTCCGCACTCGTTATGGTTCGTTTGAGTGGCTCTTTTATGCCGTTTGGTTTGACGAACGCTCCTACTTTCTTTGTCGATCTCATGAATCGAGTATTCTAGGAATATCTCGATAAGTTCATCCTTTTGTTCATTGATGATATCCTTATTTATTCTAAGTCTGAAGCTGAGCATGCTAATCAACTGAGAATTGTCTTGAGTACTCTCCGTCATCATTAGCTTAGAGCCAAATTGTCCAAGTGCCATTTTTGGGAGAATAGGTTAAGTTCTTAGGCCATGTTGAATCTTCCGATGGCATTTCTGTCGATCCCTCAAAGATCGAAGCCATCCAGAATTGGAAGAAGCCTGAGAATGTGCATGAGATTCATAGTTGCCTTGGATTGGTGGGTTATTACCGTCGGTTCATTAAGGATTTTTCCCGTGTTGTGCTTCCTCTCACCAGCCTTACTCGGAAAGGCATTCGTTTTATTTGGTCCGACAAGTGTGAAGCTTCCTTTCAGACATTAAAGGAACTTCTCACTAATGCTCCTATTCTTGTTGTTCCGGAGGGGAATCATTATCTTATTGTCTACACCGATGCTTGTGGTAGTGTTCTCGGTGTTGTTCTTATGCATAAGGATCGGGTAGTTTATTATGCTTCTAGGCAACAGCGTCCGAATGAAGTTCGCTATGCCACTCATGATCTTGAGTTAGCCGCCATTGTCTTTGGCTTGAAGATTTGGCGACACTATTTATTGGGCGAGCGCTTCATTCTTTATGCCGATCATAAATCCTTGAAGTATTTGTTCACTCAGAAGGAACTCAATATGAGGCAACAGCGTTGGCTCGAGTTTCTTGCCTGCTATGACTTAGATATCTAGTATACCCCTGGAAAGGGTAATCGTGTTGCTGATGCGCTTAGTCGCAGATATTCGGCTGTTGTTTCTATGATGTTTGCCAAGTGGGATATTCTTAAGACTCTATCTTTTTGTGAAATTCGTGATCGAGGTTCATCTTCTGATTCTCCTATTCTATTACGTAGTTTGGGAGGTCGACCCATTTTGTTGGATCGTATTGCCGATGCTCAGCGGCGTGATCCTGATTTGTTGCATCTTATTCAGCTTTGTGTGTCTGGATCCTGTGATGAGGCGTTGTGGGATTTCAGCATTGATTCTCATGGGTGTCTTCGTAAGAAGAACCGTCTTTTTGTGCCTTCTGATTTTGCGCTTAGGCATGATATTCTTGATGATAGTCACCGTTCTAAGTATACCATTCATCCTGGTAGTAGTTAGATGTATGCCGATATGCATCGTCTTTATTATTGGGAAGGCATGAAATGCGATGTGGCGAGTTATGTGAGTAATTGCATAACTTGTCAGCGTATTAAGGCCGAACATCAACGTCCTTCGGGTCTTCTTCAGCCTCTAGAGATTCCATTGTGGAAATGGGATCAGATTTCTATGGATTTCATTGACGGCCTACCTCGTTCGAGATCAGGCCATTCTAGTATCTGGTTTATTGTTGATCGCCTCGCTAAGTCTGCTCATTTTATTCCTATTAAGTCTAATAGGACTGCTTCGCATTTGGCTAAGTTGTATGTCAAGGAAATCGTGAGACTTCACGGTGTTCCTAGTTCTATTGTGAGTGACCGTGATCCTTTATTCACGAGTCATTTTTGGCAGAGTCTTCAGCAAGCTTTAGGAACAAAGCTTAATTTTAGCACATGTTATCATCCGTAGTCTGATGGACAGACTGAACGGGTGAACCGTATCTTGGAAGATCTCCTCCGTATCTGTATTTTTGATTTTGGTGGTAGTTGGGAGGATCACCTACCTCTTGCAGAGTTCTCCTACAACAATAGTTTACAGTCTAGTATTAGTATGGCTCCTTTCTATGCTCTACATGGAAGGCCATGTCGATCACCTTCTTGTTGGTTGGAATCTGGGGAGAAGCTTATTCTTGGTTCAGATTTTTTTGTGACTCTTCTGAAAAGATTGATCTTATCCGTTTGAGAATAAAAGAGGCACGTAACCGCCAGAAATCCTACGTGGACAACCGTAGGAAGCCTTTCGAATTCTCAGTTGGTGATCTTGTCTTTATTCGTGTTTCTCCTTTGAAGGGGGTTATGTGTTTCAGTACGACTGGGAAATTGGCTACTCACTTTATAGGACCATTTTCTATTACCGAAATTATTGCCCTGTGGCTTATAGAGTTTCACTTCCAGCTCATTTATCTAGCATTCATGATGTGTTTCACGTCTCTCAACTTCGGAAGTGCCTTCGAGAGTCGGATTCATTATCGATTCTCCTGATTTGCAAGAACTTGAGATCTCACCGGACTTATCTGCTGTACAGCAGCCTATACGCGTACCTGACACGGAGGTGCGACACCTTCAGAACAAGGACGTGCCGCTCGTTAAAGTTCAATGGTCCTCTAACCCCAACGACTGTACTTGGGAAACCAGAGAGTTTATCGAGCGATCCTATCCGGGTTTTCTATCTTGGCTAGGCAATGGTGAGAATATATTTTCATCTCAAGCTTATTTCCTTTACTTTTTGGGATGATGTATGTATGTAGTTGTTGCAAATATCGTCTCTGGGAATTGCGAGGACGCAATTTTGTAAGAAGGGGAGATCTGTAATAACCCGCATATTTAACGATTATATATTTAAATGTTTTATTTAAATATAGCGTCGTTAGTCGGATTATTAGGTCTGAAATGTTACTTTTTGCAAACGGCCGAATTGGGGCTCGATACCAGTTCCATTGAGGCCAAAATGGCGTTTGCGATCTTTTTGAGTATAAGCTTTGATATGTTTGGAGTAAGTCGAGTTTTGCTACTTTTTCTAGTTGGGTTTTGGGTTTGGGTTCAGCCCATTTGTGATTTTAATAACCTAACTCAGTCCCTCTCTTCCCCATTCACTCATTTTCACTTCTACAACTCAAGTTAAAACTGAAAATGGTGGAAAGGAAGAGGAATTAGAAATTCCAAGCCCTAGTTTACTTTGCAAACTTGAATTCTTGCTCCAAAATCAAAGAGAAGCTGTTGGTAAGCCTCGTCTTCATCTTCTCTAACTCTTTTCCTCTTCAATTTCAGAAAATTTCCTAAACCTAACTTAGGACATACTTGTTTTGATCTTAGATTGAAGTTTGTTGGGTTGAAGTAGAGATTGGTTGGTCTTCTCCTCGTGTTTGAGCTCCTTCTTCTTAGTTTTAGGTTGAAGGTGAGAATGTTATCTCACATCTATGACTATAATCATCTTTGGTTGTTAGGTATGAATTCCTAACACTTATTCATATGCATTTGCTTTTGGTTTGGGTTGAATTGGTGAATATTCCAATTTTTAGTGTGTTGGGTTCAAATCCTTGAAATCCTAACTTTGATGTTTTGATCATGTTTTGGTGATGCATCGAGGAGCATATAGGACCGGGTTGCCTGTTGGCATAAACCCTTAGAGCCAATGTTCGTCCGGTTGCATTTTGGAAGAGTATACTCTTCATTTGAATAGGCTGAAAAACAGCCCAGGCATGGTTTAGTCGACTGAATTCTCTGTTCAGTCGACTGAACCTGGAAACAGAAAGTTTCCAGTCATGAATTCAGTCGACTGAATTCTCTTTTCAGTCGACTGAACCTAGAAACAGAAAGTTTCCAAGCAGAATTCAGTCAACTGAAAATCTCTATTTAGTCAACTGAATTTGCTGTTTAGTCAACTGAATTTGTTGTTTCAGCCCACTTTGCCTTTTGGGATTGAATTTCCGATTTGAATCGATTCGTGATGATCCTATTTGTTGTTATCATTTATTTTGACTTTGATGATTCCTTTTTAATTTCAATCCCCGGGTTTTTATAAAATAATCTTTTAAATTGTATTAAAAGCTTGCTTCACTAATTTATAAATTCTATTTAAACGCACACACACAATTTCGCAATTCGAGCGGAGTGGAAAGGAGATTAAATGGTTAAGTAAAACACGGACCATGAATCCGTGCGTTTATCATTCTGATTAATCCCCGACCTATTCGATTGATTGTTTTGACCTTTTGGTCTGGTTTACCAATGAGATGAGGTAAACTTTGTACTGCATTGAGTGTGAAATTAACTAACTGATAGTAAACCGTTTAGTGCGAACGAGTGGTTATGGGACTCACGTTGCCACTTTTCGGATTCCTTTTCGAGAGTTGTGACACATTCTACCAATTAGTGGCGTCCAATACTGGGCCTTCGGTCCTTCACCACTACGGTTTGTTGCCTTCGGGCGTGTTGCCTTTGGGTTTGCACTTGCAGGTTTGTTGCCTTCGGGTATGTTGCCTTCGGGTTTGTACCTTCGGGTTTGTGCCTTCGGGTTTGTTGCCCTATTGTATCGCTTTCGGAGTTGGACTTTATGAGCCGCTCGAGTGATATTTGGGTTTGGAGCCTTCGGGCTTATGGATCCTTGTTTATACAGTACTGAGCTCGAGCAATCTTTTATTTTCTTTGATATGTATATTCCCTAGGTATCGCTCTTCGGTGTTGGTCTTTTTAAGCCGCATGATATATCGCTATTACCTTGTGGAACTTGTGTTACCTTCCATGGTATTTGTTATTGCCTTTTTGGCTTATTTTGGGATATTCATATCCTTTGTTTATTTGAATTGCCAATGAGATGAGGCTTGTTCTGTTATGATTCATCTTTTGTTAGATGATTGTGTTATCTCTTGTAGAGATATTTGTTATACTTTGTGACCTTGCAGGTTATTGTTGTTCAGTTTATCTAACTGATTGGTTTAGCTAGACCGACCCGTGTATTTGATACTCGGGTCAGACCGAGTTGTTTCAGGTTAGGTGCTTTTGGACTTAGCCTATTTGCTTCCGCATGGACTATTCAGCTTGTTCCTTTTTGTTATAGCTTTTGTGTAGTCCTATTTTGTTGTAACTCTGATATGTATTCTTTTGGATTCATCTATATATTGTGGTTTGCTATACCACTTGACATGTATCAGTTTGTATACTATGTTATGTATCGATATATGTGTATATGATGATCTACTGTTTTGTGATGTATATTACATTTGAGTTGTTATATTCTGTTCTGATAGATCCTCCAACCACCTATGGTTTTGTTTTAAGTATTCATTGGATATATTGATCTGCTTGGTATGTCTTTTGTCGATGTACTCAGTAAATAGTTAGAGCAAGGCTATAGATGGTCGCTCATAAACAGCCTTATTCTCCGCGTTAGTTGATGGCATTACCCCGTAGTGTCCTTGGCTAGCATGGGTATAGAGGTGGGGTGTCATAGCTTGGTATCAGAGCTGAGTTCAGAACAAAATATGATAAACACAGAATAGAAGCACATATTACGATACGTCAAAGTGTATAAGTGATACAAATCTTTGAATCATCGTGTCTCTCTATTCCTTCTACCATCAAAGGTTAGATTGAAATTGGGATTACGTCTAGGAATGCATTTCATTCCATAGTACTCCACAATTGTATTAATGACATCTACATTGTGAATAATCTTGTTCTTATCTTAACTTTCAGCGTATGGCTGGAAGAGGCAGAGGACGACGTTCAGATGCTGGGCAATCCAGTGGCGCAAATCCGGATGGCGTTTGTATGTCTGCTGATCAGTTTTTGGAATTGTTTAGGAGCACTCAGCCTCCAATTCCTCCTCGAGTATCTCCACCTCGCAGGTCTGCCTTTGCACGTCAGTGCAGTGATTTTTCTCATCTTGGAGGAAAGCCGTTTAAGGGCTCCGAGTCTGTTCTTGAAGTCCAAGCTTGGCTTCGCACGTGCGAGCGTATCTTTTCTCGCATGGATCTTTCTGATCATGATAGAGTTCTTGCAACTTCTAGTTTATTACAAGAGCATGCTCTTGATTGGTATGAGCTTCTTGTAGCCGAAATTGATGAGTCTACTCTTTCTTGGACTCAGTTTCGGGGACGATTCGAACTCAAGTTCGTTCCTGAATCCGAAAAAGTTATATTGACCCGTCGCTTCCTTGAGTTGAAGCAAGGGAAATCTTCTTTTTCTGAGTACGTTGCATCTTTCGAGGCTGTATCTCAGTATGGTCTTGAATTCATTAATACTTCTTATAAGAAGAATATGAAGTTTGTCCCTGGTCTTAAGAAATATCTTAAGAAGTCTTTGTTGCTCCAGCTTAAGCTCTCTTTTGAGGAGTTGGTTGATTCTGCACTTCATCTTGAAACCGTCGAGAAGGAGTGTGATAGTGGTGAAGATGTTCAGGTTTCCAAGAACCCCAACAAGAAACAGTTTCCATTTCAGAAGTCTAGGTCTTTTCCTTCTAAGAAGAAGAAGACTGGTGGTTCTAGTTCTCAGCCTCAGCCTTCTGGAACACCTTTCATTCAGAAGTGTTTCAATTGTGGTTTTCCGGATCATATTATTCGAGCTTGTCCTAAACCTCTCTTTTGCCGCTATTGCAAGAAGGAAGGTCATCATGTTTCCACCTGCCCAACTGTTCCTGGTGGTGCCAAGTCTGGCAAGCTTAGTGCTGCCAAGGCTTCTAAAGGTTCTTCTCAACCCAAAGGTATATCTCCATCTATTTTGGAAGGTTCTATTTTATTTCATAACCACGGTATTCGAGTTCTTTTCGATACGGGCGCATCACATTCTTTCGTATCGCGAAAGCTCATTGATGATTTATCCTTGGATGTTTCTTGTTTGGTTACTTCTTTAAGAATTGCGAATCCTATTGGGGGATCCGTGACCCTTAGTATGCTTTGTGATGATGTTGAGATTGTTTTATGTGGCTTTTCTTTTCGTGCGAATCTGCACGTTATTTCTTGTCTGGGATTTGATATGATTTTGGGAATGGACTGGCTAGTGAGATATGATGCCAGGATTATCTGTTCGGAGAGAATTTTGTATCTTCGACATCCGGATTCGCCTACTCAGCTATTACTTGTTCTTTGGAATGTGGATAATTCTGAAATGGCTTTATATTCTCTTGACTCGCGAGATGATGATGATATATCTCGTATTCCTATTGCTTGTGACTTTTTTGCTGTTTTTGAGCCTGTTTCGGGTTTTCCACCGGAGCGGGCAATTGAGTTCCTCATTGATCTCATTCCAGGCGCGCAGCCAGTTAGTCTTCCTCTCACGAGGATGTCTACAAAAGAAAATGAGGAACTCAAGAAGCAGCTTTTAGAGCTTGAGTCCAAGCAGTTGATTCAGTCCAGTTTTTCTCCATGGGGATCCACGGTCGTCTTCGTGAAGAAGTCTGATGGAACTCTTAGGCTTTGCATTGACTATCGCAAGCTTAACGAGTTAACCATTAGGAATAGGTATCCATTGCCTAGGATCGACGATATGTTCGATCTATTGAGTGGTGCTAAGGTCTTTTCTCAGCTTGACCTCGCCATAGGTTTTCATCAGTTACGAGTCGCGGAGGATAGCATACCGCTTACCGTACTCGTTATGGTTCGTTTGAGTGGCTCGTTATGCCGTTCGGTTTGACGAACGCTCCTACTCTCTTTGTCGATCTCATGAATTGAGTATTCCGGGAATATCTCGATAAGTTCGTCCTTGTGTTCATTGATGATATCCTTATTTATTCTAAGTCTGAAGCTGAGCATGCTAATCAATTGAGAATTGTCTTGAGTACTCTCCGTCATCATCATCTTAGAGCCAAATTCTCCAAGTTCCATTTTTGGGAGAATAGGTTAAGTTCTTAGGCCATGTTGAATCTTACGATGGCATTTCTGTCGATCCCTCAAAGATCGATGCCATCCAAAATTGGAAGAGGCCTGAGAATGTGCATGAGATTCGTAATTTCCTTGGATTGGTGGGTTATTACCGTTGGTTCATTAAGGATTTTTCTCGTGTTGTGCTTCCTCTCACCAGCCTTACTCGGAAAGGCATTCGTTTTATTTGGTCCAACAAGTGTGAAGCTTCCTTTCAGACATTAAAGGAACTTCTCACTAATGCTCATATTCTTGTGGTTCCCGAGGGGAACATGATCTTGTTGTCTACACCGATGCTTGTGGTAGTGGTCTCGGTGCAGTTCTTATGCAGAAGGATCGGGTAGTTGCTTATGCTTCTAGGCAACTGTGTACGAATGAAGTTCGCTATGCCACTCATGATCTTGAGTTAGCCGCCATTGTCTTTGCCTTGAAGATTTGGCGACACTATTTATTGGGCGAGCGCTTCATTCTTTATGCCGATCATAAATCCTTGAAGTATTTGTTCACTCAGAAGGAACTCAATATGAGGCAACAGCGTTGGCTCGAGTTTCTTGCCTCCTATGACTTTGATATCCAGTATACCCCTGGAAAGGGTAATCGTGTTGCTGATGCGCTTAGTCGTAGACATTCGGCTGTTGTTTCTATGATGCTTGCCGAGTGGGATATTCTTAAGACTCTATCTTTTTGTGAAATTCGTGATCGAGGTTCATCTTCTGATTCTCCTATTCTATTACGTAGTTTGGGAGCTCGACCCATTTTGTTGGATCGTATTGCCGATGCTCAGCAGCGTGATCCAGATTTGTTGCATCTTATTCAGCTTTGTGAGTCTGGATCCTGTGATGAGGCGTTGCGGGATTTCAGCATTGATTCTCATGGGTGTCTTCGTAAGAAGAACCATCTTTTTGTGTCTTCTGATTTTGCGCTTATGCAGAAGGATCGGGCGTTGTGACATTCTTGATGATTGTCACCGTTCTAAGTATACCATTCATCCTGGCAGTAGTTAGATGTATGCCGATATGCATCGTCTTTATTATTGGGAAGGCACGAAACGCGATGTGGCAAGTTATGTGAGTAATTGCATAACTTGTCAGCGTACTAAGGCCGAACATCAACGTCCTTCGGGTCTTCTTCAGCCTCTAGAGATTCCATTGTGGAAATGAGATCAGATTTCTATGGATTTCATTGACGGCCTACCTCGTTCGAGATCGGGCCATTCTAGTATCTGGGTTATTGTTGATCGCCCCACTAAGTCTGCTCATTTTATTCCTATTAAGTCTAATAGGACAGCTTCGCATTTGGCTAAGTTGTATGTCAAGGAAATCGTGAGACTTCACGGTGTTCCTAGTTCTATTGTGAGTGACCGTGATCCTTTATTCACGAGTCATTTTTGGCAGAGTCTTCACCAAGCTTTGGGAACAAAGCTTAATTTTAGCACAGCTTATCATCCGTAGTCTGATGGACAGACTGAACGGGTGAACCGTATCTTGGAAGATCTCCTGCGTATCTGTATTTTTGATTTTGGTGGTAGTTGGAAGGATCGCCTACCTCTTGTAGAGTTCTCCTACAACAATAGTTTACAGTCTAGTCTCGGTATGGCTCCTTTCTAAGCCCTATATGGAAGGCCATGTCGATCACCTTTTTGTTGGTTGGAATCTGGGGAGAAGCTTATTCTTGGTCCAGATTTTGTTCGTGACTCTTCTGAAAAGATTGATCTTATCCGTTTGAGAATAAAAGAGGCGCATAACCGCCAGAAATCCTACGCGGACAACGTAGGAAGGCTTTCGAATTCTCAGTTGGTGATCTTGTCTTTTTTCGTGTTTCTCCTTTGAAGGGGGTTATGCATTTAAGTACGACTGGGAAATTGGCTCCTCGCTTTATAGGACCATTTTCTACTACTGAACTTATTGGCCCTGTGGCTTATATAGTTTCCCTTCCTGCTCATTTATCTGGCATTCATGACGTGTTTCGCGTCTCTCAACTTCGGAAGTGTCTTCGAGAGTCGGATTCATTATCGATTCTCCTGATTTGCAAGAACTTGAGATCTCACCGGACTTATCTGCTGTACAACAGCCTATTCCCGTACTTGACATGGAGGTGCGACACCTTCGGAACAACGACGTGCCGCTCATTAAAGTTCAATGGTCCGCTAACCCCAACGACTGTACTTGGAAAACCAGAGAGTTTATCGAGCGATCCTATCCAGGTTTTCTATCTTGGCTTGGCAATGGTGAGAATATCTTTTCAATCTCAAGCTTATTTTGTTTTCTTTTTGGGATGATGTATGTATGTAGTTGTTGCAAATATCGTCTCTGGGAATTGCGAGGACGCAATTTTGTAAGGAGGGGAGATCTGTAACAGCCCGCATATTTAACGATTATATATTTAAATGTTTTATTTAAATATAGCGTCGTTAGTCGGATTTTTAGGTCTGAAATGTTACTTTTTGCGAATGGCCGAATTGGGGCTCGATACCACTTCCATTGAGGCCAAAATGGCGTTTGCGATCTTTTTGAGTTTAAGCTTTGATAGGTTTGGAGTAAGTCGAGTTTTGCTACTTTTTCTAGTTGGGTTTTGGGGTTTGGGTTCAGCCCATTTGTGAGTTTAATAACCTAACTCAGTCCCTCTCTTCCCCATTTACTCATTTTCACTTCTAAAACTCAAGTTAAAACTGAAAATGGGGGAAAGGAAGAGGAATTAGAAATTCCAAGCCCTAGTTTACTTTGCAAACTTGAATTCTTGCTCCAAAATCAAGGAGAAGCAATTGGTAAGCCTCCTCTTCATCTCCTCTAACTCTTTTCCTCTTCAATTTCAGAAAGTTTCCTAAACCTAACTTAGGAAATACTTGTTTTGATCTTAGATTGAAGTTTGTTGGGTTGAAGTAGAGATTGGTTGGACTTCTCCTCGTGTTTGAGCTCCTTCTTCTTTGTTTTGGGTTAAAGGTGAGATTGTTATCTCACATCTATGACTATAATCATCTTTGGTTGTTAGGTAACAATTCCTAACACTTATTCATATGCCTTTGCTTTTGGTTTGGGTTGAATTGGTGAATATTCCAATTTTTAGTGTTTTGGGTTCAAATCTTTGAAATCCTAACTTTGATGTTTTGATCATGTTTTGGTGATGCATCGAGGAGCATATAGGGCCGGGTTTCCTGTTGGCATAAACCCTTAGAGCCAATGTTCGTCCGGTTGCATTTTGGAAGAGTATACTCTTCATTTGAATAGGCTGAAAAATAGCCCAGGCATGGTTTAGTGACTGAATTCTCTGTTCAGTCGACTGAACCTGAAAACAGAAAGTTTCCAGGCATGAATTCAGTCGACTGAATTCTCTTTTCAGTCGATTGAACCTGGATACAGAAAGTTTCCAGGCAGAGTTCAGTCAACTGAAAATCTCTATTTAGTCAACTGAATTTGCCGTTTAGTCAACTGAATTCTCTGCTTAGTCAACTGAATTTGTTGTTTCAGCCCACTTTGCCTTTTGGGATTGAATTTCCAATTTGAATCGATTTATGACGATCCTATTTGTTGTTATCATTTATTTTGACTTTGATGATTCCTTTTTAATTTCAATCCACGAGTTTTTATAAAATAATCTTTTAAATTGTATTAAAAGCTTGCTTCTCTAATTTATAAATTCTATTTAAACGCACATACATAATTTCGCACTTCGAGCGGAGTGGAAAGGAGAGTAAATGGTTAAGTAAAACACAGACCATGAATCCGTGCGTTGATCTTTCAGATTAATCCCCGACCTATTCGATTGCTTGTTTTGACCTTTTGGTCTGGTTTACCAATGAGATGAGGTAAACTTTGTATTGAGTGTGAAATTAACTAACGGATAGTAAACCGTTTAGTGCGAACGAGTGGTTATGGGGCTCATGTTACCACTTTTCGGATTCCTTTTCGAGAGTTGTGACACATTCTGCCAGTTAGTGGCGTCCAGTACTGGGCCTTCGGACCTTCACCACTACGGTTTGTTGCCTTCGGGTGTGTTGCCTTTGGGTTTGCACCTGCAGGTTTGTTGCCTTCGGGTATGTTGCCTTCGGTATGTTGCCTTCGGGTTTGTAACTTCGGGTTTGTGCCTTCGGGTTTGTTCCCGTATTGTATCGCTTTCGGAGTTGGTCTTTATGAGCCGCTCGAGTGATATTTGGGTTTGGAGCCTTCGGGCTTATGGATCCTTGTTTATACAGTACTGAGCTCGAGCAATCTTTTGTTTTCTTTGATATGTATATTCCCTAGGTATCGCTCTTCGGTGTTGGTCTTTTTGAGCCGGACGATATATCGTTGTTACCTTGTGGAACTTGTGTTACCTTCAATGGTATTTGTTGTTGCCTTTTTGGCTTGTTTTGGGATGTTCATATCCTTTGTTTATTTGAATTTCCAATGAGATGAGGCTTTTTCTGTTATGATTCATCTTTTGTTAGATGATTGTGTTATCTCTTGTAGAGATATTTGTTATACTTTGTGACCTTGCAGGTTATTGTTTTTCAGTTTATCTAACTGATTTGTTTAGCTAGACCGACCCGTGTATTTGATACTCGGGTCAGACCGAGTTGTTTCAGGTTAGGTGCTTTTGGACTTAGCCTATTTTGCTTCCACATGAACTATTCAGCTTGTTCCTTTTTGTTATAGCTTTTGTGTATTCCTATTTTGTTGTAACTCTGATATGTATTCTTTTGGATTCATCTGTATATTGTGGTTTGCTATACCACTTGACATGTATCAGTTTGTATACTATGTTATGTATCAATATATGTGTATATGATGATCTACTGTTTTGTGATGTATATTACATATGAGTTGTTAGATTCTGTTCTGATAGATCCTCCAACCACCTATGGTTTTGTTTGAAGTATTCATTGGATATATGGATCTGCTTGGTATGTCTTTTGTCGATATACTCAATAAATAGTTAGAGCAAGGCTATAGATGGTCACTCCTAAACAGCCTTATTCTCCGCATTAGTTGACGACATTACCCCGTAGTGTCCTTGGCTAGCATGGGTATAGAGGTGGGGCGTCACAGCTTGGTATCAGAGCCGAGTTCAGAACAAAATATGATAAACACAGAATAGAAGCACATATTATGATACATCAAAGTGTATAAGTGATACAAATCTTTGAATCATCGTGTCTCTCTATTCCTTCTACCATCAAAGGTTAGATTGAAATTGGGAATACGTCTAGGAATGCATTTTATTCCGTAGTATTCCACAATTGTATTAATGACATCTACCTTGTGAATAATCTTGTTCTTATCTTAACTTTAAGCGTATGGCTGGAAGAGGCAGAGGACGACGTTCGGATGCTGGGCAATCCAGTGGCGCACATCCAGATGGCATTTATATGTCTGTTGATCAGTTTTTGGAATTGTTTACGAGCACTCAGCCTCTAGTTCCTCCTCGAGTATCTCCACCTCGCAAGTCTGCCTTTGCACGTCAGTGCAGTGATTTTTCTCATCTTGGAGGAAAGCCGTTTAAGGGCTCCGAGTCTGTTCTTGAAGTCCAAGCTTGGCTTCACACGTGCGAGCGTATCTTTTCTCGCATGGATCTTTCTGATCATGATAGAGTTCTTGTAACTTCTAGTTTATTACAAGAGCGTGCTCTTGATTGGTATGAGCTTCTTGTAGCCGAAATTGATGAGTCTACTCTTTCTTGGACTCAGTTTCGGGGACGATTCGAACTCAAGTTCGTTACCGAATCCGAAAAAGTTTTATTGACCCGTCGCTTCCTTGAGTTGAAGCAAGGGAAATCTTCTTTTTCTGAGTATGTTGCATCATTCGAGGCTTTACCTCAGTATGTTCTTGAATTCATTAGTACTTCTTATAAGAAGAATCTGAAGTATGTCTCTGGTCTTAAGAAATATCTTAAGAAGTCTTTGTTGCTCCAGCTTAAGCTCTCTTTTGAGGAGTTGGTTGATTCTGCACTTCATCTTGAAACCGTCGAGAAGGAGTGTGATAGTGGTGAAGATGTAGAGGTTTCCATGCCTAAACACTTTTTATTAAAATCCTCTGATATTATAATAGGGTCTATTTACAAATAATTATTAAAATAGCCGAAATTGTTACGTGATTAAATTCTAGCTACTAGCCACAAAGTGGGTAATACAAACAAAACTCGTAAAAGGCGCGTAGGGAGAATGGATTTCCAACTAATGACTAGGCACTGGGGTACCATCTGTCACAGTACGTGGCCTAGATCATAGCACCGAGGATTACTCCCAATCCCCTACAACACAAGATCGGGAATACCCCTTACTGGATAATCCCGAGTAAGATGACCCCACGGTTGGGATCAGCAACCGCACCACTAAGCCGAAATAAAAGGGACATCTAGAAAGGGATAACCTCACCCTGAATGGGTGCTACCCACCTGGCCTTGCTGCATAACCCCTAATTTTTAGTCATTCCCCGTTGATGAGGCTTGAGGCTAAGCGTTACCTTTTAGAACGTTCATTTAGAATGCCCATCGTCCACCTGACGATGTTCCGAAAGCATTCGTCTATACAAGTCCATCCCGGGTTCGAAAGGAGCGGAAGGCACTATTCCTACTACTTCCATTTTGGAATCATCCTCAGGATTAGTAGCGACTATCCCTTGCACTTCACTGCTCCATCTTCGACTCCAAACTCGTCTTCCTCACGAAAATGTACAAACCGGATCGAAGTGGTTTTTTAAAAATTAATCCCGATCCCGGTCTCTTCGAAACGATCAGCGTATTGTACAATATTGATAGTCGGTTATTTAACTATCAGTTAACATTCACAAACATCCATCAATAAAAATAATTTCTCCAAATTATTTATTATTCTCAAAATATCTTCGCAAGATATATTTCCATTTTCAAATCCTTTTGAAAACAGTTTTCAAATCACATTTTCTTATGGAATAAATTCCCAAATATTTATTTCCACTAAAAACACCAAGCACAAAACTTTAGATTTCTAAAATAATTTAAAACACTTATTTATAAAATATACTTTAACATTTAAACTGAAAAGTACTTAAATACTTTATTAAATATATATACTTTAGGAATATTTAAAATAAGGTTACTTTATAAAATATAAAACTAGATTTTCTCTTTTTAAAACAACATACCAAGTCACCTTTAAATAATTACTACTATAATAAATTTGAAAAATACATATTTTAAAATTTAAACATTTGGAAACAATAAATTTTCCAGAACATGCTTTTTAAAACAACATTAAAGCTTTTGACTTACATTTAAAAATTCATTTTGAAAACGTACTTGGCTATCCAGGGAAATATACTTTTCTTCACATCCTTTAAAAATAAACCACTGTTTATTTTTAAACAAATTTTCTCATTCCCGTAATAAATTCCCATCGTGAATTTATTCTCTAAAATATCCATATATTACTTCACTATTATAAACCCAGTTTATAAATTCCATAGTCACGTTCTCTTTTAAATTTCCAATTTCAAACACTTGAATCAATTTCCAATTTACTCCATTTTGAAATAAATTCCTTCTTTATCTATTTCGATAAATTTAAAACTTGGATTTTAAAATAAATTCTTTATTCCTTTAAATAATGCCGCTTAAGGTTTAAAATTCATTATTTCTCTATTTATTCGAAATCCCCTTTCCATACTCGAAATTTATTTATTAGAATTTTAAAATCACTTTTATTCTTTTCCAATTTATCCTTCAATTTATTCAAATTTTCTATAATTATTTTACATACAAATTCACTCTTTTATTTTATTTTCAAAAATCCAATTCTGTATATTTAGATAACTCAGTGTACCGAAATATTCAAGCAAACCATAGCATTCAATATTCCAATTATCAATATAGTTCATCATAGAATATCAAATATTCATAACACAGAATATTAAATAGTCTAAATAATTTTGAGAATCCTGTTGGATCCCTCCAACCTGTTTCCCTGCATCCACAGATGTTAGCCCAATACCAATTACACTTCGAGGTAGAATATCGCGGTATATCGGATTAATATAATATCATTCGCTATTATGCGGCGCATAGGGTCTCATCCGCTATATAATGCGGGAAATCAATCATTCCAAGATGTATTATACACTAATATATAGCACATCAAATTAATTCAACCATTCAACCAATTATTTAGATTTAACGATTTAAATTTAATTAAAAATCCAGAAGAGTGAGATTAACTCACCTTATTTCGTTTGCAACCCATTTCCAAGCCAGCTTGTTTCTGCATAATTCTTCACAAGTTAAACCTTGTATAAACATTTTACATTTTATTAATATTTGAATTAATTTAAAAATCAATTTTCTATGTAAAAATTTGACTAATGATTTAATTAAACTACTAAATTCCCTTTGAAACTACCTACACTAATAAAAATAAATTATAGATTTCAAAAGCTACTTTTATAAATTCCTTAAACATTTAAATTCCTATATGATTTCAAGTTCTCTCCTTTCCCTTCTCTTTAAGATAAAAATAAGTTGATATATATATATATATATATCTTAAAGAAAATCAAATTAAACACATATCTGTATATATATAACTATTCTTATAAAACTTATTGTAATTTATAATAAATTTTCTACATGTTTTTAAATTGACAAGAAAATCGTATATGTGGTTTAAATGAATAATTACATCGAGGAATCAACAACAAAACCTCACCTCGACCTGCCGTGTCGCCGAAGGCCAGACATCGCCTCTGTACTCAAGCATGATGTCGACATCTGAAATCACTCCACGGCTCGACTACAGCCATCTCATCGACCTTGCCATGAATCTCGACCACCCAACTAACCCTCGAGAATACGAACGACATGCCATAGAGAAAATCACCGTCGCCTCATGCCAATGCTTGCTTCGAAATCGAAGCCCCAAATCTACCCTAGCTTCGCCACGAGATCGCGACCGACCACAGCTTCAACTTCTTCGCCCCAATCGAACAACATCGCGGCCTCACCCTGTCGTTTCTTTCGTTTCTCACCACTCACGGGTACCTGGATACGAGCCTATCGCGATTCAAGTTGAATTCGTGATTTCACCATTCCTTTCTTTCTGTTCGATTCGTCTTTCTTTTTTTATAAAAAGGGCCGCAAATTGATCTTGAAGGAAGAGGTATGTGCGATTTGAAGAACAAAAATGATTTCGTTCAAACTGATAAAAGAATGAGGGGGAGGATGGGGAGAAAACATCATCCTCTTTTATTTTTTTATTTTTTTCTTTGAATGTTTTCAGTTGAAAGAAAGAAATACAGCTGATGTAAATTGATGGTGGGAGATGACTGTGTGCTAGGCAATACTTGCTATAGTGCTGCTGATGTGAATGGAAAAAGTTTTGATGTGATATCATTTTTGACTGGTCAACAAAAGTGAATATATATTAATTTGAATTTAAATTTTAATTATCTCGAAATCGTAACCCAAAATCTCGACCCCATATCGAGGTGTGCCGCTAGGCGTTTATAATGTTATACGCCTATTCCAAACTCAATGGAAAAGGTTTCGAGTTCTAATTCGATCGTATGGAGAAGATAGCTTTTTGGACCCGACTATTATATTGAATTTTGATATAGATTCAGCGCGTTTACCTATCGTACGCTCACACAACAACTCCAAACACTACGAAACATGGAATACGATAATAATACAATATTACGGATCCAATGGAATTAGTTTCGTCGAATTCCGAGCCTATGCCTCGGAAGGCTATTTTTAAATATCAATTTAAACGATAAAATTTCAGAACTTAACAAAACGCTTCCAAATTCAATTTTAACGCTTTTACTATTTTCAGTACTATCAATATAAATTTTACAAGCCTTTAAATTATTTTTAACAGGCTTAAAATCCCATATTTCATATTTTACCCAATTTCCAATAATAAAATTCAATAAATAATGATATTTGGAATTCAAGTTAAAATTAACCTTTCAAATATTTAAAATAAATTAAATATTCTCATTTCAAATGCTCAAAAATTCCAGGTCGTCACATTCCTCCCCCTTAAAAGAATTTCGTCCCTTAAATTACTAGTTAGGAAGAATGGTCCAATACCCGTTTACTTATCCCCAAAATCAAACAATTTTAAATAATTCTCAAAACAATCTTTTATTAAAGACACACTAACCCTTTTCTCTAGCTTTCCAAACTTATCCATAACTCCCTAAATTTCTGAAATTTTTTGCCAGCGCCTCCTTTGCGCGGCTAGCTCGGTATAACTACAAAATGCCTCAACGAGCTCCCAAATTCCAAAAGAAAACAAAAGGCCAAGTGGCTAGATCAAAAACCCAATCAAATTTCATACAGAAATTTAAACACATATCTTTTTGTCGAACCATTCAAAATTTATCTTCTGAAATCAAAACCAAAATTTTCCTTTTCCTTTTACAATACCTGTATATCCTACATCAATAATATCCGACCATAGCTTTTAAAATCATTCTATACACTTTAAATATTTATTTTTATTTCACCACTTTAGTTTATATCGATTTCTATTCAAATTGGTTCTCCCATTTCCATATAAATTCAATCTACCTTCAACTCTGCATACTGAATTTTATCTTCCATTTATAATTGATTCATATCATTATTTTAAATTAGTTTCATTCACTAATTTATTTCAATTTCCAATCTGAAATCGTTTTGTCGCTACTAAAATTTTACCAAAATTTTCAAAAAAAATTTGGTAATTCCAAATTTTTCCAATTTTTTGGCAGAGTGTCCTCTGTACGGGGGAGATTTTGCAATTTGACAAGAGATATAAATATATATACATCGACCCACACGGTCGGAAAAACAAAAATAGTTCATATTTCCTATTTTTATTGCGTAGGCGTACCTCTATTTAGCATTTTTAAGCATTTATTTAGCATTTTGCGCGATCAAATCCAGCCAAACGGCTTCGCGGTACCTGTACTTACTCAATCAAACATATAAGTACTAAATATATGCAATTTACTAACATTTCACTTACTTTCAAAAGCTAACACATAAATTTCACATATAATGTGTGACGACCCGAAATTTTTAGGCATTTGAAATTGGAATATTTAAATAATTTTAGGTATTTGCAAGATAGTTTAATTTGGATTTCAAATATCAGTTTGAATTTGGCAATACAATTTATTGAATTTAATAATTTGAACTTGGGTAAAATGTTGAATTTGGAGTTTTAAGCCAGTTAAAAATAATTTGAAGGCTTGTAAAATTTATATCGATAGTACTGAAGATAATAGAAGTGTTAAAATTGAATTTAAAGGTGATTTGTTCAATTTTGAAAATATATCGTTTAATATTTTAAAAATAGCCCCCGGGACACAGTCTCGGAATTTGACAAAACCAGCTCCATTGGATCCGTAATAGTTAGTTATTATCAGATTTCATTTTCGTAGCAATCGGAGTTGTCGTTTAACCCTGGTAGCTCAAAACGCATAGAAACTATTTTAATCGATTTAATTTAAAATTGACCGTTTATTTCTGTAACTCACGCATACGATCGAATTAGCTTCCAAAACACGTTCCATTGCATTCGGAATGCGGGTAAAACCTTATAAACACCTAGCGGCACGCGTCGATAGGAGGCCAAGTTTTTAAGTTGCATTTATCGGAACGGCTTGAATTTGAACTTAAATTGAATATTTATATTAGTTAATTGCAGTTGAAATTATTTCACATCAAAGCTTTTTTGTTTCACCTCAAAATCACTATAGCTCATCTGTTACACGCAACCATCGCTTCCTGTCCCCCTCTGTTCTTTTAATATCTATGCAACCCTCTTCGCTTAAAGGGAACCGAGCTTCTTCTTTCTCAACGAAAATCCAAATTCAAAGAAATAATAAAAAATGGCAGAATAGTTATCTCGTTCCTCTTTCCTTTCTTTCTGAAAATCTACAGCCTCATTCGAAAAAGAAATTAAAACCCAAGTAAGTGCTAGTTCTTCCTCATCAATGGCTGAAGTCGATTTCGACCTCAATCAGAACCCAATCGAGTCACTCGAACGAAGAATGGCCACGCGCGAAGATTTAGGGGAAACGACAACTCGTCGCGGTCAAGCTTTGGAATTAGGGTTGGGGAATTGATCTGCGGTGCTCGCAAGGTAATGTCGAGATGAAGGAAGCTCGACTCACAAGTAGCTGAAGGGGTTCGATCCGGGTTAGCGTGTTAGTGCCACAACGTTGCTGACGTCTTTAAGGTGAATGGCGACATGCTGTTGCGACCTGAAGGGGCGGTTAGACATTCGCGTTTGGGCAAGTTCGTTTGGTGGGTTAAAGAGTGTCGTGGAAGAGTCGATAGCATTGTTGGGTGAGCGTCTTCTTGTTTTCTTCTTCTTGGATTTAAAATTTAAAATGTTCGACTTTGGAAATAATTTTTGGTTATAAACTATTCAAACAGGGAATACGTATATGATTAGAAGATCTTAGTGTTCCTTACTGAAGTAAGAAAATAAATATACATGTTTAAAACTTACTGTTACATTTTTAATAATGCATTAGTGATTAATGGTTTAATTAACTCATTTAATTATTTTCGTTAATAGGAATTTAGTTACCATAGGGAAATTTATTTAAAATTTAAGTTACTGGTTTAAATTTAATTATTAATTAATTAAACTTATTTAAAAGGATAATTGACTATTTGTTTATTTAAAATGTTAATAAGCCATACAATGCTTTTACAAGGTTTGAAATCATGAAATCAAATCAAGATTGCATCGGATTGCAAATATAAAATTCAAAGGTGAGTAAATCTCACTCTCTTGGATTTTTGTTCAAGTTTAAATGGTTAAATTTAAATAATTGGTTGAATGATTGGATTGTTTTGATGTGCTATATTATATGTAGTAGTATATAGTATATATTGAAGTGATTGATATTCTGTGATGGATATTATTGGTAATTGGAATATTGAATGTTGTGGTTTGCTTGAATATTTTGGTACCCTGAGTTATCGAAGTATATAAAATTGGATTTTTGAAAGTGAAATAATTATAGAATAAAAATAACACTAAGTTGGAAAGAAATGAAAGTGGTATTTAAAAACTGAAGTTAAATTGTAAAGTAGAGATTAAAAACAAGTTTTAAATCAGATTTAAATCTGGAATTCAAGTGTGAATCTGGATTTTCAAACAAATAAGTTTTAAAATTTAATTATTTTAACAACTTGAATGTTAAAGTACATTTTTAAAATTGATTTGAATTTAAAAATGAATTTGGTTTTAAATTCCTTTAAACCACTATTTTAAAACGAGAAATTAATTTATTTAATAAAATAAATAAAAAGGTAGATAATTACAGGATGAGATAAATCAAAAGTGATTAATATTTGTGGTTTAATTAATGATTAACTATTTAATGAAGTTAAATTAGATTAGGATAAATTGAAATGCAAATGGGAAATCATTAATTTATATAATCAATGATGTAATTAAAGGCTGATTAGTTAAGATTAATTAATCAATACTAGGAGATTTATGAGAAATTAATTAATAGTGAATTAAGGATTAATGTAACTAATTATAGTTAATTAATCTATGAAGTAATTAAAGAATTAATTATTATTTTTGGTTAAGAATAATTAATTTGTGTAATTAATTAAGATAATTACTTGGATGTAATTGAAGAATAATTAATCCAGGGTGATTAATTAAGATGGATAATTAAAGGATGATTAATTAATTGATTTATAATTAATTAATGTTAAGTAAAGGAATTTAAGTGATTAAGGTTAGTAATTCAATTAGAATTAATTACATAAATTTGGAAGTGATCATGTTTGCTTATGGATGATTGAATGGTATTGGATGCCTTAAATGAGACTCGAAGAGACCGAGGCCGGGTATTAGAAAATACCGAAAACCACTTCGAATTTTTGTATATTGATATGTGAAATCTATATGCTGGAATGAAATAATTTAGGCGAATTGGACTATTTCATCTAAATTTTGGTGATTAGAAAATTGATGGTGGAATAACTGATGTTTATAACAAATTGTGGATTTGTGAATTGAAACGAGTTACCCCGGGTTTTATATAAGTTGTATGCTTTGTATTCCATGTTAGATGGGTTTACTCACGCTGGTTTCCAGTCTGACCCGGGTGTTACTTTGATGTAATGCTCGGGTCAGCCCGAGTATTACAGATTTTAAAGTAAGGACGATCTGGAGCTCAGGAGGCGAGCTGGATGGCAGGAACGTATGAGTGTTTCCGTTGTATTATATTGATGTATATATGAGACATGATGATTGTGTATATCCAGTGTCTGTATATATGTGTAACTCTGATGTATTAAAAATGTAATTGATAGATATAGTATTCTTTTGTAAACTGTTATTATTCGTTATTATATTTTATCCGCTGCTAATGTGAGGTATTGGTGTTTTTATTCTTCTTATTCTTCTATCTCTTTCTTTTTTTCCTAACTATTTGGAATTTTCAGGATCGGAAATTTCGGGTCGTTACAGTTGGTATCAGAGCTGAAGGTTAAGCGAGAAGCTTGGCTCTGGTGGCGATTACTCATTAAATAGAGTCTGTAGGGCTCTAGAATGAGTTGAGTATTTATATATATATGAGCGCGTACTTGTATTTTCTTATATAAAGGTTTTAAATGATTTTATATAAAAATATATTTTGATATATAAAGCAATATTTCCTTCTAATAAATATTAAGGTGATTGGTCGTTAAATTATTGGAATTAAATTAAGAAGTAATCTAATACAACCAAATTGAAACCTTGAATTGGAATTGAATTAAGTGGTAGTAGAAATACAACCAAATTAAAATTAAATGAAAATAAGTTTGAAATGGATTCAGAATTAAATGGTATAAAGAGATAAGTTTATTTGATTTAAAGGATTAAATCAACATTTTAAAATTTAATTCAAATTTATATAATTATGGATGGTTTAAATTTGAAATTTGAATTGAATTCGCTCAAATTGAATCTGATTTGAATTAATTAGATTGTGATTGAAAATGTATAAGTTAAAAATTTAAATGGACAATTTGAATTGTATTGAATTGAAATGATTTGAAATTGAAGTGGGTTCAATTGATATTAGTCCAAATTGATTGGAATTATTTGAAATTATAATTAAAGTTGAACAAGTTTAAAATCAAATGGAATTTGATTTAAATTGGGAAAGAAATCAGGATTGATTCAACTTGAATTGGGGTTAAATCAATTTCAATGGAAACTGAAGATATTCAAATAGTAATTGAATCAATTTAAATGGAAGTGGAAATTTAAATTGAATTGATGGGAAAGTGAACAGTTTTGACTCTGGACTATTTTCAATATAAATTGTTTTAATATAAACTTATTTTTCCAAGCAATTTAATATATACAACCTTTCTTTTTAAAGCCAAATTATTTTATATTTGTTTTACAATTATTTTTGGAGCCATTTAACAATTTTTCAACTGTTTTATAAATTAATTATTATTTTTCAACTATTTTACAAATTAATTACTATTTACAACTATTTTGCAATTATCTAAAGTTTCTAAAACTATGTAACTATTTCCCCACTATTTTACAATTAGTTAACTATTTTACAGCTATTTTGCAAACTAATAATTATTTTTCAACTACTTATCTATTTTTAAAATTTTCAAGTTATTTTCCAAATATAAACTGGTCGGAGTTCAAATTGTTAATGATTAAATACCCACTGAGTTAAGAATTGAAGTGATAATCCAAATGGGAATTAAGGCAAATATGAATAAAGTTCAAAGTGAGGATGAATAGAAAGAGAAATCAATTTAGTTGATAATCAATGAAAATAATTATGTAGAATGTATGTATATTATTCTATTCGCATAGTGATTTGATCCAGATTCGAGCACAGAATTTTGAGATACCTATATCGATCCGAGTTGGGATTTTTCACTCGATTTTCGACGGCAAACCTGGATATGGATTGTTGATTGATTCCGGATATTCTCTATCATAGTTATGGCTATGCAAGGAGAATGACAGTTTCTAATCAAGAAACCAGATTTGTGTCCACACTAGGAAGTCGGCAGACGATACTAGTTCGGAAGTGAAATTGTGTGATCGAGTGGGCGATCGGATTGGTATAGCGTACGGACGATATGTGTACATCGTACGGATTTGAATGAAATTGATATTACAATGAGTAATCAAATTTGAATATTTGATTTTGAATAAACAAAGTTATATATCTTTGTTATATAAGATAAATCTTCCCTTGTTGAATCTGTTGCCGGAAGAAAAGGATTTTGAAATGTTTGAAGTATAAAAGGAGTTTTATACAAGATTGAAATGATCTAAAGTTAAAAAAATATTTATATATATAAAGGATCTTATGAGGATTTTTTTGGAACCTTCGGATTTGGGAAGGCTTTTGATTTTTGGGTAAAATCAATATTGGAATTTGGAAAGCCTAGTTTGAGAATTATCGATTATGGGATTATCGATTTTGTGTAAAGGAGCTTTGTATTAGATCATACTAGGTGTATGATTTGAAAGATACTATATGTGTATAGTATAAAGTGTTTTGATAATGGCTCTGGGGAAAAAGGCGCTTCCCTGAAATGAACATCTCAGAAGTGCCACCGGGTGGTGCTGCCTTGAACCCTAAGGGGGGGTTCTAAAGTTGATCCTGCAAAGAGTATGGACAAAACGAGTTCCTGAGGATTATGGGTAGTGTGTAGCGAAAATCGAGGGGCGCTAATGCCTACAGAGGCATTTGGGTTATGCTGTGACGACAGTGTAACTCGATGTCACTACGATCTACTACAGACCATAGTGAAAGTCGTGTGTGCTGCTGAGAGCCAACGGTCTACATTTGATTTTATATCGGTAGACTGCGACCTATGTAGAAGTGGAGAATTTTCATTTTTTACAACGAAATCGAGGGCGCTGATGCCTACAGTTACATGGACTTTTGTTGCGATGGCAACGTACCCTGAAATGTAACTGCGACCACGGATGGGGGCGATGATTTCCAGAGCATTCTCACCAAAGATATTTTCTCCATTTTCAAATACTGTTTTCTATATTTTCAATTAAATTATTTTCCCATGTATTTTCACTGGGTGTTGAAACGGGTTTACTAAGTACTTATAGATTTTCAGTCCTACGCCTGATCAACATATGACCGAATTTCTGTAAGAACAAGGATGAACTGGTTGAGACATCGAGTTATAAGAAGTATTTTTATAAAAATCTATTTTAATAGTATTATGTGAATTTAAAAGTATTTCTACAATTTTAAAATCAAGAAGTAACCTAATTAGCTAAATAAATTATTTGATAGAGTATATTAATAAAATTTAACTCGGTTAAATAAAATGGATTGTAAGTTAATAATGAAGTTTGGAAATAAATTCGAATTATAAATAGAATTCGATTTGGATTGATAATGAATTAAAATAAGTGGAGATGTTGTACAAATAAATGGAATTGAATTATAATAGAAATGGTTTGAGTTGCAAACAAAACCCAGGTGAGTAAAAAATTAATTGAGAAAGGCTTTCTATTAATAAAATAAATTAGAAAATGAATTAAGTAGATGAATTTAAAATTTAAAATGGGGTGAATAAATGGGTTAATTGAATTAAATAATAAATGGATGAAGTCTGATTGAATAAAAATTAAATCAAAGTTTTAATTGGAATTGGGTTATGAGAATGAACTTAAGTTATGAGGCATATTAATTTGAAGTAAAATTACTTAAGTTAATAAAAGCTTGGTTTCGGGTAAGAATGGAATATAATTAAATAAAAGTTTGGGTTAAATTTATTTGGAAAATGGATATTGATATAAGCATCGAATGTTGTCAAGCTCAATGAAATAGTTTTAAAATGAAACCAATGCGGAGATGAAATAAAATGCAAATGTATGGTTGGTGAATAAATTAGAAATGAAGGAACTAAATACAGAATGAATTGAAATAAATTTGAAGTAGTTATAAACTAAAATGGATACTCTATTAAGCATATATCGCCGAATTTACATAAAAATAGTTGTCGTTTGACGTAAACAAAGGTAATTAAAATATTATGAGTTGATAAAGATTGAACAAACTGGTTTTAAGATCAATTGAAGTGAATATGAGTTTGTTTTACTTAAAAATGAATTGAATGTAAGAAATTGAGTTGAAAACCATTAAAATTTAATGAAATGGCATATGAATTGGTTGAAAACAATTGAATTAGCTTTAAAATTATATAAATCGCTTATTGGAAGCGTTTGGTGCTTGTTGCTCATGAAATGCATGTGTTTAGCTATTGAAAGTAAGTGAAATGCTAATAAATTTTCTATATATGACACTTACATATTTAAATTGAGTAAGTACAGGTACCTGAAGGCCGTTTGGCTGGATTTGGTTGCGCTAATTGCTAAAATAATAAGCCGCTTGCTTAAAATGCTAAATAAAGGTATGCCTACGCAATAAAAATAGGAAATATGAACTGTTTTTGTTTTTCCGACCATGTGGGTCGATGTATATATGTGACGCCCCACCTCTATACCCAAGCTAGACAAGGACACTGCGGGGTAATGCCGTCAACGACCATGGAGAATAAGGCTGTTGAGGAGCGACCATCTATATAATTGCTTTGCGCGAGTGCCGATAGGCTAGATAAAAAAATATAACTTTTTATCTCAAGAGCAAATCCGACATACCTATACAAACTCAAAGCTACTACACAGTGGCTATGTGGGCTTCAGAAACAAATATAGAAACAAACATAACACAAATCAGTCACATATAATTTCATATCACAAAGGCGGAAATAGATATGAATATATAACACTTAAAAGTGTACATCAGAGTAGTGTTCAAAAAGATCCATAATAACACAAAAGAATGGATACAAGTGCAAGACAAAAGAATATGTATACATTAAAGAGTCTCTATCTCAAATGTATAACAACATAAACTACCAATCTAAAGTACTTAGCCAAAGTCAGATAATTCTCCATGATGAGGAGTCAAGCAGAAGCACCTATTACATCTCGGTCTGACCCGAGTATTATTTAATAAGAAAATAATAAACGGATCAGTCTAACTATAAATATCAAATAAAAATGAGATATAATATGAGATGTGACAAAAACGTATGATAACCATAAAGCCATACCGTGGTAAGTAGGTAATTGAAAATCAACTAGTGATTAATCAATATCACAAGAATCTTCTCAAAGATCAAAAAGAATGTCATACTCTTTATTTTTATTCATGAAGTCACAAATATTGGAAAACATCTCAATGCCAATCGTAAAAGTTGGTGAAACACAAATTCTAGAAATCAATCAATAGAAATCCAAAAATCACAAAAAGGGGAAAGAGGCCTGTCACTAGAACGGGAGCATGAAAACTCACCAACACGTGCATCACAAAACAGAACGATATTCCATGGTTGTTAACCATTAATTTTGAGCCGAGGCTCCACGAAAACGGCCCGAAGACCATGAGCCGAAGCTCCACTAAAATGGCCCGAAGACCATGGTTCGCTACCCCACCAAGCCGAAGCTCCACTAAAAACGGGGTTTAGTCTCCCTCGCAAACAAAGAGACACCGCACATTGCTAGTCTAAATCACAAAATGACCATCATTGATCGATAGTGCAAATTACACTAAGCTAGTAAATAAATGAGTTTAGCTTCATGTCCCATAACCACTAGCTTAACTTAATTATTTACGAACAAATTGTAGACTTCCACTCGAGGTTAAGTGTCAATTACAGTAAGCTAGTAAATATATGAGTTTAGCTTCATGTCCCATAACCACTAGCTTAACTTAAATATTTACGAACAAATTGTAGATCTGCACTCGAAAATTATCACAAGAGATTCTATCAAACAAGTCCAAGAACTAACCGACGAAGTAAAAACAAGTATTTCATACCACTTGTTTTGCTAAGCCGTTTAATTAGATTTCTCATACGAATGAGGTAAAAGTTTGTATATACTAATAGATAGGAAAACGGATTAAGAAACGAGCTTTGTAATAAAATAATGTTTGAAATCGTTTTGATGAAAGAGTTTTGATTTTCACTACTAGTATTGAAACCTTTATATTTTTGAAGTGACAAATCAAAGAAATGATTGTAGAAACAATCAATCATCAAAATTCACATTCGAAGACGTGAATTAATTCCAAGGAAATCGATACCGAATCCATCAAAATGGATATTCCCAAAAATTCCAAAGAAGATGTTATCAAAGCCAACAAGGTGATAACAACTAGTCGGAGAAAGAAGAATCGATTAAAAAGTGGAAACTAAGCAAAATAGGCATAAATAGGCATAACAGGAAAATAGGAGCAGTTCAGTCGACTGGCTAACTGAGTTCAGTCAACTGAACTCGGTCCCGAAAAATCCGCGGCATGTTGGTTAGTCGATTGGACTCAGTATGCCAGTCGACTGGACCAGGGCCAGGAAAGTGTTCTGGTAGCAGGTCAGTCGACTGGTCCAACGTTCCAGTCGACTGACGCCTGTTTCCAGCACTTCCTAGCCTATATAAATGAAGTCCAATCTCTTCCAAATTGCAATCGATCGAGCAACGACACTAGGAGTTTTCTCGAATCAGATACCTAGCCCTATAGGCTCTTCGATGCATCACCAAAAGCATGATCAAACATCAAAGTTATGATTTTTAAAAGTTTGATTTCAAAACAATAAAAATTGGAATATTCACCAATTCAATCCAAACCAAAAGCAAATGCACATGATCAAGTGTTAGGAATTCATACCTAATAATCAAAGATAATCATAGACTTAGATGTGAGATAAAAATCTCACCTTTTTACACAAAACAAATGGGGAAGAAGCTATAGAGAAATGGCAAGAGCAATCACTCTTCCATTCCAACTCAACAAGCTTGAATCTATTCTTAAAAGAGAAATATTTCCTAAGTTAGGTTTTGGAATTTCTAAAATTAAAAGGAAAATGATTTGGAGAAGAAGAAGAGGAGACTTACCAATAGCTTCTCTTTGATTTTGGAGCAAGAATTAGAGTTTACAAGAGGAACTAGGGCTTGGTGTTTCTAATTCTTCTTCCTTTCCCCCATTTTTAGTTTTAGCTTGGGTTTTAGAAATGAAAACGAGTGAATGGAAGGAGAGGGACAGAGTTAGGGTATTAAGTTAGCCAGTGTCCCAAAATCCAATAGAAAAAGTGGCAAAATTCGACTTACTCCAAACATATCGAAGCTTATACTAAAAAGATTGCAAATGACATTTTGAACTCAATGGAATTGGTCTTGAGTCCCAATTTGACCGTTTGTAGAAAGTAGCTTTTCGGACTATAATCCGACTAATGATGATATATTTAAATAAAATATTTAAGTATACAATCGCTAAATATGTGGGTTGTTACAGACTCCCCTCCTTAAAGAAATTGCGTCCTCGCAATATTTAAGAAGAAAATATAAAGTAACAACCATAAAAGCATATCAATAAAAAGAAATTTGAAATAGGAAGTTCACCTCAAAGAGCATGAAAGAGTAAGTTCGGATGAGTTCGCTCGATGAATTCTCTAGATTCCTAAGAGCGATCCTTAGAATTTGACACCCATTGAACTTTCACAAAAAGAACATCTTTATTTCGAAGGCGCTCAACCTCCGAAGCAATGATGCGAATGGATGTTGCTCAAAAGTCAAATTAGGTGAAACTTTAATTTTCTTCAATAACACCGGGCTCAAGAATAAAAATCGAAATCCCAAAGGCATTTCCGTAATTGTGAAACATGAAACACGTTATGAATAGCAGAAAACTGAGCCGTTAATAAAAGGCGATAAGCCACGGAACCAGTGCGTCCGGTGATGGGAAAGGGTCCAATATATCGAGGTGCTAAGTTTCTCGTTCGACTGAAATGCACAACACCTTTCATAGGTAAAACACGAATAAACACAAATTCTCCCATAGAAAATTCTAATTTCCTTCTTCCGTTATCGGCATAAGATTTTGTCTACTTTGGGCTTCTTTCATCCTATGTCGAATAAGATCAATCTTTTCTGTGGAATCATGAATAAAATCTGGACCTAAAACCAGCTTCTCACCAGACTCAAGCCAACAAGAAGGAGGTCGGCATGGCCTTCCATAGAGTGCCTTGAAAGGTGCTATACCAATACTAGATTGGAATCTATTATTGTAGGAAAACTCAACAAGAGAAATATGATCTTCCCAACTTCCACCAAAATCAAGAACACATGCATGAAGTACATCTTCAAGAGTTTGATTCACACGCTCAGTTTGTTCGTCGGACTGTGGTGATAAGCGGTGCTAAAATTAAGCTTCATTCCCAAAGCTTTTTGAAGACTCTTCCAAAATCCACTGGTAAACAATGGATCACGATCGCTAACCATAAAAGCAGGAACTCCATGCAATTTAACAATTTCTTTAATAAAGAGTTTAGCCAAAAGAGGTACTGTCCGATTAGACCGAACGAAAATAAAATGGACGGATTTTGTAAGTCAATCAACTACCACCCATAGGCTATCATGACCCAAACGAGAACGGGGAAGGCCGTCAATAAAGTCCATGGAAATTTGATCCCACTTCCAAATTGGAATTTCTAAAGGTTGCAATAACCCACCAGGCCTTTGATGCTCGGCCTTGAAAAGTTGGAAAGTCATGCAACACTTAACAAAGTTAGCAATATCAGATTTCATTCCATCCCAATAATAAGGTCGCTACTTATCCGCATAGATATTACTATTACCGAGATGAATGGTAAATTTAGAACGATGAGAATCTTCTAAAATATCTTTACGAAGGTCACTAATATTTGACATGATAAGTCTACCAAATTTTCGAATACCGCCACGAGAATCAATATCAAAATCTTTCAAACCTTCAACATCAATTTTATCTCTAAAATTTTGGCTAAGAAGAGCCAATTCGGGATCTAGCTTTTGAGCACCAAGAATGCGGTCTAAAAGAGAAGGATGAGCCTCAAGGCTACATAGTACAAGAGATGAACATAAAACGGATTCACGATCTTGAATCTCACAAGTGGATAAAGTCTCGAGTTCATTCCATTCGGATATCATCATAGAAACAACCGCTTGTTGTTTACGGCTAAGTGCATCGGCAACACGATTTTCCTTTCCGGGAGTATAAAGAATATCAAGATCGTAAGATGCAAGGAATTCGAGCCGACGTTGTTGACGCAAATTAAGTTCCTTTTGAGAAAATAAATACTTCGAAGATTTATGATCGGAGTGGAGAACGAATTTCTCCCCCAAAAATAAATTATGATGCCAAAATATAAAAGCGACAACAATAGCCGTGAGCACTAGATCATGAGTGGCATATCTAGTCTCAATAGTCTTTAATGATTTATAAGCACAAGTGATAGCACGTTCTCTTTTGCAAGAAAACGGCATCCAAACCAATACGACTAGCATTGGTACAAACAATAAAGTTTTGGTTCCCCTCGAGAATCACAAGAATAAGAGTATCGGAAAAGAGTTCTTTTAAATAATCTTCTTTTTCGAAAAGCTAAAACTTTCAAAATTACAATTATCTTTATGTAATAATCTTTCTAGAAAAAATTACTTTTTGCAAGTCAATTTATTGTGTCTGACTGTTTCATCAACGTTTAGGAGGTTCCTTTCGATAACGTTGTTCAAGCGCATCAACCAGAATTCATAAAGCACCCAGTGGGCAATACAATCACAAAATCATCTTCTATATGATAAATATGTCTCTTAAAAACTTTACAAATATTCTTTGTTCATTTCAAAAACAAAAATCCAATCATACTAATAAATAAATCTTATGAAAAAGATTTACAAAATTTTAAATTGCTGTTTTCATCCAAAACAATAAATACAAGAATGGAGTCATCGAGATATTCGTAGAATACTCGCTTCATAAAATGGATGAAATAAGCTGGACAAATTGAATGACATAGTAAGTCATTCATAAGAATCATAACAAGTGCGGAATGCGGTAATTTGGAATGCTAACTTCGGCAACTCGTAGCAAATGTAATCTGGTGGCAAGATCGAGCTAAAAAGACCATAACACCACTCAAAAGATTGCTTAGGTGGTAATCCTAAGACAAGTTAAAAAATACCGAAAAATCTCACAAACTATTTAAATGAGAGAAATAACACTTTCCTCATCATGTGGGCTTAAAGAGTAAAATGATGCCACCAAATTGAAATAAAAAATCTTTAAGAAAAATAGAAATCTGCTTAACAGATTAAGAATGTCGAAGATGAGTAGTCCACTCGGGACATAGGATATGGCTTCATAATAATTAAGTCAATCCCTTTTCCAAAAATCAATTCCGAAGCCTAAGTAACGCATAACAAGCAAATCGACTCGGAAAGAATAATCACATAAAATAATCTCGACATCAAAACAAAGCAAATTGAGTGTCGCAGATCCACCAACCGGATTTGCAATTCTCAAAGAAGTCATCAAGCCCAAAATGTTTAAAGAAAAAGAATCAACAAGTTCTTTCAATATAAAATATAATGAGAGGAACTCATATCAAAAAGAACTCGAATAGGATAATCACAAAACAAATGTAATCAAGGATTGTGAAACGATCCTGACTCGACCTTCGAAAATCGGCACCAAATATGTCACCTATATTCAAATGCCGCAGATCCAAACATCGAACCCGGTTCGCCGGAGCTTATAACACAATTAAGTAAACAACATAGCGGAAGAAATAATGAATATCAATATACAACGTCCGATACAACATCCTAATACAACAGATGATACAATAGATATCGATATACATCAGAGATATGATGCAATAAAATAGCAGCGGAAAGAAAATAGATAACACTAGCATCGGAACAAATAACTCAAAATAGTCTTCAAGGAAGAACTCTAGCAGCAGCTCGAACCACCAGCACGATACACTAAGACAAGCAAGTCTCGTCCACATCCAAAGACTGAACAAGCTCCAGATAATCTACTAAACCTGACTATCTGAAAAACCCAACTCTAGACTGCTCGTGCGGAAAATAGTGAGCACTCATAGTTTAGGAAAAGAACAATAAACTTCGGATCAGTCATGGGACTGGTGTGAGTAGCAAAAAAAGTCGCTTTTAAAAACAAACAAAGGAAGAATTTAAAATAGATTCGCAATGCTTTTAGAAAATGAAACTACCATAAGGTCTCCCACCACACACACAATGCAAATGCAGACTTGGAGGAGATTTCTCCTTATGATAGTCAAACATGTTTGGTACGTAAATTTCTTTGATACAATTACCACAAGTGCAAAGTGCAGGAAACATTTTCGAAAGTAGAATATTAATCTTAGCCAGCATAGACATTCCGGACTATGCCTACTATAGCTACCATCCAAACAGCGGGGCGCCACCATAAGCAGGTGGCAGGTAATACAACTAAAACCGTACACGACGCATATTGTTTTGATTGGATTTCCAACAAATGGTCAGGCTAAGGAACTTCCTACTTCCATATGGGATCGCCTCTGGCGGGACGTCCCGAGAACCTCACCGGATCTCTGCCAATACAAGGTCGGGTTACCTCTGTAATTAGGTAACTACTACTCGAGCATGCCATCCCCCGGTCCTTTGGGACCTTTATCCGAGGTACCTCTAATCCAACAACATCACACAGTAATAAATGTATGGTGTCCACATGAGTAAGTATCTGGGCTCAATACCATGATACCACTCTTTTCCAAAAGGAAATGACACACCCTAATGGGAACGACCCTCATAACCTTGCCGCATCTTTCCTGTTTTGACCATTTCCGAGGAGTGAGGTCCTGATGCAGTCTCGTCCACAAAGCTACGCTTTGTACAAAAGCAATGCTCTGATCACAAATGATCATACAATGATCATCAACACATAGCAGCACTCAGCATGCCACACAACCAAATTGAGAGTATATCGCTGATAACCTTCAGTTACATAACCTCTGAGCTCGTATGTCTCAGAGAAGGATGTTAACTAAGAGAATAAATTCTCCGCCACCAACAGAAATGTATTTGAAAGAAATCTGCTTTATATCTCAAAGTGTAGTGTCAGACATACAATCATACAAGTCTGTTCTGGGTTTGAACAGAACCGAAGGCACTTCCAAAGAAATCCTTGCAATCCGGGTATTCACAATCCCGATCGGACTTCCCATCACTTAGGGAATCTCTATGCCGGAGCGACTCAGTGGAGAGACAATCGATAGGTCATCCTATCGTTCTCGCAAATACCCGGTCTTCACCACCGGTCTTCAAATCCTATCCATAACGTCATATCACATATTTGGAATAGGTTATACGGCACAAAGGTCCTCTCTCGGCTAAATTGAATAGTGAGCGCAACATTTAAAACATATGGATATGAGATTTTAATTAAGTCACAACTTAATAATTCAAAACTTTCTTCCAGATGGTTTAAACAAATTACCATTTTCAAATCTTTTAAACAAAAGATTTATTTCACTATTCACCTATTTTCACAAAGATCCATTTACGGATTTCAAATCAATTCCCATTTCAATTGGATTAACTCGTTTAAAATCTTTAAATTAAAGATTTAACTTATAGCTTTCAAACCGTTTCTATAACTTGGAAAATCATTTTCATTTTTTTAACTTGAAATCCCTTTTAACACAATTTGGAAGTTCACTTCTTATATGAAAGCTTTTGTTATTTGTAAATGAATAGTTTCCATGTCAGAAAGATCCCATTATATTTACACGAGATAAAGCCATTGAATTTAAATTCAAATTCCCAAATCGACACCTTTAAAATATTTAACCTATATAAACTGGTATAGCATCTTTAGTCCCTAGTTTCCAGATCATGGAATTCAATTTCAAATATTGAATTCAAATTTAAATCAAAATATTTAAATTTCAAAACTCAATCAAGTTATTAAAAATAAATTTCATCTTTGAAATTCTATTTCAAAAGCTTTTCACTTTAAACCCAATCCACTTCCAAAACATTTGAATTCAAATATTCAAATTTAAAACTATTTCAAAATCTGTGACTTAATCGATTTTCTCATGAAATCCATATTTGTGTGCGTATAAGTGTGGTCCAGGGGTTCAACACAATAGTGCAACATCATTCAATCATCACAGATTAAAACACAGAAATATAGTTGATAAGCGATATAAGCTATAACGCTTATCGTTCATTCACATATTCACAGATAATATACAAATGTATCACAAATAAATGAATTAATTATACACAGCTCAAATCATAGAACAAAATATCACAATTCAGTTAGGACAATCAATCCAAGGCATTTCATACAATACAATCGTTTATAAGCAAGGTCAAGTATTCAATAATCATTTATAAGTAGAATTAATCAATTGATTAATCCTAATTTATTCAATTATTTCCAATCAAATTTATTCAGTTCTGATTTATTAATTTCAAATCATTTGATATAAATCAAACGACTTAATTAATTAAATTATTATTAATTAATCATATTTATTAAATTAATTTTTTTAACCAATTTCACAATTAATTAACCCTTTAATTAATTATTTAAAGAAACTTAACCTTTAATTACTTACCATAAAGAAATCATCTCATAACAATTTATCATTAATTCCCAATTTATCTAATGATTTTCTTAAATTAATTAAACTAAATAAATTAACTTTAATTAATTGATTTATCCAAAATTAATTACAATAAGTGATTAATCTTTAATTACTTTCATTAAGTAATTACATTTTACAATTTATAATTGATTATCTAAATTAATTAATCTAATTAATTATCACATTAATTAATTCTTAACAATTCTTCATTAACTAATAACATTTCTTTAATTACTTTCTTAAGAAAATTATCTTAGATTAATTCATAGCCTTTCATTTTTAATTACAAATTAATCTAATTTATTTATTTATAAATTAAATAAATCATTTTTCAATTACCTTATTAATTAAATCATTTTATTACCTTAATTATCCCTAATATAATTCATTTCCTTTACTTATGTTTTATTAACATTTAAGGGTATATTTAAAACATTACACTTTTAAATTTAAATTTAGATTCCATTTTGAATTTAAGAATTAAAATTATTATTCTTTTAAACATCAATCCAATTTAAAAATTTAATTTATAATCCTTAAAAATAGATGTAAATAACATTTATTATTTACTTAGGAAACTTATATAAGGAAAGCTTTTAAACTTAGTTACTTCTTTTTAAAAAAAAAATATCCTTTGCATTACATTACATTTTAACTTGCAAAATTCAAGTTAAACAAATTATTTAACTTTTCACTTATAAATCCTTTTTATAAGGGAATATTATCCAAATTCAATTCAACTATTTATTTGAAAACAATTTACTTTTAAAAAGCTATTTGATTTAAACTTGTTTTTAAAACACTTAAGATTTGAAAATTGGTTCAAATTCCAGATTTTTAAACTCGAAGCCATGTTTAAGTCTTGTTTTCAGATTTTAATTTAAATTTTAAAATCAGGTTTAAAATTTGAAAATCCCCCTTATAAATATGTACAACTTTGATTTAAAATCAAATTTCCTTTTTAAAACTTTTAAATTCAAAGTTTATTTGAAACTAAACTTAAAACTGGATTTAAATTTGTTTAAATCTATTATCATAACTTTTAAATTCAATTATTTTTTTTAAATTTAGTTTAAATTAGAAAAACCCAATACTGTTAGGTTTAAGCAAAACCTGAAACAAAATAACTTACACGAGCTAAGCAAACTGACTTCGAGTCAGGCTTCCCACTTACCCGAGCAAAGCACATACCTACTTCGAGATTTCCAGAGATTTACCCGAGTGACCCAGAACTTAAAAAAAAATTCTAAGTATTTTACTTTAAAACCAAGTCCTACTTCGAGTCATTTACCCCTCTGCTTCGAGTCAAATGCTTAAATACTTCGAGTAAACACTCGAGATAAACTCGCGTGCAACCCTGTTCCTCCCAGGCCTATTAAAATGCCCAGACCACCAAACACGGTGCTCGTGCACGTGCACGACGCCGGCGAGCCAACTCAGGCAACTCCACGTCATCGAGCGAGTCAACGATCGTCCTCGAATCAATCTTAGATCATCACAAAACCCATCCTCCTCGCGAATTCGAATTCGAGTATAACTCGAAACCTGGAACACACAAAAGCAACCCCACCTCAAACCTGTCAACACGCTGCCAATAAAGCTCCGACCACAAGAAAGTTCCAACCTCCGGCCATCACTTCGTCGCCTCAACCTTTACCAATTCCCAAAAGCACGTAACACTCGATCGTCCCTTGACAACGACGAGGCCAAAACAAAACTGCGTCAAAAACTAGGTTTAAAAATTTAAACCTATGTCGCCGTTACCGCCACCACCGTGGTCTGGCCACCGCCCCACTATTTTTCCTCGACACTGCATTCACTCCTCTATCACCCCACAGAACCACGACCCCTTTCAACACCGAGATCACTAGAATTTGGTCGAAAAGCGTTTTCCATTCAACTAGGAACTGCTCTCGACCCCCGCATCTAAAAATTATGAATCTCGCCTTAAAAATCATATTTTTCAATAAGAATTCGAGTTGTATAACTGAATTCATGATTAAAGAGATTCGAAATTTTGATAAGATAAAACTTTGCTCAGTTCTTGATTTTTCAGTGATATTTATATATTGTTTTAACTTAAATTTATTTTTAGAACTTAGTTTTAGGATCAAACAACATTATTCGTTTTAATCTTAAGTCCTAACATTGCATAGATTTTGAAGAAATGATTTTTAAATCAAAGCATGGCATTGAGAAAATTTAAACAGATAGTTTATATGATAACTAGCCTGCACTTAAATATTATCATTCACAGCACATTCTTGTAAAAGGATATAAACACACTTATTCACATATGTATGCATCAGAATTATATGTATAAATTGTTATTAGTGATGTTACTAACTTTTAACTTGAGAATGACAGAGCACTTTTTATTTGAAAAGCTTTGAACTTTAAAAGCTGAGAAGTTGTTTGCTTTGATTTTGCCCCATAATCTTCTTGCTTGTTATTGTATAAAGCTTCAGTTTATAACAATGGAAACGCTACTTGTATATTCATGTGTACTATGCTATGTTGAACGAATGAAATGAGATAATGGATTGATGAATATAAAAAGAAAGTTTACCGGCTGTGCTATTTTCTGTTTGTACAACAGGGATGATATTTTTTTCTTTTTAGTACAACAATAGGCAATGATTTCTTTTCCTTGTATGGTGGAGGATATGCATATTATTTGGTGTACTAAGGTTTGGCATTAACTCCATTATGTTATTTTATTATGCAGGTTCATTTTGGAGGCTGATAGATGCACATATATATATATACTAGAAGTGATATGGCTTTAGCTAGCATTAAATGCTTTTGTCAACTTCTTTTGTTTTATTATCTTACTTTTACTTGCCTGCGTTACTTAGTTTATTTGTTTGTGCAACATGTATATACTTATCTTGTTTATAAGCTTCCATATATATGTGTGTGTGTTTCCTTTGCTTGATCATCATTCTTCCAGGTCTACACTTACCTATATATTTGTTGTTTCTATATGTTTACTTTTGTTTGTTTTGTTTAATTATTTTGGTTACTTATTTCCTTATCACTTTGTCTTATGCTTTGAAATTGAAATGATGTTCTAGTTATAATTGGTTTTATATGGCATCATATGAGTTTATATTTCACTTATTTTGTAAACACATCTTGTTTGTATTTTATTCTACCTTGTAAATTTACTCCTATTATTTTTTCTAGAATTATTTAATATGTATATATTTGCTTATATTTTTATTTCAAAGTGGAATCTTTAAATCTATTTCCATTTTCAAATTAAATAGGCATTTCTAACTTAAATAGTTATTTTTAACATACATATTTATTTTCAACTATCAAACATTTTCTTTACTCATTTATTATTTAGTTTCCAACATCCAAATTAATTCATAATTTAACTAATATCTATATTAATTACCAATTATTTCACAATTTTTATTCAAAAAATTAAATTAATTAACAACTTAAAATTAGTTAAAATCCGGGATCGTTACAAATTCCCCTCCTTAAGAAATTTCATCCCCGAAATTTGCAGGCATGAAAACAACAAAGGTGGATGAATAATATTTCATCAAATCAAATTGAATATCTATTTTGCATTTGGCTTACCAAATCAAAATATCATCAATATAAGAAAAACTCATACAATACTACACACGACACCGGGTAATCAAATCTACGAAATATGCAAGGCACTGATTAGTTCGAAGGGATAACTAACCAATCGTAAAATATATCGGACCCCAGAGAAGAGATAGATAGATTCGATCTCCTACAATTCCTCAAACACACGTTATGGGTTGCAAATCCAAGTTGGAATATCTCAAAATATATACCAATTTGTCCCTATTCGGACTTCGATATTCACAAGATATTATAACAGAATTTCAAAATTCAAATTTGATTTTAAACGAAATCGTTTTTATCGATACAATTCAAATTTATCCTTTATATTCTATTAATCAAATTAATTCAATTTAAAATTTCCAATTTATTCAAATTTTCAATTCCAAATTTCAAATTCATATTCATTAAAGTTTAAATCAAAAACCGATAAGAAATCGATGAAGATACGAAGTAAGGATTTTCTACAACGATTCGTAGAGCCATCATCATACCGAATCTTCTTCTTCTGGAGCTGTCACAAAGAAATCAAAGAACTAAAATCGAATCAAATAAAATTGATAGAGAAAATTATTTCCACTGTTGCAGGGTATTGACCATTTGTAGTCGTATTCCCCTGTCCCCTATCTTGTTTTCTTCTCGCACTCATACTCACTATCAGTGGACAGTAAGAGAATTTACTAAGGCTTACAAACGGATATCTTAGGGATTACTCATTCTAGGGTATACTTCACCCTATCTCTAATGAGTTACTTAATGTGTTATACTCCTGAGCTAAAGCTTAACCTTAGCTCTGATGCCAAATGAAACGATCCTGACTCGACCTTCGAAAATCGGCACCAAATATGTCACCTATATTCAAATGCCGCAGATCCAAACGTCGAACCCGGTTCGTCGGAGCTTATAACACAATTAAGTAAACAACATAGCGGAAGAAATAATGAATATTAATATACAACATCTGATACAACATCCTGATACAACAGATGATACAATAGATATCGATATACATCAGAGATATGATACAATAAAATAGCAGCGGAAAGAAAATAGATAACACTAGCAGCGGAACAAATAACTCAAGATAGTCTTCAAGGAAGAACTCTAGTAGCAGCTCAAACCACCATCATGATACACTAAGACAAGCAAGTCACGTCCACATCCAAAGACTGAACAAGCTGCAGATAATCTACTAAACCTGACTATCTGAAAAACCCAACTCTAGACTGCTCGTGTGGAAAATAGTGAGCACCCAGAGTTTAGGAAAGGAACAATAAACTCCGGATCAGTCATGGGACTGGTGTGAGTAACAAAAACAGTTTCTTTTAAAAACAAACAAAGGAAGAATTTAAAATAGATTCGTAATGCTTTTAGAAAATGAAACTACCATAAGGTCTCCCGCCACACACACAATGTAAATGCAGACTTGGAGGAGATTTCTGCTTATGATAGTCAAACATGCCTGGTACGTAAATTTCTTTGATATTATTACCATAAGTGTAAAGTGCAGGAAACATTTCGAAAGTAGAATATTAATCTTAGCCAGCATAGACATTCCGAACTATGCCTACTATAGCTACCATTCAAACAGTGGGGCGCCACCATAAGCAGGTGGCAGGTAATACAACTAAAACCGTACACGGCGCGTATTGTTTTGATTGGATTTCCAACAAATGGTCAGGCAAAGGAACTTCCTACTGCCACATGGGATCGCCTCAGGCGGGACGTCCCGAGAACCTAACCAGATCTCTGCTAACACAAGGCCGGGTTACCTCGGTAACTAGGTAACTACTACTCGAGCATGCCATCTCCCGGTCCTTTGGGACCTTTATCCGAGGTACATCTAATCCAACAACATCACACAATAATAAACGTATGGTGTCCACATGAGTAACTATCTGGGCTCCATACCATGATACCGCTCTTTTCCAGAAGGAAATGACACACCCTAAAGGGAGCGACCCTCATAACCTTGCCGCATCTTTCCTGTTTTGACCATTTTCGAGGAGTGAGGTCCTGATGCAGTCTCGTCCACAAAGCTACGATTTATGCAAAAGCCATGCTCTGATCACAAATGATCAACCAATGATCATCAACACATAGCAGCACTCAGTATGCCACACTACCAAATTGGGAGTATATCGCTGATAACCTTCAATTAAATAACCTCTGAGCTCGTACGTCTCAGAGAAGGGTGTTAACTAAGAGAATAAATTCTCCGCCACCAACAGAAATGTATTTGAAAGAAATCTTCTTATATCTCAAAGTGTAGTGTCAGACATACAACCATACAAGTCTGTTCTGGGTTTGAACAGAACCAAAGGCACTTCCAAAGAAGTCCTTGCAATACGGGTATTCACAATCCCGATCGGACTTTCCATCACTTAGGGAATCTCTATACCGGAGCAACTCAGTGCAGAGACAATCGATAGGTCATCCTATCATTCTCGCAAATACCCGGTCTTCACCACCGGTCTTCAAATGCTATCCATAACGTCATATCACATATTCGGAATCGGTTATACGACACAAAGGTCCTCTCCCGGCTAAACCGAATAGTAAGCGCAACATTTAAAACATATGGATATGGGATTTTAATTAAGTCACAACTTAATAATTCAAAACTTTCTTTCAGATGATTTAGACAAATTACCATTTTCAAATCTTTAAAAAAAAATTATTTCACTAAGTTCACCTATTTTCACAAAGATCCATTTACGGATTTCAAATCAATTCCTATTTCAATTGGATTAACTCGTTTAAAATCTTTAAATTAAAGATTTAACTTATAGCTTTCAAACCGTTTCCATAACTTGGAAAATCATTTTCATTTTTTTTAACTTGAAATCCCTTTTAACACAATTTGGAAGTTCACTTCTTATATGAAAGCTTTTATTATTTGAAAACGAATAGTTTCCATGTCAGAAAGATCCAATTATATTTACATAAGATAAAGCCTTTGAATATGAATTCAAATTCCCAAATCGATACCTTTAAAATAGTTTAACCTATATAAACTGGTATAGCATCTTTAGTCCATAGTTTCCGGATCATGGAATTCAATTTCAAATATTCAATTCAAATTTAAATCAAAATATTTAAATTTCAAAACTCAATCAAGTTATTCAAAATAAATTTCATCTTTGAAATTCTATTTCGAAAGCTTTTCACTTTAAACCCAATCCACTTCCAAAACATTTGAATTCAAATATTCAAATTTAAAACTATTTCAAAATCTGTGACTTAATCGATTTTCTCGTGAAATCCATATTTGTGTGCGTATAAGTGTGGTCCAGGGGTTCAACACAATAGTGCAACATTATTCAATCATCACAGATTTAAACACAGAAATATAGTTGATAAGCGATATAAGCTATAACGCTTATCGTTCATTCACATATTCACAGATAATATACAAATGTATCACAAATAAATGAATAAATTATACACAGCTCAAATCACAGAACAAAATGTCACAAATCAGTTAGGACAATCAATCCAAGGCATTTCATACAATACAATCGTTTATAAGCAAGGTCAAGTATTCAATAATCATTTATAAGCAGAATTAATCAATTGATTAATCCTAATTTATTCAATTATTTCTAATCAAATTTATTCAATTCTGATTTATTAATTTCAAATCATTTGATATAAATCAAACAACTTAATTAATTAAATTATTCTTAATTGATCATATTTATTAAATTAATTTTTTTAACCAATTTCACAATTAATTAACCCTTTAATTAATTATTTAAAGAAACTTAACCTTTAATTACTTACCATAAAGAAATCATCTCATAACAATTTATCATTAATTCCCAATTTATCTAATGATTTTCTTAAATTAATTAAACTAAATAAATTAACTTTAATTAATCGATTTATCCAGAATTAATTACAATAAGTGATTAATCTTTAATTACTTTCATTAAGTAATTACATTTTACAGTTTATAATTGATTATGTAAATTAATTAATCTAATTAATTATCACATTAATTAATACTTAACAATTCTTCATTAACTAATAACATTTCTTTAATTACTTTCTTAAGAAAATTATCTTAGATTAATTCATAGCCTTTCGTTTTTAATTACAAATTAATCTAATTTATTTATTTATAAATTAAATAAATCATTCTTCAATTACCTTATTAATTAAATCATTTTATTACCTTAATTATCCCTAATATAATTCATTTCCTTTACTTATGTTTTAATTAACATTTAAGTGTATATCTAAAACATTACACTTTTAAATTTAAATTTAGATTCCATTTTGAATTTAAGATTTAAAATGATTATTCTTTTAAACATCAATCCAATTTAAAATCTTAATTTATAATCCATAAAAATAGATGTAAAGAACATTTATTATTCACTTAGGAAACTTATATAAGGAAAAGCTTTTAAACTTAATTACTTCTTTTTTTATTTAAAAATTTAGCCTTTGCATTACATTACATTTTAACTTGCAAAATTCAAGTTAAACAAATTACTTAAGTTTTCACTTATAAATCCTTTTTATAAGGGAATTTTATCAAAATTCAATTCAACTATTTATTTGAAAACAATTTACTTGTAACAAGCTATTTGATTTAAACTTGTTTTTAAAACACTTAAGATTTGAAAACCGGTTCAAATTCCAGATTTTTAAATTTGAAGTCATGTTTAAGTCTTATTTTCAGATTTTAATTTAAATTTAAAATCAGGTTTAAAATCTGAAAATCCCCCTTATAAATATGTACAACTTTGATTTAAAATCAAATTTCCTTTTTAAAACTTTTTAATTCAAAGTTTATTTGAAACTATACTTAAAACTGGATTTAAATTTGTTTAAATCTATTATCACAACTTTTAAATTCATTTAATTTTCTAAAAAATTCAGTTTAAATTAGAAAAACCCAATACTGTCAGGTTTAAGCGAAACCTGAAACAAAATAACTTACACGACCCAAGCAAACTGACTTCGAGTCAGGCTTCCCACTTACCCGAGCAAAGCACACACCTACTTCGAGATTTCCAGAGATTTACCCGAGTGACCCAGAACTTAAAAAAAAATTCTAAGTATTTTACTTTAAAACCAAATCCTACTTCGAGTCATTACCCCTCTGCTTCGAGTCAAACGCTTAAATACTTCGAGTAAACACTAGAGATAAACTCGCATGCAACCCTGTTCCTCCCAGGCCTATTAAAATGCCCAGACCACCAAACATGGTGCTCGTGCACGTGCACGACGCCGGCGAGCGAACTCAGGCAACTCCACGTCATCGAGCTAGTCAACGATCGTCCTCGAATCAATCTCAGATCATCACAAAACCCATCCTCCTCGCGAATTCGAATTCGAGTATAACTCTAAACCTGGAACACGCAAAAGCAACCCCACCTCAAACCTGTCAACGCGCCGCCCACGTAGCTCCGACCACCAGAAAATTCCAACCTCCGGCCATCACTTCATCGCCTCATCCTTTACCAATTCCCCAAAGCACGTAACACTCGATCGTCCCTAGACAACGAACGAGGCCAAAACAAAACTGCGTCAAAAACTAGGTTTAAAAATTTAAACCTATGTCGCCGTCGCCGCCGCCACCATGGTCTGACCACCGCCCCACTATTTATCCTCGACACTGCATTCACTCCTCTATCACCCCAGAGAACCACGACCCCTCTCAACACTGAGATCACCAGAATTTGGTCGAAAAGCGTTTTCCATTCAACTAGGAACTGCTTTCGACCCTCGCATCTAAAAATTATGAATCTCGCCTTAAAAATCATATTTTTCAATAAGAATTCGAATTGTATGACTGAATTCATGATTTAAGAGATTCGAAATTTTGATAAAATAAAACTTTGCTCAGTTCTTGATTTTTCAGTGATATTTATATATCGTTTTAACTTAAATTTATTTTTAGAACTTAGTTTTAGGATCAAACAACATTATTCATTTTAATCTTAAGTCCTAACATTGCATAGATTTTGAAGAAATGATTTTTAAATCAAAGCATGGCACTGAGAAAATTTAAACAGAGAGTTTATATGATAACTAGCCAGCACTTAAATATTATCATTCACAGCACATTCTTGTAAAAGGGTATAAACACACTTATTCACATATGTATGCATCAGAATTATATGTTTAAATTGTTATTAGTGATGTTACTCACCTTTAACTTGAGAATGACAGAGCACTTTTTATTTGAAAAGCTTTGAACTTTAAAAGCTGAGAAGTTGTTTGCTTTGATTTTCCCCTATAATCTTCTTGCTTGTTGTTGTATAAAGCTTCAGTTTATAACAATGGAAATGCTACTTGTATATTCAAGTTTTCTATACTATGTTGAACGAATGAAATGAGATAATGGATTGATGCATATAAAAAGAAAGTTTACAGGCTGTGCTATTTTCTGTTTGTACAACAGGGATGATATCTTTTTCTTTTTAGTACAACAATAGGCAGTGATTTCTTTTTCTTGTATGGCGGCTGATATGCATATTATATGGTATACTAAGGTTTGGCATTAACTCCATTAGGTTTATTTTATTATGCAGGTTCATTTTGGAGGCTGATAGATGTATATATATATATATATATATATATATATATATACACTAGAAGTGATATGGCTTTATCTAGCATTAAATGCCTTTGTCAACTTCTTTTGTTTTATTATCTTACTTTTACTTGCCTGCATTACTTAGTTTATTTGTTTGTTCAACATGTATATACTTGTCTTGTTTATAAGCTTCCATATATATATGTGTTTCCTTTGCTTGATCGTCACTCTTCCAGGTCTACACTTACCTATATATTTGTTGTTTCTATATGTTTACTTGTGTTTGTTTTATTTAATTATTTTGGTTACTTATTTCCTTATTACTTTGTCTTATGCTTTGAAATTGAAATGATGTTCTAGTTATAATTGGTTTTATATGACAGCATATGAGTTTATATTTCACTTATTTTGTAAACACATCTTGTTTGTATTTTGTTCTACCTTGTAAATTTACTCATATTATTTTTTCTAGAATTATTTAATATGTATATATTTGCTTATATTTTTATTTCAAAGTGGAATCTTTAAATCTATTTCCATTTTCAAATTAGATAGGCATTTCTAACTTCAATGGTTATTTTTAACGTACATATTTATTTTCAACTATCAAACATTTTCTTTACTCATTTATTATTTATTTACCAATATCCAAATTAATTCATAATTTAACTAATATCTATATTAATTACCAATTATTTCACAATCTTTATTCAAAAAATTAAATTAATTAACAACTTAAAATTAGTTAAAATCCGAGATCGTTGCAGATTGATTGAGAAATACCTTGACCAAGAGAAGTGTCACAAGGGGCTTGCACAACTTTCAACTTTCCCTTCCTCTTGCTTGGAAGTTTGGGACATGTAGATAAGTAATGACCCAGACCTTTGCAATAGCGGCAATAAAGGGGTTTTGGGCACGTAATTACATAATGGTCCTTAGAACCACAATTGTAGCATTGTCTATGATTAGGGATTGGAGTCTTTGCTACTGGAGTTTCTTGTTCTCCTTTCTTCTTGCTTTGAAGTATGGGGAATGCAGAAATATGATGACCCGAATTTTTGCAATAGCAACATTAAAGGGATTTCAGACACTTCCTTGCATTGTGGTCCTTAGAATTACTATTCCAGCATCCTCCACGATAAGGGATTGGAGTCTTTGCTACCGAAGTTGCCTGTCTCCCTTTCTTATAGGGATTAAGGCTTTCGAACTTAATATGCCTCTTCTTGTTGCTATTGAGGCTCTTTTTGGTGCCTCTAACATCACTATCACTTCCCTTATCGACCTCTTCTTCTCGTAGAGTGATATCTACAAGCTGATCGAAAGGAACTTCAAGTTTCAAAGGTAAAACCATTTTGGGGTTCTTACTAAAAGGACAGATAAAATCTTGATTCTTTACAATATCCAAAAGTTGTTGGCAGACAGGAATACGCCATCCAGAGAAGGACTACTAGATTGACCAACGCTAGGACTGCCAGAACTAACCATTTCTTCTTCTTTAAGAAAGAAAGAAAGAAGAAGAAAAGGTTATTCACAAAATGAATGTCAAACAAACTTGATTGGTTAAACAAGGCATCACAAAGAAAATACGATAGAACGGGTCCAATGACTCGAGTAAAATCCTAAGGCATGACTCCTAAGGAGGACTTAGGACGATGATCCTTGTTAAATTATTCTACATTGTTCTGATGTTTGGCTCTGATACCAAGCTATGACGCCCCACCTCTATGGTCACGCTAGCCAAGGACACTACGGAGTAATGCCATCAACTAGCGTGAAGAATAAGGCCGTTGAGGAGCGACCATCTTTATAATTACTTTGTGCGAGTACCGATAGGCCAGATAAAAAATATAACTTTTTATCTCAAGAGGAAATCCGACATACCGATACAAACTCAAAGCTACTACACAGTGGCTATGTGGGCTTCGGAAATAAATATAGAAATAAACATAACACAAATCAGTCACAGATAATTCCATATCACAAAGGCGGAAATAGATATGAATATATAACACTTAAAAATGTACATCACAGTAGTGGTCAAAAAGATCCACAATAACACAAAAGAATGGATACAAGTGCAAGACAAAAGAATATGTATACATTAAGGAGTCTCTATCTCAAATGTATAACAACATAAACTACCAATCTAAAGTAGTTAGCCAAAAGTCAGATAATTTTCCATGATGAGGATTCAAGCAGAAGCACCTATAACATCTCGGTCTGACCCGAGTATATTTAATAAGAAAATAATAAACGGATCAGTCTAACTATAAATATCAGATAAAAATGAGATAGAATATGAGTTGTGACAAAAACGTACGATAACCATAAAGCCATATTGTGATAAGTAGGTAATTAAAAATCAAATAGAGATTAATCAATATCACAAGAATCTTCTCAAAGATCAAAAAGAATGTCATGCTCTTTATTTTTATTCATGAAGCCACAAATATTGGAAAACATCTCAATGCCAATCATAAAAGTTGGTGAAACAAAAATATTGGAAAACATCTCAATACTACTTGTTTTGCTAAACCGTTTAATTAGATTTCTCATACGAATGAGGTAAAGGTTTGTATATACTAATAGATTGGAAAACGGATTAAGAAACGAGATTTGTAATAAAATAATGTTTGAAATCGTTTTGATGAACGAGTTTTGATATTCACTACTAGTATTGAATCCTTTATACTTTTGAAGTGACAAATCAAAGAAATGATTGTAGAAACAATCAATCATCAAAATTCACATTCGAAGACGTGAATTAATTCCAAGGAAATCGATACCGAATCCATCAAAATGGATATTACCAAAAATTCCAAAGAAGATGTTATCAAAGCCAACAAGGTGATAACAACTAGTCGGAGAAAGAAGAATAGATTAAAAAGTGGAAACTAAGCAAAATAGGCATAAATAGGCATAATAGGAAAAATAGGAGCAGTTCAGTCGACTGGCTAACTGAGTTCAGTTAACTGAACTCAGTCCCGAAAATCCACAGGATGCTGGTCAGTCGGCTGGACTCAGTACGCCTGTCAACTGGACCAGGGCCAGGAAAGTGTTCTGGTAGCAGGTCAATCGACTGGTCCAAAGTTCCAGGCGACTGGCGCCTATTTCCAGCACTTCCTAGCCTATATAAAATGAAGTCCAATCTCTTCCAAATTGCAATCGATCGAGCAACGGCACTAGGAGTTTACGCGAATCAACTACTTAGCCCTGTAGGCTCTTCGATGCATCACCAAAAGCATGATCAAACATCAAAGTTATGATTTTTAAAGGTTTGACTTCAAAACACTAAAAATTGGAATATTCACCAATTCAATCCAAACCAAAAGCAAATGCACATGAACAAGTGTTAGGAATTCATACCTAATAATCGAAGATAATCATAGACTTAGATGTGAGATAAAAATCTCACCTTTTTACACAAAACAAAATGGAGAAGAAGCTATAATGCAATGGCAAGAGTAATCACTCTTCAATTCCAACTCAACAAGCTTGAATCTAAGCTTAAAAGAGAAATATTTCCTAAGTTAGGTTTAGGAATTTCTGAAATTGAAAGGAGAATGAGTTGGAGAAGAAGAAGAGGAGACTTACCAATAGCTTCTCTTTGATTTTGGAGCAAGAATTAGAGTTTGCAAGAGGAATTAGGGTTGGTGTTTCTAATTCTTCTTCCTTTCCCCCATTTTCAGTTTTAGCTTGGGTTTTAGAAATGAAAATGAGTGAATGGAAGGAGAGGGACTGAGTTAGGATATTAAGTTAGCTAGTGGCCCAAAACCCTATTGAAAAAGTAGCAAAATTCGATTTACTCCAAACATATCGAAGCTTATACTAAAAAAGATTGCAAATGACATTTTAAACTCAATGGAAGTGGTCTTGAGTCCCAATTCGACCATTTGTAGAAAGTAGCTTTTCGGACTATAATCCGACTAACGATGATATATTTAAATAAAATATTTAAGTATACAATCGCTAAATATGCGGGTTGTTACAATATATATTTATATCTCTTGTCAAATTGCAAAAGCTCCCCCGTACAAAGGAGACTCTGCCAAAAAATTTAGAAAATTTTGGGAGTTAGAAAATTTTTGAAAATTTTTGGGAAAATTTTTGTTAGCGACAAAACGATTTCAAATTGGAAATTGAAATAAATTAGTGGATGAAACTAATTTAAAATAATGATATGAATCAGTTATAAATGGAAGATTAAATTCAATATTCAGAATTGAAGACAAATTGAATTCATATGGAAAAGGGAAAACTAATTTGAATAGAAGTAGATATAAACCTATGTAAGGAAATGTATAAAATGATATGAAAAGTTACGATTGGATATTATAAAGGGAAAGGAAAATTGGTTTTGATTTCAGAAGATAAATTTTAATTGCTCGACAAAAAGGTATGTGTTTAAATATCTGTATGGAATTTGATTGGGTTTTTGATCTAGCCACTTGGCTTTTTATTTTCTTTTGAAATTTTTGGGTCCATAGAAGCATTTTGTAGTCGTATCGAGCTAGCCGCACAAAGGAGACGCTGGCAAAAAAATTCAGAAATTTAGAGAGTTAGAAAATTTTTGAGAAAATTTTGTTAGTTCAAAATTTGATTTTAAATTGAAATTTGAATGATTGAGCAAGAGGGTATTGTTTGAAAACTATGGGAGAGTTTGGGAAGTTAGTAAGAAAGATAATGGGTCTTTTATAAAAGATAGGTTGTGGCAAGTTGATAAAACTATTTGGTTTTGGAAAATAGTCGGGGGTATTGGACCATTCTTCTTAACTAGTAATTTCGGGGGATAAAATTTTTGAACGGGGGAAGAATGTGACGACCCGAATTTTTAGGCATTTGAAATTGAAATATTTAAATAATTTTAAATATTTGCATGATAGTTTAATTTGGATTTCAAATATCAGTTTGAATTTGGCAATTGAATTTAATAATTTGAAGTTAGGTAAAATGTTGAATCTGGAGTTTTAAGCCTGTTAAAAATAATTTGAAGGCTTGTAAAATTTATATCGGTTGTACTGAAGATAGTAGATGTGTTAAAATTGAATTTAAAGGTGATTTGTTTAATTTTGAAAATATATCGTTTAAATCGATATTTAAAAAATAGCCTTCCGAGGCACAGTCTTGGAATTTGACAAAACCAGCTCTATTAGATCCATAATTGTTAGTTATTATCGGATTTCAATTTTCGTAGCAATCAGAGTTGTCGTTTAACCCTGACAGCTCAAAATGCGTAGAAACTATTTCAATCGATTTAATTTAAAATTGATCGTTTATTTTCGTAACTCGCGCATACGATCGAATTAGCCTCCGAAACACGTTCCATTGTGTTTGGAATGCGGGTAAAACCTTATAAATGCCTAGTGGCATGCCTCGATATGAGGTCAAGTTTTAAGTTGCATTAATCGGAACGGCTTGAATTTGAACTTAAATTGAATATTTATATTAGTCAACTGCAGTTGAAATTATTTCACATCAGAGCTTTTTCGCTTCACCTCAAAATCACTATAGCTCATCTACTACACGCAAACCATCGCTTCCTGTCCGCCTCTGTTCTTTTAATATCTACGCAACCCTCTTTGCTTAAAGGGAACCGAGCTTCTTCTTTCTAAACGAAAATCCAAATTCAGAGAAATAATAAAAAATGGCGAAATAGTTATCTCGTTCCTCTTTCCTTTCTTTTTAAAAATCTACAGCCTCGTTCGAAAAAGAAATTGAAACCCAAATTAGTGCTCGTTCTTCCTCATCATTGGCCGAAGTCGATTTCGATCTCAATCAGAACCCAATAGAGTCACTCGAACGAAGAATGGCCGCGTGCGGAGATTCAGGGGAAACGGCAACTCATCCCGGTCAAGCTTTGGAATTAGGGTTGGGGAATTGGTCTACGGTGCTCGCAAGGTGACGTCGAGATGTTGGAAGCTCGACTCACGAGAAGTTAAAGGGGTTCGATCTGGGTTAGCGTGGTAGTGATGCGATGTTGCTGACGTCTTTGAGGGGAATGGCGACATGTTGTTGCGACCTGAAGGGGAGTTAGACATTCACGTTTGGGCAAGTTCATTTGGTAGGTTAAGGAGTGTCGTGGAAGAGTCGACAGCATTGTAGGGTGAGCATCTTCTTGTTTTCTTCTTCTTTGATTTGAATTTAAAATGTTTAACTTTGGAAATAATTTTCGGTTATAAACTATTCAAACAGGGAATACGTATATGATTAGAAGATCTTAGTGTTCCTTACTGAAGTAGGAAAATAAATATACATGTTTAAGACTTACTGTTACATTTTTAATTATGCATTAGTGATTAATGGTTTAATTAAATCATTTAATTATTTTGGTTAATAGAAATTTAGTTACCATAGGGAAATTTATTTAAAAGTTAAGTTACTGGTTTGAATTTAATTATTAATTAATTAAACTTATTTAAAAGGATAATTGACTGTTTGTTTATTTAAAATGTTAATAAGCCATACAATGCTTTTACAAGGTCTAAAATCGTGAAATCAAATCAAGATTGGATCGGATTGCAAATATAAAATTCAAATATGAGTAAATCTCACTCTCCTGAATTTTTATTTAAATTTAAATGGTTAAATTTAAATAATTGGTTGAATGATTGGATAGTTTTGATGTGTTATATTATATGTAGTAGTATATAGTATATATTGAAGTGACTGATATTCTGTGATGGATATTATTGGTAATTGGAATATTGAATGCTGTGGTTTGCTTGAATATTGCGGTACCCTGAGTTATCAAAATATATAAAATTGGACTTTTGAAAGAAATATAAGGGTGAATTTTGAAAGTGAAATAATTGTAGGATAAAAATAAGAATGAATTAGAAAGAAATGAAAGTGATATCTAAAAACAGAAGTTAAATTGTAAAGTAGAGATTTAAAACAAGTTTTAAATAAGAGTAAATCTGGAGTTCAAGTGTGAATCTGGATTTTTCAAACAAGTAAATTTTAAAATTTAATTATTTTAACAACTGAATGTTAAAGTGCATTTTTAAAATTGGTTTGAATTTAAAAATGAATTTAGTTTTAAATTCCTTTAAACCACTATTTTAAAATGAGAAATTAATTTATTTAATAAAATAAATAAAAAGGTAGATAATTACAGGATGAGATAAATCAAGAGTGATTAATATTTGTGGTTTAATTAATGGTTAATTATTTAATGAAATTAAATTCGATCAGGATAAATTGAAATGCAAATAAGAAATCATTAATTTATATAATCAATAATGTAATTAAAGATTGATTAATTAAGATTAATTAATCAATACTAAGAGATTTATGAGAAATTAATTAATAGTGAATTAAGGATTAATGTAATTAATTATAGTTAATTAATGTGTGAAGTAATTAAAGAATTAATTATTATTTTTGGTTAAGAATAATTAATTTGTGTAATTAATTAAAGATAATTACTTGGATGTAATTGAAGAATAATTAACCAGGGTGATTAATTAAGATGGATAATTAAGGGATGATTAATTAATTGATTTGGAATTAATTAATGTTAAGTAAAGGAATTTAAGTGACTAAGGTTAGTAATTCAATTAGAATTAATTAAATTAATTTGGAAGTGATCATGTTTGCTTATGGATGATGGAATGGTACTGGATGCCTTGAATGAGACACGAAGAGACCAGGGTCGGGAATTAGAAAATACCGAAAACCACTTCGAATTTTTATAGATTGATATGTGAAATCTATAGGCTGGAATGAAATGATTTTGGTGAATTGGACTATTTAATATAAATTTTGGTAATTAGAAAATTGATGGTGGAATAAGTAATGTTTATAAGAAATTGTGGATTTATGAATTGAAACAAGTTACCTCGGGTTTTATATAAGTTGTATACTTTGTATTCCATGTTAGATGGGTTTACTCATGCTGATTTCCAGCCTGACCCGGGTGTTACTTTGATGTAATGCTCGGGTCAGACCGTGTATTACAGATTTTCAGGTAAGGATGTTCTGGACCTCAGGAGGCGAGCTGGATGGTAGGAACGTATGAGTGTTTCCGCTGTATTATATTGATGTATATCTGATACATGATGTGTATATCCAGTGTTTGTGTATATGTGTAACTCTAATGTTTTAAAAATGTAATCGATAGATATAGTATTCTTTTGTAAACTGTTAATATTTTTTATTATATTTTATCCGCTGCGAATATAAGGTGTTGGTGTTTTTGTTCTTCTTATTCTTCTATCTCTTTCTCCTTTTTCCTGACTATCTGGAATTTTCGGGATCGGAAATTTCGGGTCGTTACATAATGCACGTTATATAATTTCCATAAGCACATATAAGGTTCCGACACTTATTACAATTGCTTCAACCAATTCTCAAACCGTTCCATTCAGTTTAAGTGATTTACAACTTACTCGCTTATATTTTGTAACAACCCTACATTTTTTTGCATATAGTTTAAATTTGACTTTATTTTATTTTGAAATTATTTTAAACTTGTTTTATTTCAAACATTTCATTGTTAAGTATGAATTTTTATTATTATATGAATTATAATTTCAAGCTGGTATAAATTGAATATTTTTCGAAAAAATGGATTTGTGGTCAAAACTGGTCAAACTTTGACTTTTAAATTTTAAATTTAAATATTTTAATTCTTTAATTTTATCTTTTATTATGAAAATAGATTTAATATCATGATTACTGCTTTTCGTTTCATTGAAATTGGATTAAATTGTGAAAGTTATACCCTTTACAATATTGTGTGTATATAGGGTTATTTAGCAATATTCTTTGTTTTAATTTATATAAATGATATTTTTACTTGATATATCTTATTCTAATTTGTATATTTATGTTATATTATGTATATTTTGACTTTAAAATATTTTTAAAGTGAAGTTTGAATTTTTCCAAAGCTTATTGAATTTATTTCCAAATTTAAGGCCTAATTTCCATTTTTTTGTTATTTTCTTTATTTAAATTATATTTAATTAAAATTTATTTATTTATTTTTATGAATGCATTTTATTTTGTGTTCTTACATTTTTTATAAATACTTTTCAAGTATATAAATTTTTTCCAAAGTTTATTGAATTTGTTTTAAATTTTTGAAGACTAGCTTGCATTTTTAAGTTATTTCCTTAATTTAATTGTATTTAATAAAAATTTATTTATTTATTTATTTTATATATTCATTTTTATTTTTTAGTTGTTATCTTTATTTATCAGTATTTTATATGTATTTAAATTTTCAAATAAAATAAGAGAAATTTGAATGGTTTCTGAAGCCTTTTGTATGCCTAGACCTTTTATATTCCACCTTTTCAATTTTCGACCAACATTTGCATTCATTTCTTTGGCCGACCCTACCTCTATCTTCAGCCGCTTCTTTTTTTTCATTTTTCACGTATGAAAAAGCTTCTCATCTCTGAAAAGTTCATCCTCCCATCATCTCTCAAAGCTTTGGTAAATTCTTTTCTCTTTTTCATTGTTTTCTTCTTATTTATGTTGTTTCCACTTGCTTGCTTCACCTTTGTAGCTCAGCCCCTTGCTCCTCCTTCACTGTGATTGCCACCACCACCACCTAAGCCAGCCTCCACCATCTCCTCTATAGCCCCAAGCCACTGGCCATGCACTCATGTGACCAAATCCAACAATACTTGCACAAAACTTCACCTATAACCCATAGCCGAGCACCATGCATCACCACCACATTCAACCACCCCTTGGCCTCCACCTACTCCACCTCCACCACCCATGGACGACCTGAAACCCTCTTCCACACCAACCTCCAGCCTACTATAGAGATGGCCGTCCCTGGTCTTTCTTGGGCCGAGCACAAAATTGCACTCAATTCATGATATTTTGCCTTGTTGTTGAAATCCATTCACCTATCTCTTTATATCACCTTTGCCTCATCACCATATATGTTTGGCCGACCCTATTCAACCCAAAACCAAATCGAAACCCACTCCTTATCCATGTATTTCTAACCTATAGCTGAAGCATAGGTGGTTGTAAGCAAGTGCAAACATTTTGGGCTTTGTTTTATGCATTGGTTCCTAACATTGTTTAGTCGTATTTTGAGTTGAAAACTTATGTGTGTTATATTGTCATGTTTGAATGTGTTAAAGCTAATTTATCTTTGGCTCTCTCAAACTCGAATCATTGTCATGCCATAGTGCTTTTGAAGATCTCAGTTTGTGCATTCAATTGTTGCCACTAGCTTATAACAGTGAGTTATGCTCACCAAACAATTTTGTACTTATATAACTAGTAAATCGATCACCTGTGAATCTGTAAAATGCATCTCCATATTATATCTGCTATATTATGATCATATGTTGTTCACCCATACTTAAGCACCTGTTATATCATATGTTACTGTTATATTATGCTGTTCTGTTGTTTATATCAGTTTATTACACTACAAGTTCCCTTTAGATTAGAATCACAATGGGTTGAAATGATACATACCCGAACGGACTTTAGAATAAGAAAAAATCGTTATGGGCTGAAATGATAGGCCTGAATGATTTTCAATTCTTTTCATTTACTTAGGACTACGGGTTTGAAATGATAAAACCCGGATTTTCTTTGTAAATTAAGGGTTGAAATGATATATTACCTGTAACGACCCAAAATTTTCGAACCCGAAAATTCCAGATAGTTATGAAAAAGAAGAAAGAGATAGAAGAAGAAGAACAAAATCAACATCTCACATTCGCAGCGGATAAAATATAATAATAAATAATAACAGTTTATAGAAAGATACTATATCTGTCGATTACATTTAAATACATCAGAGTTACACATATATTCAACACTGGACATATACAAATCAACATGTATCAGATTTACAATATTGTAATACAGCGGAAATACTCTACAGGTTCCTGCCATCCAGCTCGACCCCTAAGCTCCAGAATGTCCCTACCTGAAAATCTGTAATATTCGGTCTTACCCGAGCATTACACCAAAGCAACACCCGGGCCAGGCTGGAAACCAGCATGAGTAAACCCATCTAACATGGAATACAAAGCATACAACTTATATAAAACCCGGGGTACTCATTTCAAATTACAATGCCACAATTTATTATAGACCTCACTTATTCCACACTTCCATTTCTAAATAGCAAGATTTAGATTTAAATAGTCCAATTCCTTTTAAATCACTTCACTCCAGCCTATACATTTCACGTGTCAATCTATAAAATTCGAAGTGGTTTCGGGTATTCCCTAACACCCGAACCCGGTCTCTTCGAGTCTCATGTCATCCTAACCCAAGTTATTTAAATGAAAATATACAACATTTCAAATCAGAATATCAACTCATTCAAAGCATCCAATACCGTTCAATCATCCATAAGCAAATTTGATCACTTCCAAATTAATTCAATTGATTCAAATTAAATTTCTAACTTCAATCACTTAGATTCCTTCATTTAACATTAATTAATTCCAAATCAATTAATTAGTCAACCCTTCATTATTCATCTTAAATTAATCACCCTGGATTAATTATCCTTCAATTTCATTCAACAAATTATCATTAATTAACTTCACAATATTTATTATTCTTAACCAAAATCAATAAGTAATCTTAATTACTTCATAAATTAATTAATTACTTCATAATTAATTATCTATATTAATTACATTAATTCTTAATAACTTATAGTAATTAATTTCTCATAAGTCATAATTTATTGAATTGATTTAATCTTAATTAATTAATTTTTAATTACAACAATAATTATATAAATTAATGATTTCCAATTGTATTTTAATTTGTTCTAATCTAAATCAATTACTTTAATTCAACCACAATATAAATCATTCTCGATCAATCTCAACCTATAATTATTTACCTTTTTATTTACTTCATCATTAAATAAAGTAATTATTCCTTAATTAACTATTTTAATTAATCTCTTGATTAATTTCACAAAGTAATTATATTTTATTAATTTCATTAAGTAATTATTTATTAAACCATCCAAGGATGATTCTGAATTACTTACACTTAATTAATTAACTTAAACTTAATTAATTAATTCAAACCCTTCACCACTAAATTAATTAACCCAAATCATTAATTAATTGAATTAATTAATTATTTGTTTTAATTACCCTACTAATTTAATGAATCACAAAACATCAAGCCCTTGTTATTTTTAAAATAAAACATTTCGTTATTTATGATTTAAGTTTTAAATAACTTAAAACCCTAATACTTCGAGTCAAACCACAATTAACTCGAGAATTAACCAAAACCAAAGTCACATCATCATCAGTGCACTTCCAGTCAACTGAATCATTCAACCAATTATTTAAATTTAACTATTTAAGTTTAAATACAAACCCAATAGGGTGAGATTTACTCACCTTTGCTTTATGAAATTCACTTCAGTCTCAACTCGGTCTCTTCATAATTTAAGACCCTTAAACCAATAGCTTGCTTTTATTAATATTTGACTAATTGCTTAATTTATTACCCATTTATAATTTTAGTTAACCAGTAAATTATTTGAAACTAATAAGTCAGGTTTAAACAAAAAAAATTATTATTTTTCCTTAAACAAATTCCTTTTTTATAAATATATTTCTTCTGTAAATCAAAAATCCCCCTTTTAATAATTCCCTAGATTAATAACCTTAATCTAAATCATAAACTTAAAAACTTTAATAATTTAATAAATCAATACATATCATTAATTAATCAACTTATTTATTTAACGCTTTATTTACCTTACAATTTAAGGAATTTCAATTCATTAAATTTTAATTAACCTTAAGATAAGAACATCATTTCATTCATTTTTTTTAAACTTTATTTCAAACTAAGATTCAAATTTGAATACAATCGATCGAAGATTACTCACCTGATTGCCACACCCTGATTTATCCACGATTTGCTTCCTTTAGATAAAAACTTCGCTGCTTGATCTCAAACACGCCACCATCCTTCTAGAAATCGACCATCGCAATCGACGTCGCGAGTGAACCCTAGCCCTAATCGTTGAAATCAACTCGACCTTGATGTCGTTTCTCTAATTCGAACGCGGCCTCACGCATGCTTGAGCTGATAGTATTCGACTACGATCCTCCCTCGCGCACGAGAGCACGCACGCGTGCGCTTCACAACCTCGAGTCGTCTCCCCTCGCGAGCCCCAACCATCGCGATTCGTTCGATTTGGCAAGATTTCCTCTTCCCCTTTTTTTTGGAATGAATGATTCGATCGGCCCTTTATTTATAAACATTCGAGTTTGATCAACTGCTTGAGAATAGAGAGAGGGAGGGACGGAAACGTAATAGAATTAGGAATAGCTTCTTGAGTATGCTGATTTTATATAATTAAATATGAAAATATCTCGTGTTCCATAACACGAAATCCCGACCCTGAATCAAACATGACGACAGGCGTTCTTAAGGTTTTACCCGCATTCCGAACATAATGGAACGTGTTTCGGAGGCTAATTTGCTCATACGCGCGAGTTACGGAAATAAACGATCAATTTTAAATCAAGTCGATTAAAATTGTTTCTATGCGTTTTGAGCTGCCAGGGCCAAACAACAACTCTGATTGCTACGAAAATTGAAATCCGATAATAACTAACTATTACGGATCCAACGGAACTGGTTTCATCGAATTCTGAGACTGTGCCTCGGAAGGCTACTTTTAAATTTAATTTGAATGATATATTTTCAAAGCGGAACAAAACACCTCCAAATTCGATTTTAACACTTTTACTATCTTCAGTATTATAAGTATAAATTTTTCAAGCTTTTTAAATTATTTTAAACAGGCTTGGAATTTCAGATTCAACAATTTACCCAATTTTCAATTATTAAATTCAATATTTAAACTATATAATTCAATAATTTAGTTATCAAGTAAATATCGATATTTGGAACTCAAGTTAAAATTAACTTTTAAATATTTTAAAATCGGTTTACTTATTTCATTTTATATTGTCAAAAATTCTGGGTCGTCGCATTCCTCCCCCTTTAAAAAAATTTCGTCCCCGAAATTACTAATTAGGAAGAATGGACCAATACCCGTTTACTTTTCTCAAAACTCATAATTCAACTTCCTACCAAGTATCCTTTATTAAAGACCCACTGTCACCTTAACCAACTTCCCAAAACCTTTTATGGTTTTCAAACAAAACCCTGTTGCTCAATCATTTGGATTTCAATTTAAAACCAAATTTTGAATTATCAAAATTTTCTCAAAATTTTTCTAACTATCTAAATTTTCGAAAAATTTTGCCAGTGTCTTCTTTGCGCGGCTAGCTCGGTACTACTACAAAATGCCTCTACGGGCTCCTAAATTCCAAAAGAAAACAAAAGCCAAGTGGCTAGATCAAAAACCCAATCCAATTCATACAGAAATTTAAATACATACCGTTTTGTCGGGCAATTCAAATTTATCTTCTGGAATCAAATTCAAGTTTCTTTTCCCTTTATAATACCTGCATATCTTACTTAGCCATAATATCCAATCGCAACTTTTCAAATTATTTTACACATTTCTTTACATAAGTTTCATACCCACGTCTATTCAAATTAGCTTTTCCTATTCCCATATGATTCAGTTTGACTTCAATTCTGAATATTGAATTTATCTTCCATTTATAACCGATTCATATTAGTTTCATCTACTAATTTACTTTAATTTCCAGTGTGAAATCGTTTTGTCGTTAGAAAAAAAATTTCAAAAATTTTCTAACTCCCAAAATTTTCAGAAAATTTCGGCAGTCTCCTTTGTACGGAGGAGCTTTTGCAATTTTACAAGGGATATAAATATATATACATCGACCCATACGGTCGAAAAACGCAAAAAAAGTTCATATTTCCTATTTTTATTGCGTAGGCGTACCTTTATTTAGCATTTTAAGCAAGCGGCTAGTTATTTAAATAATTAGCGTAATCCAGATGCAGCCAAACGGCTTCTCGGTACCTGTACTTACTCAATTTAAATATGCAAGTGTCGTATATAGAGAATTTATTAGCATTCCACTTACTTTCAATAGCTAAACACATGCATTACATAAACAACAAGCACCAAACGCTTCCCATAAACAATTTATATGATTTAAAGCCAATCCAATTGCTTCCAACCAAATTTATATGCCATTTCATTCAATTTTATTGGTTTACAACTCAATTGCTTATGTTCAATTTATTTTTAAGCCAAACAAACTCATATTCACTTCAAATGATTCAAAATAAATTTTATTTAATCTCTATCGACTCATAGAATTTTAATTACTTTTGTTTACGCCAAACGACAACTATTTTTATGCAATTTCGACGATATTTGCTTAATAGAGTATCTATTTCAGTTTAAATCTACTTTAAATTAATTTTCTACTCATTCTGTATTTAATTCCATTTCATTTCCAATTTATTCACCAATCAAACATTGCATTTCATTCATCTCAGCATTGGTTTCAATTTAAAACTTTTTCATTGAGCTTGACAACATTCATTCTCAAAAATAAATTTAACCCAAACCTTTTATTTAATAACCTTCCATTCTAATAACCTAATACCAACTAAAACTTTGATTTAATTTTTATTCAAGCAGACTTCATCCATTTATTATTTAATTCGATTAACCCATTTATTCAACCCATATTTAAATTTTTAACTCGCTTACTTAATTGATTTGCGAATTTATTTTATTTACACAAAGCCATTCTCAATTTATTTCTACTCATCTGGGTTTTGTTTGCAAATCAACCATTTTTATTGTAGTTCCCTTTCATTTCATACGACAACACTTCCGTTATATCTAATTTACTTGCAAATTTCATTAAATATTATTCAAATCACACTTGAATTTAATTTGTAATTCAAACCATCACTATTTTGATCCAACTCTATTTTATTTTTATTTTTTTACAACATCTCTTCTTATTTAATTCATTATCAAACCCAAGTCAAATTCTATTTACAATTCGAATTCATAACCAAACTTCATTATTAATTCACAATCCATTTTATTTAACCAGGTTAAATTTCATTAACATACTCTATCAAATAATTTATTTAGCCAATCGGCTTACTTCCAATATTCGATTTTGTTGCAAAAGTCACTTCATTAAATTTTCCCGAATTCAAACATTTTCATAATTCCAATTTGGATTTCTTTCAATTTCCAAAATTCCAACATTCCATTTTAAAATTTTAGAAATGCTTTTAAATTCACATGATATTATTAAAATAGCTTTTATAAAAATACTTCTTATAACTCGATGTCTCAACTAGTCCATCCTTGCTCTCACAGAAATTCAGTCATACTTTGATCAGGCGTAGGACTGAAAATCTATAAGTACTTGGTAAACCCGTTTTCAACATCCAGTGAAAATATTTTGGAAAATAATTTTATTGAAAATATAGAAAACGGTTTTTGAAAATAGAGGAAACATCTTTGGTGAGAATGCTCTGGAAATCGTCACTCCCATCCATGGTCACGGTTACATCCTGGGTTACGTTGCCATCGCAGCAAAAGTCCATGTGGCTGTAGGCTCTCTGCATCCCCTCGATTACGCCATGGAACCCATAACAGATCACAGTTACATTCCAGGGTTACGTTGCCATCACAGCAAAAGTCCATATAACCGTTGGCTCTCAACAGCACACACAATTTTCGCTGTCAAAATGAAACTTCTCCACTCTTACATAGGTCGTAGTCTACCGATATAAAATCAAACGTAGGCTGTTGGCTCTCAGCGGCACACACGACTTTCGCTATGGTATACACTACTCATAATCCTCAGGAACTAGTTTTGTCCGGACTCCTCACAGGATCAACTTTAGAACCCCCCTTGGGGCTCAAGGCAGCATCACCCGGTGGCACTCCTGAGAAGTTCATTTCAAGGGAGCGCCTTTTTTCCCAAAGCCATCATCAAAACACTTTATACTATACATATATAGTATCTTTCAAATACACCTAGTATGATCTCATACAAAGCTCCTTTACACAAAATCGATTATCCCAAAATCGATAATTCTCAAACTAGGCTTTCCAAATTCAATATTGATTTTACCCAAAAATCAAAAGCCTTACAAATCCAAGGTTCCCAAAACCTTTTCTAAAATTCTCATAAGATCCTTCATATATATATATATACATACATATTCAGATATATCTAATTTTTAAAACTTTGGATCATTTCAAACCCGTATAAAATTTCTTTTATACTTCAATTATTCCCAAAAATCCATTTTCTTCTGGCTATAGATTCAACAAGGGGAGATTTATCTTATATAACAAAGATATTTAACTTTGTCTATTCAAAATCAAATATTCGTATTTGATTATCCTTTCAATTTCAATTTCACTCAAATCCGTATGATGTACACTTATCATTAGTACGCTATACCAATCTGATCGCTCACTCGATCACACAATTTCACTTCCGAACTAGTATCGTCCGCCCGACTTCCCAGTGCGGACACAGATCTGGTTCTTGATTAGAAACCGTCATTCTTCTTGCATAGCCATAACCATGATAGAGAATATCCAGAACCAATCAACAATCCATATCCAGGTTCGCCGTCGAAAATCGAGTGAAAAATCCCAACTCAGATCGATAAACTATCTCGAAATTCTGTGCTCGAATCTGGATCAAATCACTATGCGAATAGAATAATATACGTACATCCTACGTATTTATTTTCATTGATTATCATCCAAATCAATTTCTCTTTCTATTCACATTTCCTTGAATTTCTATCCACATATTTATGATTGCTTCAATTCCGTTGAATTATCACTTCAATTCTTCTCTCAGTTGGGAATTTAATCAATAACAGTTTAAACTCCGACCAGTTTATTTCGAAAATAACTTGAAAATTTTAAAAATAGATAAGTAGTTGAAAAATAATTATAAGTTTGCAAAATAGTTGTAAAATAGTTACGTAATTGTAAAATAGTTGGAAAATAGTTAAATAGCTTCAGAGATTTTAGATAATTGTAAAATAATTGTAAAATAGTAATTAATTGTGAAATAATTGAAAAAAAGTAATTAGTTTATAAAACAGTTACAAGATTGTTAAATAGTTCCAAAAATAATCAGAATAATTTGGCTTTAAAAGGAAAGGTTGTATATATTAAATCGCTTGGAAAAAATAAGTTTATATTAAAACAATTTATTGAAAATTGCCCGGAGTCAAAATTGTTCACTTCCCCAACAATTCAACTTAAATTTCCACTTCCATTTAATTGACTCAGTTCCAATTTGAATAACTTCAATTTCTATTGAAATTGATTTAACCCCAATCCAAGTTGAATAAATCCTGATTTCTTTCCCGATTTAAATCAAATTCCATTTGATTTTAATCCTATTCAACTTTAATTATAATTTCAAATTATTCCAATCAATTTTGGACTATTGTCAATTGAACCCATTTCAAATTCCAATCATTTCAATTTAATCCAATTCAAATTTTCCATTTATATTTTTAACCTTATCCATCTTCAACCACAAATCCAATTAATATAAATCAGATTCAATTTGAATGAATTCAATTCCAATTTCAATTTTTAAACCATCTCGAATTATATAAATACGAGTTAAATTCTCAAAGGTTGATTTTAACTTTTTAAACCAAATTAACCTTTATTTAAAGTTTTTATACAATTTAATTTCTGAGTTCTAATTCTATAATTTCATTTCAATTAATTTAATTTTAATTTGGTTGTATTTCCGTTTTTACTTAATTTAATTCCAATTCAAGACTTCAATTTGGTTGTATTATATTACTTCTTAATTTTAATTTCAATAATTTAACAACCAATCGCCTTAATATTTATTAGAATGAAATATTTCTTTATATATCAAAATATACTTTTATATAAAATCATTTAAAACCTTTATATACGAAAATAACAAGTACGCACTCATATATATATATATATATATATATATATATATATATATATATATATATATAGACACTCAACTCATTCTAAAGTACTACAGACTCTATTTAATGAGTATTCCACACCAGAGCCAAGTTTCTTGTTTTACCTTGCAGCTCTGATACCAAATGCAACGACCCGAAATTTTTGAACCCGAAAATTCCAGATAGGTATGAAAAAGAAGAAAGAGATAGAAGAAGAAGAACAGAATCAACATCTCACATTCACAGCGGATAAAATATAATAATAAATAATAACAATTTATAGAAGGATACTATATTTGTCGATTACATTTAAATAAATCAGAGTTACACATATATTCAACTCTGGACATATACAAATCAACATGTCTCAGATTTACAATATTGTAATACAGTGGAAACACTCTACACGTTCCTGCCATCCAGCTCGACTCCTAAGCTCCAGAACGTCCCTACCTGACAATCTGTAATACTCGGTCTGGCCCGAGCATTACACCAAAGTAACACCCGGGTCAGGCTGGAAACCAGCGTGAGTAAACGCATCTAACATGGAATACAAAGCATACAACTTATATAAAACACGGGGTACTCATTTCAAATCACAATGCCACAGTTTGTTATAGACCTCACTTATTCTACACATCCATTTCTAAATTCCAAGATTTAGATTTAAATAGTCCAATTCCTTTTAAATTACTTCATTCCAACCTATAGATTTCACATGTCAATCTATAAAATTCGAAGTGGTTTCGGGTATTCCCTAACACCCGAACCCTGTCTCTTTGAGTCTCATGTCATACTAACCCAAGTTATTTAAATGAAAATACACAATATTTCATATCAGAATATCAACTCATTTAAAGAATTTAATACCCTTCAATCATCCATAAGCAAATTTGATCACTTCCAAATTAACTCAATTGATTCAAATTAAATTTCTAACTTCAATCACTTAGATTCCTTCATTTAACATCAATTAATTCCAAATCAATTAATTAGTCAACCCTTCATTATTCATCTTAAATTAATCACCCTGGATTGATTATCCTTCAATTTCATTCAACAAATTATCATTAATTAACTTCACAATATTTATTATTCTTAACCAAAATCAATAAGTAATCTTATTTACTTCATAAATTAATTAATTACTTCATTAATTAATTATCTATATTAATTACATTAATTCTTAATTACTTATAGTAATTAATTTCTCATAAGTCATAATTTATTGAATTGATTTAATCTTAATTAATCAATTTTTAATTACATCAATAATTATATAAATTAATTATTTCCAATTATATTTTAATTTGTTCTAATCTAAATCAATTACTTTAATTCAACCACAATATAAATCATTCTCGATCAATCTCAACCTGTAATTATTTACCTTTTTATTTACTTCATCATTAAATGCATTAATTCTTTCTTAATTAACTATTTTAATTAATCTCTTGATTAATTTCACAAAGTAATTATAATTTATTAATTTCATTAAGTAATTATTTATTAAACCATCCAAGGATTATTCTGAATTACTTACACTTAATTAATTAACTTAAACTTAATTAATTAATTCAAACCCTTCACCACTAAATTAATTAAACCAAATCATTAATTAATTGAATTAATTAATTATCCATTTTAATTACCCTACTAATTTAATGAATCACAAAAAATCATGCCCTTATTATTTTTAAAAGAAAACATTTCCTTATTTCTGATTTAAGTTTAAAACAACTTAAAACCCCAATACTTCGAGTCAAACCATAAATAACTCGAGAATTAACCAAAACCAAAGTCACATCATCATCGGTGCACATCCAATCAACTTAATCATTCAACCAATTATTTAAATTTAACTATTTAAATTTAAATACAAACCCAATAGACTGAGATTTACTCACCTTTGCTTTATGCAATTCACTTCAATCTCAACTCAGTCTCTTTATAATTTAAGACCCTTAAACCAATAGCTTGCTTTTACTAATATTTGACTAATTGCATAATTTTTTACCCATTTATAATTTTAGTTAACTAGTAAATTATTTGAAACTAATAAGTCGGGTTTAAAGAAATTTTTTTTCCCTTAAACAAATTTCTTTTTTATAAATGTATTTCTTCTATAAATCAAAAATCCCCCTTTTAATATTCCCTAGATTATTAACCTTAATCCAAATCATGAACATAAAAACCTTAATAATTTAATAAATTAATCCATATCATTAATTAATCAACTTATTTACTTAACGCTTTATTTACCTTACAATTTAATGAATTTTAATTCATTAAATTTTAATTAACCTTAAGAAAAGAACATCATTTCATTCATTTTTTTAAACTTCATTTCAAACTAAGATTCAAATTTGAATACAATCGATCGAAGATTGCTCACCTGATTGCCACACCCTGATTTATCCACGATTTGCTTCCTTCCAATAAAAACTTCGCTGCTTGATCTCGAACACGCCACCATCCTTCCAGAAATCGAGCATCACAGTCGACGTCGCCAGTGAACCCTAGCCCTAATCGTTGAAATCAACTCGACCTTGATGTCGTTTCTCTAATTCGAACGCGGCCTCACGTGAGCTTGAGCTGATAGTATTCGACTACGATCCTCCCTCACGCACGAGAGCACGCACGTGTGCTCTTCACAACCTTGTGCTGCCTCCCCCTCGCGAGCCCCGACCATCGCGATTCGTTCGATTTGGCAAGACTTCCTCTTCCTTTTTTTTGGAATGAACGATTAGGTCGGCCCTTTTTTTATAAGAATTCGAGTTTGATCTTCTGCTTGAGAATAGAGAGAGGGGGGATGGAAACTTAATAGAATTATGAATAGCTTCTTGAGTACGATGGTTTTATATAATTAAATATGAAAATATCTCGTGTTCCATAACGCGAAATATCGAACCCTGAATCAAACATGCCGACAGGCGTTCTTAAGGTTTTACCCGCATTTCGAACACAATGGAACATGTTTCGGAGGCTAATTGATCATATGCGCGAGTTATGGAAATGAATGATCAATTTTAAATCAAATCGATTAAAATTGTTTCTATGCGTTTTGAGCTGCCAGGGCCAAACAACAACTCCGATTGCTACGAAAATTGAAATCAAATAATAACTAAATATTACGGATCCAACGGAACTGGTTTCGTCGAATTCTGAGACTGTGTCTCGGAAGGCTATTTTTAAATTTAATTTGAACGATATATTTTCAAAACGGAACAAAACACCTCCAAATTCGATTTTAACACTTTTACTATCTTCAGTATTATCAGTATAAATTTTGCAAGCCTTATAAATTATTTTAAACAGGCTTAGAATTTCAGATTCAACAATTTACCCAATTTTCAATTATTAAATTCAATATTTAAACTATATAATTCAATGATTTAATTATCAAGTAAATATTAATATCTGGAACTCAAGTTAAAATTAAATTTTAAATATTTTAAAATCGGTTAATTATTTCATTTTAAATTGTTAAAAATTCTGGGTCGTCACATTACCCGTATCACTTTACCTAGGCTAGAAAATTATATACAGACTCGTAGTTAAAATATATTTTTCTAAATTTTTTAAAATATGTTTGAAAGGTAAATATTATAATATTTTGATTTAAAACTTAATTAAAAATGATTTTTGTAAAGTATTATTGATTTTCTGGAAATATGTAAGTTTGATAAATTATGGAAAAGTTAGAAAATCTGAATGTAAGTTATTTTAGAAATTTTGATTTAATTATAATTGGAAATTAAATTAAATATGAATTATGATAAATTTATGATAATTTGAATTTAAAATGAATTTAAAGTGATTTTATTATATATTAATGATTTTTGAATAAAGTTAAAATGTGAAATGAATGATTATTTAAGTTGAAATTTTGAAATATCACCAAAATGGGATTTTTTGAATTTGGCTTAAAAGCGAATTTTAAGTTAATTGAATAAAATTGAAACTAAGTTATATTTTTAAATTTTAAACTTAAGTCTTAAGTTGAAATTTAATTCAATGAATTTAAAATTGAATGGTGAAATTTAATAAGTGAAATTTTATTAAATCTTGATTTTTGAATGGAAATTTAACTTTATAAAATCATGAACGTAAGGAAAATTAAATGATGTTTATAAATGTGAGAATGTATGATTTTATAAGTTAAAAATGTTTAAATAAAAAAATATTTGGTTGTGAAATTTTATAGAATATTTGAAGTTAATTAACTGCATTTTTGAAATGCTATTAATTGTAATGTAAATGATATTACAGCCATTGTAAATGCTGTAGTTGATGATAATTGATGCAGCGCAGTTCCTTAAGTCGTTCATCTTAAGTCGTTCGCGAGCTTTCTCCTTAAGTCGTTGTCTTGTTAAGTCGCAGGAAGTCGTGCACCACGTCTTGAGTCGCTCGAGCGACCTAACGAGTTACACCTGCGAGTTATGCATGCGAGTGATGCCTTCGAGCGAGTTACGACCTAACGAGTTAAACGACCTAATGAGCTATACCACATATCTTATGTCGCTTTCACTATGCTACATCCTTAGGTCGTTTCACATATGTCGCATGAAGCTTAAATTTTTAAGTTGTTTAAGTTATGCCGCATTGCTCACTCTTTATGTCGCATTGCTCACTCTTATGTCACTCAAGCTTATGCCGCTTCTTATTAAGTCGCTCCAATGGATATGTTGCTTCAATGGTTATGTCGCTCAAATTATTAGGTCGCAAAGTCGCAACCTGATGCAGATTGTCCTTAAGCCGACTTGAAGCTTAGGTCGCAAAGTCCTTATGTCGCTCACATTCCTTATGTCGCTGAAACTTATGTCGCTACATCGTTTCGGGAGCCGAGCTACTTCTTAGGTCATTTGTACTAAGTCGTAGCTTTCATATATGTTGTGTATGTTGTAATGTCATGTGTTGTAACTTGTGTTGTATCTCGTATTGTTGAGTCGCTGTAACTTGTATGCTGTTAACTCATATGTTGTTATGTCGTTGGGTCATGTAAAGTTAGGTCATGTTCTTTTAGGGCGTAGGTCGGCCACTTGTTAAGTCGGCTGTGTGTTGTAAATTTTCCTACAAATAGGCGAGTTGGGTCATTTGTAAAGTTACTTGATTTTGAATAAACTTTTGTTTGAGTGCTTTGTGCCTCTTTAAATTGGAAGTTGAGTGTTATCTCCTTTCTCCATTTTCGGTTATTCGAGCGCGCTCGAATCAACGTATTTGAAGCCGATTCATGGAATCTCGTGCGCGAGATCAACGTAGAAGAATCGTAGATCTTTTAACACGGTATCGTGCGCGATCAACGTGTTGGAGATAGCTAGAATCCGGTATCTCTTGAGATCAACGGATTTGGGCACTTAGGTATTTTCAATCCATCGATTCAACTTTTCACCGTTTCATCCATTTTTGGTATATCCGTTGCGTCAATTTGGTATCAGAGATAGATTTTGCCGATCCTAGCTAAGCCGAGCCTATTGGGAGCCAAGTTAAGGTGTTGAAGTTTGAGGCAGAGCCGAGTGAAGTCAAGTTCAGATTTGATCAAAGCCGAGGGCTATAAGTTGGAGGCGTGCATCACTTTTGTAGATCAAGGCCGAGAGATGGAGCTAAGTGCAGGCCGAAAGTTATAGAAGTTGTGCTAGTTGAAGTGTATGTTTGAAGATTGTTGTTTGATAATCATGCCGCCAAGACGTGCTATTTGATTTCAAAATGTTGAAGATGTCTATCGTAGACAGGAAGCTGAGCAAATGGAACAACGTATTAATGAAAAGTTCGATGAGGGTATTGGGAAGTTAGAGAAATTGATGAATTACATGAATCAAAGTAAAAGGAGAAGGTCACCGATCTCGAACCATGGAGGAAACAGAGTTTCGCCATCGGTTGGGAAGCGAGGAGGGTGTCACCACAATCTTGCCGAGAAAGAAGAGAATCATCAGTTTCAATGAGAAGAGAATACAATGAGTACAGAAATGAAGAGAGAAGAACTCCACGTGAGTTTGGAGATGAGCCATATCGTGATGCTGAAAGACATAGTAGAAGAGATATGCATGATCGAAGAGATGTTGATGGTCGAGATCGATATCGAAGTACATTTGATTATGATGAAGATGGTGACAGAGGTAGTGTTCATTATCGAGATCGAGACCAAGTACGAAATCAATATCCGGATGTAGAAGATGATCGTAAATGGGAGTCGGGGATGAAAACAGAGATTCCAGAATTCAAAGGAGGAATGATAGCAGAAGAGTTTCTGGATTGGCTATCAAATGTTGAAGAAATTTTTGACTTCAAGGAAGTACCCGAGCAACGTAGAGTTAAGTTGGTTGCTACACGATTGAGGGGAAGAGCTATGACATGGTGGCAACAAACTAAACTGACACGGGAGAGAATGGGAAAGTCAAAGATTGTTTCACGGGAAAAGATGAAGATGTTGATGAAGGCTACTTTCTTGCCTTATAATTATCAGTCTCTTATGTATCAGCGCTTACAGAATTTGAGACAAGGGACAAAGTCGGTAAATGATTATGCAGATGAGTTTCATCAACTGATTGCTAGAAATGATATCATGGAGACGGAGAAACAGTTGACAGCTAGATTTGTTGTAGGGTTGAGAATACAAATTCAGGATATGGTGAATATGTTTGATCCGAGATCCGTTGCTGAAGTACACCAGAAGGCTCTAGCTTGGGAGAGGCAAGGTTGAAGAGGAGGTGGAGTGTTTACAAATTCCAACAATCAAGTGAAAGGGGCTAGTAGCAATACGAATGTTTCCAAGGCTGTTGGAAAACGGATGTCAATGAAGTTGCTAAGACCAAGGTCAACAACAATTTCAAGTGTTATAACTGTCAGGAGTTTGGTCATAAAAGCAATGAATGTACGTAGCCAAAGAAGCGAGCGATGTTGCTGAGGTTGAGGATGAGGATGCAGAAGTAGAATGCTCAGATTCACCACAAGTTTAGGAGGAAGAAGAATTATTGTCAGGAGATAAGGGTTGTAATTTGATGATGAGGAGGTCGTGTTTGACACCAAAGCAAGATGATGATTCAAGTTGTTTGAGCAGTAATATTTTTCAGTCAATGTGCACTATTCTGGGGAAAGTTTGCAAGTTTGTTATTGATGTGGGAAGTTGTGATAACATCATCTCTACAGAAGCTGTAAAGAAGTTGGCGTTAAAGACAGAGAAGCATCCCAAACCTTACAAATTAGCTTGGTTGAGGAAAGGTGGGGAAGTGAAGATTAGTCGAAGAGCTTGTGTAACTTTTTCCATTGGAAAGAAGTATAAAGATGAAATTTGGTGTGACGTGGTAGATATGGATGTATGTCATTTGTTATTGGGGAGACCGTGGGAATACGACAGAGCTGTGCAACACGATGGTAGAACTAACTGCTATTGTTTCATGTTCGAGGGCACCAGAATCACTTTAGTTCCTAAACAATGACAACAAGGTGAAAGAAAATTGGAGGAGATTGAAGAACTAAAGACTTTGTTATCTTTGAAGGATATTATCAAAGAAGTAGAGGATGAGCCTGAAGTATTTCTGTTTATTGGACGTGAAAGTAGTGAAGCGGTTGAAGTTCCTGGGGAGGTTAAGCCAGTGGTAAATGAATTCGAAGATGTATTCCCTGCAGAGTTATCTAAGGAATTACCGCCACTAAGGGACGTACAACATCATATTGATCTTGTTCCGGGTGCTATTGTACCGCATAGGCCACGTTATCGTATGTGTCCAAAAGAGCAGGGAGAGTTGAGGAGACTGGTTGATGGGTTTCTATTCGAAGGAAGTCGGTTGTATACTCCAGAGAGCAGTTTGCGAATGGAGATTGTGAAGGAATTGCATGAAGAAGGTCATGAGGGAAGGGATCGTACATTGCAGTTGATTTTTCAATCATATTTTTAGCCTTCCATGAGGAAAGAAGTTGAAAAATTTGTGCAGAGATGTCACATATGTCAAGTTTCCAAAGGAACAGCTACGAATGCAGGATTGTATATGCCATTTCCCGTGCCTACTAGACTATGGGTTGATGTTAACATGGATTTAGTTTTGGGTTTGCCAAGAACTCAACGAGGGAATGATTCTATATATATAGTGGTGAACAGATTTTTGGGAAACTTGTTGAGATGTCTTGTGAAGGATAATTTGAAGAGCTGGGATTTGAACTTGTGTCAGGCAGAATTCGCACATAATCATGCCGTAAATCGAAGTATTGGATTCAGTCCTTTTCAAGTAGTATATTCAGCAATTCTGAAGGGACCGTTTGATTTATCGACAGTACCACTTCAGAAAGAGGTTGTTAAACGAGCTTGTGATTTCGTGAATAAGTTGCAGGAGTGTCACAGATTGTTCATGAACGATTGTTTAAGTCAAATGAGAAGTATAAGCAACTGGAAAATAAGAAGCGAAGGAGTGTGGACTTTAAAGATGGTGATTTTGTTTATGCAGTATTGACGAAAAATCATTTTCCAGTTGGAACTTACAACAAGCTAGAAGCTAGAAGGATTGGTCGTTTGGAAGTCGTGAAGGGAATTAATGAGAATGCTTGTAAGTTGAGTTTGCAGGATCATCTTCCTGCCGCTGACGTTGTCAACGTCAGATTCATGATTCCATTTCATGGGGATAAGAGTGTCGAAGAAGAAGAAACTATAAATTCGAGGACGAATTTCTTTCAACCAGGGGAGGATGATGCAGCGCAGTTCCTTAAGTCATTCATCTTAAGTCGTTCACGAGCTATCTCCTTAAGTCGTTGTCTTGTTAAGTCGTAGGAAGCCGTGCACCAGGTCTTGAGTCGCTCGAGCGACCTAACGAGTTACACCTGCGAGTTATGCATGCGAGTGATGCCTTCGAGCGAGTTACGACCTAACAAGTTAAACGACCTAACGAGCTATACCCCATATCTTATGTCGCTTTCACTATGCTTCATCCTTATGCGATTTCACATATGTTGCATGAAGCTTAAATTTTTAAGTCGTTTAAGTTATGCCGCTTACTCACTCTTTATGTTGCATTGCTCACTCTTATGTCGCTCAAGCTTATGCCGCTTCTTATTAAGTCGCTCCAGTGGATATGTCGCTCCAGTGGTTATGTCGCTGAAGTTATTAGGTCGCTAAAGGTCGCTAAGTCACAACCTGAAGCAGATTGTCCTTAAGCCGCCTTGAAGCTTAGGTCGCAAAGTCCTTATGTCGCTCACATTCCTTATGTCGCTGAAGCTTATGTCGCTACATTGTTTCTGGAGCCGAGCTACTTCTTAGGTCATTTGTACTAAGTCGTAGGTCGCATATATGCTTTGTATGTTGTATTGTGTGTTGTAACTTGTGTTGTATCTCGTATTGTTGAGGAACTGTAACTTGTATGCTGTTAACTCATATGTCGTTATGTAGTTGGGTCACGTAAAGTTAGGTCGTGTTGTTTTAGGTCATAGGTCGGCCACCTGTTAGGTCGCCTGTGTGTTGTAAATTTTCCTACAAATAGGCGAGTTGGGTCATTTGTAAAGTTAGTTGATTTTGAATAAATTTTTGTTTGAGTGCTTTGTGCCTCTTTAAAATTGGAAGTTGAGTGTTATCTCCTTTCTCCATTTTCGGTTATTCGAGTGCGCTTGAATCAACGGATTAGAAGCCAATTCACGGAATCTCGTGCGCGAGATCAACGTAGAAGAATCGTAGATCTTTTAACACGGTATCGTGCGCGATCAACGTGTTGGAGATAGCTAGAATCCTGCATCTCTTGAGATCAACGGATTTGGGCACTTGGGTATTTTCAATCCATTGATTCAAATTTTCACCGTTTCATCCATTTTTGGTATATCCGCTGCGTCAATAATGAACTAAAAAGCTAAATTGAAATAAAGGCTATTAAAGCATTTTTGTAAGTGCTATAATTGTAGAATTTAACTAAGTTTATTTGAAATTTAAGTAAACCCTATTACACCATTTTAAAAATACCATCTTTTGTTAAATTGAACTGTTTTGAATGTAACCTTCCATAGCGTTTTCGAAATGTTGTGAAAAGTGAATTTTCACTGTTTTGATAAACTTAAGTGAATAAATGAACTTTGAAAGTTGAAAATTTTGGAAATTAAATAATTTAATTATTAAATATAATAACTTCATTTTTATGATTTAAAATGTAGTAATTTGTTTTGAGGTATAAACTATTTTGAAATGTGTGTTGAAATGGTATTAAAATAAAATGAATGTGGTTATGAAAAATATGATATTTTGATGTATTAAAATAAAATGAAGGTGGTTTCGAAAAGATATTATATTTTGATATATTAAAATGATTTGAAATGTGGTTTCGAAAAGATATGATATTTTGATATATTAAAATGATTTGAAATATGGTTTCGAAAAGATATGATATTTTGATATATTAAAATGATTTGAATGTGGTTTCGAAAAGATATGATATATTGATATATTAAAATGATTTGAAATGTGGTTTCAAAAAGATACGATATTTTGATATATTAAAATGATTTGAAATGTGGTTTTGAAAAGATATGATATTTTGATATATTAAAATGATTTGAAATGTAGTTTTGGAAAGATATGATATTTTGATATATTAAAATGATTGGAAACGAAGTTTTGTAAAGATATGATATTTTGATATATTAAGATGATTTGATATGAAGTTTTGGAAAGATATGATATTTTGATATGTTGAAATGATTTGATAGGAAGTTCTGGAAGGATATGATGTTTTTGAATTGGTTTGGAATTAATTTAATCTTTATTTCGATAAATATTTGGATTTGAAATGATATTCTATTTTGAAGTATAAATATTATTTTAAAAGTTATAACCGCGGGTTACAATAACGATTCTTTGGCAAAGAGATCAGGATCAGATATCTGGCATACTCTCTGTCGATACCGAAAACCATTTTGACAACCGTGTACGCGATGGAGTTTCCAGAATGAATAGGATGATGGAGACGTTCTTGAGGTATATATACGTGGACTCGACACCCGTGAGTTGGCTTAAGGTGGATAAAACAGGAGCGATCTCGGGCCAAAAGGGGTAGCTCCTCTGGTCGGACACATTCCTTCGATACTATACTCTTACTGTAGCGACCCGACTTCCTAACTCCAGGAAATCGCATCACTAGTGAAGAAAGAAAGGGATAGAAGACGAAATGAAAGAGAAAGAAAGAAACAACAACATCAGAGGACTCACAGCGGAACGAATGAAATATAATATATCAAATAAATTAATACATAGTATCATAATACATCAGAGTACACATCTTACAACACACATTAGACAGTTATAAACATCTGTCTAATTCATACAACTCAAGTACAACAGAAGAAACAGATACCAAACACAGCGGAACCAAGATATAACTTTACGTCGAAGCCTCCTGCTCCATAACTCCTCCAGAACTCGTCAAGCTAACCTGAATCACTTGACTATTCATACAAAATATGAGTACCCAAGAGTTTAATAAAACAGAAAATAAACACTCGGGTCAGACAGGGGTCTGGTGTGAGTAAACGGTTTAAGATTTGCTTAACTTTCGAAAACCTTTGAAAAGAAAAGGCATCACGTAAAACTTCCCACACATAAACATGGAAAAGTTTTTACCTTACGCTAACCAAAACATTTGATGGGAAATCCAGTGATATTGTAATAGTGTCTAGGGTTTTCAAGTAAATAAGAAATAGCCGAAATTGTTACATGATTAAATTCCAGCTACTAGCCACAAAAGTGGGTAATACAATCAAAACCGTAGGGTCTACTAGGGAAAATGGGTTTCCAACAATGGCAGGGCTACTGTGGTACCGCCCGTCACAGTACGTGGCCTAGATCACCGTACCGAGGATTACTCCCTTGATATCCTGCAACCCAAGGCCGGGACAATTCCTTACTGAACAGTCCCAAACAAGAAACCCCGGCGGTTGTCCGGAATTCAACCGCCCCACACAGCCGAATAAAAAGGGACTTCTAGACAGGGGTAAATCTTGCTCTCTAGTGGGTGCGACCCACGACGCCTTGCTGCACCTCTCCTGTTTTAGCCATTCCCGGTTGATGAGGCTTGAGGCTGCGATTACCTTTATAGAGCACTTCTCTTAGAATTCTCATCGTCCGCCTGACGATGTGCTGAAAGCATTCAATCCATACAAGTTCGTTTCGGGTTCGAACGAAACCGAAGGCACTATCTCGTTGCACTCATTATTGGAATCACCCTCAGAGTCAACGACCATAGCCCTTGCACTCTATCTCCATCTCGAATCTATAAGTACTATTCCGTCAAACTCATTATGGAATCACCCACTGAGTTATACTGACGTATAGCCCTTACACCTCGAGTCTTCACTTGCTCCACTTGGATTAACGACCTAACGTTTAATTGGAATCGATGTGTTTTACGGATATCCAAATATGGAAACCTGATCCCGGTCTCACCGAAACCAAACGCCATTTTAATGTCCAAGTTGTACTTGAGGGATTTAAACAGTTTAACTTATTCAAGATGATATAAACAGATGGATGAATAACATTATCACAATAGATAATTCATATCAACATTCATCTCATAATGCAGCATATCACATATCTCATAGACATCCAAATCATCCAGTATCAACCAAACACCCAATATCAATCATCCAATATCATTCAACATCCAATTCAATATCAACCATTCAATATTAATCAATCACATAGTAGAGTTGATTAACTCTTTATCAATTTAATTAACCTCTAATTAAATTAATTATTATCCTTTAATCACTTGGATTATTCTAACTCCTGCTTCATTGATTTATTACAAATCAAATTCACTAATCATCTCCTAATAACCTTCTTTAATTAATTTTCCTTGATTAATTATCTTTTAATTACCTTCAAGTAATTAATTCTAACCATATTAAGTAATTAACCTTTAATTACTATCATTAATTACAATAATTAATGATCCTTTATTAATTTATTAACTATAATTAATTACATTAAACCTTAATTAATTACAATTAATTAATCACACTTAAATTAATTACTTTAATTAATTACTTACATAATTATATTAATTAATAATCTTTATTAATTAATAATCCTTTAATTAATTAAATAATCAACTTGTAATAAATCAGCTCATTAACCATAAACAGTAATTAACAATTTGTAATTACTTATCTTAATAAATTAACTTCCTAATTAATTAACTTCTAATTAAATTATATTAATCCTTGATTAATTAATCCAATTAATTAATCTTAATTACTTCATTAAGTAATTATTATTCAATTTAAATTAATTACTCTAATAATTAATTACAATTTTAATTAATTACACTTAGTAATTAATATTGAATTTAATCTCATTAATAATAATTAATCACATTAATTAATTATCTAAAATAATTAAGTAATTAACTCTTAATTACTTACATAAGTAATTATCTCTAATTACTTTCATTATTAATTCCATCATTAAATAAATCTTAATTAACTAATTAATTACTCCACAACTAATTAACTTTAAAACAATTATATTAATCAATTTCCTAATTAATATCATTAAATGATTACCCAATAATCACTTAACTTAAATTACTCCATGAGTAACCTTTACTAATTACTTCCCTAAGTAATTAATATTCTAATTATATTCAAAAACTAATCATTGATTACTTCATTATGTAATTTCACTTAATTAATCCGTAATTAAGTTATAATTTTAAAATTTAAATAAACAATTAACTAATTATTTAAAATTAATTAAACAATTAATTAATTAGTTACTTATATTTAAAAATCCTTAATTAAGAAAACATTATCCTTAATTAAACTTTTCTTTTACTTATAATCAATTCATATAACCAAGAATTCTTAAGTTCATATCAAAAATAATTTAACCATGTTTACCTACATAAGTAAATTATTTGAATTTAATCAAATCTAAATAACTAGAAGACAAATTATTTATTTGGATTACAAAATTATAACTTAAAACTTATTTGTAAATAAAGCATTTAGAAATCTAAATTTAAAATCTATAACATTTAAATTTCCCATTCAAACTTCTTTATTTTGAATAAAATTTTGAAACTAAAGTTTTAAAACATTATTTTAGAATTTTACTTAAAACTTGATTCAATTATTCAGTCAATGAGTAAATCTGTAACATATTTCTTTACAACATCATGCATACTTGCTCATGAGGAAATCTCGGGTTAAACCCGAGTAAAACTCACCAAACCCCCAAGCAAATCTCGAAGCAACTCATGCTTGCCCCGAGTCAATCCCAACAGCGTTTACTTCGGGTCACCCCCTCCTAAAACACGAGCTCGACTTCGAGCTGCCTTCATCTTCCCCAACCAAAATTCCCTGAACCTCAAACTGACATTCATCCGTGCACGGTGCACATGCACCCCCACCGCCGTCCCCTTATGATCATCGCGACCCCCGTCACCAGTCCCTATACTACTCGCGAACATGCACGAAGTCCCAGATCCAACATCACGCATACGATTCGAAATTGACCTATAAGCTCAAAAACCTTCAGCTGTTACGAGACCGAAAATCCCATCACCAACGTTCAACTCATCGCCGTTGAACTCGCCACCATCTTTATCAACTCGACACAACCCCAGTCCCATGCTCCATCCTCGCGACACCCCCCGGTCCCCCATCCATGACGCAAAGGCGAAGCAAAATTAGCCGAACCCAACAGCCAAAATAAACCCTAGTTTAACCAAATTCGATCAATTCAACCACTAGAAAAATTCTTTAGCATTTTTCTCCTAATCCTTGATTCATAAACAAGCTTCGAACCAAATTACAACTGCATCCATCATGCCGTTCTTCGGCCATCATCCAATATCCCCAAATCAGTCAAACCAAAATTTCATGATGATCCTCAACTAAATTTTTTGATATGCATGTTAAAATTCATTATTTTTAACAACAAATACAACTATATAGTCCAAAGCAGAAATTGAAGATATCCATTTTTTTACTTGCAACCCAATTTCACTGTATTATCTTGCTTTATCCATTATTTGTGAATTAAAATTTCAGAAACCATTCTTAAAATTACCATAAAACAATAACTAACAACTTCCATTTAATCATTAAAGTCAAATATTGATGTTATTGGGAGATTAGGATTTTTTGAATGTAAAACTGAGTCTGGAAGGAACAGGTAACAGAGTATAACATATACATATACAGACCTATCATTCATGCATACACACATTCATCAATTCAATAATATTAATACTGAAATATTTTCATGCGATCACCAGTATCAACTCACAAATTATCACATGCATTAGAACCAAAACCAATTTAAACTGTTTTTAAAACATTTACTCACCTTATATAAGCAGAGCAGGTTTTAATTCTTATTTGCCAGGCTTGATATTCAATTCAAAAAAATGCATTTGCTGATGAAGTGAATTCCTTTGTATGCTTTCAATAATCTTTGATTTGCAGGTTGTCATTTGATTTAGTTGCAGATTTGAAAGATTGCAGAATTGATTTTGCAGATTGATCATCACATTGAAAAGCAGATTGAAGCTTTGAAGTTGCAGATTTAATTTTTGCTTTGAAGAATTTAAATTTCACATTTTGGAAATAATTTCTGTTTTTATTTAAGAAAGAAAACAAAGGGAAAATATTTTTTAGAAAACTAATTTTCTTCTTAATATTTTTATTAAAATTTAAAATGAGAATTTTGCCACATGTTCTTAATTCAAACAAATGTCACTCTACATGCACTTCTTAATTTACAAGTGTTGTTAAGATGTTAATATGTTTCCACATGTCTCTTTTTTTTTAGTATTAATAAATTCTTATTTAATTTAAATGTAATTATAAACTTACATGTTAAGTTATTTTGTTAATAAGTGCTTACTTATATATTTATAAATTTACTTAATAAATATAATTCACATATGTAAATATAAGTTTAATCCTTTAAATAAAATATTCTAATACTAATTATAATATAAATATACATCTTATAACCATTTAAAATTTTAAACATTATAAAAGAAAACAAAACAAAGCTTTTTTAAATTCTTTTCAAACTATCATATTTTAAAAACAAACAATTATTTTACATTTTGAAAACAAATGAATTAATCTTTAAATTAACTTCTGAAAATACAAATTAAAACAAAGTTTAAAATTACTATTCATTCATACATCAATTATTAATAGATTAAATTAAATTTCCAAACAACTCAAATTATAACATATACATACATATACATTACAATTTGAAAATTCAACTTTTTTTTATTTTAAACAAAAGGTATTCCATTCACAATATATATCAAATGTATATATTAAAAATAGAATTAAAATTTTATTAGCTATGAAAAACAATTCTAACCAATTTTTAAATTGTTAAAAGATATTGATTATACTTACCAAATTAAATATTTGTTATCCTTAATAAGATTAATTTCACCAAATTTAAATTTAAAATTATAAAGAAAATTATCAAACCAATTAAATTATTTATACAGATTATTAAATCGATATTGCCTCAAATTCCGGGTCGTTACAATCCTCTCCCCTTAAAAGAATTTCGTCCTCTAAATTTAAAAGCAAAGTTAATTTAATAACCCAACAAAGATTTTAATTCATTCAGCAAAGCACACTTATCAACCAGCACTAACAACCATGGCAATCAAACACACAATCAAACAAACCTAACTAATTATCCTGACATACATCAGAATAAAATTCTAATACTATCTCGATTTTCCCAAATATAAATCACCGGGAGACTAACTCTACAAAAGCTAAACAAACTAACTACACCACCAAAATCCAGAGCTCCTCTCTTCTCTAGATCCACCAATCCTGAACAGAACATCAGATTATACTCAAGTCTAGAACGATTCCCAAATCCAACTGAACTACCGATTCAACAACCAACAATCAATCATACACGTACTCCCTCAGAGATACATGAAATAAAATGAATTCCAGCTATCCAAACTGGCAATTCAATCTCATAGACAACCGATCTTATCTTATCAGAACACAGATAAGAAATCTCAATTGCCATAGCACTAACCAACCAATCTTACTCAATTTCTGCTCTCTTAACCAGAGAAATCCTAACAACAATGAAGTCCCCAACTTCAAACTCCAAACTCCTCATCTCATATCTGTATATCACATCAGACAATCATAAGCTACCAACTCTCTTCCTGATCAGCTCAACCTATGCTGATATTTCTGAAACAGCTAGACCAAAACAAACAAGCTTCAGGATCCTATTCAACAGAAAAATCTTCCAAGATCCGTCGAAATCCAGAATATAAGCTCTACTACTCAAGCAATAGCAAAAAGTACTTATTTCCTTCCTTGTACAGCTGCTAGCTCGCTTCCGCTGCACAACTCTGATTCGGAAATAGTTAAGAATACTATTGATGAACACGAATACAACTTATCCAATATATACCAGAAACCTTGTTCATCAAATCCACATAATCTGAGTGACTCATCTGACTTAGTCACACAACTTTACTACAGAATCCAATTCAAAACTAGATCTAGCCAAATCCAAATTCCTAAAATTCCTGAGCTGCTACACCAACTCTTCCTATAGGCTATCCACTCAAAATATCTTTTGGAACCAAAACAATATGGAACTCAATTCCAGATGCGGACAATTCTTCTGATAACATTAGCAGCTCCTACTTCCTCATGAGAATCCTCAGTCTCAAACAAAAGATAAATTCCCAAACTAATCGCAAGTCACTTTTGCGATCCTACCTAGTTTGGATTCTAAAGAAACTGTCCTATCTTTACCAATTAGAACAGCTTAAAGTTTTTCCAAACAAGGTTAATTCTTCAAGAAAACTTCCACCAACTGCTCGGTTGCTGCTAGAAGAAACATCAAGATTTCTGAGCCACCAGAGAAACAACCATCACTGCTGCTTCCAAACTCTATCTCGATGATAATGCAAAGGCTAAAAGATCTTCTCGTCAGCACACTGATCACTTCGAGTTGAACTGCTACCACAGCTATCCAAGACTTCTAATCCAAAGGCTTCTCAACAACCAAGACCATCAACAAACCAGACAACAAAACCTGCGAGATGGCAGACAATTCAAAAGAAACTCGGGCTCCAAATCAAGCATCAACAACTCGCTCTTCTTAAGGAATGGCAAATGAGACCATGCCGAAACAAAACAACTTATAGGCCTTAGTCTCATATTCCAGAACAGCCAACCTCCATACTGAAGATCCAGATAACTTCTACACAGACAAGTCTTTCCTGAGGCAGGTAAAGACTGCTACTCAACCACTTCTAAAACTGCTTCAAGAGGAAACACCTTCGGAAATATCCAAGAATACTGCATCTCATCTCGCAGTTATCGAGATACCATCACTTACTTCTGCACTTCCATCAAATCCAAATCCAAGAAAAATTCGCTCACCCGAGCGAAATCCAAACTCATTCTTCAAAGATAAACTCCGAATCTTCAAAAGATTTCCTTCGAATATCAGAGAAATCATTACTCCAAACAACAAATCTCACTCGAGACGGTATTAGGTCTATAGTCTCGACAAAAACTTCCAACCTCAACATATGGACCTCATCCATTAGTGGTAGTCGTGTTACACACACACACCACTACTCCACTATCTACCTCTAAAACTTATGTTGGAAAAATCCGAACAGATAACCCAACATATCAGGTAGATATATATATATATATATAGTTATATACAAAAATTACAAGTACGCTCTCTCAAGAAAGACACCACTACAGAGCCTAGGTATTCACTCAACCTAATGCACCCTAAAGAAAGACAAACTTCAAAGCTTAGGTATTCGCTCAGCCTAATGCTCTGATACCAACTATAGCGACCCGACTTCCTAACTCCAGGAAATCGCATCACTAGTGAAGAAAGAAAGGGATAGAAGATGGAAAGAAAGAGAAAGAAAGAAACAACAACATCAGAGGACTCACAGCGGAACGAATGAAATATAATATATCAAATAAATTAATACATAGTATCATAATACATCAGAGTACACATCTTACAACACACATTAGACAGTTATAAACATCTGTCTATTTCATACAACTCAAGTACAACAGAAGAAACAGATACCAAACACAGCGGAACCAAGATATAACTATACGTCGAAGCCTCTTGCTCCATAACTCCTCCAGAACTCGTCAAGCTAACCTGAATCACTTGACTACTCATACAAAATATGAGTACCCAAGAGTTTGATAGAACAGAAAATAAACACTCGGGTCAGACAGGGGTCTGGTGTGAGTAAACGGTTTAAGATTTGCTTAACTTTAGAAAACCTTTGAAAAGAAAAGGTATCACGTAAGACTTCCCACACATAAACATGGAAAAGTTTTTACCTTACGCTAACTAAAACATTTGATAGGAAATCCAGTGATATTGTAATAGTGTCTAGGGTTTTCAAGTAAATAAGAAATAGCCGAAATTGTTACATGATTAAATTCAGCTACTAGCCACAAAAGTGGGTAATACAATCAAAACCGTAGGGTCTCGTAGGGAAAATGGGTTTCCAACAATGGCAGGGCTACTGGGGTACCGCCCGTCACAATACGTGGCCTAGATCACCATGCCGAGGATTACTCCCTTCATCCCCTGCAACACAAGGCCGGGACCATTCCTTACTGAACAGTCCCAAACAAGACAACCCTGGCGGTTGTCCGGAATTCAACCGCCCCACACAGCCAAATAAAAAGGGACTTCTAGACAGGGGTAAATCTTGCTCTCTAGTGGGTGCGACCCACGAAGCCTTGCTGCACCTCCCCTGTTTTAGCCATTCCCGGTTGATGAGGCATGAGGCTGCGATTACATTTATAGAGCACTTCTCTTAGAATGCTCATCGTCCGCCTAATGATGTGCTGAAAGCATTCAATCCATACAAGTTCGTTCCGGGTTCGAACGAAACCGAAGGCACTATCTCGTTGCACTCATTATTGGAATCACCCTCAGAGTCAACGACCATAGCCCTTGAACTCTATCTCCATCTCGAATCTATAAGTACTATTCCTTCAAACTCATTACGGAATCACCCATAGAGTTATACTGACGTATAGCCCTTACACCTCGAGTCTTCACTTGCTCCACTTGGATTAACGACCTAACGTTTAATTGGAATCGATGTGGTTTTCGGATATCCAAATATGGAAACCCGATCCCGGTCTCACCGAAGCCAAACGTCATTTTAATGTCCAAGTTGTACTTAAGGGATTTAAATAGTTTAACTTATTCAAGATGATATAAACAGATGGATGAATAACATTATCACAATAGATAATTCATATCAACATTCATCTCATAATGCAGCATATCACATCTCATAGACATCCAAATCATCCAGTATCAACCAAACACCCAATATCAATCATCCAATATCATTCAACATCCAATTCAATATCAACCATTCAATATTAATCAATCACATAGTAGAGTTGATTAACTCTTTATCAATTTAATTAACCTCTAATTAAATTAATTATTATCCTTTAATCACTTGGATTATTCTAACTCCTGCTTCATTGATTTATTACGAAACAAATTCATTAATCATCTCCTAATGACCTTCTTTAATTAATTTTCCTTGATTAATTATCTTTTAATTACCTTCAAGTAATTAATTCTAACCATATTCAGTAATTAACCTTTAATTACTATCATTAATTACAATAATTAATGATCCTTTATTAATTTATTAACTATAATTAATTACATTAAACCTTAATTAATTACAATTAATTAATCACACTTAAATTAATTACTTTAATTAATTACTTACATTAATTATATTAATTAATAATCTTTATTAATTAATAATCCTTTAATTAATTAAATAATCAACTTGTAATAAATCATCTCATTAACCATAAACAGTAATTAACAATTTGTAATTACTTATCTTAATAAATTAACTTCCTAATTAATTAACTTCTAATTAAATTATATTAATCCTTGATTAATTAATCAAATTAATTAATCTTAATTACTTCATTAAGTAATTATTATTCAATTTAAATTAATTACTCTAATAATTAATTACAATTTTAATTAATTACACTTAGTAATTAATCTTGAATTTAATTTCATTAATTAATTAATTAATCACATTAATTAATTATGTAAAATAATTAAGTAATTAACTCTTAATTACTTACATAAGTAATTATCTCTAATTACTTTCATTATTAATTCCATCATTAAATAAATCTTAATTAACTAATTAATTACTCCATAACTAATTAACTTTAAAACAATTGTATTAATCAATTTCCTAATTAATATCATTAAATGATTGCCCAATAATCACTTAGCTTAAATTACTCCATGAGTAACCTTTACTAATTACTTCCCTAAGTAATTAATATTCTAATTATATTCAAAAACTAATCATTGATTACTTCATTATGTAATTTCACTTAATTAATCCATAATTAAGTTATAATTTTAAAATTTAAATAAACAATTAACTAATTATTTAAAATTAATTAAACAATTAATTAATTAATTACTTATATTTAAAAATCCTTAATTAATAAAACATTATCCTTAATTAAACTTTTCTTTTACTTATAATCAATTCATATAACCAAGAATTCTTAAGTTCATATCAAAAATAATTTAACCATGTTTACCTATATAAGTAAATTATTTGAATTTAATCAAATCTAAATAACTTGAAGACAAATTATTTATTTGGATTACAAAATTATAACTTAAAACTTATTTGTAAATAAAGCATTTAGAAATCAAAATTTAAAATCTATAACATTTAAATTTCCCATTCAAACTTCTTTATTTTGAATAAAATTTTGAAACTTAAGTTTTAAAACATTATTTTAGAATTTTACTTAAAACTTGATTCAATTATTCAATCAATGACTAAATCTACAACATATTTCTTTACAACATCATGCATACTTGCTCGTGAGGAAATCTTGGGTTAAACCCGAGTAAAACTCACTAAACCCCCAAGCAAATCTCGAAGCAACTCATGCTTTCCCCGAGTCAATCCCAACAGCATTTACTTCGGGTCACCCCCTCCTAAAACACGAGCTCGACTTCGAGCTGCCTTCATCTTCCCCAACCAAAATTCCCTGAACCTCAAACTGACATTCATCCGTGCACGGTGCACATGCATCCCCACCGCCGTCCCCTTATGATCATCGCGACCCCCGTCACCAGTCCCTATACTACTCGCGAACATGCACGAAGTCCCAGATCCAACATCACGCATACGATTCGAAATTGACCTATAAACTCAAAAACCTTCAGCTGTTACGAGACCGAAAATCCCATCACCAACGTTCAACTCATCGCCTTTAAACTCGCCACCATCTTTATCAACTCGACACAACCCCAACCCCATGCTCCATCCTCGCGACACCCCCCGGTCCCCCATCCATGACGCAAAGGCCAAGCAAAATTAGCCGAACCCAACAGCCAAAATAAACCCTAGTTTAACCAAATTCGATCAATTCAACCACTAGAAAAATTCTTTAGTATTTTTCTCCTAATCCTTGATTCATAAACAAGCTTCGAACCAAATTACAACTGCATCCATCATGCCGTTCTTCGGCCATCATCCAAAATCCCCAAATCAGTCAAACCAAAATTTCATGATGATTCCTCAACTAAATTTTTTGATATGCATGTTAAAATTCATTATTTTTAACAACAAATCCAACTATATAGTCCAAAGCAGAAATTGAAGATATCCATTTTTTACTTGCAACCCAATTTCACTGTATTATCTTGCTTTATCCATTATTTGTGAATTAAAATTTCAGAAACCATTCTTAAAATTACCATAAAACAATAACTAACAACTTCCATTTAATCATTAAAGTCAAATATTGATGTTATTGGGAGATTAGGATTTTTTGAATGTAAAACTGAGTCTGGAAGGAACAGGTAACAGAGTATAACATATACATATACAGACCTATCATTCATGCATACACACATTCATCAATTCAATAATATTAATAATGAAATATTTTCATGCAATCACCAGTATCAACTCACAAATTATCACATGCATTAGAACCAAAACCAATTTAAACTGTTTTTAAAACATTTACTCACCTTATATAAGCAGAGCAGGTTTTAATTCTTATTTTCCAGGCTTGATCTTCAATTCAAAAAATGCATTTGCTGATGAAGTGAATTCCTTTGCATGCTTTCAATAATCTTTGATTTGCCGGTTGTCATTTGATTTAGTTGCAGATTTGAAAGATTGCAGAATTGATTTTGTAGATTGATCATCACGTTGAAAAGCAGATTGAAGCTTTGAAGTTGCAAATTTAATTTTTTATTTGAAGAATTTAAATTTCATATTTTGGAAATAATTTCTGTTTTGAGTTAAGAAAGAAAACAAAGGGAAAATGTTTTTGAGAAAACTAATTTTCTTCTTGATATTTTTATTAAAATTTAAAATGGGAATTTTGCCACGTGTTCTTAATTCAAACAAATGTCACTCTACATGCACTTCTTAATTTACAAGTGTTGTTAAGATGTTAATATATTTCCACATGTCTCTTTTTTTTAAGTATTAATAAATTCTTATTTAATTTAAATGTAATTATAAACTTACATGTTAAGTTACTTTGTTAATAAGTGCTTACTTATATATTTATAAATTTACTTAATAAATATAATTCACATATGTAAATATAAGTTTAATCCTTTAAAGAAAATATTCTAATACTATTTATAATATAAATATACATCTTATAACCATTTAAAATTTTAAACATTATAAAAGAAAACAAAACAAAGCTTGTTTAAATTCTTTTCAAACTATCATATTTTAAAAACAAACAATTATTTTACATTTTGAAAACAAATGAATTAATCTTTAAATTAAATTCTGAAAATACAAATTAAAACAAAGCTTAAAATTACTATTCATTCATACATCAATTATTAATAGATTAAATTAAACTTCCAAACAACTCAAATTATAACATATACATACATATACATTACAATTTGAAAATTCAACTTTTTTTTTATTTTAAACAAAAGGTATTCCATTCACAATATATATCAAATGTATATATTATAAATAGAATTAAAATTTTATTAGCTATAAAAAACAATTCTAACCGATTTTTAAATTGTTAAAAGATATTGATTATACTTACCAAATTAAATATTTGTTATCCTTAATAAGATTAATTTCGCCAAATTTAAATTTAAAATTATAAAGAAAATTATCAAACCAATTAAATTATTTGTACAGATTATTAAATCGATATTGCCTCAAATTCCGGGTCGTTACACTTACTTGTGATCGATTAGATGGACATCCTCCTATTTTAATATAGGAGTGTGTTCCGAGGTGGGCGTATGTGGCTGCTGCGTTACCACCAGCCCGTGTGCGTGATTGGCATATCTACCCTAGCATTGCCTCGTGTGCCGTGTCACCTACCATACCGAGCCTTACTACGAGTTTGTTTTTCTCCCATAGCCCATGGAGTATTTAGGGTTGTCTCCCGATCTGGAGATATGTTGATACTGGATGGACTACTAAGACTATTATGTGTGAAGGGTGATATGGGTAACCCAGAACGCTATTTAAAAGTAATTTTATTTTACTGTAGACATTATTATAATAGCGCAATCTTACTATATAGTAAATAGTTTGACGGATCCTTAAAGGATGGGCGGTCCCAGGCATCTTTTAAGTTACTTGTACCTTATTACAGTGCACTTGAGTTGGTTTACATTACATAAGTATATATTGTCCTGACTCGAGTGTTTGTATTTTTTATTTACCTTCGGGTCAGCCTGAGTTATTCACAGATTTGGATTCCACTTTCTAAAGATTGGAATCGTTGGTGATTATCTGCTTATCTAGTTTTATCTATTTTAGTTCTGTTGTTCTATTCAACTTGTACTTGGTTATCATCTTGAGACTTCTGTTGTAGTTTATTTATTCTATTGTATTTTATTTAACTCTAATATATTTACATAGTAGCTTCATGAACTGCTATCTCTTTTACTTCCGCTGCATTTCTTACTCTGTGTCTGTGTTTTGTGATTATTATTTAATGTATGTTCCGAGATTTGCCAAATTTTATTTATAATGCGGTATTTTGATCATTCAAGTCCGACATGTGCGGATGCGAATGGTTGAAAATATCGGGTTGTTACATTTGGTATCAGAGCTTTGGCTTTGAGGCAAAACTGAAAGTGTATGGTAAATTTAGTTACGGAATCACTTTCATCCAAACTTGAATCTCTTCCTCTTTGATTCAAATTTCATTTGAATTTTGGAACGTTCCCTGCGGTTCCAAAATTCATACGTGTCCCTCACTATTCATCTCCTTTTGATTTTGGAGTATCCCGTAACTCCACTTCGAATGAGCTTTATAGTGAATTGGCGGTCCTGCCAATGTCAAAAATTCATTTGTAAAGGGGGAAAATCCTTTACAATTTGCATCGATTCACCATGAGATTTATATCTATCCTTGGTTTAGATGCTAATATCTTTTGTTATTCCAAACTCTATCTACTGAGATCAGATGTGGATTTACCCTAGAAAATCCACATCGATCTTATTCTTTAAGTCACGGTTGACCCAGTCAAGGTTGCCCACAATTTATTTAAGCTTATCTACCTCCCTATTTTGTTATTCAATCATCTTGTCTTTTGTTTCCAATCTATCTTCAAAACATTTTGAATTGTACTTGTAAATCAATATTAATGTTTTATTTTATATTGTGTTGTTTGAGTTGTTGATGTTGATTTGGGTTTCTGATTGATTCTTTTGATCAACGTTATCGATAGGATTTCTAAAACACTTTGACAGAACAAACTGACACGATATTATTTTAAAATTTGGTTAATGAAGTAAATTTTGATATAAGTAAATTTATGGAGCTTAATAAATTGGTTTAAATTAATCATTTGAAATGATAATACTTGATTTATCATTTATTGTTCTATAAATGAATTTATAAATAGCTGTTTATAAATTGATTTGGGAACTGAAATGAGTTTAAAACAAGAAATTTGAGAATTTAATTTTGGATGGTTTCAAACCTTGTGATTAAAGTTTTAAAATGGGTATATTATTTAAAGTATTTTCTAACGGAAATTTGTTTCCAAGAAATTTTAAAGTTTAAAATCAGTGCTCTTCTCTTTGTCGCTGGAAAATAACTTCGATGGCGACCGCGGCATCATCGATGTTCATTTTCGAGTTTCGAAGTGAAGAGACCGTTCTGTAGTCTTGCTACAGCTTTGTTTTGAGAAATTTAATTGATTTGAATTTCTAAAATAAGACTGGATTTATAATATATATAGATATATGATTTAAATTTGATTTGACATATTATATATATATATATATATATTTATTTATCTCTAAATGGTTTGAAGGAATCGGAAATTTTATTCTTAAACTTTATCTTAAAGAATCATTTCAATGATAAAAAGAAAATCAAAATTTTAGATAAATGATTCAAACTTGAGATGAGGGAATTAGAAAGTTTTATTTGTATAATACCCAATTGCATTTAAATATAACTTACCCAAATTATACAGAAGTTAACAATGTAATTGGGTAATATACAATATAAAAAAATTTATAAATAAATTTGAATGGTTAAAATAAATGCAATACATATAAATTATAGTTATAAAATTATTAATAGGATAAATAGAATAAAAGGTTAATTAAATAATTTACAATATAAAATGATGTTAATGGAACTAACAACAAATTAAAGCAGTTATAATAAGAGTAAGTATAATGGGCATAGTTGATAAAATATATTTAGAGGAATAAATTTAACTTTAAGTAGGAATAAAGAAGAATTAAATTTATTAAGTACATTATGAGTATAATGAATGATTATTTTTCAAGTCCATGATCTTACAAATTGTTAATTTAAGATGATTAGAAGATAAGATAATAAAATTTGAGATAGTTAAGATTTATTTAACTTGTGTAAAAATTAATTATCTATTTAAGTTGAAATTTCCATGGTTTCTAACTTATTATCTTATTTTGTTTTTCAAACTATCTTTTGTTTGTCCTTAGTTTCCTTATCTTGCTTCAGGCTGGTGTACGCATTTTTCTATAATTTTTTCTGTGTAGAAATCTTTCTATAATCGTTAATAATCTCCACCTTGTTAAACTTACCTATAACAATAGTTATCAGGTATAATTTCAATCTTCTTGTCATCTTGTCTTAATCTTATTTCACTTTATCTTTTTCTGTTCTTTTCCGTATCACATTCCTTTTCGGGGACGAAAAGTTTTGAGTGGGGAGAGTGTAACAACCCTAGATTTTTTGCATATAATTTAAATTTGAATTTATTTTATTTCGAAATTATTTTAAACTTGTTTTATTTCAAACATTTCATTGTTAAATATAAAATTTGATTATTATATGAATTATAATTACAAACTGGTATAAATTGAATATTTTCCTGAAAAATGGATTTGTGGTCAAAATTGGTCAAAATTTGACTTTTAAATTTCAAATTTAAATATTTGAATTCTTGAATTTTATCTTTTATCATGAAAATAGATTTAGTATTATGAATATTGCTTTTCGTTTCGTTGAAATTGGATTTGAATTGTGAAAGTTATACCCTTTACAATATTGTGTGCATATAGGGTTATTTAGCAAAATTCTTTGTTTTAATTTATATAAATGATATTTTTACTTGATATATCTTATTCTAATTTGTATATTTATGTTATATTATGTATATTTTGACTTTTAAATATTTTTAAAGTGATGTTTGAATTTTTCCAAAGCTTATTGAATTTATTTCCAAATTTTAAAGCCTAGTTTCCATTTTTCTGCTATTTTCTTTATTTAAATTGTATTTAATTAAAATTTATCTATTTATATTTGTGAATGCATTTTAATCTTTGTTCTTATCTTTGTTTATAAATATTTTTCAAGTATATAAATTTTTTCCAAAGTTCATTGAATTTGTTTTAAATTTTTAAAGACTAGTTTGTATTTTTAAGCTATTTCCTTAATTTAATTGTATTTAATAAAAATTTATTTATTTATTTTATATATTCATTTTTATTCCTGAGTTGTTATCTTTATTTATCAGCATTTTATATGTATTTAAATTTTCAAATGAAATAAGAGAAATTTGAATGGTTTCCGAAACCTTTTGTATGCTTTGACCTTTTATATTCCACCTTTTCAATTTTCAACCAACATTTGCATTCATTTATTTGGCCGACCCTACCTCTATCTTCAGCCGTTTTTTTTTCATTTTTCACGTATGAAAAAGATTCTCATCTCTCAAAAATTCGGCCTCCCATCGTCTCTCAAAGCTTTGGTAAATTCTTTTCTTTTTTCATTGTTTTCTTCTTATTTATGTTGTTTTCACTTGCTTGCTTCACCTTTGTAGCTCAGCCCCTTGCTCCTCCTTCACTGTGGCTGCTGCCACCACCACCTGAGCCAGCCTCCAATATCTCCTCTACAGCCCCAAGCTACTGGCCATGCAGTCATGTGACCAATCCAACAATACTTGCACAAAACTTCACCTATAACCCATAGCCGAGCACCATACATCACCACCACCTTCAACCACCTATTGGCCGCCATCTACTCCACCTCCACCACCCATGGACAACCTGAAACCCTCTGCCACACCATTCTCCAACCCACTACCGAGATGGCCGGGCCTGGTCTTGCTTGGGCCGAGCACAAAATTGCATTGAATTCATGATATTTTGCCATGTTGTTGAAATCCATTCACCTATCTCTTTGTATCACCTTTGCCCCATCACCATACATGTTTGGCCGACCCTATTCAACCCAAAATAAAATCAAAACCCACTCCTTAGCCCTGAGTTTCTGACCTATAGCTGAAGCATGGGTGGTTGTAAGCAAGTGCAAACATTTTGGTCCATGTTTTATGCATTGGTTCCTAACATTGTTTAGTCGTATTTTGAGTTGAAAACTTATGTGTGTTATATTGTCTTGTTTGAATGTGTTCAAGGTAATTTATCTTTGGCTCTCTCAAACTCGAATCATTGTCGTTCCATAGTGCTTTTGAAGATCTCAGTTTGTGCATTCGATTGTTGCCTCCAACTTATACCAGTGAGTTATTCTCACTAGACAATTTTGTACTTATATAACTAGTAAATCGATCACATGTGAATCTGTAAACTGCATCACCATATTATATCTGCTATATTATGATCATATGTTGTTCACCCATGCTTAAACACCTGTTATCTCATATGTTACTGTTATATTATGTTGTTCTGTTCTTTATATCAGTTTATCACACTACAAGTTCCCTTTAGATTAGAATCACTATGGGTTGAAATGATACATACTCGAACGGACTTTAGAATAAGGGAAAATCGTTATGGGCTGACATGATAGGCCTGAATGATTTTCAATTATTTTCATTTACTTAGGAATGTGGGTTTGAAATGATAAAACCCGAATTTTCTTTGTAAATTACGGGTTGAAATGATATATTACCCGTATCACTTTACCTAGGCTAGAAAATTATATACATACCCGTAGTTAAAATATATTTTTCTAAAATTTTTAAAAATATGTTTGAAATGTAAATATTATAATATTTTGATTTAAAACTTAATTAAAAATGTTTTTTGTAAAGTATTATTGTTTTTCTGGAAATTTATAAGTTAAATAAATTACGGAAAATTTAGAAAATTTGAATGTAAGTTATCTTGAAAATTTTGATTTAATTATAATTGAAAATTAAACTAAATATGAAATTATGATAAATTTATGATAATTTGAATTTAAAATGAATTTAAAGTGATTTTATAATATATTAATGATTTTTGAATAAAGTTAAAATGTGAAATGAATGATTATTTAAGTTGAAATTTTGAAATATAACCAAAATGGGAATTTGTGAATTTGGCTTAAAAGTTAATTTTAAGTTAAGTGAATAAAATTAAAATTAAGTTATATTTTGAAATTTGAAACTTAAGTGTTAAGTTGAAATTTAATTCAATGAATTTAAAATTGAATGTTGAAATTTAATAAGTGAAATTTTATTAAATCTTGATTTTTGAATGGAAATTTAACTTTATAAAATCATGAACTTATGAAAATTAAATGATGTTTATAAATGTGGGAATGTATGATTTTATATGTTAAAAATGTTAAATAATATTTGGTTGTGAAATTTTATTGAATATTTGAAGTTAATTAACTGCATTTTTGAAATGCTATTAATTGTAATGTAAATGGTATTACAGCCTTTGCAAATGCTGTAATTGATGATAATGAACTAAAAAGCTAAATTGAATTAAAGGCTATTAAAGCATTTTTGTAAGTGCTATAATTGTTGAATTTAACTAAGTTTATTTGAAATTTAAGTAAACCCTATTACAGCATTTTAAAAATGCTGCCTTTTGTTAAATTGAACTGTTTTAAATGTAACTTTCCGTTGCGTTTTCTAAATGCTGCGAAAAGTGAATTTTCACAGTTTTGATAAACTTAAATGAATAAATGAACTTTGAAAGTTGAAAATTTTGAAAATTTAATAATTTAATTATTAAATATAATAACTTCATTTTTATGATTTAAAATGAAGTAATTTGTTTTGAAGTATAAACTATTTTGAAATGTATGTTGAAATGGTATTAAAATAAAATGACTGTGGTTATGAAAAGATATGATATTTTAATGTATTAAAATAAAATGAATGTGGTTTCGAAAGGATATGATATTTTGATATATTAAAATGATTTGAAATGTGGTTTCGAAAAGATATGATATTTTGATATATTAAAATGATTTGAAATGTGGTTTGGAAAAGATATGATATTTTGATATATTAAAATGATTTGAATGTGGTTTCGAAAAGATATGATATTTTGATATATTAAAATGATTTGGAATGTGGTTTCGAAAAGATATGATATTTTATATATTAAAATGATTTGAAACGTAGTTTTGGAAAGATATGATATTTTGATATATTAAAATGATTGGAAATAAAGTTTTGTAAAGATATGATATTTTGATATATTAAGATGATTTGAAATGAAGTTTTGGAAAGATATGATATTTTGATATATTGAAATGATTTCACAGGAAGTTCTGAAAGGATATGATGTTTTTGAATTGGTTTGGAATTAATGTAATCTTTATTTCGATAAAGATTTGGATTTGAAATGATATTCTATTTTGAAGTAAAATATTATTTTAAAAGTTATAACCGCGGGTTATAATAACGATTGGCTGGCAAAGAGACCGAGATCGGATATCTGGCATACTCTCTGTCGATTCCAAAAACCACTTTGACAACCGTGTACGCGATGGAGTTTCCAGAATGAAGTAGGATGGTGGCGACGTTCTTGAGGTATATTTACGTGGACTCGACTCCCGTGAGTTGGCTTAAGGTGGCTAAAACAGGAGCGATCTCGGGCCAAAAGGGGTAGCTCCTCTGGTCGGACACATTCTTTCGATACTATACTCTAACTTGTGATTGATTAGTTGGCCATCCTCCGATTTTGATATGGGAGTGTGTTCCGAGGTGGGCGTATGTGGCTGCTGCGTTAGCACCAGCTCGTGTGCGTAATTGGTATATCTACCCTGGCATCGCCTTGTGTGTTGTGTCACCTACCATACCGAGCCTTTACTACGAGTTTGTTTTTCTCCCGTAGCCCATGGATTATTTAGGGCAGTCTTCCGATCTGGAGATATGCTGATACTGGATGGACTAATGGGACTATTATGTGTGAAGGGTGATATGGGTAGCCGAAACGCTATTTAAAAGTAAGTTTATTTTACTGTAGACATTATTATAATAGCGCAATATTACTATATATTAAATAGTTTGATGGATCCTTAGAGGATGGGCGGTCCCAGGCATCCTTTAAATTACTTGTACCTTATTACAGGTCACTTGAGTTGGTTTACATTACATAAGTATGTATTGTCCTGACTCGAGTGTTTGTATTTTTTATTTACGCTCGGGTCAGCCTGAGTTATTCACAGATTTGGATTCCACTTTCTGGAGATTGGAATCGCTGGAGATTATCTGCTTACCTAGTTTTATCTATTTCAGTTCTGTTGTTCTATTCAGCTTGTACTTGGTCATCATCTTGAGACTTCTGTTGTACTTTATTTATTCTATTGTATTTTATTTAACTCTGATATATTTACATAGTAGCTTTATGAACTGCTATCTCTTTTACTTCCGCTGCATTTCTTACTCTGTGTCTGTGTTCTGTGATTATTATTTACTGTATGTTCTGAGATTTGCCAAATTTTATTTACAACGCGGTATTTTGAGCATTCAAGTCCGACATGTGCGGATGCGAATGGTTGAAAATATCGGGTTGTTACATATTTAATTCATTCTAAGAAAAACAAACTCATATTCATTCCCATTGATATCAAAACCATCCTATTTCACTTCTAATAACTCATAGAATTTTATCTAATCCTGTTTACGTCGAACGATCCATTTTCTTATGCAATTCGACAATATTGATGTGAATAAATAATTACATAAGCTTTATTACCATTTAAATTGATTCCAACTCAATTTACATTTGATTCTATCCCATTTTAATCTATTCACAATCCTTTCATTGCATTTTCTTTCATTTCCAAAAAGTTTGATTCCAAACCATTTTATCAAACTCGACAACCAATAAATTAAATAACCATCTCACAATTTACTTAAGTTATTTATTTTCTTCAAGCTATTCCACCCAATAACTTAAGTTTATTTTATTCAACCAACTTCCATTTAAAACTTTAATTTGATTTTCCTTTTTATCAAATCCCGACCATTTACTAATTTATTCGATTAGTTCATTCTTTTACCCATTTTTAAATTTTAATTCACATTAACAATTCATTATTGAATTTTACTAATTTATTCGATTAGTTCATTCTGCAGTTTGGATTTTTTTTTATCTTCAAAACCATATTATTTAATTTTCTTGAGTTCAATCATACTTTGTATCTCAAGTTTGGATTTTTTATTTATTTCCAGAATACCAATACTTTTATTCCGGCTTATTTATTCCCTTTTTAAATTTTTATAAGCTACTCACTTATTAATATTCATTCACAAATTCATTTCATTTGCATACCATATAAAATAATCGGTTACTTACTAATTTTAATCACAAAACTTTGTTTTATTTAGTCCAACTTGACTAATTTTTTCCATTCAGACTTAAGTTCAACATCCACTTTCAATTCCCTTTTTGCTTATAGGTTTAAATTCATTTATTCATTCCTCACTAATAAATTTATTTCATTCGGCCTACTTAGATTTATTTCCTTAACATTCACTTTTTATTTAACTTGGTTTAGTTACATTCTAATTCAATTCAAATTTTAAGTTTCTATAAGTTCTCTAATTTACTTACCTTCTGTTGCTAACTTCTTTTAATTCACTTCAATTAATTGGCTTACATTCTAACTTATTTTCGTTTTCTTCATAAATTAAAATTTTTAACTTTTTTCCAAGTTAACATTTTCTAATCTAAACAAATATTCAAATTTTATAAGTTTCCAAACTCATTCATTATTCGAGAACATTTTCAATAAGAATCCAGAGTTTTTGCTTAAACATACCAGAACATTTCAAACCAACTCCTGAGTTTAAACCATTACTAAAATGTCCAAAATTAAATTTTGAAAACATGTATATCTAAACCAAACTATTCCTTTTCACTTTCAAATCAAACTCAATTTCTCAAACAAGCATTAATCCAAAACATCCAGGCAGCAATTCCCCCTTTCGGAAACTGGAAAATGAACACCGATGATGTCACGATCATCGTCGGAATTATTTTTCAGCGACCAAAAAGAGTTCAATGCTTTTATCATTTTAAAATCCCTTCAAATAATTTTAAATTCCAAATCTCTCTAGATTTCAAATCCAATTCAAAAATGTTTCTCAAATATATATTATTTTTCCCAACTTTTTGAGAATCATTTTCAAATTCAAAGGAATTTAAATTTTCAAATTTTCAAATTCCAAATCCTTTAAATTTGTATTCAAACATTACTTTGGAATTCTATCTTATTTTAATTATTAATCACACTACAATTCACATTTATAGTTTACATTTAAAAATCTCATTTGTATATGAATTTATTTCTTAGCTTTTGGTTATGATTTCAATATCTTATTCAATTTTACACATTAATGATAATAATTTAATATCATCATCCCTAACAACTAAGCATCCATATATAACTATAATAATTTACGACAAATTGTTCCCTTTATATATGAAAATAATTTGGGTAAAATTATTTCATTTACCCTATTTAAAACAATATTGTGTCGGTTTATCTTGTTTAAGAGTTTAGAAACCCCTATCGATGACATGGCATCCCACACATCGACCAGAATCCATAAACACGCAACCGACAAATCAACACAATATAAAACAATTTTATATTCACTAACAAATACGCGCTCATATCTATTAATACGCTCAAGCTCATTGTAGAGTACTGTGGATTCTATTCTATGAGTAATTCCCACCAGAGCCAAGGTTCTCGCTTAACCGTCTACTCTGATACCAAATGCAACGACCCGCAAATCCGTACCCCTTGAGTCAACAATATTCTCCATCAATCAACTCAAGATGAATGGAAATACGAACCATTTGGGTTAAAGAAGAAGAGGTAGAAGAAGAGAAAACAAAACAACATCAGAATCTAAGCATCGCAGCGGAATAAAATATAATATATAATAACAGATCTTTACACAGAAGAAAAAATATATCTATTTTATACATACATCACCAGAATACATCATCAAAGTTCAACAACATCAATAACATAAAACTGGACAGTCATATAAACCTGTCCTCAAAACTGAATACACAGCGGAATAATAATCAAGTACGGAAGTACGTATCGCCATCCAGCTCGCCTCCTGAGCTCCACAGCATCATATCCTATATTCTATAATACTCGGTCTGACCCGAGCATTATAGTTAAATAACACCCGAGTCAGTCTGGAATACCAGCGTGAGAAATTACACTCGAATGGATTATTAAAGTTTCAAAATCCTTTGAAAACAAAAGCATCTCGTATGACCACGCCATAGATAAACATGCCGGGTTTTCACCTTACGATAGCCAAAATAATTTTTATTATAATCCTCTTATATTATAATAGGGTCTATTTAAAAATAATTATTAAAATAGCCGAAATTGTTACATGATTAAATTCTAGCTACTATGCACAAAGTGGTTAATACAAACAAAACTCGTAAAAGGCGCGTAGGGATATTGGATTTCCAACTAATGACTAGGCACTGGGGTACCACCTGTCACAGTACGTGGCCTAGATCATAGTACCGAGGATTACTCCCAATCCCTTGCAACACAAGACCGGGACTACCCCTTACTGGATAATACCAAGTAAGATCACGCCACGGTTGGGATCAACAACCGCACCACTAATCCGAAACAAAAGGGACATCTAGACAAGGATGACCTCGCCCTGAATGGGTGCTACCCACTTAGCCTTGCTGCACAACCCCTGATTTTCAGTCATTCCTGATTGACGAGGCTTGAGGCTAAGCGTTACCTTTTAGAACGTTCATTTAGAATGCCCATCGTCCATCTGACGATGTTCCGAAAGCATTCATCTATACAATTCTGTCCCGGGTTCGAACGGAACCGAAGGCACTATTCCCACTACATCCATTTTGGAATCATCCTCAGGATTAGTAGCGACTAGCCCTTGCACTTCACTGCTCCATCTTCGACTCCGAACTCGTCTTCCTCACGGAAACGTACAAACCGGATCGAAGTGGTTCTCGAGAAATAAATCCCGATCCCGGTCTCTTCGAAACAATCAACGCATTGTCCAATATTGATAGTCGGTTATTTAACTATCAATTAACATTCACAAACATCCATCAACATAAATAATTTCTCCAAATTATTTATTATTCTCAAAATATCTTAGCAAGATATATTTCCATTTTCAAATCCTTTTGAAAACAGTTTTCAAATCACATTTTCTTATGGAATAAATTCCCAAATATTTATTTCCACTGAAAACACCAAGCACAAAACTTTAGATTTCTAAAATTATTTAAAACACTTATTTATAAAATATACTTTAACATTTAAATTGAAAACACTTAAATACTTTATTAAATATATATACTTTAGGAATATTTAAAATAAGATTACTTTGTAAAATATAAAACTAGATTTTCACTTTTTAAAACAACATACCAAGTCACCTTTAAATAATTACTACTATAATAAATTTGAAAAATACCTATTTTAGAATTTAAACATTTAGAAATAATAAATTTTCTAGAACATGCTTTTTAAAACAACATTAAAGCTTTTAACTTATATTTAAAAATTCACTTTGAAAACGTACTTGGCTATCCGGGGAAATATACTTTTCTTCACATCCTATAAAAATAAAGCACTATTTATTTTTAAACTAATTTTCTCATTTCCTTAATAAATTCCGACGGTGAATTTGTTCTCCAAAGTATCCACTGATATTTTACTTCACTTTTATAAACCTAGTTTATAAATTCTGTAGTCACATTCTCCTTTAAATTTCCAATTTCAACACTTGAATCAATTTCCAAATTGATTTCCAATTTACTCCATTTTGAAATAAATTCTTTCTTTATCTATTTCAATAAATTTAAAACTTAGATTTTAAAATAAATTCTTTATACCTTTAAATAATGTCACTTAAGGTTTAAAATTCGCTATTTCTCTGTTTATTCAGAATCCCCATTCCATACTCGAAATTTATTTATTAGAATTTTAAAATCACTTTTATTCTTTTCCAATTTATCCTTCAATTTATTCAAATTTTCCATAATTATTTTACTTACAAATTCACACTTTTATTTTCTTTTCAAAAATCCAATTCTATATATTTAGATAACTCAGTGTACCGAAATATTAAAGCAAACCATAGCATTCAGTATTCCAATTATCCATATAATTCATCACAGAATATCAAATATTTATAACACATAATATTAAACAGTCTAAATAATTTTGAGGAATCTTGTTGGATCCCTCCAACCTGTTTCTCTGCATCCACAGATTAGCATAATACTAATTCCACTTCGAGGTGGAATATCACGGTATATGGGATTAATATAATATCATCCGCTATTATGCGGCGCATAGGGTCTCATCCGCTATACAATGCAGAAAATCAATCATTCCAATATGTATTATATACTAATATATAGCACATCAAATCAACTCAACCAATTATTTAGATTTAACCATTTAAATTTAATTAAAAACCCAGAAGAGTGAGATTAACTCACCTTATTTCGTTTGCAACCCATTTCCAAACTAGCTTGTTTCTTCATGATTCTTCACAAGTTAAACCTTGTATAAACATTTTACATTTTATTAATTTTTGAATTAATATAAAAATCAATTTTCCATGTAAAAATTTTAATTGACTAATGATTTAATTAAACTACTAAATGCCCTTTGAAAATACCTACGCTAATAAAAATAAATTATAGATTTCAAAAGGTACTTTTATAAATTCCTTAAACATTTAAAATTCCTATATAATTTCAAGTTCTCTCCTTTCCCTTCTCTTTGAGATAAAAATAAGTTGATATATATATATGTGTGTGTGTGTGTGTATGTATATATAAATATATATCTCTTAAAGCAAATCTACTTAAACACATATCTGTATATATATAACTGTTCTTGTAAAACTAATTATAATTTATAATAAATTTTCTACATGTTTTTAAATTGACAAGAAAATCGTATATGTGCGTTAAATGAATAACTACATCGAGGAATCAACAGCAAAACCTCACCTCGACCCTGTGACATCGCCTCTGTATTCAAGCATGATGTCGACATCTGAAATCACTTCGCGGCTTGACTACATCCATCTCATCGACCTTGCCGTGAATCTCGTCCACCCAACTAACCCTTGAGAACACGAACGATCATTCCACAGAGAAAATCACTGTCGCCCCATGCCAATGCGTGCTTTGAAAATGAAGCCCCAAAGCTACCCTAGCTTCGCCGCGAGATCGCGACCGACCACAGCTTCGACTTCTTCGCCCCAATCGAACAACATCATGGCCTCACCTCGTCGTTTCTTTTGTTTCTCGCCACTCATGGGTACCTGGATACGAGCCTATCGCAATTCAACTTGAATTCGTGATTTCACCATTCCTTTCTTTCTGTTCGATTCGTCTCTTTTTTATTTATAAAAAGGGCCGCGAATTGATCTTGAAGGAAGAGGTATATGCGATTTGAAGAACAAAAATGATTTTGTTCGAACTTAGAAAAGAATGAGGGGGAGGATGGGGAGAAATATCATCCTCTTTTATTTTTTTTATTTTTTTTCTTTGAATGTTTTCAACTGAAAGAAAGAAATACAACGGATGTAAATTGATGGAGGGGATGTTTGCATGCTGGGCAATACTTGCTACAGTGATGCTGATGTGAATGGAAAAAGTTTTGATGTGATATCATTTTTGACTGGTCAACAAAAGTGAATATATATTAATTTGAACTTAAATTTGAGTTGTCTCGAAATCGTAACCCAAAATCTCGACCCTCTATCGAGCTGTGTTGCTAGGCATTTATAGTGTTATATGCCTATTTTGAACTCAATGGAAAAGGTTTCGAGTCCTAATTCGATCGTATGGAGAAGATAGCTTTTTGGACCCTAATATTATATTGAATTTTGATATAGATTCAGCGCACTTTCCTATCGTACGCTCACACAATAACTCCAAAAACTACCAAACATGGAATCAGATAATAATACAATATTACGGATCTATTGGAACTGGTTTCGTCAAATTCCGAGACCGTGCCTCGAAAGGCTATTTTTAAATATCAATTTAAACGATAAAATTCCAAAACTTAACAAAACGCTTCCAAATTCAATTTTAACGCTTTTACTATTTTCAGTACTTTCAATATAAATTTTACAAGCCTTTAAAATATTTTTAACAGGTTTAAAATCCCAGATTTCGTATTTTACCCAATTTCCAATTATTAAATTCAATAAATAAATAATGATATTTGGAATTCAAGTTAAAATTAACCTTTCAAATATTTAAAATAAATTAAATATTCCCATTTCAAATGCTCAAAAATTCCAGGTCGTCACATCTCTCTTCTTTTCTTTCTCACAACTTTCCATCAGTCTGTGATTGTTGGGTGGAACATGTGTGATTTGCTGTCGATTCAAAGGTTACAGATTTGCGGGTAGTCACACGAACAATCCTATACAGCCACCACGCTTCACATCACTACCGTTCCATCTATGCTCACTTCCACCCAGATCAAAGACCACCATCCTCTTTCTCATGGCCTGCCACCCCTTGGACCCTGCGCGGCCACATCCAGTTCGCCACCGAGCTGCTGCCACCGTTCATCAATTTCCATCGATTCTAGCGAAACCGAGCATCAATATAACGAACAATTCGTATAGATGTACTCCTCTCAACTCTCTCTACGCCGCAGTACCCTTCGATCGTCGTATAATCAACGATCCACCGTTAAATCCCAAGCCATAGTATGGACGATCTAGACTTCTTCATAGATTTCTTGCAATATTGTGACTCAATTGCAAAAACGAACTACAAATCTAGATTACGCTCATCGAGAGCTTTCTAATGATATATAATTCGATATGGTTTAAGGAATTTAAATTTTCGATTTGATTTTGTATTTGGGAATTAGTGTTTTGATTGACAACTGTTGGAAAGGAGGAAGTAGCAGATGATTTGAACAGAAGCGTACAGAAATTGGAATAGACAACTAGTGTTTTAGGAAATATCCATTTACAAAGACAGAGTTGGATAAGAATGAATGAACATATTGAATTGGGTCGAAACGTTAACAATGGCCTGAAAAGCCCATTTCGTTACCAAAATGAAAGTGGGTCATCCAATAAATCGAAATATAGGTTTTCAATATTTTTAAACTCGATGGAACTAGTATCAAACCCTAATTCCATTATATACAGAAGTTAGCTTTTAAAATCCAATCATATTCATTTAAATTATTTTAATTGGCATTTCCAGCTCGCACGATTAAATGATAAGTTTGATGGCTACGAAACTTAAAATCCTATAATAATTCACTGTTACAGATCCAATGAAACTAGTTTCATCGAAACTCGAGACAGTGGCAAGAATGGAAAATTTTCACGTTAATTAAACAGATTATTATTAAATTTATTTGATCATCCTTAATTCACATTTTAAAAATTACCATTTTATCATTCTCGATTACATATAAATTTATAATCTTTCAAAATAAATTTCCATATCAATTCCAAGATTCAAATATTGCATTAATTTCAGCGTTCAATTACAACTGTAATAAATACCCATTAATTGTATTTTAATTTCAATCAAATTCTTTTATTTCGATTTACACTCTTATTATTTAATCAACTATTACCTTATGAATATAGTTAACATTAGTTTACATTTTATTAAATTCATATTTTAAAGTTATCATCTTAACTCATATTAACGACAATATTTAATTGAATCAAAGTTTCACAATAATTTCCAAATTATTTCAACGGATTAAATAATAATATAGTAGTTAAAAAGATTATTACACATTAGTAATTCAAACATATGTCTATGTCTATTATTTACAAACAGAAGCTAACAGATTTACTTACCAATTAATTTATTACATATTCCATAATAAACCTATTCCAACATATAATTTCAACATTAAATCCAACAATTATAACCAAATTATATTTACAATAATTACATTAAAATAGTTGTCAGTAACATTCGTACAACATTATTAAATAACATTCTATTATATTCTAATTAATAAATCATAAATTTTGATTTCTCACAATAGTAAGTTTCAGAATCTTATCTAATTTAATAGTTTTAATTATCAAAAAACACAGGTCGTTACAAGGACAATTATATATATCTATCCATATAAAGGCGAAAGATTATACTACTCGAGTGTGGTGGAAACAATCATCAGAAAAATCTTCTAACTCCATGCTCCAAGCTCTTACAGATTTCTACTAACTAAACCTGACTACCAGGCCTGCCGGGAAAAATTAGGGCACCCAGAGTTTATGGGAAAAGGGAAATAAACTCCGGGTCAATCATGGGACTGGTGTGAGAAACTCAAACTATGCGGTTTGAAAAAGAAAAGGTATCTCATAAGACCATGCCGCATATAAACACGGAATAGGTTTTTACCATATGCTAACAAAAACATTTGCTACGCAAAATATGGGGATATTATTTTTAATGACATTCTTTGAAAATAATTTTCAAGTAAATATATTCAAAAGGCCGAAATTGTTACATTGGTTAAATTTAATGGCATGATAGGTTTATAATCAAGTCTGTAGGCACATACTGGAGAATGGGTTTCCGTACAATGGCAGGTAAAGGACTACCTTCCATACAATACATCTCTAGAGTAATGTACCGAGGATACAAAAACAATCCTCTACATCTGGCAAGACCGGCGTATCCCTGTTTGCCACTCATACATGGCCTGGACAGAACCAAATATGACATCACCCCGTTCGTAACCGACCCATCCGAGGACACATAGCATACACTGCGTACTTGATATATAGAGAGTAATCTAGGAAGGTGCTGACCATACCCTGATGGTTGCGAACCACATAGCCCAGCGGCGTACTTTATTAAAGCCATTACCAAGTGATGAAGCCTCGGGTAGCGATTACCTTTCACATAACATATTCACTTTGAATGCCTCACTGCCATTCTATAGTCACGCAACTTATTTCTACAAACATATAACTCCTGAGTTCGTACGTCTCAGGAAAAGGTGTTAAGCTAAGAGAAGTTGCCTTCTCCGCCATCAAACAGATGATACGTTTATAGAGATCAATTTATATAACTAGAAATGCAACATCAAACATTTATCCATACAAGTTACCTAGGAACAAGACAAACCGAAGGCACTCTCCTAGCACATCCTGTTGGGAGTTACCCCTAGGATTCGTAGCGAGAAGTCCTTGTATTAAAAATCTTAAATGAAGAAATACTGTCACATAATATGATACAGGGAATTTTCCCCGAGGGTTAGTGACAAGCAGCCATACATTCCAACTTCCAATTTGTTTCCATATCTTCATTTCGAAGCCATCAAATCATCACAGAGTCATAATATGGTATCGAAGAAGCATGTACGGTAGGTGGAATGACCTCACTTGGCCCTGCGTGGCTCCTATTTTAGTCACATCAAAGTTGACTCACGGGAGTCAGGGTCATGTAAATACCTCTTGTAGAAATTGTTCGCCAAACCATCCTACTTCATTTCTGGAATCTCCACCACGTACACAGTTGTTAAAGCGGTTTTTAATAATGGCAAAGAGTATGACAATATCTGATCCCGGTCTCTTTAACAACCAAACGCTTACTATACACCGGTTGGTTCTTTTACATTTCAAAGGACAATTCAGAATTGATATCAAAATATCACATTCTCAAAACTATACCACTTTCAAATCATATTCACTTTCAAAATCATATTCTCTTTCAAAAACATATTCACTTTAAAAATCATATTCACTTTTGAAATTATCCATGAGATAGGCTAATGAAATACTCATTCCATCTTATTTACTCAATCATGTCATTTCACAAAAAGGTATCAATTCCCAATTCCAACTTAGGTTGACTCATCATCAAGGATTTAAATATAAATACTTCAACTTTACATGGTTTGAAATTTAGAAAAAAGCCTAGATAGTCAAATAGTTTTTAATAGTTTAAAATAGATTAAAATGGTTTAACTAGTAGAAATAGTTTGAAATAGATTTAAATTTATTTAATTAGATTTTTAAAATGATTTATATAGATTTAAAATAGATTAAACAGATTTAAATTATCTTAAATAGATTTTAAATAGATTAAATAAATTTAAAATAGATTAAATATATTTAAAATAGATTAAATAGATTTAGATTATCTTAAATAGATTTTATATAGATCAAATAAATTTAAAAATAGATTAAATAGATTTAAAATAGATTAAATAGATTTAAATTGTATTAAATAGATTGAAAATAGATTAAATTGGATTAAATAGGTTATAGTAGATTAAAATAAATTAAAATAGTTTAAATTGATTAAAATAGTTAATTGAATTAAATTGTTTAAATTAGTTTAAAATAGATTTTAAAGTTATATCCAAATATATCAATAACTCAATTCCGGTAAATTCATTTATATTTGACACATTAGCTTTGAAATTCCAATTTAAATCCTCTAAACAATTCATTAAATCAAGTCCATTTTCAGCATTAACGCTCAGATTATCGAAAATAATTAAGTTTATATAAATCAATTTATATTTCAAAATGCCAGTTAACTGAATTCAAAATTTAAAGAATTAAAATCATTTAACTTAACCAATCCGGTGTCCGTATAAAATTTTCTACCCTATGGTCAAGTAATTCGGATATTTATCACTTCAATCCGCACTTTAAAAATTTGTGGTTACATCTCATTTCAAGCCGCAATCCCGAATTAAATAAAATTCATAAAATCGCTCAAGTCTATCATTTCAACCCATAACGACCCGAATCTACAGATCATTCCGGTATGTAACATTTCAACCAATGGAGAGCTTGTAGTGTTATAATAATATAAAAATACAACATTCCATCATCCAATATCAACAATCAAACATCCATCACAACATCTTCCAGATCTAGCAATAAACATCAATATATAACTGATTATCATTAACATGTATTAAATTGACAATTACATTCAATATTAAATTAAACGATGATTAAATGCAATGAATGCCAAATTTAACTAGAATGACAATTTAAACATACCAAACTTCAATAAATTAATTTCTAATCACATCACAAATTTAATTTAACATAAGATAATCTAGTAGTTATGGGGGGAGGGGGTAAAAATACTATTAGATTTTAAATCGAATTAAAATCTAATTTAGGCCTAAAATTCAACAAGTCTCGGAATTCTCCCAAATAAGTTCCATAATCTCCGGAATTTCGATGCGATCCTAGCGGAATGAACCACACGTGAATCCGAGTTTGTATGAAAAAGTTCTTAGCATTAGAACAATTGAAATCAAATTTTAAATAAAAAACAAAAAAAGAAAACATACTCTCAATATCTGGCCACGCCACTCTCCATTGCTCGTTCATAATGCGCTCGTCTTTCTAGTACAAAACCCAAGCCCACCCATCACGAATGCCCACGCACGCCGCCGGCAGGAAACACGACCGCCTCATCACCCGCGTCTCCTGATACGCCGCAACACACACCCATGAAGCAGCGCGACCATACCCTAACCATCGCGATCCCTTGCCTCATGCCATCGAATGCGAGAATGCACAAACCGTCGTTGTTCCTATTGAACCCTAGGTTATTTTTTGAGGAAAATTCGACCGCCAATTCGCCAAACCAACAACACAGATGCGCTCCTCTCGCCGCGCTCCACAAACGGGTACCCTCCGTTCAACGATCGGACGAAGTTGATCTCGACACGATGAACGGCCGAGATTAATTCATCGATTTATGGACAAATGATGATCTAATTCGAGAAATAGATCATTGCAGTAGATTGCGCTCATCGAGAGCTCCAAATTGATATATAATACGATATTGTTTGAGGAGTTTCAAATTTTTCGATTTGATTTCGATTTGCAATTGAATCTAGAATTTTGAGTTTCTGCCAATTGAAAAGGAGGAACAGACAAATGGAGTTATATGTACAAAATAAGAAAATGACTGATAGGGTATGGGGAAACAAGACTATTTATTTTTACAAAGCTCGATAAGAAGATAAATACGTATCCAATTAGTACGAACGGCAGATAGCGACCCAAAATGCCCGTTTCGCTTCCAAAACGAAAATCGGTCATCCCATATATCAAAATAGATGTTTTCGATATTTTAAACGCAATGGAACACATTCAAGTACTAACTCCATCGTCTGAAGAAGTTAGCTTAAAATCAGCTTATTTCAAATTGATTTCAATTGAATTGAATTAAATTGATTTCCAGGCATTTCGAGGTCGTACGATCGAACGACAAGTCTGATTGCCATAAACTTGAAACCTTATAATAATTCACTGTTACGGATCCGATGAAACTGGTTTCATCGAAACACGATTCAGTGGCCAAAATGGCTAATTTAACATCAATTAAATGAATTATTATTAAACTGATTAAATCACTTTTAATTCCTCTTTTAATAACTGACAATTTTTATCATTTTTTATTACTCAGACATTTACAATAATTTTAAACAAATTTACATTTCAATTCAGTGTTAATTATTATACCAGTTACAATGTTCAATTTAAACCAAAATTAAATCCAATTAATTATAATTTAATTCCAATAAATTGATTTAATTTGGTTTCAATCTTTTTGTTCAATCAATCATTCCTCTATGAACATAGATAACGTTGGTTTATATCTTATTACATTAATATTTTCTAATTAACATCTTTTACCATATTTATTGCAATATTCCAATAATATTGAACTTTTTTCGATTTTCACATTAAATAAAATTTTAAATCTCAATAAATCAGCTTATCTTGGTTTTCAATCTTTTACTAAATAAATTATTCCCTTATGATATAATTGACATTGCTGTACATTTTATTGCATTTACCTTTTACAATTATCGTCTTAACTCACATTAACGTAACGTTTAATTTCATTTAATTTTAATTGGTTAAATAAATTGGTAAAAAATAATAATTGTCGCCATTTCTATATTTAATCACATTTATATGTCCATCATCTACACACAAATGTTATAGTTATTTACCCAACATTAGTTCATTCAATTCCAATTTATTACTTACTATTTCATTAATTAATACAACATTTAAATTATCGATTGCTCTTTTAGTCTAATTATCAATTAACACATACATTATTACAATTAATTTACAATCTATAACTATTATAACTTTTTAATCATTCCAATTAATTGGAATTACATTTAAGCAGTTATCAATTACCTTAGATTAATACTATTACATTTCATTCCAATTATATTCTTATTATTTAATCATAAATTTTTATTTCTTCCAACATTAAATCACAAAACCTTATTATAACTATTTTTAATAACGAAAATTACTAGTCGTTACAGCTCTTCGGATAGGAATCACCCAAATCCGACCACTGTTCCTTCGAACCAATCGTAGATAAAAAGATGTTATGTGAATAAGGAATCATTTTTATCAAAATCTATTCTTGAGATGTATATTTCAAAACATTCTTTCTGGCATATATGGAATCATTAAACCCCTCTTATAAATCCTTTGATTACTTTAAACGTTTTTGAAATAGGAATAATTTGAAAATAATTTTATTTTTTCACTTAGGAAAATATTTCCAAATCATTTCTTTCAAATCTTTACATAACTTCCCTAATTCAAAACTCAAAATTTTAATCAAGTTAATACCATGTTATCTAGGATGTTAATCCAAAATTAGTAAATATTAAATGGGCAAAATCTACAGAAATCATCTTACTCTACACAATATCAATCCCCGTATTCAACAAGTACCGTGGGCGAAATAACAGCGAGATAGAGTTCCCTCTTCAGGCTTTAACACCGAGTACAAGAAGATTAACTCCATAAATCCATGTTTTTTATATTCGAAAAATCATATCCTTTATACTTTGGAAAATTTTGATTCGAGTAAATCAAATTTACTATCCCATCCATTGGGCCAGTCTTGATAGCCAGGGAGAGCAGGAAACTGATTTTCCAAACGCAAGCCTAGGCACCATCTCTCTAACACTCATAAGGCGGTCAAGTTATTTGATCGACTCTAAATCATTTAACATATAACCATTCCATAAATCTTTTAAATCATCTTTAAAATAATTTATAAATCATTTGAAAATATTTATAAAAGAATTGGAGAAGAACAGTTGCGATTAAAACTATTTTTTAAAAGTTATAGAAAAGTGTTGCGGAAAAGTGTAGCGGAAAGCGATTTTTAAGCTATATTGATTAAAACGACATTTTATCATTTAGAAATTCATTTTTAGAACTGAAATCACTTTTAAAACATTTTAAATGATTTTTAATATTTATTTCTTATTTTAAAACAATTTTAAAACATCATTTTCAAAAAACTTGTTTTACTCATGTTTCAAAATCTACTTATCGAAATCTCAATATTCTTTCGTTATTTGGAAACTATGGATATAATAGTTTGGAAAATTCTTATCTTGAAGAATTCCATGCTATATTCCATTCTATGTACTCGTTTGACTTTTACGGTGTGTAATCGTGGACTTTTGTTACACGACGTGCCTAATTTTGACTAAATTTTCAATTACCTTCCAAACTTCACTAAAAGACTTTCATATATTTATAAAAAAGAACAAACTCATTTTTGAACCTTTTTAAAGTGGTTTAACATCCCATATACCCATTCATTAAATAAAGGAAAGTGATTTCCTTTGTGTTTATCGATGTGTATTTCCATGGCTTGCATATATATTCAACATGCATATTAAACAACCAAACTTGATGGCAAAGTATATTAAACATCCATTGCAAACATCATAGCATCATTTAAAATATAATATAAGTAAGAGTTTCTCACATCATTTTTCTATCGAAAAATGGCTACAGCATCACAAACTCGTCATCTGAGCTCATGAACCCCAACAACATGCCTCCTAGTATGCTTGGCCATTCCATGCCAAAAGTGGTACTCGGCCAAGCATGGGGAATGAGGTATAGGACTTTGGATTATTATCGAATGTACTAAAAACTAGTCATAAAAATAGGTCACTTTCTCTCAGGTTTTTAGAAATCCTACTCTTTGAATTTGGAAAATTTTGTCAACATGAAAGTTGTAGTAAATTCTTTTCTCTACGGTTTCAAAAAAAGAATCTTTCGATTTAGTTTAGTTATGAGGAAGTTATGGCCAAGAGAAAGAGGATATTTTTGAAATCATGAAAATCAAACCCGAGAATGGGTCAATTTCTAGCTAATTTTTGGACATGTTGCTCTAGGAATTTTGAAAAGTAATCAAAAGGAAAGTTCTTGAAAATTCTTTTGTGTACAATTTGAATGAAAAAAACAGAATTTGATTTATTATGAAAATGATATGATCAAAAGAACAGAGGGCATTTTCGGATTCATAAAAATGAAGCTCGAAAAAACACTGTAAAGAAGTGGAATTTTGACATGGCTAAGCTCAAAAATTAAAGAAGCGCTCAACATGAAAGTAGTAGTATTGGAATTTCACATATTCTGTAAAAAGAATTACTACATTTCAATCAGATTTGGAGAAGTTATGCTCGAATGAAAACAAGGTATTTTCGGCCTTTAAAACTGTGCTCAAAATGCTCTAGGACGAATGGAGTTTATAGTATGGCTACGCTTAGAATGAGGAAAAGTGGTCAACAAAAAGTTGTAGCCACTGAAATTTGAATGATTTGAAACAAAGAATCACACCATTTTGTCCTGTTTTGAGAAAGTTATGGAGGAATTAAAAAGAGGCAAATGGATGTGTATTTATAGGCAAGTAAAGAGGTAGAAAATATCTCTACCTTAAATCACGCACCGTCACAAACCATCATTATTACCACCGTCTTCATACATCACCCAAGGATCGCCAGAAATTATGTTCACATGGGTGCAACCATGTGCTTGTCCATGTGGATGTGTACATGTTGACTATGGCCTTGCTTAAGGTTTAAGTAATTTAGAAATATCTTATATATTTCTTTTATATATGTATATGTATGTGTATATATGTATATTTGTATGCATGTTTATGTATAAGCTAAAGTGTATGTTAAGGTGTGTATGTGTATGCTGTATATGTGTACAAGCCATATAAATAATGCTACACAACTTATATACGTCAAACCAATGAAAATCGAAAACATATTATCGGTCACGTTTTTTCTTATATTTTAATTTACATATAAATGGAAAAAAAAATTTCAAACTAATTTCTTATCATTTTTAACCAATTAAAAAGATTGCATTTTATTAATAAAACCATATAAATTAATATTAACAAATATTTACAAAAATTGTTATTATACGGATAAAGTGATATCGGTTTTTCCTTATATTTTCAAATCAAATATATATCTTAATAAGATTATTACAAATGGTTTATTATCACTTTATAACTTATTTAAAATGAATTATATCTTTTTTTAAAACATTATTTGAATAATTAAATAATTATTAAATCATTAAATATCAATTTAATTTAATAAATCCATTATTATATTTAGGGGCATTACTAACAATGTAATAAATACATTTAATTTTCAAAAATACAATAAATAATTTGATTTTATATTCTTGTTTATTTATAAAATAAGTGTTTTTATCTAGCTCTGCGCGCGATGCGACATTAGAGAATTATTGAGCTATTTATCGATCAACGGTTTCGGCCATTTTATCGATATAAATTTCAGGGAAAATAGTTTTGTGAATATTCATTCAAAATACGATTATCACTATTCAGTGCCACTAAAAATAATATTTTTTTGTATTAAAAACCTTTTATTTGAATAAATTTAAAAATAAATACAATTTTTAAAAGTGATAAATTTTTGGGTCGTTACAGACTTCCATCCATAAAAGAATTTGCCTTTGAAACTACCCAAGAAAAAACCCAAAGTTTTTGCCCAAAATATTTATTTTTAAACTTGCATTTATACAGTGTATATAGATCATCCGTACACAATATCTGATTTGATCTTCTATTCGAATTCGCAACTTTACTTCCAAACTAGCATTAATACCATGATCCTTTAGTGCAGACACTGACCAGGCTCTCAGATCGGAATTTTAGTTTTCCTTGCATAGCTTTCAACTATGATAGAAAACCTAAGTATCTAACCATAAACCCTCATCAAAGTTCGTTGTCAAGAATCGAGCGATAAATCCTTTTTCAGATTGTTGTGAACACCTCATAGTCATTCGAATCTTAGATTAGATCATGCTACGAAGTAATCTATATTCTTCGTATGTTTTTATTTACCTTTCCAAAAATTTTATGAAATTACTTCATAAAGCTTTCATCCTTTGTTCAAAATTTTATAAAGATATAACTATTTTACATTTTTATTTTTCAAATACCTGTACTTAAAGAAAACATTTATTTTTACAAGATAAGTATCTTTTTATTATAAGACATCTCTAAACATATCTTAATGTTTTCTGAAAAACAAATTTTCAGAATGATTCATTAAATTGATAAATTGCCATAAACTTCTTTTAACCAATATCAAATGTGAAAACTTTCTTTATTAGTTAAACTTACTTACTAATTAATACTCTTTTGTTAATTAAAACTTCCTTTATACACATCTATTTCTTTACTTCTACAATTTCAAAATAAAATGTATTCATATAATTATTTAACTATTTTAAGTATATTTACAATTTACTTAACATGTTTTACTTACTTTAAAATATATTTAAAGAGATTAAAAACAAAACATTGTCATTGTAACAACCCTGTATTTTGTGATATTTTTTATTGTATATTTAATTATTTAAATTGAATTATAATTTAAAAAATTTATCTTATTTATTGAAATGAATTAATTTTGTTATTTTAAATATAAACTTTGATTTTTATGTGAATTAGAATGCCAAACATGAATAAATTGAATATTTTCCAAAATAGGTGAATTTTGGTCAATTTGGTCAAACTTTGAATTTTAAATATAAAATTTAAATTTTTGAATTTTATCTTTTATTATGAAAATAAATAGAATTTTAAGTATACTACTTTTCGTTTTGTTGAAATCCGATTAACATTATGAAAGTTATGCTTTTTACAATATTGTATGTAAATTGTTTTATTTAACAAATTGTTTATTTTAATTTATATAAATAAGATTTTTTGTTTTCATATTCATGTTCTAATATGTGTAATATGACATGTTATGTATTTATTTTATTTTTAAAGCATTTTCGAAAGTATAATTATAATTTTCAAATGTCCATTGTATTTTGCTTACAATTTTTAAATTCTAGTTTCAATTATTAAACTATTTTCTTATTTATTTTTTATTTTTCCTTAAATTATTTATTTCTTTTCCTTTTTCACTTTATTTGGTTCAGCTTTTTATTTTTATTTACTGAAAATTTTGTTTGTTCAATCTGTTTAAAAGAAAATAGAAAAACAAAGAGACTTAGACCTTTCATTTTCCATTGACTTTTCATTTACTATTGCCTTTTCATTTCTTTCTTTTGTCTTTTCATTGATTGGCCGTGCATTTTTCTTATTAGCCATGTGTTTCCCTTCAGTTTTCATGTGAAAAATATTTCTCTTCATCCTCAAAAACTCACGGCAAAGGAAAAGTAAAAGAAAATGGTGATGGCTTCCCTCATTCTTTATCTCACTTTTTCTCCTTTGTTTTTCTGGTTTTTGCCTTCCTTTTCTACCTAGCCTTGCTTGTCCTTGCTCTCCACTCCATCAGATCCACCATCACCTCCTCCATCTATAGCAGCCATCTGCCTATCCTCTGCCCAAAATTCAGGTCGTGCCTTCATGTTGAAGCATCACCATAAAATCAATGCAAATCTCCACCAAAATTACCTTAGCCGGACCTATATCTTCACTACCCTGACCCTCACCCACTTCTGTCCAGGTCTGAGAACCCCATGGACGAGCCCCAATTGACCCATAAACCGACCCAAAAAGTTGAACAAACCCTTTCCATTTTGCCTTGACCAATTTTATGCTTCATGTTATAACCCTACCACTTCATACTCCTTCTAGCCGTGAGTTATGATGCCAAACCCGAGCTATATCACCATCATGGTTGAGCAAATGAACCCCCTTGGTCGAGCTTTTGAATGGTTGTAGCAACGTTAAGTTATCTTGTCTTTGTTGCTTTTTAATTTCCATTTATTTCAATGTATTTTGGTTGAATATTCATATGTTATATTGTTTTGTTTTGGGTTGTTTACAAGATGATATCTTGGCTATCTCCACTCCTTTTAATCAAAGTAGTGATGTGTCGTGCGTATCGTGCTTTATAGAATTTATTCATGTAGTTTGTTTTGCTAACTCCAGCTTGAAAAGGTGAGTCTTTCTCACTCTGACATGTTTACTTATGAAATAGTGAATTGATGACAAGTGTTTAGTAAATTAAAAAATTTATGCAAGTAAATGGTAATTATATGATATGCTATGCCATGTTATTACCATGTTTACTTTGTTAATTATCACCTGACATTTGATATATGACAGTATATTGTGACAATGACATGTTAGTATAATTGTTTATATTGTTTATGCATATGTTCACACTGCAATTTCCCTGTTAGAATAGAATCACTATGGGTTCAAATGATACAAACCCGAATGGACTTTAGAATTGGAAAAAATCGTAATGGCCTAAAATGATAGGCCTGAGCGATTTTTTTTTTATTTACCTGGGATTGCTGGTTTGAAATAGTAGAACCCAGATTTTCTTCTTAAATTGCGGATTGAAATGATACATGTCCGTATCACTTGACCTAGATTAGAAAATTATACATAGACCCCGTGGTATATTTTTAAATGATTTTTCTTAAGATATGAATTTTTAAAAGTATGAAATTTTGATTTAAAAATATAAATTTTATGGTTGTGGGAAAGCTAAAAATATATCTTAATATTTAAATTTGAGTTTTAAGGAATTTAAATTGAATTTGAATTTAAATAAGGTTTACTTAGTTATGTGTTAAATGGAATGAAATGTAATGAGATAAATGATTTTTTGAATGAAATATTGAAATGTTTTGTGTAATGATACTTGAAATAATAAATGAATGACTTATTTAATACATAAATGATATTTAAATTGAATATTTGAATTTGAATTCAAATAATGCTTTGATAATGAGGTTTAGAATGAATATGATATTTTGATGATTGAAATGGTTTGGAAATGATTGAAATGGTTGGAATTGAATTAATTTGGAATTTTCAAATTTGAGTTTAATTGAATAAATTTGTAAAATGTACAGAATTAAAGGAATGCTTCATGATTTCAAATGTTTGTTTGAAATGTATGATTTTCAAAGTGTGATGATTTCAAGTATTTTAGTTTCGAAAGAGTTATAACTTTGAAAGTATTATGATTTTTGAAAGTTGAATATATTTTTGAAATGGAAATGATATCGTATTGATTTGGATATATTATTGAAATAAAATGGTTTTGGTTTCGAAGTATAAAATATTTTGAAAGGGATATAGTTTGGTAGTGGAATGATTTGATTTTTGAAGTATAAACTATTTTGAAATGACTACGGCGTTATAACAACGATTAGTTGTTAAAGAGACTGGGATTAGAAGTTCTCATACTCTCTGCCAACTCCGAAAACCACTTTAACAACTGTGTACGCAGTGGAGATTCCAGAATGAAGTGGGATGGTGGCGACGATCCGATTGAGGTATGAACGTGGACCCGACTCTCGTGAGTTGGCTTAAGGTGGCTAAAACAGGAGCGATCGACGGGCCAAGTGAGGTCATGCCTCCTATCGGACACACTTCTTGGATACCATACTCTTACTTGTGGTTGATTTGTTGGCCATCCTCCGATTTTGATTTGGGAGTGTGTTCCGAGGTGGGAGATAGTGGCTGCTATGTATTACCACCAGCACAGAAGCTTAATTGGTAGGGCATTGCCTAGTTGTGCCGTGTCACCTACCATATCGAGCCTTACTACGAGTTTGTTTTTCTCACGTAGCCCATGGTGTATTTAGGGTAGCCTCCCGATCTGGAGGTATGCTGATACTGGATGGACTACTGGGACTATTACGTATTGGGGCTATATGGGTAACCCTTCAGTGCTATTTTAAAGTAAGTTTATTTTACTGTAGACATTATTATAACAGCGCAATATTACTACATAGTAAATAGTTTAATGGATCCTTAAAGGATGGGAGGTCCCAAGCATCCTTTAAGTTACTGATGCATTTTGTTACTGTACACTTTAGTTGATTTACAGTTCATAAGTATTTATGTCCTAACTCGAGTGTTTTTTGTTTTTCTTTGCGCTCGAGTCAGATTGAGTGATTCAGCATTCAAGACTCACCTTCGGAGTTGGAGCTTTGCTTGAAGATCCAGCCATCTATTTTGCTTTAAGTATCTAGTGATTTCAGTGATGTATTCTGATTTGTGCCTGATGTATCTTGTACTCTTTTGTTGTATCTTGTTTAACTCTGATGTATCTTATTTTTATATAGTAGCTTCATGAACTACTATCTCTCTTAATTCCGCTGCACTATTATTTACTCTATGTCTGTGATCTGTGATTATTTATTTATTGTATATTCTGGGATTTGCCAAATTTTATGTACAACATGGTATTTTGAGCAATTCAAGTCCGACATGTGCGGATGCGAATGGTTGAAAATATCGGGTCGTTACATTTGGTATTAGAGCTTTGGTAGCTCTAGGCAAACTCAGCATGTATGGTAAATGTATTTACAGAATCACTTACATTCGAGTTTGAATCTCTTCCTCTTCGACTCGATTCCTTTGATTTTGGAACGTTCCCTGCGGTTCCATAATCCATTCATGTCCCTCCTTATTCGTCTTCTTTTGATTCTGGAGTACCCCATGACTCCACTTCGAATGAGTCGATCTTTATAATGAGTTGGCGGTTGCGCCAATCTCAAATTGATTTGTAAAGGGGTGAAACTCCTTTACAACAGTATCGATTCACCATAGATTTTATATCCTCGGTTTAGATGCTGGTATCTCTTATTATCCCAAATTCTATCTCTTGAGATCGAATGTTGATTTACCCAAGAAAATCCACATCGATCTTATTCTTTAAGTCATGGTTGACCCGGTTAAGGTTGCCGTGATTTATATAAGCTTATCCATATTCCTTTTCCGTCATTTAATCATCTCATCTTGGTTTCCAACTTATCTTCAAATCATTCTTGAAGTGTATTTGTAAACTAATATTTAAAAGGTTTTATATATTGTGTTGTTTGAGTTGTTGATGTTGATTTGGGTTTTGGTTCAATTCGTCTGATCAACGCTATCGATAAGATTTCCAAAACACTTGAACAGAGCAAACTGACACAATATGTTTTTATTTTCAAATTTAGTAATGAAATTTTTTTGTAAATATATTATAAATTTTTATGGATTTTATTGAATTGGTTGTTAAGAAATAATATTTGATTTTATATATCATTATCTCTTGTTTCATATATAAATAATTGAAATATAAAACATGGTTATAAATTTATTTGGAATGCAAGAATTTGAGAATTTAATTTCTGATGGTTTCAAACCTTGTATTTAAAGTTTTAAAAAGGATATATTATTTAAAGTATTTTCGAATAAAAAGCTGTTTCCAAAGAATTTTAAAGTTCAAAATTAGTGCTCTTCTCTTTGTCGGTGGAAAATAATTTCGGTGATGACTACAGCATCATCGATATTCATTTTCGAGTTTCGAAGTAAAGAGACCGTTCTGTAGTCTTGCCACAGTTTTGTTATGGGGTATTTAAATGATTTGAATTTCTAAAATAAGACTGGATTTATAACATATGTTCATATATGATTTAAGTTTGAATGGATATATATATAGTATATGTGCATTTATTTAGCTCCAAATATTTTGGAATTTATCGAAAATTTAATTCCTAAATTTTATCTTGAAAGATAATTTTTAAGTATAATTTCAAGATTTAGATAAATATGCAAGCTTGAAATGATTGAATTAGAAAATTTTATTTTTATTATACACAATTTCATTCCAATATAACTTACATAAATTATAAAGAAGTTGAATATGTAATTGGATAATATACAATATAAAAAGGTTTTTATAAATAAGATTTGAGTGGTTATAATAAATGTTATACACTTGAATTTTAGTTATAAAAGGACAGAGGTAAATAAATAAATAAAAGTAATGGACTAATTTACAATATAAAATGATGTTAAAGGAACTAAGAATAAATTAATGCAGTTATAATAAGTGTAAATATATTTAACATAGGTGAGAAAATATATTGAGAGGAATAAATTTGATTATAATTAGGAATAAAGAAGAATTAAATACATTTTGAGTATAATAAATGATTTTTCAAATCCATGATTTTTGAAAATGTTAATTTAAGATAATTAGATGATAAGATAAAGAAATTTGAGATAGTTAATATTTATTTAACTTATGTAAAATTAATTTTCAATTTAAGTTAAAATTTTCTGGGTTTCAAATCTATTATCTTATTTTGTTCTCAAACTATCTTTTGGATGTCCTTATTTCCCTTATCATGCTATAGAATAGGGAGGCTATTGCTTATACCAGTCTGTTTGGAAACCTTTCTATAACCTTTGGTACTCATTTTTGAATCTGAACACTGCTTGCCATCCATAGATCGTCGGTCAAGTGGAATGGGTGAATCAGATTCTAGAAGATTTTTTTTCATGCTTGTGTTTTTTATTCTGGAGGATCTTGGGAAGATCATATCCACCTTGTTAAACTTACCTATAAAAATAGTAATTTGGTATAATTTTAATCTTCTTGTCATGTTGTCTTGATCTTATTTCATTCTATTTTTCTCTTTGTTTTCCTGTACCTTATTCCTCTTCGGGGACAAAAAGTTTTGAGTGGGAGAGAGTGTAACAACCCCATATTTTGTGATATTTTTTATTGTATATTTAATTATTTAAATTGAATTCTAATTCTAAAATTTATCTTATTTATTAAAATGAATTAATTTTGTTATTTTTAATATAAATTTTGATTTTTATGTGAACTAGAAATCCAAAAATGAATAAATTGAATATTTTCCAGAAATGTGAGTTTTGGTCAATTTGGTCAAACTTTGACTTTTAAATTTAAAATTTAAATATTTTAATATTTTAATTTTATCTTTTATTATGAAAATAAATAAAATTTTAAGTATACTGCTTTTCGTTTCATTGAAATCCGATTAATATTGTGAAAGTCATGTTGTTTACAATATTGTATGTAAATTGTTTTATTTAACAAATTGTTTATTTTAATTTATATAAATAATATTTTTTTTGTCATATTCATGTTCTAATATGTGTAATATGACATGTTATGTATATATTTTATTTTTAAAGCATTTTTAAACTATTGTTATAATTTTCAAATGTTTGTTGTATTTTGTTTACAATTTTTAAATTCTAGTTTCAATTATTAAACTATTTTCTTATTTATTATCTATTTTTCCTTAAATTATTTATTTATTTTCCTTCTTCACTTTTTTTGGTTCATCTTTTTAATTTTATTTACTGAAAATTTTATATGTTTAATTTGATTAGTAGAAAATAGAAATACAAAGAGACTTAGACCTTTCATTTTCCTTTGACTTTTCATTTACCATTGCCTTTTCATTTCTTTCTTTTGTCTTTTCATTGATTGGCCGTGCATTTTTCTGATTAGCCGTGTGTTTCCCTTCAACTTTTACGTGAAAAATATTTCTCTTCATCCTCAGAAACTAATGGCAAAAGAAAAGTAAAAGAAAATGGTCATGGCTTCCCTCTTCCTTTATCTTACTTTTCCTCCTTTGTTTTTCTTGTTTTTGCCTTCCTCTTCTACCTAGCCTTGCTCGGCCTAGCTGATGCAGCGTACCATGTTAAGTCGTCCGCCTTAAGTCGCTCGATGGCCTTAAGTCGTTCGCTTGCCTTAAGTCGCCCGCGACATAACGAGATAGATGATGCAGTGGAGGATGATGCAGCCAACAGCGAGTTATTCCTTGAGTCGCGACGTAGCGAGTTATGTCTTGAGTCGCCTATTCTTAAGTCGCTGATCACTTACGCACTGCCTTAAGTCGTTCTGAAGCCTAAGTCGCTTAAGTCGCTAAGTCGCTCATGAAGTTTAAGCCGTTCCTGCATCTTATGTCGCTCATTCCTTAAGTCGTTCACTTATGCCGTTCAAGAAATCAAAGCCATTCCCCTATGCCGCTATCTTCTTATGTCGCGCCATGATAGGTCGCTGGTTTCTTAAGTCGCTTGTTTTATGCCGCATTTCTATAAGCCGATCACTTATGCCGCATGGTTCTTAAGTCGCGCATGTGTGTTATGTTGTTATGTCGCATGTTGTAACTCGTATGTTGTATGTCGTATGTTGAGTTAAGTCGTATGTTGTAATTTCCTTATGTCGTTAGGTCGTGTGATGCTGCAACTTGTATATTGTTAAGTCGCCCGTGTGTTGATTTGTTAAATCCGCTGAGTCAGTTTGGTATCAAAGCCATATCAGATCCGAGCCAGTTCAAAGCCAGTGTGACGACCCGGAATTTTCGAGCATTTAAAATTAGAGTATTTAATTGATTTTAAATATTCAATAGAGTAATTTTAACTTGAACTACGAATATCACAATTTATTTGATAATTTAACTATTGAATTTATGGAATTAAATAATTTGAAGTTGAGCTACATGTTGAATCTGGAATTTTAAACCAGTTGAATATAATTTGAAGGCTTGTAAAATTTATATTGATAACACTGAAAATAATAGAAGTTGTAAAATTTAAAATTAGCTATGGTTTGTTCGGTTTTGAAATATATGCCGCCGTTTAAATTGAATTTAAAAATAGCCTTCTGAGGCACAGTCTCGGAATTCGACGAAACCAGTTCCATTGGGTCCGTAATATTGAATTATTATCGGATTTTAATTTTCGCATTGTTTGGAGTTACCGTTGAGTCGTACGATTGGACAATGCCTAGAATAATCAAATTGAATTTTAAATTAAAAATTGAGTCTTCCCTTATACGCAAACGTTTGTCATTATCTTCTCGTATACGCCGCTTCTTTTAACATAACCGTGATTTCCTTTCTCATCTTAAGGGCAGGCAAATTCTATTTGTCCTTCAAAACAGAAATCACTCCGCAAAAAAAAAGAAAAAAAATGGCCGCTGGCCTTTGTATCAATTTGAATCAGCGCTCGTTAATAATAAAACGAATAAATCGAGACCCAATTCGATTTAGGTCTAAGCTATCGCATCTTGGGTGGCGATGTGGTCGCAAGTCGCTCCAGTTCTGGTTGAAGGGGACGAGCACAAGCACCGATGGCCGAGCTTTGTCGATTGCAAGATAAAATCGACTCGTTCAGGAAGGGGATCGTTGGTTCGATGAGATGGCGGCAAAGCTCATTGTTGCGTGGGATCGGGGGCACGCTCTCGCGTGGAGGTAGGGAGTTGCTCACGAGTCTGGAGGGTATCGCGATGGGAGGCATCTGGGCAAGACGTTGAGGTGGAGGAGCAAACCTGTGTTTTGATGGAGCTGCGTCCTCGAAGGCAGCGCGTTGGTGGTGGGTTCGTTCTCGAACAGAAAATGGTAAAATTTAATTTGTTTTAAGTTAAAATTTGATTTAGGAATTATTCAATCAATTCAAGAAATATATATATTTCATATTTCTGTGTTATCAGTATATGTAAAAAAAAAGAGAAGAGAGAAGAAAATATATGTTATGGAGATGGATTTTGTGACGCCCCACCTCGATACCCACGCTAGCCAAGAACACTACTGTGAATGCTGTCAATTAGCATGGAGAATAAGGCTGTTGAGGAGCGACCATCCATGTAATTTCTTTGCGCCAGCACCGATATGTCAGATAATATAACATGCATTCTATTTCAAGAGGAAATCCGACATACCGACACAAACTCAAAGCTACTACACGGTGGCTATATAAATCCTTCGGAAAACAAATATAGAAATAAGCATAACACAAATCAGTCACAGACAATTCATATCACAAAGGCGGAATAAGATATGAATACTACACATGAAAGTGTACATCAGAGTAGTGGTCTAAAAAGATCCACATATCACAAAAGAAATAGATACATGTACTACACAAATGAATAAGTATACATTATGGAGTCAATATCTCAAATGTATACAACAAAAACTACTAATCTAAGTAGTTAGCCAAAAGTCAGAGGGATCAATCCCAAGAGAGAAGTCAAGCAGAAGCACCTGTAATATCTCGGTCTGACCCGAGTATTATTTAATAAGAAAATAATAAACGGATCAGTCTAGCTATAAATATCAGATGAAGTGATATATAATAAGAGATATGACATAAACATATAATAATCACAATGCCAAGCTGTGATAAAATAGTAGTTGATAATCATCAAGAGATTAATCAATATCACAATAATCTACTCAAGATAAAAAGGAATGTCATACTCCTAATTTCATTCACCAAGCCACAGTAAATGACATATATATCAATGCCCATCAAAAAAGTTGGTGAAATATAAATTCCAGAATTCAACACACGAAATCCAGAAATCACAAGGAAAGGATCAACGACGTCGTACAGCGGGACATCCGATGAACCAAATCACAATCAAAGGGAACAACGACGTCGTACAGCGGGACGTCCGATGAACCAAATCACAAAGACATAGCACGATGCTAGTCTAAAACCTAAAATGATCGTCATGATCAAAGAGAAGTGTCGATTACACTAAGCTAGTAAATATATGAGCTTAGCTTCACGTCCCATAACCACTAGCTTAACTTAAATATTTACGAACAAATTGTAGATCTCCACTAGAAAATTGTCACAAGAGATTCAATCGAACAAGTCCAAGAATTAACCGACGAAGTAAACGCAAGCGTTTCATACCACTCGTTTTACTAAGTCGTTTAATTAGATTTCTCATACGAGTGAGGTAAAGGTTTGTATATACTAATATATTGGAAAAACGGTTTTATAAACGAATTTGGTATTAAAATAGTATTGAAATCGTTTGAGGAAAGAGTTTTGATATTTACTACTAGTATAGAAAACCTTTATATTTTTAAAGTGACAAAGCACAAGGGGGATTGTAGAAACAATCAATCACAAAGATCACATTCGAAGATGTGAATAAAATCCAATGAAATCGATAAAGGATCCATCGAAATAGATATTCAAAAATCCCTAAAAAGAGTCATCAAAGTCATAATAGATGATAACAACAAATAGGATTATCACGAATCGATTTAAATTGGAAGTTCAATCCAAAAAGGCAAATTGGACTCAAACAGCAGGTTCAGTCGACTGAACAGAGTTTTTCAGTCGACTGACCCTGTACCTGGAAATTTTCCAGGTTCAGAAAACTTTCTGTTTCCAGTTTCTGTCGACTGTGCAGAGTTTTTCAATCGACTGAATCATGCCTGGAAACTCTCGGGTTTCAGGTTCAGTCGACTGAACAGAGTTTTCAGTCGACTGAATCATGCCTGGGCTGTTTTTCAACCTTATTCAAATGAAGGGCAAACTCTTCCAAAATGCAACCGGACGGACATTGGCTCTAAGGGTTTATGCCAATCGGCAACCCGGCCCTATATGCTCCTCGATGCATCACCAAAAGCATGATCAAACATCCATAAAAGGATTTTACACAAATTTGACTTAAAAACCCAAAAATTGGAGTATTCACAAAATCAATCCAAAAGAAGAGCAAATGCACATGGGGAAGTGTTAGGAATTCATACCCAACAACCAAAGATAATTATAGTCATAGATGTGAGATAAAAATCTCACCTTTGAACTAAATTTATGAAGATGAAGCTTGAAAGCAATGGCAAGAACAAGCACTCTTCAATCTCAGCACTAGAAGCTTGAATCAAAGCTTAAAAGAGAAACATTTCCTAAATTAGGTTTAGGAAATTTCTGAAATTGAATGGAGAAAGAGTTGGAGAAGAAGAAGGAGATGCTTACCAAAAGGTTCTTCTTGAGTTTGGAGCTAAAGCTTGGATTTGCAAAGGAAGCTAGGGCTTGGAGTTTTAATTTCCTCTTCCACCCTCCATTAACATAAAAGCTTGAGTGTTAGGAAAATAGAAGAGAAGTGAATGAAGAGGAGAGGGTTGGAACTGAGTTAGTAAGTGGTTAATTGGCTCGGCCCAAACCAAAACCCTAAGCAAAAAGTAGCAAAATTCAACTTTCTCCAAACATAACGAAGCTTATACTCAAAAAGGTCGCAAACGACATTTTGAGCTCAATGGGGGTGGTCTCAAGTCCCAATTCGACTGTTTGCAAAACGTAGCTTTTCGGACCAAAATCCGACGAATGATAAAATATTTAAATAAAATATTTAAATATAAAATCGATAAATATGCGGGTTGTTACAGACTCCCTTCCTTAAAGAAATTGCGACCTCGCAATAAGTAAGAAGGAAATATATGAAGTAACAACCATAGAAGCATATCAACACAAAAGAAAATTTGAAATAGGAAGCTCACCATAAAGTGCACGAAAGTTTTAGCAAGAAACCTGGTGAAACTTCAATTTCCACAATAACACCGGGCTCAAGAATAAAAACCGGAATCCCTAAGGCATTCCCGTTAGATAAAAGACGTGGGGAATGTCAAGAATAGCAGAAAATTGAGCCGGTGCAACGGCGTAGTACAAAAACGGTATGCCCGAAAAACTAGAAACTCAAACAATTTGGGACATCAGCGTAGTACAAAAACGGTACGCCCAATGAACCAAAGCTACGCCCAATGAACCAAAGCAAAGACATCGATGTAGTACAAACGGTACATCCGATGAACCATAGCAAAGACATCGATGTAGTACAACGGTACATCCGATGAATCAAAAGCAAAGACATCGATGTAGTACAACGGTACATCCGATGAATCAAATAGCAAAGACATCGATGTAGTACAACGGTACATCCGATGAATCAAAAGCAAAGACATCGATGTAGTAAAACGGTACATCCGATGAATCAAAAGCAAAGACATCGCTGTAGTACAACGGTACATCCGATGAATCAAAAGCAAAGACATCGATGTAGTACAAACGGTACATCCGATGAATCAAAAGCAAAGACATCGATGTAGTACAACGGTACATCTGATGAATCAAAAGCAAAGACATCGATGTAGTACAAACGGTACATCCGATGTATCAAAAGCAAAGACATCGATGTAGTACAAACGGTACATCCGATGAATCAAAAGCAAACACATCGATGTAGTACAAACGGTACATCCGATGAATCAAAAGCGAAGACATCGATGTAGTACAAACGGTACATCCGATGAATCAAAAGCAAAGACATCGATGTAGTACAAACGGTACATCCGATGAATCAAATAGTAAAGACATCGATGTAGTACAAACGGTACATCCGATGAATCAAAAGCAACGACATCGATGTAGTACAACGATACATCCGATGAATCAAAGGAAAAGACATCGATGTAGTACAACGGTACATCCGATGAATCAAAAGCAAAGACATCGATGTAGTACAAACGGTAGATCCGATGAATCAAAAGCAAAGACATCGATGTAGTACAAACGGTACATCCGATGAATCAAAAGCAAAGACATCGATGTAGTACAACGGTACATCCGATGAATCAAAAGCAATGACATCGATGTAGTACAAACGATACATCCGATGAATCAAAAGCAAAGAAGTACAACGGTACATCCGATGAATCAAAGGAAAAGACATCAATGTAGTACAACGGTACATCCGATGAATCAAAAGCAAAGACATCGATGTAGTACAAACGGTACATCTGATGAATCAAAAGCAAAGACATCGATGTAGTACAACGGTACATCCGATGAATCAAAAGCAACGACATCGATGTAGTACAAACGGTACATCCGATGAATCAAAAGCAAAGACATCGATGTAGTACAAACGGTACATCCGATTAATCAAATCCCAAATAATTCGTAACACTGACGCAGTACAAAAACGGTACGTCCAATGAACCGAACACAATAAAAGGGCATCAGATGCAAGTCCTTAAAAGGAATGAGATAAAGCTCAATAAAACGAAGTATACCAAAACGTCCGATGAACTTGATAGAAAAATAATTCCATTCAGACAACATCAAAGAATCAACCACTTGTTGCCTACGACAAAGCGCATTGGCAACACGATTTCCCCTTCGGGAATAAAAAGGAATATCAAGATCATAAGATGTCAGGAACTCGAGTCAACATGAAGTTCCTTGTGAGAAAATAATTATTCCAAAGATTTATGATCGAGGTAGAGAACAAATTTCTCATCCAAAAATGATGATGCCAAATTCCAAAAGTAAAAACAATAGCCGCGAACACTAGACCATGAGTGGCATATCTAGTCTCGATAAGCTATAAAGATTTAGAAGCACAAGTGATAGCACGTTCTCCTTTGCAAGAGAATGGCATTCCAAACCAATAGGTACAAATAGCAAAGTCTTGGTTCCCCTTCAGGAATCACAAGAAAGAATAAGAATATCGAAAAGAAAGGACTTCTTTTAAATAATTCTCTTTCCCGAAAAGTTAAAACTTCCAAAATTACATTTTTACTTTTATGTAATAATCTTTCTACAAAAATTTTACATTTTTACAAGTCAATATACCGTGTCTGATTGTCACATCAAAGCGTTTAGGAAATTCCTATCGATAACGTTGATCAAGCGCATCGACCAAAATTCTTAAAGCACTCAACGGGCAATACAATCACAAAATCATCTTTTATAGGATAAATAAATCTCTTAAAAAGTTTTAAGAATATTCTTTGTTCGTTTCAAGAATAAAAATCCAGTTTTACTTATAAATAAATCTTATGAAAAAGATTTGCAAAATTTTAAATTACTATTTTCATCCAAAATCAATAAATACAAGAATGGTCTCATCGAAATATTCATAGAATATTCGATTTATAAAATGGATGAAATGAGTTGGACAAATTGAATGACATAATAATTCATTCATAGGAATCATAACGAGTGCGGAATGCGGTAAGTGGAATTCTAATTTCCGCAACTCGTAGCAAACGAAAACCGGTGGTAAAGTCAAACTGAAAAGACCTTAACACCACACAAAAGATTTCTTAGGTGATAATCCTAAGACAAACTCAAAAATACCGGAAAATTTCTCAAACTACATGAATGAGAGAAATAACACTTTCCTTATAAGTGGGCTTAAGGAATAAAATGATGCCATCAAGTCGGAATCAAAATCATAAAGGAAAAATATAAATCTGCTTAACAGATTGAAAAATGTCGAAGATGAATAATCCACTCGGAAAAATAGGATATGTGCTTCACAATGATTAAGCCAATCCTTGCAGAAAGGTCAATTCCGAAGCCAAAGCAAAAATATCGGCTCGGAAAGAAAAGTCACATAAAACAATCTCGACATCTAAACAAAAGCAAATTGAGTGTTGCGGATCTACCATCCGGATTCGCAATTCTCAATGAAGTCAATAAGCCCAAAATATTCAAAGAAAAAGAATCAACAAGTTCTTTTGATATAAAAATAATGAGATGAAACCCATATCAAAAAGAACTCAAATAGAAAGTTCACGAATTAAAACAATGCCATCGAGGATTGACTGAAAATACCTTGACCAAAAGTTGCAGCTTTCCTTCTCACTTGCTTGGAAGCTTAGGACACGAAGACAAAAGATGACCCGAACCTTTGCAATAGCGGCAAAAGAGGGGTTTCGGGCACTCCCTTACATGGTGGTCTGTGGAACCACAATTGTAGCATCGTCCACGACTAGAGGTAGGAACATTTGCTACCTGAGTTTGTTGATTTCCTTTCTTATTAGAATCGGGGCCTTTGAATTTGATAGGCCTCTTCAAGCTATTGTCGAAGTTCTGTTGGGCATGCACAACTTCAACATCACCTTCATTATCGGCCTCTTCAAGACGAAGAGCGATATCAATAAGCTGATCAAACGAAACCTCAAGTTTCAGGAGTAATGGCTTCTTAAGATTCTTATTCAAGCCATAGACGAATCTCTGATTTTTCTTCATTGGGGTGTTAATATATTCAACCCCGTACTTAGAGAGAGATTCGAAAGATGCGACGTAGTCCGTCACATAAGATTCACCTTGAACAAGGTCTATGAAACGCCGGGCTAATGTTACTTTTTCAGCCTCCGGCACAAATTTCGATTCAAATCTTTCCCGGAATTGCTCCCAAGTGAGATCCGCCTCAACGATTTCAGAAATTAAAAGCTTATACCAATCCAGTGCTCTTTCTTGGAGCATGCTAGAAGCTACTTGGACTCGATGAATGTCAATAAGATTCATGCGAGAAAAGATGCGATCGCATGACTTGAGCCAAGCTTGAATTTCAATAACACTCTCGGATCCCCTGAATGGCCCTCCACCCAAATCGGTGTAGTCTCTGCACAAGCGTGCAAAATCGGATCTAGGATGAGTAGGCTCCTGATTGGGTGCGGCTGCTTGAGCGTTCTTAACAAGATCTAGAAGCTGCTGGGCAGACATAAATACTCCATCCTGGGGAGTAGCACTAGATTGACCGGCGCTGGGACGACCAGGTCTAACCATTTCTCTTCTTTAAGAAAGAAAGAAAGAAGAGGAAAAAGTTATTCTCAAAATAAATTTCAATCAAACTTGATTGATAAAACAAGGAATCATAAAGAAAATAGGATGAATCGGTACGAAGACCCGAAAAAAATCCTAAAGCACGACTCCTAAGATGGACTTAGGACGATGATCCTTGTTATAATATTCCATAATGTTCCGAAGTTTGGCTCTGATGCCAAGCTGTGACGCCCCACCTCGATACCCACGCTAGCCAAGAATACTACTGTGAATGCTGTCAACTAGCACGGAGAATAAGGCTGTTGAGGAGCGACCATCCATGTAATTTCTTTGCGCGAGCACCGATGTGTCAGATAATATAACATGCATTCTATTTCAAGAGGAAATCCGACATACCTACACAAACTCAAAGCTACTACACGGTGGCTATATAAATCCTTCGGAAAACAAATATAGAAATAAGCATAACACAAATCAGTTACAGACAATTCATATCACAAAGGCGGAATAAGATATGAATACTACACATGAAAGTGTACATCAGAGTAGTGGTCTAAAAAGATCCACATATCACAAAAGAAATAGTTACATGTACCACACAAATGAATAAGTATACATTATGGAGTCAATATCTCAAATGTATACAACAAAAACTACTAATCTAAGTAGTTAGCCAAAAGTCAGAGGGATCAATCCCAAGAGAGAAGTCAAGCAGAAGCACCTGTAACATCTCGGTCTGACCCGAGTATTATTTAATAAGAAAATAATAAACGGATCAGTCTAGCTATAAATATCAGATGAAGTGATATATAATAAGAGATATGACATAAACATATAATAATCACAATGCCAAGCTGTGATAAAATAGTAGTTGATAATCATCAAGAGATTAATCAATATCACAATAATCTACTCAAGATAAAAAGGAATGTCATACTCCTAATTTCATTCACCAAGCCACAATAAATGACATATATATCAATGCCCATCGAAAAAGTTGGTGAAACATAAATTCCAGAATTCAACACACGAAATCCAGAAATCACAAGGAAAGGATCAACGACGTCGTACAGCGGGACATCCGATGAACCAAATCACAATCAAAGGGAACAACGACGTCGTACAGCGGGACGTCCGATGAACCAAATCACAAAGACATAGCACGATGCTAGTCTAAAACCTAAAATGATCGTCATGATCAAAGAGAAGTGTCGATTACACTAAGCTAGTAAATATATGAGCTTAGCTTCATGTCCCATAACCACTAACTTAACTTAAATATTTACGAACAAATTGTAGATCTCCACTAGAAAATTGTCACAAGAGATTCAATCGAACAAGTCCAAGAATTAACCGACGAAGTAAACGCAAGCGTTTCATACCACTCGTTTTACTAAGTCGTTTAATTAGATTTCTCATACGAGTGAGGTAAAGGTTTTTATATACTAATATATTGGAAAAACGGTTTTATAAACGAATTTGGTATTAAAATAGTATTGAAATCGTTTGAGGAAAGAGTTTTGATATTTACTACTAGTATAGAAAACCTTTATATTTTTAAAGTGACAAAGCACAAGGGGGATTGTAGAAACAATCAATCACAAAGATCACATTCGAAGATGTGAATAAAATCCAATGAAATCGATAAAGGATCCATCGAAATGGATATTCAAAAATCCCTAAAAAGAGTCATCAAAGTCATAATAGATGATAACAACAAATAGGATTATCACGAATCGATTTAAATTGGAAGTTCAATCCAAAAAGGCAAATTGGACTCAAACAGCAGGTTCAGTCGACTGAACAGAGTTTTTCAGTCGACTGACCCTGTACCTGGAAATTTTCCAGGTTCAGGAAACTTTCTGTTTCCAGTTTCAGTCGACTGTGCATAGTTTTTCAGTCGACTGAATCATGCCTGGAAACTCTCGAGTTTCAGGTTCAGTCGACTGAACAGAGTTTTCAGTCGACTGAATCATGCCTGGGCTGTTTTTCAACCTTATTCAAATGAAGAGCAAACTCTTCCAAAATGCAACCGGACGGACATTGGCTCTAAGGGTTTATGCCAATCGGCAACCCGGCCCTATATGCTCCTCGATGCATCACCAAAAGCATGATCAAACATCCATAAAAGGATTTTACACAAATTTGACTTAAAAACCCAAAAATTGGAGTATTCACAAAATCAATCCAAAAGAAGAGCAAATGCACATGGGGAAGTGTTAGGAATTCATACCCAACAACCAAAGATAATTATAGTCACAGATGTGAGATAAAAATCTCACCTTTGAACTAAATTTATGAAGATGAAGCTTGAAAGCAATGGCAAGAACAAGCACTCTTCAATCTCAGCACTAGAAGCTTGAATCAAAGCTTAAAAGAGAAACATTCCCTAAATTAGGTTTAGGAAATTTCTGAAATTGAATGGAGAAAGAGTTGGAGAAGAAGAAGTAGATGCTTACCAAAAGGTTCTTCTTGAGTTTGGAGCTAAAGCTTGGATTTGCAAAGGAAGCTAGGGCTTGGAGTTTTAATTTCCTCTTCCACCCTCCATTAACATAAAAGCTTGAGTGTTAGGAAAATAGAAGAGAAGTGAATGAAGAGGAGAGGGTTGGAACTGAGTTAGTAAGTGGTTAATTGGCTCAGCCCAAACCAAAACCCTAAGCAAAAAGTAGCAAAATTCAACTTTCTCCAAACATATCGAAGCTTATACTCAAAAAGGTCGCAAACGGCATTTTGAACTCAATGGGGGTGGTCTCAAGTCCCAATTCGACTGTTTGCAAAAAGTAGCTTTTCGGACCAAAATCCGACGAATGATAAAATATTTAAATAAATATTTAAATATAAAATCGATAAATATGCGGGTTGTTACAGATTGGTTTAACTAACTCATTTAAAATTTTTGGGATATTTTAAAATAATGTATTATAGAGATAAAACCGTTTATCAACTCATTTAATTATTTTAGTAACTTAAAAATCTATCTATCAAAGGATTATTAGTTTAAAAATTAAGTTTATTAGTCCTAAATGAAATTTATTAAATGGAAGTATAATTGTTCGGTTTATTCAAATATTAATAAAATCATCTAATGCTTTTACAAGGTCTATAATCGAAAAGAAAATAAGTCGAGATGGAAGTGGATTGCCAACAGAATAAAAGGTGAGTTAATCTCACTCAGTTTAAATTTAAATTTAAATGATTGAATTTAAATAATTGTTTGAATGGTTGAAATTGATTGATTGATGTGCTATAGTATGATATATTCTGGAATTGGTATATTATGTTGTGCTAACATCTGTGGATGCAGGGAAAACAGGTTGGAGGGATCCAACTGGACCCCTCAATATGTATTTAAATTATTTAATACCCTCTATTGTGATTTATTTGATATTCTATGATGATCTTTATTGGAATATTGAATGTTATGGTTCGATTGAATATATTTGGATATGATGAATTACCAAAAATATATAAATTGGATTTTTGTAAGATAATAAAGGAAGTGAAATTGTAAGTAGAATGATTATAGAAATTTGAATAAATTTTTAAATGAATTGGAAAGAAATAAAGTGACTTTAAAATTCTACTAAATAAATCTTGAGTATAGAATGTAAATTTGAATAAACAAAGAGTTAATGAATGTTAATTTTCAGTAATATTAATTAAAAGAATAAAACATTTATTTAAAATTTAAGATTTAAATTATTAAAAGGAATAAAGAAGAAGTTGGGAAAAGCTGAAATTCGTATATTTCACTTAAAAGGGGTTAAAAACAAACGGGAAATTATAACCTTAATAATAAGTCCCTAATTAATGAATTTTAAATGATTTAAGAAAGTAAAGAAATTTATTTCAAATAAATAAACTTGAAATCAATTTGGGAAAAATTGATTTAAGTGATTGAAGTTGGAATTTTCTCTGGATAGACAAGTACTTGTTTTTAAAGAGTAAATTTTTAAATATTAATTAAATGTTTTAAAATTGTTTTTAAGGAAAGTAAGTTTTGTAAAATTTATTATTTCTAATATTTAAAGTCTCAAGTAAGTATTTTCTTTTAATCTATTTTAGTAGTAATTATTAAGAAGTAACTTAGTATTTTGTTTTTAAACGAAGAAATCTAGCTTTATATTTACTAAGTAACTTTATTTTCAAATACTCATACAGTATGTATTTTTAACAAATTATTAAAGTAGCTTTAATTTAAATGCCTTATAAGTATATATTTTAAAGTAAAGTGTTTTAAGTTATTTTAAAATCTAGTTTTGTGCTTGGTGACTTTCAGAGGAGATAGAAAATAATTGGGAAAATTTATTCTGAAAGGAAAGATGGTTTTGAAACTGTTTTCAGAGGATCGAAAATAGAAATATATCTTGGAAAGATATTTTGAGGTAAATAAATAAATAATTTGGAAAATTATTTATTGTTTGATGGATGTTTTGTGAATAGAAATTGATAGTTAAATAACCGACTATCAATATTGAAAACTATTTAGCTAATATATGGTTGCTTGGATGTTAGAAATGATGATATTAAGGTATTATCATTGTTAAGTGAAAATTGAATTAGAAATTGTAAATTTAATCAAAGATTGAGAAGATAAATCCAATTATGAAATGAAATTTATAAATATGAATTGTAAATGTGCATTATAAAATTAAAATATAACCGAATAAGAATTGGTATGAGCATAAGCTGTGCAAATGAATTTTAGTAAAGATTTATTCAAGCAGGATTGAAAAATTTAAAAACCCCGGAGATTTTGGAAGTATTTTGAAGATAAATTGTAGCATTGTTGTTTTTGGGATATTTCTGAAAGAAAATTGTTTTAAAGGGATTTTGAAGGTGATATAGCATTGAAATTACTTGGATTATTGGAAAATAATTCTGATGATGACGGCCGCATCATCAGTATTCGTTTTCAAATTTCTAAGTGAAGAAATGCTACCAAATTGATTTTGTTTAGAACAGCAAGTTGTTTTTGCAATTCCAAAGGAAATTTGTTGGGAATAAAACCAGGGTTGGTTTAATTTTTGAGAAGTGTGATTTTGAAATGTTGGAAATTTCAAAATAATTTGAAATCAAAAGCTGGGTGTATAAAATTCTGATGAGATAAGTTGTAAACTTATAAATTGAGATGACTTTTAAATCAGAAGTGGAATATAAGCTTTGAAGGTTGGAATTTAAATTTAAAGAGAAAAGTTGAAAGTGAAATTAACTTGGATTTGGAAATAAAAATTTGACGGGACTGAAATTAATTGAATAAGCTTAAATAATATCCAGTTGTTTTCGAATTTAGTTGCAATCGAATTGAATTAAATAAATCCGAGTTAAAATAAAATTGAATTGGAATAAGGATTCAATTAAGTTATAAATGAAATTAAATTCTTACATGGATAACGGGAAAATAAGTTGGATAAGAAATAAATTGGGTAAGAGTTAGATTGAAGTAAATAAATTAGAATAACTTATAAAAGAATTTAAATGCATGAATAAAATATGCTTGGGTTATAAAGAAGCATAAGGCTTGAGTTAAAATAAAAGAAGAATATATTCAAGCTTATGATGAATGGAAATTGTGTAAATAATAAGTTGTGACTTATAAATTTTGGAGGTGGAATAGAAAATCCAAATTAAATATTGTTTGATGTTTTGGATAATGAAACGGAAATCTAAACTTGAATTATATAATAAAATTGAACTAAGAAAATAAAATGAAGTGATATTTGAAATTTAAAAATCAAATATTGAACTATAAAAAGCAGAGAACTAATTTGTTAATAAATTAGTTAATGAAATTGAGTTGTGAGTTTATGATGAGGTTTGAAAATAAAAACTCAAGTTATAATTAAATTTGACTTACATTATCGATGAAGAAAATATAATTAAACGTGGCCTTAAAATTAATTAATTGATTTGTGAATGATATTGCAGTGTATGTTAATAAAATTGGATGGTAATATAAAAGTAAATGGTAATTTGAAAATGAATAGTGGATTCAAAATTTGAGATATAAATTTAAAAATTTAACTTGAAGTGTTAACAAATTAAATATAATTGGGAATGTATCAAAAAAAAAGTAAATGGATTAAAATAGCAATGGTTTGAATGTGCAAGTAAAATCCAAATAAGTGAAGATAACCTGGAAAACAGCCAGGTAATAAATGGAATGAGTTGAATCTGGAAAGTTAAATTTTATAATAAACAATCAAATGAAATTTGCAGATTTAAAATGGGATTGGATTAGAATAGAATCAAGTTAAATTGAAAGGAGAAATTGTTTGCAAAATGAAAATGAGCTTAAGTATAAAATTTGAATAAATTGAAGGAAATTGACTTAAGCTAAATGAATGAAGGAGAGTTGAATTGAATTCAACTTGAACAAAGTTAAATAATATTGGATTGGTTTTAAATCAAGTGAAAATAAATTTTTAATCGAAATAAAATTCGATGAGTTATAAATAATATTAATGGAATGAAATTCTAGAATAAATAATTGTAAACCATTGGAAATCATTAAGGAATTGAAATAACTTGAGACAATAAGGAAAATAGAATGTTTCGAGTTTATTAGAATGGTTTAAGTTAATGTGGATAAACTAACTATATTGAATAAATAAATGGATAGAATAAAGAAATGTGGTTTAAATAAGTTGAGAAATGGTTATTAAATGAAATAGCTTGGATTGTCTTTGAGCTAAATAAAATAGTTCGGAATAAACAAATTTGGAATGAAATGTAAATAAATGGATTGTAAATAAAATTTAAATGAAATGTGTCGAGCTAAATAAATGATTGTGAATAGATTAAAATAAAAGGGAAGTTTAATTAGTAATGAAGATGAACCTAAGCTGTTAATAGTTTTGGATGAACTAGTTTGGTAATAACATGTAATACAAGTGAATGTATTCAAAATTTGGTATACATTGAAATGAGAATATTTAGATTATGAATAAATTTGAGAATGAAATAGGATTAAGTAGAAATCGAGTTGAAATCCATTTAAACTGGTTATAAAACATAAATATTTGGTTGTTCACATAGATCTTGTTAAATTTGCATAGAATAAATATCATTGGATCTAAATGGAAGTAATTAAAATTTCTATGAGTTGATAGAAGTAAAATAAATTGATTTTGAAAGAAATTGAATTAAATATGAGTTCAATTTGCTTAAGAATAAATTTAAATGTAAGCAATTGAGTTTTAAACCATTCAAATTGAACGGAAATGATTTGTAAATAAGTTGAAACAGTTGAATTAACTTGGAAACTATATAAATAGCTTACGGAAAATGTTTGGTATGAGTTTCTTCTAGAATTCATATGTTTTAACTATTATAAATAAGTGAAATATAGTTAAACTACATATATTTGGCACTTACATGTTTAAATTGAGCAAGTACAGATACCTGGAAGCCGTATGGCTGGATTTGGGTTGGGCTATTTGCTAAAAATAATAAGCTGCTTGCTTAAGTGCTAAATAAGGTACGCCTACGCAATAAAAATAGGAAATATGAACTGTTTTTGGTTTTTCCGACCGTGTGGGTCGATGTATATATATTTATCTCTTTTGTCAACTTGCAAAAGCTCCTCCGTACAAAGGAGACTCTGCCAAAAAATTTCGGAAATTTTGGGAGTTAGAAAATTTTTGGAAATTTTGGAAAATTTGTTAACGACAAAAGAATTTCAAATTGGAAATTGAAATAAATTAGTAAATGAAACCAATTTAAAATAATGACATGGATTAGTTATAAACGAAAAATAAAATTTAATATTTAGAGTTAAAGATAAATTGAATTCATATAGAAATGGAGATAAACCAATATGGATAGAAATGGATGTAAATTGAAGTGGTAAGATGGAAATAAATAACGAAACATGTAAACTGCTTATGTTAACTTAAGTAAGGAATGATCAATTCTTACTTAGAAATTGAATAGTACAAATCTATTCTAAGTTAATATTTGGGATGAATAAATATTAACATTTGTGAGAAAGTCGATAAAACGTTTTGGAATGTTGTGATTGGTTATTATTGCTAAGTAAGATATGCAGGTGTTATAAAGAGAAATGAGAATTGGATTTGATTTCAAAAAGATAAAAGTTGAAATGCTCGACAAAAAGGTATGTATTTAAATTTGGTATGGGATTTTATTTGGGATTTTGGATTGAGCCACTTTGCTTTTTGTTTTCTTTTTGGATTTGGGAGGCCGTAGAGCCATTTTGTAGTTGTACCGAGTCAGCCGCGCAAAGGAGACGCTGGCGAAATTTTTCGGGAATTTAGGGAGTTAGAAAAATTTTGAGAAATTTTTGATAACTCAAAATTTGGTTTCAAAATTGAAACTTGAGTGGTTAAACAAATAGTATAGTTTGAAACTATGGGAGAGTTGAGAAGTTAATAAGAATGAAAATGGTCTTTTATAGAAGATAGTTAGTTAGATGTTGAACTGTTTGGATTTGAGGGGAGTAAACGGGTAATATATCATTTCTCCCTAACTAGTAATTTCGGGGACGAAATTCTTTTAAGGAGAGAGGAATGTGACGACCCGGAATTTTCGAGCATTTAAAATTAGAATATTTAATTGATTTTAAATATTCAATAGAGTAATTTTAACTTGAACTACGAATATCACAATTTATTTGATAATTTAACTAATGAATTTATGGAATTAAATAATTTGAAGTTGAGCTACATGTTGAATCTGGAATTTTAAATCTGTTGAATATAATTTGAAGGCTTGTAAAATTTATATTGATAACACTGAAAATAATAGAAGTTGTAAAATTTGAAATTAGCTATGGTTTGTTCGGTTTTGAAATATATGCTGCCGTTTAAATTGAATTTAAAAATAGCCTTCCGAGGCACAGTCTCGGAATTCGACAAAACCAGTTCCATTGGGTCCGTAATATTGAATTATTATCGGATTTTAATTTTCGCATTGTTTGGAGTTACCGTTGGGTCGTATGATTGGTCAATGCCTAGAATAATCAAATTGAATTTTAAATTAAAAATTGAGTCTTCCCTTATACGCAAATGTTTGCCGTTATCTTCTCGTATACGCCGCTTCTTTTAACATAACCGTGATTTCCATTCTCTTCTTAAGGGCAGGCAAATTCTATTTGTCCTTCAAAACAGAAATCACTCGGCAAAAAAAAGAAAAAAAAATGGCCGCTGGCCTTTGTATCAATTTGAATCAGCGCTCGTTAATAATAAAACGAATAAATCGAGACCCAATTCGATTTAGGTCTAAGCTATCGCATCTTGGGTGGCGATGTGGTCGCAAGTCGCTCCAGTTCTGGTCGAAGGCGACGAGCACAAGCACCGATGGCCGAGCTTTGTCAATTGCAAGATAAAATCGACTCGTTCGGAAGGGGATCGTTGGTTCGATGAGATGGCGGCAAGGCTCATTGTTGCATGGGATCGGGGGCATGCTCTCGCGTAGAGGTAGGGAGTTACTCACGAGTCCGGAGGGTATCGCGATGGGAGGCATCTGGGCACGACGTCGAGGTGGAGGAGCAAACCTGTGTTTTGATGGAGCTGCGTCCTCGAAGGCAGCGCGTTGGTGGTGGGTTCGTTCTCGAACAGAAAATGGTAAAATTTAAATTGTTTTAAGTTAAAATTTAATTTAGGAATTATTCAATCAATTCAAGAAATATATATATTTTATATTTCTTTGTTATCAGTATATGTAAAAAAAAAAAGAAGAGAGAAGAAAATATATGTTATGGAGATGGATTTGTTTAACTAACTCATTTAAAATTTTTGGGATATTTTAAAATAATCTATTATAGAGATACAACCGTTTATCAACTCATTTAATTATTTTAGTAACTGAAAAATCTATCTATCAAAGGATTATTAGTTTAAAAATTAAGTTTATTAGTCCTAAATGAAATTTATTAAATGGAAGTATAATTGTTCGGTTTATTCAAATATTAATAAAATCATCTAATGCTTTTACAAGGTCTATAATCTTGGAAGTGGATTGCCAACAGAATAAAAGGTGAGTTAATCTCACTCAGTTTAAATTTAAATTTAAATCTAAATGATTAAATTTAAATAATTGTTTGAATGGTTGAAATTGATTGATTGATGTGCTATAGTATGATATATTCTGGAATTGGTATATTATGTTGTGCTAACATCTGTGGATGCAGGGAAAACAGGTTGGAGGGATCCAACTGGACCCCTCAATATGTATTTAAATTATTTAATACCCTCTATTGTGATTTATTTGATATTCTATGATGATCTTTATTGGAATATTGAATGCTATGGTTCGATTGAATATATTTGGGTATGATGAATTACCAAAAATATATAAATTGGATTTTTGTAAGATAATAAAAGAAGTGAAATTGTAAGTAGAATAATTATAGAAATCTGAATAAATTTTAAAATGAATTGGAAAGAAATAAAGTGACTTTAAAATTCTTCTAAATAAATCTTGAGTATAGAATGGAAATTTGAATAAACAAAGAGTTAATGAATGTTAATTTTCAGTAATATTAATTAAAAGAATAAAACATTTATTTAAAATTTAAGATTTAAATTATTAAAAGGAATAAAGAAGAAGTTGGGAAAAGCTGAAATTCGTATATTTCACTTAAAAGGGGTTAAAAACAAACGGGAAATTATAACCTTAATAATAAGTCCCTAATTAATGAATTTTAAATGATTTAAGAAAGTAAAGAAATTTATTTCAAATAAATAAACTTGAAATCAATTTGGGAAAAATTGATTTAAGTGATTGAAGTTGGAATTTTCTCTGGATAGCCAAGTACTTGTTTTTAAAGAGTAAATTTTTAAATATTAATTAAATGTTTTAAAATTATTTTTAAGGAAAGTAAGTTTTGTAAAATTTATTATTTCTTATATTCAAAGTCTCAAGTAAGTATTTTCTTTTAATCTATTTTAGTAGTAATTATTAAGAAGTAACTTAGTATTTTATTTTTAAACGAAGAAATCTAGCTTTATATTTACCAAGTAACTTTATTTTCAAATACTCATACAGTATGTATTTTTAACAAATTATTAAAGTAGCTTTAATTTAAATGCCTTATAAGTATATATTTTAAAGTAAAGTGTTTTAAGTTATTTTAAAATCTAGTTTTGTGCTTGGCGACTTTCAGAGGAGATAGAAAATAAATGGGAAAATTTATTCTGAAAGGAAAGATGGTTTTGAAACTGTTTTCAAAGGATCGAAAATAGAAATATATCTTGGAAAGATATTTTGAGGTAAATAAATAAATAATTTGAAAAATTATTTATTGTTTGATGGATGTTTGGTGAATAGAAATTGATAGTTAAATAACCGACTATCAATATTGGACAAATGCGTTGATCGTTTCAAAGAGCCCGGGATCGAGATTTATTTCTCGAAAACCACTTCGATCCGGTTTGTACGTTCGTGTAAACGATTTGGATTCGAAGAGGGAGCAGTGAAGTGTAAGGGATAGTCGCTACTAATCCTGAGGATATTTCCAAAATGGATGTAGTAGGAATAGTGCCTTCGGTTCCGTTCGAACCCAGGACGGACTTGTATGGACGAATGCTTGCGAAACATCGTCAGGTGGACGATGGGCATTCTGAGGGATATGTTCTATAAAGGTAACGCTTAGCCTCAAGCCTCATCAAATGGGAATGACTGAAAATCAAGGGATATGCTGCAAGGCTAGGTGGGTAGCACCCAAGCAGGGTGAGGTCATTCCAGTCTAGATGTCCCGTTTTATTTTTCGGCTTAGTGGTGCGGTTTCTAATCCCAACCGCTAGGTGATCTCACTCGGAACTGTCCAGTAAGGGATGGTTCCGTCCTTGTGTTGCAGGGGATGAAGGGAGTAATCCTCGGTACGGTGATCTAGGCCCCGTACTGTGACAGGTGGTACCCCAGTGCCTAGTCATTAGTTGGAAATCCATTCTCCCTACGAGCCGTGTACGAGTTTTGTTTGTATTACCCACTCTGTGGCTAGTAGCTGGAATTTAATCATGTAACAATTTCGGCTATTTTATAAGTATTTTATATAGACCCTATTATAATATCAGAGGATTTCTATATAAATTGTTTTAGCTATCGTAAGGTAAAAACCCGACATGTTTATTTGTGGCGTGGTCTTACGAGATGCTTTTGTTTTTCAAAGGATTTTGTTGAAACTTTAATAATCAATTGGGTGTGATTTTCTCACGCTGGTATTCCAGACTGACTCGGGTATTATTTAACTATAATGCTCGGGTCAGACCGAGTATTATAGGATACAGGATATGATGCTGTGGAGCTCAGGAGACGAGCTGGATGACGATACGTATTCTCGTACTTGTATATACATATATTTCCGTTGTTGAGTTGTTGTGTACCCATTGTATGTTATTGATGTGAGCTGTGAATGATGTACTCTGATGATGAAATGTATGTAAACAGATGTATTTGATTTTGAGTAAAGATTATTTATTATCTATTATATTTTATTCCGCTGCGATGGTTAGTTTCTGATATTGTTTTAGATTTCTTTTCTCCTATCTCTTCTTCTTTAACCAAAATGGTTCGTATTTCTATGCAACTTGAGTTGATTGTTGTAAAATAATGTTGACTCAAGGGGCACGGATTTGCGGGCTGTCACAGCCAAATTCAAGTCATATCAGATCCGAGCCTGTTGAAAGCCAGATTCAAGTCATATCAGATCCGAGCCAGTTCAAAGCCAGATTCAAGTCATATCAGATCCAAGTTAAAGCAAAGTCGAGCCAAGTCGAGCCATTCAAAGATAGATCAGAGCCATAATCGAAGTTTGATTAGAGACGGAAACGAGATTGTGAATGAACATGCCTCCAAGACGTGCTAATCGTTATCATCAGGTTGAAGATGTGTATAGAAGACAAGAAGCAGAGCAGATGGAGCAGCGTATCAATGAAAATTTCAAGGGGGGTGTTGAAAAGTTGGAGAAATTGATGAATGACATGAATCGAAATCAAAGGAGAACGTCACCAGTTTCGAATCAGAGTGGAAACAGGGTTTCATCATCGGTTTCGGGAGAAAGGAGAATGTCACCACAGCCTTATCGAGATAGAAGAGAATCATCAGTTTCAATGAGGCGAGAACACCATGAGTATCGAAATGAAGAGAGAAGAACTCAATGTGGGTATGAGAATGAACCATATCGTGATGTTGAAAGACAGGGTAGAAGGGACATGCGTAGTCGTAGAGATGTAGATGGTCATGATTGATATCGTAATACATCTGATTTTCAGGAGGATGGTGATGGAGGTAGTATTCATTATCGAAATCGTGGCCAAGTGCAAAATCAATATCTGGATTCAGAAAATGATCGTAAATGGGAGTCGGGTATGAGGATGGAAATTCCAGAATTCAAAGGTGGTATGCAAGAAGAAGAATTTACTGATTGGTTGTCGAATGTTGAAGAAATTTTGGAATTCAAGGATGTGCCTGAGAATTGCAGAGTTCAATTAGTTACTACAAAACTAAGGGGAAGAGCTATGCTTGGTGGCAACAAACTAAACTAACTCGAGAGAGAATGGGAAAATCAAAAGTTGACACTTGGGAGAAGATGAGAAAGATGATGAAAGCAACTTTCTTTCCGTACAATTATCAATCTTTTATGTATCAACGTTTGCAGAATTTGAGACAAGGAACGAAGACAGTGAATGATTATGCAGATGAATTCTATCAATTGATTGCAAGGAATGACATTATAGAGACCGAGGAACAGCTAACAGCTAGATATATTGGAGGGTTACGAATGCAAATTGAAGACATGGTGAATATGTTTAGTCCAATGTCTGTTGCTGAAGCACATCAGAAAGATCTAGCTTGGGAGAAACAAGGGTGACGAGGAGGTGGTGTGTTTACGAATTCTAACAATCAGAATAATGGTGCTAATAGCAGTGCTAATGTTTCCAAGGCAGTCAATAAACCAATTGTCAATGAAGTCGCTAAAGAAAAGGTCAATAAACAGTATCAAGTCCTATAATTGTCAGGAGTTTGGCCATAAGAGTAATGAATGTACAAATCCAAAGAAGAGAGCATTAGTTGCAGAGGAATGTGAGTATGAGGATATGGAAGCTGAAGTTGATTATTCTCAACCATCGAAGTTTGATGAAGATGAAGAAGTTGTGTCAGGAGATGAAGGGTGTAATTCGATGATAAAGAGGTCTTGTTTAGTGCCAAAGCATGAGAATGATTCTAGTTGGCTAAGAAGCAATATCTTTCAGTCTACATGTACTATCTTGGGAAAGGTTTGTCGATTTTTTATTGATGTAGGAAGCTGTGATAACATTATTTCTGAAGAAGCTGTCACGAAGCTAGGGTTGAAGACTGAAAAACACCATAGACCTTATAAACTAGCATGGCTAAAGAAAGGTGGAGAAGCGACAGTGGGAAGACGAGCATTCGTTACATTTTCTATTGGGAAAAAGTACAAAGATGATATATGGTGTGATGTTGTCGACATGAATGTATCTCATTTACTATTGGGGAGACCATGGAAATATGACAGAGCTGTACAACATAATGGTCGCACCAACAGCTACAGTGTCATGTTTGAAGGTACTCAAATTACTTTAGCTCCTAAGAAGCGTGAACAAGGTGAAAGCAAGTCAGAGAAGAAAGTGGAATAAACTAGCCTATTATCTACGAAAGAATTTGTTGAGGAAGTGAAAGATAGTGTTGAATTGTTTATGTTGATTGGGTATGAAACATGTGAAGTTCTTGAAATTCCTGCGGAAGTTAGACCGGTGTTGGATGAATTTTAGGATGTCTTTCCTGCGGAATTACCCAAGGAACTACCGCCAGTAAGGGATATACAACATCAAATTGACCTAGTGCTAGGGGCTGTTTTACCGCATAGGCCACGTTATCATACGAGTCCAAAGGAGCATGAAGAGTTAAGGAGACAGGTTGAGGAGTTGCTTGAGCAAGGGCGTGTTCGAGAGAGTCTCAGTCCTTGTGCTGTACCGGCTCTGTTGGTATGAAAGAAAGATGGTTCATGGAGAATGTGTACCGACAGCAGGGCACTCAACAAAATAACTGTCAGATACAGTTTTCCTATGCCAAGACTTGATGATCTATTGGATCAACTTCGTGGGTCTGTAATCTTTTCAAAGATCGATCTTAAGAGTGGTTATCATCAGATTCGCATTAGACCAGGTGATGAGTGGAAGACAGCATTCAAGACTCGGGAAGGATTATATGAATGGCTGGTTATGCTATTTGGTCTATCTAATGCACCAAATACATTTATGAGGGCGATGAGTCAAATTTTTAGACCTTACATCGGGAAGTTTTTGGTAGTCTACTTTGATGATATCTTGATATATACTGCTAGCACAGAGGAGCACGTTCAACACTTGCGAAAGGTGTTAACTATTCTTCGTCAAGAACAGTTCTATGCAGCAACGAAGAAATGCGTGTTCATGACGCCAAGTGTTTTATTTCTGGGATATGTCGTGTCGAAGGAAGGGATACAAGTGGACCGGAGTAAAGTAGCCGCAATCAGAAATTGGCCACAGCCCAAAACTATAACACAAGTCTGAAGTTTCCATAGGTTAGCTTCATTTTATCGAAGATTTATACCGCACTTTAGTAGCATAATGGCTCCTGTTACTGATTGTATGAAAGTAAAGCAGTTTTCATGGACGGAAGACGCAGGATTTGCTTTTGAACAAATCAAGGAACTTTTAACCTCAGCACCGATTCTAGTGTTGCCAGATTTTCAGTTACTATTTGAGTTACATACGAATGCATCTAAAGTTGGAATTAGAGGATTGTTGAGTCAGAAGGGTCGTCCAATTGTCTATTTAAATGAAAAACTTTCTGGGGCAAAGATGAGATACAATACTTATGATGTGGAGTTTTATGCTATTGTGCAGGCTGTGAAGCATTGGAGACATTACTTGTTCCACAAAGAATTTGTATTGTTTACGGACCATGAAACATTGAAACATTTACAAGGGCAGAATAAAATTGCAGCTAGACATGCATCGTGGATAGCTTATTTGCAGCAATTTACATTCGTCGTAATGGAGTAACTAATCGCGTTGCCGATGCATTGAGTCGAAGAGTGAATTTACTAACAACCATGGGAGTAGAGGTGATGGGTTTTGACTAACTTCCAGATTTGCTGACATCAGATTCATATTTTTCTGAAATCCTAGACAAAGTCAAACAGGGAAGCATGGATGGATATATGCTGGTTGATGGTTTTCTATTCAAAGGAAATTAGTTGTGTATTCCAGATTGCAGTCTACGAATGAAAATCATTAAAGAATTACATGAAGAAGGACACGTGGGCTGCGACCGTACTATGCAGTTGATTTTAAAGTCTTATTTTTGGCCGTCAATGAGGAAGGAAGTTGAAAGGTTCATTCAGAGGTGCCATGTTTGTCAAGTTTCAAAGGGAACCGCGACAAATGCAGGTTTATATTTGCCGTTGCCTATACCTACTAAGCCATGGGTGGATGTTAGTATGGACTTTATATTGGGTTTGCCGAGAACGCAATGTGGCAATGATTCTATCTACGTGGTGGTTGATCGGTTTTCAAAAATGGTACATTTTATCGCGTGCAAGAAGACGGCAGATGCAGTTAATGTCGCACAGTTATACTTCAAAGAGATCTATCTTCTTCATTGGTTGCCTGAATCTATTGTATCGGATAGAGACACTCATTTTCTGAGTCATTTTTGGATGAGTCTGTGGAGAATGGTCGGGACAAAGCGGAAATTTAGTAATGCTTATCATCCACAGACGGATGGACAAACAGAAGTTGTGAATAGATCCTAGGTAATCTATTGAGATGCCTTATGAATGACAATTTGAAGAGTTGGGATTCCAAGCTGTGTCAAGCTGAGTTTGCACATAACCATGCAGTTAATCGTAGCACAGGATTCAGTCCATTCCAGATTGTTTACTCAACAATTCCTAAAGGGCCATTGGATTTATCTACCGTACCACAGTAGAAAGGAGTGATCAAGCGAGCTAGTGATTTTGTGAATGAATTGCAAGAATGCCACGAGGTTGTGCAAGAATGATTGCTTAAGGCGAATGAGAAATATAAGTAATCTGCAGATATCAAACGACGACATGTTGAATTCAAAGAAGGAGATTTTGTGTATGTAGTTCTAACTAAAGATCGATTTCCTATTGGTACTTACAAAAAACTAGCTACTAGAAAGATTGGTCCTTTTAGAAGTCGTAAAGAAGATTAATGAGAATGCTTATCAGTTAAGACTGGCGGATCATATCCATACTGCTGACGTTTTCAACGTCAAACACTTGATTCCATATCATGAGAATGAGTATGTCGAAGAAGAGGAAAGTGTAAATTCGGGGTCGAATTTTTTTCAACCAGGGGAGGATGATGCAGCGTACCATGTTAAGTCGTCCGCCTTAAGTAGCTCGATGGCCTTAAGTCGTTCGTTGGCCTTAAGTCACCCGCGACATAACAAGATAGATGATGCAGTGGAGGATGATGCAGCCAACAGCGAGTTATGCCTTAAGTCGCGACATAGCAAGTTATGTCTTGAGTCGCCTATTCTTAAGTCGTTGATCACTTAGCACTGCCTTAAGTCATTCTGAAGCCTAAGTCGCTTAAGTCGCTAAGTCGCTCATAAATTTTAATCCTTTCCTGCATCTTATGTTGCTCATTCCTTAAGTCGTTCACTTATGTCATTCAAGAAATCAAAGCCGTTCCCCTATGCCGCTATCTTCTTATGTCGCGCCATGATAGGTCGCTGGTTTCTTAAGTCACTTGCTTTATGCCACATTTCTATAAGCCGGTCACTTATGCCGCATGGTTCTTAAGTCGCATATGTGTGTTATGTTGTTATGTTGCATGTTGTAACTCGTATGTTGTATGTCGTATGTTGAGTTAAGTCGTATGTTGTAATTTCCTTATGTCGTTAGGCCGTGTGATGTTGTAACTTGTATATTGTTAAGTCGCCTGTATGTTGATTTGTTAAATCCGCTTCGTCACTAGCTCTCCACTCCATCAGCTCCACCATCACCTCCTCCATCTACAGCAGCCATCAGCCCCTCGTCTGACCAAAATTCAGGCCGTGCGCTCATTTTGAAGCATTACCATAAAATCAATGCAAATTTCCAACAAAATTGCCTTAGCCGAACCTATATCTTCACTACCCTTCATATATGCACTTCGGCCACCACTTTGAGCCACCACCACCTGATGTGCTCCACCCCTAACCATCACCCACCTCTGTCCAGATCTGAAAACCCCATGGCCGATCCCCAATTGACCCATAGACCGAGCCAACAAGTTGAACAAACCCTTGCCATTTTGACTTGACCAATTTTATGCTTCATATTATAACCCTACCACTTCATACTCCTTCTAGCCGTGAGTTATGTTGCCAAACCTAAGCTATATCATCATCATAGCTGAGCAAATGAACCCCCTTGGTCGAGCTTTGGTTGTAGCAAGGTCAAGTTATCTTGTCATTGTTTCATTTTAATTCCCATTTATTTCAATGTATTTTGGTTGAATATTCATATGTTATATGTCTTGTTTTGGGTTGTTCACAAGATGATATCTTGGCTCTCTCCACTCACCTTAATCAAAGTCGTGCTGGGTCGTGCCGTATTGTGCTTTCTAGAATTTATTCATGTAGTTTGTTTTGCTAACTCCAGCTTGAAAAGGTGAGCCTTTATCACTTTGACATGTTTACTTATGAAATAGTGAATTGATGACAAGTGTTTAGTAAATTAAAAAGTTATGCAAGTAAATGATAATTATATGATATGCTATGCCATGTTATTACCATGTTTACTTTGTTAATCATCACCAGACATTTGATATATGGCAGTATATTGTGACATTGACATGTTAGTATAATTGTTTATATTGTTTATGCATATATTCACACTGCAAGTTCCCTGTTAGATTAGGATCACAGTGGCTTGAAATGATACATACACAAATGGACTTTACAGTAGGAAAAAATCATTATAGGCTGAAATAATAGGCGGGAGATTTTTATTTATTTTTATTTACTTGGGATTGCGGGTTTGAAATGATAGAACCCGGATATTCTTTTTAAATTGTGGATTGAAATGATACATATCTGTATCACTTGACCTAGGCTACAAAATTATATGCAGACCCCGTGGTATATTTTTAGATGATTTTTCTTATGATATATATTTTTAAAAGTATGAAATTTAGATTTAAAAATATATATTTTATGGTTGTGGGAAAGCTAAATATTAAGTCTTGAAATTGTGAATTTAAGTATGTAAATTTGAAGTAAATGAGATTTTTGACTTTAATTTTTTTTTTTAGATGTAAGTAAATCATTGAAATTTAATTTAAAGTTTGAAATGATATCTGAAGTTAAATTTTAAGTTTATTTAAATTTATAAGTTAATAATATTGAATTGTGACTTAACGAATGAAAGTGAGTTTTAAATTGAGTATTTGATTTCAAAATTTTGTTGTGCTAAATCATATGTTAAAAGTATTTAAATGTAAAATTTTGAAGTCTAGAAGTATGATTTATAAGTTTAAAATTTGCTAAAATTGAAGTTTTATTGTTTTTGAAAAGTTATAATAAAATCTGGAATTTTATTAATAGCATTTCCAAAATGCTATGGTTTTATGACAGCATTTTTAAATGCTGTTGTTTTTGAATTTAACTATGTTGAACTAACTAAATATCTATTACCGCATTTTTAAATGCTATTGTTCGTAGACTAAACTATTTTGGAAACTATAAGCTACGATGGCACTTTATAAATGCTGTCGTTGCTTAAATTTGACAATGTTTTGAAATGTTATAGATTTTAACACTGTTTGAGTTATATTTTATAGTGTTAAAAGATTTAACTTTTGGAATTGATTACTTGTGAAATTTAAAGAGTTCTGAATATATTTTTAGTATTTAAATTTGACTTTTAAGGAATTTAAATTGAATTTGAATTTAAATAAGGCTTACTTAGTTATGTGTTAAATGGAATGAAATGTAATGAAATAAATGAATTTTTGAATGAAATTTTGAAATGTGTTTTGTAATGATACTTGAAATAATAAAAGAATGACTTAATTAATATAAAAATAATATTTAAATCGAATATTTGAATTTGAATTCAAATATTGCTTTGATAATGAGGTTTTGAAAGAATATGATATTTTGATGATTGAAATGGTTTGGAAATGATTTAATCTTTTTTTTTGATAAAGAATGTGAATTTGAAATGATATCTGATTTTGATAAATGAATATTTGAAGTTTATATTAGTATGAAAGGATATTTGGTTTACTCGTAATTTGAGTTATTTAAATAATATTGGATTTGGGAAATGAATATTTCAAAACTAAGTAATAATGAAGTTAAATTTGATATATATGAAATTATAAAATTTAGTTTTGAAATATGGTATATTAAAGCTTTGAAATATATTAAAAATTGACTAGTTTATTTTGTGGTTTAAATCTATATTTGTAATTAATAAGATTTGAAATGGTTTATTGGGAAATTGAATTGAATTGAAACTGATGGTTGGAATTGAATTAAACTGGAAATTTCAAATTTGGGTTTAATTGAATAAATTTGTAAAATGTAAAGAATTAAAGAAATGCTTCATGATTTCAAATGTAACTTTTGAAACGTTATGATTATCAAAGTGTAATGATTTCAAGTATTTTGGTTTCGAAAGAGTTATAACTTTGAAAGTATTATGATTTTTGAAAGGTTAATATATGTTTGAAATGGAAATGATATCGTATTTATTTGGATATAATTTTAAAATAAAATGGTTTTTGTTTCGAAGTATAAACTATTTTGAAAGGGATATAGCTTGGAAATGAAATGATTTGATTTTTGAAGTATAAACTATTTTGAAATGACCATGACGTTATAATAACAATTGGTTATTAAAGAGACTGGAATCGGAAGTTGTCATACTCTCTGCCAACTTCGAAAACCACTTTAACAACTATGTACGAGGTGGAGATTCCAGAATGAAGTAGGATGGCGGCGACGATCCTATTTAGGTATGAACGTGGACCCGACTCCCGTGAGTTGGCTTAAGGTGGCTAAAATAGGAGCGATCGATGGGCCAAGTGAGGTCATTCCTCCTATCGGACGCACTTCTTCGATAGAGTGTGTTCCGAGGTGGGCGGTAGCAGCAGCTATGCGTTACCATCAGCCCGGAAGCGTAATTGGTATATCTACCCTGGCATTTCCTAGTTGTGCCGTGTCACCTACCATATCAAGCCTTACTACAAGTTTGTTTTTCTCCCGAAGCCCATGCAGTATTTAGGGTAGCCTCCCGATCTGGAGGTATGCTGATACTGGATGGACAACTGGGACTATTACATGTTGGGGGCTATATGGGTAACCCTTCAACGCTATTTTAAAGTAAGTTTATTTTACTGTAGACATTATTATAATAGCGCAATATTACTACATAGTACATAGTTTAACGGATCCTTAAAGGATGGACGGTCTCAAGCATCCATTAAGTTATTGATGCATTTTGTTACTGTATACTTGAGTTGATTTACAGTTCATTTGTATTTATGTCCTGAATCGAGTGTTTTGTCTTTTGCTTTACGCTCGAGTCAGACTAAGTGATTCGGCATTCAAGACTTACCTTCGGAGTTGGAGCTTTGCTTGAAATCCAGCCATCTATTTTGCTTTCAGTACCTAGTGATTTTAGTGATGTATTCTGATTTGTACCTAATGTATCTTATACTGTTCTGTTGTACCTTGTTTAACTGTGATGTATCTTATTTTTATATAGTAGCTTTATTAACTACTATCTCTTTTAATTCCATTGCACTATTATTTACTCTGTGTCTATGATCTGTGATTATTTATTTATTGTATATTCTAAGATTTACCAAATTTTATTTACAACGCGGTATTTTGAGCAATTCAAGTCCAACATGTGCGAATGCGGATGGTTGAAAATATCGGGTCGTTACAGTCATAGTGAACTTCTTTTCTTTTATTAAACAAACATTTAACATTTATAACCTTTTTATAAAAGATTCCAACACTTGTTATTATCTTTAGAATCCCATTACTAAAGATCTAAATATATGCATAAAATTTCTTCCAAAGTGCCATTCTAGTGTTTAAAGAGAAATATTGTTAAAACATCGTTTACTATAAACCTAAAACCATTCATTAATAACTTTAAAAATTTATTTATAGATCGATGCATACCCATGCTTACCAATTAAGATAATATACTTTGATAAAAATTGACAATCGTCATTTAATTTATCAACTAATGATTCTCATTATGCTTTTTAACTTTATGAAATTATATTGATCAAGTAACTCAGAAATGATACCAAGGAACTAAGTACTACAAATAGTATTGCATATTTTCTTTAAAAGAAGAGGAAAACTTAAGAGAAGCATTTACCATCCGAACACATCTCCTGCCCATTTTTAGTTACTTTCAAGCCATCTGAATTAATTAATCATAAGATTGTTTGTTGTTTTCAAAATCTCATTTTAGAAATAATACTATTATTATTCCTTTTCCAAAAATAATTTGAAATTCCTTTCAAAAATTCCAAATTTGAATTCTAAAAAATTCCTTTATAAAGCATATTTTATATATCCAATTTATAAAATCACTTATATAAAACATATTGATAAGATTTATTTATCTTAAATAAATTCCTTTAATAGACATTTTTATTTGCAAAAAACCTATAGTCAAATTGTGAAACTAAATCCATGAGGTGTTTGTATTTAATAAACAAGCAATCAATCAATGATAATAACTAAGTATTATCCTTTCCTTAATCTAATAACTATATTGCTTGAAAAATATTCTTTTATTCAAATATAAACCTAGGTAACATTTTTTCATTTACCAATTTTCAAAACAAAACTCATTGGTATATATCATTAACAAGTACGCACTCATATATAATACTCTCAAACTCATTCTAGGGTGTTACTAACCCTATCTCTAACGAGTTACTCATCCTAGGGTATCACTAACTCTATCTCTGATGAGACTTTAACCCTGCCAAAGCTAAGGTTCTCGCTTAACCTTTCTCTCTAATACCTAATGTGATGACCCACCTCCTCTATCCCTGGAAATTTCGAATTCACGTTCCAAAATCCAAGTGTTGGAGAGGCGGATTGTCATGGGTAAGAAAGAAAATAAAGACAGAACAGAATCTCACACAAATAGATTAACATATATTATTTCAACATATAACCTTTACAGCGAAAATTTTAAATACATTTATCAGAGTTGAACATGGACAGTTATATATATCTGTCCCTACAAAGGCGAAATGTAATACTACTCGAGTGTCGTGGGAACAATCTTTGAAAAAATCTCTAACTCCATGGTCCAAGCTCTTCCAGATTTCTTTTAACTAAACCTAACTACCTGGCTGCTCGAGGATAATTAGGGCACCAGAGTTTGAGGGAAAAGGGAAATAAACTTCGTGTAACAACCCCCAATTTCTTACCATTCAAATCGACAATAATCCACACATGTCGGACTTGAATGATGCGAAATAACAGATTGTAAATAAATTTGGAGCAAATGAAATCAAATATACAGAATCACAGACACAGAACAAGCAGAATAACTCGCCGTGGAATATAAAATAACATAGTAGTTCATGAAGCTACTATAACAGAGTCTCAAACCAAATACATAATATAGTCTGAAAAAAACAACAGAATAGAAATCCCAAATACATAGAAGTTCACTAATACATGAGATAAACTAATACAGCTGAAACAGAAGTAGATAAATATGTAGATAAGTAGAAACTCCAGTGAAAGACCAGCTCCAGGAAGAGAATCCAAAGCTGTGAATACTCAGGCTGACCCGAGCGTAAAGCAAAACACAAAACACTCGAGTCAGGACAATATATACTTATATAATGTAAACCAACTCAAGTGAACTGTAATAAAGATACAAGTAACTTAAAGGATGCCTGGGACCGCCCATCATCTAAGGATCCGTTAAACTATTTACTATATAGTAATATTTCGCTATTATACTAATGTCTACAGTAAAATAAACATACTTTTAAATAGCGTTCCGGGCTACCCATATCACCCTTCACACATAATAGTCCCAGTAGTCCATCCAATATCATGTCATCTCCACTCTGGGTGACTGTCAGAGGATACCACACGGGCTACGGGAGAAAGACAAACTCGTAGTAAAGGCTCGGTATGGTAGGTGACACGGCACACAAGGCAATGCCAGGGTTGATATACCAATTACGCACACGGGCTGGTGGTAACACAGCAGCCACATACGCCCACCCCGAACAACACTCCAAAAATCAAGGGGTGCACCCAATCGATCACAACAGTAATAGAATGGTATCGAGGAAGTGTGTTCAGCCAGAGGTGCTACCTCCTTTGGCCCGAGATCGCTCCTGTTTTAGCCACCTTATGCTAACTCACGGGAGTTAGGTTCACGAAATGTACCTTAGGAACGTCGTCACCATCCTACTTCATTCTGGAATCTCCACCGCGCACACAGTTGTTAAAGTGGTTTTCGGTATCGACAGAGAGTATGTCCATATCCGATCCCGGTCTCTTTAACAACCAATCGTTATTATAACCCGTAGTTATAATTTCAAAAATGGAATTTATTTCTCAAAATCCAATATCATTTCAAATCCATTTCAAAATATCAACTTATCATTTCATTTGAAAAACATATTCATTTTTTTATTCAATTTAAAAATACCATTCACATTTCAAAATAGTTCAATTCCAGCAAATTACTTCGTTTAAATCCTTTAAAAGTGAAGTTATTACATTTAATAATTAAATTATTAAACTTCCAAATTTTCAACTTTCAAAGTTCATTCATTCACTTAATTTTATCAAAACAGTGAAAATTCAACTTTCGCAGCATTTGGAAATTGCTACAGAAAGTTATATTCAAAACAGTTAAATTTAACAAAGACAGCGTTTAAAATGCTGTAATAGTGTTACATTAGTTTCAAAGAAAAAAAAACTTAGTTTAATCAAACAATTATATTTTATATAAATCACTTTTAACTTATAAAATCACATAATTTTACTTTTATAACCATCATTTAATTTTCTTTAATTTCATGATTTCATAAAGTTAAATTTCCATTTAAAAATTCATATTTAACACTAATTCACTTATTAAATTGCAGTGTCCAATTTTAAATTCATTACATTTAAATTTCAACCTAACACTTAAGTTAAAATTCTCAAATATAACTTAGTTTATATTTTTTTTTACTTAATTAAAAATTCACTTTTAAGTCAATTCCAAAAGTTCCAATTTTAGTTACAGTTTAAAATTTCAACTTAAATATTCATTCATTTCACATTTCAACTTTATTAAAATCATTAATATGATATAAAATCACTTTAAATTCCTTTAAATTCAAATTATCATAAATTTATCATGCTTTCATATTCTATTTAATTTCAAATTATAATTAAATCAAATTTCCCAAAATAGCTTACATTCAAAATTTTCTAACCTTTTCGTTAATTTATTTCACTTGTAATTATTCAGAAAATCAATAATATTTTACCAAGAATCATTTTTAATTAGGTTTAATTCAAAATATTTTAATATTTATATTTCTAAAATAATTTTAAAATTTTTAGAAAAATATATTAACTACGGGTCTGTATATAATTTTCTACACTAGGAAAAGTGATACGGGTAATATATCATTTCAACCCGTAATTTACAAAGAAAAATCCGGGTTTTATCATTTCAAATCCGCAGTTCCAAGTAAATGAAATTAATTTGAAAATCATTCAGGCCTATCATTTCAGCCCATAATGATTTTCCCTTATTCTAAAGTCCGTTCGGGTATGTATCATTTCAACCCATAGTGATTGTAATCTAAAGGGAACTTGCAGTGTGATAAACGAATAAAATAACAGAACAGCATAATATAACAGTAATAAATTTCATAATAGGTGTTTAAGCATGGGTGAACGTCATATAATAGTGACATAGCAAATAATAATATAGTGGTGCAGTTTACATATTCACAAGTGATCAATTTACTATTCATATAAGTATAAAACTGGTTGGTGAGAATAACTCACTGTTTTGAGCTGATGACACAACGACGAATTGCACAAACGGGATCTACACAAGCACAAAAGCACGACACAGATACGAATGGAGGAGCCAAGGATTAATTCCCTTGAATACCAATCAAACAAACAATATAACAATTATAAGGTTTCAGACCAAAAATACGATAAACTATGCTAGAAATAACTTCATAAAACAAAGCTGAAATGCTTTGCACTTGCTTCCGACATCCCATAGGCTCGGCCAGAGGTGGAGTACAGGTCTAAGGCAATGGTTTTGGGTCAGGTCTGGGTTGCTAAGGTCGGCCTAACATGAGTTTGTTGATGGCAAAAGTTATGGAGATGGAACAACAACACAACAAGGCGTAACTACTAACAACATCACAAGTTTCAAGCAAACAAAGCGCGGCCAAGGCTGCTGTGGTCATGGCCAGAGGAGTGGGGTCCACTGTGGTGATGTGGCAGAGGGTGCTGGAGGTGGTGGTGGTCATGTAGGTGGCGGCCATGGGTGGTGGAAGTGGTGGATGTGAAGGCTTGTGCTTGGCTAGGTCAAGATGTTGGAGTTTGGTGAACTTGGTGAAGGAACTACCACCAAGGGTGGTACGGATGGGGATGGTCAGTGAGGAGGAGGTGCTGGTGGCGTGCTCAGGTGGTGGTGGTGGTGGCAGGGGCTGGAGAGGGGCATGGCCGATCCTATGATAAAGAAGATCAAGTGCAAATCAAACGAAAAATCAGCAAAAGTGAACAAAAGGAGATAAAAGAAAAATAGAATTTTACCAACTTCTCAAGAAGTGTTGGCCGAAATTTTTTTTAATGAGATGAGAAATAATGTAAGTGAATGAATAATGGAGGTAGGCAGCTGAAGTATGTGAGTTATTATGGCTAATTGATGGCAAAAGTAAGTTAAAAATGTGAAAAGGCAGGAAAATCAAAAGCCATTAGAAATAAAAGGTCACAAACCCTTTCAATTTACCTATAATTATTTATAAAAGTTTATATATTCTGAAATAACAATATTATCAGATAAAATTTCAAAACTTTAAAAAAATATAAAAATATATATACCATTTATCAATTATATAGATTAAAATTAAGGAAAAATAGTTAAAACAGTGAACTAGACTAGAAAATTTGAAATTAAATGAAATAATTTGTAGAAAATTAATATGAGCTTGTAAAGTATTTTTAAACATAAATAATAACATAAAACAAAATTTTATTCACAAAATAAATATTTAAAATTTAATTTAAATATAATTTTTAATGCAGAAAATAGCAAAAAAGGGAAAACAGCCCTTAAAAATAGGAAATCAATACAGTAAATTTTGGAAAAATTCTATTATTATTTTTAAAATATTTAGAGATGAAATTTCACAAATAAAACAAATTTAAAATAAAATAAAGAAATTTAAAATGAAGAAAATGGCAGAAAATTAGAAAACAGCCTTTAAAAATAGGAAATAAATACAGTAAATTTTGGAAAAAATACATTTTCATTTTAAGAATGTTTAGAAATGATATCACACAAATAAACAAATTTAAATAAATTTCAAAATGAAATAAAGTCAAATTTAAATATATAGTCAAAATCTAGGGTTGTTACACTCTCCCCCACTCAAATCTTTTCGTCCTCGAAAAGAACGGAAAGGAAAAATAAAGAGAAACAAGATAGAGAAACAAAATAGTACCTGAAACGAATAGTTCCGGATTCGAAGCACGAATGCTCTCCTCCGTTTCCCAAGTACAATCTCGATCATTAGCACTCCACTTTACTTTGACCAGATTAACAGATTTTCTTCTGAGCTGCTTCGTATCTCTATCGACAATACGAAGTGGCTTCCTCTCAACAGTCAGGTTAGGCTCAATATCCAAACTATCAAGAGCAGAAGGCTGGACAATAAGAGATGGATCGTGCAGATGACGGCGAAGATGTGAGACATGGAATACATCATGCACTCCAGAAAGCTTCTCGGGCAAATCCAGACGATAAGCCAAAGAACCAACTCTTTCCATGATGTGGAAAGGACCAATGAACCTGGGAGAAAGCTTCCCTCTACGACCAAAGCGAATGACATTCCTCAAGGGAGAAACTTTAAGGAACACCTGATCACCAACAGCAAATTCCAAATTTCGCCTACGCCTATCAGCATATTTCTTCTGTCTATCCTGAGCGACTCTCGGCCTCTTTTTAATCTCCTCAACTTTCTCAGAAGCTTCCAAAATCACTTCAGGACCAAGAACCAAACGATTACCAGATTCAATCCAGCAAGAAGGAGATCTACAAGGTCGCCCGTATAAAGCAGCAAACGGAGACATTTTAAGACTGGCCTGAATGCAAAGATGGAATGAGATAGATAAAAAGACCAAGAATAGACTGAAAACAGAAGATAAGATAATACCTGATAGCTATTATTGTAGGTAAATTCGGCAAGATGGAGATAATCTTCCCAAGATCCTCCATAATCAAGCACACAAGCACGAAGAAGATCCTCGAGAATCTGATTTACTCTTTCCGTCTGATCGTCGGTCTGAGGATGATAAGCAGTGCTCAGATTCAAACGAGTACCCAAAGATTCCTGAAAAGCCTTCCAGAACTGACTAGTAAAGATAGGGTCACGATCACAAACAATACTGAGAGGAACACCAAGGAGACGAACGATCTCTCTCATGTAAATCTCAGATAAACTAGAAGCAGAACGAGTAGACTTGACCGGAATAAAATGAGCGGACTTGGTCAGTCTATCAACAATAACCCAGATACTCTCATTGCCTTTCCGAGTCCTCGGTAAACCATCGATGAAATCCATGGAAACCTGTTCCCACTTCCAATTAGGAATCTCGAGGGGCTGCAACAAACCAGGGGTCTTCTGGTGATCGGCTTTGACTTGCTGACAAGTCGCACACCGACTAACAAAGATAGAGATATCCCTCTTCATCCCCTTCCACCAATAAAGCCTCTTCATATCCTGATACATCTTCGACATACCAGGATGAATAGAAAGTCTGGATCTATGATTTTCCTGAAGCAACTCCTGTCTCAAACTATCAACCTTCGGAACACAAATCCTGTCGTTAATCCGCAAAATCCCTTTGTCATCAATCTGAGCTCCACTACTACCTCTACTACCACCAACTCTGCTATGAACACTCTCCTTCGTCAATCTAAGCATCTCATCCTCATCCTGCTTAGCCATAATCTGATCCAGAAGAGGAGAAGAAGAAACAACAAGCTGACACAACAAAGCCTTCTTCCGACTCAGAGCATCGGCCACAACATTAGCTTTACTGGGAGTATAGTTAATGTCGAGGTCGTAAGAAGCCAGAAACTCAAGCCAACGAACTTTCCTCTGATTCAGATCCTTCTGGGTGAAGATATATCTCAGAGACTGATGATCTGTGAAAAGCTCAAACTTGGTTCCAAGAAGATGATGCCTCTAAAGTTTCAAAGCAGAGACAACAGCAAGTAACTCTAAATCATGAGCAGCATAATTTGCTTCGTGGGTCTTCAACTGACGGCTGGCATAGGCAATTACCCTACCATCCTGCATGAGAACAACACCCAAACCCTCACGACTAGCATCAGTATAAACTGTAAATCCCTCACTCCCATTCGGAACAGTAAGAATTGGTGCAGAAGTTAGCTTGCTCTTCAACTCACTGAATGTAGCCTTACACTTATCACTCCAGACAAATCTGGCATTCTTCCAAGTTAAAGTTGTGAGAGGTGCAGCAATCCGAACAAAATTCTCAATGAATCTTCGGTAGTAACCGGCAAGGCCCAGAAAACTACGAATATCAGATGGAGTCTTTGGAGTTTCCCAATCCTGGAAAAATCGGGGAAAAATAAAGCAATAGGAAAAAATAGAATTATTAAAATGATAGAGAAAGAGAAAAAAGAAAGACTTACATTTATCACAGCAATCTTAACTGGATCAACAGAGACTCCATTACTAGAAACAATATGCCCGAGATAACGGACTTCATCCTTCCAGAAATGGCATTTAGAAAATTTAGCCTTTAACTGATGATTTCTGAGAGTCTCAAGAACATATTTCAAATGCGACTTATGCTCATCCTTAGTCTTAGAGAAGATAAGGATATCATCAACAAAGACTAGCACAAATTTATTAAGTACATCACGAAAAACACGATTCATCAAATCAACAAAGAAAGCAGGAGCATTAGTCAAACCAAAAGGCATGACTAACCATTCATAAAATCCATTCTCAGTGCGGAAAGCAGTATTGGGAATGCTATCATCAGCAACCCTGAGCTGATGAAAAGCTGTGGCAAGGTCAAGCTAAGAGAAAATAGTGGCACCATGAAGCTGATCAAACATATCATTGATACGAGGCATAGGATATCTGTTTTTCATAGTGAGCTTGTTCAGCTCCCTATAATCAACACACATCCGAAGTGAACCATCAGATTTGGTGACAAAAACTACCGCAGCTCCCCATTCAGAAAAACTGGGCCTAATAAGACCTTTGGAAGATAAGTGTTCAATTTTCTTTCCCATCCCAACCTTCTCGCGGGGTGCCATTCTTCTAGGAGGAAGAACAATAGGTCGAGCACCAGGAATAAGATCAATCCGAAAATCAATTTCTCGCTTCGGAGGTAAAGAAATGACTTCTCCAAATACATCGGGATATAATCTAACCACAGGGGTTGAATCAAGGTCACTGGAAGAAGAATCCAAAGAATAAATAAAGTTGCCAGCAAAATCCTGAGGCATGCGGCACTGAATAATCAAGGAATTCCCTTGATCATCAACAAGCTGAACAGACCGGGCTTTACAAGAGATATGAGCATTATGATTCACTAACCAATCCTGACCAAGCAATAAATCAAAAGCATCGAAGCCTAGAATATAAAAATCACCACTAAAGCGATGATCAGAATGGAGAAGTTTCACCTCTCGACAAATCCGATTAAGGTTAGCAGGACCCCCAATAGTATTTGAAACACATAATGGAACAGAAGTATACTCAGGAGAAAGGAGATGTTCAAACTTATCACACAAATCAACAGAAATAAAACTGTGTGAAGCACCAGTATCAAACAACACACGAACAGGATGATGAAATAAATTAAATGAACACTGGAGTGTACCTTGGTCATCACTAGGAGCAGGGGCAGGTGGAGGAACTGGAGATGAGGCAGAAGTGACAGCAAATATACCAGAAGGAGTACCCCTCTGCTGGGTAGGGCAATCCTTCTTAAAATGACCTGGCTGGAGATAGATATGGCAGAGATCACGTCTAGCCGACTGAGCAGGTGGAGGAACTGCAACACCTGATAATGGACAGCTATTGGCATAGTGCCCTCTCTGATCACACCTAAAACAAGTGATGGAGGAGAGATCAACTGGTTGCCTCTAAGCAGGGGCAGATGATGAAGATCCCAAACCAGGACGCTTCTGCCAATTCTTCTTCTGCTGCTGGAAATTTGGCTTACGCTTCTTGGAAATTGCAGAGGAAGACTGAGCACCAGAAACAGCAGGACTTTTGGATGTGGGATTCTCATAGCGAATAGCCATATCCATAAGCTGGGTGAAAGAACCATGAACATGAGAAATAAGGCGACTATAATACTCTGGCCGAGCACCAGCAATAAATTTCTCATTCTTCTTAAGAGGAGTATCAATAAGGCCAGGACCGAACTTGGAAAGTTCATCGAATTTCCTCTCATACTCAGAAAAAGACATGGTACCCTGCTTCAGATCCATAAACTCACGATAAAGCTGAGATTTCCCGGCTTCTGGCATCCATTTTGCCACAAAAGCCTCCCTGGAAAAGAGATACAGAAAACAAGCTTAAGATAGATTCAAAGAAAGGAAAAATAGGAACAAAATTATGATAACCCAAAGGATACCTAAACTGCTCCCAAGTGAGATCAGCCTCGACGGTGTTAGCCGTAACGGACTCCCACCAATCTAAAGCAGAATCATGCAACTGCCAGGCTGCAAGCTGACGCTTCTGAGCATCAGTAATGTCAAGACCAGTAAATATCCTCTCAAGACTCCGCAACCACTGCTGAGCCTCAATGATAGTCTCTGAACCGGTGAATGGGGTTCCACCAAGTTGAGAGAATTTCTTACAAAGAACAGTGAACCTGATTGGAGCAACAGGTTGAGGAGCTGGGGCAATACCACGACCCCTAACTCTGGCATTTCCCCGATTCATCCTGAAAAATATCAAGAATGAATTTAGGATAAGAATAAAGACAAGCCGAAGACAAATTAAGATAAGGCAAGATAATACACTTGGATGAATATCTTAAAGAAAGAAAAGATCCTAACAAGATAGATACGAAAGAAAGGAAAGTTAGAAAACATTTGAAAATCCTTTAAAAGCAAGAAAAAAATATATATCGAAATAATCTTTGAAAATCCTTTGAAAAAATTTTGAAAAATCATTTTACACTTTGAAAATACGTCTCTCGCAAAGATATGATTCTGAGATTGATTTCACTCATTCTAGGGTGGAAATACTCTATCTCTAATGAGTTTTTGCTCCGCAGAGGCAATGGTTGCCAAAACCAAAGCTCTGATACCAACTGTAACAACCCCCAATTTCGTACCATTCAAATCGACAATAATCCACACATGTCGGACTTGAATGATGCGAAATAACAGATTGTAAATAAATTTGGAGCAAATGAAATCAAATATACAGAATCACAGACACAGAACAAATAGAATAACTCGCTGCGGAATATAAAATAACATAGTAGTTCATGAAGCTACTATAACAGAGTCTCAAACCAAATACATAATATAGTCTGAAAAAAACAACAGAATAGAAATCCCAAATACATAGAAGTTCACTAATACATGAGATAAACCAATGCAGCTGAAACAGAAGTAGATAAATATGTAGATAAGTAGAAACTCCAGTGAAAAAACAGCTTCAGGAAGAGAATCCAAAGCTGTGAATACTCAGGCTGACCCGAGCGTAAAGCAAAACACAAAACACTCGAGTCAGGACAATATATACTTATATAATGTAAACCAACTCAAGTGAACTGTAATAAAGATACAAGTAACTTAAAGGATGTCTGGGACCGCCCATCATCTAAGGATCCGTTAAACTACTTACTATATAGTAATATTTAGCTATTATACTAATGTCTACAGTAAAATAAACATACTTTTAAATAGCGTTCCGGGCTACCCATATCACCCTTCACACATAATAGTCCCAGTAGTCCATCCAATATCATGCCATCTCCACTCTGGGTGACTGTCAGAAGATACCACACGGGCTACGGGAGAAAGACAAACTCGTAGTAAAGGCTCGGTATGATAGGTGACAGGCACACAAGGCAATGCCATGGTAGATATACCAATTACGCACACGGGCTGGTGGTGACGCAGCAGCCACATACGCCCACCCCGAACAACACTCCAAAAATCAAGGGGTGCACCCAACCGATCACAACAGTAATAGAATGGTATCGAAGAAGTGTGTTCAGCCAGAGGTGCTACCTCCTTTGGCCCGAGATCGCTCCTGTTTTAGCCACCTTATGCTAACTCACGGGAGTTAGGTTCACGAAATGTACCTTAGGAACGTCGTCACCATCCTACTTCATTCTGGAATCTCCACCGCGCACACAGTTGTTAAAGTGGTTTTCGGTATCGACAGAGAGTATGTCCATATCCGATCCCGGTCTCTTTAACAACCAATCGTTATTATAACCCGTAGTTATAATTTCAAAAATGGTATTTATTTCTCAAAATCCAATATCATTTAAAATCCATTTCAAAATATAAACTTATCATCTCATTTGAAAAACATATTCATTTTTTTTTTCAATTTAAAAATACCATTCACATTTCAAAATAGTTCAATTCCAGCAAATTACTTCGTTTAAATCCTTTAAAAGTGAAGTTATTACATTTAATAATTAAATTATTAAACTTTCAAAATTTTCAACTTTCAAAGTTCATTCATTCACTTAATTTTATCAAAACAGTGAAAATTCAACTTTCGCAGCATTTGGAAATTGCTACAGAAAGTTATATTCAAAACAGTTAAATTTAACAAAGACAGCGTTTAAAATGCTGTAATAGTGTTACATTAGTTTCAAAGAAAAAAAAACTTAGTTTAATCAAACAATTATATTTTCTATAATTCACTTTTAACTTATAAAATCACATAATTTTACTTTTATAACCATCATTTAATTTTCTTTAATTTCATGATTTCATAAAGTTAAATTTCCATTTAAAAATTCATATTTAACACTAATTCACTTATTAAATTGCAGTGTCCAATTTTAAATTCATTACATTTAAATTTCAACCTAACACTTAAGTTAAAATTCTCAAATATAACTTAGTTTATATTTTTATTTACTTAATTAATAATTCACTTTTAAGTCAATTCCAAAAGCTCCAATTTTAGTTACAATTTAAAATTTCAACTTAAATATTCATTCATTTCACATTTCAACTTTATTAAAATAATTAATATGATATAAAATCACTTTAAATTCCTTTAAATTCAAATTATCATAAATTTATCATGCTTTCATATTCTATTTAATTTCAAATTATAATAAAATCAAATTTCCCAAAATAGCTCACATTCAAATTTTTCTAACCTTTTCGTTAATTTATTTCACTTGTAATTATTCAGAAAATCAATAATATTTTACCAAGAATCATTTTTAATTAGGTTTAAATCAAAATATTTTAATATTTATATTTCTAAAATAATTTTAAAATTTTTAGAAAAATATATTAACTACGGGTCTGTATATAATTTTCTACACTAGGAAAAGTGATACGGGTAATATATCATTTCAACCCGTAATTTACAAAGAAAAATCCGGGTTTTATCATTTCAAACCCGCAGTCCCAAGTAAATGAAATTAATTTGAAAATCATTTAGGCCTATCATTTCAGCCCATAATGATTTTCCCTTATTCTAAAGTCCGTTCGGGTATGTATCATTTCAACCCATAGTGATTCTAATCTAAAGGGAACTTGCAGTGTGATAAACGAATAAAATAACAGAACAGCATAATATAACAGTAATAAATGTCATAATAGGTGTTTAAGCATGGGTGAACATCATATAATAGTGACATAGAAAATAATAATATAGTGGTGCAGTTTACATATTCACAAGTGATCAATTTACTATTCATATAAGTGTAAAACTGTCTGGTGAGAATAACTCACTGTTTTGAGCTGATGACACAACGACGAATTGCACAAATGGGATCTACACAAGCACAAAGGCACAACACAGATACGAATGGAGGAGCTAAGGATTAATTCCCTTGAATACCAATTAAACAAACAATATAACAATTATAAGGTTTCAGACCAAAAATACGATAAACTATGCTAGAAATAACTTCATAAAACAAAGCTGAAATGCTTTGCACTTGCTTCCGACATCCCATAGGCTCAGCCAGAGGTGGAGTACAGGTCTAAGGCAATGGTTTTGGGTCAGGTCTGGGTTGCTAAGGTCGGCCTAACATGAGTTTGTTGATGGCAAAAGTTATGGAGATGGAACAACAACACAACAAGGCGTAACTACTAACAACATCACAAGTTTCAAGCAAACAAAGCTCGGCCAAGGCTGCTGTGGTCACGGCTAGAGGAGTGGGATCCACTTTGGTGACGTGGCAGAGGGTGCTGGAGGTGCTGGAGGTGGTGGTGGTCATGTAGGTGGCGGCCATGGGTGGTGGAAGTGGTGGATGTGAAGGCTTGTGCTTGGCTAGGTCAAGATGTTGGAGTTTGGTGAACTTGGTGAAGGAACTACCACCAAGGGTGGTACGGATGGGGATGGTTAGTGAGGAGGAGGTGCTGGTGGCGTGCTCAGGTGGTGGTGGTGGTGGCAGGGGCTGGAGAGGGGCATGGCCGATCCTATGATAAAGAAGATCAAGTGCAAATCAAACGAAAAATCAGCATAAGTGAACAAAAGGAGATAAAAGAAAAATAGAATTTTACCAACTTCTCAACAAGTGATGGCCGAATTTTTTTTTAATGAGATGAGAAATGATGTACGTGAATGAATAATGGAGGTAGGCAGCTGAAGTATGTGAGTTATTATGGCTAATTGATGGCAAAAGTAAGTTAAAAATGTGAAAAGGCAGGAAAATCAAAAGCCATTAGAAATAAAAGGTCACAAACCCTTTCAATTTACCTATAATTATTTATAAAAGTTTATATATTCTGAAATAACAATATTATCAGATAAAATTTCGAAACTTTAAAAAAATATAAAAATATATATACCATTTATCAATTATATAGATTAAAATTAAGGAAAAATAGTTAAAACAGTGAACTAGACTAGAAAATTTGAAATTAAATGAAATAATTTGTAGAAAATTAATATGAGCTTGTAAAGTATTTTTAAACATAAATAATAACATAAAAAAAAATTATTCACAAAATAAATATTTAAAATTTAATTTAAATATAATTTTTAATGCAGAAAATAGCAAAAAATGGGAAAACAGCCCTTAAAAATAGGAAATCAATACAGTAAATTTTGGAAAAATTCTATTATTATTTTTAAAATATTTAGAGATGAAATTTCACAAATAAAACAAATTTAAAATAAAATAAAGAAATTTAAAATGAAGAAAATGGCAGAAAATTAGAAAACAGCCTTTAAAAATAGGAAATAAATACAGTAAATTTTGGAAAAATTACATTTTCATTTTAAGAATGTTTAGAAATGATATCACACAAATAAACAAATTTAAATAAATTTCAAAATGAAATAAAGTCAAATTTAAATATATAGTCAAAATCTAGGGTTGTGTGACGCCCCACCTCTATACCCACGCTAGCCAAGAACATTACGGTGAATGCTGTCGACTAGCACGGAGAATAAGGCTGTTGAGGAGCGACCATCCATGTAATTTCTTTGCGCGAGCACCGATATGTCAGATAATATAACATGCATTCTATTTCAAGAGGAAATCCGACATACCGACACAAACTCAAAGCTACTACATGGTGGCTATATGAATCCTTCGGTAAACAAATATAGAAATAAGCATAACACAAATCAGTCACAGACAATTCATATCACAAAGGCGGAATAAGATATGAATATTACACTAGAAAGTGTACATCAGAGTAGTGTACTAAAAAGATCCACAATATCACAAAAGAATAGTTACACGAACCACACAAAAGAATAAGTATACATTAAGGAGTCTATATCTCAAATGTATACAACAAAATCACTACTAATCTAAGTAGTTAACCCAAAAGTCAAGGAGTTAATCCCGGATGAGAAGTCAAGCAGAAGCACCTGTAACAGCTCGGTCTGACCCGAGTATTATTTAATAAGAAATAATAAACGGATCAGTCTAACTATAGATATCAGATGAAACGATATAGAATCAGAGTTATGACTAAACACATAATAATCACAAGGCCAAGCAGTGATATATAAGTAGTTGATAATCAACAAGATATTAATCAATATCACAAAATCTACACAAGAATCCAAGAAGTGTCATACCCTTTATTTCGTTCATCAAACCACAAATATTGACGATAATATCAATGTCAATCGCAAAAGTCAATGACACACAAATTCCAGAAGACTACACAAGAAATCCAGAAATCACTAAAGTCAATGACACACAAATTCACCAATGCACAAATATTGATAAAACTTATCAATGGAAATCACGAAAATTGGTGAAACACAAATTCTAGGAATCTACACAAGAAATCCAGAAATCACAAAGGGGGGAAGGCCTATCACAAACGGGAGCATAAAGCCCACCAACACGTGTATCACAAACGGAACGCTAATTCCATGGTCGCTAAGCATCACAAATTGAGCCGAAGCTCCACAAATGGCCCGAAGACCATGGGTTGCTACCCCATCACAAATTGAGTCGAAACTCCACAAAACGGGGTTTAGTCTCCCTCGCAGACAAAGAGACATCGCACATTGCTAGTCTAAATCACAAAGATTATCGTCATGATCAACGAGAAGTGTCAATTACACTAAGCTAGTAAATATATGAGTTTAGCTTCATGTCCCATAACCACTTGCTTAACTTAAATATTTACGAACAAACTGTAAATCTCCACTAGAAAATTGTCACAAGAGGTTCAATCGAACAAGTCCAAGAATTAACCGACAAAGTAAACGCAAGCGTTTCATACCACTTGATTTACTAAGCCGTTTAATTAGATTTCTCATACGAGTGAGGTAAAGGTTTGTATATACTAGTAGATTGGAAAACGGTTTTATAAACGAATTTGGTATTAAAATAGTGTTGAAATCGTTTGAGGAAAGATTTTTGATATTTACTACTAGTATAGAAAACCTTTATATTTTTAAAGTGACAAATCACGAAGAAGATTGTAACAACAATCAATCACAAAAATTCACATACGAAGACGTGAATAAAATCCAACGAAATCGGTAAAGGATCCATCGAAGTGGATATTCAAAAATCACTAAAAAGAGTCATCAAAGTCATAATAGATGATAACAACCAATAGGATTATCACGAATCGATTTAAATTAGAATTTCAATCCAAAAAGGCAAATTGGACTCAAACAGCAGGTTCAGTCGACTGAACAGAGATTTTCAGTCGACTGACCCTGTACATGGAAATTTTCCAGGTTCAGGAAACTTTCTGTTTCCAGTTTCAGTCGACTGTGCAGAGTTTTTCAGTCGACTGAATCATGCCTGGAAACTCTCGGGTTTCAGGTTCAGTCGACTGAACAGAGTTTTCAGTCGACTGAATCATGCCTGGGCTGTTTTTCAACCTTATTCAAATGAAGAGCAAACTCTTCCAAAATGCAACCGGACGGACACTGGCTCTAAGGGTTTATGCCAATCGGCAACCCGGCCCTATATGCTCCTCGATGCATCACCAAAAGCATGATCAAACATCCATAAAAGGATTTTACACAAATTTGACTTAAAAACCCAAAAATTGGAGTATTCACAAAATCAATCCAAAACAAGAGCAAATGCACATGAAGAAGAATTCATACCCAACAACCAAAGATAATTATAGTCATAGATGTGAGATAAAAATCTCACCTTTTCTCAAAATCAAATAAGAAGAAGCTTGAAAGCAAATGGAGAATCAACCTCTCTTCAACACAACCCAAATGAGCTTGAATCTAAGCTCAAAACAAGAACATTCCCAAAATTAGGTTTAGGAATTTCTGAAATTGGTAAGAGAATAAGTTGGAGAAGAAGAAGAGAAGCTTACCAATGGGTTCTTCTTGAGTTTGGAGCTAGAAATTTGATTTGCAAGAGAAACTAGGGTTTTGGAGTTTTAATTTCCAATCTCCTCCACCATTAATGTTATAAAACTGAAAAGAGAAGAGAATGAGGGTGAGTGGGGAAGAGTGGCTCAGATTTGAGCATTAGTTAACATAGGGCTGAGCTCAAAAACCAAACCCAAAGTAAAAAAAGTAGCAGAAATCAACTTTCTCCAAACATATCGAAGCTTATACTCAAAAAGGTCGCAAACGGCATTTTAAACTCAATGGGAGTGGTCTCGAGCCCTAATTCGACCGTATGCAAAAAGTAGCTTTTCGGACTAAAATCCGACTAACGATAAAATATTTAAATAAAATATTTAAATATAAAATCGATAAATATGCGGGTTGTTACAGGTTGTTACACTTCGGGTCAGTCATGAGACTGGTGTGAGAAACTCAAAATACGCGGTTTGAAAAAGAAAAGGTATCTCATAAGACCACGCCACACATAAATACGAAACGGGTTTTTTTACCTTAGTATAACCAAAATATTTGCTAAGCAAAATTTAGGGATATTATTTTTAATTGCATTCTTTGAAAACAATTTTCAAGTAAATATATATTTAAGTAGTCGAAATTGTTACATTGGTTAAATTTAACGGCATAATAGGTTTACAATCAAATCTGTAGGCACTTATTGGAGAATGGGTTTCCATAAAATGGCAGGTAAGGGACTAACTTCCATATAGTACATAACTAGAGGATTGTATTGCAATCCTCCGTATCTGGCAAGACTGGCCTATCCTTGTTTGGCACTCATAAATGGCTAGGATAGAACCGAATATGACATTAACCCTGTCATAACTGACCTATCCGGGGATTCTTAGCATACACTATGTACTCGACGTATAGAGAGTACTCTAGAAAGATGATGACCATCGCTAATGATTGCGAACAACATAGTATCGAGGCATATGTTAATTAAGCCATTACCGGGAGATGAGGCCTGAGGTACCGATAACCTTTTACATACCACATTCCACTTTGAATGCAACATTGCTATTGCATAGTCGCAGAACTGATTTCTACAAACATATAACTCCTGAGCTCGTAGGTCTAAGGAAAAGATGTTAAGTTAAGAGAAGTTTCCTTTTCCTTCAGCAAATAGATGATACATTCATAGAGATCAATTTATATAACTAGAAATGCAATGTCAGACATTTGTCCATACCAGTTGCCCAGGAACATGACAAACCAAAGGCACTCTCCTACCACATCCTGTTAGAGTTAAACCAAGGGTCAGTAGCGAGAAGTCCTTGCATCGACGATCATAATTGAAGAACTGCTAACACAAAATATGATATGGTAAATTTCCTCTAAGGGTCAGCGACAAGCAGCCTAATATTCCATCTTTCAAATCATTTCCATGGCTTCACTTCGAATACATAAATTGGTTCGAAGTAGTCTTCGGATAGGAATCACCCAAATCCGACCCTAGTTCCATCAAACCAATCATCAACAAAAAGATGTTCTATGAATAAGGAATCATTCTTTAATGGATTAAGTTTGTTTTATCAAAATCACTTCTGGAGATATATATTTCCAAAACATTTTTTCCGGTATATACGGAATCATTAAATCCCTCTTATCAAATCCTTTGATTACTTTAAACCTTTTAAAAGGAATGATACGGAAATCATTTGATTTTTCACTGAGGAAAATATTACCAAATCATTTCTTTCAAAACTTAACATAACTTTCTTAATTCAAAACTCAAAATTTTGATGAAGTTAAAACCACATTGTCTAGGATGTTAATGCAAAGCCGGTAAATATTAAATGAGCAGAATCAATAGAAATCATCTAACTCTACTCAATATCAAACCATGTATTCAACAAGTACTATGAGTGGAATAATAGTGAGATCACCTTTTAAGTTCCTTGAATTGTAAGAGTTCCCTCTTCGGGTTTTAACACCGAGCATAAGAAGATTACCTCCATAAAATCCAAGTTGTTTATATTCGGAAGTCATAACCTTTATTCTTTGGAAAATTTTGATCCGAGTAAATCAAGTTTACTATTCCATCTGTCGGGCCAGTCCGAATAGCTAGGGACAACAGGAAACTGATTTTCCAAACCCAAGCCTAAAAACTATCTATCTAACATCCATAAGACGGTTAAATTATTTGATCGACTCTAAATCATTTAACATATAACCATTCCATAGATAATTTATAAATCATTAGAAAATATTTGTAAAAGAATTGGAGAAGAACGGTTGTGTTTAAAACTATATTTTAAAAGTTATAGAAAAATACTACGGAAAAGCGTTGTGGAAAGTGATTTTTAAGCTATATTGATTAAAACTACCTTTTATCATTTGGAAATTAATTTTTAGAATTGAAATCACTTTTGAAAAATTTTAAAAGATTTTTAGAATTTATTTCATAATTTAAAACAATTTTAAAACAACATTTTCAAAAAAATTCTTTTATGGATTCCGAACTGCAAAACCACGATTTTTACAAAAACTTGTTTTACTCATATTTCAAAATCTGTTTATCGAAATCTCAATTTTCTTTCTTTATTCGAAAGCTATGGATATAATAGTTTAGAAAATTCTTATCTCGAAGATTTTCGAGCTGTATTCCATTCTATATATCGTTTGACTTTCATGGGGTGAAATCGCGAACTGTTATTATGCGACGCGCCTAGTTTTGACTAAATTTTCAATTACGTTTCAAACTTCACTAAAACACTTTCATATATTCATAAAACATTTCAAGCTCATTTTTAATCCTTTTTAAAGTGGTTTAGCATCCTATATACACCAATTTATTAAATGAAGGAAAGTGATTCGTTTATGCTTATCGATCTGTATTTTCATGACTTGCATATATATTCAACACTCATATTAATTAACCAAACTTAATGATCAAAGCATCACAAACATCGATTGCAAACATCATAACATCATCCAAAAATATAATATAAGTAAGAGTTTCTCACATTAATGTTCTATCGGAAAAAGGCTATAGCTTCACAAACTCATGATCCGAGCTCACAAACCCCAGCAATTTGTCTCCTAGGATGCTCGGATATTCCATGCCAAAAGTGGTGCTCATCCAAGCTTGGGGAATGAGGTATTGGACTTTGGATTATTATCAAATTTATCAAAAACTAGACCTAAAAATAGGTCACTTTCTCTCAGGTTTTTGGACATCCGACTCTCTGAATTTGGAAAAGTGTGAACATGAAAGTTGTAGTAAATTATTTTCTCTATAGTTTCAGAAAAAGTACCATTCGATTTGGTTTAGGTATGAGGAAGTTATGGCCAAGAGAAGTAGAGATATTTTCAGAATCATGAAAATCAATCTCGAGAATGGGTCAAATTCTAGCTAATTTTTAGACATGCTGGTTTCGGTATTTTGATAAGTTATCTAAAGGAATGATCTTGGAAATTCTTTCTTGTACAATTTGAAAAAAAGAAAAACTTGATTTTCATTAGTTATGGGAAATACATGATCAATAGAACCTATGGCATTCTCGGATTCATAAAAATGAAGCCCGAAAATACACAGTAAAGAATTGGAATTTTGACATGGCTAAGCCTAAAAATCAAAGAAGTGCTTAACATAAAAGGTATAGCAACTGAAATTTCACATGGTTTAAAAAAATGAATTACTATATTTTGGTCAGATTTGAAGGAGTTATGCTTGATTGAAAAAGAGGTAATTTCGCCCTTTAAAACTTGGCTCGAAATGCTCTGGAAATAATGGAGTTTTTAGTATGGCTAAGCTTAGAATGGGGAAAAGTGGTCAACTACAAAGTTGTAGCCACTGAAATTTTAAATGGTTCGAAAAATAGAATCACATCATTTTGTTCAGTTTTGAGAATGTTATGGAGGTATGAATGTAACGACCCATAGTTTTCAATCCTGAAAATTCCAAATAGTTAAGGAAAAGAAGAAAAGAGATAGAAGAAGAAATAGAAAGCAAGTCATAGAACCTCACATTCGCAGCAGGTAAAATATAATATCAAATAAATATTCTTTATATAGAGAATATTGCATCAGTCAATTACATTTTAATATATCAGAGTTACGACCATTACACAACACTGGACAGTTTAAAACAACATGTCCTAGATATACAACAATATATCACAGCGGAAACACTCCATACATTCCTGCCATCCAGCTCGCCTCCTGAGCTCCAGAACGTCCTTACTTGAAAATCTGTAATACTTAGTCTGACCCAAGCATTACATCAAAGTAACACCCAAGTCAGGCTGGAAACCAGCATGAGTATACCCATATAAATTGAAATATTAAATTTAAATCATTAAAGAAAACCCGGTTAACTCATACTTCACTACGAGTTCATTAATTATTATGCTCAAAACTTATTTCACAAATCAAATTCTATGTATTCTTACTTAGTTTAAAGGCACACATTATTCCATCTCAGTCTATTGATTTCACACATAAAATCCAAATAAAATCATGTAGATTACAAATCGAAGTGGTTTCGGGTATTACCGATACCTGACCCCGGTCTCTTCGAGTTCAATACCATCTTCAAGTGAAATACAGTTCAACTTTAATTACCGGATAACACCTTTACATAGTAATTCATAATTGATAGATAATCACATTATCACTGCCCACCCATACATATCATATCACAAAGCGATTCATATCAGAGATATCAACCAATCCAAGACACTTATCATCATTCAATCATTCATAAGCAAGCATTATCAGTTCACATCGTAATTAATTTAATTACTTAAATTAAATTAATTCCTTAAGAATTAATCACTTAATCCTGCTCATATTAATTAATTACTAACTTTAAATTAATTAATCACTCCTTGATTATCTTATCAATCAATTAATTAATCTCCAATCACAGATTAATTACCCTTTTAACTATCAACCAATAAACCTTATAATTAATCTCCTTCAATACAAAGTAATCAATCCTTAATTACTTTATAATCAATTAATTATCCTTTAATTAACTGATCAATTATTCATCAACTATTGATTGATAACGTTAATTATTAATCAATATCTCTTAATACAAATTAATTAATCCATAATTATTCCTATAATTAATTAATCATTAATTAACTAATTAATTATCTCTTAATTATTAATTAATAAAACTAATTATTAATTATTAATTAACAACTTAATTACATATTAATTACTCCTTAATTACCATTTGATTAACCATTTGATTAATCCTTAATTAATAGTTAATCAATCCTTAATTATCATTTGATTAATCCTTAATCACATTTGATTAATCAAATAATTACCATATAACAACTTCTTAATTAATCATTAATTACGGAATAATTATCCTTTAATTATCAATTAATAAAACTTACTTATTAATTAATAAAACTTAATCACAAATTAAGCATTTCTTAATTATTAGTTAAGTAACCTTTAATTACTTAATTAATTACTCATTAATCACTTAATTAATCAATCTTAATTACTTGATTAATTAAGTCCTAATTACACTTAATTACTTAATTAATTTACCTCTAATCATTAATTAATAATCTAATTAATGATCTTTAATTACGAATTAATTAAGCTTTAAATTAATTAACTTTTAATCCTTAATCATTTATTAATCAAGTAAATTAATTACCCTTAATTAATATCTTGATTAATCCTTTATAATTAATTAAACTAATTAATTATACTTAGGTTCCTTAAATTATTTTCATTAATATCAAGACTTTAAACCTTAATTAAGATAAAACATTATCTTGTTAATGTCTTTATTACCATTAACATAATTACACCATTTATCTTTAAAATCATCTTTACTTAATTAAATCATTAATTAATTTTAAATATAAACAATCATTTATTTTCATAATTAAAGTAATCAAACCATTACTTTAAAATAACTTAAACCATTTATCGATAATAGTTTATAAAGACTAGTTACAAATTTTGAATTTAAAAAGTTGCTTTATATATACTTTTAAAATCTACACAAATTTTGAAATCACTTAAAATTTACTAAACAAAATTTAAATTTAACAAGCTTCAAACTTCTAAATCAAAATGTAAAAGAAAATGTTTATTAAATATCAAGTAATTTATATAAAAGTTTTAAACTAATTTAAAATTTAAAAAAAACCAAGTTTTAAAACTTTTAAAACTGCCTAACATTTTCTGCTTCTGGTCGAATCCGAAGCTTACTCAGGTGAAAACCGAGTTTCCCTTTCTTCCCCTTTTTTTGAACTTAGATTAAATTTCAAGTTTAAAAACCTACATGTTAATCACTTCAATTTACGCGAGAACGAACTCGACCTACCCATCCTAAATACTCGAACCAGCCTTCGAGACAGTCACAGCCCCAAACCACCGACATGAACCCACCTCTGTGCACATGCACCAACGTCGCGGCTGCCTTCGACCATGGACATTCCCTCCGGCACATCAATCAGCATTGCGGTAACCAAATTTGACCACCAAAACATGATCACGATCCCTCAAACAAAATCGAGCTACCCAGTTGAAATCTGAAACCAACAGCCTCCAACCAAACCCCTTCGACCACACAGCTCCGACCACCAGCGGTCGGAGAAATTTGGAAAAATCTTGCCGACCCAACATGCAACCATTTCCCTGAGTTTCATGCCACTCGATCAATCGGAGGAGAAGCAATGCCTCGAATTTCAGCTTCTACAAGAACTAGGGTTGAAAACCCTTATGACCTACCGCCGACGTCATTGTGAACTAGAACCCCTTCTGACTTTTTACCGGAACCTCCAATACATCCTCCACCTCCAGCAATGTTCCCGACCACCCCCAAATGCTCCACCACCAGAAATCACCCAAAATTCATTTTCCAAACAATCCCAAAATTTACATTCAATTCAATATTAAAATTTAGGATTTTTGTTTTGAAAAAATCCTATCTTCCAGAGATGATTCAAGATATATACTTGAATCAATAAAATACAACATTTGATTTATCACATATTTAAGTTTTCAACTGTATTTTCTTGTTTACAGGAAATTCCTAAACTTAAAATACTTAAACATGTTTTCAAAATCTAGATGGTGTTTAAACTAAACTAATTTGTTTGAAACCCAAAGCTTCCAAGTGAAAAAATGGGGAGTTTTTAATTTTGGTTCATTTTAAAATCTCTGTAATCTAAAAGAACAGAGACGCACAGACATCAGACATGCATATTCAAATGCATTCATATACGCAGATTTCTATACTTCTATATACACATGCAGGCATCATCATCACATGAATTACTCAAGCAACAATTATTAATTTTCTTAAGTTTTAAATTTAAATGTTTACTCACCTGTCTATGAAGAAACAGAGAAAGACAATGCCTGGGAAATGTTTGAATTTGAAAATTTGGAAAAACTTGTTTGGTTTTGATCTGAACTTGCTTTGATCTAAAACTGAGTTGAATCAAATCTCCAACTTGCTTTGATTTATATTTGCTTGATACTGAGAAACTTAAATTTGTTACTGGTTTGAATTTTGTGAAGAGAATTATTTCATTTCCATTTACTGGTTTTTTTTTTAGAATTTGAAATCATTAAAGAGAATGAGAGATGATATGAAAATGTTTATATTATCTCCTATTAATTATAAAAGACACTTGTTAAATTGTTAAGTAACTTAATTACACTTGTCATTAAGCCTATCCTATTGCTTACATTTGTAAATCCATGTTTTATATGTTTTTATGTGTATTTATATGTTATTCTAAATTTAGCTTTTATATTTATAAATGTCTTTACATTTTAAAATATATATATTTATCTTATTATCAATTTGCTCTTGTACAAATGTCTTATGTTTTAAACGTTTAAATTTTTATCTTAAATTAATCTTACTTAATTATATTTATTCTTTCTCTTATATTTGTTTATCTACAATTTTAAAAGTAGATGATATCAAATCCCAATTACACACTTATAATAGTTGTATAAATATATTAATTATACTTTATATACTTTATTTATATTTTAAATGTTTTCCATAAATCTCTTATATTAAATTTCTATTTAGTAACCACTTTCCGTTATTTATATAAATATGATCTTTAAATAAAAATAACAAACTATATATTGATAAAATTATATATGTATTATTTTTAAATTCAATTTTCCTTAAGATATTTATCTTTTGAATTTCAAATTCAAATTCAAATTAAAATCAACTCACATAAATATATATATTTAAACATTCACAAATTGAATTCTATTTTAAATCCATATACATGTATATAAATATAACATATTATTATTGTTTTGAAAATAATCAATTTTATCAATTTTAAATAATTATAAAGGAGATTATCACATTTATTTGTTCAATTTATAAATCAGTATTTTTAGGAGTTAAATCAGATAACTATTCAAATATCTGATGCCTGAAATCCAGGTTATCACAATGTAGAAGAGGCAAATGGATGTGTACTTATGGGCTAGTAGAGAGGTAGAAAATATCTCTACCTTACATCCCCCACCATCACCAACCATCATTACTACGACCCCCTCCCCACATCACCCTAGGATGGTCAAAAATGATGTTCACATAGATGCATCCATGTGCTTGTCCATGTGGATGTGTACATGTTGATTTTGGGCCTGCTTAAGGTTTAAGTAATTTAGAAAGTTCTTATATATTTCTTTTATATATGTATACATGTGTATTTATATTTTTATGCATGTTTATGTATAACTTAAAGTGTATGTTAGGGTGTGTATATGTATGTTGTATATGTGTACAAGTCATATAAATAAAGTCATACAACTTATATAAGCCAAACTGTTGAAAATCGAGAAACATATTATCGGTCATATTTTTACTTATATTTTAATTGACAAATAAATGTAAAAAAAATTGCAAATTATTTTCTTATCATTTTTAACCAATTAAAATGATCACGTTTTATTAATAAAACTGTATAAATTAATATTAACAAATATTTACAAAAATCGTTATTATACTGATAAAGCGATATCGATTTCTCCTTATATTTTCAAATCAAATATATATCTTCATAAAATTAATATAAATGATTTACTATCACATTATAAAATATTTAAAATGAATTATAACCTTTGTCAAACATTATTTGAATAATTATAGTAATTACTAAATCATTAAATGTGAATTTAATTTAATAAATCAATTATTATATTTAAGGGAATTACTAACAATGTCATAAATACATTTAATTTTCCAAACTAAAATAAATTATTTGATTTCATAATCTTGTTTAGTTATAAAAATAAGTGTTTAATCTAGCTCTGTGCGCGACGTGATGTTAAACAATTATAGAGCTGTTTAAAGATAGAACGGTTTTCGACCACTTTACTCATATAAATGTCTAGGGAAATAGTTTTGTAAATATTTATTCAAAATACGATTATTATTAATCATTGCCACTCAAAACAATATTTTTTGTATTATCAACCTTTTATTTGGATAAACTGAAGAAATTTTTTTTATCGAAGTGATAAATTTACGGGTCGTTACATAGGACAATCTACACCTGCGCTTTGCTGCCTACCATAGTCGCCACGTACTATAGTTGACATCTCCCATAGCCACCGCCTCCTCAAAACCAAATCCCAATAGACAAACTCATACCTTTACTCACCACCTACCGTACTACCTAAATTTTTCAACACAACACAACATAGTTGCTCAGCTTGCCTTGCTCACGAGTCATCAATTAACGAAAAAATAGAATAAAGTAAAAAATATTACATTATATAATACCATTGTATGGGAAAATGATGTAAAAATAAATATAACAAGTACAAAATGCAACCAAGTCATACAATTTAAACATAAAATGCTACTACAAGATAAAATCAACTACTACACGATTAAATTGAAATATAAATATTTGTTTTTAAAATCAAAAAATATGAAACTAATACTATAGTGTAGCATTATAAAATAATTTATGAAAAATACCATGATAAATATTCAAAAACTTTAATAAGAATGGTTTCGCCTTTTCAAAGCTCTATGTAGTAGAAATATAAATTAGTTTATCAAAATAGTTTTACAACTTCAAAAAGGTTAAATAAAAATGAGATGATGCAGTGCAATAGGAGTTCCGACCTAACGAATTACGACCTAACTCAATGAAAGTAGATTGCGCGTTAAGTCGCTCAGAAGATAGCTCGGTGGTTTTAGGCCGCTCGGGTTCTCTGAGTCATGAACGACCTAGCAATTCACGATCTACGAAGATAAGGGATGCAGCGCAACATACCTCAGGTCGCAAGATCGTAGCCGCTCCAGAATTCGTGAATTCCAATAGGTCGCGAACTTCATATGTCGCGAGTTGCTTGAGTCGCGAACGACCTAGCGACTTACGACCTACCAAGATAAGTGATGCAGCGCCATGTGATAGGCCGCGCGCCTTAGGTCGCTCCAGCTTAGGTCGCGAACAAACTAATGCCTTAGGTTGCGAACCTTAGGTCGCTACATTCCTTAAGTCGTTCAAGCTTATGCCGTTGTACCTTAAGCTTCTATCATCTTAGGTCGCTCAATGCTAAGTCGTCCAGAAGCTTAAGTCACTTAAGGCCTCCTGTTGTTGTGCTATGACGCTGGTATATATTGAGTCGTATGTTGAATATGTTGTAAATTCTTATGTCGCAATGATGTGTTGTTGTAACTTGTTTTTCTTGTGTCGTAAATCGTGTTGATCTTAGGTCGTGTGTGTTGTAACCATCTTAAGTTGTCATGTTGTTGAGTCGCATTGGGGTTAGGTCGTACGTCGCCGTGTGAGTTAGGTCGGCCGAACTGTGTTGTAAACTCCTCCTATAAATAGTGGTATGGTGTCACTTGTAAAGGTGGTTGATTTTGAATAAACTTTTGTTTGAGTGCTTTGTGCCTCTTTAAAACTGAAAGTTGAGTGTTATCCCCTTTCTCCATCTTCGGTTATTCGAGTGCGCTCGAATCAACGATTTTGAAGCCGGTTCACGGAATCTCGTGCGCGAGATCAACATCGAAGAATCGTAGATCTTCTAACACGGTATCGTGCGCGATCAACATGTTAAAGATAGCTAGAATCCGGTATCTCACAAGATCAATGGATTTGGGCATTTGTCTTGTGTATTATCAATCCATCGATTCATCTTTGATTCTTTCCATCGTCGTTTGTTCGTTGTGCATCATTTGGTGACAACTTGTTGTTATCCGCTACGTCAAGTTTGGTATCAGAGCCTAAACTTAGCCAATCATAGCTAAGCCGATCCTGTGAAGCCAAGAGGAAGAGTTATAGTTAGATCCAAGCTATAAGTTGGACGCGTGCATCACTTTTGTAGATCAAGGCCGAGAGTTAGAGTTAAGTCCAAGCCGAGAGTTAAAGTTAGTTCGAAGTTTGTTGATGATCATGCCGCCGAGACGTGTTAATCGATTTCAAAATGTTGAAGATGTGTATAGAAGACAAGAAGTTGAGCAAATGGAACAACATATCAATGAAAAGTTTGATGAAGGTATTGGAAAGTTAGAAAAATTGATGAATGACATGAATCAAAGTCAAAGGAGAAGGTCACCAATCTCGAACCATGGAGGAAACATGGTTTCGCCATCGGTTTCGGAAGCAAGGAGGGTGTCACCACAATCTTGCCGAGAAAGAAGAGAATCATCAATTTCAATGAGATGAGAACACCATGAGTACAGAAATGAAGAGAGAAGAACTCAACGGGGGTTTGAAAATGAGTCATATCGTGATATTGAAAGACAGAGTAGAAGGACCATGCATGATCGTAGAAAGATATCGAAGTACATTTGATTATGATGAAGATGGTGATAGAGGAAGTATTCATTATCGAGATCGAGACCAAATACGAAGTCAATAACGGAATGTAGAAGATGATCGTCGGTGGGAGTCGGGGATGAAAATAGTGATTCCAGAATTCAAGGGGGGAATGATAGCGGAAGAGTTTTTGGATTGGTTATCAAATGTTGAGGAAATTTTTGACTTCAAGGAAGTACCCGAGCGTCGTAGAGTTAAGTTGGTTGCTACACGGTTGAGGGGATAAGCTATGGCATGGTGGCAACAAACTAAACTTACACGTGAATGAATGGGAAAGTCGAAGATTGTTTCATGGGAAAAGATGAAGAAGTTAATGAAGACTACTTTCTTGCCTTATAATTATCAGTCTCTTATGTATCAGCATTTACAGAATTTGAGACAAGGGAAAAAGGCAGTAAATGATTATGCAGATGAGTTTTATCAACTGATTGCTAGAAACGATATCATGGAAACGGAGGAACAGTTGACAGTTAGATTTGATGGAGGATTGAGAATGCAAATTCAGGATATGGTGAATATGTTTGATCCAAGAACCGTTGCTGAAGCACACCAGAAGGCTCTAGCTTGGGAGAAGCAAGGTAGAAGAGGTGGTGGTACGTTTACGAATTCTCACAACCAGAACAATGGTGCTAGTAGCAAAACTAATGATTCCAAAGCTGTTAGTAAATCGGTTGTCAATGAAGTTACTAAGACCAAGGTCCACAACAATTTCAAGTGTTATAACTGTCAGGAGTTTGGTCATAAGAGCAATGAATGTCCGAAGCATAAGAAGCGAGCGATGGTTGCTGAGGTTGAGGATGAGGATGCAGAAATAGAATGTTCTAATTCACCACAAGTTGAGGAGGAAGAAGAATTATCGGTGGGAGATGAAGGATATTTTTTAATGATGAGGAGATCTTGCTTGACGCCAAAGCAGGAAGAGGAGATTAGTTGGTTGAGAGTAACATTTTTCAGTCGACGTGCACTATTTTGGGAAGGCTTTGTAAGTTTGTTATCGATGCAGGAAGTTGTGATAACATCATCTCTACAGAAGCTATAAAGAAGTTAGCGTTAAAGACAGAGAAACATCCCAAACCCTACAAATTAGCTTGGTTGAGGAAAGGTGGGGAAGTGAAAGTTAATCGAAGAGCTTGTGTTGCTTTTTCCATCGTAAAGAAGTATAAGGACGAAATTTGGTGTGACGTGGTAGATATGGACGTATGTCATTTGTTGTTGGGGAGACCGTGGCAATTCGATAGAGTTGTGCAACACGATGGAAGGACTAACTGCTATAGTTTCATGTTCGAGGGCACTAGAATCAATTTAGTTCCTAAAAAGCGACAACATAGTGAAAGCAAGTTGGAGGAAATCGAGGAACTAAAGACTCTGTTATCTTTGAAGGAGTTTGTCAAAGAAGTAGAGGATGGACCTGAAGTATTTCTGTTGATTGGACATGAAAGTAGTGAAACGGTTGAAGTTCCTGAGGAACTTAAGCCAGTGTTGAAGGAATTTGAAGATGTATTTCCTGATGAATTATCGAAAGAGTTACCACTGCTGAGAGACATACAACATCAGATTGATCTTGTTTCGGGAGATGTGTTACCACATAAACCACATTATAGAATGAGTCCAAAGGAGCATGAGCAGTTGAGAAGGCAGGTGGAGGAGTTACTTGAACAAGGGCGCGTACAAGAAAGTTTAAGTCCTTGTGCAGTACTAGCTTTGTTAGTACCAAAGAAGGATGCAACTTGGAGAATGTGTACAGATAGTCGAGCACTAAACAAGATTACAGCGAGGTATAGATTTTCGATGCCAAGATTGCACGATTTGTTAGATCAGTTGAGTGGATCTGCTATCTTTTCAAAGATTGATCTGAAGATTGGGTATCATCAGATTCGAATTCCACCAGGGAATGAATGGATGACCGCATTCAAGACGCGGGAAGGGCTGTATGAATGGCTGGTCATGCCATTGGGTCTTTCGAATGCCCCTAGTACTTTTGTGCGAGTGATGAATCAGATCTTTCGACCATTTATTAGAAAGTTCATGGTGGTATACTTTGATGATATATTGATATACAGTGGAAGCACAGAAGAACATCTACAACACTTGCGGGGAGTGTTGATGATACTTCGTCAGGAGCAATTTTACGCGGCAAGAAAGAAGTGCATGTTCATGACGCACAGTGTTTTGTTTTTGGGGCATGTGTTGTCCAAGGAAGGAATCAATGTGGATCAAGGTAAAGTTGAAGCAATCAAGGATTGTCCACAACCCAGGACTGTAACTGAAGTGAGAATTTTTCATGGTTTAGCATCATTCTACCGAAGGTTTATTCCACATTTCAGTAGCGTGATGGCACCAGCGACAGATTGTATGAAAGGAAAGCGGTTTATATGGACTGAAGAGGCTGATTCTGCTTTCCAACAGATCAAGACACTCTTGACTACAACACCGATTCTTAGATACCTGGATTTTCAGTTGCTCTTTGAGCTAGATACTGATGCGTCTAAGGTTGGAATTGGTGGAGTATTAAGTCAGAAGGGTCATCCAATTGCTTATTTTAGCGAGAAACTTTCTGGAGCCAAGACAAGATACAGTACCTATGACTTGAAGTTCTATGCTATTGTCCAAGCCATAAAGCACTGGAGACACTATTTGTTTCATAAAGAGTTTGTGTTATATATGGACCACGAAGCATTAAAACATTTACAGGGACATGATAAGATTGCAGCCAGGCATGCTTCATGGATCGCATACTTGCAACAGTTTACATTTGTTGTAAAGCATAAGTCGGGAGTTACAAATCGAGTGGCAGACGCTTTGAGTAGATGAAATCATTTGTTGACTACGATGAGAGTTGAAGTGACGGGGTTTGATGTACTTCCAGAATTGTTTGTTGAGGATCCTTACTTTGCTAAGATTGTAGATGAGATCGAGAAAGGGAAGACGGATGAATATGTGTTGGTAGATAGTTTTCTATTCAAAGGAAATCAGTTGTGTATACCAGAGTGCAATTTGCGAATAAAGATTGTGAAAGAATTGCATGAAGGACACGTGGGAAGAGATCGTACCTTGTAGTTGATTTTTCAATCGTATTTTTGGCCTTCCATGAGGAAAGAAGTTGAAAGATTTGTTTAGAGATGTCACATATGTCAAGTTTCCAAAGGGACAGCTATGAATGCAGGATTGTATATGCCATTGCCCGTGCCTACTAGACCATGGGTTGATATTAGCATGGATTTTGTTTTGGATTTGCCAAGATGTAACAACCCGAGATTTCGCATTAATTAATTTTCGTCATTCGACGATTAAAATTGTTGGCTGATTGCTGTTGGAATTTTAATCAGTTTAAATTTTTCTAAGATTGGGTTAAAATTCTTGATATAATTCGTGGAATATTTGTGAGCTTTGAAAAGTGAGTCGTAGCCCATGTTTTATTTTAGGGCCGTGAACATTTTCAAGGCTAATACCCGTTTCTCTTTCCCTATCCATTCATTCTGGAACCCTAATCAAAAGAAAAAGAAAAAAAAAATGATGGCGGCCCGTTCCTTTCTCGGTCATTCTGAAACTAGGGCTTCATGATATCGAGGTCGCCATCTTCGGTAGCTCAATCGCGTGGTGATTTATATCGCTTGCCTGTCGATCGCAATTCTTCGTTGCGCTCGCGGTTACTTCAATTCGTCGAGACAAAGGTGAGTGAATTCTTCACTCACATCTAATTCGAACCATGCTTCAGTAGTATAAATTTTGCTTGAATGATTTCTCTGAGGTTTTAAATCCACTTGGTTTTACATTTGATTGACTTCTGACTTTGGTTTGAATTCTCTATTATTTCTGATGTTTTTGATGTTAACTTTGAACAAAAAATTTGTCTTTGGCCAAGAATGCTACGTGAGGCTTGCATCCTCGTGCTTCATGATAGTCGACCTTGATTTTTATTAAAACTTGTACCTTATCTTCATTTGCTTTGTTGGCTTCGGCCTTGCTTTCTCAGATGAACTGCGGTTAGGTTGGTTTCATAACCACCACGTCTTGCTTCGCATTGACTTTAGTCACTTGTTGTATATTTGATTCCCTGACCTTGTAGTCTCTTCAGCCCTTAACATGATTTTACACTGCAATGGTTCATCTCGGTTGTGCTTGCTCATCCCTGCTGCTTTGAATTGTGATGCATTTGTATACGCAACTATTTCTTGCATTTGTATGATGTTTGGTTTGCAAACTTGTCTCATTTGACATTGATGCTTTGTATAAGTTCTTGGTCGAGTTTTGGTTTGTGCATTTCTGGTTACTGTATCGGCCTATAGTGTTGCATTGATATTGATTCATTTGTTCCTCATTTCTGAGACTATACTTTTGAGGGACATTTAGCTTATTGAGGTCTTGCTTTCTTTATGACAATTGGTCCAGACAATGGTGTACTTGCACTTGTATACTGTTGTGTTGGTTTCATTCATTTGTTAGGACTGTTTTAATTCATTTGTGACTTTGGCCACTTTGATTCTAATGTGAAACTGCTTCTTTGAATCCTCTGTTGCTTTTAGCTTGAAGTTTTGATAGAATTTTGGTCATTGTAGACTTGATATAATCTGCACTGTATATCTCTAATCTCTTGTATTGCTGTGTATCACTGCATGTGTAATTGCATTGACTTAGTGGTTTAGTTTCACACTGCTGTCACCTATTGTTGCCATATGTTGTAGTCTTCAACTTGTGCCATTCGAGGCATTTGACATTTGTGTTGTCTTGTTCTCACTTGTGGTCTGTCTTCACTGTGCACTAGACCTGATTTTGAAGTCACTGCATAACTTCCCTGTGTATATGCATTTCCACATTGTTGCAGTGTTGTTTGTTTAGTCTGGTTCCTATAGTAATTGAGTCACTTGTGCATGTCAGATGCACTTGAAAATGCTAAGCGCTATACTACTGGTATAGTATATAACCTCTGTTCATTTTTGCCCTTGGTTCCAGTATGCAAATTGAACTGGTTTGCATTGATTTGGGTATACTTGATGCCATTCCTTCGGTGTAGTCCCTTGTCGCCACCTTTGTTTCATACTTGTACAGGTTGCAATTATTATTTTGCTGCATCATGCATGGGTAGCCTATGCCTGTGCATGTATGTTTTGTCACCTGGCCATCTTACTGCTCACTTGTAGTTGAAGTATTTCGTTAGTTGATCATTTATTGTAGCTGTCTCGACCAATTGAGACAGTTACATACCTGTTTCATATAGTATTTGGGTTCGCTATCCACTTATGCCTATGCTTCTTTAGTTTTGTTGGATCTGGACTTGCAGTTAAGTTGCTTTCCTCATGTCGCCTTGACTTTGGTTGTTGCATTGAGTTGAGTCATGATGGCAGTGACTTGACCGTTGCATTTTGTTTATTTTCCGAAATTTCACTTGAGTTGAATCCCGTCTTTTTATTTTTGGGTTTGACCTTGTGCCCGGTTATGTGCATTATCACAGTAGCGGCAAGGCAGTGCACGCAACGTGAACTGCAGCCACACGGAATTGAGTTTTTGGGTACATTATCACTGTAGTGGCAAGGCAGTGCACGCAAGCGTGAACTGCAGCCACACGGTATTGCTTTTATGATATTCTATTTTGTTTTGTTGATCTTTGCCATATTTCATATGCTGTAGTGGCGACGCAGTACACGCGTGCGTGTACTGCAGCCCTACCCGAGTTGATGTTTTAATTGATATTTCGATTGTTTGAAATTGTTTTGTTGTGTTCAATTCAATATTTTGAAATCATATTTCGATTTGGTTTGATTTGAGCATTCTAGTGTTGTCTAATTATCTTTTAGAAAATTAAATTACGAGTTTCTAATTATTATTTTTATAATTAGATTTTTGTTGTTAATTGCCGTTTAGGCAATTCTGCTATTTTCTAAATAATCTTCATTGCTAATCCTTTCACTTATCTTCATTGATAACCTTTTTAATTTATCTTCGTTGATAAATTGGATTTGCTGATTTGTTGTTTAACACTATTACGTGTTATATTTATCGTTATCCGATTTATTTATTCAAGGATCGGATAGACGGGATTTATTTTGACTGTTGTCTAATTTTTATTTAATTATTATTGCTTCTGTGCACTAATAACTGAGTTTGAATTAGACTGACCCGTGTATTATTTTCTTTTGAATTTAATACTCGGGTCAGACCGAGTATTTACAGGTTGTTGATATCTTACTTTGGGTTGCTGCTTGAGCTATGAAGTCACTTCATATCTTTTGAAGTAGTCGTTGCCATTTATAGTAGTCGGTTTATTTGTATAGGAAGATATGTATTCATGTATATTATTTAAGATAATGTACTTGTATATGTAACTTCCAGAGTTGACGGTTGTAGTTGTATCATATGTATTGTATCACATGTATTGTAACTGACATAAGTTATTATATATATGAGACTTTTGTGTTATCTGTGTTCCGCAATTATATTATCTGTGTTATTATTATATCTATTGTCCTAAACTATTATGAACCATCGTAGTTTGATTTATACTGGAATTGGGTATGTCGATGGGCGTAAATAAATAAGAGATGAAAAACAAAAATATATACCACTCCTATCGAAATAACCAATACTAGTGTAAGGCCTAACTACGGATGGCCGCTCCTATCCAGCCTTATTCTTCGTAATAACACACAATATTTCTTTTAATACTCTTTGTTATTGTGAGCATAGAGGTGGGGCGTCATAGTTGGTATCAAAGCTTGGGGTTTATGGACATGATATAAAATATAACTTAGATGGAATATGTGTTACAACTATTAGTCGATGTTTTATTGTGCTTTGAGTCAAAACTAAAGTTTTGAAAATATGTTGAAATTTTTAAATATCTTTATTTAAAAATAAAAGTGAATTTGTGTTTTGTTGATTTGTTTGATTTGTGACTGTTTATCACGGTGCGCAGCGGAAACAGAGAAACTGTCTTCGCTGAGTATGGCTAATAACCTTTTTGATTTAAAAATCAAAATATGAAATTGAAATAAATTTCATTTGTTGTTTACATAACTGTGTTTATTTTGTTTTCTTTTAAAATTTCGAATCCGATTTGAGGATTCGAAGCAATTGCGGTTATGTAATTTTGTTGAGATTTTTGCTGTTTTGAATTATCTTCATTGAAGATATATTCTAATGATTTCTTTGTTCATTTTGCGGTATATGTGCAAATTTATGTTGCACGTTACTGCATTATTTTGTTACGTTGAACCGATGCTTGGTTATGAAAAGTATTTTGTTGCCGTTAATTTATAACGGGATTTTTACACCAATGCTAAATTTTTGAAGCCCGGTGTTTTGTTTACATTTTAATGAATGAAAATTCACTGATATTATAATTAGATGCAAATTATTTTGATGAGATTTTGACGTTTAAAAATCACTGTCGCTTTGGCTTCAGTGACCGTCAAATTTTAAAGTGGATTTTCAAGCGGTTATCCCGCAATGCTGATTTTGAGATCCATTTCTAAGGTGTTTTGAGAAGTACAATTTTCATATTGAAATTGTCACTAATGTTTCTGTTTTTATCACGGATTTGCAAATCGTTATAAAAATAAAAATTGTTTTCCAAAATTTTTATAGTTTGCGCTTTCAAAAGAATGAGGAAACGATTTAAACGATTCAGCAAAATCGAGGATTATGACCCCTTTCTTTTACTGATTCGCTTAATTCCGGACTTGTTCGTTTGAGAATGTAAATTATTACTTTTATAAAATAAATGAAATTGTTTTCAAAATTTTTATAGTTTGCGTTTTTAGGGGAATGAGAAAGTGATTTAAACGTTTCAGCAAAATCGAGGATTGTGACCCCTTTCTTTTACTGATTCGCTTAATTCCGGACTTGTCTGTTTGAGGATGTGAAATGTTATTTTTGAAATACACAATTTTGCACTTTCAAGGAAATGATGAAGAGAATTAAACGATTTAGTAAAACTTGTGGTTATGGGACATGTGCGTTTGCTATTTTGGTTAATTCCGGACTCGTTAATTGAAATATTTGCTGTTTTGATGATTTTGATGATTTTCGTGTGCTTTCGAGCCACTATGATGGACCTTCGGGTCATATGATGGACCTTCGGGTCATATGATGGACCTTCGGGTCAAATACCAGTACCAGACCTTCGGGTCATATGTTGGACCTTCGGGTCATATGATGGGCGCTAAAATTATGATGATGGTACTTGGTAGGCTTTGGCCATATGAGATGCACGTGCGGCGTAGCTAAAACTCGCCATATGATGGGATCAATCCAACCTTTTTTGTTGATTTTCTAGAATATCTTAATCGATTCCTAGATGTTTGTTGAATCTAATTATCTGCAGGTAATTAGATATATGATGTTATGAGTTCTGATTATCATTTTTGATAATCGATATTTGTTGTTTCTGATTATCGCTTGTGATAATTAGATATATGATGTTATGAGTTCCGATTATCGTTTTTGATAATCGATATTTGTTGTTTCTGATTATCGCTTGTGATAATTAGATATATGATGTTATGAGTTCTGATTATCGTTTTTGATAATCGGATATTTGTTGTTTCTGATTATCGCTTGTGATAATTAGATATATGATGTTATGAGTTCTGATTATCGTTTTTGATAATCGATATTTGTTGTTTCTGATTATCGCTTGTGATAATTAGATATATGATGGTATGAGTTTTGATTATCGTTTTTGATAATCAGATATTTGTTGTTTCTGATTATCGCTTGTGATAATTAGATATATGATGTTATGAGTTCTGATTATCGTTTTTGATAATCGAATATTTGTTGATTTGATTATCGTTTTTGATAATCGAATATTTGTTGATTTGATTATCGTTTTTGATAATCGAATATTTGTTGATTTGAGAGATTTGATTATCGTTTTTGATAATCGAATATTTGAGGTTTGATTATCGTTTTTGATAATCGAATATTTGAGGTTTGATTATCGTTTTTGATAATCGAATATTTGTTGATTTGAGATTTGATTATCATTTTTGATAATCGAATATTTGTTGATTTGAGATTTGATTATCGTTTTTGATAATCGAATATTTGTTTATTTGATTATCGTTTTTGATAATCGAATATTTGTTGTTTCTGCTTATCGTTTTTGATAATCGAATATTTGAGGTTTGATTATCGTTTTTGATAATCGAATATTTGTTGATTTGAGATTTGATTATCGTTTTTGATAATCGAATATTTGTTGATTTGAGATTTGCTTATCGTTTTTGATAGTCGAATATTTGTTGCTTCTGCTTATCGTTTTTTATAATCGAATATTTGAGGTTTGATTATCGTTTTTGATAATCGAATATTTGTTGATTTGAGATTTGATTATCGTTTTTGATAATCGAATATTTGTTGATTTTGGATTTGATTATCGTTTTTGATAATCGAATATTTTTTGATTTGATTATCGTTTTTGATAATCGAATATTTGTTGTTTCTGCTTATCGTTTTTGATAATCGGATATTTGTTGATTTTGATTATCGTTTTTGATAATCGAATATTTGTTGATTTGATTATCGTTTTTTTTATAATTGAATATTGGTTGATTTGATTATCGTTTTTGATAATCGAATATTTGTTGATTTGATTATCGTTTTTGATAATCGAATATTTGTTGATTTGATTATTGTTTTCGATAATCGAATAATTGTTGATTTGATTATCGTTTTAGATAATCGAATATTTGTTGATATGAGTTCTGATTGTCGCTTGTGATAATTAGATATTTAAGAGATTTGATTATCGTTTTTGATAATCGGATATTTGAGGTTTGATTATCGTTTTTGATAATCGAATATTTGTTGATTTGAGATTTGATTATCGTTTTTGATAATGGAATATTTGTTGATTTGAGATTTGATTATCGTTTTTAATAATTGAATATTTGATTGATTTGAAATTTGATTATCGATTGTGATAATTAAATATTTGTTGATTATATTGAAATGCTATTTTCTATCTATCTCTGTTGATAATTAAATTTTGTTGTTTTCTAATTATCATATTGATAATTAGATATTGCTGTTTTGTGATTTCTGTATTCTGATTATCTTTTTGATAATTAGATTTTGTTAAGAATATATGAATTTCTTTTATGAAATTAAAAGATTTCTTTGGTGTTTATATTCTCGATCTTTATTTTTCTAGCTTAACCAGTTTATGTTACAAAAATAATTGTTGCTGACACCTTTAATAATGGAAATTGCGGGGACGCAATTTTTATAAGGAGGGGAGTCTGTAACAACCCGAGATTTCGCATTAATTAATTTTCGCCATTCGACGATTAAAATTGTTGGCTGATTGCTCTTGGAATTTTAATCGGTTTAAATTTTTCTAAGATTGGGTTAAAATTCTTTATATAATTCGTTGAATATTGGTGGGCTTTGAAAAGTGAGTTGTAGCCCATGTTGTATTTTGGGGCCGTGAACATTTTCAAGGCTAATACCCGTTTCTCTTTCCCTATCCATTCATTCTGGAACCCTAATCAAAAAAAAAAATTGATGGCGGCCCGTTCCTTTCTCGGTCGTTCTGAAACTAGGGCTTCATGATATCGAGGTCACCATCTTCAGTAGCTCAATCGCATGGTGATTTGTGTCGCTTGCCTGTCGATCGACAATTCTTCGTTGCACTCGCGGTTACTTCAATTCGTCGAGACAAAGGTGAGTGAATTCTTCACTCACATCTAATTCGAACCATGCTTCAGTAGTATAAATTTTGCTTGAATGATTTCTCTGAGGTTTTAAATCCACTTGGTTTTACATTTGATTGACCTCTAACTTTGGTCTGAATTCTCTATTATTTCTGATGTTTTTGATGTTAACTTTGAACAAAAAATTTGTTTTTGGCCAAGAATGCTACGTGAGGCTTGCATCCTCGTGCTTCATGATATTCGACCTTGATTTTTGTTAAAACTTGTACCTTATCTTCATTTGCTTTGTTGGCTTCGGCCTTGTTTTCTCAGATGAACTGTAGTTAGGTTGGTTTCATAACCACCACGTCTTGCTTCGCATTGACTTTAGTCACTTGTTGTTGTATATGTGATTCCCTGACCTTGTAGTCTCTTCAGCCCTTAACATGATTTTACACTGCAATGGTTCATCTCGGTTGTGCTTGCTCGTCCCTGCTGCTTTGAATTGTGATGCATTTGTATACGCAACTATTTCTTGCATTTGTATGATGTTTTGTTTGCAAACTTGTCTCATTTGACATTGATGCTTTGTATAAGTTCTTGGTCGAGTTTTGGTTTGTGCATTTCTGGTTACTGTCTCGGCCTATAGTGTTGCATTGATATTGATTCATTGGTTCCTCATTTCAGAGACTATACTTTTTGGGGACATTTAGCTTATTGAGGTCTTGCTTTCTTTATGACAATTGGTCCAGACAATGGTGTACTTGCACTTGTATACTGTTGTGTTTGTTTCATTCATTTGTTAGGACTGTTTTAATTCGTTTGTGACTTCGGCCACTTCGATTCTAATGTGAAACTGCTTCTTTGAATCCTCTGTTGCTTCTAGCTTGAAGTTTTGATAGAATTTTGGTCATTGTAGACTTGATATAGTCTGCACTGTATATCTCTAATCTCTTGTATTGCTGTGTATCACTGCATGTGTAATTGCATTGACTTAGTGGTTTAGTTTCACACTGTTGTCACCTATTGTTGCCATATGTTGTAGTCTTCAACTTGTGCCATTCGAGGCATTTGACATTTGTGTTGTCTTGTTCTCACTTGTGGTCTGTCTTCACTGTGCACTAGACCTGATTTTGAAGTCGCTGCATAACTTCCCTGTGTATACGCATTTCCACATTGTTGCAATGTTGTTCGTTTAGTCTGGTTCCTGTAGTAATTGAGTCACTTGTGCATGTCAGATGCACTTGAAAATGCTATGCGCTGTACTACAGGTGTAGTATATCACCTCTGTTCATTTTTTCCCTTGGTTCCAGTATGCAAATTGAACAGGTTTGCATTGATTTGTGTATACTTGATGCCATTCCTTCGGTGTAGTCCCTTGTCGCCACCTTTGTTTCATACTTGTACAGGTTGCAATTATTATTTTGCTACATCATGCATGGGTAGCCTATGCCTGTGCATGTTTGTTTTGTCACCTGGCCATCTTACTGCTCACTTGTAGTTGAAGTATTTCGTGAGTTGATCATTTATTGTAGCTGTCTCGACCAATTAAGACACTTACATACCTGTTTCATATAGTAGTTGGGTTCGCTATCCACTTATGCCTATGCTTCTTTAGTTTTGTTGGATCTGGACTTGTAGTTGAGTTGCTTTCTTCATGTCGCCTTGACTTTGGTTGTTGCATTGAGTCGAGTCATGATGGAAGTGACTTGACCATTGCATTTTGTTTATTTTCCGAAATTTCACTTGAGTTGAATCCCGTCTTTTTATTTTTGGGTTTGACCTTGTGCCCGGTTGTGTACATTATCACAGTAGTGGCAAGGCAGTGCACGCAAGCGTGAACTGCAGCCACAAGGAATTGAGTTTTTAGGTACATTATCACTGTAGTGGTAAGGCAGTGCACGCAAGCGTGAACTGCAGCCACACGGTATTGCTTTTATGATATTCTATTTTGTTTTGTTGATCTTTGCCATATTTCATATGCTGTAGTGGCGAGGCAGTACACGCGTGCGTGTACTGCAGCCCTACCCGAGTTGATGTTTTAATTGATATTTCGATTGTTTGAAATTGTTTTGTTGTGTTCAATTCAATATTTTAAAATCATATTTCGATTTGGTTTGATTTGAGCATTCTAGTGTTGTCTAATTATCTTTTAGAAAAATAGATTATGAGTTTCAAATTATTATTTTTATAATTAGATTTTTGTTGTTAATTGCCGTTTAGGCAATTCTGCTATTTTCTAAATAATATTCATTGCTAATCCTTTCACTTATCTTCATTGATAACCTTTTTAATTTATCTTCGTTGATAAATTGGATTTCCTGATTTGTTGTTTAACACGGTTACGTGTTATATTTATCGTTATCCGATTTCTTTATTCAAGGATCGGATAGGTGAGATTTATTTTGACTGTCGTCTAATTTTTATTTAATTATTATTGCTTCTGTGCACTAATAACTGAGTTTGAATTAGACTGACCCGTGTATTATTTTCTTTTGAATTTAATACTCGGGTCAGACCGAGTATTTACAGGTTGTTGATATCTTACTTTGGGTTGCTGCTTGAGCTATGAAGTCACTTCATATCTTTTGGAGTAGTCGTTGTCATTTATAGTAGTCGGTTTATTTGTATAGGAAGATATGTATTCATGTATATTATATACAATAATGCACTTGTGTATGTAACTTCCAGAGTTGACGGTTGTAGTTGTATCATATGTACTGTATCACATGTATTGTAACTGACATCAGTTATTATATATATGAGACTTTTGTTTTATCTGTGTTCCCCATTTATATTATCTGTGTTATTATTATATCTATTGTCCTAAACTATTATGGACCATCGTAGTTCGTTTTATACTGGAATTGGGTATGTCGATGGGAGTAAATAAATAAGAGATGAAAAACAAAAATATATACCACTCCTATCGAAATAACCAATACTAGTGTAAGGCCTAACTACGGATGGCCGCTCCTATCCAGCCTTATTCTTCGTAATAACAGACAGTATTTCCTTTAATACTCTTTGTTATTGTGAGCATAGAGGTGGGGCGTCATACAAGAACTCAACGAGGGAATGATTCTATATATGTTATGGTGGATAGATTTTTGAAGATGGTACATTTCATAGCTTGTAAAAAGACCGCTGATGCAGTCCGTGTTGATCAATTGTTCTTTAAAGAGGTTTATCGACTACATGGGCTACCTGAGACCATTGTTTCTGACCGGGATGGTTGGATCTAAGCTGGTTGGAACTAAGCTGAAGTTTAGTAGCGCCTATCATCCACAAACGGATGGGCAAACGGAAGTGGTGAACATATCTTTGGGAAACTTGTTGAGATGTCTTGTGAAGGATAATTTGAAGAGCTGGGATGTGAAGTTGTGTCATGCAGAATTCGCATATAATCATACTGTTAATCGAAGTACTGGATTCAGTCCATTTCATGTAGTATATTTAGCAATTCCGAAGGGACCGTTGGATTTGTCGACAGTTCCACGTTAGAAAGGGGTTGTTAAACGAGCTTGTGATTTCGTGAATGAGTTGCAGGAGTGTCATTGGATTGTTCATGAACGATTGCTTAAGTCAAATTAGAGGTACAAGCAACTGGGAGATAAGAAGCGAAGGAGTGTGGACTTCAAAGAGGGTGATTTTGTTTACGCAGTATTGACGAAAGATCGTTTTCCAGTTGGAACTTAAAACAAATTGAACGCTAAAAAGATTGGTCCAGTAGAAATCTTGAAGAAGATTAATGATAATGCTTATCGGTTAAGATTTCCAGATCATGTCCATACTACCGACGTTTTCAATGTCAAACACTTAATTCCATATCATAGGGATAAGTGTGTGGAAGAAGAGGAAAGTGTGAATTCGGGGTCGAATTCCTGTCAACCAGAGGAGGATGATGCAGCGCAATAGGAGTTCCGACATAACGAATTACGACCTAACTCAATGAAAGCAGATTGCACGTTAAGTCGCTCGAAAGATAGCTCAGTAGTTTTAGGTCTCTCGGGTTCTTTGAGTGGCTAACGACCTAGCGTTTCACGACCTACCAAGATAAGGGTTGCAGCGCAACATACCTCAGGTCGCAAGATCGAAGCCGCTTCAGAATTCGTGAATTCCAGTAGGTCGCGAACTTCATATGTCGAGAGTTCTTTGAGTCGCAAACGACCTAGCCACTTACGATGATGCAGCGGATATACCAAAAATCGACGGAACGGTGAAAAGTTGAATCGATGGATTGAAAATACCCAAGTGCCCAAATTCGTTGATCTCAAGAGATACCGGATTCTAGCTAGCTCCAACACGTTGATCGCGCACGATGCCGTGTTAAAATATCTACGATTCTTCTACGTTGATCTCGCGCATGAGATTCCGTGAATCGGCTTCAAATCCGTTGATTCGAGCACACTCGAATAACCGAAAATGGAGAAAGGAGATAACACTCAACTTTCAATTTTAAAGAGGCACAAAGCACTCAAACGAAAGCTTATTGAAAGTCAACCTACTTTTTTACAAGTGACACAACACCCCTATTTATAGGGTTACAACATGCATACACGACCTAACATATTCATGTCACAATAGCACTTCGACCTTCGACTTAACAACAACGACTCACGACATAAGAACAAAACGACATAACAAAACACATAAGAATGTTACGACAAAACATCAAAGAGACTCAACAAATTCACAACACAATAGCTTGAGCGACCTAAAACAAGTAGTACAGCAATAGGAAGTATGAGCGACCTAACATCTGTAGCGACTTAGCGAGATAAAGATTTGCGACCTTAAAGATGCGACGTATGTGAGCGACATAACATAGGTCGTAGCTTGCTGGTGAGCGACTTATAGTCAGGTGGCACAAGTAAGAACGCGGCATAAGTAGTTGGGCCGTAGCTAGTTAGGTCATTCATAGCTCGGTAGGTCGCTGGCAACATAAAATGACTCGCTGCATCATCCAATCGCCATAACTTGTTATGTTAACACGCACGCGAACCAAGGCTTAACTCGTTAGGTCGCTGGCGACCTAATGCAGATGACTTAACGTAGTTATAGGCTGCTGCATCATCCTCCCCCGATTGACAAGAATTCGACCCCGAATTCGCACTTTCCTCTTCTTCAACAAACTTATTCTCATGATATGGAATCAAGTGTCTGACGTTGAAAATGTCGGCAGTATGGATATGATCCGGCAATCTTAACCGATAAGCATTATCATTGATCTTCTTTAAGATTTCTACTGGTCCAATCTTTCGAGCCTTCAATTTGTTGTAAGTCCCAATTGGAAAACTATCTTTCGTCAAAACTGCGTAAACAAAATCGCCCTCTTTGAAGTCCACACTCCTTCGCTTCTTATCTGCAAGTTGCTTATACTTCTCATTTGACTTAAGCAATCGTTCATGAATGATCCTGTGACACTCCTGCAACTCATTCATGAAATCACAAGCTCGTTCAACAACCCCTTTCTGATGTGGAACTATCGACAAATCCAACGGTCCCTTCGGAATTGCTGAATATACTACTTGAAGTGGACTGAATCCAGTACTTCGATTAACAACATGATTATGTGCGAATTCTGCCTGACACAATTTCACATCCCAACTCTTCAAATTATGCTTCACAAGACATCTCAACAAGTTTTCCAAAGATCTGTTCACCACTACCGTTTGCCCATTCGTTTGTGGATGATAGGCGCCACTAAAATTCAGCTTAGTCCCAACCATCTTCCACAAACTCAACCAAAAATGACTTAGAAATTGAGTATCCCGGTCAGAAACAATGGTGCGACGACCCGACTTTCTACTACCAGAAAATCGCATCATCTTTAATAAAGAAAGGGATAGAAAAGAGAAAAGATAGAGAAGAAGAAAGAAACAACACATCAGAATCTAAACAGCGGAACGAATAAATTATATTAATCACATAATACTTTACATAGTATCATATACATCAGAGATACACAGCTTAAACAACACATACTAGACAGTTATAGACACCTGTCTAGTTATACAACTCCATACACCTCAAAAACAACAACTCAGAGAATACACAGCGGAATACTCTATAGCTATACGCAGAAGCCTCCTGCTCCATTTCTCCTTCAGAATTCGTCAAGCCAACTAAAAATCCTAACCTGAATTCCCTTGGCTACTCGTAAAAATTTGAGTACCCAAGAGTTTAAGAAAAACAGAATAAACTCCGGTCAGACATGGGTCTGGTGTGAGTAAACGGTTAAAGTTTCTTAACTTTAAAAACCTTTGAAAAGAAAAGGTATCACGTAAGACTTCCCACACATAAACATGGAAAAGTTTTTACCTTACGCTAACCAAAACATTTGATAGGAAATCCGATGATATTATAATAGTGTCTAGGGTTTTCAAATAAATATGAAATAGCCAAAATTGTTACATTTATTAAATTCCAGCTACTAGCCACAAAAGTGGGTAATACAATCAAAACCGTTGGCACTTATTGGATTATGGATTCCGTACAATGGTAGGGCTACTGGGGTACCGCCCGTCACAGTACGTGGCCTAGATCACCGTACCGAGGGTCACTCTCGACCCCCTGCAACACAAAGCCGGACCCGTTCCTTACTGAACAGTTTCGAATAAGACAATCCCGACGGTTGTAGCTGTTCAACCGTCCACACAGCCGAAATAAAAAGGGACCTCTAGATAGGGGTAAATCTTACTCTCCAGTAGGTGCGACCCACGAAGCCTTGCTGCACCTCCCCTGTTTTAGAAATTCCTGGTTGATGAGGCTTGAGGTTACGATTACCTTTATAGGAAACATCACTTAGAATGCTCATCGTCCACCTGACGATGTTCTGAAAGCATTCAATCCATACAAGTTCGTTCCGGGTTCGAACGAAACCGAAGGCTTTATCTCATTACACTCGTTTTGGAATCACCCTCAGAGTTAATGACAATAATCCTTGCACTCTAAATCACCATCTCGAACCTATAAGATCTATTCCGTGAAACTCATTACGGAATCACCTACAGAGTTATACTGACGTATTGCCCTTACACCTCGAGTCTTCACAAAGCTCCACTTTGACTCACGACCTAACGTTATTTGGAATCGATGTGGTTTTCGGATATCCAAATATGGAAATCCGATCTCGGTCTCATCGAAATCCCAAAGCGTGTCTTTTAGGTTCAAGTTGTTTAAAGGTTTTAAAACAATTCAATACAGTATCTATATACACACAAATAGATAACTCACATATCAATAATTGATAATCAGCATTATGAAATAACAGATACCTACATTATCAATATCAAAATAGGTAGTCCCTATATCATCATCCCAATTTATAATCTATGAAATCATCACAATGCAACCAAGCATTCCTATCATACAACCATGCATACCTCATTACTGAGATCACAAAGCATTCAAGACAATCAATGTCATCCATTCATACACAAGCAATGATTCACTCATACCACAATATAATTAATTTAAAATGAATTAAATTAACTATATCTATCTCTAATTAATTTAAAGTGAATTAAATTAATTACCTAATCACTTAATTAATTTAAAATTAATTAAATTAATTACCTTCATCACAATAAATCTTGCTTAAATAAACATTAATTAAATCAATTAATTAATCATAATCAACCTTGATTAATTAACTCTTAATAAAGTAATTAATCCTTAATTATTTTCATTAATCATATCAATTAATGAACCTTAATTAATTAATTAGGCCTAGATTAATTGCTTAAATTTAATCAACTTAAATACAGTAATTATCTATTCATAATTACTTTATAAATCCTTTGATTTATTACCCAAGTAATAAACCTTTAATTACTTTAACAAGTAATTACCCATTTAAAATTTACTTCCCAATCAGTAATTTACCTAACTCAATTACCTCTGTAATTAATCCATTACTTATCTTAAGTAATTAACCTTACCAAAACTTATTAAGTAATAATACTTAATCATTTATCAAGTGACTATATTTAATTAATTAACAAAATAATTAATTACTTAATCAAACTCATTTCATAAACAAAATTGAGTAATTCATCCCTAATTACTCATTAACCAAATTAATCTTTAATTAATAGATTAATTATCATCAACTATTAATTAATAAACCTTAATTATTAATCAATTCTTTAATACAAAGTAATTAATCTCTAATTACCTTTATAATTAATTAAACTTAATTAACTAATTAATCAACTCTTAATCATTAATTAATAAACTTAATTATTAATTAATAATCTTAATTACAAATTAATTAATCCATAACTAAAATTAATTAATCCTTAATTAAAATTAATTAACCTTAAATAAAAATAGTTAATTAATTCTTAATTAATTATCATTTATTTTTAATAATCCTTTAATTATTAACTAAGAAAACTCAATTAAGACTTAATAAAACCTTTATTAACTTATTACTATTTTAATTAACTCTTAATTACTTAATTAATAAGTAATTATAATTTAATTAATCATTAGACATTAATTAAATCATCAACTTAATGAATAGTTAATTAAATAATTTTACTTGATTAATTACTTAATTAACCCCTTTTTAAAATAAAATTAAATATATTAATTAACTTAAACTTCCTTAACAAACTAGTTACAAATTATAAATACTTAATTATTATTTAAGATAAAATATTATCTTAAATAAATCTTGAAATCTTTATTTAACTTAATTCCTTAATTAAATAAATTATAAGAAATCATTAATTACTTCCCTTAATTATTAATTAACAAATCTAATTTCAAGTTAATAAATTATCTTAAACTTTATTTGGTAATTAATAAATCATTTCCATAAATTAATTTAAATAAACATTTACTTAAAATTCTCTTTTATTTTTCAAAATAGAATTTGAAATAATATTAAGATTTTGACTTAAAACATTTTACAAGCTTATTTATAAAAAAATTAAATTCAAGGTAAGCTTTTTAATTTAATTTAAACTATTTAAAGTTAAAACTTATTTTATATTTAAACTAGATATCAGGTTAAACATTAATTTGGGTTTAACCCATATATATTCTTGAATTCAAGTACAAGTGCATCTTCTTTTTAAAACAAAACTGCCCTCTTTTAAAATTAAAAACTGTTTTAATTTAAAAATCAAAAAAACTATTAAAACAAATGGTTCCCTGCAACTTAAAGACCTGAAACCACGCGAGTTTCCCGAGCCACAACCAATTCATACACGAGCTCCTACCCGAGTCTTTCACCCTATACCCCGAGACCTTACTCGAGAAAAACAATGCAACCCAACAAAAAAAACTACAGACTCCTCCCCATCATCGTGCAACCTGCACCAACGCCGGACCTCCTCTGGCAAACGGCGAACCCACCCACACGTCACCCAAAAGCCCTACAACCACCTACGACCCACAGAAAAACAACTCAGGCCTCGAATCAGAATTAAGCACATCAGGTTGAACAAACTCAAACACCATCAGAAAACCCTTCCCTCGAACGTCGCCTCCGATCAACTAGAGCTGCCAGAACTCCGCCAATAAATCGCTGATCCACCAAGCATGCTCCTACCCAAAAATTATACAGCTCGATGCAGTATAGACGATGCAGTGATCGATTTACAGTAAGCTTCCTAAACTAGGTTTAAAATTTAATTTGAGAAAATTCAAAATTTCTCAGTGATTTAAAAATTTATTAACCATTTTTACTACATTTACTATTTCAATCCTTAACTCCATCAATAATCTCAATCATTCCAGATGCATAAATCAATTGATTTTTGCAAAATCCCAATATCCAGACAAAATTCATATTCTTACACCTTACCTTATTTAAAATCCTAAATTTGATTTTAAAAATCCTAAACTTTTGAATGGATTCAATATGATATTCCAATCAATATGAATTAACATTTAATTTTATCATATATCTGGGTTTTACTGTATTATCTTGGTTCCAGTAAACTAAAAATAAAAATAAAAGTACCTGAACTTGTCATTTAAAAACTAGATGCTGATTAAACCAAATTACATGTTTGAGAATCAAACTTTAAAGTGATTTGATAAAAGTTTTGGTCTATTTATTCATCTAATCTCTATACATAAAGATAACAGAGAGTAGCAGTTTAACTAGCATGCATGCTCAACATTCATATACACAGATCAATCACCAATCATATAATTATGAAAGCATTAATTATTTCAGAAGTTAAACAAACAACAGATCAGTAATCACTTAATCCTTTAAGTTGTTGTTTACTCACCTCAAATTAGAAGTGCAGAGTTTTGAAGATGACTGGAACATGAAGTTTTGCAAAAGAATTGAACTTAAAGCTGAAGCCTTTGAAACAGAAATGCTTCATTTTTGCATTTGAAAAACTTGGAAACATTTAAGCTTGAAGCTTTAGAAACTGAATCCCTGAGACTTGCATGCATTTGAAGCTTGAGGCAGACATGAATTGGAGGCTTGCATCAGATTCTTGAAATCATGATGCAGATTTTGATTTAAGAAAACTACAGGCATGTAGTTAGATTTGCACACAATATACTTCAGGTTTTGGTAGCAGGGTTTGATATTTGGATTGGAGGAAATTTTCAGGTTTTGGTGATAGGGATTAGTGTTTTGAGTTTTGAAGAGTGTTTGTAACTAATTTAATCATTTTGCTTCAGATATGCATACACCAGAAAATAATGCAGATTTTAATTGAAGATTTCTTGTTTAATGACTTGAGCATTTGCTTTGAAATTGAGGAATTGATTTTTGTTTTGTTGAGAACAAGCTGCAGACATTCAAGTATGCAAATCTGGGTGGAATGTTGTTTTGAGGAATTACAGGCTTTTTCAAAAAAAATGATTTACAGGGAAGTGTTACAGGTTTGAATGAGTAAGAGTTTTCATTGATGGTTTTAGTTTTCATTTAGACATGAACAAAGATTTGAAAGAAAAAGAAAATGAAGGGAAAGAAGGTTGTTTTATATAAGTTAATTTTCAGTTTTATTAAAGTTAAAAGAAAATAAAATAATTTGACACATGTCTACATTTACACAAAGTTTGTAACACTTGTTATCAAAGTGTTTAAGAAATGAACATTTGTCAATATTGAGTTTGTTTTAATTCTAAAGAAATTTAAAAGCTTTTAAATTATTTTTCCTAATACTAATGTGTTTTCTAAATTTTAAAAATGCTTTTCTTATTAAATATCAAATAAACAAATATACTTACACATTTATAAATGTATGTTAATCTATACAAGTACAATCTTTAAAAAGAAATGAAACCAAATAAAATTTAAATAAAATTATATATAACATTTCAAACTTATTTTAAATACTATTTTAAAAAGCCATTGCATTCATTTTATTAAATAAACACAAATCTAAATTTCTATAGATAAATTTTTATAAAAAGAAATAAAACAAAATCTTATTTTTATTAAAAACATTACCTATGTAATTTAAAACCAAACCATATTATTAAATTTGTATGTATATTCTTGAATTCGAATTTATATTCATTTCAAAATCCAGTTTAAAAATCAAATCTAAAATAAATTTAAATAAATATAAACATCTATTTTTAAATAAGCACATTATTTATTACAAATAATATATTCTACTTTGAAATCAATTTAAAATACACAGATTTAAATATACAGATATAAATGCATTTTAAACACACTTATAAATTTTGAAAACAATAACCTAATATAGAATTTATTTACACAAATAAAATAATTAATCTTAATATAAAACCAATTTATAACCATAATTAAAATATTACTTGGTTAATTATCTGTGAAAATAACAATTTTATCAATTCAAATAATTTAAATTAAGCGATTATCAGCATTTTAAACTCCTGGAAATTCCGGGATATTACAATCTTCCCCCCTCAATAGAATTTCGTCCTCGAAATTTAAAACAAAGATAATCCAAAGTTTTATTTTATTTTCAACCAATTCAAATATTCGTAACAGCCATGCACTATCAATCAAACAAACAATTTCATCCAAACAACCAATTCAATCAAACAACACTAGCTATTTGGACACAGATCCAGATAAATTTCCTAAAATTATCTCGAGTTTCCCCAGTACAAACACAGGGATACTCGCTCTATTAAACCGAAACTAGCTATACTTATAAGCTACCGAGTTCCTATTCAGCTAGATCTATAATCTACCTAAGATACCAGACCACAGAGAAGTCTGATCAACATCTAAAACCTCACAAAACTACTAGTCTCAAAACCAGTGATGACCAAACACGTACTCCCTCAGAGAAACGTGAAATGATTTTTGAATTCCAGTTTTCCAAACTGGCAATTCAACTCTTCAAACTAAAGCACTGATTTCTACAAAAACTCAGAAGAATCCAATATACCTCAGAGATCACCTCATAATCTCACCAATCTTATTGCTTCCTTTAGCAGAGAAAACCTCAACAACATCGAAGCCTCCAACTTCAAATTCCAAATTCTTCCGTTACTTAACCTCAAAACTTACCGGATGATCCGGGCTGCCTACAGATCCTTCCCGATAAACTCAACCTTCGCTGATGCTTCTACAACAAACTGGATAAACTCAACAAACTGATCCTCACAAGATCAATCCAAAAATCAATACCAAACTATACTATCAACAGTAGAAAACAACTTCTCCTGTCCTGGAAAAAACAGAACAGAATCACTCGCCAACTTGCCTCAGATTCTAAAAAAGAAATTCAATAGAAACTCTCTAACCCAAAATACTGCAATTCCCAATTGCTTCTACTTAAAACAACAGCCACCTTGTTTCCGCTGCACAACTCTGATCTGGAGCAGATGAAAAATGCCGTCGAAAGAACACAGGCACAAACTAAACATCACATCTTGGAAATAAGGTTCAATAGAAATTCCAAAAGATACAGAGCTGCTACACCAAACAAACATCCTAGGAAACAACCTTCTACCCAGCTGAATCACCGGTATCACTCTTGACATCAAATTGATTCAGAACTCAAACTCCAATGCGGGCAAATCTATAACTTCCTTGAAGATATATCCGGAAAAATTCAGAGAATCCAAGAGAACACTCAAACAATCGCAAGTCACTTTTGAGATCCACCAAACCAAATCCAAATAAAACTGTTCTCTCTTTACCAAACAGAACAGCTTAAACTTAATTAGCCAACCCATCGAAAAATCGAGTTCACTTATCTGATTCTGAACTCCATTCTAGAAAAACTGCTAAGCCAAAAAGATCTTTCTGCTAAAACACAGAACACTCCTGAGCTGCACTGCTAACACAGATGCCAAAGACTTCCAAAACAAAGCTCTCTGAGAAACTCGGACCTCCAACTAAACACATGCATCTTGTTGAACTCAGCTACAACTCCGAAGCATACACACTTCCTTAACTTGTTCCAAAGAAAACATCTTCGGGAACATCCATAGTCATTGCATCTCATCACGCAGCTACTACTTCCTGAGGCATCAAAATACCACCACTACTCACTTCTGCCCAACCGACAGATCCAAATTCTCAAAAATCCGCTCACACGAGCGCAATCAAACTTACACTTCAAAGATGATCTCCAAACCTTAACAGGTTTCCTTCAGAGAACAATGAAATCCTTATACCAAACTACAAAGATTACTCGAGACGGTATTAGGTCTACGGTCTCGACAAATACACTTCCAACCTCAAACATTCAAACTCCAACAAATGGTAGTTGTGTTACACACACCACTACCTCATCTACCTTTATAACTTATATTGGAAAACCTGAACAGGTAAACCAACAGATAGGTAGAAATATATACATATATATATATATATACATATATAGTTATATATAAAAATTACAAGTACGCTCTCTTAAGAAAGGCACCTCTACAGAGCCTAGGTATTCACTCAACCTAATGCTCTGATACCAACTACGACGACCCGACTTTCTACTACCAGAAAATCGCATCATCTTTAAGAAAGAAAGGGATAGAAAAGAGAAAAGATAGAGAAGAAGAAAGAAACAACACATCAGAATCTAAACAGGGAACGAATAAATTATATTAATCACATAATACTTTACATAGTATCATATACATCAGAGATACACAACTTAAACAACACATACTAGACAGTTATGGACACCTGTCTAGTTATACAACTCCATACAACTCAAAAACAACAACTCGGAGAATACACAGCGGAATACTCTATAGCTATACGCAGAAGCCTCCTGCTCCATTGCTCCTTCAGAATTCGTCAAGCCAACTAAAAATCCTAACCTGAATTCCCTTGGCTACTCGTAAAAATTTGAGTACCCAAGAGTTTAAGAAAAACAGAATAAACTCCGGGTCAGACATGGGTTTGGTGTGAGTAAACGGTTAAAGTTGCTTAACTTTAAAAACCTTTGAAAAGAAAAGGTATCACGTAAGACTTCCCACACATAAACATGGAAAAGTTTTTACCTTACGCTAACCAAAACATTTGATAGGAAATCCGATGATATTATAATAGTGTCTAGGGTTTTCAAATAAATATGAAATAGCCGAAATTGTTACATTTATTAAATTCCAGCTACTAGCCACAAAAGTGGGTAATACAATCAAAACCGTTGGCACTTGTTGGATTTTGGATTCCATACAATGGCAGGGCTACTGGGGTACCGCCCGTCACAGTACGTGGCCTAGATCACGGTACTGAGGATCACTCCCGACCCCCTGCAACACAAATCTGGACCCGTTCCTTACTGAACAGTTCCGAATTAGACAACCCCGATGGTTGTAGCTATTCAACCGTCCACACAGCCGAAATAAAAAGGGACCTCTAGACAGGGGTAAATCTTACTCTCCAGTGGGTGCGACCCACGAAGCCTTGCTGCGCCTCCCCTGTTTTAGCCATTCTTGGTTGATGAGGCTTGAGGTTACGATTACCTTTATAGGACACATCACTTAGAATGCTCATCGTCCACCTGACGATGTTCTGAAAGCATTCAATCCATACAAGTTCGTTCCGGGTTCGAACGAAACTGAAGGCATTATCTCATTACATTCGTTTTGGAATCACCCTCAGAGTTAATGACAATAAACCTTGCACTCTAAATCACCATCTCGAACCTATAAGATCTATTCCGTCAAACTCATTACGGAATCACCCACAGAGTTATACTGATGTATACCCCTTACACCTCGAGTCTTCACAAAGCTCCACTTTGACTCACGACCTAACGTTATTTGGAATCGATGTGGTTTCCAGATATCCAAATATGGAAATCCGATCCCGGTCTCATCGAAATCCCAAAGCGTGTCTTTTAGGTTCAAGTTGTTTAAAGGTTTTAAAACAATTCAATACAGTATCTATATACACACAAATAGATAACTCACATATCAATAATTGATAATCAGCATTATCAAATAACAGATACCTACATTATCAATATCAAAATAGGTAGTCCCTATATCGTCATCCCAATTTATAATCTATGAAATCATCACAATGCAACCCAGCATTCCTACCATACAACCATACTTATCTCATTACTGAGATCACAAAGCATTCAAGACAATCAATGTCATCCATTCATACACAAGCAACGATTCACTCATACCACAATATAATTAATTTAAAATGAATTAAATTAACTATATCTATCTCTAATTAATTTAAAGTGAATTAAATTAATTACCTAATCACTTAATTAATTTAAAATTAATTAAATTAACTACCTTCATCACAATAAATCTTGGTTAAATAAACATTAATTAATCATAATCAACCTTGATTAATTAACTCTTAATAAAGTAATTAATCCTTAATTATTTTCATTAATCATATCAATTAATGAACCTTAGTCAATTAATCAGGCTTAGATTAATTGCTTAAATTTAATCAACTTATATACAGTAATTATCTATTCATAATTACTTTATAAATCCTTTGATTTATTACCCAAGTAATAAACCTTTAATTACTTTAACAAGTAATTACCCATTTAAAATTTACTTCCCAATCAGTAATTTACCTAACTCGGTTACCTCTGTAATTAATCCATTACTTATCTTAAGTAATTAACCTTACCAAAACTTATTAAGTAATAATACTTAATCATTTATCAAGTGACTATATTTAATTAATTAACAAATTAATGAATTACTTAATCAAACTCATTTCATAAACAAAATTGAGTAATTCATCCCTAATTACTCATTAACCAAATTAATCTTTAATTAATAGATTAATTATCATCAACTATTAATTAATAAACCTTAATTATTAATCAATTCTTTAATACAAAGTAATTAATCACTAATTACCTTTATAATTAATTAATTAAACTTAATTAACTAATTAATCAACTCTTAATCATTAATTAATAAACTTAATTATTAATTAATAATCTTAATTACAAATTAATTAATCCATGACTAAAACTAATTAATCCTTAATTAAAATTAATTAACCTTAAATAAAAATAGTTAATTAATTCTTAATTAATTAGCATTTATTTTTAATAATCCTTTAATTATTAACTAAGAAAACTCAATTAAGACTTAATAAAACCTTTATTAATTTATTACTATTTTAATTAACTCTTGATTACTTAATTAATAAGTAATTATAATTTAATTAATCATTAGACATTAATTAAATCATCAACTTAATTAATAGTTAATTAAATAATTTTACTTGATTAATTACTTAATTAACCCCTTTTAAAAATAATAATTAAATTAATTAATTAACTTAAACTTCCTTAACTAACTAATTACAAATTATAAATACTTAATTATTATTTAAGATAGAATATTATCTTAAATAAATCTTGAAATCTTTATTTAACTTAATTCCTTAATTAAATTAAATTATAAGAAATCATTAATTACCTCCCTTAATTATTAATTAACAAATCTAATTTCAAGTTAATAAACTGTCTTAAACTTTATTTGTTAATCAGTAAATCATTTCCACAAATTAATTTAAATAAACATTTACTTAAAATTCTCTTTTATTTTTCAAAATAGAATTTGAAATAATATTAAGATTTTAACTTAAAACATTTTACAAGCTTATTTATAAAACAATTAAATTCAAGATAAGCTTTTTAATTTAATTTAAACTATTTAAAGTTAAAACTTATTTTATATTTAAACTAGATATCAGGTTAAACATTAATTTGGGTTCAACCCATATATATTCTTGAATTCAAGTACAAGTGCATCTTCTTTTTAAAACAAAACTGCCCTCTTTTAAAATTAAAAACTGTTTTAATTTAAAAATCAAAAAAACTGTTAAAACAAATGGTTCCCTGCAACTCAAAGCACCTGAAACCACGCGAGTTTCCCGAGCCAGAACCAATTCATACACGAGCTCCTACCCGAGTCTTTTACCCTATACCCCGAGACCTTACTCGAGAAAAACAATGCAACCAAACAAAAAAAAAGGCAGACTCCTCCCCATCATCGTGCAACCTGCACCAACGCCGGATCTCCTCTGACCAACGGCGAAGCCACCCACACGTCACCCAAACGCCCTACAACCACCTATGACCCACAAAAAAACAACTCAGACCTCGAATCAAAATTAAGCACATCAGGTTGAAAAAACTCAAACACCATCAGAAAACCCTCCCCTCGAACGTCGCCTCCGATCAACTAGAGCTGCCAGAACTCCGCCAATAACTCGCTGATCCACCAAGCATGCTCCTCCCCAAAAATTATACAGCTCGATGCAGTATAGACGATGTAGTGATCGATTTACAGTAAGCTTCCTAAACTAGGTTTAAAATTTAATTTGAGCAAATTCAAAATTTCTCAGTGATTTAAAAATTTATTAACCATTTTTACTACACTTACTGTTTCAATCCTTAACTCCATCAATAATCTCAATCATTCCAGATGCATAAATCAATTGATTTTTGCAAAATCCCAATATCCGGACAAAATTCATATTCTTACACCTTACCTTATTTAAAATCCTAAATTTGATTTTAAAAATCCTAAACTTTAGAATGGATTCAATATGTATATTCCAATCAATATGAATTAACATTTAATTTTATCATATATCTGGGTTTTATTGTATTATCTTAGTTCCAGTAAACTAAAAATAAAAATAAAAGTACCTGAACTTGTCATTTAAAAACTAGATGCTGATTAAACCAAATTACATGTTTGAGAATCAAACTTTAAAGTGATTTGATAAAAGTTTTGGTCTTTTGGTTCATCTAATCTCTTTACATAAAGATAACAGAGAGTAGCAGTTTAACTAGCATGCATGCTCAACATTCATATACACAGATCAATCACCAATCATATAATTATGAAAGCATTAATTATTTCAGAAGTTAAACAAACAATAGATCAGTAATCACTTAAGCCTTTAAGTTGTTGTTTACTCACCTCAAATTAGAAGTGCAGAGTTTTGAAGATGACTGGAACATGAAGTTTTGCAAAAGAATTGAACTTGAAGCTGAAGCCTTTGAAACAGAAATGCTCCATGATTGCATTTGAAAAACTTGGAAACATTTAAGCTTGAAGCTTTAGAAACTGAAGCCCTGAGACTTGCATGCATTTGAAGCTTGAGGCAGACATGAATTGGAGGCTTGCATCAGATTCTTGAAATCATGATGCAGATTTTGATTTAAGAAAACTGTAGGCATGTAGTTAGATTTGCACACAATATACTTCAGGTTTTGGTAACAGGGATTGATATTTGGATTGGAGGAAATTTTCAGGTTTTGGTGATAGGGATTAGTGTTTTGAGTTTTGAAGAGTGTTTGTAACTGATTTAATCATTTTGCTTCAAATATGCATACACCAGAAAATAATGCAGATTTTAATTGAAGATTTCTGGTTTAATGACTTGAGAATTTGCTTTGAAATTGAGGAATTGATTTTTGTTTTGTTGAGAACAAGCTGCAGACATTCAAGTATGCAGATCTGGGTGGAATGTTGTTTTGAGGAATTACAGGCTTTTTCAAAAAAAATGATTTACAGGGAAGTGTTACAGGTTTGAATGAGTAAGAGTTTTCATTGATGGTTTTAGTTTTCATTTAGACATGAACAAAGATTTGAAAGAAAAAGAAAATGAAGGGAAAGAAGGTTGGTTTATATAAGTTAATTTTCAGTTTTATTAAAGTTAAAAGAAAATAAAATAATTTGACACATGTCTAAATTTACACAAAGTTTGTAACACTTGTTATCAAAGTGTTTAAGAAATGAACATTTGTCAATATTGTGTTTGTTTTAATTCTAAAGAAATTTGAAAGCTTTTAAAATTATTTTTCCTAATTACTAATGTGTTTTCTAAATTTTAAAAATGCTTTTCTTATTAAATATCAAATAAACAAATATACTTACACATTTATAAATGTATGTTAATCTATACAAGTACAATCTTTAAAAAGAAATGAAACCAAATAAAATTTAAATAAAATTATACATAACATTTCAAACTTATTTTAAATACTATTTTAAAAAGCCTTTGTATTCATTTTATTAAATAAACACAAATCCAAATTTCTATAGATAAATTTTTATAAAAAGAAATAAAACAAAATCTTATTTTTATTAAAAACATTACCTATGTAATTTAAAACCAAACCATATTATTAAATTTGTATGTATATTCTTGAATTCAAATTTATATTCGTTTCAAAGTCCAGTTTAAAAATAAAATCTAAAATAAATTTAAATAAATATAAAAATCTATTTTTAAATAAGCACATTATTTATTACAAATAATATATTCTATTTTGAAATTAATATAAAATACACAGATTTAAATATACAGATATAGATGCATTTTAAACACACTTATAAATTATGAAAATAATAACCTAATATAGAATTTATTTACACAAATAAAATAATTAATCTTAATATAAAACCAATTTATAACCATAATTAAAATATTACTTGGTTAATTATCTGTGAAAATAACAATTTTATCAATTCAAATAATTTAAATTAAGCGATTATCAGCATTTTAAACTCCTGGAAATTTCGGGATATTACAAATGGCCTCAGGTAGCCCATGTAGTCGATAAACTTCTTTAAAGAACAATTTAGCAACACGGACTGCATCGGGGTCTTTTTACAAGCTATGAACTGTGCTATCTTCGAAAATCTATCCACCACAGCATATATGGAATCATTCCCTCGTTGTGTTCTTGGAAAACCCAAAACAAAGTCCATGATAATATCTACCCATGGTATAGTAGGCACGGGCAATGGCATATACAATCCTGCATCTGTAGCTGTCCCTTTGGAAACTTGACAAATTTGACATCTCCGCACAAATCTTTCAACTTCTTTTCTCATGGAAGGCCAGAAATATGATTGAGAAATCAACTGCTAAGGTACGATCTCTTTCCACATGACCCTCTGCATGCAATTCCTTCACAATCTTCATTCGCAAACTACACTCTGGTATGCACAACCGATTCCCTTCGAATAGAAAACCATCTACCAAAACATACTCATCCGTCTTCCCTTTCTTTACTTCATCTACAATCTTAGCAAAGTAAGGATCTTCAACAAACAATTCTGGAAATACATCGAACCCCGTCACTTCAACTTTCATCGTAGTCAACAAATGATTCCTTCTATTCAATGCGTCTGCTACACGGTTTGTAGCTCTCGACTTATGCTTTACCACAAATGTAAACTTTTGCAAGTATGTGATCCACGAAGCATGCATGGCTGCAACCTTATCCTGTCCCTGCAAATGTTTCAAGGCTTCATGATCAGTATATAACACAAACTCTTTATGAAACAAATAGTGTCTCCAATGTTTTATGGCTTGGACGATAGCATAGAATTCCACGTCATAAGTACTATATCTCATCTTTGCTCCTGAAAGCTTCTCACTGAAATAAGCAATTGGACGGCCCCTCTGACTTAATACCCCTCCAATTCCTACTTTAGATGCATCAGTATGTAATTCAAATAGCAACTGAAAATCCGGCAAAACTAGAATTGGTGCTGTCGTCAAAAGTTCCTTGATTCGCTCAAAAGCAAATCCTGCTTCCTTTGACCATGAAAACTGATTGCCCTTCATACAATCAGTAACAGGTGTCATCACGCTACTGAAATGTGGAATAAACCTTTGGTAGAATGATGCTAAACCATGAAAACTTCTAACTTCTGTTATCCTCCTGGGTTGTGGCCATTCCTTGATTGCTTCAACTTTATTCTGATCCATCTGTATTCCTCCTTCAGATACAACATATCCCAGAAATAAAACACTTCGAGTCATGAACACGCACTTCTTTGTTGCCGCGTAAAATTGCTTCTGATGAAGTATCATCAACACTTCCCGCAAGTGTTGTAGATGTTCTTCTGTGCTTCCACTGTATATCAATATATCATCAAAGTATACCACCACGAACTTTCCAGTAAACGATCGAAAGATCTGAGTCATCACTCTCATAAAAGTACTAGGTGCATTCGAAAGTCCAAACGGCATAACCAGCCACTCATACAACCCTTCCCGTGTCTTGAATGTTGTCTTCCATTCATCCCCTGGTCGAATTCGAATCTGATGCTATCCACTCTTCAGATCAATCTTTGAAAAGATAGCAGCTCCATTCAACTGATCTAACAACTCATCCAATCTAGGCATCGAAAATCTGTACCTCACTATAATCTTGTTTAGTGCTCGGCTATCTGTACACATTCTCCAAGTTCCATCCTTCTTCGGTACTAACAATGTTGGTACTGCACAAGGGCTTAAACTTTCTTGTACGCGCCTTGTTCAAGCAACTCTTCCACCTGCCTTCTCAACTCCTCGTGCTCCTTTGGACTCATTCTATAATGTGGTCTATGTGGTAACACAGCTCCCGGAACAAGATCAATCTGGTGTTGTATGTCTCTCAATGGTGGTAATTCTTTGGGTAATTCATCAGGAAATACATCTTCAGATTCCTTCAACACTGGCTTAACTGCAGGAATTTCAACCGCTTCACTACTTTCACGTCCAATTAACAGAAATACTTCAGGCACATCCTCCACTTCCTTGACAAATTTCTTTAAAGATAACAGAGTCTTTAGTTCTTCAATCTCCTCCAACTTGCTTCCACCTTTTTGTCGCTGTTTAGGAACTAAAGTGATTTTGGTGCCCTCGAACATGAAACTATAGCAGTTAGTCCTCCCATCATGTTAAACAGCTCTATCGTATTGCCACGGTCTCCCCAACAATAAATGACATACGTCCATATCTACCACGTCACACCAAATTTCATCTTTATAATTCTTTCCGAAGGAAAAAGTTACCCAAGCTCTTCGACCAACCTTCACTTCCCCACCTTTCCTCAACCAAGCTAATTTGTAGGGTTTAGGATGCTTCTCTGTCTTTAATGCCAACTTCCTTACAGCTTCTGTAGAGATGATGTTATCCCAACTTCCCGCATCGATAACAAACTTGCAAACTTTCCCCAGAATAGTGCACGTTGACTGAAAAATATTACTCCTCAACCAACTCGAATCATCATCTTGCTTTGGTGTCAAACACGACCTCCTCATCATCAAATTACAACCCTCATCTCCTGCCAATAATTCTTCTTCCTCCTCAACTTGTGGTGAATTTGAACATACTACTTCTGCATCCTCATCCTCAACCTCAGCAACCATCGCTCGCTTCTTCGGCTACGTACATTCATTACTTTTATGACCAAACTCCTGACAGTTATAACACTTGAAATTGTTGTTGACCTTCGTCTTAACAACTTCATTGACATCCGGTTTTCCAACAGCCTTGGAAACATTCGTATTGCTACTAGCCCCTTTCACTTGATTGTTGGAATTTGTAAACACACCACCTCCTCTTCTACCTTGCCTCTCCCAAGTTAGAGCCTTCTAGTGTACTTCAGCAACGGATCTCGGATCAAACATATTCACTATATCCTGAATTTGTATTCTCAACCCTACAACAAATCTAGCTGTCAACTATTCTTCTGTCTCCATGATATCGTTTCTAGCAATCAGTTGATAAAAATCATCTCCATAATCATTTACCGACTTTGTCCCTTGTCTCAAATTCTGTAAGCGCTGATACATAAGAGACTGATAATTATAACGCAAAAAAGTAGCCTTCATCAACTTCTTCATCTTCTCCCATGAAACAATCTTCGACTTTCCCATCCTTTCCCGTGTAAGTTTAGTTTGTTGCCACCATGCCATAGCTCTTCCCCTCAATCGTGTAGCAACCAACTTAACTTTATGATGCTCGGGTACTTCCTTGAAGTCAAAAATTTCTTCAACATTTGATATCCAATCCAGAAACTCTTCCGCAACCATTCCTCCTTTGAATTCTGGAATCTCTATTTTCATACCCGACTCCCATCGACGATCATCTTCTACATCCCAATATGGATTTCGAACTTGGTCTCGATCTCGATAATGAACACTACCTCTATCACCATCTTCATCATAATCAAATGTACTTCAGTATCGATCTCGACCATCAACATCTCTATAACCACGCATATCTCTTCTACTATGTCTTTCAGCATCATGATATGGCTCATCTCCAAACTCACGTGGAGTTCTTTTCTCTTCATTTCTGCACTCATGGTATTCTCTTCTCATTGAAACTGATGATTCTCTTCCTTCTCTACAAGATTGTGGTGACACCCTCCTTGCTTCCGCAACCGATGGCGAAACTCTGTTTCCTCCATGGTTCGTGACTGATGACCTTCTCCTTTGACTTTGATTCATGTCATTCATTAATTTCTCTAACTTTCCAATACCTTCATCGAACTTTTCATTGATACGTTGTTCCATTTGCTCATCTTCTTGTCTTCTATACACATCTTCAACATTTTGAAATAAATTAGCACTTCTTGGCGGCATGATCAAACTTATCCACAAACACTCTTCAACCAAACTTTAACTCGGATTCAACTTAGCTCGGCTCGGTTGAAACTGTCACTCTCGACCTTGATTCAAAACTTCAACTCGCGGCCTTGATCTACAAAAATGATGCACGCCTCTACTTATAGCTCGCATCCAACTTCTGTAACTCTCGGCCTCAACTCCAACACTTCAACTCGGCTCCCAATAGGCTCGGCTTAGCTATGATTGGCTAAGTCTAGTTCTGATACCAAATTGACGCAACGGATATACCAAAAATGGATGAAACGGTGAGAAGTTGAATCGATGGATTGAAAATACACAAGTGCCCAAATCCGTTGATCTCAAGAGATACCGGATTCTAGCTATCTCCAACATGTTGATCGCGCATAATACCGTGTTAAAAGATCTACGATTCTTCTACGTTGATCTCGCGCACGAGATTCCGTGAATCGGCTTCAAATCCGTTGATTCGAGCGCACTCAAATAACCGAAAATGGAGAAAGGAGATAACACTCAACTTTCAATTTTAAAGAGGCACAAAGCACTCAAACAAAAGTTTATTCAAAATCAACCTACTTTTTTATAAGTGACACAACACCCCTATTTATAGGGTTACAACATGCACACACGACCTAACATATTCACGTTACAACAGCACTTCGACCTTCGACTTAACAACAATGACTCACGACATAAGAACAAAACGACATAACAAAACACATAAGAAAGTTACGACAAGACATCAAAGCGACTCAACAAATTCACAACACAATAGCTTGAGCGACCTAAAACAAGTAGTATAGCAACAGGATGTATGAGCGACCTAACATCCGTAGCGACTTAGCGAGATAAAGATTTGCGACCTTAAAGATGCGGCGTATGTGAGCGACATAACATAGGTCGTAGCTTGCTGGTGAGCGACTTATAGTTAGGTGGCACAAGTAAGAACGTGGCATAAGTAGTTGGGCCGTAGCTAGTTAGGTCGTTCGTAGCTCGGTAGGTCGTTGGCGACATAAAATGACTCGCTACTTCATCCAATCGCCATAACTTGTTATGTTAACACGCAAGCGACTCAAGGCTCAACTCGTTAGGTCGCTGAGACCTAAGGCAGACGAATTAACGTAGTTATAGGCCGCTGCATCATACGACCTACCAAGATAAGTGATGCAGCGCCATTTGATAGGCCGCGCGCCTTAGTTCGCTCCAGCTTAGGTCGCGAACAAACTAAAGCCTTAGGTCGCGAACCTTAGGTCACTACATTCCTTAAGTCGTTCAAGCTTATGTCATTGTACCTTAAGCTACTATCTTCTTAGGTCGCTCAATGCTAAGTCGCCCAGAAGCTTATGTCGCACAAGGCCTCCTATTGCTGTGCTATGACGCTTGTATATATTGAGTCGTATGTTGAATATGTTGTAAATTCTTATGTCGTAATGATGTGTTGTTGTAATTTGTTTATCTTGTGTTGTAAATCGTGTTGATCTTAGGTCGTGTGTGTTGTAACCATCTTAAGTCGTCATGTTGTTGAGTCGCGTTGGGGTTAGGTCGTAGGTCGCCGTGTGAGTTAGGTCGGCCGAACTGTGTTGTAAACTCCTATAAATAGGGGTACGGTGTCACTTGTAAAGGTGGTTGATTTTGAATAAACTTTTGTTTGAGTGCTTTGTGCCTCTTTAAAATTGAAAGTTGAGTGTTATCTCCTTTCTCCATCTTTGGTTATTCGAGTGCGCTCGAATTAACGATTTTGAAGCCGGTTCACGGAATCTCGTGCGCGAGATCAACGTCGAAGAATCGTAGATCTTCTAACACGGTATCGTGCGCGATCAACGTGTTAAAGATAACTAGAATCTGGTATCTCACGAGATCAATGTATTTGGGCATTTATCTTGGGTATTATCAATCCATCAATTCATCTTTGTATCGTTCCATCGCCGTTTGTTCGTTGTGCATCATTTGGTGACAACTTGTTGTTATCCGCTGCGTCATGAAACCACCTTTACAAACTCATAAAATAGCACTAGAAGGTGGAATTTAAAACAAAAATTAATTAAAAAACGATACTACATTTCATAAAGCCTTCCTATAAACCAAATATACAAATATACTTAATAAACTGATATTACAAATCATAAATGCTACTATAGAATAATGTTTTGAGATACAATCTGTATGTCATTTAAAAAAAGGCTACAATTGTTTATGAACCGATACTAGAGTTTAAAAAAGATACTACTAAATTCATAAACTACTACCACAATTCATAAAATACTACTATAAGATAGCATTATAGATAGAAATATACAAAATTAATTATTTATTAAAAAACAAAAAATTATACAACCAGTAGAATTAGTGAAGGTACTTAAATATATACCATTATTGCTTATAAACTCTTTTATAGTTTAAAGAAAATATAATTACAATTTAGAAATTGCTACTATAATTTAAAAATGTTGCATCATTTCAAAAACCGGCACTGTAATTCATAAAATTCTGTAATAAAATAACATTATGAATGTAACGACCCGCCGTTCTGACCGCCCCCAGTCGGTAATTAAACCAACTTGAGACGTTCAAAATGACGGATTGTTATTCAGTTTATAGAGTTTAAACAGAATCTGCCACAGAATCACAGAATAATCATAATATTTGACATAAATGAATTTTCTTACATATATCAGAGTTTATACAAAGCATTAAATTTTTATACAGCGGAATATATCTTTTAAAAGTATAATTTTTTTTTCGAAAAGCTAAAGTGAAGCAATTTCCCCAACTTTCTATAACTTCGCGGCCTGAAAATCTTCAAGCTGTAAAATACTCGGTCTGACCCGAGTATTTTATTCAAAAGAAAATAATACACAGGTCAGTCTAATTCAAACTCAGTTATTAGTGCATAGAGGCAATAATAATCAAATAGCAATTAGATGACAGTCAAATATAAATTTACCTATCCGATCCTTTAACAAGAAATCGGATAACGGTAAATACAACACTTAACAGTGTTAAACAACAAATCAGTAGATTCAGATTATCAATGAGGATAGATGAAGGGATTATTGATGAAGATAATTTAGAAAACAATCAAAATCTGCCTAAACGGCAATTAACAACAAAATCATCAAAATCGATTCAAAATATATTGAATTGGCAACATAAAACAATTTTCATCAAATAGAAAACATCAATTAAAACATTAGATTTGGTAGGGCTGTAGTACACACACGCGTGTACGGCCTCGCCACATTTTTAAAATGTTAACTTCGTGTGGCTGCAGTTCACGCTTGCGTGCACTGCCTCGCCACTACCGTAATGAAATAGAAATCATCACAACAATGAATACTAACAGAAATCGAAGCTGCAGAGGTCAAGTCAGTGACTCAACACAACTGCAAATAAAACCAATAGTGTAACGGGCTAGAAATTCAAGTGCAAATCCATTATCAGAAAGGTAGATTGCAATTAAACAGGCCCAAATCAAACTTCAACCAAATGCAAAAGGTCAAGTCAGTGACTCCCATGCAACATGGCCAGGTTTAAAATGCAACTGTTTGCATATACTCAAGTAAACTCAAGAAACAAGTTTCCAAACAACTCATGGCTGCACACATCAACAAGTGTGATATTTTATACAAAATGAAACAGCGACCACTTTGAATCCAGAGAAAACTGCAATGAAAATGCAGCCACCACAACCATACGGGGCACATCAAATATACAAAAATGAATAGCATCAAGGCACAAAGATCACAGGTTGGCAACAATTTATTTGCATGCTACAGAGAACAAAATGACTAGAGGTAATATCAGGAATGGCCAAAGTCAAGTATGCTACAGGTTGTGAAATAAATTGCCAAACTAAATACAACTTTGTTTTCTAACTTTAGGTAGAAATTATGCACAAGCCTAAATGCTCAGGTGTATCTGCATATAAAATATGCCAACCCAAAGTTGCAGTGAATATAACTAAATATGCAAGACCAAAGTTGTAATGAAACAACTAAATGTGCTCAAGTATATGCATATAAAATATGCAAGACCAAAGTTGTAGTGAAACAACTAAATGCTCAAGTATACTACCAGTGTACAGTGGAGACCAGACAATATGAACACAAAGACCAAGTATGAACTGAACAAAGCAATGCTATAGAACTCGAGCTTATGCAAAGTCGACATACACAGTGCAGACTATGTCGAGTGTAAACAATGACCAAAATGCTATCAGGACTTCAAGCCAAAAGCAAGAGAAAATTCAAAGAAATAGTTTCAAATAAAAATTAAAAACATGGTTATGCCAAAATCAACACTAAAGTGTAACTTAAATAAAAGTCAACAACATCACTCTCCCAAAAATGAAAGAAATGCCAACATACGAAAAAGAACTAGGGAGAGCGTAGCACAACCCATTACACATATGAAAATATCATGAGAATAAGGAATCTCGTGATGGCAAGTATACCCATCTAGTTGCAGTAAAGACTACAGAGACAATTATCATCAGAAAAACAAAGCATGTAAAGGCGTCAGGGAGTATACAAAGATGGAAGGCTCGAGAGGGGCAAAATTAAACTGGAAAATGACCAAGTCGAAATGCAAACTGACTTGGTGGAGACACAGCAACAGAGTGCACAAGTAAGGCTACTACATAGAGTTGTAAACACACATGCCAAAGTCACAGTAGTGACTATTTTCAAAATCAAGGCCACCTTCGATTTGAACACTGCAAGGCACAAACCGAACAAGCCAAATTCCAAAACAAAGCAACAAAGGTCGAGAAATCACCAAAGCAGTATAAACTTTGTTCGAATAAAAATTTAAACTTTGTATGTAATGTTTTATGTACATACTACGAGACGAGCAAGTGTGCAAATGAAGACAACATTGGTGCCAACAGTTGCAAACAAGTTCAGAAATCATCAGGGTAATCCAGTGAAAGCTATGCTTTATCAATAAGGAAACAACAAATGCTACTAGTTAAAGACTGCAACTTTACAGCCACAACAACAAGTGATCTAACATTATCACAAAATCAAGATAAGGCCGAAATCAAAATGGCTTCGACTGATGGGAGTCATGGAGCAGCAAGTAGGAATCGAACAGGTGAATCAGAAGGTAAATACTGTGGTTCGAATCAAAACAGTGCCGTAAAAATCAAGGCAACGAATTGACCAAGTCAGAAAATATCAACATCGAACAAAAATCAAAACAAACCAAGAAACCACGACCGAAGTCGAAACACCCAAAAAATCAAGGCCGATAACACAAAATCAAATCAACATCGAATTGCAGAAACACTATATTAAAATTGAATTAGATGTGAGTAAATTTAATTACTAACCTTGGTCGAAACGAGGAGCACGAACGATCGCCGCAAAGAAGAAGCAGCCGCGAGCGATGCGAAGGAGGGTCGACCAAGCCCTAATTTTTGGGGACGAAAACCCTAATTGTTGAAGAAGGGGGCGAACGATTTTAGGCCGCCATTTTTGCTTCGTTTATTTTTTTTTCGTATGATTTTAAATGGAGGAAAAGGGGGTATCGGATATAAAAGAGAAGGGGAAGGAGATGTCGGCCATGCTTTGAAATGGGGAATGTGCGTGAATTTGGGCGTGGTTGAAGGCATGAGTGATGGCGTGTTTTTAGCTGATAAGTAAGGCGGTGTACTACTTTTTTCTGTTATTATACTATTATTATTTTTTATATATATTTTTCTTATTTTTTTCATTTTAAATCCAATTTGTTTTGTATAATTATTTTCTTTATTTTGTTTGTAAATTTTTGTTGTTTGAATTTTTAACTATGGGTATTGATATTTATTGTGTATTGATTAAAATTTTATTCCTTTTTATTTTAAAGAAAAGAAAAATATTATTTAAAACTAACCATCCTTTTATAAATTTAAATAAATAAAAATTCTTGTATCCAAATTATTTTTCTAAGTCATTAGTTCGAATTTTAAGTACAAATTCAATATTCATTTCAAACTCCAAAGTCAAATTTAAATCCTATTCAACTTCAAATAAATTAAATTCTAAAATTTAATCGCCAATTCATTGTTATATTGGGAATTCAATTTAAACCATCATTCAAATATTTAAAATTAATTAAATATTTTCATTTTTAAATTGTTCAAATTTCAGGGTCTGTACAATCTTCCCCGCTTAAAAGAATTTCGTCCCGAAATTATAAGTTAGGAAAAATGATAGTTAAAATCTCACCGATATTTATACCCTACACAATTTTTACCAAGTTCGAATCTTATAAATAAATATTGGATTCATTTCTTTTATATTATCTCACTAGCTTTGTTCATTGATTTCTATAATCAAGACACAAAAGTCTTTTACCAAAATTTTCGACTTACAAAACTCAGATTTTTAAACTTGAAACTCTTCATGCTTGAGATTTGCATATTATATCTTTTTTTTCAAAGCTGTGGACTTTCAAGATATTTTAAAGATCTTCTTCTTTAGTTCATTAAGGTGGAATCGTGTAATTTTTATTTCAGACTATTGATTTGCTATTCAAAGTTTGAAAATACTTGCTAACTCGAAGTTTAACAAGTCCATCGTCGTTCTTACAGACATTAGGCATACGCTGGCCAGGCGCAGGACTAAAAATCTCCAATTACTAAATATACTTGCTTCAACTCCCAGTGAAAATACTTTTTAAAAATTCATTTAAAAATGGATATGGAAAGCACGTTCCCCCATGGATCACAGTTTACCCGGCGGTTACGCTACTATCCCAGTAGAATCGCTTGTAACTGTAGATTTCACATCTCTCTTGAATTTCGCCATGGTTGTTGCCATAGATCACGGTTCACACGGCGGTTACGCTACTATCCCAGTAGAATCGCTCGTGACCGTAGGCATCTCGCCCCTCAAACTACGCTTTGGCCTCTAGATCGCAGTTTACACGGCGGTTGCGCTACTATCCCAGTAGAATCGCTTGTAACTGTAGGAATCACGCCCCACAAATTACGCCAGCATCAATTCACATAATCCCAACACGATGATCCATCGTGGGGGATTCCAGTCCCAATGGACATTCCACTAATGGAAATTCTACGTAGCTACGATTTCCAATGGACACTCACACCGAGTTCCAATCACCTTCACAAACTATAAATGGAAGGTCATTTCCATATCCTCAGTTTTAGAAAACATATGTCATATACATATAGTACTTCATTTCACATTTCGTACATGTCATACCTATGTAAACTTGCATAGGATTTTCATAATAATGACTTTCCAAACTGATGGTTTTCGAATTATTACATTCACATATATAAGTTACGAAAACTCAATTCACATTCATAACAAATAGAGGATTCCAAAATTTTCCATTTCGTTTAAAATTTTCCTCTAAATTGATTTGAAAATTTTAGGTTATCTCAGACCCAATTCACATTCATAATCCAATTCATTATCGACTTCACATTCGATTTGGATTTCACGTTACATCGTCAATTCTCAACACATAATTGATGTCTACCGATATATAACCTCTAAGCTCGTACGTCTCAGAGAAGGGTGTTAAGCTAAAAGAATGAATTCTCCGCCACCAACATATATATATTTAATAGAGATCAATTGCTATGTCATCAATTCACCATGTTAGACATACAATCCCAATCGACTATCCAAAATTCAAAGCTCAACTTATATTGTTTTTGATGTCGAAGTTAAACTCAATTTAACTCAAGATTCAATCCTTTTTGAAAAATTCCCAAGTTGAACTAATTGTTCAAATTTCCCAAAAAAATATCTTTACAAGATATATATAATTTTCCACACTTAAACATTTGAAACAAATTTCAAATATTCATTTTTCAATTTATCTTTTAAAAGATAAGATTTCAAACCTTTCATTTCATATTGGAAAACATTTCCATACTTATTTAATAATAAGTATTCACAAATCCATTCATTTTCAACACGGAAAATATTCAATATACTTGAATCAAAATTAAGTATATATTCCATTCTTTAAGGAAAGCGTTCTTTTAAACACATTTATTTGAGTCAAAACGAATGTTACGTAAAACATCGTTACGACAACTCAAAAATCACTAGTATAGGAATTCGAATTTAAGATAGATATATAAATCCCAATACTATATAAACATTTCCTTTTGGAAACCAATTACTATAACAACAGTGTTATAGTCCACCATTTCCTTATTTCTCGAAAACGCCTATTTCAACAATGAATGTTGAAATCTATGTATTCGATACTTAATGCATTTTAAAACATCTTTAAAACTATTAACTTTTTCAACTTCAACTTAATTCATAGTTTGAATTCCTCATACTTTTCACAATATTAGTTTTAAACCAATTTCAAACTTTTCAATATTAAGTTTTTCACTTAACTTAATTTTCCGCACGTTTAAATTCAAATTCATCACTGAATTTATTAAACCTATTATGGATTATCATGTTGATAACTTCAAATTTGAAATCCAAATTCTATTTGAACTTTGCTTTTCTATTTCCAAAAATAATCAACTAGTTTTTTTGTAAGTCATTCATCGACTTAGTTCCATTAAATTTATATTTCCTCATTAACCATTTTAGGCATTACTTATTAAACTTGAAATATAAGCTTTACATCAAAATTAGTTTGATTCTTACAGTTAAGTCAACAATTAAATTTCCTTCCCAAGATGCTATTTTGTTAAAATATTTCCTTCAGTACAAAATTTTACATAGCTTAATACTTTTAAAAGATGTAGATTACAAAATATAGTATTACAAAATATATTGATTGGTTTAAGATTCAGAATTATTAAGGACTAACGACTTCTTGTCCGGTAGTACGCATCTTCGCCAAACTTTCATCTTCAGATTGCACTGTTTCAGGTTGTGTTAAAGGAGAATTAACACCGTTACTGCAAAGATATGATATGTTTCCATTCTTATCTATCACCTTAACACTTTTCGCTCTAGCTGGTCGGGCAATAGCTTGCTTTCCATGCTATCTTTCGATGCAGTTTCTGGCTATATGTCCAGTCTGACGACAATGGTAGCAGATTGTCAATCTATCGACGGGTAAATCGAGTACGCACTTTTTCCTTTTCACTTTAGGGCAATGACTAAGAAAATGCCCTTTCCCCCGACATTTAAAACACACAATCTCAGGACGAGCGAATCGGTCATCCACATTCCTTTTCTTTCTCCTTTCTCGGCACTTAATGGCATAATGTCCCTTTTTATGACAATGATAACAAATAACCTTATCATATGGACCAGGTGCTTGCCTTTCACTGAATCTCCTTTCAATTTCCTCACGTGCCGCTTCTGCTTCTCTACGGGCAATTTCTCTCTGTTCACGGCGTGCTGCTTTTTATGCTTCGGTTTTCGCCATTATAATTTAACAAGATGTTTTCGAAGTTTCATATCAATATTTGAAATCCTTATTAGTAGAGGTTGGACTATTCAATCATTTTCCCAAGACATATCCTTTAATATTTTATTCACTGTCTAAAATCGTGAATATACTTCGTTTATTCAATTCAATGTTTCTACACATTTATTTAAAGGATTATCCACTGTCCAAAATCGTGGATAAAATTTCCCAACCAATTTTTACTATCACAATATTCAACTTAAAGGATAATTCGCTGTCCAAAATTACGAATAAATCTCCTTTAATAACTTCTATGTTTCATTTATCAAATTCAATTAGTTTCGAATTTATAAACAATCTTTACAAATTCCATTTCTATTTATAAAACTTCGATTTATAAATCTCCTTTAATAATTCAATTCAATTTATATAACTCAGTTATATACCAAAAGTCCATTTATAAGTTAAGTACTTATAATCCATTTATTTTCTAAATCATTCTTCAAAACATTTGAAATCAATTTTTCAAAAGAATTCGGAATCAAATTCCCAAGTTATAGTTTAATGATCCTCTTGGTTATACTAAATTGACATATCATTTTATTTCCCAATTATTATTTTAGAGATATTCAAAATATTGGATTTAAACCAATTCATTAATTCACTTCACTTATATTTTATTTTTTTTCATAAATCTCAACAAATTCGATAATGGTTTTCGAATGATCGGGACTCAAATCTAAGGAAACCTTACCGAAGAGAAACTATCGCAAACCTAAATTTAGAGAGGGGAATTTTCGAAAAAATTTGAATTTTCAAAATAACTTTTATTTTTAAAGAAAACAATTTCATACTTCTTTAAATTTGAAAAACGTTTTCTTTAAAGTGATTCTAGTAACTATTCATATTAAACATCATAAACTGAGCTTTGTATAAACCAAAGCTCTGATACCACTTTTGTAATGACCCGTCGTTCTGACCGCCCCGAGTCGGTAATTAAACCAACTTGAGACGTTCAAAATGACGGATTGTTATTCAGTTTATAGAGTTTAAACAGAATCAGCCACAGAATCACAGAATAATCATAATATTTCACATAAATGAATTTTCTTACATATATCAGAGTTTATACAATGCATTAAATTTTTATACAGCGGAATATATCTTTTACAAGTACAAATTTTTTTCGAAAAGCTAAAGTGAAGCAATTTCCCCAACTCTCTCTAACTTCGCGGCCTGAAAATCTTCAAGCTGTAAAATACTCGGTCTGACCCGAGTATTATATTCAAAAGAAAATAATACACAGGTCAGTCTAATTCAAACTCAGTTATTAGTGCATAGAGGCAATAATAATCAAATAGCAATTAGATGACAGTCAAATATAAATTTACCTATCCGATCCTTTAACAAGAAATTGGATAACGGTAAATACAACACTTAACAGTGTTAAACAACAAATCAGTAGATTCAGATTATCAATGAGGATAGATGAAGGGATTATTGATGAAGATAATTTAGAAAACAATCAAAATCTGTCTAAACGGCAATTAACAACAAAATCATAAAAATCGATTCAAAATATATTGAATTGGCAACATAAAACAATTTTCATCAAATAGAAAACATCAATTAAAACATTAGATTTGGTAGGGCTGCAGTACACACGCGCGTACGGCCTCGCCACATTTTTAAAATGTTAACTTCGTGTGGCTGCAATTCACGCTTGCGTGCACTGCCTCGCCACTACCGTAATGAAATAGAAATCATCACAATAATGAATACTAACAGAAATCGAAGCTGCAGAGGTCAAGTCAGTGACTCAACACAACTGCAAATAAAACCAATAGTGTAACGGGCTAGAAATTCAAGTGCAAATCCATTATCAGAAAGGTAGACTGCAATTAAACAGGCCCAAATCAAACTTCAACCAAATGCAAAAGGTCAAGTCAGTGACTCAACGCGGCTGCAACACCAAAACCCGTGCAACATGGCCAGGTTTAAAATGCAACTGTTTTTATATACTCAAGTAAACTCAAGAAACAAGTTTCCAAACAACTCATGGCTGCACACGTCAACAAGTGTGATATTTTATACAAAATGAAACTGCGGCCACTTTGAATCCAGAGCAAACTGCAATGAAAATGCAGCCACCACAAGCATACAGGGGCACAGCAAATATACAAAAATGAATAGCACCAAGGCACAAAGATCACAGGTTGGCAACAATTTATTTGCATGCTACAGTGAACAAAATGACTAGAGGTAATATCAGGAATGGCCAAAGTCAAGTATGCTACAGGTTGTGAAATTAATTGCCAAACTAAATACAACTTTGTTTTCTAACTTTAGGTAGAAATTATGCACAAGCCTAAATGCTCAGGTGTATCTGCATATAAAATATGCCAACCCAAAGTTGCAGTGAATATAACTAAATATGCAAGACCAAAGTTGTAATGAAACAACTAAATGTGCTCAAGTATATGCATATAAAATATGCAAGACCAAAGTTGTAGTGAAACAACAAAATGCTCAAGTATACTACCAGTGTACAATGGAGACAAGACAATATGAACACAAAGACCAAGTATGAACTGAACAAAGCAATGCTATAGAACTCGAGCTTATGCAAAGTCGACATACACAGTGCAGACTATGTCGAGTGTAAACAATGACCAAAATGCTATCAGGACTTCAAGCCAAAAGCAAGAGAAAATTCAAAGAAACAGTTTCAAATAAAAATTAAAAACATGGTCATGCCAAAATCAACACTAAAGTGCAACTTAAATAAAAGTCAACAACATCACTCTCCCAAAAATGAAAGAAATGCTAACATACGAAAAAGAACTAGGGAGAGCGTAGCACAACCCATTACACATATGAAAATATCATGAGAATAAGGAATCTCGTGATGGCAAGTATACCCATCTAGTTGCAGTAAAGACTGCAGAGACAATTATCATCAGAAAAACAAAGCACATAAAGGCGTCAGGGAATATGCAAAGATGGAAGGCTCGAGAGGGGCAAAATTAAACTGGAAAATGACCAAGTCAAAATGCAAACTGACTTGGTGGAGACACAGCAACAGAGTGCACAAGTAAGGCTACTACATAGAGTTGTAAACACACATGCCAAAGTCACAGTAGTGACTATTTTCAAAATCAAGGCCACCTTCGATTTGAACACTGCAAGGCCCAAACCGAACAAGCCAAATTCCAAAACAAAGCAACAAAGGTCGAGAAATCACCAAAGCAGTATAAACTTTGTTCGAATAAAAATTTAAACTTTGTATGTAATGTTTTATGTACATACTACGAGACGAGCAAGTGTGCAAATGAAGACAACATTGGTGCCAACAGTTGCAAACAAGTTCAGAAATCATCAGGGTAATCCAGTGAAAGCTATGCTTTATCAATAAGGCAACAGCAAATGCTACTAGTTAAAGACTGCAACTTTACAGCCACAACAACAAGTGATCTAACATTATCACAAAATCAAGACAGGGCCGAAATCAAAATGGCTTCGACTGATGGGAGTCATGGTGCAGCAAGTAGGAATCAAACAGGTGAATCAGAAGGCAAATACTGTGGTTCGAATCAAAACAGTTCCGTAAAAATCAAGGCAACGAATTGATCAAGTCAGAAAATATCAACATCGAACAAAAATCAAAACAAACCAAGAAACCACGACCGAAGTCGAAACACCCAAAAAATCAAGGCCGATAACACAAAATCAAATCAACATCGAATTGCAGAAACACTATATTTAAATTGAATTAGATGTGAGTAAATTTAATTACTAACCTTGGTCGAAACGAGGAGCACGAACGATCGCCGCAAAGAAGAAGCAGCCGCGAGCGATGCGAAGGAGGGTCGACCAAGCCCTAATTTTTGGGGACGAAAACCCTAATTGTTGAAGAGGGGGGCGAACGATTTTAGGCCGCCATTTTTTCTTCGTTTATTTTTTTTTCGTATGATTTGAAATGGAGGAAAAGGGGGTATCGGATATAAAAGAGAAGGCGAAGGAGATGTCGGCCATGCTTTGAAATAGGGAATGTGCGTGAATTTGGGCGTGCTTGAAGGCATGAGTGATGGCGTGTTTTTAGCTGATAAGTAAGGCGGTGTACTACTTTTTTTTGTTATTATACTATTATTATTTTTTATATATATTTTTCTTATTTTTTTCATTTTAAATCCAATTTGTTTTGTATAATTATTTTCTTTACTTTGTTTTGTAAATTTTTGTTATTTGAATTTTTAACTATGGGTATTGATATTTATTGTGTATTGATTAAAATTTTATTCCTTTTTATTTTAAAGAAAAGAAAATTATTATTTAAAACTAACCATCCTTTTATAAATTTAAATAAATAAAAATTCTTGTATCCAAATTATTTTTCTAAGTCAATAGTTCGAATTTTAAGTACAAATTCGATATTCATTTCAAACTCCAAAGTCAAATTTAAATCCTATTCAACTTCAAATAAATTAAATTCTAAAATTTAATCGCTAATTCATAGTTATATTGGGAATTCAATTTAAACCATTATTCAAATATTTAAAATTAATTAAATATTTTCATTTTTAAATTGTTCAAAATTCAGGGTTGTTACAATGAACCAAAATATACATAATTAATTTATTAGAAAAACAAACGACACTACACAATAGCATTATTACACATATTTAAAAAGATCCAACAGTTGTTTCAAAACTACTACTAAAATTTTAAAAATGCTAGTGTAAGTTAGAAAATGTTACAACAATTCATAACATTCTACTATAAAATGGCATTATGGAAAAAAAATACTTAATTAATTTATTTAAAAAAATGATACATAAATAAAATAACATTATGAAACTATACATAAAATGCTAGTGAAAGAAAAAAAATGATACTATACAGTAGCATTATTGATCTTCTTCTTTCTCAATTTCATGCTTCGCCACAAACATCGCTCATTCATTTAATTCGAAACTCAAAATCTTTGCTACAAGTAGTGTCACCCCTTCTTAATCCTGACTTGTCATTGCCACAACATCAGTGCTCTTCAGCTTCGTGCTCCTTCATATCCCTAGCCGACCACCATTGCATCCACCTAGTCATCACCACCATCGCTTCAATTTGTCATGACTTCATTGAGAGCCACCGAGATATGCTGTGCCTTACGGAAGTGGCTACAAACCTTTTCTATTATCCATGATCTAACTCACATGAATTGAGTGTCTGTCCATCTTACTGAATTTTCGACCTATTATAGTATTTGTTTTTGAAAATTTGTCATTCTCACTAAAAACTAAGGGCCTGTCATTGAAACATAAAAATTGCTAAGATTTATCCTTCACACAATTTTCCAGCATAATAAATTATTTTATTGGCTATCTTGCTCTGATTTTATGGTATAAGCATTAAAGTTAGTACATTGTTTTTGTTAATTTATATTTTATAGTATATATAATGTTCCATTCATGTAGATATAAATTATTCAAGTTCATTACTTAATTATTCCAAAAGGTCCGCTTATACATCATCTGAAATCACCATCGTATTGCATGGAGCTTCTTTGCATCCTAAACCATGTCAACCTTTACCCATTAATGATTTATAAAGTATCGATCTACATTGATAAAAATTGGCTATAATTTTTCCTTTGCGTAATGAATTACTAATAAAAAAATCTCATCATAATTTATAATTGAAAGTGCTACACTATGTAAATATCTTTAGATAGAAGTACTATTACAAGGAGTTATTATGGTGCTGTAGACATAGTATTAGGATAGTTAACAGAACTACTTCATTGAGAATAATCCATCTGAAGACCCATACAAAATTATGTTGAAAAACATTCGATAATCTATATATTACTATACTCAAATGACAAAATTGATAGACACTGGTTCTAAGATACTTGATAATTCAAATTTGAGAAGATACAAATTATTTAGCCAATTATTATTATAAATTTTTTATAGTTAATTACATGTAATGATAACCTTAGCGTATATTTATACGTCCCCTAATTATATAAACTATAGTCTCATTATGTATTTTAAGGTTTAAAAGCATCAAAGAAGGAGGACAATACACTCCCTTTAAGGGTACGTTCATAGACAAATTGGATTAGATTTTAAAATTTATGGCGTTCGTGGAGAAAAATTTGAACAGAAGTTGAATATGAATATTTTCTTTTTGAAATGGTACTTAGATACAACATGTCACTAGGACAACATAACAAAAATCACATATTAATATATGTTCAAATCACAATATGCAAGTTTCAAACTTGTGACCCCTTGTACCAAAGTCGAATCACTTAACCACTAGGATAATGGTGCTTGTCCTATTTATCATCTAACATTTGTAATTACGTCCTACTTATCCTCTTTAAATACGATGTAATTCTTGTGGCCATTGTAATTGCTGAAATTTAGGGAATGCAAACGCTTTCGATTAAACCTCTAATGTAACAAATACATTCATAACTAAGAAAATTTGGCCATATCTTCCACTGACCGCTTTTTCATGAGCATTTTCTATGTCCGTGAACGGAGCCTAAATATCACAATTATTTTTATAACCATGTAGAAAATTTGGTGGTGATCCCATGGTATATGCCATAATCTCTTTACTTTAATATCAAATCATGCCTTAAGTATAAGATTTTTTATTTACTTATTTTTCAAAATGTGTCTTGTAAAAAAACATTAAAAATAAGTTTATTATGTTAGACTTTCCTTTTATATTTCTCAAAAATAAATATTAATATTAATTTTTTCTTGTTCCGTGAGTTTAATGATGGTATATGCATATTTACATAAACAAAACCTCTGATTCGAAACAAGAGGATTTAGAATATGAAATAGTGGAAATGCATAAGGATGATGATACTAGTGAAAATCAACCTTTGGACTTCATCCAAATTAACTAGTCATTTTTAATTTGGCTCGATGTTTAACAACCGCTGTAACAAATGCATATTTTCTAAATATTTACTAGTTAGTATATTGGCAATAATGTACTTTTGTCGAAAATCTTTCATTAGTGCTTTAAAATTTAATTTATTATTATTGGGCCACGAATTGGATAGTTAGCATATTTGCTCTAAAGCTGCTTAATGGAAAAAATGGGTAGATTATGCAGGTCATGGAAGGGTTAAGATGAAAAAACAAAAATATTGATTTATGTAAAAGTAAGGTTGTATATATTTTCAGTAATTCTTTGAAAAATAACACTTATCCAAAGGAAATACAAATTATCACTTGTTGTTTGAGTTCTGATTTCTATTATGTCATGTCTCGGTTATTGTTGATCTTATTAATCTAATAGGTGTGATAACCCAAAAAATTTGGACATCTATTAATTCGTAATTAGCAAGATTAAATTTATTAAAATAATAATTTGTAAATTGAACAAATAAAATTCTAATATATATATATATATATGGATATGTATATAGATGAATTTGAATTATAATAAATGCTGAATAATAAATATATGAATAAATATTTATTTGATAATCTCCTCTTATAATAGTTTAAGTTTGAAATAGACATTGATAAAGAAATTTAGTATGCTTGTTTTTTAACATGAATAAATGGAATTTATATATTTATAAACATTTAAAAACGTACTACATAAGTTTAAGAAATTAATTAAAACATAAGAAATAATTTAAATATAGTTTTTTTAACAAATGTAAGATAAATATAGCAAGCAAATGACAAATGTAAGGTAATTTTAACAAGTGTCATAATTTTCATTTTCTTTTCAATTTTTAAAATTTATGTATAATCTCTATTCTCTATCTCCTTTTCTTTTTCTGTCTTGCAAAACATAAACCTGAGATAAATCAAAAGAAGTCAAAACCTAAAAATCAAACTAAATCAAATAAAGGCTTCAGCCCATAAATAATCAAGTTCAGATTAACTCAGCAAGATTCAATTCAACTTATACATTAAAGAGGCCAAAATCAAGGCTCAAATCAAAATTAAAATTCAAATCATGATCAGCAAGAAAATCTAAATCAAGTGGCACGACTAATTCCAGTTCATCAACAGAAGCTTTCTCTGTTCTTTGTTTTCCAAGACGGGTGAGTAAACATTACTTTAGAAAGCTTAAACCTGTCCATATCATGATGTATGTGATAGATTGTACATCTTTGCATGAATGGATTTAGATGTTTTTATGGATAAAAATAAAAATAAAAATGGAATTTGATGAGTTTGAATGTCTGTGTATAAATATGTCTCTGTTCTTATATCAACATACTAAAGTTTAGTTCAAAAATCATTTTCTTCCTTTCCAATCTCCTATAGGTCTTGATCTTTGAGGGAAGTTTGGTTGTAATAACTAACTTGACTTTTTAAAAATATTTTAAAGCTTAATTGACAAGTTGTTATATTGGGAAAAGAGATTACAGTTGAAATCTTATATAAATGGGAAAAATCGATCATCCAAATTTCACATATTGATTGTATAAACAAATACGTATTGGAAAATGGCGAATTTTGATATGTATATCATGATTTTTAGATTCATATTTGTTGTGATTATTCGAGTTGAATGGTATTGGAAAAAATCGTCGATTATCGATGATGGAAGGAAAATTAGGTGCTGAAATTTACGCTGGAAGAGCGTCGTGGGTTGGCGATGATGGGAAAAATAACGTGGGATTTTCCCCCGATCTATGGTGGCCGTGCGAGGCGGAATTAAGGTTTTAGGTCCAGATTTGTTGGCATGGTTTTGGGTGGTCGGTTTGTCAACGAGGAGGGATCAGACATGATCGGAGTAAGGGAGGATGGAGCGAGGTGCCCTGGTGACCGTCTAAGCTCGACGGCGAGGATTCAGATGGGCGGAGGCTTTGGTGTTTGGCGAATCTATGGGTTGGGTTTGGTTTTGATGTTCTCGCCTCAGCTCGATTTCGATCTGGAGATCAATTCGATGTTCTGGTGGTTGAAATCATTTGTGGGTGTAGTCGTCGACTCGCCGGCAGTGGTTGTGGTGGTCGGAATGCCGCCAACGATCTGTGCATGTGCACATGTGTTTATGTGTGTCGGTTTGTGTTTTCGAGCGAAGAAGAAATTCTCCAGGGGAGAAGCTCGGGATGTGTTCGTGTTACCGCGAGTATGTTATCGGGTTTAAAATGTAAGTAGACAGTTTTGAAAATTTAATCTGAGTCCGAAATTAGAATAAATATGGTGGCTCGCGTAAGATATTGGAGATTTAGTTAAAGATATGTAACTTATTTTTAACATAGATTTAGTTAAATCTTAAGTTTGTTTGTAACTTAATTAATAATGTAATTAAGTATTAAATAAAGAGGATAAAGTGTTTTATCATTAAATTTAAGGACTTTTGTAAATTTACAAGTTAATAATAACTAATCCCAAGTTTTTTAAATTCTGATGATGATTGAGAAAGTGATCAAGATAAATGTATTACCTTAAAGTTAATTAAGGTTATGGTGATTAAGATTTATTAATTGATTGATTGATTATTAACTAAAGGTTAATTAATTAAGGGAAGTAAGCCAAGGTTAATCAATTAAGGATAATTAAATTTAGGTGAATAATTAAAGGATAATTAATTAAGGCTAACTAATCAATGAAATTAATTAAGGTTAATTGACCAATGTAATTAGTTAAAGGAATGGTTTATAATTAAGTAAACTTAAGAAAATTAATTTAATTTATATTAGGTGATTAAAATAAATTAATTGAGGATTGTTGTAATGACCCGATTTTACGACTTTCGAAAGTCGACATCAATACGTCCACTGTATCAAATGCCGAACAATCGAACGTCAGAAAACCAAACCATTAGGGTTACAGAAGAAGAAGAAGATAGAAGAAGAAACAGAAACGATAACAGAATCTCACATTCGCAAAGGAGTAATATGTAATAAATAACTGAATAATCTCTAAAACAAAAAACTATATCAGTTTATACATACATCATCAGAGTTTTACAACAATAACACACAACACTGGCAGTTATAATAACCGGCCCATACGATGGAATACACAACGAAAAGATTATAGTATACGGATGTACGTCGCACCATCCAGCTCGCCTCTTGAGCTCCATAGCAATCCATCCAAATTCTGCTGAAAACCTGACTCTATGCTGCCTGTGTGGAAAATTATGGGCACCCGGAGTTTAGAAAGGAACAATAAACTCCAGGTCAGTCATGGGACTGGCGTGAGATCTTAAAATAGTTATTTGAACAAAAGAAATAAAAATAAATCCATAATGCTTTTGAAAAATGAAACTATCATAAGGCCTCCCGCCACACACACAATGAGAACGCAGAATTGGAGGAGATTTCTCCTTATAATAGTCAAACATGCTTGATACGCAAAACCTTTTTAATATTATTATTAGTGCATAGTTCAGAAAACATTTCGAAAGTACAATATAAATCTTATCCAGCATACCACCATTATGGTATACCTACTATAGCTACCATGTTCAATAGTAGGTTACCGCCACATACCATGGCAGGTTATACAACTAAAACCGTACATGGCGTGTATTGTTTCTTTGGATTCCCAACAAATGGTCAGGCTAAGGAACTTCCTATGCCATATGGGTACGCCTCTGGAGGGATGCCCCGAGAACCTAATCAGATCTCTGCCAACACAAGGCCGAGTTACCTCATGCTTTAATGAAGCTGTAACTAGGTAACTCCATGAGTATGCTATCCTCGGTCGTTACCAACCTTTATCCGAGGATTCTCAACACCAACAAGCACAAAGTAATAAATTTGCTGCAACCACATAAGTTAAGTATCTGGGCTCCATACCATGATACCACCTTTTTCCAGAAGGAAATGGACATGCCTTAAGGGCGCTAACCCCAAACAACCTTGCCGCATCCTTCCTGTTTCGACCATTTCGGGTTGTGAGGTCCGATGAGGTCTCATTCCACAAACCTATGCTTTTCACAAAAGCCATGCTTCGATCAACAAATGATCAACAATACTTAGAATGCCACATTACCAAATTGGGAATGTATCACTAGTAACCATCAACTACATAACCTCTGAGCTCATACGTCTTAAAGAAGGGTGTTGTAACAACCCTGTATTTTCTGATTATCGTAATTGTATATTTTAATTATTTTAATTTAAATTCCTAACTTAAAAAATTTATTTTATTTATTAAAATTAATATATTTTTTTAATTGAAATATAAATGTTTATTTTGATGTGGATTAGAATTTCAAACAAGCATAAGTTGAATATTTCCAGAAAATGTTGATTTTGGTCAAAATAGTCAAACTTTGACTTTTAACTTAAAATTTTAAAAGTTTGAAATTTTAAATTTTATCTTTTATTATGAAAATAGATTTAATAACTTGAACATTGCTTTTTGTTTCGTGGAAAATGGAGTTAAACTGCAAAAGATATGTACATTTCAATTTTGAGTATAAATTGTTTATTTTGCAATTTTGTTAGTTTAAATTGTATAAATTTTATTTTTCTTTGTCATATTTTATTTTAATATGTTTTAATATGTTATATTATGTATATTTTTACTTTTAAATATTTTTGAAATGATAATAGAATTTTTCTAAAATTTACTATGATGATTTCCTATTTTTAAAAGGCCGTTTTCCTTTTTCTGCTATTTTCTTCATCTAAACTATATTTAAATTAAAATTTATTTATTTATTTTTGTGATTTTCTTTTTATTTTGTGTTCTTATCTTTATTTATAAATATTTTTAAGTACATAAAAAAAATTCCCAAGTTCATTGCACTTATTTTTCATATTTTCAAGACTAGTTGCAAATTTTGCTGTTTTATTTAATTAAACTATATATAATTAATAATTAATTTATTTATTTTTGTTTATTTACTATATTTTCGTATTTTAACTGAATTTATATATGTTTTTCAGTTATATAAAAATTTAAAAACAAATAATGAATATATGAAGAGTTTGAGATCTTTTGTATGCTTAGTCCTTTTGCATTCCGACCTTTCACTTTCCAAACTCCATTCATCAATGCTTTGGCCATACCCTACTCCATCTTTCAGCCACATTCCTCACTCTTTCTCACGAAAATTTTATTATCTTTCTTGAGAAAAAAACTCATGGCCATTTGTTTTACAAAAATTTGGTAAATTCTATCATCTTTCTTCTTGTTTTTATGATTTTCCTATTGATTTTTGCATTGATCCTTCTTGTGTTTTGCTAGGCCTAGCCTCTACCACCACCACTACCATCCTCTCCACCATCATCTCCAGTAGCTCATAAGCCTCTCCTCTGACCAAGACAGTAGCCATGACCATTCGTTGATGTTGCACCACAAAATTTGCACAAAAGTTCCACCAAACTAGCCTAGCCAAACCCTTAAGGCTATAGCCTTCATTTTTAACCTAAACCACCTCCATGGCCGCCGCCACCAGTCCCTCCACCACCTCTGTCCGCCACTCCATCCACAACCTGACCATCCCCTTGCATGACCAAGCCCAAGACATGGTAGGCCGAACCTATAGTTACACCAAAAATCCACTTAATTGCCTTGACTTTTGTATTTCTCATGTCACAACTTCCACTCCTTCATATCCAAGTTAGGCCGAGCCATATGAACCCATATTGACCCAAACCTGAGCCATGTTGGCATCTAGGCTGAGCCTAGTATGATGAGAGCAAGCCCATTTGATCATGTGATAAGCTTATGTTGTCGTGTGCAAGTCTTTTGCTTCTAAGGTTTGGTCATCTCTCTTGTTTTGCAACTGTTCTGCAAACTAAAGTTGTTGATTATATTTGTATGTCGATATCTATGTTTGTGCTTATGTATGTTATATTTTGTGTTGTTTACAAGGGTCTTCATCAATTCAAATCAAATCGTGCTTGTCATGCCTTTGGAATCGCTCTTGTGTGTGTTGTTTGTCTCTAGCTTCGTAAAAGGTGAGTCTTTCTCACTCTGACATTTATACTTATGAAATAGTGAATTGATGACAAGTGTTTAGTAATATAAAATGTTATGCAAGTTAATGATGATCATATGATATGCTATGCCATGTTATTACCATGTTAAAACTGTTAATTATCACCCGACATGTGATATATGACATTATATTGTGACACTGGCATTGTTTATATTGTTTATGCATATATTTACACTGCAAGTTCCCTGTTAGAATAGAATCACTATGGGTTGAAATGATACATACCCAAACGGACTTTAGATTAGGAAAAAATCTTTATGGGCTGAAATGATAGGCCTAAGCGATTTTTATTGTATTTTATTTGACTTGGGATTGCGGGTTTGAAATGATAGAACCCGGGTTTTCTTTGTAAACTACGGATTGAAATGATATATATCCCTATCACTTGACCTAGGTTAGAAAATTATATACAGACCCCGTGGTATATTTTTAAATGATATTTATTAAAATATGTATTTTTAAAAGTATGAAATTTTGATTTAAAAATATATATTTTATGGTTTTAAGAAAATTAAATATTAAGTCTTGAAATTGTGAATTTGAGTACGTAAATGTGAAATAATTAAGATTTTAGACTTTAAATTTTATTTTAAAATGTAAATAAATAATGGAAATTAAATTTAAAGTTTTAAAATTATATTTGAAGTAAAATTTTAAGTTTTATTTAATTTATATGTTAATAAATAGTGAATTTTGACTTAATAAATGAATGGAGTTTTTAAATTGAATATTTGATCTAAAAATTTTGTTGTGTTAAATCATATGTTAAAATGATTTTAAATGTGAAATTTTGAAGTCTAGAAATTTGAATTTTGAGTTATAATAAAATTTGAAGTTTTATTATTTTTTTGAAAAGCAAAAATGAAATCTGGAATTCATAGTATTTTCAAAATGTTGTAGTCTTTTGACAACATTTTTAAATGCTATTGTTTTGAATCTAACAATGTTTGAAATAACTAAATATCTATTACGACATTTTACAAATGCCGTTATTCTTGAACTAAACCATTTTTGGAAGCTATAAGCTACGATAGCACTTTATAAATGCTGTCGTTGCTATAATTTGACAATGTTTGAAATGTTATAGTTTTAACACTGTTTGAGTTATATTTTAAAGTGTTAAATGATTTAAATTTTGGAAATTGATTAATTGTGAAATTTAAGAAGTTTTGAATATATTTTAATATTTAAATTTGAATTTTTAAGGAATTTAAATTTGAATTTGAATTTAAGTAAGGTTTACTTGGTTATGTGTTAAATGGAATGAAATGTAATGAGATAAATGAATTTTGAATGGAATTTTAATGTATTTTGTAATGATACTTGAAATAACAAATGAATGACTTATTTGATTTAAAAATGATATTTAAATTTGAGTATTTGAATTTGAATTCAAATAATGATTTGATAATAAGGTTTGGAAATGATTTGATCTTTATTTTGATAAAGAATATGAATTAGAATGATATGTACTTTTGATAAATGAATATTTGAAGTTTATATTGGTATGAAAGGATGTTTAGTTTAATTGTAAATTGAGTTTATTTAAATAGTATTGGATTTATGAAATGAATATTTCAAAACTAAGTAATAATGAAACTAGATTTGAGATATATGAAATTATAAAATTTAGTTTTGAAATGCGGGATATTAAAGCTTTGAAATTTATTAAAATTTGAATAGTTTAATTTGTGGATCAAATCTATATTTTAAAATGATATGATTTGAAATGATTATTGGGAAATTTAATTGACACCGATGGTTTGAATTGAATTAAGTTGGAAATTGAAAATTTGGGATTAATTGAATGAATTGTAAAATGTAAAGAATTAAATGAATATCCGATGATTTCAAATGTATGATTTTGAAATGTTATGATTTTCAAAGTGTAATTGTTTCAAGTATTTTGGTTTCAAAAGAGTTATACTTTGAAAATATTATGATTTTGAAATGAATATATGTTTGAAATGTTTTTGGTTTTGAAGTATAAACTATTTTGATTGAATAAATAGTTTTGAAATAAAAATGGTTTTGGTTTCGAAGTATAAACTATTTTGAAAGAAATATAGTTTGAAATGAAATGATTTGATCTTTTTAAAGTATAAACTATTTTGAAACGACCACGGCGTTATAATAACGTTTGGTTGTTAAAGAGACCGGGATCGGAAGTTGTCATACTCTCTGCCAACTCCGAAAACCACTTTAATAACCGTGTACGCGGTGGAGATTCCAGAATGAAGTAGGATGGTGGCGACGTTCTTGAGGTATATTACGTGGACCCAACTCCCGTGAGTTGGCATAAGGTGGCTAAAACAGGAGCGATCTCGGGCCAAGTGAGGTCATTCCTCCTATCGGACACATTCCTTTGATACTATACTCTTACTGGTGATTGATTAGATGGCCATCCTCCGATTTTGATATGGGAGTGTGTTCCGAGGTGGGCGCATGTGGCTGCTGCGTTACCACCAGCCCGTGTGCGTAATTGGTATATCTACCCTGGCATTGCCTTGTGTGCCGTGTCACCTACCATACCGAGCCTTTACTACGAGTTTGTTTTTCTCCCGTAGCCCGTGTGGTATCCTCTGACAGTCACCCGGAGTGGAGATGGCATGATATTGGATGGACTACTGGGACTATTATGTGTGAAGGGTGATATGGGTAGCCCGGAACGCTATTTAAAAGTACGTTTATTTTACTGTAGACACTATTATAATAGCGCAATATTACTACATAGTAAATAGTTTAACGGATCCTTAAAGGATGGGCGATCCCAAGCATCCTTTAAGTTACTGATGCATTTTTGTTATTGTTCACTTGAGTTGATTTACAGTTCATAAGTATTTATGTCCTGACTCGAGTGTTTTGTGTTTTACTTTACGCTCGAGTCAGATTGAGTGAGTTAGCATTCAAGATTCACCTTTGGAGCTGGAGCTTTCCTTGAAGATCTAGCCATCTATTTTCCTTTTTGTATCCAGTGAATTCAGTGATGTATTCTGATTTATACCTGATGTATCTTGTTACTCTTCTGTTGTATCTTGTTTAACTCTGATGTATCTTATTTTTATATAGTAGCTTCATGAACTACTATCTCTTTTATTTCTGCTGCATTATTATTTACTCTGTGCCTGTGATCTGTGACTATGTATTTACTGTATATTCTGAGATTTTCCCAATTTTATTTACAACGCGGTATTTTGAGCAATTCAAGTCCGACATGTGCGGATGCGAATGGTTGAAAATATCGGGTCGGTACAGTTGGTATCAGAGCTTTGGTAGCTCTAGGCAAAACTCAGTATATAGGGTAAATGTATTTACAGAATCACTTTCATTCGAGTTTAAATCTCTTCCTTTTTGACTCGATTCCTTTGAATTTTGGAACATTCCCTGTGGTTCCAAAATCCATTCGTGTCCCTCACTATTTATCTTCTTTTGTTTCTGGAGTATCCCATAACTCCACTTCAAAAGATCTTCCTAATGAGTCGGCGGTCTCGCCAACCTCAAATTTATTTGAAAAGGGGAAAACTCCTTTACAACAACATCGATTCTCCAGAGATTCTATATCCTCGGTTTAGATGCTGGTATCTCTTATAATTTCGAACTCTACATCTTGAGATCGAATGTCGATTTACCCAAGAAATCCACATCGGTCTTATTCTTTAAGTCATGGTTGACCGGGTTAAGCTTGCCCGCGATTTATATAAGCTTATCCATCTTTCTATTCTATTATTTAATTATCTCATCTTTGTTTCCAACTTATCTTCAAATTATTCTTGAAGTGTATTTGTAAACTAATATTTAAAATGTTTTATATATTGTGTTGTTTGAGTTGTTGATGTTGATTTGGGTTTCTAATCGATTCGTTTGATCAACGCTATCGATAAGATTTCCAAAACACTTGAACAGAGCAAACTGACACAATATGTTTTTAAAATTTAGTAAGGAAATAAATTTTGTGAAATAAATTTTGTAACTATATTATAAATCTTTATCTGGATTTTATTTGAATTGGTTTTTAAGAAATAATATTTGTTTTATATATCATTTTCTATTGTTTCATATATCTAATTGAACTATAAAACATGGTTATAAATTTATTTGGAAATTTAAAATGAATGTAAAACAAGAATTTGAGAATTTAATTTTCGATGGATTTCAAACTTTGTGTTCAAAGTTTTAAGGGATATATTATTTAAAGTATTTTCGAATAGAAATTTGTTCCCAAAGAATTTTAAATTTAAATTTAGTGCTCTTCTCTTTGTCACTGGAAAATAATTTCGGTGATGACTGCAGCATCATTGACATTCATTTTCAAGTTTCGAAATGAAGAGACCATTCTGTAGTCTTGCTACAGTTTTGTTTTGGGAAAATTTAATTGATTTTAATTTCTAAAATAAGAATGGATTATAACATATGCTGATATATGATTTAAATTTGAATGGATATATATATATATATATATATATATATATAATATATGAGCATTTATTTATCTCTAAATAGTTTGGAATTTATCGGAAATTTAGTTCCTAAATTTTTTCTTCAAAGATAATTTCTAAGTATAATTTCAAGATTCGGATTAATATTCAAGCTTGAAATAATTTAATTAGAATGTTTTATTTGTATAATACACAATTTCATTCCAATATAACTTACCTTAATTTTCAAAAGTTGAATATGTAATTGGATAATATACAATATAAAAAAAAAGATTTTATAAATAAAATTTGAGTGGTTATTATAAATGTTATATACTTAAATTTTAGTTATAAATGGATTAACAGAGGTAAATAAAGAAAAAGGGCAATGGAATAATTTACAATATAAAACGATAATAAAGGACCAAAGAATAAATTTAAGGCAGTTGCAATGAGTGTGAGTATATTTAACATAGGTGATAAAATATATTGAGAGGAATAAATTTAATTTTAATTAGTAGTGAAGAAGAATTAAATTTTATTTGGCACATTTTGAGTATAATAAAAGATTTTTCAAATACATGATTTTAGGGATTTGTTAATTTAAGATAATTGGATGATAAGATAATGAAATTAGAGATGCTTAAGATTTATTTGACTTATGTAAAATTAATTTTCAGTTTAAGTTGAAATTTTATGGTTTTAAATTTATTATTTTATTTTGTTTTTCAAACTATCTATTGGTTGTCCTAATTTCCCTTATCTTGCTACAGAATGGGAGGCTATTGCATATACTGGTCTGTTTAGAAATCTTTCTATAATCTTTAATAATCTTTGGTACTCATCTTTGAATCTAAGCACTTCTTGCCATCCACAGACCGTCGGTTAAACGGGAAGGGTGAATCAGATTCTAAAAGATTTTTTTTTCATGCTTGTGTTCTTCATTCTGGAGGATGTTGGAAAGATCATCTCCACCTGGTTAAACTTACCTATAGCAACAGTTATCAGGTATAATTTTAATCTTCTTGTCATCTTATCTTAATACTATTTCATTCAATCTTTTTCTGCGCTTTCCCGTACCTCATTCCTTTTCGGGGACGAAAAGTTTTGAGTGGGGGAGAGTGTAACAACCCTGTATTTTCTGATCATTGTAATTGTATATTTTAATTATTTTAATTTAAATTCTTAATTTAAAAACTTTATTTTATTTATTAAAATTAATATATTTTGTTAATTGAAATATAAATGTTGATTTTGATGTGGATTAGAATTTCAAACATGCATAAATTGAATATTTCCAGAAAATGTTGATTTTGGTCAAAATAGTCAAACTTTGACTTTTAACTTAAAAATTTAAAAGTTTGAAATTTTAAATTTTATCTTTTATTATGAAAATTGATTTAATAACTTGAACATTGCTTTTTGTTTCGTGGAAAACGGAGTTAAACTGCAAAAGATATGTACATTTCAATTTTGAGTATAAATTGTTTATTTTGCAATTTTGTTAGTTTAAATTGTATAAATTTTATTTTTCTTTGTCATATTTTATTTTAATATGTTTTAATATTTTATATTATGTATATTTTGACTTTTAAATATTTTTGAAATGATAATAGAATTTTTCTAAAATTTACTATGATGATTTCCTATTTTTAAAAGGGTGTTTTCCTTTTTCTGCTATTTTCTTCATCTAAACTATATTTAAATTAAAATTTATTTATTTTTGTGATTTCCTTTTTATTTTGTGTTTTTTTCTTTATTTATAAATATTTTTAAGTACATAAAAAACTTTTCCCAAGTTCATTGCACTTATTTTTCATATTTTCAAGACTAGTTGCAAATTTTGTTGTTTTATTTAATTAAACTATATATAATTAATAATTAATTTATTTATTTTTGTTTATTTAATATATTTTGGTATTTTAACTGAATTTATATATGATTTTCAGTTATATAAAAATTTAAAAAGAAATAATGAATATATGAAGAGTTTGAGATCTTTTGTATGCTTAGTCCTTTTGCATTCCGACCTTTCACTTTCCAAACTCCATTCATCAATGCTTTGGCCGTACCCTACTCCATCTTTCAGCCACATTCCTCACTCTTTCTCACGAAAATTTTATCATCTTTCTTGAGAAAAAAACTCATGGCCATTTGTTTTACAAAAATTTGGTAAATTCTATCATCTTTCATCTTGTTTTTATGATTTTCCTATTGATTTTTGCATTGATACTTCTTGTGTTTTGCTAGGCCTAGCCTCTACCACCACCACTACCATCCTCTCCACCATCATCTCCAGCAGCTCATAAGCCTCTCCTTTGACCAAGACAGTATCCATGACCATCCGTTGATGTTGCACCACAAAATTTGCACAAAAGTTCCACCAAACTAGCCTAGCCAAACCCTTAAGGCCATAGCCTTCATTTTTAACCTAAAGCACCTCCATGGCCGCCACCACCAGTCCCTCCACCACCTCTGGCCACCACTCCATCCACCACCTGACCATCCCCTTGCATGACCAAGCCCAAGCCATGGTAGGCCGAACCTATAGTTACACCAAAAATCCACTTAATTGCCTTGACTTTTGTATTTCTCATGTCACAACTTCCACTCCTTCATATCCAAGTTAGGCCGAGCCATATGAACCCATATTGACCCAAACCTGAGCCATGTTGGCATCTAGGCTGAGCCTAGTATGATGAGAGCAAGCCTATTTGATCATGTGACAAGCTTATGTTGTCGTGTGCAAGTCTTTTGCTTCTAAGGTTTGGTCATCTCTCTTGTTTTGCAACTGTTCTGCAAACTAAAGTTGTTGATTATATTTGTATGTCGATATCTATGTTTGTGCTTATGTATGTTATATTTTGTGTTGTTTACAAGGGTCTCCATCAATTCAAATCAAATCGTGCTTGTCATGCCTTTGGAATCGCTCTTGTGTATGTTGTTTGTCTCTAGCTTCGTAAAAGGTGAGTCTTTCTCACTCTGACATTTATACTTATAAAATAGTGAATTGATGACAAGTGTTTAGTAATATAAAATGTTATGCAAGTTAATGATGATCATATGATATGCTATGCCATGTTATTACCATGTTAAAACTGTTAATTATCACCCGACATGTGATATATGACATTATATTGTGACACTGGCATTGTTTATACTGTTTATGCATATATTCACACTGCAAGTTCCCTGTTAGAATAGAATCACTATGGGTTGAAATGATACATACCCAAACGGACTTTAGATTAGGAAAAAATCGTTATGGGCTGAAATGATAGGCCTGAGCGATTTTTATTGTATTTTATTTGACTTGGGATTGCGGGTTTGAAATGATAGAACCCGGGTTTTGTTTGTAAACTGCGGATTGAAATGATATATATCTGTATCACTTGACCTAGGTTAGAAAATTATATACAGACCCCGTGGTATATTTTTAAATGATATTTATTAAAATATGTATTTTTAAAAGTATGAAATTTTGATTTAAAAATATATATTTTATGGTTTTAAGAAAATTAAATATTAAGTCTTGAAATTGTGAATTTGAGTACGTAAATGTGAAATAATTAAGATTTTAGACTTTAAATTTTATTTTAAAATGTAAATAAATAATGGAAATTAAATTTAAAGTTTTAAAATTATATTTGAAGTAAAATTTTAAGTTTTATTTAATTTATATGTTAATAAACAGTGAATTTTGACTTAATAAATGAATGGAGTTTTTAAATTTAATATTTGATCTAAAAATTTTGTTGTGTTAAATCATATGTTAAAATGATTTTAAATGTGAAATTTCGAAGTATAGAAATATGATTTTTGAGTTATAATAAAATTTGGAGTTTTATTATTTTTTTGAAAAGAAAAAATGTAATCTGGAATTCATAGCATTTTCAAAATGTTGTAGTCTTTTGACAGCATTTTTAAATGCTATTGTTTTGAATCTAACAATGTTTGAAATAACTAAATATCTATTACGACATTTTATAAATGCCGTTATTCTTAAACTAAACCATTTTTGGAAGCTATAAGCTACGATAGAACATTATAAATGCTGTCGTTGCTATAATTTGACAATGTTTGAAATGTTATAGTTTTAACACTGTTTGAGTTATATTTTAAAGTGTTAAATGATTTAAATTTTGGAAATTGATTAATTGTGAAATTTAAGAAGTTTTGAATATATTTTAATATTTAAATTTGAATTTTTAAGGAATTTAAATTTGAATTTGAATTTAAGTAAGGTTTACTTGGTTATGTGTTAAATGGAATGAAATGTAATGAGATAAATGAATTTTGAATGGAATTTTTAATGTATTTTGTAATGATACTTGAAATAACAAATGAATGACTTATTTGATTTAAAAATGATATTTAAATTTGAGTATTTGAATTTGAATTCAAATAATGATTTGACAATAAGGTTTGGAAATGATTTGATCTTTATTTTGATAAAGAATATGAATTAGAATGATATGTACTTTTGATAAATGAATATTTGAAGTTTATATTGGTATGAAAGGATGTTTAGTTTAATTGTAAATTGAGTTTATTTAAATAGTATTGGATTTATGAAATGAATATTTCAAAACTAAGTAATAATGAAACTAGATTTGAGATATATGAAATTATAAAATTTAGTTTTGAAATGCGGGATATTAAAGCTTTGAAATTTATTAAAAATTAAATAGTTTAATTTGTGGATCAAATCTATATTTTAAAATGATATGATTTGAAATGGTTATTGGGAAATTTTATTGAAACTGATGGTTTGAATTTAATTAAGTTGGAAATTGAAAATTTGGGATTAATTGAATGAATTGTAAAATGTAAAGAATTAAATGATATCCGATGATTTCAAATGTATGATTTTGAAATGTTATGGTTTTCAAAGTGTAATTGTTTCAAGTATTTTTTGTTTCGAAAGAGTTATACTTTGAAAATATTATGATTTTGAAATGAATATATGTTTGAAATGTTTTTGGTTTTGAAGTATAAACTATTTTGATTGAATAAATAGTTTTGAAACAAAAATGGTTTTGGTTTCGAAGTATAAACTATTTTGAAAGAAATATAGTTTGAAATGAAATGATTTGATCTTTTTAAAGTATAAACTATTTTGAAACGACCACGGCGTTATAATAACGTTTGGTTGTTAAAGAGACCGGGATCGGAAGTTGTCATACTCTCTGCCAACTCCGAAAACCACTTTAACAACCGTGTACGCGGTGGAGATTCCAGAATGAAGTAGGATGGTGGCGACGTTCTTGAGGTATATTACGTGGACCCAACTCCCGTGAGTTGGCATAAGGTGGCTAAAACAGGAGCGATCTCGTGCCAAGTGAGGTCATTCCTCCTATCGGACACATTCCTTCGATACTATACTCTTACTGGTGATTGATTAGATGGCCATCCTTCGATTTTGATATGGGAGTGTGTTCCGAGGTGGGCGTATGTGGCTGCTGCGTTACCACCAGCCCGTGTGCGTAATTGGTATATCTACCCTGGCATTGCCTTGTGTGCCGTGTCACCTACCATACCGAGCCTTTACTACGAGTTTGTTTTTCTCCTGTAGCCCGTGTGGTATCCTCTGACAGTCACCCGGAGTGGAGATGGCATGATATTGGATGGACTACTGGGACTATTATGTGTGAAGGGTGATATGGGTAGCCCGGAACGCTATTTAAAAGTATGTTTATTTTACTGTAGACACTATTATAATAGCGCAATATTACTACATAGTAAATAGTTTAACGGATCCTTAAAGGATGGGCGATCCCAAGCATCCTTTAAGTTACTGATGCATTTTTGTTACTGTTCACTTGAGTTGATTTACAGTTCATAAGTATTTATGTCCTGACTCGAGTGTTTTGTGTTTTGCTTTACGCTCGAGTCAGATTGAGTGAGTTAGCATTCAAGATTCACCTTTGGAGCTGGAGCTTTCCTTGAAGATCTAGCCATCTATTTTGCTTTTTGTATCCAGTGATTTCAGTGATGTATTCTGATTTATACCTGATGTATTTTGTTACTCTTCTGTTGTATCTTGTTTAACTCTGATGTATCTTATTTTTATATAGTAGCTTCATGAACTACTATCTCTTTTATTTCCGCTGCATTATTATTTACTCTGTGTCTGTGATCTGTGACTATGTATTTACTGTATATTCTGAGATTTGCCAAATTTTATTTACAACGCGGTATTTTGAGCAATTCAAGTCCGACATGTGCGGATGCGAATGGTTGAAAATATCGGGTCGTTACAGGTGTTAAGCTAAGAGAATAAATTCTCCGCCACCAAAAGAAATGTATTTGATAAAAATCAGCTTTACATCTCAAAGTGTAAGGTCAGACATACATCCATACAAGTCCGTTCTGGGTTCGAACGGAATCGAAGGCACTTCAAAGAAGCCCTTGCAATCCGGATATTCACTAATCACATCCCGACTCCCCATCACAAAGGGTGATGAAATCTCTATACCGGAGCAACTCGGTGCAGAGACTTTCGACTGGTAATCCTTCGTTTTCGAAAATACCCGGTCTTCAACACCATCTTCAAATGCAATCCCATTTTGTCGTATGATTATTCGGAATGGGTTTTATGACATAAAGTCCTCTCCCGACTTAACCGAATAATGTGCGCTTATTTTGATAACAAATTCAAGTGTCGTTTCAAAGGCCGATATTGATAGTCGGTTATTTAAATATCAAACAACATTCACAACAAATCATCAAGCCTCAATAGTTTTCTGAATTGTTTAAACTAATAGTTGGTTGTTTAACTATCAAAAAATATTCACAACAATCATCAAATTTAAATAATTTCCTCATATTATTTATTTCCAAAATATCTTTGCAGGACATATTTTCACACTTCAATCCTTTGAAAACAAATCTCAAATCACTTCTCATTCACGGAATAAAATTCCCGATATTATTTATTTCCACTGATAATCAGCCAAGTCCGAATACTTTAAAATAATTTAAATCACTTATCCAAAATATCTCGGAAACACTTTAAATGAAAACTATTTTTAAATACTTTATTTCAAAAATATTTGTTATTAAATTTTTATACTAATATCTCATATAATACTTAAGCCCAAACCTAATTTTTAAAAATAAAATCATTAGATAGAGTATAACTATTTAAATAACCATTTTCTAAATCATATCAATTAAATCTTTAAAATAATAACTTCTATGATTAACTTAATAAATATTTACTTTAAAGACATTAAAACAATTTACGAAAATACTTTCTCCAAAAACATTCTTTTACAAACCACTTTTGAATTTTAATTTATATTTAAAAGCTATTTTGAAAACATACTTGGCTTTCCAGGGAAAATACACTTTCCATTTCAAAATAGTCCATTTAAACCAATTAATAAATCCTTCTCGATTTATTTCAATTTACATTCCAAATTCTTAATTTTCTCTCAACACTTCTAAAAATTAACCAATATTTATTTTTAAAACAAATTTCCCTTTTCTTTATAAATTCCCATTGTGAATTTACATTTCCAAATATCCATTGATATACGATTTTCGAATTGATTTCCAAATATTCACTCACCAAATCAATTTTCATATTGATTTCCCAAAGATTTATTTTCAAATACCAAATCAAGTTTCAAATTGATTTCAAATTTATTTCAAACACGAAATCAATTTTCATATTGATTTCTAAAAATTTATTAACTTTTAAAATAAATCCCTTTATTTCTCCCAAACTATATATATTCTGAATTTTAAATAAATTCTTCAACTTTTAAACAATATTACTCAAAATCCATTAATTTAAAATCTTTTCCCATATTTTGGAATTAATTCGATAGGAATACAAAATCAACTTTTATACTTTTAAATTCCTTCTTTTAAATTTGTTCAATTCTCTAAAATAAATTTAATTAAAGTTTCTATTTTAATTTTCAAAAATTCAATTATTTATTTCTGGTATCCTAGATACCAAAAATATGTTCGGCTAAATAATAGCCTTCAAATAAATTCCAATCATCAATATAATCATTCACACAAAAATAATCATTCACAAATTATCACATCACAATATATACAAATAAATTAAACAACGTGAGGAATCCTATTGGATCCCTCCTACCTGTTTCCCTACATCCACAGATGTTAGCACAACAATTAAATACCAATTCCACTTCGAGGTGGAATATCGTGGTATATGAGTTTACATAATATTATCGGCTATTACGCGGCGTATAGGGTCACATCCGCTATATAATGCGGAAAATCAATCACTCCAATATATATATATATATATATATATATATCTCTGTGTATATATATATACTACTATATATACTATCACCCAACAGATAAATCATCAAATTGATCCAAGCACAACCAATAATTTAAATTTAACTACTTAAATTAAACAAAACAATTTGTTTGAGTGAGAAGATCTCACCTTTAACTATGCATGCAACCCATTTTCATTCCAGCTTGATTTCATAATTTTTTTGAACATTGTAACAAAAATTATAAGGTTTTATTAATATTCGAATCAGTCGAACAAATTATATTTAACTTAACTAACTCTTTGGTTTTAAACATATAATTTAGTTTTAAACAAATTTTCTTTTAATAAATATTTTTCTAGTTACCAAAATAATTACATAATTCATTATCTTCAAATATAAACTGGTAAGTTTAAAATATATATACGTATGTCCATCTTATCCTTCATTTTGGAAATACATACCTTTATAAAAATAGTTTATATACATTCCAAAAATATATATACATATATATCTATAAAAATAATCTGTATTACCATTTTAAAATTTCTATTTCCTAATTCTTAAGTGTGTATATATATATCATTTCATTTTTCTATATATACATTTATAAAATTTTAAATGAAAATAGAATCTCTATCCACGTATATATCTCACTATATATATATATATACACACACACACACAACTAATTATTTACTGTATATTAATTGTTATATACACAGAATTTAAAACCGAGATAGGAATTCACCTTACTGCCTTCAGTTTCCCCCTAACCCTAGCTAGAAAGATGATCACAAGACACTAAATCATTGCCAAGCTTGATCTTGTTCCACTGCCGAGTTCCAATGTTGAATGAAAACCCTAGCTTCGACCCTACAATGACGAATTAATACCGTGCCTCCATCCATTTTTTCGAGATCGGCGTGCGAGCGGTCACCTGCTCCATCTGAGATCGCAACTTCGAATGCGATAGCACACCCAAACATTGAACCCCCTCCAGCAGCCAACACGATGCGCTTTGCTCCTCGAAGTTCGTCGCGCCGAAACCCTAGATGAAGCCGCCAACTACAACCGTTCGCCGCAAGCCTCGATTCGATTTGAAAAGTTAAAAGAAATCTGGGTTTCAATTGTAATGTTGATGTCGATTTAAACCAAGGCTTAACTAATTCCGATCGGCTTTGGGTTTAAATTCAATTGCTCTTCCATTTATTTTCTTTTTTTCTCCGTTCGAACGAAAGAATATTGTTCTTTCGTCATTTTTTTAAGAGCACAACTATTTCAAATTTTAAAACAAACGCGTGTAAAATTTCATAGAATAAATAACATGTGTAAAAAATTCCTCAACGTGTCAGCTTGCCCATATATATGAATATATATACTTTAATTTAAATTTAAATTCAAATCGCTACGACAAACGCAGCTCAAAAATCTCGATCTCCAATCGAGACGTGCCACCAGGCATTTATAATGTTAAAACCATTTTTCGAATGCAATGGAAAAGGTTTCGAGTCCAAATTCGATCGTATGGAGAAGATAGCTTTTTGAACCCAGTTATTAAATTAAATTTCGATAAAATTTTCAACACGTTTGCTTATCGTACGGCCAAACGAACACTCCAAACACTACAAAAATTGAAATCCAATAATAATACATTATTACAGATCCAATGGAACTGATTTCGTCAAATTCCGAGACTGTGCCTCGAAAGGCTATTTTTAAATATCGATTTAAGCAATACAAATTCAAAACTTAACGAATCACTTTCAAATTCAAATTTAGAACTTCTATTACCTTCAGTATTATCAATATGAATTTTCTTAGCCTTAAAAATATTTTTAGTGAGCTTAGAATTCTCGATTCAACATTTTACTAAATTTTAATAATTAAATTCAATAATTTATTTGCCAAATAAATTCTAATATTTGAAATTCAAGTTAAACTAACTTTCAAATATTGAAAATCAATTAAATATTCTAATTTCAAATGTCCAAAATTATGGGTCATCATAATTGTTTGACTATTAATCTTGCATATGGATGATAAACTTAAATTGAATGCCTTGGTTTGTTTGAATATCTCCGATATATGATTTGGGATGTACTGTGATGTGATATGATGGGTTGAACAGTAATATTGTGGGTTATCTATCGATAATGGATTGTTGTGTGAATATAATACACTATATTTATAATTAATGTGTATCCACTTAAACAACTTGGATTTAGGATAACATTTGATTCGAAGAGACCAGAGTCGGTTATCAGCAATACCCTGGACCACTTCGATTTGTAATCTTCAGTAATTATTTATAGATGTTAGTTTAGAATCAAATAGGCTGGAATGGAATAAATTATATATCATGACCATTTAAAATGGGAAACATTTCTTAGATATTATCTGATAATTTGTGATTGACTTTAATAAGATAAGGACTCGTCGGAAGGTACGAGTTACCCCGGAAATTCACATAAGTTATATAACTTGACATTTCAAATTATATGGGTTTACTCACACTGGTTTCCAGCCTGACCCAGTTGTTACTTTGATGTTGTAACGACCCGTTAAATTAATAATATTAAATGAGTTAAATTAATATAATTTCTAACCTGATTTAGAAAAAAAAAAGGCTTTAAGATTTATTTGAGAAAATGTAGTAATTTGTTATAGTAATTGGAATTTAATGTAACAATTTAATTTTTATGACAATAGTTTTGGATAATGTAATTGTCACACTTTGTTAAAAGTTAATGTTAAGAAACCAATAAATGTTGAATTAGTGAATATTAATAAAATATTTACTAGAATGGGATTCATTTAATATTAAAATAAATAGTAGGATTGTTTCATTTGGTGACCGTTGAATAAACCAATGCAATAAGTGTAGATAAATTTTTTTATGAATATTGTTCGATAATGAATGTACTTAAAAAGGGTAATAAACTTAATATAAGAAAACAAAGGCAAATTGTGTATTAATTAATGAATTCATGAATCAGTGTATGGACTTAGTGTAACTATACGTAAATGTACGCAATAAGGTTGTGAAATACCAATGATTTGGATTTCCAATTTATATTAAACATAATGTTGGTAGAAATTGGAATTCACTGTTGTGTGAAATATATGAGAAATCAGGTCAAATGTAAATTATACCGTAGATGATATACTCTTTTAAACAGTAGGATTTTTAAATAAATAAACGTTTCACTTAGGTTTCAATTGGATAAATTATGTAGTTTAATGGAGAATCAATTGCAATTAATTGCCATAAATTAGTGATGATAGGGTAGTTTGATTTGGCCTTTAAGAAGCAAAGAAAAAGAAAGCCAAGATTTATGAATTCATTTGCAATGTGAAATGCAAATCTTGTGGATTGTTTTTTTTTACAAATGGAATTAATATTTAACCATTACGTTAGTGGAGTCTGATAAGTTAAGGTAGATAATCAATGGTAATTTACCTAATTCAAAGGATATATTAATATAAATATGGGTAAAATGAGGTTAGACCAAGGATATAATATTAATTGATTTTTAAGGCATAATTAATACGTGAAATAGACAAGATTCTACATTCAAACATTTATACAAAGCTAAGTTGTAAATAGAAGTACCAATGTAATATAATGTAAATAGATGGGAATCAACATTTATTTATTTATTTAATGGAATTTAATTTCTATAGTATGATAATCGCAATTAAATGAAATTGAAATAGCTAATTTATACGTTAGTTGAAATTTAGCTGGAATATGAGGATTTTTAATGAAATAGTGAAATCAAATGGAAATAAGGTTTCAATTATACATTGGAATTTATATTCACCATAAAAGGTAAATTGAAAACCAAAGGAGTTAATAAAGGAATCAAGCTTTATCTATTAATTTGGATTTAAGATATGGTAAATTGGATTTATTGCAATAATTAATTCTATAAGATGAGGTTAATACTTATTCTATTTATAATTAGACCAAATTGTTGATATAGATTTTTTTTGAAAGCAGAATCTATAAATCAATTTGAGTATCAAATTCAATAATTGCGCTTATTGCATAAATAAAGGGAATTTAACGTTAAATATTACGTTACTGAAATTTAAAATGAACTTTAAGAATAATATTGTGAATCATGAACCAAAGTATGTGGCATCCCTATTTGGATAAAGAATGAGTATATAAAACTTAAAATATAATATACGGGGTTTTGAGCATTTAATTTTATAATTCTTAAATATAGGAAAGTGCAGAAATTAACACTGCAAATTGATATACTTATAATTTTAATTCACATCCAAGCTTGTTAAATCATTTGAAATTGTTAAATTATATAAGTAATAAAATTTGGACAATTTTAGAATATAATATAAAATTTCGATTTTTGTCATTTATTTTGATTTATTTAATGAATATAAAAATAGCCTTTTTTTGTCACGGACTCGGATTTCGATGAAACCAGTTTCATCGGATCCTTATCGGTGAATTATTATAGGGTTTCAAGTTTCGTATCGATCGGACTTGTCGTTTGATCGTACGGGCGTGAAACGCCTTGAAATCAAATTTAATTAAAATCAATTTGAATCAATTTGGAAATTTTGTTTTCAGCATAACTTCTTCATACGATCAAATTTGGACGTGAAACTTTTTCCATCGCGTTCAGAATATTTTAAATTACCTATTTGGATATATAGATTTAATAAATTCGGTTCCGGAGACATAGCGGGCTTTTTGGGCCATAGTTTGTTCCGCACGTTCATTCTACGGTCTATCTACTCTATCTCTAACCCCTCTATATAAACCTAGCTACAAGCCCTAGCCTCCACCTAATTTCTTTTCATCTGAGCGTATACTTTCTTCAAGCTCCTCTTCTTCTTCAATGGGTGCTAACCCTAGATCCAGTCAGTTCAAAAAAAAAAAAATTCAAATTAAAAAAAAAAGAAAAAAAACAATTTCGGATCTGCAGCAGCTTCTGGTCGCGCTTCGGGTTTCAGGGGAGAAAACCCTAGAGCAACTTCGGGTCAGAAAGAAAATGACTCGGGTCGCTCCGGGTCGTTTTGGCGAAAACTCCAAGCAAGCACCGGGGAATTGAGGCGGCGCACCGAAGTCGAACCCGAAGTCGACCTAGGACCAGAATTTTTCCATTTTTCAAATTTTCATAACTTTTGCATACGAGCTCGGATTCACGCGCGGTTTGTTTTGCTGGGATCGTATCGGAATTTCTGACGTTTTGACGCTAGTTTGGACGAATTCTGAGACGGGCGAATTTTTGGGTTTAAATCGAATTTAAATTCGATTTAAATTCAAAAGGTGAGTGTTTAAAACCCACTCACAACTACTAGAAGCTTTTATGTTTGTTAAATTAATTTTAGAAATGAATAGCACTTTATTTATGAGTATTTGGCATGTTTATTTCACTCATATTTGTTGAATTGCATTTATTAAGTTTAACTGTTAATTTAATTTATTTATTGCGCATTAATTGATAGTTAGAATTTATTTGTTTGCCTATAAACTGCTAGTTAACAGTTATATAGATTATTACTGAATATAAACTATTAGATTAATAGTTGTTAAATTTAATCTGAATAAAATTGCCAGTTATTACCTGTTATCTATTATCAAATATAAATTGTTATTGATTGATATTGCTTAATGATTTTGATTGGATGATGGATGATGTTGATGGATGTTTATTGAATATCATAAAATTGCGAATTATCATGCATATTTCATTTCATTCGGTATTGTGGTTTGAAATGATATACAACCGCAAAATTTTATATCTTTTAAATTGCGGATTGAAATGATAAATATCTGTATCACTTGACCATAGGATAGAAAATTTTATACAGACACCGCGGTCTATATATAACTATTTTAATGTGATTTCTATGGTTTGGATGGAATACGGTTTCTAAAAATCTTAAATTTTATATTGTATAAATATTATTCTTCCATATATATACATATGAAGTTGAAAATTTTGAAATTAAAAGGTGTATAAAAATCTTTATTTAAAAATGGAAAAAAATTAAGAAAATGGAGTTTAATAATTTATATCATATGTTTAAATGTTAAGTTTGGAAATTTTAAGATATGATATTTATAATTGGATTTTTCCCAAAATAAATTGAAATGAATATTCTAGTATAATTTGAATTGGGAAAATATATATATATTATTACTAGAAATTGAAATCTTATTACTTATGGATTTTATGTGAATATTCAAGACTAATTAATAGAACAATTGATCTGTTGAAAGAATAAAATCCAATTTTAGTTTGAAATATTGTTACTCAAAATGGATATACGTATATATAAATAAATTGAAGTGGTTTTGGAACTTGAGAGAGATAATATAAATTTTGGTTTAGACTTTAATAAAGAAATGTATTTGTAAAGCCATGAGAACTATTTTCTTTACAAAGTAACATTTAAGTTAAACCATTTAATTCATATACCGTTGAATGTCCAAACCATTCAAGTTTTTTTATAGAAGTTATGGTTTTAAATTATGATTTTCAAAATACTATGCTTTGAAAATATTTGATTTTCAGACGATATGAAGTTAAAGCATTTTGATTTTGGAAAAGAATTATATTTGGGATAAGTGATAAAATATGGTTTTGGGTTTTGAAATGATATCGTATTCATGGTTATGAAATGGAATGTTTATTCTGATTTTTAAAGTATAACCTATTTTTAAATTACCGCGGTGTTATAATAACGATGGGTTGGCAAAGAGACCGGGATCGGATATCTGACATACTCTCTGTCGATACCGAAAACCACTTTGACTAACCGTGTACGCGGTGGAGATTCCAGAATGAAGTATGTGGTGGCGACGTTTCCTGTAAGGTAAATACGTGGACCCGACTCCCGTGAGTTGGCATAAGGTGGCTAAAACAGGAGCGATTCTCAGGCCAATGAGGTCATTCCTCTGATCGGACCCTCCTCTTCGATATTATACTTTGATTTTGGATTGATTCAGTGGCCACTTCTATATTTTGATTTTGGGGAGTTAGTCCGAGGTGGGCGGTAACTGCGGCTATGCGTTTCCACCGGCCTGGATAGCAATTGGTATATCTACCCTGGCATTGCCTAGTTGTGCCGTGTCACCTACCATACCGAGCCTTTACTACGAGTTTCTATTTGTGTCGTACCTATGGAGTATCCTCTGGTAGCTTCCCGATCAGGAGGTATGTAACGACCCTAGATTTTAATTTGATTTAAATTGATAATTAAAAGAAATTTTGAATTAAAATTGTAAAATTTATCGATTTAAGAGATGCAAGTTTCCCCGATTCAAATAGAAAATATATTAAGTCAAATTGATTTGAAAATTTGCATATATGTATATATATATGAGAATATATGTGTATATATGTATTTGAGCATATGTGAGTAAATTTAAAATTATATATATATATGACATATATATATATTTGATTTGAATTTAAATACTATATATGTATGTATATATAGAAAAATATAAAATAAAATATACGTTGTAAATTTAATACGTATGTTAGAAAATATGATTAGAAGATAAATTACAAAACAATACAATATATTCAAGTGTGGACAATAAAAAGACAAGTATATAAAAGCAAATACCAAGCAAGCTATGTAAATAAAAAAATATAAAGTATATATTTTTACATAAATAAAACAAGCTTGCATAATATACAAAGAAAATAAAAGAGATGTGTATGCAGGCAAATAGAGAGTAAGCATATAAAACAAGACAAAAGAATTTATACAAGTATCTTTAGTATACTTAAACTAGAAACAAAACTGCATATGCATTTAAAATAGCATAGAACAGCAAATATCTCTAGCATACAAAATCTTCATATAAATAATTAAGTAAGATAATGAGTATGTGAACCAGTGTACTTACTGGAAATCATTTCAGTCAAACACAAAGCAAAGAAAAGATAAGTATGGAGTAGATAACAGGACAAGGCTGTAGCTTAGAAAGTAAAGTAAAAGCAAGTACAAATAAAACATATCAGCCGAGTTATTCAAATGCAAGAAAAAAAATAGGTAAGGTTGAAAAAAAACATAAGGTACTCAAGCATTTAATGCAACATACCTTATGCATTTAATGCAAGCATCCTTAGCATGCTTTTTTGTACAAATAATATACTGCATACTTCCTTTTTATATGCATCAAACCCTTATTCCAGTTCATTATCACAACTAAGCAAACCAAAGCATTCTTCTTCAATCTAACTGCATGCATTCTTAAATCCTGAGACAATAAAGTAAATGTAAATCAAGGATTTGAGTAAACAAACCCTAGACAAATTCAATTTAAACATCTCAGTTTAAACAACATACAACCCAAAGATCAAGGAGGGTTTTCAGCTTGTATTTTCAAAAGCTGATTCAAATACAGGCTCTGTTCATTTCTCTGCAAAATCATGTGAGTAAACACTTTGTTTTAAAAACAATTTAAATTATGAATGATTCAAATGCCTGGGTTGACCTGATACTTGATATTGATGTTGCATAAAACTTCTCTGATTTTATATAACGGAATTGTTATCTATGCATATGTGTGTAAGTATGCATGTATATGTATATATTTATATACCTTGTTTCCTGTGTTTTAGTTCTTGCCTTGCCTTCAAAAATTCAAAGCTTCGAATAAAATTAAAATTAGACTTCGATGTTTAAATGAAAAATGGTTGTTATTGTATGTTGGATATTATAAAAATAGTTTCAAGGTTTAAATTTTAACAAATAGGCTAAAAAAATAGAAATAACAGTAAGGTTATATATACAAGTTGAAAATCAACAAAATCAATTTCTGTTTTGAATTACACATATGTGTTCACTATCGAAAATTATAATTTTTGATATACATTTTGTAATTTTTAGTGTGATAATCGATTGGGAATTTCGAAATATATGTTTTGGGCGTTTTTTGGTAATCGCCGTTGATCGACGTGATGGAGCCGGTCGATGTTTGGGCTGGAGGTGGTCTGAGGCATGGGGATCTTGGCAAAATTGGTGCAGTAATTTTATCATCACCGTGGTGGTTGGGAATGGCGATTATGGGGTTCAGTGGCGTTCTGGTTCAAGTCGAAGTTTTGGGATTCGTTCTCATTCCTCAGTGCATCGAGTCGCTCGTGCCTTCGGGAAATGGTGGTTGGGTGGACGACGCGTTCATGGCAGGAGGTGGTGGCTCTCCGGTGGTCGGAGTTGCGAGCGGGGTGCGTTGATAGGTTTTGGGTGTTCCTGTATTTCTCGTTTCCAGGTTTCATTTGGGGTGCTGTATCGAGCTTGAACGCTCGAATTTGTTTTGATGCTTTTATCATCGATCTGATGATCGAGATCGGTTTGAGTGACGATCATCGATGAGGGGAGGTGGTCGAAGTAGGTCGGAGGTGGGCGTAGTCACGGTGCATGTGCACCGTGCACTGTGATTTCCGTTGAGATTTTGGGTTGAGGCAGACAGGGTACTCGAATTTTTTTTTTCTCGAAGTGGCGTCTGTGTCTCGCTCGGAGTAGTTTAGGGTTTGACTCGAAGCAAAATTTGATTGCCTCGGGTCATTTGAAATGTTACAGGCTTTTAAATTAAACAGATTTTTGAAGATTTGAAACCAGGTTTTAATATAAAGTTTAAAACTACAATTTGAAAGATGGATCCAAATTTACTTTTGTATCCTAGTTTGAATTAGAGAATGTTTTATAAAAATTTGTTTTTAACTACTTTAAAAAAAGGGGTTAAAGTATTAATTTAAAAATGTTTTGAATTTAAATGATTGATTTAAACTCTAGTATGAATTTCTGTATAAAGGTAAATGTTTTATAACATTTGATTTTAAAAGAGTTTTAACTTGGTTAAGATTGTAGAATTAAATTTGTAGTTATTTCAAATTCTTTCAATATGAAATAGAATTTAAAAGTGAATTTGAAACAACATGTTTTAGAATGTATTTGAGTGTGATAATTAAATCATTACTAAAACGATGTTTTATCTTAAAGATAATTAAGGTTTAATGATTTATAATCCATCTAATTTTTAAGGTAATTAAATGATTAAATTAATAAGTTAATTAATTTATGATTTGAATTAATTAAGTTATTAAGGGATGTTTATTAATTTAGAATTAATTAATCTTGTAATTAATTTAAAGTAAATAAATTGTTGTAACCAATTAAGAGGACTAATTGATATTGATTACTTATTTTAGAAAGTAATTAAGACGGATTACTTTAAAATAGTAATTAGAGTTTAAATTAATAATGTTTAAGTGATTGATAAATTTGTTACTAACTACTTAAGTTAATTTGAATGATTTATTATGAAATTGGTTTAAAGATTAAATTAATTAATATGATTAATTAAGAATAATTTAATTAATTAAAGTGTTACATAAATAAATTTATATCAAATGATTTGTAAAATAAATCAGTGGATTCATAAGTTTTACTTGTGAATGTTTAAACTTGACTGAATAATTAATTTGTCTGATATTCCTGTTATATGATGCTTTATGATTATCCTGATTTGTGTTGAGATCTGTGAAGAAATTTATTATCTGTGATATATATATCTGCGAATCTGTGTATGAAAAATAAGCGTTATAATTTTTATCGCTTATCGTATATATTGTTGTATTTAATCTGTGATGATTGAATGATGTTGCACTATTGTGTTAAAACCCTTGACCACACCATACACACACAATTATGGATTTCACAAGGAAATCGGTTAAGTCACAGATTTTTGAAATAGTTTAAAATTTGAATTTTTAAATTCAAATGTTTTGGAATTGGAATTGGAATAGAAGTGAAAAGCTTTTGAAACGGAATTTCAAAGATGAAAATTTATTTTGAATAACTGGATTAAGTGTTGGAATTTAAATACTTTAATTTAAATTTGAATTCAATATTCAAATTGAATTCTGAAATTTGGAACTAGGGATTTATGATATTATACTAGTCATTATGAGTTAAATCATTTTTAAAGTATTATTTTTGGGAATTTGAATTTAACCCAAGGATTTCAACTCGTATAAATGAATCAGATTTCCAAAATGAAAACTGTTGTTTTCAAATGATAAACACTTTTAGATAAGAACCGAGATTCCAGTTAATTAGGGGAATTTCAAGATTGAATAGAGAAATGATTTTTCCTAAGTTATGAATGAATTTTTTTTTGAAAGCTATGAATTAAATCTGTTTATTTTTAACAGATTTAAATTGATGATTTGTTTAAATCAAGTTGAAAAGAAATTGTTTTGAAGGTTATAAGTTAAATCTTTGATTTAAAGATTTAACGAGTTAATCAAATTGAAATGAAAATTAATTTGGAAAATCTATGAATGAATCTTTTATTTAAAAGATTAAAATGTGAAAATTGTTTAAACCGTTAAAGGTTGTGAAAATAAATCTTTTTTGTTAAAAGATTTGAAATGGTAATTGATTAAACCATTTGAAAGAAAGTTTTGAATTAATAAGTTGTGACTTAATTGAAATCCCATATCCATATGTTTGAAAATATTTTCGCTCACTATTCGGTTTAGCCGGGAAAGGACCTTTGTGTCGTATAACCCATTTTGAATATGTGATACGTCGTTATGGATAGCATTTGAAGACCGGTGATGAAGACCGGGTATTTGCGAAAGCGATAGGATGACCTATCGATTGTTTCTGCACCGAGTCGCGCCGGTATAGAAACTCCCTAAGTGATGGGAAAATCCGATCGGGATTGTGAATATCCGGATTGCAAGGACTTCTTTGTAAGTGCCTTCGGTTCTGTTCGAACCCGAGAACAGACTTGTATGGATTGTATGTCTGACATTACAATTTGAGATATAAAGCAGATTTCTTTCAAATACATTTCTGTTGGTGGCGGAGAATTTATTCTCTTAGCTTAACACCCTTCTCTGAGACGTACGATCTCAGAGGTTATATAGTTGAAGGTTATCAGCGATATATTCCCAATTTTGGTAATGTGACACACTGAGTGTTGCTGTGAAATGATCATTGTGTTGATTAATTGTGATAGGATCATTTATTTGATCGTCTATCTTAGTGATCATTTCTATGATCATTTGTTGACCCAAAGCATGGCTTTTGTATAAAGTATGTTTTTGTGGACGTGACTTCGTCGAGCCTTACACCCCAGAAATGGTCAAAACAGGAAAGATGCGGCAAGGTTATGAGGGGTAGCTCCCTTTAGGGTATGTGCATTTCCTTCTGGATAGAGGTGGTATCATGGTATGGAGCCCAGATATTTAACCTATGTGGTTACTACAAATTTATTACTTTGTGGTTGTTGGTTTTCGGGATCCCGTGAGAAAGGTCGTTTACGATCGGGGAATGGCGCGCTCGTGTCAGTAGTTACCCAGTTAGGGGTAACCCGGCCTTGTGTTGGCAGAGTTCCGGTTTGGTTCTCGGGAATGTCCATCCAGAGGCATTCTCATGTGGCAATGGGAAGTTCCTTGGCATGACCATTTGTTGGAAATCCAAAGAAATAATACGAAACCCTGTACGGTTTTAGTTGTAGAATCTGCCATTTACTTATGGTGGCGCCCCACTGTTTAGATGGTAGCTATAGTAGGCATACGATAATGGTCGTATGTTGGCTAAGATTTATATTCTACTTTCGAAATGAATTTTTCCTACACTATGCACTAGTAATAATATCAAATGTTTCTTTTTAATGCGTATCAAGCATCTTTGACTAACATAAGGAGAAATCTCCTCCGATTCTGCGTTTGCATTGTGTGTGTGCGGGAGGCCTTATGGTAGTCTCATTTTTAAAAGCATTGCGAATTGACTTTGAAAATCTTTTGTTGAATGTTTTAAGAGATAAACTGTTTTTGTTGCTCACACCAGTCCCACGACTGATCCGAAGTTTATTGTTTCTTTCCTAAACTCTGGGTGCTCATTATTTTCTACACGAGCAGTCTAGAGTTGGGTTTTTCAGATAGTTAGATATAGTGGATTATCTGGAGTTAGTTCAGTCTTTGGATCGCACCAGTCTTGCCTATCTTTGTGCATCGTGATTGGGAGTTCGAGTTATTGCTGGATTGATTCTTGGAAAGGGAGTTGCAGTTCTCGGAGTTCTCTTTTGAAGACTATCTTAGAGTTATTTGTTTCGTATGCTAGATGTTGTTATCTATTTTCTTTCCGCTGCTATTTTATTGTATCATATCTCTGATGTATATTGATATCTATTGGATCATCTGTTGTATCAGATATTGTATCAAAGCTGTATATCAATGTATTATTCTTTTATTCCGTTGTGTTGTTTACTTAATGATTGTTATAAGCTCCGGCGAATCGGATTTGAACGGTCGAATCTATGGCATTCGAATACGATATGAAGTATGGATGTCGATTTTTGAGCGGGCAAAATTCGAGTCGTCACATTTGGTATCAGAGCTAAGGGTTGAACTTTAGCTCAGGAGTATAACACGTTAAGTAACTCATTAGAGATAGGATGAAGTAAATCCTAGAATGAGTAATCCTTAAGATATCCGTTTGAATGCCTCAGTAAATTCTTTTACTATCCACTGATAGTAAGTATAAGTGCAAGAAGAAAACGAGATAGAGGACAGGGAAATACGACTATAATTGGTCAATACTCTGTAACAACAGTGGAAATAACTTTCTCTATCAATTTTCTTTGATTCGTTTCCAAATTCTTTTGAAATTCTTCGTGACAGCTCCACAAAGAAGTTTCGATGCGATGATGGCCCTACGAATCGTTGTAGAAAATTCTTACTTCGTATCTTCATCGATTTCTTATCAATTTCTGATTTAAACTTTAATGAATTTGAAATTTAGAATTAAAATTTTGAATAAATTGGAAATTTTAAATTGAGTTAAAATTGATTAATAGAATATGAAGGATAATTTGAATTGTATCGATAAAACGATCTCGTTTAAAACCAAACTTTAAAATTCTGTTGTAATTTGTTGGGTTGGTTGAAGTCCGAAGAGGGACAAATTGGTATATATTCTGAGATATTCCGACTTGAGTTTGGAATTCATATCTTAAGTTTGAGGAATTATAGGAAATCGAATCTGTCTATCTCTGTGTTGTTTTCGTGCCTGCAAATTTCGAGGACGAAATTCTTTTAAGGGGGGAAGTTTGTAACGACCCTAGATTTTAATTTGATTTAAATTGATAATTAAAAGAATTTTTGAATTAAAATTGTAAAATTTATCGATTTAAGAGATGCGAGTTTCCCCGATTCAAATAGAAAATATATTAAGTCAAATTGATTTGAAAATTTGCATATATGTATATATATATATATATATATATGAGAATATATGTGTATATATGTATTTGAGCATATGTGAGTAAATTTAAAATTATATATATATATATATGACATATATATATTTGATTTGAATTTAAATACTATATATGTATGTATATATAGAAAAATATAAAATAAAATATACGTTGTAAATTTAATACGTATGTTAGAAAATATGATTAGAAGATAAATTACAAAACAATACAATATATTCAAGTGTGGACAATAAAAAGACAAGTATATAAAAGCAAATACCAAGCAAGCTATGTAAATAAAAAAAATATAAAGTATATATTTTTACATAAATAAAACAAGCTTGCATAATATACAAAGAAAATAAAAGAGATGTGTATGCAGGCAAATAGAGAGTAAGCATATAAAACAAGACAAAAGAATTTATACAAGTATCTTTAGTATACTTAAACTAGAAACAAAACTGCATATGCATTTAAATTAGCATAGAACAGCAAATATCTCTAGCATACAAAATCTTCATATAAATAATTAAGTAAGATAATGAGTATGTGAACCAGTGTACTTACTGGAAATCATTTCAGTCAAAAACAAAGCAAAGAAAAGATAAGTATGGAGTAGATAACAGGACAAGGCTGTAGCTTAGAAAGTAAAGTAAAAGCAAGTACAAATAAAACATATCAGCCGAGTTATTCAAATGCAAGAAAAAAAATAGGTAAGGTTGAAAAAAAACATAAGGTACTCAAGCATTTAATGCAACATACCTTATGCATTTAATGCAAGCATCCTTAACATGCTTTTTTGTACAAATAATATACTGCATACTTCCTTTTTATATGCATCAAACCCTTATTCCAGTTCATTATCACAACTAAGCAAACCAAAGCATTCTTCTTCAATCTAACTGCATGCATTCTTAAATCCTGAGACAATAAAGCAAATGTAAATCAAGGATTTGAGTAAACAACCCCTAGACAAATTCAATTTAAACATCTTAGTTTAAACAACATACAACCCAAAGATCAAGGAGGGTTTTCAGCTTGTATTTTCAAAAGCTTGATTCAAATACAGGCTCTGCTCATTTCTCTGCAAAATCATGTGAGTAAACACTTTGTTTTAAAAACAATTTAAATTATGAATGATTCAAATGCCTGGGTTGACCTGATACTTGATATTGATGTTGCATAAAACTTCTCTGATTTTATATAACGGAATTGTTATCTATGCATATGTGTGTAAGTATGCATGTATATGTATATATTTATATACCTTGTTTCCTGTGTTTCAGTTCTTGCCTTGCCTTCAAAAATTCAAAGCTTCGAATAAAATTAAAATTAGACTTCGATGTTTAAATGAAAAATGGTTGTTATTGTATGTTGGATATTATAAAAATAGTTTCAAGGTTTAAATTTTAACAAATAGGCTAAAAAAATAGAAATAACAGTAAGGTTATATATACAAGTTGAAAATCAACAAAATCAATTTCTGTTTTGAATTACACATATGTGCACTATCGAAAATTATAATTTTTGATATACATTTTGTAATTTTTAGTGTGATAATCGATTGGGAATTTCGAAATATATGTTTTGGGCGTTTTTTGGTAATCGCCGTTGATCGACGTGATGGAGCCGGTCGATGTTTGGGCTGGAGGTGGTCTGAGGCATGGGGATCTTGGCAAAATTGGTGCGGTAATTTTATCATCACCGTGGTGGTTGGGAATGGCGATTATGGGGTTCAGTGGCGTTCCGGTTCAAGTCGAAGTTTTGGGATTCGTTCTCATTCCTCAGTGCATCGAGTCGCTCGTGCCTTCGAGAAATGGTGGTTGGGTGGACGACGCGTTCATGGCAGGAGGTGGTGGCTCTCCGGTGGTCGGAGTTGCGAGCGGGGTGCGTTGACAGGTTTTGGGTGTTCCTGTATTTCTCGTTTCCAGGTTTCATTTGGGGTGCTGTATCGAGCTTGAACGCTCGAATTTGTTTTGATGCTTTTATCATCGATCTGATGATCGAGATCGGTTTGAGTGACGATCATCGATGAGGGGAGGTGGTCGAAGTAGGTCGGAGGTGGGCGTAGTCACGGTGCATGTGCACCGTGCACTGTGATTTCCGTTGAGATTTTGGGTTGAGGCAGACAGGGTACTCGATTTTTTTTTTTCTCGAAGTGGCGTCTGTGTCTCGCTCGGAGTAGTTTAGGGTTTGACTCGAAGCAAAATTTGATTGCCTCGGGTCATTTGAAATGTTACAGGCTTTTAAATTAAACAGATTTTTGAAGATTTGAAACCAGGTTTTAATATAAGTTTAAAACTAGAATTTGAAAGATGGATCCAAATTTACTTTTGTATCCTAGTTTGAATTAGAGAATGTTTTATAAAAATTTGTTTTTAACTACTTTAAAAAAAGGGGTTAAAGTATTAATTTAAAAATGTTTTGAATTTAAATGATTGATTTAAACTCTAGTATGAATTTCTGTATAAAGGTAAATGTTTTATAACATTTGATTTTAAAAGAGTTTTAACTTGGTTAAGATTGTAGAATTAAATTTGTAGTTATTTCAAATTCTTTCAATATGAAATAGAATTTAAAAGTGAATTTGAAACAACATGTTTTAGAATGTATTTGAGTGTGATAACTAAATCATTACTAAAACGATGTTTTATCTTAAAGATAATTAAGGTTTAATGATTTATAATCCATCTAATTTTTAAGGTAATTAAATGATTAAATTAATAAGTTAATTAATTTGTGATTTGAATTAATTAAGTTATTAAGGGATGTTTATTAATTTAGAATTAATTAATCTTGTAATTAATTTAAAGTAAATAAATTGTTGTAACCAATTAAGAGGACTAATTGATATTGATTACTTATTTTAGAAAGTAATTAAGACGGATTACTTTAAAATAGTAATTAGAGTTTAAATTAATAATGTTTAAGTGATTGATAAACTTGTTATTAACTACTTAAGTTAATTTGAATGATTTATTATGAAATTGGTTTAAAGATTAAATTAATTAATATGATTAATTAAGAATAATTTAATTAATTAAAGTGTTACATAAATAAATTTATATCAAATGATTTGTAAAATAAATCAGTGGATTCATAAGTTTTACTTGTAAATGTTTAAACTTGACTGAATAATTAATTTGTCTGATATTCCTGTTATATGATGCTTTATGATTATCCTGATTTGTGTTGAGATCTGTGATGAAATTTATTATCTGTGATATATATATCTGCGAATCTGTGTATGAAAGATAAGCGTTATAATTTATATCGCTTATCGTATATATTGTTGTATTTAATCTGTGATGATTGAATGATGTTGCACTATTGTGTTAAAACCCTTGACCACACCATACACACACAATTATGGATTTCACAAGGAAATCGGTTAAGTCACAGATTTTTGAAATAGTTTAAAATTTGAATTTTTAAATTCAAATGTTTTGGAATTGGAATTGGAATAGAAGTGAAAAGCTTTTGAAACGGAATTTCAAAGATGAAAATTTATTTTTAATAACTGGATTAAGTGTTGGAATTTAAATACTTTAATTTAAATTTGAATTCAATATTCAAATTGAATTCTGAAATTTGGAACTAGGGATTTATGATATTATACTAGTCATTATGAGTTAAATCATTTTTAAAGTATTATTTTTGGGAATTTGAATTTAACCCAAGGATTTCAACTCGTATAAATGAATCAGATTTCCAAAATGAAAACTGTTGTTTTCAAATGATAAACACTTTTAGATAAGAACTGAGATTCCAGTTAATTAGGGGAATTTCAAGATTGAATAGAGAAATGATTTTTCCTAAGTTATGAATGATTTTTTTTTGAAAGCTATGAATTAAATCTGTTTATTTTTAACAGATTTAAATTGATGATTTGTTTAAATCAAGTTGAAAAGAAATTGTTTTGAAGGTTATAAGTTAAATCTTTGATTTAAAGATTTAACGAGTTAATCAAATTGAAATGAAAATTGATTTGGAAAATCTATGAATGAATCTTTTATTTAAAAGATTAAAATGTGAAAATTGTTTAAACCGTTAAAGGTTGTGAAAATAAATCTTTTTTGTTAAAAGATTTGAAATGGTAATTGATTAAACCATTTGAAAGAAAGTTTTGAATTAATAAGTTGTGACTTAATTGAAATCCCATATCCATATGTTTGAAAATATTTTCGCTCACTATTCGGTTTAGCCGGGAAAGGACCTTTGTGTCGTATAACCCATTCCGAATATGTGATACGTCGTTATGGATAGCATTTGAAGACCGGTGATGAAGACCGGGTATTTGCGAAAGCGATAGGATGACCTATCGATTGTTTCTGCACCGAGTCGCGCCGGTATAGAAACTCCCTAAGTGATGGGAAAATCCGATCGGGATTGTGAATATCCGGATTGCAAGGACTTCTTTGTAAGTGCCTTCGGTTCTGTTCGAACCCAGAACAGACTTGTATGGATTGTATGTCTGACATTACAATTTGAGATATAAAGCAGATTTCTTTCAAATACATTTCTGTTGGTGGCGGAGAATTTATTCTCTTAGCTTAACACCCTTCTCTGAGACGTACGAACTCAGAGGTTATATAGTTGAAGGTTATCAGCGATATATTCCCAATTTTGGTAATGTGACACACTGAGTGTTGCTGTGAAATGATCATTGTGTTGATTAATTGTGATAGGATCATTTATTTGATCGTCTATCTTAGTGTTCATTTCTATGATCATTTGTTGACCCAAAGCATGGCTTTTGTATAAAGTATGTTTTTGTGGACGTGACTTCGTCGAGCCTCACACCCCAGAAATGGTCAAAACAGGAAAGATGCGGCAAGGTTATGAGGGGTAGCTCCCTTTAGGGTATGTGCATTTCCTTCTGGATAGAGGTGGTATCATGGTATGGAGCCCAGATATTTAACCTATGTGGTTACTACAAATTTATTACTTTGTGGTTGTTGGTTTTCGGGATCCCGTGAGAAAGGTCGTTTACGATCGGGGAATGGCGTGCTCGTGTCAGTAGTTACCCAGTTAGGGGTAACCCGGCCTTGTGTTGGCAGAGTTCCGGTTTGGTTCTCGGGAATGTCCATCCAGAGGCATTCTCATGTGGCAATGGGAAGTTCCTTGGCCTGACCATTTGTTGGAAATCCAAAGAAACAATACGAAACCCTGTACGGTTTTAGTTGTAGAATCTGCCATTTACTTATGGTGGCGCCCCACTGTTTAGATGGTAGCTATAGTAGGCATACGATAATGGTCGTATGTTGGCTAAGATTTATATTCTACTTTCGAAATGAATTTTTCCTACACTATGCACTAGCAATAATATCAAATGTTTCTTTTTAATGCGTATCAAGCATCTTTGACTATCATAAGGAGAAATCTCCTCCGATTCTGCGTTTGCATTGTGTGTGTGTGCGGGAGGCCTTATGGTAGTCTCATTTTTAAAAGCATTGCGAATTGACTTTGAAAATCTTTTGTTGAATGTTTTAAGAGATAAACTGTTTTTGTTGCTCACACCAGTCTCACGACTGATCCGGAGTTTATTGTTTCTTTCCTAAACTCTGGGTGCTCATTATTTTCTACACGAGCAGTCTAGAGTTGGGTTTTTCAGATAGTTAGGTATAGTGGATTATCTGGAGTTAGTTCAGTCTTTGGATCGCACCAGTCTTGCCTATCTTTGTGCATCGTGATTGGGAGTTCGAGCTATTGCTGGATTGATTCTTGGAAAGGGAGTTGCAGTTCTCGGAGTTCTCTTTTGAAGACTATCTTCGAGTTATTTGTTTCGTATGCTAGATGTTGTTATCTATTTTCTTTACGCTGGTATTTTATTGTATCATATCTCTGATGTATATTGATATCTATTGGATCATCTGTTGTATCAGATATTGTATCAAAGCTCTATATCAATGTATTATTCTTTTATTCCGCTGTGTTGTTTACTTAATGATTGTTATAAGCTCCGGCGAATCGGATTTGAACGGTCGAATCTATGGCATTCGAATACGATATGAAGTATGGATGTCGATTTTTGAGCGGGCAAAATTCGAGTCGTCACAAGGTATTACGGTACTGTATAGACTACTGGCATTATTTGTGTTAAGGGCTATATGGGTAACCCCTTAACGCTATTAAAAAGTAAGTTTATTTTATAAATAGACACTATTATAATAGCGCAATATACTACATAGTAAATAGTTTAACGGATCCTTAGGAGATGTAAATCCCGAGCATCTCTTGAGTTACTGTACTCATATTTATTTCTGTTAATTTAACTCACATAAGATCTTTTAGTCTGACTCGAGTGTTTTTGTCTTTTCAAATTCGCTCGGGTCAGTCCGAGCGTTTGAGGATCGAAGACTTTAGCTTTGGAGGACGAAGACGAAGGAGTCGTAGTATTTTATTTATAGTATGGCACCACACTCATACTGTTCCGCTGCATTGATTGTATTGGTATGTGTAACTCTGATATTCATTGTATAAGTAAAATAAATATTTTGTAAACAGTTATCATGAACTGTATATTGATTATTATATTTTATCCTTCCGCTGTGAGATTCTATTTTGTTTTATTTCTTCTCTGTTTTTCTTATTTACCCCATAACAATCCGCCTTTGCGTATGCTTTGAATTGGCACGTGTGTCGGTTTAAAGTGTGCGAAAAGGCGGGATGTTACAGTTGGTATCAGAGCTTTGGTTTAGCGATAAACCTTGGTTTTGTGGGGTTTTACTCTTTGTTAATAGGGTAGTAATACCCTATGGGAGTCGCTGAGTGTATATATATGAGAGAGCGTATTTGTTAGTGTTAATAAAGATTTTGATATTGTGTTAATCTGTTCCGCTTTGTATTTATAAATTCTGGTTGATGCATGGGACGCTATGACATCAATAGGGATTTCTAAATGCTTAATAGGACAGACCGACATAATATTTGTTTTTAATATAGGTGAATGAAATAATTTTGCCTATTATATTGTCTATATATAAAAATATTTTTATAAATATATATATATATATATATTTGGTTGCTACAGATTGGGTGTTAGGAAATAAAAATATTTATAACAATTGAAGCTAAGTTGAAATTATAATAAATCAAATTGGAGATTTTAGAACTTAAGTCCGGGATTTTTGAAAATCTTCTTTCAAAGGATTTGTGAAATATAATGATTTGGTTTATAGGTAATTTCTTATATAAATGTTTAGTATAATTCGGAAGAATTTTTTTAAAAGAGGATTTTGGAGAAAATAAATTTTGTACTTTCCTCTCTGTCGCTAGAAAATAATTTCGGTGATGGCGGCCGCATCATCAACTTTCATTTTCGAGTTTCGTAGGGGAAAGGCCACTGTAGTAAATTCTACTGCAGATTTATTTTGAAATTATCTAAAATTTTAAATTGTTTTAAATATAAATTGAGATATAAGTTGTAAGAACTCATTTATCTATTATTTTTAAAATAAAATTAAAATTTGACCCGGTATTTAATTCTAAAATTTTCCACTAATTAATGGTTTAAATTATTTTTAGGGAAATATAAAGTAAGTAATAAATGGATTGAAACCTCTAATTTAAGTAAGAAAATTAATGCTAGGTATAAAGGAAGTTAAAATTTTAACTGATAAATAATGGTAAAGATTTATTGAAAATCAACGAATTAAAAGGGTTGAGATTAAACTTGTATAAGTTCTTTTGCTTTTTCTTTAACATAAATAACTTACCAAGTATAAAAAGTTGAAATGTGAATTAAGAGTGGAATAGAATATTATGCAAGTAGAATTTTTGGAAATAATGAAGTATTCAATAAATTACTGTTATAAATAAGAATTTAATGGTATTAACTTAAGTGATGATTGGAATTTTACTAAAATTAAAGGTTGTATTATTAATAGGTGATTTTAACCTTAAGAAAGTAAAAATGAAATTCCTTAATTTATAAAGTTTGATTATAGGGTTATTAACTTAAGTACGCCTTAATTTCCCCCTATTCTAATATAATAGAAAGTAAGTAATATATAAATGACTGTAAACCCTAAGTAATTAATTAATAAAATTCCTTATTTTTAAGAATGAAGGTTAAAGGGTTAATAATTTAAGTGTAATTAAAAAGGGTTACTGTAATTAAATATAATAGAAAGTGGGTAATTAAATTATTACTACTATTAAATATAATAGAAACTTCAACATTAAATAAATGAATGAAATTAACGGTAAGTTGAAATTGTAATTTATAAAACAAATATATATTAATTTAAGGAATTGAGAAGAAACTTGTAAATTTTCACTTACATTCTTAAAACATACATAACTTACCATATAATAAAAGTTGCAATGTTAGTAAGAAAATGTAAGGGGAAATCTTACAAGTGAAGCTTGAGGTAATAAAGGTATTCTATTAATTTGCTATTATTAATGAGAATTAATTGTATAGACTTAAGTTAAATTGGAAATTTTACTATAAGTAAAGGTAAGTAGTATAAATAGATGATAGAAACTTTAGTAAATAAATTGGAATACAAATATAATGAATTTTGTGATAAATGGAAAATGAAAAATTGTAAGAAATAAAGAAATCACTCCATAAATGAAAGAAAGAAAATCAAACCATTGAAGCATGAGATAAATGTATAATAAATAAATTTGGGTGTTGGTTTGAATTGTGTCGTTTGATTTATGTTGTTGGGTAAGAAATTTGAAGTGGTTAAATGAATAAGTATCTATCTTTGTTCCATCTAAGACTGTTGAGTAAAGGATGCACTTGATAGTTAATTTCATTTCATACAAATTTCAAGTTTGAACCCAAACAACTATTTGTTTGATGGATTAAATGGTTGCTTTGTTTGTGTATGTATGTTGTTTGTAAGGTTGATGGTTGTTGAATTGTTTGGTTGATTAATGATTGAATCCACTTGAATAGTTCACTTTAAAATAAATATTTGACCTTTTAGATTATATAAGTGAATACAGGTGATGGAAGCAACTGCTACTGCTTTTGGTTCCAAAATAATAAGCGTATATTACCCGACAAATAGGTACGTTTTCAGATTACGTTTAAAGCGCTATTTTTCCGTGTTGGGATATAATATTTTGATAATATATGTAATATATTTGTATATTTTGATATTATATTTTCTCCAGAGTCTCTCCGTACAAAGGAGACTCTGCCAAAAATTTTCGTAAATTTTGGACTTAGAATTTTGTTGAATATTTTCCAAACTTTAATGATTTAAGTATAAAAGGTTATAATGACTATAAAATGGGCATATCTCATTTAAGGAAATTAATTTAGTAAATTATTGTTTATAAGTTAATATTTGAAATAAGATGTAATGTTTTATTCTTCCTTCTCCCTTCTTTTTCCTTTTCGGGGACGAAAAGTTTTGAGTGGGGGAGATTGTAACGACCCGTTAAATTAATAATATTAAATGAGTTAAATTAATATAATTTCTAACCTGATTTAGAAAAAAAAAGGCTTTAAGATTTATTTGAGAAAATGTAGTAATTTGTTATAGTAATTGGAATTTAATGTAACAATTTAATTTTTATGACAATAGTTTTGGATAATGTAATTGTCACACTTTGTTAAAAGTTAATGTTAAGAAACCAATAAATGTTGAATTAGTGAATATTAACAAAATATTAACTAGAATGGGATTCATTTAATATTAAAATAAATAGTAGGATTGTTTCATTTGGTGACCGTTGAATAAACCAATGCAATAAGTGTAGATAAATTTTTTTATGAATATTGTTCGATAATGAATGTACTTAAAAAGGGTAATAAACTTAATATAAGAAAACAAAGGCAAATTGTGTATTAATTAATGAATTCATGAATCAGTGTATGGACTTAGTGTAACTATACGTAAATGTACGCAATAAGGTTGTGAAATACCAATGATTTGGATTTCCAATTTGTATTAAACATAATGTTGGTAGAAATTGGAATTCACTGTTGTGTGAAATATATGAGAAATCAGGTCAAATGTAAATTATACCGTAGATGATATACTCTTTTAAACAGTAGGATTTTTAAATAAATAAACGTTTCACTTAGGTTTCAATTGGATAACTTATGTAGTTTAATGGAGAATCAATTGCAATTAATTGCCATAAATTAGTGATGATAGGGTAGTTTGATTTGGCCTTTAAGAAGCAAAGAAAAAGAAAGCCAAGATTTATGAATTCATTTGCAATGTGAAATGCAAATCTTGTGGATTGTTTTTTTTTACAAATGGAATTAATATTTAACCATTAAGTTAGTGGAGTTTGATAAGTTAAGGTAGATAATCAATGGTAATTTACCTAATTCAAAGGATATATTAATATAAATATGGGTAAAATGAGGTTAGACCAAGGATATAATATTAATTGATTTTTAAGGCTTAATTAATACGTGAAATAGACAAGATTCTACATTCAAACATTTATACAAAGCTAAGTTGTAAATAGAAGTACCAATGTAATATAATGTAAATAGATGGGAATCAACATTTATTTATTTATTTAATGGAATTTAATTTCTATAGTATGATAATCGCAATTAAATGAAATTGAAATAGCTAATTTATACGTTAGTTGAAATTTAGCTGGAATATGAGGATTTTTAATGAAATAGTGAAATCAAATGGAAATAAGGTTTCAATTATACATTGGAATTTATATTCACCATAAAAGGTTAATTGAAAACCAAAGGAGTTAATAAAGGAATCAAGCTTTATCTATTAATTTGGATTTAAGATATGATAAATTGGATTTATTGCAATAATTAATTCTATAAGATGAGGTTAATACTTATTCTATTTATAATTAGACCAAATTGTTGATATAGATTTTTTTGAAAGCAGAATCTATAAATCAATTTGAGTATCAAATTCAATAATTGCGCTTATTGCATAAATAAAGGGAATTTAACGTTAAATATTACGTTACTGAAATTTAAAATGAACTTTAAGAATAATATTGTGAATCATGAACCAAAGTATGTGGCATCCCTATTTGGATAAAGAATGAGTATATAAAAGTTAAAATCTAATATACGGGGTTTTGAGCATTTAATTTTATAATTCTTAAATATAGGAAAGTGCAGAAATTAACACTGCAAATTGATATACTTATAATTTTAATTCACATCCAAGCTTGTTAAATCATTTGAAATTGTTAAATTATATAAGTAATAAAATTTGGACAATTTTAGAATATAATATAAAATTTGGATTTTTGTAATTTATTTTGATTTATTTAATGAATATAAAAATAGCCTTTTTTTATCACGGACTCGGATTTCGATGAAACAAGTTTCATCGGATCCGTATCGGTGAATTATTATAGGGTTTCAAGTTTCGTATCGATCGGACTTGTCGTTTGATCGTACGGGCGTGAAACGCCTTGAAATCAAATTTAATTAAAATCAATTTGAATCAATTTGGAAATTTTGTTTTCAGCATAACTTCTTCATACGATCAAAATTGGACGTGAAACTTTTTCCATCGCGTTCAGAATATTTTAAATTACCTATTTGGATATATAGATTTAATAAATTCGGTTCCGGAGGCATAGCGGGCTTTTTGGGCCATAGTTTGTTCCGCACGTTCATTCTACGGTCTATCTACTCTATCTCTAACCCCTCTATATAAACCTAGCTACAAGCCCTAGCCTCCACCTAATTTCTTTTCATCTGAGCGTATACTTTCTTCAAGCTCCTCTTCTTCTTCAATGGGTGGAAACCCTAGATCCAGTCAGTTCAAAAAAAAAAAAATTCAAATTAAAAAAAAAAAAAGAAAAAAAAAAAAATTTCGGATCTGCAGCAGCTTCTGGTCGCGCTTCGGGTTTCAGGGGAGAAAACCCTAGAGCAACTTCGGGTCAGGAAGAAAATGACTCGGGTCGCTCCGGGTCGTTTTGGCGAAAACTCCAAGCAAGCACCGGGGAATTGATGCGGCGCACCGAAGTCGAACCCGAAGTCGACCCAGGACCAGAATTTTTCCATTTTTCAAATTTTCATTACTTTTGCATACGAGCTCGGATTCACGCGCGGTTTGTTTTGCTGGGATCGTATCGGAATTTCTGACGTTTTGACGCTGGTTTGGACGAATTCTGAGACGGGCGAATTTTTGGGTTTAAATCGAATTTAAATTCGATTTAAATTCAAAAGGTGAGTGTTTAAAACCCACTCACAACTACTAGAAGCTTTTATGTTTGTTAAATTAATTTTAGAAATGAATAGCAATTTATTTGTGAGTATTTGGCATGTTTATTTCACTCATATTTGTTGAATTGCATTTATTAAGTTTAACTGTTAATTTAATTTATTTATTGCGTATTAATTGATAGTTAGAATTTATTTGTTTGCCTATAAACTGCTAGTTAACAGTTATATAGATTATTACTGAATATAAACTATTAGATTAATAGTTGTTAAATTTAATCTGAATAAAATTGCCAGTTATTACCTGTTATCTATTATCAAATATAAATTGTTATTGATTGATATTGCTTGATGATTTTGATTGGATGATGGATGATGTTGATGGATGTTTATTGAATATCATAAAATTGCGAATTATCATGCATATTTCATTTCATTCGGGATTGTGGTTTGAAATGATATACAACCGCAAAATTTTATATCTTTTAAATTGCGGATTGAAATGATAAATATCCGTATCACTTGACCATAGAATAGAAAATTTTATACAGGCACCGCGGTCTATATATAACTATTTTAATGTGATTTGTATGGTTTGGATGGAATACGGTTTCTAAAAATCTTAAATTTTATATTGTATAAATATTATTCTTCCATATATATACATATGAAGTTGAAAATTTTGAAATTAAAAGGTGTATAAAAATCTTTATTTAAAAATGGAAAAAAATTAAGAAAATGGAGTTTAATAATTTATATCATATGTTTAAATGTTAAGTTTGGAAATTTTAAGATATGATATTTATAATTGGATTTTTCCCAAAATAAATTGAAATGAATATTCTAGTATAATTTGAATTGGGAATATATATATATTTTATTACTAGAAATTGAAGTCTTATTACTTATGGATTTTATGTGAATATTCAAGACTAATTAATAGAACAATTGATCTGTTGAAAGAATAAAATCCAATTTTAGTTTGAAATATTGTTACTCAAAATGGATATACGTATATATAAATAAATTGAAGTGGTTTTGGAACTTGAGAGAGATAATATAAATTTTGGTTTAGACTTTAATAAAGAAATGTATTTGTAAAGCCATGAGAACTATTTTCTTTACAAAGTAACATTTAAGTTAAACCATTTAATTCATATACCGTTGAATGTCCAAACCATTCAAGTTTTTTTTATAGAAGTTATGGTTTTAAATTATGATTTTCAAAATACTATGCTTTGAAAATATTTGATTTTCAGACGATATGAAGTTAAAGCATTTTGATTTTGGAAAAGAATTATATTTGGGATAAGTGATAAAATATGGTTTTGGGTTTTGAAATGATATCGTATTCATGGTTATGAAATGGAATGTTTATTCTGATTTTTAAAGTATAACCTATTTTTAAATGACCGCGGTGTTATAATAACGATGGGTTGGCAAAGAGACCGGGATCGGATATCTGACATACTCTCTGTCGATACCGAAAACCACTTTGACTTACCGTGTACGCGGTGGAGATTCCAGAATGAAGTAGGTGGTGGCGACGTTTCCTGTAAGGTAAATACGTGGACCCGACTCCCATGAGTTGGCATAAGGTGGCTAAAACAGGAGCGATTCTCAGGCCAATGAGGTCATTCCTCTGATCGGACCCTCCTCTTCGATATTATACTTTGATTTTGGATTGATTCAGTGGCCACTTCTATATTTTGATTTTGGGGAGTTAGTCCGAGGTGGGCGGTAACTGCGGCTACGCGTTTCCACCAGCCTGGATAGCAATTGGTATATCTACCCTGGCATTGCCTAGTTGTGCCGTGTCACCTACCATACCGAGCCTTTACTACGAGTTTCTATTTGTGTCGTACCTATGGAGTATCCTCTGGTAGCTTCCCGATCAGGAGGTATTACGGTACTGTATAGACTACTGGCATTATTTGTGTTAAGGGCTATATGGGTAACCCCTTAACGCTATTAAAAAGTAAGTTTATTTTATAAATAGACACTATTATAATAGCGCAATTTACTACATGGTAAATAGTTTAACGGATCCTTAGGAGATGTAAATCCCGAGCATCTCTTGAGTTACTGTACTCATATTTATTTCTGTTAATTTAACTCACATAAGATCTTTTAGTCTGACTCGAGTGTTTTTGTCTTTTCAAATTCGCTCGGGTCAGTCCGAGCGTTTCAGGATCGAAGACTTTAACTTTGGAGGACGAAGACGAAGGAGTCGTAGTATTTTATTTGTAGTATGGCACCACACTCATACTGTTCCGCTGCATTGATTGTATTGGTATGTGTAACTCTGATATTCATTGTATAAGTAAAATAAATATTTTGTAAACAGTTATCATGAACTGTATATTGATTATTATATTTTATCCTTCCGCTGTGAGATTCTATTTTGTTTTATTTCTTCTCTGTTTTTCTTATTTACCCCATAACAATCCGCCCTTGCGTATGCTTTGAATTGGCACGTGTGTCGGTTTAAAGTGTGCGAAAAGGCGGGATGTTACAGATGTAATGCTCGGGTCAGACCGAGTATTATAGATTTTCAGGTTAGGACGTTCTAGAGCGCAAGAGGTGAGTTGGATGGTAGGAACGATGGAGTATGCTGCTGTATATATTGTTGTTTATCTGGGACAAGTTGTCATATTGTCGAGTTTATATGTGATTAGTTGTAACTCTGATATATTGATGTAAATTAACAGTTATAGTTTTCCTTTGTATAACTGCTACTATTTGATATTATATTTTATCCACTGCGAATGTGAGAATCTATGTTTTTTTTGTTTCTTCTTCTACCTCTTTTCTTCTTTATACTAACAATCTGGAATTTCCGGCATTCGCATGCTCGGCCCTCTACAGTGAACGTATTAATGACGAATTTTCGAGGTCGAAAATTTGGGTCGTTACATTTGGTATGAGAGTAGAAGGTTAAGCGAGAACCTTGGCTCTGATGGGTTTACTTATTAAGAATAGGGTCAGTGGTGCCCTAGAATTAGTTGAGTGTATATATTTATATGAGAGCGTACTTGTATTTTCTCATATAAAGATGTTAAATGGTTTTAAAAAAATGATTTTTTATAAACGTTTATATTTTGATATATAAAGCAAATAATTTTTTTAATTATTATGTAAACAGAATATTGGTTGTTGGTTATTGAAATTGAATAAGAATTTAAGTGGTATGTATATATCCAAATAGGAATTGAATAGTATGAACTATACAAAATAAACTAGAAATGGATTCAAACCAGAAAATAGAATGGTTATCATATTTAATAATGGGATGATTGTTTTCCAATAAACGATGATAAAGCAAATGAAAAATGTTTTAAGGAAGCAAACTTTTAGATAAGTATAACTCATAAATTAAAATGGATTTAAATTGTGAAGGTTTGAATTTTAAATCTAACAACATTTGAAATTTGTTTTCAAAATGTTAAAGAAATGATGAATAATATTATTCAGACTATTTTTGAATGTAATCTTATTTTGAAATAAGAAGTTGTTTGAAACTTTAAAGAAATTTGTTTTGAATTAAAACCAAAGATGGTTTAAAATTTAAAATATGACTTGGTGGGCTAAGGAATAAATATGTATATACGTATGGATATACATAATATCAAAAATGATTGGAATAAACTCTAAGGTGTTGAGTTTTCATTTTCCCTAAACTGTGATGTTAAAAAAACAAAGTGAAATAAGTCTTTGAACTTATAAGTAAGAAAGGATTTTGATAAGAAGTTTAAAATCTGAAATGGGAATTCAAATTTGAGTAAGGTAAATGGGATTAAATTGAATTTAACTTAGAGGAAGTTAAATAAGTTTGGAATAAGCATCATAGATTGGAAATTTCAAGATGAAATTGAGATTTAATGTAGGAAAGTTCAATGGGTTGATTTAGAAGGGAGTTATATAAGATCTCAAACAGGTTTGAGTTCTAGGAATGTGTGATGGATGCTATTGATGGACGTTTAAAATAAATTTGTATGATTATTTATACCCTGCTATCATCCTATTGTTATTAATAATCTATGGAACTATGAATTGGATTATTTGAGTGAATTAAGAAGTGGATTGAGATAATATATATCCATTGCTGAAATTAAAAGGGAATAAAACTTTAATTTGAAACTACTTAGGTAATTTTGATTTTAAAGATAGAAATTGAACCTGTGAAAATGAGATCGCTTTGAACATTAAGATTTGAATGTTTAAAATGAACGTGTAAACTGAAATTGTTAAGAATTGGTTTCAAAGTTGAAATTGGGTAAAAAATTGGATTTCAAAGATTAAATTGTTTAAAAAGGATTTGAACTATTATTTCAACCTAGAAATAAGTTTATGGAGAAGTAAAGGTAATTTAAAATGGAGTATTTGAAATTTTGACTCAAAATTAAATTGTTTAAAGAATTTAATTAATAATTAAAGTAAAGATTAATTTGATTTAGAGGAATTAAATCAGCAATCGAAAATTTAACTCGAACTTATAGAATTCGAGATGATTTAAAAAGTGGAGATAGGAGTTGGGATTAATTTAAACTGGAATTGAAATGATTTGAAATTGAAGTTAGTTCAATTTGAAATTAGTCCAAATTGAAATTTGTTTTGAATAATTTGGAATTGTGACTAAAGTTGAATGTTTAAATTCAGTGGAATTTGATTTGAATTTGGAAAAGAAATTGAGGTTAATTCAAATTGAATTGGGATTAAATCAATATAATGGAATGGGAAAGTGATTGGAATAAAGATTGGGTAGTTGAACAGTTTGGCTCTGGACTATTTTCAAAATAAATTATTTTAATATAAACCTATTTTTCCAAGCTATTTACTATATACAACCTTTCTTTTTAAAGCCAAACTATTTTATATTTATTTTACAACTATTTTTTGAACTATTTACCTATTTTACAACTGATTTATAAGCTAATTACTATTTTTCAACTACTTTATAATTACTTACTATTTTACAACTATTTTGCAATTATCTAACTATTTTATAACTATTTTATAAATACTTAACTATTTACAGCTATTTTACAACTAATAATTATTTTTTAACTACTTATCTATTTTAAACTTTTCAAGCTATTTTCTAAATTCAAGATGGTCCGAGTGTGAACTGTTTATGATAAAATACCCATTTGAGATAAGAATTAAGGCGATAATCCAAATAGAATTTGAAGTAATTGTGAATAAGTGAATAGAATCATAAATGAATGTGAATAGAAAGGAAATTGATTTAGCTAATAATCAATGAAGATAAATACGTAGGACGTACGTATATTATGCTATTCGCATTATGATTTGATCCAGATTTGAGCATAGAATTTGGAGATAGTATATCGATTCGAGTTGGGATTTTTCACTCGATTTTTGATGGCGAACCTGGATATGGATTTTTGATTGGTTCTAGAAATTCTCTATCATAGTTATGGCTATGCAAGGCGAATGACGGTTTCTGATCAAGAAACCAGATCTGAGTCCGCACTAGAAAGTCGGGTGGATGATACTAGTTCGAAAGTGAAATTGTGTGATCGAGTGAGCGATAAAATTTGATATTGCGTATGATGACATGTGTACATCGTACGGGTTTGAGTGAAATTGATATTGAAAATTTATGGATAAGAACTGTAAAATGATTTTTTAAATGGAAAGGTATATTTTGAAAATAAATGATGAAATAAAATGGAAGTTGGATATTTCTATGATTAAAACTCATTTATAAGAGTAAGTAAGATGGTACATAACTTTATAAAGTAATCAAACTTGAATATTGATCTGGCATAAACAAAGTTATGTATATATTTTTGATAAACTCCCCTTGTTGAATCTATAGCCAGAAGAAATGGGTTTTTGAGAAGTATTTGAAGTATTAAAGATTATACAAGTATGAAGTGATCCAAAGATTTTTCAAGGGTATATATATAAAAAGGATCTTATGGGAATGATTTGGGAAAAAGGTTTTGGAACCTACGGATGTTGAAAGGCTTTTGATTTTTGGAAAAAAAATCAATTTAGAAATTTAGAAAGTCTAGTTTGAGAATTATTGATTTTGGGATAATCAATTTTGTGTAAAGGAGATATATATGTCATTCATACAAAGGGTATGATTTAGAAGATACTATTTGTGAATAGTATAAAATGTTTTGAGAATGGCTTTTAGGAAAAAGGCGCTCCCATGAAATTAACTTCTTAGGAGTGCCACGGGGTGGTACTGCCTTGAGCCCTGAGGGGGAGGCTCTAAAGTTGATCCTGTATGGAAGTCTGGACAAACTGAAGTTCCTGAGGATTGTGTGGGTAGAGAAAGTCTATGGCGTTGATGCCTACAGAGGCATTTGGGTTATTCTGTAACGACAGTGTAACTCAATGTCGTTGCGATCTACTATGGACCATAGCGAAAATCGTGTGGAGGTGAGTGTCAATGGTCTACGTTTGATATTGCCAGGATGGCAACGTAACATCAGTAGATTGCGATTTATGGTGGAGTGGAGAAGTTTCATTTGGTAGAGAAATTCGAGGGCGCTGATGCATGCAGTTACATTGGTTTTTATCGTGAGGGCAACATAACGGCGGGTGTAGCTGTGATCCGTGGTGGGTTCCATGGTGTAATCGAGGGGTGCTGTAACGACCCGCTATTTTGGACTATTCGCATCCGCACACGTCGGACTTGAATAATTCAAAATACCGAATTGTTAATTTAAATTTGGCAAAACTCAGATATATAGTAAATTAATAATCACATAATCACAGACACAGAGTAATAATATGCAGCGGAAGTAAAAGAGATAGTAGTTCATGAAGCTACTAAATAAATATACAAGATACATCAGAGTTTACATAAGTTACAACAGAAGTCTCGAATACAACAGTCAAATATAAGAATCAGAATACATCACTGGAATTATAGAATATCTGAAAGTGGGATAGATAGCTGGATCTCCAGGCGAAGCTCCAACTCCAAAGGTGAGTCTTGAAAGCTGAACCTCTCAGTCTGACCCGAGCGTAAAACAAAACACAAAACACTCGAGTCAGGATTAATATTCTCATATCAATAAATCCAACTCAAGTGAAATAGCAATCGAAATACAAGTAACTCAAAGGATGCTGGAATCACCATCCTCTAAGGATCCGTTAAACTATCTACTATATAGTAGTGTACGCTAAATAGATAATGTCTATCAGTAATATAAAGTATCAAAATAGTGTTAAGGCGTTACCATTATCCCCCTTAACACATTTTATATAAATGTCATAGTCTATACAGCACTGTAAACTCCACCGTCAACTAGTGCGATATCAGGGAGTACTCCATAGGTATAACACAAAACAAATTCGTAGTGGTCGCGTATATAAGGATACAAGTATGACAAGGCACATGAGGCAATACCTAAGGTAGTGAAACTACTGTTCGCCTGATCCGGACTGGTGAGAACGCATCGCCGCAGCGATCGCAACACCGCGAAACAACACTCCTGAAAAGTACGAGGGTGCACCAATCGATAACAAGTAATGAGTAGTAGTTACGAAGAAGTGTGTTCGCTTGAGGTGGCTAACCCCATTTGGCCCGGCACGACTCCTGATTTTAGTCATTTCCAATTTGACACAAGTGTCAAGGCTATCCATTTTCGTTCTCTTTCTTCAGTCATCACGTACATCATTCCAACCACTTCGTTCTGGATCATCACTCCGCGTATAGTTATTAAAGTGGTTTTCGGTTTAGATAGAGAGTATATCCATAACTGATTCCGGTCTCTTTAACAACTTTCGTAATTATTACACCGATTGGTCGTTTAGTAAATTTCAAACCAAATCCAATTCAATTTCAATTTCATTTCGTAAATCAACATTTCGCTTGTTTTTCTAAATCAATTTCCAAAGTTTACGTTCAACTTTCCAAATTTCCATTTCAAAGTCTTACAATTCAATTTCAATTTTATTTAAACAATTCAAATATTAATTCAAGTTCGTATATATAAGTTTCATTCTGAAATCATTTAAATTAATTTAATTTAACATTCAAAATCAATTTCAATTCATTAATCGATTTCATTCAATATTAGTTAAGTTTATTTATCATTCAAACAATTTTCATTTAATTTCCAATTCATTAAATCAATTACTTAGGTTCAACTTCATTATATCAACTTACAAATTTAATTAAATTAGATTTGTCAAATCAAATTCTTAAATTCCAAGTCTTACATTAATTTCAATAAATCTCAATTTATTTCTTGTTAAAGAAATTCAACTTCAATCATTTATTTACTTAGTTACAAATTTCAAACCCAGTTAATAAAGAAACTAAATTTCACATATTCGAGAAGTTCAATTTCACTTATTTACTTACTTAAATAATTCTCCAAAACTAAATAAATAAAGAAACTCAATTTCATTTATTAACGAAGTTCAAATTCACTTAATCAAAAGTTCAATTTCTTATCAAAGAATTCAACTTTCATTCAATTATCAAATAATTCAATTTTATTCAATTATTAAATAATTTCAAACTTAATTATTAATAATTTCAAAACTTAAAAATTTCAAACTTAATTATACATTCAACTTAATTATTAAATCATTTCAAACTTAATCCAATGAATAATTCCAAATTTAATCGTTAAATAATTCAATTCAGAACAACGTTCTTCCATCAATTATTACATTTATATTTTGTTTCAGGTTTCAATATTATCACTTTCCTTTTATCAAAATTTGCGTTCCAATTTTTATTTCAAAACCTTATCATTCAAAAAAAAAATCTTTATTTTATTTCACATCAAATTATTGACCAATCGGATTATTTAATTCTCTATCCTAAGTCAAGTTCATTTTGGGTATTTATCATTTCAACCCGATTCCAATTCAATTCACAAATCAAGCATAGCAAAGGGAACTTGCAGTGTGATAACTGGGATGGTGTCAAAGTGAATAAACAACAATCAAACACAATCCAATAATCAATTCAAATAATCTCGAAATAATCGTATTAATTCACATTGTTGTTTATGCGAATCAATATAATTATTTCTAGAATCTACGTTATCATTTCATGTAGATTAAAGATTACTACATTACGGTTTTTCCACTTGTCGTTCAATTTCAATTTCAAATTTAATACTACACAATTGATCCAATATACGTACAAAGGTTCAAAGTGTAATTTATAAAATTTTTATGTGTCAATTAACTTAAAAATTAAAAGGGGTCATATTATTCAAATTAACTAATCAAATTCAACACATATGTCGATTCAAAATTTATAACTATCCTACGTCAAATTCAATTGCATACTATTCATCACTTTTTTACGTTTCAATTTAACATCCAATATAAACAACAAACAATCAATCAATTATCAACCAAACTGGATTACTATTGCATACATGACAGATAACGGTGTCAGATGTCAAAGGTGAACTGATACATACATAACAGTGCAATAAATAACAGCAGTATATTTCAATTGTCATTTCAATTGAAATCAAATTTAATAAATAAAAGAACATTAATCGTGAGTGATGGCTCACCTTTCGAGGTTAGAGACGAACGAGAGTAAGATGAGTACAAATCCAAGCACAATTTCGAAGTAATGCACGATTGTGAATAAGTTGACGAACCAAGCTGACAAATAGGAGTTGATGAGAACGAATCAGAATCATCTATATACACAGAATATATATTATTATTATTATATTATATATTTCAACATCAATATTAAATTTAAACACATATTAGACTAAATAATATATATATATAACTAGAAATTATTATCCTTAAAACATATAAAATTAAAAATTCAATATTAAAGTTAAAGCATATATAACTTAAAGTCAAAATATTTTATATTCTCGAAACAACACTTAAACGATATGCATAAAGAAATATTTAAATAAAATGGAACACATACATATACTATCAAACATATATTCATGTGTACCACACAAATAATGTATATATATAAATTAACAACTATAGATAGCCTGCTACTTGGATATGGAACAGAGAAATGAACTCACCCTTAATATAAATTTGTAAATCAGTATAAAGCACCTATATTAATACAACACTTACTTCTTTTCAAATCTATTACGAGCACGCTATAAATACATATAATATGTAACTTATATAGCTGACACTTATACAAATATGCAACTATATATTATTATATATAATGCGTACTATACCCTACAGATCTATCTTTATAAAGCCCATTGCCTACCACCTCTACAAATAAGAATTAAAAATCAAAAATGATTTAAATATTGTTAACATTCTCAATATAGTACATATATAACATAATATATATCCTATAAACTAACTCATATATCACTAGTATAACATATATCATGCAAACAGCTATATATATACCTATTTAAAATCGATGCTTTTGTGAATTAAGATATTTATTTAAAAAATAAAACCAGCAATCAGTCAGTTTATAAACGTATATATGCGTAACCTACATATAAACAAATGTATATCATATATATACAACTTAAAATATAGAAAACGTACATATGTTAATATGAATCTTGAAACTTAAAAAGCTTTATAACCTTATATACTAAACCATAAACTAGCTATGAAGAAGAAACAGTAGAAGGTAGAAGGAGGAGTTTGATTTTAAAATACAAATATATATGCTTATATACCTTTTTCATTTTTATAGAAGGTGGGCCGAGTTTGTGAGTTGCAGCAGCTGAGGTAAGGTGAGAGGAAAGGAAAGGGTGATGATCGGGTGGAAGACGGGAGCTCGGTTTCGGTACAGGGGGTAGCGGATCTCGGTAGCTATGGGAGGAAGATCGGGGCGGAGCACGGTCTTTGACGGCGCAGGCTTAAACAGCGGGATCGGCAAGGCAAAAGTGGAACAGTAGGCTAAGGGCGGTGGACGTGGGGTTTTGCCGATGGAAAAATGGTGGGGACGGCAATCAGCTAGGTTAGGGGATGACATGCGATTGTGAAGACGGTGGGTTATGGAGTTGGCTGACTCAAGAGGAGGAGGAAAAAAAATTTGCGGAGGGTGGCCGACGTCTTTGTTTGGTTTTTTTTTTTTTTTTTTTTTTTGCTAGGAGAGGGGACAGTGAGAGAAGTGGGGTGAAGAGCATGGGCACGCATGATATTTGCAGGCTTTGCAAAATTTTTTTTTTTTTTTAAAGATGCAAAAGAATGAATAGGCTAAAGAATGAAGGTGGAGTAGCATTAAAAGGAAGATGAAGCAGAGGAAATGGTTTTTGGAAAACGTAAATGGTTGAGGTGTGAACATTTACGTTTATTATAAAATTTGACTGTTAGGAAATAGTAAATGGTAGATGAAGAAAAAAGGCAAGGGGGGAAAAGTGACGTAACTATTGAATATAACAAAAAAAAAATGTAAGGCAAAGCAATGAACCGATTATAGCTTGGAATCGGGAATAGCAACATTTAAAACTTTAAATTTTGAAATTATCTACGACAACTGATTACTAGATTTGATAGATAATAAATACTAGTGACGTACCGATACGGTACGACGTTTATAGATTTCACCGTCCACCAGACGTCGAAACAAACATACAAACATACCATGGAGATCAGCATGACAAGACGATCAAAACGGTATACAGATGTCAGTAGTATGATTGAATTATAAAAATTCGAATTTTTATAATAGCGGAAAATGCATGAAAAACGTAGAAAAATAAGATCGACGGAGCCAAAGATGTCCGAATTTGGAAAAACGACAAACTGACCACTTGCTCAAAAGATGATTTAGAAATTTTCTATGTAAAAATATTTTGATTTTGAAAACGTTTTATTTTCATCGCTTTTTAACTGATTAAATTGAAGTAAATTTACGCGCGAAATAAACTTTCATATTTTCGGACGAAAATTTACCGGTTACTATGTTTAACTGAACGCATTCCAAATATCAAATTTATATTTCAAAATTTTATCGTTTATATTTTTTTCACACAAAACACTTAATTAAATAAAATGAAATCGTTAAAATAACCGGGTTGTTACACTCTCCCCCACCCAAAACTTTTCGTCCCCGAAAAGAAAGAAAGTAGGAGAATAGAAACAAGAAAAAGAAAATAGACTTGAATTACATAATAAACAATTAATTTAAACCATATAAATTCCAATTAAATAAATTTATATTTAACAATCGACTTTAAATTCAAGATAATTCATTAAGTTGATTTTATTTCCGTTTTTATTAATCTTTGATACAAAAGATTTCTTTCAACAACATTTTATTTTATTCATCTTATTTATTCATTTTTTTTATCCAATTATCCTTTATTAACAATTTTCTAAAACATAAATTTGAATAAACATTTATTATAGTCATATACTACTTCAATTTTACTTTGTTCCAAATTATTATTAAATTTATTCTACTTAATATATCCTATCACATATATATTAAGTATATTTACATTTATTATAACTATTCAAATTTATTCAAAAATTCCTTTGATATCATTTATATTGTATAATATTCAATTACATAGTTAACCTTTTGAAAGTTTAGGTAAGTTATATATAATGCAATTGAGTATTATCCAAATAAAATTTATACTTCAGTTATTTTAAGTTAAATAGTTATTCAAAATCCTTGCCTCGATTTATATCTTGAAATCATCTTTAATCATACATCTAAGAATTTAAATTTCCGATTTCACTTCAAACCATTTAGAGATAATTATATATATACTGTATATATCAAATCCAATTAAATTTCAAATAATATACCTATATATAAATAAATCAAATCATACTTAAGAAATTAAAATCATTTTAATTTCCAAAACAAAACAATAGCAAAGCTACGAATTTGTCTCTCCACTTTGAAACTCGAAAATGAATGTCGATGATGCGGCCGTCATCACCGAAATTATTTTCCAGTGACAAGGAGAAGAGCACTGATTTTAAACATTTTAAAGTTCTTTGAAACGGTTTCTATTTGAAAATATCTTAAATACATTCACTCTAAAACTTTCAAATCGAAGTTTGAAATCTCCAGAAATTAAATTCTCGAATTCTTGATTTAGATTCATTTAAATTCCAAATCAAATTATAACCAAATTTTATAAATTCATTTATTTATTTTATGGAATAGTCAATGATTTATAAAACAATAAATGAAATTTAATTTTTCACATTTCGGACAATAGATTCATTAACATTTTAATTTCAGAATTTTTTTATTATATATAATATAATCATACAAAATTTATTTTATTCACCCAATTTGAAAACATTATTGTGCCAGTTTGTTCTGTTCAAGTGTTTTGGAAATTCTATCGATAGCGTTGATCAGACGAATCGATCAAAAATCCAAATCAACCTCAACAACTCAAACAACACAATATATAAACATGTAAAACTTTTTTTTTATAAATACACTTCCTCGCTCGACGATACAGGAATGAATTTCCAAAATAAGAATAGGGTTTCAAATTTGATGGGCTCAATCAAAGAGAATTTTGATTCGTTAATAAGTTCGAAACAGAAGATAAGATAATTCAATTAACAGAATCGGGAGATGGATAAGCTTATTTAATTTACGGACAACCTTAACCGGGTCGACCGCAACTTCAAGAATAAGATCAATGTAAAATTCCGAAGTAAATCAACATTCTATCTTAAGAATAAAATTCAAGCATAGCAGGAGATAGATAACATCGTAAACCGAGGATACAGAAATTTTCGGTAAATCGGTTTCTATTTTAAAGGAGTTTCACTCCTTTTATAAATCAATTTGAAATTGGCAAGACTGCCGACTCATTATAAGAATCATTCGAAGTGGAATCATGGAATGCTCCAGAATTGAAAGAAAACGAATAGTGAGGGACACGAATGAATTTCGGAATCGAGAGACGTTCCGAAAATTCAAAGGAATTGATTTAAAAGGAAGAGATTGAAACTCGAATGAGAGTGATTCTGCAAATACATTTACCCTATATGCTAAGTTCTGCCTAGAGCTACCAAAGCTCTGATACCAATTGTAACGACTCGCTATTTTGGACTATTCGCATCCGCACACATCGGACTTGAATAATTCAAAATACCGAATTGTTTATTTAAATTTGGCAAAACTCAGATATACAGTAAATAAATAATCACAAAATCACAGACACAGTGTAATAATATACAGCGGAAGTAAAAGAGATAGTAGTTCATGAAGCTACTAAATAAATATACAAGATACATCAGAGTTTACATAAGTTACAACAGAAGTCTCGAATACAACAGTCAAATATAAGAATCAGAATACATCACTGGAATTATAGAATATCTGAAAGCAGGATAGATAGCTGGATCTCCAGGCGAAGCTCCAACTCCAAAGGTGAGTCTTGAAAGCTGAACCTCTCAGTCTGACCCGAGCGTAAAGCAAAACACAAAACACTCGAGTCAGGATTAATATTCTCATATCAATAAATCCAACTCAAGTGAAATAGCAATCGAAATACAAGTAACTCAAAGGATGTTGGAATCACCATCCTCTAAGGATCCGTTAAACTATCTACTATATAGTAGTGTACGCTAAATAGATAATGTCTATCAGTAATATAAAGTATCAAAATAGTGTTAAGGCGTTACCATTATCCCCCTTAACACATTTTATATAAATGTCATAGTCTATACAGCACTGTAAACTCCACCGTCAACTAGTGGGATATTAGGGAGTACTCCATAGGTATAACACAAAACAAATTCGTAGTGGTCGCGTATATAAGGATACAAGTATGACAAGGCACATGAGGCAATACCCAAGGTAGTGAAACTACTGTTCGCCTGATCCGGACTGGTGAGAACGCATCGCCGCAGCGATCGCCACACCGCGAAACAACACTCCTGAAAAGTACGAGGGTGCACCAATCGATAACAAGTAATGAGTAGTAGTTACGAAGAAGTGTGTTCGCTTGAGGTGGCTAACCCCATTTGGCCCGGCACGGCTCCGGATTTTAGTCATTTTCAATTTGACACAAGTGTCAAGGCTATCCATTTTCGTTTTCTTTCTTCAGTCATCACGTACATCATTCCAACCACTTCGTTCTGGATCATCACTCCGCGTATAGTTATTAAAGTGGTTTTCGGTTTAGATAGAGAGTATATCCATAACTGATTCCGGTCTCTTTAACAACTTTCGTAATTATTACACCGATTGGTCGTTTAGTAAATTTCAAACCAAATCCAATTCAATTTCAATTTCAATTCGTAAATCAACATTTCGCTTGTTTTTCTAAATCAATTTCCAAAGTTTACGTTCAACTTTCCAAATTTCCATTTCAAAGTCTTACAATTCAATTTCAATTTTATTTAAACAATTCAAATATTAATTCAAGTTCGTATATATAAGTTTCATTCTGAAATCATTTATATTAATTTAATTTGACATTCAAAATCAATTTCAATTCATTAATCGATTTCATTCAATATTCGTTAAGTTTATTTATCATTCAAATAGTTTTCATTTAATTTCCAATTCATTAAATCAATTACTTAGGTTCAACTTCATTATATCAACTTACAAATTTAATTAAATTAGATTTGTCAAATCAAATTCTTAAATTCCAAGTCTTACATTAATTTCAATAAATCTCAATTTATTTCTTGTTAAAGAAATTCAACTCAATCATTTATTTTCTTAGTTACAAATTTCAAACTCAGTTAATAAAGAAACTAAATTTCACATATTCGAGAAGTTCAATTTCACTTATTTACTTACTTAAATAATTCTCCAAAACTAAATAAATAAAGAAACCCAATTTCATTTATTAACGAAGTTCAAATTCACTTAATCAAAAGTTCAATTTCTTATCAAAGAATTCAACTTTCATTCAATTATCAAATAATTCAATTTTATTCAATTATTAAATAATTTCAAACTTAATTATTAATAATTTCAAAACTTAAAATTTTCAAACTTGATTATACATTCAACTTAATTATTAAATCATTTCAAACTTAATCCAATGAATAATTCCAAATTTAATTGTTAAATAATTCAATTCAGAACAACGTTCTTCCATCAATTATTACATTTATATTTTGTTTCAGATTTCAATATTAACACTTTCCTTTTATCAAAATTTGCGTTCCAATTTTTATTTCAAAACCTTATCATTCAAAAAAAAATCTTTATTTTATTACACATCAAATTATTGACCAATCGGTTTATTTAATTCTCTATCCTAAGTCAAGTTCATTTTGGGTATTTATCATTTCAACCCGATTCCAATTCAATTCACAAATCAAGCATAGCAAAGGGAACTTGCAGTGTGATAACTGGGATGGTGTCATAAATAAACAACAATCAAACACAATCCAATAATCAATTCAAATAATCCCGAAATAATCGTATTAATTCACATTGTTGTTTATGCGAATCAATATAATTATTTCTAGAATCTACGTTATCATTTCATGTAGATTAAAGATTATTACATTACGGTTTTTCCACTTGTCGTTCAATTTCAATTTCAAATTTAATACTACACAATTGATCCAATATACGTACAAAGGTTCAAAGTGTAATTTATAATTTTTTTATGTGTCAATTAACTTAAAAATTAAAAGGGGTCATATTATTCAAATTAATTAATCAAATTCAACACATATGTCGATTCAAAATTTATAACTATCCTACGTCAAATTCAATTGCATACTATTCATCACTTTTTTACGTTTCAATTTAACATCCAATATAAACTACAAACAATCAATCAATTATCAACCAAACTGGATTACTATTGCATACATAACAGATAACGGTGTCAGATGTCAAAGGTGAACTGATACATACATAACAGTGCAATAAATAACAGCAGTATATTTCAATTGTCATTTCAATTGAAATCAAATTTAATAAATAAAAGAACATTAATCGTGAGTGATGGCTCACCTTTCGAGGCTAGAGACGAACGAGAGTAAGATGAGTACAAATCCAAGCACAATTTCGAAGTAAAGCACGATTGCGAATAATTTGACGAACCAAGCTGACAAATAGGAGTTGATGAGAACGAATCAGAATCATCTATATACACAGAATATATATTATTATTATTATATTATATATTTCAACATCAATATTAAATTTAAACACATATTAGACTAAATAATATATATATATATATATATATAAAACTAGAAATTATTATCCTTAAAACATATAAAATTAAAAATTCAATATTAAAGTTAAAGCATATATAACTTAAAGTCAAAATATTTTATATTCTCGAAACAACACTTAAACGATATGCATAAAGAAATATTTAAATAAAATGGAACACATACATATACTATCAAACATATATTCATGTGTACCACACAAATAATGTATATATATAAATTAACAACTATAGATAGCCTGCTACTTGGATATGGAACAGAGAAATGAACTCACCCTTAATATAAATTTGTAAATCAGTATAAAGCACCTATATTAATACAACACTTACTTCTTTTCAAATCTATTACGAGCACGCTATAAATACATATAATATGTAACTTATATAGCTGACACTTATACAAATATGCAACTATATACTATTATATATAATGCGTACTATACCCTACAGATCTATCTTTATAAAGCCCATTGCCTACCACCTCTACAAATAAGAATTAAAAATCAAAAATGATTTAAATATTGTTAACATTCTCAATATAGTACATATATAACATAATATATATCCTATAAACTAACTCATATATCACTAGTATAACGTATATCATGGAAACAGCTATATATATACCTATTTAAAATCGATGCTTTTGTGAATTAAGATATTTATTTAAAAAATAAAACCAGCAATCAGTCAGTTTATAAACGTATATATGCGTAACCTACATATAAACAAATGTATATCATATATATACAACTTAAAATATAGAAAACGTACATATGTTAATATGAATCTTGAAACTTAAAAAGCTTTATAACCTTATATACTAAACCATAAACAAGCTATGAAGAAGAAACAGTAGAAGGTAGAAGGAGGAGTTTGATTTTAAAATACAAATATATATGCTTATATACCTTTTTCATTTTTATAGAAGGCAGGCCGAGTTTGTGAGTTGCAACAGCTGAGGTAAGGTGAGAGGAAAGGAAAGGGTGATGATCGGGTGGAAGAGGGAGCTCAGTTTCGGTACAGGGGGTAGCGGATCTCGGTAGCTATGGGAGGAAGATCGGGGCGGAGCACGGTCTTTGATGGCGCAGGCTTAAACAGCGGGATCGGCAAGGCAAAAGTGGAACAGTAGGCTAAGGGCGGTGGACGTGGGGTTTTGCCGATGGAAAAATGGTGGGGACGGCAATCAGATAGGTTAGGGGATGACATGCGATTGTGAAGACGGTGGGTTGTGGAGTTGGCTGACTCAAGAGGAAAAGGAAAATTTTTTTGCGGAGGGTGGCCGACGTGTTTGTTTGTTTTGTTTTTTTTTTTTTTTGCTAGGAGAGGGGAGAGTGAGAGAAGTGGGGTGAAGAGCATGGGCACGCATGATATTTGCAGGCTTTGCAAAATTTTTTTTTTTTTTAAAGATGCAAAAGAATGAATAGGCTAAAGAATGAAGGTGGTGTAGCATTAAAAGGAAGATGAAGCAGAGGAAATGGTTTTTCGAAAACGTAAATGGTTGAGGTGTGAACTGTTGCATTTATTATAAAATTTGACTGTTAGGAAATAGTAAATGGTAGATGAAGAAAAAAGGCAAGGGGGGAAAAGTGACGTAACTATTGAATATAACAAAAAAAAATGTAAGGCAAAGCAATGAACCGATTATAGCTTGGAATCGGGAATAGCAACATTTAAAACTTTAAATTTTGAAATTATCTACGACAACTGATTACTAGATTTGATAGATAATAAATACTAGTGACGTACCGATACGGTACGACGTTTATAGATTTCACCGTCCACCAGACGTCGAAACACACATATAAACATACCATGGAGACCAGCATGACAAGACGATCAAAACGGTATACAGATGTCAGTAGTATGATTGAATTATAAAAATTCGAATTTTTATAATAGCGGAAAATACATGAAAAACGTAGAAAAATAAAATCGACGGAGCCAAAGATATCCGAATTTGGAAAAACGACAAACTGACCACTTGCTCAAAAGATGATTTAGAATTTTTCTATGTAAAAATATTTTGATTTTGAAAACGTTTTATTTTCATCGCTTTTTAACTGATTAAATTGAAGTAAATTTACGCGCGAAATAAACTTTCATATTTTCGGACGAAAATTTACCGGTTGCTATGTTTAACTGAACGCATTCCAAATATCAAATTTATATTTCAAAATTTTATCGTTTATATTTTTTTCACACAAAACGCTTAATTAAATAAAATGAAATCGTTAAAATAACCGGGTTGTTACAGGTGCGGAGGTCTACAGTTATCTATGGTTTTGCCGTGATGGCGACGCAATCATCGGGTTAACTGGGACCATGGAGGGGGTGATGATTTCCTGAGCATTGTCACCAAACATATCCCCTTTATTTTCAAAAATGTTTCTATATTTTCAATAAAATATTTTCTAAGTATTTTCGCTTGGTGTTAAAACGAGTTTACCAAGTACTTATAGATTTTCAGTCATACGCCTGATCAACGTATGATCGAATTTCTGTGAGAACAATGATGGACTTGTTGAGACATCAAGTTATAAAAGTATTTTTATAAAAACTATTTTGGTAATATTATATAGATTTTAAAGTACTTAAAAAAATGTTCAAAGAATAATTTATTTCATAACAAGTATTAAATAAATTCTGGCTTCGTTCCTTTTCGAGGATGAAAAGATTCAAACGGGAGAGGAATGTGATAACCCAGAATTTTGGACATATGTTAATTGGTAATTAGAAGGATTAAATTTATTAAAATAATAATTTGTAAATTGAGCAAATAAATTTTTTATATATATATCTGGATATGTATATAGATGAATTTGAATTATAATAAAGGTGAATAATAAATATGTGAATAAATATTTATTTGATAATCTCTCATTATAATAGTTTATGTTTGAAATAGACATTAATAAAGAAATTTAATATGCTTGTTTTTTTAACGTGAATAAATGGAATTTGTATATTTATAAACATTTAAAAACATATTGCATAAGTTTAAGAAATTAATTAAAACATAAGAAAGAATTTAAATATAGTTTTTAAACAAGTGTAAGAAAATATAGCATGCAAATGACAAATGTAAAGTAATTTTAACAAGTGTCGTAATTTTCATTTTCTTTTCAAATTTTAAAATTTATAAAATAAAGCTATATGTATAATGTCTATTCCCTATCTCATTTTCTTTTTCTACCTTGCAAAACACAAACCTGAGATAAATCAAAAGAAATCAAAACCTGAAAATCGAACTAAATCAAACAAAGGCTTCAGCTCATAAGTAATCAAGTTCAGATTAACTCTGCAAGATTCAAATTCAACTCATACATTAAAGAGATCAGATTCAAGGCTCAAATCAAAATTAAAATTGAAATCAAGATCAGCAAGAAAATCTAAATCAAGTGGCAAGACTAATTCCAGTTCATCATCAGAAGCTTTCTTTGTTCGACAAGTGAGTAAACATTACTTTAGAAGGCTTAAACCTATTCTCATCATGATGTATGTGATAGATCATAGACATAATGTTGTGAAACATCTTTGCGTGAATAGATTTAGAAGTTTTATAGATAAAAATAAAAATAAAAATGGAGTTTGTTGAGTATGAATGTCTATTTATAAATGTGTCTCTATTCTTATATCAGCAGACTAACATTTAGTTCAAAAATCATTTTGTTCCTTTCAAATCTCCTACAGGTCTATCTTTGAAGGAAGTTTGGTTGCGATAACTAACTTGACTTTTTAAAAATATTTTAAAGCTTAATTAACATGTTGTTTTACTGGGACAAGAGATTACAGTGGAAATCTTATATAAATGGGAAAAATCGATCATCTTAATTTCACATGTTGATTATATAAACTATACGTATTGGAAAATGATGAATTTTGATATGTATGTCATGATTTATATATTCATATTTGTCGTGATTACTTGAGTTGAACGGTATTGGAAAAATCGTCGACTATCGACGATCGGAGGAAAATTAGGTGCTGAAATTTAAGCTGGAGGAGCGTCGGTGGCTGGCGATGATGGGAGAAATAACGTGGGATTTTTCTCCGATCTCCAGTGGTCGGGTGAAGCGGAGTTAGGGTTTTAGATCCTGATATTTTGACATGGTTTTGGGAGGTCGGTTTGCCAACGAGGAGGGATCGGACATGATCGGAGTAAGGGAGTATGGAGCAAGGTACCCTGGTGAACGTCTAGACTCGACGGCGAGGATTCAGATGGGCGGAGGCGTTGGTGTTTCGTGAATAAACGGGTTGGGTTTGGTTCAGATGTTCTCATCTCGGCTCGATTTCGATCTAGAGATCGATTCAATGTTCTGTTGGTTGAAATCATTTATAGGTGTAGTCGTCGACTTGCCGGCAGTGGTTGTGATGGTCGGAATGCCGCCGACGATCAGTGCATGTCCATATGTGTTTATGTGTGTCAGTTTGTGTTTTCGAGTGAAGAAGAAATTCTCTAGGGAGAATCTCGGGATGTGTTCGTGTTATCGCGAGTATGTTATCGAGTTTATTTAAAACTTAATTAATAATGTAATTAATTAATAAATAAATAGGATGAAGTTTTTATCATTAAACTTAAGGACTTTTGTAAATTTACTGGTTAATGGTAATTAGTCCCCAATTTATTAAATTCTGATGATCATTGAGAAAGTGACTAAGATAAATGAATTATCTTAAAATTAATTAAGGTTCGGGTATTAAGATTTATTAATTAATTGATTGATTATTAACTAAAGGTTAATTAATTAAGGGAAGTAAGCCAAGGTTAATCAATTAAGGATAATTAAATTTAGGTGAATAATTAAAGGATAATTAATTAAGGTTAATTAATCAATGAAATTAATTAAGATTAATTGACCAATGTAATTAATTTGAGGAATGGTTTATAATTAATTAAAATTAAGAAAATTAATTTAATTTATATTAGGTGATTGAATTAAATTAATTGAGGATTGTTTGACTATTAATCTTTCCTATGGATGATAAACTTCAATTGAACGCCTTGGTTTGTTTGAATATCTCTGACATATGATTTGGGATGTACTGTGATGTGATATGATGGGTTGAACAGTAATATTGTGGGTTATCTATCGATAATGGATTGTTGTGTGAATACAATACCCTATATTTATAATTAATTCGTATCCACTTAAATAACTTGGATTAAGGATAACATTGGATTCGAAGAGACCGGGGTCGCGTATTAGCAATACCCGTAACCACTTCGATTGGTAATCTTTAGTTATTATTTATAGATGTGATTTTAAAATCAAACAGGATGGAATGGAATAAATTAAATATCATGACCATTTAAAACTGGGAAACATTTCTTAGATATTATCTGATAATTTGTGATTGACTTTAATACGATAAGAACTCGTAGGAAGGTACGAGTTACCCTGGAAATTCACATAAGTTATATAGCTGGATATTTCAAATATATGGGTTTACTCACGCAGGTTTCCAGCCGAACTGGGTGTTACTTTTATGTAATGCTCGGGTCAGGCCGAGTATTACAGATTTTCAGGTTAGGACGTTCTGAAGCTCAGGAGGCGAGTTGGATGGTAGGAACGTATGGAGTATACTGCTGTATATATTGTTGTTTATCTGGGACAAGTTGTCATACTGTCCAGTTTATATGTGATTGGTTATAACTCTGATGTATTGATGTAAATTAACAGATACAGTTTTCCTTTGTATAACTGCTATTATTTGATATTATATTTTAACCGTTGCGAATGTGAGAATCTTTGTTTTGTTTCTATTTCTTCTTCTACCTCTTTTCTTCTTCATCCTAATAATCTGGAATTTCCGGTGTTCGAATGCTCGGCACTTTTACAATGAACGTATTAGTGACGAATTTTCGAGGTCAAGAATTTCAGATCGTTACAATAGGAGTTAATGGATAAACTATAATTGGATAAGAAAATATTTAGAGTTGAATCATATTTTAGTCACAAGAAAATCTATACGAATTCTCTTTAGTTCCTTATGAAACGACAAGGTTAATATGAATAAAATTAAATCTCAAAGCCTAGTAGAGGAGAATCTAAACTATATAACAACCAAAACCAAGGGTAATTCTCGAGCCTTGAAAATTTTTCAGTTCATCAACTACGTGACCTTAACAAAATTTGAGGAATAAAATGATCTAAGGAACATGGTCATCTTAAATTAAACAGGTATATTTGGCCTCGGTATTAATGTTGCACTTACCTCATATACAATTAAAATACTTTGTTTTAAATTATGGCATCTCTAATGGAAAAATAAATTAAAAAATGAAATCATAACAGATAGAAAGATATTAATCAACATTTTCAAAAAATAGACTTTATTTCATCACTTTGATCTTGAACATGTGAATGATCATTGAGAGAAGTTGGATACATGGAAGTTAGACTTCAGGGACAATTGGAAATACACATTTTCTCGTCTTTTTGACAAGATGATATACAGTAACTATCCCCCTTGCATCCTTTTACACATGAGTTGTATGCTTATCTACAATGTTTAGAGCATTCAACATGAATGCAGCTCACAGGATCAAATGATTGAAACACAAATAGCAATGTAATGGCAAAGTCATCAATTTTGCAAGAAAAATTTCCAATTTTATTTTAAAAACACTTTAAGTTTGGGTAGTACATGGTTTGATGCATATAACATTCCAATTTATAGATGAGGATGTGGAAAAGAAAGAATGATCTTGACAGATTTCGTTAGTGCGCTTCCCTAAAATAAATTGCATATACATTGAATGTTGATTTCATTATATTTATTAATATTTTGTATGTGATTCACTAGTGGTAGTTAAGAAGTTGATCACTATAACAATAAATGTTAAATAATTAAAAGAAAGATTGGTTCACCATTGTTATATACCATACAAGAATATCTATTGATAAATGATTTTATTAATTTACCAAATGAATATAAAATAAGAGTGTAAATAATAACAATTTAATTAATCTATAGAGCTAATCATTAATTTGCTGAAAATCCTTTATTAGAAACAAATAATTGGCATGTTTTAAGTACATGATTAATTAGTACTTAGGTGGTATATTGCATTTGGTAATGTTGGAGTTCAAATCCTTAATCTCAAAAAAAACATGTAACCATTATCTCCATAAAAATCACGTCCCGTCATTTAATCGAATTGACAAATTAATTTAATTAATTAGTGAATAATGAAATGTGAAGATCGAGAAGGGATAGAAACATATGAATGTGAGGATGGAGGAATTGGGCTTATAATATTGGGTTTCATGACAGTTTGAAAAATTCGAGCATTGTGATTAAAATTTTACAAAAATATAATATTTTTCTACTTTTAACTGTAAAATAATGTTGAAATGGAGTTAATATTTGAACAAAGCTAAACTATTTGGTGAAAGCTAATACATTGTATAAGATAAACCTTAAACTATAGGTCATCGTATTCATTCTTCGAAATAGTATCATAGAGTCAACTATATATAAATTTTTCATATCTAACCATTTTTATTCAATAATAATATTGAATTCAATAGTTCAAATAATTAAAAATACGAGTTGTTACAACATATATATCATAAACTTAAAATAATAAATATTGAAGTGAATGTATGCCTAGTATAGTTGTAACGACCCGGAATTTTGACGATATATTTTAATAAATATTTAATCTAATTTAAATTAAATATAAGCTTGTCAATGTTTAACTTGATGAGATTTTGGATATTTAACAGTTATATGTTTTATAAAAGAAAGTTTGATTTGAGAAATCTAAAAAATTAAATACTTCAAAACCATTTAAAACAAAATCGGTTTTATTCAATAGAATCAAATCAAAGATCATTATTTTATTATTTAATAATTTATATGAATACAATTTTGGTTTTTAAAATGATAAGTTTTAAAATAAACAAACATGAAAATATTAAACATAAACATAGAAGTGCAAAACAATATAGGTATAAACCTTCAAAACTAGTATAAAACACAATTATAATTATAATATGTAATCAAAGTAATATAAATATACAAAATATAAATTATAATTTGACATATATAAATACAAGTATTTTTAGTCAAACAATGATCATCAAAATTCAAATTGAACAACACAACATCCTTAATAAAAATGTTAAAAAAAAAAGATCATATGAATAAATAAATGCATTCCCTATATACACATATACATTTGTACAGCAATTAAGTTTTGTCCAGAGAAAATTATATAAACTAAAAATGAATGTAAACTAGTAATAAACATATTTGTGCTCTTGTACAGTTTATAGGTATAAGCAAACCAAGTGTTCACTTCAAAGATAATAAATATTTGTACTGTATAAAATTTTATGCATAAGAAACAAAAGATTTCTGTTCAAATTAATAATGGGAAAATCTTTGACTTGTACAAAACAAAACAGAAATCTGAAACATTTATTACTTGTTAAGCATAAATGAAGCATTCATTAAATGAAAGCAAATATGAAACTGAACAATTGAAAATGGTCAAACATCTTTAACCAGTAATACACTTAGGTGTTGAAGGAAATACATATGCATAAGAAAAATAAGTTTCACTTTAAATATAATAATAACAAAACCTGTATCTTACAAAGCATGTGGCCGAAGTGATAAATATCTTGTACAACAAAGTAAGTAACATAAATATCTTTGTACAAATAGAAACTGTCAGTAAACAATTTATTGCTTGCTATCATAATTAAAAGCATAAGCATTAACTAGCCTAACTTCTTGTTTAAGTATAGTACAGAGCCGAAATTCTCCTATATCATTTCTTCTGTAGGTATTTATATCTTAACCAATTAAAAGAAAATGGCAATACAAACAAGTACAACTGTCCAGTTGCAACCTGTATTGTTCAAGCATCTATATATATATATCCACCTATAACTTTCAGTTTATTTATTAACACTGAACAAAACTTAAACTAAAAATAAGAAAAACTGAAAACAAACAAAGAAAAAGAGAAACAGAGAAAAAGAAACATAGAAGGGTTTCAGGAAAGCTTCACCTGCAAGTGTTTTCTTCAACATCATTTCTGTTCACAGTTTTTGATTGGTGAGTAAACAAACTAATTTAAACTTTAGCTTGCATATTTTCTTATTAATGATATGTGCTTGATATAGTTTAACATATTGTTCTGTGTATGTTTGTTTGCACTGGAAGCTTACATGGTTGTTTTGATTACTTCAAGTTTTGTACAAAATAAAGCAAATAAATTTACAAAACATATTTATATAGCCATTTGAATTTGGTAGTGAGATAATTCAAGTTTGTTTAAATGAAAACAAAGCCTGCAAAATATGTTTAAAGTTTAACAGTATTATATTAACTCTGTATTTCAAACTACAGGTTAAAAAGAAAATCAAAGTTTAAAATTCAAATGTTGAAATTTGTAAATCCAATATCATATTTAGTTTTCATAAACACAATTATGATTTTTAATATAAAAATCTTGATTTTTAAGCAAAGAGCAACAGAGCAGTTTTAAAATGAATCAAAAATGAGTTTTTGTCAATTTTAGGAGATTTAGCTAACTTTAGTTTCTGTTAATTTACATGAAGCAAGTTTGTAAACCTTTTGATTCGAGAAAAATGTTAAATTATTTTTCGAATGCAAGTATTTTGAGTTTGAATCACAAATAGGGTTTAAGCCCATATTTTTTCGAAGCTCTGTAAAAATTTGATTTCGGCTACAATAGGAAACCGAGTGGGTTGCGATTTTTGGTGGAGTTAGAGGAGGTTATGAGCGGCGTACTGGTGGAGTTTCATCGCCTACGGTGATGGGTGGTGGCCGCACAAAGGGTTTTGGCAGTGGGGGTTTGTTGTCAGGTTTGAGCCATCGGGTCGTATTCTTGTTTCCTTCTCGAAATCGAAATCTGGGTTTAGATTTCGAGCCTAGGGGTGTTTTATGATGTGTGGGGATTGCCACGATTCGCCGATGGCAACTCGAACCACTATGCATGTGCACGGTGGTGATCAATGCCGTGATTTTGGGTTTTTGGGTTATCGCGTGAGTTTGCTCGGGTGCTTTGTGAGGTTGCTTCGAGTGTCCCTGTGCTTGCCTCCGAGTCGCGTACGAGAGTAGCCACAGCAGTTCATTTACAACTTAAAAAAAATGAAATGTGAATATAAACTGGGGAGAAGAAGAAAGGGGGAGGGAGAGAGACACAGGAAAGGTAGGGGAAAAACACGAGACTGTCACGAGGAAAGGGAAGATGTCTCGGGTCCTTTATCAAATGGACGTACATCATAATTTTGGGTTTAGCATTGTATAACAAAGTTAGTAATTAATTAGTTAGGTTAATATTAATCTATAGGTTTATTAAAGTAATTATGTAAGACAGGTGATTAATAATAAGTAATTAAGATGTTAATCAATTTATACTTGAAAATTTAAATTGATAACTTTGAATTTGTTAATTAAAATAAATTATATGTTAAAGAAATTTTAAAGCTTAATAACATTAGCTAATTACTGGAAGTTAATTAATGAAAATTAACTTAAGTGATTAATCAGGAATTATACTATTAAATTGATAATTAAATTAATTAGTGATAATCAAATAATTAATTCATTTTAAATAAGTAAGTTATTAATTGATAACTAAGAACAAACTAATTAACTGAGTAATTATGTGTCAGTTAATGAATAAAAGTTTAATAATTAATAAATTGATGATTAATGATAACTAATTAATTATTCATTAATAAGTTAATTAATCAGTAATTAATTAAATTAAATTAAATAGTTTATTCTTAAGCAATCAATTAAAGTAAAACCAAACTGTTTGGTATGCATTGATAATTATGTTGATTGACTTTGATATCTGTTGATGATTATTCTGCGATATGTTGTGATATATTATGGATACCTGTGATAACTGTATATGATTTATCTGCTATATTTGATATGTGAATTCTTAATATTTAATTGAACTGTTAAGTTAAATAGACAACTTGGCCCTTAAAATGGCGTTTGGATCCGATGAGACCGGGATCGGAAGAATCAATCTTGATTCTCCGAAAACCACATCGATCCAAATTAAACGATAGATCGTAACTTATCAAATGGAGATCGAGATGGTGTTTCAGAATGCAAGGGTGTTTCAGAATGCAAGGGTTATCGTCGTTAACTCTGAGGGTGATTCCAAAATGAGTGTAACGAGATAATGCCTTCGGTTTCGTTCGAACCCGAAACGAACTTGTATGGATTGAATGCTTTCAACACATCATCAGGCGGACGATGAGCATTCTAAGATATGTTCTTTAAAGGTAATCGTAGCCTCAAGCCTCATCAACCGGGAATGGCTAAAATAGGGGAGATGCAGCAAGGTTAGGTGGGTCATGCCCAAGTAGGACAAGATTTTCCCCTGTCTAGATGTCTCTTTTTATTTCGGCTTTGTGAGCAGTTGTTGGCCACAACTGCGGGGTTATCTTGTTCGGGACTGTTCAGTAAGGAATGGTTCCGGCCTTGTGTTGCAGGGGATGAAGGGAGTAATACTCGGTACGGTGATATAGGCCCCGTACTGTGACGGGCGGTACCCCAGTAGCCCTGCCATTGTTGGAAATCCATTTACCCTACGAGACCCTACGGTTTTGATTTGTATTACCCACTTTCGTGGCTAGTAGCTGGAATTTAATAGATGTAACAGTTTCAGCTATTTTCTATTTACTTGAAAACCCTAGACACTATTATAATATCACAGAATTTCCTATAAAATGTTTTGGTTAGCGTAAGGTAAAAACTTACCCGTATTTATTTATGGGGAGTCTTACGTGATACCTTTATTTCAAATGATTTTCAAAGTTAAGCAATTTTAACCTGTTTACTCATACCAGACCCATGTCTGACCCGGAGTTTATATTTTATGTTTTCATAAACTCTTGGGTACTCAAATTTTTACGAGTAGCCAAGTGATAGGTATTTGGAAGTGTTGATTTTCTGGAGGAGCTATTTTGGGGAGAAGACCAGACGTATGTATCTATATATGTAGTTCCGCTGTGTAGTTGGTTTATGCTATATTTTGGATGTATGTATGGACACATATGTATATGACAGTCCTGTTATATGATATTGTATGACTCTGATGTATGTATAACTATGTAATAGTTATGTGATGTATTATATTTTGTTCCATTCCGCTGTGAGATTCTGATGTTGTTGTTCTTTCTTTATATTCTTTTCTATTTCTATCCCTTTCTTTCTTAATGATGAAACGTCTTTCTGGGGTTGAGAAAGGCGGGTCGTCACAGTTGGTATCAGAGCGCTAGGTAGAGCGAATACCTAGGCTCTTGTGTATATTTATCTTGAGAGTGCGTATTTGTATTTTCATATTATATATATATATCTAACTAAATTGGTTGAGTTACCTGTTCAGGTGACCGACATGAGTTCAGGAAGAAGAGGCAGAGTTAGGGCCTGTACTTCTACAGATAATGGATGGAGTTAGAATGTTAGTGAGGCTGTCAATCCAGTACCATCTCAAGTTAGTTTTGCAGCTTTATGCAAGGATTTCAAACATCTTGGAGGCCAACCATTCAAAGGTTCGGAGTCAATAATTGAAGTTCAGGACTGGCTACGCTCTTGTGAGCGTATTTTCAAGAGCATGAGATTGACTGATGAGCGTAAGAGGCATATGGCGTCGTGGCAGTTGCAAGGTGGTGCAGCAGCATGGTGGGATTCAACTATTGCAAATATTTCTGAGGATGACATTTCTTGGGACAGATTCAAGGAGTTGTTTGAAGAGAAGTATGTGCCGACGGCAGGGAAAACCCAATTGTATCAGGATTTTCTGTATTTGAAGCAGGGTAGTATGTCTATTTCGAAGTATGAAACTAGATTCAACGAGCTCTCTTATTATGGACCAGTACTCATCGATACTCCTCTGAAAAAGAATGAGAACTTTGTGCAAGGGTTGAGACCTGAATTCCATGGGAAATTGACAGTGCTTCTGAAGGGATCTTTTGTTGATTTGATTGATATGGCATTGAGGTATGAAAGTTTGATGAGTACGAAGCCGGTGGATCCAGTTGCAACTTCAAGTGGGAATTTCACTAATCCGAATAAGCGAAAGTTCGATCCTAAATGGAGGAAGCCGAATAAGAAGAAACATGGGAATAACAACGGACCTCGAAAGTGCTATATTTGTCATCAGGAAGGGCATTTGGCAAATAAGTGTCCTAGGAAAGGATTCCAACAGCAACAACAGCAACCACACTAGAGTGGTCCAGGATCAGCTATAGTTCAGAAATCTTTGTGCTTTAATTGTCATCAGCCAGGACACATGATCAAGAACTGTCCACTTTTGCAGAAAGCACCTCAGAATAAAGTTTTTTCTTTGGAAGCCGGACCATCTTCTTCTTCGATGGGAAAAGGAGTACTAGAAGGTACTTTACTTTTAAATGGAAAATATATTAGATTTTTGTCTGATTCGGGTGCTTCCTTGAGTTCTATTTCTTTGGACTCTGTTGAAAAGTTTTCTCTTACCCCTAGTTCAGTAGATAGTCCTATCTTGGTGTCTAATCCTATAGGAGGGGTGACTAAATTAGACTCTATTTGTAAGGACTTGAAGATCTCTTATCTATCCCACAGTTTTTCTTGTGACCCGTATGTGTTGAATTTTAAGGGATTTGATCTTATTTTGGGTATGGATTGGCTGGATAAGTATAAAGCCGTCTTGAATTGTGATGAGAGAACAGTTTCGTTAGAAACTGATCTAGGTAGAATTGCCAGAGTGTCGTGTGATAACTCTGGAATTCACTTGAGCAGTCTTTTGCATGGAATGGAGACTTCTGAAGAGAGGGTTGAGGATATCGATGTGGTTCAGGATTTTGCGGATGTTTTTGAAGAAGTTAGGTGTTTTCCACCACATCGAGAAATAGAGTTCCGTATTGATTTGATTCCAGGAGCTGTACCAGTGATTCAACCCAGTAGGAGAATGGCTCCCAGGGAAAAAGAAGAGTTGATTAAGCAGACGCAGGATCTTTTAGAGAAGGGGTTGATTAGACCTAGTTTTTCTTGTTGGGGTTCAGCGGCGGTGTTTGTGACCAAATCGGATGGATCACTGAGGTTCTGTGTGGATTATAGAGAATTGAACAAAGTGACTATCCGTAATAAATATCCTCTTCCTCGCATCGATGATCTTTTTGACCACTTGCATGGTGCTTCTATCTTTTCTCAATTGGATCTAGCTTCAGGTTTCCACCAGTTGAGGGTAGCTGAGGACAGTATTCCCTTGACTGCATTTAGGGGACCGAATTGTTTCTATGAGTGGTTGGTTATGCCGTTCGGATTAACCAACGCTCCTGCTTATTTCATTGACCTCATGAATCGAGTCTTTAGGGATGTGTTGAATAAGTTTGTGCTGGTATTCATTGATGATATCTTGGTCTATTCCAAATCCGAAGAAGAGCACAGGGAACATTTGAGGATTGTATTGGAGACTCTGAGGAAGAATGTGCTGAAGGCGAAGTTTTCGAAGTGTCATTTCTGGAAATCGGAAGTTAAATTTTTAGGGCATATTGTTTCGGGTGAAGGCATTTTTGTAGACCCAGCGAAAGTTGAAACTATTCTTGAATGGAAACAGACAGAGACACCGACGGAAGTTCGCAGTTTTCTAGGATTGCCTGGTTACTATAGGAAATTTAGCAGAGATTATTCCAAGATTTCTTCGCATTTGACTAAGCTGACCAGGAAAGGAGCGAAATTCAAATGGACACTTCAGTGTGAAGAAGCTTTTCAGGAATTGAAGATAAGGCTAACTAGTGCACCCGTACTTGCTATTCCGGATGGGAAGAGAAAATTCGAGATTTATACTGATGCTTGTATTGTTGGTTTGGGAGCAGTTCTGATGCAGAACGGAGGGGTTATTGCGTGTGCTAGTCGACAGTTGAAGCCTCATGAGAAAAACTATGCTACGCATGATCTTGAATTGCTTGACATTGTTTTTTCTCTGAAGATTTGGAGGCATTATCTTTTAGGAGAGAAATTCGAATTGTTCACGGATCACAAACCGTTGAAATATCTATTCTCTCAAAAAGACCTAATCTGAGACAACAGCGGTGGGTTGAATTTCTTGCATCTTATGATCTGGATATTCTGTACACTCCGGGGAAAGCGAATGTCGTAGCTGATGCTCTCAGTAGGAATGCAGTTTTATCTCTTCTGGAAATGGTTCCGTCTCTTATTGAAAGGATCTCAAGCAAGCAAGAATCTGATAAGATGTTGAGGAGGATCATCAAAAGAGTCAGGAAAGGCCAGTGTCCTAGTTTTGAAATTGATGACCAAGGAACGCTAAGGATCAACGGGAGAATCTGTGTTCCGAATGACAAGGAGTTGAAGCATTAAGTTTTATCCAAGAGTCATCGCTCCAAATTGAATATTCATCCTGGAATCTCGAAGATGTATAAGGACATGAGGAGAGCTTTCTGGTGGCCGAATATGAAGAAGGATATTGCTAGATTTGTGAACAGTTGTGCCATTTGTCAGCAAGTGAAAGGTGATCAACAGAAATCTGCCGGGTTATTGCAACCTCTGTAAGTTCCAAACTGGAAATGGGAAATGATCTCGATGGATTTTATTGATGGTTTGCCTAGAACCAGGAAAGGAAATGACGGTATATGGGTTATTGTAGATCGTTTAACTAAGAGTGCCCATTTTATACCAGTTAAGGCAACCCGTACTGCAGTTTCTTTGGCGGAAATTTTCTTGAAGGAGATAGTTCGATTGCATGGTGTTTCAGTCAGCATAGTAAGTGATCGTGATCCTATTTTCACTAGCAAATTTTGGGAAGCTCTGCAATCAGCAATGGGTACAGATTTAAGGTTAAGTATAGCCTATCATCCTCAAACAGGCGGACAAACAGAGAGGCTGAATCGTATTCTTGAGGATATGCTACGGGCTTGTGTTTTAGATTTTTGAGGATCTTGGGAGGACCATCTTCATTTAGTGGAATTTTCTTATAATAACAGTTATCAAGCAAGTATTAAGATGGCTCCTTATGAAGCTTTATACGGAAGACCGTGTATATCTCCATCTTGTTGGATTGAATCGAAGGATCGTCTTGTGCTCGGGCCCGATCTTATTCGTGAAGCTTCTGCTAAGGTTGAGCTTATCAAGAAAAGGATGAAAGCTGCTCAAGATCGTCAGAAGAAATATGCGGATAGAAGACGAAGGCCATTGGAATTTGAGATCAGAGACTTGGTTTTTGTTAAAGTTTCCCCAATTAAAGGTGCTATAAGATTCGGAAAGACGGGAAAACTTGCTCCGAGATACATTGGACCATTCCGAGTGTTGGAGAGAATTGGAGCTGTGGCCTATAGGATTGAATTACCAGAGCGGATGTCTGGGATTCACATTGTGTTTCATGTATCGCATTTGAGGAAATTTGTTCACGATCCCTCACTGGTTGTAGAACCGGTAATTCAAGAAGATTTGGAAGTGGAACCCAATTTAACTGTAGTCAGAAATCCAGTTCAGATTGTGGACCAAGACGAGAAGAAACTCAGGAGTAAAGTGGTGAAACTCGTTAAGGTGCAATGGAGTGAGGATCCCAGAGATTGTACCTGGGAAACTCTCGATAGTTTTAGGAGTGCTTATCTGGATTTATGTTAGGATAACTAGTGTTGTTGTTAGAATAGACTGTTTGTTTGTTTGCTATTGTATGAATGATATGTATGTTTGGATGGATAATATAAAAGTTTTTGAATTAACTGTTGTTTAAATTTCGGGGACGAAATTCTTTTAAGGGGGGAGGAATGTAACGACCCGGAATTTTGATGATATATTTTAATAAATATTTAATCTAATTTAAATTAAATATAAGCTTGTCAATGTTTAACTTGATGAGATTTTGGATATTTAACAGTTATATGTTTTATAAAAGAAAGTTTGATTTGAGAAATTTAAAAAATTAAATACTTCAAAACCATTTAAAACAAAATCGGTTTTATTCAATAGAATCAAATCAAAGATCATTATTTTATTATTTAATAATTTATATGAATACAATTTTGGTTTTTAAAATGATAAGTTTTAAAATAAACAAACATGGAAATATTAAACATAAACATAGAAGTGCAAAACAATATAGGTATTGTAACGTACGCGGATTTTCGTTGCCGAAAAACCGAATAGTTATGGGTTTTTTTAAAAAGAATTTAAGAAAAGAAAAGAGAAGAAGAGAGAAGAGAAAATAAAAAAGAGAACAGAAAAATAGAAGAAAATAGGAGATAAGAAGGTAGAAAATATAAAACAGAAAGGAAACAGAAATTAGAGAGAATAGAAAATAAAACGGAAGAGAAATAGAACGGAATAGAAAACATCAGAACAACAGAATCTCACAATTCGCAGCGGAACAACATATAATAGATGAATGAATAATCTTTAAACAAAGAACTATATCAGTCATTACATTTCATTTCATTTCATTACATCGTATCATCAGAGTGTACAACAACAACAAATAGTGCAGCGGAAAAAGAAATACTATATAAGTAATACGCCATGCGATCCAGCTTGCCTCCAGCAACTCGAGAATATCCAGAATATCCTGATAAACCTTAACTCTTAACTGCCCGTGTGAAAATTGGTGGGCACCCAGAGTTTAGGAAGGAAAACAATAAACTCCAAGTCAGTCATGTGACTGGTGTGGGAACTCAAAACAGTTTATTTACTTTTAAAATCAAAAATAGAGGAATATTTTTAAAGTCAATTCGCAATGCTTTTAAAAATGAGACTACCATAAGGCCTCCCGCACACACACACATGCAAACGCAGAATCGGAGGAGATTTCTCCTTATGATAGTCAAAGATGCTTGATACGCATTTAAAATAACATTTGATATTACTACTAGTGCATAATGTAGGAAAAATTATTTCGGAAGTAGAATATAAATCTTAGCCAACATACGACCATTATCGTATGCCTACTATAGCTAACTATGTTCAATAGCAGGTTACCGCCACATTCCATAGCAGGTTATACAACTAATACCGTACAAGTCTCGTATTGTTTCTTTGGATTTCCAACAAATGGTCAGGCCAAGGAACTTCCCATTGCCACATGGAAACGCCTCTGGCTGGACGTCCCGAGAACTTAACCAGCTCTCTGCCAACACAAGGCCGGGTTACCTTTATCACTAGGTAACTACTACACGAATATGGCATCCCCCGGTCCCATTGGACCTTTAACCGAGCGCTCGTCACCAACAACACCACACAGTAATAAAATATAGTGTTTCAACATGAGTAAATATCTGGGCTCCATACCATGATACCACCCTTTCCAGAAGGAAATGCACATACCCTAAAGGGAGCTACCCCTCATAACCTTGCCGCATCTTTCCTGTTTTGACCATTCCGGGATGTGAGGCTCGACGAAGTTTCGTCCACAAAAACATACTTTATACAAAAGCCATGCTTTGGGTCAACAAATGATCAACACGATGATCACAAGGATAGACGATCAAATAAACGATCCTATCACAAATAATCAACACAATGATCATTTCAGCATCACTCAGCATGTCACATTACCAAATTGGGAATATATCGCTGATAACATTCAACTATATAACCTCTGAGCACGTACGTCTCAGAGAAGGGTGTTAAGCTAAAAGAATAAATTCTTCGCCACCAACAGAAATATATTTGAAAGAAATCGGCTTTACATCTCAACTTGTAATGTCAGACATACAATCCATACAAGTCTGTTCCGGGCTCGAACAGAACCGAAGGCACTTCTTACGAAGCCCTTGCAATCCGGATATCCACAATCCTGATCGGATTCACCATCACATATGGAGAACTCAATACCGTAGCTACTCGGTGCAGAGTCAATCGACAGGTCATCCTATCATTCTCGCAAATACCGGGTCTTCAACACCGATCTTCAATGCAATTCACAATGACGTATCACATATTCGGAATAGGTTATACGACCCCATGGTCCTTTCCCGGTTAACCCGAATAATGAGCGCTTATTCAAAAATAAGTGTGGCATTCAAATTCAATCAATCACATCAAATACCCATTCAAAGGGAAATATTGATAGTCGGCTATTGAACTATCAATTGATATGCACACATCACCAGATTCCAAATAATTTTCCAAATTATTTATTTTCCAAAATATCTTTACAAGATATAAAATTTCAACACTTCAAAAATAAATCAATATTTATTTTTAACAAATTCCACTTTCTTTTATAAATTCCTTAGTGAATTTATATTCCAAAATATTCATGCATATATGATTCCAATTATTCTTTTCAATTTATCTTCAAAAAGATAAATTCTAAATATTCACTTCATATTGGAAAACATTTCCATACTTATTTATTCATAAGTAATTCACAAATTTTATTTATTTTCAACACTTAGAAAATATTCAATATACTTAAATCGAGATTAAGTATATATTTCATTCTTTAAGGAAATCATTCACTTAAACATATTTATTTGGGTCAAAACGAATGTTGCGTAAAACATCGTTACGACAACCCAAAATCACTAGTATAGGGATTCGAAATTAAATAGATATATAAATCCCAATACTATTCAAAACATTTCCTTTCGGAAATTATTTACTATAACAACAGTGTTATAGTCCATCATTTCCTTTTATTTCTCGAAAACGTCTATTTCAACAATAAATGTTGAAATCTATGGTTTCGAATCTCAACATCTTTTAAAACATCGTTAGATCGTTTTAATTCTGTTTAAAACACCAAATCTAAAACAATTTCTTTAACGTGTTATTCACTATTCAAAAACGTGAATAAACTTCGTTAACAAATTTCATCCTTTTATTCATTTCAATTCAAAGGATTATTCACTATTCAAAAATGTGAATATAACTCCTTTAATAGGTTCCAACAATTTTCTTATCAAAATAAGTCATTTGCGAATTTATAAAACATCGTTTATAAATTCCATTTCTATTTATTTATAAAAACTTCCTTTTTATAAATTCTTTCATTAACCTATTCCAGTTTATAACTCAATTATAACTCAAAGTTCATATTATAAGTTAAGTTCTTATAATCTATTTGTTTGCAAAAATCGTTCCTTTGAACTTCATAATTATAAATCTTATAACTTATAAGATTCGTTTATTTATCAAAACTCTATTCTTTCAATAACTTTATAAATTTTATAAACCTACTGTTTATAAAATTTCATTTATAACTTCACTGTTTATAATCCTATAAATTTCATTCATTAATGAAATTCATTTTTACTTCATTCAAACACTTATAAAAACTCGTTTTATAACGTCCATATTTCAATTTATAAATATCCATTTATAAATCTCTTATATAAATCAATTCATATTAATATTTTAAAACGTCTTTAATCTCCTTTAGAATTTCACCATTTTGATTTATAAAATAATTAAATTTTATAAAATCCTATATTTAAACTTTTCACAATAATTCTAAAATTCCGATTAAACTATTTTATAAAATCGTTAGCATCATATTCTCAAAAATCAGTTTTTAACTATTTTTCTCAAAAATCATAATTTTTATAACTTTAAAAATTATAACGTTTATTTATTTAAAATGGATCAATTCCAAAATATTATATATTCTCAAAAATCACTTTAAAAATCATTTTAAAATCCCAAAATCTGGGTCCAATGATGCTACACACCAAATAGTCAATCACGACAAACAACGATATCATATATCGTATATGATAATCAACGAATATCAAAATATCCATAATCAAATAAATACTGTTGAGGAATCTAGTTGGATCCCTCCAACCTGTTTTCCTGCATCCAAAAACATTAGCACAATACCAATTTCGCTCCAGTACGAAATTATCGCGGTATATGTTCTTATAAATATTATCCGTTTAATAACGGCGTAATAGGGTCTCATCCGCTAAAAAATACGGGAAATCAACAACTGTAATATATACATATGCCAATATATATATATTGATATTATATATAATACCAATTTCACTGTTTATGAAATATTCGTGGTATATGTTTTTATTAAATAACATCCGCTTACTAACGGCGTATAATGTCTATTTTAACAATCAATAGATATCAGTCATCATTCAAACATGCATTCAAATATTTTAAGTCTAACTATTTAAAATAAAATCGAAACTGATTCGATTGAGTGAGAAGTTCTCACCTTGATTTAAATTTCCATTTTAGCGATTTATTTCGAATAAAATTAAACGCGCGTTTAATTTTACCCAAAATTCTCACTAACTCCAAACGACTCCAAACCAACTCCATCGCGTAGTGCTCGTCCATACGATTACAACGCAACTGAGTTTGCATTTTTTCGACCTCGTATGAAAAAGATATTGATTTTACAAGTTTACACGATTTTATATTCATAATTTTACAACTTTTATATAAAATTTTTATAACCTATATCCTCACAGCCGCATGATTAAAATCCAACGCCTCACGTTCGTCTCCCCCCACCCTCTCGTTCATCACGCACAACCCCTGAAGCAAGCCGAACCCATATAGCAAATTAGGGTTTAAATTTTGCTTCCTCTTCGTCGATTTTGAAGTCGATCAGATGGTACCACCACGTGCGCCCACGCGAGTGCCATACTCGGCTCCATCCTCATCAAGTTCGGTCCCCTATATCAAGCGCAAATCGAAGCCGAACGGCCTGCCTTCATGGCTCCTCAACGACCACCACGTTGCTCGAATACACATCATCCCCATATGGATTCGAAGAGCTCGGCTAGCTCTACCAATCTCTAGTTGGAAGTTGTTGCTAATTATTTGCAGATTGGAAGATTATAAGGGATGAATATGGAACATTTTCGGCCATTGATTGAAGCTCCTGGCGGCCGTGTTTTGTAAACTAGGGTTTTTATTTTTATTTTTTTATTTTTTAAGAATTTGGGGGTATTTATAGAGAATTTTTCAATCACTATTCATCCGGGAATTCCGAACTCCGATTTACGTGCCGTAACCAGCGTTTCTAGGGTTTATCCCGCGTTCCGGACACAATGGAACAGGTTTCGGAAGCTAATTCGAACATCTGTGCGAGTTATGGCTGTAAACGCTCAATTTAAATTAAACCGATTTAAGTCGATTTCTAGGCGTTTTAATTTGTACCGGACAAACCGTAAATCCAATTGACTTGAAATTTGAAACCTTATAATAATATCACATTACGGATCCGATGAAACTGGTTTCGTCGAAATCCGAGACTTTTTGAAAAATGGCTATTTTGACTTGCCAAATTAAAATTAAAAACGATTCGATGCGTTTCGAGCTACCACGATCAAACGATAGCTCCGATTGACACGAAATTTGAAATCCGGTAATAACTAACTATTACGGATCCAATGGAACTGGTTTCGTTCAATTCTGAGACTGTTCAAAAATTGGCTATTTTACAGTCGATTATTAAATATTAAAATATTCAATTTTCACAAATTAACTTTTAATTTGATTTTAAAAGTTCTACAATATCATTCTAACTTCAATATGATAAAATAAAATTTTACAAATCATTTTCAATCATATTTAACCCAATTTTCAATTATTTCCATAATTTAACTTATTAAATTATCGATTTAATTATCCAATTAAATCCAATAAATCGAAATAAAATTTTATTCGACTTATAAATTCACCTATTAATATTTAAAATTAATTAAATATTCAAATTTTAATTTCTAAAAATTCTGGGTCGTTACAGGTATAAACCTTCAAAACTAGTATAAAACACAATTATAATTATAATATGTAATCAAAGTAATATAAATATACAAAATATAAATTATAATTTGACATATATAAATACAAGTATTTTTAGTCAAACAATGATCTTCAAAATTCAAATTGAACAACACAACATCCTTAATAAAAATGTTAAAAAAAAAGATCATATGAACAAATAAATGCATTTCCTATATACACATATACATTTGTACAGCAATTAAGTTTTGTCCAGAGAAAATTATATAAACTAAAAATGAATGTAAACCAGTAATAAACATATTTGTGCTCTTGTACAGTTTATAGGTATAAGCAAACCAAGTGTTCACTTCAAAGATAATAAATATTTATACTGTATACAGTTTTATGCATAAGAAACAAAAGATTTCTGTTCAAATTAATAATGGGAAAATCTGTGACTTGTACAAAACAAAACAGAAATCTGAAACATTTATTACTTGTTAAGCATAAATGAAGCATTCATTAAATGAAAGCAAGTATGAAACTGAACAATTGAAAATGGTCAAACATCTTTAACCAGTAATACACTTAGGTGTTGCAGGAAATACATATGCATAAGAAAAATAAGTTTCACTTTAAATATAATAATAACAAAACCTGTATCTTACAAAGCATGTGGCCGAAGTGATAAATATCTTGTACAACAAAGTAAGTAACATAAACATCTTTGTACAAATAGCAACTGTCAGTAAACAATTTATTACTTGCTATCATAATTAAAAGCATAAGCATTAACTAGCCTAACTTCTTGTTTAAGTATAGTACACAACCGAAATTCTCCTATATCATTTCTTCTGCAGGTATTTATATCTTAACCAATTAAAAGAAAATGGCAATACAAACAAGTACAACAGTCCAGTTGCAACCTGTATTGTTCAAGTATCTATATATATATATATATATCCACCTATAACTTACAGTTTATTTATTAACACTGAACAAAACTTAAACTAAAAAGAAGAAAAACTGAAAACAAACAAAGAAAAAGAGAAACAGAAAAAAGAAACAAAGAAGGGTTTCAGGAAAGCTTCACCTGCAAGTGTTTTCTTCAACATCATTTATGTTCACAATTTTTGATTGGTGAGTAAACAAACTAATTTAAACTTTAGCTTGCATATTTTCTTATTAATGATATGTGCTTGATATAGTATAACATACTGTTCTGTGTATGTTTGTTTGCACTGGAAGCTTACATGGTTGTTTTGATTACTTCAAGTTTTGTACAAAATAAAGCAAATAAATTTACAAAACATATTTATATAGCCATTTGAATTTGGTAGTGAGATAATTCAAGTTTGTTTATAAGAAAACAAAGCCTGCAAAACATGTTTAAAGTTTAACAGTATGATATTAACTATGTATTTCAAACTACGGGTTAAAAAGAAAATCAAAGTTTAAAATTCAAATGTTGAAATTTGTAAATCCAATATCATATTTAGTTTTCTTAAACACAATTATGATTTTTAATATAAAAATCTTGATTTTTAAGCAAAGAGCAACATAGCAGTTTTAAAATGAATCAAAAATGAGTTTTTGTCAATTTTAGGAGATTTAGCTAACTTTAGTTTCTGTTAATTTACAGGAAGCAAGTTTGTAAACCTTTTGATTCGAGAAAAATGTTAAATTATTTTTCAAATGCATGTATTTTGAGTTTGAATCACAAATAGGGTTTAAGCCCATATTTTTTCGAAGCTCTGTAAAAATTTGATTTCGGCTCCAATAGGCAACCGAGTGGGTTGCGATTTTTGGTGGAGTTAGAGGAGGTTATGAGCGATGTACTGGTGGAGTTTCATCGCCTACGGTGATGGGTGGTGGCCGCACGAAGGGTTTGGCAGTGGGGGTTTGTTGTCAGGTTTGAGCCATCGGGTCGTATTCTTGTTTCCTTCTCGTAATCGAAATCTGGGTTTAGATTTCGAGCCTAGGGGTGTTTTGTGATGTGTGGGGATTGCCACGAGTCGCCGATAGCAACGCGAACCACTGTGCATGTGCACGGTGGTGATCAGTGCCGTGATTTTGGGTTTTTGGGTTATCGCGTGAGGTTGCTCGGGTGCTTTGTGAGGTTGCTTCGAGTGTCCCTGTGGTTGCCTCCGAGTCGCGTACGAGAGTAGCTACAGCAGTTCATTCACAACTTAAAAAAAAATGAAATGTGAATATAAACTGGGGAGAAGAAGAAAGGGGGAGGGAGAGAGACACGGGAAAGGTAGGGGAAAAACACGAGACTGTCACGAGGAAAGGGAAGATGTCTCGGGTCCTTTATCAAATGGACGTATAGCATAATTTTGGGTTTAGCATTGTGTAACAAAGTTAGTAATTAATTAGTTAGGTTAATATTAATCTATAGGTTTATTAAAGTAAGTATGTAAGATAGGTGATTAATAATAAGTAATTAAGATGTTAATCAATTTATACTTGAAAATTTAAATTGATAACTTTAAATTTGTTAATTAAAATAAATTATATGTCAAAGAAATTTTAAAGCTTAATAACGTTAGCTAATTAGTGGAAGTTAATTAATGAAAATTAACTTAAGTGATTAATCAGGAATTATACTATTAAATTGATAATTAAAGTAATTTGTGATAATCAAATAATTAATTCATTTTAAATAAGTAAGTTATTAATTGATAATTAAGAACAAACTAATTAACTAAGTAATTAAGTGTCAGTTAATGAATAAAAGTTTAATAATTAATAAATTGATGATTAATGATAACTAATTAATTATTCATTAATAAGTTAATTAATCAGTAATTAATTAAATAAAATAAAATAGTTTATTCTTAAGCAATCAATTAAGTAAAGTAAAACCAAACTGTTTGGTATGCATTGATAATTATGTTGATTGACTTTGATATCTGTTGATGATTATTCTGTGATATGTTGTGATATATTATGGATACCTGTGATAACTGTATATGATTTATCTGCTATATCTGATATGTGAATTCTTAATATTTAATTGAACTGTTAAGTTAAATAGACAACTTGACCCTTAAAATGGCGTTTGGATCCGATGAGACCGGGATCAGAAGAATCAATCTTGATTCTCCGAAAACCACATCGATCCAAATTAAACGATAGATCATAACTTATCAGATGGAGATCGAGATGGTGTTTCAGAATGCAAGGGTTATCGTCGTTAACTCTGAGGGTGATTCCAAAATGAGTGTAACGAGATAATGCCTTCGGTTTCGTTCGAACCCGGAACGAACTTGTATGGATTGAATGCTTTCAACACATCGTCAGGCGGACGATGAGCATTCTAAGATATGTTCTTTAATGGTAATCGTAGCCTCAAGCCTCATCAACCGGGAATGGCTAAAACATGGGAGATGCAGCAAGGTTAGGTGGGTCATGCCCAAGCAGGACAAGATTTTCCCCTGTCTAGATGTCCCTTTTTATTTCGGCTTTGTGAGCAGTTGTTGGCCAAAACTGCGGGGTTATCTTGTTCGGGACTGTTCAGTAAGGAATGGTTCCGGCCTTGTGTTGCAGGGGATGAAGGGAGTAATCCTCGGTACGGTGATCTAGGCCCCGTACTGTGACGGGCGGTACCCCAGTAGCCCTGCCATTGTTGGAAATCCATTTTCCCTACGAGACCCTACGGTTTTGATTTGTATTACCCACTTTCGTGGCTAGTAGCTGGAATTTAATACATGTAACAATTTCGGCTATTTTCTATTTACTTGAAAACCCTAAACACTATTATAATATCACAGAATTTCCTATAAAATGTTTTGGTTAGCGTAAGGTAAAAACTTACCCGTATTTATTTGTGGGGAGTCTTACGTGATACCTTTATTTCAAATGATTTTCAAAGTTAAGCAATTTTAACCTGTGTACTCATACCAGACCCATGTCTGACCCGGAGTTTATATTTTTTGTTTTCATAAACTCTTGGGTACTCAAATTTTTACGAGTAGCCAAGTGATAGGTATTTGAAAGTGTTGATTTTCTGGAGGAGCTATTTTGGGTAGAAGACTAGACGTATGTACTATATATGTAGTTCCGCTGTGTAGTTGGTTTATGCTGTATTTTGGATGTATGTATGGACACATATGTATATGACAGTCCTGTTATATGATATTGTATGACTCTGATGTATGTATAACTATGTAATAGTTATGTGATGTATTATATTTTGTTCCATTCCGCTGTGAGATTCTGATGTTGTTGTTCTTTCTTTCTATTCTTTTCTATTTCTATCCCTTTCTTTCTTAATGATGAAACGTCTTTCTGGGGTTGAGAAAGGCGGGTCGTCACAATAGTTGCTTGTCTTTTTAACCATTTTCTTTTTCTACTTGCTATCTTATTGTTATTTTGTGTGTTTGTTTTAATTAATATTAGATGGAAGTGTAATTGAAATCATATGTAAAATTCCTTTAAATGTTTATGATCATGCCCAAATTCAGGAAATAATCTCTTATTGATCATTTTATTGTTGGTAATGATAATTCTTGCACAAAACACACACTAGCTAGAAGCAATAAGGACTGTATTTTGTATAATATAATGAATGGTATATGCAACATACCCAAACGTATAAATTTATATACAAATTCATTTTGTAAATCATGTACCTACTAAAGATAATAAACAAACGTTATTCGTCACTTATTATAAAGTGTAATTTAGTTTAAAAGACAAACTTCCAAAGTTTTTTTAACCCATAAGACAACCTCCTCAAAATGTAGATATAAGGACATCTTGTTCCTCATGTAGGCATAGCCCAGTAACCCCACATCCAATGCCGTCACTTCACACACCACCAATTCATGCCATCGCACATTCACGACAATCTACACCCATGCTTCGCTGCCTACCGTATTCACCACCTACTGTGGTTGACACCTCCCATAGTCGCGCCTCCTCAAAACCAAACCCCAATAGACAAACTCATACCGTTACTCACCAGCTACTGTACTACCCACTTTTTTAACCCATCACAACATAGTAGCTCAGCATATCTTGCTCACTAGTCATTAATTCATGCAAAAACAGAATAAGGTAAAAAAATGATATTATATAGTGTCATTGTATGAGAAAATGATGTAAAAATAAATATAACAAGTACAAAATGCTTCCAAATCATATAATTTAAACATAAAATGCTACTACAAGAAAAAACCAACTACTACACGATTAAACTGAAATAGAAATATTTATTTTTTTAAATCAGAAAATACGAAACTAATACTATATAATAGCATTATAAAATAATTTATGAAAAATGACATGATATATATTCAAAAAATTACTCTATGTAGTAGAATTATCAATTAATTTATCTAAAATAGTATTACAACTTCAAAAAAGTTTATAAAAATGAAATCATCTTCAAAAAAATAACAAAATGAAACTAGAAGGCGGAATTTAAAATAAATATTAATTAAAAAACAATTCTACAATTCATAAAAACTTCTTATTAACAAAAAGTGCTAATATACTTTATAAATTGATACTACAATTGATAAATGCTACTATAAAATAATGTTTTGAGATACAATATGTTTTGAATTTTGGCAATACTATATGGGGAGAATTGAAGGGGTTGGAAGTAGCTTGGTGACGAAGAAAATGGTTCGCAAATCGGAGCTCAGAGGAGGAAGTAATGGAGAAGAAGATGGGGTGGTGCTGAAGAGACTCAAGACAGACGTCTGAGGAAATGGTCAAACGTCTGAGGCTTCAGCAACCTGTTCCAGAGCCTCCGCAAAGACGTCTGAAGTTTTGATCGGACGTTAGAGTTTGTAGCAGTATTTTTTCAGAGAGCAATGATAGGCGTCCATCACTTTGGATAGACGTCTGATGTCTCAGGGAAAATTTTCCCAAGACCTCGGACAGACTTCTGTCCTATTGTGACAGACGTCTATGTCGACTTCTGCAAGTGTTTCGATTTGGGTATTATTTGGAGATTTTTGATATATGAAGGGAAAATTCTGTAGCACTGTTCTCCTATATGAGCTATTTTCTACATTCAGATTTCTATGCAATAGAAAGCGACCTCAAATTTTTTTTATAGCTTCCGCTAATTAGGGTTTGTCAAAACCTAATTTTCTTCAATTCTATTCTCTACAAATAAATTTTGTTAGAATTTTGATCATTGTAGTCAATCTCTTATGCTCTACTCATTGATGTTAATAAAAGCTCTCTTTTAAATTGGATATACACTAACGCAACATTAGTGGAAGTAATACAAATCGTTGTGTGATTTATTTTTCGTTATCGCTTTGATTTCTATTCTACTTGTTTGAGGATTGTGATCGGACTTGGATTGGTTGAGAGTTAGATTGAGTTATTGATTGGTTGTTTTTACACTTCTTGTCACGATCCTGCCTTTCGCTGTGCATTGCGGTTTTGATTTGAGTGGTCTCGAGTTAGAATTCTGACATGACATTTGGTATCAGAGCATTGGTGTTAGTGGGTTGTTATAGAAATGCCAGAATCAAGTAATACCTCAAGTATTTCCTCGATGGGTAATCCAAGTGATGTAGCGCCTTATGCATGTGGTTCATATGTGGCTTTAGGATCATAATTGGTTATAGACCAGTGGAATGGCGATAATGATTTTGAAAAATGGCAATGGAGGATGAAAGCCGTTCTAAGGAGGAATCAGGTGCATCGGGTAGTGTTTGACACACACTTGTTGCCAGCGAACATGGATGTTGAGAGAAAGGAAATGGAAGAGTGGGCATTAACTACACTTCAACTTGCTATGGGAGAGACTGTTATCTCTTAAATTAGTGGTGAGTCTACCGCTAAGGGTATTCGGGACAAGTTGGAGGAGTTGTATATGAAGAAGTCAATAACAAATTGCTTGATCTTATTGCGAATGTTCTTCACTTATAAGATGAAGGAAGATACTTCATTAAAGGCTCACTTAATACTTTTGATGATTTTCTAAAAAAGATGAAGGCGGTAGATTTGAAGATTGAGGAAGAGCAAAAGGCGATGATATTGTTGTGTTCATTCCCGGACCACTATACAGGTTTCCCAAATAGTTTGATCTATAGCCGAGATACATTGACTCTTGATGTAACGACCCGATATTTTTCAACCTTTCGCATCCATTATAAGTGCATAGGCAGACACTCATGCCGGAATTGAATTGCTCAAAATACCGTGTTGTAAATAAAATTTTGGCAAACCTCAGAATATACAGTAAATAAAAATCACAGATCACAGACACAGAGTATATAAAAATGCAACGGAAGAAAAAGAGATAGTAGTTCATGAAGCTACTATATAAATATGAGATACATCAGAGTCAAATAAGATACAACAGAAGAGTAACAGGATACATCAGGTACAAATCAGATACATCACTGAACCACTGGATACTGAAACAAAATAGATGGCTGGATCTTCAAGGAAAGCTCCAACGCCGAAGGTGAATCTGGAATGCTAACTCACTCAATCCGACCCAAGCGTAAAGAAAAATACAAAACCCTCGAGTCAGGACATAAATACTTATAAATTGTAAATCAACTCAAGTGAACAGTAACAAAATGCATCAGTAACTTAAAGGATGCTTGGGACCGCCCATCCTCTAAGGATCCGTTAAACTATTTACTATGTAGTAATATACGTTATATACGGTAGTGTCTAATCAGTAAAGTATAATCATATAGAAAATAGCGTTAAGGGGATGGTGAACCTTAACGCGGTCGGATCTTTAAAACCAAAATCGTAGTGGGCTCGATATAAGGATATGACACGGCACGCGAGGCAATGCCAGGGTGGATACAGCGTTTGCACTCCCGGACCGGTGGTGTTGGCAAGCCAGCAGCTTCCGCCCTCCTCGAACAATACCCTCGAATCAAAGTGGCGCCACCGAATCGAACCACAACAGTAATAGAATAGTTTCCGATGGAGCATGCTCGATGAAAGGGTGCGACCCTTTGAGTAGCCCGGTATAGCTCCTGTTTCAGTCATATATGCCAACTCACGGGAGTTGGGTCCACGTAATATATACCTCGAGAACGTCGCCACCATCCTACTTCATTCTGGAATCTCCACCGCGTACACAGTTGTTAAAGTGGTTTTTGGTATTGTCCGGCTATAAGACAATATCCGATCCCGGTCTCTTTAACAACCAATCATTTTTATAACCCGTAGTTATAACTTTAAAACATATTTTATACTTCAAAATAAAATATCATTCCAACCCAAATCTTTAACAAAAATAAAGATTAAATCATTTCCAAACCATTTCAAATATATCATCATACAATATCTTCAATTCAAATATTTATCAAAGTAAATATCAAGTCATTTCTAACCATTTTTATTATCAAAATATTTTAATATCAAAATTTCATATCTTTCAAATCTTCATTTCAAATCATTTTAATATACCAAAATATCATATCTTTTCGACACCACATTTCAATCATTTAATATATCAAAATATCGTATCTTTAAAATCCTTTAAATTCAAAGATAACATTCATTCATTTCGATTCAACCCACTCTTTAAATGAATTATATTTCAATGATTTAATTCAAGTAAAATCATTTAAAAAGTGTAATTATTATACTTTCAAGTCCAGTATTCAATTTTCAAAGTTCCAAACCATTCTGAGTTCGTTTGCCAAGTCAAAAACCATAATTATTACAATTTCAGCATTTCACAGCATATAGAAAAAGCTATTACAAGTTATACTTGAAAACACTTTGATTCAGCAAAGACAGCATTTAAAACTGCTGTTTAAACTCATTTTTTAGTTGAATTATAGTTCAAAACAGAAAAGACAGTATTTCAGAAGTGCTGCGGTAGTTCAGATTTCAAAACAAAGGTTTTATTTGATTTCAGCAAAGATTGCAGACCACTATGGCATTTCTAGAGAATGCTATAAGAGACCTGAGTTCAATATTAGCCTATAAGTTCAACTACAGCATTTCAGACCTGCTGTAATAGCTCATTTTTCATAGTTTTAGTTCAATTCAGAAACCATAGCATTTCTGAATGCCATTAAGAGTAAATTCTAGGTTTTGTTGTATTTCCAGTAATTAAATAACTTTAATTCAAAACAAATAAACGTTTTAGAAAATTCATTTTTAACATTTAAATGTTCATTAACATATCATTTGACATATTATTTTTATACAATAAATTTCATATAACTAAGTCCAATTTCAACAATTTACCAAATAAATTCAAGTGTAAAAGTTTCCAATTCTTCACATTTCGACAAATAAACTTAACACTTATATTTTATTTTCATTTGAAAAAAATTTAACCAAATTTCCTAGTTTTATTTAATTAACTTAAACCTTCAATTAAAACCAAATTCACCTTTTCCAATCAAGTTATATCTTAAAATTTCACCTTTCAACAGTCATTTATTCAACCACTTAAATTCATAGAAAAGTTCGATAATACTTTAATAAATCATATAAATTAAGATTTAAATCAAAAATCATATTTAACAATTTCCAAATATAATTAAGTCCATTTTATTTATATAGCTAAAACATCATTTTAACCAAAATTCCACATTCCAAACTTAGGGCATATTTCACAAATCAAATTTTAACCATTCATAAATTACATTTTTAACACATAGAAAAATCACAATTTATTTATTTAAACATTTCACAATCCATTTGAATCAAATTTCATAAATTTATATTTTAAAAATACTTAAAAATATTCAAAACACTTTATAGAATAACCACGGGTCTGTATATAGTTTTCTAACCTAGGTCAAGTGATACGGATATGTATCATTTCAATCCGCAGTTTAAAAAGAAAAATCCAGGTTCTATCATTTCAAACCCGCAATCCCAAGTCAAAATGAAAAATAAAAAAACCATTCAGGCCTATCATTTCAGTCCGTAATGCTTTTATTCTAACAGGGAACTTGCAGTGTGATCATATACAGAAATAATATAAACAATGTCAATATCGTAATATACAGTCATATATCAGATGTCAGGTGAAAATTAATAGTTTTAACATGGTAATAACATGAAATAACATATCATATGATTCTCATTAATTTGCATAAAGATTTTTATTACCAAATACTTGTCATCAATTCACTTTCCATAAGTATAAATGTCAGAGTGAGAAAGACTCACATTTTTCAAAGCTAGAGACCAAAACAACATACAAGCACGACTACAAAGGCACGACAAGCACAATTGCACGACTTTTGATTTGAGTTGAAAGATAGCCAAGATATGATTTTGTATCAACAACCCAAAACAAAACAAACAAGACAATATATAAACATTCAACATAAAATAACATTGAAACAATTTTGAAATACAAAGCAAAATGAACAAGATAAATTGGACCTTGCTTCAACCACTTCAATGCTTGGCCTAAAGGACACTTATGCTTGGCTATGATGATGCTTTGGCTCAGGTATGACATCATATAGGTCAGGTTTAACATCATATAGGCAAGGCAACAAGTGGAGATGAAGGTGTAGTGGTGCAACATAAAGCATATATAGGGTCAAGGTTAAATAAGTTGAGTTTTTGTGACATTCTTGGATCGGCCATGGGCATGTGGTGGCTTGGCCATGCTTGTACAGGTCTGGATAGTAGCTGGAGCGGCGGCCAAAGATGGTGGAGTGGCTGGTGGTGGTGGCTAAGGGGTGGCCAAAGCAAGATATGGAGGGTAGGTGATGATATGTGTGGTCTAGGCAATGTTTTAAAGAGTTTTGTGGAAGTTTTGTGGTGCTAGCTTCAGTGGATGGGCATGGCTTGGTCATGGTCTGATTTCCAGAGGGTGTTGGGTGATGTGGAAGAGGGTGGAGGTCAGGTCAGAGGTGGTGGAGGTGGCTATGGTGGTGGTTAAGGTGGTGGTTGAAGGAGATGAGGCAAAGGTGGTCAAACTAGCATTGTTCAAGGGCATTGTTGCATTTTTTTGGAGTTTTGGTACCATGGTGGGCTCGGCCTTGGTCAAGACCAGAGGGGTAGCTGGTGATGATGGAAGGGAAGAGGTGTAAGAGGTGGTGGCCGTGGCTATGGAGGAGAGGCCAAGCAATACACATGAGAAAACAAGGCAAAATATAAGAAAACAATGGAAAAAGAAAAGCAGAAATAAGAGGAAAAGAGGAGCCATTACCTAACCTTTCTAGCCGTGAAAAATGAAGTGGAGAGGAATGTTTTCACGTGAAAATGAGGTAAGAAATGCACAGCTACAAAAAAGAAAGGACGGTCAAAGGAAATTAAATCTATTAATTGGAAAAGAAACGGAAGAAGAAACGTTAAAACGGTTTTACGTTTCTTTACTTTCAAACCTTTTAAATTTACTATATATATATATTCATATACATCTTAAATAACTGAAAACACTTATAAATTTCAGTTAGAATTCAAAAATATAAGAGATAAAAAAATATTAATAATTAAATATTAATTAGATATGATTAAAATAAGAAAAATAGCACAGAAAGTGAAAACTTGACTTAAGAATTAGAAATAACTTCAATACACTTTGAAAATTTTTAATTTAATTTAAATACATGTTATAATGAATAAAATAAAGTAAAACACAACAAATAAAAGTGAGTTCATAAAATAAATGAATAAATTTTAATTATATATAATTAAATTAAGAAAATGGCTTAAAATTGTAGACTAGGCTTTTAAAATTAGAAATAAATTCAAATGAACTTTAGAAAAATTATATTATCATTTTAAAAATACTTAAAAGTCAAAATATACATAATCTAACATATTATCACATATTAAAATAAAATATAACAAAGAATAAGTAATTTATACAATTTAAAATAGTCATTGTTAAATAACCCTATATACGCACAATATTGTAAAGTGTATAACTTTCACAATTTACATCCAAATTCAACGAAACGAAAAGTGGTGTTCTTAGAATTTTATGTACTTTCATAATAAAAGAAAAGAAATTAAAATTTTAAACTTTTAAAATTTTAAGTTGAAAGTCACAGTTTGACTATTTTGACCAAAATCAGCATTTCAGACAAATATTCAACTTACACAAGTTTGGAATTATAACTCATATAAAAATCAAGATTATATTTAAATAATAAATTTAATCATTTCAAATAAGTAAAATAAGTTTTTAAATCAAAATCTTACATTAAAAATAATTAAAATATACAATAAAATAATTACAAAATACAAGGTTGTTACACTCTCCCCCACTCAAAACTTTTCATCCCCGAAAAGGAATGAGGTATGGAAGGGCACAGAAAAGATAGAGTGAAATAGGATTAAGAAAAGATGGCAAGGAGATTGAAATTATACCTGATAACTGTTGTTATAGGTAAGTTTCGCAAGGTGCATATTATCAAAGATTATAGAAAGATTCTAAACAGAAAGATCATAGAAAGAGGCATATACCAGTCTATAGCAAGATAAGGATGATAAGAACAACCAAAAGATAGTTTGAAAAACAAAATAAGGAAATGAATTTGAAAGCATGGAGATTTCAGCTTAAATAGAAAATAAACTTTTACACAAGTTACATAAATCTTAACTATCTCAAATTTCATTATCTTATTATCCAATCATCTTAAATTAACAATTTTTTTTTTTAAACCATGGGTTAGAAAAATAATCATTTATTGCACTCACAATGTATTTAATAAATTTTATTCTTCTTTATTCCTAATAAAAATTAAATTTATTCCTCTCAATATATTTATCACTCATGTTCAATATACTTACACTTATTATAACTGCTTTCTTTTATTCTTAGTTCTCTTAACATCATTTTATTGTAAGTTATTCAATTTCCCTTTATTATATTTACCTCTGTTAATCATTTTATAATGAAAATTTAAGTGTATAACATTTATTTTAACCACTCAAATTTTATTAAAAAAAACTTTTTATATTGTATATTATTCAATTACATTGTTAACTTCTAAAATTTTGGTAAGTTATATTTGAATGCAATTGTATTATACAAATAAAATTTCCAATTCAATCATTTCAAGCTTAAATCAATTTTTTTTTATAATTGAAGTTATTCTTTAAAAATAGAATTTAAGAATTAAATTTCCGATTTCTTCAGACCATTTAGAGATAAGAAATAATATATATACATATATAATATGTCAAATCAAATTTCAATCATATATCTATATATATATATATTATAAATCAAGTCATATTTTAGAAATTCAAATCAATTTAATTTCCCAAAACAAAGCTGTAGCAAGACCATAGAACAGTCTCTTAACTTCGAAACTCGAAAATGAATGTCGATGATGTCGCGATCATCACCGAAGTTATTTTCCAGAGACAAAGAGAAGAGTACTAATTTTAAACCTTTAAAATTCTTTGAAAACAAATTCTATTCAAAATACTTTAAATAATATAACCTTTTAAAACTTTAAACCAAAGTTCAAAATAATCGGAATTTAAATCCTCAAATTCTTGTTTTAAATTCATTTCAGTTCCCAAAATAAATTTATAAACAAATATTTATAGATCTATTTGTAGAACAATAAATGATAAATCAAGTATTATCATTTCAAATTATCAATTTAAATCATTTCATTAAGTTCCATAAATTTACTTCTATATCAAAATTTATTTCATTAACCAATTTTTTTTTTTTTAAATATATTGTGTCCGTTTGTTCTGTCAAAGTGTTTTGGAAATCTTATCGATAGCGCTGATCAGACGTATCGATCAGAAACCCAACTCAACATCAACAACTCAAACAACACAATATATAAAACATTTTAATTTTAAATACTAGTTTACAAATACACTATACATGAATAGATTTTCAAAGAAGATAGAGATTCAAATTTTTGATTAACACAAATCAAAGGAGATTATGATTTAAAAATAAGTTGGAAACAAGGATGACATGATTAAATAACAGAATAGGAAGATGGATAAGCTTATATAAATCACGGGCAACCTTAACCGGGTCAACCGTGACTTAAAGAATAAGATCAATGTTGATTTTTCTAGGGTAAATCTACATTCGATCTCAAGAGTTAGAGTTTGAAATAACAAAAGATATTAGCATCTAAACCAAGGATAGATAAGAATCTCTAGTGAATCGATGCTAACTGCAAAGGAGTTTTCCCCCTTTTTCAATTAAATTTGAAATTGGCGTGACCGCCGACTCACTAGAAAGATCATTTGAAGCGGAGTTATGGAATGCTCCAGAGTCAAAAGAAGATGAATAGTGAGGGATACGAATGGATTTTGGAACCGTAGGGAATGTTCCAAAATTCAAAGGAATCGAGTCAAAAGGGAGAGATTCAAACTCGAATGAAAGTGATTCTGTAAATACATTCACTCCATATGTTGAGTTTTGCCTAGAGCTACCAAAGCTCTGATACCAACTGTAACGACCCGATATTTTTCAACCATTCGCATCCATTATAAGTGCATAGGCAGACACTTATGCCGGAATTGAATTGCTCAAAATACCGTGTGGTAAATAAAATTTTGGCAAACCTCAGAATATACAGTAAATAAAAATCACAGATCATAGACACAGAGTATATAAAAATGCAGCGGAAGAAAAAGAGATAGTAGTTCATGAAGCTACTATATAAATATGAGATACATCAGAGTCAAATAAGATACAACAAAAGAGTAACAGGATACATCAGGTACAAATCAGATACACTGAACCACTGGATACTGAAACAAAATAGATGACTGGATCTTCAAGGAAAGCTCCAACGCCGAAGGTGAATCTGGAATGCTAACTCACTCAATCTGACCCGAGTGTAAAGCAAAATACGAAACCCTCGAGTCAGGACATAAATACTTATAAACTGTAAATCAACTCAAGTGAATAGTAACAAAATGCATCAGTAACTTAATGGAAGCTTGGGACCGCCCATCCTCTAAGGATCCGTTAAACTATTTACTATGTAGTAATATACGCTATAAACGGTAGTGTCTAATCAGTAAAGTATAATCATATAGAAAATAGCGCTAAGGGGATGGTGAACCTTAACGCGGTCGGATCTTTAAAACTAAAATCGTAGTGGGCTCGATATAAGGATATGACTCGGCACACGAGGCAATGCCAGGGTGGATACACCGTTTGCACTCCCGTACCGGTGGTGACGGCAAGCCAACAGCTTCCGCCCACCTCGAACAATACCCCCGAATCAAAGTGGCGCCACCGAATCGAATCACAACAGTAATAGAATAGTTTCCGATGGAGCATGCTCGATGAAAGGGTGCGACCCTTTGTGTAGCCTGGTATAGCTCCTGTTTTAGTCATATATGCCAACTCACGGGAGTTGGGTCCACGTAATATATACCTCGAGAACGTCGCCACCATCCTACTTCATTCTGGAATCTCCACCGCGTACACAGTTGTTAAAGTGGTTTTCGGTATTGTCTGGCTATAAGACAATATCCGATCCCGGTCTCTTTAAAAACCAATCGTTATTATAATCCGTAGTTATAACTTTAAAACATATTTTATACTTCAAAATAAATATCATTCCAACCCAAATCTTTATCAAAAATAAAGATTAAATCATTTCCAAACCATTTCAAATATATCATCATACCATATCTTTCAATTCAGATATTTATCAAAGTGAATATCAAGTCATTTCTAACCATTTTTATTATCAAAACATTTTAATATCAAAATGTCATATCTTTCAAAACTTCGTTTCAAATCATTTTAATATACCAAAATATCATATCTTTTCGAAACCACATTTCAATCATTTAATATATCAAAATATCGTATCTTTAAAATCCTTTAAATTCAAAGATAACATTCATTCATTTCGATTCAACCCACTCTTTAAATGATTTATATTTCAACGATTTAATTCAATTAAAATCATTTTAAAAGTGTAATTATTATACTTTCAAGTCCAGTATTCAATTTTCAAAGTTCCAAACCATTCTGAGTTCGTTTGCTAAGTCAAAAACCATAATTATTACAATTTCAGCATTTCACAGCATATAGAAAAAGCTATTACAAGTTATACTTGAAAACACTTTGATTCAGCAAAGACAGCATTTAAAACTGCTGTTTAAACTCAGTTTTTAGTTGAATTATAGTTCAAAACAGAAAAGACAGCATTTCAGAAGTGCTGCGGTAGTTCAGATTTCAAAACAAAGGTTTTATTTGATTTCAGCAAAGATTGCAGACCACTATGGCATTTCCAGAGAATGCTATAAGAGGCCTGAGTTCAATATTAGCCTATAAGTTCAACTACAGCAACTACAGCATTTCAGACCTGCTGTAATAGCTCTTTTTTCACAGTTTTAGTTCAATTCAGAAACCATAGCATTTTTGAATGCCATTAAAAGTAAATTCTAGGTTTTGTTGTATTTCCAGTAATTAAATAACTTTAATTCAAAACAAATAAACGTTTTAGAAAATTCATTTTTAACATTTAAATGTTCATTAACATATCATTTGACATATTATTTTTATACAATAAATTTCATATAACTAAGTCCAATTTCAACAATTTACCAAATAAATTCAAGTGTAAAAGTCTCCAATTCTTCACATTTCGACAAATAAACTTAACACTTATATTTTATTTTCATTTGACAAAAATTTAACCAAATTTCCTATTTTTATTTAATTAACTTAAACCTTTAATTAAAACCAAGTTCACCTTTTCCAATCAAGTTATATCTTAAAATTTCACCTTTCAACAGTCATTTATTCAACCACTTAAATTCATAGAAAAGTTCGATAATACTTTAATAAATCATCTAAATTAAGATTTAAATCAAAAATCATATTTACCAATTTCCAAATATAATTAAGTCCATTTTATTTATATAGCTTAAACATCATTTTAACCAAAATTCCACATTCCAAACTTAGGGCATATTTCACAAATCAAATTTTAACCATTCATAAATTACATTTTTAACACATAGAAAAATCACAATTTATTTATTTAAACATTTCACAATCCATTTGAATCAAATTTCATAAATTTATATTTTAAAAATACTTAAAAATATTCAAAACACTTTATAGAATAACCAAGGGTCTGTATATAGTTTTTTAACCTAGGTCAAGTGATACGGATATGTATCATTTCAATCCGCAGTTTAAAAAGAAAAGTCCGGGTTCTATCATTTCAAACCCGCAATCTCAAGTCAAAATGAAAAATAAAAAAACCATTCAGGCCTATCATTTCAGTCCCTAATGCTTTTATTCTAACAGGGAACTTGTAGTGTGATCATATACAGAAATAATATAAACAATGTCAATATCGTAATATATAGTCATATATCAGATGTCAGGTGAAAATTAACAGTTTTGACATGGTAATAACATGGCATAACATATCATATGATTCTCATTAACTTGCATAAACATTTTTATTACAAAATACTTGTCATCAATTCACTTTCCATAAGTATAAATGTCAGAGTGAGAAAGACTCACATTTTTCAAAGCTAGAGACCAAAACAACATACAAGCACGACTCCAAAGGCACGACAATCACAATTGCACGACTTTTGATTTGAGTTGAAAGATAGCCAAGATATGATTTTTTATCAACAACCAAAAACAAAACAAACAAGACAATATATAAACATTCAAGATAAAATAACATTGAAACAATTTTGAAATACAAAGCAAAATGAACAAGATAGATTGGACCTTGCTTCAACCACTTCAATGCTTGGCCTAAGGGACACTTATACTTGGCTATGATGATGCTTTGGCTCAGGTATGACATCATATAGGTCAGGTTTAACATCATATAGGAAAGGCAACAAGTGGAGATGAAGGTGTAGTGGTGCAACATAAAGCATATATAGGGTCAAGGTTAAATAAGTTGAGTTTTTGTGACATTCTTGGATCGGCCATGGGCATGTGGTGGCTTGGCCATGCTTGTACAGGTCTGGACAGTAGCTGGAGCGGCGTCCAAAGATGGTGGAGTGGCTGGTGGTGGTGGCTAAGGGGTGGCCAAAGCAAGATATGGAGGGTAGGTGATGATATGTGTGGTCTAGGCAATGTTTTAAGGAGTTTTGTGGAAGTTTTGTGGTGCTAGCTTCAATGGATGGGCACGGCTTGGTCATGGTCTGATTTCCAGAGGGTATTGGGTGATGTGGCAGAGGGTGGTGGTCAGGTCAGAGGTGGTGGAGGTGGCTATGGTGGTGGTTAAGGTGGTGGTTGAAGGAGATGAGGCAAAGGTGGTCAAACTAGCACTGTTCAAGGGCATTGTTGCATTTTTTTGGAGTTTTGGCACCATGGTGGGCTCGGCCTTGGCCAAGACCAGAGGTGTAGCTGGTGATGATGGAAGGGAAGAGGTGTAGGTGGTGGTGGTCGTGGCTATGGAGGAGAGGCCAAGCAATACACATGAGAAAACAAGGCAAAATATAAGAAAACAATGGAAAAAGAAGAGCAAAAAGAAGAGGAAAAGAGGAGCCATTACCTAACCTTTCTAGCCGTGAAAAATGAAGTGGAGAGGAATGTTTTCACGTGAAAATGAGGTAAGAAATGCACAGCTACAAAAAAGAAAGGACGGTCGAAGGAAATTAAATCTATTAATTGGAAAAGAAACGGAAGAAGAAACGTTAAAACGGTTTTACGTTTCTTTGCTTTCAAACCTTTTAAACTTCCTATATATATATATATTCATATACATCTTAAATAACTGAAAACACTTATCAATTTCAGTTAGAATTCGAAAATATAACAGATAAACAAAATATTAATAATTAAATATTAATTAGATATAATTAAAATAAGAAAAATAGCACAGAAAGTGAAAACTTGACTTAAGAATTAGAAATAACTTCAATACACTTTGGAAAAATTTACTTTAATTTAAATACATGTAAAATGAATAAAATAAAGTAAAACACAGAAAATAAAAGTGAGTGCATAAAATAAATAAATAAATTTTAATTATATATAATTAAATTAAGAAAATGGCTTAAAATTGTAGACTAGGCTTTTAAAATTAGAAATAAATTCAAATGAACTTTAGAAAAATTATATTATCATTTAAAAAATACTTAAAAGTCAAAACATACATAATATAACATATTATCATATATTAAAATAAAATATAATAAAGAAGAAGTAATTTGTACAATTTAAAATAGTCATTGTTAAATAACCCTATATACGCACAATATTGTAAAGGGTATAACTTTCACAATTTACATACAAATTCAACGAAACGAAAAGTGGTGTTCTTAGAATTTTATGTACTTTCATAATAAAAGAAAAAAAATTAAAATTTTAAACTTTTAAAATTTTAAGTTGAAAGTCACAGTTTGACTATTTTGACCAAAATCAGCATTTCAGGCAAATATTCAACTTACACAAGTTTGGAATTATAACTCATATAAAAATCAAGATTATATTTAAATAATAAATTTAATCATTTCAAATAAGTAAAATAAGTTTTTAAATCAAAATCTTACATTAAAAATAATTAAAATATACAATAAAATAATTACAAAATACAGGGTTGTTACACTTAATGATGTCAAAACAGGTCTTTTTAGCGAAAATTTGCGGGATCAAATGAAGGATTAAGGTGATGGAAGTAGTGGTGCTAGTAGTGTTCATGGTTTGTTTGTGGAGAAGGAGAGGTATACGAAGAAGGAGAATCGGGGGCGTTCTAAATCAAGGAACCCCAGTTGGAGAGGAAAGTCGAAGAAAAGAAAAGGCAAGTGTTATATTTGTAAGTAGCCCGATCATTGGAAGAATGAGTATCTAGACAAGGAGAAGGAAAAGAAGTAAGTAGCATCTTCATCAGTAGCGGTGGAGAGTGGAGTTGGTGAGGGAGATGTAGATGTGCTATCGGCGGTAGTGTCAGATGTTTCGGGTAGAGAATGGGTGCTCAATTCAGGGGCGTCTTATCATATGATGCCAAATAATAATTGCTTTTCTTCTTACATCGACAAAGAAGGAAATTAATTTTTTATGGATAATGGTGCTATTTTCAAGTAGAAAGGCATTGGTTCCATGCAAATTCGGATGTTTAATGGAGTGATTCGTACTCTCACTAATGTGGCCTATTTTATGAGACTTAGGAAGTCTTTTATCTCTTTGGGATAGCTGGATTCTTTAGGTTGTAAGATCATTTTTGAGAGTGATAGCTTACGGGTTTCAAAGGGTGCGCTTATGGTGATGAAGAGTGCTGGAATCATGGCATTTATTTTCTTCAAGGAGTGACTGTAGAAGGTGAAACTTGTGTAGGAGTTGATAGTTCTCGTGGCTTGGACGCGATAAAGTTGTGGCATTTGAGGTTAGGTCGTGTCTCGGAGAGGAGTTTGGATATACTTCGGAAGAGGGAGATGATCGATGGAGAGAGTTTCAACAAAATAGAGTTTAGCGAGGAATGTGTCAGGGGAAGCAAACTAAAGTTTCACTCGGTGAGGGTAAACATGATTTGAGAAGGGTTCTTGAGTATGTTCACACGAATGTTTGGGGATCGACATCGGTAGCTTCGATGGGTGGAGCTCACTATTATATTTCTTTCATAGACGTCTTTTCTCGAAAAGTATGAGTGTATCTAATGAAGGCCAAGTCAGAGGCATTTGCAAAGTCAAAGCATGGAAGCTCTTGTTGAGAATGAGAGTGGCAAGTCTTTGAAGGTTCTAATGTATGACAATGGCGGAGAATCTGTTTTTGGAGAATTTTTAGAGTTTCGCAAGCATCAGTTTATTCAAAGGCATTTTACTACACTAGGAGTTCCACAGTTAAATGGTACTGTGGAGAGGATGAACCGTACTCTACCTGAAAAAGCTCGATACTTGAGATTGACATCGGGTTTGGCTAAGGATTTTAGGCCAAAGCTTTGTCAACAGTGATGCATATTATAAATCGAATTCCAAGCTCACCTGTTAGTCACAAAATTCCACTGGAAGTGTGGAATGGGATGAGCATTGACTTGAGTTATCTTCGTGTGTTTGTTAGTCCGGTATATGTGCTTGATCCACAAAATGATAAGCTTGAACCTAGAGCTTTCAAGGGGATTTTGCTTGGATATACGATGAAGTAAACGGCTATTGGATTTGGAATCCAGAAATGAGGAATGTTATGAATTCTTGTCAGGGTACTTTTGATGAGGTAGTGTTTTTCAGGGAGAATACAAGCTCATCGGATGTTTCAGACTTGGTTCATGGTGAATCAGAGGAAAAGGAAGTTATTTCCACATTTTTTTCCAAGGAGTAGAGAGAGTTGAGTAGTTGGAGATGCTTGCAGGGAGGATGCAGTGGATGTTACATCACATAGTCCACGGGTTGCCTCTAGTAGTGTTGGTGATATGCATGATTCTAGAGAGGATTCGATTCACGGTGGAGTCAAAGGGAGTTTGGGTTATGGTATTTCTACTCGGGTCGGTAATCGAACTTTAAGGCCACTCGATAGATATGGTGATTAGAACTATCTTAGCTTTTTTCATAATTTGGACTATGCTCTTCATAAAGTCCAAGATGAGTCGATGGACCTTGATGTTGCCATGGAATCGAGTGATAGCTCGAAATGGATATTTGCCATGGAGGAAGAGATGCAATCATTGTTGAAAAATCAAACTTGGGATTTTGTTCCACTTCCTAAAGAAAATCATACTACTGGATGCAAATGGACATACAAGGTGAAGGACGATGGAAGATACAAAGCAAGGCTCGTGGCTAAAGGGTTTGCACAAAGGAAGTGGAAGGGGTATGATGAAATATTTGCACTGGTTGTGTGTTATACTTCTATCCGGATATTACTTGTTATAATTGTTATTCACGACTTGGAGTTGGACCAACTTGACGTGAAAACCGCCTTCTTGCATGGTGACTTGGATGAAACATCTACATGGAGCAACCAAAAGTTTTTGTTATGGATGGTAAGCCAAATTTGGTTTGCAATTAAAGAAATCACTACATGATTTAAAGCAATCACGTAGATAATTCTACAAGAGATTTCATCATTTTATGCTTGAAAATGGTTTTGATAGAAGCATCAAGGATGCTTGTGTATATTTCAAAATTTTGAAAAATGATTGTTGGGTGTACTTACTCTTGTATGTGGATGATATGCTTATTGAAAAATAAGAATGAAATTAATAAGCTAAAACTGAGATTGAAATAAGAGTTTGATATGAAGGATCTTGGTGAAGCAAGAAGGATATTGGGCATGGAAATAGAAAAAGATCGAAAGCGTTTTGAGTTGAAACTAACTCAAAAGGAGTACAATGAAAAAGTGCTTTACTGGTTTAGCATGGAGAATGCAAAGGCATCAAATATTCCTTTACCTTTGCATATGAAGCCTTCATGTAAGGGATCGCATATCTTGGAGAAAGACAAGGCTTATATGGCAAACGTGTCATATGCTAGTGCGGTTGGAAGTCTAATGTATGTTACGGTGTGTACAAAGCCAAATATTGAAAATGCCATTGGGATGGTTAGTCGATATATGGCTAGTCCCGAGAAATCGTATTGGGAAGCTGTGAAGCTTATATTGAGATACCTCAGAGGCACATCATCTCATGGTCTTGTTTTTGGCGGTAGTGATAGAATGGATTGCAAGCTTATTGGTTATTGTGATTCGTACTACACCGGTGATATGGATCGAAGAAAATCAACTTTTGGTTATGTCTTCACACTTGGTGGTACATCCATAAGTTAGAGATCGAGATTGTAGACCGTAGTTGCTTTATCCACTACAGAGGTGGAGTAATAGCCGCGGTGGAGGCGGCAAAGGGGGCACTTTATTTGAAGCGGTTTTTGTATGACTTGGGATTCGAGCATAATAGCATTATTGTTCGATGTGATAGCCAAAGTGCTATTCACTTAGCAGAGAATTTGGAATTTATCTCACAAACTAAGCATATTGAAGTGAGAGAGTCATTTCTAGTGCTCATGGATGAGGATAAACACGTATATCTTCGAAAAATGCACGCGAAGAATAACACAGCGGATATGTTCACTAAGGCATTGCCGGTTGGGAAGTTAGAGCATTGCTAAAACTTGATTCGGTTGGAGAAGTGCTAGGCGTCGCAGGGTGGCAGGTTGAGGGAGGAGCTTGATTATGGATGAGGAAGAGTATTAGTGAGAGATTAAGGTTCTATCTTCTTGGTAAGTGCTAGTTTACACTCCTTATAACTTTAGTCTTTTGTAAGATGTTTTAGGATTTTGATGTTTTCAACACATAGTTAGCGAGCGGGGGCTTTGCCTGAGCTCGTTGGTGGAGTGAAATGGGTGGTGACCTTGCCGAAGCTCATTGGGAAAGCATTCATTTTGGCTGAAGGTATAAGTGGTGATGGTTGGTGATATTGATTCATGATGTTATGGTACTATTAGAGTTGGGGATGGATATAGTGTCGAGGTGGAGTGTTTAATTTCGGCGACACTATATGGAGAAAATTGAAGAGGTTAGAAGTAGCTTGGTGACGGAGAAAACGGTTCACAAATAAAAGCCCGGAGGCGGAAGTTTAGAGAAGAAGGTGGAGTGATGCTGGAAGAGACTCAGGACGGATGTCTTAGGAAATGGTTAGACGTCAGAGGCTTCAACAACCTGTTCCAGAGACTCAGCACAGACGTTTGAAGTTTTGGTCAGACGTCTGAGTTCGTAGTAGAACTTTTGCAAAGAGCAAGGACAGAGGTCTGTCACTTTGGACAAACGTCTGATGTCTCAGGAAAACTTTCCCGAGACCTCGGATAGACGTCTATCCTATTGCGATGGACATTTGTGGCAACTTCTGCCAGTAAAACCTGGGCATTATTTGTAGATTTGTGATATATGAAGGGCCAATTCTGGAACTTTTGCCTAGGTTTTCTATTCTCTTATATAAGCTATTTTCTAGATTTAGATTTCTATGCAACAGAAAGCAACTGAAAAGTTTTCTTTAGCCTCCGCTAATTAGGGTTTATCAAAACCTAATTTTCTTCAATTCTCTTCTCCACAAATCAATTCTATTAGAATTTTGATCACTATAATCAATCTCCTATACTCTTCTCATCGATATTAATAAAAGCTCTCTCTTAAAGTGGATGTACACTAAAACAACGTTAGTGAAACCACTATAAATAATTATGTGATTTATTTTCCGTTATTGCTTTAATTCTTTGTTGCTTGTTTGGGGATTATGATCAGATTTGGACTGGTTAAGACTTAGTTGACTTATTGATTGGTTGTTTTTACACTTTTTACCACGATATCATCTTCTACTGTGCATTGGGGTTTTGATTTGAGTGGTCATGAGTTAGAATTCCGACACAACAATATGTACATCAATTAAAATGATGCTACAATCGTTTATGAACCGATACTACAGTTTAAAAGGTACAGTATAAAATTCATAATCGGCAACACTATTCATAAGTTACTACAATAAAATAGCATTATAAATAGAAATATATAAAATTAATTATTTATTGAAAAACAAAAAATGATACAACTAGTAGAATTAGTGCACATATTTAAAAATATACTGTAATTTCTTATAAACTCTTTACTATAGTTTAAAGAAAATAATATTACAATTTAGAAATTGCTAGTACAATTTAAAAATATTACAACATTTCAAAAACTGGTACTATAATTCATAAATTTATATAATAAAATAACATTGTGTAAAGATGTAATAGTTGTTTCGAAACTACTACTAAAATTTTAAAAATGCTAGTTCAAGTTAGCAAATGCTACAACAATTCATAAAATACTACTATAAAATAGCATTATGAAAAAAATACTTAATTAATTTATTGAAAAAAAATGATACATAAAATACTACAAAATGACATTACAAAACTATACATTAAAGTCTAGTGCAAGTCCAAAAATGGTACTACACAGAAGCATTATTGATCTTCTTCTTTCTTAATTTCATGCTTCACCTCAAACATCGCTCCTTCATTTAAGTCGAAATTCGAAATCATTGCAACAAGTAGAGTTGCGCCTTCTTTATCCTGACTTGTCGTTGTCACATCGTCAATGCTCTTCAGCTTCGTGCTCCTTCAAATCCCTAGCCAACCACCATCGCATCCACCTAATCGTCACTACAAATTTTCATGACTCCATTGAGAGCCGCCAAGATCTGCAGTGCCTTACCGAAGTGGCTACAAACCTTTTCTATTATGAATTGGGTGTCTGTCCGTCTTACTGAATTCGACCTACAGCAATGCCTTTTGGAAATTTTGTCATCCTCACTAAAAATTTATAGCCTGTCATTGAAACATAAAAATTGATAAGATTTATCCTTCACGCCATTTTACAGCACAATAATTTATTTTATTTGGCCATCTTGCTTTGATTTTATGGTATAAGTGTTAATGCTAGTACAATATACTAGTCAATTTATATTTAATATTATGTATGATCTTCTATTCATATAGACATAAATTATTCAGGACCATTGCTTAATTGTTCCTAAAGGATTGCTTATACATTATCCGAAAACACCATGATATTGCACAGAGCTCGTTTACATCCCAAACCATGTCAACTTTCACCCATTAATTAAATATAAAATATCAATCTACATTGATAAAAATTGACTATAACTTTGCCTTCACATACTGCGTTACTAATAACAAAAATCTTATCATAATTTATAATTGAAAGTGCTACACTATGTAAATGTCCTTAGATTGAAGTACTATTATAGGAAGGTATTATGGTGCTTGTAAACATAGCATTAGGATAGTTAACAGAGCTACCTCATTAAGAATAAACCACCTGAGGACCCATACAAAATTATTGTGAAAACCATTAGATAATCTATATATTATTACACTCAAATGATAAAATTGATTGACATTGGTTCTAAGATACTTGATAATTATAATTTTAGAAGCTACAAATTATTTTTCCAATTATTATTATAAATTTTTTTTAGTGAATTACATTTAGTGATAACCTCAGTGTATATTTATACATCCTCTAATTAAATAAACCATAATCTTATTATGTATATTGAGGTTTAAAAGCATCAGATGTAGAGGGCAATACACTCCCTTTAAGGGTACGTTCACAGACAAGTTGGATTAGAGTTTAAAACATATGGCGTTTGTGGAGAAAAATTTGAATAGAGGTCGAATATGAAATACTGTTTAACATATGGTCTAACATTTGGAATTATGTTCGACTTATCCTTGTTAAATACGATGTAATTGTTGTGGCTACCCTAATTACTGAAATTTAAGGAATGCAGAAGCTTTCCATTAAACTACTAGTGTAACAAATACGTTCAAAACACAGATAATTTAGTCGTATCTTCCATTGATAATTTTTTCTTTAGCATTTTCTATGTCTGTTAATGGAGCCTAAATATCACAGTCATTTTTATCACTATGTAGAAAATTTGATGGTGATCTCATGGCATATGCCACAATCCCTTTACTTTTATATCAAATCATGCCTTAAGTATAAGATTTTTATTTACGTAATAATCACATTTTTCAGAATCGGTGCCTTCTAACAAAACATTAAAAATAAGTATATTATATTAGAGTTTCTTTTTGTATTTCTCAAAAATAAATATAATTATTAATGTTTTCTTCTTCCATGAGTTTAATGATGGTATATACATAGTTACATAAACTAAACCTTTGATTCAGAACAAGAGGATTTAGAATATGAAATAATGGAAATGAACAAGGAAGATGATACTAGTGAAAATGAACCTTTGGACTTCATCCAAATTTAATTAGTCATTTTTAATTTGACTCAATGTTTAACAACCACTCCAACAAATGCATATTTTTTTAATATTCACTAGTCAGTATATTGGTAACTACGTACTTTTGTCGAAAATCTTTCATTAGTACTTTAAAAGTTAATTTATTATTATTCAGCCACAAATTAGATAGTTAGCGTATCTGCTCAAAAGTTGCTTACTGGAGCAAATCAGTAGATTGTGCATGTCATGGATGGGTTAAGATGAAAAAAAAAATATTATTCTATGTAAAAGTAAGGTTGCATATAATTTCCAGTTATTCTTTGAAAAATAATACTTATCGAAAGGCAATACAAATTACCACTTCGTGTCTGAGTTTTGATTTTTATTATATCATGTCTCCGTTGTTGTTTATCTTATTAGTCCAATAGGTGTTGAAGAATGAACAATAATTTGATAAGAAGATATTTAGAGCTGAATAATATTTTAGCCATAAGAAAATCTATAGAATTCTCCTTAGTTCCTTATGAAAGTATAAGGTTCATATGAATAAAAAAATCTCGCAAACCTTGTAGAAGAGAATCTAAACTATATAACAACCAAAAGAAAGAGTTAATTCTCAAGCCTCAAAATTTTTACAATTCATCAACTACGTGTCCTTAACAAAATTTAAGGAATAAAATGATCTAAGGACTAGTGTCATCTTAGATTAAAAAGAAATATTTGGCCTCAATATTAATGTTGCATTTACCTTATATATAATTAGGATAATTTATTCTAAATTATTGCATCTCTAATGAAAAACTAAATTTAATTGAGAAATCATAACAGAAAGATAGATTGCAATCAACATTTTTGAAAACAGACTTTATTTCATCACTTTGATCTTCAAAATAAGAATGATCATTAAGAGAGTTGGATACATGGAAGTTAGACTTTAGGGACAATCAGCAATACACGTTTTCTCGTTTTTTGACAAGATGATGTACAAGAACTATCCCCCTTGCAGCCTTTTACACATGAGTTGTATGCTTTTCTACATTGTTTAGAGCAAACAACATGAACGCAGCTCATAGGATCAATTGATTGAAACACAAATAGCAATGTGATGGCAATAATCATCAATTTTTCAAGAAAGTTTTCATTTTTATTTTAAAAAGACTTTGAGTTTGAGTAGTACATGGTTTGATGTATATAACATTCCAATTTATAGATGAGGTTGTGGACAAGAATAATTGCTCTGGATAGATTTTTTTGATGTGCTTCCCTCAAATAAATTGCATATACTTTGAGTGTTGTTTCATTATATTTATTAATATTTTGTATGTGATTCACTAGTGGTAATGAAGAATCTGATCACAATAACAATAAATGTTAAATAATTAAAATAAAGTTTGGTTCACCAGTATTACATATCATATAAGAATATCTATTGTTAAATGAATTTATTTATTTATACAATGAATATAAAATAAGAGAGTAAGTAATATCAATTTAATTAATTTGTAGAGATAATCATTAATTTGTTAAGAAAACCGTTATCAGAAAAAATAACTGGCTGTTTCATGTATATGATTAATTAGTACTTAGGCGGTATATTGCATTTGGTAATGTTGGAGTTCAAATCCTTCATCTCAAAAAACCAGGTGACCCTTATCTCCATACAATCACATCCCTTCATTTAATCAAATTGATTAATTAATTTAATTAATTAATGAATAATGAAATTTGAAGATTGGGTAGGGATGGGGGTATATGAATGTGAGGACAGGGGAATTAAGCTTGTAATTTTGGGTTTCATGTCAGTTTTAAAAACTCAAGCGTTGAGATTAAAATTTTACAAAAATATCCTATTTTTCTACTTTGAGATATAAAATAATGTTGAAAAGGAGTTAGTATTTGAACAAAGCTAAATTATTTGGTGAAAGCTATTACATTATATAAGACAAACCTAGAACTATAGGTCATCATATAAATTCTTTGAAAAAGTATCATAGAGTCAACTATATATAGAAAAATTTATTTCTTACCATTTTTACTCAATAATCATATTAAATTCAATAATTAAAAATAATTAAAAATACGGGTCGTTACGACATTTATCTAGCACAATCTTAAAACAATATATATTATTAAAACAATAAATATTGAAGTGAATGTATGCCTATTATAGCTGCTTTTCTTTTTAACCATTTTCTTTTTCTACTTGCTATGATTTCTTATTATTATTTTGTGCGTTTGTTTTAACTAATATTAGATGGAAGTGTAATTGAAAGCATATGTAAACTTCCTTTAAATGTTTATGATCTTGCCCAAATTCGGAATATAATCTCTTATTGACCTTTTTCTTGTTGTAAATGCCAATTCTTACAAAAAACACACATTAGGTAGAAACAGTAGGGATTGCATTTGTGTATAATACAATGAATGGTATATGCAGTATACATAAATGTACAAATTTATTTATAAATTCATTTTGTAAATTATGTGCCCACTAAAGATAACATATAAACATTATTCATCACCTACTATAAAATGTAATTTAGTTTAAAGGGCAAACTTCCAAAGTTTTTTGACCCATAAGATAGTCTCTTCAAAATTTAGATATAAGGACATCTTGTTCCTCATGTAGGCATAGCCCAATAACCCCCCATCCAACGTCGTCGCTTCACACACCACCACTCCATGCCATCACACATATATGACAGTCTACACCTATGTTTTGCCACCTGGCGTAGTCGCCACCTATTATAATTAACACCTCCCATAGCTGCCGCCTCCTCAAAACCAAACCTTAATAAACAAACTCATACGTTTACTCACCACCTACTATACTGCCCATATTTTTCAACACATCACAACATAGTTGCTCAGCTTATCTTGATACTTGTCAACAATTAATGCAAAAATAGAATAAGGTAAAAAATGATATTGTATAGTATAATTGTATGAGAAAAAGATGTAAAAATAAATATAACACGTACAAAATGCTACCAAATCATATAATTTAAACATAAAATGCTACTACAAAATAAAATCAACTACTACACGATCGAATTGAAATATAAATATATTTTATAAATCAGAAAATACAAAACTAATATTATGTAGTTGCGTTATAAAATAGTTTATGAAAAATAGCATGATAAATTGCAACGTCCCAAATTTTTGGACGGTTTAAATCAATAATAAACCATATATATCTAACTCAAACCATTCAAAGGGGAGGATTGTTATTGGGGTAAATAAGAAAAAGCAGAGAAGAAGGGAAAACAAAACACAGAATCTCATAGCAAAATGAAAAAATAGAACAATCAAATAAACAGTTTATGAAGCTGCTTATGAATAATACTTGATTAAACTTTTACAATACAGATCAGAGTACATACAACAGTAATAAATAAATAATGCAACAAAACAACATAATGCAAACGGAAATAATATAATAAATAATAATAGTATTAAGTCTTCGTCTTCGCCCTCTAGAAAGCAGTTTTCGATACACTGAAAAGCTCAAACTGACCCGAGCGAATTGAAAAGACAAAACATTCGAGTAACAACTAAAAGATCTTATGTAAGTTAAATCAACAGTTAATAACTATGAGTGTAATGGCGTCAGAGATGTTTACAGGTTTTGACATCTCCTATCCAATTTCTAATGTGAGTGCAATAACTTAAGAGATGTTCGGGATTACCACCTCTCAAGGATCCATTAAACTATCTACATACATAGTACAATACGCTATAATATTGTCTACAGCAAAGTAAAGTATTAAAATAGCACTAAGGCGTTACCCATATCCTCCTTAACAAATTTTATATATTTCCACAGTCTATACAGTACCATAATTCCTCCATAAACTAGAGGGCTATCAGAGGGCACTCCATAAGTAAGGTACAAAACAAACTCATGAAAGCACGATACGAAATGTGAACATGACACTCGATGCAATGCCAGGGTAGGATGTTAGTCCGTGGGATGATGGTTTTGATGACAACAACCTTAGAATAGATTATAAAATTTAAATACTAACATTATAAGTTTACATATATATGTATATGTAGGATTTAACCATGCAGGTAACAAGAATGAAGACAGTACAGTATAGAGATTCATGATATCAAGATTGAAGACTCATGAGTATCAAGATTATCAAGAGCTCAAGAATTCAAGTACTTTATTCTTTAATTAGAAATTTTGTTAAAACTCGTAGAAAATCACCGGCATCTTAAAATCCAATTTATTCGTGGAATGAAATCCACTTCGAGCCTGTTAAACGGATGGAACCCTAAGTAGGATGGAACCTACGAAAAATCTAGTGGAACATTGTTTTGTATCCGCTAATATTCAAAATGATTTTTCAAAATTATATCTTGTTTTCAAAATGATTTCAAAACCTTCCTTTTAAAAACATCAAAAACCTCTATCCTGATTTTAAACAATTTTAGCCTCAAAATCATCTTTAATTTCAAAGTCAAAATACTCCTGATTTTAAACTATCTTTTAATATAATATATTTAACTTTTAAATATTTATACTTGGATTTAAATATAAAATTATAGTTAAATTCTATATATATTATTCTCTATATTTACTTATGAATTTTACCTATATTCAAGTATATTTATAAGGTTTAAAATATTTTTGATATAAGATAAAGATTATTTTCAAAGAAAATCAAATTATCAAAAAATGCTTTGGGATGTCGACATGTTCATGGTGACCTTGTCAACATGGTGTTAGTTGAGTTTAAAATTTAAATTTCAAAAGAAGTGTCTATTCGCCATATCTTTACATGAATGGACATGGCTGTTGTTCTTCTATAAATAGGGGTCAGTTTCAACGAATTTAACATCAGATTTTCTGGTTTTTCACTCCTCTTCTTCTTCCACTTTTCTTAATACATATTCTTACCATTACTCTGCCGACATCTACATTGAATCGAACTCGATCATTCTTAGTTTGATTCTCTATCACTATATCAATAAGATCCTCAGTGCTATTCAGAGTTATAGGCTTTTTGTAATCAACTTAGCAAGAAAAGGTGTAATTGTAGCCTTGAAAACCAATCAAGCGAGATAAGGTGTGATAGTAGCCTTGGGAAATCAATTGGGTGAGCTTGTCGCTCGTAAAATCAAGTGGGTGAACTTGTTGCTTGGAAAATCAAGTATCTCTACCCAGAGGATTGTGACTCTGGAGGGTGTACCTCGTAGCCTTGAAATTGTGGGTGTAATTGTACAATTGCTTTTGGAAGGAAATCCGTACTTGTGTTGTGGGACTGGATGTAGGGTAAATCCGAACCAATATATAATCCGGTGTGTTCTTTTCTTTACTGCTTTTACTTTATATTTGCATTTGTGTTTGATTCTGTGATCATATCTGTGTCTGAATATTGCAGACATTTATGTTTAAAGTAACAAAAACTCAAAAGGATTTAACAATTCTATAAAACACTATTCACCCCCTCTAGTGTTAATCCTAGCCTTAAGATCCGTAATCTGCATTTCTCACAATTGGTATCAAAGCAAGGTTTTCAAAGTTTCATAATCTGATTTTTGAAAAGTATTCAAAATGGCTACCATCACCGGTATTGTTACTAACAGTAGTATTCCCGTCACTAGTTCAGAAGGCCAGCCTACTGTCAGACCACCACTTTTTAATGGCAGTAACTATGCATATTGGGCATGTAAGATGAAAATATATTTACAATCTATTGGATTAGATACTTGGAATATTACACAAACTGAATATTCTGAACCCACAACTGATTTGACACAGTGGACTGCTGTGCAAAAGACTGTTGCACAAAATAATTCTCAAGCAATGAATATTTTGTTTTGTCCACTAGATAGAAATGAATTCAATAGAGTGTCAGTTCGTAAGTCTGCATACGAAATATGGAAAACTTTGCAAGTTACTTACGAAGGAACAGGAAAAGTTAAACAGACCAAAATTTACATGCTCACAAATTAGTTTCAATTATTTAAAATGAATCCTAATGAGTCTACTTCAAATATGTATAATAGATTTTAGGATACTATGCATTCTCTGATATCTTTGGGAAAGGAATTTTATGAAGAAGATCAAATCAGAAAGATTTTAAATTCTCTTACTCCAGGAATGGGATTAAAAGACAGTTGCTATCGAAGAGGCAATAAAGATAGAAGAATTAATTGGAAATCTAATGTCATATGAAGTTCAATTGATTGGGAGAAGAGAAAGCAAAACATCTGAAAAGAAATCAATGGCATTCAATGCGTTGACAGATGGATCAGATTCAAACAGCGATAATGATGATGAGATTGCCTTGATGACCAGAAATTTTAGGAAATTCCTGAAATATAGAAAGATGAATAATCTCAAGAGAAACAACTATAAGAACTCTGGAAATCATAATATAGTGTCAAACAATGTCAAATGTTTCAACTGTGATGAACCAGGCCACATCAAAAGAGACTGCCTGTATCCAGATAGGCAAAATCCTCCTATGAACAATGATCCAGCAAAGAAATGGAAGCATGCATTTACTGCTACTCTAGATGACTCAGACTCGTCCTCAAGTAATGATGATCGAAAGACAGATAATTTGAATTTGTGTTTCACAGCGGTTCACGACTCCGACGAATTTAAAGAAACGGACTCAGAAAAAGGTACACATTTACAATATAATTGGTTGAAATAGCTTGCTTAGAATTAGATGTTTGATTGCTTGATTGATTGATTTTGAATTGGTGTGTTGTTTGAATTTTTAAAAATTTATTTCCTATTTTATTATTTTTTATTATTTTTTTAATATTTTTTATTTATATTATATTATTATTTTTTAATAGTATAATAATATTTCTGAAATATATTATTAGTCCAATAATATTTCAGAAATATATAATAAAGTATATATATTTATTAGAGAACATAGGAAAAATAATTCACAAAAATTCACTGGCACATGTCGACATGGTCCCTACCATGATGTCGACATGGGTACCAGAATTTGAATTTCAAAATTTGAATTCAAATGTTTGAATTTCTCTCCATCTTTTCACTTCATTCAATTCTCTAAAAAGCTATCTTTTGACCAGAGAATATGTCCTTTGAGAATCTATTTATTCACTATCCTTTATCATATCTTTTCACTCCCATTTTCAAATTCAAACCCTCTCTTCATAACTTCAAGCTCTCTACTCTCTACTTTAATGGCTTCTTCAAGCAACCCCTCCACCATGAGAATTTCAAGAAAAATAAGAGAGCAACTATTCAATGATCTAGAGGCAATAAAAGCATACATCAATTATGCTAATTATGCCAAAGTCCATCCCGGAATTTGCTATTTTTCAAGATTTCTCTTCTTATGAACTTGATTCTCTTTTTGCAAACAATGGAGTTCTTAGTCTTATTGATGCTTCTCAAAATGATTTTGTTTGTCATCCAAATCTTGTCAAAATTTTCTATGCTAATTTGAACTATGGATTTTATCATGGAAATGAGGATGAAATTTAGAGTAGTGTCAAAGGCACTAGAATTGTTTTGAATTGTGATCTTTTGGGTTCCATTCTCAATTGCAAGTGTACGGGAGTGGATCTTTCTAATTTTAAAATCGATGAAAATGACCGTGAGACATTTCATCACATTTTCGAAGGGAATGATAATTTTGAATTAAAAAATTGAAATTTTCGACCAAAGGCAAGAATTTTCAATCTTCTTTTGCAACATACTTTGACCCCACGATCGGGAAATTTTAACAATCCTACTTCAAAAGTTTGCAAAGCGCTTTTTGCTATTTTGGAAATTATGACATAAATTGGGCGCAAGTTATTTTGGATGAACTTCATCCTAAAAACTTGAAATGGGTGAGAATACTTTGTATCATGGAATTTATCTCACTCGGATTTTTAACTATTTTGGAGTGGATTTCAAAGGCGAAGAATTTGTTTCTAGAAAAGTTTTCAATCATTCCAACATTTTGCTTATGAAAATTCCATTTTTTTCAACCTTATGGGACCCTTGCCGAAAAGGAAGAGCGTTTGGCTCATGAGGAAATGAAAGAAGGGGAAGAGGAAGAAGAAGAAGAAAGGGATGAAATGGAAATTCAAGAAGAAGAAGGTGAAACCTCTTTGGAAAGCATCGACTATTCTCCTAATCCATCCACCAAAACCCTTCTCAAAAACCAAAAGACAATTGTTGAGAATCAACGGATTCTTAAACGATCCGTTAGTAAGAAGTTGGACAAAATTTCATCCAAGATGAACAAGTTCATTTCCAAAGTCAGCAAGAAACTTTGACTATCTTCATCATCATCGTCCTCTAACTAGTTTTATCATTTCGTATCTTGTTGTATGCGTTTTAGCTTGTTTTAATTCGAAAGTTCATATAGTTTCATATGTTTAATCATTGTATCATCTTAGTATGCAATGAAATGAAATTTCCTTTCTGTTATCTGGTTTATCTTATCTCCAGAATAAATGTTAGTATATTATATAAATATATATATACACACACAGTTATTCACAAAATCTAACTATTCATATTTTTTCACTAACCTATGTTGACTACCCCCTATGACCATGTTGACATGTACTGGTCGGAAATGACAATTCATTTTGAATTTGAAATTTGAATAACAACCATATGTTTATTCATTTCAAACGAATTTCTACACCTATATATACCTATTTCTTCCAGAATTCTTCACTGAAAATTATTTCCTTTCTTCTAATTCTTCATTTCTTTCACAAATTCAACTATGGCTAATCCAATTCACAATTTATCTGAAAATCTTGAAGAAACTCTTAATTTGTTCAAGAGTATTCTCTCGTTCATTCTTCGTAACCAGCGACACTTAGAATTGAGTCAAATACAGATGATAAAGGAGCAAGAAAAGCATTTCGATGCAATATGATGGATGATTTCCTCCCTACACAAGGATGATAATGAAGCACATCCTCCAGTCTCTCTCACCAACGACAATGAAAATTAGGATGCTATTTAGGCAGTCCCAATCTTTGGAGAAGAAGGATGGGTGGAAGTTCCACGTAACGTTTGATTTGTTTGTTTTATTTGAATTGTTTGTTTGAATTAATTTGATTTGGTTTGGATTGATACTCGGTGTGGATTGATTGGCTTAATGTTTGCTACATAAAACATGTATATATATACATTGAAATGTATATAATCCTTGATTAATTATCATTTTCATAAGGATACTTAATTCTTAATCTATCTATATTCCACTGTTTAGTTTATTAATGCAGGTACTCCAGTCCAAGAATGAAGGGGGTTTTTTTTGTTGATGACCAAGGGGGAGAACTATAAAATAGGGTAGTTAGGCATAGATTAAGGGGAAGCTATTCGTTTTAGGGGGAGTTATTAGGATAGAAGTAATATTTTATGAACAAAGGTTGTCATCATCAAAAAGGGGGAGATTGTTAGTCCGTGAGATGATGGTTTTGACGAAAACAACCTTAGAATAGATTATAAAATATAAATACTAACATTATAAGTTTAGATATATATGTATATGCAGGATTCAACCATGCAGGTAACGAGAATGAAGACTGTACAGTATAAAGATTTAAAATATAAAGATTGAAGACTCATGAGTATCAAGATTATCAAGAGCTCAAGAATTAAAGTTATTTATTCTTTAATTACAAATTTTTTTAAAACTCATAGAAAAGCATTGGCATCTTAAAATCCAATTTATTCGCGGAATGGAATCAACTTCGAGCCTGTTAAAGGGATGGAACCCTAAGTAGGATGAAACCTATGAAAAATCTAGTGGAACATTGTTTTGTATCTGCTAATTTTTTATTCAAAATGATTTTTCAAAATTATATCATGTTTTCAAAATGATTTCAAAACCTTCCTTTTAAAAACATCAAAAACCTCTATCCTGATTTTAAACAATTTTAGCCTCCAAATCATCTTTAATTTCAAAGTCAAAATACTCCTGATTTTAAACTATCTTTTAATATAATATATTTAATTTTTAATATTTATACTTGGATTTAAATGTAAAATTATATTTAAATTCTATATATATTATTCTCTATATTTACTTATGAATTTTAACTATATTCAAGTATATTTATAAGGTTTAAAATAGTTTTATTATAAGATAAAGATTATTTTCAAAGAAAATCAAATTATCAAAAAATGCTTTGGGATGTCGACATACTCATGGTGACCATGTCGACATGGTGTCATTTGAGTTTAAAATTTAAATTACAAAAGAAGTCTCTATTCGCCATATCTCTTCACGAATGGACATGGCTGCTGTTCTTCTATAAATAGGGGTTAGTTTCAACGAATTTAACATCAGATTTTCTGGTTTATCACTCCTCTTCTTCTTCCACTTTTCTTAATACTTATTCTTACCATTACTCTGCCGAAATCAACATTGAATCGAACTCGATCATTCGTAGTTTGATTCTCTATCACTATCCCAACAAGATCCTCAGTGCTATCCAGAGTTATAGGCTTTTTGTAATCAACTTAGCGAGTAAAGGTGCGATTGTAGCCTTGAAAATCAATCAAGTGAGATAAGGTGTGATTATAGCCTTGGGAAATCAATTGGGTGAGCTTGTTGCACGTAAAATCAAGTGGGTGAACTTGTTGCATGGAAAATCAAGTATCTCTACCCAGAGGATTTGATTCTAGAGGATGTACTTCGTAGCCTTGAAATCGAGGGTGTAATTGTACAATTGCTTTTGAAAGGATATCTGTACTTGTGTTGTGGGACTGGATGTAGGGTAACTTCGAACCAGTATAAAATCCGGTGTGTTCTTTCCATTACCGCTTTACTTTATATTTGCATTTGTGTTTGATTCTTTGATCATATCTGTGTCTGAATATTGCATACATTTGTGTTTAAAGTAACAAAAACTCAAAAAGATTTAACAATTCTCTAAAACACTATTCACCCCTTTCTATTGTTAATCCTAGCCTTAAGATCCGTAATCCGCATTTCTCACATAGGATTCCACCATTTACACTCCCGGGTTGGTGGTAAATCATAGCTGCTACTATCGCCCATCTCGGAACACACTTCCATAATCAAATAGATGGGTGGCCACTAAATCAATCACAAAGTCAAAATATGGTGTCGAAGAAATGTCCCCGATATGAGATGCGACCTCACTTGGTCCGGCATAGCTCGTATTTTAGTTATATCTAAGTTGACTCACGGGAGTCAGGGTTACATTAATACCTCATACAGAATCGTTCGCCAATCCATCCTACTTCATTCTGAAATCTCCACCACGTACACTGTTGTCAAAGTAGTTTTCGGTATTGGCAGAGAGTATGACAATATCTGTTCCTTATCTCTTTAACAACCAAACGCTTATTTCACACTGGATGGTTCTTTTACATTTCCAAAATCAATTCATTACTGATATCAAAATATCATATTCTCATAATCACATTCGAAGTCCCACATTCGAAATCCTATCACTTAAAAATCATATTTACTTTCGAAGTCATACTTTCACAATAGGTTAAACCCCCACTTTAAAATCATCATATTTACTTAGAATATGTTACTCCACAAGAAAATATCATTTTAAATCCCAACTTAGAATATAACATCATTTAACCATATACGCCTTTAAATCAAGGATTTAAATACAAAAATTTCTACTTTACACAGTCTGAAATTTAGAAAATATTTTAGATAGTTATAATTAGTTTAAATAGTTAAAATAAAATTAAAATGAATTTTTAGGTAGTTAAAATACTCCAAAATAATTTGAAAGTAGATTAAAAATAGTTTAAATGGATTTAAGATAGTTTAAATAGATTTAAAATAGAATAAATAGATTTAAAATAGATTAAACAGATTGAAATTAGATTAAACAGATTTAAAATAATTTAAATATATTTAAAATAGATTAAGTAGATTTAAATTGGATTTAATAGATTTAAAATAAATTAGATAGCTTAAAATAGATTGAAAATAAATTAAATTGCTTTAAATGGTTTAAATAGTTTGAAATAGTTTAAATTGATTAAAAATAGTTTAAAATAGTTGAAAATAGATTTAAATTAGTTTAATAGTTTGAAAACCTTAAAATAAGGATTTTAAAATAATAAATCTTTAAGCAGTTTATATTAAAATAAATAATTTGGAATTAATATCAAAATTAGAACATATCTTTCATTTCAACACATTTGGACAATGTCCACCTTTCAATTCAACTAACATAAAACTTGTTTTAAATTCAGATTCGCACTAAACCATTTAATCAATATTGATTTCAAACCCATGTTTGAATTAAAAATTTATACGACTTCAAATTTATAAATTTCAAAGTTATATTCAAAGAATTTCAATAACTAAATTTCAACAAATTTCATTTATGCTTTGAAATCTAAACTTTGAAATTTCCATTTTAATTCTTTAAACAATTCATTAAATCAATTCCAATTTTGAACATTTAAAGCTTGGACTTCGAAAAAAATTCAGTTTATACAAATAAAATTTTATCTCAAAATATAATTTAACTGAAATCAAAATTTTAAGGATTTAGGATCGTTTAATTTAACCAATTCGGTGTTCTTATATAATTCTCTACCCTATGGTAAGATGATATGGATATTTATCATTTCAATCCACAATTATTTTATATTTACGAATATATATCATTTCAATCTGCAATTCTGAATTTAATTACAAATCCATGAAACTGCTCTAGTCTATCATTTCAACCCATAACGATTTCCTTAGTCTATCAGATCATTCGGGTATGCATCATTTCAACCCATAGGGAACTTGCAGTGTTATAGAAATATAACCATAAAATATCCAGTCATCCAATATCAACAATCAAACATACATCACAATCACCATTCAATCAATTAATAAATAACATCAATTAACTGATTATCATCTACATGTATTAAATTGACAATTAAATTCAATATCAAATTAAATGGCGATTAAATGCAACAAAAGTCATATTTAATTGGAATGACAATAAGTATACCAGATATCAACCAATTAATTTCTAATCACATCATAAATTCAATTTAACTAACATAAGATGATTTAGTAGTTGTGACTGGGTTAAAACACCCACCTTTAATTTGAAATCGATTTGAAATTCAAAATAAGGCCTAAAATTCAATAGTCTTGGAATTCAACCGAACCATTTATAAAGTGTTCATAATTTCGATACGATCGAAGCAGAACAGACCACGCGTGAATCCGAGCTCGTATGGAAAGGTTATATAAGTTAGAACGTTTCAATTTGTATATAAAATAAATAAATTACTTAATAAAATAAGCAAGCCACGTTATTCCTGATCATTCGAAACCCTAGCTTCATTCATGCACCTATCTCGATCACGAACTGTAGCCACCAGCCTTTGGGCAATTATCGCCACCACCTCAATGAACTACGACCAAATCAGTCGATTCTAACGTCTCCACCACAACAAGCCATGCATGACCAAGGTACTGCGACCATGAACGACACCCTCAGGCGTACGTGACGTCGAGGCACATGCTGCATGCTTATCATAAAATTATGGCAAATCTAGTGATCATTGACTTGAAGTAGCCGTACGGATCGAAATTTTTCAGCCTCCTCTACAAGCACATACTTCCTAATCGGAACCTCGTTGTAGATCCACCGTCAAATCTACAACCCAAATATGAATGATAGGGATAAATGGGCAATCTATAACTAGGGTTTTAGGAAATATCCATTTATAAAGACAGAATTGGATAAGAATGAATGGACACATTGAATTGGATCGAAACGTTAACAATGGCCAGAAAAGCCCATTTCGTTCCCAAAACGAAAGTGGGTCATCCAATATATCGAAATATAGGTTTTCGATATTTTTAAACTCGATGGAACTAGTATCAAACCCTAATACCATCATATACAGAATTTAGCTTTTAAAATCCAATTGTATTCATTTAAATTATTTTAATTGGCGTTTCCAGCTCTCACGATTAAACGATAAGTCCGATCGCTACGAAACTTAAAATCCTATAATAATTCACTATTACAGATCCAATGAAACTAGTTTCATCGAAACTCAAGACAGTGGTCAGAATGGTAAATTTTCACATTAATTAAACAGATTATTTTTAAATTTATTTGATCATCCTTAATTCAAATTTTAAAAAATTACCATTTTATCATTCTCGATTACATAGAAATTTATAATCTTTCAAAATAAATTTCCATACCAATTCCAAGATTTAAATATTGCATTAATTTCAGCGTTCAATTACAACTGTAATAAATACCCATTAATTGTATTTTAATTTCAATCAAATTCTTTTATTTCGATTTACACTCTTATTATTGAATCAACTATTACCTTATCAATATAGTTAACATTAGTTTACATTTTATTAATTTCAAATTTTAAAGTTATCGTCTTAACTCATATTAACGACAATATTTAATTGAATTAAATTTCACAATAATTTCCAAATTATTTCAACGGATTAAATAATAATATAGTCGTTAAAACAATTATTACACATTAGTAATTCAAACACATTTCTATCTCTATTATTTACAAACAGAAGCTAACAGATTTACTTACCAATTAATTTATTTCATATTCCATAATAAACCTATTCGAACATATAATGTTAACATTAAATCCAACGATTATAACAAAATTATATTTACAATAATTTCAATTGATTGGAATTACATTAAAATAGTTGTCAATAACATTCGTACAACATTATTAAATAACATCTATTATTTTCTCATTAATAAATCATAAATTTTGATTTCTCACAATAGTAAATTTCAGAATCTTATCTAATTTAATAGTTTAATTATCAAAAAACACAGGTCGTTACATGGACAATTATATATATCTATCCTTATAAAGGCGAAAGATAATACTACTTGAGTATGGTGGAAACAATCTTCAGAAAAATCTTCTAACTCCATGCTCCAAGCTCTTACAAATTTCAACTAACTAAACCTAACTACCAGGCCGGTCGAGAAAAATTAGGGCACCCAGAGTTTATGGGAAAAGGGAAATAAACTCCGGGTCAATCATGGGACTGGTGTGGGAAACTCAAACTACGCGGTTTGAAAAAGAAAAGGTATCTCATAAGACCACGTCGAATATAAACACGGAATAGGTTTTTACCATATGATAACAAAAACATTTGCTACGCAAAATATGGGGATATTATTTTTAATGACATTCTTTGAAAATACTTTTCAAGTAAATATATTCAAAAGGCCGAATTGTTACGTTGGTTAAATTTAATGGCATAATAGGTTTATAATCAAGTCTGTAGGCACATATTGGAGAATGGGCTTTCATACAATGGCAGGTAAGGAACTACCTTCCATATAATACATCTCTAGAGGAATGTACTGAGGATACAAAAACAAACCTCTACATCTGGCAAGACCGGCCTATCCCTGTTTGCCACTCATACATGGCCTGGAAAGAACCAAATATGACATCACCCCGTTCGTAACCGACCTATCAGAGGACCCAAATCATACACTGCATACTTGATATATAGAGAGTAATCTAGGAAGGTGCTAACCATACCCTGATGGTTGCGAACCACATAGGCTAGCGGCGTACCTTATTAAAGCCATTACCAGGTGATGAAGCCTGAGGTAGCGATTACCTTTCACACAACGTATTCACTTTGAATGCCTCACTGCCATTCTATAGTCACACAACTTATTTCTACAAACATATAACACTCGAGCTCGTATGTTTTAGGAAAAGGTGTTAAGCTAAGAGAAGTTGCCTTCTTCGCCACCAAACAGATGATGCGTTTATAGAGATCAATTTATATTACTAGAAATGCAACGTCAAACATTTGTCTATACAGTTACCTAAGAAGAGGACAAACCGAAGGCACTCTCCTACCACATCCTGTTGGGAGTTACCCCTAGGATTACGACCAAGAAGTCCTAGTATTGAAGATCTTAAATGAAGAAATACTGCCACATAATATGATATAGGGAATTTTCCCCGAGAGTTAGTGATAAGCAGCCATACATTCCAACTTCCAAATCATTTCCATGTCTTTATTTCGAATACGTAAATTGGTTCGAAGTGGTCTTGTAACAACCTATCTTTTTGGATGGTTTAAATCGACGATAAATCATACATGTCAGACTCAAATCATTCAAAAGGGCAGACTCTTACGAGGTAAATAGGAAAAAGTAGAGAAAGAAAGAAAAACAAATACATAATCTCACAGCAGAATGACAAAATATAATAGTCAAATAAACAGTTCATGAAGCTGTTTACAAATAACATTGATTAAATTACTATAACACAAACCTTAGTTACATACAATAAGAATAAATAATAAATAAATGCAGCGGAACAACATAATGCAGTGGAATAAATATAATACATAATGATAGTACAAAATCTTCGTCTTCATCCTCCAGAAAGCAGTCTTCGTTAAACTGAAAAGCTCGGAATAACCCGAGTGAATTGAAAAGACAAAACACTCGAGCCAGAACTAAAAGATCTTATGTAAGTTAAATCAACAGTAAATAAATATGAGTGAAATGGAATCGGGGATGTTTACGAGGTTTGACATCTCCTGTTCGGTGTCAACGTGAGTGCAATAACTTAAGATATGTTATCTACTATGTAGTATAATATGCTATTATAATAGTGTCTACAGTAAAGAACAGTATTAAAATAGCGTTAGGGCGTTACCCATATCCTCCTTAACACATTTTATATATTCATATAGTCACACAGTACCATACGCTCCTCCGTGAAGTATACTCAGAGGGCACTCCATAGTTATGGTACAAAACAAACTCGTAGAAGGCGCGATAAGGCATATGAACAAGGCACCCGAGGCAATGCCAGGGTAGATATACCAATTGCTGATCCGGACTGGTGGTAACGCATAACAGCTACTACTGCCTACCTCGGAACACACTCCTATAATTAAAATCAAGGGTGGCCATCAAATCATCACAAAGTCATAATATGGTATCGAAGAAGCATGTCCGGCAGGTGGAATGACCTCACTAGGCCCTGTGTGGCTCTTGTTTTAGTCACATCAAAGCTGACTCACGAGAGTCAGGGTCATGTAAATACCTCTTGTAGAAATTGTTTGCCAAACCATCCTACTTCATTTCTGGAATCTCCACCACGTACACGGTTGTTAAAGCGGTTTTTAATAATGGCAAAGAGTATGACAATATCTGATCCCGGTCTCTTTAATAACCAAACGCTTACTACACACCGAATGGTTCTTTTACATTTCAAAGGACAATTCAGAATTGATATCAAAATATCACATTCTCAAAACTATATCACTTTCAAATTATATGCACTTTCAAAATCATATTCTCTTTCAAAAACATATTCACTTTAAAAATCATATTCACTTTTTAAATTATCGGTAAGATAGGTTAATTAAATCCTCATTCCAAAATTATCTTATTTACTCAATCATGTTATTTCACAAAAAGGTAAAAATTCCCAATTCCAACTTAGGTTGGCTCATCATCAAGGATTCAAATATAAATACTTCAACTTTACACAGTTTGAAATTTAGAAAAAAGCTTAGATAGTCATAAATAGTTTTTAATAGTTTAAAATAGATTAAAATGGTTTAACTAGTATAAATAGTTTGAAATAGATTTAAATTTTATTTAATTAGATTTTTAAAATGATTTATATAGATTTAAAATAGATTAAACAGATTTAAATTATCTTAAATAGAGTTTAAATAGATTAAATAAATTTAAAATAGATTAAATATATTTGAAATAGATTAAATAGATTTAAATTATCTTAAATAGATTTTATATAGATCAAATAAATTTAAAAATAGATTAAATAGATTTAAAATAGATTAAATAGATTAAAGTTATATTAAATAGATTGAAAATTGATTAAATTGGATTTAATAGGTTATAGTGGATTAAAATAAATTAAAATAGTTTAAATTGATTAAAATAGTTAATTGAATTAAATTGTTTAAATTAGTTTAAACTAGATTTTAAAGTTATATTCAAATATATCAATAACTCAATTCCGGTAAATTCATTTATATTTGACACTTTAACTTTGAAATTCCAATTTAAATCCTTTAAACAATTCATTAAATCAAGTCCATTTTCAGCATTAACGCTTAGATTATCGAAAATAATTCAGTTTACATAAATCAATTTATTTTTCAAAATGCCAGTTAACTGAATTCAAAATTTAAAGAATTAAAATCATTTAACTTGACCATTCCAGTGTCCGTATATAATTTTCTACCCCATGGTCAAGTAATTCGGATATTTGTCACTTCAATCCGCACATTAAAAATTTGTGGTTATATCTCATTTCAAGCCACAATCCCGAATTAAATAAAACTCATAAACAAGTCTATCATTTCAACCCATAATGATCTTTCCCTAATCTACAGTCATTCGGGTATGTATCATTTCAACCAATGGAGAGCTTGCAGTGTTATAATAATATAAAAATACAACATCCCATCATCCAATATCAACAATCAAACATCCATCACAACATCTTCCAGATCAACCAATAAACATCAGTATATAACTGATTATCATTAACAGGTATTAAATTGACAGTTACATTCAATATTAAATTAAACGACGATTAAATGCAATGAAAGTCAAATTTAACTAGAATGACAATTTAAACATACCAAATAAATTAATTTCTAATCACATCATAAATTTATTTTACATAAGATAATCTAGTAGTTATGGGGGGGGAGGGGGTCAAAATACTCACCTTAGATTTTAAATCGAATTAAAATCTAATTTAGGCCTAAAATTCAAAAAGTCTCAGAATTCGCCCAAATAAGTTCCATAATGTCCGGAATTTCGATGCGATCCCAGCGGAATGAACCACACGTGAATCCAAGTTTGTGTGAAAAAGTTCTTAGCATTAGAACAATTGAAATCAAATTTTAAATAAAAAACCAAAAAAGAAAACATATTCTCAATACTGGCCACGCCACTCTCCATTGCTCATTCATAATGTGCTCGTCTTTCTAGTACAAAACCCTAGCCCACCCATCTCGAACGCCCACGCACGCCGCCGACAAGAAATACAACCGCCTCATCACCCACGTCTCCTGACACGCCGCAACACACACCTATGAAGCAGCACGACCATAACCTGACCATCGCGACCCCCTGCCCCATGCCATTGAACGCGAGAATGCACAGACCATCGCTGTTCCTGTTGAACCCGAGGTGAATTTTTGAGGAAAATTCGACCGCCAATTCGCCTAACCAACCACATAGATGCGCTCCTCTCGCCGCTCTCCACAAACGGGTATCCTCTGTTCAACGATCAGACGAAGTTAATCTCGACACAATGAATGGCCGAGATTAATTCATCTATTTGTGGACAAATGATGATCCGATTCGAGAAATAGATCATTGCAGTAGATTGCGCTCATCGAGAGCTTCAAATTGATATATAATACTATATTATTTGAGGAGTTTCAAATTTTTCGATTTGATTTCGATTTGCAATTGAATCTAGAGTTTTGAGTTTCTACCATTTGAAAAGGAGGAACAGACAAATGGAGTTATACGTACAAAATAAGAAAATGACTGATAAGGTATGGGGAAACAAGACTATTTATTTTTACAAAGATCGATAAGAAGATAAATACGTATCCAATTAGTACGAACGACAGATAGCGACCCAAAAAGCCCGTTTCGCTTCCAAAACGAAAGTGGGTCATCCCATATATCAAAATAGATGTTTTCGATATTTTTAAACGCAATTGAACACATTTCAAGTACTAACTCCATCGTCTGAAGAAGTTAGCTTAAAATCAACTTATTTCAAATTGATTTCAACTGAATTAAATTAAATTGATTTCCAGGCATTTCGAGGTCGTACGATCGAACGATAAGTCCGATTATCATGAAACTTGAAACCTTACAATAATTCACTGTTACGTTGAAACTAGTTTCATCGAAACCCGAGTCAGTGGCCAAAATGGCTAATTTCACATTAATTAAATGAATTATTATTAAATTGAGTAAATCACTTTTAATTTCACTTTTAATAACTGGCAATTTTTGTCATTTTTTATTACTCAAACATTTACAATAATTTTAAACAAATTTACATTTCAATTCAGTGTTAATTATTATACCAGTTACAATGTTCAATTTAAACTAAAATTAAATCCAATTAATTATAATTTAATTCCAATAAATTGATTTAACTTGGTTTCAATCTTTTTGTTCAATCAATCATTCCTCTATTAACATAGTTAACATTGGTTTATATCTTATTACATTAATATTTTCTAATTATCATCTTTTACCATATTCATTGCAATATTCCAATAATATTGAACTTTTGTCGATTTTCACATTAAATAAAATTTTAAATCTCAATAAATCAGCTTATCTTGGTTTTCAATCTTTTTACTAAATAAATTATTCCCTTATGATATAATTGACATTGCTGTACATTTTATTGCATTTACCTTTTACAATTATCGTCTTAACTCACATTAATGTAACGTTTAATTTCATTTAATTATAATTGATTAAATAAATTGGTAACAAATAATAATTGTCGCCATTTCTATATTTAATCACATTTATATGTTCATCATCTACACACAAATGTTATAGTTATTTACCCAACATTAGTTCATTCAATTCCAATTTATTACTTACTATTTCATTAATTAATACAACATTTAAATTATCGATTTCTCTTTTAATCCAGTTATCAATTAACACATACATTATTATAATTAATTTACAATCTGTAGCAATTATAACTTTTTAATCATTCCAATTAATTGGAATTACATTTAAGCAGTTATCAATTACCTTAAATTAATACTATTACATTTCATTCCAATTATATTTTTATTATTTAATCACAAAATTTTATTTCTTCCAACATTAAATCACAAAACTTTATTATAAATATTTTTAATTATCGAAATTTACTAGCCGTTACAGGTCTTCGGATAGGAATCACCCAAATCCGACCACTGTTCCTTCGAACCAATCATAGATAAAAAGATGCTATGTGAATAAGAAATCATTTTTATCAAAATCTATTCTTGAGATGTATATTTCCAAAACATTCTTTCTGGTATATATGGATTCATTAAACCCCTCATATAAATCCTTTGATTACTTTAAACCCTTTTGAAATAGGAATAATTCGAAAATAATTTTATTTTTTCACTTAGGAAAATATTCCCAAATCATTTCTTTCAAATCTTTACATAACTTTCCTAATTCAAAACTGAAAATTTTAATCAAGTTAATACCATGTTATCTAGGATGTTAATCCAAAATCAGTAAATATTAAATGAGCAAAATCTACAGAAATCATCTAACTCTACTCAATATCAATCCCCGTATTCAACAAGTACTGTGGGCGAGATAACGGCGAGATGGAGTTCCCTCTTCAGGCTTTAACACCGAGTACATGAAGATTAACTCCATACAATCCATGTTTTTCATATTCGAAAAATCATATCCTTTATACTTTTGAAAATTTTGATTCGAGTAAATGAAATTTACTATCCCATCCATTGGGCCAGTTTTGATAGCCAGGGAGAGCAGGAGACTGATTTTTCAAACCCAAGCCTAGGCACCATCTCTCTAACACTCGTAAGGCGGTCAAGTTATTTGATCGACTCTAAATCATTTAACATATAACCATTCCATAAATCTTTCAAATCATCTTTAAAATAATTTATAAATCATTTGAAAATATTTATAAAAGAATTGGAGAAGAACAGTTGCGATTAAAACTATTTTTTAAAGGTTATAGAAAAGTGTTGTGGAAAAGTGCTGCAGAAATTAATTTTTAACCTATATTGATTAAAACGATATTTTATCATTTGGAAATTCATTTTTAGAACTGAAATCACTTTTAAAACATTTTAAATGATTTTTAGTATTTATTTCTTATTTTAAAATAATTTTAAAACATCATTTTCAAAAAACTTGTTTTACTCATGTTTCAGAATCTACTTATCGAAATCTCAATTTTCTTTCATTATTTGGAAACTATGGATATAATAGTTTGGAAAATTCTTATCTTGAAGAATTCCATGCTATATTCTATTCTATGTACTCGTTTGACTTTTATGGTGTGTAATCGCGGACTTTTGTTACACGATGCGCCTAATTTTGACTATATTTTCAATTACCTTCCAAACTTCACTAAAACACTTTCATATATTTATAAAAAAGAACAAACTCATTTTTGAACCTTTGTAAAGTGGTTTAACATCCCATATACCCATTCACGAAGTAAAGGAAAGTGATTTCCTTTGTGCTTATCGATGTGTATTTCCATGGCTTGCATATATATTCAACATGCATATTAAACAACCAAACTTGATGGCGAAGTATATTAAACATCCATTGCAAACATCATAGCATCATCTATAAATATAATATAAGTAAGAGTTTCTCACATCGTTTTTCTATCGAAAAATGGCTATAGCTTCACAAACTCATCATCTGAGCTCATGAACCCCAACAACATGCCTCCTAGTATGCTCGGTCATTCCATGCCAAAAGTGGTACTCGGCCAAGCATGGGGAATGAGGTATAGGACTTTGGATTACTATCGAATGTACTAAAAACTATTCATAAAAATAGGTCACTTTCTCTTAGGTTTTTAGAAATCCAACTCTTTGAACTTGGAATATTTGTCAACATGAAAGTGGTAGTAAATTCTTTTCTTTACGGTATCAAAAAAAGAATCTTTCAATTTAGTTTAGTCATGAGGAAGTTATGGCCAAGAAAAAGAGAATATTTTCAAAATCATGAAAATCAAACCTGAGAATGGGTCAATTTATAGCTAATTTTTTGACATGTTGCTCAAGGAATTTTGAAAAGTAATCAAAAGTAAAGTTCTTGAAAATTCTTTTATGTACAATTTGAATGAAAAAAACTTGATTTTGATTTATTATGAAAAAGATACGATCAAAAGAACAGAGGGTATTTTCGGATTCATAAAAATGAAGCCCGAAAATACACTGTAAAGAAGTGGAATTTTGACATGGATAAGCTCAAAAATAAAAGAAGTGCTCAACATAAAAGTTGTAGTATTAGAATTTCACATATTCTGTAAAAAGAATTACAACATTTCAATCAGATTTGGAGGAGTTATGCTCGAATGAAAACAAGGTATTTTCGGCCTTTAAAACTGTGCACAAAATGCTCTAGGACGAATGGAGTTTATAGTATGGCTATGCTTAGAATGGGGAAAAGTGGTCAACAAAAAGTTGTAGCCACTGAAATTTGAATGTTTGGAACAAAGAACCACACCATTTTGTTCCGTTTTGAGAAAGTTATGGAGATATTAAGAAGAGGCAAATGGATGTGTATTTATAGGCAAGTAAAGAGGTAGAAAATATCTCTACCTTAAATCACCCACCGTCACAAACCATCATTATTACCACCCTCTTCCTACATCACCCAAGGATCGCCAGAAATTATGTTCACATGGGTGCATCCATGTGCTTGTCCATGTGGATGTGTACATGTTGACTTTGGCCTTGCTTAAGGTTTAAGTAATTTAGAAATATCTTATATTTCTTTTATATATGTATATGTCTATATGTATATTTGTATGCATGTTTATGTATAAGATAAAGTGTATGTTAAGGTGTGTATGTGTATGTTGTATATGTGTACAAGCCATATAAATAACGTTACACAACTTATATACGTCAAACCAATGAAAATCGAAAACATATTACCGGTCACGTTTTTTCTTATATTTTAATTTACATATAAATGGAAAAAAAATTTGCAAACTAATTTCTTATCATTTTTTACCAATTAAAAAGATTTCATTTTATTAATAAAACCGTATAAATTAATATTAACAAATATTTACAAAAATTGCTATTATACGGATAAAGTGCTATCGGTTTCTCCTTATATTTTCAAATCAAATATATATCTTAATAAGATTGATACAAATGTTTTATTATCACTTTATAACTTATTTAAAATGAATTATATATTTTTTTAAAACATTATTTGAATAATTATAATAATAATCAAATCATTAAATCTCAATTTAATTTAATAAATCCATTATTATATTTAAGGGCATTACTAACAATGTAATAAATACATTTACATTTTCAAAAATACGATAAATAATTCGATTTTATATTCTTGTTTATTTATAAAATAAGTGTATTTATCTAGCTCTGTGGGCGATGCGACATTAGAGAATTATTGAGCTATTTATCGATCAACGGTTTCGGCCATTTTATCGATATAAATTTCAAGGAAAATAGTTTTGTGAATATTCATTCAAAATACCATTATTACTATTCATTGCCACTAAAATTAATATTTTTTTGCATTAAAAACCTTTTATTTGAATAAATTTAAAAATAAATACAATTTTAAAAAGTGATAAATTTGTGGGTCGTTACAGACTTCCATCCATAAAAGAATTTCGCCTTTGAAAATACCTAAGAAAAAACCCAAAGTTTTGCCTAAAATATTTATTTTTAAACTTGCATTTATACATTGTATATAGATCATTCGTACACAATATCTGATTCGATCTTCTATTCGAATTCACAACTTTACTTCCAAACTAGCATTGATACAAGATCCTCTAGTGCAGACACTAACCAGGCTCTCAGATCAGAATCTTAGTTTTCCTTGCATAGCTCTCAACTATGATAGAAAACCTAAGTATCTAACCATAAACCCTCATCTAAGTTCGTTGTCAAGAATCGAGTGATAAATCCTTTTTCGGATCGTTGTGAACACCTCAAAGTCACTCGAATCTTAGATTAGATCGTGCTACGAAGTAATCCATATACTTCATATGTTTTTATTTACCTTTCCAAAAAATTTATGAAATTACTTCATGAGACTTTCATCCTTTGTTCAAAATTTTATAAAGATATAACTATTTTACATTTTTATTTTTCAAATACCCGTACTTAAAGAAAACATTTATTTTTACAAGATTAATATATTTTTATTATAGGTCATCTCTAAACATATCTTAATGTTTTCTGAAAAACTCATTTTCAGAATGATTCATTAAATTGATAAATTGCCATAAACTTCTTTTAACCAATATCAAATGTGAAAACATTCTTTATTAGTTAAACTTACTTACTAATTAATACTCTTTTATTAATTAAAACTTCCTTTATACACATCTATTTCTTTACTTCTACGGTTTCAAAATAAAAAGTATTGATATAATTTTAACTATTTTAAGTATATGTACAATTTACTTAACATGTTTTACTTACTTTATAATATATTTAAAGAGATTAAAAACAAAACATTGTCATTGTAACAACCCTGTATTTTGTGATATTTTTATTGTATATTTAATTATTTAAATTGAATTCTAATTTAAAAACTTTATCTTATTTATTAAAATGAATTAATTTTGTTATTTTAAATATAAACTTTGATTTTTATGTGAATTAGAATGTCAAACATCAATAAATTGAATATTTTCCAGAAATGTGAATTTTGGTCAATTTGGTCAAACTTTGAATTTTAAATATAAAATTTATATATTCATCATTTCAATCCACAATTATTTTATATTTACGAATATATATCATTTCAATCTGTAATTCTGAATTTAAATACAAATCCATGAAACTGCTCTAGTATATCATTTTAACCCATAACGATTTCCCTAGTCTATCAGATCATTCGGGTATGTAACATTTCAACCCATAGGGAACTTGCAGTGTTATAGCAATATAATCATAAAATATCCAGTCATCCAATATCAACAATCAAACATACATCACAATCACCATTCAATCAATTAATAAATAACATCAATTAACTGATTATCATCTACATGTATTAAATTGACAATTAAATTCAATATCAAATTAAATGGCGATTAAATGCAAAAAAGTCATATTTAATTGGAATGACAATAAATATACCAAATATCAACCAATCAATTTCTACTCACATCATAAATTCAATTTAACTAACATAAGATGATTTAGTAGTTGTGAGTGGGTTAAAACACCCACCTTTAATTTGAAATCGATTTGAAATTGAACATAAGGCCCAAAATTCAATAGTCATCGATTTCGACCGAATCATTTTTAAAATGTTCATAATTTCGATACGATCGAAGCGGAACAGACCTCGCGTGAATCCGAGCTCGTATGGAAAGGTTAAATAAGTTAGAACGTTTCAATCTGTATATAAAATAAATGAATTACTTAATAAAATAAGCAAGCCACGTTATTCCAGATCATTCGAAACCCTTGCTTCACGCATGCACCTATCTCGATCACATAGCCACCAGCCTTTGGGCAATTATCGCCACCACCTCAATGAACTACGACCGAATCAGTCGATTCTAACGTCTCCACCACAACAAGCCATGCATGACCATGGTACTGCGACCATGAACGACACCCACAGGCATATGTGACGTCGAGGCACATGTTGCATGCCTATCATCAAATTCTGGCAAATCTAGTGATCATTGACATGAAGTAGCCGCATGGATCGAAATTTCTCAGCCTCCCCTACAAGCACAGACTTCCTGATCGAAACCTCGTTGTAGATCCACCGTCAAATCTACGGCCCAAGTATGAATGATAGGGATAAATGGCTAATCTATAACTAGGGTTTTAGGAAATATCCATTTATAAAGACATAGTTGGATAAGAATGAATGGACATATTGAATTGGGTCGAAACGTTAACAATGGCCTGAAAAGCCCATTTCGTTCCCGAAATGAAAGTGGGTCATCCAGTATATCGAAATATAGGTTTTCGATATTTTTAAACTCGATGGAACTAGTATCAAACCCTAATACCATTATATACAAAAGTTAGCTTTTAAAATCCAATTATATTCATTTAAATTATTTTAATTGGCGTTTCCATCTCGCACGTTAAACGATAAGTTCGATCGCTACAAAACATAAAATTCTATAATAATTCACTGTTACAGATCCAATGAAACTAGTTTCATCGAAACTCGAGAAAGTGGCCAGAATGGCAAATTTTCACGTTAATTAAACAGATTATTATTAAATTTATTTGATCATCCTTAATTCAAATTTGAAAAAATTACCATTTTATCATTCTGGATTACATAGAAATTTATAATCTTTCCAAATAAATTTCCATATCAATTCCAAGATTTAAATATTGAATTAATTTCAGCGTTCAATTACAACTGTAATAAATACCTATTAATTGTATTTTAATTTCAATCAAATTCTTTTATTTCAATTAACACTCTTATTATTTAATCAACTATTACCTTACGAATATAGTTAACAATAGTTTACATTTTATTAAATTCATATTTAAAAGTTATCGTCTTAACTCATATTAACGACAATATTTAATTGAATTAAATTTCACAGTAATTTCCAAATTGTTTCAACGGATTAAATAATAATATAGTAGTTAAAACAATTATTACACATTAGTAATTCAAACACAATTCTATGTCTATTATTTACAAACAGAAGCTAACAGATTTGCTTACCAATTAATTTATTTCATATTCCATAATAAACCTATTCCAACATATAATTTCAACATTAAATCCAACAACTATAACCAAATTATATTTACAATAATTTCAATTGATTGGAATTACATTAAAATAGTTGTCAATAACATTCGTACAACATTATTAAATAACATTCTATTATTTTCTCATTAATAAATCATAAATTTTTATTTCTCACTATAGTAAATTTTAGAATCTTATCTAATTTAATAGTTTAATTATCAAAAAACACAGGTCGTTACTTGGACAATTATATATACATATCCTTATAAAGGCGAAAGATAATACTACTCGAGTGTGGTGGAAACAATCTTCAGAAAAATCTTCTAACTCCATGCTCCAAGCTCTTACAGATTTCTACTAACTAAACCTGACTACCAGGCCGGCGGGGAAAAATTAAGGCACCCAGAGTTTATGGGAAAAGCGAAATAAACTCTGGGTCAATCATGGGACTAGTGTGAGAAACTCAAACTATGCGGTTTGAAAAAGCAAAGGTATCTCATAAGACCACGCCGCATATAAACACGAAATAGGTTTTTACCATATGATAACAAAAACATTTGCTACGCAAAATATGGGGATATTATTTTTAATGACATTCTTTGAAAATACTTTTCAAGTAAATATATTCAAAAGGCAGAAATTGTTACGTTGGTTAAATTTAATGGCATAATAGGTTTATAATCAAGTCTGCAGGCACATATTGGAGAATGGGTTTCCGTACAATGGCAGGTAAGGGACTACCTTCCATACAATACATCTCTAGAGGAATGTACTGAGGATATAAAAACAATCCTCTACATCTGGCAAGACCGGCCTATCCCTGTTTTCCACTCATACATGGCCTGGACAGAACCAAATATGACATCACCTCATTCGTAACCGACCTATCCGAGGACCCATAGCATACACTGCATACTCGATATATGGAGAGTAATCTATGAAGGTGCTGACCATACTCTGATGGTTGTGAACCACATAGGCTAGCGGCGTACCCTATTAAAGCCATTACCAGGTGATGAAACCAGAGGTAGCGATTACCTTTCACATAACATATTCACTTTGAATGCCTCACTGCCATTCTATAGTCCCACAACTTATTTCTACAAACATATAACTCTTGAGCTCGTATGTCTCAGAAAAGGGTGTTAAGCTAAGAGAAGTTGCCTTCTCCGCCACCAAACAGATGATACGTTTATAGAGATCAATTTATATAACTAGAAATGCAACGTCAAACATTTTTCCATACAAGTTAACTAGGAACAGTACAAACCAAAGGCACTCTCTTACCACATCCTGTTGGGAGTTCCCCTAGGATTAGTAGCGAGAAGTCCTTGTATTGAAGATCTTAAATGAAGAAATACTGTCACATTATATGATATAGGGGATTTTCCCCGAGGGTTAGTGACAAGCAGCCATACATTCCAACTTCCAAATCATTTCCATGTCTTCATTTCGAATACGTAAGTTGGTTCGAAGTGGTCTTGTAATAGCCGGTCTTTTTGGATGGTTTAAATTGACGATAAATCATACATGTCATACTCAAATCATTCAAAAGGGCAGACTGTTATGAGGTAAATAGGAAAGAGCAGAAAAAGAAAGAAAAACAAATACATAATCTCACAGTAGAATGACAAAATATAATAGTCAAATAAACAGTTTATGAAGCTGTTTACAAATAGCATTGATTAAGTTACTATAACACAAATCTTAGTTACATATAATAAGAATAAATAATAAATAAATGCAGCGGAACAACATGATGCAGTGGAATAAATATAATACATAATGATAGTACAAAATCTTCGTCTTCATCCTCCAGAAAGCAGTCTTAGTTAAACTGAAAAGCTTGGAATAACCCGAGCGAATTGGAAAGACAAAACACTCGAGCCAGAACAAAAAGATCTTATGTAAGTTAAATCAACAGTAAATAAATATGAGTGAAATGGCGTCGGGAATGTTTACGAGGTTTGACATCTCCTGTCCAGTGTCAACGTGAGTGCAATAACTTAAGATATGTTAGGGATTTCCACCTCCTAAGGATCCGTTAAACTATCTACTATGTAGTATAATACGCTATTATAATAGTGTCTATAGTAAAGAACAGTATTAAAATAGCGTTAGGGCGTTACCCATATCCCCCTTAACACATTTTATATATTCATATAGTCCACACGGTATCATACGCTGCTCCATGAAGTATACTCAAAGGGCACTCCATAGTTATGGTACAAAACAAACTCGTAGAAGGCGCGATAGGGCATGTGAACAAGGCAGCCGAGGCAATGCCAGGGTAGATATACCAGTTGCTGATCCAGACTGGTGGTAACGCATAGCAGCTACTGCCGCCTACCTTGGAACACACTCCTATAATTAAAATCAAGGGTGGCCATCAAATCATCACAAAGTCATAATATGGTATCGAAGAAGCATGTTCGGTAGGTGGAATGACCTCACTTGGCCCTGTGTGGCTCCTGTTTTAGTCACATCAAAGCTGACTCACGGGAGTCAGGGGCATGTAAATATCTCTTGTAGAAATTGTTCGCCAAACCATCCTATTTCATTTCTGGAATCTCCACCACGTACACAGTTGTTAAAGCGGTTTTTAATATTGGCAAAGAGTATGACAATATCTACCCCCGGTCTCTTTAACAACTAAATGCTTACTACACACCGAATGGTTCTTTTACATTTCAAAGGACAATTCAGAATTGATATCAAAATATCACACTCTCAAAACTATATCACTTTCAAATCATATTCACTTTCAAATTCATATTCTCTTTCAAAAACATATTCACTTTAAAAATCATATTCACTTTTGAAATATCGATGAGATAGGTTAATTAAATCCTCATTCCAAAATTATCTTATTTACTCAATCATGTCATTTGACAAAAAGGTATCAATTCCCAATTCCAACTTAGGTTGACTCATCATCAAGGATTTAAATGTAAATACTTCAACTTTACACAGTTTAAAATTTAGAAAAAAGCTTAGATAGTCATAAATAATTTTTAATAGTTTAAAATAGATTAAAATGGTTTAACTAGTAGAAATAGTTTGAAATAAATTTAAATTTTATTTAATTATATTTTTAAAATGATTTATATGGATTTAAAATAGATTTAACAGATTTAAATTATCTTAAATAGAGTTTAAATAGATTAAATAAATTTAAAATAGATAAAATATATTTGAAATATATTAAATAGATTTAAATTATCTTAAATAGATTTTATATAGATCAAATAAATTTAAAAATAGATTAAATAGATTTAAAATAGATTAAATAGATTTAAATTATATTAAATAGATTAAAAATTGATTAAATTGTATTTAATAGGTTATAGTAGATTAAAATAAATTAAAATAGTTTAAATTGATTAAAATAGTTAATTGAATTAAATTGTTTAAATTAGTTTAAAATAGATTTAAAAGTTATATCCAATTATATCAATAACTCAATTCCCGTAAATTCATTTATATTTGACACTTTAACTTTGAAATTCCAATTTAAATCCTTTAAACCATTCATTAAATCAAGTCCATTTTCGATGCTCAGATTATCGAATATAATTCAGGTTATATAAATCAATTTATATTTCAAAATGCAAGTTAACTGAATTCGAAATTTAAAGAATTAAAATCATTTAACTTAACCATTCCGATGTCCGTATATAATTTTCTACCCTATGGTCAAGTAATTCGGATATTTATCACCTCAATCCGCACTCTAAAAATTTGTGGTTATATCTCATTTCAAGTCGCAATTCCGAATTAAATAAAACTCATAAAATCGCTTAAGTCTATCATTTCAACCCATAACAATTTTTCCCTAATCTACAGATCGTTCGGGTATGTATCATTTCAACCAATGGAGAGCTTGCAGTGTTATAATAATATAAAATACAACATCCCATCATCCAATATCAATAATCAAACATCCATCACAACATCTTCCAGATCAACCAATAAACATCAGTATATAACTGATTATCATTAACTGGTATTAAATTGACAATTACATTCAATATTAAATCAAACAATGATTAAATGCAATGAAAGTCAAATTTAACTAGAATGACAATTTAAACATACCAAACATCAATAAATTAATTTCTAATCACATCATAAATTTAATTTAACATAAGATAATCTAGTAGTGGGGGGAGGGGTTCAAAATACTCACCTTAGATTTTGAATCGAATTAAAATCTAATTTAGGCCTAAAATTCAAAAAGTCTCAGAATTCGCCCAAATAAGTTCAATAATGTCCGGAATTTCGACGCGATCCCAGCGGAATGAACCACACATGAATCCGAATTTGTATGAAAAAGTTACTGGCTTTAGAACAATTGAAATCAAATTTTAAATAAAAAACAAAAAAAGAAAACATACTCCCAATATCTGGCTACGCCACTCTCCATTGCTCGTTCATAATGTGCTCGTCTTTCTAGTACAAAACCCTAGCCCACCCATCTCGAAAGCCTACGCACGGCGCCGGTAGGAAACACGACCGCTTCATCGCCCACGTCTGCTGAAACGCCACAACACACACCCACGAAGATGCGCGACCATACCCTGACCATCGCGACCCCCTGCCTCATGCCAACGAATGCGAGAATGCACAGACCATCGCTGTTCCTATTGAACCAAAGGTGAATTTTTAAGGAAAATTCGACCGCCAATTTGCCAAACCAACCACACAGATGCACTCCTCTTGCCGCTCTCCACAAACGGGTACCCTCCGTTCAACGATCAAACGAAGTTTATCTCGACACAATGAACGACCGAGATTAATTCATCGATTTATGGACAAATGATGATCAGATCCGAGAAATAGATCATTGCAGGAGATTGCGCTCATCGAGAGCTTCAAATTTATATATAATACAATATTGTTTGAGGAGCTTCAAATTTTTTGATTTGATTTTGATTTGCAATTGAATCTAGAATTTTGAGTTTCTGCCATTTGAAAAGGAGGAATATACAAATGGAGTTATACATACAAAATAAGAAAATGACTGATAGGGTACGGGGAAACAAGACTATTTATTTTTACAAAGCTCGATAAGAAGATAAATACGTATCCAATTAGTACGAACGGCAGATAGCGACCCAAAAAGCCCGTTTCGCATCCGAAACGAAAGTGGGTCATCCCATATATCAAAATAGATGTTTTCGATATTTTTAAACGCAATGGAACACATTTCAAGTACTAACTCCATCGTCTGAAGAAGTTAGCTTAAAATCAGCTTATTTCAAATTGATTTCAATTGAATTAAATTAAATTGATTTCCAGGCATTTCGAGGTCGTACGATCGAACGACAAGTCCGATTGCCATGAAACTTTAAACCTTACAATAATTCACTGTTACGGATCCGATCAAACTGCTTTCATCGAAACCAGAGTCAGTGGCCAAAATGGCAAATTTCACATTAATTAAATGAATTATTATTAAATTGATTAAATCACTTTTAATTCCACTTTTAATAACTGACAATTTTCATCATTTTTTATTACTCAGACATTTACAATAATTTTAAACAAATTTACATTTCAATTCAGTGTTAATTATTATACCAGTTACAATGTTCAATTTAAACTAAAATTAAATCCAATTAATTATAATTTAATTCCAATAAATTGATTTAATTTGGATTCAATCTTTTTGTTCAATTAATCATTCCTCTATGAACATAGTTAACATTGGTTTATATCTTATTACATTAATATTTTCTAATTATCATCTTTTACCATATTCATTGCAATATTCCAATAATATTGAACTTTTGTCGATTTTCACATTAAATAAAATTTTAAATCACAACAAATCAACTTATCTTGGTTTTCAATCTTTTTACTAAATAAATTATTCCCTTATGATATAATTGACATTGCTGTACATTTTATTGCATTTACCTTTTACAATGATCGTCTTAACTCACATTAACGTAACGTTTAATTTCATTTAATTATAATTGATTAAATAAATTAGTAACAAATAATAATTGTCGCCCTTTCTATATTTAATCACATTTATGTGTTCATCATCTACACACAAATGTTATAGTTATTTACCAAACATTAGTTCATTCAATTCCAATTTATTACTTACTATTTCATTAATTAATACAATATTTAAATTATCGATTGCTCTTTTAATCCAGTTATCAATTAACACATACATTATTACAATTAATTTACAATCTATAACAATTATAACTTTTTAATCATTCCAATTAATTGGATTACCTTAAATTAATACTATTACATTTCATTCCAATTGTATTCTTATTATTTAATCACAAATTTTTATTTCTTCCAACATTAAATCACAAAACCTTATTATAACTATTTTTAATTATCTAAAATTACTAGTCGTTACAGGTCTTCGGATAGGAATCACCCAAATCCGACCACTGTTCCTTCGAACCAATCGTAGATAAAAAGATGTTATGTAAATAAGGAATCATTTTTATCAAAATCTATTCTTGAGATGTATATTTCCAAAACATTCTTTCTGGTATATATGGAATCATTAAACCCCTCTTATAAATCCTTTGATTACTTAAACCTTTTCGAAATAGGAATAATTTGAAATAATTTTATTTTTTCACTTAGGAAAATATTTCCAAATCATTTCTTTCAAATCTTTACATAACTTTCCTAATTCAAAACTCAAAATTTTAATCAAGTTAATACCATGTTATCTAGGATGTTAATCCAAAATCAGTAAATATTAAATGAGCAAAATCTACAGAAATCATCTAACTCTACTCAATATCAATCCCCGTATTCAACAAGTACCGTGGGCAAAATAACGGCGAGATACAGTTCCCTCTTCAGGCTTTAACACTGAGTACAAGAAGATTAACTCCATAAAATCCATGTTTTTCATATTTGAAAAATCATATTCTTTTGTACTTTGGAAAATTTTGATTCGAGTAAATCAAATTTACTATCCCATCCATTAGGCCAATCTTGAAAGCCAGGGAGAGCAGAAAACTGATTTTCCAAACCCAAGCCTAGACACCATCTCTCTAACACTCATAAGGCGGTCAAGTTATTTTATCGACTCTAAATCATTTAACATGTAACCATTCCATAAATCTTTCAAATCATCTTTAAAATAATTTATAAATCATTTGAAAATATTTATAAAATAATTGGAGAAGAACAGTTCCGATTAAAACTATTTTTTAAAAGTTATAGAAAAGTGTTGCGGAAAAGTGTTGCGGAAAGTGATTTTTTAAGCTATATTGATTAAAACGACCTTTTATCATTTGGAAATTCATTTTTAGAACTGAAATCACTTTTAAAACATTTTAAATGATTTTCAGTATTTATTTCTTATATTAAAACATTTTTAAAACATCATTTTCAAAAAACTTGTTTTACTCATGTTTCAAATTCTACTTATCGAAATCTCAATTTTCTTTCGTTGTTTGAAAACTATGGATATAATAGTTTGAAAAATTCTTATCTTGAAGAACTCCATGCTATATTCCATTCTATGTACTCGTTTGACTTTTATGGTGTGTAATCGCGGACTTACGTTACACGACGCGCCCAGTTTTGACTAAATTTTCAATTATCTTCCAAACTTCACTAAAACACTTTCATATATTTATAAAAAAGAACAAAATCATTTTTGAACCTTTGTAAAGTGGTTTAACATCCCATATACCCATTCATTAAGTAAAGGAAAGTGATTTCCTTTGTGCTCATCGATGTGTATTTCCATGGATTGCATATATATTCAACATGCATATTAAACAACCAAACTTGATGGCAAAGTTTATTAAACATCCATTGCAAACATCGTAGCATCATCTAAAAATTTAATATAAGTAAGAGTTTCTCACATCGTTTTACTATCAAAAAATGGCTATAGCTTCACAAACTCATCATCTAAGCTCATGAACCCCAACAACATGCCTTCTAGTATGCTCGGCCATTCCATACCAAAAGTGGTACTCGACCAAGCATGGGGAATGAGGTATAGGACTTTGGATTATTATCGAATGTACTAAAAAATAGTCATAAAAATAGGTCACTTTCTCTCAGGTTTTTAGAAGTCCTACTCTTTGAATTTGTAAAATTTGTCAACATGAAAGTTGTAGTAAACTCTTTTCTCTATGGTTTCAAAAAAAGAATCTTTCGATTTAGTTTAGTTATGAGGAAGTTATGGCCAATAGAAAGAGGATATTTCCGAAATCATGAAAATCAAACCAGAGAATGGGTCAATTTCTAGCTAATTTTTGGACATGTTGCTCTGGGAATTCTGAAAAGTAATCAAAAGGAAAGTTCTTGAAAATTCTTTTGTGTACAATTTGAATGAAAAAACTGGATTTTGATTTATTATGAAAAGATATGATCAAAAGAACAGAGGGCATTTTCGGATTCATAAAAATGAAGCCCGAAAATACACTATAAAGAAGTGTAAATTTGACATGGCTAAGCTCAAAAATTAAAGAAGTGCTGAACATAAAAGTTATCGTATTGGAATTTCACATATTCTGTAAAATGAATTACAACATTTCAATCAGATTTGGAGGAGTTATGCTCGAATGAAAACAAGGTATTTTCGGCCATTAAAACTGTGCTTAAAATGCTCTAAGACGAATGGAGTTTATAGTATGGCTATGCTTAGAATAGGGAAAAGTGGTCAACAAAAAGTTGTATCCACTAAAATTTGAATGATTCGAAACAAAGAATCACACCATTTTGTTATGTTTTGAGAAAGTTATGGAGGAATTAAGAAGAGGCAAATGGATGTGTATTTATAGGCAAGTAAAGAGGTAGAAAATATCTCTACCTTAAATCACCCACCGTCACAAACCATCATTATTACCACCTTCTTCCTACATCACCCAAGGATCGCCAGAAATTATGTTCACATGGGTGCATCCATGTGCTTGTCCATGTGGATGTGTGCATGTTGACTTTGGCCTTGCTTAAGGTTTAAGTAATTTAGAAATATCTTATATATTTCTTTTATATATGTATATATGTATATTTGTATGAATGTTTATGTATAAGCTAAAGTGTATGTTAAGGTGTGTATGTGTATGTTGTATATGTGTACAAGTCATGTAAATAACGTTACACAACTTATATACGTCAAACCATTGAAAATGGAAAACATATTATCGTCACGTTTTTTCTTATATTTTAATTTACATATAAATGGAAACAAAAGTTGCAAACTAATTTCTTATCATTTTTTACCAATTAAAAAGATTGCATTTTATTAATAAAACCATATAAATTAATATTAACAAATATTTACAAAAATTGCTATTATACGGATAAATTGATATCGGTTTTTCCTTATATTTTCAAATCAAATATATATATCTTAATAAGATAATTACAAATAGTTTATTATCACTTTATAACTTATTTTAAATGAATTATAACTTTTTTTAAAACATTATTTAAATAATTATAATAATTATTAAATTATTAAATCTAAATTTAATTTAATAAATCCATTATTATATTTAAGGGCATTACTAACAATGTAATAAATACATTAAATTTTCAAAAATATAATAAATAATTCGATTTTATATTCTTGTTTATTTATAAAATAAGTGGTTTTATCTAGCTCTGTGCGCGATGCGACATTAGAGAATTATTGAGCTATTTATCGATCAATGGTTTCGGCCATTTTATCGATATAAATTTCAAGGAAAATATTTTTGTGAATATTCATTCAAAATACGATTATTACTATTCATTGCCACTAAAAATAATATTATTTTGTATTAAAAACCTTTTATTTGTTTAAAAATAAATACAATTTTTAAAAGTGATAAATTTGTGGGTCGTTACAAACTTCCATCCATAAAAGAATTTCTTTTTTGAAAATACCCAAGAAAAAACCCAAAGTTTTGCCCAAAATATTTTTTTTAAACTTGCATTTATACAGTGTATATAGATCATCCGTACACAATATCTGATTCGATCTTCTATTCGAATTCACAACTTTACTTCCAAACTAGCATTAATACATGATCCTTTAGTGCAGACATTGACCAGGCTCTCAGATCAGAGTTTTAGTTTTCCTTGCATAGCTCTCAACTATGATAGAAAACCTAAGTATCTAACCATAAACCCTCATCAAAGTTCGTTGTCAAAAATGGAGTGATAAATCCTTTTTCGGATGTTGTGAACACCTCAAAGTCACTCGAATCTTAGATTAGATCATGCTACGAAGTAATCCATATACTTCATATGGTCATATTTTCCTTTCCAAAATTTTTATGAAATTACTTCATAAAACTTACATCCTTTGTTCAAAATTTTATAAAGATATAACTATTTTACATTTTTATTTTTCAAATACATGTACTTAAAGAAAACATTTATTTTTCCAAGATTAATATATTTTTATTATAAGACATCTCTAAACATATCTTAATGTTTTCTAAAAAACTCATTTTCAGAATGATTCGTTAAATTGATAAATTTCCATAAACTTCTTTTAACCAATATCAAATGTGAAAACTTTCTTTATTAGTTAAACTTACTTACTAATTAATACTCTTTTATTAATTAAAACTTCCTTTATACACATCTATTTCTTTACTTCTACAGTTTCAAAATAAAACGTTTTCATATAATTATTAAACTATTTTAAGTATATTTACAATTTACTTAACATGTTTTACTTACTTTAAAATATATTTAAAGAGATTAAAAACAAAACATTGTCATTGTAACGACCCTGTATTTTCTGATATTTTTTATTGTATATTTAATAATTTAAATTGAATTCTAATTTAAAAACTTTATCTTATTTACTAAAATGAATTAATTTTGTTATTTTAAATATAAATTTGATTTTTATGTGAATTAGAATGCCGAACATGAATAAATTGAATATTTTCCAGAAATGTGAATTTTGGTCAAATTTTGAATATTAAATATTAAATTTAAATATTTGAATTTTGAATTTTATCTTTTATTATGGAAATAAATAAAATTTTAAGTATACTACTTTTCGTTTCGTTGAAATCCGATTAACATTGTGAAAGTTATGCTTTTTACAATATTGTATGTAAATTGTTTTATTTAACAAATTACTTATTTTAATTTATATAAATAATATTTTTATTGTCATAATCATGTTCTAATATGTGTAATATGACATGTTATGTATATATTTTATTTTTAAAGCATTTCTGAATGTATAATTATAATTTTCAAATGTTCATTGTATTTTGTTTACAATTTTTAAATTCTTGTTTCAATTATTAAACTATTTTCTTATTTATTTTTTTATTTTTCCTTAAATTATTTATTTATTTTCCTTTTTCACTTTATTTGGTTCATCTTTTTCTTTTTATTTACTTAATATTTTATTTGTTTAATCTGTTAAAAGGAAAATAGAAATACAAAGAAACTTAGACCTTCCATTTTCCATTGACTTTTCATTTACCATTGCCTTTTCATTTCTTTCTTTTATCTTTTCATTGATTGGCCGTGCATTTTTCTTATTATCCATGTGTTCCCTTCAGTTTTCATGTGAAAAATATTTCTCTTCATCCTCAAAAACTCACGGTAAAGGAAAAGTAAAAGAAAATGGTCATGGCTTCACTCTTTCTTTATCTTACTTTTTCTCCTTCGTTTTTCTTGTTTTTGCCTTCCTCTTCTCCCTAGCCTTTCTTGGCCTTGCTCTCCACTCCATCAGGTCCACCATCACCTTCTCCATCTATAGCAGCCATCAGCCCCACCTCTGACCAAAATTCAGGTCGTGCCTTCAAGTTGAAGCATCACCATAAAATCAATGCAAATCTCCACCAAAATTGCCGTAGCCCAACCTATATCTTCACTACCCTTCATATATGCACTTCGGCCACCACTTTGAACCACCATCAGCTGATGTGCTCCAACCCTGACCATCACCCACATCTGTCCATATCTGAAAACCCCATGGACGATCCCCAATTGACCCATAGACCGACCCAAAAAGTTGAACAAACCCTTGCCATTTTGCCTTGACCAATTTTATGCTTCATGTTATAACCCTACTACTTCATACTCCTTCTAGCCATGAGTTATTATGCCAAACCCGAGCTATATCATCATCATGGTTGAGCAAATGAACCCCCTTGGTTGAGCTTTTGAATGGTTATAGCAACGTCAAGTTATCTTGTCTTTTGTGCTTTTTAATTTCCATTTATTTCAATGTATTTTGGTTGAATATTCATATGTTATATAGCCTTGTTTTGGGTTGTTTACAAGATGATATCTTGGCTCCCTCCACTCACTTTAATCAAAGTAGTGTTGTGTCGTACCGTATCGTGCTTTATAGAATTTATTTATGTAGTTTGTTTTGCTAACTCCAGCTTGAAAAGGTGAGTCTTTCTCGCTCTGACATGTTTACTTATGAAATAGTGAATTGATGACAAGTGTTTAGTAAATTAAAAATGTTATGCAAGTAAATGGTAATTATATGATATGTTATGCCATGTTATTACCATGTTTACTTTGTTACTCATCACCTGACATTTGATATAAGACAGTATATTCTGACAATGACATGTTAGTATAATTGTTTATATTGTTTATGCATATGTTCACACTGCAAGTTCCCAGTTAGAATAGAATCACTATGGGTTGAAATGATACATACCCGAATGGAATTTAGAATAGGAAAAAATCGTAATGGGCTAAAGTGATAGGCCTCAGCGATTTTTATTTATTTTTATTTACTTGGGATTGCGGGTTTGAAATGGTAGAACTCGGTTTTTCTTCTTAAATTGCGGATTGAAATGATACATATCCGTATCACTTGACCTAGGTTAGAAAATTATATATAGACCACGTGGTATATTTTTAAATGATTTTCTTAAGATGTGTATTTTTAAAAATATGAAATTTCGATTTAAAAATATAAATTTTATGGTTGTGGGAAAGCTAAATATTAAGTCTTGAAATTGTGAATTTAAGTATGTAAATTTGAAGTAAATGCGATTTGTGACTAATTTTTTTGTAAATGTAAGCAAACAATAGAAATTTAATTTAAAGTTTTAAATGATATTTAAAGTAAAATGTTAGGTTTACTTAAATTTATAAGTTAATAATATTGAATTATGACTTAACAAATGAAAATGAGTTTTAAATTGAATATTTGATTTAAAAATTTTGTTATGCTAAATCATATGTTAAAAGTATTTAAATGTGAAATTATGAAGTTTAGAAATATGATTTATAAGTTTAAAATTTTCTAAAATTGAAGTATTATTGTTTCTGAAAAGTTATAATAAAATATGGAATTTTATTAATAGCATTTCCAAAATGCTATGGTTTTATGACAGCATTTTTAAATGCTGTTGTTTTTGAATTTAACTATGTTGAACTAACTAAATATCTATTACGGAATTTTATAAATGCTGTTGTTCCTAGACTAAACTATTTCGGAAACTATAAGCTACGATAGAACTTTATAAATTCTGTCGTTGCTTAAATTTGACAATGTTTGAAATGTTATAGATTTTCACACTGTTTGAGTTATATTTTGTAGTGTTAAACGATTTAACTTTTGGAATTGATTATTTGTGAAATTTAAAAAGCTTTGAATATATTTTTAATATTCAAATTTTAGTTTTAAGGTATTTAAATTGAATTCGAATTTAAATCAGGTTTACTTAGTTATGTGTTAAATGGAATGAAATGTAATGAGATAAATGATTTTTTGAATGAAATATTGAAATGTTTTTTGTAATGATACTTGAAATAATATATGAATGACTTATTTAATATATAAATGTTATTTAAATTGAATATTTGAATTTGAATTCAAATAATGCTTTGATAATGAGGTTTAGAAAGAATATGATATTTTGATGATTGAAATGGTTTGGAAATGTTTGAAATGGTTGGAATTGAATTAAATTTGAATTTTCAAATTTGAGTTTAATTGAATAAATTTGTAAAATATAAAGAGTTAAAGGAATGCTTCATGATTTCAAATGTATGTTTTGAAATGTATGATTTTCAAAGTGTGATGCTTTCAAGTATTTTGGTTTCGAAAAAGTTACAACTTTGAAAGTATTATGATTTTTGAAAGGTGAATATATTTTTGAAATGGAAATGATATCGTATTGATTTGGATATATTTTTGAAATAAAATGGTTTTGGTTTCGAAGTATAAACTATTTTGAAAGGGATATAGGTTGGCAATGAAATGATTTGATTTTTGAAGTATAAACTATTTTGAAATTACTACGGCGTTATAACAACGATTAGTTGTTAAAGAGACTGGGATCAGAAGTTGTCATACTCTCTGCCAACTCCGAAAACCACTTTAACAACTTTGTATGCAGTGGACATTCCAGAATGAAGTGGGATGGTGGCGACGATCCTATTGAGGTATGAACGTGGACCCGACTCTCGTGAGTTCGCTTAAGGTGGCTAAAACAGGAGCGATCGACGGGCCAAGTGAGGTCATGCCTCCTATCGGACACACTTCTTCGATACTATACTCTTACTTGTGGTTGATTTGTTGGCCATCCTCCGATATTGATTTGGGAGTGTGTTCCGAGGTGGGCGATAGTGGCTACTATGTGTTACCACCAGCCTGGAAGCGTAATTGGTAGGGCACTGCCTAGTTGTGCCGTGTCACCTACCATATCGAGCCTTACTACGAGTTTGTTTTTCTCATGTAGCCCATGGAGTATTTAGGGTAGCCTTCCTATCTGGAGGTATGCTGATATTGGATGGACTACTGGGACTATTACGTGTTGGGGGCCATATAGGTAACCCTTCAACGCTATTTTAAAGTAAGTTTATTTTACTGTAGACATTATTATAATAGCGCAATATTACTACATAGTAAATAGTTTAATAGATCCTTAAAGGATGGGCGGTCCTAAGCATCCTTTAAGTTACTGATGCATTTTGTTACTGTACACTTTAGTTGATTTACAGTTCATAAGTATTTATGTCCTAACTCGAGTGTTTTTTGTTTTTCTTTGCGCTCGAGTCAAACTGAGTGATTCAGCATTCAAGACTCACCTTCGGAGTTGGAGCTTTGCTTGAAGATCCAGCCATCTATTTTGCTTTCAGTATCTAGTGATTTCTATGATGTATTCTGATTTGTACCTGATGTATCTTATACTCTTCTATTGTTTCTTGTTTAACTCTAATGTATCTTATTTTTATATAGTAGCTTCATGAACTACTATCTCTTTTAGTTCCGCTGCATTATTATTTACTCTATGTCTATGACCTGTGATTATTTATTTATTGTATATTCCGAGATTTGCCAAATTTTATTTACAACATGGTATTTTGAGCAATTCAAGTCCGACATGTGCGGATACGAATGGTTGAAAATATCGGGTCGTTACATTTGGTATCAGAGCTTTGATAGCTCTAGGCAAACTCAGCATGTATGGTAAACGTATTTACAGGATCACTTACATTCGAGTTTGAATATCTTCCTCTTTGACTCGATTCCTTTAAATTTTGAAATGTTCCCTGCGGTTCCAAAATCCATTCATGTCCCTCCCTATTCATCTTCTTTTGATTCTGGAGTATCCCATGACTCCACTTCGAATGAGTCGATCTTTATAATGAGTTGGCGGTTCCGCCAATCTCAAATTGATTTGTATAGGGGTGAAACTCCTTTACAATAGCATCGACTCACCAGAGATTTTATATCCTCGGTTTAGATGCTGGTTTCTCTTATTATCCCAAATTCAATCTCTTGAGATCGAATGTTGATTTACCCTAGAAAATCCACATCGATCTTATTCTTTAAGTCACGGTTGACCCGGTTAAGGTTGCCGTGATTATATAAGCTTATCCATCTTCCTATTCTGTCATTTAATCATCTCATCTTTGTTTCCAACTTATCTTCAAATCATTCTTGAAGTGTATTTATAAACTAATATTTAAAAGGTTTTATATATTGTGTTGTTTGAGTTGTTGATGTTGACTTGGGTTTTGGTTCGATTCGTCTGATCAACGCCATCGACAAGATTTCCAAAACACTTGAACAGAGCAAACTGACACAATTTTTTTTTCAAATTTAGTAATGAAATAAATTTTGTAAATATATTTTAAATTTTTATGGATTTTATTGAATTGGTTTTTAAGAAATAATATCTGATTTTATATGTCATTATCTCTTGTTTCATATATAAATAATTGAACTATAAAACATGGTTATAAATTTATTTGGAATACAAGAATTTGAGAATTTAATTTCTGATGGTTTCAAACCTTGTATTAAAGTTTCAAAAAGGATATATTATTTAAAGTATTTTCGAATAAAAAGCTGTTTCCAAAGAATTTTAAAGTTTAAAATTAGTGCTCTTCTCTTTGTCGCTGGAAAATAATTTTGGTGATGACTGTAGCATCATCGATATTCATTTTCGAGTTTCAAAGTGAAGAGACTGTTCTGTAGTCTTGCTACAGTTTTTTTTTTTTGGAATTTAGTTGATTTGAATTTCTAAAATAAGACTGGATTTATAACATATGTTGATATTAGATTTAAATAGGAATGCATATATATATAGTATATAGTATATATGCATTTATTTATCTCCAAATAGTTTGGAATTTATCGGAAATTTAATTCCTAAATTTTATCTTGAAAGATAATTTTTAAGTATAATTTCAAGATTTAGATAAATATTCAAGATTTAAATGATTAAATTAGAAAATTTTATTTTTATTATACGCAATTTCATTCCAATATAACTTACATAAATTATAAAGAAGTTGAATATGTAATTGGATAATATACAATATAAAAAGGATTTTATAAATAAGATTTGAGTGGTTATAATAAATGTTATACACTTAAATTTTAGTTATAAAAAGACAGAGGTAAATAAATAAAAAAAAGTAATGGAATAATTTACAATATAAAATGATGTTAAAGGAACTAAGAATAAATTAAAGAAGTTATAATAAGTGTAAATATATTTAACATAGGTGAGAAAATATATTGAGAGGAATAAATTTAATTATAATTAGGAATAAAGAAGAATTAAAGACATTTTGAGTATAATAAATGATTTTTCAAATCCATGATTTTAGAAAATGTTAATTTAAGATAATTAGATGATAAGATAATGAAATTTGAGATAGTTAAGATTTATTTAACTTATGTAAAATTAATTTTCAATTTAAGTTAAAATTTTCTGGGTTTCAAATCTATTATCTTATTTTGTTCTCAAATATCTTTTGAGTGTCCTTATTTCCCTTATCTCGCTACAGAATGGGGAGGCTATTTCTTATACCAGTCTATTTGGAAACCTTTCTATAACCTTTGGTACTCATTTTTGAATCTGAACACTGCTTGCCATCTACAGACCGTCGGTTAAGCGGAATGGGTGAATCGGATTCTAGAAGATTTTTTGTTGATGCTTGTGTTTTTGATTCTGGAGGATCTTGGGAAGATCATATCCACCTTGTTAAACTTACCTATAACAATAGTTATTTGGTATAATTTTAATCTTCTTGTCATGTTTTCTTGATCTTATTTCATTCTATTTTTTTCTTTGTTTTCCCGTACCTTACTCCTTTTCGTGGACAAAAAATTTTGAGTGGGGGAGAGTGCAACAACCCTGTATTTTGTGATATTTTAATTGTATATTTAATTATTTAAATTGAATTATGATTTTAAAACTTTATCTTATTTATTAAAATGAATTAATTTTGTTATTTTAAATATAAATTTTTATTTTTAGGTGAACTAGAAATCCAAACATGAATAAATTGAATATTTTCCAAAAATGTGAGTTTTGGTCAAATTGGTCAAACTTTGACTTTTAAATTTAAAATTTAAGTATTTGAATTTTTTAATTTTATCTTTTATTATGAAAATAAATAAAATTTTAAGTATACTGCTTTTCATTTCCTTGAAATCCGATTAATATTGTGAAAGTCATGTTTTTTACAATATTGTATGTAAATTGTTTTATTTAACAAATTGTTTATTTTAATTTATATAAATAAAATTTTTGTTGTCATATTCATATTCTAATATGTGTAATATGACATGTTATGTATATATTTTATTTTTAAAGCGTATTTTAAAGTGTTGTTATAATTTTCAAATGTTTGTTGTATTTTGTTTACAATTTTTAAATTCTACTTTCAATTATTAAACTATTTTCTTATTTATTATCTATTTTTCCTTAAATTATTTATTTATTTTCCTTCTTCACTTTTTTTGGTTCATCTTTTTATTTTTATTTGCTGAAAATTTTATTTGTTTAATTTGATTAAAAGAAAATAGAAATACAAAGAGACTTTGACCTTTCCTTTTCCATTGACTTTTCATTTACCATTTCCTTTTCATTTCTTTCTTTTGTCTTTTCATTGGTTGGCCGTGCATTTTTCTGATTAGCCACGTGTTTCCCTTCAATTTTTACGTGAAAAATATTTCTCGTCATCCTAAAAAGCTAACGGCAAAGGAAAAGTAAAAGAAAATGGTTATGGCATCCCTCTTCCTTTATCTTACTTTTTCTCCTTTGTTTTTCTTGTTTTTGCCTTCCTCTTCTACCTAGCCTTGCTCGGTCTAGCTCTCCACTCCATTAGCTCCACCATCACCTCCTCCATCTACAGCGGCCATCAGCCCCTCGTCTGACCAAAATTCAGGCTGTGCGTTCATGTTGAAACATTACCATAAAATCAATGCAAATCTCCAACAAAATTGCCTTAGCCAAACCTATATCTTCACTACCCTTCATATATGCACTTCGGCCACCACTTTGAGCCACCACCACCTGATGTGCTCTACCCCTGACCATCACCAACCTCTGTCCAGATATGAAAACCCCATGGCCGAGCCCCAATTGACCAATAGACCGAGCCAAAAAGTTGAACAAACCCTTGCCATTTTGACTTGACCAATTTTATGCTTCATATTATAACCCTACCACTTCATACTCTGTAACGACCCAGAATTTTTATTTATTAAAATTTGAATATTTAATTAATTTTAAATATTATTAAGTGAATTTATAAGTCAAATAAATTTTTATTTGAATTATTGAATTTAATTGGATAATTAAATCGATAATTTAATACGTTAAATTATGGAAATAATTGAAAATTGAGTTAAATATGATTGAAAATGATTTGTAAAATTTTATTTTATCATATGGGAGTTAGAACGATATTTTAGAACTTTTAAAATCAATTTAAAAGTTAATTTGTGAAAATTGAATATTTTAATATTTAATAATCGACTAGTGAAAATAGTCAAATTTTGAACAGTCTCAGAATTGAACGAAACCAGTTTCATTGGATCCGTAATAGTTAGTTATTACCGGATTTCAAATTTCGTGTCAATCGGAGTTATCGTTTGAGCGTGGCAGCTCGAAACGCATCGATTTATTTTTAATTTAAATTTGACGAGTGAAAATAGCCATTTTTTCAAAAAGTCTCGGATTTCGACGAAACCAGTTTGATCGGATCCGTAATGTGATATTATTGTAAGGTTTCAAATTTCAAGTCAATTGGATTTACGGTTTGTCCGGTACGAATTAAAACGCCTAGAAAATCGCTTAAATCGGTTTAATTCAAATTGAGCGTTTACAGCCATAACTCGCACATACTTCCGAATTAGCTTCCGAAACCTGTTCCATTGTGTCCGGAACGCGGGGTAAACCCTAGAAACGCTGGTTACGGTGCCTAAATCGGAGTTCGGAATTTCCGGGATGAATAGTGTTTCGTCGGTTCCTTATAAATAGCCCCTCACTCAAGAAAAAAAAAAAAAAAAGATAAAACCCTAATCACGTTGCAGCCGCCTCCCCCTATTTCTAAGGCCAGAATCTTTCGATTTTCATCCCTTAATTACTTTCAATCCGTGAAGAATTAGAAGAAACTTTCAACACGAAAGTTATAGAGCACGATGAGATCTTGAATTCCATACGGTGATGATCGGAAATGGTGCAACGTGGAAGGAGAAAAGGGGGCCGACAGGGGGGGAGCTGCGCACGCATTTCCAAGAGCATGATGAGGCCGAACTCATGGAGCTTGCAGCCGAGTGGAGTGGTGGGTGAGGCCTTCGATTCGGCGCTACCTGATCGACGCGTAGATGAGTATTTTGCTCGCGATTTGTAAACCTAATTTTGATATTGATGGGTTCGGTTGTATTTGGTGTACTGGTGATGAACGAGAGGGAGAAGGGAGTGGGTGGACGGCCTGATGAGAGGGGGGGTTTGGATCCAAGGGTGATGTAGGATTTAGGTTTAAAATTTAATTTTAAGTTGTAAATTTATATTAGTTTAAATCGAGCAAACTTCAAATATTCATAACTTTTTCATACGAGGTCGAAAAAATGCAAACTCAGTTGCGTTGGAATCGTATGGACGAGCACTACGCGATGGAGTTGGTTTGGAGTCGTTTGGAGTTAGTGAGAATTTTGGGTAAAATTAAACGTCCGTTTAATTTTATTCGAAATAAATCGCTAAAACGGAATTTAAAATCAAGGTGAGAACTTCTCACTCAATCGAATCAGTTTCGATTTTATTTTAAATAGTTAGATTTAAAATATTTGAATGCATGTTTGAATGATGATTGATATCTATTGATTGTTAAAATAGACATTATGCGCCGTTAGTAAGCGGATGTTATTTAATAAAAACATATACCGCGAATATTTCATAAACAGTGAAATTGGTATTATATATAGTAGCAATATATATATGTTGGCATATGTATATATTGGAGTTATTGATTTCCCGCATTTATTTGTTTAGCGGATGAGACCCTATTACGCCGTTATTAAGCGGATAATATTTATTAAGAACATATACCGCGATAATTTCGTACTGGAGCGAAATTGGTATTGTGCTAATGTTTTTGGATGCAGGAAAACAGGTTGGAGGGATCCAACTGGATTCCTCAACAGTTTTTATTTGATTTCAGATATTTTGATATTTATGGACTTTCATATTTATATATGATATCGTTATAGTCGTGATTGACTATTTGGTGTGTAGCATCATTGGACCAAGTTTTGGAATTTTAAAATGATTTTTAAAGTGATTTTTGAGAATATACTATATTTTGGAATTGATCCATTTTAAATAAATAAACGTTATTATTTTTAAAGTTATAAAAAAAATTATTATGATTTTTGAGAAATATAGTAAAAAACTGATTTTTGAGAATATGATGCTATTGAGTTTATAAAATAGTTTAATCGAGATATTTTGGAATTATTGTGAAAAGTTTAAATATAGGATTTATAAAATTTAATTATTTTATGAATCAAAATGGTAAAATAATAAAGGAGATTAATGACGTTTTAAAAGGATAATATAAATTGATTTATATTAAGAGATTTATAAATGGATATTTATAAATTGAAATATGGACATTTTAAAACGAGTTTTTATAAGTGTTTGAATGAAGTGAAAATGAATTTCATTAAAGAATGAAATTTATAGAGTTTTAAACAGTGAAGTTATAAATGGAATTTTATAAACAGTAGGTTTATAAAATTTATAAAGTTATTGAAAGAATGAATTTTGGATAAATAATTGAATCTTATAAGTTATAAGATTTATAATTATGAAGTTAAAAGAACGATTTTTGTAAAGTAATTGTTTCATAAGTATTTAACTTATAATATGAACTTTTAGTTTATAATTGAGTTATAAACTGGAATAGGTTAATAAAAGAATTTATTAAAAGGAAGTTTTTATAAATAAATAGAAATGGAATTTATAAACGTTGTTTTATAAATCCGCAAACAACTTATTTTGATAAGTTAATTGTTATGACTTATAAATGGAGTTATATTCACGTTTTAGATAGTGAATAATCCTTTGAAATAAAATGCATAGAATTGATGAAATTTGTTAATGAAGTATATTCACGTTTTTGAATAGTGAATAATACGTTAAAGAAAATGTTTAGATGTGATGTTTTAAATAGAATTAAAACGATCTAACGATGTTTTTTAAACATGTTGAGATTCGAAACCATAGATTTCAACATTTATTGTTGAAATAGACGTTTTCGAGAAATAGAAGGAAATAATGGACTATAACACTGTTGTTATAATAAATGATTTCCGAAAGGAAATGTTTTGTATAGTATTGGGATTTATATATCTATTTAATTTCGAATCCCTATACTAGTGATTTTTGGGTTGTCGTAACGATGTTTTACGTAACATTCGTTTTGGCCCAAATAAATATGTTTAAGTGAATGATTTCTTTAAAAGAATGAAATATATACTTAATTTCGATTTAAGTACATTGAATATTTTCCAAGTGTTGAAAATAAATAAAATTTGTGAATTACTTATGAATAAATAAGTATGGAAATGTTTTTCCAATGTGAAATGAAATGTTTAGAGAATTTATCTTTTTGAAGATAAATTGAAATGAATAATTGAAATCGAATATTCATTGATATTTTGGAATTATAAATTCACTAAGGAATTTATAAAGGAAGTGGAATTTGTTTAAGAATAAATATTGATTTATTTTTGAAGTGTTGAAAATTTTATATCTTGTAGAGATATTTTGGAAAATAAATAATTTGGAAAATTATTTGGAATCTGGTGATGTATGCATATCCATTGATAGTTCAATAGCCGACTATCAATATTTCCCTTTGAATGGGTATTTGATGTGATTTGTTTGAATTTGAATGCCACGCTTATTTTTGAATAAGCGCTCGCTATTCGGGTTAACCGGGAAAGGACCATGGGGTCGTATAACCCATTCCGAATATGTGATACGTCGTTGTGAATTGCATTGAAGATCGGTGTTGAAGACCCGGTATTTGCGAGAGCGATAGGATAACCTGTCGATTTACTCTGCACCGAGTAGCTACAGTATAGAGTTCTCCATATGTGATGGTGAATCCGATCAGGATTGTGAATATCCGGATTGCAAGTACTTCTTTATAAGTGCCTTCGGTTTTGTTCTAGCCCGGAACAGACTTGTATGGATTGTGTGTCTGATATTACAAGTTGAGATATAAAGCCGATTTCATTCAAATATATTTCTGTTGGTGGCGAAGAATTTATTCTTTTAGCTTAACACCCTTCTCTGAGACGTACGAGCTCAGAGGTTATGTAGTTGAATGTTATCAGCAATATATTCCCAATTTGGTAATGTGATATGCTGAGTGATGCTGAAATGATCATTGTGTTGATTATTGTGATTGGATCGTTTATTTGATCGTCTATCTTAGTGATCATTGTGTTGATCATTTGTTGACCCAAAGCATGGCTTTTGTATAGAGTATGTTTTTGTGGACGTGACTTCGTCGAACCTCACACCCCGGAAATGGTCAAAACAGGAAAGATGCGGCAAGGTTATGTGGGGTAGCACCCTTTAGGGTATGTACATTTCCTTCTGGATAGAGGTGATATCATGGTATGGAGCCCAGATATTTAACCTATGTGGTTACTACGAATTTATTACTTTGTGGTTGTTGGTTTTCGGGATCCCGTGAGAAAGGTCGTTTACGATCGGGGAATGGCGTGCTCGTGTCAGTAGTTACCCAGTTAGGGGTAACCCGGCCTTGTGTTGGCAGAGTTCCGGTTTGGTTCTCGGGGATGTCTTTCCAGAGGCATTCTCATGTGGAAATGGGAAGTTCCTTGGCCTGACCATTTGTTGGAAATCCAAAGAAACAATACGTGACTTGTACGGTTTTAGTTGTATAACCTGCTATGGAATGTGGCGGTAACCTGCTATTGAACATAGTTAGCTATAGTAGGCATACGATAATGGTCGTATGTTGGCTAAGATTTATATTCTACTTTCGAAATAAATTTTTCCTACACTATGCACTAGTGATAATATGAAATGTTCTTTTAAATGCGTATCAAGCATCTTTGACTATCATAAGGAGAAATCTCCTCCGATTCTGCGTTTGCATTGTGTGTGTGTGCGGGAGGCCTTATGGTAGTCTCATTTTTAAAAGCATTGCGAATTGAAATAAAAATATTCCTCTATTTTGATTTTAAAGATAAATAAACTGTTTTGAGTTCTCACACCAGTCACATGACTGACTTGGAGTTTATTGTTTTCCTTCCTAAACTCTGGGTGCCCACCAATTTCCACACGGGCAGTCAAGAGTTAAGGTTTATCAGGATATTCTGGAATTGCTGGAGGCAAGCTGGATGGCGTGGCGTATTACTAGTTATATAGTATTTCTTTTTCCGCTGCACTATTTGTTGTTGTTGTACACTCTGATGATATGATGTAATGAAATGAAATGTAATGTAATAACTGATATAGTTCTTTGTTTAAAGATTATTCATTTATTATTATATGTTGTTCCGCTGCAAATTGTGAGATTCTGATGTTGTTCTGTTTTCTGTTCCGTTGTTTTCTTTTCCGTTCTGTTTTTCTATCTCTTCTATTTTAAAATTCTGTTCTATGTTTTCAAAATGTTCTCTATTCTCTTTTTCTTCTATTTTAAAATTTTCTATCTTCTCCCTCCATCTTCTACCTTTTTCTCTCTTCTTTTCTACGTTTTCTTTTCTTAAATTTTTTTAAAACCCATAACTATTCGGTTTTTCGGCAACGAAAAATCGCGTACGTTACATTTGGTATCAGAGCTTATGGTTAAGCGACAACCATGGTTCTGTTGGGTATAATTCATTAGAGATAGAGTCAGTAGTACTCTAGAATGAATTTGAGTGTAATAATAGCTATGAGAGCGTATTTGTTAGTGAATATAAAAAAATTGTTTTATATTGTGATGATTGGTTTATTGAGTGGCATATGAACTTTCGTCAGCGCGGTCTGTCAAACTATGCCGAAGGGGTTTCTAAACACTTGAATAGAACAATTCGGCACAGTATGATTTTAAAATTGGGTAAATGAAATAATTTTACCTTGATTATATTTTATATATAATGAAATAATTTTTCAGAATTATTAAAGTGAAAATAAGTTGATTGTTTAGATGTTTGAATAATCTAAATAAAAGAATAATTGTATAAGCAAATGAATTATAAGAATTGAATTGTAATTAAAGTGATTTACAATTGTGAAATAAACTTATATATATGAGAAGTGAAACTATATGAATATATTTATGAATATGAGTTGTAAATAAAAAAAATGAATTTAAGTTATGTAAAACAAGTGATGTTTATTAAATGGAATATAACTTAAGAGATATTGAATGAAGTTGATATTAGACCAAAGTAAAATTAATAAAGTTAAGTAAATGAATATGAACTTGAGTTTTATAAATGAAATTCAACTTTTGTAATAGAATTGAATGAATGGATTGAATATTAATCAATTAAATGTGAATTAAATTGATATGGAATAATGAATGTAAGTGAAATTCATTAAAATCTAATGTTATTAGAAAGGTGTTAAATCAAATTGAATGAATATAAGCAAAGGAATTTGGTTGCAATTAATATACATTGATTGTTATATGATTGTTAGTTGATTGTTGATTGATTGTAAATAAAATTCATTAAGTATTAATGAAATTGGAAGCTAAAGTAATTGAAATTCAATTGGAAGTTAAATGAATCTTGAATAAAATTGAATTTGATTTGGAAGTGAACCAACTTGAATATGAATTAGTGAATATAAACTAATTGAGAATGAATGCTAGTAAGAACATCCACTGTTAATAAATCAAATGTGATTAAATTGAAAACCCAATTCATTGAATATTAATGAGAATATGAATGAATATATATTGGTTATGAATGCTAGTTGGTTGATGTTTGAATATGTTTCATTTGCTATGTTGACATATATAGTTGTTATGGAGATATATGTTGTATATTGAGATCATTTTCATATATGCATGTTCTCATGTTGTTTGTTGAGTAATTAGTAGGTGCGGATCACGTTTGCTTCGCATTTGGAGCTCGCTTTTACGCTATATTAGCCGTATATGCTTGCTAATAAAATATAAGGTACATATCTCGGATTACATACCGTACTTTTACACTTTTTTCCCTGCGGGATGCCTCATTACTTGATGAGATGTATATTTGTGATATATATACCGTCATTTTTTTTTCGGATCGAGCCGCGCAAAGGAGACTATGGCGAATTTTTCCGGAAATTTAAGGCGTTAGAAAAAATTTGAGAAAATGGGAAAACTTTTGAAAACTTTAACTTTGATTTTGGAAGTTGAAAGTTAAACAATAGTAGTTGTTTTTGAGAAGATAACAAAGTATGATTTGAAAACTTAGTAAAGATTTGTAAGAAGTTTAATTATGAATTTTGGAAAATTAATAAATTCTGTAACTTTTCTTACTTAATAATTTCGAGGACGAAATTCTTCTAAGGGGGGAAGATTGCAACGATCCAGAATTTTTATTTATTAAAATTTGAATATTTAATTAATTTTAAATATTATTTAGTGAATTTATAAGTCGAATAAATTTTTATTTGAATTATTGAATTTAATTGGATAATTAAATCGATAATTTAATACGTTAAATTATGGAAATAATTGAAAATTGAGTTAAATATGATTGAAAATGATTTGTAAAATTTTATTTTATCATATGGGAGTTAGAACGATATTTTAGAACTTTTAAAATCAATTTAAAAGTTAATTTGTGAAAATTGAATATTTTAATATTTAATAATCGACTAGTGAAAATAGTCAAATTTTGAACAGTCTCAGAATTGAACGAAACCAGTTTCATTGGATCCGTAATAGTTAGTTATTACCGGATTTCAAATTTCGTGTCAATCGGAGTTATCGTTTGAGCGTGGCAGCTCGAAACGCATCAATTTATTTTTAATTTAAATTTGACGAGTGAAAATAGCCATTTTTTCAAAAAGTCTCGGATTTCGACGAAACTAGTTTGATCGGATCTGTAATGTGATATTATTGTAAGGTTTCAAATTTCAAGTCAATTGGATTTACGGTTTGTCCGGTACGAATTAAAACGCCTAGAAAATCGCTTAAATCGGTTTAATTCAAATTGAGCATTTACAGCCATAACTCGCACATACTTCCGAATTAGCTTCCGAAACCTGTTCCATTGTGTCCGGAACGCGGGGTAAACCCTAGAAACGCTGCTTACGGCGCCTAAATCGGAGTTCGGAATTTCCGGGATGAATAGTGTTTCGTCGGTTCCTTATAAATAGCCCCTCACTCAAGAAAATAAATAAAAAAAAAGATAAAACCCTAATCACGTTGCAGCCGCCTCCCCCTATTTCTAAGGCCAGAATCTTTCGATTTTCATCCCTTAATTACTTTCAATCCGTGAAGAATTAGAAGAAACTTTCAACACGAAAGTTATAGAGCACGATGAGATCTTGAATTCCATACGGTGATGATCGGAAATGGTGCAACGTGGAAGGAGAAAAGGGGGCCGACAGGTGGGGAGCTGCGCACGCATTTCCAAGAGCATGATGAGGCCGAACTCATGGAGCTTGCAGCCGAGTGGAGTGGTGGGTGAGGCCTTCGATTCGGCGCTACCTGATCGACGCGTAGATGAGTATTTTGCTCGCGATTTGTAAACCTAATTTTGATATTGATGGGTTCGGTTGTATTTGGTGTGCTGGTGATGAACGAGAGGGAGAAGGGAGTGGGTGGATGGCCTGATGAGAGGGGTGGTTTGGATCCAAGGGTGATGTAGGATTTAGGTTTAAAATTTAATTTTAAGTTGTAAATTTATATTAGTTTAAATCGAGCAAACTTCAAAAATTCATAACTTTTTCATACGAGGTCGAAAAAATGCAAACTCAGTTGCGTTGGAATCGTATGGACGAGCACTACACGATGGAGTTGGTTTGGAGTCGTTTGGAGTTAGTGAGAATTTTGGGTAAAATTAAACGTCCGTTTAATTTTATTCGAAATAAATCGCTAAAACGGAATTTAAAATCAAGGTGAGAACTTCTCACTCAATCGAATCAGTTTCGATTTTATTTTAAATAGTTAGATTTAAAATATTTGAATGCATGTTTGAATGTTGATTGATATCTATTGATTGTTAAAATAGACATTATGCGCCGTTAGTAAGCGGATGTTATTTAATAAAAACATATACCGCGAATATTTCATAAATAGTGAAATTGGTATTATATATAGTAGCAATATATATATATGTTGGCATATGTATATGTTGGAGTTATTGATTTCCCACATTTATTTGTTTAGCGGATGAGACCCTATTACGCCGTTATTAAGCGGATAATATTTATTAAGAACATATACCGCGATAATTTCGTACTGGAGCGAAATTGGTATTGTGCTAATGTTTTTGGATGCAGGAAAACAGGTTGGAGGGATCCAACTGGATTCCTCAACAGTTTTTATTTGATTTCAGATATTTTGATATTTGATAGACTTTCATATTTATATATGATATCGTTATAGTCGTGATTGACTATTTGGTGTGTAGCATCATTGGACCAAGTTTTGGAATTTTAAAATGATTTTTAAAGTGATTTTTGAGAATATACTATATTTTGGAATTGATCCATTTTAAATAAATAAACGTTATAATTTTTAAAGTTATAAAAAAAATTATTATGATTTTTGAGAAATATAGTAAAAAACTGATTTTTGAGAATATGATGCTATTGAGTTTATAAAATAGTTTAATCGAGATATTTTGGAATTATTGTGAAAAGTTTAAATATAGGATTTATAAAATTTAATTATTTTATGAATCAAAATGGTAAAATAATAAAGGAGATTAATGACGTTTTAAAAGGATAATATAAATTGATTTATATTAAGAGATTTATAAATGGATATTTATAAATTGAAATATGGACATTTTAAAACGAGTTTTTATAAGTGTTTGAATGAAGTGAAAATGAATTTCATTAAAGAATGAAATTTATAGAGTTTTAAACAGTGAAGTTATAAATGGAATTTTATAAACAGTAGGTTTATAAAATTTATAAAGTTATTGAAAGAATGATTTTTGGATAAATAATTGAATCTTATAAGTTATAAGATTTATAATTATGAAGTTAAAAGAACGATTTTTGTAAAGTAATTGTTTCATAAGTATTTAACTTATAATATGAACTTTTAGTTTATAATTGAGTTATAAACTGGAATAGGTTAATAAAAGAATTTATTAAAAGGAAGTTTTTATAAATAAATAGAAATGGAATTTATAAACGTTGTTTTATAAATCCGCAAACAACTTATTTTGATAAGTTAATTGTTATGACTTATAAATGGAGTTATATTCATGTTTTAGACAGTGAATAATCCTTTGAAATAAAATGCATAGAATTGATGAAATTTGTTAATGAAGTATATTCACGTTTTTGAATAGTGAATAATACGTTAAAGAAAATGTTTAGATGTGATGTTTTAAATAGAATTAAAACGATCTAACGATGTTTTTTAAACATGTTGAGATTCGAAACCATAGATTTCAACATTTATTGTTGAAATAGACGTTTTCGAGAAATAGAAGGAAATAATGGACTATAACACTGTTGTTATAATAAATGATTTCCGAAAGGAAATGTTATGTGTAGTATTGGGATTTATATATCTATTTAATTTCGAATCCCTATACTAGTGATTTTTGGGTTGTCGTAACGATGTTTTACGTAACATTCGTTTTGGCCCAAATAAATATGTTTAAGTGAATGATTTCCTTAAAAGAATGAAATATATACTTAATTTCGATTTAAGTACATTGAATATTTTCCAAGTGTTGAAAATAAATAAAATTTGTGAATTACTTATGAATAAATAAGTATGGAAATGTTTTTCCAATGTGAAATGAAACGTTTAGAGAATTTATCTTTTTGAAGATAAATTGAAATGAATAATTGAAATCGAATATTCATTGATATTTTGGAATTATAAATTCACTAAGGAATTTATAAAGGAAGTGACTTTTTTTAAGAATAAATATTGATTTATTTTTGAAGTGTTGAAAATTTTATATCTTGTAGAGATATTTTGGAAAATAAATAATTTGGAAAATTATTTGGAATCTGGTGATGTATGCATATCCATTGATAGTTCAATAGCCGACTATCAATATTTCCCTTTGAATGGGTATTTGATGTGATTTGTTTGAATTTGAATGCCACACTTATTTTTGAATAAGCGCTCACTATTCGGGTTAACCGGGAAAGGACCATGGGGTCGTATAACCCATTCCGAATATGTGATACGTCGTTGTGAATTGCATTGAAGATCGGTGTTGAAGACCCGGTATTTGCGAGAGCGATAGGATGACCTGTCGATTTACTCTGCACCGAGTAGCTACGGTATAGAGTTCTCCATATGTGATGGTGAATCCGATCTGGATTGTGAATATCCGGATTGCAAGGACTTCTTTGTAAGTGCCTTCGGTTTTGTTCGAGCCCGGAACAGACTTGTATGGATTGTGTGTCTGACATTACAAGTTGAGATATAAAGCCGATTTCATTCAAATATATTTCTGTTGGTGGCGAAGAATTTATTCTTTTAGCTTAACACCCTTCTCTGAGACGTACGAGCTCAGAGATTATGTAGTTGAATGTTATCAGCAATATATTCCCAATTTGGTAATGTGATATGCTGAGTGATGCTGAAATGATCATTGTGTTGATTATTGTGATAGGATCGTTTATTTGATCGTCTATCTTAGTGATCATTGTGTTGATCATTTGTTGACCCAAAGCATGGCTTTTGTATAAAGTATGTTTTTGTGGACGTGACTTCGTCGAACCTCACACCCCGGAAATGGTCAAAACAGGAAAGATGCGGCAAGGTTATGAGGGGTAGCACCCTTTAGGGTATGTACATTTCCTTCTGGATAGAGGTGATATCATGGTATGGAGCCCAGATATTTAACCTATGTGGTTACTACGAATTTATTACTTTATGGTTGTTGGTTTTCGGGATCCCGTGAGAAAGGTCGTTTACGATCGGGGAATGGCGAGCTCGTGTCAGTAGTTACCCAGTTAGGGGTAACCCGGCCTTGTGTTGGCAGAGTTTCGGTTTGGTTCTCGGGGATGTCTTTCCAGAGGCATTCTCATGTGGCAATGGGAAGTTCCTTGGCCTGACCATTTGTTGGAAATCCAAAGAAACAATACGTGACTTGTACGGTTTTAGTTGTATAACCTGCTATGGAATGTGGCGGTAACATGCTATTGAACATAGTTAGCTATAGTAGGCATACGATAATGGTCGTATGTTGGCTAAGATTTATATTCTACTTTCGAAATAAATTTTTCCTACACTATGCACTAGTAATAATATGAAATGTTCTTTTAAATGCGTATCAAGCATCTTTGACTATCATAAGGAGAAATCTCCTCCGATTCTGCGTTTGCATTGTGTGTGTGTGCGGGAGGCCTTATGGTAGTCTCATTTTTAAAAGCATTGCGAATTGAAATAAAAATATTCCTCTATTTTGATTTTAAAGATAAATAAACTGTTTTGAGTTCTCACACCAGTCACATGACTGACTTGGAGTTTATTGTTTTCCTTCCTAAACTCTGGGTGCCCACCAATTTCCACACGGGCAGTCAAGAGTTAAGGTTTATCAGGATATTCTGGAATTGCTGGAGGCAAGCTGGATGGCGTGGCGTATTACTAGTTATATAGTATTTCTTTTTCCGCTGCACTATTTGTTGTTGTTGTACACTCTGATGATATGATGTAATGAAATGAAATGTAATGTAATAACTGATATAGTTCTTTGTTTAAAGATTATTCATTTATTATTATATGTTGTTCCGCTACGAATTGTGAGATTCTGATGTTGTTCTGTTTTCTGTTCCGTTGTTTTCTTTTCCGTTCTGTTTTTCTATCTCTTCTATTTTAAAATTCTGTTCTATGTTTTCAAAATGTTCTCTATTCTCTTTTTCTTCTATTTTAAAATTTTCTATCTTCTCCCTCCATCTTCTACCTTTTTCTCTCTTCTTTTCTACTTTTTCTTTTCTTAAATTTTTTTAAAACCCATAACTATTCGGTTTTTCGGCAACGAAAAATCGCGTACGTTACATACTCCTTCTAGCCGTGAGTTATGATGCCAAACCCAAGCTATATCATCATCATAGCTGAGCAAATGAACCCCCTTGGTCGAGCTTTTGAATGTTTGTAGCAAGATCAAGTTATCTTGTCTTTGTTTCTTTTTAATTTTCATTTATTTCAATGTATTTTGGTTGAATATTCATATGTTATATTGTCTTGTTTTGGATTGTTTACAAGATGATATCTTGGCTCTCTCCACTCACTTTAATCAAAGTCGTGTTGGGTCATGCCGTATGGTGCTTTCTAGAATTTATTCATGTTGTTTGTTTTGCTAACTCAAGCTTGAAAAGGTGAGTCTTTCCCACTCTGACATGTTTACTTATGAAATAGTGAATTGATGACATGTGTTTACTAAATTAAAAAACTTATGCAAGTAAATGATAATTATACGATATGCTATGCCATGTTATTACCAAGTTTACTTTGTTAATCATCACCAGACATTTGATATATGACAGTATATTGTGACATTGATATGTTAGTATAATTGTTTATATTGTTTATGCATATGTTCACACTACAAGTTCCATGTTAGAATAGAATCACTATGGGTTGAAATGATACATACACAAACGGACTTTAGAGTAGGAAAAAATCATAATAGGATGAAATAGTAGGCATGAGCGATTTTTATTTATTTTTATTTACTTGGGATTGCGGGTTTGAAATGATAGAACCCGGATTTTCTTTTTAAATTGCGGATTGAGATGATACATATCCATATCACTTGACCTAGGTTAGAAAATTATATGCAGACCCCGTGGTATATTTTTAGATGATTTTTCTTAAGATATATATTTTTAAAATTTTGAAATTTAGATTTAAATATATATATTTTATGGTTGTGGGAAAGCTAAATATTAAGTCTTGAAATTGTGAATTTAAGTATGTGAATTTGAAGTAAATGTGATTTTTGACTTTAAATTATATTTTTTTAAATGTAAGTAAATAATGGAAATTTAATTTAAAGTTTGAAATTATATTTGAAGTAAAATGTTAAGTTTATTTAAATTTATAAGTTAATAATATTAAATTGTGACTTAACGAATGAAAGTGAGTTTTAAATTGAGTATTTGATTTCAAAATATTGTTGTGCTAAATCATATGTTAAAAGTTTTTAAATGTGAAATTTTGAAGTCTAGAAATATGATTTACAAGTTTAAAATTTGTTAAAATTGAAGTTATATTATTTCTGAAAAGTTATAATAAAATCTGGAATTTTATTAATAACATTTCCAAAATGCTATGGTTTTATGACAGCATTTTTAAATGCTGTTGTTTTTGAATTTAACTATGTTGAACTAACTAAATATCTATTACCGCATTTTGTAAATGCTGTTGTTCGTAGACTAAACTATTTTGGAAACTATAAGCTACGATAGCGCTTTATAAATGATGTCGTTGCTTAGTTTTGACAATGTTTTGAAATGTTATAGATTTTAACACTGTTTGAGTTATATTTGATAGTGTTAAAAGATTTAACTTTTGGAATTGATTACTTTTGAAATTTAAAGAGTTTTGAATATATTTTTAATATTTAAATTTGACTTTTAAGGAATTTAAATTGAATTTAAATAAGGTTTACTTAGTTATGTGTTAAATGGAATGAAATGTAATGAAATAAATGAATTTTTGAATGAAATTTTGAAATGTTTTTGTAATGATACTTGAAATAACAAAAGAATGACTTATTTAATATAAAAATGATATTTAAATTGAATATTTGAATTTGAGTTCAAATATTGCTTTGATAATGAGGTTTTGAAAGAATATGATATTTTGATGATTGAAATGGTTTGGAAATGATTTAGTCTTTTTTTGATAAAGAATGTGAATCTGAAATGATATTTGATTTTGATAAATGAATATTTTAAGTTTATATTAGTATGAAAGGATATTTGGTTTACTTGTAATTTGAGTTATTTAAATAATATTGGATTTGTGAAATGAATATTTCAAAACTAAGTAATAATGAAGTTAAATTTGATATATATGAAATTTTAAAATCTAGTTTTGAAATATGGTATATTAAAGCTTTGAAATATATTAAAAATTGACTAGTTTATTTTGTAGTTTAAATCTATATTTGTAAATGATAAGATTCGAAATGGTTTGTTGGGAAACTAAATTGAATTGAAACTGATAGTTGGAATTGAATTAAATTAGAAATTTCAAATTTGGGTTTAATTGAATATATTTGTAAAATGTAAAGAATTAAAGAAATGCTTCATGATTTCAAATGTATGTTTTGAAATGTTATGATTTTCAAAGTGTAATGATTTCAAGTATTTTGGTTTCTAAAGAGTTATAACTTTGAAAGTATTATGATTTTTGAAAGTTGAATATATGTTTGAAATGGAAATTAAATCGTATTGATTTGGATATAATTTTAAAATAAAATCGTTTTGATTTCGAAGTATAAACTATTTTGAAAGGGATACAGATTGCAAATGAAATGATTAGATTTTTGAAGTATAAACTATTTTGAAATGACCATGGCGTTATAATAACGATTGGTTATTAAAGAGACTGGAATCGGAATTTGTCATACTCTCTGCCAACTTCGAAAATCACTTTAACAACTATGTACGAGGTGGAGATTCCATAATGAAGTAGGATGGTGGTGACGATCCTATTCAGGTATGAACGTGGACCCGACTCCCGTGAGTTGGCTTAAGGTGGCTAAAATAGGAGCGATCGATGGGCCAAGTGAGGTCATTCCTCTTATCGGACGCACTTCTTCGATAGAGTGTGCTCCGAGGTGGGCGGTAGCGGCTGTTATGCGTTACCACCAGCCCGGAAGCGTAATTGGTATATCTACCCTTGCATTGCCTAGTTGCATGTCACCTACGATATCAAGCCTTACTACAAGTTTGTTTTTCTCCCGTAGCCCATGGAGTATTTAGGGTAGCCTCCCGATCTGGAGGCATGCTGATACTGGATGGACAACTGGGACTATTAAGTGTTGGGGGCTATACGGTTAACCCTTCAATGCTATTTTAAAGTAAGTTTATTTTACTATAGATATTATTATAATAGCACATTATTACTACATAGTAAATAGTTTAACGGATCCTGAAAAGATGGGCGGTCCCAAGCATCCTTTAAGTTACTGATGCATTTTGTTACTGTACAATTGATGTAACGACCCGTTAAGTTCGACCATTTAAAATTGTTTGTTTAATAGGATTTTGTAATCTATTTTAGTTGAAATAATAAAGGTGGTAGATAAGTATTAAAATGAAGGCTAGAATAAATTATATAGAAGTGACTTAGAAACCTATTTAAAGACATTTGAATAAAATTCAAATGAATTAAGTAGAGAAAGAAAGAAAAATTCTTACCTGTACATAAAATTTAATATGGGAATATTAAACCAATTTAATGCAATAAAAGATTGTGAACGATAAATTGAATAGATTAAGAAACCCTGTTATTGCAAGTCAATAAATTTGTAAACCCTAATGAACATCTCAAAATTTATAAATTTATTGAAATTTAAGACATAGCATAAGCGTAGAACTATAGGTATGATGACAAACTTTTATAAATTGTCTAATTAAGGGTCAGCAAATTTATTTGGAAATCAAACTCAATTAAGGGTAAGTAATTATGATGGATTGATGGCATAAACGTTACTAATTTTTATCATAGTAACGGAAGTGCAGATGGAAGGCAACTGTAGAAATTTAAGTACGTATTAACAATTGAAAGGGACTGTCGATTGAGTGGAGTACTTTAGGTTGTCTTACTAAATTTAGAATTTAACATAAGACAAATAGAAATAAATCAATAAACGTATAGATTTTAAGTTTATTATGATGAATTATTTTAGTGATATGACTTAGAATAAATGAAATAATTTGGGTTAATTGGTATTTAATGGAATTAAAGGTTGCAATATTCATAGGTAAGGATTTAGATGAAATAGATTGATGTATGAAAAATTTAATTTGATAAATGGCAATTAATTCCTTTAATTTGTACAATTAATGTATGTTTAATTGATAACGATAAAAAGTTGATTTTTTTTCAGTGTAACCAACGTAAAATATTATCATAGCATGATACTTGGTTTGAATAGAAGGATTTGATTTAATGTGAAAATTTTTGTTCTAAGTATTGAATAAAATTGGGAATCAAATTTTTTTTTATGATAATAACGTTAGTATTGGTTAATAAATAGATTTCAATGCAGTAACCAAATAAATGGAATAAGATGAGTATATATTGCATAGAAATGAAATGATAAATTATTGATGTAATGGAAGATATAACCATGTCAATTATGCATATAAGGTAATAAGGTAATGAAACCGAGGTAAATTAATTAATTGAGACTTTAAGTAAAATTAACGTGTGGAATTGACCAAGGTTCAATAAAATGAGAATTTGATTGGTTATATTTATTGGTTGAGAAATGTAAATGTGTATTTGGGGAATAAATTTAGTCAGACTTAAGTATTGAATTTAATTAATTAATATATATGATAAATGATGATTAAATAAAAACCCAATACTCTATATATATGTATAATATTTGAGTGAAAATAATAATACACTTATAAATGTGGAATTAAGAGTTTACAACAACTATTTTAAGTAAAGAAATTGTTCATTCAAGTAAATTTGAAACATCGCAATAGGTGTAGATTAAGTGTTGCGTTAAATAAATTATAAAGGAATAAATTTATAGAAACGTAGGAACGGAAGAATGAACATTATAGTAACGTAAAACGTATTGTAGGATAATAATTAAGTATAGGCTTGTAAATTAGATGTATGACAATAAATTTTGTACGTAAATCTTTCTATTAGTTGATAAGTCTTATTTTGATCAATTTAAAGGAATACACTAAATTTTGTAGTTAGTACGGAATATTGATGAGTGAATGAATAAGATGAAACAAAGGTGGAATGTATTAGTTGAGGTTTTAAGTTATTTATGTGATAAGTTACCAAAATTACAATTTTATCTAAATACAGTAATTTATGCAAACAAAAGATGAACATTTTGAAATATTACCACAGTGATATATAAAAGAAACGTTAACTATGTAGTTGGAGAATAATTGATATATTTTGAGTTGGATAATAGAAATCAAGTTATTTATATAATTAGATTTAAGATGAGAGTATAAGTATATGATTAAATAATTGGGTTTTGCGAATAAAATTTATAATTCCCAAATAATAAGAAAACGCAGAGGTTAACACTGCGAAATTTATATACTTATAAATTTTAATTCACATCCAAGCTTGCTAAATTATTGGGAATTGATTGGATTATATAAGTAATGAAATTTGGCCAATATTTAAAGTTGAAAGAAAATTTGGATTTTATGATTTATTTTAATTTATTTAATAAATATTAAAATAGTCATTTTTGTCACGGACTCGGATTTCGACGAAACTAGTTTCATCGGATCCGTAACGGTGAATTATAATAATGTTTCAAGTTTCGTTGCGATCGGACTTGTCGTTTGATCGTACGGACTCGAAACGCCTTGAAATTTACGCATTTTGAAATCAATTTGAAATTTTTATTTTTTTAGCATAACTTCTTCATACGATCGAATTTGGTCGCGAAACTTTTTCCATCGCGTTCAGAATATTTTGAAACACCTATTTGGATATATAGTTTTAACAAATTCGACTCCGGAGGCAGAACGGGCTTTTTGGGCCAACTATCGTTTAGCACGTTCGTTATCCGTACCCACCTAGCCTTCTTTTATCTGTCTATATATTTGCGATTATAAACCCTAGCCACTCCTTATTTTCATTTTTCTATACGTACATCTCCTTCTCAACTCCTCATTCCAATGGCAGAAAAAAACCTAATTCCCAAATTCCAAAATTTTATTTCAAAAAAAAAAAAAAAAAAAAAAAAAATTTTTGTGGATCTGCAGCAGCTTCTGGTCGCGCTTCGGGTTTCAGAGGAGAAAACCCTAGAGCAACTTCGGGTCAGGAAGAAAATGACTCGGGTCGCTCCGGGTCGTTTTGGCGAAAACTCCAAGCAAGCATCGGGGAAATGAGGCGGCGCCCCGAAGTCGAACCCGAAGTTGACCCAGGACCAGAATTTTTCATTTTTCAAATTTTCATAACTTTTGCATACGAGCTCGGATTCACGCGCGGTTTGTTTTGCTGGGATCGTATCGGAATTTCTGACGTTTTGGCACTGGTTTGGATGAATTTGGAGACTGTCCAATTTTTGGGTTTAAATTGGATTTGAATTCAATTTAAATTCAAAAGGTGAGTGTTTTAACCCACTCACAACTACTAGAAGCTTTTATGTTTGTTAAATAAATTTTAGAAATGAATAGAAATTTATTTATGAGCTTTTGGCATGTTATTTCATTCATATCTGTTGAATTGCATTTTATTGAATGTAACTGTTAATTTAATTGATTTATTGCGTGTTAATTGGCTGTTAGAAATTTTTGGTTGCATATGAACTGCTAGTTAACAGTTATGTCAATTATCACTGAATATAAATTGTTAGATTAATAGTTGAAAAATTTAATTTGAATAAACTGCCAGTTATCACCTGTTATATATGATCATATATATAATTGTTATTGATTGATATTGCTTGATGTTTGTGACTGGATGATGGATGTTTTGTTGAATGGATGTTTTATTTGATATCATCAAACTGCAAGTTAGCATACATTTTACATTTCATTCGGGATTGTGGTTTGAAATGATAAAACCGCAAAGTTTTATTTTTTTAAATTGCGGATTGAAATGATAAATATCCGTATCACTTGACCATAGGATAGAAAATTATATACAGGCACCGCGGTCTATATATAACTATTTTAATGTGATTTCTATGGTTTGGATTGAATACGGTCTATAAATCTTAAATTTATATTGTATAAATATTTTATTTCATATTTATATACCTATGAAGTTGAAATTTTGAAATTAAAAGGAATATAAATTTCTTTATTGAAAATGGAAGAAATTAAGAAAATGGAGTTTGATGATTTATATCCTATGTTTAAATATTAAGTTGGAAATTTTAAAGATATGATATTTATAATTGGATTTTTCCCAAAATATTTTGAAATGAATATTCTAGTAAAAATTGAATTTGGAAATATATATATATATTTTACTAGAAATTGAAGTCTTATTAATTATGGATTTTATGTGAATGGTCAAGATTAATTAATAGAATATTGATTTTGAAAGGATAAAAATCCAACTTTAGTTGAAATATTAATGCTCAAAAATGGATATAAATATATATAAAATTGAAATGGTTTTGGGACTTGAAGTAATATTTTGGATTTTGGTTTAACTTTAAAAGAAGAAATATTTGGAAAGCCATGTAATTTATTTCTTTGTAAAGCAACAGTAAAGTTAAACCTTTTTAATTCGCATACCGTTGAATATCCAAACCATTTAGTTTTGAAAATAATGGTTTTAAAATACTATGGATTTTCGAAGAATTATGTTGAAAGTTACAAACAGAATATTGGTTACATGGGATATTAAATAATAAAAAGTGACATAATTTTTTTGGAAAGGAATAATTTTATTTGGGATAAACGATATCATATTGTTTTGGGTTTTAAAAGAAGAAATGATATCGTAATATTACGGTTTGAAATGGATTATATTCTGGTTTTAAAAGTATAAACTATTTTTAAATGACCGCGGTGTTATAATAACGATTGGTTGGCAAAGAGACCGGGATCGGTTATGGACATACTCTCTGTCGATACCGAAAACCACTTTGACTAACCGTGTACGCGGTGGAGATTCCAGAATGAAGTAGGTGGTGGCGACGTTTCCTGTAAGGTAAATACGTGGACCCAACTCCCATGAGTTGGCATAAGGTGGCTAAAACAGGAGCGATTCTCAGGCCAATGAGGTCATTCCTCTGATCGGACGCTCCTCTTCGATATTATAATTTGACTTGGATTTGATTCAGTGGCCACTTCTATATTTTGATTTTGGGGAGTTAGTCCGAGGTGGGCGGTAACTGCGGCTACGCGTTTCCACCAGCCTGGATAGCAATTGGTATATCTACCCTGGCATTGCCTAGTTGTGCCGTGTCACCTACCATATCGCGCCTTGTACGAGTTTGGTTTTCTCCCGTAGCCCGTGTGGTATCCTCTAGTGGCGTCCCGATCAGGAGGGGCTATGATATTGGACGGACTACTGGGACTATTACGTGTTAAGGTGGAAAATGTAAAGCCTTAACGCTATTTAAAAGTAAGTTTATTTTATAAATAGACACTATTATAATAGCGCAATATACTACATAGTAAATAGTTTAACGGATCCTTAGGAGATGTAAATCCCGAACATCTCTTGAGTTACTGTACTCATATTTATATTCTGTTTATTTAACTCACATAAGATATTCTAGTCTGACTCGGGTGTTTTTGTCTATTCAAATTCGCTCGGGTCAGTCCGAGCATTTCAGGATAGCAGATTTTAGCTTTGGAGGACGAAGACGAAGAATAAGTATTATGTTATATATAGTATTACACCACACTCTTTCTATTCCGCTGCATTGCTTGTATTGGTATGTGTAACTCTGATATTTATTGTAAAAGAAGGATCAAGCTTTTGTAAACTGTTTATGAACTGTATATTTGTTATTATATTTTATCCTTCCGCTGTGAGATTCTGTTTTTGTTTTTATTTCTTCTCTGTTTTCTTATTTACCCCATAACAATCCGCCCTTGCGTATGCTTTGAATTGGCACGTGTGTCGGTTTAAAGTGTGCAAAAAGGCGGGATGTTACAGTTGGTATCAGAGCTTTGGTTTAGCGATAAACCTTGGCTTTGTGGGGTTTGACTCTTTGTTAATAGGGTAGAAATATCCTATGGGAGTCGCTGAGTGTATATATAAGAGAGAGCGTACTTGTTAGTATTAATAAAAAGATTTTAATATTGTGTTAATCTGTTCCGCTTTGTATTTATAAATTCTGGTTGATGCATGGGACGCTATGTCATCAATAGGGATTTCTAAACACTTAATAGGACAGACCGACATAATATTTGTTTTTAATATAGGTGAATGAAATAATTTTGCCTATTATATTTCTATATATAAAAATAGTTTTATAAAGATATATATATATTTGGTTGCTATAGATTGGATGTTAGGCAATAAAAATATTTATAATAACTGAAGCTAAGTGAAATTATAATAAACCAAATTTGGAGATTTAGAACTTAAGTCCGGGATTTTTGAAAATTTGCTTTCAAAGAATTTGTGAAATTTATTGATTTGGTTTATAAGTATTTTCTTATATAAATATTTCGTATAAATTGGAAGAATTGTTTTAAAGAAGATTTTGGAAAAGAATTAAATTCTGTACTTTCCTCTCTGTCGCTGGAAAATAAATTCGGTGATGACGGCCGCATCATCGACTTTCATTTTCGAGTTTCGAAGGGGAAAGACCACTGTAGTAAATTCTACTGCAGATTTATTTTTGAAATTTTCTAAAAATTTTCTTTTATTGTTCTAAATATAATTAGAGATATAAAAGTTGTAAGAACTTATTTATCTATTATTTTGAAATAGATTAAAATTTGACCCGGTATTTAATTCTAAATTTTTCCGTTAATTAATTGTTTAAACTTTGTTAGTGAAATATTAAGTAAGAAAGTTAATGCTAGGGATAAGGGAAGTAAAAGTTTTTAACTGATAAATAATGGAAAAGATTTATTGAAGAATGAATGAATTGAAACCTCTAATTGGAATAAGAGAATAACTGCAAAGCTATAAAGAGGAATTTGCATACATATGAGACAAAGGGTAATATGAATAAACATTAAATTTAATTAAAAGAATGGAGATTAAACTTGTATAAGTTCAATTGCAATTTCCTTAACATAAACAACTTACCCAAATATAAAAGTTGAAGTGTTAAATGAGAAACTGGAATTGAATATTTTACAAGTAGGAATTTAGGAAATAATGAAAGAATTTATTGGTATAAACTTAAGTGATAATTGAAATTTTACCCAAATTAAAGGTGAGTATTATTAATAGGTGATTTTAACTTAAGTAAATAAAATGAAATTCTTTAATATTGATGTGTAGGGTTATAAACTTAAGTATGATTTAAAATGCTACTAGTAATATAATAAAAAGTAGGTAATATAAATAAATGTCTGTAAACCCTAGATAATGAATTAATAAAATCCTTTATTTATAAAAATGGAGGTTTTAAGGTTAATAATTTAAGTGTAAGTAGAGGGTTACTGTAATTAAATATAATAAAACATAAACATTAAATAAAGGAATGAAATTAAGGGTAAGTTGAAATTGTAATTTATAAAACGAATATATATTTATTGAACCGTTAATAAATAAAAAGGAATTGAGAAGAAACTTGTAAATTTTCACTTGCATTCTTAAATATACATAACTTACCATATAATAAAAGTTGCAATGTTAGTAAGAAAATGTAAGGGGAAATCTTACAAGTGAAGCTTGAGGTAATTAAGGTATTCAATAAATTTGCTGTTATAAATGAGAATTAACCGTATAAACTTAAGTTAAATTGGAAATTTTACTATATAAGAAAGGGTAAGTAGTATAAATAGATGATATAAACCTTAGTCAATAAATTGGAATACAATATAATGAATTTTGTAACAAATGGAAAATGAAAATTGTAAGAAACAAAGAAATCCCTCCATAAATGAAAGAAAGAAAATCAAACCACCGAAGCATGAAATAAATGTATAATAAGTTAATTTGGCTGTTAGTTTGAATTGTTATTGTTTGATTTATGTTTGTTGGGTAAGGAATTTGAAGTTGTTGGGGAATAAATAATCTATCCTTGTTCCATCTAAGACTGTTGAGTAAAGGATGCACTTGATAGTTAATTTCATTTCATACAAATTTCAAATTTGAACCCAGACAACTAATTGTTTGATGGTTTAAATGGTTGCTTCACTTTGTGTATGTATGTTATTTGTAAGATTGATAATTGTTGTATTGATTGGGTGATTAATGGTTGAAACCACCTAAACATTTCACTTTAATATAAATATTTAACCTTTTAGATTATATAAGTGAATGCAGGTGATGGAAGCAACTGCTTTTGGTTCCATAATAATAAGCGTATTGCCCGACAAATAGGTACGTTTTCGGATTACGTTTAAAGCGCTATTTTATATAGTTGCCCGTGTTGGGATATAATATTTTGATAATATTTGTAATATATTTGTTATATTTTGATATTTTATTTTCTCCCGAGCCTCTCCGTACAAAGGAGACTCTGCCAAAATTTTCCGTAAATTTTGGACTTAGAATTTTGTTGAAAATGTTTTTCCAACTTTAATTATTTAAGTATAAAAGTTTATAATGGCTATAAAACGGGTATATTTCATTAAAGGAAATTAATCCAGTAAATTATTATTTATAAGCTAATATTGAATTGAGATGTACTGTTTTATTCTTCCTTCTCCCTTCTTTTTCCTTTTCGGGGACGAAAAGTTTTGAGTGGGGGAGAGTGTAACGACCCGTTAAGTTCGACCATTTAAAATTGTTTGTTTAATAGGATTTTGTAATCTATTTTAGTTGAAAGAATAAAGGTGGTAGATAAGTATTAAAATGAAGGCTAGAATAAATTATATAGAAGTGACTTAGAAACCTATTTAAAGACATTTGAATAAAATTCAAATGAATTAAGTAGAGAAAGAAAGAAAAATTCTTACCTGTACATAAAATTTAATATGGGAATATTAAACCAATTTAATGCAATAAAAGATTGTGAACGATAAATTGAATAGATTAAGAAACCCTGTTATTGCAAGTCAATAAATTTGTAAACCCTAATGAACATCTCAAAATTTATAAATTTATTGAAATTTAAGACATAGCATAAGCGTAGAACTATAGGTATGATGACAAACTTTTATAAATTGTCTAATTAAGGGTCAGCAAATTTATTTGGAAATCAAACTCAATTAAGGGTAAGTAATTATGATGGATTGATGGCATAAACGTTACTAATTTTTATCATAGTAACGGAAGTGCAGATGGAAGGCAACTGTAGAAATTTAAGTACGTATTAACAATTGAAAGGGACTGTCGATTGAGTGGAGTACTTTAGGTTGTCTTACTAAATTTAGAATTTAACATAAGACAAATAGAAATAAATCAATAAACGTATAGATTTTAAGTTTATTATGATGAATTATTTTAGTGATATGACTTAGAATAAATGAAATAATTTGGGTTAATTGGTATTTAATGGAATTAAAGGTTGCAATATTCATAGGTAAGGATTTAAATGAAATAGATTGATGTATGAAAAATTTAATTTGATAAATGGCAATTAATTCCTTTAATTTGTACAATTAATGTATGTTTAATTGATAACGATAAAAAGTTGATTTTTTTTCAGTGTAACCAACGTAAAATATTATCATAGCATGATACTTGGTTTGAATAGAAGGATTTGATTTAATGTGAAAATTTTTGTTCTAAGTATTGAATAAAATTGGGAATCAAATTTTTTTTTATGATAATAACGTTAGTATTGGTTAATAAATAGATTTCAATGCAGTAACCAAATAAATGGAATAAGATGAGTATATATTGCATAGAAATGAAATGATAAATTATTGATGTAATGGAAGATATAACCATGTCAATTATGCATATAAGGTAATAAGGTAATGAAACCGAGGTAAATTAATTAATTGAGACTTTAAGTAAAATTAACGTGTGGAATTGACCAAGGTTCAATAAAATGAGAATTTGATTGGTTATATTTATTGGTTGAGAAATGTAAATGTGTATTTGGGGAATAAATTTAGTCAGACTTAAGTATTGAATTTAATTAATTAATATATATGATAAATGATGATTAAATAAAAACCCAATACTCTATATATATGTATAATATTTGAGTGAAAATAATAATACACTTATAAATGTGGAATTAAGAGTTTACAACAACTATTTTAAGTAAAGAAATTGTTCATTCAAGTAAATTTGAAACATCGCAATAGGTGTAGATTAAGTGTTGCGTTAAATAAATTATAAAGGAATAAATTTATAGAAACGTAGGAACGGAAGAATGAACATTATAGTAACGTAAAACGTATTGTAGGATAATAATTAAGTATAGGCTTGTAAATTAGATGTATGACAATAAATTTTGTACGTAAATCTTTCTATTAGTTGATAAGTCTTATTTTGATCAATTTAAAGGAATACACTAAATTTTGTAGTTAGTACGGAATATTGATGAGTGAATGAATAAGATGAAACAAAGGTGGAATGTATTAGTTGAGGTTTTAACTTATTTATGTGATAAGTTACCAAAATTACAATTTTATCTAAATACAGTAATTTATGCAAACAAAAGATGAACATTTTGAAATATTACCACAGTGATATATAAAAGAAACGTTAACTATGTAGTTGGAGAATAATTGATATATTTTGAGTTGGATAATAGAAATCAAGTTATTTATATAATTAGATTTAAGATGAGAGTATAAGTATATGATTAAATAATTGGGTTTTGCGAATAAAATTTATAATTCCCAAATAATAAGAAAACGCAGAGGTTAACACTGCGAAATTTATATACTTATAAATTTTAATTCACATCCAAGCTTGCTAAATTATTGGGAATTGATTGGATTATATAAGTAATGAAATTTGGCCAATATTTAAAGTTGAAAGAAAATTTGGATTTTATGATTTATTTTAATTTATTTAATAAATATTAAAATAGTCATTTTTGTCACGGACTCGGATTTCGACGAAACTAGTTTCATCGGATCCGTAACGGTGAATTATAATAATGTTTCAAGTTTCGTTGCGATCGGACTTGTCGTTTGATCGTACGGACTCGAAACGCCTTGAAATTTACGCATTTTGAAATCAATTTGAAATTTTTATTTTTTTAGCATAACTTCTTCATACGATCGAATTTGGTCGCGAAACTTTTTCCATCGCGTTCAGAATATTTTGAAACACCTATTTGGATATATAGTTTTAACAAATTCGACTCCGGAGGCAGAACGAGCTTTTTGGGCCAACTATCGTTTAGCACGTTCGTTATCCGTACCCACCTAGCCTTCTTTTATCTGTCTATATATTTGCGATTATAAACCCTAGCCACTCCTTATTTTCATTTTTCTATACGTACATCTCCTTCTCAACTCCTCATTCCAATGGCAGAAAAAAACCTAATTCCCAAATTCCAAAATTTTATTTCAAAAAAAAAAAAAAAAAAAAAAAAATTTTTTTTGTGGATCTGCAGCAGCTTCTGGTCGCGCTTCGGGTTTCAGAGGAGAAAACCCTAGAGCAACTTCGGGTCAGGAAGAAAATGACTCGGGTCGCTCCGGGTCGTTTTGGCGAAAACTCCAAGCAAGCATCGGGGAAATGAGGCGGCGCCCCGAAGTCGAACCCGAAGTTGACCCAGGACCAGAATTTTTCATTTTTCAAATTTTCATAACTTTTGCATACGAGCTCGGATTCACGCGCGGTTTGTTTTGCTGGGATCGTATCGGAATTTCTGACGTTTTGGCACTGGTTTGGATGAATTTGGAGACTGTCCAATTTTTGGGTTTAAATTGGATTTGAATTCAATTTAAATTCAAAAGGTGAGTGTTTTAACCCACTCACAACTACTAGAAGCTTTTATGTTTGTTAAATAAATTTTAGAAATGAATAGAACTTTATTTATGAGCTTTTGGCATGTTATTTCATTCATATCTGTTGAATTGCATTTTATTGAATGTAACTGTTAATTTAATTGATTTATTGCGTGTTAATTGGCTGTTAGAAATTTTTGGTTGCATATGAACTGCTAGTTAACAGTTATGTCAATTATCACTGAATATAAATTGTTAGATTAATAGTTGAAAAATTTAATTTGAATAAACTGCCAGTTATCACCTGTTATATATGATCATATATATAATTGTTATTGATTGATATTGCTTGATGTTTGTGACTGGATGATGGATGTTTTGTTGAATGGATGTTTTATTTGATATCATCAAACTGCAAGTTACCATACATTTTACATTTCATTCGGGATTGTGGTTTGAAATGATAAAACCGCAAAGTTTTATTTTTTTAAATTGCGGATTGAAATGATAAATATCCGTATCACTTGACCATAGGATAGAAAATTATATACAGGCACCGCGGTCTATATATAACTATTTTAATGTGATTTCTATGGTTTGGATTGAATACGGTCTATAAATCTTAAATTTATATTGTATAAATATTTTATTTCATATTTATATACCTATGAAGTTGAAATTTTGAAATTAAAAGGAATATAAATTTCTTTATTGAAAATGGAAGAAATTAAGAAAATGGAGTTTGATGATTTATATCCTATGTTTAAATATTAAGTTGGAAATTTTAAAGATATGATATTTATAATTGGATTTTTCCCAAAATATTTTGAAATGAATATTCTAGTAAAAATTGAATTTGGAAATATATATATATATATATTTTACTAGAAATTGAAGTCTTATTAATTATGGATTTTATGTGAATGGTCAAGATTAATTAATAGAATATTAATTTTGAAAGGATAAAAATCCAACTTTAGTTGAAATATTAATGCTCAAAAATGGATATAAATATATATAAAATTGAAATGGTTTTGGGACTTGAAGTAATATTTTGGATTTTGGTTTAACTTTAAAAGAAGAAATATTTGGAAAGCCATGTAATTTATTTCTTTGTAAAGCAACAGTAAAGTTAAACCTTTTTAATTCGCATACCGTTGAATATCCAAACCATTTAGTTTTGAAAATAATGGTTTTAAAATACTATGGATTTTCGAAGAATTATGTTGAAAGTTACAAACAGAATATTGGTTACATGGGATATTAAATAATAAAAAGTGACATAATTTTTTTGGAAAGGAATAATTTTATTTGGGATAAACGATATCATATTGTTTTGGGTTTTAAAAGAAGAAATGATATCGTAATATTACGGTTTGAAATGGATTATATTCTGGTTTTAAAAGTATAAACTATTTTTAAATGACCGCGGTGTTATAATAACGATTGGTTGGCAAAGAGACCGGGATCGGTTATGGACATACTCTCTGTCGATACCGAAAACCACTTTGACTAACCGTGTACGCGGTGGAGATTCCAGAATGAAGTAGGTGGTGGCGACGTTTCCTGTAAGGTAAATACGTGGACCCAACTCCCATGAGTTGGCATAAGGTGGCTAAAACAGGAGCGATTCTCAGGCCAATGAGGTCATTCCTCTGATCGGACGCTCCTCTTCGATATTATAATTTGACTTGGATTTGATTCAGTGGCCACTTCTATATTTTGATTTTGGGGAGTTAGTCCGAGGTGGGCGGTAACTGCGGCTACGCGTTTCCACCAGCCTGGATAGCAATTGGTATATCTACCCTGGCATTGCCTAGTTGTGCCGTGTCACCTACCATATCGCGCCTTGTACGAGTTTGGTTTTCTCCCGTAGCCCGTGTGGTATCCTCTAGTGGCTTCCCGATCAGGAGGGGCTATGATATTGGACGGACTACTGGGACTATTACGTGTTAAGGTGGAAAATGTAAAGCCTTAACGCTATTTAAAAGTAAGTTTATTTTATAAATAGACACTATTATAATAGCGCAATATACTACATAGTAAATAGTTTAACGGATCCTTAGGAGATGTAAATCCCGAACATCTCTTGAGTTACTGTACTCATATTTATATTCTGTTTATTTAACTCACATAAGATATTCTAGTCTGACTCGGGTGTTTTTGTCTATTCAAATTCGCTCGGGTCAGTCCGAGCATTTCAGGATAGCAGATTTTAGCTTTGGAGGACGAAGACGAAGAATAAGTATTATGTTATATATAGTATTACACCACACTCTTTCTATTCCGCTGCATTGCTTGTATTGGTATGTGTAACTCTGATATTTATTGTAAAAGAAGGATCAAGCTTTTGTAAACTGTTTATGAACTGTATATTTGTTATTATATTTTATCCTTCCGCTGTGAGATTCTGTTTTTGTTTTTATTTCTTCTCTGTTTTCTTATTTACCCCATAACAATCCGCCCTTGCGTATGCTTTGAATTGGCACGTGTGTCGGTTTAAAGTGTGCAAAAAGGCGGGATGTTACAATTGAGTTGATTGACAGTTCATTAGTATTTATGTCCTGAATCGATTGTTTTGTGTTTTGCTTTACGCTCGAGTCAGACTAAGTGATTCAGCATTTAAGACTCACCTTCGAAGTTGGAGCATTGCTTGAATATCCAGCCATCTATTTTGCTTTCAGTATCTAGTGATTTCAGTGATGTATTCTGATTTGTACCTGATGTATCTTGTACTCTTCTGTTGTACCTTGTTTAACTCTGATGTATCCTATTTTTATATAGTAGCTTTATGAGCTACTATCTCTTTTAATTTCGCTGCACTATTATTTACTCTGTGTCTGTGATCTGTGATTATTAATTTACTGTATATTCTGAGATTTGCCAAATTTTATTTACAACGCGGTATTTTGAGCAATTCAAGTCTGACATGTGCGAATGCGGATGGTTGAAAATATCGAGTCGTTACAGTCATAGTGAACTTCTTTTGTTTTATTAAACAAACATTTAACATTTATAGTCCTTTCATAAAAGATTCCAACACTTGTTATTATCTTTAGAATCCCATTACTAAAGATCTAAATATACCCAAAAAATTTCTTCCAAAGTGACATTTTAGTGTTTAAAGAGAAATATTCCTAAAACATCGTTTACTATAAACCTAAAACCATTCATTAATAACTTTAAAAATTTATTTTAAAGATCGATGCATACGCATGCTTACCAATTAAGATAATATACTTTGATAAAAATTGATAGTCGTCATTTAATTTATCAACTAATGATTCTCATTATGCTTTTTAACTTTATAAAATTATATTGATTAAGTAACTCAGAAATGATACCAAGGAACTAGGTACTACAAATAGTATTGCATATTTTCTTTAAAAGAAGGGGAATACTTAAGAGAAGCATTTACCATCCGAACACATCTCCTGCCCATTTTTAATTACTTTCGAGCCATCTGAATTAATTAATCATAAGATTGTTTTTTGTTTTCAAAATCTCATTTTAGAAATAATACTATTATTATTCCTTTTCCAAAAATCATTTGAAATTCCTTTCAAAAATTCCAAATTTGAATTGTAAAAAATTCCTTTATAAAGCATGTTTTATATATCCAATTTATAAAATCACTTTTATAAAACATATTGATAAGATTTATTTATCTTAAATAAATTCCTTTAATAAACATTTTTATTTTCAAATAACCTATAGTCAAATTGTGAAGCTAAATCCACGAGGTGTTTGTATTTAATAAACAAGCAGTCAATCAACGATAATAACTAAGTATTATCCTTTCCTTAATCAAATAACTATATTACTTGAAAAATATTCTTTTATTCAAAATATAATCCTAGGTAATATTTTTTCATTTACCAATTTTCAAAACAAAAATCATTGGTATATATCATTAACAAGTACGCACTCATATATAATACTCTCAAACTCATTCTAGGGTGTTACTAACCCTATCTCTAATGAGTTACTCATCCTAGGGTATTACTAACTCTATCCCTGATGAGACTTTAACCCTGCCAAAGCTAAGGTTCTCCCTTAACCTTGTCCTCTAATACCTAATGTGATGACCCACCTCCTCTATCCCCGGAAATCGACACTTATACATCCTTCGAATTCACGTTCCAAAATCCAAGTGTTGGAGAGGCGGATTATCATGGGTAAGAAAGAAAATAAAGACGGAACAGAATCTCACACAAATAGATTAACAAATATTATTTCAACATATAACCTTTACAGCGAAAATTTCAGATACATTTATCAAAGTTGAACATGGACAGTTATATATATCTGTCCTTACAAAGGCGAAATATAATACTACTCGAGTGTCGTGGAAACAATCTTTGAAAAAATCTCTAACTCCATGCTCCAAGCTCTTCCAGATTTCTTTTAACTAAACCTATCTACCAGGCTGCTCGAGGAAAATTAGGGCACCCAGAGTTTGAGGGAAAAGGGAAATAAACTTCGGGTCAGTCATGGGACTGGTGTGAGAAGCTCAAAATACACGGTTTGAAAAAGAAAAGGTATCTCATAAGACCACGCCAAACGTAAACACGAAACGGGTATTTTTACCTTAGTATAACCAAAATATTTGCTACGCAAAATTTAGGGATATTATTTTTAATTATATTCTTTGAAAACAATTTTCAAGTAAATATATATTTAAGTAGTCGAAATTGTTACATTGGTTAAATTTAACGGCATAATAGGTTTGCAATCAAATCTATAGGAACTTATTGGAGAACGGGTTTTCATAAAATGGCAGATCAGGGACTAACTTCCGTATAGTACATAACTAGAGGAATGTATTGAGGATACAAAAACAATCCTCCGTATCTAGCAAGACTGGCCTATCCCTGTTTCGCACTCATACATGGCCTGGATAGAACCGAATATGACACACCCCTATCGTAACCGACCTATCCGGGGATTCATAGCATACACTATATACTCGACATATAGAGAGTAATCTAGAAAGATGATGACCATCCCTAATGATTGCGAACTACATAGTATTGAGGCGTACCCTAATTAAGCCATTACCGGGAGATGAGGCCTGAGGTAGCGATAACCTTTCACATAGCACATTCCACTTTGAATGCAGCATTGCCATTGCATAGTCACAGAACTGATTTCTACAAACATATAACTCCTGAGCTCGTAGGTCTTAGGAAAAGATGTTAAGTTAAGAGAAGTTTCCTTTTCCGTCACCAAACAGATGATACATTCATAGAGATCAATTTATATAACTAGAAATGCAATGTCAGACATTTGTCCATACCAGTTGCCCAGGAACATGACAAACCAAAGGCACTCTCCTGCCACATCCTATTAGAGTTATCCCTAGGGTCAGTAGCGAGAAGTCCTTGCATCGACGATCTTAATTGAAGAACTGCTAACACAAAATATGATATGGTAAATTTCCTCTAAGGGTCAGCGACAAGCAGCCCAATATTCCATCTTTCAAATCATTTCCATAGCTTCACTTCGAATACATAAATTGGTTCGAAGTAGTCTTCGGATTGGGATCACCCAAATCCGACCCTAGTTCCATCAAACCAATCATCAACAAAAAGATGTTCTATGAGTAAGGAATCATTCTTTAATTGATTAAGTTTATTTTATCAAAATCTCTTCGGGAGATATATATTTCCAAAACATTATTTCCGATATATTCGGAATCATTAAATCCCTCTTATCAAATCCTTTGATTACTTTAAACCTTTTTAACAAGGAATAATACAGAAATCATTTGATTTTTCACTGAGGAAAATATTACCAAATCATTTCTCGCAAATCTTAATATAACTTTCTTAATTCAAAACTCAAAATTTTGATGAAGTTAAAAACACATTGTCTAGGATGTTAATGCAAAGCCAGTAAATATTAAATGACCAGAATCTATAGAAATCATCTAACTCTACTCAATATCAAACCATGTATTCAACAAGTACTATGAGAGGAATAACAGTGAGATCACCTTTTAAGTTCCTTGAATTGTAAGAGTTCCCTCTTCGGTTTTTAACACCGAGTATAAGAAGATTACCTCCATAAAATCCAAGTTGCTTATATTCGGAAGTCATAACCTTTATTCATTGGAAAATTTTGATCCGAGTAAATCAAGTTTACTATTCCATCTGTCGGGCCAGTCCGAATAGCCAAGGACAATAGGAAACTGATTTTCCAAACCCAAGCCTAAAAACTATCTCTCTAACATCCATAAGACGGTTAAATTATTTGATCGACTCTAAATCATTTAACATATAACCATTCCATAGATCTTTCAAATCATCTTTAAAATAATTTATAAATCATTTGAAAATATTTGTAAAAGAATTGGAGAAGAACGGTCGTGCTTAAAACTATATTTTAAAAGTTATAGAAAAACACTGCGGAAAAGTGCTGCGGAAAGTGATTTTTAAGCTATATTGATTAAAACTACCTTTTATCATTTGGAAATTCATTTTTAGAACTGAAATCACTTTTGAAAAATTTTAAAAGATTTTTAGAATTTATTTCATAATTTAAAACAATTTTAAAACAACATTTTCAAAAAAGTTCTTTTATTGATTCCGAACTGCAAAACCGCGATTTTTCCAAAAACTTGTTTTACTCATATTTCAAAATCTATTTTTCGAAATCTCAATTTTCTTTCTTTATTTGAAAACTATGGATATAATAGTTTAGAAAATTCTTATCTCGAAGATTTTCGAGCTATATTCCATTCTATATATCGTTTGACTTTTATGGCGTGAAATTGCGAACAGTTGTTATACGACGCGCCTAGTTTTGGCTAAATTTTCAATTACGTTTCAAACTTCACTAAAACACTTCCATATATTCATAAAACATTTCAAACTCATTTTTAAACCTTTTTAAAGAGGTTTGGCATCCCATGTACACCAATTTATTAAATGAAGGAAAGTGATTTCGTTTATGCTTATCGATCTGTATTTTCATGACTTGCATATATATTCAACACTCATATTAATTAACCAAACTTAATGATCAAAGCATCACAAACATCGATTGCAAACATCGTAACATCATCCAAAAATATAATATAAGTAAGAGTTTCTCACATTAATATTCTATCGGAAAAAGGATATGGCTTCACAAACTCATGATCCGAGCTCACAAACCCCAGCAATTTGTCTCCTAGTATGCTCGGCCATTTCATGCCAAAAGTGGTGCTCATCCAAGCATGGGGAATGAGGTATTGGAGTTTGGATTATTATCAAATTTATCAAAAAATAGACCTAAAAATATGTCACTTTCTCTCAGGTTTTTGGACATCCTACTCTCTGAATTTGGAAAAGTTGTGAACATGAAAGTTATAGTAAATTATTTTCTCTATAGTTTCAGAAAAAGTACCATTCGATTTGGTTTAGGTATGAGGAAGTTATGGCTAAGATAAAAAGAGATATTTTCGGAATCATGAAAATCAATCTCGAGAACGGGTCAAATTCTAGCTAATTTTTAGACATGTTGCTCTTGGAATTTTGATAAGTTATCTAAAGGAATGATCTTGAAAATTGTTTCTTGTACAATTTGAAAAAAAGAAGAACTTGATTTTCATTAGTTATGGGAAAGACATGATCAATAGAACCTAGGGCATTCTTGGATTCATGAAAATGAAGCCCGAACATACACAGTAAAGAATTGGAATTTTGACATGGCTAAGCCTAAAAATTAAAGATGTGCTTAAGATAAAAGGTATAGCAACTGGAATTTAACATGGTTTAAAAAAATGAATTACTATATTTTGGTCAGATTTGAAGGAGTTATGCTCGATTGAAAAAGTGGTATTTTCGCCCTTAAAAACTTGGCTCGAAATGCTATGGAAAGAATGGAGTTTTTAGTATGGCTAAGCTTAGAACGGGGAAAAGTGGTCAAGTACAAAGTTGTAGCCACTGAAATTTTAAATGGTTTGAAAAATAGAATCGCACCATTTTGTTAAGTATTGAGAACGTTATGGAGGTATGAATGTAACGACCCGGAGTTTTCGATCTTGAAAATTACAAATAGTTAAGGAAAAGAAGAAAAGAGATAGAAGAAGAAATAGAAAGAAAGTCACCGAATCTCACATTCGCAGCGGATAAAATATAATATCAAGTAAATATTCTTTATATAGAGAATTCTATATTAGTCAATTACATTTTAATATATCATAGTTACAACCATTACACAACACTGGATAGTTTAAAACAACATGTCCTAGATATACAATAATATATCACAGCGGAAACACTTCATACGTTCCTGCGATCCAGCTTGCCTCCTGAACTCCAGAACGTCCTTACTTGAAAATCTGTAATACTCGGTCTGACCCGAGCATTACATCAAAGTAACACCCAAGTCAGGCTGGAAACTAGCATGAGTAAACCCATATAAATTGAAATACTAAATTTATATCATTAAAGAAAACCCAGGTAACTCGTACTTCACCACGAGTTCATTACTTATTATGCTCAAAACTTATTTCACAAATCAAGTCTATGTGTTCTTACTTAGTTCAAAGGCCCATATTATTCCATCTCAGTCTATTGATTTCACACATAAAATCCAAATAGAATCATGTAGATTACAAATCGAAGTGGTTTCAGGTATTACTGATACCTGACCCCGGTCTCTTCGAGTTCAATACCATCTTCAAGTGAAATACAATTTAACTTTAATTACCGGATAACACCTTTATATAGTAATTCATAATTGATAGATAATCACATTATCACTGTCCACCCATACATATCATATCACAAAGCAATTCATATCAGAGATATCAACCAATCTAAGGAACTTATTATCATTCAATCATTTATAAGCAAGCATTACCAGTTCATATTGTAATTAATTTAATTACTTAAATTAAATCAATTCCTTAAGAATTAATCACCTAATCCTGCCCATATTAATTAATTACTAACTTTTAATTAATTAATCACTCCTTGATTATCTTATCAATCAATCAATTAATCTCCAATCACAGATTAATTACCCTTTTAACTATCAACTAATAAACCATATAATTAATCTCCTTCATTACAAAATAATCAATCCTTAATTACTTTATAATCAATTAATTATCCTTTAATTAACTGATTAATTATTCATCAACCATTGATTGATAACCTTAATTATTGATCAACTATTGATTGATACAAATTAATTAATCCATAATTAATCCTATAATTAATTAATCACTAATTAACTAATTAATAATCTCTTAATTATTAATTAATAAAACTAATTATTAATTATTAATTAACAACTTAATTACATATTAATTACTCCTTAATTACCAGTTGATTAACCATTTGATTAATCCTTAATTAATAGTTAATCAATCCTTAATTATCATTTGATTAATCCTTAATCACATTTGATTAATCAAATAATTACCATATAACAACTTCTTAATTAATCATTAATTACGGATTAATTATCCTTTAATTATCAATTAATAAAACTTAATTATTAATTAATAAAACTAAATAACAAATTAAGCATTTCTTAATTATTAGGTCAGTAATCTTTAATTACTTAATTAATTACTCATTAATCACTTAATTAATCAATCTTAATTGCTTGATTAATTATGTCCTAATTACACTTAATTACTTAATTAATTTATCTCTAATCATTAATTAATAATCTAATTAATGATCTTTAATTACAAATTAATTAAGCTTTAAATTAATTAACTTTTAATCCTTAATCATTTATTAATCAAGTAAATTAATTACCATTAATTAATTTCTTGATTAATCCTTTATAATTACTTAAACTAATTAATTATACTTAGGTTCCTTAAACTATTTTCATTAATATCGAGACATTAAACCTTAATTAATATAAAACATTATCTTGTTAATGTCTTTATTACCATTAACATAATTACACCATTTATCTTTAAAATTATCTTTACTTAATTAAATCATTAATTAAGTTTAAATATAAATAATCATTTATTTTCATATTTAAAGCTATCAAATCATAACTTTAAAATAACTTAAACCATTTATCAATAATAGTTTCTAAAAACTAGTTTCAAATTTTGAATTTAAAAACTTGCTTTATATATACTTTCAAAATCTACTCAAATTTTGAAATCACTTAAAATTTACTGAACAAAATTTAAATTTAACAAGCTTCAAACTTCTAAATCAAAATGTTTATGAAAACATTTATTAAATATCAAGTAATTTATATAAAAGTTTTCAACTAATTTAAATAAAAAAAAACCAAGTTTTAAAACTTTTAAAACTGCCTAACATTTTCTGCTTCAGGTCGAACCCGACGCTTACTCGAGTGAAACCCGAGTTTCCCTTTCTTCCCCATTTTTTTGAACTTAGATTAAATTTGAAGTTTAAAAACCTACAGGTTAATCACTTCAATTTACTCGAGAACGAACCCGAGCTACCCATCCCAAATACTCGAACCATCCTTCGAGATAGTCACAGCCCCAAACCAATGACATGAACCCACCTCTGTGCACATGCACCAACGCCGTGGCTGCCTCCGACCATCGACATTCCCTCTGGCATATCAATCAGCATCGCGGTAACCAAAATTGACCACCAAAACATGATCATGATCCCTCAAACAAGACCGAGCTACCAGTTGAAATCTGAAACCAATAGTGTGACGCCCCACCTCTATGCTCACAATAACAAAGAGTATTAAAATAAACACTGTCTGTTATTATGAAGAATAAGGCTGGATAGGAGCGGCCATCCGTAGTTGGGCCTTACACTAGTATTGGTTACCTCGATAGGAGTAGTATGTATTTTTATTTTTCATCTCTTATTTATTTACTCGCATCGACATACCCAATTCCAGTATAAAACGAACTACGATGGTTCATAATAGTTTAGGATAATATATATAATAATAACACAGATAAGCTAAATGCGGAACACAGATAATATAAAATCTCATATATTTATAACTGAAGTCAGTTACAGTACATGTGGTACAATACATATGATACAACTACAACTGTCGACACAGGATGTTACATATACAAGTACATTAATATAATTAATATACATCATCGTATACTATGACAACAACTACTCCAAAAGATATAAAGAGACTTCACAGCTCAAGCAGCAACCCAAAGCAAGATATCTACAACCTGTAATAACTCGATCTGACCCGAATATTAAATTCAAAAGAAATAATACAAGGGTTAGTCTAATTCAAACTCAGTTATTAATGCACGGAAGAAATAATAATTAAATAACAATTAGACGACAATCAAAATAAATTCATGTAACGATCGTGATTTTTCGTTGCCGAAAAACCGAAATGTTATGGGTTTAAGAAAGAAGAAAGAAAGAAGAAGAGAAGAAGGTAGAAAATTTAGATAGGGAAAAGAAGATAGAAAATTTTAAAATAGAAGGAAAAGAGAATAGAGAAGAGATAGAAAAGATAGAACGGAACAGAAAACAACAGAATCACATCAGAATCTCACAATTCGCAGCGGAACAACATATAATAAATAAATGAATAATCTTTAAACAAAGAACCATATCAGTTATTACATTTTATACATTTCATTTCATCATATCATCAGAGTATACAACAACAACAAATAGTGCAGCGGAAAAAGAAATACTATATAGCTAGTAATACGCCATGCCATCCAGCTTGCCTCCAGCAATTCCTGAATATCTAGAATATCATGATAAACCTTAACTCTTGACTGCCCGTGTGGAAATTGGTGGGCACCCAGAGTTTAGGAAGGAAAACAATAAACTCCAAGTCAGTCATGTGACTGGTGTGAGAACTCAAAACAGTTTATTTATCTTTAAAAATCAAAATAGAGAGATATTTTTATTTCAATTCGCAATGTTTTAAAAATGAGACTACCATAAGGCCTCCCGCACACACACACAATGCAAACGCAGAATCGGAGGAGATTTCTCCTTATGATAGTCAAAGATGCTTGATACGCATTTAAAATAACATTTGATATTATTACTAGTGCATAGTGTAGGGGAAAAATTCATTTCGAAAGTAGAATATAAATCTTAGCCAGCATAGACATTTCGAACTATGCCTACTATAGCTACCATCCAAACAGTGTTGCGACACCATAAGTGAATGATAGGTTCTACAACTAATACCGTACAAGTTTCGTATTGTTTCTTTGGATTTCCAACAAATGGTCAGGCCAAGGAACTTCCCATTGCCACATGAGAATGCCTCTGGAAAGACATCCCCGAGAACCAAACCGGAACTCTGCCAACACAAGGCCGGGTTACCCCTAACTGGGTAACTACTGACACGAGTATGTCATTCCCCGATCGTAAACGACCTTTCTCACGGGATCCCGATAGCCAACAACCACAAAGTAATAAATTCGTAGTAACCACATAGGTTAAATATCTGGGCTCCATACCATGATACCACCTCTATCCAGAAGGAAATGTACATACCCTAAAGGGAGCTACCCCTCATAACCTTGCCGCATCTTTCCTGTTTTGACCATTTCCGGGGTGTGAGGCTCGACGAAGTCACGTCCACAAAAACATACTTTATACAAAAGCCATGCTTTGGGTCAACAAATGATCAACACAATGATCACCAAGATAGACAATCAAATAAACGATCCTATCCCAATAATCAACACAATGATCATTTACAGCAACACTCAGCATGTCACATTACCAAATTGGGAATATATCGTTGATAACTTCAACTATGTAACCTCTGAGCTCGTACGTCTCAGAGAAGGGTGTTAAGCTAAAAGAATAAATTCTCCGCCACCACAGAAATATATTTGAAAGAAATCGGCTTTACATCTCAACTTGTAATGTCAGACACACAATCCATACAAGTTTGTTCCGGGCTCGAACAGAACCGGAGGCACTTACAAAGAAGTCCTTGCAATCCGAATAATCTCTAATCACGTTCGGATTTCCCATCACATATGGAGATCTCAATACCAGGGATCAGCCAGTGCAGAGACAATCAACAAGAAACCCTTTCGCTTTCGAAAATATCCGGTCTTCAACACCGATCTTCGAATGCAATTCATAACGACGTATCACATATTCGGAATGGGTTATACGACCCCAAGGTCCTTTCCCGGTTAACCCGAATAGTGAGCGCTTATTTTTAAAAAAATAAGTGTGGCATTCAAATTCAAGCAATTCACAACAAATACCTATTTAAAGGTAAATATTGATAGTCGGTTATTGAACTATCAATAGATATGCCAACATCACCAGATTCCAAATAATTTCCCAAATTATTTATTTTCCAAAAATATCTTTATAAGATATACATTCTCCATTCTTTAAAAATAAATTAATATTTATTTTTAACTAAATTTCCCAATTCCATTTATAAATTCCATATTGAATTTACATTCCCAAAATATTTATGAATATACGATTTCCATTCGTTTTCAAATATTCATTTTCAATTTATCTTCAAAAAGATAAATTCCAAATATTCACTTAATATTGGAAAAACATTTCCATACTTATTTATCTATAAGTAATTCACAGATCTTTTTATTTTCTATACTCAGAAAATATTTAATATACCTTAATCAAAATTAAGTATATATTTCATTCTTTAAGGAAATCATTCACTTAACCATATTTATTTGGGCCAAAACGAATGTTGCGTAAAACATCGTTACGACAACCCAAAATCACTAGTATAGGGATTCGAAATTAAAATAGATATATAAATCCCAATACTATACAAAACATTTCCTTTCGGAAATCATTTATTATAACAACAGTGTTATAATCTACCATTTCTTTCTATTTCTCGAAAACGTCTATTTCAACAATGAATGTTGAAATCTATGGTTTCGAATCTCAATACATTTTAAAACATCTTTAGATCGTTTAAATTATATTTAAAACATCACATCCAAAATAATTTCTTTAACAAAATATTCACTATTCAAAAACGTGAATATACTTGTTAATAAATTTCATCACTTCTATTCATTTTATTTTAAAGAATTATTCACTGTCTAAAACATGAATATAATTCCATAAATAAATTACAACAATTCACTTATCAAAATAAGTCGTTGCGGATTTATAAAACAATGTTTATAAATTCTATTTCTATTTATTTTATAACAACTTCCTTTATAAATTTCCTTTATAAATCTATTCAATTTCATATCTCAATGATATACTAAAATTTCATATTATAAGTCAAATACTTATAATTTATTTATTTACAAAATCATTCCTTCAAACTTCCCAAATCTATAAATATTATAACTTCTAAGATTCATTTATTTATCCACATCTATTTCCTAAATAACTTTATAAAATTTTATTTATAAAATTCTATTTAGAACTTCACCGTTATAATTCTATAAGTTTCATTCATTAGTGAAATTCATTCACAATTCTTTCTAATACTTATAAAAGCTCGTTTTATAATTCCAATATTTTTAATTTATAAATATCAATTTATAAATCTTTTAATATAAAACAATTTATATTATTATTTTAAAACGTCTTTCAACTCCTTTATAATTTATCATTTTGATTTATAAAATAATCAAATTTGATAAATTCTATAGATTTCATTCCTTTATGAAATCCATTTATAAATCATCCTATCATTTATAAAAGCTCGTTTTATAATTCAAGATATTCTAAATTTATAAATATCAATTTATAAATCTTTTAATATAAATCAATTTATATTATTACTTTAAACATCTTTAAATTCTTTTATAATTTCATCATTCTGATTTATAAAATAAAAATTTTATAAATCCTATTTTAAACTTCTTATAATAAATTCAGAAATCCCATCTCAAACTATTTTATAAAATCACTAATCCCATATTTTCAAAAATCAACTTTTAACTGTATTTCTAAAAAATCATAATTTTCATAATATTAAAATTATAACGTTTATTTATTTAAGATGAATCAATTCCAAAAATATTTTATAAACGTATATTTCCAAAAATCACTTTAGAAATTAAAATCGTTGTTTTAACTTCAAAAATTGGATCCGATGATGCAACACATCAATATTCAATCACAACTTTCAAACATCATATATCATCCATGATAACAATCAAATATCACAATATATGAAATCAAATAAATATTTGTGAGGAATCCAGTTGGATCCCTCCAACCTGTTTCCCTGCATCCACAGACATTAGCACAATACCATTCCGTTTCTAGACGGAATATCGCGGTACATGGGATTTTATAAATATATATCCGCTTACTAACGGCGCAATAGGGTCTCATCCGCTAAAAGAAAATGCGGGAAATCAATCAACTGCAATATATACATATGCCAATATATAAATATCGCTATATATATAATATAATACCAATTCCACTTCGAGGTGGAATATCGCGGTATATGGGTGTAATAAATAACCTCCGCTTACTAACGACGTATAGGGTCTATTCACATCCAATATATATATATATATATATATATATATATATATATAACAATCATCATTCAAGCATTCAATCAACACAGTCAAGCAAATTTTAAATCTAACTATTTAAAATTTAAATAAACAATAAAATTCCTTTTGAGTGAGAAGTTCTCACCTTTATTCCCGTTTGCAATCCACTCCCAATTCGACTTGTTTTCTTCATTTATACCTTGTATAAATAATTATACAGTTTGTTAATATTTGAATTAATCGAACTGTTAATTTTCATTTGATAATTTCGATTCATCGGTGCTTTTACTTTAATAGTTAAATTAATTGATGGTTTTATTTAAACCAATTTCTTCTTTAAAATTTTATTTAACTAAAATTTAAATTTCCTTTTATAAATTAAATCAACTAACAAACTTTGGTTTTAACTATTAAATTTGTTATAAATAAATTTTCCTTTTAAATAATTCTATTCAACTACAATTTAATTTTTAAAACTAAATTTTCTTCTTAAATAGATTTAATTAACTTATCCTTAAATTGAATTTATTCAACTAATTATTTCAATCTCAAGTTAATGATTTCTATTTTAAACTAAAAATTTAAAGATTCAAACTGATTTTCTTTTTATAAATTTTAAATCAACAAATTTTTCTTAAATAAAATTATTTTTCTTTGTTTAATAAGTTTATTCTAACTAAAATTTTACTTTAAATAAATTTCTTTAAACCAAATTCTTTTTAATATTTTGATTTAACAAAAATTAAATTCAAACTATTCTTTATAAATTCCAATCTTTATTTTATATAACATTTGGACAAATCGCATAATTAATTTCCATTCGCTATATTTAATTAACCAAAAGTTTAATTTAACTAATAATTAAATTTTAAACCCATTTTCTTTTATAGATTTGTAAATTGAAATCACACACATATATATATATATATATTTTATTAATTAAAAACTGCATGTATTATTATTATTATTATTATTTTTCTCTGTTTTAACTTTATATTCTTTTTCTTGAAATATCCATATATATTTTATATATATATATATATATATATATATATTATAATTAATTAAAAACTGCCTATATATACATAAAAATCAAAAATAAAAATAAAACAATATACCTTACTGCCGACCAACATCCAGAGCCTTGCAACTGCGCCTGCATCCAAGCCTATATCGAGAACGCAGCCTCGACAACCCCCAATCGAGCACGCGATCGCCTCCATCTCCAGCCGCATCCACCGTCGCGCGCGCCACCACACTCCAGATCACCGCGACCACGATACCCCCCCACAGCCGCGTGCCACTGACAAGCCATCGCGACCACGTCGCCGACGCCGCTCCACCCCCCCAAGCCGCTGTTGCCGCCGCGAGATTCGCGACATCACCAGATTCCACGAATGCAGCTTCGTCCGCCGCCATCGTCCATACACGAGCCCACCTCGATTGGAGTCGCCGCCTACCCCCTTGTCGTCTCACGCGCGCGCGAGCGCCGTGCCCTAGCGCCTCCAAATCGCGGCTGCGGCCATTTTTCTCTTTTTTTTTTGTTCGGTTTCGATTTGAGAATTGAAGAAGGAAAGGGGAGGGAAAGAAGGAAACGCGACTTCGGCTGATTAAAATTGGATTTGGGGAGAAATAGTTTATGCGGCCATTAATTTTGAAACGAGAGAAGAAGGAATTGAATTTGAAATTAACAAGGGAAGCAGCCATTTTTTCTTTGCGTTGAAGCCGCTGTTGAGTTTGTGTTGAACGAGAGGAATGGGAGTATTTGAAATGGAATGAGAACATGGGTCGCACGATGTAACCAAGATTTTAGGCGTGATTTTAGGATGCTGTCGTTTATTTATAAATTTAAATTTAAATTTCAAATTAAATTCGATTTAATTTCCAATGCGTTTACGTGTCGTGTGCTCACATAACAACTCAGAACAATACGAAATTTGAAATCCTAGAATAATTCAATATTCCGGACCCAATGGAACTGGTTTCGTCGAATTCCGATACTGTGCCTCGGACGGCTATTTTTAAATATCGATTCGAACGATTTAATTTCAAAACTGAACAATTCACTTCCAAATTAAATTCTGAAGCTTCTAAAATCTTCAATATTATCAATATGAATTTTACGAGCCTTTGAAATATTTTTAATCGGCTTAAAATTGAAGATTCAAATTTTTATTCAACTTTCAATAGATTAAATTCTATAATTTAATCGCTAAATTCATTCTGATAATTTGAAATTCAATTCAAACCATCCTTCAAATATTTAAAATTAATTAAATATTCTCAAATTAAATTATTAAAAATTCTGGGTCGTTACAATTCAACTATCCAATCCTTAAGTAAGGAAATCGGATAACAGTAAATATAACGCATAACGGTGTTAAAGAACAAACCAACAAATTCAAATTATCAACGAAGATAAATTAAAGGGTTATCAATGAAGATAATTTAGAAAACAACAGAATTGCCTAAACAGCAATTAACACAAAATCTAATTATTAAATAAATAATTAGAAACTCATAATCTAATTATCAAATAGATAATTAGACAAAAACAGAATGATCAATTCAAACCAAATCGAAATATAATTTCAAAATATTGAATTGAACCAAAGGAATGGCATCATGTGTACACAAATCAATGCAAACCAGTACAGTTTGCATACTGAAACTGTAACGACCCGTATTTTACGTGTTGATATATTGTAGAATTTACAGGTCGAAGGATTGGTTATGCTGTCTCTAGCCTGAGTCTTGTTCGAGCCATGGGATGGGTTGTGTACGAATTAAGGGTTAGCTCGTATGACCAACCTAAGGAAGTGGCCGAGCTATAGGAGTTAACAGGTTAAGGATTGGACCGACTTAAGGGGAGTGACCGACCCAAGAGCTAATGGTTTAGAGTTATGGCCGAGTTAAGGGGTTGATCGACTTAGTGGTGATCGGCTTAGTGGAGATGCCGAGCTAGCAAAGTCACCGGGATAACACGTTAAGGGGGGATACCGGCTTAAGGAGCTACGAGTTATATTGATAGGTCAAGGGATAAGGTCGTATGCGACCTAAGTTGGTTCTGTGCTAAGAGTTAGGTCGGCATCTGGTTATAACGATAGGTCGGAGACCTGTTTAAGTCTTTAGGTCGGCACTAGGGATAAGCCGTTAGGTCGGTGGGATGGTTAAGGCATGTGTGTTTTAGGTCGTAGAAGAGCATAGGTCGGCAGCGACCTATGTTAGGTCGGAGTTTTTTTTAGGTCGGTAATGACCTAATAGCGAACTCCGAGTTAAGACCTTGGGCGATCTAAGGTTGATTCAGCCTATAAATAGGGGGGTTTGGCTCACTTTTTGGCACCGGTTTTTGAAGCGACGAAGTGCTGCCATTTTGGGAACTCGACTACAACATTTCTTCATCTTCTTTTCTCCATTCCAATCTAGTTCTAACATCCATCCAAGATCGAAGATCAAGATCGAAGATCCAAGAGCCAAAGTTGAAGATCTTCATCCAACGAAGCTAGATTTCATCGTTTTAAGCGAGATTTCGCCGGATCAAGCCTTGATCTTCGCTGTCCAGATCTGAAGTGTTTAGTTTTTGAGGTGTTTAGGTGATTTGGTGAGTGGTAGTTATCTCTCACGCGGACCCAAAGGAGTATATTGGATTGGTGGTTTGTTGGAGTGTTGTAGATAGTGATTTTGTGCATTTTCCTTAGATCCAAGTGTAGATTCATTGTTTGTGAAGATGTTTACTTATGCATGTTCATTTATCAAGTATTAGAGACAAAACCCATGTTTTATATTTGATAGATCTATGCTAAAAACCTATGAATCATGCATTTTGGACTTATGCTCATTTATTTACGAAAATGCCATTATAGTTAATATTTCTCATTAGATCTTGTTTGAATGATTGATTGTTTGGACGAATGATTGATTTGATTGTTTCAAGTTAGCTAGTAGTTGATTTGGAATAAGATGATTGAAGATGATTCGAAAGCTAAGTGGAAAGGCTCTTGAATGGTGAAAGCTGCTTATGACATATGAAGCGGATGTTGAAGCTCATATGTATGGATTGGATGATGTTGAGATGGGACTTTGCCATGATGCGAGGAGGAAAACCATGATGTTGAGTTGGGACGGGTTATGATGACGTTCCAAGCACGGGCTACGACCACGTGCAAAGTTATGTTGATAACTCGGTAATGCAATCCGGGTAGGTGATAATGGTTAGCTTGAGAGGCGCTTGAGCTAGTATGGAAATAATCGTCGAGGAGGATGACTAGGAGGCTAAGATCTTATCGTTGTTGAAGGTTCTAGCATGCTCAAAGCAAGAGTACGTTGGAATGGGCTGCGACGACGTTCCAAGCACGGGCTGCGACGACGTGCTAGTACTCTGGGTAGTTGCGAAAATTCCTAGGCACGGGCTGCGACGACGTGCGGAGTTATGTCTAGAACCGGGGTTACCATTAGCCCTTGACAGGTGGTCATTCAATTAACGGTGAAATCATGGCAATGATAACAGTGATAGCCAGAGTCATGGATGTTTGGTTGTATTATCATTCGGTCTCAAGAGCGGTATTTTCTGGGTGCTTATCTGATCTTGGTTTAGGCCTTGGGGGTTTGTATTTGGAAAACATCGCCCTTGACTCGAGTGATTATTGCTTTACCTTAATTATCTGTTATGTTATGCTTGCTTCTCCTTAGTGTGTGTCTGGGGGCTATCACTGTAGAAAGAGGTGGAGTGGGATGGTTTAGTTCCTATTCCTTTTATCCTTTATGCTCTTTTGGTATGTTTGATAGTTGATTTACTGCTCACTAAGACTTTGTCTGACTCAAGGTTTTATGTCTCCTCTTATTACCTTGGGCTGTTCATCCATGTTGGGATGGGCAGACTAGGTAGCAGGTGACAGGTGCTGTTCTTGGAGATCTACGCTGATGATGACGAAGACGAGCAGGAGGCTTTACATATTAGTTTTCTTACTATTTGTACTGGGTGTTCCGCTGCTTGTATATATTCTGAGTGCTATGTAGTGAGGCCTTGATGTATGGATTTGCCTGGATGATTGTATCAAACTACTGTGATGCTTATATGATGATTTCCTGTTATGAAGCTTCACTATATATATATATATATCATTTCTCTATTGTATTTTATCCATGCGCTGTGAGTTATGCGATAGAGTTTCTGTTTTATTTTTACCCCGACTATCGTCCATGGCTACCTGGCACGCCCTTCAGCGCTCTTTTCTCTTGTTTTGGTGCTGGAGTCATGGGCGGTCGTCACATTTGGTATCAGAGCTTTGGTTAATCGATTTTAGCCAACGCTCGCTGACGTAACTACGTATGAGAGACGTAATTGTATTTTGATGGATGATTACTATATGTAATATAGTAACTTAGAAGGATTTGAACTCCTTATGCAGTTGTTTCTTAAGGTGTTCTAATCATTCTTATTACAGATATTAAGGATGAGTCGAAGAGGGAGACCAGCTGCAAGGGAAAGCCGTGCTGATGAAGGAGCTATTGATTATGGAACTATGTTCGAAGCGATGATGACTTCGATCATGAGAAGGATACCAGCTTCAGGATCATCAGTGGATGTGAGAGTTCAAGTTCAAGCTCCAAGACCGGTGGATTTTGCTAAGCTTTGCAAGGATTATACTTCTCTTGGAGGAAAAGCTTTCTTGGGGACAGAGTCGACTATTGAAGTGCAGAGATGGATTGATGCTTGCCGAAGGATCTTTGGTGACTTAGGGATTGAGGATGCAACTAAGAGGAAGCTTGCATCGAGACAGCTTCAAGGGAGAGCTGCTGATTGGTGGAATTCTATCACCATAGATACTCCAGAAGAAGAGATTACTTGGGAGCAATTCCAAGTTAGATTTGAAGCCAAGTTCATCTCTACGGCTCAGAAGTCTGTTTTGTTTAAGAGGTTTGTAGAGCTCAAGCAGGGTGGGAGGCCTGTTCTTGAGTATATTTCTGAGTTTGAAGCTTTGTCTAAGTATGCCAGATCATACATTGATTCTCCCTATCAGAAGAATGAGAAGTTTGTGACTGGTCTGGATGCTTATCTTGGGAGGCAGTTAGTGGATCATTTGGACGATCCGTTTGAGAAGCTTGTGGAGAAAGCTCTCAGGCACGAGAGTTTGTTTCCTAAGGAAAGTTTTGTTGTTGCTGTAACCAGGGAAGGATCTAAACCACAGCAGAGTGGCAATAGGAAGAGGAAGCAGCAGAAGGGTAGGGATGGCCAGAAGAAACCGAAAGGTGAAGTGACTTGTTATAATTGCCAGCAGAAGGGCCATCTCTCCAAGGATTGTAGGAATCCAAAGGCGCCGGCGAAATGCCACAACTGTGATAAACCAGGGCACTTCAGGAAGGACTGTCCAGAACCGAGGAAGGACAGGCAGATTGTGCAAGCTTATGCTTTGGGAGCTGTGCCGTCATCTTCAAAAGCTCCTACTGCTGAAGAGAAGGGGAAGAGTGTGGTGGTTCAAGGTACTCTTTCTATTTGTGGTGTTCCAGTTAGAGTGTTGTTTGATACTGGAGCGTCGCATTCTTTTGTCTGTAATGATTTGGTAGACCGATTAGGTTTGAGACCAGATATTGTTGATAGACCATTGGTTGTGACTAATCCAGTTGGGGGTTCGTCATGTTTGTGTATGATATGCCGTGGTCTAGTTGTGTCGAGTCATGATTGCTCGTTTGTTTGTGATTGCTTTGTTCTGAACTTTGCGGGGTTCGGAATTATTTTGGGTATGGACTGGCTTAGGAAATATGCGGCAAGGATTGATTGTGAGAGGCTTGAGGTGACAGTCGGGAATGTGGAAGGGCGAAAGGTTGTGATACGATGTAAGCATGAGGAAGACGTCTTCATGAGCTTCATGTATTCGCTGGTTGTTCCACGGGATGGACTGTCATCGGTGCCTATTGTGAATGAATTTGAGGATGTCTTTGACGAAGTCAAAGGGTTGCCGCCGAATAGGGAGATCGAGTTTCGTATCGATCTAGTTGAGGGAGCCAGACCTGTTGTGATGCCTCTTAGGCGGATGGCGCCTAGGGAGCAGCTAGAGTTGAAGGTGCAGGTTGATGACCTTTTTCAGAAAGGATTCATTCGGAGAAGTGTGTCCGAATGGGGTGCACCAGTTGTGTTCGCAACCAAAGCGGATGGATCGTTGAGGTTGTGTGTGGATTATCGTGAGCTGAATAAGTTGACTAGGAAGAACAAGTATCCATTGCCGAGAATAGATGACTTGTTTGATCAGCTTCACGAGGCTAAGGTGTTTTCTCAGATGGATTTGGCAACGGGATTTCACCAGTTGAGAGTGGCGAAGGATAGTGTGCCAAAGACTGCTTTCAGGACACCATCCGGTTTTTATGAGTGGCTGGTAATGCCGTTTGGATTGACTAACGCACCAGCATATTTTGTGGATCTTATGAATAGAGTGTTCAGAGATCAGTTGAATAAGTTCGTGCTTGTGTTCGTGGATGATATTTTGGTTTACTCCAGAACTGAAGAAGAGCACAAGACGCACTTAAGGATTGGTTTGGAAATCTTGCGGAAACATCGGCTGAAGGCTAAGTTTTCGAAGTGTCACTTCTGGAAGAGTGAAGTGAGGTTCTTAGGCCATGTTATCTCTAGAAATGGAATAGCGGTTGATCCCGCTAAGGTGGCAGCAATCCAGGATTGGGTTAGACCTAAGAATGCATCTGATGTGAGGAGTTTTCTTGGATTAGCAGGATATTATCGTCGGTTTATCAAAGACTTTTCCAAGATAGCTGCACCGTTGACAGGATTGACGAAGAAGAACCAAGTGTTCAGATGGGATGACAAGTGTGAGCAAGCTTTCGTAATCCTGAAAGAGCGACTGACAAGTGCTCCTGTTTTGACTATTCCAAGTGGGAATGAAGAGATGGTGGTTTACACCGATGCATGTGGCACTGGACTTGGAGCAGTGCTAATGCAGAAGGATAAAGTTGTTGCGTATGCTAGTCGACAACTGAAGCCGCATGAAAGGAATTATCCGACTCATGATTTGGAGTTAGCGGCGATTGTGTTTGCTTTGAAGATATGGAGACACTATCTATTGGGAGTTAGATTTGAGTTATTTACAGATCATAAGTCGTTGAAGTATCTGTTCTCCCAAAAGGATTTGAATCTTCGACAGCAAAGATGGCTAGAGTTCTTAGCATCTTATGATTTTGGTATAGCCTATACTCCGGGAAAAGGTAACGCGGTGGCTGATGCGTTAAGTCGAAGACATGCAGGTTTGGGAGCCATGTTTTCGGAATGGAAGAACCTTGAGTATTTGGCTGGATTTGATTTCAGGCCCAGATGTGAGTTGGAACCTGAAATGTTGGCAAACTTATCGATAAGACCTACTCTTGTGGAAAGGATTGGCGAGAACCAAAAGAGAGATGATAGGCTTGTTAAGATTATCCGAGATTTTGAATCTGGATTGGACCCAGAGAAGAATAAGGGATTTGAGGTCGATCGAGAGGGTTGGCTTCGGAAGCAAGGACGATTGGTTGTTCCCGACATTGATGGATTGAGAGATGAAGTTCTGAGGGAAGGTCATCACTCGAAGTTGACAATTCATCCAGGTGGAAATAAGATGTATCGGGATATGAAGAGAACTTACTACTGGGAAGGCATGAAGAAAGATGTTGGAAATTTTATTTCCAAGTGTATGAACTGTCAGTTAGTGAAAGCTGAGCAGAAGAAGCCCAGTGGATTACTTCAGCCATTAGAAGTTCCTACATGGAAGTGGGAGCAAGTGTCGATGGACTTTATCGATGGTCTACCTAGGACAAGAGCAGGAAATGAAGGAATTTGGGTCATAGTAGATCGTTTGACCAAGAGTGCAAGGTTCATTCCTGTTCGATCAACTAGGACTGCATCGAAGTTGGCTGAGTTGTATGTTAAGTGGATAGTTCGATTCCATGGTATTCCGAAGAATATAGTGAGCGATCGAGACCCATTGTTCACTAGTAGATTTTGGAAGAGCTTCCAGGAAGTTTTGGGAACTGAGTTGTGTTTGAGTACAGCTTATCACCCTCAAACAGATGGTCAGACTGAGAGAGTTAACCGAGTTTTGGAAGATCTTCTCAGAGCTTGTGTTTTGGACTTCGGAGGATCATGGGAAGATCATCTTCATTTGGTGGAGTTTGCATATAATAACAGTTATCAGTCGAGTATTGGTATGGCACCATATGAGGCATTATATGGAAGACCGTGTAACTCTCCGACATGTTGGTTGGAAACTGGAGAAAAGCTGATACTTGGGCCAGAGATGATTCGACAGACTTCGGATTGTATAGAGATCATTCGGCAACGAATGAAAGCAGCCCAAGATCGTCAGAAGAGTTATGCCGATAATCGTCGAAAGGATTTGGAATTCGACGTAGGTGATATGGTTTTTGTGAAGATTTCTCCTTTGAAGAGTGTTATTAGATTCGGGAAGAAAGGGAAATTGACTCCGAGATTTGTTGGACCATTCCCGATTATCGAGCGGATTGGAGAGCTCGCTTATAGATTGGAGTTACCAGAAAAGATGGCGGGTGTGCACAATGTTTTTCATGTATCTTATCTACGGAAGTATGTGCATGACCCAACTACGGTGGTTTCTGCTGATAGCTGTGAAGACTTGAAGGTTGATCCAGTGGTTACGAGACCTCGTAAGCCGCTTCGTGTTGTTGAAACTGACACGAAACAGCTTAGGAGGAAGACGATTACGTTGCTCAAGGTACAATGGAGTGATGATGTTAACGACTGTATGTGGGAAGAGGAAGAGAGGATGAAGGCAGCTCATCCCGGACTCTTCGAGGTATGGCCCTAAAGTGTCGTGACATCTCATGAATTTGTAGCTTGTTCTAAGCCTTAGAATTCTACATGCTAGGCTAGAATTGGATGCATGGTTTGTTGATTGCTATGGATGGTAGGCATGCGGATTATCTTTGATTGCTGTTGTTTGCTTGGAATTTCGGGGGCGAAATTCCTAAGGGGGAGAGAATGTAACGACCCGTATTTTACGTGTTGATATATTGTAGAATTTACAGGTCGAAGGATTGGTTATGCTGTCTCTAGCCTGAGTCTTGTTCGAGCCATGGGATGGGTTGTGTACGAATTAAGGGTTAGCTCGTATGACCAACCTAAGGAAGTGGCCGAGCTATAGGAGTTAACAGGTTAAGGATTGGACCGACTTAAGGGGAGTGACCGACCCAAGAGCTAATGGTTTAGAGTTATGGCCGAGTTAAGGGGTTGACCGACTTAGTGGTGATCGGCTTAGTGGAGATGCCGAGCTAGCAAAGTCACCGGGATAACACGTTAAGGGGGGATACCGGCTTAAGGAGCTACGAGTTATATTGATAGGTCAAGGGATAAGGTCGTATGCGACCTAAGTTGGTTCTGTGCTAAGAGTTAGGTCGGCATCTGGTTATAACGATAGGTCGGAGACCTGTTTAAGTCTTTAGGTCGGCACTAGGGATAAGCCGTTAGGTCGGTGGGATGGTTAAGGCACGTGTGTTTTAGGTCGTAGAAGAGCATAGGTCGGCAGCGACCTATGTTAGGTCGGAGTTTTTTTTAGGTCGGTAACGACCTAATAGCGAACTCCGAGTTAAGACCTTGGGCGATCTAAGGTTGATTCAGCCTATAAATAGGGGGGTTTGGCTCACTTTTTGGCACCGGTTTTTGAAGCGACGAAGTGCTGCCATTTTGGGAACTCGACTACAACATTTCTTCATCTTCTTTTCTCCATTCCAATCTAGTTCTAACATCCATCCAAGATCGAAGATCAAGATCGAAGATCCAAGAGCCAAAGTTGAAGATCTTCATCCAACGAAGCTAGATTTCATCGTTTTAAGCGAGATTTCGCCGGATCAAGCCTTGATCTTCGCTGTCCAGATCTGAAGTGTTTAGTTTTTGAGGTGTTTAGGTGATTTGGTGAGTGGTAGTTATCTCTCACGCGGACCCAAAGGAGTATATTGGATTGGTGGTTTGTTGGAGTGTTGTAGATAGTGATTTTGTGCATTTTCCTTAGATCCAAGTGTAGATTCATTGTTTGTGAAGATGTTTACTTATGCATGTTCATTTATCAAGTATTAGAGACAAAACCCATGTTTTATATTTGATAGATCTATGCTAAAAACCTATGAATCATGCATTTTGGACTTATGCTCATTTATTTACGAAATTGCCATTATAGTTAATATTTCTCATTAGATCTTGTTTGAATGATTGATTGTTTGGACGAATGATTGATTTGATTGTTTCAAGTTAGCTAGTAGTTGATTTGGAATAAGATGATTGAAGATGATTCGAAAGCTAAGTGGAAAGGCTCTTGAATGGTGAAAGCTGCTTATGACATATGAAGCGGATGTTGAAGCTCATATGTATGGATTGGATGATGTTGAGATGGGACTTTGCCATGATGCGAGGAGGCAAACCATGATGTTGAGTTGGGACGGGTTATGATGACGTTCCAAGCACGGGCTACGACCACGTGCAAAGTTATGTTGATAACTCGGTAATGCAATCCGGGTAGGTGATAATGGTTAGCTTGAGAGGCGCTTGAGCTAGTATGGAAATAGTCGTCGAGGAGGATGACTAGGAGGCTAAGATCTTATCGTTGTTGAAGGTTCTAGCATTCTCAAAGCAAGAGTACGTTGGAATGGGCTGCGACGACGTTCCAAGCACGGGCTGCGACGACGTGCTAGTACTCTGGGTAGTTGCGAAAATTCCTAGGCACGGGCTGCGACGACGTGCGGAGTTATGTCTAGAACCGGGGTTACCATTAGCCCTTGACAGGTGGTCATTCAATTAACGGTGAAATCATGGCAATGATAACAGTGATAGCCAGAGTCATGGATGTTTGGTTGTATTATCATTCGGTCTCAAGAGCGGTATTTTCTGGGTGCTTATCTGATCTTGGTTTAGGCCTTGGGGGTTTGTATTTGGAAAACATCGCCCTTGACTCGAGTGATTATTGCTTTACCTTATTTATCTGTTATGTTATGCTTGCTTCTCCTTAGTGTGTGTCTGGGGGCTATCACTGTAGAAAGAGGTGGAGTGGGATGGTTTGGTTCCTATTCCTTTTATCCTTTATGCTCTTTTGGTATGTTTAATAGTTGATTTACTGCTCACTAAGACTTTGTCTGACTCAAGGTTTTATGTCTCCTCTTATTACCTTGGGCTGTTCATCCATGTTGGGATGGGCAGACTAGGTAGCAGGTGACAGGTGCTGTTCTTGGAGATCTACGCTGATGACGACGAAGACGAGCAGGAGGCTTTACATATTAGTTTTCTTACTATTTGTACTGGGTGTTCCGCTGCTTGTATATATTCTGAGTGCTATGTAGTGAGGCCTTGATGTATGGATTTGCCTGGATGATTGTATCAAACTACTGTGATGCTTATATGATGATTTCCTGTTATGAAGCTTCACTATATATATATATATATATCATTTCTCTATTGTATTTTATCCATGCGCTGTGAGTTATGCGATAGAGTTTCTGTTTTATTTTTACCCCGACTATCGTCCATGGCTACCTGGCATGCCCTTCAGCGCTCTTTTCTCTTGTTTTGGTGCCGGAGTCATGGGCGGTCGTCACAGAAACCAAGGGCAAAAATGAAACAGAGGTGATATACTATACATGTAGTACGGTGCATAGCATTTTCAAGTGCATCAGACATGCACAAGTGACTCAATTACTACAGGAACCAGACTAAATGAAACAACACTATGGAATGCATATACACATGGGAGTTATGCAGCGACTTCAAAATCAGGTCTAGTGCACAGTGAAGACAGACCAGAAGAGAGAACAAGACAACACAAATGTCAATGCCTCGAATGGTACAAGTTGAAGACTACAACACTATGGCAACAACAGGTGACAACAGTATGAATCTAAACCACAAAGAAGTCAATGCAATTACAACATGCAGTGATACGCAGCAATACATGAGATTGGAGATATACAGTGCAGACTATATCAAGTCTAAAATTACCAAAATGCTATCAAGACTTCAAGCTAGAAGCAACAGAGGATTCAAAGAAGCAGTTTCACATTAGAATCAAAGTGGCCGAAGTCACAAACGAATTAAAGCAGTGTTAACAAATGAATGAAAACCAACACAACAGTATACAAGTGCAAGCACACCATTGTCTGGACCAATTGTCATCAAGAAAACAAGACCTCAATGCACAAACTCAAGAAAACAATGAAACAATAATGGTGCAACACATACATATATTCATGTATGATCACACAACTCAAAGGCATAAAGCAATACGAAGGCAATTCAGAAATCAAATGAACACAACATGTGTGTACAATTGAAGACGTTAATGTATTGGAGTTAAACATTAAAACAAAACATGCTGCGATTTCAAAATAATCAAACAAGTTCATACTTACACAATTTCAAAATGGTCAAAGTCACACAACAGCAGATTCAAGTCAATTCAAACCCAACACTACCAGAAATCAAAGTCGAAGTCAACAGAATGTACAAAGTCAACTGTAGTGCGAATTCAATGAACATTACAGGCACGTTGAAGACAAAGCAATGCAAACCGCTAAGCGTGGCCTCAATAATGAAGACCAAATGAAGACTCAATTTCAATGACCAAATTCACAAAGCAAAAAGATTATCACTGTCAACAAGCACAAGTGCAACACCAACACGGCAGTGAGACAGTATCATGCAAGTTTAAAAACAGGGTACAGCAGTTTCGAACAAAGACAGATATGTCTTAAAAATCATCACATGAACACTATCAAGTTCAAATGTAGAAACCCAAAGCCGTGTAATCAAAAACCAAAGAATACATCATCAAATCGAGTCAAGCCGTGTGACCACGAAATCGATCAAAACCAAGAACATCAAGTATCAGATTGTACGAAATTAACAAGGCTAGAGAAATCATCAATCAATAAAACAAATTGAACTTACTAAATGTAGCATTTGAATCAGATGTGAGTGGATAGCACTCACCTTACTTCCCAGAGCTACAATGATCGATTGGCGAGCACTTACGAAGAACAACCCACTAGATCGAAGCAATTAAAGTCGGCCTCTTCCATTTATTAGAAACCCTAGATTTTGAAAAGAGGAACGAACGCAAAAAGGAAGTCGCCATTATTTTCGTTCGTATGTTTTATTTTTTTTTGGTTTTCCAATCAAATGAAAGGGGGACGGTTACATACTTAAGATAACACGGCACCAAAATAAGTGGGCCGAAATTAAAAACTTTTAAAGCCCGTATAACTCTTTTAACAAAATTGTAAAATAATTACAATTGATTAAAACATTCAACAGCAATTAGCAAACCAATCTAATCGTCATTTGATGATAATTAATTTTTACAAAACCTCGGTTTGTTACAGACTCCCCTCCTTATAAAAATTGCGTCCCCGCAATTTTCATAATTAAGGCGTCAATAACAATTATTTTTCTAACATAAACTGGTTAAGCTAGAAAATTAAAGCTCAAGAACACAAATGCCAAAGAAATCTTTTAATTTCATAAAAGAAATTCACAAATTTTCAACAAAAATCTAACTATCAAATAGATAATCAGAAAAAACAATACTAAATAAATGCAATTATCAGCAATATTCAATTATCTCGTCCGCAAGTAGTGGCACAGTGGTAAGATACTTGCCTCCTGTTAAAGAGGTTGTGAGTTCGATCCCCGTCTGCCCTACTCCCATTCAAGGCGTGGAGATGGGTCCCTGTTAAATCCACAAATAATGGTGGGGGACATAAGTCTCTGTGCTGGGCTGGTCTAAATCCCAAGTGTCAGTGGTCGGACCTGGCGCGAGGGGCCTCCTCCTATCCCTTTTATTTCATCAGGGCTCTAGGTTGAGTTTTTGAAAAACATATTCAATTATCAATTAGATAATTGAAATACAAAATCACAAAACAGCAATATCTAATTATCAATACGATAATTAGCAAACAGGAAAATCTAATTATCAACAAAGATAATTAGAAAACACAAATCACAATTCGCAAAACTGCAATCATCTAGTTATCAATCAGAAAATTAGAAAACACGAACTCCATAATCAACAAACTCTAACTATCAACAGAGATAGATAGAAAACAACAATTCAATATAATCAACATAATCTAGAATCAATTAGAGACTAGAAAATCTTATAATCAGCAAAATCAGCAATTATCTAATTATCAATAACGATAGTCAGAAATCTCAAATCAACAAATATCCAATTATCAAAAACGATACTCAGAAATCTCAAATCAACAAATATCTAATTATCAAAAACGATAATCAGAAATCTCAAATCAACAAATATCTAATTATCAAAAACGATAATCAGAATCGCAAATCAACAAATATCTAATTATCAAAAACGATAATCAGAAATCTCAAATCAACAACTATCTAATTATCAAAAACGATAATCAGAAATCTCAATTCAACAAATATCGAATTATCAAAAACGATAGTCAGAAATCTCAAATCAACAAATATCCAATTATCAAAAACGATAGTCAGAAATCTCAAATCAACAAATATCCAGTTATCAAAAACGATACTCAGAAATCTCAAATAATCAAATATCCACTTATCAAAAACGATAATCAGAAATCTCAAATCAACAAATATCTAATTATCAAAAACGATAATCAGAATCTCAAATCAACAAATATCTAATTATCAAAAACGATAATCAAAAATCTCAAATCAACAACTATCTAATTATCAAAAGTGATAATCAGAAATCTCAACTCCACAAATATCTAATTATCAAAAACGATAATCAAAAATCTCAAATCAACAAATATCTAATTATCAAAACGAAATCATAAATCTCAAATTAACAAATATCCAATTATCAAAAACGATAATCAGAAACAACAAATATCCGATTATCAAAAACGATAATCAGAACTCATATCAACAAATATCCAATTATCAAAATCGATAATCAGAAACAACAAATATCCGATTATCAAAAATGATAATCAGAACTCATATCAGTAAATATCCAATTACCTGTAGATAATTGGAAACAACAAATATCTAGAAATTAATTAAGATGATCTAGAAAATCTACATAAAAGGTTGGATCGATCCCATCAGATGGCGAGTTTTAGCTATGCCGCACGTGCATCAACAAATGGCCGAAGCCTACCAAGTGCTGTCAACATAATTTTGGCGCCCAATATATGACCCGTAGGTCCAACAAATGACCCGAAGGTCTAGTACTAGTATTGACCCGAAGGTCCGACATATGACCCGAAGGTCCGACATAGTTGCTCGAAAGCACACAAAATCATCAAAATCATCAAAACAACGGATGTTTCAATTAACGAGTCCGGAATTAACCGAAATAGCAAACGCACATGTCCCATACCACGTGATTTACTAAATCGTTCGATTCTCTTCATCGTTTCCTTGAAAGTACAAAATTGTGTGTTCCAAAAATAACATTTCACATTCTCAAATGGACAAGTCCGGAATTAAGCGAATCAGTAAAACAAAGGGGTCATAGTCCTCGATTTTGCTGAAACGTTTAAATCGCTTCCTCATTCTTTTGAAAGCGCAAACTACAAAATTTTTGAAAACAATTTCATTTCTTTGATAAAATTAATAATTTACATTCTCAAACGGACAAGTCCGGAATTAAGCGAATCAGTAAAAGAAAGGGATCGTATTCCTCGATTTTGCTGAAATGTTTAAATCGCTTCCTCATTCTTTTGAAAGCGTAAACTGTAAATTTTTGTAAACAATTTTTATTTTGAAACAATTTTTAAAACACGTGATTAAAACAGCAACATCGGTAGCAACTTCGACAAGGAAATTGCACTTCTCAAAATACCGTAAAAACGGGCAACAAAATCAGCATTGCGGGATAACCGCTTGAAAATCCACTTTAAAATTTGACGGTTACTGAAGTCAAAGCGACAGTAATTTCAAACGTCAAAATCTCATCAAAATAATTTGCATCAAAATATACTACCAGTGAATTTTCATTCATTAAAAATGTCAACAAAACACCGTGCTTCAAAAAATTAGCACCAGTGTGAAAATCCCGTTATAAAAATAACGGCAACAAAATACGTTTAAAACCAAACATCGGTTCAACGTACAATTAACGCAGTAACGCGAATCTTAAATTTGCACGTATGCCACAAAATGAACAAAGAAATCATTCAAATACATCTTCAACGAAGATAATTCAAAACAACAAAAATCTCAACAAAATCACATAACTGCAATCGCTTCGGTTCCTTAAATCGGATTCGAAATTTTCAAAGAAATCAAAAATAAACACATCTATGTAAACAACAAATGAAATTTATTTCAATTTCATATTTTGATTCTTAAATCAAAAAGATTATCAGTTGTACTCAACGAAGACAGTCTCATTGTTTCCGCTGCGCACTCTGATAAACTAAACACAAATTACTCAATTACCAAAACACAAATTCACTTTTATTTTTAAATAAAGATATTTAAAAATTTCATCATACTTTCAAAAATTTAGTTTTGACTCAAGGCACAATAAAAACATCGACAATTAGTTGTAACACATGTTCCATCTAAGTTATGTTTTATATTATGTCCATAAACCCCTAGCTCTGATACCAACTGTGAAGCCCCACCTTTATGCCCACAATAACAAAGAGTATTAAAAGAAATAATGTCTGTTATTATGAAGAATATGGCTGGATAGGAGCGGCCATCCGTAATTGGGCCTTACACTAGTATTGGTTACCTCGATAGGAGTAGTATGTATTTATATTTTTCATCTCTTATTTATTTAGTCCCATCGACATACCGAATTCCAGTACAAAAAAAACTACGATGGTTCATAATAGTTCAGGATAATATATATAATAATAACACAGATAAGCTAAATGCGGAACAAAGATAATATCAAATCTTATATATTTATGACTGAAGTCATTTACAATACATGTGGTACAATACATATGATACAACTGCAACTGTCGACACAAGATGTTACATATACAAGTACATTAATACAATTAATATACATGAATACACATCATCCTATACTATGACAACAACTACTCCAAAAGATATAAAGAGACTTCACAGCTCAAGCAGCAACCCAAAGCAAGATATCTACAACCTGTAATAACTCGATCTGACCCGAATATTAAATTCAAAAGAAAATAATACAAGGGTCAGTCTAATTCAAACTCAGTTATTAATGCACGGAAGAAATAATAATTAAATAACAATTAGACGACAATCAAAATAAATTCAACTATCCAATCCTTAAGTAAGGAAATCGGATAACGGTAAATATAACGCGTAACGGTATTAAAGAACAAACCAACAAATTCAAATTATCAACGAAGATAAATTAAAGGGTTATCAATGAAGATAATTTAGAAAACAACAGAATTGCCTAAACAGCAATTAACACAAAATCTAATTATTAAATAAATAATTAGAAACTCATAATCTAATTATCAAATAGATAATTAGACAAAAACAGAATGATCAATTCAAACCAAATCGAAATATAATTTCAAAATATTGAATTGAACACACAAAGCAATTCAAGTAATTGAAATATCGATTCAAAACGTCAATACTGTGTGGCTGCAGTACACGCTCGCGTGCACTGCCTCGCCACTACAGTGATAAAATAGGAATCGGCACAAGGTCAAATCTGAGCTACTAGTTGGATTCAACACAGGTATATATTCAAATGAAATGGTCAAGACGTAAATATCAAGCCCCGACCAAAGATAATTCCAATCGACAGAAAATAGTGACTGCACAGAGACAGCAGGGTACAACACCCCTCAAAGTATCAGTCGATACTAACATGCATGTGTGGTCAGGGAAACCCAAATACTACATGAAACAGTTATGTAACTGTCTCAAATGGTCAAGACAGCTACAATGAGTGATCAAACTCGCGAAATACTTCAACTACAAGTGAGCAGTAAGATGGCCAGGTGACAAAACAAACATGCACAGGCATAGGCTACCCAAGCATGTTGCAGCAAAACAGTAAATGCAACCTGAACAAGAATGAAACAAAGGTGGCAACATGGGACTACACCAAAGGAATGGCATCATATACACACAAATCAATGCAAACAATTATAGTTTGCATACTGGAACCTTGGGGAAAAATGAAACAGAGGTGATATACTATACATATAGTATGGTGCATAGCATTTCCAAGTGCATCAGACATGCACAATTGACTCAATTACTACAGGAACCAGACTAAATGAAACAACACTGTGGAATGAATATACACAAGGGAGTTATGCTACGACTTCAAAATCAGGTCTTGTGCACAATGAAGACAGACCAGAAGAGAGAACAAGACAACACAAATGTCAATGCCTCGAATGGTACAAATTGAAGACTACAACATTACGGCAACAACAGGTGACAACAGTTTGAAACTAAACCACAAAGAAGTCAATGCAATTACAACATGCAGTGATACGCAGCAATACATGAGATTGGAGATATACAGTGCAGACTATATCAAGTCTAAAATGACCAAAATTGTCACGATCCAAATTCCAGCGTTCGAAAATCGACATCCGTACTCCACTGTACTTGAATGCCGCAGATTCAAACGTCGAAATTCGAGTCGTGCCGGAGCTTATAACACATTAAGTACAACACAGCGGAAGAAAAGAATAGCATATATCATATACAACATTTGATACAATAACTGATACAACATGAATGGTACAATGAACATCAATATATATCAGAGTAATGATACAAGATAATAGCAGCGGAAAGAAAGGATAACACCACAGCGGAACAAAATCTCCAATATAGTCTTCAAGGAAGAACTCCAGTATCGGAAATCTCCATCTCCAAAGCACCAATCCAGAAATAGCTCGAACTCCAAATCACGATGCACAAAGATAAGCAAGTGCAGTTCAGATCCAAAGACGGAACTAGCTCCAGATAATCTACTAAACCTGACTATCTGAAAAACCCAACTCTAGACTGCCCGTGTGGGAAAATAGTGGGCACCCAGAGTTTAGGAAAGGAACGATAAACTCCAGGTCAGTCATGAGACTGGTATGAGCAAACAAAAGCAATTGGTCTTTAAAACAAACAACAAGAGAATTTAAATTTGAAATTCGCAATGCTTTTTGGAAAATGAAACTACCATAAGGCCTCCCGCCACACACACAATGCAAACGCAGAATTGGAGGAGATTTCTCCTTATGATAGTCAAATATGCTTGATACGAGAAAATTCTTTGATATTATTATAATAAGTGCAAAGTGTAGAAAATCATTTCGAAAGTAGAATATAAATCCTAGCCAGCATAGACATTCCGAACTATGCCTATTATAGCTACCATCTAAACAGTGGTGACCACCATAAGTAAATGGCAGGTTCTACAACTAAAACCGTACAAGGCACGTATTGGATGAATGGATTTCCAACAAATGGTCAGGCTAAGGAACTTCCTACTGTCAATGGGATCGCCTCTGGCGGGATGTCCCGAGAGCCTAACGTTACGGTTAGATCTCTGCCAACACAAGGCCGGGTTACCTCTGTAACTAGGTAACTACTACATGAATATGCCATCCCCCGGTCCTTTGGGACCTTTATCCGAGCGCTCGCACCAACAACCACAAAGTATCACAAAGTAATAGATCTGCAGTATCCACATGAGTAAGTATCTGGGCTCCATACCATGATACCACCCTTTACCAGAAGGGAATCACACACCCTAAAGGGCGCGACCCTCATAACCTTGCCGCATCTTTCCTGTTTCGACCATTTCCGGGGTGTGAGGTCCTGATGAGTCTCGTCCACAAAGCTACGCTTTGGCACAAAGCCATGCTTTGGGTCAACAGATGACCAAAGCAATGATCACAAAGATAAATGATCAAACAAATGATCATATCACAAATGATCAACCAATGATCATCACACAGTAGCACTCAGCATGCCACATTACCAAATTGGGAAGATATCACTGATAAATATCAACTACATAACCTCTGAGATCGTACGTCTCAGAGAAGGGTGTTAAGCTAAGAGAATAAATTCTCCGCCACCAAGCAGAAATGTATTTGATAGAGATCAGTTAACATCTCAAAGTGTAATGTCGGACATACAACCATACAAGTCTGTTCCGGGTTCGAACAGAACCGAAGGCACTTCCGAAGAAGCCCTTGCAAATCCGGGTATCCACAATCCCGATCGGACTTCCCATCACTAAGGAGAACTCTATACCGGAGCAACTCAGTGCAGAGTCAATCGATAGGTTATCCTATCGTTCTCACAAATACCCGGTCTTCACCATCGGTCTTCAAATGCTATCCATAACGTCGTATCACTATTCGGAATGGGCTATATGACACAAGGTCCTCTCCCGGCTAAACCGAATAATGAGCGCAATATTTAAAAACATATGGATATGGGATTTCGTTTAAGTCACAACTTAAAAATCCAAAGCTTTTCTTTCAAATGGTTAAACAAATTACCATTTTAAATCTTTAAATAAAAAGATTTATTTCACAAAGTTTCACCCAATTTCACAAAGATCTATCCATAGATTTCAAAACAATTCCCATTCAATTTGGATTAACCAAATTAAATCTTTAAATTAAAGATTTAATTTATAGCTTTCAAAACACGTTTCCAAAGATTTATTCATAACTTGGAAAACTATTTTAATTTTTAGACTTGAAATCCTTTACCACAAATTGGAAATTCATTCTTATGTGAAAGCTTCAATCATTTGAAAACAAATAGTTTTCATTTCAGAAAAATCCAATTTATACAAGTTGAAATCTTGTGTTAAATTTAAATTCCAAAAACATCACCTTTAAAACGGTTTAAAAACCCATATAAGCCCATTTATAGGTTGAATAACCTTTTTTAAACCCTAGTTCCCAAATCATAGAATTCAATTTCAAATATTGAATTCAAATTTAAATCAAATTATTTAAATTTCAAAACTCAATCAAGCTATTTAAAATCTCTTTTATTTTATTTTTTTGAAATTCATTTTCAAAGCTCCAATCCTAATTCCAAAGCTATTTTGGATTCAAAAATTCTATTTTAACACAATTTCAAAGATCTGTGACTTAACCCATTTCCACGTGCAATTCATATTTGTGTGTGTATAGTGTGGTCCAGGGGTTTAACACAGTAGTGCACAACATCATAATCATATCGATAAGCGGTATAACCCATAACGCTTATCTTTATTCACAGATTCATAGATGAAATAGATTATCAAACACAAAGATTCATCATTATGGTTCGATGTGGGTTTCGGATAACCAATTGGAATCCGACTCCCTGTCGCATCGAAATTCAAATGTCATTTTATGGGTCAAGGGGTTTTCATATTCATACGACAGTATATTCATCACGAATATGGCAACTCAGTACAAAGCATCACATAGCATCACATCACATATCGAATATATCAATCATCACACAACATTCAATAGCAATTTAACATCTACAATTAAGATGAATATTTGGGTGGTTTTAAATTTATTACCTACCAAATTACTTTTATCAGAAATTTTAAACCAATGATTAATTATTATTAACTACAATTGATTAAGTTTTAATTACCTTCATAATTTATCATTTTAATTAATTATCTTAATTAATTAACCTTAGTTGCAATTTATTAAATCTTAATTACTTATTTCTTAATTACTTACTAAAAATAATAAACCTTTAATTATTGATTAAATCTAAATTTTAATTAATTGTCCTTAATTGCTTAATTAATAGATTTATTATTCCTTAATTAATTACAATAAATTAATTGCTCCTTAGTTAATAATGGTTTCTTAATCACTTTAAGTTAATTAACCTTAATTTATTATTCTTGATTTAATTACCACATTAATTAATTTTACTTTAAAGTAATTAACCCTAATATCTGATAAATAAATCTTTAATTATCTACTATAATTACTTTCACTAAGTAATGGTTATTTTATTTAATCATTTATTTATTACTTGATTAATTAACTTAATGATTTAATGAGTCCAAATCATTAAATTCTATTTATTTATTTTTTAAGATAAAAACGTCTCTTACTTAAATAAAGCATTTAAAAACAAATTCAAAAATTTCCTTAATTTCAAAACTGAAATACAGATTGAGTTTTTTATTTCAAATTTATACTTAATTCTTTAAAGCTTTTCTAACATTTTTCATCTTCATTTTAAAACTCAAAATTATTTAACCATTTCTAAAATAGTTTAAACAAATTAAATTTAAAAACTTATTTTATTTGAAAACTGAAATTGAAACCAAATTCTAGATTTTAGATCTCAGATTCAAACTTATTTAAAGCTTATATTTTACAATTTAAACTTCCAGTTTAAATTCAAAACCAATATTCTTTTATACTTTAAAAGTTGTTAAAACTAAATTTAAATTATTTCAAACTCAGATTCAAATTTCTTGAATTCAGATTCAAATTCAGATTTAAACTTAGTTTAAATTTTTAGTTTACATTTTAAAACTTGTTTTTAAAACTGTAAAACAGATCATGTTTCTGTTTTTGGTTTAAAACCCTGAAAAAAACTTTAACCCGAGCTGCCCCCTACTTTACTTCGAGTAAAACACTCCAAGACTTCGAGTCACTCACGATATTGCCTCCAGAAAAGAAAAAAAAACTTGAGTATTTGCCCTCTTCTTCAGCCAAAACACTGACACAATCCACTACCATGTGCACGTGCCCCATCATCGCAGCGAGCTCCGATCATCATCGATGATCTTCTCAGGTCGGCGAGCACCCCCGCATCCCATAATGATCAACAATCAATCGATACTAACTTCGAATTCGAATTCGCATGTTCATCTTCAAACCTGGAACCGAGCCTGACACCACGTCAACGAAACCTGTCAACGCAATGTTCACACGCCTCCGGCCACCTTTTCCCCTGAAATTCCAGCGAAGACTTTGAATACCCACCCCCTTCTAGTACCCAAGACATTATCGAACTCGATCAACCATAAATGCCGTAAAGGTCGATTCTTCATAGCCCAGTAAAAACTAGGGTTCAAAACTTTGAATCTCAATCACAACATTCAAAAAGAAATGCACAACAATCTGATAATTTTCTCAACATCCCTGATAACTCCACCACTTCCAGGAGCAAATTCAAGTCAATCGAACACATAAATCAACAATGCTAACCCATAATGTAAAATACAGTGAATGTGGGACTGCTCTTTGGTCTCGACATTAAAAATTGAAATTTTTGGTTTAAAATTCATATTTTCCAGTGATAATTCAGTTTATATAATTGTTTCATCCAATTTCAACATTCGATTTCAATCATTGATGTCAAAATGTTACTGCATTATTTGATTTCCAGATAATTTTCAAATACCAGATACTTAGATCTATTTTTAGTTCTTAGTTTATAGTTAAACTAACCCATTTCGTTTGAATCCAAGTCCTAACAGTAGTTTAAATAAAAATAGCTTGAAGTTTTGATTATAACTTGGATTTTCCAGTAAGGAAGAATAGAGCAGATAAGTGCAATCAGACATGCACAATTTCAAAGCATAACAAAACATATTGCATATTTATCTACACAGAGGCAACCATCATCACAAACTCATATGCAACAGATAATTAACTAATTAAGTTTTAATAAAAATGTTTACTCACCATCTTACTTCAGAAATCAACCATAGGCATTTTAGTATAGATTAAAGGTTTCAAATTAGAAATTTGCTCACAGACATACACACACTAAACCTATGTATACATTCAACATGCAGGCATATTCAAAACCATACCAAAACATTATCACATGAAATCAAGATGTGAACCAGATTTTAAAGATTTGGGGTGTAATTTGCTCACCTGAAGTTGCAGCAAAAATAAAGAACAAAGACAGGCTTTTTATTTTTAAATTTGATCTTTGCTTTGCTGCTTGCCTCAAATTGAAACTAAAATACTTTGATTTTGAAATTTAATCCGCAACTTGAAATTATAACACTTTGTTTAATCTCTAATGCATGATCTTGTTTATTCAGTTTATCAAAACAAGAATTTTAAATTCACTTACTGTTTTGAATAAAACAGAGAGCTATTCCCTGGATCTTGAAAAACTGCAAATAGTTTAAGCTTTTGATCTTGATTACTTTGCTGCAAATGATTGATGGATCCAATGGTTAAATTCTTGTTTTCATTAATGTTTGAAAAATTCAAATTAAAAACTTTTAAAAGAAAATTTTACTTGCCTTCATTGATTTTCCAAAGAACCTTGCATTGGCAAAACTGAAGCAAATCTGCAGGCTTGGCTTTTGTTCTTCCAAAGCTTGAAGATTGGTTACATGATTTTCAAGGTGTTTTGAATTTCTTTTTGCTTGCCTGAACTTTAATTTGCTCGGGTCTATGGCTTTGAACCCAGATTTGCTTTTCCAGGTTGCTATTTTCTTTTTTTTTTCTTTCTGATTTTTCTTTCTTTGTTGAGATTTGAAATGCAAAATCTCTTATTACTTGTTTGTTCAGATTTGCTGAGATGTTTAATATGATTGCATATGGGGAAATGAAGAGTTGTTGTAATTTTTTAATTTTAATATTTTATTTAAACAATTACATTGAATGCCATTTGTAAGAAATCATCATAAACTCTAGATTTTGTTAATCTCTTTACTCCAAACCCATGTGCATGTATGCATATGTTTGCTTTTAAATTTTTAAAGACAAAAGGAATTTTTTTTTTAAAATAAATTTTATGTCATATTTGCTTTGTACATGAATACATCTTTTATTTCATTTGTATGTGCATATACAATGTTGAAAGAATTGTTTTACCCAATATTTACACTATATAAATTTCACCTTAATGGTTTTTAAAAGCCAAATTGTAACGCCCCACCCCAAGACCTACACTAACAAAGGGTATTACGGAGTAATACTGTCTGCTAGTGTAGAGAATATGGCTGGTTAGGAGCGACCATCCGTAAGCTTTGCCTTAAACAAGTATTGGATACGTCGATTGGGTGTATTGATTTTTTTTTTTTTTTTTTTTTTTTTTTGTGGATCAACCTACCCAATAAATGTTTAACACAAAACTATGGTGGCTAATGGACCTATCCAGAACAAAATACAACAACAACAAATATACAACATATCACAGAACAGCAAACGCACATATATACAGATACATCATCAGTACACTACATAGTGATACATAAGAGAGTGATAACATGGACCACATATATATACATCATGTCTCAAAAGAATATACATAGATCAGAGTACACAAAAAGATAGCTAAACGACAACACAAAAGGTGGACTTGCATCCAAAGGATAGCAAAATGGGCCATAGCGAAAGCAGCTACAAGGGAATCTACAGCAGGTGGTTAACCTGAAACAACTCGGTCTGACCCGAGTACATAAAATACATGGGTCAGTCTAGCTTAAATAAACTGATTAGAGAATGACAGGTGAAGTATAAGGATAATAAATAATAATTCTTCTCAATAGAGAAGAAGCAACAACAACATATGTCATCTCATAATTCATGAGATGATAACAACTAGAATATCATACGAAATTCTCATGAAAAGGGGTAATAACAACAACATCGATTAAATCATGAATAAATGCCTCATATCATCGGCTTCAACATCGACATAATAAAAGACTTCCATCAACAACAAGATGCAAACCGCATCATAGCACCAAATGGGACACGTAAGTTCCCAACAACCACATAATGTATTCACCATATGAAAATCTTCAAATAGCACATAGGCTATATATATATACATATAACTCCAAGAACAATACTATGGTGAACATATGAAAAACAACAAAAAAAAAACTAAAATTCAATAAGAATGAAATCTAGAAATAACAACAACAACGGTATGGATCCATAACAACAACTGTGTAACATCCCGCCTTTTCGTACGATTTAAACAGACACACGTGCCAGTTCAAACCATACGGAAGGGCGGATTGGTATGGGGTAAATAAGAAAAACAGAGAAGAAATAAACAAATAGAATCTCACAGCGGAAGGATAAAATATAATAATAAAATATACAGTTTATAAAACTGTTTACAAAACATTTGATTCTTCTTTATACAATTAAATATCAGAGTTCACATACCAACAATATCAATGCAGCGGAATACAGTGTAGTGGAATAAAATAGTAGGTAGTAATATTAAAATCTTCGTCTTCGTCCTCCAGAGCTAAACTTCAAATCCTGAAACGCTCGGACTGACCCGAGCGAATTGAAAAGACAAAACACTCGAGTCAGAACTAAAAGATCTTATGTGAGTTAAATTAACAGAAATAAATATGAATGCAGTAACTCAAGAGATGCTCGGGATTTACATCTCCTAAGGATCCGTTAAACTATTTACTATGTAGTATATTGCGCTATTATACTAGTGTCTAATTGTAAAATAAACTTACTTTTAAATAGCGTTAAGGGGTTACCCATATAGCCCTTAACATAGAATATATTCCCATAGTCTATACAGTACCGTAATCTCCCCCGTACTGGGCGTCGTCAGAGGGCACTCCATAGGTATGGTACAAAGCTAAAATCGTATAAGGCGCGCTAGGGTAGGTGACACGGCACAACTAGGCAATGCCAGGGTAGATATACCAATTACGCTTCCGGGTCGATGGTAACGCGTAGCCGCAGCTACCGCCCACCTCGAACAAACTCCCCCAAAATCAAAAATAGAGTGGCCACTGAAATCAATCCAAAGTCAAAGTATAATATCGAAGAGGAGTGTCCGATCATAGGAATGACCTCATTAACCCGTCAATCGCTCCTGTTTTAGCCACCTTATGCCAACTCACGGGAGTCGGGTCCACGTATTTAACTTACAGGAAACGTCTCCCCAACCTACTTCATTCTGGAATCTCCACCGCGTACACGGTTAGTCAAAGTGGTTTTCGGTATCGACAGAGAGTATGTCCATCCCGGTCTCTTTGCCAACCAATCGTTATTATAACACCGCGGTCATTTAAAAATAGTTTATACTTTAAAACCAGAATATAATCCATTTCAAAACCATAATATTACGATATCATTTCTTCTTTAAAACCCAAAAAGATTCATTTTGATATTATTTTATAAAACCCAAATCAATGATATCATTTTCCAAATATAAATCTTTTCCAAAAATTATGCCACTTTTAAAATTTATAATTCCTTGTAACCAAATATTTGAATATTAACTTTCAACATAATACTTCGAAATCCATAGTTTTTAAAACCATTACTTTCAAAACTAAATGGTTTGGATATTCAACAGTATATAAAATAAGTGGTTTAACTTAAATGTTACTTTGAAAAGAAATATTTCTCGTGGCTTTACAATACATTTCTTTATTTAAAGTTAAAACCAAAATTTAATATCGCTTCAAGTTCCAAAACCATTCCAATAAATTCATATATATACGTATATCCATTTTGAGTATAAATATTTCAACTAAAGTTGGATTTTATTCTTTCAAATCAAATGTTCTATTAATTAGCCTTGAATATTCACATAGAATCCATAATTTATAAGACTTTAATTTCTAGTAATAAATTATATATATTTTCCAATTCAAGTTATACTAGAATATTCATTTAATTTATTTTGGGAAAATCCAATTATAAATATCATATCTTAAAATTTCCAACTTAACATTTAAACATAGGATATAAATTATCAAACTCCATTTACTAAATTTTCTTCCATTTTAATAAAGAGATTTATACACCTTTTATTTCAAATTTTTCAACTTCATATGTATATAAATATGGAAGAAAACATTTATTCAGTATAAAATTTAAGATTTTTATAAACCGTATTCCATCCAAACCATAGAAATCACATTAAAAATAGTTATATATAGACCGCGGTGCCTGTATATAGTTTTCTATCCTATGGTCAAGTGATACGGATATTTATCATTTCAATCCGCAATTAAAAAAAATAAAACTGCGGTTGTATATCATTTCAAACCGCAATCCCGAATGAAATGTAAATGCATACTAACTTGCAGTTTAATGATATCCAAATAAAACATTCATTCAACAACACATCCATCATCCAATCACAACATCGATCAATATCAATCAATAACAATTATATATATGATCATATATAACAGGTGATAACTGGCTGTTTATTCAAATTAAATTTATCAACTATTAATCTAACAGTTTATTCAGTAATAATTTATACAACTGTTAACTAGCAATTCATATGCAACAAAAATTTCCAACAGTCAATTAATACACAATAAATCAATTAAATTAACAGTTTAATTTAATAAAATGCAATTCAACAGATATGAATGAAATAAACATGCCAAATACTCATAAATAAATTTCTATTCATTTCTAAAATTTATTTAACAAACATAAAAGCTTCTAGTAATTGTGAGTGGGTCAAAACACTCACCTTTTGAATTTAAATCGAATGTAAATCCGATTTAAACCCAAAATTTGACGGTCTCTAAATTTATCCAAACCAGCGTCATCAGATCCGGAATTTAATTACGATCCTAACAAAAGAAATTTCGTGTGAAACGGAGTTCGTATGTGAAAGTTATCACAATTAAACGATTTGCAATTGAAATAAAAAAAATTAAAAATAAACAAAACAAAAATAAAATACCGTGCCACATCCACCTTCCCTCGTGAAAAACGCATATGCTTCTTCTTGATTGCTAACTTTGTTCCGTAATTTTTCTTTTATTTCGATTTACTTTAATTTTCCTCCTTATTATATGAATGTATGTATTTTAAAAGGTTTGAAAGAAAAAGAAGATTTGAAAAAAGAAGAATTGAAAAAAAATGATTAAAATAAGAACTGAAAACGGAAGAGAAGATCTAGATTTGAAAAGAAGAAAGTTTGAAATAGAAGTAAATTTGAAGAAGAAGAAGAAGAATATTTGAAGAGAAAGAAAAAAAATTAAAATGAGAGATAATAAGGAGCTTTGAGAAAAAACAAGAAAAAAGAAGAAGAAGAAGAAGAAGAAGAAGAAGAAGAAGAATAGCATGGAGGCTAGGGTTAGAGTTAGGAGAAACAAAATGTAATAGAAGAATAAGAAGTAGGTTATTTATAAGGTTAGAGTTAGGTTTAGGGACAAATAGATTTGAAAGGAGAGGCTGCTATTAATTAGAAATAAAGTGAATATGAACACTTGGTATTGAAATATAGCAAATATGAACAGTCCTTTTTTTTTTTTTTTTAAAGTAGCAGGTATTAAAAAGAGGTATTTATTAATTAGAAAGAAAATGAATATGGAGGGACAAAAATAAATGACACGTTTCGTTAGTTTGATTCTAAATTAATTAAGTGCTAGATACAGAAAAATTTGAATACATCATATATATATATATTCATACTTTAACTGTGTGACAAAATTGCTAAACATACATCAAGTACGATTAATTGGTGACAATATATAGGAATAATCAACAATAAATGTGGATGCAATCACATAAGGATCTAATAGGGAAGGAGATAAAAGTAACAACGTTGATTAATTCCACTTTCCCACTTTAGCCAATCCAATTACAAAATTTAAAATTTTATAAATTTTCTCTCCTTTGATTTCTTAAACAATTTTAATAACTAACAACAAGTTCTATGTTAATTCAATCATTAATCATTTCGCCAATTACCAAATTAAATTTCAATTATTCGCAATAAATCAAATTATAAATTTTTCATTCCAATAAATAAAATAAATCTTGATTTTTTTTTTCTTCCATCCTTATTAATTCCACAACTTGTTCAATTTGAAAATCATTATCATATTTTCCAAATGTTACCTTAATTTAACACTTATGTAACGTATTATTAGATTCGTTGCAAGATTTCAATTTCAATCCCCATTTCTTAATATACTCAAATTCTGGACATTTTTATTTCCTTACCCATAAGTGTAACATTTATTGCCAATTCCATCCAAATTTAACAGGTAACCCTTAACAATGTTTTCAATCCAAAGGTTATACTTAAGTTTACGTTGTATTCTACAACTTATCATATTATGAAGAAAATTCACATTATTCCCCAATATTACCTTAATTCATATTAACTTAACATTAAATTTACTCTTCATTCTATTATTAACCTATTAGTATTAAATAGATGAAATTAACATTGGTTTTACACTCTATTACGTAGATATCCTTAAATTTTATCTAAGTTTATATTTACATAATATTCCAACATTAAATTTCATCCAATTTTTTTTTCTTCCTTTTTATTTTAATTAAATCCAATTTCCCTAAAGTTACATTCAAACAAGTAAATTTTGATTTCCAATCAATCATTATACTATAACATTCTTAACATTTTTTCATTACACTACTAAATTCTACCTTGATAAGTTTACGCTTCTATTGCTTTACTTTCACACTTCCGTTAAAATATAAATTAATTCTAAAGTAACGTTTATTGTTGACCCCGCCATTTTAATTACTCATATTTAGATGAACGTTATTTCAAATAAGTTCATTGACTCATTTAAATTAGGTAGTTTATAGTAGTTGTTATCCCACCCTTACAATTATTTCCTACTAACGTGCTACCAACTCCTTTAATTAAAATTTGAATTCCAAACCTTATTTAATATACTAAGTAAGATAAATAACATATATAGATTGCTACCAACTTTCCTTTTCTTGCATCTATGTGGTTATTACTTGACACACCAGTAAATATTACATATACACAAAATTCCGTTATCACTTGCCTAACAAGCTTATTATCACTTAAGATCTTACTGCATCCACATTTTCACATTTTCATTTCCTAGTTTCTTTACTTTATTCTACACAATTTATTACAAATGGGATTTTCTTTGGTTTACATCTTATTTGTATTTAACATTTCTCAATCACCAATTCATTTCACTTTAACTGCGGTAAATTGGCGGATAAATTGAATATGATTCCCAAAATCTAAATTAACAAGAAACAAGGGTAGGTAACATACAATAGTCATTACTCCAAATTCTAGTCACCTAAATAGTCTTTTATTCCTTGCAAATAAATGTTACTATTTATTTTCATAGTACAAATCTCAATGATTATTCCATTTTATATTTGCTTAGGCCATTTATAGTCCACTATACATATCTACATAAATGGGTAATTTATTCAATTCATTAAGTGTCAATTCTATTAAGCCATGTTTATATCTTATGCATTCTTCTATTACTTTACAAAAGGGAATAACCTTTAAACTCATACACTTAATAACAAAACCGTTATAAATCCAATAAACTTCCAAATCCAAGTTTGTACACATTTTACACGACTATTATGATTTCTCACAAACGTTGAATTTATTAAATGACCATTTATTATAATTTAATTCCCTTAATTGAATCAAATGCTTATTATTATATATATTCTTTTCATTCTACCATTCCTTCCCATTATAAATTCATTAACGTATTTACACATCTCTATCTTTCAAATATAAAATAACCAAACTGATTACAAACACTGTTTCTATCAATTTTCATAAGTTTGTTCAAAACTATACTTTTGTTTACATAAAATAAATTTTATGTTTCTATTAGTTTTCTTTTCCTTTCACTACAGGCATAAATTATTACTATCTACACTAATTACATCTTTGTATTAATGAACACCATTTAAGTTAATATTTATACTAACATTCACAAATTCAACATTTATTTGTTTCTTCAAAATTACTTTAAATCAAGTTGTGAAAATTTACATTATCCACATTTATTATCATAAAATTTTATAGTTACACTAAATTGCAACCACTATACCAAATTTCTACATTTATTCTTAACCAAATTAGAAATTATATTAATTCATTTTATTAAATATCATAAATTTAACGGGTCGTTACAATCTCCCCAACTCAAAACTTTTCGTCCCCGAAAAGGAAAAAGAAGGGAGGAAGAAGATTTACAGTGCATCTTATTTCAAATATTAACTTATAAACAATATTTTACTGGATTAATTTCCTTTAATGAAATATACTTGTTTTATAATCATTATATCCTTTAATACTTCAATTATTAAAGTTGGGAAAATACTTTCACAAAATTCTAAGTCCAAAATTTCCTGAAAATTTTGGCAAAGTCTCCTTTTTACGGAGGGACTCTGGAGAAAATATAATATCCAAATATACAAATATATTACACATATTATCCAAATAAAATATCCCAACACGGGAAAATATATAAAATAGCGCTTTATACGTAATCCGGAAACGTACCTATTTGTCGGGCAATACGCTTATTATTACGGAACCAAAAGCAGTAGCAGTTGCTTCCATAACCTGTATTTTCTTATAAGCCTAAAAGGTTAAATATTTATTTTAGAATGAACTATTCTAGTGGATTCAATCATTCATATCCAATCAAATGCAATAACCATACATTTTAACAAACAGCACACACCGCAAACAAAATCATTCAATCAAACAAACAATTAGTTGTTAGGTTCAAATTCCAAAATTGTACGAAATGTAAAATAACTATCAAGTGCATCCTTTACTCAACAGTCTTAGATGGAACAAAGATAGATTATTTCTCCATCCAACAACTTCAAAATTCCTTACCCAACAACCATACATCAACCAAACACTCCAAACCAACACCAAAATAGTTTATTTACATTTATTTCATACTTCAGTGGTTTGATTTTCTTCCCTTCATTTATGAGGGATTTCTTTGTTCTTACAAGTTTTATTTTCCAATTATCACCAAATTTATTATATTTGTATTTCCTTTTTATTACTTAAGTTTATAAAATAATTCTCATTAATAACAACAAATATTTTGAATATCTTCCTTTCTTTACTCTTTACTTGTAAGGTTTCCCTTAAATTCTTAATCTGCTAACATTCGTTCTTATAAGTGGAAGTTTTTATTTATCTATTAACTATGGATTACAGTCATTTAAATTCTTCCTACTTTCCATTATATTAGAATAGGGAAGATTAAAACATACTTAAGTCAATAATCATACAATCAATTCTTATTTTGAATTCCATTTTATATACTTAGGTTCATATCATCTATTAATAATTCTTAACCCTTTTTCAGTAAAATTTCAATGATAACCTAAGTTTATACCACTAAATTCTTATTATAACAGTAATTTATTGAATACTTCATTTTTCTAAATTCCTACTTGTAAAATATTCAATTCCAGTTTCTCATTTAACACTTCAACTTTTATATTTGGGTAAGTTATTTATGTTAAGGAAATTGCAATTGAACTTATACAAGTTTAATCTCCATTCTTTTAATTAAATTTAATGTTTATCCATATTACTCTTTGTCTCATATGTATGCAAATTCCTCTTTATAGCTTTGCAATTATTCTCTTATTTCAATTAGAGGTTTCAATTCATTTATTACTTAACTTTTATTTCACTAACAAATTTTAAACAATTAATTAACGGAAAAATTTAGAATTAAATACCGGGTTAAATTCCAATTTATTTCAAAATAATAGATAAATAAGTTCTTACAACTCAATATCTCTAATTATAGTTAGAGCAATAAAAGAAAATTTTAAGAAAAGTTCAAAATAAATCTGCAGTAAAATTTACTACAGTGGCCTTTCCCCTTCGAAACTCGAAATGAAAGTCGATGATGCGGCCGTCATCACCGAATTTATTTTCCAGCGACAGAGAGGAAAGTACAGAATTTAATTTTTTTTTCTTCCAAAATCTTCTTTAAAACAATTCTTCCAAATTATACGAAATATTTATATAAGAAATTTCTTATAAACCAAATCAATAAATTTCACAAATTCTTTGAAAGCAGATTTGGAAAAAATCCCGGACTTAAGTTCTAAAATCTCCAATTTGATTTATCATAATTTCAACTTAGCTTCAGTTATTATAAATATTTTATTTCCTAACACCCAATCTATAGCAACCAAATATATATATCTTTATAAAAATATTTTTATATATAGAAAATATAATAGGCAAAATTCTTTCATTCACCTATATTAAAACAAATATTATGTTGGTCTGTCCTATTAAGTGTTTAGAAATCCCTATTGATGACATAGCGTCACATGCATCAACCAGAATTTATAAATACAAAGCGGAACAGATTAACACAATATAAAAATCTTTTTATTAATACTAACAAATACGCTCTCTCATATATATACACTCAGCGACTCACATAGGATATTACTACCCTATTAACAAAGAGTCAAACCCCATAAAGCCAAGGTTTATCACTAAACCAAAGCTCTGATACCAGATGTAACATCCCGCCTTTTCGTACGATTTAAACAGACACACGTGCCAGTTCAAACCATACGGAAGGGCGGATTGGTATGGGGTAAATAAGAAAAACAGAGAAGAAATAAACAAATAGAATCTCACAGCGGAAGGATAAAATATAATAATAAAATATACAGTTTATAAAACTGTTTACAAAACATTTGATTCTTCTTTATACAATTAAATATCAGAGTTCACATACCAACAATATCAATGCAGCGGAATACAGTGTAGTGGAATAAAATAGTAGGTAGTAATATTAAAATCTTCGTCTTCGTCCTCCAGAGCTAAACTTCAAATCCTGAAACGCTCGGACTGACCCGAGCGAATTGAAAAGACAAAACACTCGAGTCAGAACTAAAAGATCTTATGTGAGTTAAATTAACAGAAATAAATATGAATGCAGTAACTCAAGAGATGCTCAGGATTTACATCTCCTAAGGATCCGTTAAACTATTTACTATGTAGTATATTGCGCTATTATACTAGTGTCTAATTGTAAAATAAACTTACTTTTAAATAGCGTTAAGGGGTTACCCATATAGCCCTTAACACAGAATATATTCCCATAGTCTATACAGTACCGTAATCTCCCCCGTACTGGGCGTCGTCAGAGGGCACTCCATAGGTATGGTACAAAGCTAAAATCGTATAAGGCGCGCTAGGGTAGGTGACACGGCACAACTAGGCAATGCCAGGGTAGATATACCAATTACGCTTCCGGGTCGATGGTAACGCGTAGCCGCAGCTACCGCCCACCTCGAACAAACTCCCCCAAAATCAAAAATAGAAGTGGCCACTGAAATCAATCCAAAGTCAAAGTATAATATCGAAGAGGAGTGTCCGATCATAGGAATGACCTCATTAACCCGTCAATCGCTCCTGTTTTAGCCACCTTATGCCAACTCACGGGAGTCGGGTCCACGTATTTACCTTACAGGAAACGTCGCCCCAACCTACTTCATTCTGGAATCTCCACCGCGTACACGGTTAGTCAAAGTGGTTTTCGGTATCGACAGAGAGTATGTCCATATCCGATCCCGGTCTCTTTGCCAACCAATCGTTATTATAACACCGCGGTCATTTAAAAATAGTTTATACTTTAAAACCAGAATATAATCCATTTCAAAACCATAATATTACGATATCATTTCTTCTTTAAAACCCAAAAAGATTCATTTTGATATTATTTTATAAAACCCAAATCAATGATATCATTTCCCAAATATAAATCTTTTCCAAAAATTATGCCACTTTTAAAATTTATAATTCCTTGTAACCAAATATTTGAATATTAACTTTCAACATAATACTTCGAAATCCATAGTTTTTAAAACCATTACTTTCAAAACTAAATGGTTTGGATATTCAACAGTATATAAAATAAGTGGTTTAACTTAAATGTTACTTTGAAAAGAAATATTTCTCGTGGCTTTACAATACATTTCTTTATTTAAAGTTAAAACCAAAATTTAATATCGCTTCAAGTTCCAAAACCATTCCAATAAATTCATATATATACGTATATCCATTTTGAGTATAAATATTTCAACTAAAGTTGGATTTTATTCTTTCAAATCAAATGTTCTATTAATTAGCCTTGAATATTCACATAGAATCCATAATTTATAAGACTTCAATTTCTAGTAATAAATTATATATATTTTCCAATTCAAGTTATACTAGAATATTCATTTAATTTATTTTGGGAAAATCCAATTATAAATATCATATCTTAAAATTTCCAACTTAACATTTAAACATATGATATAAATTATCAAACTCCATTTACTAAATTTTCTTCCATTTTAATAAAGAGATTTATACACCTTTTATTTCAAATTTTTCAACTTCATATGTATATAAATATGGAAGAAAACATTTATTCAGTATAAAATTTAAGATTTTTATAAACCGTATTCCATCCAAACCATAGAAATCACATTAAAAATAGTTATATATAGACCGCGGTGCCTGTATATAGTTTTCTATCCTATGGTCAAGTGATACGGATATTTATCATTTCAATCCGCAATTAAAAAAAATAAAACTGCGGTTGTATATCATTTCAAACCGCAATCCCGAATGAAATGTAAATGCATACTAACTTGCAGTTTAATGATATCCAAATAAAACATTCATTCAACAACACATCCATCATCCAATCACAACATCGATTAATATCAATCAATAACAATTATATATATGATCATATATAACAGGTGATAACTGGCAGTTTATTCAAATTAAATTTATCAATTATTAATCTAACAGTTTATTCACTAATAATTTATACAACTGTTAACTAGCAATTCATATGCAACAAAAATTTCCAACAATCAATTAATACACAATAAATCAATTAAATTAACAGTTTAATTTAATAAAATGCAATTCAACAGATATGAATGAAATAAACATGCCAAATACTCATAAATAAATTTCTATTCATTTCTAAAATTTATTTAACAAACATAAAAGCTTCTAGTAATTGTGAGTGGGTCAAAACACTCACCTTTTGAATTTAAATCGAATGTAAATCCGATTTAAACCCAAAATTTGACGATCTCTAAATTTATCCAAACCCGCGTCATCAGATCCGGAATTTAATTACGATCCTAACAAAAGAAATTTCGTGTGAAACGGAGTTCGTATGTGAAAGTTATCACAATTAAACGATTTGCAATTGAAATAAAAAAAAATTAAAAATAAACAAAACAAAAATAAAATACCGTGCCACATCCACCTTCCCTCGTGAAAAACGCATATGCTTCTTCTTGATTGCTAATTTTGTTCCGTAATTTTTCTTTTATTTCGATTTACTTTAATTTTCCTCCTTATTATATGAATGTATGTATTTTAAAAGGTTTGAAAGAAAAAGAAGATTTGAAAAAAGAAGAATTGAAAAAAAATGATCAAAATAAGAACTGAAAACGGAAGAGAAGATCTAGATTTGAAAAGAAGAAAGTTTGAAATAGAAGTAAATTTGAAGAAGAAGAAGAAGAATATTTGAAGAGAAAGAAAAAAATTAAAATGAGAGATAATAAGGAGCTTTGAGAAAAACAAGAAAAAAGAAGAAGAAGAAGAAGAAGAAGAAGAATAGCATGGAGGCTAGGGTTAGAGTTATGAGAAACAAAATGTAATAGAAGAATAAGAAGTAGGTTATTTATAAGGTTAGAGTTAGGTTTAGGGACAAATAGATTTGAAAGGAGAGGCTGCTATTAATTAGAAATAAAGTGAATATGAACACTTGGTATTGAAATATAGCAAATATGAACAGTCCTTTTTTTTTTTTTTAAAGTAGCAGGTATTAAAAAGAGGTATTTATTAATTAGAAAGAAAATGAATATGGAGGGACAAAAATAAATGACACGTTTCGTTAGTTTGATTCTAAATTAATTAAGTGCTAGATACAGAAAAATTTGAATACATCATATATATATATATATTCATACTTTAACTGTGTGACAAAATTGCTAAACATACATCAAGTACGATTAATTGGTGACAATATATAGGAATAATCAACAATAAATGTGGATGCAATCACATAAGGATCTAATAGGGAAGGAGATAAAAGTAACAACGTTGATTAATTCCACTTTCCCACTTTAGCCAATCCAATTACAAAATTTAAAATTTTATAAAATTTCTCTCCTTTGATTTCTTAAACAATTTTAATAACTAACAACAAGTTCTATGTTAATTCAATCATTAATCATTTCGCCAATTACCAAATTAAATTTCAATTATTCGCAATAAATCAAATTATAAATTTTTCATTCCAATAAATAAAATAAATCTTGATTTTTTTTTTCTTCCATCCTTATTAATTCCACAACTTGTTCAATTTGAAAATCATTATCATATTTTCCAAATGTTACCTTAATTTAACACTTATGTAACGTATTATTAGATTCGTTGCAAGATTTCAATTTCAATCCCCATTTCTTAATATACTCAAATTCTGAACATTTTTATTTCCTTACCCATAAGTGTAACATTTATTGCCAATTCCATCCAAATTTAACAGGTAACCCTTAACAACGTTTTCAATCCAAAGGTTATACTTAAGTTTACGTTGTATTCTACAACTTATCATATTATGAAGAAAATTCACATTATTCCCCAATATTACCTTAATTCATATTAACTTAACATTAAATTTACTCTTCATTCTATTATTAACCTATTAGTATTAAATAGATGAAATTAACATTGGTTTTACACTCTATTACGTAGATATCCTTAAATTTTATCTAAGTTTATATTTACATAATATTCCAACATTAAATTTCATCCAATTTTTTTTTCTTCCTTTTTATTTTAATTAAATCCAATTTCCCTAAAGTTACATTCAAAAAAGTAAATTTTGATTTCCAATCAATCATTATACTATAACATTCTTAACATTTTTTCATTACACTACTAAATTCTACCTTGATAAGTTTACGCTTCTATTGCTTTACTTCCACACTTCCGTTAAAATATAAATTAATTCTAAAGTAACGTTTATTGTTGACCCCGCCATTTTAATTACTCATATTTAGATGAACGTTATTTCAAATAAGTTCATTGACTCATTTAAATTAGGTAGTTTATAGTAGTTGTTATCCCACCCTTACAATTATTTCCTACTAACGTGCTACCAACTCCTTTAATTAAAATTTGAATTCCAAACCTTATTTAATATACTAAGTAAGATAAATAACATATATAGATTGCTACCAACTTTCCTTTTCTTGCATCTATGTGTTTATTACTTGACACACCAGTAAATATTACATATACACAAAATTCCGTTATCACTTGCCTAACAAGGTTATTATCACTTAAGATCTTACTGCATCCACATTTTCACATTTTCATTTCCTAGTTTCTTTACTTTATTCTACATAATTTATTACAAATGGGATTTTCTTTGGTTTACATCTTATTTGTATTTAACATTTCTCAATCACCAATTCATTTCACTTTAACTGCGGTAAATTGGCGGATAAATTGAATTTGATTCCCAAAATCTAAATTAACAAGAAACAAGGGTAGGTAACATACAATAGTCATTACTCCAAATTCTAGTCACCTAAATAGTCTTTTATTCCTTGCAAATAAATGTTACTATTTATTTTCATAGTACAAATCTCAATGATTATTCCATTTTATATTTGCTTAGGCCATTTATAGTCCACTATACATATCTACATAAATGGGTAATTTATTCAATTCATTAAGTGTCAATTCTATTAAGCCCTGTTTATATCTTATGCATTCTTCTATTACTTTACAAAAGGGAATAACCTTTAAACTCATACACTTAATAACAAAACCGTTATAAATCCAATAAACTTTCAAATCCAAGTTTGTACACATTTTACACGACTATTATGATTTCTCACAAACGTTGAATTTATTAAATGACCATTTATTATAATTTAATTCCCTTAATTGAATCAAATGCTTATTATTATATATATTCTTTTCATTCTACCATTCCTTCCCATTATAAATTCATTAACGTATTTACACATCTCTATCTTTCAAATATAAAATAACCAAACTGATTACAAACACTGTTTCTATCAATTTTCATAAGTTTGTTCAAAACTATACTTTTGTTTACATAAAATAAATTTTATGTTTCTATTAGTTTTCTTTTCCTTTCACTACAGGCATAAATTATTACTATCTACACTAATTACATCTTTGTATTAATGAACACCATTTAAGTTAATATTTATACTAACATTCACAAATTCAACATTTATTTGTTTCTTCAAAATTACTTTAACTCAAGTTGTGAAAATTTACATTATCCACATTTATTATCATAAAATTTTATAGTTACACTAAATTGCAACCACTATACCAAATTTCTACATTTATTCTTAAACAAATTAGAAATTATATTAATTCATTTTATTAAATATCATAAATTTAACGGGTCGTTACAAACTGCACGTGCACATAATAAGTGGCCCCCCCAGCCTTGCCAAGTACTATAATAGTGCGCTTATCAACGTTGGCCCCCCCGGCCTTATGTATATATATGGCTCCACCGACCTAGCACTAGTGGCCCCCCGGCCTAGTACTGGCAACAACAACAGAATGTGTTACTAACTACCAAATGTGTGTAGCTTCAAAGGAACAAGTCCGGAATTAACCGGTATAACAAATCTACGTGTCCCATACCACGTGGTTTATTATACCGTTTAAGTCACTTCCTCGTTCTCTCGAAGAGTGCAAAAATATGTGTTCTTTTATATAGAAAATACTTACTTCGAGAAAACGGGTTTTTAAACGATTTTGAAAATTATTTGAAAATTGTTGCTTTGAAATTCTCTTTATTATAGAGAAAACATATATACATATATAGATTTAAAATTAATTATAAACTTTTATAAAACATTTACTTTTAAAGCTTTTTCATCTTTTTTTTTTAAAAAAAAAACATTTCGAAAACAGTTTAGAAAACACGTGCACAGAAACAGCAAAAATCGATAAAAATTCAAAAATTAACATACGACAAAACCCAAGTGAAACCATCAATTCGCAGTGAAAATCGGCATTAATGTCGGCATTTCGATTAGTTGGAGTTATCCCTTTAGAATCATCTCTAAAAAAAATGCTCGAAAAGATCGAATTTAAAAACAATTCAACGGAAAATGCTCAAACATTGCAAAAGAACTCAGGCCTGCGGCTTGTACTGCCAGTTTGCACCTTTTAAACTCAAAATTTGAGAAAACATAAAACATATAAGTTGAAGATAATTGCCATAGCTTAAAGTCAGAAAAAGAATCAACCAATTCGGACATTCAAGTCAAAAGTTATGGCAATAGTAATTCTCAGGTATAAAATTATAAAACCGAGAACAATATACATAACAACAGGGCTGCGGCTTAAAGAGCCATTTTGACCATGTAGAAGCTAGAATTTGTTAAATCTTAAAACACGAAAGTTGAAGATCATTGAAAAAACTAAATTACAGAAAAGGAATCACCCAATTTGGATAACTGACCCAAAAGTTATGATGATTTTAATTCTCAGGTCTAAAATTGCAAAACTGTGAACAATTAACATAACAACAGGGCTGCGGCTTAAAAAACCAATTCGACCTTATATGTCACAGAAATTGATAAATCATAAAACATGAAAGTTGTAGAGCATTGTCGTAGCTAGAAGTCAAAAAAGGAATCGCCCTATTTGGACTTACGAGTCAAAAGATATACTCAAAACAATTTTCAGGTCTGGATTCATTGTCACTGTCATTTGCTCTTGGAACAGCGACAAAGAAGTGCATTTTCGACCAAATTAAACTCACAAATTCATAAAGCTCAAAACATTAAAGTTTTAGCTAAAAGCCTATGCTTTCCAGAACATCCAAAATCATCAAATTTGGATAAGAAACGAGAGAGATATGATTAAATTAGTTTCAGGTTCAACTCTGGAAATTGTTTTCCAGCAAACAACAAAGAAGACAACATGTAATTGGCATTCAAGCTTATTTAAGTTAGAAGTGTGAGATAATACTCACCTTTGAATTTGTTTGCAGCGAATTGATAATTTTTGCAAGCAAGTATTTGAAGATTTAGCCTTGAATAAGCTCTAGAAACCTGTAGGAAAGAAGATAACACACATGCAAACCGAAAAATAATAAAAAAAAATTACAGTAACAACCCTTTCTCAAATAAAAAGGTGGATGCAATAAATTAGGGTTTTAGAGAGATTACCTGTAGGAGATTTTAATTCCTTAATCTTTTTATAATTTAATTTAGTTTGGAGGCTTAGAAATTTGATTTAGAGCTTTGAAGAAGAAGCCATTTTTGGGTTTTGGTTTTTCTCAGAGAAAGAAAGGAATGAAAGGAAGGAGGAGATGAATTGTACGTACAGGCACAAGTTTCCTCTCCTCTAGAAAATGGTTTTGGGCTTGGGTTAAATTTTGCTTACACAATAAGCAATAATGTCATAATACTTAAACAAATTTTAGTTAAGTTATACTATTAACATGTTTACACCATTTTCATCACTTAATTCACCAAATAATTTATCAAAACATGTTTCTATCTTTATAAAAATGCAACTAACATATTTTAAAATTACTTTAGCCACTAAAATAAATTTTCATCATTAAAATTTCATTTTGATCAAATACTTAAATTTACACTATTATTTACACAAAACAACATTTTAATCAACAAAAATTACACAAAAATCATTTCCTTGTCCAATTCATCATAAAAACTATATTAAGATTATCTTACACCCAAATGTCGTTTTTAAATAAAATTCCAAATTTTTATTTACAATATTTACCATATTTAATTTTTATTACATCATTAAAATTAACAAAAATCACTATTTGACCACTATTTCCACAATTATTACATTCTACCAAAATAAAACCATTCAATGTTCATTATTACCCCCAAAATAACTTAATAAAGTTTTCGAAACTTTATTCTCTCCATTCTATATTTATCTACAACAAATAAATGTCGAATTAATTGTTTTTTATCTTTTATTTAATTAATTCACAACCAAATTAACATAATTCCACTATCCACATTTAATTTCCAACCAAACCATCTTATTACCATTTTATTTCACCAAGTACACATTGTTTATTATAAAACAAACAATTTTTAACAAAATTTTACATCTCCAATTTATTTTATTGCTCCATTTTAAATTATAATCATCGTTATAATTTATTTTCACAGGTAATCACAAAACCAAGGTTGTTACACAAATATTTATTTTAAAAACATTCATTTTAAATTTGAATTCAAATTCCAATTCACTTGAATAAATTTAAATTCAATCTTACTCATATGTGTATAATTTTTTTTTTAAATTTAGTTGACTTTTTAAAACACTCATTATTTCAAAAGTTTAAAATATATTATTAATCTATGTTGATAAATTTTAGGATGTTATATATATATATATAATTTTCTATAAGATATTAAATATACAAATTCAAAACCCCAATTAAATTTTTAAAATCAATACCCAATATTTATCTGTAAAATACTTATTCTTAATTTTTTTTAATTCAACATTCTATTTAAATGCCTTTCTCAATTATAATTTATTTGTATATTTCAAACCCAAACAAATTTTAAATAATTTCACAACTAAATCAAAATTTTCTTTTCTATATTAATTTCCATTTATTTTCAAAATTTAATCCCAAAGATCAAATAAAGTATTAAATTAATCGTGCTTAAAAATCCGGAATGTTACAGGTTCCCCTCCTTAAATAAATTTCGTCCTCAAAATTTGCAAGGAAGACGAGGAAGAAAAGATGAAAGATAGAGAAATATCTTCCCAAATCAAAATGAATATTAATTCTGTATTTGGCTTACCAAATCAGAATATCGACAATATGAGAACAAACTCATACAATATTACACAAGAGATATTTGGGTCCACCGGTTTACGAATGTGCAAGAGCATTGATTAGTTCAAGGGATAACTAATCGTTCGTAGAATATATCGGATCCCAGAGAATAGATAGTTGGATTTAATCTTCCACAATTTCTCAAACACTAGATATGAATTCCAATTCAAGTCGGAATACTCCAAAGTATATACCAATTTTTCCCTCTTCGGACTTTATATTCACAAGAAATTACAATAAAATTTCAAATTTGGTTTTAACTGACATCATTTTATTTATACAATTCAAATTCAGCCCAATTTAAAATTTTCAATTTATTTAATTTAAATTTTCAATTTCAAATTCAAATTCATTAAAGTTTAGATCGAAAAGCTGATAAGAAACAGATGGAGATACAAAGTAAGAATTTTCTACAACGATTCGTAGGGCCACCATCGCACCGAAACGTCTTTCTGGGGCTGTCACGAAGCCATCAAAAGAATTGGAAATCGAATCAAAGGAGATTGAAAAGAAAGTTGTTTCCACTATTGCAGGGTATTTACCATTCATAGTGGTACTCCCCTGTCCCCTATCTCGTCCTCTTCTCGCACTCATACTTACTATCAGTGGATAGTAAGAGAATTTATTGAGGCATTCGAGCGGCTATCTTAGGGATATACTCATTCTAGGGTATACTTCACCCTATCTCTAATGAGTTACCTAATGTGTTATACTCCTGAGCTAAAGTTTTAACCTTCAGCTCTGATACCAATATGTCACGATCCAAATTCCAGCGTTCGAAAATCGACATCCGTACTCCACTGTACTTGAATGCCGCAGATTCAAACGTCGAAATTCGAGTCGTGCCGGAGCTTATAACACATTAAGTACAACACAGCGGAAGAAAAGAATAGCATATATCATATACAACATTTGATACAATAACTGATACGACATGAATGGTACAATGAACATCAATATATATCAGAGTAATGATACAAGATAATAGCAGCGGAAAGAAAGGATAACACCACAGCGGAACAAAATCTCCAATATAGTCTTCAAGGAAGAACTCCAGTATCGGAAATCTCCATCTCCAAAGCACCAATCCAGAAATAGCTCGAACTCCAAATCACGATGCACAAAGATAAGCAAGTGCAGTTCAGATCCAAAGACGGAACTAGCTCCAGATAATCTACTAAACCTGACTATCTGAAAAACCCAACTCTAGACTGCCCGTGTGGGAAAATAGTGGGCACCCAGAGTTTAGGAAAGGAACGATATACTCCAGGTCAGTCATGGGACTGGTATGAGCAAACAAAAGCAATTGGTCTTTAAAACAAACAACAAGAGAATTTAAATTTGAAATTCGCAATGCTTTTTGGAAAATGAAACTACCATAAGGCCTCCCGCCACACACACAATGCAAACGCAGAATTGGAGGAGATTTCTCCTTATGATAGTCAAATATGCTTGATACGAGAAAATTCTTTGATATTATTATAATAAGTGCAAAGTGTAGAAAATCATTTCGAAAGTAGAATATAAATCCTAGCCAGCATAGACATTCCGAACTATGCCTACTATAGCTACCATCTAAACAGTGGTGACCACCATAAGTAAATGGCAGGTTCTACAACTAAAACCGTACAAGGCACGTATTGGATGAATGGATTTCCAACAAATGGTCAGGCTAAGGAACTTCCTACTGTCAATGGGATCGCCTCTGGCGGGACGTCCCGAGAGCCTAACGTTACGGTTAGATCTCTGCCAACACAAGGCCGGGTTACCTCTGTAACTAGGTAACTACTACACGAATATGCCATCCCCCGGTCCTTTGGGACCTTTATCCGAGCGCTCGCACCAACAACCACAAAGTATCACAAAGTAATAGATCTGCAGTATCCACATGAGTAAGTATCTGGGCTCCATACCATGATACCACCCTTTACCAGAAGGGAATCACACACCCTAAAGGGCGCGACCCTCATAACCTTGCCGCATCTTTCCTGTTTCGACCATTTCCGGGATGTGAGGTCCTGATGCAGTCTCGTCCACAAAGCTACGCTTTGGCACAAAGCCATGCTTTAGGTCAACAGATGACCAAAGCAATGATCACAAAGATAAATGATCAAACAAATGATCATATCACAAATGATCAACCAATGATCATCACACAGCAGCACTCAGCATGCCACATTACCAAATTGGGAAGATATCACTGATAAATATCAACTACATAACCTCTGAGCTCGTACGTCTCAGAGAAGGGTGTTAAGCTAAGAGAATAAATTCTCCGCCACCAAGCAGAAATGTATTTGATAGAGATCAGTTAATATCTCAAAGTGTAATGTCGGACATACAACCATACAAGTCTGTTCCGGGTTCGAACAGAACCGAAGGCACTTCCGAAGAAGCCCTTGCAAATCCGGGTATCCACAATCCCGATCGGACTTCCCATCACTAAGGAGAACTCTATACCGGAGCAACTCAGTGCAGAGTCAATCGATAGGTTATCCTATCGTTCTCACAAATACCCGGTCTTCACCACCGGTCTTCAATTGCTATCCATAACGTCGTATCACTATTCGGAATGGGCTATATGACACAAGGTCATCTCCCGGCTAAACCGAATAATGAGCGCAATATTTAAAAACATATGGATATAGGATTTCGGTTAAGTCACAACTTAAAAATCCAAAGCTTTTCTTTCAAATGGTTAAACAAATTACCATTTTAAATCTTTAAATAAAAAGATTTATTTCACAAAGTTTCAACCAATTTCACAAAGATCTATCCATAGATTTCAAAACAATTCCCATTCAATTTGGATTAACCAAATTAAATCTTTAAATTAAAGATTTAATTTATAGATTTCAAAACACGTTTCCAAAGATTTATTCATAACTTGGAAAACTATTTTAATTTTTAGACTTGAAATCCTTTACCACAAATTGGAAATTCATTCTTATGTGAAAGCTTCAATCATTTGAAAACAAATAGTTTTCATTTCAGAAAAATCCAATTTATACAAGTTGAAATCTTGTGTTAAATTTAAATTCCAAAAACATCACCTTTAAAACGGTTTAAAAACCCATATAAGCCCATTTATAGGTTGAATAACCTTTTTTAAACCCTAGTTCCCAAATCATAGAATTCAATTTCAAATATTGAATTCAAATTTAAATCTAATTATTTAAATTTCAAAACTCAATCAAGCTATTTAAAATCTCTTTTATTTTATTTTTTTGAAATTCATTTTCAAAGCTCCAATCCTAATTCCAAAGCTATTTTGGATTCAAAAATTCTATTTTAACACAATTTCAAAGATCTGTGACTTAACCCATTTCCACGTGCAATCCATATTTGTGTGTGTATAGTGTGGTCCAGGGGTTTAACACAGTAGTGCACAACATCATAATCATATCGATAAGCGGTATAACCCATAACGCTTATCTTTATTCACAGATTCATAGATGAAATAGATTATCAAACACAAAGATTCATCATTATGGTTCGATGTGGGTTTCGGATAACCAATTGGAATCCGACTCCCTGTCGCATCGAAATTCAAATGTCGTTTTATGGGTCAAGGGGTTTTCATATTTATACGACAGTATATTCATCACGAATATGGCAACTCAGTACAAAGCATCACATAGCATCACATCACATATCGAATATATCAATCATCACACAACATTTAATAGCAATTTAACATCTACAATTAAGATGAATATTTGGGTGGTTTTAAATTTATTACCTACAAAATTACTTTCATCAGAAATTTTAAACCAATGATTAATTATTATTAACTACAATTGATTAAGTTTTAATTACCTTCATAATTTATCATTTTAATTAATTATCTTAATTAATTAACCTTAATTGCAATTTATTAAATCATAATTACTTATTTCTCAATTACTTACTAAAAATAATAAACCTTTAATTATTGATTAAATCTAAATTTTAATTAATTGTCCTTAATTGCTTAATTAATAGATTTATTATTCCTTAATTAATTACAATAAATTAATTGCTCCTTAGTTAATAATGGTTTCTTAATCACTTTAAGTTAATTAACCTTAATTTATTATTCTTGATTTAATTACCACATTAATTAATTTTACTTTAAAGTAATTAACCCTAATATCTGGTAAATAAATCTTTAATTATCTACTATAATTACTTTCACTAAGTAATGGTCATTTTATTTAATCATTTATTTATTACTTGATTAATTAACTTAATGATTTAAATTAGTCCAAAATGATTAAATTCTATTTATTTATTTTTTAAGATAAAAACATCTCTTACTTAAATAAAGCATTTAAAAACAAATTCAAAAATTTCCTTAATTTCAAAACTGAAATACAGATTGAATCTTTTATTTCAAATTTATACTTAATTCTTTAAAGCTTTTCTTACATTTTTCATCTTCATTTTAAAACTCAAAATTATTTAACCATTTCTAAAATAGTTTAAACAAATAAAATTTAAAAACTTATTTTATTTTAAAACTGAAATTGAAACCAAATTCTAGATTTTAGATCTCAGATTCAAACTTATTTAAAGCTTATATTTTACAATTTAAACTTCCAGTTTAAATTCAAAACCAATATTCTTTTAGACTTTAAAAGTTGTTAAAACTAAATTTAAATTATTTCAAACTCAGATTCAAATTTCTTGAATTCAGATTCAAATTCAGATTTAAACTTAGTTTAAATTTTTAGTTTACATTTTAAAACTTGTTTTTAAAACTGTAAAACAGATCATGTTTCTGCTTTTGGTTTAAAACCCTGAAAAAAACTTTAACCCGAGCTGCCCCCTGCTTTACTTCGAGTAAAACACTCCAAGACTTTGAGTCACTCACGATATTGCGTCCAGAAGAAAAAAACTTGAGTATTTGCCCTCTTCTTCAGCCAAAACACTGACACAATCCACTACCATATGCACGTGCCCCATCATCGCAGCGAGCTCCGATCATCATCGATGATCTTCTCAGGTCGGCGAGCACCCCCGCATCCCATAATGATCAACAATCAATCGATACTAACTTCGAATTCGAATTCGCATGTTCATCTTCAAACCTGGAACCGAGCCTGACACCACCTCAACGAAACCTGTCAACGCCATGTTCACACACCTCCGGCCACCGTTTCCCCTGAAATTCCAGCGAAGACTTTGAATACCCACCCCCTTCTAGTACCCAAGACATTATCGAACTCGATCAACCATAAATGCCGTAAAGATCGATTCTTCATAGCCCAGTAAAAACTAAGGTTCAAAACTTTGAATCTCAATCACAACATTCAAAAAGAAATACACAACAATCTGATAATTTTCTCAACATCCCTGATAACTCCACCACTTCCAGGAGCAAATTCAACTCAATCGAACACATAAATCAACAATGCTAACCCATAATGTAAAATACAGTGAATGTAGGACTGCTCTTTGGTCTTGACATTAAAAATTGAAATTTTTGGTTTAAAATTCATATTTTCCAGTGATAATTCAGTTTATATAATTGTTTCATCCAATTTCAACATTCGATTTCAATCATTGATGTCAAAATGTTACTGCATTATTTGATTTCCAGATAATTTTCAAATACCAGATACTTAGATCTATTTTTAGTTCTTAGTTTATAGTTAAACTAACCCATTTCGTTTGAATCCAAGTCCTAACAGTAGTTTAAATAAAAATAGCTTGAAGTTTTGATTATAACTTGGATTTTCCAGTAAGGAAGAATAGAGCAGATAAGTGCAATCAGACATGCACAATTTCAAAGCATAACAAAACATATTGCATATTTATCTACACAGAGGCAACCATCATCACAAACTCATATGCAACAGATAATTAACTAATTAAGTTTTAATAAAAATGTTTACTCACCATCTTACTTCAGAAATCAACCATAGGCATTTTAGTATAGATTAAAGGTTTCGAATTAGAAATTTGCTCACAGACATACACACACTAAACCTATGTATACATTCAACATGCAGGCATATTCAAAACCATACCAAAACATTATCACATGAAATCAAGATGTGAACCAGATTTTAAAGATTTGGGGTGTAATTTGCTCACCTGAAGTTGCAACAGAAATAAAGAACAGAGACAGGCTTTTTATTTTTAAATTTGATCTTTGCTTTGCTGCTTGCCTCAAATTGAAACTAAAATACTTTGATTTTGAAATTTAATCTGCAACTTGAAATTATAACATTTTGTTTAATCTCTAATGCATGCTCTTGTTTATTAAGTTTATCAAAACAAGAATTTTAAATTCACTTACTGTTTTGAATAAAACAGAGAGCTATTCCCTGGATCTTGAAAAACTGCAAATAGTTTAAGCTTTTGATCTTGATTACTTTGCTGCAAATGATTGATGGATCCAATGTTTAAATTCTTGTTTTCATTAATGTTTGAAAAATTCAAATTAAAAACTTTTAAAAGAAAATTTTACTTGCCTTCATTGATTTTCCAAAGAACCTTGCATTGGCAAAACTAAAGCAAATCTGCAGGCTTGGCTTTTGTTCTTCCAAAGCTTGAAGATTGTTTACATGATTTTTAAGGTGTTTTGAATTTCTTTTTGCTTGCCTGAACTTTAATTTGCTCGGGTTTATGGCTTTGAACCCAGATTTTCTTTTCCAGGTTGCTATTTTCTTTTTTTCTTTTTTTTTTCTTTATGATTTTTCTTTCTTTGTTGAGATTTGAAATGCAAAATCTCTTATTACTTGTTTGTTCAGATTTGCTGAGATGTTTAATATGATTGCATATGGGGAAATGAAGAGTTGTTGTAATTTTTTAATTTTAATATTTTATTTAAACAATTACATTGAATGCCATTTGTAAGAAATCATCATAAACTCTAGATTTTGTTAATCTCTTTACTCCAAACCCATGTGCATGTATGCATATGTTTCCTTTTAAATTTTTAAAGACAAAAGGAATTTTTTTTTTTAAATAAATTTTATGTCATATTTGCTTTGTACATGAATACACCTTTTATTTCATTTGTATGTGCATATACAATGTTGAAAGAATTGTTTTACCCAATATTTACACTATATAAATTTCACCTTAATGCTTTTTAAAAGCCAAATATTTATTTTAAAAACATTCATTTTAAATTTGAATTCAAATTCCAATTCACTTGAATAAATTTAAAATCAATCTTACTCATATGTGTATAATTTTTTTTTAAAATTTAGTTGACTTTTTAAAACACTCATTATTTCAAAAGTTTAAAATATATTGTTAATCTATGTTGATAAATTTTAGGATGTTATATATATATATATATTAATTTTCTATAAGATATTAAATATACAAATTCAAAACCCCAATTAAATTTTTAAAATCCATACCCAATATATTTCTGTAAAATACTTATTCTTAATTTTTTTTTAATTCAACATTCTATTTAAATGCCTTTCTCAATTATAATTTATTTGTATATTTCAAACCCAAACAAATTTTAAATAATTTCACAACTAAATCAAAATTTTCTTTTCTATATTAATTTCCATTTATTTTCAAAATTTAATCCCAAAGATCAAATAAAGTATTAAATTAATCGTGCTTAAAAATCCAGAATGTTACAAAAATGCTATCAAGACTTCAAGCTAGAAGCAACAGAGGATTCAAAGAAGCAGTTTCACATTAGAATCAAAGTGGCCGAAGTCACAAACGAATTAAAGCAGTCTTAACAAATAGAATGAAAACCAACACAACATTATACAAGTGCAAGTACACCATTGTCTGGACCAATTGTCATCAAGAAAACAAGACCTCAATGCACAAACTCAAGAAAACAATGAAACAATAATGGTGCAACACATACATATATTCATGTATGATCACACAACTCAAAGGCATAAAGCAATACGAAGGCAATTCAGAAATCAAATGAACACAACATGTGTGTACAATTGAAGACGTTAATGTATTGGAGTTAAACATTAAAACAAAACATGCTGCGATTTCAAAATAATCAAACAAGTTCATACTTACACAATTTCAAAATGGTCAAAGTCACACAACAGCAGATTCAAGTCAATTCAAACCCAACACTACCAGAAATCAAAGTCGAAGTCAACAGAATGTACAAAGTCAACTGTAGTGCGAATTCAATGAACACTACAGGCACGTTGAAGACGAAGCAATGCAAACTGCTAAGTGTGGCCTCAATATTGAAGACCAAATGAAGACTCAATGTCAATGACCAAATTCACAAAGCAAAAAGATTGTCACTGTCAACAAGCACAAGTGCAACACCAGCACGGCAGTGAGAGAGTATCGTGCAAGTTTAAAAACAGGGTACAACAGTTTCGAACAAAGACAGATATGTCTTAAAAATCATCACATAAACACTGTCAAGTTCAAATATAGAAACCCAAGGCCGTGTAATCAAAAACCAGAGAATACATCATCAAATCGAGTCAAGCCGTGTGACCACGAAATCGATCAAAACCAAGAACATCAAGTATCAGATTGTACGGAATTAACAAGGCTAGAGAAATCATCAATCAACAAAACAAATCGAACAAACTAAACACATCATTTGAATCAGATGTGAGTGGATAGCACTCGCCTTACTTCCCAGAGCACCAACGATCGATCGGCGAGCACTTACGAGGAACAACCCACCGGATCAAAGCAATTAAAGTCAGCCTCTTCAATTTATTAGAAACCCTAGATTTTGAAAAGAGGAACAAACGCAAAAAGGAAGCCGCCATTATTTTCGTTTGTATGTTTTATTTTTTTAGGGTTTTCCAATCAAATGAAAGGGGGACGGTTACATACTTAAGATAACAAGGCACCAAAATAAGTGGGCCGAAATTAAATTTTTTTAAAGCCCGTATAACTCTTTTAACAAAATTGTAAAAGAATTACAACTGATTAAAACATTCAACAGCAATTAGCAAACCAATCTAATCGTCATTTGATGATAATTAATTTTTACAAAACCTCGGGTTGTTACAAACAGCATCCAACAAAACCCCTTCGACCACATAGCTCCGACCACCAGCGGTCAGACAACTTTGGCAACATCTTGCCGACCCAACATGCAACCATTTATCTGAGTTTCACGGCACTCGATCAATCAGAGGAGAAGCAATGCCTCGAATTTTAACTTCTACAAGAACTAGGGTTCAAAACCCTTATGACCTACCGCCGACGTCATTGTGAACTGGAACCCCTTCTGACTTTTTACCTGAACCTCCATTACCTCCTCCGCCTCCAGCAATGTTCCCGACCACCCCTAAAAGCTCCAGCCACTAGAAATCACCCAAAAACCATTCTCCAGACAATCCCAAAATTTACATTCGATTCAATATTAAAAATTTGGATTTTTGTTTTAAAAAAAAATCCTATGTTTCAGAGATGATTCAAGATATATACTTGAATCAATAAAATACAACATTTGATTTATCACATATTTATGTTTTCAAATGTATTTTCTTGTTTACAGGAAATTCCTAAACTTAAAATACTTAAACATGTTTTCAAAATCTAGATGGTGTTTAAAACTAACTAATTTGTTTAAAACCCAAAGCTTCCAAGTGAACAAATGAGGAGTTTTGAATTTTGGTTCATTTTAAAATCTCTGTAATCTAAAAGAACAGAGACGCACAGACATCAGACATGCATATTCAAATGCATTCATATACGCAGATTTCTATACTTCTATATACACATGCAGACATCATCATCACATGAATTACTCGAGCAACAATTATTAATTTTCTTAAGTTTTAAATTTAAATGCTTACTCACCTGTCTATGTAGAAACAGAGAAAGACAAATCTTGGGAAATGTTTGAATTTGAAAATCTAGAAAAACTTGTTTGGTTTTGATCTGAACTTGCTTTGATCTAAAACTGAGTTGAATCAAATCTCCAACTTGCTTTGATTTGTATTTGCTTGATACTGAGAAACTTGAATTTGTTACTGGTTTGAATTTTGTGAAGGGAATTCTTTCATTTCCATTTACTGGTTTTTTTGGAATTTGAAATCATTAAAGAGAATGAGAGATGATATAAAAATGTTTATATTATCTCCTATTAATTATAAAAGACACTTGTTAAATTATTAAGTAACTAAATTACACTTGTCATTAAGCCTATCATATTGCTTACATTTGTAAATCCATGTTTTATATGTTTTTATGTATATTTATATGATATTCTAAATTTAGCTTTTATATTTATAAATGTCTTTACATTTTAAAATATATATATTTATCATATTATCAATTTGCTCTTGTATAAATGTCTTATGTTTTAAATGTTTAAATTTTTATCTTAAATTAATCTTACTTAATTATATTTATTCTTTCTCTTATATTTGTCTATCTATAATTTTAAAAGTAGATGGTATGAAATCCTAATTACACACTTATAATAGTTATACAAATATATTAATTATACTTTATATACTTTATTTATATTTTAAATGTTTTTCACAAATCTCTTATATTAAATTTCTATTTAGTAACCACTTTCCTTTATTTATATAAATATGATCTTTAAATGAAAATAACAAACTATATACTAATAAAATTATATATGTATTATTTTTAAATTCAATTTTCCTTAAGATATTTATCTTTTGTATTTCAAATTCAAATTCAAATTAAAATCAACTCACATAAATATATATATTTAAACAATCACAAATTTAATTCTATTTAAAATCCATATATATGTATATAAATATAACATATTATTATTGTTTTGAAAATAATCAATTTTATCATATTTAAATAATTATAAAGGAGATTATCACATTTATTTGTTCAATTTATAAATCAGTATTTTCAAAAGTTAAATCAGATAACTATTCAAATATCCGATGCTGAAATCCGGGTTATCACAATGAAGAAGAGGCAAATGGATGTGTACTTATGGGCTAGTAAAGAGGTAGAAAATATCTCTACTTTACATCCCCCACCATCACCAACCATCATTACAACGACCCCCTCCCCACATTACCATAGGATGGCCAGAAATGTTGTTCACATAGATGCATCCATGTGCTTGTCCATGTGGATGTGTACATGTTGACTTTGGGTTTGCTTAAGGTTTAAGTAATTTAGAAAGATCTTATATATTTCTTTTATATATGTATATGTATGTATGTATATTTTTATGCATGTTTATGTATAACTTAAAGTGTATGTTAGGGTGTGTATATGTATGTTTTATATGTGTACAAGTCATATAAATAACGTTATACAACTTATATAAGTCAAACTGTTGAAAATCGAGAAACATATTATCGGTCATATTTTTACTTATATTTTAATTTACAAATAAATGTAATCAAAATTGGCAAATTATTTTCTTATCATTTTTAACCAATTAAAATGATCACATTTTATTAATAAAACTGTATAAATTAATATTAACAAATATTTACAAAAATCGTTATTATACTGATAAAGCGATATCGATTTCTCCTTATATTTTCAAATCAAATATATATCTTCATAAAATTATTACAAATGATTTATTATCACATTATAAAATATTTAAAATGAATTATAACCTTTGTCAAACATTATTTGAATAATTATAGTAATTTCTAAATCATTAAATGTGAATTTAATTTAATAGATCAATTATTATATTTAAGGGAATTACTAACAATTTCATAAATACATTTAATTTTCCAAACTACAATAAATTATTTGATTTTATAATCTTGTTTAGTTATAAAAATAAGTGTTTTTATCTAGCTCTGTGCGCGACGCGATGTTAAACAATTATATAGCTGTTTAAAGATACAACGGTTTTCGGCCACTTTGCTGATATAAATGTCAAGGAAAATAGTTTTGTAAATATTTATTCAAAATACAGTTATTATTATTCATTGCCACTCAAAACAATATTTTTTTGTTTTATCAACCTTTTATTTGAATAAACTGAAGAAAAAATTTTATCGGAGTGATAAATTTGCGGGTCGTTACATAGGACAATCTACACCTACGCTTTGCTGCCAACCATAGTCGCCACCTACTGTAGTTGACACCTCCCATAGCCACCCCCTCCTCAAAACCAAACCCCAATAGAAAAATTCATACCTTTACTCACCACCTACTGTACTACCTAAATTTTTCAACACATCAGAACATAGTTGCTCAGCTTGCCTTGCTCACGAGTCATCAATTAACGTTAAAATAGAATAAAGTAAAAAAAATTATATTATATAGTACCATTGTATGGGAAAATGATGTAAAAATAAATATAACAAGTACAAAATGCTACCAAGTCATACAATTTAAACATAAAATGCTACTACAAGATAAAATCAACTGCTACACGATTAAATCGAAATATAAATATTTATTTTTAAAATCAAAAAATACGAAACTAATACTATAGGGTAGCATTATAAAATAATTTATGACAAATTCCATGATAAATATTCAAAAAATTTAATAAAAATGGTTTCGCCTTTTCAAAGCTCTATGTAGTAGAATTATAAATTAGTTTACCAAAATAGTTTTACAACATCAAAGCAGTTAAATAAAAATGAAACCACCTTTAAAAACTCATAAAATAACACTAGAAGGTGGAATTTAAAATAAATATTAATTAAAAAACAATACTACAATTCATAAAGCCTTCCTATAAACCAAAAATGCTAATATACTTTATAAATTGATATTACAAATCATAAATGCAACTATAGAATAATGTTTTAAGATACAATATGTACGTCATTTGAAATAATGCTACAATTGTTTATGAACCGATACTAGAGTTTAAAAAAGATACTACTAAAAATCATAAACTACTACCACAATTCATCAAATACTACTATAAGATAGCATTATAGATAGAAACATACAAAATTAATTATTTATTAAAAAACAAAAAATTATACAACTAGTAGAATTAGTGCAGGTATTTAAATGTATACCATTATTGCTTATAAACTCTTTTATAGTTTAAAGAAAATACAATTACTATTTAGAAATTGCTACTACAATTTAAAAATGTTGCATCATTTCAAAAACCGGTATTGTAATTCATTAAATTCTACAATAAAATAACATTATGAACAAAAATATACATAATTAATTTATTAGAAAAACAAACGACACTACACAATAGCATTATTACACATATTTAAAAAGATCCAACAGTTGTTTCAAAACTACTACTAAAATTTTAAAAATGCTAGTGTAAGTTAGAAGATGTTACAACAATTCATAACATTCTACTATAAAATAGCATTATGGAAAAAAATATTTAATTAATTTATTTAAAAAAATGATACATAAATAAAATAACATTATGAAACTATACATAAAATGCTAGTGAAAGACAAAAAATGATACTATACGGTAGCATTATTGATCTTCTTCTTTATCAATTTCATGCTCCGCCACAAACATCGCTTATTCATTTAAGTCGAAACTCAAAATCTTTGCTACAAGTAGAGTCACCCCTTCTTAATCCTGACTTATCATTACCACATCATCAGTGCTCTTCAGCTTCGTGCTCCTTCAAATCCCTAGCCGACCACCATCTCATCCACCTAGTCATCACCACCATCGCTTCAATTTGTCGTGGCTTCATTGAGAGCCACCGAGATATGTTGTGCCTTACGGAAGTGGCTACAAACCTTTTCTATTATCCATAATCTAACTTACATGAATTGAGTGTCTGTCCATCTTACTGAATTTTCAACCTATTATAGTATTTGTTTTTGAAAATTTGTCATTTTCACTAAAAACTAAGGGCCTGTCATTGAAACATAAAAATTGCTAAGATTTATCCTTCACACAATTTTCCAGCATAATAAATTATTTTATTTGGCTATCTTGCTCTGATTTTATGGTATAAGCATTAAAGTTAGTACATTGTTCTTGTTAATTTATATTTTATAGTATATATCATGTTCCATTCATGTAGATATAAATTATTCAAGTTCATTACTAAATTATTCCAAAAGGACCGTTTATACATCATCTGAAATCACCGTCATATTGCATGGAGCTTGTTTGCATCCTAAACCATGTCAACTTTCACCCATTAATCATTTATAAAGTATCGATCTACATTGATAAAAATTGACTATAACTTTTCCTTTGCATAATGAATTACTAATAACAAAAATCTTATCATAATTTATAATTGAAAGTGCTACACTATGTAAATATCTTTAGATAGAAGTACTATTACAGGAAGTTATTATGGTGCTTGTAGACATGGTATTAGGATAGTTAACAGAGCTACTTCATCGAGAATAATCTACTTGAAGACCTATACAAAATTATGTTGAAAAACATTCGATAATCTATATATTACTATACTCAAATGATAAAATTGATAGACACTGGTTCTAAGATACTTGATAATTCAAATTTGAGAAGATACAAATTATTTAGCCAATTATTATTATAAATTTTTTATAGTTAATTACATGTAATGATAACCTTAGCGTATATTTATACGTCCCCTGATTACATAAACTATAATCTCATTATGTATTTTAAGGTTTAAAAGCATCAAAGATGGAGGACAATACACTCCCTTTGAGGGTAGACAAATTGGATTAGATTTTAAAATTTGTGGCGTTCGTGGAGAAAAATTTGAACAGAGGTTGAATATGAATATTTTCTTTTTGAAATGGTAATTAGGTACAACATGTCACTAGGACAACATAACAAAAATCACATATTAATATATGTTCAAATCACACTATGAAAGTTTCAAACTTGTGACCTCTTGTACCAAAGTCGAATCACTTAACCACTAGGATAATGGTGTTTTTCCTATTTATCGTCTAACATTTGTAATTACGTCCTACTTATCCTCTTTAAATACGATGCAATTCTTTTAGCCATTGTAATTTCTGAAATTTAGGGAATATAAACGCTTTCGATTAAACCTCTAATGTAACAAATATATTCATAACTAAGAAAAGTTAGCCATGTCTTCCACTGACCGCTTTTTCTTGAGCATTTTCTATGTCCGTGAACGAAGCCTAAATATCACAATTTTTTTTATAACCATGTAGAAAATTTGGTGGTGATCCCATGGTATATGCCATAATCTCTTTACTTTAATATCAAATCATGCCTTAAGTATAAGATTTTTATTTACTTATTTTTCAAAATGTGCCTTGTAATAAAACATTAAAAATAAGTTTATTATGTTAGAGTTTCCTTTTATATTTCTCAAAAATAAATACTAATATTAATTTTTTCTTGTTCCGTGAGTTTAATGATGGTATATGCATATTTACATAAACAAAACCTCTGATTCGAAATAAGAGGATTTAGAATATGAAATAGCGGAAATGCATAAGGATGATGATACTAGTGAAAATCAACCTTTGCACTTCATCCAAATTAACTAGTCATTTTTAATTTGGCTCGACGTTTAACAACCGCTGCAACAAATGCATATTTTCTAAATATTTTCTAGTTAGTATATTGGCAATAATGTACTTTTGTCGAAAATCTTTCATTGGTGCTTTAAAATTTAATTTATTATTATTGGGCCACGAATGGGATAGTTAGCATATTTGCTCTAAACTGCTTAATGGAACAAATCGGTAGATTGTGCAGGTCATGGAAGGGTTAAAATGAAAAAAGAAAAATATTGATTTATGTAAAAGTAAGGCTGTATATATTTTCAGTTATTCTTTGAAAAATAACACTTATCCAAAGGAAATACAAATTACCGCTTCTTGTTTGAGTTCTGATTTCTATCATGTCATGTCTCAGTTATTGTTGATCTTATTAATCTAATAGGTGTGATAACCCAAAAAATTTGGACATCTATTAATTCGTCAAGACTAAATTTATTAAAATAATAATTTGTAAATTGAACAAATAAAATTCTAATATATATATATGGATATGTATATAGATGAATTTGAATTATAATAAATGCTGAATAATAAATACAATAATAAATATTTATTTGATAATCTCCTATTACAATAGTTTAAGTTTGAAATAGACATTGATAAAGAAATTTAATATGCTTGTTTTTTTAACATGAATAAATGGAATTTGTATATTATAAACATTTAAAAACATATTACATAAGTTTAAGAAATTAAATAAAACATAATAAATAATTTAAATATAGTTTTTTTAACAAATGTAAGATAAATATAGCATGCAAATGACAAATGTAAAGTAATTTTAACAAGTGTCATAATTTTCATTTTCTTTTCAATTTTTAAAATTTATGTATGATCCCTATTCTCTATCTCCTTTTCTTTTTCTGTCTTGCAAAACATAAACCTGAGATAAATCAAAAGAAGTCAAAACCTGAAAATCGAACTAAATCAAACAAAGGGACTTCAGCTTATAAATAATCAAGTTCAGATTAACTCAGCAAGATTCAATTCAACTCATACATTAAAGAGACCAGATTCAAGGCTCAAATCAAAATTAAAATTCAAATCATGATCAGCAAGAAAATCTAAATCAAGTGGCACGACTAATTCCAGTTCATCATCAGAAGCTTTCTCTGTTTTTTGTTTTCCAAGACAGGTGAGTAAACATTACTTTAGAAAGCTTAAACCTGTTCATATCATGATGTATGTGATAGATCGTAGATGTAATGTCGTGAAACATCATTGCATGAATGGATTTAGATGTTTTTATGGATAAAAATAAAAATAAAAATGGAATTTGATGAGTTTGAATGTCTGTGTAAAAATATGTCTCTGTTCTTATATCAACAGACTAAAATTGAGTTTAAAAATCATTTTCTTCCTTTCCAATCTCCTATAGGTCTTGATCTTTTAAGGAAGTTTGGTTGTGATAACTAACTTGACTTTTTAAAAATTATTTAAAGCTTAATTGACAAGTTGTTTTAATGGGAAAAGAGATTACAATGGAAATCTTATATAAATGGGAAAAATCGATCATCTAAATTTCACATATTGATTATATAAACTAATATGTATTGGAAAATGGCGAATTTTGATATGCATATCATGATTTTTTGATCCATATTTGTTGTGATTACTCGAGATGAATGGTATTGGAGAAAATCATTGATTATCGATGATCGAAGGAAAATTAGGTGCTAAAATTTACGCTGAAGGAGCGTCGGGGGTTGGGGATGATGGGAAAAATAACGTGGGATTTTTCCCCGATCTATGGTGGCCGGGCGAGGCGGTGTTAGGGTTTTAGGTCCATATTTGTTGGCACGGTTTTTTGAGGTCGGTTTGTCAATGAGGAGGGATCAGACATGATTGGAGTAAGGGAGGATGGAGCGAGGTACCCTAGTGACCGTCTAGGCTCTACGACGAGGATTTAGATGGGCGGAGGCGTTGGTGTTTGGCGAATCTACGGGTTGGGTTTGGTTCTGATGTTCTCGCCTCGGCTCGGTTTCGATCTGGAGATCAATTCGATGATCTGGTGGTTGAAATCATTTGTGGGTGTAGTCGTCGACTCGCCGGCAGTGGTTGTGGTGGGCGGAATGCCGCCAACGATCTGTGCATGTGCACATGTTTTTATGTGTGTCGGTTTGCATTTTCGAGTGAAGAAGAAATTCTCTAGGGGAGAAGCTTGGGATGCGTTCGTGTTATCGCGAATATGTTATCGGGTTTAAATGTAAGTAGACAGTTTTGAAATTTTAATCTGAGTCTGAAATTAGAAAAAATATGGTGGCTCGGGTAAGATATTGGAGATTTAGTTAAAGATATGTAACTTATTTTTAACTTAGATTTAGTTAAATCTTAAGTTTGTTTATAACTTAATTAATAATGTAATTAAGTAATAAATAAAGAGGATGAAGTGTTTTATCATTAATGTAACGACCCGCGTAAATTCGATGTTTGAAATGAATTAAATTAATAGGATTTTTTTTTTAAATTTAGAAAGAAATAAAAATCTTATTAATTTATATGAAAGAAAATATTGAAATTTGATGTATCAAAGGTAATTAAAATTTGGAAATTAAATTATATATTGCAATTAATAGTAATAGTGGAAATTGTTGCAAGTATTGAATTTGTCAATGGAATAAAATATTGATTTACGAAAATTGAATATAAACGGAGGTAATAAAGTAATGCAAGAAAATAAATAATGTAATTAGTACAATCCCTTTTATTTGTAAACTATTGTAAGGTGTTAATTAATTGAAATATGAAAATTTGGAAATAGATTCAAAATTTATGTTAGATAAATGAATTGCAATAATTAAAGTTAGTAATTAATAGGTTAAAGGGAATACCAATTTATTCATAAATGAATATAAGTGAATGTAACAAAATAAATAGGAAACGCTAATTATTCATAAGTGGTGGTTGATGATATAAACGTTACTAACTATTAATGTAGTAACGTAAGATGTAAATGTATTTTCAACGGAAATGTAACCTTATTTCTAGGTAGAAATTGCAGGTAGATTTATGAAATGGAGTTTATGAGATAAATAGAATTGAATGTTTCGTTAGTATGAGTTTAAGGGAATATGGGGTAAATTGATTAAATCAATAAAAGACAATAAATGCAATGATGATGGGTTAGTAATAAAAGTGAATACGGAAATGATTGTATAGTAAAAATAGAACTCCAACTTGTTGGAATGGAGTAAATACGCATAGTAATAAATTTAGGATAGGAAAACGAAATGGAAATATTGAATTAGTTAATTCGTGTATATATATAGAATGGCGATTATTGGATTGTAAATAATAAACTTATTAATGGTGATCAAGAGTTGACCACAAGTTATTATGAGTGATACATATATATTTAATTCAATTCAATTGATTTGGAAATCAATGCATTAAATATAAATTAAATGTTACGTTGAATAAATTAAGGTAATAAATGGATAATAACGTAAATGTTCTTCATAGATATGATAATTTGAATCTACTGAAATTTATGGAATTTGAATATAACATTTTACGTTAATTGGAGATAAAGATGGAAATAGGTAATAATTGCATTAATTTGTAAGTAGAAATAAATCGTTAATGAGAACAAGTGTAACGACCCGCTATTTCGGACTATTCGCATCCGCACATGTCAGACTTAAATAATTCAAAATATCGAATTGTTAATTTAAATTTGGAAAAACTCAGATATACAGTAAATAAATAATCACAGAATCACAGACACAGAGTAATAATATGCAGCGGAAGTAAAATGAATAGTAGTTCATGAAGCTACTATGTAACCATATAAGATACATCAGAGTTTACAACAGAAGAGAAATACGATACATCAAGTACAAATCAAAATACATCACTGGAATCATCGAATACTGAAAGCAGAATAGATGGCTGGATCTTCAAGCAAAACTCCAACTCCAAAGGTGAGTCTTGAGTACTGAACCACTCAGTCTGACCCGAGCGTAAAGCAAAACACAAAACACTCGAGTCAGGATTAATATTCTCATATCAATAAATCCAACTCAAGTGAAATAGCAATCGAAATACAAGTAACTCAAAGGATGTTGGAATCACCATCCTCTAAGGATCCGTTAAACTATCTACTATGTAGTAGTGTACGCTAAATAGATAATGTCTATCAGTAACATAATGTATCAAAATAGTGTTAAGGCGTTACCATTATCCCCCTTAACACATTTTATATAAATGTCATAGTCTATACAGCACTGTAAACTCCACCGTAAACTAGTGGGATATCAGGGAGTACTCCATAGGTATAACACAAAACAAATTCGTAGTGGTCGCATATATAGGGATACAAGTATGACAAGGCACATGAGGCAATACCCAATGTAGTGAAACTACCGTTCGCCTGATCCGGACTGGTGAAAACGCATCGCCGCAGCGATCGCAACACCGCGAAACAACATTCCTGAAATTCCGAGGGTGCACCAATCAATCACAAGTAATGAGTAGTAGTTACGAAGAAGTGTGTTCGCTCGAGGTGGCTAACCCCATTTGGCCCGGCACGGCTCCTAATTTTAGTCATTTCCAATCTGACACAAGTGTCACGGCTATCCATTATCGTTCTCTTTCTTCAGTCATCACGTACATCATTCCAACCACTTCATTCTGGATCATCACTCCGCGTATAGTTATTAAAGTGGTTTTCGGTTTAGATAGAGAGTATATCCATAACCGATTCCGGTTTCTTTAATAACTTTCGTAATTATTCACCGATTGGTCGTTTAGTAAATTTCAAAACCAAATCAATTTCAATTAGAATTTAAATTCAACATTTCATTTGTCTTTCACCATCCATTTTCAAAAATTACGTTTCAAAACTTCCAAATAACCATTTCAAAGTCCTACAATTAAATTCCGATTTTATTTAACCGAATTCAAATATTGATTCAAGTTCGTATATAAGTTTCATTCCCAAAACATTTAAATTGTTTAATTTTAACTCAAATCAATTTAAATTCTTTTATCGATTTCATTCAATATTCGTTAAGTTGATTTATCATTCAAACAATTTCATTTAAATTTCCAATTCATTAAACCGATTACCTAAATTCAACTTTATTATTTCAAAACATCAAATTGAGTTAAATTAGATTCGTCAAATCAAATTCTTTAAATTTCAAGTCTTATATTTATTCCAATAAATCACGTTTATTTCTTGTTAAAGAAATTCAATTTTCTCTCATTTATTGACTTCGTTACAAATTTCAAACTCAATTAATAAATAACTAAATTTCACATAATCGAGGGGTTCCAATTTCTCTTTTTAACTTACTTAAATAATTTTTCCAACTTAAATAAATAAAGAACTCAATTTCATTTATTAACGAAGTTCAAGTCCACTTATTCAAAGGTTCAATTTCTATTATCAAAGAATTCAATTTTTATTCAATTATCAAATAATTCAATCTTATTCAATTATTAAATAATTTCAATCTTAATTATTAATAATTTCAAACCTTAACAATTTCAAACTTAATTATAAATTCAAACATAATTATTAAGTCATTTCCACATAGTTATGAATTCAAACTTAAAAATTTCAAACTTTATAATTTCAAACTTAATTATAATTACAAAATTAATTATTAAAATATTTCAAACTTAATACTTTCAAAACTCAATTACTACCAATTCCAAATTATTTATTTATAACTCCAAAATTAAATTTTTATATAATTAAATTTCAAACAGCGTTCTTTCAGCAATTACTACGTTATTATTTGCTTCATATTTCAATCTTTACATTTCCTCTCAAAATTCAAATTCCGACTTCATTTCAACACTTATTCTTTGTTCGAATAAAATCATTATTTTATTTTTTAAATCAAATTGTTGACCAATCGGATTTTATTAAATTCTCTATCCTAAGTCAAGTTCATTTGGGTATTTATCATTTCAACCCGATTCCATTTCAATTCAAAAAATCAAAGCATAGCAAAGGAAACTTGCAGTGTGATAACAGGGATGGTGTCAAAGTAAATAAACAAGCAACAACAACAATCGATAACAATCCAATAGTCAATTCAAATAATCCCGAAATAATCGTATTAATTCGCATTGTTATTTGTGCGAATTAATATAATTATCTCTAGAATCTACACTATCATTTCATGTAGATTAAAGATTATTACATTTCGGTTTTTCCACTTGTCGTTCAATTTCAAATTCAATTTTAATACTACAACAATTTATCCAATATACGTTCAACGGTTCAAAGTATAATTTATCAAATTCTACGTGTCAGTTAACTTAACAAATAGAAGGGGTCATATTATTCAATTTAACTAATCAAATTCAACACATATGTCGATTCACATTTTTAAACTATCCTACGTCAAATTCAATTGCATAATATTTATCACTTAATACATTACAATTTACATTCAATATAAACAACAATCAATCAATCAATTATCAACCAAACTGTATTATCACTGCATAAATAATTAACAGATAATGGTGTCAGATGTCATAGGTGAACAGACACAGGTAATAGCATATATAACAGTGTAAATAACTAACAGCAGCATATTTCAATTGTCGTTTCAATTGAAATCAAATTTAATAAACAAAAGAATATTAATCGTGAGTGGTTGCTCACCTTCCGAGGCTAGGGAGAATAGGAGATGGCACGGATACGCACACTGATACGGACACTGAAATTGAGTTACAAATCCAAGCATGCATCTCAGAGCAAAGTAAGATTGGCACGAATCGACGAGCAAAACTGTTAAATAGGAATTTGCCGAAATCAAATCGAAACATTCAACATAGCAACAATTACAAAACATGTCCTACGTCAAAGTTTAACAATATAATTTTATGTGCTACCGAGATCGAAATGGTCTGAAATTTGGTATGAGTAAAGATCAAAATTTTTCTTTCAAACTGCAAAAGAATCACTTGATTTGGACAAGAGACGAGAAAGTTACGATGTCACGAACATAGACTCAGGCCATGTTGCGACTGTCAAATGTTCAGGTCTGAAAACCCCTCTGGGTCCGACTTTCAGGTAAGAAACAGAGGACTGAACCACCTCGTATGAAGCTAAAATTTCATATATAGAAAGTGGAAAACTTTATCTTTTAAACAAAAAGGTAATCACTGTATTCCGACGTAAGACGGAGGAGATACGATGCGTCAAATATGAACTCATGTCGTGTTTGCAGCAGTGTAAAATAATTTTAAGTAGAAAAGAACATCTGCCTGGGTCTAACTTCCAGATCCTCGACCACTAATCAAACGATGTCGGATTTTGCTGGAATTTGACATGTATAAACTAGGTAACTTCAACTCTTTTTTAAAAATAAAATCAACCCATTCCGATAAAACATGAGTTAGATATGATGTCGTGAACATGAAGTCTAACTGCTGTTCAGAAAAAAAAATATAAACATGCAAACAAGTGCAAAAATCAGTTTGGATTCAACTTTCAGGTATAAACAAATTTATATACACTCGATTTAAACATATCAAAAATATAACATCTTATAAATAAACCCTTTTTTTTATATATTACCATGCACGTTTGTATAAGAACATATTACAACAACTTAAAAACATGCTTAAATATAAATAATTGTCGTGACCGCTTATAACAAGATATACTAACAAATTTTATAGCAGCATTATAAGTTTGTACTCTATATCTCGAGGTATAAACAAATAGGTGACAAAACATATTATAATATAGAAAATACAACATAAACTATTGCTTATATACTTGAAATATATATGTATTCTTCCTTCAGAGAAGGCTACAGGCAAAAGCAAACCTCATGCAAAATGAATATAAATAATTTTTTTTTTTACTAATATATACAATCAACGCTTTTATAAAATACATTTATATACATATCTCATATAACTAAAACTCATAACAGAACTATAAAATAAAGTATGCTGTTACCATCAATATTGCAAATGAACATAATGAACTGGTAACAAAACTTCCATATGCACATAAGGAAAAAGAAGGTTGCACTTTGAAAGGAGGAAATCATGCTACCGTGTTATATACAATACAAAAATATGAATTTGTATGTTATATGCAACTAACAGACACCTTAAAACAAACATAATACTTTATATATTACTGATATATACGTCTAACTATTACTATACTAATAAAGCATACAACTTAATTAGTAGTAAGCAACTTTGTCTATTATTATATACGAAACAGCATTGGTAAAACAAACTCAATATTTAAAACTATATGTATAAACATATTTATACCTAAACTAACATACTTGCAGCCGCTATTCACGTATAGATTAATATACATAACAATGGATTCCTTTCATACTTCTATATATAAACCTTTGCATAACTCACTTCATATTGTTTCCAGATGAACAGGGAAGAGAACAGTGGCGGGTAGATCAACAAGGCGGTCGACTTTGGAGGCGGAAAGCAAGGTAGCACGGCCGAGTTGCTTTACTGGAAAGTGACAGAAATGCACGAGAATTCTCATTTTTTTTATATTCGTGCGTGTAGTTGCTTCAGCGGCAAGCTTGGTGGAAGAGGGAGGCGGTGTATACATGTGGAAGAGTATGGGAAGTGGGGTGGGACGTGGATCTAGGGGCAAGGTTGGAACGGCTTCAAGCAAGGAGGAAGGGAATGTGAGAAGCTATCTTAGCAATTAGGCTCAGCTGTACACGTCGTAAACTTTATATTTGTAAAAGTAAGTGAACTGGAGATTGAAGAGCAACGGTCATATTTTGGGAACCGAAGAAATAGAAAAAGTCAGACGTGCATTCATAGTTATTAAATAAAGTTGTTGGCTATTGATGTTCTCGGTAGGAAATTGAAGTTACGAAAAACAAATGAACTTGAACCGTACCAATATACGTAACCGTTTCACGGGTTCCGTCACGTATCCGACACCGGAGCACAGAATTAGGTATATCGTAGAGATCAACATGACGAGTCGATCACAACGGTATCCAGAAGTTAGCGGTACGATCGAATTATAAAAATTCAAATTTTCTACTAGCGGAAAATGCGTAAAAATCGCAGAAAATTAAGGTCGACGGAGCCGAAAATGTCCGAATTTGGAAAAATGACAAACTGACAACTTGCTCAAAAGATGTATTAGAATTTTTCTATGTAAAAATATTTTGATTATGAAAACGTTTTATTTTCACCGCTTTTTAACTGATTAAATTGAAGTAAATTTACCTACGAAATAAACTTTCATATTTACGGACGAAAATTCACCAGTTGGTATGTTAAAGTAGACGCATTTCAAATATCAAATTTATATTTCAAAATTTTATCGTTTAAATTCCCACGAAATTTCAATTAACACGTTACTAAAACCGGTTAAATTTACGGGTCGTTACATTCTCCTCCACTCAAAACTTTTCGTCCTCGAAAAGGAAGTAAGTAGGAGAATAGAAACAACCAAAAGAAAATAGACTTGAAATAAAATAGACAATTAGTCTAAACCATATAACTTTCAATTTAAATAAATTCATATTCAGCAATTTACTTTAAATCCAAGATAATTTATTAAGTTGATTTCATTTCAATTTATTAATATTTGGTAACAACGATTCCTTCAGAAACTAATTTTATTTATTTATCTCATTAATTTGTTTTGATTTCAAGTTTATTAATGTTAAGTACAAAAGGTTCCTTTCAAATGAAATTCAAAGTTAATTCAAGACACTCCTTAAAGTTGATTTCATTCAATTTATTTACTTTCAAATCAAAATTTTCTTCTATTAATTATACCTATCATTTATTTAACTTATTATTCTATTAATCTTCATAAACATTTTATAGTTAAAATTTAAATGAATAACATTTATTTTACGCACTCACATTTTATTTATAACGACAGTTTATATTATATATTATCCAATTTTCCTAAATTAACAATTTCAAAGATCATAAATTTGAATAGTCGTTTATTATAATCATACTTTATTCGACAAATTTTAATTCTTTTTATTTCAAATTATTATTAAATTTATTCTACTTACTATATCCTATCACATATATATTAAGTATATTTACATTTAGTATAACTACTAGAACTATTTTTTGAATTCCATCGATATCATTTTATATTGTATAATATTCAATTACATAATTTACTTTTGAAAATTTAGGTAAGTTATACATAACGCAATCGAGCATTATGCTAGTAAAATTTCTAATTTAATTATTCAGGCTTAAATTTTATTCAAAATTTCGATTCCATTTTGTAATTGAAATTATCCTTTAACATAAATTTAAGAATTAAATTTTCGAGTAACCTCAAATTTATTTAGAGATAAATAAATAAATAAATAAATAAATATATATATATATATATATATATATATATATAATATATCAAATCTGATTTACTCTGTATATCAATATATATTACCAATCAAATCATACTTTAAGAAATTCAAATCAATCTGATTTCCAAAACAAAACTGTAGCAAAGCTATGAATTGGTCTCTTCACTTCGAAACTCGAAAATGAATGTCGATGATGCGGCCGTCATCACCGAAATTATTTTCCAGCGACAAAAGAGAAGAGCTCTAGTTTAAACAGTTAAAATTCTTTGAAACGGTTTATTTTTGAACATATTTTAAATATTATACGCTTTAAAACCTTTAAAAATCAAAGTTTTATAAATTTTATTTATTCATATTATTCAATAGTCAATGATTTATAAAACAATAAAATTGAAAATTAAATGCTATCATTTCGGATAAAAGATTCATTAACATTTAACTTCAGAAAACTTATATTTATATATCATATAATCATACAAAACTATTTTATTCACCAAATTCGAAAATACTATTGTGTCAGTTTGCTCTGTTCAAGTGTTTTAGAAATCCTATCGATAACGTTGATCAGACGAATCGATAGGAAACCCAAATCAACATTGACAACTCAAACAACACAATATATATATATAACGCTTTTTATTATTAATTTATAAATACACTTCCTCGCTCGAAGATACCGGGATGGATTTCAAAATAAGTACCGAGATTCAAATTTGATGGAAATCAAATCAAAGAGGATTTTGATCCGATAATAGGTTCGAAATAGAAGATAAGATAATTAAATTGCAGAATCGGAAGATGGATAAGCTTATTTAATTCACGGGCAACCTTAACCTGGTCGACCGGGACTTCAAGAATAAGATCGATGCAGAATTCCGAGGTAAATCAACATTCGATCTCAAGAGATAGAATTCAAGTATATCGGAAAATAGATAGCATCGTAAACCGAGGATACAGGAATCTCCGGTAAATCGATGTCTATTGTAAAGGAGTTTCACCCATTTACAACTAATTCAAAGATTGGCGCGACCGCCGATTCATTATAAAGGTCATTCAAAGTGGAGTTATGGGATACTCCGAAATTCAGAGGAATACGAATAGTAAGGGACAAGAATGAATTTCGGAACCGAGGGAACGTTCCAAAATTCAAAGGAATTTAGTCAAAAGGAAAAGATTGAAACTCGAATGAGAGTGATTCTGCAAATACATTTACCCTATATGCTGAGTTTTGCCCAGAGCTACCAAAAGCCCTGATGCCAACTATAACGACCCACTATTTCGGACTATTCGCATCCGCACATGTCGGACTTAAATAATTCAAAATACCGAATTGTTAATTTAAATTTGGCAAAACTCAGATATACAGTAAATAAATAATCACAGAATCACAGACACAGAGTAATAATATGCAGCGGAAGTAAAATGAATAGTAGTTCATGAAGCTACTATGTAAATATATAAGATACATCAGAGTTTACAACAGAAGAAAAATACGATACATCAAGTACAAATCAGAATACATCACTGGAATAATCGAATACTGAAAGCAGAATAGATGGCTGGATCTTCAAGCAAAACTCCAACTCCAACGGTGAGTCTTGAGTACTGAACCACTCAGTCTGACCCGAGCGTAAAGCAAAACACAAAACACTTGAGTCATGATTAATATTCTCATATCAATAAATCCAACTCAAGTGAAATAGCAATCGAAATACAAGTAACTCAAAGGATGTTGGAATCACCATCCTCTAAGGATCCGTTAAACTATCTACTATGTAGTAGTGTACGCTAAATAGATAATGTCTATCAGTAACATAATGTATCAAAATAGTGTTAAGGCGTTACCATTATCCCCCTTAACACATTTTATATAAATGTCATAGTCTATACAGCACTGTAAACTCCACCGTAAACTAGTGGGATATCAGGGAGTACTCCATAGGTATAACACAAAACAAATTCGTAGTGGTCGCATATATAGGGATACAAGTATGACAAGGCACATGAGGCAATACCCAAGGTAGTGAAACTACCATTCGCCTGATCCGGACTGGTGAAAACGCATCGCCGCAGCGATCGCAACACCGCGAAACAACACTCCTGAAATTCCGAGGTTGCACCAATCAATCACAAGTAATGAGTAGTAGTTACGAAGAAGTGTGTTCGCTCGAGGTGGCTAACCCCATTTGGCCCGGCACAGCTCCTGATTTTAGTCATTTCCAATCTGACATAAGTGTCACGGCAATCCATTATCGTTCTCTTTCTTCAGTCATCACGTACATCAATCCAACCACTTCATTCTGGATCATCACTCCGCGTATAGTTATTAAAGTGGTTTTCGGTTTAGATAGAGAGTATATCCATAACCGATTCCGGTTTCTTTAATAACTTTCGTAATTATTCACCGATTGGTCGTTTAGTAAATTTCAAAACCAAATCAATTTCAATTAGAATTTAAATTCAACATTTCATTTGTCTTTCACTATCCATTTTCAAAAATTACGTTTCAAAGCTTCCAAATAACCATTTCAAAGTCTTACAATTAAATTCCGATTTTATTTAACCGAATTCAAATATTGATTCAAGTTCGTATATAAGTTTCATTCCGAAAACATTTAAATTGTTTAATTTTAACTCAAATCAATTTAAATTCTTTTATCGATTTCATTCAATATTCGTTAAGTTGATTTATCATTCAAACAATTTCATTTAAATTTCCAATTCATTAAACCGATTACCTAAATTCAACTTTATTATTTCAAAACATCAAATTGAGTTAAATTAGATTCGTCAAATCAAATTCTTTAAATTTCAAGTCTTATATTTATTCCAATAAATCACGTTTATTTCTTGTTAAAGAAATTCAATTTTCTCTCATTTATTGACTTCGTTACAAATTTCAAACTCAATTAATAAATAACTAAATTTCACATAATCGAGGGGTTCCAATTTCTCTTTTTAACTTACTTAAATAATTTTTCCAACTTAAATAAATAAAGAACTCAATTTCATTTATTAACGAAGTTCAAGTCCACTTATTCAAAGGTTCAATTTCTATTATCAAAGAATTCAATTTTTATTCAATTATCAAATAATTCAATCTTATTCAATTATTAAATAATTTCAATCTTAATTATTAATAATTTCAAACCTTAACAATTTCAAACTTAATTATAAATTCAAACATAATTATTAAGTCATTTCCACATAGTTATGAATTCAAACTTAAAAATTTCAAACTTTATAATTTCAAACTTAATTATAATTACAAAATTAATTATTAAAATATTTCAAACTTAATACTTTCAAAACTCAATTATTACCAATTCCAAATTATTTATTTATAACTCCAAAATTAAATTTTTATATAATTAAATTTCAAACAGCGTTCTTTCAGCAATTACTACGTTATTATTTGCTTCATATTTCAATCTTTACATTTCCTCTCAAAATTCAAATTCCGACTTCATTTCAACACTTATTCTTTGTTCGAATAAAATCATTATTTTATTTTTTAAATCAAATTGTTGACCAATCGGATTTTATTAAATTCTCTATCCTAAGTCAAGTTCATTTGGGTATTTATCATTTCAACTCGATTCCATTTCAATTCAAAAAATCAAAGCATAGAAAAGGAAACTTGCAGTGTGATAACAGGGATGGTGTCAAAGTAAATAAACAAGCAACAACAACAATCGATAACAATCCAATAGTCAATTCAAATAATCCCGAAATAATCGTATTAATTCGCATTGTTATTTGTGCGAATTAATATAATTATCTCTAGAATCTACACTATCATTTCATGTAGATTAAAGATTATTACATTTCGATTTTTCCACTTGTCGTTCAATTTCAAATTCAATTTTAATACTACAACAATTTATCCAATATACGTTCAACGGTTCAAAGTATAATTTATCAAATTCTACGTGTCAGTTAACTTAACAAATAGAAGGGGTCATATTATTCAATTTAACTAATCAAATTCAACACATATGTCGATTCACATTTTTAAACTATCCTACGTCAAATTCAATTGCATAATATTTATCACTTAATACATTACAATTTACATTCAATATAAACAACAATCAATCAATCAATTATCAACCAAACTGTATTATCACTGCATAAATAATTAACAGATAATGGTGTCAGATGTCATAGGTGAACAGATATAGGTAATAGTATATATAACAGTGTAAATAACTAACAGCAGCATATTTCAATTGTCGTTTCAATTGAAATCAAATTTAATAAATAAAAGAATATTAATCGTGAGTGGTTGCTCACCTTCCGAGGCTAGGGAGAATATGAGATGGCATGGATACGCACACTGATACGGACACTGAAATTGAGTTACAAATCCAAGCATGCATCTCAGAGCAAAGTAAGATTGGCACGAATCGACGAGCAAAACTGTTAAATAGGAATTTGCCGAAATCAAATCGAAACATTCAACATAGCAACAATTACAAAACATGTCCTGCGTCAAAGTTTAACAATATAATTTTATGTGCTACCGAGATCGAAATGGTCTGAAATTTGGTATGAGTAAAGATCAAAATTTTTCTTTCAAACTGCAAAAGAATCACTTGATTTGGACAAGAGACGAGAAAGTTACGATATCACGAACATAGACTCAGGCCATGTTGCGACTGTCAAATGTTCAGGTCTGAAAACCCCTCTGGGTCCGACTTTCAGGTAAGAAATAGAGGACTGAACCACCTCGTATGAAGCTAAAATTTCATATATAGAAAGTAGAAAACTTTATCTTTTAAACAAAAAGGTAATCACTGTATTCCGACGTAAGACGGAGGAGATACGATGCGTCAAATATGAACTCATGTCGTGTTTGCAGCAGTGTAAAATAATTTTAAGTAGAAAAGAACATCTGCCTGGGTCTAACTTCCAGATCCTCGACCACTAATCAAACGATGTCGGATTTTGCTGGAATTTGACATGTATAAACTAGGTAACTTCAACTCTTTTTTAAAAATAAAATCAACCCATTCCGATAAAACATGAGTGAGATATGATGTCGTGAACATGAAGTCTAACTACTGTTCAGAAAAAATAATATAAACATGCAAACAAGTGCAAAAATCAGTTTGGATTCAACTTTCAGGTATAAACAAATTTATATACACTCGATTTAAACATATCAAAAATATAACATCTTATAAATAAACCTTTTTTTTATATATTACCATGCACGTTTGTATAAGAACATATTACAACAACTTAAAAACATGCTTAAATATAAATAATTGTCGTGACCGCTTATAACAAGATATACTAACAAATTTTATAGCAGCATTATAAGTTTGTACTCTATATCTCGAGGTATAAACAAATAGGTGACAAAACATATTATAATATAGAAAATACAACATAAACTGTTGCTTATATACTTGAAATATATATGTATTCTTCCTTCAGAGAAGGCTACAGGCAAAAGCAAACCTCATGCAAAATGAATATAAATAATTTTTTTTTTACTAATATATACAATCAACGCTTTTATAAAATACATTTATATACATATCTCATATAACTAAAACTCATAACAGAACTATAAAATAAAGTATGCTGTTACCATCAATATTGCAAATGAACATAATGAACTGGTAACAAAACTTCCATATGCACATAAGGAAAAAGAAGGTTGCACTTTGAAAGGAGGAAATCATGCTACCGTGTTATATACAATACAAAAATATGAATTTGTATGTTATATGCAACTAACAGACACCTTAAAACAAAACATAATACTTAATATATTACTGATATATACGTCTAACTATTACTATACTAATAAAGCATACAACTTAATTAGTAGTAAGCAACTTTGTCTATTATTATATACGAAACAACATTGGTAAAACAAACTCAATATTTAAAACTATATGTATAAACATATTTATACCTAAACTAACATACTTGCAGCCGCTATTCACGTATAGATTAATATACATAACAATGGATTCCTTTCATACTTCTATATATAAACCTTTGCATAACTCACTTCATATTGTTTCCAGATGAACTGGGAAGAGAACAGTGGCGGGTAGATCAACAAGGCGGTCGACTTCGGAGGCGGAAAGCAAGGTAGCACGGCCGAGTTGCTTTACTGGAAAGTGACAGAAATGCACGAGAATTCTCATTTTTTTTATATTCGTGCGTGTAGTTGCTTCAGCGGCAAGCTTGGTGGAAGAGGGAGGCGGTGTATACATGTGGAAGTGTATGGGAAGTGGGGTGGGACGTGGATCTAGGGGCAAGGTTGGAACGGCTTCAAGCAAGGAGGAAGGGAATGTGAGAAGCTATCTTAGCAATTAGGCTCAGCTGTACACGTTGTAAACTTTATATTTATAAAAGTAAGAGAACTGGAGATTGAAGAGCAACGGTCATATTTTGGGAACCGAAGAAATAGAAAAAGTCAGACGTGCATTCAGAGTTATTAAATAAAGTTGTTGGCTATTGATGTTCTCGGTAGGAAATTGAAGTTACGAAAAACAAATGAACTTGAACCGTACCAATATACGTAACCGTTTCACGGGTTCCGTCACGTATCCGACACCGGAGCACAGAATTGGGTATATCGTAGAGATCAGCATGACGAGTCGATCACAACGGTATGCAGATGTTAGCGGTACGATCGAATTATAAAAATTTAAATTTTCTACTAGCGGAAATGCGTAAAAATCGCAGAAAATTAAGGTCGACGGAGCCAAAAATGTCCGAATTTAGAAAAATGACAAACTGACAACTTGCTCAAAAGACGGTTTAGAATTTTTCTATGTAAAAATATTTTGATTATGAAAACGTTTTATTTTCACCGCTTTTTAACTGATTAAATTGAAGTAAATTTACGTACGAAATAAACTTTCATATTTACGGACGAAAATTCACCAGTTGCTATGTTAAAGTAGGCATTCCAAATATCAAATTTATATTTCAAAATTTTATCATTTAAATTCCCACGAAATTTCAATTAACACGTTACTAAAACCGGTTAAATTTACGGGTCGTTACAACAAGTATTTAAGATTTACCACCTATTTAGTATATTAAGTTATAACGGAAAATCAATTGCAATAATTAACAATATATTATTTCATTAATGATAATGACGTAATATTTGAAATATTAAATTGGATGGAATTCAAATGTATATAACGATAGAAATGTGAAATTTGGGGAATAGATTCAAAGTTATAAATGAGTTGTTAAAATAATACATAATAAGTGCAAATTGAATGAATCAATGGGAGCATAGATTTAAGTTTAGAAAACGATATTTTGGTTTAATTAAGTATTGCAAAATAAATGAAATTAACGTTTAAATATTTCGTTTATAGAGATTAAACTAAAATTCAAGATATTAAAATAATAGATTTTGAACCCAACATGGAATCCTTCTACTTAAAATTTTTAGATGGAATAAACATTTGATTATTTAATTGAATAGAGGAAAAGATTTATTTAGTATGTAATTTAATGCTTATTGAAACCTGAAATTTTATAAACATGTTTGCTTGACTATAAATAAAGATTACAATGTTCACGTATTTATTTAATTGATTTCATCAATTAGGGTCTGATTTGAAGTGGAAGATTAAAATTAATTGGAAATAAATTTATTAAAATCTTTCAATTGAAAAAGGAAAAGAAACAAAGTGCAATAAATAAAATTGATGTAAGAATGTTTTCATTATGAATGTACATTATTTGGAAATATAAGAATTGATTTAATATTGTATAAGTTGATCATTTTAGAATATAAGAATGTTTACATTATGAATTGCAAGTAACAAATAAGCATTTTAAGGAAAATAAAAGAATGTTGAGGAAATAAAGTGAACATTTCCATTCTAAAAAAAGGAAGTGGAGAAATTAACACTGCAATGGATAGACTTATCAGCTTTTAATTTACATCTAAATTTGTTTAAATCAATTTGGAAATTAATAAAATTGTGGATATATTTTGAAACGTAAACGAAACGTCTAGATTTACATTTGTAAATACGTTTAAAATAAAATGTAAATGATAAGGAATTTATTTATTTCCTAAATCCATAACGTGTGTAATTAATATTATTTATCTTTTGGGACCACCTCCGTTTGCACGTTAAAATTCGTGCACACCTATTCTTTTGCGATCTATCTATAAATAGGCGGTGAAACCCTAGCCTCCATCTTCATTCCTCTGTATAGTCTCTTCTTCAACTTCTTCTCTTCTTCAATGGCAACAGACAATTTCTACATCCAGTTTCAATCCAAATAAAAGTCAAAATTCAAACTACTCTAAAAATTTCATAAAAATTATATGTTGGAGTTCTCAGAATACGCAATCTACTGGTGGTGTTCGTTTTCCGTTTTGGGTTCGGTCTGGAAACATATTCGCATGCTCCTGTAGCCAAAGCGCGTGGAAGCCGATAGTGACGTGGCAAGTATTTAATTAAGGTTTGTTTTGTTTTATAATTTATTTTGATTTTCAAATCGTTTAAATCGCATAACTTTTTCATACGACCTCGGATTCACGCGAAACTTTTTTTGTTAGGATCGTAATTAAATTTCGGACAGTTTGGAACTACTTTGGACCAATTCGGAGACCGTCGAATTTTTGGGTTTAAATCGGATTTAAATTCGATTTAAATTCAAAAGGTGAGTGTTTTAACCCACTCACAACTTTTAAAAGTTTTTATGTTTGTTAAATTTATTTTAGATATGAGTAGAAATTTATTTATAACTGTTTGGCATGTTTTGTTCATAATATTTGCTAAATCGCGTTATTTAATTTAACTGTTAATTTGTTTTATTTATTGCATATTAATTGATAGTTAGAATTTATTTATTTATTTGCATAGGAACTGCTAGTAAGTAGTTATAAAATTTATTACTAAATATAAACTGTTAGTTTAATAGTTGATTAAATTTATTTTTGAATATAACAACCAGTTATTACCTGATATATATTATCAGATATATATTGATATTGAATTATTATTGGATGATGATTGTGATTTGGATGATGGATGATGTTGATGAATGAATGTTTTATTTTATATCATTAAACTGCAAGTTATCATGCATTTTTCGTTTCATTCGGGATTGTGGTTTGAAATGATATACAACCGCAAAATTTTATTTTTAAATTGCGGATTGAAATGATAAATATCCGTATCACTTGGCCATAGGATAGAAAATTTTATACAGGCACCGTGGTCTATATATAAATTATTTTAAATTGATTTCTATGGTTTGGATGGGATACGGTTTATAAAAAATTGATTTTGATATTTTATAAAATATTATTCTTCGATATATATACATATGAAGTTAAAAATTTGAAAATTAAGTTGTGTATAAACCTGTTGAATAAAAATGAAAAATTGAGAAAATGGAATTTGGAAATTTATCTTATATGTTTAAGTTTGGAAATTTTAAGGTATGATATCTATAACTGGATTTTCCAAGATGAATTAAAATGAAAATTCCAGTATAAAGTAAATTTGAGAAAATATTTAATTGCTAGAAATTGGAGTTTTATTTATGGAATTTATATGAATATTCAAGACTAAATAATAGAATATTAATTGTTGAAAGAAAAAAAATCCAACTTTAGTTTTGAAATATTAATACTCCAAATGGATATATATATATAGAAATTGAAGGGGTTTTTGGAACTTGAAGTGATATTTAAATTATGGTTTAAACTTTAAATAAAGAAATATATTTGAAAAGCCATGGAAATTATTTTTCTTTACAAAGTAACTTTAAAATTAAACCATTTATTTTACATTCGTTGAATATCCAAACCATTCAAGTTTTAGAAGTTATGATTTCAAAATTTTGAATTTCAAAATATTATGCTTTGAAAGTATATTTCAAAAATTTGGTTTCCAGATATTTTAAATTTTAAACCAGCATGATTTTGGAAAAGAATTATATTTTAGATAAAATGATATCATATTGTTTTGGGTTTAAATTGATATCGTATTCATAGTTTTGAAATGGAAAAATTTATTCTGCTTTTAAAGTATAAACTATTTTTAAATGACCGCGGTGTTATAATAACGATGGGTTGGCAAAGAGACCGGGATCAGATATGGACGTACTCTCTGTCGATACCGAAAACCACTTTTACTAATCGTATACGCGGTGGAGATCCCAGAATGAAGTAGGTGGTGGCGACGTTTCCTGTAAGGTAAATACGTGGACCCGACTCCCGTGAGTTGGCATAAGGTGGCTAAAACAGGAGTGATTCTCGGGCCAATGAGGTCATACCTCTGATCGGACGCTCCTCTTCGATATTATGCTTTGACTTTGGATTGATTCAGTGGCCACTTCTATTTTTGATTTTGGGGGAGTTTGTTCGAGGTGGGCGGTAACTGCGACTACGCGTTTCCACCAGCCCGGATAGCAATTGGTATATCTACCCTGGCATTTCCTAATTGTGCCGTGTCACCTACCATACCGAGCCTTTACTACGAGTTTTGTTTTGTACCATACCTATGGAGTGCCCTCTGACGACGCCCGGTACGGGGGAGATTACGGTACTGTATAGACTATGGGAATATATTCTGTGTTAAGGGCTATATGGGTAACCCCTTAACGCTATTAAAAAGTAAGTTCATTTTATAAATAGACATTATTATAATAGCGCAATATACTACATAGTAAATAGTTTAACGGACCCTTAGGAGATGTAAATCCCGAGCATCTCTTGAGTTACTGTAATCATATTTATTTCTGTAAATTTTACTCACATAAGATCTTTTAGTTCTGACTCGAGTGTTTTTGTCTTTTCAAATTCGCTCGGGTCAGTCCGAGCGTTTTAGGATTTGAGGATTTAGCTCTGGAGGACGAAGACAAAGATTTGTATTACTAGTATCTACTATATTATTTCACTACACCATTTAATTCCGCTGCATTGATAGTATTGGTATGGGTAACTCTGATATTCATTGTACAAGTAAAATAAAATATTTTGTAAAACAGTTTCATGAACTGTATATTTGATTATTATATTTTATCCTACCGCTGTGAGATTCTGTTTTGTTTTATTTCTTCTCTGTTTTTCTTATTTACCCATAACAATCCGCCCTTCCGTATGGTTTGAATCGTCATGTGTGTCGGTTTAAAGTGTGCGAAAAGGCGGGATGTTACAATTAAACTTAAGGACTTTTGTAAATTTACAAGTTAATAATAATTAATCCCAAGTTTATTAAATTCTGATGATGATTGAGAAAGTGATCAAGATAAATGTATTATCTTAAAGTTAATTAAGGTTATGGTGATTATGATTTATTAATTGATTGATTGATTACTAACTAAAGGTTAATTAATTAAGGGAAGTACGCCAAGGTTAATCAATTAAAGATAATTAAATTTCGGTGAATAATTAAAGGATAATTAATTAAGGCTAACTAATCAATGAAACTAATTAACGTTAATTGACCAATGTAATTAGTTAAAAGAACGGTTTATAATTAAGTAAAATTAAGAAAATTAATTTAATTTATATTAGGTGATTAAATTAAATTAATTGAGGATAGTTATAACGACCTGATTTTACGACTTTCGAAAGTCCACATCATTACGTCCACAGTATCAAATGCCGAACAATCGAACGTTAGAAAATCAAACCATTAGGGTTACAGAAGAAGATAGAAGAAGAAACTAAAACGATAACAGAATCTCACATTCGCAACGGAATAATATATAATAGATAAATGAATAATCTCTAAAACAAAGAACTATATCAGTTTATACATACATCATAAGAGTTTTACAACAATAACACACAACACTGAAAGTTATAATAACCTGCCCATATGATTGAATACACGGCGAAGAGATAATAGTATACAAATGTATGTCTCACCATCCAGCTCGCCTCTTGAGCTCCACAGCAATCCATCCAAATTCTGCTGAAAATCTGACTCTAGGCCGCCTGTGTGGAAAATTATGGGCACCCGTAGTTTAGAAAGGGAACGATAAACTCCAGGTCAGTCATGGAACTGGCGTGAGATCTTAAAACAGTTATTTGAACAAAAGAAATAAAAAGAAATCCGTAATGCTTTTGAAAAATGAAACTACCATAAGGCCTCCCACCACACACACAATGAGAACGCAGAATTGGAGGAGATTTCTCCTTATGATAGTCAAACATGATTGATACGCAAAATCTTTTTTTAATATTATTATTAGTGCATTGTTCAGAAAACATTTCGAAAGTACAATATAAATCTTAGCCAGCATACCACCATTATGGTATACCTACTATAGCTACCATGTTCAATAGTAGGTTACTGCCACATTCCATGGCAGGTTATACAACTAAAACCGTACAGGGGCATATTGTTTCTTTGGATTCCCAACAAATGGTCGGGCTAAGGAACTTCCTATGCCATATGTGTACGCCTCTGGAGGGACGCCCCGAGAACCTAATCGGATCTCTGCCAACACATGGCCGAGTTATCTCATGCTTTAATGAAGCTATAACTAGGTAACTCCACGAGTATGCCATCCCCGGTCATTACCGACCTTTATCCGAGGATCCTCAACACCAACAAGCACAAAGTAATAAATTTGCAGCAACCACATAAGTTAAGTATCTGGGCTCCATACCATGATACCACCTTTTTCCAAAAGGAAATGGATATACCTTAAGTGCGCTACCCCCAAACAACCTTGCTGCATCATTCCTGTTTCGACCATTTCGATTTGTGAGGTCCGATGAGATCTTATTCCACAAACCTACGCTTTTCACAAAAGACATGCTTCGATCAACAAATGATCAGCAATACTTAGCATGCCACATTACCAAATTGGGAATGTATCACTAGTAACCATCAACTACATAACCTCTGAGCTCATACGTCTCAAAGAAGGGTGTTAAGCTAAGAGAGTAAATTCTCCGCCACCAAAAGAAATGTATTTGATAAAAATCAGCTTTACATCTCAAAGTGTAACATCAGACATACATCCATACAAGTCCGTTCTGGGTTCGAACGGAACCGAAGGCACTTCAAAGAAGCCCTTGCAATTCGGATATTCACTAATCACGTCCGGACTCCCCATCACAAAGGGTGATAAAATCTCTATAGCGGAGCAACTCGGTGCAGAGACATTCGACTGGTAATCCTTCGTTTTCGAAAATACCCGTTCTTCAACACCATCTTCAAATGCAACCCCATTTCGTCGTATCATTATTCGGAATGGGTTTTATGACATAAAGTCCTCTCCCGGCTTAACCGAATAATGAGCGCTTATTTTGAAAACAAATTCAAGTGTCATTTCAAAGGCCAATACTGATAGTCGGTTATATAAATATCAAACAACATTCACAACAAATCATCAAGCCTCAATAGTTTCCTGAATTGTTTATACTGATAGTTCGTTGTTTAACTATCAAAAAATATTCACAACAATCATCAAATTTAAATAATTTCCACATATTATTTATTTTTAAAATATCTTTGCAAGACATATTTTCACACTTCAACCCTTTGAAAACAAATCTCAAATCACTTTTCATTCACGGAATAAAATTCCCAATATTATTTATTTCCACTGAAAATCAGCCAAGTCCGAATACTTTAAAATAATTTAAATCACTTATCAAAGATATCTTGGAAACACTTTAAATGAAAACTATTTTTAAATACTTTATTTAAAATATTAGTTAGGAAATTTTTATACTAATATCTTATATAAAACTTAAGCCCAAAACTAATTTAAAAAAAATAAAATCATTAGATAGAGTATAACTATTTAAATAACCATTTTCTAAATCATATCAATTAAATCTTTAAAATAATAACTTCTATAATTAACTTAATAAATATTTACTTTAAAGACATAAAAACAATTTACGAAAATACTTTCTCTAAAAACATTCTTTTACAAACCACTTTAGAACTTTAATTTATATTAAAAGCTGTTTTGAAAACATACTTGGCTTTCCAGGGAAAATACACTTTCCATTTCAAAATAGTCCATTTAAACCAATTACTAAATCCTTCTCGATTTATTTCAATTTACATTCCAAATTCTTAATTTTGTTTCAACACTTCTAAAAATTAACCAATGTTTATTCTTAAAACAAATTTCCCTTTTCTTTATAAATTCCCATTGTGAATTTACATTTCCAAATATCCATTAATATACAATTTTCAAATTGATTTTCAAATATTCACTTTCCAACACCAAATCAATTTTCATATGGATTTCCCAAAGATTTATTTTCAAATACAAAACAGCAAATCAATTTTCATATTGATTTCCTAAAGATTTATTTTCAAATACCAAATCAATTTTCAAATTGGTTTCAAATTTATTTCAAACACCAAATCAGTTTTCATATTGATTTCTAAAAATTTATTGCTTTTAAAATAAATCCCTTTATTTCTCCCAAATTATATAAAATCTGAATTTTAAATAAATTCTTCAACTTTTAAACAATATTACTCAAAATCCATTTGTTTAAAATCTTTTCCCATATTTTTGAAATTAATTCAATAGGAATACAAAAATCAACTTTTATACTTTTAAATTCCTTCTTTTAAATTTGTTCAATTCTCTAAAATAAATTTAATTAAAGTTTCTACTTTAATTTCCAAAAATTTAATTATTTATTTCTGGTATCCTACGATACCAAAAATATGTTCGGCTAAATCATAGCCTTCAAGTAAATTCCAATCATCAATATAATCATTCACACCAAAATAATCATTCACAAATTATTACATCACAATGTATACAAATAAATTGAACAACGTGAGGAATCCAGTTGGATCCCTCCTACCTGTTTCCCTACATCCACAGATGTTTGCACAACAATTAAATACCAATTCCACTTCGAGGTGGAATATCGTGGTATATGGGTTTATATAATATCATCCGCTATTATGCGGTGTATAGGGTCTCATCCGCTATATAATGCGGAAAATCAATCACTCCAATATATATATATATGTGTGTGTGTGTGTACGTATGTATGTATACTACTATATATACTATTTCCCAATAGATAAATCATCAAATTTATCCAAGCACAACCAACAATTCAAATTTAACTACTTAATTAAACAAAACAATTTATTTGAGTGAGAAGATCTCACCTTTAACTATGCATGCAACCCATTTTCATTCCATCTTGATTTCATGATTTTTTTTGAACATTGAAACAAAAATTATAAGGTTTTATTAATATTCGAATTAGTCGAACAAATTATATTCAACTTAACTAACTCTTTGGTTTTAAACATATAATTCAGTTTTAAACAAATTTTCTTTTAATAAATATTTTTCTAGTTACCAAAATAATTACATAATTCATTACCTTCGAATGTAAACTAGTAAGTTTAAAATATATATATATATATACGTATGTCCATCTTATCCTTCATTTTGGAAATACATACCCTTATAAAAATAGTTTATATACATTCCAAAAATATATATACATATATATCTATAAAAATAACCTGTATTACCATTTTAAAATTTCTATTTCCTAATTCTTAATTGTGTGTATATATATATCATTTCATTTTTCTATATGTACATTTATAAAATTTTAAATGAAAATAGAATCTCTATCCACGTACATATCTCACTATCTATATGTACATACACACACACAACTGATTATTTATTGTATATTAATTGTTATATACACAGAATTTAAAACCAAGATAGGAATTCACCTTACTGCCTCCAGTTTCCCCCTAACCCTAGCTAGAAAAATGATCGTGAGACCCTAAATCATTGCCAAGCTTGATCCAGTTCCACTGTCGAGTTCCAAAGTTGAATGAAAACCCTAGCTTCGACCCTACAATGACGAATTAATACCGCACCTCCATCCAATTTTTCGAGCTCGGCCACCCTCGTGCTAGCAATTGCCTGCTCCATGTGAGATCGCGACTTCGAACGCGATAGCACACCCAAACATCGAACCCCCTCCAGCAGCCAACACGATGCGCTTTGCTCCTCGAAGTTCGCCGGGCCAAAACCCTAGATGAAGCCGCCGACTACAACCCCTCGCCGCAAGCCTCGATTCGATTTGAAAAGTTATAAGAAATCTGGGTTTCAATTGTAATGTTGATATCGATTTGAACCAAGGCTTAACTAATTCCGATCGGCTTTGGGTTTAAATTCAATTGCTCTGCCATTTATTTTCTTTTTTCCGTTTGAACGAAAGAATATTGTTCTTTCGTCATTGTTTTAAGAGTTTGGCAATTTCAAATTTTAGAAACAAACGCGTGTAAAATTTCACAGAATAAAACTAACACGTGTAAAAAATTCCTCAACGTGTCAACTTGCCAATATATATGAATATATAGACTTTAATTTAAATTTAAATTCAAATCGCTTTGACAAACGCAGCTCAAAATCTCGATCTCCAATCGGGACGTGCCGCCAGGTGTTTATATTGTTAAACCCCTTTTTCGAATGCAATGGAAAAGGTTCCGAGTCCAAATTCGATCGTATGGAGAAGATAGCTTTTTGAACCCAGTTATTAAATTAAATTTCGGTAAAATTTTCAACACGTTTGCTTATCTTACAGCCAAGCGAACACTCCAAACACTACAAAAATTGAAATCCAATAATAATACATTATTACAGATCCATTGGAACTGGTTTCATCAAATTCCGAGACTGTGCCTCGAAAGGATATTTTTAAATATCGATTTATACAATACAAATTCAAAACTTAACGAATCACTTTCAAATTCAAATTTAGAACTTCTATTGCCTTCAGTATTATCAATATGAATTTTCAAAGCCTTAAAAATATTTTTAATGAGCTTAGAATTCTCGATTCAACATTTTACCAAATTTTAATAATTAAATTCAATAATTTAATTGCCAAATAAATTCTAATATTTGAAATTCAAGTTAAACTAACTTTCAAATATTGAAAATCAATAAAATATTCTAATTTCAAATGTCCAAAATTCTGGGTTGTCATAATTGTTTGACTATTAATCTTGCCTATAGATGATAAACTTAAATTGAATGCCTTGGTTTGTTTGAATATCTCTGATATATGATTTGGGATGTACTGTGATGTGATATGATGGGTTGAACAGTAATATTGTGGGTTATCTATCGATAATGGATTGCTGTGTGAATATAATACCCTATATTTATAATTAATGTGTATCCACTTAAACAACTTGGATTTAAGATAACATTTGATTCGAAGAGACCGGAGTCGGTTATCAGCAATACCCTGGACCACTTCGATTGGTAATCTTCAGTAATTCTTTATAGATGTTAGTTTAGAATCAAATAGGCTGGAATAGAATAAATTATATATCATGACCATTTAAAACTAGGAAACATTTCTTAGATATTATCTGATAATTTGTGATTGACTTTAATAAGATAAGAACTCGTAGGAAGGTACAAGTTACCCCGGAAATTCACATAAGTTATATAACTTGTGACGCCCCACTCCGAGAGCCTCATTAACAAAGAGTATTACATAGATAATACTGTCGGCTAACGCGGACAATAGAGTATAATGGAAGCGACCATGTGCAATCTTACCTTAACTATTCACTAAATATGTCGAAAGTAGAACATATTAAATTTCGACCTATTCAATAAATATTTAAAGCAAAACTACAATGGCTATAGGATCTATCAGAAGAAAATATAACAACTCAAATGTAATATACATCACAGAACAGTCGACCATAATATACACATACACAGATACACCACAGAGTATACAAAATAATACATGTCAAGTGGTACAGGAGACCACAATATACAGACGAGACGAAAGAGTATAAATCAGAGTTACAACGGATAAGGACTACAAAAGACGCTATAACAAAATGAAGCTAGAGAATAGTCTATGCGGAAGCAAAATAGGCTAAGTCCCCAAAAGCACCTAACCTGAAACATCTCGGTCTGACCCGAGTATAAATACACGGGTCAGTCTAGATAATAAATCAGTTAGATAAACTAAACACTAATAAACCTGCAAGGTCATACTGTATAATAAATATCTCTAGGAGACATAACACAATCATCAACAAGAGATGAATCACATAGAACAAGCCTCATATCATCGGCAACATATAGAAACAAAGGATACAAATATCCCAAAACAAGCCAGAAGGCAAATAACAAATACCCATAAGGTATACAAGTTCCACAAGGTAATCGCTATACTCCATGCGGCTCAAAAAGACTAACACCGAAGGGCGATACCAAGGGAATATACATATCAATGAAACATCATAAAATTTGCTCGAGCTCAGTACTGTACAAACAAGGATCCATGAGCCCGAAGACTCCAAACCCAAGTATCACCCATGCGGCACATAAGGCCAACATCAGAGCGAAACTATATAGGGCAACAAACCCGAAGGCACACAACCGAAGGCAACATACCCGAAGGCAACAAACCTAGGGAGACAGTCCGAAGACACTATCCCAGAGGCAACAAACCGTAGTGGTGAAGGTCGTAGACCCAGTACTGGACACCACTAACTGGCGGAATGTGTCACAACTCTTGAAAAGGAATCCGAAAAGTGTTAACGTATGTCCCATAACCACTCGTTCGCACTAAACGGTTTACTATCCGTCAGTTCCTTTCACACTCAAAGCAGTACAAAGTTTACCTCATATCATCGATAAACCAAATCCGAAGGTCAAAACAATCAATCGAATAGGTCAAGGATTAATCGGAAGGATAAACACACAGATTCATGGTCCGTGTTTTGCCCAACCATTTAATCACCCTTCCACTTCGTTCGAAGTGCGAAAGTGTGTGTGTTTTAATTAGAATTTATAAATTAGAGAAACGAACTTTTAAATGCGATTCGAGAGATTATTTTATAAAAACCCGTGGATTAAAATAAAAAGGAATCATCAAAGTCAAAACAATTGATAATCATACATAGGATCATCATGAATCGATTCAAATTGAAAATTCAATCCAAAAAGGCAAAGTGGGCAGAAACAGCAGGTTCCGTCGACTGAACAGGGTTTTCAGTCGACTGACCCTATACCTGGAAAATTTCTAGGTTCAGGAAACTTTCTGTTTCCAGGTTCAGTCGACTGTGCAGAGTTTTTCAGTCGACTGAATCATGCCTGGAAACTCTCGGGTTTCAGGTTCAGTCGATTGAACAGAGTTTTTCAGTCGACTAAATCATGCCTGGGCTGTTTTCCAGCCTTATTCAAATGAAGAGCAAACTCTCCCAAATTGCAATCGGACGAACATTGGCTCTAAGGGCTTATGCCAATCGACAACCCGGCCCTATATGTTCCTCGATGCATCACCAAAACATGGTTAAAACATCAAAGTTAGGATTTCAAAGATTTGAACCCAAAACACTAAAAATTGGTGTACTCTCCAATTCAACCCAAACCAATTACAAGTGCATATGAACAAGGTGTTAGGAATTCATACCTAACATCAATGAAATTAAGAGAAGTAGATGTGAGTTCAAAACTCACCTTTTTACACAAAACAAAGAAGATGAAGTAGCACAATTGCGAGGAATCAACCAACTACACTCCACTTCAACACTACAAGCTTCAATCTAGAATCAAAGCAAGTATTTCCTAAGTTAGGGTTAGTAAATTTACAGAAATTGAAGAGGAGAAGAGATGGAGAAGATGGAGATGAACTTACCAATGGATTCTCTTTGATTTTGGAGCAAGAATCAAGCTACAAAGGAGAAACTAGGGCTTGCTAATTTCTATTTCTCTTTCCTTTCCCCCATTTCAGTTTTTTTAGTTGAAGAAATAAAATGAAATGAAGATGAAATGAAGAGAAGGGTTGAGCTAGGGGGTTAAGTGGGCTAGTGGGCTGAACCCATCCCCAAACCCAATAGAAAAAGTAGCCAAAATTTCGCAAACTCCAAACATATCAAAGATTATACTCAAAAAGATCGCAAACGCCATTTTGGACTCAATGGAAATGGTTTCGAGCTCCAATTCGGCCATTTGCAGAAAGTAACATTTCGGACCCCAAAATCCGAATAACGACCCTATATTTAAATCAAATATTTAATTATAAAATCGTTAAATATGTGGGTTGTTACAGATCTCCCCTCCTTACAAAATTGCGTCCCCGCAATTCCTAGAGACGATATTTGTAACAACTACATACAACATACAAAAAGAAAGAATAAACTTTAGACACAGAAATAGACTTACCATTACGAAGCAAGGATAGAAAACCTGGATAAGATCGCTCGATATACTCTCTGGTTTCCCAAGTACAGTCATTGGGATTAGCGGACCATTGAACTTTAACGAGCGGCACGTCCTTGTTCCGAAGGTGTCGCACCTCCGTGTCAAGCACGCGAATAGGTTGCTGCACAAAAGATAAGTCTGGTGAGATCTCAAGCTCTTGCAAATCAGGAGAATCAATTACAGAATCCGATTCTCGAAGACACTTCCGAAGTTGCGAGACGTGAAACACGTCATGAATGCCAGATAAATGAGCTGGAAGTGAAACTCTATAAGCCACAGGGCCAATACGTTCAGTAATAGAAAACGGTCCTATATAACGAGGAGCCAATTTTCCAGTCGCACTGAAACGCATAACCCCTTTTAAAGGAGAAACACGAATAAGAACAAGATCGCCGATCGAGAACTCGAGAGGCTTCCTACAGTTGTCCGCGTAGGATTTCTGGCGACTCTGTGCCTCTTTCATCCTCAATCGAATAAGATCAATCTTCTCAGAAGAATGGCGAACAAAGTCCGGGCCAAGAATAAGCTTCTCCCCAGATTCCAACCAACAAGAAGGTGATCGACATGGCCTTCCGTATAAGGCTTCGAAAGGAGCCATACCGATACTAGACTGAAAACTATTGTTGTAGGAGAACTCTACAAGAGGTAGGTGATCCTCCCAACTATCACCGAAATCAAAAATACAAATACGGAGAAGATCTTCCAAAATACGATTTACCTGTTCAGTCTGTCCATCAGACTGCGGATGATAAGCTGTAGAAAAATTAAGCTTTGTTCCCAAAGCTTGCTGAAGACTCTTCCAAAAATGACTCGTGAATAAAGGATCACGATCACTCACAATAGAACTAGGAACACCGTGAAGTCTCACGATTTCCTTGACATACAACTTGGCCAAATGCGAAGTTGTCCTATTAGACTTAATAGGGACAAAATGAGCAGACTTGGTGAGGCGATCAACAATAACCCAAATACTAGAATGGCCTGATCTCGAACGAGGTAGGCCGTCAATAAAATCCATAGAAATTTGATCCCACTTCCACAATGGAATCTCAAGAGGTTGAAGAAGTCCAGAAGGACGCTGATGTTCGGCCTTCACACGTTGACATGTCATGCAGTTGCTCACATAACTCGCCACATCGCGCTTCATGCCTTCCCAATAATAAAGACGACGCATATCGGCATACATCTTACTACTACCGGGATGAATGGTATACTTAGAACGATGGCAATCATCAAGAATGTCATGCCTAAGTGCAAAATCAGAAGGCACAAAAAGACGGTTCTTCTTACGAAGACACCCATGAGAATCAATGCTAAAATCTTGCAACGCCTCATCACAAGATCCAGACTCACAAAGCTGAATAAAATGCAACAAATCAGGATCACGCCGCTGAGCATCGGCAATACGATCCAATAAAATAGGTCGAGCTCCCAAACTAAATAATAGAATAGGAGAATCAGAAGATGAACCTTGATCACGAATTTCACAAAAAGATAGAGTTTCAAGAATATTCCATTCGGCAAGCATCATAGAAATAACAGCCGAATGTTTGCGACTAAGCGCATCTGCAACACGATTACCCTTACCAGGGGTAAACTGGATATCAAAGTCATAGGAAGCAAGAAACTCGAGCCAACGCTGTTGTCTCATATTGAGTTCCTTCTGAGTAAACAAATACTTCAAAGATTTATGATCGGTATAGAGAATGAAGAGCTCGTCCAATAAGTAATGTCGCCAAATCTTCAAGGCAAAGACAATGGCGGCTAACTCAAGATCATGAGTGGCATAGCGAACTTCATTCGGACGCAGTTGCCTAGAAGCATAAGCAACTACCCGATCTCTCTGCATAAGCACAGCACCGAGACCACTACCACAAGCATCGGCGTAGACAACAAGATCATGATTCCCTTCAGGAACCACAAGAATAGGAGCATTAGTGAGAAGTTCTTTCAATGTCTGAAAGGAAGCTTCACACTTGTCGGACCAAATAAAACGAATGCCTTTTCGAGTAAGGCTTGTGAGAGGAAGCACAACACGGGAAAAGTTCTTAATGAACCGCCGGTAATAACCTACCAATCCAAGGAAACTACGAATCTCATGGACATTCTCAGGCCTCTTCCAATAATGGATGACTTCGATCTTTGAGGGATCGACATAAATGCCATCGGAAGATACAACATGGCCTAAGAACTTAACCTTATTCTCCCAAAAGCAGCACTTGGAGAATTTGGCTTTAAGAAGATGACGACGAAGAGTACTCAAGACAATTCTCAAGTGATTAGCATGCTCAGCTTCAGACTTAGAATAAATAAGGATATCATCAATGAAGACAAGAACAAACTTATCGAGATATTCCCGGAATACCCGATTCATGAGGTCAACAAAGAAAGCAGGAGCGTTCGTCAAACCGAACGGCATAAAGGAGCCACTCAAAAGAACCATAACGAGTGCGAAAAGCGGTAAGAGGTATGCTATCCTCCGCGACTCGTAACTGATGAAAACCTGTGGCAAGGTCAAGCTGAGAAAAGACCTTGGCACCACTCAATAGATCGAACATATCATCGATCCTAGGCAATGGATACCTATTTCTAATGGTCAACTCGTTAAGCTTGCGATAGTCAATGCAAAGCCTAAGAGTTCCATCAGACTTCTTCACAAAAACGACCGCGGATCCCCACGGAGAAAAACTGGACTGAATCAACTGCTTGGACTCGATCTCTAAAAGCTGCTTCTTGAGTTCCTCATTTTCCTTTGTAGACATCCTCGTGGGAGGACGACGAACTGGCTGCGCTCCTGGAATGAGATCAATGCGGAACTCAATTGCCCGTTTGGGTGGCAAACCCGAAACAGGTTCAAAAACATCAGAAAAGTCACAAGCAATAGGAATACGAGATACATCATCACCATCTCGCGAGTCAAGAGAATACAAAGCCATCTCGGAATTATCTACATCCCGAAGAATAAGAGATAACAGAGAAGGTGAATCAGGATGACAAAGATATAGAATTCTCTCGGAACAAATAATCCTAGCATCGTACCTCACTAGCCAGTCCATACCAAAAATCATATCAAAACCCAAATGAGAAACAACGTGCAGATTCGCACGGAAAGAAAAGCCACATAAAACAATCTCAATATCATCACAAAGCAAACTAAGGGTCGCAGATCCCCCAATAGGATTCGCAATCCTTAAAGAAGTAACCATACAAGAAACATCCAAAGATAAATCATCTACAAGCTTCTTCGATACGAAAGAATGTGAAGCACCCGTATCGAAAAGAACTCGTATACTATGATCATGAAATAGAATTGAACCCTCCAAAATAGATGGAGTCATACCTTTGGATTGAGAAGGACCTCAAGAAGCATTAGCCACACTGAGCTTGCCAGATTTTGCATTAGCAGGAGCAGTAGGACAAGCAGAAACATGATGACCTTCCTTCTTGCAATTACGGCAGAAGAGAGGCTTTGGACAAGCTCGAATAATATGATCCGGAGAACCACAATTAAAACACTTTCGAACGAAAGGTGTTCCGGAAGATTGAGGCTGAGAGCTAGGACCACTGGTCTTCTTCTTCTTATAAGGAAAAGGCTTCTTCTGAATTGGAAACTGCTTCTTGTTGGGGTTTCTGGAAACCTCAACATCAACATCACTATCACACTCCTTCTCGACGGTCTCGAGATGAAGCGCCGAATCAACCAATTCCTCAAAAGAAAGTTTAAGCCAGAGCAACAAGGACTTCTTAAGATATTTCTTAAGGCCAGAAACAAACTTCAAATTCTTCTTATAAGAAGTGCTGATGAATTCAAGACCATACTGAGATAAAGCCTCAAACGATGCGACATACTCAGAAACAGAAGATTTCCCTTGCTTCAACTCAAGGAAGCGACGGGTCAATAAAACTTTTTCAGATTCAGGAACGAACTTGAGTTCAAATCGCCCCCGAAACTGAGTCCAAGAAAGAGTAGACTCATCAATTTCAGCTACAAGAAGCTCATACCAGTCACGAGCACGCTCTTGTAATAAGCTAGAAGTTACAAGAACTCTATCATGGTCAGAAAGATCCATGCGAGAGAAAATACGCTCGCACGTGCGAAGCCAAGCTTGAACTTCAAGAACAGACTCGGAGCCCTTAAACGACTTTCCTCCAAGATGAGCAAAATCACTGCACTGACGTGCAAAAGCAGACTTGCGAGGTGGAGACACTCGAGGAGGAACGAGAGGCTGAGTGCTCCTAAACAATTCCAAAAATAGATCGGCAGACATATATACGCCATCCGGATGCGAGCCACTAGATTGCCCAGCATCCGAACGTCGACCCCTGCCTCTTCCAGACATAAGCTGAAAGTAAGATAAGAACAAGATTATTCACAAGGTAGATATTACAATATGGGATACTACGGAATAAAATGCATTCCTAGACGTATTTCCAATATCTATCTAACCTTGATGGAATAAAGAGACACGATGATTCAAGGATCTGTATCACTTGTACACTTTGATGTACCATAATATGTGCATCTATTCTGTGTTTATCATATTTTGTTCTGAACTCAGCTCTGATACCACGCTGTGAGGCCCCACTCCGAGAGCCTCGTTAACAAAGAGTATTACATAGATAATACTGTCGGCTAACACGGACAATAGAGTATAATGGAAGCGACCATGTGCAATCTTACCTTAACTATTCACTAAATATGTCGAAAGTAGAACATATTAAATTTCGACCTATTCAATAAATATTTAAAGCAAAACTACAATGGCTATAGGATCTATCAGAAGAAAATATAACAACTCAAATGTAATATACATCACAGAACAGTCGATCATAATATACACATACACAGATACACCACAGAGTATACAAAATAATACATGTCAAGTGGTACAGGAGACCACAATATACAGACGAGACGAAAGAGTATAAATCAGAGTTACAATGGATAAGGACTACAAAAGACGCTATAACAAAATGAAGCTAGCGAATAGTCCATACGAAAGCAAAATAGGCTAAGTCCCCAAAAGCACCTAACCTGAAACATCTCGGTCTGACCCGAGTATAAATACACGGGTCAGTCTAGATAATAAATCAGTTAGATAAACTGAACACTAATAAACCTGCAAGGTCATACTGTATAATTAATATCTCTAGGAGAGATAACACAATCATCAACAAGAGATGAATCGCATAGAACAAGCCTCATATCATCGGCAACATATAGAAACAAAGGATACAAATATCCCAAAACAAGCCAGAAGGCAAATAACAAATACCCATAAGGTATACAACTTCCACAAGGTAATCGCTATACTCCAAGCGACTCAAAAAGACCAACACCGAAGGGCGATACCAAGGGAATATACATATCAATGAAACATCATAAAATTTGCTCGAGCTTAGTACTGTACAAACAAGGATCCATGAGCCCGAAGACTCCAAACCCAAGTATCACCCATGCGGCACATAAGGCCAACATCAGAGCGAAACTATATAGGGCAACAAACCCGAAGGCACACAACCGAAGGCAACATACCCGAAGGCAACAAACCTAGGGAGACAGTCCGAAGACACTATCCCAGAGGCAACAAACCGTAGTGGTGAAGGTCGTAGACCCAGTACTGGACACCACTAACTGGCGGAATGTGTCACAACTCTTGAAAAGGAATCCGAAAAGTGTTAACGTATGTCCCATAACCACTCGTTCGCACTAAACGGTTTACTATCCGTCAGTTCCTTTCACACTCAAAGCAGTACAAAGTTTACCTCATATCATCGATAAACCAAATCCGAAGGTCAAAACAATCAATCGAATAGGTCAAGGATTAATCGGAAGGATAAACACACAGATTCATGGTCCGTGTTTTGCCCAACCATTTAATCACCCTTCCACTTCGTTCGAAGTGCGAAAGTGTGTGTGTTTTAATTAGAATTTATAAATTAGAGAAACGAACTTTTAAATGCGATTCGAGAGATTATTTTATAAAAACCCGTGGATTAAAATAAAAAGGAATCATCAAAGTCAAAACAATTGATAATCATACATAGGATCATCATGAATCGATTCAAATTGAAAATTCAATCCAAAAAGGCAAAGTGGGCAGAAACAGCAGGTTCCGTCGACTGAACAGGGTTTTCAGTCGACTGACCCTATACCTGGAAAATTTCTAGGTTCAGGAAACTTTCTGTTTCCAGGTTCAGTCGACTGTGCAGAGTTTTTCAGTCGACTGAATCATGCCTGGAAACTCTCGGGTTTCAGGTTCAGTCGATTGAACAGAGTTTTTCAGTCGACTAAATCATGCCTGGGCTGTTTTCCAGCCTTATTCAAATGAAGAGCAAACTCTCCCAAATTGCAATCGGACGAACATTGGCTCTAAGGGCTTATGCCAATCGACAACCCGGCCCTATATGTTCCTCGATGCATCACCAAAACATGGTTAAAACATCAAAGTTAGGATTTCAAAGATTTGAACCCAAAACACTAAAAATTGGTGTACTCTCCAATTCAACCCAAACCAATTACAAGTGCATATGAACAAGGTGTTAGGAATTCATACCTAACATCAATGAAATCAAGAGAAGTAGATGTGAGTTCAAAACTCACCTTTTTACACAAAACAAAGAAGATGAAGAAGCACAATTGCGAGGAATCAACCAACTACACTCCACTTCAACACTACAAGCTTCAATCTAGAATCAAAGCAAGTATTTCCTAAGTTAGGGTTAGGAAATTTACAGAAATTGAAGAGGAGAAGAGATGGAGAAGATGGAGATGAACTTACCAATGGATTCTCTTTGATTTTGGAGCAAGAATCAAGCTACAAAGGAGAAACTAGGGCTTGCTAATTTCTATTTCTCTTTCCTTTCCCCCATTTCAGTTTTTTAGTTGAAGAAATAAAATGAAATGAAGATGAAATGAAGAGAAGGGTTGAGCTAGGGGGTTAAGTGGGCTAGTGGGCTGAACCCATCCCCAAACCCAATAGAAAAAGTAGCCAAAATTTCGCAAACTCCAAACATATCAAAGATTATACTCAAAAAGATCGCAAACGCCATTTTGGACTCAATGGAAATGGTTTCGAGCTCCAATTCGGCCATTTGCAGAAAGTAACATTTCGGACCCCAAAATCCGAATAACGACGCTATATTTAAATCAAATATTTAATTATAAAATCGTTAAATATGTGGGTTGTTACGTAACTTGACATTTCAAATTATATGGGTTTACTCACGTTGGTTTACAGCCTGACCCAGTTGTTACTTTGATGTAATGCTCGGTTCAGACCGAGTATTATAGATTTTCAAGTTTGGACGTTCTAGAGCTCAAGAGGTGAGCAGGATGGCAGGAACGATGGAGTATACTATTGTATATATTGTTGTTTATCTGGGACAAGTTGTCATATTGTCCAGTTTATATGTGATTAGTTGTAACTCTTATAAATTGATGTAAATTAACATTCACAGTTTTCCTTTGTATAACTGCTATTATTTGATATTATATTTTATCCACTGCGAATGTGATAATCTATGTTTTGTTTCTGTTTCTTCTTCTACCTCTTTTCTTCTTTATCCTAACAATTTGGAATTTCCGGCGTTCGCATGCTCGGCCCTCTACAGTGAACGTATTAATGACGAATATTCGGGGTCGAAAATTTTAGGTCGTTACATTTGGTATGAGAGCATAAGGTTAAGCGAGAACCTTGGCTCTGATGGGTTTACTTATTAAGAATAGGGTCAGTGGTACCGTAGACTTAGTTGAGTGTATATATTTATATGAGAGCGTACTTGTTATTTTCTCATATAAAGATTTTAAATGGTTTTAAAAAAATAAATGATTTTTTATAAACGTTTATATTTTGATATATAAAGCAAATAATTTTTTAAATTATTATACAAACATAAAATTGGTTGTTGGTTATTGAAATTGAATAAGAATTTAAGTGGTATGTATATATCTAAATAGGAATTGAATAGTATGAACTATACAAAATAAACTAGAAATGGGTTCAAACCAGAAAATAGAATGGTTATCGTATTTAATAATGGGACGATTGTTTTCGAATAAACGATGATAAAGCAAATGAAAAATGTTTTAAGGAAGTAAACTTTTAGATAAGTATAACTCATAAATTAAAATAGATTTAAATTGTGAAGTTTTGAATTCTAAATCTAACAACATTTGAAATTTGTTTTCAAAATGTTAAAAGAAATGATGAATAATATTATTCAGACTATTCTTGAATGTAATCTTATTTTGAATAAGAAGTTGTTTGAAACTTTAAAGAAATTTGTTTTGAATTAAAACCAAAGATGGTTTAAAATTTAAAATATGACTTGGTGGGCTAAGGAATAAATATGCATATATGTATGGATATACATAATATCAAAAATGATTTGGAATAAACTCTAAGGTATTGAGTTTGGATTTTCCCTAAACTGTGATGTAAAAAAAACAAAGTGAAATAATACTTTGAACTTATAAGTAAGAAAGGATTTTGATAAGAAGTTTAAAATCCGAAATGGGAATTCAAATTTGAGTAAGGTAAATGGGATTAAATTGAATTTAACTTAGAGGAGGTTAAATAAGTTTGGAATAAGCATCCTAAATTGGAAATTTCAAGATGAAATTGAGATTTAATGTAGGAAAGTTAAATGGGTTGATTTAGAAGGGAGTTATATAAGATCTCAAACAGGTTTGAGTTCTGGGAATGTGTGATGGATGCTATTGATGGACGTTTAAAATAAATTTGGATGTTTATTTATACCCTGCTATCATCCTATTGTTATTAATAATCTATGGAACTATGAATTGGTTTATTTGAGTGAATTAAGAATTGGATTGAGATAATATATATCTATTACTGAAATTAAAAGGGAATAAAACTTTAATTTGAAATTACTTAAGTAATTTTGATTTTAAAGATAGAAAATGAACTTGTGAAAATGAGATCGCTTTGAACATTAAGATTTGAATGTTTATAATGACGTGTAAACTAAAATTGTTAAGAATTGGTTTCAAAGTCGAAATTGGGTAAAAAATTGGATTTCAAAGATTAAATTGTTTAAAAAGGATTTGAACTATTATTTGAACCTAGAAGTAAGTTTATGGAGAAGTAACGGTAATTTAAAATGGAGTATTTGAAATTTTAACTCAGAATTAAATTGTTTAAAGAATTTTATTGATAAATAAAATAAAGATTAATTTGATTTAGAGGAATTAAATCTTGAAAATTTAATTCGAACTTATAGAATTCAAGATGATTTAAAAAGTGGAGATAGGAGTTGGGATTAATTTAAACTGGAATTGAAATGATTTGAAACTGAAGTTAGTTCAATTTGAAATTAGTCCAAATCGAAATTTGATTTGAATAATTTGGAATTGTGACTAAAGTTGAATGTTTAAATTCAATGGAATTTGATTTGAATTCGGAAAAGAAATTGAGGTTAATTCAACTTGAATTGGGATTAAATCAATGTAATGGAATGGGAAAGTGATTGGAATGAAGATTGGGTAGTTGAACAGTTTGGCTCTGGACTATTTTCAAAATAAATTATTTTAATATAAACCTATTGTTCCAAGCTATTTACTATATACAACCTTTCTTTTTAAAGCCAAACTATTTTATATTTATTTTACAACTATTCTTGGAACTATTTAACTATTTCACAACTGATTTATAAGCTAATTACTATTTTTCAACTACTTTATAATTACTTGCTATTTTACCACTATTTTGCAATTATCTAACTATTTTATAACTATTTTATAAATACTTAACTATTTACAGCTATTTTACAACTAATAATTATTTTTTAACAACTTATCTATTTTAAACTTTTCAAGCTATTTTCTGAATTCAAGATGGTCCGAGTGTGAACTGTTTATGATTAAATACCCATTTGAGATAAGAATTGAGGTGATAATCCAATAGAATTTGAAGTAATTGTGAATATGAATAGAATCATAAATGAATGTGAATAGAAAGGAAATTGATTTAGCTAATAATCAATGAAGATAAATACGTAGGATGTACGTATATTATGCTATTCGCATTATGATTTGATCCAGATTCGAGCATAGAATTTGGAGATAGTATATCGATTCGAGTTGGGATTTTTCACTCGATTTTTTACGGCGAACCTGGATATGGATTTTTGATTGGTTCTAGAAATTCTCTATCATAATTATGGCTATGTAAGGCGAATGACGGTTTCTGATCAAGAAACCAGATCTGAGTCCGCACTAGAAAGTCGGGTGGATGATACTAGTTCGAAAGTGAAATTATTTGATCGAGTGAGCGATAAAACTTGATATTGCGTACGGATGACATGTGTACATCGTACGGGTTTGAGTGAAATTGATATTGAAAATTTATGGATAAGAACTGTAAAATGATTTTTTAAATGGAAAGGTATATTTTGAAAAATAAATGATGAAATAAAATGGAAGTTGGATATTTCTATGTTTACAACTCATTTATAAGAGTAAGTAAGATGGTACATAACTTTATAAAGTAATCAAACTTGAATATTGATCTGGCATAAACAAAGTTATGTATATATTTTTGATAAACTCCCCTTGTTGAATCTATAGCCAAAAGAAAAGGGTTTTCGAGAAGTATTTGAAGCATCAAAGAGAATTTATACAAGTATGAAGTGATCCAAAGATTTTTCAAGGGTATATATATAAAAAGGATCTTATGAGAATGATTTTGGGAAAAAGGTTTTGGAACCTACGGATGTTGAAATGCTTTTGATTTTTGGGAAAAAAAATCAATTTAGAAATTTAGAAATTTGAAAAGTCTAGTTTGAGAATTATCGATTTTGGGATAATCGATTTTGTGTATAGGAGATTTATATGTCATTCATAAGAAGGGTATGATTTGGAAGATACTATTTGTGAATAGTATAAAATGTTTTGAGAATGGCTTTTGGAAAAAAGGCGCTCCCATGAAATGAACTTCTTAGGACTGCCATGGGGTGGTACTGCCTTGAGCCCTAAGGGGAAGGCTCTAAAGTTGATCCTATATGGAATTCTGGACAAACTGAAGTTCCTGAGGGTTATGTGGGTAGAGAAAGTCTATGGTGCTGATGCCTACAGAGGCATTTGGGTTATTCTGTAACGACAGTGTAACTCGATGTCGTTGCGATCTACTATGGACCATAGCGAAATTCGTGTGGAGGTAATTGTCAACGGTCTAAGTTTGATTTTGCCAAGATGGCAATGTAACATCAGTAGACTGCGATCTATGGTGGAGTGGAGAAGTTTCATTTGGTAGCGAAATTCGAGGGTGCTGATGCATGCAGTTACATTGGTTTTTGTCGTGAGGGCAACGTAACCGCGGGTGTAGCTGTGATCCTTGGTGGGTTCCATGGTGTAATCGAGGAGGAGGAGGCCTACAATTATCTATGGTTTTGCCGTGATGGCGACGCAATCATCGGGTTAACTAGGACCATGGAGGGGGTGATGATTTCTAGAGCATTCTCACCAAAGATATTCCCTTTATTTTCAAAATTGTTTCTATATTTTCAATAAAATATTTTCCAAGTATTTTCACTGGGTGTTAAAACGGGTTTACCAAGTACTTATAGATTTTCAGTCATACGCCTGATCAACGTATGATCGAATTTCTGTGAGAACAAGGATGGACTTGTTGAGACATCGAGTTATAAAAGTATTTTTATAAAACTATTTTGGTAATATTATATAGATTTTAAAGTATTTTAAAAAATGTTCAAAGAATAATTTATTTGATAATAAGTATTAAATAAATTCTGGCTTCGTTCCTTTTCAAGGACGAAAAGATTCAAAGAGGAGAGGAATGTGATAACCCAGAATTTTGGACATCTGTTAATTGGTAATTAGAAGGATTAAATTTATTAAATAATAATTTGTAAATTGAAAAAATATAATTCTGATATATATATATATATATATATATATATATATATATCTGCATATGTATATAGATGAATTTGAATTATAATAAAGGTGAATAATAAACAAGTGAATAAATATTTATTTGATAATCTCCTATTATAATAGTTTAAGTTTTGAAATAGACATTTATAAATAAATTTAATATGCTTGTTTTTTTAACATGAATAAATGGAATTTGTATATTTATAAACATTTAAAAACATATTACATAAGTTTAAGAAATTAATTAAAACATAAGAAAGAATTTAAATATAGTTTTTAAACAAATGTAAGAAAATATAGCATGCAAATGACAAATGTAAAGTAATTTTAACAAGTGTCACAATTTTCATTTTCTTTTCAATTTTCAAAATTTATAAAACAAAGCTATATGTATGATCTCTATTCTCTATCTCATTTTCTTTTCTACCTTGCAAAACATAAACCTGAGATAAATCAAAACAAATCAAAACCTGAAAATCGAACTAAATCAAACAAGGCTTCAGCTCATAAATAATCAAGTTCAGATTAACTCTGCACGATTCAAATTCAACTCATACATTAAAGAGATCAGATTCAAGGCTCAAATCAAAATTAAAAATTGAAATCAAGATCAGCAAGCAAATCTAAATCCAGTGGCAAGACTAATTCCAGTTCATCATCAGAAGCTTTCTCTGTTCGACAAGTGAGTAAACATTACTTTAGAAAGCTTAAACCTATTCTCATCATGATGTATGCGATAGATCGTGGATATAATGTTGTGAAACATCTTTGCGTGAATAGATTTAGATGTTTTTATAGACAAAAATAAAATAAAAATGGAGTTTATTGAGTATGAATGTCTGTGTATAAATATGTGTCTATTCTTATATAAACAGACTAAAATTTAGTTCAAAAATCATTTTGTTCCTTTCCAAACTCCTATAGGTCTATCTTTGAAGGAAGTTTGGTTGCGATAACTAACTTGACTTTTTAAAAATATTTTAAAGCTTAATTAACAAGTTGTTTTACTGGGAAAAGAGATTACAGTGGAAATCTTATATAAATGGGAAAAATCGATCATCTTAATTTTACATGTTGATTTTATAAACCAATACATATTGGAAAATGGAGAATTTTAATATGTATGTCATGATTTATATATTCATATTTGTTTTGATTACTTGAGTTGAACGGTATTGGAAAATTCATCGATTATCGACGATCGGAGGAAAATTAGGTGCTGAAATTTACGCTGGAGGAGCGTCGGTGGTTGGCGATGATGGGAGAAATAACGTGGGATTTTTCACTGATCTCCAGTGGCCGGGCGAAGCGGAGTTAGGGTTTTAGGTCCTGATTTTTTGACGTGGTTTTAGGAGGTCGGTTTGTCAACGAGGAGGGATCGGACATGATCGGAGTAAGGGAGTATGGAGCAAGGTACCCTGGTGAACGTCTAGGCTCGACGACGACGATTCAGATGGGCGGAGGCATTGGTGTTTCGCGAATAAATGGGTTGGGTTTGGTTCAGACGTTCTCATCTCGGCTCGATTTCGATCTGGAGATTGATTCAATGTTCTGGTGGTTGAAATCATTTGTGGGTGTAGTCGTCGACTCACCGGTAGTGGTTGTGGTAGTCGGAATGCCACCGACGATCTGTGCATGTCCACATGTGTTTATGTGTGTCAGTTTGTGTTTTCGAGTGAAGAACAAATTCTGTAGGGGAGAAGCTTGGGTTGTGTTCGTGTTATCGCGAGTATGTTATCAGGTTTAAAATGTAAGTATACAGTTTTGAAAATTTAACCTGAGTTTGAAATAAAAAAATATGATGGCACGGGTGAGATATTGGAGATTTAGTTAAAAGATATGTAACTTATTTTTAACTTAGATTTAGTTAAATCTAAAGTTTATTTTAAACTTAATTAATAATGTAATTAATAAATAAATAAAGAGGATGAAGTGTTTTATCATTAAACTTAAGGACTTCTGTAAATTTACTAGTTAATAATAATTAGTCCCAAGTTTATTAAATTCTGATGATGATTGAGAAAGTGATTAAAATAAATGAATTGTCTTAAAATTAATTAAGGTTTGGGTGATTAAGATTTATTAATTAATTGATTTATTATTAACTAAAGGTTAATTAATTAAGGGAAGTAAGCCAAGGTTAATCAATTAAGGATAATTAAATTTAGGTGAATAATTAAAGGATAATTAATTAAGGTTAATTAATCAATGAAATTAATTAAGATTAATTGACCAATGTAATTAATTTAAGGAATGGTTAATAATTAATTAAAACTAAGAAAATTAATTTAATTTATATTAGGTGATTAAGTTAAATTAATTGAGGATTGTTGGACTATTAATCTTGCCTACGGATGATAAACTTAAATTGAACGCCTTGGTTTGTTTGAATATATCCGATATATGATTTGGGATGTACAGTGATGTGATATGATGGGTTGAACAATAATATTGTGGGTTATCTATCGATAATGGATTGCTGTGTGAATACAATACCCTGTATTTATAATTAATTCGTATCCACTTAAGTAACTTGGATTAAGGATAACATTGGATTCGAAGAGACCGGGGTCGCGTATCAGCTATACCCGGAACCACTTCGATTGGTAATCTTTAGTAATTATTTATAGATGTGAGTTTAAAATCAAACAGGATGGAATGGAATAAATTAAATATCATGACCATTTAAAACTATGAAACATTTCTTAGATATTATCTGATAATTTATGATTGACTTTAATACGATAAGAACTCATAGGAAGGTACGAGTTACCCCGGAAATTCACATAAGTTATATAACTTGATATTTCAAATTATATGGGTTTACTAACGCTGGTTTCCAGCCGACTCGGGTGTTACTTTGATTTAATGTTCGGGTCAGGCCGAGTATTACAGATTTTCAGGTTAGGACGTTCTGAAGCTCAGGAGGCGAGTTGGATGGTAGGAACGTATAAAGTATAATGCTGTATATATTGTTTTTTATCTGGGACAAGTTGTCATACTGTCCAGTTTGTATGTGATTGATTATAACTCTGATGTATTGATGTAAATTAATAGATATAGTTTTCCTTTGTATAACTGTTATTATTTGATATTATATTTTATCCGTTGCGAATGTGAGAATCTTTGTTTTGTTTCTATTTCTTCTTCTACCTCTTTTCTTCTTCATCCTAATAATATGGAATTTCCGGCATTCGAATGCTTAGCACTTCTACAGTGAACGGATTAGTGACGAATTTTTGGGGTCAAGAATTTCGGATCGTTACAATAGGAGTTAATGGATAAACTATAATTGGATAAGAAAATATTTAGAGTTGAATCATATTTTAGTCACAAGAAAATCTATACGAATTCTCTCTAGTTCCTTACGAAACGACAAGGTTAATATGAATAAAAATAAATCTCACAAACCTAGTAGAGGAGAATCTAAACTATATAACAACCAAAACCAAGAGTAATTCTCGAGCCTTGAAAATTTTACAATTCATCAACTACGTGACCTTAACAAAATTGAGGAATAAAATGATCTAAGGATAACGGTCATTTTAAATTAAACAGAAATATTTAGCCTCGGTATTAATGTTGCACTTACCTCATATACAATTAAAATACTTTGTTTTAAATTATGGCATCTCTAATGGAAAACTAAATTAAAAAATGAAATCATAACAGATAGAAAGATTACAATCAACATTTTCAAAAAATAGACTTTATTTCATCACTTTGATCTTCAACATGTGAATGGTCATTGAGAGAAGTTGGATACATGGAAGTTAGACTTCAGGGACAATTGGAAATACACATTTTCTCGTCTTTTCGACAAGATGATATACAGTAACTATCCCCCTTACAGCCTTTTACACATGAGTTGTGTGCTTATCTACAATGTTTAGAGCATTCAACATGAATGCAGCTCACAGGATCAAATGATTGAAACACAAATAGAAATGTGATGGCAATAGTCATCAATTTTGCAAGAAAATTTTCCATTTTTATTTTAAAAACACATTAAGTTTGGGTAGTACATGGTTTGATGCATATAACATTCCAATTTATAGATGAGGATGTGGAAAAGCAAGATTGATCTGGATAGATTTCATTGATGCGCTTCCCTAAAATAAATTGCATATACATTGAATGTTGATTTCATTATATTTATTAATATTTTGTATGTGATTCACTAGTGGTAATTAAGAAGTTGATCACTATAACAATAAATGTTAAATAATTAAAAGAAAGATTGGTTCGCCATTATTATATACCATACAAGAATGTCTATTGTTAAATGATTTTATTAATTTACCAAATGAATATAAAATAAGAGTGTAAATAATAACAATTTAATTAATCTGTAGAGCTAATCATTTATTTGTTGAAAAATCCTTTATTAGAAACAAATAACTGGAATGTTTTAAGTACATGATTAATTAGTACTTAGGTGGTGTATTGCATTTGGTAATATTGGAGTTCAAATCCTTAATCTCAAAAAAAACATGTGACCATTATCTCCATAAAAATCACGTCCCTTCATTTAATCGAATTGACAAATTAATTTAATTAATTAGTTAATAAATAATTAAAAATATGAGTCATTACAACATATATATAGCACAAACTTAAAATAATAAATATTGAAGTGAATGTATGCCTAGTATAGCTACTTGTCTTTTTAACCATTTTCTTTTTCTACTTGCTATCTTATTGTTATTTTGTGTGTTTTTTTTAATTGATATTAGATGGAAGTGTAATTGAAATCATATGTAAAATTCCTTTAAATGTTTATGATCATGCCCAAATTCAGGAAATAATCTCTTATTGATCATTTTATTGTTGGTAATGATAATTCTTGCACAAAACACACACTAGCTAACAATAAGGACTGCATTTTGTATAATATAATGAATGGTATATGCAGCATACCCAAACATATAAATTTATATACTAATTCATTTTGTAAATTATGTACCTACTAAAGATAATAAACAAACATTATTTGTCACTTATTATAAAGTGTAATTTAGTTTAAAAGACAAACTTCCAAAGTTTTTCTTAACCCATAAGATAACCTCCTCACAATGTAGATATAAGGACATCTTGTTCCTCATGTAGGCATAGCCCAATAACCCCACATCCAATGCCATCACTTCACACACCACCAATTCATGCCATCGCACATTCAAGACAATCTACACCCTTGCTTCGCTACCTACCGTATTCGCCACCTTCTGCGGTTGACACCTCCCATAGTCGCGCCTCCTCAAAACCAAACCCCAATAGACAAACTCATACCATTACTCACCACCTAATGTACTACCCACTTTTTTAACCCATCACAACGTAGTAGCTCAGCATATCTTGCTCACTAGTCATTAATTAATGCAAAAACAGAATAAGGTAAAAAATGATATTGTATAGTATCATTGTATGAGAAAATGATTTAAAAATAAATATAACAAATACAAAATGCTTCCAAATGATATAATTTAAACATAAAATGCTACTACAAGAAAAAACCAACTACTACACGATTAAATTGAAATATAAATATTTATTTTTTTAAATCAAAAAATGCGAAACTAATACTATATAATAGCATTATAAAATAATTTATGAAAAATGACATGATAAATATTCAAAAAATTAAATAAAAATGGTTTCATCTTTTCAGGACTCTATGTAGTAGAATTATTAATTAATTTATCTAAAATAGTATTACAACTTCAAAAAAGTTTATAAAAATGAAATCATCTTCAAAAAAAATCACAAAATGAAACTACATGGTGGAATTTAAAATAAATATTAATTAAAAAACAATTCTACAATTCATAAAAACTTCTTATAAACAAAAAGTGCTAATATACTTTATAAACTGATACTACAATTGATAAATGCTACTATAAAATAATGTTTTGAGATACAGTATGTTTTGAATTTTGGCAATACTATATGGGGAGAATTGAAGGGGTTGGAAGTAGCTTGGTGACGAAGAAAATGATTCGCAAATCGGAGCTCAGAGGAGGAAGTAATAGAGAATAAGATGGAGTGGTGCTGGAAGGGACTGAAGACAGACGTTTGAGGAAATGGTCAAACGTCTGAGGCTTCAGCAACCTGTTCCAGAGCCTCCGCATTGACGTCTGAAGTTTTGATCGGACGTTTGAGTCTGTAGAAGTATTTTTTCAGAGAGCAATTACACGCGTCCGTCACTTTGGATAGACATCTGATGTCTCAGGGAAAATTTTCCAAAGACCTTGGACAGACTTCTATCCTATTGCGACAGATGTCTATGTCGACTTCTGCCAGTGTTTCGATTTGGGCATTATTTGAAGATTTTTGATATATGAAGGGAAAATTCTTGAACACTATTCTCCTATATGAGCTATTTTGTAGATTCAGATTTCTATGCAATAGAAAGCGACCTCAAGTTTTTTTATAGCTTCCGCTAATTAGGGTTTATCAAAACCTAATTTTCTTCAATTCTATTCTCTACAAATCAATTTTGTTAGAATTTTGATCATTGTAACCAATCTCTTATGCTCTTCTTATCGATGTTAATAAAAGCACTCTTTTAAATTGGGTATACACTAACACTACATTAGTGGAAGTAATATAAATCACTGTGTGATTTATTTTTCATTATCACTTTGATTTCTATTCTGCTTGTTTGGGGATTGCGATCGGACTTGGATTGGTTGAGAGTTAGATTGAGTTATTGGTTGGTTGTTTTTACACTTCTTGTCACGATCCTGTCTTTCGCTGTGCATTGTGGTTTTGATTTGAGTGATCTGGAGTTAGAATTCCGACATGACATTTGGTATCAGTGCATTGGTGTTAGTAGGTGGTTGTAGAAATGCCAGAATCAAGTAATACCTCAAGTATTTCCTCTATGGTAATCCAAGTGATGTAGCGCCTTATGCATGTGGTTCACATGTGGTTTTAGGATCATAATTGGTTATAGACAAGTGGAATGGCGATAATGATTTTGAAAAATGGCAATTGAAGATGAAAGCAGTTCTAAGGAGGAATCAGGTGCATCGGGTAGTGTTTGACACACACTTGTTGCCGGCGAACACGGATGTTGAGAGAGAGGAAATGGAAGAGTGGGCATTAACTACACTTCAACTTGCTATGGGAGAGACTGTTATCTCTTAAATTAGTGGTGAGTCAACCGCTAAGGGTATTTGGGACAAGTTGGATGAGTTGTATATGAAGAAGTCAATAAGAAATTGCTTGATCTTATTGCGAATGTTCTTCACTTATAAGATGAAGGAAGATACTTCACTAAAGGCACACTTAATACTTTTGATGATTTTATAAAGAAGATGAAGGCGGTAGATTTGAAGATTGAGGAAGAGCAAAAGGTGATGATATTGTTGTGTTCATTCCCGGACCACTATACAGGTTTTCCAAATAGTTTGATCTATAGCCAGGATACAATGACTCTTGATGATGTCAAAACAAGTCTTTTAAGCGAAAATTTGCGGGATCAAATGAAGGAGTAAGGTGATGGAAGTAGTGGTGCTGGTAGTGGTTATGGTTTGTTTGTGGAGAAGGAGAGGTATACGAAGAAGGAGAATTGGGGGCGTTCTAAATCAAGGAACCCCAGTTGGAGAGGAAAGTCGAAGAAAAGAAAAGGCAAGTGCTATATTTGCAAGAAGCCCGATCATTGGAAGAATGAGTATCTGAACAAGGAGAAGGCAAAGAAGTAAGTAGCATCTTCATCAGTAGCGGTGGAGAGTGGAGTTGGTGAGGGAGATGTAGATGTGCTGTCGGCGGTAGCGTCAGATGTTTCGGGTAGAGAATGGGTGCTCAATTCAGGGGCGTCTTATCATATGACGCCAAATAGTAATTGCTTTTCTTCTTGCAACGACAAAGAAGGAAATTAATTTTTTATGGGTAATGGTGCTATTTTCAAGTAGAAAGGCATTGGTTCCATGCAAATTCGGATGTTTGATGGAGTGAATCGTACTCTCACTAATGTGGGCTATTTTACGAGACTTAGGAAGTCTCTTATCTCTTTGGGATAGCTGGATTCTTTAGGTTGTAAGATCACTATTGAGAGTGACAGCTTACGGATTTCAAAGGGTGCGCTTATGGTGGTGAAGAGTGCTAGAATCATGGCATTTATTTTCTTCAAGGATTGACTTTAGAAGGTGAAACTTGTGCAGGAGTTGATAGTTCTCGTGGCTTGGATGTGATAAAGTAGTGGCATTTGAGGTTAGGTCATGTCTCGAAGAGGAGTTTGGATATACTTCGAAAGAGGGAGATGATCGATGGAGAGAGTTTCAACAAACTAGAGTTTTGCGAGGAATGTATCGCGGGGAAGCAAACTAAAGTTTCACTCGGTGAGGGTAAACATGATTTGAGAAGGGTTCTTGAGTATGTTCACACGAATGTTTGGGGACCGACATCGGTAGCTTCTTTGGGTGGAGCTCACTATTATATTTCTTTCATAGTCGTCTTTTCTTGGAAAGTATGAGTGTATCTAATGAAGGCCAAGTCAGAGGCATTTGCAAAGTCAAAGCATGGAAGCTCTTGTTGAGAATGAGAGTGGCAGGTCTTTAAAGGTTCTATTGTCTGACAATGGCGGAGAATCTGTTTTTGGAGAATTTATGGAGTTTCGCAAGCATCAGTTTATTCAAAGGCATTTTACTACACTAGGAGTTCCACAGTTAAATGGTGTTGGGGAGAGGATGAACCATACTCTAACTGAAAAAGCTCGATACTTGAGATTGACATCGGGTTTGGCTATGGATTTTAGGCCAAAGCTTTGTCAACCGCGATTCATATTATAAATCGAATTCCAACCTCGCCTATTGGTAACAAAATTCCATAGGAAGTATGGAATGGTATGAGCATTGACTTGAGTTATCTTCGTGTGTTTGATAGTCCGGTATATGTGCTTGATCCACGAAATGATAAGCTTGAGCATAGATCTTTCAAGGGATTTTGCTTGGATATACGATGAAGTAAATGGCTATTAGATTTGGAATCCAGAAATGAGGAATGTTATGAATTCTCGTCAAGGTACTTTTGATGAGTCTGTGTTTCTCAAGGAGAATACAAGCTCATCGGATGTTCCGGACTTGGTTCATGGTGAATCGGAGGAGAAGGAATTTATTTCCACATTTTTTTTCAAGGAGTAGAGAGAGTAGAGTAGGTGGAGATGCTTGCAGGGAGGATGAAGTGGATGTTACATCACATAGTCCACAGGTTTCCTCTAGTAGTGTTGGTGATGTGCATGATTCTAGAGAGGATTCGATTCACGGTGGAGTCAAAGGGAGTTTGGGTTATGGTATTGCTACTCGGGTTGGTCATCAAACTTTAAGGCCACTCGATAGATATGGTGATTAGAACTATCTTAGCTTTTGTCATAATTTGGACTATGCTTTTCATCTAGTCCAAGATGAGTCGATGGACCTTGATGACGCCATGGAATCGAGTGATAGCTCGAAATGGATTTGTGCCATGGAGGAAGAGATGGAATCATTGTTGAAAAATCAAACTTGGGATTCGGTTCCACTTCCTAAAGAAAATCATGCTATTGGATGCAAATGGACATACAAGGTGAAGGACGATGGAAGATACAAAGCAAGGCTAGTGGTTAAAGGGTTTGCACAAAGGAAAGGGAAGGGGTATGATGAAATATTTACACTGGTTATGCGCCATACTTCTATCCGGATATTATTGTTATAGTTGTTATTCACGACTTGGAGTTGGACCAACTTGATGTGAAAACCGCCTTCTTGCATGGTAACTTGGATGAAACATCTACATGGAGCAACCAAAATTTTTTGTTATGGATGGTAAGCCAAAATTGGTTTGCAATTAAAGAAATCACTATAGGGTTTAAAGCAATCACGTAGATAATGGTACAAGAGATTTCATCTGTGATAACCCGGATTTCTGGGCATCTGTAATTGATATTAGTTAGGTTAATTAATAGAAATACTGAATTGTAAATTTAACAAATGAATCTAATCATAAATCATAGAAATACACCTTTAAAAATCAAAACATGAATTAAGATATAAATAACTCTATTTTGAATTTCAACTTAACGATTCAAATTTAAATTAAATTTCAAATTAAATCTAAAAATCAAATTTGATATGTATTTATTTCTTTAAGAAGAATTGATTTTATATGAATTAAAAATGTATTTTAAATTTATAAAATTTATTAAGAAAAACATTAAAAATCCTTTTTGCATGAAGTTTACACTTGCTTAAATTTGAAGCACACTAATAACATGTGTTAAGGAGATAACAATGTAAAATGACAAGTGTCACAATTTTAATTTATTTTCTTTAATTTTTATAAAACAAAACTATTTCTATAAAAACAAACTTCATATTCTTTCTCTAATTATCCCAAACAAACATTTACTACATATTTCAATTCATTTGGAAATATAAAATTTAATTTGTATATGTATACAACATTTAAAATATGATACATGAGTTAGTAAATGCAAAATATAAATATGAAGTAATATAGAAACATTTATATACCTATAAAAACACAAGTGTAAGAAGGACACAATCCAAATTAACAAGTGTAAATTAAGTAATTTGCAAGTTAACATGTGGCTTTTATTGTCCCTGTAGTTGAAAATATGTAGTAAATGTTTTTGAGAAAAACTGGTTCTTCGTTTAAAATCATTTTTCACTTTCTTTCTTAATCTTCCTCCATTTCAAATACTAAAAAAAATGATGAAATGATTTATCAAACAGACAACATTAGTTTCAACAACTTCAATCGGATCTACTACAAACTCTAGCAACAACTCCATTTGTTCAAATCTTCAAAACTAAGTAGAGATACAAGTTCAAAATCCAGGATTTTGGGCCTGTTCTCTGTTTACATTCACATGGAATTTCTGATGATCAAGCTGCTGCTTTTTAAATCCTAATTTCTTTTGTTTGAAAACTTCTAACTGGTGAGTTAAACTGATATTTGTTTTAAAATCTATTGAACAATCTGATGCATGCAACCTATATCTGAAACAAGTATGATAAATTGATGCCTGATGGTTTGATTTCCTCTGTTCTTTCTTAATCTGAGAGAAGATTTGTTTGAACCTTATCTGTTAAATCATTTGAATATTGAGCCTGCAACAATTGAAGTCACTAACTCAAATTTATGATTACATGAATGAATAGATATTGTTCAGAGATATATAAATTCATTCACAGTTTGCATGTCTGTGTGAATATGTGTATATCTCTGTTCTAAATTTCAACAACCTAAATAAGTTCAAATTTTGTAAATCAGAAATGGAAAAAAAAAGAAAAAAATGGAACTTGAATGCATGTGGAAATATTGGTTTGTATAGAAGTACTTCATTCTGGAAAGTATTTGAAAATTTATATGTGTGTAATGTGGGTACATCAGTTTATTTATATTCAAGATCATGTTCTCTGTGTTGTACAGTCCCTGTTTTTCCTTCTAAAATCCAAATCTCTCTATCAAGGCAATGTTAAACTTTGATATCTAAATGAAAATAGTTTGCTAATGTATGATGATAATATTAAAAGTAGTTTGAGGGTTTAAAATTTAATAAATTATTTTTAAAATGAAATAGTAGTGGGAAAAGTATATATATGATAAAAACCTACCAATCCAATTTCTTTTTGGAATAACATGAATGAATTAGTGAGGGAAAATCAAGATTTTTAGTATGCATTTCATGATTTTTAGATTGATAAATTATGGGAATTTCGGAGATAATCATTTTGGGAACTTTTGGTAATTGCTGACGATCGGCATGGTGGATGGAGGCTAGGTCGTAGGCGAAGGTGGCTGGAAGGTTGCCGAGGGTAGGAAAAATACTAGAGGATTTTCTTGATGGCCGAGGTGATCGGAAATGAGGGAACTAGGGTTTTGGAAGTTGTTTTGCTTGTCGTGGTTGTCAAGAAAATTTCGACGAGGGAAAGTGACCGGAGTGGTTCGCGATAGTAGGAATGGGAGCTGGAAGGGGCGACATAGCTTCGGTGAAGGGGGTAGGCGATCATGAGGTCGGAGGTGATGGAGGGGAGTGAATATCCGGTAGTGATTGGTTCCAGACATCGTCGTGATGGGTTCATTTTCAATTTATTTGAGAATTGATTGATCGGGGTCCACATGAGGTTGACGTGAGTACAAGGAGTTTGTCGCGAGTTGCGGTGGCTTACTCCGATGATCGGAGGGGTGGTGTACGTGCACCATGTGCACATTGATTTCTGGAACTAATTGAAGTTTTGAGAAGATGAAGGTCTCCTCAGTGCGGTACTCGAGCTAACTGCTGTGCGACCCGAAGTGGTGCGTTCGGTTGTCTGACTCGAGGGTGGCATTAGTTTTTGGTGCGTTTGAGTCGGGTTTGGCCCGAGATGTTTTCTTGGCTTAATCTATAGCAGAATTTTTTGTATAAAAATCAAGTTTTGTTATTCTTTTTTTATAAAAAAAAGATAGTTAAGTTTAGAGGATTAAATTACTCAGTGTAATAGGTTAAAGGATTGATAAAATTAATAAAAGGTTAAGTATAATTAATCAAGATAAGTAATGAGGTGTAATTACTTTGCATTGAATAAAGTAATTAAAAGTTAATTACTCAGTGTGATTAGTTTGGATAATTAATAAATGTGATTAGTTAATAAATGTGATTAATTTAAGATTAATTACAAAATGTAATTAATTAAAATGTGATTAATTAGTAAAGTAAATAATAAGGTATTATTAATTAATGGAATTAAATAATAGTTACTTAATATATAAATTAAGATTTGATTACTTTGCATCGAAGGAGGTTAATTGATAATTAAGATTTATTAATTTATAATTAAAGATTAATTAATTAATTTATAAGGTAATTAAGGGATAAATTACCCAGTTGTAATTAATGAGATTGATAACGGTAATGACTTAGTGAGGTAATTAAAGGTTAAATTCTTAGGAGAAATAATTAAGGATTAAATTACTTAGTGTAATAGGTTAAAGGATTGAGAAAATTAATAAAAGGTTAAGTATAATTAATCAAGATAAGTAATGAGGTGTAATTACTTGGGAAAGTAATTAATGAATGATTACTGAATGAGCTAATTAAACGGAAATTACTTGATGAGAAGTAACTAAAGGATAGTTACTCAATGGAAGAAAATAAGTAAGGGTTACTCAATGCAATTAAGAGATTAATTAATATAATTGATCAAGGAGTTGGTTTAAATTGATGGAATAATTAAGGAAAGTCAATTGCTGATTGTGATTAGTCAAGACAATTTAATGAATGTAATTAAGTTAAAGGTTAATTATTATTTGAGATTTAAGAATAATTAACTAATGAAGGTAATTAGGGGATCATTAATTAGTTTCATTGATTAGAGTGATCAATCTTGTTTATTAATGACTGAATGATAATGGGTGTCTTGAATTGGGAGATATCTCTGATATGAATTGTTTTGTGATTTAATATGTTGAATGGATGATGATAATATGATTATCAATCTATTATGAATTTCTGTGTAAAGGAGTTATCCGACAATTAAAGTTAAATTTTGTTTAATTAGATAACTTGTGTTTAGATGACATTGGATTCGAAGTGACCGGAGTCGGGTATTAGTTAACACCTGAAGCCACTTCGATTCTTTATAAAATTGATATGTGGAAATCAATGTGATGGTTTGGAATGATTTAAGTGAATTAGACCATTTAATCTAAGTTGAGTACTTAGAAATTGGTGAGTGGAAAAATTATGTCGATATCAATTTGTGAAGTTGTAATTGATACAAGTTACCCGGGTTATATATATAAGTTGTGTGCTTTTGAAATTTATGTTAGATGGGTTTACTCACGCTGGTTTCCAGCCTGACCCGGGTATTACTTTGATGTAATGCTCGGTTCAGACCGAGTATTACAGATTTTCAAGTAAGGACGTTCTGGAGCTCAGAAGGCGAGTTGGAGAGCAGAATCGTATGGAGAGTCTCTGTTATGATATGTTATAGTATCTGAAACAGATTGATTCATATGTTCTGTGATTGTAAATTTATTGTAACTCTGACATATATTAAAGTGTAATTTGATAAGTACAACTTCTTTTGTATAACTATTGTTTATGTGATATTATATTTTATCCGCTGTGAGTGTAAGATTGTGTATTTCTTTTCTGTTCTTCTTCTATCTCTTTTCTTCTTTTCTCTAACTATCTTGAATTTTCGGGATCGGAATTTCCAAGTCGTTACGTTTGGTATCAGAGCTAAAGGTTAAGCGAGAACCTTGGCTCTAGTGGGATTACTCATTAAGGATAGGGTAAGTGGTACCCCAGGATGAGTTGAGTGTGTGTGTATATGAGAGAGCGTACTTGTTATTTTCTTATATAAAGGTTTTTAAATGATTTCAAAAGTAAATGAATCTTATATAAGAAATAGATTATCTGTTATATTATGGAAATTGATTGTAGTATTAATTAAATTAAAAGTAATAGTACGAATTAAGTGATAATAGAATTAAAACCAGATTGAAATTAAATTAAAGACAAGTTTGAAAAGGATTCAACTTAAAATTGAAATCTTGAGTTGGAAAAGTATTTCAGAATAAGATGAATTAGAATTGGTTTCAAACCAGAAAATAGAATGGATATTGTGTTTAATGATGGGATGATTGTTTTTCAATAAACAATAAAATATTTTAAGGAAAGTAACCATTTTAAAGAGAATAACATGTAAATTAGAAGGGAGATAAATTTAAAGTGAGTTTCAGATGGTGAAGTTCTGAATTCTAAATTTAAACCTTTGAATTGGTTTCAAAATGTTAAAGGAAATAATATTATTCAAACTACTTTGAATATGATCTTATTTCAAAAATAAGAAATGTTTGAAAATTTTAAAGAAAATTTGTTTGAATTGAAACCAAGGGTGGTTTAAAAGTATAGCCTGGTTGGTTAAGGAATAAATATGTTTATGCATAATATCAAAGATGGTTTGAGATAAACTCTGAATATTGAATTTTTAATTGGGAATGAGATGTGAAAACCCAAAGTGATAAGTTTTTGAACTTATAGATGGGAAAGAATTTTTAAATTTGAATGGAATTCAAATTGTGTGAATTGGACTGAATTAAGTGAATTGAATTTAACTTAGAGGAAGTTAAATAAGTTTGAAAGGACTACCTGATTTGGGAATTTCAATATGAAATTAAAATTTAACTTGGGAAGTTAAATGATTAATTTAAATTGGGTATGGTAATATATCCATTATTAAGGTAAAATGGAATCATTTTGGACTTAGGATTTGAATATATAAGATAAAACTTCAAGAGTTTGATTTCAAAGTTTAAATTTGATGATAAATTGAATTTCAAAGATGCAGTGGTTTAAAAAGAGTTTGAATTATTTGAAGTTTGAAATAGATTAAAAATGGAGTTTGAATTCTAAATAAAATTATTTAAAAGCTTTTAATAACGGTTAACTTGGTTTAAAGGGTTAAGCCAACCTTAGTAAATTTAACTCGAATTTATATAATTCAAGATGGTTTAAATTTGGAATTTGAATTGAAATTAGTTCAAATTGAATTTGATTGGAATTAATTAAAATTGTGATTGGAGATGTATAAGTATAAAATTCAAATGGAAAATTTGAATTGGATTGATTTGAATAATTTGGAATTGTAATTAAAGTTGAATAGTTTTAAATTCAAATGGAATTTGAATTGAATTTGGAAGGAAATCAAGAATAATTCAACTTGATTTAGAAATGGAGTTTGAAATTGGGATTAATTCAAACTAGAGTTGAAATAAATTGAAATTGGAACTAGTTTAATTAAAATTTATTTGAATTAATAAATTTTGAGATCAAAGGTTGAATAAAGTTAAATTTGGAAAGAACTGAGGAATTCAACTTGAATTGGGTTAGATAGATTTCAATGGAAGTTAAAGTTATTTAAATCGGAATTGGGTCAATTTAAATGGTAGAGGAAATTTAAATTGAATTGATGAGAATGGAGATTGGGAAGTGAGCAGTTTGACTCTGGACTATTTTTAATATAAATTGTTTTAATATAAACCTATTTTTCCAAGCTATTCATTATATAAACCACCTTTCTTTTGAAAAGCCAAACTATCTTATACCTGTCTTACAATTATTTTTGAAACTGTTTAACAATTTTCTAACTATTTTTTATAAACTAATTACTATTTTCAACTACTAATTACTACTTTATAGCTATTTTGCAATTATTTAAAATTTCTATGACTATTGAACTATTTTCCAATTATTTTACAATTACTGAACTATTATACAGCTATTTTACAAACTAGTAATTATTTTTCAACTACTTATCTATTTCTTTAACTTTTCAAGTTATTTTCTAAATTTAAACTGGATGGAGTTCAAAATGTTATTGGTTAAATACCCAATCGAGATAAGAATATAGGTGATAATCCAAATGGATTGAAGCAATTGTGAGTAAGTGAATGAAAATCAAAATGAATGTGAATAGAAATGGAATTGATTTGGCTAATAACCAATAAAGATAAATACGTAGGGTGTACGTATGTTATTCTATTCACATAGTGATTTGATCCAGATTCGAGCATAGAATTTCGAGATAGTTATATCGATTCGAGTGGGATTTTTCACTCGATTTTCGACGGCGAATCTGGATATGGATTGTTGATTGGTTCTGGATATTCTCTATCATAGTTAAGCTATGCAAGGAGAATGACGGTTTCTGATCAAGAAACCAGATCTGTGTCAGCACTAGGAAGTCGGGTGGACGATACTAGATCGGAAGTGAAATTGTGTGATCGAGTAAGCGATCAGATTAGTATGGCGTACGAATGGTATGTGTATATCGTACAGATTTGAATGAAATTGATAGTGAAAAGAGTAATCAAATTTGAATATTTGAGTAAACAAAGTTAAGTATCTTTGTTTTATAAAATGAAACTCCCCTTGATGAATCTTTTGCCAGAAGAAAAGGGTTTTGGAAATGTTTGAAGTATAAAAGGAGTTTATACAAGTTCGAAATGATCCAAAGTTTTAAACGATTTTATATATCTGAATATATATAAAGGATCATATGAGGATTTTGGAAAAAGGGTTTTGGGAACCTTTGGAAAAGGCTTTTGATTTTTGGGTAAAATCAATATGAGAATTTGGAAAGCCTAGTTTGAGAATTATCGATTTTGGAATAATCGATTTTGAGTAAAGGAGCTTTATATGAGATCATACTAGGTGTATGATTTAAAGATACTATATATGTATAGTATAAAATGTTTAGATGATGGCTCTGGGGAAAAAGGCGCTCCCTTGAAATGAACTTCTCAGGAGTACCACCAGGTGGTGTTGCCTTGAGCCCCAAGGGGGTTCTAAAGTTGATCCTGTGAGGAGTCCGGACAAAACTAGTTCCTGGGGATCTTGAATAGAGGTTACCATAGCGAAAGTCGTGTGTGTCGCTGAGAGCCAAGGTCTACGTTTGATTTTATATCGGTAGACTGCGATCTATGGTAACATAGTGAAGGTCATGTGTGTCGTTGAAATCCAACAGTCTGCGTTTGATTTTATATCGGCAGACTGCAACCTGTGATAACATAGCGAAAGTCCTGTGCGTCACTGAGAGCCAACAGTCTACGTTTTATTTTACATCGGTAGACTGCAACCTATGTGGGAGTGGAGAAGTTTCATTTGGACAGCGAAAATCAGAGGCCGCTGAGAGCCTGCAGTTACATGGACTTTTGCTGTGAGGCAACGTAACCCTGGGTGTAACTGTGATCTGTTGTGTGGGATCCATGGCGTAATCGAGAGGCCGTTGAGAGCCTGCAGTTACAAGGACTTTCGCTGCGACGGCAACGTAACCCTGGAATGTAACTGTGACCATGGATGGGGGTGATGATTTCCATAGCATTCTCACCAAAGATATATCCTCTATTTTCAAAAAACTGTTTTCTATATTTTCAATAAAATAATTTTCCATGTATTTTCACTTGATGTTGAAAATGAGTCTGCTAAGTACTTATAGAATTTCAGTTGTACGCCTGATCAACGTATGACCGAATTACTGTGAGAACAAGGATGGACTGGTTGAAACATCGAGTTATAAGAAGTATTTTTATAAAACTATTTTGGTAATATATATATATATATATATTTAAAAGTGTTTTAAAAATTTCTTAATAAAAAGAGTTTATAGAAAAAAAATTCCAAGAATAAAGTCTTCTGATAATTATCAATTTAATAAAATTCTGGTTTCGTTCATTTTCGAGGACAAAAAGATTCAAAGGGGGGAGGAATGTGATAACTGGGATTTCTGGGCATCTGCAATTGATATTAATTAGGTTAATTAATAGAAATACTGAATTGTAAATTTAACAAATGAATCTAATCATAAATCATAGAAATGCACCTTTAAAAATCAAAACATGAATTAAGATATAAATAACTCTATTTTGAATTTTAACTTAACAATTCAAATTTAAGTTAAATTTCAAATTAAATTTAAAAATCAAATTTGATATGTATTTATTTCTTTAAGAAGAATTGATTTTATATGAATTAAAAATGTATTTTAAATTTAGAAAATTTATTAAGAAAAACATTAAAAATCCTTTTTGCATGAAATTTACACTTGCTTAAATTTGAAGCACACTAATAATATGTTTTAAGGTGATAACAATGTAAAATGACCAGTGTCACAATTTTAATTTATTTTCTTTAATTTTTATAAAACAAAACTATTTCTATAAAAACCAACTTCATATTCTTTCTCTAATTATCCCAAATAAACATTTACTACATATTTCAATTCATTTGAAAATACAAAATTTAATTTGTATATGTATACAACACTTAAAACATGATACATGAGTTAGTAAATGCAAAATATAAATATGAAGTAACATAGAAACATTCATGTACCTATAAAAATACAAGTGTAAGAAGGATACAATCCAAATTAACCAGTGTAAATTAAGTAATTTGCAAGTTAACATGTGGCTTTTATTGTCCCTGTAGTTGAAAATATGTAGTAAATATTTTTGAGAAAAACTGGTTCTCGGTTTAAAATCATTTTTCACTTTCTTTCTCAATCTTCCTCCATTTCAAATACTAAAAAAAATGATGAAATGATTTATCAAACAGACAACATTAGTTTCAAAAACTTCAATCGGATCTACTACAAACTCTAGCAACAACTCCATTTGTTCAAATCTTCAAAACTAAGTAGAGATACAAGTTCCAAATCCAGGATTTTGGGCCTGTTCTCTGTTTACATTCACATGGAATTTCTGATGATCAAGCTACTGCTTTCAAATCCTGATTTCTTTTGTTTAAAAACTTCTAACTGGTGAGTTAAACTGATACTTGTTTTGAAATCTATTGAACAATCTGATGCATGCAACCTATATCTGAAACAAGTATGATAAATTGATGCCTGATGGTTTAATTTCCTCTGTTCTTTCTTAAACTGAGAGCAGATTTGTTTAAACCTTATCTTTTAAATCATTTGAATATTGAGCCTGCAACAAATGAAGTTACTAACTGAAATTTATGATTACATGAATGAATAGATATTGTTCAGAGATATATAAATTCATTCACAGTTTGCATGTCTGTGTGAATATGTGTATATCTCTGTTCTAAATTTCAACAACCTAAATAAGTTCAAATTTTGTAAGTCAAAAATGGAAAAAAAAGAAAAAAAATGGAACTTGAATGCATGTGGAAATATTGGTTTGTATAGAAATACTTCAGTCTGGAAAATATTTGAAAATTTATATGTGTGTAATGTGGGTACATCAATTTATTTATATTCAAGATCATGTTCTCTGTGTTGTACAGTCCCTGTTTTTCCTTCTAAAATCCAAATCTCTCTATCAAGGCAATGTTAAACTTTGATATCTAAATGAAAATTGTTTGCTAATGTATGATGATAATATTAAAAATAGTTTGAGGGTTTAAAATTTAATAATTTATTTTTAAAATGAAATAGCAGTATATGATAAAAACCAAGCAATCCAATTTCTGCTCGGAATAACATGAATGTATCAGTGAGGGAAAATCATGATTTTTAGTATGCATTTCATGATTTTTAGATTGATAAATTATGGGAATTTTAGAGATAATCATTTTGGGAATTTTTGGTAATTGCTTACGATCGGCACGGTGGATGGAGGCTAGGTCGTAGGTGAAGGTGGCTGGGAGGTTGCCGAGGGTAGGAAAAATACTAGAGGATTTTCTTGTTGGCCGAGGTGATCGAAAATGAGGGAATTAGGGTTTTGGAAGTTGTCTTGCTTATCGTGGTTGTCAAGAAAATTTCGACGAGGGCAAGTGACCGGAGTGGTTCGCGATAGTAGGAATGGGAGCGGGAAGGGGCAACGTAGCTTCGGTGAAGGGGGTAGGTGATCATGAGGTCGGAGGTGATGGAGAAGAGTGAATATCCGGTAGTGATTGGCTCCAGACATGGTCGTGATGGGTTCATTTTCGATTTATTTGAGAATTGATTGATTGGGGTCCACGTGAGGTTGACGTGAGTACAAGGAGTTTGTCGCGAGTTGCGGTGGTTTACTCCGATGATCGGAGGGGTGGTGTACGCGCACCACGTGCACATTGATTTCTAGAACTAATTGAAGTTTTGAGAAGATGATGGTTTCCTCGGTGCGGTACTCGAGCTAACTGCTGTGCGACTCGAAGTGGTGCGTTCAGTTGATTGACTCGAGGGTGGCACGAGTTTTTGGTGCGTTTGAGTCGGGTTTGGCCCGAGATGTTTTCTTGGCTTAATCTATAGCAGTTTTTTCGTATAAAAATCAAGTTTTGTTATTCGTTTTTTTTAAAAAAAGTGAGTTAAGTTTAGAGGATTAAATTACTTAGTGTAATAGGTTAAAGGATTGAGAAAATTTATAAAAGGTTAAGTATAATTAATCAAGATAAGTAATGAGGTGTAATTACTTTGCACTGAATAAAGTAATTAAAAGTTAATTACTCGGTGTGATTAGTTTGGATAATTAATAAATGTCATTAGTTAATGAATTTGATTAATTTAAGATTAATTACAAAATGTAATTAATTAAAATGTGATTAATTAGTAAAGTAAATAATAAAGGATTATTAATTAATGGAATTAAATAATAGTTACTTAATATATAAATTAAGATTTGATTACTTTGCATTGAAGGAGGTTAATTGATAATTAAGATTTATTAATTTATAATTATAGATTAATTAATTAATTTATAAGGTAATTAAGGGATAAATTACCTAGTTCTAATTAATGAGATGATAACGGTAATTACTTAGTAAGGTAAGTAAAGGTTTAATTCTTAGGAGAAATAATTAAGGATTAAATTACTTAGTGTAATAGGTTAAATGATTGAGAAAATTAATAAAAGGTTAAGTATAATTAATCAAGATAAGTAATGAGGTGTAATTACTTGGAAAAGTTATTAATGAATGATTACTGAATGAACTAATTAAACGGAAATTACTTGATGAGAAGTAACTAAAGGATAGTTACTCGATGGAAGAAAATAAGTAAGGGTTACTCAATGTAATTAAGAGATTGATTAATATAATTAATCAAGGAGTTGGTTTAAATTGATGGAATAATTAAGGAAAGTCAATTGCTGATTATGATTAGTCAAGACTAATTAATGAATGTAATTAAGTTAAAGGTTAATTATTATTTGAGATTTAAGAATAATTAACTAATGAAGGTAATTGGGGGATCATTAATTAGTTTCATTGATTAGAGTGATCAATCTTGTTTATTTGATTATTGAATGATAATGGGTGTCTTCAATTGGGAGATATCTCTGATATGAATTGTTTTGTGATTTAATATGTTGAATGGACGATGATAGTATGATTATCAATCTATTATGAATTTATGTGTAAAGGAGTTATCTGACAATTAAAGTTAAATTTTGTTTAATTAGATAACTTGTGTTTAGATGACATTGGATTCGAAGAGACCGGAGTCGGGTACTAGTTAATACCCGAAGCCACTTCGATTCTTTATAAAATTGATATTTGGAAATCAATGTGATGGTTTGGAATGATTTAAGTGAATTAGACCATTTAATCTAAGTTGAGTACTTAGAAATTGGTCAGTGGAAAAATGATGTCGATATCAATTTGTGAAGTTGTAATTGATACAAGTTACCCGGGTTATATATATAAGTTGTATGCTTTTGAAATTTATGTTAGATGGGTTTACTCACGCTAGTTTCTAGCCTGACCTGGGTGTTACTTTGATGTAATGCTCGTGTCAAATCGAGTATTACAGATTTTAAGGTAAGGACGTTCTGGAGCTCAGGAGGCGAGTTGGAGAGCAGAATCGTATGGAGAGTCTCTGCTATGATATATTATAGTATCTGAAACAGATTGATTCATCTGTTCTGTGATTGTAAATTTATTGTAACTCTGACAATTATTAAAGTGTAATTTGACAAGTACAACTTCTTTTGTATAACTATTGTTTATGTGATATTATATTTTATCCGCTGCGAATGTAAGATTGTGTATTTCTTTTCTGTTCTTCTTCTATCTCTTTTCTTCTTTTCTCTAACTGTCTGGAATTTTAGGGATCGGAATTTCCGGGTCATTACGTCATCATTTTATGCTTAAAAATGGTTTTGATAGAAGCATCAAGGATACTTGTGTATATTTCAAAATTTTGAAAAATGATTGTTGGGTGTACTTACTCTTGTATGTGGATGATATGCTTATTAAAAAATAAGAATGAAATTAATAAGCTAAAACTGAGATTGAAATCAGAGTTTGATATGAAGGATCTTGGAGAAGCAAGAAGGATATTGGGCAGGGAAATAGAAAAAGATCGAAAGTGTTTTGAATTGAAACTAACTCAAAAGGAGTACATTGAGAAAGTACTTTACCGGTTTAGCATGGAGAATGCAAAGGCATCAAATACGCCTTTACCTTTGCATATGAAGCCTTCATGTAAGGGATCACATATCTTAGAGAAAGACAAGGCTTATATGGCAATGTTGTCATATGCTAGTGCGGTTGGAAGTCTAATGTATGCTGTGGTGTGTACAAAGCCAAAATTGAAAATGTCATTGGGACGGTTAGTCGATATATGGCTAATCCCGAGAAATCGCATTGGAAAGCTATGAAGCTTATATTGAGATATCTCAGAGGCACATCATCTCATGGTCTTGTTTTTGGCGGTAGTGCTAGAATGGATTGCAAGCTGGTTGGTTATTGTGATTCATACTACACCGGTGATATGGATCGAAGAAAATCAACTTTTGGTTATGTTTTCACACATAGGGGTACATCCATAAGTTGGAGATCGAGATTGCAGACCGTAGTTGCTTTATCCACTACGGAGGCGGAGTTAATAGCCGCGGTGGAGGCGGCAAAGGAGGCACTTTATTTGAAGCGATTGTTGTATGGCTTGTGATTCGAGCATAGTAACATCATTGTTCGATGTGATAGCCAGAGTGCTATTCACTTAGCAAAGAATTTGGCATTTATCTCACGAACTAAGCATATAGAAGTGAGAGAGTCATTTCTAGTGCTCATGGATGAGGATAAACAGGTATATCTTCGAAAAATGCACACGAAGAATAACGCAGCAGATATGTTCACTAAAGCATTGCCGGTTGGGAAGTTAGAGCATTGCTCAAACTTGATTCGGTTGGAGAAGTGCTAGGTGTCGCAGGGTGGCACGGTTAAGGGAGGAGCTTGATTATGGATGAGGAAGAGCATTAGTGAGAGATTAAGGTTCTATCTTCTTGGTAAGTGCTAGGTTACACTCCTTATAACTTTAGTCTTTGGTAAGATGTTTTAGGATTTTGATGTTTTCAACACTTAATTAGCGGGCGGGGGCTTTGCCTGAGCTCGTTGGTGGAGTGAAATCGGTGGTGACTTTGCTGAAGCTCATTGGGAAAGCATTCATTTTGGCTGAAGGTATAAGTGGTGATGGTTGGTGATATTGATTCATGATGATGGTATGGTACTATTGGAGTTGGGGATGGATATAGTGTCGAGGTGGAGTGTTTAATTTCGGTGACACTATATGGAGAGAATTGAATAGGTTAGAAGTAGCTTGGTGACGGAGAAAATGGTTCACAAATAAAAGCTCGGAGGAGGAAGTTTAGAGAAGAAGGTAGAGTGATGCTGGAAGAGACTCAGGACGGATGTCTTAGGAAATTGTAACGCCCCACCCCGAGACCCACCTTAGCAAAGAGAATTAATGAGTAATTCCATCTAATAAAGCGGAGAATAGGGAAGGTTAAGGGAGACCATCTATAATTTTGTCTTAAACATCCATTGAATACGTCGATAAATGCATTATAATTTTTCTTTTTTATCTCAAGTGGATCGATATACCCAGTAAATGCTTAATCCAAAACTATAGGTGGCTAACGGATCTATCAGAACAAAATACAATAACTGAATGTAAATCACATCACATAACAGTAACCAACATCATATATATACATATACACTGATACACGTTCAGTTCAATACAATATAAATACAATAAAGGTGGTACACGACCACACCATAAACATTGAATCAAATATAAATAAATCAAAGTATGCGGAAGAACAGAAATTGCTCAAGAGAAAGGAGAGTTGATATCCAGCATCAACTTCAAGCTAAGTCCAATAGATGATACCTGAAACAACTCGGTCAGACCCGAGTATAAATACACGGGTCAGTCTAGCTACACGAATCAGTCAATATTGGTAATATGAAGCAGAATAGACATGAAGATACTTCTTCTCGATAGAGAAGAATGAATCGATAAACTCATAAGCTCAACACTTAAGTAACAAACGCTACTTAGATGAACAAATACCTCGAAGGAGGTAACTCAAACTCAATACTCAAACCAAACACAAGTGCCTCATATCATAGGCGACATCCCAAAATGTCTACATGGTTTCCATGAACCATATCTCCTCAAAAAGAGAAACATCAATACAAACTCTCGCCAAAATAGCAAACATAAAATTCTCAAATAGGATGATCCAAAACTCAATTATAGATGAATCTCCAAATTCTCAAACATGAAAGTTGTAGCACAAAGTTTAAGCTTTAAATAACTTTAAACGATATCAAAATCCGATAAGAAATGAGAAAGTTATGCTTAAATTACTAATAATATTTTGCACAGAAATTTGAAAGGACAGAGACTATTACTCTGTCAAAAATTCGATTTTGACCAAGAAATCTTCAAAATATAAGAAAGTAATTAAAACAAAGGTTCTTTCTTAGATAATTATCTTTCTACTTCAAAAAGATTTAACATAATTGGATTTATCAATCAAAAGTTATGTTCATTTCACTCTCAGGTATTAACTTAAAATTTTTATATGGCTGAGCTATAACGTTAGTTTCAAACTCAATTTCGACCTATATAACTGCAGAATTTCGAAATATGATTAATATAAAACATGTAGCTAACTGAAATAACTTTCTACCACAAAAAGATTGAGTCAATTTGGATTATTCTACCATAAATTGTCGTTGTTTTACTGCAGCGACTTTTTTTTTATAACAAATTTCCAGCAAACAAAAACACAATAATCACACAAGTTTTCAACCAAATTGCATACAATTAAATCAACAATCATTCAAATAATGATGTGAAGCAAACAAAGATTTAGATGTGAGTGATTAACTCACCTCTATCCTTTAATTCAACAATCGAGACCACCAATTCAGCCCAAATTTCCAAACTAGCAAACCCTAAACAGAGAAGAAGTTAATAAATTTTCACTGTAAGTTAGATTTTGATGGAGAGATTGGTTTTAGGTTGAAGATTACCTGAGTTTATACTTAAATCCATGTTTTAAAACATCCATTCTTCCTTTTATTTTTGATTAATAGAAATAGATTGGGAGAATGAGAAGGCTGCCATTACTTTTGAGCTTCAGAAGTTTTTAACTGAGAGGAGAGAAGTGGATGAACGCATAGACTTTTCTTCTCTTTCTCATTATTTAGTAATATATTAGGGTTTAATTGTAGTAATGGACTTAAGCCCAACAAGTAAATGAAATTAACTTGTGTTATTATTCAACCACTTATTTCATGTTATAATGCATACTAACGATGAAATTTACACTATTTCAAGTTCCACTTCTTAAGAATTATGAAATTCATTACTCATTGTAATAAAAATGTTTTACGCCCAATTAAAATATTATTTACATAATTAGAAACTATTTATTATCATATTTCTCTATTTTAAGAAAATAGCAAATTTACGTTATTAATTACAAAACCCATTGTAATTAACACTATAGATTACACAAAAAACACATTTTTATGTCATAAAATTCTATAACTCATTTCAAATATAATTTTATGCTCAACTTATATTTTTAAACTCAATTCCATCATTTTATTAAATATATCCCATTTTAGAATTAATTACTTCCTTAAAAAATATTAAATGAAGTAAAGAGCAATAATTAACAAAATTATTGCATTAACTCTAAATAAAACACATTTTCCTCGTTTATTTATTAACTCAAACCATCTTAATAAAGTTTTAAAAATTCTATTTTCTCATTTTATCCTCAAATATATTGTTTATTCTCAATAAATAATTTAAATTCCTCTTTAATTATTAATTCACACTATTAAATTATAACTGCCGTTATAATTTAATATTTTCAGGTAATCGCTAAAACCAGGGTTGTTACAGACTCCTCCCCTTACAAAAATTGCGTCCCCGCAATTTTCTAGAAAAAAGCTGTAAAAACATAAAAGATGCATTCATCAAAGGATAAAGACAAGCTCGAATTCCAAACCATTCATACTCTCAATATAGAATGGTAGAAATAAATAAGTAAAAACTCACTTGGTTAACTCAATAGCCCATCATATGCAAATATAGTGATTAGCAAACCGTCGACTTTTCCAAGTATCTCGAAAGAGTTTTGAAGATATCACGTCTTCGAATCAAAACTCAATAACATGCCCAACAATTAATCAATCGGAAATGATTGATTTCAAAAAATAAAAAAACTCTATGAATAGAGTCGTGATCATACTCACTTAAACCCAAACTCTAAACAATAAAGAAGATCATCAAGAAGATTTTCCGCATAAATATACGGAAAGAACATCCTCACAACAGGATAGACACAATAGACAAGAAAGATAAATCACAAGATGGCTTCTCACAAAGCCACCAAATTCGAATTATCTTTTAATCCAAGATATTTAGAATTTTAAATATGGCTTCTCACAAGAACGTGCTCAAGAACAAGGATATAAGCTCGAATTATCTTTTAATCCAAGATATTTAGAATTTTAAATTTCAACATCTTTTAAATTTTCAAATCTCAATTTTCAACATTTGAAAATTTCTCAAACTCTTTACTATATTACTTAGTAAGTAATTTAAAAGTCAAAGTTAAAATTCAAATTTCTTCTTTTACTTCAAAATTAATTTCCAAAAAATTTTGTAAACCCATAATAATATCCCTCAAAATAAATTAAGGGTTTAAATTCTATTACTATATAATATAGATTCTAAAATATCAAAATATACTTCCAATAAAACACAACTCAAAATATTCTCATTTATATTCTCATTTTTTATAATTTAAAAATAAATAAATGCCATTGCCTCGCCATTGAGCCTCTAATAAATAAAATATATGTTGGCTATAGAGTTGACCGAACGATCAAAACTGCCTCGCCACTTTATTATTCATCTCTAAAATCAATGGCTGCAATTACCATTCAAAACTAAATTTAATATTTAATCTCCAAATATTATTTTTAAAATCTCAATCCTTAAAACACAAATCATCGTGTTTGATTGCCTCATTATAGCATTTAGGAGATTCCTATCGATAACGTTGATCAAACGTATCGACCAGAACTCTTAACTACTCGATGGACAGCCCAACACTCACAAATTATTTCTATAAAAGTAGTACTACTCATGTAAATATATTCTCAAAATATTCTTTGATTTTTTTTAATATCTCAAAGCTCAAATTTCTCTTTAGAACTCATAATTATATAGCTTCAAAACTCAAACCAAAGAACATTAGAGAATGCATCAAGATATTCCCAGAATACTCGATTCTCAAGATCAACAGAAGGAGATAGAGTGTTCGCCAATCTTACGATGTCATGAGCCACTCCCAAAAATCATCAAGATACTGGATAAGCAAGATATTCATCTCGAAGGAGAAGAAGTACACAAACAACAAATCATTACCTCGAACAAAGTAATGCTACAAAAAATAACACCGCTTGAGTATCCGAAAATGATAACTCAATGAAACTGAATGATAAACTCAATCAAACTCAAACAATCCAGAAACTCAGCCTTTCCTTAATGGATATCCTCGTGGAAGGATAACCGAAGAGCTAAGAGACAGGAATAAGGTTACATCAACACTCGACTGCCCGATTGGATGTCAAATCCAAACAGACTCAAAGAAACTCAACAAAGTCACCATGACTGGAATTTGAGATATATCATCAACATATCGATACTCAAGAGTGAATATAGAAACTTTAGAATCATCATTAACATTCCAAAGTGATAGAAATAATAAACCAATCAAAATAGGAAGCCTAAATATACAATTGGATCCTATAAAACAAAGGATTGGACTTAATATCAAATAAGTCAATCCTTCTCAAATCAGATACATCTCAAGATAGTGAGTAATAAAAAAACACTCACTAAGACAGCAACAAATAAAGAACTCAGAATGCTCACAACAAGCCAATCCTTGTGGATCCCTTCAATAGGATTCACAACTCTCAAAGGAATGCAACAAGAATGCCCAAAGAAATTAATCAGCTCCATCGATACGAACTCACTCGTATCGACAAAAATAAGAATCTAATAATCCCCAAATAAGATTTTATATAAGATAAGATGACACCAACTCTATTATGGAATACTACGGAATACAATTTATCTATATTCCTAGACATATTCCATCTTAACAATCCCAAAACTCAAAAAAGAATCAAGGCTCGATTCAAAAACAAGCTTGAATAATGGACAATGATTCACCCGTATTGTACTTCGATGTATCATGATATACATACTGTTCTGTGTTTATTCTACTTTGTTCTGACCACAGATCTGATACCTTGCTGTAACGCCCCACTCCAAGACCCACCTTAGCAAAGAGAATTAATGAGTAATTCCATCTACTAAAGCGGAGAAAAAGGCAGGTTAAAGGCGACCATCTATAATTTTGTGTTAAACATCCATTGAACACGTCGATAAATGCATTATAATTTTTCTTTTCTATCTCAAATGTATCGACATACCCAGTAAATGCTTAATCCAAAACTATAGGTGGCTAACGGATCTATCAGAACAAAATACAATAACTGAATGTAAATCACATCACAGAACAGTAACCAACATCATATATATACATATACACTGATACACTTTGGGGACGAGAATTCGTCGAGCCTCACACCCCGGAATTGTCGAAACACGAAAGATGAAGCAAGGTTATTAGGGGTAGCACCCCTTAGTGTATGTGCATTTCCTTCTGGATAGAAGTGGTATCATGGTATGGAGCCCAGATACTTAACTTATGTTGATATCGCAGATATATATATATATATATATATATATATATATATATATATATATATATTACTTTGTGATTTGTTATTGGGGCCCCGGTTAAAGGTTGGTTACAACCGGGAGATGGCGTACTCGTGTCAGTAGTTACCTAGTTAGGGGTAACCCGGCCTTGTGTTGGCAGAGATCCGGTTAGGTTCTCGGGTCATCCCTCCAGAGGCGTACCCATGTGGCCCAGGAAGTTCCTTAGCCTGACCATTGTTGGAAATCCAATTCCCAATACGAAACCCTATACGGTTTTAGTTGTAGAACATGCCATTTACTTATGGTGACGCCTCACTGTTTAAATTGTAGCTATAGTAGGCAAAGTTCGGAATGTCTATGCTGGCTAAGATTAATATTCTATTTTTGAAATACTTTCTACACTATGCACTAGAAATATTATCAAAGAATTTCTTTCCTCGTACCAAGCATATTTAACTATCATAAGAAGAATTCTCCTCCAAATCTGCGTTTGCATTGTGTGTGTGGCGGGACGTCTTATGGTAGTTCCATTTTTAAAAGCATACCGAAAATTCTTTTATAAATCTTGTTCTATAAAAGTAACTATTGTTTTGCTTACTCATACCAGTCCCATGAATGATCCGGAGTTTATTGTTTTCTTTCCTAAACTCTGGGTGCCCATTATTTCCACACGGGCAGCCTAGTAGCAGGTTTCTGTATCTTGGAATAGCAGTATTTTGGAGCTCTTATCTTGGAGATATCTTGGGAGCTTTTGGAGATTTCAGGTGTTTAGCTTTTGGGAGTTCGTTATCACCTCTCTCATTTGAGGACTTATGGATATATGATCACTGTTGTATTATCATGATGTTGTATTTGGAGTTGTGGTGTATGTATTATATACTCTGTTGTAGTATGGATATTAAGTTGATGTTGTAACTGTGATGATAATTATGATACTAATTCTGTTCCGCTGTTTTATATTCATCTAATTGTTGTTATAAGCTCCGGCGATGCAAATTTGATGTCGTTTATCGGACATCGAGTTTGGGTCGTCACAAGTTGGTATCGGAGCTGTTGGTTGAGTAAGAACTTTAGCTACAGAGTATAACACATTAGATGGCTCATTAGAGATAGGGTGAAGTATACCCTAGAATGAGTATAACCGAGACTGAAACTCTAAATTTATTAGTCTATTTCTTTTACTGCTGATATTCCTAAAGATATTTTGTTCGTGTATTTAAATCAATTTTCTTACTAATTACAGATAGTAAGAAATGAGCGGGCAAAGGGGAAGAATTTAGGGTCAAGGAGGTGCCACAGCACTTGATCAAGGTCCCCCAACGGCAACAGCGGTAGCTCAGCAACAGCCGAATCTGGCTGATTTACGTAAAAGTTTCTCGAGACTTGGTGGTAAGCCATTCAACGGCAAAGAGTCGATTGTTGAGGCTCAAGCCTGGATACGATCATGTGAGAAAATCTTCAGAGGGCTAAAATTGGAAGACGATCAGAAGCGACTCATAGCTTCTTGGCAACTACAAGATGAAGCTTCAGCTTGGTGGGAGACAAGTTGGTCAGAAGTGTTTGAGAAGCGATATCTTCCATCAGCTGGAATTTCTCGAATGTATCAGGAATTTATGGACCTGAAGCAGGGAAGTTTATCATTTGAAGAGTATCTGAACAGATTTAATGAATTGTCTCGTTTTGGTCCCGAATTGGTGAACACGCCTTTAAAGAAGAACGAAAGATTCATTCGCGAGATGAATAAGAAATTCCATGAAAGAATGACGGGCCACGTTAAGGAATCTTTTTTAGATTTAGTTGATATGGGGTACAAATATGCTACCCTTGATATGCAAGAAGCCCCGGAAGAGAAAGGAAATTCAGGTAGTCAAAATTGTAAAAAGCGAAAATTTGGAGGCAAGAAACCTTGGCAAGGCAACGAGAAAAGGAGGAGCATTCAGGGAAGCGCCGCAGAAAATGTCACTTGTTACAACTGCAAAGAGAAAGGCCATTATTCAAATAGCTGCCCAAAACCGAAGAAGCAAGTTAAAGAATGCTACAATTGTCACAAGCCGGGACATGTTGTTAAAGATTGCCCAGTGATGAAGCCAACGCAGGTGACAAAAGTTTATACGATAAAGAAGGACCCCTCATCTTCAAAAGCTGATAAAGTGAAAAGTGTTTTGGAAGGTAACCTTACTATTTGTAATAGAACTATTAGAGTTTTATTTGATACAGGAGCTTCATATAGATTTATTTCTCAACAAAACGTAAATGAATTAGGACTTAAAACTAAATTTGTTGACGATCCTATTTGCGTGAAAAATCCGGTTGGAGGTCCCGCAAATCTTTTTTCATATTGTAAGAAAGTTCCTATTTCATATGCTAGCTATCGATTTCCTATCAACCTTTTTTTTCCTCGAATTTAATGAATTTGAAATCCTACTCGATATGAACTGGTTATCGAGATACGAAGCTATATTGGATTGTAATAATCGGACAGTTTTAGTCCAAAGAAACCTTGGAAATTTTATTGAAATCTCTTGTGAGGATCCAAGTCCAAGGAGAGATAGATTGATGTATACTTTGGGATATCTTGAACCCACTTTGCAGTCTATACCTGTCGTTCAGGATTTTTCCGATGTATATGAAGAAGTGAAATCTTTACCTCCTCACCGAGAAATAGAATTCCGAATTGACCTTGTACCCATTGCCCGTCCTGTTGTTCACGCAAGTCGCAGGATGGCACCTAGGGAAAAGATGGAATTGGTTCATCAAACTGATGAGCTACGACAAAAGATTAATTCAACCCAGTGTTTCTGAATGGGGCTCAGCCGTCGTATTTGTTGCTAAATCGGACGAATCTTTGAGGTTGTGTGTAGATTACCGTGATCTAAATAAACAAACTCTCAAGAATAAATTTCCACTGCCCAGAATTGATGATTTATTCGACCAACTTCATGGCGCTCGTTTCTTTTCAAAAATGGATCTAGCCCAAGGATTCCATCAACTACGAATCGTCGAAGATTGTGTTCATTTAACTTCCTTTAGAGGTCCTGATATGTTCTACGAATGGTTAGTTATGCCTTTCGGGCTAACCAATGCTCCAGCATACTTCGTGAATCTTATGACTCGTGTGTTTCGGGAAGTTTTGAATAAATTTGTGCTTGTATTCATTGATGATATTTTGATCTATTCTAAGACTAAAGAAGAGCATGCCGAACATCTTAAAATCGTATTGGAAATATTGAGGAGAAATGTTCTGTATGCAAAATTTTCCAAATGTCACTTCTGGGTCAATGATGTCAAATTCCTTGGCCATATTGTTAATGAAGGAATTTCGATAGATCCTAGCAAAATTTCCGCTATTCTTGATTGCAAACAACCCACTACTCCAAAAGAAGTTCGAAGCTTTTTGGGTTTAGCAGGCTATTACCGGAAATTCGTTCAAGATTTTTCTAAATTGGCTAGCCCATTGACTAAGCTAACAATGAAAAACGCAAAGTTCATTTGGGCTCCAGAATGTGAAGAAGTTTTTCAGGAGTTGAAAAAGAGATTAACCACTGCTCCTGTTCTCACTATTGTTAAAGGGAACCATGGCTTATCTGTCTATACTGATGCATGTGGTGATGGGGTTGGTGCAGTATTAATGCAAAATGGAAAGGCAGTTGCCTACACGGGTAGACAATTACGTCCGCATGAGAAAAACTACCCCGACGCACGATTTGGAACTCTTGGCTGTTGTTTTCGCTTTAAAAATATGGCAACACTATCTTCCGGGTAAGAATCTTTTCAGCTTTCCTAACAATTTATGAAACTAACTTAACTAAAGAAATATACCTAATAAACTCTCTTTGTTTTAGGTGAAAAATTTGAATTATTCACCGACCATAAATCTTTGAAATATCTTTTCACCCAGAAGGATCTGAATTTGCGACAACGTTGGTTGGAATTTCTGGCATCTTACGACTTAGATATTTTGTATACACCGGGGAAGGCCAATGTAGTTGCAGACGCCTTGAGCAGAAGACATGCTGTTCTCGCATATCTAGTTATCACTCCTACACTTGTTAAAAAGATCGCGAATAAGCAAGATGAAGATGAGTTTCTTCAGGGAATTTATAAAAGAATTTGCCAAGGAGAAGACACTAGTTTTGAGATGGATAATAGAGGAGTAATAAAATTAAAAGGCAGGATTTGTGTTTCAGACTTCCCTTATCTGAAACGTGAAGTATTGGACGAATGCCACAAGTCCAAATTCAACATCCATCCAGGAGTCAAAAAAATGTATCGAGATGTTAAAAGAACATTCTGGTGAAAGACGATGAAGAGAGACTTATTGATTTATGTGAGTCGCTGTGCTACTTGTTAGAAAATCAAAAGCGATCAAAAGAAAGCGGCCGGTTTACTTCAACTTTTGGAAGTACTGAAATGGAAGTGGGATCAGGTATCGATGGATTTCATCGACGGATTGCCACGAACCAAGAAAGGCAATGAAGCGATTTGGGTTATTGTGGACCGTCTAACCAAAACTGCTCATTTTATTCCAGTTAAACCCACTCGGACTGCGGCAAGCTTGGCAGGTATATATATAAAGGAAATTGTTCGCCTCCATGGTATTCCTTAGCAGTATAGTGAGTGATCGTGACTCGATCTTCACTAGTAGATTTTGGGAGGCATTCTAAGACGCTTTGGGAACGAAATTAAATTTCAGCACTGCTTATCATCCACAATCTGATGGACAGACTGAGAGAGTTAATCGAATTTTAGAAGACCTACTGCGTGCTTGTGTTCACGATTTTGGTGGTTCTTGGGAGGACCATTTGCATCTGGTTGAATTCTCATATAATAACAGTTATCAGGCCAGTATAAAAATGGCTCCTTTCAAAGCTTTATATGGTCGTCCGTGTCGATCACCTATATGCTGGATCGATCAGGTGATAGACTTGCTCTTGGACCGGATATGATAAAAGAAGCCACTGAGAAGTTGATTTTATTAGAAAGAAGTTATTAACTGCCCAAAGCCATCAGAAGAACTATTATGATCGCTGAAGAAGAAATTTGGAATTTCAAGTTGGAGATTCTGTATTTCTTAAAGTATCTCCGATGCGGGGTGTATTGAGATTCGGGAAAACTGGAAAACTAGCACCGCGATATATTGGTCCTTTTCCTATTCTGGAAAGGATTGGTCCTCTAGCATATCGAGTGCAGCTACCCAGCTGGTTGTCTGGCGTACATGATGTGTTCCACATTTCTAATCTTCGGAAATATGTGCACGATCCAGATGATATTATTGAAGAAGCTGCTCAGCCAGATCTAGAGATCACTCCTAACTTGGCAGTTAAAAGAGAGCCGATAAAAATTGTAGATCATGATGAGAAACGATCAAGAAACAAGATTGTGAAATTGGTCAAAGTTCAATGGAGTGGCGATCCAAAGGACTGTACTTGGGAGACTGAAGAAAATATGAAGAAATCATATCCCAATTGCAGAATAGACATCTCGGCTTAATCTGTAAGTCATTTCCTTATTTTTCTAAATTCGTATATTCTTTGTTTGCATTTCTCTCTCTTTCAATTTCGAGGACGAAATTTTCTTAAGGAGGGGATATTGTAACATCCCGAAATTTTTGAATTTAAAAATTGGTTATGTATTTGAACTTTTGGAACTTAAAATTGAGAATTTCAAGAAATAAATAAATATTGTTAATGTTAATATTATAAAGATGCATAGAATTTAAATTAATATTGATAGTTAAGTATAGATAAATAGATAATAATAATAATAATTAAAGAAAAGAACATATTTAAAATAAGAAATTGTTTTAAAACCATTAAATGAAATATGGGTTATAAATTTAAATATTGATAGTTGAGCTTTTAATAGAAATAAAATTGTTAAAGTAAGTTATGGTAAATTATAAAATTTAAGTCACATAATTATAATCTAACATTTGTCAAATAAACAAATAAATAAGAAAACAAAGGAAACACACACTTTCATTTAGCAAGTAAACTAAGATAACAAAAGAGTATGAAGAAATATAAATTGTAAAAGGAAACAGGACATAACTAGGCAAAGGAAAAAAATCTACAAACTATAAGAAAATAGTACTTACAGAAAAAAAACAAATCGAATAGCATGCTGAAAATATACAAAGCATGAAACATTACATGCTTCCATTAAATGCTTGCATTTAATGCTGTTACTCTCCAGCATGGGTTTATTCATCTTGTACTTCCTTTAGTAAGCCTCAGTTTACATACAACCTGTTATATACATCAATCTACTTTCTCATTTCAATTCATTTGAACATAACTTTGTAAACCAGAGAACAAATATAAACGTCACTACACTTTACAAACTCAAATCCATTCAAGAAAAGAAGATTTTCACCTTGCAGATTCAAGCTTTTGTAATTCCTGGATATTGAGGTGAGTAAAACTCTAAACTTGTTGAATTGCATATGGTAAATCCTTGAAATAAGATATAAATCATGTGTGCATATACTAGAGTTAGCACATGATTTTAATATGCTCTGTGTTCTTTGAAAATTGGTACAGACTTTATCTTTCTGTTCAAAGATTCAAACTATTTTGTTTAAAACATTTTGTAAGCTTTGATTCTCAACTAAACCAGTTGTCAAAAATTTAAAAAAATAAGAATTTTAAAGGTTGATTTAAAATCCTCTTTATCAAGCATCACCGAAAACTTGTTCTACAGGTTTCAAGTAAAGATTTGATAAAAATTAATCTTTGTAAAATATTAATCCAAGATTATAAATTGAATCTATATTGCAAAGCATGAATTTTAAAACAAAAATTTAGATTTTTAATTTAGTATTCACAGAATAGTTAGTTTTTGAACAAAAACCACTTTTATTCGAATTACCAGTGATTGAGTTAATGATAAATGTTGTAATTTGAATTGAAGCTAGTTTGAACTTCTATAATGACAAGAAAAATACTAAATAAATTTTCGAATGTATGAAGTTGCCGTTCGAACCCAAAATAGGGTTTAAGCTGGAAGTTGCAGTACGTAAAAAAAATGGTGATTTTGTCGCAATGAATTGATCGAGCTTCATGATATTGAGGGAAATGGAAGAGCATCGGGTTAGCGTGCTATGACCGGAAGCATGGACTTTTCAGGTGGACGGTGCGAGGCGAAGAGGCGATTTCGCGTGGGTGGGTTTAAGTTACAGGGATGAGCAAAATTGCTACTTTTTGAATTCGAGCCGATGCCTTCAATTTGATGTTTGATTTCGAGTATATGGTGTCTAAGTGACTTGTCGGAGTCATTGGTGATCGCCAGAGGGGCGTCGCTGTCGTGTACACGTGCACGTCGCCTTTTTTGGTATCAGGTGGGTTCGCGGGATAGCGCTCGAGAGTTTTTTTTTATGGTTGCTTCGAGGGGGTACGCGGGTTCGAGCTTATTCTCCCTGATGTAATTTTAGTTAGCTAAAGTTTAACTTAGGAAAAGAAAATGAAAGAAAAGAAACTGGAAGAGGAAAAGAAACTGGGAAGAGAGGAGAATACAGAGAGAAGAAGAAAGGGGCGCGGGGAAAAAGGAAAAGGGCTCGGGGAAATGAAGCGCGTGACTCGGTGAAACCGGGTTTTTGCTCGGGTTTACTTCGAATATGGGTTTAGACCTAAATAAAAGTTAACTTTTACTGTTACCAGGTTTTAAGGCAGTGAATCTTGACTATATTGAGTTAAAGGCTTATAACAAATTTTAATAAACTAAGTGGATACTCAATAATCTAATAAATATTTTATATAATTAAATTTAAAATAAGAATTTAAGTTTATTAACATTAAATATTTTATAACTATAATAAATTGATTCTTAAGTTATAAAGGAGATTTTTCAAATAAAAATTATGGTGAATAATTTTTATTAATAAGTGATTTTGAAAAGAAATTAAGATGATACACAATTTGAAATTTAATTAAGTGTTCAAATTGAATTGTAATTGAGAATTTGTATTCAAATAAATTTAAGTTGATTAATCAAGAAAATTAGCAGTTAAATAAAATAACAAATTTTGAAACGATAAATCGAGTAAATTAAGATTTAATTTATTGATCCAAATTTTTGTCATTGATTTAAAATAGTTATGTGTTAAATTTATTTAAACCACATTTGAAGATAAATTACCTACGACTGTGCACCAATGTTGATATTCCTATTCTGTTGGGAATGTTGTATGATGTAGTTTGCCATGTATTGCACTGTAATTATGATTTGTTCTGTATTGATGTGAAAAACCTTTTGCTCGTAAAACGGCATTTAAACTTCGATGCGACAGGGAATCGGATTTTAGTTGGTTATCCAAAACCTACATCGAACCTGTGAATTCTTGTGAAAGACATATCCACATGTTTTAAAAAAAATTACTTTCACTATTCGGTTTAGCCGGGAAAGGACCTTTATGTCGTATAACCCATTTTGAATATGTGATTCGATGTTATGGATAGCATTTGAAGACCGGTGTTGAAGACCGGGTATTTGCGAGAGCGATAGGATGACCTGTCGATTGACGCTGCACCGAGTTGCTCCGGAATAGAGTTCTCCATATGTGATGGGGAATGCGATCGGGATTGTGGATATCCAGATTGCAAGGACTTCTTTGGAAGTGCATTTGGTTCTGTTCGAACCCAGAACAGAGTTGTACGGATTGTATGTCTGACAGTACAAATTAAGATATATAGCAGATTTCTTTCAAATATATTTACGTTGGTGGCGGAGAATTTATTCTCTAAGCTTAACACCCTTAGAGGTTATGTAGTTGAAGGTTATCAACGTATATTCCCAATTTGGTAATGTGGCATGCTGAGAGTTGCTGATCATTTGTTGATCGAAGCATGGCTTTGTGAAAACCGCAGCTTTGTGGACGAGACTTCGTCGAGCCTCACACCCCGGAATGGTCGAAACAGGAAAGATGCAGCAAGGTTATTGGGGGTAGCACCCCTTAGGGTATGTGCATTTCCTTCTAGATAGAAGTGGTATCATGGTATGAAGCCCAGATACTTAACTTATGTTGATATCGCAGATATATATATTACTTTGTGATTTGTTGCTGGGGCCCCGGTTAAAGGTTGGTTACAACCGGGAGATGGCATATTCGTGTCAGTAGTTACCCAGTTAGGGGTAACCCGGCCTTGTGTTGGCAGAGATCCAGTTAGGTTCTCGGGTCATCCCTCCAGAGGCGTACCCATGTGGCCCAGGAAGTTCCTTAGCCTGACCATTGTTGGAAATCCAATTCCCAATATGAAACCCTGTACAGTTTTAGTTGTAGAACCTGCCATTTACTTATGGTGGCGCCCCATTGTTTAAATGGTAGTTATAGTAGGCATAGTTTGGAATGTCTATGCTGGCTAAGATTAATATTCTATTTTCGAAATACTTTCTACACTATGCACTAGAAATATTATCAAAGAATTTCTTTCCTCGTACCAAGCATATTTAACTATCATAAGAAGAAATCTCCTCCAATTCTGCATTTGCATTGTGTGTGTGGCGGGAGATCTTATGGTAGTTCCATTTTTAAAAGCATACCAAAAATTCATTTATAAATCTTGTTCTTTAAAAGTAACTGTTGTTTTGCTTACTCATACCAGTCCCATGACTGATCCGGAGTTTATTGTTTTCTTTCCTAAACTCTGGGTGCCCATTATTTCCACACGGGCAGCCTAGTAGCAGGTTTCTGTATCTTGGAGTAGCAATATTTTGGAGCTCTTATCTTGGAGATATCTTGGGAGCTTTTGGAGATTTCAAGTGTTTAGCTTTTGGGAGTTCGTGATCATCTCTCTCATTTGAGGACTTATGGATATATGATCACTTTTGTATTATCATGATGTTGTATTTGGAGTTGTGGTCTATGTATTATATACTCTGTTATAGTATGGATATTAAGTTGATGTTGTAACTGTGATGATAATTATGATACTAATTCTGTTCCGCTGTTTTATATTCATCTAATTGTTGTTATAAGCTCCGGCGATGCAAATTTGATGTCGTTTATCGGACATCGAGTTTGGGTCGTCACAAGTTGGTATCAGACTGTTGGTTGAGTAAGAACTTTAGCTACGGTGTATAGCACATTAGATGGCTCATTAGAGATAGGGTGAAGTATACCCTAGAATGAGTATAACCGAGACTGAAACCCTAAATTTATTAGTCTATTTCTTTTACTGCTGATATTCCTAAAGATATTTTGTTCGTGTATTTGAATCAATTTTCTTACTAATTACATATAGTAAGAAATGAGTGGACGAAGGGGAAGAGTTAAGGGTCAAGGAGGTGCCACAGCACCTGATCAAGGTCCCCCAACGGCAATAGCGGCAGCTCAGCAACAGCCGAATCTGGCTGATTTACACAAAAGTTTCTCGAGACTTGGTGGTAAGTCGTTCAACGGCAAAGAGTCGATTGTTGATGCTCAAGCCTGGATACGATCGTGTGAGAAAATCTTCAGAGGGCTAAAATTGGAAGACAATCAGAAGCAACTCATAGCTTCTTGGCAACTGCAAGATGAAGCTTCAGCTTAGTGGGATACAAGCACTTACACCCCATATACTCGAAATCATACATCAAATTGAAGGCATCGGCTCGAATTCAAAAAGTAGCAATTTTACTCGTCCCTGTAACTTAAACCTACCCACGCGAAATCGCCTCTCCGCCTCGCACCGTCCACCTGAAAAGTCCATGCTTTCGGCCATAGCACGCTAACCCAATGCTCTTCCATTTCCCTCAATATCATGAAGCTCGATCAATTCATTGCGACAAAATCACCATTTTTGTTTACGTACTGCAACTTCCAGCTTAAACCCTATTTTGGGTTCGAATGGCAACTTCATACATTCAAAAATTTATTCAGTATTTTTTTGTCATTATAGAAGTTCAAACTAGCTTCAATTCAAATTACAACATTTATCACTAACTCAATCACTGGTAATTCGAATAAAAGTGGTTTTTGTTCAAAAACTAACTATTCTGTGAATACTAAATTAAAAATCTAAGTTTTTGTTTTAAAATTCATGCTTTGCAATATAGATTCAATTTATAATCTTGGATTAATATTTACAACGATTAATTTTTATCAAATCTTTACTTGAAACCTGTAGAACAAGTTTTCAGTGATGCTTGATAAAGAGGATTTTAAATCAACCTTTAAAATTCTTATTTTTTTTAAGTTTTTGACAACTGGTTTAGTTGAGAATCAAAGCTTACAAAATGTTTTAAACAAAATAGTTTGAATCTTTGAATAGAAAGTTAAAGTCTGTGCCAATTTTCAAAGAACACGGAGCATATTAAAATCATGTGCTAACTCAAGTATATGCACACATGATTTATATCTTATTTCAAGGATTTACCATATGCAATTTCAACAAGTTTAGAGTTTTACTCACCTAAATATCCAGGAATGACAAAAGCTTGAATCTGCAAGGTGAAAATCTTCTTTTCTTGAATGGATTTGAGTTTGTAAAGTGTAGTGACGTTTATATTTGTTCTCTGGTTCACAAATTTATGTTCGAATGAATTGAAATGAGAAAGTAGATTGATGTATATAACAGGTTGTATGTAAACTGAGGCTTACTAAAGCAAGTACAAGATGAATAAACCCATGCTGGAGAGTAACAGCATTAAATGCAAGCATTTAATGGAAGCATGTAATGTTTCATGCTTTGTATATTTTCAGCATGCTATTCGATTTGTTTTTTTTCCTGTAAGTACTATTTTCTTATATTTTGTAGATTTTTTCCTTTGCCTAGCTATGTCCTGTTTCCTTTTACAGTTTATATTTCTTCATACTCTTTTGTTATCTTAGTTTACTTTCTAAATGAAAGTGTGTGTTTCCTTTGTTTTCTTGTTTATTTGTTTATTTGCCAAATGTTAGATTATAATTATGTGACTTAAATTTTATAATTTTATCATAGCTTACTTTAACAATTTTATTTCTATTAAAAGCTCAACTATCAATATTTAAATTTATAACCCATATTTCATTTAATGGTTTTAAAACAATTTCTTATTTTAAATATGTTCTTTTCTTTAATTATTATTATTATCTATTTATCTATACTTAACTATCAATATTAATTTAAATTCTATGCATCTTTATAATATTAACATTAACAATATTTATTTTTTTCTTGAAATTCTCAATTTTAAGTTCCAAAAGTTCAAATACATAACCAATTTTTAAATTCAAAAATTTCGGGATGTTACACGTTAAGTCCAATACAATATGAATACAATAAAGGTGGTACACGACCACACCATAAACATTGAATCAAATATAAGTAAATCAGTGTATGCGGAAGAACAGAAATTGCTCAAGAGAAAGGAGAGTTGATATCCAGCATCAACTTCAAGCTAAATCCAATAGATGATACCTGAAACAACTCGATCTAACCCGAGTATAAATACACGGGTCAGTCTAGCTACACGAATCAGTCAATATTGGTAATATGAAGCAGAATAGACATGAAGATACTTCTTCTCGATAGAGAAGAATGAATCGATAAACTCATAAGCTCAACACTTAAGTAACAAACGCTACTTAGATGAACAAATACCTCGAAGGAGGTAACTCAAACTCAATACTCAAATGAAACACAAGTGCCTCATATCATAGGCGACATCCCAAAATGTCTATATGGTTTCCATGAACCATATCTCCTCAAAAAGAGAAACATCAATACAAACTCTCGCCAAAATGGCAAACATAAAATTCTCAAATAGGATGATCCAAAACTCAATTATAGATGAATCTCCAAATTCAATTATACCTCATCTCATCGGTATAAATGTATATAAATCTCAATATCAACTCGCCAAAATGGCAAAACCCATAATATCCTATAAAATCCTGAAATTATCCGAACTCATAACTTAAGGAACTCGATAAGAGTTCAAAACATCATAATTGAAATCACCATATATATAACATCTCATATAGCACTAGGCTATCAATGTAATGAAACATCTTAAAAAGGTGAAATCATGACAAAACAGAAAACTCAAAAAATCCCGATTGGCCAAATCCCCGATTGTAATGCCGAAGCAATGTTGCACGTGCTAAACTCAGATGGCCGTAGCCTCAGACAAGGTCTCTAACACCTCCTAAAGCGGTTTGTCCTCATGACAAGGTCGCTGACACCTCTCCAAGCCATTTTGTCAGTCCTAACAAGGTCGCTAACACCTCCCAAAGGAGTTCGTCCTCATGACAAGGTCGCTGACACCTCTCCAAGCTATTTTGTCAACTCTAGCAAGGTCCCTAACACCTCCCAAAGCAGTTCATCCTCATGACAAGGTCGCTGACACCTCTCCAAGCTATTTTGTCAACTCTAACAAGGTCGCTAACACCTCCCAAAGCAGCTCGTCCTTATGACAAGGTCGCTGACACCTCTCCAAGCAGTTCTGTTAGGTAAACATCGTGAATGTGTCACAAACTCACGGATAGGAACCCGAAAAGTGTTAATGTGTGTCCCATACCACACATTCGCACTTAGCGGTTTACTACCCGTTAGTCGATGCCACACTAGAAAGATCATTGTAACGACCCAGAATTTTGAACAATTTAATTTGGAAATATTTAATTAATTTTAAATATTTGAATGATGGTTTGGATTGAATTTTCAATATAACTTTGAATTTGGCGATTAAATTATAGGATTTAATCTATTTAGGGTTGAATAAAAATTTGAATCTTCAATTTTAAGCCAATTAAAAATATTTCAAAGGCTTGTAAAATTCATATTGATAATATTGAAGATTATAGAAGCTTCAGAATTGAATTTGAAAGTGAATTGTTCAGTTTTGAAATTTAATCGTTTGAATCGATATTTAAAATAGCCGTCCGAGGCACAGTCTCGGAATTCGACGAAACCAGTTCCATTGGGTCCGTAATATGGAATTATTCTCGGATTTCAAATTTCGTATTTTTCGGAGTTGATATGTGAGCACACGAGATATAAACGCGTCGAAATCAAATTGGATTCAATTTAAATTTAAAATTTAAATTTGGTCAACGACATCACGTTACTTCCTAAATTCTTGCCTAGTATCACGCAGATGATCACGGAGGCAAAACACGTTCTCTCTGATGAACCACGATCCTCTGTCTCCTTCCCTCTCCTTTAATAAATCACACGAGATTTCCCTTATTCCTCAGTTCAAACCGAAAAAAAAAAAGGAAGGCCGTGGCCCCAAATCGAGGTCGCAAGGCTCGTGCACGCGACGGCGAGATGGAGCGACGTGGGGGCAAAGTCGCGATGGTCTCGCGAGCGATAGTTGATGGCGGCGACGCGCGGCGAATGGTGTGACCCTCCGTGCCTTAATTGTGCGGTTGGTTTAAGTGGATGTTGTCGTTAGGTCTACGCGCGAAGTGATTGAGAGCGGCAACGACGTCGACGTCAAAGGGGCAGTGGCGCTCGAGGCAGCGCGCGTGCTTGTGCGTGGAGACGCGGCGGCGTGTGGAGGCAGTGGTGGATGATGTCGCGCGATTGAAGGGGGAGGCAGCGATCGAGGCGAATTGAAGGCGTCGGGGCTGTGCGATTGGGTTCTTCAAATTATGCAGTGGAGGTATCAATTTTTTTTTTCTCTAGTTAATTGAAATTTTAAATTTGCAGTATTCATTCAAATATAATATATATGTATATTACAGAGAAAGGTAATCTATACAGCTTTTTAATTAGTAGTCACAGTAAAGAAAAAAAAAATATTTGCAGTAAAAATAATAATATATCATATTTTAAGTAAATACGAGTAAGTTATATTAAAAGAAAGTTTAACTTTTAAAACCAAAATTTTAGTTAAACGAATTTATTAATGGATTGTTTGATAAGTTTATTTGATTCGTTTAGTTACTAGAAATAAATTATTAAAGGAAATTTAGTTTAAAATATAATTTTTTGTTAAGTAAATGTTATAAAAGGGAATTTAATCATTAGTCTAAATAAAATTTATAAACAGAAAATAATTAGTTAACAGAATTTGGTTGAAAGGAAAATAATTTTTATTAAAGAAAAATTAGTTGATTTGAATTTATAAAAAGGAAATTAAGTTCAATGGGAAATTTCTAGTTAGAATTATTTTCAGAAAGAAAATGTTGTTTAAATTAAATAGTTAGTTAATAAAATTCATTTAAAATAGAAATTAATTTTGTTCGACAAAAATTGAATTTATAAAGAATAGTTTGAATTTAGTTTTTGTTAAATCAAAGTATTAAAAAGAGATTTGTTTGAAAGCCAAAAACAATTTATTAAAATGGGATTTAGTTTTAAAATTTGTAACCTTTAGTTAAACAAATTTAATTAAAGAAAATCAGTTTGAATTTAGATTTTTAGTTTGAAAACAGAAAATTTGTATAAATTTAATATTGGTCAATTAAAATTATTAATTAATAAGAAAGAGAAATTTAATAATTAGTTGAATAAAATTATTAAAGGAATTGGTTTAGAACAAAACCATTGAATAATTAAAACAATCAAAAATGAAAATTTATTATTCGATTGATTCGAATATTAATAAATTGTGTAAATATTTATACAAGGTATAAATCAAGAAAATCGAGTCAAGATGGAAATGGATTGCTAATAAAAAGCAAAGGTGAGAACTTCTCACTCAATCGAATCAGTTTCGATTTTATTTTAAATAGTTAGATTTAAAATATTTGAATGCATGTTTGAATGTTGATTAATATCTATTGATTGTTAAAATAGACATTATACGCCGTTAGTAAGCGAATGTTATTTATTAAAAACATATACCGCGAATATTTCATAAACAGTGAAATTGGTATTATATATAATAGCAATATATATATATTGGCATATGTGTATATTGGAGTTATTGATTTCCCGCATTTTTTGTTTAGCGGATGAGACCCTATGCGCCGTTAGTAAGCGGATATATATTTATAAAATCCCATATAACGCGATATTCCACCTCGAAGTGGAATGGTATTGTGCTAATGTCTGTGGATGCAGGGAAACAGGTTTGAGGGATCCAACTGGATTCCTCACAAATATTTGTTTGATTTCACATATTGTGATATTTGATTGTTATCATGAATGATATATGATGTTTGAAAGTTGTGATTGACTATTGATGTGTTGCATCATCGAATCCAATTTTTGAAGTTTAAAAATAACGATTTTGATTTCTAAAGTGATTTTTAGAAATATACGTTTATAAAATATTTTTGGAATTGATTCATCTTAAAATAAATAAACGCTATAATATTATTATGATTTTTGAGAAATACATTTAAAGGTTGATTTTTGAAAATATAGGATTAGTGATTTTATAAAATAGTTTGAACTGGGATTTCTGAATTTATTATAAGAAGTAAAAAAAATAGGATTTATAAAATTTTTATTTTATAAATCAGAATGATGAAATTTATAAAAGAGTTTAAAGATGTTTAAAGTAGTAATATAAATTGTTTTATATTAAAAGATTTATAAATTGATATTTATAAATTTAGAATATTTTGAATTATAAAACGAGCTTTTATAAGTGATAGAATAATTTGTAAATGGATTCCATAAAGGAATGAAATCTATAGGATTATAAAGGTAAAGTTATAAATGGAAATTTGAATATTTTATAAATCTAAATGGTGAAATTATAAATGAGTTTAAAGACGTTTTAAAATTAGTAATATAAATTGTTTTATATTAAAAGATTTATAAATTGATATTTATAAATTAAAAATATTAGAAGTGTAAAACGAGCTTTTCTAAGTGTTAGAAAGAATTGTGAATGAATGAAATTTATAGAATTATAACGGTGAAGTTATAAATGGAATTTTATAAACAGTAGGTTTATAAAATTTGTAAAGCTATTTAAAGGAATAGATTTGGATAAATAAATGAATCTTAGGAGTTATAAGATTTATAGATTTGGGGAGTTTGAAGGGATGATTTTGTAAATAAATAAATTATAAGTATTTAACTTATAATATGAATTTTTAGTATATCATTGTGATATGAATTGAATAGATTTATAAAGGAAATTTATAAAGAAAGTAGTTATAAAATAAATAGAAATAGAATTTATAAACATTGTTTTATAAATCCGCAAACTACTTATTTTTAATAAGTAAATTGTTATAATTTACTTATGGAATTATATTCACGTTTTTGAACAGTGAATAATTCTTTAAAATAAAATGAATAGAAGTGATGAAATTTATTAACAAGTATATTCACGTTTTTGAATAGTGAATAATATGTTAAAGAAATGTTTTGAGTGTGATGTTTTAAATAGAATTAAAACGATCTAAAGATGTTTTAAAATATATTAACTATCGAAACCATAGATTTCAACATTCATTGTTGAAATAGACGTTTTCGAGAAATAGAAGGAAATGGTAGATTATAACACTGTTGTTATAATAAATGATTTCCGAAAGGAAATGTTTTGTATAGTATTGGGATTTATATATCTATTTTAATTTCGAATTCCTATACTAGTGATTTTGGGTTGTCGTAACGATGTTTTACGCAACATTCGTTTTGGCCCAAATAAATATGGTTAAGTGAATGATTTCCTTAAAGAATGAAATATATACTTAATTTCGATTAAGGTATATTAAATATTTTCTAAGTATAGAAAATAAAAGATCTGTGAATTACTTATTTTTAATAAGTATAGAAAATAAAAAGATCTGTGAATTACTTATTTTAATAAGTATAGAAATGCTTTTCCAACATTAAGTGAATATTTGGAATTTATCTTTTTGAAGATAAATTGAAAATGAATATTAGAAATTGAATGAAAATCTTATATTTATAAATATTTTGGAATGTAAATTCAATATGGGAATTTATAAATGAAATTTGGAAAATGAGTTTAAAAATAAATATTGATTTATTTTTAAAAGAATGGAGAATGTATATCTTATAAAGATATTTTTGGAAAATAAACAATTTGGAAAATTATTTGGAATCTGGTGATGTTGGCATATCTATTGATAGTTCAATAACCGACTATCAATATTTACCTTTAAATAGGTATTTGTTGTGATTTGTTTGAAATTGGATGCCAACCTTATTTTTTTTTTAAAATAAGCGCTCACTATTCGGGTTAATCGGGAAAGGACCTTGGGGTCGTATAACCCATTCCGAATATGTGATACGTCGTTATGAATTGGATTCGAAGATCGGTGTTGAAGACCGGATATTTTCGAAAACGAAAGGGTTTCTTGTTGATTGTCTCTGCACTGGCTGATCCCCGGTATTGAGATCTCCTAAGTGATGGGAAATTCGATCGGGATTTTGAATACCCGGATTGCAAGGGCTTCGTAAGAAGTGCCTTCGGTTTTGTTCGAGCCCGGAACAGACTTGTATGGATTGTGTGTCTGACATTACAAGTTGAGATATAAAGCCGATTTCTTTCAAATATATTTCTGTTGGTGGCGGAGAATTTATTCTTTTAGCTTAACACCCTTCTCTGAGACGTACGAGCTCAGAGGTTATGTAGTTGAAGTTATCAGCGATATATTCCCAATTTGGTAATGTGACATGCTGAGTGTTGCTGTAAATGATCATTGTGTTGATTATTTGTGATAGGATCATTTGTTTGATCGTCTATCCTGGTGATCATTTCTATGATCATTTGTTGACCCAAAGCATGGCTTTTGTATAAAGTATGTTTTTGTGGACGTGACTTCGTCGAGCCTCACACCCCGTGAGTGGTCAAAACAGGAAAGATGCGGCAAGGTTATGAGGGGTAGCGCCCTTTAGGATGTGTGCATTTCCTTCTGGAAAAGGGTGGTATCATGGTATGGAGCCCAGATACTTACTCATGTTGAAAACACTTTGTTATGATTGTGTGAATTGATTACGAGCGCTCGGTTGAAAAGGTCCCAAAGGACCGGGGGATGGCATATTCGGTCAGTTGTTACTCAGTTAGGGGTAACCCGGCCTTGTGTTGGTAGAGATCCAGTTTGGTTCTCGAGGATGTCCATCCAGAGGCATTCTCATGTGGCAATGGGAAGTTCCTTGGCCTGATCATTCGTTGGAAATCCAAAGAAACAATACGTGACTTGTACGGTTTTAGTTGTAGAACCTGCCATCTAATATGGTAGCTATTAGTAGGCATAATATAATGGTACCTATGCTGGTTAAGATTTATATTCTACTTTCGAAACGAATTTTTTTTCCTACACTATGCACTAGTAATAATATCAAGTGTTCTTTTTAATACGTATCAAGCATCTTTGACTATCATAAGAAGAAATCTTCTCCAAGTCTGCGTTTGCATTGTGTGTGTGGCAGGAGGTCTTATGGTAGTCTCATTTTTAAAAGCATTGCGAATTGACTTTAAAAATATTCCTCTATTTTGATTTTAAAGATAAATAAACTGTTTTGAGTTCTCACACCAGTGACATGACTGACTCGGAGTTTATTGTTTTCCTTCCTAAACTCTGGGTGCCCACCAATTTCTACACAGGCAGTCAAGAGTTAGGTTTATCAGGATATTCTGGAGTTGCTGGAGGCAAGCTGGGTGGCATGGCGTATTACTACTATATAGTATTTCTTTTTCCGCTGCACTGTTTGTTGTTGATGTTGTTGTACACTCTGATGATGTAATTGTAATGTATAAAATGTAATAACTGATATAGTTCTTTGTTTAAAGATTATTCATTTATTATTATATGTTGTTCCGCTGCGAATTGTGAGATTCTGATGTTGTTTTCTTTCTGTTCTGTTATTTTCTGCTCCGTTTTATTTTCTATTTTCTTTTATTTTCTATCTTCTCTCTTCTCTCTCTCTTCTTTCCTTTTTCTTTCCTTCTTTCTTCTTTCTAAAACCCTAATGGTTCGGTTTTTCGGCAATGAAAAATCGCTTCTGTTACAATCATAAAACTCAGAAAATTATATCTCGCCTAGTCTCATTGGCGAGTGATAAAGAGACATCATACTTGTCTCATCTCGACAAGTAAAAACATCATGATGGTTCCTCATAAACCGTAAATCTCAACATATGAAATCATAATCTCAAGACTTGCCTTATATCATTGGCAAATAAATAAAACATCGTGATGGATCTCATCGACCATACTCCGATATAAGAGATCTCAAACCATAATGTTTGCCTAATATTGGCCATCTTAAATAATTCCAATAAATAGGAATTATAAAAATCAAAATATCCAATAAAATGGAAAAAAATATCAGAATCAATAATCTCAAATAGCTTCGATTGTACAAGTCCGGAATTAACCGAAATAGTAAACGCACATGTCACATACCACATGTTTTACTAAATCGTGTAATTCTCTTTTCATACGTTCGAATAGTAAATAAGTTTGTATTATATATATAATAATTATAAAAAAAATTAAAACATTTAATATGAAAGCTTTTCCATTAAAAAAAATCATTTCGAAAACGGTTTAGAAAACAAGTGCACAGAAACAGAAAAAATCGATGAAAATTCAATAAAATTAACATACGATAAAACCCAAATGAAATCGTCAATTCGTAGTGCGAATCGACATTAATGTCGGATTTTCTATTATTAAGAGTTAGCCTTTTAGAACCATATCAAAAAAAAACGCTCGAAATCATCGAATTCAAAAACTGTTCAACGGAAAATGCCAAACTTTGTAAAAGAACTCAAGCTAGCGTTTTTTTTTGACAGTTCTCCCATTTTTAACTCAGAATTTGAGAAAATATGAAACATAAAAGTTCAAGATGATTGTTATAGCTCGAAGTCAGAAAAAGAATCATCTAATTCAGACATTCGAGTCAAAAGTTACGACAATTTCAATTCTCGGGTCTAAAATTACAAACTGTGAATAATTAGCATAACAACAGGGCTGCGGCTTAAAGATCCAATTTTACCCTGTAGATCAAAGATTTTGATAAATAATAAAACATGAAAGTTGAAGATAATTTTCATAGCTATAATTCAAAAAAAGAATCACCAGATTCGGACTTACAAGTCAAAAGATATACCCAAAACAATTATTAGGTCTGGATTTATTACCGCTATATTTTGCTCTCAAGACAGCGACAAAGAAGTGCATTTTTGACCAAATTAAATTTCAAATTTAAGAAAACCCAAAACATGAAACTTGTAACACATCATTTGTGCTTTTCAGGTCATCCAAAAATATCAAATTCCGTTCCAAAACGAGAAAGTTATGACTTATTTTATATTTAGGTTTCAATTCTAAAAATCGATAGAGCGGAGCATGTATCTCAGTTTCAAACCGAATTTCGATCCTTTAAATCATATAATTTACAAAAACTTATAACATGGAAGTTATAGCACAATGTATAATCTTTTAAGAACATTAAACGATATCAAAATCCAATAAGAAATGAGAAAGTTATGCTTAAATTACTAATAATATTTTGCACAGAAATTTGATAGGACAGAGACTATTACTATGTCAAAAATTCGATTTTGACCAAGAAATCTTCAAAATATGAGAAAGTAATTAAAACAAAGGTTCTTTCTTAGAGAATTATCTTTCTACTGCAAATAGATTCAACATAATTGGGTTTATCAATCAAAAGTTATGTTCATTTTACTCTCAGGTATTAACTCAAAATTTTTATATGGCTGAGCTATAACATTAGTTTCAAACTCAATTTCGACCAACTTAACTACAGGATTTCAAAATATGATTAGAAGAAAACATGTAACTAATTGAAATAACTTTCTACCACAAAAAGATTGAGTCAATTTATTCTACCATAAATTATCGTTGTTTTACTGCAGCGACTTTTTTTTTATAACAAATTTCCAGCAAACAATAACACAATAATCACACAAGTTTTCAACCAAATTGCATACAATTAAATCAAAAATCATTCAAATAATTATGTGCAGCAAACAAAGATTTAGATGTGAGTGATTAACTCACCTCTATCCTTTAATTCAACAATCGAGACCACCAATTCAGCCCAAATTTCCAAACTAGCAAACCCTAAACAGAGAAGAAGTTAATAAATTTTCACTGTAAGTTAGATTTTGATGGAGAGATTGGTTTTAGATTGAAGATTACCTGAGTTTATACTTAAATCCATGTTTTAAAACATCCATTCTTTATTTTATTTTTGATTAATAGAGAATAGATTGGGAGAATGAGAAGGCTGCCATTATTTTTGAGCTTCAGAAGTTTTTATCTGAGAGGAGAGAAGTGGATTAACGTACAGACTTTTCTTCTCTTTCTCATTCTTTAGTAATATATTAGAGTTTAATTGTACTAATGGACTTAAGCCCAATAAGTAAATGAAATTAACTTGTGTTGTTATTCAACCACTTATTTCACGTTACAATGCATACTAACGATGAAATTTACACTATTTCAAGTTCCACTTCTTAAGAATTATGAAATTCATTACTCATTATAATAAAAATGTTTTACACCCAATTAAAAATTATTTACATAATTAGAAACTATTTATTATCATATTTCCCTATTTAAAGAAAATAGAAAATTTACATTATTAATTACAAAACCCATTGTAATTAACACTATAGATTACACAAAAAACACATTTTTATGTCATAAAATTCTATAACTCATTTCAAATATAATTTTATGCTCAACTTATATTTTTAAACTCAATTCCATCATTTTATTAAATATATCCCATTTTAAAATTAATTACTTCCTTAAAAAAATATTAAATGAAGTAAAGAGCAATAATTAACAAAATTATTGCATTAACTCTAAATATAACACATTTTCCTCGTTTATTTATTAACTAAAACCATCTTAATAAAGTTTTAAAAATTCTATTTTCTCATTTTATCCTCAAATATGTTGTTTATTCTCAATAAATAATTTAAATTCCTCTTTAATTATTAATTCACACTATTAAATTATAACTGCCGTTATAATTTAATATTTTCAGGTAATCGCTAAAACCAGGGTTGTTACAGAAATGGTTAGACGTCAGAGGCTTCAACAACCTGTTCCAGAGACTCAGCGTAGACGTTTGAAGCTTTGATCAGACGTCTGAGTCCGTAGTAGAACTTTTGCAGAGAGCAAGGACAAAGGTCTGTCACTTTGGACAAACGTCTGATGTCTCAGGAAAACTTTCCTCAGACCTTGGATAGACGTCTATCCTATTGCGATGGACGTTTGTGGCGACTTGTGCCAGCAAAACCTGGGCATTATTTGTAGATTTGTGATATATGAAGGGCCAATGAACTTTGCCTAGGATGTCTATTCTCTTATATAAGCTATTTTCTAGATTTAGATTTCTATGCAACAGAAAGCAACTGAAAAAGTTTTTTTTAGTTTCCGCTAATTAGGGTTTATCAAAACCTAATTTTCTTCAATTCTCTTCTCCACAAATTAATTCTATTAGAATTTTGATCACTATAATCAATCTCCTATACTCTTCTCATCGATAGTAATAAAAGCTCTCTCTTAAAGTGGATGTACACTAAAACAATGTTAGTGAAACAACATAAATCATTGTGTGATTTATTTTCCGTTATTGCTTTAATTCTTTGTTGCTTGTTTGGGGATTATGATCAGATTTGGATTGGTTGAGACTTAGATTGATTTATTGATTGGTTGTTTTTACACTTTTTGCCACGATATCATCTTCTACTGTGCATTGGGGTTTTGTTTTGAGTGGTCTCGAGTTAGAATTCCGACACAACAATATGTACATCATTTAAAATGATGCTACAATCGTTTATGAACCAATACTACAGTTTAAAAGGGACACTATAAAATTCAGAAATGACAACACTATTCATAAGATACTACAATAAAATAGCATTATAAATAGAAATATACAAAATTAATTATTTATTGAAAAACAAAAAATGATACAACTAGTAGAATTAGTGCACATATTTGAAAATATACTATAATTGCTTATAAACTCTCTACTATAGTTTAAAGAAAATAATATTACAATTTAGAAATTGCTAGTACAATTTAAAAATATTACAACATTTCAAAAACTACTACTATAATTCATAAAATTATATAATAAAATAATATTATGTAAAGATGTAATAGTTGTTTCGAATCTACTACTAAAATTTTAAAAATGCTAGTGCAAGTTAGAAAATGCTACAACAATTCATAAAATACTACTATAAAATAGCATTATGAAAAAAATACTTAATTAATTTATTGAAAAAAATGATACATAAAATACTACAAAATGACATTACAAAACTATACATTAAAGTCTAGTGCAAATCCAAAAATGGTACTACACAGAAGCATTATTGATCTTCTTCTTTCTTAATTTCATGCTTCACCTCAAACATCGCTCCTTCATTTAAGTTGAAATTCGAAATCATTGCAACAAGTAGAGTTGCACCTTCTTTATCCTGACTTGCCGTTGCTACATCGTCAATGCTCTTCTGCTTCGTGATCCTTCAAATCCCTAGCCAACCACCATCGCATCCACCTAATCGTCACCACCACCACTAAAATTTGTCATGACTCCATTGAGCGCCGCCAAGATCTGCAATGCCTTACCGAAGTGGCTACAGACCTTTCCTATTATGAATTGGGTGTCTGTCCGTCTTACAGAATTTTCGACCTACAGCAGTGCCTTTTTGAAATTTTGTCATCCTCACTAAAAATTTACAGCCTGTCATTGAAACATAAAAATCGATAAGATTTATCCTTCACGCCATTTTCCAGCACAATAATTTATTTTATTTGGCCATCTAGCTCTGATTTTATGGTATAAGTATTAATGCTAGTACAATATACTTGTCAATTTATATTTAATATTATGTATGATGTTCCATTCATATAGATATAAATTATTCAAGACCATTACTTAATTCTTCCTAAAGGATTGCTTAACATTATCCGAAAACACCACGATATTGCACAGAGCTCGTTTTCATCCTAAACCATGTCAACTTTCACCCATTAATTAAATATAAAATATCAATCTACATTGATAAAAATTGACTATAACTTTGCCTTCGCATAATGAGTTACTAATAACAAAAATCTTATCATAATTTATAATTGAAAGTGCTACACTATGTAAATGTCTTTAGATAGAAGTGCTATTATAGGGAGGTATTATGGAGCTTGAAAACATAGCATTAGGATAGTTAACAGAGCTACCTCATTAAGAATAAACCACCTGAACACCCATACAAAATTATTGTGAAAAACATTCGATAATCTATATATTATTATGTTCAAATGATAAAATTGATTGACATTGGTTCTAAGATACTTGATAATTAAAATGTTAGAAGTTACAAATTATTTTGCCAATTATTATTATAAATTTTTTTTAGTTAATTACATCTAGTGATAACCTTAGTGTATATTTATACATCCTCTAATTAAATAAACTATAATCTTATTATGTATATTGAGGTTTACAAGCATCACAGTTGGAGGGAAATACACTCCCTTTAAGGGTACATTCACAGATAAGTTGGATTAGAGTTTAAAACATATGGCGTTTGTGGAGAAAAATTTGAATAGAGATTTAATATGAAATACTGTTTCACATATAGTCTAACATTTGGAATTATGTCCGACTTATCCTTGTTAAATACGATGTAATTGTTGTGGCTACCCTAATTGCTGAAATTTAAGGAATGCAAACGCTTTCCATTAAACTACTAGTGTAACAAATACGTTCAAAACTCAGATAATTTAGTCATATCATCCATTGATAATTTTTTCTTGAGCATTTTCTATGTTTGTGAACGGAGCCTAAATATAACAGTTATCTTTATCACCATGTAGAAAATTTGATGGTGATCTCATGGTATATGCCACAATCCCTTTACTTTTATATCAAATCAAGCCTTAAGTATAAGATTTTTATTTACGTAATAATCACATTTTTCAGAATCAGTGCCTTCTAACAAAACAATAAAAATAAGTATATTATATTAGAGTTTCTTTTTGTATTTCTCAAAAACAAATATAATTATTAATGTTTTCTTGTTCCATGAGTTTAATGATGGTATATACACAGTTACATAAACTAAACCTTTGATTCAGAATAAGAGGATTTAGAATATGAAATAATGGAAACGCACAAGGAAGATGATACTAGTGAAAATGAACCTTTGGACTTCATCCAAATTTAATTAGTCATTTTTAATTTGACTCAGTGTTTAACAACCACTCCAACAAATGCATATTTTTTTAATATTTACTAGTCAGTATACTGGCAACTACGTACTTTTGTCGAAAATCTTTCATTAGTAATTTAAAAGTTAATTTATTATTATTGAGCCACGAATTAGATAGTTAGCATATCTGCTCAAAAGTTGCTTAATGGAGCAAATCAGTAGATTGTGCATGTCATGGATGCGTTGAGATGAAAAAAGAAAAAAATGTTTTATGTAAAAGTAAGGTTGCATATAATTTCCAGTTATTCTTTGAAAAATAATACTTATCGAAAGGCAATACAAATTACCACTTCGTGTCTGAGTTTTGATTTTTATTATATCATGTCTTCGTTTTTGTTTATCTTATTAATCCAATGGGTGTTGATGAATGAACTATAATTTTATAAGAATATATTTAGAGCTGAATAATATTTTAGCCACAAGAAAATCTATATGAATTCTCCTTAGTTCCTTCTGAAAGTATAAGGTTCGTATGAATAAAAAAAAATCTCGCAAACCTTGTAGAAGAGAATCTATACTAAATAACAACCAAAAGAAAGAGTAAATTCTCAAGCCTCAATTTTTTTACATTTCATCAACTACGTGTCCATAACAAAATCTAAGGAATAAAATGATCTAAGGACTTGTGTCATCTTAGATTAAAAAGAAATATTTGGCCTCAATATTAATGTTGCATTTACCTTATATATAATTAGGATAATTTGTTCTAAGTTATGGTATCTCTAATGAAAAAATAAATTTAAATGAGAAATCATAACAGAAAAATAGATTGCAATCAACATTTTTGAAAACAGACTTTATTTCATCACTTTGATCTTCAACATAAGAATGATCATTAAGAGAGTTGGATACATGGAAGTTCAACTTTAGGGACACTCAGAAATACATGTTTGCTCGTCTTTTTGACAAGATGATATACAAGAACTATCCCCCTTGCAGCCTTTTACACATGAGTTGTATTCTTTTCTACATTGTTTAGCGCAATCAGCATGAACGCAGCTCACAGGATCAATCGATTGAAACAAAAATAGCAATGTGATGGCAATAATCACCAATTTTGCAAGAAAGCTTTCCATTTTTATTTTAAAAAGACTTTGAGTTTGAGTAGTACATGGTTTGATGTATATAACATTCCAATTTATAGATGAGGTTGTGGACAAGAATAATTGCTCTGGACAGATTTTGTTGATGTGCTTCCCTCAAATAAATTGCATATACATTGAATGTTGATTTCATTATATTTATTAATATTTTGTATGTGATTCACTAGTGGTAATGAAGAAGTTGATCACTATAACAATAAATGTTAAATAATTAATATAAAGTTTGGTTCACCGGTATTATATACCATACAAGAATATCTATTATTAAATGAATTTATTTATTTATACAATGAATATAAAATAAGAGAGTAAGTAATATCAATTTAATTAATTTGTAGAGCTAATCATTAATTTGTTAGAAAAAATAACTGGCATGTTTCATGTATATGATTAATTAGTACTTAGGCGGTATATTGCATTTGGTAATATTGGAGTTCAAATCCTTAATCTCAAAATACCATGTGACCCTCATCTCCATACAATCACATTCCTTCATTTAATCAAATTGATTAATTAATTTAATTAATTAATGAATAATAAAATTTGAAGATTGGGTAGGAATGGGGGTATATGAATGTGAGGACAGAGGAATTGAGCTTGTAATGTTGGGTTTCGTGTGAGTTTGAAAAATTCAAGCATTGAGATTAAAATTATACAAAACTATCCTATTTTTCTACTTTGAGATATAAAATAATGTTGAAAAGGAGGTAGTATTTGAACAAAGCTAAATTATTTGGTGAAAGCTATTACATTATATAAGACAAACGTAGAACTATAGGCCATCATATAAATTTTTTGAAGTAGTATCGTAGAGTCAACTATATATAATAAAAAATTATTTCTTACCTTTTTTATTCAATAATCATATTAAATTCAATAATTTAAAATAATTAAAAATACGGGTCGTTACAACATATATCTAGCACAATCTTAAAACAATAAATATTCTTAAAACAATAAATATTGAAGTGAATGTATTCCTAGTGTAGCTGCTTTTCCTTTTAACCATTTGCTTTTTCTACTTGCTATGATTTCTCATTATTATTTTGTGCGTTTGTTTTAACTAATATTAGATGGAAGTATAATTGAAAGCATATGTAAAATTCCTTTAAATGCTTATGATCTTTCCCAAATTCGGAAAATAATCTCCTATTGACCTTTTTATTGTTGTTAATCCAATTCTTACACAAAACGCACATTAGGTAGAAACAGTAGGGATTGCATTTGTGTATAATACAATGAATGGTATATGCAGTGTACATAAATGTACAAATTTATTTACAAATTTATTTTGTAAATTATGTACCTACTAAGAAAACATATAAACATTATTCATCACCTATTATAAAATGTAATTTAGTTTAAAGGACCAACTTCCAAAGTTTTTTGGCCATAAGATAATCTCTTCAAAATTTAGATATAAGGACATCTTTTTCCTCATGTAGGCATAGCCCAATAACCCCACATCCAACATCGTCGCTTCACACACCACAACTCCATGCCATCGCACATACATGACAATCTACACCTACGTTTTGCCACCTGTCGTAGTCGCCACCTACTGTAATTAACACCTCCCATAGCCACCGCCACCTCAAAACCAAACCCTAATAAACAAACTGATACCTTTACTCACCACCTACTGTACTGCCCATATTTTTCAACACATCACAACATAGTTGCTCAGCTTATCTTGCTTACTAGTCAACAATTAATGCAAAAATACAATAAGGTAAAAAATGATATTGTATAGTATAATTGTATGAGAAAATGATGTAAAAATAAATATAACACGTACAAAATGCTACCAAATCATATAATTTAAACATAAAATGCTACTACAAAATAAAATCAACTACTACACGATCGAATTGAAATATAAATATATTTTTTAAATTAGAAAATACGGAACTAATAGTATGTAGTAGCATTATAAAATAATTTATGAAAAACAGCATGAGAAATTACAACGACCAAACTTTTTGGGCGGTTTAAATCAATAATAAACCATATATATCAAACTCAAACCATTCAAAAGGAAGGATTATTATTGGGGTAAATAAGAAAAAGCAGAGAAGAAGAGAAAACAAAACACAGAATCTCACGGGAGAATGACAAAAAAGAACAATCAAATAAACGGCTTATGAAGCTGCTTACGCATAATACTTGATTGCACTTTTACAATACAGATCAGAGTACATACAAGAGTGATAAATAAATAGTGCAACAAAACAATATAATGCAATGGAAATAATATAATAAATAATAAGAGTATTAAATCTTCGTCTTCGCCCTCTAGAAAGCAGTTTTCGATACACTGAAAAGCTCAAACTGACCCGAGCGAATTGAAAAGACAAAACATTCGAGTAAGAACTAAAAGATCTTATGTAAGTTAAATCAACAGTAAATAACTATGAGTGTAATGGCGTCAGAGATGTTTACAGGTTTTGACATCTCCTATCCAATGTCTAACGTGAGTGCAATAACTTAAGAGATGTTCGGGGTTACCACCTCTTAAGGATCCATTAAACTATCTACATACATAGTACAATACGCTATAATATTGTCTACAGTAAAGTAAAGTATTAAAATAGCGCTAAGGCGTTACCCATATCCTCCTTAACACATTTTATATATTTCCACAGTCTATACAGTACCATAATTCCTCCGTAAACTGGAGGGCTATCAGAGGGAACTCCATAAGTAAGGTACAAAACAAACTCATGAAGGCACGATACGACATGTGAACATGACACTCGATGCAATGCCAGGGAAGGATGTTAGTCCGTGAGATGATGGTTTTGATGACAACAACCTTAGAATAGATTATAAAATATAAAACTAACATTATAAATTAAGATATATATGTATATGCAGGATTTAACCATGCAGGTAACAAGAATGAAGACTATACAGTATAGAGATTCAAGATATCAAGATTGAAGACTCATGAGTATCAAGATTATCAAGAGCTCAAGAATTCAAGTAATTTATTCTTTAATTATAATTTTGTTTAAACTCATAGAAAATCACCAGCATCTTAAAATCTAATTTATTTGTGGAATGGAATCCACTTCGAGCCTGTTAAAGGGATGGAACCCTAAGTAGAATGGAACCTACGAAAAATCTAGTGGAACATTGTTTTGTATCTGCTAACTTTTTATTCAAAATGATTTTTCAAAATTATATCTTGTTTTCAAAATGATTTCAAAACCTTCCTTTTAAAAACATCAAAAACCTCTATCATGATTTTAAACAATTTTAGCCCCAAAATCATCTTTAATTTCAAAGTCAAAATACTCCTGATTTTAAACTATCTTTTAATATAATATATTTAACTTTTAAATATTTATACTTGGATTTAAATATAAAATTATAGTTAAATTCTATATTTATTATTCTCTATATTTACTTATGAATTTTAACTATATTCAAGTATATTTATAAGGTTTAAAATAGTTTTAATATAGGATAAAATTATTTTCAAAGAAAATCAAATTATCAAAAAATGCTTTGGGATGTCGACAAAGTCATGGTGACCATGTCGATATGGTGTCAGTTGAGTTTAAAATTTAAATTTCAAAAGAAGTGTCTATTCGCCATATCTCTTCACGAAAGGACTTGGCTGTTGTTTATAATTGAGAATAATGCATTACTAATAACAAAAATCTTATCATAATTTATAATTGAAAGTGCTACACTATGTAAATGTCTTTAGATAGAAGTACTATTATAGGGAGGTATTATGGCGCTTGTAAACATAGCATTAGGATAGTTAACAGAGCTACCTCATTAAGAATAAACCACCTAAAGACCCATACAAAATTATTGTGAAAAACATTCGATAATCTATATATTATTATGTTCAAATGATAAAATTGACTGACATTCGTTCTAAGATACTTGATAATTATAATTTTAGAAGTTACAAATTATTTTGCCAATTATTGTTATAATTTTTTTTAGTTAATTACATCTAGTGATAACCTTAGTGTATATTTATACATCCTCTAATTAAATAAACTATAATCTTATTATGTATATTGAGGTTTAAAAGCATCAGAGGTGGAGGGCAATACACTCCCTTTAAGGGTACGTTCACATACAAGTTGGATTAGAGTTTAAAACACATAGCGTTTGTGGAGAGAAATTTGAATAGAGGTTGAATATGAAATACTATTTAACATATAGTCTAACATTTAGAATTATGTCCGACTTATCATTGTTAAATACGATGTAATTGTTGTGGCTACCCTAATTGCTGAAATTTAAGGAATGCAGACGCTTTCCATTAAACTACTAGTGTAACAAATACGTTCAAAACTCTGATAATTTAGTCGTATCTTCCATTGATAATTTTTTTTTGAGCATTTTCTATGTTGGTGAAACGGACCTTAAATATCACAGTTATTTTTTTCACCATGTAGAAAATTTGATGGTGATCTCATGGTATATGCCACAATCCCTTTACTTTTATATCAAATCATGCCTTAAATATAATATTTTTATTTAAGTAATAATCACATTTTTCAGAATCAGTGCCTTCTAACAAAACAATAAAAATAAGTATATTATATTAGACTTTCTTTTTGTATTTCTCAAAAATAAATATAATTATTAATGTTTTCTTGGTCCATGAGTTTAATGATAGTATAAACATAGTTACATAAACTAAACCTTTGATTCAGAACAAGAGGATTTAGAATATGAAATAATGGAAATGCACAAGGAAGATGATACTAATGAAAATGAACCTTTTGACTTCGTCCAAATTTAATTAGTCATTTTTAATTTGACTCAATGTTTAATAACCACTCCAACAAATGCATATGTTTTTTAATATTTACTAGTCAGTATACTGGCAACTACGTACTTTTGTCGAAAATCTTTCATTAGTACTTTAAAAGTTAATTTATTATTATTGAGTCACGAATTAGATAGTTAGCATATCTGCTCAAAAGTTGCTTAATGGAGCAAATCAGTAGATTGTGCATGTCACGGATGGGTTGAGATGAAAAAAGAAAAAAAAGTTTTATGTAAAAGTAAGGTTGCATATAATTTCCAGTTATTCTTTGAAAAATAATACTTATCGAAAGGAAATACAAATTACCACTTCGTGTCTGAGTTTTGATTTTTATTATATCATGTCTTCGTTTTTGTTTATCTTATTAATCCAATAGTTGTCGATGAATGAACTATAATTTTATAAGAAGATATTTAGAGCTGAATAATATTTTAGCCATAATAAAATCTATATGAATTCTCCTTAGTTCCTTATGAAAGTATAAGGTTCGTATGAATAAAAAAAAAATCTCGCAAACCTTGTAGAAGAGAATCTATACTAAATAACAACCAAAAGAAAGAGTAAATTCTCAAGCCTCAAATTTTTTACAATTCATCAACTACGTGTCCATAACAAAATCTAAGGAATAAAATGATCTAAGGACTTGTGTCATCTTAGATTAAAAAGAAATATTTGGCCTCAATATTAATTTTGCATTTAACTTATATATAATTAGGATAATTTGTTCTAAGTTGCGGTATCTCTAATGAAAAAATAAATTTAAATGAGAAATCATAACAGAACGATAGATTGCAATCAACATTTTTGAAAACAGACTTTATTTCATCACTTTGATCTTCAACATAAGAATGATCGTTAAGAGAGTTGGATACATGGAAGTTCAACTTTAGGGACACTCAGAAATACATGTTTGCTCGTCTTTTTGACAAGATGATATACAGGAACTATCCCCCTTGCAGCCTTTTACACATGAGTTGTATTCTTTTCTACATTGTTTAGCGCAATCAGCATGAACGCAGTTCACAGGATCAATCGATTGAAACACAAATAGCAATGTGATGGCAATAATCATCAATTTTGCAAGAAAGCTTTCCATTTTTATTTTAAAAATACTTTGAGTTTGATTAGTACATGGTTTGATGTATATAACATTCCAATTTGTAGATGAGGTTGTGGACAAGAATAATTGCTCTGGACAGATTTTGTTGATGTGCTTCCCTCAAATAAATTGCATATACTTTGAATGTTGATTTCATTATATTTATTAATATTTTGTATGTGATTCACTTGTGGTAATGAAGATGTTGATCACGATAAATGTTAAATAATTAAAATAAAGTTTGGTTCACCAGTATTATATACCATACAACAATATCTATTGTTAAATGAATTTAATTATTTATACAATGAATATAAAATAAGAGAGTAAGTAATATCAATTTAATTAATTTGTAGAGCTAATCATTAATTTGTTAGAAAAAATAACTGGCATGTTTCATGTATATGATTAATAAGTACTTAGGCGCTATATTGCAATTGGTAATGTTGGAGTTCAAAACCTTAATCTCAAAACACCATGTGACCCTTATCTCCATACAATCACATCCCTTCATTTAATCAAATTGATTAATTAATTTAATTAATTAATGAATAATGAAGTTTGAAGATTGGGTAGGGATGGGGGTATATGAATGTGAGGACATAGGAATTGAGCTTGTAATGTTGGGTTTCATGTCAGTTTGAAAAACTCAAGCGTTGATTAAAATTTTACAAAAATATCCTATTTTCTGCTTTGAGATATAAAATAATGTTGAAAAGGAGGTAGTATTTGAACAAAGCTAAATTATTTGGTGAAAGCTATTACATTTTATAAGACAAACCTAGAACTATAGGTCATCATATAAATTCTTCGAAATAGTATCATAGAGTCAACTATATATATAAAAAAAATTATTTCTTACCAATTTTATTCAATAATCATATTAAATTCAATAATTAAAAATAATTAAAAATACGGGTCGTTACAACATATATCTAGCACAATCTTAAAACAATAAATATTCTTAAAACAACAAATATTGAAGTGAATGTATGCCTAGTATAGTTGCTTTTCTTTTTAACCATTTTCTTTTTCTACTTGCTATGATTTCTTATTATTATTTTGTGCGTTTGTTTCAACTAAATTAGATGGAAGTATAATTGAAAGCATACGTAAAATTCCTTTAAATGCTTATGATCTTTCCCAAATTCGGAAAATAATCTCTTATTGACCTTTTTATTGTTGTTGATGCCAATTCCTATACAAAACACACATTAGGTAGAAACAGCAGGGATTGCATTTGTGTATAATACAATGAATGGTATATGCAGTATACATGAACGTAGAAATTTATTTACAAATTCATTTTGTAAATTATGTACCTACTATAGATAACATATAAACACTATTCATCACCTATTATAAAATGTAATTTAGTTTAAAGGACAAACTTCTAAAGTTTTTTGACCCATAGGATAATCCCTTCAAAATTTAGATATAAGGACATCTTATTCCTCATGTAGGCATAGCCCAATAACCCCACATCCAACGTCGTCGCTTCACACACCACAACTCCATGCCATCACACATACATGACAATCTACACCTATGTTTTGCCACCTGCCACAGTCGCCACCTACTGTAATTAACACCTCCCATAGCCGCCACCTCCTCAAAACCAAACCCTAATAAACAAACTCATACCTTTACTCACCACCTACTGTACTGCCCATATTTTTCAACACATCACAACATAGTTGCTCAGCTTATCTTGCTTACTAGTCAACAATTAATGCAAAAATAGAATAAGGTAAAAAATGATATTGTATAGTATAATTGTATGAGAAAATGATGTAAAAATAAATATGACACGTACAAAATGCCACCAAATCGCATAATTTAGACATAAAATGCTCCTACAAAATAAAACTAACTACTACACGATCGAATTGAAATATAAATATAATTTTTAAATCTGAAAATACGAAACTAATATTATGTAGTAGCATTATAAAATAATTTATGAAAAACAGCATGACAAATTGCAACGACCCAACTTTTTGGACGGTTTAAATGAATAATAAACCATATATATCAAACTCAAACCATTCAAAAGGAAGGATTGTTATTGGGGTAAATAACAAAAAGCAGAGAAGAAGGGAAAACAAAACACAGAATCTCATAGGAGAATGACAAAATAGAACAATCAAATAAACAGTTTATGAAGCTGCTTACGAATAATACTTGATTGCACTTTTACAATACAGATCAGAGTACATACAGTAGTCATAAATAAATAATGCAACAAAAAAACATAATGCAACGGAAATAATATAATAAATAATAATAGTATTAAATCTTCGTCTTCGCCCTCTAGAAAGCAGTTTTCGATACACTGAAAAGCTCAAACTGACCCGAGCGAATTGAAAAGACAAAACATTCGAGTAAGAACTAAAAGATCTTATGTAAGTTAAATCAACAGTAAATAACTATGAGTGTAATGGCATCAGAGATGTTTACAGGTTTTGACATCTCCTATCCAATGTCTAACATGAGTGAAATAACTTAAGAGATGTTCGGGATTACCACCTCTTAAGGGTTCATTAAACAATCTACATACATAGTACAATACGCTATAATATTTTCTACAGTAAAGTAAAGTATTAAAATAGCGCTAAGACGTTACCCATATCCTCCTCAACACATTTTATATATTTTCACAGTCTATACAGTACCATAATTCCTCCGTAAAGTGGAGGGCTATCAGAGGGCACACCATAAGTAAGGTACAAAACAAACTCATGAAGACACGATACGACATGTGAACATGACACTTGATGCAATGCCAGGGTAGGATGTTAGTCCGTGAGATGATGGTTTTGATGACAACAACCTTAGAATAGATTACAAAATATAAATACTAACATTATAAGTTTAGATATATGTATATGCAGGATTTAACCATGTAGGTAACAAGAATGAAGACTGTACAGTATAGAGATTCAAGATATCAAGATTGAAGAATCATGAGTATCAAGATTATCAAGAGCTCAAGAATTCAAGTAATTTATTCTTTAATTACAAATTTTGTTAAAACTCATAGAAAATCACCGGCATCTTGAAATCCAATTTATTCGTGGATGGAATCCACTTCGAGCCTGTTAAAAGGATGGAACCCTAATTAGGATGGAACCTACGAAAAATCTAGTGGAACATTGTTTTGTATCCGCTAACTTTTTATTCAAAATGATTTTTCAAAATTATATCCTGTTTTCAAAATGATTTCAAAACCTTCCTTTTAAAAATATCAAAAACCTCTATCATGATTTTAAACAATTTTAGCCTCAAAATCATCTTTAATTTCAAAGTCAAAATACTCCTGATTTTAAACTATCTTTTAATATAATATATTTAACTTTTAAATATTTATACTTGGATTTAAATATAAAATTATAGTTAAATTCTATATATATTATTCTCTATATTTACTTATGAATTTTATCAATATTCAAGTATATTTATAAGGTTTAAAATAGTTTTAATATAAGATAAAGATTATTTTTAAAGAAAATCAGATTATTAAAAAGTGCTTTGTTATGTCGACATACTCATGGTGACCATGTCGACATGGTGTCAGTTGAGTTTAAAATTTAAATTTCAAAAGAAGTGTCAATTCGCCATATCTCTTCACGAATGGACATGGCTGTTGTTTATAATTGAGAATAATGCGTTACTAATAAAAAATCTTATCATAATTTATAATTGAAAGTGCTACACTATGTAAATGTCTTTAGATAGAAGTACTATTATAGGGAGGTATTATGGCGCTTGTAAACATAGCATTAGTATAGTTAACCGAGCTACCACGTTAAGAATAAACCACCTGAAGACCCATACAAAATTATTGTGTAAAACATTCGATAATCTATATATTATTATGCCCAAATGATAAAATTGATTGACATTGGTTCTAAGATGCTTGATAATTATAATTTTAGGAGTTACAAATTATTTTGCCAATTATTATTATAATTTTTTTAGTTAATTACATCTAGTGATAACCTTAGTGTATATTTATACATCCTCTAATTAAATAAAGTATAATATTATTATGTATATTGAGGTTTAAAAGCATCAGAGGTGGAGGGAAATACACTCCCTTTAAGGGTACGTTCACAGAAAAGTTGGACTAGAGTTTAAAGCATATGGCGTTTATGGAGAAAAATTTGAATAGAGGTTGAATATGAAATACTGTTTAACATATAGTCTAACATTTGGAATTATGCCCGACTTATCCTTGTTAAATACGATGTAATTGTTGTGGCTACCCTAATTGCTGAAATTTAAGGAATGCAGACGCTTTCCAATAAACTACTAGTGTAACAAATACGTTCAAAACTCAGATAATTTAGTCGTATCTTCCATTGATAATTTTTTCTTGAGCATTTTCTATGTTTGTGAACGGAGCCTAAATATCATAGTTATTTTTATCACCATGTAGAAAATTTGATGGTGATCTCATGGTATATGCCACAATCCCTTTACTTTTATATCAAATCATGCCTTAAGTATAAGATTTTTATTTACGTAATAATCACATTTTTCAGAATCAGTGCCTTCTAACAAAACAATAAAAATAAGTATATTATATCAGAGTTTCTTTTTGTATTTCTCAAAAATAAATATAATTATTAATTTTTTCTTGTTCCATGAGTTTAATGATAGTATATACATTGTTAATAAACTAAACCTTTGATTCGGAACAAGAGGATTTAGAATATGAAACAATGGAAATGCACAAGGAAGATGATACTAGTGAAAATGAACCTTTGGACTTCATCCAAATTTAATTAGTCATTTTTAATTTGACTCAATGTTTAACAACCACTCCAACAAATGCATATTTTTTTAATATTTACTAGTCAGTATATTGGCAACTACGTACTTTTGTCGAAAATCTTTCATTAGTACTTTAAAAGTTAATTTGTTATTATTGAGCCACGAATTGGATAGTTAGCATATCTGCTCAAAAGTTGCTTAATGGAGCAAATCAGTAGATTGTGCATGTCATGGATGGGTTGAGATGAAAAAAGAAAAAAAATGTTTTATGTAAAAGTAAGGTTGCATATAATTTCCTGTTATTGTTTGAAAAATAATACTTATCGAAAGGCAATACAAATTACCACTTCGTGTCTGAGTTTTGATTTTTATTATATCATGTCTTCGTTTTTGTTTATCTTATTAATCCAATAGGTGTTGATGAATGAACTATAATTTTATAAGAATATATTTAGAGCTGAATAATATTTTAGCCACAAGAAAATCTATATGAATTCTCCTAGTTCCTTATGAAAGTATAAGGTTCGTATGAATAAAAAAAATCTCGCAAACCGTGTAGAAGAGAATCTATACTATATAACAACCAAAAGAAAGAGTAAATTCTCAAGCCTCAAATTTTTTACAATTCATCAACTATGTGTCCTTAACAAAATCTAAGGAATAAAATGATCTAAGGACTTGTGTCATCTTAGATTAAAAAGAAATATTTGGCCTCAATATTAATGTTGCATTTACCTTATATATAATTAGGATAATTTGTTCTAAGTTACGGTATCTCTAATGAAAAAATAAATTTAATTGAGAAATCATAACGGAAAGATAGATTGCAATCAACATTTTTGAAAACAGACTTTATTTCATCACTTTGATCTTCAACATAAGAATGATCATTAAGAGAGTTGGATACATGGAAGTTAGAATTTAGGGACACTCAGAAATACATGTTTTCTCGTCTTTTTGACAAGATGATATACAGGAACTATCCCCCTTGCAGCCTTTTACACATGAGTTGTATGCTTTTCTACATTGTTTAGAGCAATCAACATGAACGCAGCTAACATGATCAATCGATTGAAACACAAATAGCAATGTGATGGCAAATGTAACGACCCGATATTTTCAACCATTCGCATCCGCACATGTCGGACTTGAATTGTTCAAAATACCGCGTTGTAAATAAAATTTGGCAAATCTCAAAATACACAGTGATAATTAATCACAGAATCAGGGACACAAAATCAGAATACTCGCAGCGGAATTTAAAAATACTTAGTGGTTCATGAAGCCACCATAAATAGTCTCAACAAATACAAATTACAAAGTCTTTCATCCCAAATATAATTTAAATCATCAAATAGAAAATCGAAAAATCCCAAAGTCTTGATTTCATAAATAAGATAACGGACAGAAAGAAGCCAGCAGCTTGAAAGGATCTAGAGAAGTCCTAGCTCCGGGATGATGACTGAACTGCAACTCAGGCTGACCCGAGCGTAAAATAAAACATAAACACTCGAGTCAGGACATACATACTTATATAGTGCAAGCTAATTCAAGTGTACTGTAATATAAAGCAAGTAACTTAAAGGATGCTTGGGACCGCCCATCCTCTAAGGATCCGTTAAACTATTTACTATGTAGTAATACTTCGCTATTATAATAGTGTCTATTAGTAAAATAAACTTACTTTTAAATAGCGTTAAGGCTTTAAATTTTCCACCTTAACACATAATATATTCCCATAGTCTATACAGTACCGTAATCTCCCTCGGAATGGGCGCCGTCAGAGTGCACTCCATAGGTATGGTACAAAACCAAAATCGTATAAGGCGCGCTAGGGTAGGTGACACGGCACAACTAGGCAATGCCAGGGTAGATATACCAATTACGCTTCCGGACCGATGGAAACGCGCAGCGCGCAGATGCCGCCCACCTCGAACAACACTCCCAAATCAAAGGTGCGCACCAAAACAATCACAAAAGTAATAGAATGACATACGAAGAAGTGCGTCCGATCAGAGGTGCTACCTCATTAATCCGTCGATCGCTCCTGTTTTAGCCACCTTATGCCAACTCACGGGAGTCGGGTCCACGTATATACCTCAAAGGAAACGTCACCACCATCCTACTTCATTCTGGAATCTCCACCGCGTACACGGTTGTTAAAGTGGTTTTCGGTATCGACAGAGAGTATGCCAGATATCCGATCCCGGTCTCTTTAACAACCAAACGTTATTATAACCCATGGTTACAACTTTTAGAAATGGTATTTATACTTTAAAAATCAAAATAAGTTTCAAATACATTTCAATACCATAATATCATTTCAACCATTATTTATTTAAACATCAGTCATTTTATTTAATATAAAATACCATTTAAATCTATTCAATTTATTTAGGAATTAATTTGCCTTTCAACTCGCATTTAAAAGTTAAATTCTTCCATTTAAAACCATTTAAAGTCAATTCCTTATTTTTTATTAATTACATATTAAATTCCAAAATTTAAGCCTTTTTCCCTAAAGATTATTTCCATTTATTTTAAACAATCCGAAAATTCAGTTTCCGTAGCATTTATGAAATGCCACCTAAAGTCTGTAAGTCAAAATAGTTCATTTATAAAAGACGGCATTTAAGTGCTGTAATAAATTATTAACTTAACAATCAAATTTTAAATTCCCAAATATAACTTATTATCAATTATTTCCTTAACTAAAACACACTTTTAACAAAATTTCAGAGTTTCCCAAAATAAGTTATATTCCAAAAAATTTACGTAAACATTTATTTATTTAACATTTTGACTTATTCAAAAATCATTATAAATTTTATAAAAATCCTTTACATTTGAACCAGAATATTATAAATTCCCATTTAAAATACTTTTAAACATTTCAGAAAAATATTATATAAACCACGGGTCTGTATATAGTTTTCTAGCCTAGGTCAAGTGATACAGATTTATAACATTTCAATCCGCAATTTACAAAATCCCGGGTTCTATCATTTCAAACCCGCAATCCCAAGTTAACAAATAAATAATTAAACAATTAAATAAATGAACAAATGATTATCGTTCAGGCCTATCATTTCAGCCTATAATGATCTCAAATTTACAGGGAACTTACAGTGATGATTTAATCAGTAAATAAGCATTACATAGTATAACTGCAATAATATTACAATAGATAAACAACTGATGAGGTGTCAATTTAAAATGGGGTTTAACATCATACGTTATATCACAGGCAGATAAAATTTAATAAAAAATTTACAAATACACTTGTGATAAATCACGGATGTATAGGCATGTTTGTCTGGTGAGAAATACTCACCTTAAAGCTGCAGAAATTTTGATTCAAAATGAAAATCCCCCGAAAAAGAATCGCACAGCGGGTAACGATCAAATTTTCACCGGATGTCACGCCTAGATTCAAGATCCAAATACCGAATACGTGACTTTAAAAATTACGGTCAAAGCAAAAATTTTGAGACAATTGGAACGAATAGAGTAAAAGAAATTTTGGTTCAGCTTTTGCTCGACTGCCTCACCCCACCTCCCGACCCCAACTTCATAGGCTTGGCAATACTATTTATTATTATTATACATTTTATTATTATTATTATATTTTTTTTCCAATGGCATGTCCTAACTTATCTAGTTTTGAAAATATGTATTTGTGCAAAACTTGCGTCTCTACCTAAACTATTCTTCAATGCAAACTCTCTCTGTTTCTTAATTACAACACGTCTCTGCCACTTCAATCTCAAAACATGCACACATGCACTAACGCCCAGGCTTATTTCATATCCTATTTTCTTTCTCTACCATATATATCAATTTCCTTTTCAACTACCTCTACGCAACACGTGAACTAGATTTGCAAAATAATAAAACACTTTGGGGAAAAATATGTAGGCAAGCACTTATGCATGGCACGGCCCTGTGTTGTTTCACTCGCACTACTATATCACAAAGTATTCCACATGGCTCCAAATATATCTCCATTTGCTAACACACATCAATATGGCTCACATTAAAGGTCACGTGGCCCAACCTATAGGTACGCATGCAACATTTCTCAACAGAATGCAAAAGAAAGAACAAATCTTGGTTTCCTTTATCACTATGGTATGCACGGCAAAACATGGCAACACTATCAGGGGTTGTTCGGGACATAAGCTCGGTTATGAAATCTTAGAGGGGCGTGACGTGGTGGAGGGGATAATGGGGTGTAGGCCGAGCATTTTTTTTGAAGCAGTGGAGCAAACGATATAAATTGATCATAAGGAAATGTAAAGAAGAAGAAAGAGTAAAACCATTACCTGAAGCTTGTACGCAACAGGTCGAGAAGATCAAAGGAGAGGAGGTATATGAAAGTTTAGGTGAACGAGTAGGGTATCTATAGATGATAAAACTTGCGAAATCTAGGAAATCAAATAGGCAAGCTTGAATTTATTTTTGTTGACCAGAAAAAAACGTAAGAGATAAATGGTAAAGGGAAACGAATATAAGGAGGCAAGCGAAATAATGTTTACATAATTATGCGTGATTTATTGCCAGATATACGAAAAATTTGATTGCAACGTTATATCTCTATTTTTTTCAATTAATAGTTGCGTGCTATTTTTATAGTCTGAGAGATTTATATGCAAAGAATCAAGAAGTATTAATTTGCTTTGGATGCTACTTCAAGGACAGATTTGAATGCATGCGTTGATTTATGTCACGGAGAGAAAATGGTAAGAAATTTAGTTTTCTGATTGATTGAATTTTAGAAGGCAGGAAATTATATTTGATTGAGAGGAATGAATGGCAAGTGGAATAAAATTTATTTGTGAAAGTTTTTAAATCAAATCTCTATAAAGAGGCAAATGACAAAGATGTTAAAGGAAATAAATTTCACTGATATGTCACGCGCAAGGAAAGCAAGTTTGATTTCTTTCCAGATGATATTTGCGTGAAAGGGAAGCACGATTTGAAAACAATATTGGTAGTGGGAATCTCCTTAATCAGTGCATGATTTTAGAGAAACGGATAAGCACGAAATCAATATGTTTTGGTTGGAAATCGCCTAACTGATTTTATTAATCCATATAGATATTGAAATATAATTTTTTAAAATACGCCAAACTGACGCATTACAATACACCCAAAAATTTATACAAAAGTAACGTTTTTAATTTATACGTTTTTACGTTACTTATATCATTACAATGCGTATCCTTTTTAAGTGCGAAATTTAACAGTCTGTAAAACACTGGATTTTACAAAGTTATTAATTAACTAAAATTTTAACTTGTTTACATTCTTCGTATTTAAAATATACATAGTTCATTTTTATTAAAATTCCAATTGGAGTTGTCTTTTAACAAAGTAAAAATTTTAAAACTTCCAATTTTATATTTAGACTTTTAGGAAATGATTAAATCAAGTTAAAATTTATATTAAATTTCAAGGTTTTATAAATAAAAAGAAATAAAGAGTAGGCAATTAAAAAGGCAAGCAATTAAGACAATATAACGCATACCCTTTCAGTTTCTTCCAAGCCGTAAATAAAAGATATAAACAAGCAATAATCTAATAAATAAACATGACTGTCAAAAATAAAAATAGAAAGATAAAATAGAGGTGGATATACGAAATAATAATAATAAGAACATACATATATATATATATATATAATATGTAATAAAAGTAGAAAATTTTATTGCGTGTAAAACGCTGTATTTTATCAAAAAAAAGTATAAGTTTTAAATTCCCAATAAATCCATATATTTGATTTCTCAATCATGTTATTGAATCGACTATTAACTTATCCTCTTATGGGTAATATTAAAATTGGTTTTTATACTAATACATAAAAAAAATTCCCAATTCATCTAAATTTCAATTAATTACTTTCCAATAACTACCATGCTTTAATCCTACTCTTTTATTAAATCTGTTATCACTTTATAAACCTAGTTATTATTTGTTTATCTTTCCTTACAAAAATATATATTCCAATTTTCATCTTTATTTTGTAATAACTTGTTATTTTCAATTATATTGAATTCCCCAAATATATACATTTATCATAAATAAAACCTAAATCAATTTATTCAACTTGGTTTCATTCCTTTATTTCATCTTATGAATAAAATATAAATTTCCATTTATGTTATTTCATTTACATTCACACATTACAGTTACAGTCCTATCTCACATTAATGAACATTTACCTACATTTAAATGTAATTGACTTCCTACTCTGAATTTAGCAGCCCTAAATAAAAAGGTGACTTGCATAAATGTTGTCACTAACTTTATATTACACTCAAGTTTATTATTTCCACTAATTATCAGAATTGCTTATATAATGTTGAATTGCTTATATAATGTTGAATTCACTCCATTACCATACGTTTATTTGCATATATTCAATTTAATACCCAAATGTAATAGTTGAAACTACATTAATAGACCAATTAAATTGTAACTTACAACCGTTACTATATCCCTATTATTTTTATTTCATTTTAAACACTCACTTCATTATAAATTATAAAGGTTTTTTTTTCTTCTTAAATTTAGTTACAAAAATCTTATTAAATTAACCAGTTTAATTATCGAAATTTACAGGTCATTACACTCTCCCCCACTCAAAACTTTTCGTCCCCGAAAAGGAAGGAGGTAGGAGAATAGAACACCCTGAAAGAAAAATAAATTGAAATTCCAAATGGAATCATTTATTTAAACCACATAAATTCAATTTAAATTAATTAATATTCAATAATTGATTTAATTCATTTAGTTCTTACTGAAGTTAAATCAATCTTAACTATTTCCAAATTAATTATCTTATTATCCAATTATTTTGAAATTAAAATTTTCTAAAATCAGAAATTTGTATAGTCATTTATAACAATCATCTTTTATTCAACAAATTTAATTCTTCTTTATTCAAGATTATTATTAAATATATTCTACTTAATATATCTTATCGCATATATTAAATAGATTACATTTAATATAACTATTCCAATATATTTCTAAATTTCCTTTAACACCATTTGATATTGTATATTATTCAATTATTATTTTATTTCTATTTACCTCTATTTGTCTTGTTGTAACTGAAACTTTAAGTGTATAACATTTATTATAACCACTCAAATTTTATTTATAAAATCCTTTTATATTGTACATTATCCAATTACATAGTTAATTTCTAAATGATTTAGGTAAGTTATATTGGCATGCAATTATACAAGTAAAAAATTTCCAATTATATTATTCAAGTTTAAATATTCATTCCAAATTTGACTTTATTTTATCATTAGAATCACCTTTTAACATAAATTTATGAATTAAATTTCCAATTAACTTCAAACCCTTTAGAGATAAAAAAATACATACATATAGCATATGTCAAATCAAATTTAAATCATATATCTATATATATTATAAATTAAGTCATATTTTAGAAATTCAAATCAATTAAATTTTTGAAGCAAAACTACAACGTAGTCTCTTTACTTCGATACTCGAAAATGAATGTCGATGATGTTGTAGTCATCACCGAAATTATTTTCCAGCGACAAAGAGAAGAGCACTAATTTTTAAAACTTTAAAATTATTTGGAAACAAATTTATATTCGAAAATAATTTAAATAATAATATATCCTTTTAAGACTTTAAACACAAGGTTTGAAACTATCAGAAATTAAATTCTTAAATTCTTGTTTTAAATTCATTTCTGTTTCCAAATAAATTTATAACCATTTGTTTATATTCAATTATTTATATAAGACAAAACCAATGGTTTACAAAACCATAAATAAAATCAAACACTATTATCTCTAAACAACTAGTTAAATTCTGAAAATTATACTTATGTATATAATATTAGATTTTTCCCAAATATAGGAATAAATTTTTCAAAACAAGAATAGAGATTCAAATTTGATGGATTCAAATCAAAGAGAATTTTGATTTAAAGATAAATTGGAATCAGAAGATCCGATGATTAAATAACAGAACAAGGAACTAGATAAGTTTATATAAATCGAGGGCAACCTTAACCTGGTCAACCGTGACTTAAAGAATAAGATCGATGTGGATTTTTTTTGGGGTAAATCTACATTCGATCTGAAGAGATAGAGTTCAGAAAAACCAAAGATACTAGCATATAAACCGAGGATAAATATAAATATCTGGTGAATCAATGCTAGTTGTAAAGGAGTTTCACCCCTTTATTAGAATATTGGCGAGACCGCCAATTCACTATAAAGATCATCCGAAGTGGAGTTATGGGATACTCCAGAATCGAAAGAAAATGAATAGTGAGGGACACGAATGAACTTCGGAACCGCAGGGAACGTTCCAAAATTCAAAGGAAATCGAATCAAAAGGAAGAGATTCAAGCTCGAATGAAAGTGATTCTGTAAATCAAATTTACCACACATTCTAAGTTTTGCCTAGAGCCAAAGCTCTGATACCAAATGTAACGACCCGATATTTTCAACCATTCGCATCCGCACATGTCGGACTTGAATTGTTCAAAATACCGCATTGTAAATAAAATTTGGCAAATCTCAAAATACACAGTGATAATTAATCACAGAATCAGGGACACAAAATCAGAATACTCGCAGCGGAATTTAAAAATACTTAGTGGTTCATGAAGCCACCATAAATAGTCTCAACAAATACAAATTACAAAGTCTTTCATCCCAAATATAGTTTAAATCATCAAATAGAAAATCCAAAAATCCCAAAGTCTTGATTTCATAAATAAGATAACGGACAGAAAGAAGCCAGCAGCTTGAAAGGATCTACAAAAGTCCTAGCTCCGGGATGATGACTGAACTGCAACTCAGGCTGACGCGAGCGTAAAATAAAACATAAACACTCGAGTCAGGACATACATACTTATATAGTGTAAAATAATTCAAGTGTACTGTAATATAAAGAAAGTAACTTAAAGGATGCTTGGGACCGCCCATCCTCTAAGGATCCGTTAAACTATTTACTATGTAGTAATACTTCGCTATTATAATAGTGTCCATTAGTAAAATAAACTTACTTTTAAATAGCGTTAAGGCTTTACATTTTCCACCTTAACACATAATATATTCCCATAGTCTATGCAGTACCGTAATCTCCCCCGGAATGGGCGTCGTCAGAGGGCACTCCATAGGTATGGTACAAAACCAAAATCGTATAAGGCGCGCTAGGTTAGGTGACACGGCACAACTAGGCAATGCCAGGGTAGATATACCAATTACGCTTCCGGACCGATGGAAACGCACAGCGCGCAGCTGCCACCCACCTCGAACAACACTCCCAAATCAAAGGTGCGCACCAAAACAATCACAAAAGTAATAGAATGACATACGAAGAAGTGCGTCCGATCAGAGGTGCTACCTCATTAATCCGTCGATCGCTCCTGTTTTAGCCACCTTATGCCAACTCACGGGAGTCGGGTCCACGTATATACCTCAAAGGAAACGTCACCACCATCCTACTTCATTCTGGAATCTCCACCGCGTACACGGTTGTTAAAGTGGTTTTCGGTATCGACAGAGAGTATGCCAGATATCCGATCTCGGTCTCTTTAACAACCAAACGTTATTATAACCCGTGGTTACAACTTTTAGAAATGGTATTTATACTTTAAAAATCAAAATAAGTTTCAAATACATTTCAATACCATAATATCATTTCAACCATCATTTATTTAAACATCAGTCATTTTATTTAATATAAAATACCATTTAAATCTATTCAATTTATTTAGGAATTAATTTGCCTTTCAACTCACATTTAAAACTTAATTCTTCCATTTAAAACCATTTAAAGTCAATTCCTTATTTTTTTATTAATTACATATTAAATTCCAAAATTTAAGCCTTTTTCCCTAAAGATTATTTCCATTTATTTTAAACAATCCGAAAATTCAGTTTCCGTAGCATTTATGAAATGCCACCTAAAGTCTGTAAGTCAAAATAGTTCATTTATAAAAGACGGCATTTAAGTGCTGTAATAAATTATTAACTTAACAATCAAATTTTAAATTCCCAAATATAACTTATTATCAATTATTTCCTTAACTAAAACTCACTTTTAACAAAATTTCAGAATTTCCCAAAATAAGTTATATTCCAAAAAATTTACTTAAACATTTATTTATTTAACATTTTGACTTATTCAAAAATCATTATAAATTTTATAAAAATCCTTTACATTTGGACCAGAATATTCTAAATTCCCATTTAAAATACTTTTAAACATTTCAAAAAAATATTATATAAACCACGGGTCTATATATAGTTTTCTAGCCTAGGTCAAGTGATACGGATTTATATCATTTCAATCCGCAATTTACAAAATCCCGGGTTCTATCATTTCAAACCCGCAATCCCTAGTTAACAAATAAATAATTAAACAATTAAATAAATGAACAAATGATTATCGTTCAGGCCTATCATTTCAGCCTATAACGATCTCAAATTTACAGGGAACTTACAGTGATGATTTAATCAGTGAATAAGCATTACATAGTATAACTGCAATAATATTACAATAGATAAACAACTGATGAGGTGTCAATTTAAAATGGGGTTTAACATCATACGTTATATCACAGGCAGATAAAATTTAATAAAAATTTACAAATACACTTGTGATAAATCACGGATATATAGGTATGTTTGTCTGGTGAGAAATACTCACCTTAATGCTGCAGAAATTTTGATTCAAAATGAAAATCCCCCGAAAAAGAATCGCACAGCGGATAACGATCAAATTTTCCCCCGATGTCACGCCTAGATTCAAGATCCAAATACCGAATACGTGACTTTAAAAATTACGGTCAAAGCATAAATTTTGAGAAAATTGGAACGAATAGAGTAAAAGAAATTTTGGTTTAGCTTTTGCTCGACTGCCTCACCCCACCTCCCGACCCCAACTTCATAGACTTGGCAATACTATTTATTATTATTATACATTTTATTATTATTATTATATTTTTTTTCCCACGGCATGTCCTAACTTATCTAGTTTTGAAAATATGTATTTGTGCAAAACTTACGTCTCTGCCTAAACTATTCTTCAATGCAAACTCTCTCTGTTTCTTAATTACAACACGTCTCTGCCACTTCAATCTCAAAACATGCACACATGCACTAACGCCCAGGCTTATTTCATATCCTATTTTCTTTCTCTACCATATATATCAATTTCCTTTTCAACTACCTCTACGCAACATGTGAACTAGATTTGCAAAATAATAAAACAATTTGGGGAAAAATATGCAGGCAAGCACTTATGCATGGCACGGCCCTGGGTTGTTTCACATGCACTACTATATCACAAAGTATTCCAAATGGCTCCGAATATATCCCCATTTGCTAACACACATCAATATGGCTCACATTAAAGGTCACGTGGCCCAACCTATAGGTACGCATGCAACATTTCTTAACAGAATGCAAAAGAAAGAACAAATCTTGGTTTCCTTTATCACTATGGTATGCACGGCAAAACATGGCAACACTATCAGGGGTTGTTCGGGACATAAGCTCGGTTACGAAAACTTAGAGGGGCGTGACGTGGTGGAGGTGAAAATGGGGTGTGGGCCGAGCATTTTTTTTGAAGCAGTGGAGCAAACGATATAAACTGATCATAAGGAAATGTAAGGAAGAAGAAAGAGTAAAACCATTACCTGAAGCTTGTACGCAACAGCTTGAGAAGATCAGAGGAGAGGAGGTATATGAAAGTTTAGGTGAACGAGTAGGGTATTTATAGATGATAAAACTTGTGAAATCTAGGAAATCAAATAGGCAAGCTTGAATTTATTTTTGTTGACCAGAAAAAAAGTAAGAGATAAATGGTAAAGGGAAACGAATATAAGGAGGCAAGCAAAATAATGTTTACATGATTATGCGTGATTTATTGCCAGATATACGGAAAATTTGATTGCAACGTTATATCTCTTTTTTTTCCAATTAATAGTTGCGTGCTATTTTTATAGTCTGAGAGATTTATATACAAAGAATCAGCAAGTATTAATTTGCTTTGGATGCTACTTCAAGGACAGATTTGAATGCATGCGTTGATTTATGTCACGGAGAGAAAATGGTAAGAAATTTAATTTTCTGATTGATTGAATTTTAGAAGGCAAGCAATTATATTTGATTGAGAAGAATGAATGGCAAGTGGAATAAAATTTATTTGTGAAAGTTTTTAAATCAAATCTCTATAAAGAGGCAAATGACAAAGATGTTAAAGGAAATAAATTTCACTGACATGTCACGCGCAAGGAAAGCAAGTTTGATTTCTTTCCAGATGATATTTGCGTGAAAGGGAAGCACGATTTTGAAAACAATATTGGTAGTGGGAATCTCCTCAATCAGTGCATGATTTTAGAGAAACGGATAGGCACGAAATCAATACGCTTTGGTTGGAAATCTCCTAACTGATTTTATTAATCCATATAGATATTGAAATATAATTTTTTTAAATACGCCAAACTGACGCATTACAATACACCCAAAAATTTATACAAAAGTAACGTTTTTAATTTATACGTTTTTACGTTACTTATATCATTACAATGCGTACCCTTTTTAAATGCGAAATTTAACAGTCTCTAAAACACTGGATTTTACAAAGTTATTACTTAACTAAAATTTTAACTTGTTTACATTCTTCGTATTTAAAATATACATAGTTCATTTTTATTAAAATTCCAATTGGAGTTGTCTTTTAACAAAGTAAAATTTTCAAAACTTCCAATTTTATATTTAGACTTTTAGGAAATGATTAAATCAAGTTAAAATTTATATTAAATTTCAAGGTTTTATAAATAAAAAGAAATAAAGAGTAGGCAATTAAAAAGGCAAGCAATTAAGACAATATAACGCATACCCTTTTAGTTTCTTCCAAGCCATAAATAAAAGATATAAACAAGCAATAATCTAATAAATAAACATGACTGTCAAAAATAAAAATAGAAAGATAAAATAGAGGTGGATATATGAAATAATAATAATAATAACATATATATATCTAATATGTAATAAAAGTAGAAAAATTTATTGCGTGTAAAACGCTGTATTTTATCCAAAAAAAGTATAAGTTTTAAATTCCCAATAAATCCATATATTTGATTTCTCAATCATGTTATTGAATCGACTATTAACTTGTCCTCTTATGGGTAATATTAAAATTGTTTTTTATACTAATACATAAAAAAAATTCCCAATTCATCTAAATTTCAATTAATTACTTTCCAATAACTACCATGCTTTAATCCTACTCTTTTATTAAATCTGTTATCACTTTATAAACCTAGTTATTATTTGTTTATCTTTCCTTACAAAAATATATATTCCAATTTTCATCTTTATTTTGTAATAACTTGTTATTTTCAATTATATTGAATTCCCCAAATATATACATTTATCATAAATAAAACCTAAATCAATTTATTCAACTTGGTTTCATTCCTTTATTTCATCTTATGAATAAAATATAAATTTCCATTTATGTCATTTCATTTACATTCACACATTACAGTTACAGTCCTATCTCACATTAATGAACATTTACCTACATTTAAATGTAATTGACTTCCTACTCTGAATTTAGCAGCCCTAAATAAAAAGGTGACTTGCATAAATGTTGTCACTAACTTTATATTACACTCAAGTTTATTATTTCCACTAATTATCAGAATTGCTTATATAATGTTGAATTGCTTATATAATGTTGAATTCACTCTATTACCATACGTTTATTTGCATATATTCAATTTAATACCCAAATGTAATAGTTGAAACTACATTAATAGACCAATTAAATAGTAACTTACAACCGTTACAATATCCCTATTATTTTTATTTCATTTTAAACACTCACTTCATTATAAATTATAAAGGTTTTTTTTTCTTCTTAAATTTAGTTACAAAAATCTTATTAAATTAACCAGTCTAATTATCGAAATTTACAGGTCATTACAGCAATAATCATCAATTTTGCAAGAAACTTTCCATTTTTATTTCAAAAAGACTTTGAGTTTGAGTAATACATGGTTTGATGTATATAACATTCCAATTTATAGATGAGGTTGTGGACAAGAATAATTACTCTGGACAGATTTTGTTGATGTGCTACCCTCAAATAAGTTGTTTATACTTTGAATGTTGATTTCATTATATTTATTAATATTTTGTATGCGATTCACTAGTGGTAATGAAGAAGTTGATCGCTATAACAATTAATGTTAAATAATTAAAATAAAGTTTGGTTCACCAGTATTATATACCATACAAGAATATCTATTGTTAAATGAATTTATTTATTTATACAATGAATATAAAATAAGAGAGTAAGTAATATCAATTTAATTAATTTGCAGAGCTAATCATTAATTTGTTAGAAAAAATAACTGGCATGTTTCATGTATATGATTAATTAGTACTTAGGCGGTATATTGCATTTAGTAATGTTGGAGTTCAAATCCTTAATCTCTAAATACCATGTGACCCTTATCTCCATACAATCACATCGCTTCATTTAATCAAATTGATTAATTAATTTAATTAATTAATGAATAATGAAATTTGAAGATTGGGTAGGGATGGGGGTATATGAATGTGAGGACAGAGCAATTGAGCTTGTAATGTTGTGTTTCATGTCAGTTTGAAAAACTCAAGCGTTGAGATTAAAATTTTACAAAAATATCCTATTTTCTACTTTGAGATATAAAATAATGTTGAAAAGGAGGTAGTATTTGAACAAAGCTAAATTATTTGGTGAAAGCTATTACATTATATAAGACAAACCTAGAACTATAGGTCATCATATAAATTCTTTGAAATAGCATCATAGAGTCAACTATATATATATAAAATTTATTTCTTACCATTTTTATTCAATAATCATATTAAATTCAATAATTAAAAATACGGGTCGTTACAAAATATATCTAGCACAATCTTAAAATAATAAATATTCTTAAAACAATAAATATTGAAGTGAATGTATGCCTAGTATGGCTGCTTTTCTTTTTAACCATTTTCTTTTTCTACTTGCTATGATTTCTTATTATTATTTTGTGCGTTTGTTTTAACTAATATTAGATGGAAGTATAATTGAAAGCATATGTAAAATTCCTTTAAATGCTTATGATCTTTCCTAAATTCGGAAACTTATCTCTTATTGACCTTTTTATTGTTGTTAATGCCAATTCTTACACAAAACACACATTAGGTAGAAACAGTAGGGATTGCATTTGTGTATAATACAATGAATGGTATATGCAGTGTACATAAATGTACAAATTTAATTACAAATTTATTTTGTAAATTATGTACCTACTAAAGATAACATATAAACATTATTCATCACCTATTATAAAATGTAATTTAGTTTAAAGGACAAACTTCCAAAGTTTTTTGACCCATAAGATAATCTCTTCAAAATTTAGATATAAGGACATCTTGTTCCTCATGTAGGCATAGCCCAATAACCCCACATCCAACGTCGTCGCTTCACACACCACAACTCCATGCCATCATCCATACATGGCAATCTACACCTATGTTTTGCCACCTGCCGTAGTCGCCACCTACTATAATTAACACCTCCCATAGCCGCCGCCTCCTCAAAACCAAACCGTAATAAACAAACTCATACCATTACTCACCACCTACTGTAATGCCCATATTTTTCAACATATCACAACATAGTTGCTCAGCTTTCCTTGCTTACTAGTCAACAATTAATGCAAAAATAGAATAAGGTAAAAAATGATATTGTATAATTTAGACATAAAATGCTACTACAAAATAAAATCAACTACTACACGATCGAATTAAAGTATAAATATATTTTTTAAATCAGAAAATACGAAACTAATATTATGTAGCAGCATTATAAAATAATTTATGAAAAACAGCATGATAAATTGCAACGACCCAACTTTTTGGACGGCTTAAATCAATAATGTAACAACCCGCATATTTATCGATTTTATATTTAAATATTTTATCGTTAGTCGGATTTTTGTCCGAAAAGCTACTTTTTGCAAACAGCCGAATTAGGACTCGAGACCACCCCCATTGAGTTCAAAATGCCGTTTGCGACCTTTTTGAGTATAAGCTTCGATATGTTTGGAGAAAGTTGAATTTTGCTACTTTTCACTTAGGGTTTTGGTTTGGGCTGAGCCCACTTATGTATTCAGTCCCAATCCCTCTCCTCTTCATTCACTTCTTTTCTATTTTCCTAACACTCAAGCTCAAGCAAAAATGGGGGAAGAGAATAAGAATTAGAAATTCCTAAGCCCTAGTTTCCATTAGCAAATCCATCTTCTTGCTCCAAACTCAAGTGAACCCATTGGTAAGCATCTCCTTCATCTTCTCCAACTCTTTCTCCATTTAATTTCAGAAATTTCCTAAACCTAACTTAGGGAATGTTCTTAATTTAAGATTAGATTGAAGCTTCTTGAGTTGTTATTAAAGAGGATTGATCTTAGCTTGTTCTTCAAGCTTCTCATTCATTGTTTTCGGATTCAAAGGTGAGATTTTTATCTCACATCTATGCTTATATTTATCTTCGATTGTTAGGTATGAATTACTAACACTTATTTGTGTGCAATTGCTTTTGGTTTTGATTGATTTGTTGAATATTCCAATTTTCAATGTTTTGGGTTCAATTCTTTAAAAATCCTAGTTTTGATGTTTTGATCATGTTTTGGTGATAAACCGAGGAGCTTCTATGGCCGGGTAGTCGATTGGCGTAAACCCTTAGTGCCGTTGCACGTCTGATAGAAATTTGGAAGAGATTGGCATTCATTCGTTGGGCATGGGAGGTGCTAACTACAGGTTCGGCCGACCGACCTCAGGGTCCGGTCGACCGACCTGTTAACCAGGCACTTCCCAGCCTCTGTTGGAAGTGCAGGTTACAAGTCCGGCCGACCGAACACAGGGTCCGATCGACCAACCTGCTACCCCGAGCATTTCTATTGTTTGGTCCGGTCAACCGAGCTCTGTAGCCGGCCGACCGACCTAGAGCATTTTTGCCTATTTCGCCTAGTTGTTTGAATTTCCAACTCTAATCGATTTGGGTTATTTCCCTATTTGTTGTTATCATTTGTTATTGACTTTGATGACTTATTTTCTTCGAGAATTCTTGGAATATCCATTTCGATGGATTCGGTATCGATTTCTTTGGATTTTATTCACATCTTCGAATGTGAATCTTAGTGATTGGTTGTTCCTACAATCTTCTTTGTGATTTGTCACTTTAAAAATATAAAGGTTTTCTATACTAGTAATAAATATCAAAACTCTTTCTTCAAATGATTTCAACACTATTTAGTACAAAGCTCGTTTTCTTAAACCGTTTTCCAATCTATTAGTATATTCAAGCCTTTACCTCACTCGTATGAGAAATCTAATTAAACGACTTAGTAAAACAAGTGGTATGAAACGCTTGTGTTTATTTCGTGGGTTAATTCTTGGACTTGTTCGATTGAATCTCCTGTGACAATTTTCTAGTGGAGATCTACAATTTGTTCGTAAATATTTAAGTTAAGCTAGTGGTTATCGGACATGATGCTAAGCTCATATATTTACTAGCTTACTGTAATCGACACTTCTCTTTGATCATGACGATCATTTTATGTTTTAGACTAGCATTGTGCAATGTCTTTTGTGATTTGGTTCATCGGATGTCCCGCTGTATGACATCTTTGTTCCCTTTGATTGTGATTTGGTTCATCGAATGTCCCGCTGTATGACATCGTTGTTCCCTTTGATTGTGATTTGGTTCATCGGATGTCCCGCTATACGACATCGTTTTTCCCTTTGATTGTGATTTGGTTCATCGGATGTCCCGCTGTACGACGTCGTTGTTCCCTTTGATTGTGATTTGGTTCATCGGATGTCCCGCTGTACGACGTCGTTGTTCCTTTTTATTGTGATTTCTGGATTTCGTGTGTTGATTTCTGGAATTTATATTTCACCAACTTTTACGATGGGCATTGATATACATGTCATTTATTGTGACTTGGGGAATGAAATTAGGAGTATGACATTCCTTTTTATCTTGAGTAGATTATTGTGATATTGATTAATCTCTTGTTGATTTTCAATTACTTATTTATCACAGCTTGGCATTGTGATTATTATATGTTTATGTCATATCTCTTATTATATATCATGTTATCTGATATTTATAGCTAGACTGATCCGTTTATTATTTTCTTCTTAAATAATACTCGGGTCAGACTGAGATTTTACAGGTGCTTCTGCTTGACTCCTTATCGGACTTTCATCTGATCTTTAGGCTAACTACTTAAGTTTAGTAGTTTTTGTTGTATACATTTGAGATACAGACTCTATGATGTATACTTATTCTTTTGTCTAGCACTTGTATCTATTCTTTTTGATATTGTGGATCTTGTTTGACCACTACTCTGATGTACACTTTCATGTGTAATATTCATATCTATTTCCGCCTTTGTGATATGAATTATCTGTGACTGATTTATGTTATGTTTATTTCTATATTTGTTTCTGAAGATATTATAGCCACTGTGTAGTAGCTTTGAGTTTGTGTCGGTATGTAAGATTTTCCTCTTGATAAGAAATACATGTTATACTATCTGACATATCGATGCTCGCGCAAAGCAATTACATGGATGATCGCTCCTCAACAGCCTTATTCTCCGTGCTAGTTGACAACATTCACCATAATGTTCTTGGCTAGCGTGGGTATAGAGGTGGGGCGCCACAGCTTGGTATCAGAGCCAAACTTCGGAACAATATGGGATATTATAACAAGGATCATCGTCCTAAGTCTTTCTTATGAGTCGTGCTTTAGGATTTAATTCGAGTCTTCGTACCGATTCATCCTATTTTCTTTATGATTTCTTGTTTTATCAATCAAGTTTGATTGAAATTTACTTTGAGAGTAACTTTTTCCCTCTTCTTTCTTTCTTTCTTAAAGAAGAGAAATGGTTAGACCAGGCCGTCCCAGCGCCGGTCAATCTAGTGCTACTCCCCAGGATGGAGTATTTATGTCTGCCCAGCAGCTTCTTGATCTAGTAAAGAACGCTCAAGCAGCCGGTCCCATTCCAGAGCCTACTCATCCTAGATCCGGTTTTGCACGCTTGTGCAGAGACTATACCGATTTGGGTGGAAGGCCATTCAAGGGATCCGAGAGTGTTATAGAAATTCAAGCTTGGCTCAAATCATGCGATCACATCTTTTCTCGCATGAACCTTATTGACCTTCATCGAGTCCAAGTGTCTTCTAGCATGCTCCAAGAAATAGCATTAGATTTGTATGAGCTTTTAATTTTTGAAATCATTGAAGCGGATCTCACTTGGGAGCAATTCCGGGAAAGGTTCGAATTGAAATTTATGCCGGAGGCTGAAAAAGTAACTTTGGCCCGACGTTTTATTGACCTTGTTCAAGGTGAATCTTCTATGACAGACTATGTCGCATCTTTCGAATCTCTTTCTAAATACGGGATTGAGTATATTAATACCCCGATGAAGAAAAATCAGAGATTTGTCTATGGCTTGAATAAGAATCTTAAGAAGCCATTACTCCTGAAACTTGAAGTTTCTTTCAATCAGCTTGTGGATGTTACTCTTCTTCATGGAGAGGTTGGTAAAGGAAGTGTTTGTGATATTGGGACTTCCAAGAAGAGGAATATTAAGTTCAAGAGCCTTAATCCCAATAAGAGAGTGAAGCAAACTACTTTTGTAGCAAAGACTCCAATCCCTAATCGTGGAGGATGCTACAATTGTAATTCTAAGGAACACTATGCGAATATGTGTCCAAAACCCCATTCTTGTCGCTGTTGTAAGAAACCGGGTCATCTTTTATCTGCATGTCCCAAACTTTTGAATAAGGACATGAGAAAGCTAAATATTATGCAGGCTCCTGGCAACTCTTCTCTTGGTCAAGGTATTTTCATTCAATCCTTGATGGCATTGTTTTAATTCGTGAACTTTCTATTTGAGTTCTTTTGGATATGGGTTCATCTCATTGTTTTTATATCAAAAGAACTTGAAGATTCTTTTCTTTGAATATTTTGGGCTTGGTGACTTCTTTGAGAGCTGCGAATCCGGATGGTTGATCCGCAACACTCAATTTGCTTTCTATTGATGTCGAAATTATTTTATGTGATTTATCTTTCCGAGCCGATATTTTTACTTAGGCTTCGGAATTGATTTTTTTTGTAAGGATTGGCTTAATCGTTGTGAAGCCCATATCCTATTTCTCGTGTGGACTTTTCCTCTTCGACGTTTACAATCTGTTAAGCAGATTTCTATTTTTCCTTTATGATTTTGATTCCAACTTGATGGCATTATTTTATTCCTTAAGCCCACTTATAAGGAAAGTGTTGTTTCTCTTATCTAAATAGTTTGAGAAATTTTCCGGTATTTTTGAGCTTGTCTTAGGATTATCACCTAAGTAATATTTTGTGAGGTGCTAAGGTCTTTTCAGTTTGACCTTGCCACCGATTTTCATTTGGCTACGAGTCACGTGAGTTAGCATTCCACTTAAGCACTCCGCACTCGTTATGATTCTAATGAATGACTTATTTTGTCATTCAATTTGTCCAGCTTATTTCATCTATTTTATATGTCAAATATTCTATGAATATTTTGACGAGACCATTCTTTTATTTATTGATTTTTGGATGAAAATAGCAATTTAAAATTTTGCAAAATCTTTTTCATAAGATTTATTTAGAAGTATAACCGGATTTTTGTTCTTAAAACGAACAAATAATATTCTTAGAAGTTTTTGAGAAACTTACTTATCCTATAGAATACGATTTTGTGATTGTATTTCCCATTTAGTGTTTTAAGAATTTTGGTCGATGTGCTTGATCAACGTTATCGATAGGAATTTCCTAAACGCTTTGATGAGACAATTAGACACAGTATATTAACTTGAAAATAGTAAATTTTTCTAGAAATATTATTACATAATGATAAATGTAATTTGAAAGTTTTAACTTTTCAGGAAAGAAGATTATTTAAAAGAAATTCTTTCTTTTCGATACTCTTATTCTTGTGATTCCTGGAGGGGAACCAAGACTTTGCTATTTGTACCGATACTAGTCGTATTGGTTTGTATGCCATTCTCTTGCAAAGGAGAACGTGCTATCACTTGTGCCTCTAAATCATTATAGCCTATCGAGACTAGATATACCACTCATGATCTAGTGCTCGCGGTTATTGTTTCTACTTTTAGAGTTTTGCATCATCATTTTTAGGGGAGGAATTTGTTCTCCATCTCGATCATAAATCCTAGGAATATTTACTTTCTCATAAGGAACTTCATGTCAACTCGAGTTCCTGGTATCTTATGATCTTGATATTCTTTTTATTCCTGGAAGGGAAATCGTGTTGCCAATGCACTTTGTCGTAAGCAACAAGTGGTTGATTCTTTGATGTTGTCTGAATGGAATTGTCTTTTTATCAAGTTCATCGGACGTTTTGGTACACTTCGTTTTATTGAGCTTTATCTCATTCCTTTTATGGACTAGCGTCCGGTGTTCTTCTATGCTATTAGATTCATTGGATGTACCGTTGTACTACATCAATGACTTTGCTTTTGATTCATTGGATGTACCGTTTGTACTACATCAATGTCTTTGTTTTTGATTCATTGGATGTACCATTTGTACTACATCAATGACTTTGCTTTTGATTCATTGGATGTACCTTTTGTACTACATTAATGTCTTTCCTTTTGATTCATTGGATGTACCGTTTGTACTACATAAATGTCTTTGCTTTTTGGATTCATTGGATGTACCGTTGTACTACATCAATGCCTTTGCTATTTGATTCATTGGATGTACCGTTGTACTACATCAATGTCTTTGCTATTTGATTCATTGGATGTACCATTGTACTTTGATTCATTGGATGTACCGTTGTACTACATCAATGTCTTCGCTATTTGATTCATTGGATGTACCGTTGTACTACATCAATGTCTTCGCTATTTGATTCATTGGATGTACCGTTGTACTACATCAATGTCTTCGCTATTTGATTCATTGGATGTACCGTTGTACTACATCAATGTCTTCGCTATTTGATTCATTGGATGTACCGTTGTACTACATCAATGTCTTCGCTATTTGATTCATTGGATGTACCGTTGTACTACATCAATGTCTTCGCTATTTGATTCATTGGATGTACCGTTTGTACTACATCAATGACTTTGCTTTTGATTCATTGGATGTATTCCTTTTGATTCATTGGATGTACCGTTTGTACTACATCAATGTTTTTGTTTTTGATTCATTGGATGTACCAATTGTACTACATCAATGTCTTTGCTATTTGATTCATTGGATGTACCATATGTACTACATCAATGTCTTTGCCTTTGGTTCATTGTGCATACCGTTTTTGTACTACGCTGATGTCCCAAATTATTTGAGTTTCTAGTTCCTCGGGCGTACCGTTTTCGTACTACGCCGTTGCACCGGCTCAATTTTCTGCTATTCTTGACGTTCCCCACGTCTTTTATCTACGGAAATGCCTTAGGGATTCCGGTTTTCATTCTTGAGCCCGGTAATATTGTGGAAATTAAAGTTTCACCGGATTTCTTGCTAACTCTTTCATGCACTTAATGGTGAACTTCCTATTTCAAATTTTCTTTTGTGTTGATATGCTTCCATGGTTGTTACTTCTTATTTTCCTCTTAAGTATTGCGAGGACGCAATTTCTTTAAGGAGGGGAGTCTGTAACAACCCGCATATTTATCGATTTTATATTTAAATATTTTATTTAAATATTTTATCGTTAGTCGGATTTTAGTCCGAAAAGCTACTTTTTGCAAACAGCCGAATTAGGACTCGAGACCACCCCCATTGAGTTCAAAATGCCATTTGCGACCTTTTTGAGTATAAGCTTCGATACGTTTGGAGAAAGTTGAATTTTGCTACTTTTCACTTAGGGTTTTGGTTTGGGCTGAGCCCACTTATGTATTCAGTCTCAACCCCTCTCCTCTTCATTCACTTCTTTTCTATTTTCCTAATACTCAAGCTCAAGCAAAAGTGGGGGAAGAGAAAACGAATTAGAAATTCCTAAGCCCTAGTTTCCATTAGCAAATCCATCTTCTTGCTCCAAACTCAAGTGAACCCATTGGTAAGCATCTCCTTCATCTTCTCCAACTCTTTCTCCATTCAATTTCAGAAATTTCCTAAACCTAACTTAGGCAATGTTCTTCTTTTAAGCTTAGATTGAAGCTTCTTGAGTTGTTATTAAAGAGGATTGATCTTAGCTTGTTCTTCAAGCTTCTCATTCATTGTTTTCGGATTCAAAAGTGAGATTTTTATCTCACATCTATGCTTATATTTATCTTCGATTGTTAGGTATGAATTCCTAACACTTATTTGTGTGCAAATGCTTTTGGTTTGGATTGATTTGGTGAATATTCCAATTTTCAATGTTTTGGGTTCAATTCTTTAAAAATCCTAGTTTTGATGTTTTGATCATGTTTTGGTGATGAACCAAGGAGCTTCTATGGCCGGGTAGTCGATTGGCGTAAAACCTTAGTGCCGTTGCTCGTCCGATAGAAATTTGGAAGAGATTGGCATTCATTAGTTGGGCATGGGGGGTGCTGACTACAGGTTCGGCCGACCGACCTCAGGGTCCGGTCGACCGACCTGTTACCCAGGCACTTCCCAGCCTCTGTTGGAAGTGCAGGTTACAGGTCCGGCCGACCGAACACAAGGTCCGGTCGACCGAACACAAGGTCCGGTCGACCGACCTGCTACCCCGAGCATTTCTATTTTTTGGGCCGGTCGACCGAGCTCTGTAGCCGGCCGACCGACCTGGAGCATTTTTGCCTATTTCGCCTAGTTGTTTGAATTTCCAACTCTAATCGATTTGTGTTATTTCCCTATTTGTTGTTATCATTTGTTATTGACTTTGATGACTTATTTTCTTCAAGAATTCTTGGAATATCCATTTCGATGGATTCGGTATCGATTTCTTTGGATTTTATTCACATCTTCGAATGTGAATCTTAGTGATTGGTTGTTCCTACAATCTTCTTTGTGATTTGTCACTTTAAAAATATAAAGGTTTTCTATACTAGTAATAAATATCAAAACTCTTTCTTCAAATGATTTCAACACTATTTTATTACAAAGCTCGTTTTCTTAAACCGTTTTCCAATCTATTAGTATATACAAGCCTTTACCTCACTCGTATGAGAAATCTAATTAAACGACTTAGTAAAACTAGTGGTATGAAACGCTTGCGTTTACTTCGTCGGTTAATTCTTGGACTTGTTCGATTGAATCTCCTGTGACAATTTTCTAGTGGAGATCTATAATTTGTTCGTAAATATTTAAGTTAAGCTAGTGGTTATGGGACATGATGCTAAGCTCATATATTTACTAGCTTACTGTAATCGACACTTCTCTTTGATCATGACAATCATTTTATGTTTTAGACTAGCATTGTGCAATGTCTTTGTGATTTGGTTCATCGGATGTCCCGTTGTACGACATCGTTGTTCCCTTTGATTGTGATTTGGTTCATCGGATGTCCCGCTGTACGACATCGTTGTTCCCTTTGATTGTGATTTGGTTCATCGGATGTCCCGCTGTACGACGTCGTTGTTCCCTTTGATTGTGATTTGGTTCATCGGATGTCCCGCTGTACGACGTCGTTGTTCCTTATTATTGTGATTTGTGGATTTCGTGTGTTGATTTCTGGAATTTATATTTCACCAACTTTTACGATGGGCATTAATATATATGTCATTTATTGTGACTTGGTGAATGAAATTAGGAGTATGACATTCCTTTTTATCTTGAGTAGATTATTGTGATATTGATTAATCTCTTGTTGATTTCCAATTACTTATTTATCACAGCTTGGCATTGTGATTATTATATGTTTATGTCATATCTCTTATTATATATCATGTTATCTGATATTTATAGCTAGACTGATCTGTTTATTATTTTCTTCTCAAATAATACTCGGGTCAGACTGAGATTTTACAGGTGCTTCTACTTGACTCCTTATCGGACTTTCATCTGATCTTTTGGCTAACTACTTAAGTTTAGTAGTTTTTGTTGTATACATTTGAGATACAGACTCTATGATGTATACTTATTCTTTTGTCTAGCACTTGTATCTATTCTTTTTGATATTGTGGATCTTGTTTGACCACTACTCTGATGTACACTTTCATGTGTGATATTCATATCTATTTCCGCCTTTGTGATATGAATTATCTGTGACTGATTTATGTTATGTTTATTTCTATATTTGTTTCTGAAGATATTATAGCTACTGTGTAGTAGCTTTGAGTTTGTGTCGGTATGTCGGATTTCCCTCTTGATAAGAAATGCAAGTTATACTATCTGACATATTGATGCTCGCGCAAAGCAATTACATGGATGGTCGCTCCTCAACAGCCTTATTCTCTGTGCTAGTTGACAGCATTCACCGTAATGTTCTTGGCTAGCGTGGGTATTGAGGTAGGGCGTCACAAATAATAAACCATATATATCAAACTCAAACCATTCAAAAGGAAGGATTTTTATTGGGGTAAATAAGAAAAAGCAGAGAAGAAGGGAAAACAATACACAGAATCTTACAGGAGAATAACAAAATAGAACAATCAAATAAACGGTTTATGAAGCTGCTTACGAATAATACTTGATTGCACTTTTACAATACAGATCAGAGTACATACAGCAGTCATAAATAAATAATGCAACAAAACAACATAATGCAACGAAAATAATATAATAAATAATAATAGTATTAAATCTTTGTCTTTGCCCTTTAGAAAGCAGTTTTCGATACACTGAAAAGCTAAAACTGACCCGAGCGAATTGAAACGACAAAACATTCGAGTAAGAACTAAAAGATCTTATGTAAGTTAAATCAACAGTAAATAACTATAAGTGTAATGGCGCCAGAGATGTTCACAGGTTTTGAAATCTCCTATCCAATGTCTAACGTGGGTGCAATAACTTAAGAGATGTTCGGGATTACCACCTCTTAAGGATCCATTAAACTATCCACATACATAGTACAATACACTATAATATTGTCTACAGTAAAGTAAAGTATTAAAATAGCGCTAAGGCGTTACCCATATCCTCCTTAACGCATTTTATATATTTCCACAGTCTATACAATATCATAATTCCTCCGTAAACTGAGGGCTATCAGAGGGCACTCCATAAGTAAGGTACAAAACAAACTCATGAAGGCACGTTACGACATGTGAACATGACACTCGATGCAATGCCAAGGAAGGATGTTAGTCCGTGAGATGATGGTTTTGATGACAACAACCTTAGAATAGATTATAAAATATAAATACTAACATTATAAGTTTAGATATATATGTATATGCAGGATTTAACCATGCAGGTAACAAGAATGAAGACTGTACAGTATAGAGATTCAAGATATCAAGATTGAAGACCCATGAGTATCAAGATTATCAAGAGCTCAAGAATTCAAGTAATTTATTATTTAATTAAAATTTTGTTAAAACTCATAGAAAATCACCGGCATCTTCAAATCCAATTTATTCGTGGAATGGAATCCATTTCGAGCCTGTTAAAGGGATGGAACCCTAAGTAGGATGGAACATACGAAAAATCTAGTGGAACATTGTTTTGTATTCGCTAAACTTTTATTCAAAATGATTTTTCAAAATTATATCTTGTTTTAAAAATGATTTCAAAACCTTCCTTTTAAAAACATCAAAAACCTCTATCATGATTTTAAACAATTTTAGCCTCAAAATCATCTTTGATTTCAAAGTCAAAATACTCCTAATTTTAAACTATCTTTTAATATAATATATTTAACTTTTAAATATTTATACTTGGATTTAAATATAAAATTATAGTTAAATTCTATATATATTATTCTCTATATTTACTTATGAATTTTAACTATATTCAAGTATATTTATAAGGTTTAAAATAGTTTTAATATAAGATAAAGATTATTTTCAAAGAAAATCAAATTATCAAAAAATGCTTTGGGATGTCGACATATTCATGGTGACCATGTCGACATGGTGTCAGTTGAGTTTAAAATATAAATTTCAAAAGAAGTGTCTATTCGCCATATCTCTTCACGAATGGACATGGCTGTTGTTCTTCTATAAATAGGGGTCAGTTTCAACGAATTTAACATAAGATTTTCTGGTTTTTCACTCCTCTTCTTCTTCCACTTTTCTTAATACATATTCTTACCATTACTCTACGGAAATCAATATTGAATCGAAGTCGATCATTCGTAGTTTAATTCTCTATGACTCTCTCAATAAGATCCTCAGTGCTACTCAGCGTTATAGGCTTTTTGTAATCAACTTAGCGATAAAAGGTGTAATTGTAGCCTTGAAAACCAATCAAGCGAGATAAGGTGTGATTATAGCCTTGGGAAATAAATTGGCTGAGCTTGTCGCCCGTAATATCAAGTGGGTGAACTTGTTGCTTGGAAAATAAAGTATCTATACCCAGAGGATTATGATTCTAGAGGCTGTACCTCGTAGCCTTGAAATTGAGGGCGTAATTTTACAATTGATTATGAAATGAAATCTGCACTTGTGTTGCGGGATTGGATGTAGGGTAAGTCCGAACCAGTATAAAATCCGGTGTCTTGTTTCCTTTACTGCTTTTACTTTATATTTGCATTTGTGTTTGATTCTGTGATCATATCTGTGTCTGAATATTGCATACATTTGTGTTTAAAGTAACAAAAACTAAAAAGGATTTAACAATTCTGTAAAACACTATTCACCCCCCTCTAGTGTTAATCCTAGCCTTAAGATTCATAATCTGGATTTCTCACAATTGGTATCAAAGCAAGATTTTCAAAGTTTCATAATCTGATTTTTGAAAAGTATTCAAAATGGCTACCTACACTGGTACTATTACTAACGCTAGTATTCTTGTCACTAGTTCAGAAGGTAAGTCTACTGTCAGACCACCACTTTTTAATGGTAGTAACTATGCATATTGGGCATGTAAGATGAAAATATATTTACAATCTATTGGATTAGATACTTAGAATATTACACAAACTGAATATTCTGAACCCACCACTGATTTTGCACGGTGGACTGCTGAGCAAAAGACAGTTGCACAAAATAATTCTAAGGCAATGAATATTTTGTTTTGTTCACTAGATGGAAATGAATTCAATAGAGTGTCAGTTTGTAAGTCTGCATATGAAATATGGAAAACTTTGCAAGTTACTCACGACGGAACAAGCAAAGTTAAATAGACCAAAATTTCCATGCTCACAAATCAGTTTCAATTATTTAAAATGATTCCTAATGAGTCTATTTCAGATGTGTATAGTAGATTTTAGGATATTATGCATTCTCTGATATCATTGGGAAAGCAATTTTTTGAAGAAGATCAAGTCAGAAAGATTTTAAATTCTCTTACTCCAGGAATGGGATCAAAAGAAAATTGCTATCGAAGAAGCAAATGACATCATTACTTTAAAGATAGAAGAATTAATTGGAAATCTAATGTCGTATGAAGTTCAATTGATCGGGAGAAGAGAAAGCAAAACATCTGAAAAGAAATCAATGGCATTCAATGCATTGACTGATTGATCAGATTCAAACAGCGATAATGATGAAGAGATCGCCTTTATGACCAGAAATTTTAGGAAATTCCTGAAATACAGAAAGATGAATAATCTCAAGAGAAACAACTATAAGAACTCTGGAAATCGTAATATAGTGCCAAACAAAGTCAATTGTTTCAACTGTGATGAACCAGGCCACATCAAAAAAGACTACCCGTATCTAGATAAGAAAAATCCTCCTATGAACAATGATCCAGCAAAGAAACGAAAGCGTGCATTTACTGCTACTCTAGATGACTCAGACTCGTCCTCAAATAATGATGATCAGAAGACAGATAATTCGAATTTGTGTTTCACAGCAGTTCACGACTCCGACGAATTCAGAGAAACGGACTCAGAAAAAGGTACACATTTATAATATAATTGGTTGAAATTGCTTGCTTAGAATTAGATGTTTGATTGCTTGATTGATTGATTTTGAATTAGTGTGTTGTTTGAATTTTTAAAAATTTATTTTCCATTTTATTATTTTATTATTATTTTTTTAATATTTTTTATTTATTTTATATTATTATTTTTTAATAGTATAATAATACTTTCTGAAATATATTATTAGTCCAATGATATTTTAGAAATATATAATAAAGTATATGTATTTATTAGAGAACTTAGGAAAAATAATTCGCAAAAATTCACTAGCACATGTCGACATGGTCCCTACCATGATGTCGACATGGGTACCAGAATTTGAATTTCAAAATTTGAATTCAAATGTTTGAATTTCCCTCCATCTTTTCACTTCATTCAATTCTCTGAAAAGCTATCTTTTGACCAGAGAATATGTCCTTTGAGAATCTATTTATTCACTATCCTTTATCATATCTTTTCACACCCATTTTCAAATTCAAACCCTCTCTTCATAACTTCAAGCTCTCTACTCTCTACTTTAATGGCTTCTTCAAGCAACCCCTCCACCATGAGAATTTACAGAAAAATAAAAGAGAAACTATTCAATGATCCGGAGGCAATAAAACCAAACATCAATTATGCTAATTATGCCGAAGTCCATCCCGTAATTTGCTATTTTTCAAGATTTCTCTTCTTATGAACTTGATTCTCTTTTTGCAAACAATGGAGTTCTTAGTCTTATTGATGCTTCTCAAAATGATTTTATTTGTTATCCAAATCTTGTCAAAATTTTCTATGCTAATTTAAACTGTGGATTTTATCGTGGAAATGAGGATGAAATTTGGAGTAGTGTCAAAGGCACTAGAATTGTTTTGAATTGTGATCTTTTGGGTTCCATTCTCAATTGCAAGTGTAAGGGAGTGGATCTTTCTAATTTTAAAATCGATGAAAATGATCGTGAGACATTTCATCACATTTTCGAAGGGAATGATAGTTTTGAATTCAAAAATTGAAATTTTCGACCAAAGGCAAGAATTGTCAATCTTCTTTTGCAACATACCTTGACCCCACGATCGGGAAATTTTAACAATCCTACTTCAAAAGTTTGCAAAGCGCTTTTTGCTATTTTTGGAAATTATGACATAAATTGGGCGCAAGTTATTTTGGATGGACTTCATCCTGAAAATCTTGAAATGGGTGAGAATACTTTGTATCATGGAATTTATCTCACTCGGATTTTTAACTATTATGGAGTGGATTTCAAAGGCGAAGAATTTGTTTCTAGAAAAGTTTTCAATCATTCCAATATTTTGCTTATGAAAATTCCATTTTTTTTCCAACCTTATGGGACCCTTGCCGAAAAGGAAGAGCGTTTGGCTCATGAGGAAATGGAAGAAGAGGAAGAGGAGGAAGAAGAAGAAGGGGATGAAATGGAAATTCAAGAAGAAGAAGGTGAAAACTCTTTGGAAAGCATCGACTATTCTCCTAATCCATCCACCAAAACCCTTCTCAAAAACCAAAAGACAATTGTTGAGAATCAACGGATTCTTAAACGATCCGTTAGTAAGAAGTTAGACAAAATTTCATCCAAGATGAACAAGTTCATTTCCAAAGTCAGCACGAAACTTTGAATTTCTTCATCATCATCATCCTCTAACTAGTTTTATCTTTTCGTATCTTGTTGCATGTGTTTTAGCTTGTTTTAGTTCAAAAGTTCATATAGTTTCATATGTTTAATCATTGTATCATCTTAGTATGCAATGAAATGAAATTTCCTTTCTGTTATCTAGTTTATCTTATCTCCAGAATAAATGTTAGTATATTATATAAATATATATATGTACACACACAATTATTCACAAAATCTAACTATTCATATTTTTTCACTTACCCATGTCGACTACCCCCTATGACCATGTCGACATGTACTGGTCAGAAATGACAATTCATTTTGAATTTGACATTTGGATAACAACCATATGTCTATTCATTTCAAACGAATTTCTACACCTATATATACCTATTTCTTCCAGAATTCTTCACTGAAAATTATTTCCTTTCTTCTAATTCTTCATTTCTTTCACAAATTCAACTATGGCTAATCCAATTCACAAATTATCTGAAAATCTTGAAGAAACTCTTAATTCGTTCAAGAGTATTCTCTCGTTCATTCTTCGTAACCAGCGACACTTAGAATTGAGTCAAATACAGATGTTCAAGGAGCAAGAAAGGCATTTCGATGCAATATGATAGATGATTTCCTCCCTACACAAGGACGATAATGAAGCACATCCTCCAGTCTCTCTCACCAACGACAATGAAAATTAGGATGCTATTAAGGCAGACCCAATTTTGGAGAAGAAGGATGGGTGGAAGTTCCACGTAACGTTTGATTTGTTTGCTTTGTTTGAATTGTTTGTTTGAATTAATTTGATTTGGTTTGGATTGATACTCAGTGCGGATTGATTGGTTTGATGTTTGCTACATAAAACATGTATATATATACATTGAAATGTATATAATCCTTGATTAATTATCATTTTCATAAGGATACTTAATTCTTAATCTACCTATATTCCATTGTTTAGTTTGTTAATGTGGGTACTCCAGTCCAAGAATGAAGGGTTTTTTTTTTGTTGATGGCCAATGGGGAGAAGTATAAAATAGGGTAGTTAGGCATAGATTAAGGGGGAGCTATTAGTTTTAGGGGGAGTTATTAGGATAGAAGTAATATATTATAAACAAAGGTTGTCATCATCAAAAAGGGGGAGATTGTTAGTCCGTGGGATGATGGTTTTGACGAAAAAAACCATAGAATAGATTATAAAATATAAATGCTAACATTATAAGTTTAGATATATATGTATATGCAGGATTCAACCATGAAGGTAACGAGAATGAAGACTGTACAGTATAGAGATTTAAAATATAAAGATTGAAGAATCATGAGTATCAACATTACCAAGAGCTCAAGAATTAAAGTTATTTATTCTTTAATTACAAATTTTGTTAAAATTCGTAGAAAAGCATTGGCATCTTAAAATCCAATTTATTCGCGGAATGGAATCCACTTCGAGCCTGTTAAAGGGACGGAACCCTAAGTAGGATGAAACCTATGAAAAATCTAGTGGAACATTGTTTTGTATCCGCTAACTTTTTATTCAAAATGATTTTTCAAAATTATATCATGTTTTCAAAATGATTTCAAAACCTTCCTTTTAAAAACATCAAAAACCTCTATCCCGATTTTAAACAATTTTAGCCTCCAAATCATCTTTAATTTCAAAGTCAAAATACTACTGATTTTAAACTATCTTTTAGTATAATATATTTAACTTTTAATATTTATACTTGGATTTAAATGTAAAATTATATTTAAATTCTATATATATTATTCTCTATATTTACTTATGAATTTTAACTACATTCAAGTATATTTATAAGGTTTAAAATAGTTTTAATATAAGATAAAGATTATTTTCAAAGAAACTCAAATTATCAAAAAATGCTTTGGGATGTCGACATACTCATGGTGACCATGTCGAAATGGTGTCAGTTGAGTTTAAAATTTAAATTACAAAAGAAGTGTCTATTCGCCATATCTCTTCACGAATGGACATGGCTGCTGTTCTTCTATAAACAGGGGTCAGTTTCAACGAATTTAACATCAGATTTTCTGGTTTTTCACTCCTCCTCTTCTTCCACTTTTCTTAATACTTATTCTAACCATTACTCTTCCGAAATCAACATTGAATCGAACTCGATCATTCGTAGTTTGATTCTCTATCACTCTCTCAACAAGATACTCAGTGCTATCCAGAGTTATAGGCTTTTTGTAGTCAACTTAGCGAGAAAAGGTGCGATTGTAGCCTTGAAAATCAATCAAGCGAGATAAGGTGTGATTGTAGCCTTGGGAAATCAATTGGGTGAGCTTGTTGCCCGTAAAATCAAGTGGGTGAACTTGTTGCCCGGAAAATCAAGTATCTTTTCCCAGAGGATTGTGATTCTGGAGGATGTACTTCGTAGCCTTGAAATCGAGGGCGTAATTGTACAATTTCTTTTGAAAGGAAATCTGTACTTGTGTTGTGGGACTGGATGTAGGGTAACTTCGAATAATTATAAAATCCGGTGTGTTCTTTCCATTACTGCTTTACTTTATATTTGCATTTGTGTTTGATTCTGTGATCATATCTATGTCTGAATATTGCATACATTTGTGTTTAAAGTAACAAAAACTCAAAAAGATTTAACAATTCTCTAAATCACTATTCACCCCCTTCTATTGTTAATCCTAGCCTTAAGATCCGTAATCCGCATTTCTTACATAAGATTCCACCATTTACACTCCCGGGCTGGTGGTAAAGCATAGCTGCTGCTACCGCCCACCTCAGAACACACTTCCATAATCAAATAGATGGGCGGCCACTAAATCAATCACAAAGTCAAAATATGGTGTCGAAGAAATGTCCCCGATATGAGATGCGACCTCACTTGTTCCAGTATAGCTCGTATTTTAGTTATATCTAAGTTGACTCACGGGAGTCAGGGTTACATAAATACCTCGTACAGAATCGTTCGCCAATCCATCCTACTTCATTCTGGAATCTCCACCACGTACACTGTTGTCAAAGTGGTTTTCGGTATTGGCAGAGAGTATGACAATATCCGTTCCTCATCTCTTTAACAACCAAACGCTTATTTCACACTGGATGGTTCTTTTACATTTCCAAAATCAATTCATTACTGATATCAAAATATCATATTCTCAAAATCACATTCGAAGTCATATCACATTTGAAATCCTATCACTTAAAAATCATATTTACTTTCGAAGTCATACTTTCAAAATAGGTTAAAACCCCACTTTAAAATCATCATATTTACTTAGAATATGTTACTCCACAAGAAAATATCATTTTAAATCCCAACTTAGAATATAACATCATTTAACCATATACGCCTTTAAATCAAGGATTTAAATACAAATATTTCTACTTTACACAGTCTGAAATTTAGAAAATATTTTAGATAGTTATAACTAGTTTGAATAGTTAAAATAAAATTAAAATGAATTTTTAAGTAGTTAAAATACTCCAAAATAATTTAAAAGTAGATTAAAAATAGTTTAAATGGATTTAAGATAGTTTAAATAGATTTAAAATAGAATAAATAGATTTAAAATAGATTAAACAGATTCAAATTAGATTAAACAGATTTAAAATAAATTAAATATATTTAAAATAGATTAAGTAGATTTAAATTGGATTTAATAGATTTAAAATAAATTAGATAGATTAAAATAGATTGAAAATAAATTAAATAGCTTTAAATGGTTTAAATAGTTTGAAATAGTTTAAATTGATTAAAAATAGTTTAAAATAGTTGATAATAGATTTAAATTAGTTTAATAGTTTGAAAACCTTAAAATAAGGATTTTAAAATAATAAATCTTTAAATAGTTTATATTAAAATAAATAATTTGGAATTAATATCAAAATTAGAACATATCTTTCATTTCAACACATTTGGACCTTGTCCAGCTTTCAATTCAACTAACATAAAACTTGTTTTAAATTCAGATTCGCACTAAACCATTTAATCAATATCGATTTCAAATCCATATTTGAATTAAAAATTTAAACGACTTCAAATTTATAAATTTCAAAGTTATATTCAAAGAATTTCAATAAATAAATTTCAACAAATTTCATTTATGCTTCAAAATCTAAACTTTGAAATTTCCATTTTAATTCTTTAAACAATTCGTTAAATCAATTCCAATTTTAAACATTTAAAGCTTGGACTTCGAAAAAAATTCAGTTTATACAAATAAAATTTTATCTCAAAATATAATTTAACTGAAATCAAATTTTAAGGATTTAGGATCGTTTAATTTAACCAACTCGGTGTTCGTATATAATTCTCTACCCTATGGTAAGATGATACGGATATTTATCATTTCAATCCACAACTATTTTATATTTACGAATATATATCATTTCAATCTGCAATTTTGAATTTAATTACAAATCCATGAAACTGCTCTAGTCTATCATTTCAACCCATAACGATTTCCTTAGTCTACCAGATCATTCGGGTATGTACCATTTCAACCCATAGGGAACTTGCAGTGTTATAGCAATATAACCATAAAATATCCAGTCATCCAATATCAACAATCAAACATACATCACAATCACCATTCAATCGGTTAATAAATAACATCAATTAACTGATTATCATCTACATGTATTAAATTGACAATTAAATTCAATATCAAATTAAATGGCAATTAAATGCAACAAAAGTCATATTTAATTGGAATGACAATAAGTATACCAAATATCAACTAGTCAATTTCTAATCACATCATAAATTCACTTTAACTAACATAAGATGATTTAGTAGTTGTGAGTGGGTTAAAACACCCACCTTTAATTTGAAATCGATCTGAAATTCAAAATAAGGCCCCAATAGTCTTGGATTTCAACCGAACCAATTATAAAATGTTCATAATTTCGATACGATCGAAGCGGAACAGACCTCGCGTGAATCCGAGCTCGTATGGAAAGGTTATATAAGTTAGAATGTTTCAATTTGTATATAAAATAAATAAATTACTTAATAAAATAAGCAAGCCACGTTATTCCAGATCATTCGAAAACCTATCTTCATGCATGCACCTATCTCGATCACGAACTATAGCCACCAGCCTTTGGGCTATTATCGCAACCACCTCAACGAACTACGACCAAATCAGTCGATTCTAACGTCTCCACCACAGCAAGCCATGCATGACCAAGGTACTGCGACCATGAACGACACCCTCAGGTGTACGTGACGTCGAGGCACATGCTGCATGCCTATCATCAAATTATGGCAAATCTAGTGATCATTGACTTGAAGTAGCCGTACGGATCGAAATTTCTCAGCCTCCTCTACAAGCACATACTTCCTTATCGAAACCTCATTGTAGATCCACCGTCAAATCTGCAACCCAAATATGAATGACATGGATAAATGGCCAATCTACAACTAGGGTTTTAGGAAATATCCCTTTATAAAGACAGAGTTGGATAAGAATGAATGGACATATTGAATTTGATCGAAACGTTAACAATGGCCTGAAAAGCCCATTTCGTTCCCAAAACGAAAGTGGGTCATCCAATATATCGAAATATAGGTTTTCGATATTTTTAAACTCGATGGAACTAGTATCAAACCCTAATACCATTATATACAGAAGTTAGCTTTTGAAATCCAATTGTATTCATTTAAATTATTTTAATTGGCGTTTCCAGCTCGCACGATTAAACGATAAGTTCGATCGCTACGAAACTTAAAATCCTATAATAATTCACTGTTACAGATCCAATGAAACTAGTTTCACCGAAACTCGAGACAGTGGCCAGAATGGTAAATTTTCGCGTTAATTAAACAGATTATTATTAAATTTATTTGATCATCCTTAATTCAAATTTTAAAAAATTACCATTTTATCATTCTCGATTACATAGAAATTTATAATCTTTCAAAATAAATTTCCATACCAATTCCAAGATTTAAATATTGCATTAATTTCAGCGTTCAATTACAACTGTAATAAACACCCATTAATTGTATTTTAATTTCAATCAAATTCTTTTACACTCTTATTATTGAATCAACTATTACCTTATGAATATAGTTAACATTAGTTTACATTTTATTAATTTCAAATTTTAAAGTTACCGTCTTAACTCATATTAACGATAATATTTAATTGAATTAAATTTCACAATAATTTCCAAATTATTTCAACGGATTAAATAATAATATAGTCGTTAAAACCATTATTACACATTAGTAATTCAAACACATTTCTATGTCTATTATTTACAAACAGAAGCTAACAGATTTACTTACCAATTAATTTATTTCATATTCCATAAAAACCTATTCCAACATATAATTTCAACATTAAATCCAACGATTATAACCAAATTATATTTACAATAATCTCAATTGATTGGAATTACATTAAAATAGTTGTCAATAACATTCGTACAACATTATTAAATAACATTCTATTATTTTCTCATTAATAAATCATAAATTTTGATTTCTCACAGTAGTAAATTTCAGAATCTTATCAAATTTAATAGTTTAATTATCAAAAAATACAGGTCGTTACATGGACAATTATATATATCTATCCTTATAAAGGCGAAAGATAATACTACTCGAGTGTGGTGGAAACAATCTTCAGAAAAATCTTCTAACTCCATGCTCTTATAGATTTCTACTAACTAAACCTGACTACCAGGCCGGCCGAGAAAAATTAGGGCACCCAGAGTTTATGGGAAAAGGGAAATATATTCCGGGTCAATCATGGGACTGGTGTGGGAAACTCAAACTACGCGGTTTGAAAAAGAAAAGGTATCTCATAAGACCACGCCGAATATAAACACGGAATAGGTTTTTACCATATGATAACAAAAACATTTGCTACGAAAAATATGGGGATATTATTTTTAATGACATTCTTTGAAAATACTTTTCAAGTAAATATATTCAAAAGGCCGAGTTGTTACGTTGGTTAAATTTAATGGCACAATAGGTTTATAATCAAGTCTGCAGGCACATATTGGAGAATGGGTTTTCATACACTGGCAGGTAAGGGACTGCCTTCCATACAATACATCTCTAGTGGAATGTACCGAGGATACAAAAACAATCCTCTGCATCTGGAAAGACCGGCCTATCCCTGTTTGCCACTCATACATGGCCTGGAAAGAACCAAATATGACATCGCCCCGTTCGTAACCGACCTATCAAAAGACCCATAGCATACACTGCATACTCTATATATAGAGAGTAATCTAGGAAGGTGATGACCATACCCTGATGGTTGCAAACCACATAGGCTAGCGGCGTACCCTATTAAAGCCATTACCAGGTGATGAAGCCTGAGGTAGCGATTACCTTCCACACAACATATTCACTTTGAATGCCTCACTGCCATTCTATAGTCACACAGCTTATTTCTACAAACATATAATTCCTGAGCTCGTATGTCTCAGGAAAAGGTGTTAAGCTAAGAGAAGTTGCCTTCTCCGCCACCAAACAGATGATATGTTTATAGAGATCAATTTATATAACTAGAAATGCAACGTCAAACATTTGTCCATAAAGTTACCTAGGAATAGGACGAACCGAAGGCACTCTCCTACCATATCCTGTTGGGAGTTACCCCTAGGATTAGTAGAGAGAAGTCCTTGTATTGAAGATCTTAAATGAAGAAATACTGTCACATTATATGATATAGGGAATTTTCCCCGTGGGTTAGTGACAAGCAGCCATACATTCCAACTTCCAAATCATTTCCATGTCTTCATTTCGAATACGTAAGTTGGTTCGAAGTGGTCTTGTAACAACCTGTCTTTTTGGATGGTTTAAATCAACGATAAATCATACATGTCAGACTCAAATCATTCAAAAGGGCAGACTGTTATGAGGTAAATAGCAAAAAGCAGAGAAAGAAAGAAAAACAAATACATAATCTCACAGCAGAATGACAAAATATAATAGTCAAATAAATAGTTCATGAAGCTGTTTACCAATAGCATTGATTAAATTACTATAACACAAACTTTAGTTACATACAATAAGAATAAATAATAAATAAATGCAGCGGAACAACATGATGCAGTGGAATAAATATAATACATAATGATAGTACAAAATCATCGTCTTCATCCTCCAGAAAGCAGTCTTCGTTAAACTGAAAAGCTCGGAATAACTCGAGCGAATTGAAAAGACAAAACACTCGAGCCATAACTAAAAGATCTTATGTAAGTTAAATCAACAGTAAATAAATATGAGTGAAATGGCATCGGGGATGTTTACGAGGTTTGACATCTCCTGTCCAGTGTCAACGTGAGTGCAATAACATAAGATATGTTAGGCATTTCCACCTCCTAAGGATCCGTTAAACTATCTACTATGTAGTATAATACGCTTTTATAATAGTGTCTACAGTAAAGAACAGTATTAAAATAGCATTAGGGCGTTACCCATATCCTCCTTAACACATTTTATATATTCATATAGTCACACAGTACCATACGCTCCTCCGTGAAGTATACTCAGAGGGCACTCCATAGTTATGGTACAAAACAAACTCGTAGAAGGCGCGATAAGGCATATGAACAAGGCACCCGAAGCAATGCCAGGGTAGATATACAAATTGCTGATCCGGACTGGTGGTAACGCATAGCAGCTACTACTGCCTACCTCGGAACACACTCATATAATTAAAATCAAGGGTGGCCATCAAATCATCATAAAGTCATAATGTGGTATCGAAGAAGCATGTCCGGTAGGTGGAATGACCTCACTAGGCCCTACGTGGCTCCTGTTTTAGTCACATCAAAGATGACTCACGAGAGTCAGGGTCATGTAAATACCTCTTGTAGAAATTGTTTGCCAAACCATCCTACTTCATTTCTGGAATCTCCACCACTTACACGGTTCATAAAGCGGTTTTTAATAATGGCAAAGAGTATGACAATATTTGATCTCGGTCTCTTTAACAACCAAACGCTTACTACACACCGGATGGTTCTTTTACATTTCAAAGGACAATTGGGAATTGATATCAAAATATCACATTCTCGAAACTATATCACTTTCAAATCATATTCACTTTCAAAATCATATTCTCTTTCAAAAACATATTCACTTTAAAAATCATATTCACTTTTGAAATTATCAGTGAGATAGGTTAATTAAATCCTCATTCCAAAATTATCTTATTTACTCAATCATGTCATTTCACAAAAAGGTATCAATTCCCAATTCCAACTTAGGTTGACTCATCATCAAGGATTTAAATATAAATACTTCAACTTTACACAGTTTGAAATTTAGAAAAAAGCTTAGATAGTCATAAATAGTTTTTAATAGTTTAAAATAGATTAATGGTTTAACTAGTAGAAATAGTTCGAAATGGATTTAAATTTTATTTAATTAGATTTTTAAAATGATTTATATAGATTTAAAATAGATTAAACAGATTTAAATTATCTTAAATAGAGCTTAAATAGATTAAATAAATTTAAAATATATTAAATATATTTGAAATAGATTAAATAGATTTAAATTATCTTAAATAGATTTTATATAAATCAAATAAATTTAATCATACATTAAATAGATTTAAAATAGATTAAATAGATTTAAATTATATTAAATAGATTGAAAATTGATTAAATTGGATTTAATAGGTTATAGTGGATTAAAATAAATTAAAATAGTTTAAATTGATTACAATGGTTAATTGAATTTAATTGTTTAAATTAGTTTAAACTAGATTTTAAAGTTATATACAAATATATCAATAACTCAATTCCGGTAAATTCATTTATATTTGACACTTTAACTTTGAAATTCCAATTTAAATCCTTTAAACAATTCATTAAATCAAGTCCATTTTCAGCATTAACGCTTATATTATCGAAAATAATTCAGTTTACATAAATCGATTTATATTTCAAAATGCCAGTTAACTGAATTCAAAATTTAAAGAATTAAAATCATTTAACTTGACCACTCCAGTGTCCGTATATAATTTTCTACCCTATGGTCAAGTAATTTGGATATTAATCACTTCAATCCGCACTTTAAAAATTTGTGGTTATATCTCATTTCAAGCCGCAATCCCGAATTAAATAAAACTCATAAACAAGTCTATCATTTCAACCCATAACGATTTTTCCCTAATCTACAGATCATTCGGGTATGTATCATTTCAACCAATGGAGAGCTTGCAATGTTATAATAATATAAAAATACAACATCCCATCATCCAATATCAACAATCAAACATCCATCACACATCTTCCAGATCAACCAATAAACATCAATATATAACTGATTATCATTAACAGGTATTAAATTGACAATTACATTCAATATTAAATTAAACGATGATTAAATGCAATGAAAGTCAAATTTAACTAGAATAACAATTTAAACATACCAAACATCAATAAATAAATTTCTAATCACATCATAAATTTAATTTAACATAAGATAATCTAGTAGTTATGGGGGGGAGGGGGTCAAAATACTCACCTTAGATTTTAAATCGAATTAAAATCTAATTTAGGCCTAAAATTCAAAAAGTCTCAAAATTCGCCCAAATAAGTTCCATAATGTCCGGAATTTCGATGCGATCCCAGCGGAATGAACCACACATGAATCCGAGATTGGGTGAAAAAGTTCTTAGCATTAGAACAATTGAAATCAAATTTTAAATAAAAAACAAAAAAAGAAAATATACTCTCAATATCTGGCCACGCCACTCTCCATTGCTCGCTCATAATGTGCTCGTCTTTCTAGTACAAAACCCTAGCCCACCCATCTCGAATGCCCACGCACGCCACCGGCAAGAAACACGACCGCCTCATCACCCACGCCTCCTGACACGCCGCAACACACACCCACGAAGCTGCACGACCATACCCTGACCATCGCGACCCCCTGCCTCATGCCATCGAACGCGAGAATGCACAGACCATCGCTGTTCCTATTGAACCCAAGGTGAATTTTTGAGGAAAATTCGACCGCCAATTCTCCAAACCAACGACATAGATGCGCTCCTCTCACCACTCTCCACAAACGGGTACCCTCCGTTCAACGATCAGACGAAGTTAATCTCGACACAATGAACAGCCGAGATTAATTCATCGATTTATGGACAAATGATGATCCGATTCGAGAAATAGATCATTGCAGTAGATTGCGCTCATCGAGAGCTTCAAATTGATATAATAAGATATTGTTTGAGGAGTTTCAAATTTTTCGATTAGATTTTGATTTGCAATTGAATCCAGAATTTTGAGTTTCTACCATTTGAAAAGGAGGAACAGACAAATGGAGTTATACGTACAAAATAAGAAAATGACTGGTAGGGTACGGGGAAACAAGACTATTTATTTTTACAAAGCTCGCTAAGAAGATAAATACGTATCCAATTAGTACGAACCGCAGATAGCTACCCAAAAAGCCCGTTTCGCTTCCAAAACGAAAGTGGGTCATCCCATATATCAAAATAGATGTTTTCGATATTTTTAAACGCAATGGAACACATTTCAAGTACTAACTCCATCGTCTGAAGAAGTTAGCTTAAAATCAGCTTATTTCAAATTGATTTCAATTGAATTATATTAAATTGATTTCCAGGCATTTCGAGGTCGTACGATCGAACGACAAGTCCGATTACCATGAAACTTGAAACCTTACAATAATTCACTGTAACGGATCCGATGAAACTGGTTTCATCGAAACCCGAGTCAGTGGCCAAAATGGCTAATTTCACATTAATTAAATGAATTATTATTAAATTGATTAAATCACTTTTAATTCCACTTTTAATAACTGACAATTTTTATCATTTTTTATTACTCGGACATTTACAATAATTTTAAACAAATTTACATTTCAATTCAGTGTTAATTATTATACCAGTTACAATGTTCAATTTAAACTAAAATTAAATCCAATTAATTATAATTTAATTCCAATAAATTGATTTAATTTGGTTTCAATCTTTTTGTCAATCAATCATTCCTCTATGAACATAGTTAACATTGGTTTATATCTTATTACATTAATATTTTCTAATTATCATCTTTTACCTTATTCATTGCAGTATTCCAATAATATTGAATATTTGTCGATTTTCACATTAAATAAAATTTTAAATCTCAATAAATCAGCTTATCTTGGTTTTCAATCTTTTTACTAAATAAATTATTCCCTTATGATATAATTGACATTGTTGTACATTTTACTGCATTTACCTTTTACAACTATCGTCTTAACTCTCATCAACGTAACGTTTAATTTCATTTAATTATAATTGATTAAATAAATTGGTAACAAATAATAATTGTCGCCATTTCTATATTTAATCACATTTTTATGTTCATCATCTACACACAAATGTTATAGTTATTTACCCAACATTAGTTCATTCAATTCCAGTTTATTACTTACTATTTCATTAATTAATACAACATTTAAATTATCGATTGCTCTTTTAATCCAGTTATCAATTGACACATACATTATTACAATTAATTTACAATCTATAACAATTATAACTTTTTAATCATTCCAATTAATTGAAATTACATTTAAGCAGTTATCAATTACCTTAAATTAATACTATTACATTTCATTCCAATTATATTCTTATTATTTAATCATAATTTTTTATTTCTTCCAACATTAAATCACAAAACTTTATTATAACTATTTTTAGTTATCGAAAATTACTAGTCGTTACAGGTCTTCGGATAGGAATCACCCAAATCCGACCACTGTTCCTTCGAACCAATCGTAGATAAAAAGATGTTATGTGAACAAGGAATCATTTTTATCAAAATCTACTCTTGAGATGTATATTTCCAAAACATTCTTTCTGGTATATATGGAATCGTTAAACCCTCTTATAAATCCTTTGATTACTTTAAACCTTTTTGAAATAGGAATAATTCGAAAATAATTTTATTTTTTCACTTAGGAAAATATTTCCAAATCATTTCTTTCAAATCTTTACATAACTTTCCTAATTCAAAACTCAAAATTTTAATCAAGTTAATACCATGTTATCTAGGATGTTAATCCAAAATTAGTAAATATTAAATGAGCAAAATCTACAGAAATCATCTAACTCTACTCAATATCAATCCCCGTATTCAACAAGTACCGTGGGTGAAATAACGGCCAGATAGAGTTCCCTCTTCAGGCTTTAACACCGAGTACATGAAGATTAACTCCATACAATCCATGTATTTCATATTCGAAAAATCGTATCCTTTATACTTTGGAAAATTTTGATTCGAGTAAATCAAATTTACTATCCCATCCATTGGGCCAGTCTTGATAGCCAGGGAGAGCAGGAGACTGATTTTCCAAACCCAAGCCAAGGCACCATCTCTCTAACACTCGTAAGGCGGTCTAGTTATTTGATCGACTCTAAATCATTTAACATATAACCATTCCATAAATCTTTCAAATCATCTTTAAAATAATTTATAAATCATTTGAAAATAATTATAAAAGAATTGGAGAAGAACAGTTGTGATTAAAACTATTTTTTAAAGGTTATAGAAAAGTGTCGTGGAAAAGTGTTGCGGAAAGTGATTTTTAACTATATTGATTAAAACGATTTTTTATCATTTGGAAATTCATTTTTAGAACTGAAATCACTTTTAAAACATTTTAAATGATTTTTAGTATTTATTTCTTATTTTAAAATAATTTTAAAACATCATTTTCAAAAAAATTGTTTTACTCATGTTTCAAAATCTACTTATCGAAATCTTAATTTTCTTTCGTTATTTGGAAACTATGGATATAATAGTTTGGAAAATTCTTATCTTGAAGAATTCCATGCTATATTTCATTATATGCACTCGTTTGACTTTTATGGTGTGTAATCGTAGACTTTTGTTACACGACGCGCCTAATTTTGACTAAATTTTCAATTACCTTCCAAACTTCACTAAAACACTTTCATATATTTATAAAAAAGAACAAACTCATTTTTGAACCTTTGTAAAGTGGTTTAACATCCCATATACCCATTCATTAAGTAAAGGAAAGTGATTTCCTTTGTGCTTATCGATGTGTATTTCCATGGCTTGCATATATATTCAATATGCATATTAAACAACCAAACTTGATGGCAAAGTATATTAAACATCCATTGCAAACATCATAGCATCATCTAAAAATATAATATAAGTAAGAGTTTCTCACATCGTTTTTCTATCAAAAAATGGCTATAGCTTCACAAACTCATCATCTGAGCTCATGAACCCCAACAACATGTCTCCTAGTATGCACGGTCATTCCATGCCAAAAGTGGTACTCGGCCAAGCATGGGGAATGAGGTATAGGACTTTGGATTATTATCGAATGTACTAAAAACTAGTCATAAAAATAGGTCACTTTCTCTTAAGTTTTTAGAAATCCAACTCTTTGAACTTGGAATATTTGTCAACATGAAAGTGGTAGTAAATTCTTTTCTCTACGGTATCAAAAAAATAATCTTTCAATTTAGTTTAGTTATGAGGAAGTTATGGCCAAGAGAAAGAGGATATTTTCGAAATCATGAAAATCAAACCCGAGAATGGGTCAATTTCTAGCTAATTTTGACATGTTGCTCTAGGAATTTTGAAAAGTAATCAAAACGAAAATTCTTGAAAATTCTTTTGTGTACAATTTGAATGAAAAAAACTTGATTTTGATTTATTATGAAAAAGATACGATCAAAATAACAGAGGGCATTTTCGGATTCATAAAAATGAAGCCCGAAAATACACTGTAAAGAAGTGGAATTTTGACATGGCGAAACTCAAAAATTAAAGAAGTCTCAACATAAAAGTTGTAGTATTGGAATTTCACATATTTTGTAAAAAGAATAATAGCATTTCAATCAGATTTGGAGGAGTTATGCTCGAATGAAAGCAAGGTATTTTCAGCCTTTAAAACTGTGCTCAAAATGCTCTAGGAGGAATGGAGTTTATAGTATGTCTATGCTTAGAATGGGGAAAAGTGGTCAACAAAAAGTTGTAGCCACTGAAATTTGAATGTTTGAAACAAAGAATCACACCATTTTGTTCCGTTTTGAGAAAGTTAGGGAGGAATTAAGAAGAGGCAAATGGATGTGTATTTATAATCAAGTAAAGAGGTAGAAAATATATCAACCTTAAATCACCCACCGTCACAAACCATCATTATTACCACCGTCTTCCTACATCACCCAAGGATCGCCATAAATTATGTTCACATTGGTGCATCCATGTGCTTGTCCATGTGGATGTGTACATGTTGACTTTGGCCTTGCTTAAGGTTTAAGTAATTTAGAAATATCTTATATTTCATTTATATATGTATATGTATATATGTATATTTGTATGCATGTTTATGTATAAGCTAAAGTGTATGTTAAGGTGTGTATGTGTATGTTGTATATGTGTACAAGCCATATAAATAACGTTACACAACTTATATACGTCAAACCAATGAAAATCGAAAACATATTATCGGTCACGTTTTTTCTTATATTTTAATTTACATATAAATGGAAACAAAATTTGCAAACTAATTCCTTATCATTTTTACCAATTAAAAAGATTACATTTTATTAATAAAACCATATAAGTTAATATTAACAAATATTTACAAAAATTGCTATTATACAGATAAAGTGATATCGGTTTTTCCTTATATTTTCAAATCAAATATATATCTTAATAAGATTATTACAAATGGTTTATTATCACTTTATAACTTATTTAAAAAGAATTATATCTTTTTTAAAAACATTATTTGAATAATTATAATTATTATTAAATCATTAAATCTCAATTTAATTTAATAAATCCATTATTATATTTAAGGGCATTACTAACAATGTGATAAATACATTTAATTTTCAAAAATACGATAAATAATTCGATTTTATATTCTTGTTTATTTATAAAATAAGTGTTTTTATCTAGCTCTGTGGGCGATGCGACATTAGAGAATTATTGAGCTATTTATCGATCAACGTTTTCGGCCATTTTATCGACATAAATTTCAAGGAAAATAGTTTTGTGAATATTCATTAAAAATCCGATTATTACTATTCATTTCCACTAAACATAATATTTTTTTGTATTAAAAACCTTTTATTCGAATAAATTTAAAAATAAATACAAATTTTAAAAGTGATAAATTTGTGGGTCGTTACAGACTTCTATCCATAAAAGAATTACGCCTTTGAAAATACCCAAGAAAAAACCCAAAGTTTTTCCCAAAATATTTATTTTTAAACTTGCATTTATACAGTGTATATAGATCATCCGTACACAATATCTGATTCGATCATCTATTCGAATTCACAACTTTACTTCCAAACTAGCATTGACACAAGATCCTTTAGTGCAGACACTAACCAGGCTCTCAGATCAGAATCTTAGTTTTCCTTGCATAGCTCTCAACTACGATAGAAAACCTAAGTATCTAACCATAAACCCTCATCAAAGTTCGTTGTCAAGAATCGATTGATAAATCCTTTTTCGAATCGTTGTGAACACCTCAAAGTCACTCGAATCTTAGATTAGATCATGCTACGAAGTAATCCATATACTTCATATGTTTTTATTTACCTTTCCAAAAAATTTATGAAATTACTTCATGAAACTTTCATCCTTTGTTCAAAATTTTATAAAGATATAACTATTTTACATTTTTATTTTTCAAATACACGTACTTAAAGAAAACATTTATTTTTACAAGATTAATATATTTTTATTACAGGACATCTCTAAACATATCTTAATGTTTTCTGAAAAACTCATTTTCAGAATGATTCATTAAATTGATAAATTGCCATAAACTTCTTTTAACCAATATCAAATGTGAAAACTTTCTTTATTAGTTAAACTTACTTACTAATTAATATTCTTTTATTAATTAAAACTTCCTTTATACACATCTATTTCTTTACTTCTACAGCTTCAAAATAAAAAGTATTCATATAATTTTAACTATTTTAAGTATATTTACAATTTACTTAACATGTTTTACTTACTTTATAATATATTTAAAGAGATTAAAAACAAAACATTGTCATTGTAACAACCCTGTATTTTGTGATATTTTTATTGTATATTTAATTATTTAAATTGAATTCTAATTTAAAAACTTTATCTTATTTATTAAAATGAATTAGTTTTGTTACTTTAAATATAAACTTCGATTTTTATGTGAATTAGAATGTCAAACATGAATAAATTGAATATTTTCCAGAAATGTGAATTTTGGTCAATTTGGTCAAACTTTGAATTTTAAATATAAAATTTATGTATTCATCATTTCAATCTACAATTATTTATATTTACGAATATATATCATTTCAATCTGCAATTCTGAATTTAATTACAAATCCATGAAACTGCTCTAGTCTATCATTTCAACCCATAACGATTTCCCAAGTCTATCAGATCATTCGGGTATTTATCATTTCAACCCATAGGGAACTTGCAGTGTTATAGCAATATAACTATAAAATATCCAGTCATCCAACATCAATAATCAAACATACAACATAATCACCATTCAATCAACTAATAAATAACATCAATTAACTGATTATCATCTACATGTATTAAATTGACAATTAAATTCAATATCAAATTAAATGGCGATTAAATGCAACAAAATTCATATTCAATTGGAATGACAATAAATATACCAAATATCAACCAATCAATTTCTACTCACATCATAAATTCAATTTAACTAACATAAGATGATTTAGTAGTTGTGAGTGGGTTAAAACACCCAACTTTAATTTGAAATCGATTTGAAATTGAACATAAGGCCCAAAATTCAATAGTCTTCGATTTCGACCGAACCATTTTTAAAATGTTCATAATTTCGATACGATCGAAGCGGAACAGGCCTCGCATGAATCTAAGCTCGTATGGAAAGGTTATATAAGTTAGAACGTTTCAATTTGTATATAAAATAAATAAATTACTTAATAAAATAAGCAAGCCACGTTATTCCAGATCATTCGAAACCCTAGCTTCACGCATGCACCTATCTCGATCACGAACTGTAGCCACCTGCCTTTGGGCAACTATCGCCACCACCTCAATGAACTACGACCAAATCAGTCGATTCTAACGTCTCCATCACAACAAGCCATGCATGACCAAGGTACTGCGACTATGAACGACACCCTCAGGCGTATGTGACGTCGAGGCACATGCTGCATGCCTATCATCAAATTCTGGCAAATCTAGTGATCATTGACATGAAGTAGCCGTATGGATCGAAATTTCTCAGCCTCCCCTACAAGCACATACTTCCTGATCGAAACCTCGTTGTAGATCCACCTTCAAATCTACAACCCAAGTACGAATGATTGGGATAAATGGCTAATTTACAACTAGGGTTTTAGGAAATATCCATTTATAAAGACATAGTTGGATAAGAATGAATGGACATATTGAATTGGGTCGAAACGTTAACAATGGCCTGAAAAGCCCATTTCGTTCCCAAAACGAAAGTGGGTCATCCAATATATCAAAATATAGGTTTTCGATATTTTTAAACTCGATGGAACTAGTATCAAACCCTAATTTCATTATTAAAGAAGCTAGCTTTTAAAATCCAATTATATTCATTTAAATTATTTTAATTGGCGTTTCCAGCTCGCACGATTAAACGATAAGTTCGATCGCTACGAAACTTAAAATCCTATAATAATTCACTGTTACAGATCTAATGAAACTAGTTTCATCGAAACTCCAGAAAGTGGCCAGAATGGCAAATTTTCACGTTAATTAAACAGATTATTATTAAATTTATTTGATCATCCTTAATTCAAATTTTAAAAAATTACCATTTTATCATTCTCGATTACATAGAAATTTATAATCTTTCAAAATAAATTTCCATATCAATTCCAAGATTTAAATATTGCATTAATTTCAGCGTCCAATTACAACTGTAATAAATACCTATCAATTGTATTTTAATTTCAATCAAATTCTTTTATTTCGATTTACACGCTTATTATTGAATCAACTATTACCTTATGAATATAGTTAACATTAGTTTACATTTTATTAAATTCATATTTTAGATTTATCGTCTTAACTCATATTAACGACAATATTCAATTGAATTAAATTTCACAATAATTTCCAAATTGTTTCAACGGATTAAATAATAATATAGTAGTTAAAACAATTATTACACATTAGTAATTCAAACACATTTCCATGTCTATTATTTACAAACAGAAGCTAACATATTTACTTACCAATTAATTTATTTCACATTCCATAATAAACCTATTCCAACATATAATTTCAACATTAAATCCAACAATTATAACCAAATTATATTTACAATAATTTCAGTTGATTGGAATTACATTAAAATAGTTGTCAATAACATTCGTACAACATTATTAAATAACATTCTATTATATTCTCATTAATAAATCATAAATTTTGATTTCTCACAATAGTAAATTTCAGAATCTTATCTAATTTAACAGTTTAATTATCAAAAAACACGGTTCGTTACTTGGACAATTATATATACCTATCCTTATAAAGGCGAACGATAATACTACTCGAGTGTGGTGGAAACAATCTTTAGGAAAATCTTCTAACTCCATGCTCCAAGCTCTTACAGATTTCTACTAACTAAACCTGACTACCAGGCCGGCCGGGAAAAATTAAGGCACCCAGAGTTTATGGGAAAAGGGAAATAAACTCTGGGTCAATCATGGGACTGGTGTGAGAAATTCAAACTACGCGGTTTGAAAAAGAAAAGGTATCTCACAAGACCACGCCGCATATAAACACGGAATAGGTTTTTACCATATGATAACAAAAACATTTGCTACGCAAAATATAGGGATATTATTTTTAATGACATTCTTTGAAAATACTTTTCAAGTAAATATATTCAAAAGGCCGAAATTATTACGTTGGTTAAATTTAATAGCATAATAGGTTTATAATTAAGTCTGCAGGCACATATTGGAGAATGGGTTTCCGTACAATGGCAGGTAAGGGACTACCATACAATACATCTCTAGAGGAATGTACTAAGGATACAAAAACAATCCTCTACATCTGGCAAGACCGGCCTATCCCTGTTTTCCACTCATACATGGCCTGGACAGAACCAAATATGACATCACCCCGTTCGTAACTGACCTATCTGAGGACCCATAGCATACACTGCATACTCGATATATGGAGAGTAATCTAGGAAGGTGCTGACCATACCCTGATGGTTGCGAACCACATAGGCTAGCGGCGTACCTTATTAAAGCCATTACCAGGTGATGAAGCCTGAGGTAGCGATTACCTTTCACATAACATATTCACTTTGAATGCCTCACTGCCATTCTATAGTCACACAACTTATTTCTACAAACATATAACTCCTGAGCTCGTATGTCTCAGGAAAAGGTGTTAAGCTAAGAGAAGTTGCCTTCTCCGCCACCAAACAGATGATACATTTATAGAGATCAATTTATATAACTAGAAATGCAACATCAAACATTTATCCATACAAGTTACCTAGGAACAGGACAAACCAAAGGCACTCTTCTACCACATTATGTTGGGAGTTCCCCTAGGATTAGTAGCGAGAAGTCCTTGTATTGAAGATCTTAAATGAAGAAATACTGTCACATTATATGATATAGGGAATTTTCCCCGAGGGTTAGTGACAAGCAGCCATACATTCCAACTTCCAAATCATTTCCATGTCTTCATTTCGAATACGTAAGTTGGTTCGAAGTGGTCTTGTAACAACTTGTCTTGTTGGATGGTTTAAATCGACGATAAATCATACATGTTAGACTCAAATCATTCAAAAGGGTAGGCTGTTATGAGGTAAATAGGAAAAAGCAAAAAAAGAAAGAAAAACAAATACATAATCTCACAGCAGAATGACAAAATATAATAGTCAAATAAACAGTTCATGAAGCTGTTTACAAATAACATTGATTAAATTACTATAACACAAATCTTAGTTACATACAATAAGAATAAATAATAAATAAATGCAGCAGAACAACATGATGCAGTGGAATAAATATAATACATAATGATAGTACAAAATCTTCGTCTTCATCCTCAAGAAAGCAGTCTTCGTTAAACTGAAAAGCTCGGAATAACCCGAGCGAATTGGAAAGAAAAAAAAACTCGAGGCAGAACTAAAAGATCTTATGTAAGTTAAATCAATAGTAAATAAATATGAGCGAAATGGCATCGGGGATGTTTACGAGATTTGACATCTCCTGTCCAGTGTCAACGTGAGTGCAATAACTTAAGATATGTTAGGTATTTCCACCTCCTAAGGATCCGCTAAACTATCTACTATGTAGTATAATACGCTATTATAATAGTGTCTACAGTAAAGAACGGTATTAAAATAGCGTTAGGGCGTTACCCATATCCCCCTTAGCACATTTTATATATTCATATAGTCCATACGGTACCATAGGCTGCTCCGTGATGTATACTCGAAGGGCACTCCATAGTTATGGTACAAAACAAACTCGTAGAAGGCGCGATAGGGCATGTGAACAAGGCACCCGAGGCAATGTCAGGGTAGATATACCAATTGCTGATCCGGACTGGTGGTAACGCATAGCAGCTACTACCGCCAACCTTGGAACACACTCCTATAATTAAAATCAAGGGTGGCCATCAAATCATCAAAAAGTCATAATATGGTATCGAAGAAGCATGTCTGGTAGGTGGAATGACCTCACTTGGCCCTACGTGGCTCCTGTTTTAGTCACATCAAAGCTTACTCACGGGACTCAGCGGCATGTAAATATCTCTTGTAGAAATTGTTCGCCAAACCATCCTACTTCATTTCTGGAATCTCCACCACATACACAGTTGTTAAAGCGATTTTTAATAATGGCCAAGAGTATGACAATATCTGATCCCGGTCTCTTTAACAACCAAACGCTTACTACACACCGGATGGTTCTTTTATATTTCAAAGGACAATTCAGAATTGATAGCAAAATATCACATTCTCAAAACCATATCACTTTCAAATCATATTCACTTTCAAATTCATATTCTCTTTCAAAAACTTATTCACTTTAAAAATCATATTCGCTTTTGAAATATCGCTGAGATAGGTTAATTAAATCCTCATTCCAAAATTATCTTATTTGCTCAATCTTGTCATTTCACAAAAAGGTATCAATTCCCAATTCCAACTTAGGTTGACTCATCGTCAAGGATTTAAATGTAAATACTTCAACTTTACACAGTTTAAAATTTAGAAAAAAGCTTAGATAGTCATAAATAGTTTTTAATAGTTTAAAATAGATTAAAATGGTTTAACTAGTAGAAATAGTTTGAAATAGATTTAAATTTTATTTAATTAGATTTTTAAACTGATTTATATGGATTTAAAATAGATTTAACAGATTTAAATTATCTGAAATAGAGTTTAAATAGATTAAATAAATTTAAAATAGATTAAATAAATTTAAAATAGATTAAATAAATTTAAAATAGATTAAATAAATTTAAAATAGATTAAATATATTTGAAATAGATGAAATAGATTTAAATTATCTTAAATAGATGTTATATAGATCAAATAATTTAAAAATAGATGAAATAGATTTAAAATAGATTAAATAGATTTAAATTATATTAAATAGATTGAAAATTGATTAAATTGGATTTAATAGGTTATAGTAGATTAAAATAAATTAAAATAGTTTAAATTGATTAAAATAGTTAATTGAATTAAATTGTTTAAATTATTTTAAAATAGATTTAAAAGTTATATCCAAATATATCAATAACTCAATTCCGGTAAATTCATTTATATTTGACACTTTAACTTTGAAATTCCAATTTAAATCCTTTAAACATTTTATTAAATCAAGTCCATTTTCAATGCTCAGATTATCGGCAAAAATTCAGTTTATATAAATCAATTTATATTTCAAAATGCCAGTTAACTGAATTCAAAATTTAAAGAATTAAAATCATTTAACTTAACCATCCGGTATCCGTAAATAATTTTCTACCCCATGGTCAAGTAATTCAGATATTTATCACCTCAATCCACACTTTAAAAATTTGTGGTTATATCTCATTTCAAGCCGCAATTCCGAATTAAATAAAACTCATAAAATCGCTTAAGTCTATCATTTCAACCCATAACGAATTTTCCCTAATCTACAGATCATTCGGGTATGTATCATTTCAACCAATGGAGAGCTTGCAGTGTTATAATAATATAAAAATACAACATCCCATCATCCAATATCAACAATCAAACATCCATCACAACATCTTCCAGATCAACCAATAAACATCAGTATATAACTGATTATCATTAACAGGTATTAAATTGACAATTACATTCAATATTAAATCAAACGATGATTAAATGCAATGAAAGTCAAACTTAACTAGAATGACAATTTAAACATACCAAACGTCAATAAATCAATTTCTAATCACATCATAAATTTAATTTAACATAAGATAATCTAGTAGTCATAGGGGAAAGGGGGTCAAAATACTCACCTTAGATTTTAAATCGAATTAAAATCTAATTTAGGCCTAAAATTCAAAAAATCTCAGAATTCGCCCAAATAAGTTCCATAATGTCCGGAATTTCGATGCGATCCTAGCGGCACATGAATCCGAGTTTGTATGAAAAAGTTCTTGGCATTAGAACAATTGAAATCAAATTTTAAATAAAAAACAAAAAAAGATAACATACTCTCAATATCTGGCCACGCCACTCTCCATTGCTCGTTCATAATGCGCTCATCTTTCTAGTACAAAACCCTAGCTTACCCATCTCGAACGCCCACGCACGCCGCCGGCAGGAAACACGACCGCCTCATTACCCACGTCTCCGGACATGCAGCAACACACACCCACGAAGATGCGCGACCATACCCTGACCATCGTAACCCCCTGCCTCATGCCATCGAACGCGAGAATGCACAGACCATCGTTGTTCCTATTGAACCAAAGGTGGATTTTTGAGGAAAATTCGACCGCCAATTCACCAAACCAACCACACAGATGCGCTCCTCTTGCCACTCTCCAAAAACGGGTACCCTCCGTTCAACGATCAGACGAAGTTGATCTCGACACAATGAACGGCCGAGATTAATTCATCGATTTATGGACAAATGATGATCCGATTCGAGAAATAGGTCATTGCAGTAGACTGCTGTGACACCCCACCTCTATACCCACGCTAGCCAAGAACATTACTGAGAATGCTATCAACTAGCACGGAGAATAACGCTGTTGAGGAGCGACCATCCGTGTAATTGCTTTGCGCGAGCATCGATATGTCAGATAGTATAACATGCATTTTCTTTATCAAGAGGAAATCCGACACACCGACATAAACTCAAAGCTACTACACAGTGGCTATAAAGTCTTCAGAAACAAATATAGAAATAAATATAACATAAATCAGTCACAGACAATTCATATCACAAAGGCGGAAATAGATATGAATATTACACTAGAAAGTGTACATCAGAGTAGTGGTCTGAAAAGATCCACAATATCACAAAAGAATGGTTACACGAATTACACAAAAGAATAAGTATACATTAAGGAGTCTATATCTCAAATGTATACAACAAAATAACTACAAATCTAAGTAGTTAACCCAAAAGTCAAGGAGTTAATCCCGGATGAGAAGTCAAGCAGAAGCACCTGTAACATCTCGGTCTGACCCGAGTATTATTTAATAAGAAAATAATAAACGGATCAGTCTAACTATAAATATCAGATGAAACGATATAGAATAAGAGATATGACTAAACACATAATAATCATAATGCCAAGATTTGATATATATATATATATATATATATATATATACTTAGTTGATAATCATCAAGAGATTAATCAATGTCACCAAATCTACACAAGAATCAAAGAAACGTCATACTCCTATTTCGTTCACCAAACCATAAATATTGACGCTAATATCTATGTCAATCACAAAAGTCAATGACACACAAATTCCAGAAGACTACACAAGAAATCCAGAAATCACCAAAGTCAATGACACACAAATTCCAGAAGACTACACAAGAAATCCAGAAATCACCAAAATCAATGACACACAAATTCACCAATGCACAAATATTGATAAATTTATCAATGGAAATCACAAAAATTGGTGAAACACAAATTCTAGGAATCTACATAAGAAATCTAGAAATCATAAAAGGGGGGAGGCCTATCACAAACGGGAGCATAAAGCCCACCAACACGTGTATCACAAACAGAACGCTAATTCCATGGTCGCTAACCATCACAAATTGAGCCGAAGCTCCACAAACGGCCCGAAGACCATGGGTAGCTACCCCATCACAAATTGAGTCGAAACTCCACAAAATGGGGTTTAGCCTCCCTCGCAGACAAAGAGACATCGCACATTGCTAGTCTAAATCACAAAGATGATCGTCATGATCAACGAGAAGTGTCAATTACACTAAGCTAGTAAATATATGAGTTTAGCTTCATGTCCCATAACCACTTGCTTAACTTAAATATTTACGAACAAACTGTAGATCTCCACTATAAAATTGTCACAAGAGATTCAATCGAACAAGTCCAAGAATTAACCAACAAAGTGAACGCAAGAGTTTCATACCACTTGTTTTACTAAGTCGTTTAATTGGATTTCTTATACGAGTGGGGTAAAGGTTTATATATACTAATAGATTGGAAAACGGTTTTATAAACGAATTTGGTATTAAAATAGTATTGAAATCGTTTGAGGAAAGAGTTTTGATATTTACTACTAGTATAGAAAACCTTTATATTTTTAAAGTGACAAAGCACAAAGAAGATTGTAGAAACAATCAATCACTAAGATTCACATTCGAAAACGTGAATAAAATCCAAAGAAATCGATATAAAATCCATCAAAGTGGATATATCTAAAATTCCCAAAGAAAAGGTCATCAAAGTCGATAATAAATGACAACAACAAAAGGGAGACAACACGAATCGATTAAAGTTGGATATTCAAACGGATTAGCAAAATAGGCTAATCTGGCAATTAACAACAGGTCGGTCGACCGGACTCCCTGAGTTGGTCGACCGAGCCTTAAACAGAGGAGTGCTTGTGCACTCGGCAGCAGGTCGGTCGACTGGGCTCCCTGAGTCGGTCGACCGAACCTTAAAACAGAAAGTGCTTATGCACTTGGAAGCAGGTCGGTCGACTGGACCAGAAGGGTCGGTCGACCGAACCTGTTTCCAGCCTCTTCCCTGCCTATAACAAATGAGGTTCAATCTTGACCAAATTGCATTTTTCTCGAGCAATGGCGCTAAGGGATTATGCCAATCGACTACCCGGCCCTATATGCTCCTCGATGCATCACCAGAAACATGTTCAAACATAGAAGTTAGGATTTTTAACGAATTGAACTCAAAACACCAAAAATTGGAATATACACCAATTCAATCCAAACCAAAAGCAAATGCACATGAATAAGTGTTAGGAATTCATACCTAACCTTCGAAGATAATTCATAGACTTAGATGTGAGATTAAAAATCTCACCTTTTCACAAAATCAAACAAGAAAAAGCTTGAAAGAAAATGGAGAATTACCCTCTCTTCAACACAACCCAATTGAGCTTGAATCTAAGCTCAAAAACAAGAACATTCCCAAAATTAGGTTTAGGAATTTCTGAAATTGGTAAGAGAATAAGTTGGAGAAGAAGAAGAGAAGCTTACCAATGGGTTCTCTTGAGTTTGGAGCTTGGAATTTGATTTGCAAGAGAAACTAAGGTTTTGGAGTTTTAGTTACCAATCTTTCCCACCATTAAAGCTAAGAAAACTGAAAAGAGAAAGAAGTGAGGGAGAATGGGGAGAGTGGTTCAGTTTTGGAGTATAAGTTAACATAGGGCTGAGCCCAAAAACCAAACCCAAAGTAAAAAGTAGCAAAAATCAACTTTCTCCAAACATATCGAAGCTTATACTCAAAAAGGTCGCAAACGGCATTTTAAACTCAATGGGAGTGGTCCCGAGTCCTAATTCGACCGTATGCAAAAAGTAGCTTTTCGGACTAAAATCCGATAAACGATAAAATATTTAAATAAAATATTTAAATATAAAATCGATAAATATGCGGGTTGTTATAGACTCCCCTCCTTAAAGAAATTGCGTGCTCGCAATATTTAAGAAGAAGATATATATATAGTAACAACCATAAAAGCATATTCAACACAAAAGAAGTTTGAAATAAGAAGTTCACCTCAAAGAGCACGAGAAAGTAAGTCCGGATGTGTGCGCTCGATGTACTCTCTAGATTGCCAAGAACAATCCTTAGGATTTGAAGACCATTGAACTTTAACAAGCGGAACATCTTTATTTCGAAGTCGTTTGACTTCCGAAGCAATGATATGAATAGGATGTTGCTCATAAGTTAAATTAGGCGAAATTTCAATCTCTTCCACAACACCGGGCTCAAGAAAAGAATTGGAATCTCGAAGACATTTCCGAAGTTGAGAAACGTGAAACACGTCATGCATAGCAAAAAACTGAGCCGGTAATAAAAGGCGATAAGCCATGGAACCAATACGTTCAATGATAGGAAATGGCCCAATATATCGAGGCGCCAATTTTCTCGATCGACTGAAACGTACAACACCTTTCATAGGTAAAACACGAATGAACACAAGATCTCCTTCAGAAAATTCTAACTTCCTTCTCCGGTTATCGGCATAGGATTTTTGTCTACTCTCGGCTTCTTTCATTCTATGTCGAATAAGTTCAATTTTCTCTGTGGAATCACGAATAAAATCTGGACCTAACACCAGCTTCTCACCGGCCTCAAGCCAACAAGAAGGAGATCGGCATGGCCTTCCGTAGAGTGCCTCGAAAGATGCCATACCAATACTAGATTGGAAGCTATTATTATAGGAAAATTCAACAAGTGAAATATGATCTTCCCAACTTCCACCGAAATCAAGCACACAAACACGAAGAAGATCTTCAAGAGTTTGATTCACACGCTCGGTTTGTCCATCGGACTGGGGGTGATAAGCGGTGCTAAAATTAAGCTTCGTTCCTAAAGCTTTTTGAAGACTCTTCCAAAATCCACTAGTAAACAATGGATCACGATCGCTAACAATTGAAGTAGGAACACCATGTAATTTAACAATCTCTTTAACAAAGAGTTTGGCCAAAAGAGGAACGGTTCGGTTAGACCGAACGGGAACAAAATGGGCGGACTTAGTAAGTCTATCAACAATTACCCATAAGCTATCATAACCCGATCGAGAACGGGGAAGGCCATCTATAAAATCCATGGAAATTTGATCCCACTTCCAAACTGGAATTTCTAAAGGTTGCAATAACCCACCGGGCCTTTGATGTTCGGCCTTAACGAGTTGGCAAGTCATGCAACGCTTAACGAAGTTAGCGATGTCAAGTTTCATTCCCCCCAAATAATAAAGTCGCTTCATATCCGCGTACATTTTACTACTACCGGGATGAATGGTATATTTAGAGTGATGAGAATCTTCTAAAATATCTTTACGAAGATCCCTAATATTTGGCACGATAAGTCTACCAAATTTCCGAATGCCACCACGAGAATCGATATCAAAGTCTTTCAAACCTTCGATATCAATTTTATCCTTAATATTTTGGCCAAGAAGAGCCAATTCAGGATCTAGCCATTGAGCTTCAAGAATGCGGTCTAAAAGAGATGGATGAGCCTCAAGGCTACATAAAACAAATGATGAGCATAAATCGAAAACACGGTCTCGAATTTCACAAGTGGATAAAATCTCGAGATCATTCCATTCGGATATCATCATAGAAACAACAGCTTGTTGTTTACGGCTAAGAGCATCGGCGACACGATTACCCTTACCGGGTGTATAAAGAATATCAAGATCATAAGGAGCAAGAAATTCGATCCAACGTTGTTGACGCAAATTAAGTTCCTTTTGAGAGAATAAATACTTCAAGGACTTATGATCGGTATAAAGAACAAATTTCTCTCCTAAAAGATAATGATGCCAAATCCGAAGAGCAAAAACAATAGCCGCGAGCTCTAAATCATGAGTGGCATATCTAGTCTCAGCAGGCTTTAATTGCCTAGAAGCATAAGCAATAACACGTTCTTTTTGCATAAGAACGGCACCCAAACCAATGCGACTAGCATCGGTATAAACAACGAAATCTTGATTCCCATCGGGAATAACTAGAATAGGAGCATCAGAAAGAAGTTCTTTTAATTTCTGAAAAGAAGCTTCACATTTGTCCGACCAAATGTATTTAACACCTTTCTTCGTTAAGCTAGTGAGAGGCACGGCAATCTTAGAAAAGTCTTTGATAAAACGACGGTAACAGCCCGCCAAGCCGAGAAAACTACGAATCTCTGTCACACTCTCCGGTCTCTTCCAATCTTGAATCGCTTCAATCTTTGAAGGATCCACGGAAATTCCGGATTCGGAAATAATATGACCGAGAAACTTCACACGAGATTGCCAAGAGTGGCACTTAGAAAATTTTTCCTTTAATTGATTACTCCTAAGAGTTTTCAACACAATGCAAAGATGTTTTTCATGCTCCTCCTCGGTTTTAGAATACACAAGAATATCATCGATAAAGATGAGAACAAACCGGTCGAGAAAATCTTTAAAAACTCGATTCATTAAGTCAACGAAATAAGCCGGAGCATTCGTCAAACCAAATGGCATGACAAGCCATTCATAAGATCCATAACGAGTACGGAACGATGTCAAAGGAATACTATCCTCTACAATACGAAGCTGATGAAATCCAGTAGCTAAGTCTAATTGCGAAAAGACTCTAGCACCACTAAGTTGATCAAATAGATCATCAATCCGAGGTAGAGGATATTTATTTTTGATAGTAAGATCATTAAGCTTGCGGTAGTCAACGCAAAGCCTAAGTGTACCATCGAATTTCTTCACAAAAATAGCTGAATCTCCCCAAGGCGAGGAACTAGAGCGAATAAATTGCTTCGTTTCCAATTCAGATAATTGTTTACGCATCTCCTCGTTTTCTTTATTGGACATACGATAAGGAGGACGAGTGATAGGTTGAGCTCCAGGAATAAGATTAATTCTGAACTCAATTGCTCGCTTAGGTGGTAATCCTAAAACGGGCTCGAATGTGTCGGAAAATTCACGAACGACGTGAATAAGAGAAATAATATCACCCTCATCATCATCATCGTCATCACGAGGATATAAAGAATATAAAGATGCGACCAAGCTGGAAACTGAATCTTGAAAATTAATAGAAATCTGCTTAACAGATTGAGGATGTCGAAGATGAATAGTCCGCTCAGGGCATAGGATATGGGCTTCATAACGGTTAAGCCAATCCATTCCCAAAATCATTCCAATGCCTAAATAACGCATGACATGCAAGTCGGCAAGGAAAGAAAAATCACACAAAATAATCTCGACAACCTTACACAATAAACTGATCATTGCGGATCCACCAACCGGATTCGCAATTCTCAAAGAAGTCATTAAACACAAAACATCCAAGGAAAAAGTATCAACAAGTTCTTTTGATATAAAAGAATGGGACGCACCCGTATCAAAAAGAACTCGAATAGGATGATCACGAAATAAAATAATTCCATCCAGAATAGAATGAGAAATACCTTGGCCACGAGATGTGTTGCCAGGGGCTTGAGCAACATTAAGCTTTCCCTCTTTCTTGCCTTGAAGTTTGGGGCACGAAGATATAACATGACCGGGAACTTTGCAGTAGCGACAAGAGAGAGAATTTGGGCACTTGTTCGCATAATGGTCCTTCGAACCACAATTATAGCATTCTCCACGGCCAAAGGAAGAAGTCTTTGCCACGGAGGTTGCTTGTTTCCCTTTCTTATTGGGATAAGGACCTTTGAATTTGCTTGGCCTCTTCTTGTTGTTGAAGTTTGGTTTGGAACCCACCACTTCAACAACATTCTCCCTATCCACCTCTTCAAGACGAAGAGCGATATCAACAAGTTGGTCGAAAGAAACTTCTAATTTTAGAAGTAATGGCTTCTTGAGACTTTTGTTTAATCCATAGACGAATCTCTGGTTCTTCTTTAAAGGGGTGTTGATGTATTCAACCCCGTATTTAGGAAGCGACTCGAAGGAGGCGACGTAATCAGTCACGGAGGACTCACCTTGAACAAGGTCTATAAATCGTCGAGCCGATGTCACTTTCTCTGCTTCCGGTACAAATTTCAACTCGAAGCGTTCTCGGAATTTCTCCCAGGCGAGATCCGCTTCATTAATCTCAGAAATAAGAAGCTCGTACCAGTCCAATGCTCTTTCTCGGAGCATACTAGAGGCCACCTGAACTCGGTGAAGGTCAATAAGATTCATGGGAGAAAAGATTCGATCGCATGACCTTAGCCAAGCCTGTACTTCAATAACAGTTTCGGAACCTTTGAAGAGACCCCCACACAAATTAGCGGAATCGCTACACAAGCGTGCAAAGCCCGACTTTGGGTGAGTAGGTTCCGGGTCAGCTGCTTGAGCATTCGTCACTAAATCAAGAAGCTGTTGAGCAGTCATAAAAACTCCATCCTGGGGCGGAGTGCTAGATGGCACGGCTCTGGGGCGGCCAGGTCTAGACATTTCTCTTCCTTTAGAAAGAAAGAAGAGGAAGAAAAAGGTTATTCACCAAATTGAATATCAAGCAATCTTGATAGACAAAACAAGGAATCATAAAAGAAAATAGGATAGAATGGTACGTAGACCCGAATAAAATCCTAAAGCACGACTCCTAAGATGGACTTAGGACGATGATCCTTGTTATAATATTCCATATTGTTCCGAAGTTTGGCTCTGATACCAGGCTGTGACGCCCCACCTCTATACCCACGCTAGCCAAGAACATTACTGAGAATGCTGTCAACTAGCACGGAGAATAAGGCTGTTGAGGAGCGACCATCCATGTAATTGCTTTGCGCGAGCATCGATATGTCAGATAGTATAACATGCATTTTCTTTATCAAGAGGAAATCCAACACACCGACACAAACTCAAAGCTACTATACAGTGGCTATAAAGGTCTTCGGAAACAAATATAGAAATAAACATAACATAAATCAGTCACAGACAATTCATATCACAAAGGCGGAAATAGATATGAATATTACACTAGAAAGTGTACATCAGAGTAGTGGTCTGAAAAGATCCACAATATCACAAAAGAATAGTTACACGAACTACACAAAAGAATAAGTATACATTAAGGAGTCTATATCTTAAATGTATACAACAAAATAACTACTAATCTAAGTAGTTAACCCAAAAGTCAAGGAGTTAATCCCGGATGAGAAGTCAAGCAGAAGCACCTGTAACATCTCGGTCTGACCCGAGTATTATTTAATAAGAAAATAATAAACGGATCAGTCTAACTATAAATGTCAGATGAAACGATATAGAATAAGAGATATGATTAAACACATAATAATCACAATGCCAAGCTGTGATATATAGATATATATATATATATATATACTTAGTTGATAATCATCAAGAGATTAATCAATGTCACCAAATCTACACAAGAATCAAAGAAACGTCATACTCCTATTTCGTTCACCAAACCATAAATATTGACGATAATATCCATGTCAATCGCAAAAGTCAATGACACACAAATTTCAGAAGACTACACAAGAAATCCAGAAATCACCAAAGTCAATGACACACAAATTCCAGAAGACTACACAAGAAATCCAGAAATCACCAAAGTCAATGACACACAAATTCCAGAAGTCTACACAAGAAATCCAGAAATCACCAAAGTCAATGACACACAAATTCATCAATGCATAAATACTGATAAAACTTATCAATGAAAATCACGAAAATTGGTGAAAAACAAATTCTAGGAATCTACACAAGAAATCTAGAAATCACAAAAGGGGGGAGGCCTATCACAAACGGGAGCATAAAGCCCACCAACACGTGTATCACAAACGGAACGTTAATTCCATGGTCACTAACCATCACAAATTGAGCCGAAGCTCCACAAACGGCCCGAAGACCATGGGTTACTACCCCATCACAAATTGAGTCGAAACTCCACAAAACGGGGTTTAGTCTCCCTCGCAGACAAAGAGACATCGCACATTGCTAGTCTAAATCACAAAGATGATCGTCATGATCAACGAGAAGTGTCAATTACATTAAGCTAGTAAATACATGAGTTTAGCTTCATGTCCCATAACCACTTGCTTAACTTAAATATTTACGAACAAACTGTAGATCTCCACTATAAAATTGTCACAAGAGATTCAATCGAACAAGTCCAAGAATTAACCAAGAAAGTGAACGCAAGCGTTTCATACCACTTGTTTTACCAAGTCGTTTAATTGGATTTCTCATACGAGTGAGGTAAAAGTTTATATATACTAATAGATTGGAAAACGGTTTTATAAACGAAGTTGGTATTAAAATAGTATTGAAATCGTTTGAGGAAAGAGTTTTGATATTTACTACTAGTATAGAAAACCTTTATATTTTTAAAGTGACAAAGCACAAAGAAGATTGTAGAAACAATCAATCACTAAGATTCACATTCGAAAACGTGAATAAAATCCAAAGAAATCGATATAAAATCCATCAAAGTGGATATATCTAAAATTCCCAAAAGAAAAGGTCATCAAAGTCGATAATAAATGACAACAACAAAAGGGAGACAACACGAATCGATTAAAGTTGGATATTCAAACGGATTAGCAAAATAGGCTAATCCGGCAATTAACAGCAGGTCGGTCGACCGGACTCCCTGAGTCGGTCGACCGAGCCTTAAACAGAGGAGTACTTGTGCACTCGGCAGCAGGTCGGTCGACTGGGCTCCCTGAGTCGGTCGACCGAACCTTAAAACAGAAAGTGCTTATGCACTTGGAAGCAGGTCGATCGACCGGACAAGAGGGGTCGGTCGGCCGAACCTGTTTCCAGCCTCTTCCCTGCCTATAACAAATGAGGTTCAATCTTGACCAAATTGCATTTTTCTCGATCAATGGCCCTAAGGGATTATGCCAATCGACTACCCGGCCCTATATGCTCCTCGATGCATCACCAAAAACATGTTCAAACATAGAAGTTAGGATTTTTAACGAATTGAACTCAAAACACCAAAAATTGGAATATACACCAATTCAATCCAAACCAAAAGCAAATGCACACGAATAAGTGTTAGGAATTCATACCTAACCTTCGAAGATAATTCATAGACTTAGATGTGAGATTAAAAATCTCACCTTTTCACAAAATCAAACAAGAAGAAGCTTGAAAGCAAATGGAGAATTACCCTCTCTTCAACACAACCCAATTGAGCTTGAATCTAAGCTCAAAAACAAGAACATTCCCAAAATTAGGTTTAGGAATTTCTGAAATTGGTAAGGGAATAAGTTGGAGAAGAAGAAGAGAAGCTTACCAATGGGTTCTTCTTGAGTTTGGAGCTTGGAATTTGATTTGCAAGAGAAACTAGGGTTTTGGAGTTTTAGTTTCCAATCTCTCCCACCATTAAAGCTAAGAAAACTGAAAAGAGAAAGAAGTGAGGGAGAATGGGGAGAGTGGTTCAGTTTTGGAGTATAAGTTATCATAGGGCTGAGCCCAAAAACCAAACCCAAAGTAAAAAGTAGCAAAAATCAACTTTCTCCAAACATATCGAAGCTTATACTCAAAAAGGTCGCAAACGGCATTTTAAACTCAATGGGAGTGGTCCCGAGTCCTAATTCGACCGTATGCAAAAAGTAGTTTTTCGGACTAAAATCCGACTAACGATAAAATATTTAAATATAAAATCGATAAATATGCGGGTTGTTACAACTGCGCTCATCGAGAGCTTCAAATTTATATATAATACGATATTGTTTGAGGAGCTTCAAATTTTTTGATTTGATTTTTATTTGCAATTGAATCTAGAATTTTGAGTTTCTGCCATTTGAAAAGGAGGAACGGACAAATGGAGTTATATGTACAAAATAAGAAAATGACTGATAGGGTATGGGGAAACAAGACTATTTATTTTTACAAAGCTCGATAAGAAGATAAATACGTATCCGATTAGTACGAACGACAGATAGCGACCCAAAAAGTCCATTTCGCATCCGAAACGAAAGTGGGTCATCCCATATATCAAAATAGATGTTTTCGATATTTTTAAACGCAATGGAACACATTTCAAGTACTAACTCCATCGTCTGAAGAAGCTATCTTAAAATCAGCTTATTTCAAATTGATTTCAATTGAATTAAATTAAATTGATTTCCAGGCATTTCGAGGTCGTACGATCGAACGACAAGTCCGATTGCCATGAAACTTGAAACCTTACAATAATTCATTGTTACGAATCCGATGAAATTCGTTTCATCGAAACCGGAGTCAGTGGCCAAAATGGCTAATTTCACATTAATTAAATGAATTATTATTAAATTGATTAAATCACTTTTAACTCCACTTTTAATAACTAACAATTTTTATCATTTGTTATTACTCAGACATTTACAATAATTTTAAACAAATTTACATTTCAATTCAGTGTTAATTATTATACCAGTTACAATGTTCAATTTAAACTAAAATTAAATCCAATTAATTATAATTTAATTCCAATAAATTGATTTAATTTGGTTTCAATCCTTTTGTTCAATCAGTCATTCCTCTATGAACATAGTTAACATTGGTTTATATCTTATTACATTAATATTTTCTAATTATCATCTTTTACCATATTCATTGCAATATTCCAATAATATTGAACTTTTGTCAATTTTCATATTAAATAAAATTTTAAATCTCAACAAATCAACTTATCTTGGTTTTCAATCTTTCTACTAAATTAATTATTCCCTTATGATATAATTGACATTGCTGTACATTTTATTGCATTTACCTTTTACAATTATCGTCTTAACTCACATTAACGTAACGTTTAATTTCATTTAATTATAATTGATTAAATAAATTGGTAACAAATAATAATTGTCGCCATTTCTATATTTAATCACATTTATATGTTCATCATCTACACACAAATGTTGTAGTTATTTACCCAACAATAGTTCATTCAATTCCAATTTATTACTTACCATTTCATTAATTAATACAACATTTAAATTATCGATTGCTCTTTTAATCCAGTTATCAATTAACACATACATTATTACAATTAATTTACAATCTATAACAATTATAACTTTTTAATCATTCCAATTAATTGGATTACCTTAAATTAATACTATTACATTTCATTCCAATTGTATTCTTATTATTTAATCACAAATTTTTATTTCTTCCAACATTAAATCACAAAACCTTATTATAACTATTTTTAATTATCGAAAATTACTAGTCGTTACAGGTCTTCGGATAGGAATCACCCAAATCCGACCATTGTTCCTTCGAACTAATCGTAGATAAAAAGATGTTATGTAAATAAGGAATCATTTTTATCATAATCTACTCTTGAGATGTACATTTCTAAAACATTCTTTCTGGTATATATGGAATCGTTAAACCCTCTTATAAATCCTTTGATTACTTTAAACCTTTTTGAAATAGGAATAATTCGAAAATAATTTTGTTTTTTCACTTAGGAAAATACTTCCAAATCATTTCTTTCGAATCTTTACATAACTTTCCTAATTCAAAACTCAAAATTTTAATCAAGTTAATACCATGTTAACTAGGATGTTAATCCAAAATCAATAAATATTAAATGAGAAAAATCTACAGAAATCATCTAACTCTACTCAATATCAATCCCCGTATTCAACAAGTACCGTGGGCGAAATAACGACGAGATACAGTTCCCTCTTTAGGCTTTAACACCGAGTACAAGAAGATTAACTCCATAAAATCCATGTTTTTCATATTCGAAAAATCATATCCTTTATACTTTGGAAAATTTTGATTCGACTAAATCAAATTTAATATCCCATCCATTGGGCCAGTCTTGATAGCCAGGGAGAGCAGTAAACTGATTTTCCAAACCCAAGCCTAGGCACCATCTCTCTAACACTCTTAGGCGGTCAAGTTATTTGATCGACTCTCAATCATTTAACATGTAACCATTCCATAAATCTTTCAAATCATCTTTAAAATAATTTATATATCATTTGAAAATATTTATAAAAAAATTGGAGAAGAACAGTTCCGATTAAAACTATTTTTTAAAAGTTATAGAGAAGTGTTGCGGAAAAGTGTTGCAGAAAGTGATTTTTTATGCCATATTGATTAAAACGACCTTTTATCATTTGGAAATTCATTTTTAGAACTGAAATCACTTTTAAAACATTTTAAATGATTTTCAGTATTTATTTCTTATTTTAAAACAATTTTAAAACATCATTTTCAAAAAACTTGTTTTACTCATGTTTCAAATTCTACTTATCGAAATCTCAATTTTCTTTCGTTATTTGGAAACTATGGATATAATAGTTTGAAAAATTCTTATCTTGAAGAACTCCATGCTATATTCCATTCTATGTACTCGTTTGACTTTTATGGTGTGTAATCGCAGACTTTCGTTACACAACGCGCCTAATTTTGACTAAATTTTCAATCATCTTCCAAACTTCACTAAAACACTTACATATATTTATAAAAAAGAACAAAATCATTTTTGAACCTTTGTAAAGCGGTTTAACATCCCATATACCCGTTCATTAAGTAAAGGAAAGTGATTTCCTTTGTGCTTATCGATGTGTATTTCCATGGATTGCATATATATTCAACATGCATATTAAACAACCAAACTTGATGGCAAAGTTTATTAAACATCCATTGCAAACATCATAGCATCATCTAAAAATATAATATAAGTAAGAGTTTCTCACATCGTTTTACTAGCGAAAAATGACTAGCTTCACAAACACATCATCTAAGCTCATGAACCCCAACAACATGCCTCCTATTATGCTCGGCCATTCCATGCCAAAAGTGTTACTCGGCCAAGCATGGGGAATGAGGTATAGGACTTTGGATTATTATCGAATGTACTAAAAAATAGTCATAAAAATAGGTCACTTTCTCTCAGGTTTTTTAGAAATCCTACTCTTTGAATTTGTAAAATTTGTCAACATCAAAATTGTAGTAAATTCTTCTCTATGGTTTCAAAAAAATAATCTTTCGATTTAGTTTAGTTATGAGGAAGTTATGGCCAATAGAAAGAGGATATTTTCGAAATCATGAAAATCAAACCCGAGAATGGGTCAATTTCTAGCTAATTTTAGGACATGTTGCTCTAGGAATTCTGAAAAGTAATCAAAAGGAAAGTTATTGAAAATTATTTTGTGTACAATTTGAATGAAAAAAACAGGATTTTGATTTATTATGAAAAGATACGATCAAAAGAAAAGAGGGCATTTTTGGATTCATAAAAATGAAGCCCGAAAATACACTGTAAAGAAGTGAAATTTTGACATGGCTAAGCACAAAAACTAAAGAAGTGCTGAACATAAAAGTTGTAGTATTGGAATTTCACATATTCTGTAAAATGAATTACAACATTTCAATCAGATTTGGAGGAGTTATGTTCGAATGAAAACAAGGTATTTTCGGTCATTAAAACTGTGCTCAAAATGCTCTAGGACGAATGGAGTTTATAGTATGGCTATGCTTAGAATGGGGAAAAGTGGTCAACAAAAAGTTGTAGCCACTAAAATTTCAATGATTTGAAACAAAGAATCACACCATTTTGTTCTGTTTTGAGAAAGTTATGGAGGAATTAAGAAGAGGCAAATGGATTTGTATTTATAGGCAAGTAAAGCGGTAGAAAATATCTCTACCTTAAATCACCCACCGTCACAAACCATCATTATTACCACCCTCTTCCTACATCACCCAAGGATCGCCAGAAATTATGTTCACATGGGTGCATCCATGTGCTTGTCCATGTGGATGTGTACATGTTGACTTTGGCCTTGCTTAAGGTTTAAGTAATTTAGAAATATCTTATATATTTCTTTTATATATGTATATGTATATATGTATATTTGTATGCATGTTTATGTATAAGCTAAAGTGTATGTTAAGGTGTGTATGTGTATGTTGTATATGTGTACAAGCCATATAAATAACGTTACACAACTTATATACGTCAAACCACTGAAAATGGAAAACATATTATCGACACGTTTTTTCTTATATTTTAATTTACATATAAATGGAAACAAAATTTGCAAACTAATTTCTTATCATTCTTTACCAATTAATAAGATTGCATTTTATTAATAAAACCATATAAATTAATATTAACAAATATTTACAAAAATTTCTATTATACGGATAAAGTGACATCGGTTTTTCCTTATATTTTCAAATCAAATATACATCTTAATAAGATTATTACAAATTGTTTATTATCACTTTATAACTTATTTAAAATGAATTATAACTTTTTTTAAAACATTATTTAAATAATTATAATAATTATTAAATCGTTAAATCTCAATTTAATTTAATAAATCCATTATTATATTTAAGGGCATTACTAACAATGTAATAAATAAATTAAATTTTCAAAAATATAATAAATAATTTGATTTTATATTCTTGTTTATTTATAAAATAAGTGTTTTTATCTAGCTCTGTGCGCGATGAGACATTAGAGAATTATTGAGCTATTTATCGATCAACGGTTTCGGCCATTTTATCGATATAAATTTCAAGGAAAATAGTTTTGTGAATATTCATTCAAAATACGATTATTACCATTCATTGCCACTAAAAATAATATTATTTTGTATTAAAAACCTTTTATTTGTTTAAAAATAAATACAATTTTTAAAAGTGATAAATTTGTGGGTCGTTAGAGACTTCCATCCATAAAAGAATTTCGCCTTTGAAAATACCCAAGAAAAAACCCAAAGTTTTGCCCAAAATATTTTTTTTAAACTTGCATTTATACAGTGTATATTGATCATCCATACACAATATCTGATTCGATCTTCTATTCGAATTCACAACTTTACTTCCAAACTAGCATTGATACACGATCCTTTAGTGCAGACACTGACCAGGCTCTCAGATCAGAATTTTAGTTTTCCTTGCATAGCTCTCAACTATGATAGAAAACCTAAGTATCTAACCATAAACCCTCATCAAAGTTCGTTGTCAAGAATCTAGTGATAAATACTTTTTCGGATGTTGTGAACACCTCAAAGTCACTCGAATCTTAGATTAGATCATGCTACGAAGTAATCCATATACTTTATATGGTCTTATTTTCCTTTCCAAAAATTTTATGAAATTACATCATAAAACTTACATCCTTTGTTCAAAATTTTATAAAGATATAACTATTTTACATTTTTATTTTTCAAATACATGTACTTAAAGAAAACATTTATTTTTCCAAGATTAATATATTTTTATTATAAGACTTCTCTAAACATATCTTAATGTTTTTTGAAAAACTCATTTTCATAATGATTCATTAAATTGATAAATTACCATAAACTTCTTTTAACCAATGTCAAATGTGAAAACTTTCTTTATTAGTTAAACTTACTTACTAACTAATACTCTTTTATTAATTAAAACTTCCTTTATACACATCTGTTTCTTTACTTCTACAGTTTCAAAACAAAAGTATTCATATAATTATTTAACTATTTTAAGTATATTTACAATTTACTTAACATGTTTTACTTACTTTAAAATATATTTAAAGAGATTAAAAACAAAACATTGTCATTGTAACGACCATGTATTTTGTGATATTTTTTATTGTATATTTAATTATCTAAATTGAATTCTAATTTAAAAACGTTATCTTATTTATTAAAATTAATTAATTTTGTTATTTTAAATATAAACTTTGATTTTTATGTGAATTAGAATGCCAAACATGGTTAAATTGAATATTTTCCAGAAATGTGAATTTTGGTCAATTTGGTCAAACTTTGAATATTAAATATAAAATTTAAATATTTGAATTTTGAATTTTATCTTTTATTATGAAAATAAATAAAATTTTAAGTATACTACTTTTCGTTTCGTTAAAATCCGATTAACATTGTGAAAGTTATGCTTTTTACAATATTGTATGTAAATTGTTTTATTTAACAAATTATTTATTTTAATTTACATAAATAAGATTTTTGTTGTCATATTCATATTCTAATATGTGTAATATGACATGTTATGTATATATTTTATTTTTAAAGCATTTTTGAAAGTATAATTATAATTTTCAAATGTTCATTGTACTTTGTTTACAATTTTTAAATTCTAGTTTCAATTATTAAACTATTTTCTTATTTATTTTCTATTTTTCCTTAATTTATTTATTTATTTTCCTTTTTCATTTATTTGGTTCAGCTTTTTATTTTTATTTACTCAATATTTTATTTGTTTAATCTGTTTGAAGGAAAAAAGAAATACAAAGAGACCTAGACCTTTCATTTTCCATTGACTTTTCATTTACCATTGCCTTTTCATTTCGTTCTTTTGTCTTTTCATTGATTGGCCGTGCATTTTTCTTATTAGCCATGTATTTCCCTTCAGTTTTCATGTGAAAAATATTTCTCTTCATCCTAAAAAACTCATGGAAAAGGAAAAGTAAAAGAAAATGGTCATGGCTTCCCTCTTTCTTTATCTCACTTTTTCTCCTTTGTTTTTCTTGTTTTTACCTTCCTCTTCTACCTAGCCTTGCTTGGCCTTGCTCTCCACTCCATTAGCTCCACCATCACCTCCTCCATCTATAGCAGCCATCAGCCCCTCCTCTGACCAAAATTCAGGCCGTGCCTTCATGTTGATGCATCACCATAAAATCAATGCAAATCTCCACCAAAATTGCCTTAGCCGAGCCTATATCTTCACTACCCTTCATATATGCACTTCGGCCACCACTTTTGTGACGCCCCACCTCTATACCCACGCTAGCCAAGAACATTATGGTGAATACTGTCAACTAGCACGGAGAATAAGGCTGTTGAGGAGCGACTATCCGTGTAATTGCTTTGTGCGAGCATCGATATGTCAGATAGTATAACATACTTTATTAAGAGGAAATCCGACATACCGACACAAACTCAGAGCTACTACACAGTGGCTATAATATCTTCAGAAACAAATACAGAAATAAACATAACTTAAATCAGTCACAGACAATTCATATCACAAAGGAGGAAATAGATATGAATATTACACTAGGAAGTGTACATCAGAGTAGTGGTCTAAAAAGATCCACAATATCACAAAAGAATAGTTACATGAACTACACAAAAGAATAAGTATACATTATGGAGTCTATATCTTGAATGTATACACCAAAATAAACTACTAATCTATGTAGTTAACCAAAAGTCTGAGAAATCAATCCTAAGAGAGAAGTCAAGCAGAAGCACCTGTAACATCTCGGTCTGACCCGAGTATTATTTAATAAGAAAATAATAAACGGACCAGTCTAACTATAGATATCAGATGAAACGATATTGAATAAGAGATATGACTAAACACATAATAATCACAATTTCAAGCTGTGATATACATAAGTAATTGAAAACCTACGAGAGATTAATCAATATCACCAAATCTACACAAGAATAAAAGAAATGCCATACTCCTTATTTCGTTCATCAAACCACAAATATTGACGATAATATCAACGTCAATCACAAAAGTCAATGACACACAAACTCACCAATGCACAAATATTGATAAAACTTATCAATGGAAATCACGAAAATTGGTGAAGCACAAATTCTAGAAATTATCTCAAGAAATCCAGTAAATGACACACAAATTCACCTATGCACAAAAATTGATAAATCATATCAATAGAAATCACAAAAATAGGTGAAGAAGGAAATTCCAGAATTCGACACACGAAATCCAGAAATCACACAAAATAGGGGGGAGGCCTATCACACGAACGGGAGCATGAAAACTCACCAACAGCTGTAACACATGAACGAGAAGCTATCTCATGGTAGCTAGCCATTAATTTGACACACGAATGGTCCGAAGACCTGACACACGAATGGTCCAAAGACCGTGGGTTGCTACCCCACCAATTTGAGTCGAAACTCCACAAAACGGGGTTTAATCTCCCGCGCAGTCAAAGAGACATCGCACATTGCTAGTCTAAATCACAAAAATGATCGTCATGATCATCGAGAAGTGTCAATTACACTAAGCTAGTAAATATATGAGTTTAGCTTCATGTCCCATAACCACTTGCTTAACTTAAATATTTACGAACAAACTGTAGATCTCCACTATAAAATTGTCACAAGAGATTCAATCGAACAAGTCCAAGAATTAACCGACAAAGTGAACGCAAGCGTTTCATACCACTTGTTTTACTAAGTCGTTTAATTAGATTTCTCATACGAGTGAGGTAAAGGTTTATATATATACTAATAGATTGGAAAACGGTTTTATAAACGAATTTGGTATTAAAATAGTATTGAAATCGTTTGAGGAAAGAGTTTTGATATTTACTACTAGTATAGAAAACCTTTATATTTTTAAAGTGACAAAACACAAAGAAGATTGTAGGAACAACCAATCACTAAAATTCACATACGAAGATGTTAATTAAAATCCAACGAAACCGATAAAGAATCCATCAAAATGGATACTCAAGAAAATCCCTAAAAAGGAGTCATCAAAGTCATAATAATTGATAACAATAAATAGGAAACAACACGAATCGATTTAAGTTGGAAATTCAAGCAACAAGGCAAAGCAGGCAAAAATCATCAGGTCGGTCGGCCGGACTCCCTTAGTCGGTCGACCGAACCAAAGGTTGGGAACCTCTCGGGACAGCAGGTCGGTCGACCGAACCCTGTACTCGTTCGACCGAACCTTAAGACAGAAAGTGCTTATGCACTTTGAAGCAGGTCGGTCGACCGGACCAGAGGGGTTGGTCGGCCGAGCCTGTTTCCAGCCTCATCCATGCCTATTACAAATGGGGTTCAATCTTGACCAAAATTGCATTCGCACGAGCAACGGCGCTAAGGGTTTATGTCAATTGACTACCAGGCCCTATATGCTCCTCGATGCATCACCAAAAACATGTTCAAACATAGAAGTTAGGATTTTTAACGAATTGAACTCAAAACACTAAAAATTGGAATATACACCAATTCAATCCAAACCAAAAGCAAATGCACACGAATCAGTGTTAGGAATTCATACCTAACAATCGAAGATAAATATAAGCATAGATGTGAGATAAAAATCTCACCTTTTCACAAAATCAAACAAGAAGAAGCTTGAAAGCAAATGGAGAACCAACCTCTCTTCAACACAACCCAATTGAGCTTGAATCTAAGCTCAAAAAAAAGAACAATCCCAAAATTAGGTTTAGGAATTTCTAAAATTGGTAAGAGAATGAGTTGGAGAAGAAGAAGAGAAGCTTACCAATGGGTTCTTCTTGAGTTTGGAGCTAGGAATTTGATTTGCAAGAAGAACTAGGGTTTTGGAGTTTTTAATTTCCAATCTCACCCACCATTAATGACTTAGAACTGAAAAGAGAAGAGAATGAGGGTGAGTGGGGAAGAGTGGCTCAGATTTGAGCATAAGTCAACATAGGGGTGAGCCTAAACCAAACCCAAAGTGAAAAGTAGCAAAAATCAACTCTCTCCAAACATATCGAAGCTTATACTCAAAAAGGTCGCAAACGGCATTTTAAACTCAATGGGAGTGGTCCCGGTCCTAATTCGACCGTATGCAAAAAGTAGCTTTTCGGACTAAAATCCGACCAACGATGAAATATTTAAATAAAATATTTAAATATAAAATCGATAAATATGCGGGTTGTTACAACTTTGAACCACCACCACCTAATGTGCTCCAACCCTTACCATCACCCACCTCTATCCATATCTGAAAACCCCATGGACGAGCCCAATTGACCCATAGACCGACCCAAAAAGTTGAACAAACCCTTGCCATTTTGCCTTGACCAATTTTATGCTTCATGTTATAACCCTACTACTTCATACTCCTTCTAGCCGTGAGTTATGATGCCAAACCCGAGCTATATCATCATCATGGTTGAGCAAATGAACCCCCTTGGTCGAGCTTTTGAATGGTTATAGCAACGTCAAGTTATCTTGTCTTTGGTGCTTTTTAATTTCCATTTATTTCAATATATTTTGGTTGAATATTCATATGCTATATTGTCTTGTTTTGGGTTGTTTACAAGATGATATCTTGGCTCTCTCCACTCACTTTAATCAAAGTAGTGCTGTTTCGTACCATATCGTTCTTTATAGAATTTATTCATGTAGTTTGTTTTGCTAACTCCAGCTTGAAAAGGTGAGTCTTTCTCACTCTGACATGTTTACTTATGAAATAGTGAATTGATGACAAGTGTTTAGTAAATTAAAAATGTTATGCAAGTAAATGGTAATTATATGATCCGCTATGCCGTGTTATTACCATGTTTACTTTGTTAATCATCACCTGACATTTGATATATGACAGTATATTGTGACAATGACATGTTAGTATAATTGTTTATATTGTTTATGCATATGTTCACACTGCAAGTTCCCAGTTAGAATAGAATCACTATGGGTTGAAATGATACATACCCGAATGGACTTTAGAATAGAAAAAAATCGTAATGGGCTAAAGTGATAGGCCTGAGCGATTTTTATTTATTTTTATTTACTTGGGATTGCAGGTTTGAAATGGTAGAACTCGGATTTTCTTCTTAAATTGCGGATTGAAATGATATATATCCGCATCACTTGACCTCGGTTAGAAAATTATATATAGACCCCGTGGTATATTTTTAAATGATTTTTCTTAAGATATGTATTTTTAAAAGTATGAAATTTTGATTTAAAAATATAAATCTTATGGTTGTGGGAAAGCTAAATATTAAGTCTTGAAATTGTGAATTTAAGTATGTAAATTTTAAGTAAATGCGATTTTTGACTAATTATATTTTTGTTAAATGTAAGTAAACAATAGAAATTTAATTTAAAGTTTTAAATGATATTTGAAGTAAAATGTCGAGTTTACTTAAATTTATAAGTTAATAATATTGAATTTTGACTTAACAAATGAAAGTGAGTTTTAAATTGAATATTTGATTTAAAAAATTTGTTATGCTAAATCATATGTTAAAAGTATTTAAATGTGAAATTATGAAGTTTAGAAATATGATTTATAAGTTTAAAATTTGCTAAAATTGAAGTACTATTGTTTCTGAAAAGTTATAATAAAATATGGAATTTTATTAATAGCATTTCCAAAATGCTATGGTTTTATGACAGCATTTTTAAATGCTGTTGTTTTTGAATTTAACTATGTTGAACTAACTAAATATCTACCACGGAATTTTATAAATGCTGTTGTTCCTAGACTAAACTATTTTGGAAACAATAAGCAACGATATCACTTTATAAATGCTGTCATTGCTTAAATTTGACAATGTTTGAAATGTTATAGATTTTCACACTGTTTGAGTTATATTTTATAGTGTTAAACGATTTAACTTTTGGAATTGATTATTTGTGAAATTTAAAGTGCTTTGAATATATTTTTAATATTTAAATTTGAGTTTTAAGGAATTTTTAACGACCCAAAATTTTCGATCCCGAAATTTCCAAATAGAAAAGAAGAAAAAGAAAGAAGAAAGAGATAGAAGAAGAACAGAAAAGAACACACAATCTCACATTCGCAGCGGATAAAATATAATATCACATAAATAATAGTTTTACAAGAAGAACTATATCATTACACTTATATCTTTATATATCAGAGTTACATCATTACACAAATACCAGTCAGTTAAAAATTAACTTGTTCCAGATAAATACAGCGAAACTCCTCATACGTTTCTGCCATCTAGCTCCCCTCCTGAGCTCCATAACGTCCTTACCTGAAAATCTGTAATACTCGGTCTGACCCGAGCATTACATCAAAGTAACACCCGGGTCAGGCTGGAAACCAGCGTGAGTAAACTCATATAACATGAAATACCAATGTATAGAATTTATTTAAGTCCCGGGTAACTTATATCAATTTACAACTTCACAAGTCGTTATAGACACACTTATTTCACACATCAATTTCTAAGTATCAAACTTAGATTGAATGGTCCAATTTACCTAAACCATTCCAAACCAGCTTATTGATATCACGTATCAATCTATAAAGGATCGAAGTAGTTTCGGGTATTAACTAATACCCGACTCCGGTCTCTTTGAATCCAATGTCATCTTAACCCAAGTTATTCAATTAAATACAATCCAACTTTAATTACCAGAAACATTTTAACACATCAATTCATAATTGATAGATAATCACATCATCACCATTGATTCAACATATCATATCAAAAGCAATTCATATCATGGATATCAACCAGCCTAAAGCACTCATTATCATTCAATCATTAATAATCAAGATTGACCACATCGTTAATTACATTAATTAATGATCCTCAAATTTCTTTCATTAGTTAATTATTATTAATTTCATTTAATTAACGTTTAACTTAATTACATTCATTAATTCTCCACTAATTACTTCTCTAAGTAATTATACCTCATTAATTACCTTAAGTAGTTATACTTAACCTTTAATTAATTATATTTATTAATCACCCTTGATTAATCTTATTCTGTAATTAATTACTCTAAATTAATTGTTCTATAATCACTTATCTTGATTAATTATCTTTTAATTTGCCACATTAATTAATTTAACTAATTCTTTAATTAATTAAATTAATCCTTCAATTAATTACACTAAGTAATTTATCCTTATTTACTTTCATGAAGACATTTTCCTTTAATTACTTACCTTAAGTAATTAATATTTAAGTAACTCATTATCCTCTAATTTACTTCATTAAGCATTTATTGCATAATTACTTGAGTTGATAAATTAACACTTAATCACTTCATAAATTAATTTACTTAAGCTAATAACATTTAGTTATTAACTCTCAATTAATCTTATTAAGAAATCAATTATCCTCCAATTGATTGCATTCAGTTTTATTCCTTAATTACTTATACTATGTAGTTAATTTTCCAAAAGCTTAGATAATTTATAATAAATAACTTATTTTAAATTACCTAAATTAAATAGACTTAATGCTATCAATTTTTAAATTTTTTTAAAATTTTTTTTGTCCATATAAAACTTTAAATAAGCACTTTCATTAAAGAATTTTCGGTTTCAAAGGTTTACCTTAAACAACATGCTTAATTTAATGTTTCGATGAGTTATGAATTTATCTCTCTCTCTCTAAAACAAATCCTGTATAAACGAGCATACCCATCAGGCCTAGCCCAAACCGAAACAAAAGACACCCGATCCTATAAATAATCACATTACACGTAATGGCCCGAAGCCCAAACTTAATTGCTTAAGTCTAACCCGAAAACCCAACTAAATACTCTTCTTCTTCTCCAACGTCTACCTCCAGGAAAAGAAAAAAAACACACCCGAACGAAACACGAGCCGGAGAAATCATCACCGACCAACTCAACATCTCCCAACAACATCGATTACTAGCGAGCCAATCCATCTCAGATCAAACGCAAAACATCCCCTGCCGAACTTCCCCATTAAACATTTCTTCGTGCACGCTGTGCACGTACACGTCACCACCCTCCCGTTTCGATCGCCATATCAGTCACCTACAAGTCGGCGATGGCTTCGCAGAGGACTTCCACTATCCAGAAGCATGAAACTTCCATCTACACAAAATCAAGCAAATCGACTCAAACAACCACCAACCCTACCTAACGGAAACCCCTCCGCACCACCGTTTCAGGTCGTTAGAGACCCCTATACTCTGCCCACACCTACACCGTAGTCATACATACCCATCTCCAACTCTCCGACCAAGTCCGGTCCAGAATCACCATCACAAAAATCTTAATTCCATTGCTGAACACAACAGGACCTTAAACCCTAGTTCACCTTCGTCAGGCCACTCCAGCCATCAGAAAAATCTAATACTATTTTTCCATCGACCTCCAACTTCCATTCTACCCACAGCCCAAAATTCGACCAACTCCACCAAGCCAATCAACGGCAACCACCAAAATACCCAAAATGTTAAATTCGAATTTCCCAACGATTTAACAAATTAAAAATCATGACATTTACATTAAAAATCAAGATTTTCTGCCACGATTACACCCAAACAATCCAAATTCGAAAATAAGGTTATTGATTTTTATCATGAATATGACTTCACACTGTTATTTAAATTTTTAAAAATAATTATTGAATTTCTAACCCTGAAACTATTTTTAAAATTTTCTTTATACCGTAACACACCACTTTCATTCAAATATCAAACTCTAATAGGGTTAGGATTGGAAGATTTTTTTCTTCTTCTTTTTAACTTACAGGTTTTGAGGAGAAAACAAAATAAGAACAGAGGAACTAACTTATATTGTGTTACTTCTAGCACCTAATCTTGGCTAAATCCTGATGTACACAGCATATATATTAGATGATGCATATACATTCGACAAAACAAATACATAAATTCATATAAACCTTTAAAGATATATAAGTATATAGAAGGGTTACAGCAAGCCAGATTGCATGCTCTGATTTTTATTTTATTTTAAATAAATTTTGTTATTTCTTCTTCTTACTTGACTTAAGTGACAGGTTCTTCTCTAACACATAAATAAACATAAGGACTGATTTCATTTTTGACAATACAAAGAACCTATCTGAGTTCCATAAACATGCAGTGGTGTATAAGATTTGCAAAAAAAAAAAAAAAAAAAAGTTAAAACTTTTTGCTTCACAGATTTCACCAATAAGAACAATCTGTTGCCTTTACATCAATTTACACCTCTAATAAAGCTAGATCAAGTGATTTACTCACCTTAGTAATGTCGAACAGAGGACACAAGCTCAGTAACTAGAAATCTTGTTATGCCTTTGGGATTTAACAGTTGTTTCCAGATTGCATTGTTGTTGAACTTTTGCTACAGGCTGAAACTATAGTTCCTTAACATGCTTGATTCCAGTTTTTGAAAAGAAAACTTATCCTTACTTTGATTTTTTTCCTAGGTTTGTATACAAGAAAAGAAAGTGTAAAAGCATATAACAAATACCCATTTGATTTTCTTCATTATTTGAAAAATAAAAAGAAAATAAAAGAAAATAAACTAACAAGACACTTGTTTCAAATGTATTATAATTGCTACACTTGTCAATTATTATGCTTAATGAATTGCATATGCTTATCTTGTATTATATATGATTTACATTTGTAATTTTACTATGCTAATTACTTAACACATGTCCTTTAAGTTTAATTAGTTATAATAAAATGTTAATTAGTATTTAAAATTAAAAGTCAAATAAAGCTTTTAACAAAATAAATTAGTTTTTAATGCTTAGTTATATAGATAATTTTTTTTAAAGAATAAAACCAAGTATAAAATAAAAACAATACACATATCTATTATTTGAAAATAACATTTTAGATAATTTAAATAGAATTTATAAAGAGGTTGTAAGTTACTTGTTATTTAAATGAATAAATATTTCATTTATAAATTGTGTAACGACCCAGAATTTTTATTAATTTAAATTTGAATATTTAATTTATTTTAAATATTAAGAAGTGAAATTTATAAGTCAAATAAATTTTTATTTGAATAATTGGATTTAATTGAATAATTAAATCAATAATTTAATAGGTTAAATTATGGAAATAATTGAAAATCGAGTTAAATATGATTGAAAATGATTTGTAAAATTCTATTTTATCATGTTGGAGTTAGAAAGATATTTTAGAACTTTTAAAATCGAATTTAGAGTTAATTTGTGAAAATTGAATATTTTAATATTAAAATCGACTAGTGAAAATAGTCAATTTTTGAACAGTCTCAGAATTGAACGAAACCACTTCCATTGGATCCGTAATAGTTAGTTATTACCGGATTTCAAATTTCGTGTCAATCGGAGTTATCGTTTGATCGTGGCAACTCGAAACGCATTGAATTGTTTTTAATTTTAATTTGGTGAGTTAAAATAGCCATTTTTCAAAAAAGTCTCGGATTTCGACGGAACCTGTTTCATCAGATCCGTAATGTGATATTATTGTAAGGTTTCAAATTTCGTGTCAATTGGATTTACCGTTTGTCCGGTACAAATTAAAACGCCTAGAAAATCGCTTAAATCGGTTTAATTTAAATTGAACGTTTGTTGCCATAACTCGCACAGATGTCCGAATTAGCTTTCCAAACTTGTTCCATTGTGTCCGGAACGTGGGATAAACCCTAGGAACGTCAGTTTCGGCGCGTAAATCGGAGTCGGAATTTCCGGAATGAATAGTGTTTCGTCGGTTCCCTATAAATAGACCCCTACCTCTCTCTAAATTAAAAAAAATAAAATAAAACCCTAATTGTAAACTGCAGCCGCCACCCCCACTATCAATGGCCAGAAAGCTCCAATTTTCAACCCTTAATCTCTTCCAATCCGTGAGTAATTAGGTGAAACTTTCAACTAGAAGATCGTAGAGCGTATCAAGGGCTTTAATTCTATACGGCTATGATCGAATATGGTGTCGCGTGGAAGGAGCTAGGGGAGGCCGACCGTGACAGCTTGCGCACGCAAATTGATGTGCATATGGTGGCCGAGCTTCGTGCTCTTCTTGGTGGTGGTAGCTTGCGTGTGGGGCTTTGAAGTGGAGGTGCTTGATCGGCGTGAACATGGAAGGAGGAGGCTCGAATTCAAACCCTAAAATTTTGATAATGGGTTCGGCTATGTGCTGTGTACGCGCGTGAATATGTGCGTGAGGGAGATGAAGTTTGAGGCGCGTTGGATCTGCATTGGACGGCCACGATCTTGTGTAGGTTAAAAAGGAAATTAATGTTGTAAATTATAGTTAAAATCGTGTTTAAACTTCAAATAATCATAACTTTTTCATACGAGGTCTAAAACGCGCGAAACCAGTTGCGTTGGAATCGTATGGACGAGCACTACGCGATGGAATTGGATTGGAGTCGTTTGGAGTTAGTGAGAATTTTGGGTAAAATTAAACGTCGTTTAATTTTATTCGAAATAAATCGTTAAAACGAAATTAAAATCAAGGTGAGAACTTCTCACTCAATCGAATTAGTTTCAATTTTATTTTAAATAGTTAGATTTAAAATATTTGAATGCATGTTTGAATGTTGATTGTTATCTATTGATTGTTAAAATAGACATTATGCGCCGTTAGAAAGCGGATGTTATTTATTAAAAACATATACCGCGAATATTTCGTAGACAGTGAAATTGGTATTATATATAATAGCAATATATATATATTGGCATATGTATATATTGGAGTTATTGATTTCCCGCATTTTTTGTTTAGCGGATGAGACCCTATTGCGCCGTCTATTAAGCGGATAATATTTAATAAAAACATATACCGCGATAATTTCGTACTGGAACGGAATTGGTATTGTGCTAATGTTTTTGGATGCAGGAAAACAGGTTGGAGGGATCCAACTGGATTCCTCAACAGTATTTAATTGATTTCAGATATTTTGATATTTGATGGATTATCATATTGATATATGATGTCGTTGTAGTCGTGATTGACTATTTGGTATGTAGCATCATTGGACCAAATTTTGAAACTTTAAAATGATTTTTAAAGTGATTTTTTAGAAGTATACGTTTTATAAAATAATTTTGGAATTGATCCATTTTAAATAAATAAACGTTATAATTTTTAAAGTTATAAAAATTATGATTTTTGAGAAATATAGTTAAAAAACTGATTTTTGAGAATATGATGCTAATGATTTTATAAAATAGTTTAATCGGGATTTTAGAATTTATTGTGAAAAGTTTAAATATAGGATTTATAAAATTTAATTATTTTATGAATCAAAATGGTGAAATAATAAAGGAGATTAAAGACGTTTTAAAGAATAATATAAATTGATTTATATTAAGATATTTATAAATGGATATTTATAAATTGAAATATTGACATTATAAAACGAGTTTTTATAAGTGTTTGAATGAAGTGAAAATTGATTTTGTAAATAAATGGAATTTATAAAATTATAAATGGTGAAGTTATAAATGAAATTTATAAATAGTAAGATTTATAAATTTTATAAAGTTATTAAAAGAATAGTTTTGAATAAATAATTGAAGCTTATAAGTTATAGGATTTATAATTATGAAGTTCAAAAGAAGGATTTCTTTTAAACAAATAAATTATAAGTGTTTAACTTATAATATGAATTTTAGTAGATAATTGAGTTACCAATCGAATAAGTTAATAAAGGAATTTATAAAAGGAAGTTGTTATTAAATAAATATAAACGGAATTTATAAACGTTGTTTTATAAAATTCGAAAACGACTTATTTTGATAAGTAAATTGTTGAAACTTATTAATGGAGTTATATTCACATTTTTGACTGTGAATAATCCTTTAAAATAAAATGAATAAAAGGATGAAAGTTGTTAACGTAGTATATTCACGTTTTGAATAGTGAATAATATGTTAAAGAAAATATTTAGATTTGATGTCTTAAATTGAATTAAAACGATCTAACGATGTTTTAAAATGTGTTGAGATTCGAAACCACAGATTTCAACATTTATTGTTGAAATAGACGTTTTCGAGAAATAAAAGGAAATGGTGGACTGTAGCACTATTGTTATAGTAAATGATTTCCGAAAGGAAATGTTTGAATAGTATTGGGATTTATATATCTATTTTAATTTCGAATCCCTATACTAGTGATTTTGGGTTGTTGTAACGATGTTTTACGCAACATTCGTTTTGGCCCAAATAAATATGTTTAAGAGAACGATTTCCTTAAAGAATGAAATATATACTAAATCTCGATTTAAGTATATTGAGTATTTTCTATGTATTGAAAATAAATAAAATTTGTGAATTACTTATGAATAAATAAGTATGGAAATGTTTTCTAATATTTCATTGAATATTATGAGAATTTATCTTTTTGAAGATAAATTGAAAATGAATAATTGAAATCATATATTCATAGATATTTTGAAATATAAACTCAATATGGAATTTATAAATGAAATTGGAAATTGGGTTTAAAAATAAATGTTGATTTATTTTTAAAGTGTGAAAATAATATATCTTGTAAGGATATTTTGGAAAATAAATAATTTGGAAAATTATTTGGAATCTGGTGATGTGTGCATATCCATTGATAGTTCAATAACCGACTATCAATATTTCCCTTTGAATGGGTAATTGATGTGATTTGTTTGAATTTGAATACCACACTTATTTTTGAATAAGCGCTCACTATTCGGGTTAACCGGGAAAGTACCATAGGGTCGTATAACCCATTCCGAATATGTGATACGTCGTTATGAATTGCATTTGAAGATCGGTGTTGAAGACTCGGTATTTGCGAGAGCGATAGGATGACCTATCGATTGTCTCTGCACTGAGTTGCAACGGTATAGAGACTCCCTAAGTGATGGGAAATCCGATCAGGATTGTGAATATCCGGATTGCAAGGACTTCTTTGTAAGTGCCTTCGGTTTTGTTCGAGCCCGGAACAGACTTGTATGGATTGTATGTCTGACATTACAATTTGAGATATAAAGCCGATTTCTTTCAAATATATTTCTGTTGGTGGCGAAGAATTTACTCTTTTAGCTTAACACCCTTCTCTGAGACGTATGAGCTCAGAGGTTATGTAGTTGAATGTTATCAGCGATATATTCCCAATTTGGTAACGTGACATGCTGAGTGTTGCTGTAAATGATCATTGTGTTGATTATTTATGATAGGATCATTTATTTGATCGTCTATCTTGGTGATCATTTCTATGATCATTTGTTGACCCAAAGTATGGCTTTTGTATAAAGTATGTTTTTGTGGACGTGACTTCGTCGAGCCTCACACCCCGTGAATGGTCAAAACAGGAAAGAAGCAGCAAGGTTATGAGGGGTAGCGCCCTTTAGGATATGTGCATTTCCTTCTGGAAAAGGGTGGTATCATGGTATGGAGCCCAGATACTTACTCATGTTGAAAACACTTTGTTATGATTGTGTGAATTGATTACGAGCGCTCGGTGAAAAGGTCCCAAAGGACCGGGGGATGGCATATTCGGTCAATTGTTACTCAGTTAGGGGTAACCCGGCCTTGTGTTGGTAGAGATCCGGTTTGGTTCTCGGGGATGTCCATCCAGAGGCATTCTCATGTGGCAATGGGAAGTTCCTTGGCCTGATCATTCGTTGGAAATCCAAAGAAACAATACGAGACTTGTACGGTTTTAGTTGTATAACCTGCTATTGAACATAGTTAGCTATAGTAGACATAATTCGAAATGTCTATGTTGGCTAAGATTTATATTCTACTTTCGAAATGAATTTTTCTCTACACTATGCACTAGTAATAATATAAAATGTTATTTTAAATGCGTATCAAGCATCTTTGACTATCATAAGGAGAAATCTCCTCCGATTCTGCGTTTGCATTGTGTGTGTGTGCGGGAGGCCTTATGGTAGTCTCATTTTTAAAAGCATTGCGAATTGACTTTAAAAATATTCCTCTATTTTGATTTTAAAGATAAATAAACTGTTTTGAGTTCTCACACCAGTCACATGACTGACTCGGAGTTTATTGTTTTCCTTCCTAAACTCTAGGTGCCCACCAATTTCCACACGGGCAGTTAAGAGTTAGGTTTATCAGGATATTCTGGATATTCTGGAGTTGCTGGAGGCAAGCTGGATGGCATGGCGTATTACTAGTTTATATAGTATTTCTTTTTCCGCTGCACTATTTGTTGTTGTTGTTTGTTGTTGTACACTCTGATGATATGATGTAATGTAATGAAATGTATAAAATGTAATAACTGATATAGTTCTTTGTTTAAAGATTATTCATTTATTATATATGTTGTTCCGCTGCGAATTGTGAGATTCTGTTGTTGTTCTGTTGTTTTCTATTCCGTTCTATTTTCTTTCTGTTCTATTTTCTATTTTCTTTCCTCTCCATCTTCTATCTTTCTCTCTTCTTCTGTCTTTTCTTTTTTTTTTAAAACCCTAAGTGTTCGGTTTTCCGTCATTCGATTTCTCGGCAGTCGATAAAGTGAGTATCGATGTTGAATTTTCGAAAGTCGAAAATTTTCGGGGCGTTACATCTGGTATCAGAGCATATGGTTAAGCGACAACCATGGTTCTGTTGGGTATTACTCATTAGAGATAGAGTCAGTAGTGCTCTAGAATGAGTTTGAGTGTAATAATAGCTATGAGAGCGTATTTATTAGTGAATATAAAATTGTTTTATATTGTGATGATTGGTTTGTTGAGTGGCATATGAACCTTCGTCAGCGTGGTCTCGACAACTATGCCGAAGGGGTTTCTAAACACTTGTATAGAACAATTCGACACAATATTGTTTTAAATTGGGTAAATGAAATAATTTTACCTTGATTATATTTTATATATAAAGGAATAATTTTTCAGAATTATCAAAGTATTTAAGTGGATTGTTTAGTTGTTTGAATAATCTAAATAAAAGTAGAATCGTATAAGCAAATGAATTATAAGAATTGAATTATAATTAATGTGATTTACAATTGCGAAATAAACTTATATATATAAGAAGTGAAACTATATGAATATATTTATGAATATGAGTTGTAATAAAAATGAACTTGAGTTATGAAATGAAATTCAACTTTAGTAATTGAATTGAATGAATGAATTGAATGTAAATTTAGTTGATATGAAATAATGAATATAAGTGTTAATTCATTAAAATCTAATGTTATTGGGAAAGTTGAATAGTTGAATGAAAATCAATTTAATTAAACCAATTGATAAGCAAAGGAATTTGGTTGTAATGAATATACATTGGTTGTTATTTGATTGTTAGTTGATTGTATATAATTCATTAAGTGTTAATGAAATTGGAAGCTAAAGTAATTGGAATTCCATTGGAAGTTAAGTGAATCTTAAATAGAATTGAATTTGAATTGGAAGTGAACCAACTTGAATATGAATATTAATGAGAATTGAAAATGAATGATAGTAAACATCCACTGTGAATGAATCAAATGTGATTTAAATAGAAAACCATTTCATTAAATATTAATGAGAATATAAATGAATATTGATTTGGTTATGGATGATAGTTGGTTGATGGTTGAATATATATTACTATTGGTTGCATTTGCTATGTTGACATATATAGTTATTATGTTGCTATATGTTGTATAATGATACTATTCTCTATATGCATGTTCTCATGTTGTTTGTTGAGTTATTAGTAGGTGCGGATCGCGTTTGCTTCGCATTTGGAGCTCGCTTTCGCGCTATATTAGCCGTATATGCTTGCTAATAAAATATAAGGTACATATCTCGGATTAAATATCGTACTTTTACATTTTTTTTCCCTTCGGGATGCCTCATTACTTGATGAGATGTATATTTGTGATATATATACTGTCATTTTTTTTCGGATCGAGCCGCGCAAAGGAGACTATGGCGAATTTTTCCGAAAATTTAAGGCGTTGGAAAAAATTTGAAAAAATTGGAAAATTTTGAAAATTTTAACTTTGATTGGAATTGAAAGATAAACAATAGTAGTTGTTTTTGAAAAGATAACTACGTATGGTTTGAAAACTTAGTAAGTTATTGTAAGAAGTTTAATTATGGATTTATGGAAAATTAATAGATTCTATAACTTTTCTTACTTAATAATTTCGAGGACGAAATTCTTTGAAGGGGGGAAGATTGTAGCGACCCAGAATTTTTATTATTTTAAATTTGAATATTTAATTTATTTTAAATATTAAGAAGTGAAATTTATAAGTCGAAAAATTTTTATTTGAATAATTGGATTTAATTGAATAATTAAATCAATAATTTAATAGGTTAAATTATGGAAATAATTGAAAATCGAGTTAAATATGATTGAAAATGATTTGTAAAATTCTATTTTATCATGTTGGAGTTAGAAAGATATTTTAGAACTTTTAAAATCGAATTTAGAGTTAATTTGTGAAAATTGAATATTTTAATATTAAAATCGACTAGTGAAAATAGTCAATTTTTGAACAGTCTCAGAATTGAACGAAACCAGTTCCATTGGATCCGTAATAGTTAGTTATTACCGGATTTCAAATTTCGTGTCAATCGGAGTTATCGTTTGATCGTGGCAGCTCGAAACGCATCGAATTGTTTTTAATTTTAATTTGGCGAGTTAAAATAGCCATTTTTCAAAAAAGTCTCGGATTTCGACGAAACTAGTTTCATCGGATCCGTAATGTGATATTATTGTAAGGTTTCAAATTTCGTGTCAATTGGATTTATCGTTTGTCCGGTACATATTAAAACGCCTAGAAAATCGCTTAAATCGGTTTAATTTAAATTGAACGTTTGTTGCCATAACTCGCACAGATGTCCGAATTAGCTTTCGAAACCTATTCCATTGTGTCCAGAACGCGGGATAAACCCTAGGAACGTCAGTTTCGGCGCGTAAATCGGAGTCGGAATTTCCGGAATGAATAGTGTTTCGTCGGTTCCCTATAAATAGACCCCTACCTCTCTCTAAATTAAAAAAAATAAAATAAAACCCTAATTGTAAACTGCAGCCGCCACCCCCGCTATCAATGGCCAGAAAGCTCCAATTTTCAACCCTTAATCTCTTCCAATCCGTGAGTAATTAGGTGAAACTTTCAACTAGAAGATCGTAGAGCGTATCAAGGGCTTTAATTCTATACGGCTATGATCGAATATGGTGTCGCGTGGAGGGAGCTAGGGGAGGCCGACCGTGACAGCTTGTGCATGCAAATTGATGTGCATATGGTGGCCGAGCTTCGTGCTCTTCTTGGTGGTGGTAGCTTGCGTGTGGGGCTTTGAAGTGGAGGTGCTTGATCGGCGTGAAGATGGAAGGAGGAGGCTCGAATTCAAACCCTAAAATTTTGATAATGGGTTCGGCTATGTGCTGTGTACGCGCGTGAATATGCGCGTGAGGGAGATGAAGTTTGAGGCGCGTTGGATCTGCATTGGACAGCTACGATCTTGTGTAGGTTAAAAAGGAAATTAATGTTGTAAATTATAGTTAAAATCGTGTTTAAACTTCAAATAATCATAACTTTTTCATACGAGGTCAAAAACGCACGAAACCAGTTGCTTTGGAATCGTATGGACGAGCACTACGCTATGGAATTGGATTGGAGTCGTTTGGAGTTAGTGAGAATTTTGGGTAAAATTAAACGTCAGTTTAATTTTATTCGAAATAAATCGCTAAAACGAAATTAAAATCAAGGTGAGAACTTCTCACTCAATCGAATTAGTTTCGATTTTATTTTAAATAGTTAGATTTAAAATATTTGAATGCATGTTTGAATGTTGATTGTTATCTATTGATTGTTAAAATAGACATTATGCGCCGTTAGTAAGCGGATGTTATTTATTAAAAACATATACCGCGAATATTTCATAAACAGTGAAATTGGTATTATATATAATAGCAATATATATATATTGGCATATGTATATATTGGAGTTATTGATTTCCCGCATTTTTTGTTTAGCGGATGAGACCCTATTGCGCCGTCTATTAAGCGGATAATATTTAGTAAAAACATATACCGCGATAATTTCGTACTGGAACGGAATTGGTATTGTGCTAATGTTTTTGGATGCAGGAAAACAGGTTGGAGGGATCCAACTGGATTCCTCAACAGTATTTAATTGATTTCAGATATTTTGATATTTGATGGATTATCATATCGATATATGATGTCGTTGTAGTCGTGATTGACTATTTGGTATGTAGCATCATTGGACCAAATTTTGAAACTTTAAAATGATTTTTAAAGTGATTTTTGAAAAGTATACGTTTTATAAAATAATTTTGGAATTGATCCATTTTAAATAAATAAACATTATAATTTTTAAAGTTATAAAAATTATGATTTTTGAGAAATATAGTTAAAAAACTGATTTTTGAGAATACGATGCTAATGATTTTATAAAATAGTTTAATCGGGATTTTAGAATTTATTGTGAAAAGTTTAAATATAGGATTTATAAAGTTTAATTATTTTATGAATCAAAATGGTGAAATAATAAAGGAGATTAAAGACGTTTTAAAGAATAATATAAATTGATTTATATTAGGAGATTTATAAATGGATATTTATAAATTGAAATATTGACATTATAAAACGAGTTTTTATAAGTGTTTGAATGAAGTGAAAATTGATTTCGTAAATAAATGGAATTTATAAAATTATAAATGGTGAAGTTATAAATGAAATTTATAAATAGTAAGATTTATAAATTTTATAAAGTTATTAAAAGAATAGTTTTGAATAAATAATTGAAGCTTATAAGTTATAGGATTTATAATTATGAAGTTCAAAAGAATGATTTATTGTAAACAAATAAATTATAAGTGTTTAACTTATAATATGAATTTTAGTAGATAATTGAGTTACCAATCGAATAAGTTAATAAAGGAATTTATAAAAGGAAGTTGTTATAAAATAAATATAAACGGAATTTATAAACGTTGTTTTATAAAATTCGCAAACGACTTATTTTGATAAGTAAATTGTTGAAACTTATTAATGGAGTTATATTCACATTTTTGACTGTGAATAATCCTTTAAAATAAAATGAATAAAAGGATGAAAGTTGTTAACGTAGTATATTCACGTTTTGAATAGTGAATAATATGTTAAAGAAAATATTTAGATTTGATGTCTTAAATTGAATTAAAACGATCTAACGATGTTTTAAAATGTGTTGAGATTCGAAACCATAGATTTCAACATTTATTGTTGAAATAGACGTTTTCGAGAAATAAAAGGAAATGGTGGACTATAGCATTATTGTTATAGTAAATGATTTCCGAAAGGAAATGTTTGAATATTATTGGGATTTATATATCTATTTTAATTTCGAATCCCTATACTAGTGATTTTGGGTTGTTGTAACGATGTTTTACGCAACATTCGTTTTGGCCCAAATAAATATGTTTAAGAGAACGATTTCCTTAAAGAATGAAATATATACTAAATCTCGATTTAAGTATATTGAGTATTTTCTAAGTATTGAAAATAAATAAAATTTGTGAATTACTTATGAATAAATAAGTATGGAAATGTTTTCTAATATTTCATTGAATATTATGAGAATTTATCTTTTTGAAGATAAATTGAAAATGAATAATTGAAATCATATATTCATAGATATTTTGAAATATAAACTCAATATGGAATTTATAAATGAAATTGGAAATTGGGTTTAAAAATAAATGTTGATTTATTTTTAAAGTGTGAAAATAATATATCTTGTAAGGATATTTTGGAAAATAAATAATTTGGAAAATTATTTGGAATCTGGTGATGTGTGCATATCCATTGATAGTTCAATAACCGACTATCAATATTTCCCTTTGAATGGGTAATTGATGTGATTTGTTTGAATTTGAATGCCACACTTATTTTTGAATAAGCGCTCACTATTCGGGTTAACCGGGAAAGGACCATGGGGTCGTATAACCCATTCCGAATATGTGATACGTCGTTATGAATTGCATTTGAAGATCGGTGTTGAAGACCCGGTATTTGCGAGAGCGATAGAATGACCTATCGATTGTCTCTGCACCGAGTTGCAACGGTATAGAGACTCCCTAAGAGATGGGAAATCCGATCAAGATTGTGAATATCCGGATTGCAAGGACTTCTTTGTAAGTGCCTTCGGTTTTGTTCGAGCCCGGAACAGACTTGTATGGATTATATGTCTGACATTACAATTTGAGATATAAAGCCGATTTCTTTCAAATATATTTCTGTTGGTGGCGAAGAATTTACTCTTTTAGCTTAACACCCTTCTCTGAGACGTATGAGCTCAGAGGTTATGTAGTTGAATGTTATCAGCGATATATTCCCAATTTGGTAACGTGACATGCTGAGTGTTGCTGTAAATGATCATTGTGTTGATTATTTATGATAGGATCATTTATTTGATCGTCTATCTTGGTGATCATTTCTATGATCATTTGTTGACCCAAAGCATGGCTTTTGTATAAAGTATGTTTTTGTGGACGTGACTTCGTCGAGCCTCACACCCCGTGAATGGTCAAAACAGGAAAGAAGCAGTAAGGTTATGAGGGGTAGCGCCCTTTAGGATATGTGCATTTCCTTTTGGAAAAGGGTGGTATCATGGTATGGAGCCCAGATAATTACTCATGTTGAAAACACTTTGTTATGATTGTGTGAATTGATTACGAGCGCTCGGTGAAAAGGTCCCAAAGAACCGGGGGATGGCATATTCGGTCAGTTGTTACTCAGTTAGGGGTAACCCGGCCTTGTGTTGGTAGAGATCCAGTTTGGTTCTCGGGGATGTCCATCCAGAGGCATTCTCATGTGGCAATGGGAAGTTCCTTTGCCTGATCATTCGTTGGAAATCCAAAGAAACAATACGAGACTTGTACGGTTTTAGTTGTATAACCTGCTATGGAATGTGGCGGTAACCTGCTATTGAACATAGTTAGCTATAGTAGACATAATTCGAAATGTCTATGTTGGCTAAGATTTATATTCTACTTTCGAAATGAATTTTTCTCTACACTATGCACTAGTAATAATATAAAATGTTATTTTAAATGCGTATCAAGCATCTTTGACTATCATAAGGAGAAATCTCCTCCGATTCTGCGTTTGCATTGTGTGTGTGTGCGGGAGGCCTTATGATAGTCTCATTTTTAAAAGCATTGCGAATTGACTTTAAAAATATTCCTCTATTTTGATTTTAAAGATAAATAAACTGTTTTGAGTTCTCACACCAGTCACATGACTGACTCGGAGTTTATTGTTTTCCTTCCTAAACTCTAGGTGCCCACCAATTTCCACACGGGCAGTTAAGAGTTAGGTTTATCAGGATATTCTGGATATTCTGGAGTTGCTGGAGGCAAGCTGGATGGCATGTCGTATTACTAGTTTATATAGTATTTCTTTTTCCGCTGCACTATTTGTTGTTGTTGTTTGTTGTTGTACACTCTGATGATATGATGTAATGTAATGAAATGTATAAAATGTAATAACTGATATAGTTCTTTGTTTAAAGATTATTCATTTATTATATATGATGTTCCGCTGCGAATTGTGAGATTCTGTTCTTGTTCTGTTGTTTTCTATTCCGTTCTATTTTCTTTCTGTTCTATTTTCTATTTTCTTTCCTCTCCATCTTCTATCTTTCTCTCTTCTTCTGTCTTTTTTTTTTAAAACCCTAAGTGTTCGGTTTTCCGTCATTCGATTGCTCGGCAGTCGATAAAGTGAGTATCGATGTTGAATTTTCGAAAGACGAAGAATCGGGTCCTTACAAATTGTATTTTAAACTTCATATCTAATTTACAAATCATATTTATTATTTTACAAAGAAAATAAAATAAATCTTGCTATAAATCTTATTTAGACTTAAACTTATGCTAAAATCAATTTAAACAATTTTATCTTAAATTTTTTTTTAAAACTATATAGTTATTTATTAAAGTAAGATTATTAAATCAATTCAAATTTATTTACAAAAATTATCAAATCAATTTAATTTTTTATACAGATTATTTCATTTATATTGCCAAAAATCTCGGGATATCACAGAATTTAAATTGAATTTGAATTTAAATCAGGTTTACTTAGTTATGTGTTAAATGGAATGAAATGTAATGAGGCAAATGTTTTTTTGAATGAAATATTGAAATGTTTTTTGTAATGATACTTGAAATAATATATGAATGACTTATTTAATATATAAATGTTATTTAAATTGAATATTTGAATTTGAATTCAAATAATGCTTTGATAATGAGGTTTAGAAAGTATATGATATTTTGATGATTGAAATGGTATGGAAATGATTAAAATGGTTGGAATTGAATTAAATTTGAGTTTAATTGAATAAATTTGTAAAATATAAAGGGTTAAAGGAATGCTTCATGATTTCAAATGTATGTTTTGAAATGTATGATTTTCAAAGTGTGATGATTTCAAGTATTTTGGTTTCGAAAAAGTTACAACTTTGAAAGTGTTATGATTTTTGAAAGGTGAATATATTTTTGAAATGGAAATGATATCGTATTGATTTGGATATATTTTTGAAATAAAATGGTTTTGGTTTCGAAGTATAAACTATTTTGAAAGGGATATAGTTTGGCAATGAAATGATTTGATTTTTGAAGTATAAACTATTTTGAAATGACTACGGCGTTATTACAACGATTAGTTGTTAAAGAGACTGGGATCAGAAGTTGTCATACTCTCTACCAACTCCGAAAACTACTTTAACAAATGCGTATGCAGTGGACATTCCAGAATGAAGTGGGATAGTGGCGACGATCCTATTGAGGTATGAACGTGGACCCGACTCTCGTGATTTGGCTTAAGGTGGCTAAAACAGGAGCGATCGATGGGCCAAGTGAGGTCATGCCTCCTATCGGACACACTTCTTCGATACTATACTCTTACTTATGGTTGATTTGTTGGCCATCCTCCGATTTTGATTTGGGAGTGTGTTCCGAGGTGGGCGATAGTGGCTGCTATGTGTTACCACCAGCCTGGAAGTGTAATTGGTCGGGCATTGCCTAGTTGTTCCGTGTCACCTACCATATCGAGCCTTACTACGAGTTTGTTTTTCTCATGTAGCCCATGGAGTATTTAGGGTAGCCTTCCTATCTGGAGGTATGCTGATATTGGATGGACTACTAGGACTATTATGTGTTGGGGGCTATATGGGTAACCCTTCAATGCTATTTTAAAGTAAGTTTATTTTACTGTAGACATTATTATAATAGCGCAATATTACTACATAGTAAATAGTTTAATAGATCCTTAAAGGATGGGAGGTCCCAAGCATCCTTTAAGTTACTGATGCATTTTGTTACTGTACACTTTAGTTGATTTACAGTTCATAAGTATTTATGTCCTAACTCGAGTGTTTTTTGTTTTTCTTTGCGCTCGAGTCAGACTGAGTGATTCAGCATTCAAGACTCACCTTCGGAGTTGGATCTTTGCTTGAAGATCCAGCCATCTATTTTGCTTTCAGTATCTAGTGATTTCTGTAGTGTATTCTGATTTGTACCTAATGTATCTTATACTCTTCTGTTGTATCTTGTTTAACTCTAATGTATCTTATTTTTATATAGTAGCTTCATGAACTACTATCTCTTTTAGTTCCGCTGCATTATTATTTACTCTATGTCTATGATCTGTGATTATTTATTTATTGTATATTCTGGGATTTGCCAAATTTTATTTACAACATGGTATTTTGAGCAATTCAAGTCCGACATGTGCGGATGCGAATGGTTGAAAATATCGGGTCGTTACATTTGGTATCGGAGCTTTGGGAGCTCTAGGCAAACTCAGCATGTATGGTAAACGTATTTACAGGATCACTTACATTCGAGTTTGAATCTCTTCTTCTTTGACTCGATTCCTTTAAATTTTGAAATGTTCCCTGCGGTTCCAAAATCCATTCATGTCCCTCCCTATTCATCTTCTTTTGATTTCGGAGTATCCCATGACTCCACTTCAAATGAGTCGATCTTTATAATGAGTTGGCGGTTCTGCCAATCTCAAATTGATTTGTATAGGGGTGAAACTCCTTTACAACAGCATCGACTCACCAAAGATTTTATATCCTCGGTTTAGATGCTGGTATCTCTTATTATCCCAAATTCAATCTCTTGAGATCGAATGTTGATTTACCCTAAAAAATCCACATCGATCTTATTCTTTAAGTCACGGTTGACCCGGTTAAGGTTGCCGTGATTTATATAAGCTTATCCATCTTCCTATTCTGTCATTTAATCATCTCATCTTTGTTTCCAACTTATCTTCAAATCATTCTTGAAGTGCATTTGTAAACTAATATTTAAAAGGTTTTATATATTGTGTTGTTTGAGTTGTTGATGTTGACTTGGGTTTTGGTTCGATTCGTCTGATCAACGCCATCGACAAGATTTCCAAAACACTTGAACAGAGCAAACTGACACAATATATTTTTTTCAAATTTAGTAATGAAATAAATTTTGTAAATATATTATAAATTTTTATGGATTTTATTGAATTGGTTGTTAAGAAATAATATCTGATTTTATATATCATTATCTCATATTTCATATATAAATAATTGAACTATAAAACATGGTTATAAATTTATTTGGAATACAAGAATTTGAGAATTTAATTCCCGATGGTTTCAAACCTTGTATTTAAAGTTTTAAAAAAGGATATATTATTTAAAGTATTTCGAATAAAAAGCTGTTTCCAAAGAATTTTAAAGTTTAAAATTAGTGCTCTTCTATTTGTCGCTGGAAAATAATTTTGGTGATGACTGCAGCATCATCGATATTCATTTTCGAGTTTCAAAGTGAAGAGACCGTTCTGTAGTCTTGCTACAGTTTTTTTTGGGGGAATTTAGTTGATTTGAATTTCTAAAATAAGACTGGATTTATAACATATGTTGATATATGATTTAAATTTGAATGCATATATATATATATATATATATATATATGCATTTATTTATCTCCAAATAGTTTGGAATTTATCGGAAATTTAATTCCTAAATTTTATCTTGAAAGATAATTTTTAAGTATAATTTCAAGATTTAGATAAATATTCAAGCTTGAAATGATTGAATTAGAAAATTTTATTTTTATTATACACAATTTCATTCCAATATAACTTACATAAATTATAAAGAAGTTGAATATGTAATTGGATAATATACAATATAAAAAGGATTTTATAAATAAGATTTGAGTGGTTATAATAAATGTTATACACTTAAATTTTAGTTATAAAAAGACAGAGGTAAATAAATAAAAAAAGTAATGGAATAATTTACAGTATAAAATGATGTTAAAGGAACTAAGAATAAATTAAAGCAGTTATAATAAGTGTAAATATATTTAACATAGGTGAGAAAATATATTGAGAGGAATAAATTTAATTATAATTAGGAATAAAGAAGAATTAAATACATTTTGAGTATAATAAATGATTTTTCAAATCCATGATTTTAGAAAATGTTAATTTAAGATAATTAGATGATAAGATAATGAAATTTGAGATAGTTAAGATTTATTTAACTTATGTAAAATTAATTTTCAATTTAAGTTAAAATTTTCTGGGTTTCAAATCTATTATCTTATTTTGTTCTCAAACTATCTTTTGGAAGTCCTTATTTCTCTTATCTTGCTATAGAATGGGGAGGCTATTTCTTATACCAGTCTATTTGGAAACCTTTCTATAACCTTTGGTACTCATTTTTGAATCTGAACACTGCTTGCCATCTACAGACCGTCGGTCAAGCGGAATAGGTGAATCGGATTCTAGAAGATTTTTTGTTCATGCTTGTGTTTTTGATTCTGGAAGATCTTGGGACGATCATATCCACCTTGTTAAACTTACCTATAACAATAGTTATTTGGTATAATTTTAATCTTCTTGTCATGTTTTCTTGATCTTATTTCGTTCTATTTTTTTCTTTGTTTTCCCGTACCTTATTCCTTTTCGGGGACAAAAAGTTTTGAGTGAGGGAGAGTGTAACAACCCCGTATTTTGTGATATTTTTATTGTATATTTAATTATTTAAATTGAATTCTGATTTTAAAACTTTATCTTATTTATTAAAATGAATTAATTTGGTTATTTTAAATATAAATTTTGATTTTTAGGTGAACTAGAAATCCAAACATGAATAAATTGAATATTTTCCAGAAATGTGAGTTTTGGTCAATTTGGTCAAACTTTAACTTTAAATTTAAAATTTAAATATTTGAATTTTTTAATTTTATCTTTTATTATGAAAATAAATAAAATTTTAAGTATACTGCTTTTCATTTCGTTGAAATCCGATTAATATTGTGAAAGTCATGTTTTTTACAATATTGTATGTAAATTGTTTTATTTAACAAATTGTTTATTTTAATTTATATAAATAAAAATTTTGTTGTCATATTCATATTCTAATATGTGTAATATGACATGTTATGTATATATTTTATTTTTAAAGCGTTTTTTAAAGTGTTGTTATAATTTTCAAATGTTTGTTGTATTTTGTTTACAATTTTTAAATTCTAGTTTCAATTATTAAACTATTTTCTTATTTATTATCTATTTTTCCTTAAATTATTTATTTTTTTTCCTTCTTCACTTTTTTGGTTCATCTTTTTATTTTTATTTGCTGAAAATTTTATTTGTTTAATTTGATTAAAAGAAAATAGAAATACAAAGAGACTTAGACCTTTCATTTTCCATTGACTTTTCATTTACCACTGCCTTTTCATTTCTTTCTTTTGTCTTTTCATTGATTGGCCGTGCATTTTTCTGATTAGCCGTGTGTTTCCCTTCAATTTTTACGTGAAAAATATTTCTCGTCATCCTAAAAAACTAACGGCAAAGGAAAAGTAAAAGAGAATGGTCATGGCATCCCTCTTCCTTTATCTTACTTTTTCTCCTTTGTTTTTCTTTTTTTTGCCTTCCTCTTCTACCTAGCCTTGCTCGGCCTAGCTCTCCACTCCATCAACTTCACCATCACCTCCTCCATCTACAGCGGCCATCAGCCCCTCGTCTGACCAAAATTCAGGCCGTGCGTTCATGTTGAAACATTACCATAAAATCAATGCAAATCTCCAACAAAATTGCCTTTGCCAAACCTATATCTTCACTACCCTTCATATATGCACTTCGGCCACCACTTTGAGCCACCACCACCTGATGTGCTCTGCCCTTGACCATCACCTACCTCTGTCCAGATATGAAAACCCCATGGCCCAACCGCAATTGACCAATAGACCGAGCCAAAAAGTTGAACAAACCCTTGCCATTTTGACTTGACCAATTTTATGCTTCATATTATAACCCTACCACTTCATACTCCTTCTAGCCGTGAGTTATAATGCCAAACCCAAGATATATCATCATCTAGCTGAGAAAATGAAGCCCCTTGGTCGAGCTTTTGAATGGTTGTAGCAAGATCAATTTATCTTGTCTTTGTTTCTTTTTAATTTCCATTTATTTCAATGTATTTTGGTTGAATATTCATATGTTATATTGTCTTGTTTTGGATTGTTTGCAAGATGATATCTTGGCTCTCTCCACTCACTTTAATCAAAGTCGTGTTGGGTCGTGCCGTATCGTGCTTTTTAGAATTTATTCATGTTGTTTGTTTTGCTAACTCCAGCTTGAAAAGGTGAGTCTTTCCCACTCTGACATGTTTACTTATGAAATAGTGAATTGATGACATGTGTTTAGTAAATTTAAAAACTTATGCAAGTAAATGATAATTATATGATATGCTATGCCATGTTGTTACCATGTTTACTTTGTTAATCATCACCAGACATTTGATATATGACAGTATATTGTGACATTGATATGTTAGTATAATTGTTTATATTGTTTATGCATATGTTCACACTGCAAGTTCCCTGTTAGAATAGAATCACTATGGGTTGTAATGATACAAACACAAATGACTTTAGAGTAGGAAAAAATCATTATAGGCTGAAATAGTAGGCATGAGCGATTTTTATTTATTTTTATTTACTTGGGATTGTGGGTTTGAAATGATAGAACCCGGATTTTCTTTTTAAATTGCGGATTGAGATGATACATATCCATATCACTTGACCTAGGTTAGAAAATTATATGCAGACCCCGTGGCATATTTTTAGATGATTTTTCTTAAGATATATATTTTTAAAATTATGAAATTTAGATTTAAAAATATATATTTTATGGTTGTGGGAAAGCTAAATATTAAGTCTTGAAATTGTGAATTTAAGTATGTAAATTTGAAGTAAATGTGATTTTTGACTTTAAATTATATTTTTTAAATGTAAGTAAATAATGGAAATTTAATTTAAAGTTTGAAATTATATTTGAAGTAAAATGTTAAGTTTATTTAAATTTATAAGTTAATAATATTGAATTGTGACTTAACGAATGAAAGTGAGTTTTAAATTGAGTATTTGATTTCAAAATATTGTTGTGCTAAATCATATGTTAAGAGTATTTAAATGTGAAATTTTGAAGTCTAGAAATATGATTTACAAGTTTAAAATTTGCTAAAATTGAAGTTATATTATTTCTAAAAAGTTATAATAAAATTTGGAATTTTATTAATAGCATTTCCAAAATTCTATGGTTTTATGACAGCATTTTTAAATGCTGTTATTTCTGAATTTAACTATGTTGAACTAACTAAATATCTATTACCGCATTTTATAAATGTTGTTGTTCGTAGACTAAACTATTTTGGAAACTATAAGCCACGATAACACTTTATAAATGATGTCGTTGCTTAGTGTTGACAATGTTCTGAAATGTTATAGATTTTAACACTGTTTGAGTTATATTTTATAGTGTTAAAAGATTTAACTTTTGGAATTGATTAATTGTGAAATTTAAAGAGTTTTGAATATATTTTTAATATTTAAATTTGACTTTTAAGGAATTTAAATTGAATTTAAATAAGGTTTACTTAGTTATGTGTTAAATGGAATGAAATGTAAAGAAATAAATGAATTTTTGAATGAAATTTTGAAATGTTTTTGTAATGATACTTGAAATAACAAAAGAATGACTTATTTAATATAAAAATGATATTTAAATTGAATATTTGAATTTGAATTCAAATATTGCTTTGATAACGAGGTTTTGAAAGAATATGATATTTTGATGATTGGAATGGTTTGGAAATGATTTAGTCTTTTTTTTGATAAAGAATGTGAATTTGAAATGATATTTGATTTTGATAAATGAATATTTTAAGTTTATATTAGTATGAAAGGATATTTGGTTTACTTGTAATTTGAGTTATTTAAATAATATTGGATTTGTGAAATGAATATTTAAAAACTAAGTAATAATGAAGTTAAATTTTATATATATGAAATTATAAAATTTAGTTTTGAAATATGGTATATTAAAGCTCTGAAATATATTAAAAATTGACTAGTTTATTTTGTGGTTTAAATCTATATTTGTAACTGATAAGATTCGAAATGGTTTGTTGGGAAACTAAATTGAATTGAAACTGATAGTTGGAATTGAATTAAATTGGAAATTTCAAATTTGGGTTTAATTGAATATATTTGTAAAATGTAAAGAATTAAAGAAATGCTTCATGATTTCAAATGTATGTTTTGAAATGTTATGATTTTCAAAGTGTGATGATTTCAAATATTTTGGTTTCGGAAGAGTTATAACTTTGAAAGTATTATGATTTTTGAAAGTTGAATATATGTTTGAAATGGAAATTAAATCGTATTGATTTGGATATAATTTTAAAATAAATGGTTTTGGTTTCGAAGTATAAACTATTTTGAAAGGGATATAGCTTGGAAATGAAATGATTAGATTTTTGAAGTATAAACTATTTTGAAATGACCACGGCGTTATAATAACGATTGGTTATTAAAGAGACTGGGATCGGAATTTGTCATACTCTCTGCCAACTTCGAAAACCACTTTAACAACTATGTACGAGGTGGAGATTCCAGAATGAAGTAGGATGGTGGCGACGATCCTATTCAGGTATGAACGTGGACCCGACTCCCGTGAGTTGGCTTAAGGTGGCTAAAATAGGAGCGATCGATGGGCCAAGTGAGGTCATTCCTCCTATCGGATGCACTTCTTCGATAGAGTGTGTTCCGAGGTGGGCGGTAGCGGCTGTTATGCGTTACCACCAGCCCGGAAGCGTAATTGGTATATCTACCCCTGCATTGACTACTTGCGTGTCACCTACCATATCAAGCCTTACTACAAGTTTGTTTTTCTCCCGTAGCCCATGGAGTATTTAGGGTAGCCTCCCGATCTGGAGGTATGCTGATACTGGATGGACAACTGGGACTATTAAGTGTTGGGGGCTATACGGTTAACCCTTCAACGCTATTTTAAAGTAAGTTTATTTTACTATAGACATTATTATAATAGCGCATTATTACTACATAGTAAATAGTTTAACGGATCCTGAAAAGATGGGCGGTCCCAAGCATCCTTTAAGTTACTGATGCATTTTGTTACTGTACACTTGAGTTGATTTACAGTTCATTAGTATTTATGTCCTGAATTGATTGTTTTGTGTTTTGCTTTACGCTCGAGTCAGACTAAGTGATTCAGCATTTAAGACTCACCTTCGGAGTTGGAGCTTTGCTTGAATATCCAGCCATCTATTTTTCTTTCAGTATCTAGTGATTTCAGTGATGTATTCTGATTTGTACCTGATGTATCTTATACTCTTCTGTTGTACCTTGTTTAACTCTGATGTATCCTATTTTTATATAGTAGCTTTATGAACTACTATCTCTTTTAATTTCGCTGCACTATTATTTACTCTGTGTCTGTGATCTGTGATTATTAATTTACTGTATATTCTGAGATTTGCCAAATTTTATTTACAACGTGGTATTTTGAGCAATTCAAGTCCGACATGTGCGAATGCGGATGGTTGAAAATATCGAGTCGTTATAGTCATAGTGAACTTCTTTTGTTTTATTAAACAAACATTTAACATTTATAGCCCATTCATAAAAGATTCCAACACTTGTTATTATCTTTAGAATCCCATTACTAAAGATCTAAATATACCCATAAAATTTCTTCCAAAGTGCCATTTTAGTGTTTAAAGAGAAATATTCCTTAAACCTAAAACCATTCATTAATAACTTTAAAATTTTATTTTAAAGATCGATGCATACGCATGCTTACCAATTAAGATAATATACTTTGATAAAAATTGATAGTCGTCATTTAATTATCAACTAATGATTCTCATTATGCTTTTTAACTTTATAAAATTATATTGATCAAGTAACTCAGAAATGATACCAAGGAACTAGGTACTACAAATAGTATTGCATATTTTCTTTAAAAGAAGGGGAATACTTAAGAGAAGCATTTACCATCCGAACACATCTCCTGCCCATTTTTAATTACTTTCGAGCCATCTGAATTAATTAATCATAAGATTGTTTTTTGTTTTCAAAATCTCATTTTAGAAATAATACTATTATTATTCCTTTTCCAAAAATCATTTGAAATTCCTTTCAAAAATTCCAAATTTGAATTCTAAAAAATTCCTTTATAAAGCATGTTTTATATATCCAATTTATAAAATCACTTATATAAAACATATTGATAAGATTTATTTATCTTAAATAAATTCCTTTAATAAACATTTTTATTTTCAAATAACCTATAGTCAAATTGTGAAGCTAAATCCACGAGGTGTTCGTATTTAATAAACAAGCAATCAATCAACGATAATAACTAAGTATTATCCTTTCCTTAATCAAATAACTATATTACTTGAAAAATATTCTTTTATTCAAAATATAATCCTAGGTAATATTTTTTAATTTACCAATTTTCAAAATAAAAATCATTGGTATATATCATTAACAAGTACGCACTCATATATTATACTCTCAAACTCATTCTAGGGTGTTACTAACCCTGTCTCTAATGAGTTACTCATCCTAGGGTATTACTAACTCTATCCCTGATGAGAATTTAACCCTGCCAAAGCTAAGGTTCTCCCTTAACCTTGCCCTCTAATACCTAATGTGATGACCCACCTCCTCTATCCCCGAAAATCGACACTAATACATCCTTCGAATTCACGTTCCAAAATCCAAGTGTTGGAGAGGCAGATTATCATGGGTAAGAAAGAAAATAAAGACGGAACAGAATCTCACACAAATAGATTAACAAATATTATTTCAACATATAACCTTTACAGCGAAAATTTTAGATACATTTATCAAAGTTGAACATGGACAGTTATACATATATATGTCCTTACAAAGGCGAAATATAATACTAATCGAGTGTCATGGAAACAATCTTTGAAAAAATCTCTAACTCCATGCTCCAAGATCTTCCAAATTTCTTTTAACTAAACCTATCTACCAGGCTGCTCGAGGAAAATTAGGGCACCTAGAGTTTGAGGGAAAAGGGAAATAAACTTCGGATCAGTCATGGGACTGGTGTGAGAAGCTCAAAATACACTGTTTGAAAAAGAAAAGGTATCTCATAAGACCACCCACACAGAAACACGAAACAGGTTTTTTTACCTTAGTATAACCAAAATATTTGCTACGCAAAATTTAGGGATATTATTTTAATTATATTCTTTGAAAACAATTTTCAAGTAAATATATATTTGAGTAGTCGAAATTGTTACATTGGTTAAATTTAACGGCATAATTGGTTTACAATCAAATCTATAGGAACTTATTGGAGAATGGGTTTCCATAAAATGGCAGGTAAGGGACTAACTTCCGTATAGTACATAACTAGAGGAATGTATTGAGGATACAAAAACAATCCTCCGTATCTGGCAAGACTGGCCTATCCCTGTTTCGCACTCATACATGGCCTGGATAGAACCGAATATGACATCACCCCTGTCGTAACCGACCTATCCGGGGATTCATAGCATACACTATATACTCGACATATAGAGAGTAATCTAGAAAGATGATGACCATCCCTAATGATTGCGAACTACATAGTATTGAGGCGTACCCTAATTAAGCCATTACCGGGAGATGAGGCCTGAGGTAGCGATAACCTTTCACATAGCACATTCCACTTTGAGTTCAACATTGCCATTGCATAGTCACAGAACTGATTTCTACAAACATATAACTTCTGAGCTCGTAGGTCTTAGGAAAAGATGTTAAGTTAAGAGAAGTTTCCTTTTCCCTCACCAAACAGATGATACATTCATAGAGATCAATTTATATAACTAGAAATGAAATATCAGACATTTGTCCATACCAGTTGCCCAGGAACATGACAAACCAAAGGCACTCTCCTACCACATCCTATTAGAGTTATCCCTAGGGTCAGTAGCGAGAAGTCCTTGCATCGACGATCTTAATTGAACATCCTACTCTCTGAATTTGGAAAAGTTGTGAACATGAAAGTTATAGTAAATTATTTTCTCTATAGTTTCAGAAAAAGTACCATTCGATTTGGTTTAGGTATGAGGAAGTTATGGCCAAGATAAGAAGAGATATTTTCGGAATCATGAAAATCAATCTCGAGAACGGGTCAAATTCTAGCTAATTTTTAGACATGTTGCTCTTGGAATTTTGATAAGTTATCTAAAGGAATGATCTTGAAAAAAATTTCTTGTACAATTTGAAAAAAAGAAAAACTTGATTTTCATTAGTTATGGGAAAGACATGATCAATAGAACCTAGGGCATTCTTGGATTCATAAAAATGAAGCCCGAACATACACAGTAAAGAATTGGAATTTTGACATGGCTAAGCCTAAAAATTGAGGAAGTGCTTAAGATAAAAGGTATAGCAACTGGAATTTTACATGGTTTAAAAAAATGAATTACTATATTTTGGTCAGATTTGAAGGAGTTATGCTCGATTGAAAAAGTGGTATTTTCGCCCTCAAAAACTTGGCTCGAAATGCTCTGGAAAGAATGGAGTTTTTAGTATGGCTAAGCTTAGAACGGGGAAAAGTGGTCAAGTACAAAGTTGTAGCCACTGAAATTTTAAATGGTTCGCAAAATAGAATCGCACCATTTTGTTCAGTTTTGAGAACGTTATGGAGGTATGAATGTAACGACCCGGAATTTTCGATCCTGAAAATTACAAATAGTTAAGGAAAAGAAAAAAAGAGATAGAAGAAGAAACAGAAAGCAAGTCACCGAATCTCACATACGCAGCGGATAAAATATAATATCAAGTAAATATTCTTTATATAGAGAATTCTATATTAGTCAATTACATTTTAATATATCAGATTTACAACCATTACACAACACTGGACAGTTTAAAACAGCATGTCCTAGATATACAATAATATATCACAGCGGAAACACTTCATACGTTCCTGTCATCCAGCTCGCCTCCTGAGCTCCAGAACGTCCTTACTTGAAAATCTGTAATACTCGGTCTAACCCGAGCATTACATCAAAGTAACACCCAAGTCAGGCTGGAAACTAGCATGAGTAAACCCATATAAATTGAAATACTAAATTTAAATCATTAAAGAAAACCCAGGTAACTCGTACTTCACCACGAGTTCATTACTTATTATGCTCAAAACTTATTTCACAAATCAAATTCTATGTATTCTTACTTAGTTCAAAGGCCCATATTATTCCATCTCAATCTATTGATTTCACACATAAAATCCAAATAGAATCATTAGATTACAAATCGAAGTGGTTTCAGGTATTACTGATACCTGACCCCGGTCTCTTCGAGTTCAATACCATCTTCAAGTGAAATACAATTTAACTTTAATTACCGGATAACACCTTTACATAGTAATTCATAATTGATAGATAATCACATTATCACTGCCCACCCATACATATCATATCACAAAGCAATTCATATCAGAGATATCAACCAATCCAAGGAACTTATTATCATTCAATCATTCATAAGCAAGCATTATCAGTTCATATTGTAATTAATTTAATTACTTAAATTAAATCAATTCCTTAAGAATTAGTCACCTAGTCCTGCTCATATTAATTAATTACTAACTTTTAATTAATTAATCACTCCTTGATTATCTTATCAATCAATCAATTAATCTCCAATCACAGATTAATTACCCTTTTAACTATCAACTAATAATCCTTATAATTAATCTCCTTCATCACAAAGTAATCAATCCTTAATTACTTTATAATCAATTAATTATCCTTTAATTAACTGATTAATTATTCATCAACTATTGATTGATAACCTTAATTATTAATCAACTATTGATTGATACAAATTAATTAATCCATAATTAATCCTATAATTAATTAATCATTAATTAACTAATTAATTATCTCTTAGTTATTAATTAATAAAACTAATTATTAATTATTAATTAACAACTTAATTACATATTAATTACTCCTTAATTACCAGTTGATTAACCATTTGATTAATCCTTAATTAATAGTTATCAATCCTTAATTATCGTTTGATTAATCCTAAATCACATTTGGTTAATCAAATAATTACCATATAACAACTTCTTAATTAATCATTAATTACGGATTAATTATCCTTTAATTATCAATTAATAAAACTTAATTATAAATTAATAAAACTAAATAAAAAATTAAGCATTTCTTAATTATTAGGTCAGTAATCTTTAATTACTTAATTAATTACTCATTAATCACTTAATTAATCAATCTTAATTGCTTGATTAATTAAGTCCTAATTACACTTAATTACTTAATTAATTTATCTCTAATCATTAATTAATAATCTAATTAATTATCTTTAATTACAAATTAATTAAGCTTTAAATTAATTAACTTTTAATCCTTAATCATTTATTAATCAAGTAAATTAATTACCATTAATTAATTTCTTGATTAATCCTTTATAATTAATTAAACTAATTAATTATACTTAGGTTCCGTAAATTATTTTCATTAATATCAAGACATTAAACCTTAATTAAGATAAAACATTATCTTGTTAATGTCTTTATGACCATTAACATAATTGCACCATTTATCTTTAAAATTATCTTTACTTAATTAAATCATTAATTAAGTTTAAATATAAATAATAATTTATTTTCATATTTAAAGCTATCAAATCATAACTTTAAAATAACTTAAACCATTTATCAATAATAGTTTCTAAAAACTAGTTTCAAAATTTGAATTTAAAAACTTGCTTTATATATACTTTCAAAATCTACTCAAATTTTGAAATCACTTAAAATTTACTAAACAAAATTTAAATTTAACAAGTTTCAAACTTCTAAATCAAAATGTTTATGAAAACATTTATTAAATATCAAGTAATTTATATAAAAGTTTTGAACTAATTTAAATTTTAAAAAAACCAAGCTTTAAAACTTTTAAAACTGCCTAACATTTTCTGCTTCAAGTCGAACCCGAAGCTTACTCGGGTGAAACCCGAGTTTCCCTCTATTCCCCATTTTTTTGAACTTAGATTAAATTTGAAGTTTAAAAACCTGCAGGTTAATCACTTCAATTTACTCGAGAACGAACTCGAGCTACCCATCCCAAATACTCGAACCAGCCTTCGAGACAGTCACAGCCCCAAACCACTGACATGAACCCACCTCTGTGCACATGCACCAACGCCGTGGCTGCCTCCGACCATCGACATTCCCTCCGGCACATCAATGAGCATTGCGATAACCAAAATTGACCACCAAAACATGATCACGATCCCTCAAACAAGGCCGAGCTACCAATTGAAATCTGAAACCAATAGTGTGACGCCCCACCTCTATGCTCACAATAACAAAGAGTATTAAAAGAAACACTGTCTGTTATTACGAAGAATAAGGCTGGATAGGAGCGGCCATCCGTTGTTGGGCCTTACACTAGTATTGGTTACCTCGATAGGAGTAGTATGTATTTTTATTTTTCATCTCTTATTTATTTACTCGCATCGACATACCCAATTCCAGTATAAAACGAACTACGATGGTTCATAATAGTTTAGGATAATATATATAATAATAACACAGATAAGCTAAATGCGGAACACAGATAATATCAAATCTCATATATTTATAACTGAAGTCAGTTACAATACATGTGGTATAATACATATGATACAACTACAACTGTCGACACAGGATGTTACATATACAAGTACATTAATATAATTAATATACATGAATACACATCATCCTATACTATGAGAACAACTACTCCAAAAGATATAAAGAGAATTCATAGCTCAAGCAGCAACCCAAAGCAAGATATCAACAACCTGTAATAACTCGGTCTGACCCGAGTATTAAATTCAAAATAAAATAATACACGCTTCAGTCTAATCCAAACTCAGTTATTAATGCATGGAAGCAATAATAATTAAATAACAATTAGATGACAATCAAAATAAATTCACCTATCCAATCCTTAAGTAAGGAAATCGGATAGCAGTAAATACAACACATAACAATGTTAAACAACAAACCAACAAATTCAAATTATCAACGAAGATAAATAAAAGGGTTATCAATGAAGATAATTTAGAAAACAAACAGAATTGCCTAAACGGAAATTAACACAAAATCTAATTATTAAATACATAATTAGAAACTCATAAACTAATTATCAAATAGATAATTAGACAAAAACAGAATGATCAATTCAAACCAAATCGAAATATAATTTCAAAATATTGAATTGAACACACAAAGCAATTCAAGTAATTAAAATATCGATTCAAAACATCAATACTGTGTGGCTGCAGTACACGCTCACGTGCACTGCCTCGCCACTACAGTGATAAAATAGGAATCGGCACAAGGTCAAATCCGAGCTACTAGCTGGATTCAACACATGTATATATTCAAATGAAATGGTCAAGTCGTAAATATCAAGCCTCGACCAAAGATAACTTCAATCGACAGAAAACAGTGACTGCACAGAGGCAACAGGGTACAACAGGGTACAACACGCCTCAAAGTATCAGTCGATACTAACATGCATGTGTGGTAAGGGAAACCCAAATACTACATGAAACAGGTATGTAACTGTCTCAAATGGTCAAGATAGCTACAATGAATGATCAAACTCGTGAAATACTTCAACTACAAGTGAGCAGTAAGATGGCCAGGTGACAAAACAAACATGCACATGCATAGGCGACCCAAGCATGATGCAGCAAAACAGTAAATGCAACCTGAACAAGAATGAAACAAAGGTGGCAACATGGGACTGCACCAAAGGAATGGCATCATTTATACACAAATCAATGCAAGCCAGTACGGTTTGCATACTGAAACCAAGGGCAAAAATGAAACAGAGGTGATAAACTATACATGTAGTACGGTGCATAGCATTTTCAAGTGCATCAGACATGCACAAGTGACTCGATTACTATAGGAACCAGACTAAATGAAACAACACTGTGGAATGCATATACATAGGGGAGTTATGCAGCAACTTCAAAATCAGGTCTAATGCACAGTGAAGACAGACAATAAGAGAGAACAAGACAACACAAATGTCAATGCCTCGAATGGTACAAGTTGAAGACTACAACACTATGGCAGCAACAGGTGACAACAGTGTGAAACTAAACCACAAAAAAGTCAATGCAATTACAACATGCAGTGATACATAGTAATACATGAGATTGGAGATATACAGTGCAGACTATATCAAGTCTAAAATTACCAAAATGCTATCAAGACTTCAAGCTAGAAGCAACAGAGGATTCAAAGAAGCAGTATCACATTAGAATCAAAGTGGCCGAAGTCACAAATGAATTAAAGCAGTCTTAACAATTGAATGAAAACCCACACAACAGTATACAAGTGCAAGTACACCATTGTCTGGACCAATTGTCATCAAGAAAACAAGACCTCAGTGCACAAACTCAGGAAAACAGTGAAACAATAATGGTGCAACACATACATATATTCATGTATGATCACACAACTCAAAGGCATAAAGCAATACGAAGGCAATTCAGAAATCAAGTGAACACAACATGTGTGTACAATTGAAGACGTTAATGTATTGGAGTTAAACATTAAAACCAAACATGCTGCGATTTCAAAATAATCAAACAAGTTCATACTTACACAATTTCAAAATGGTCAAAGTCACACAACAGCATATTCAAGTCAATTCAAACCCAACACTACCAAAAATCAAAGACGAAGTCAACAGAATGTACAAAGTCAACTGCAGTGCGAATTCAGTGAACATTACAGGCACGTTGAAGACAAAGCAATGCAAACTGCTAAGTGTGGCCTCAATAATGAAGACCAAATGAAAACTCAATTTCAATGACCAAATTCACAAAGCAAAAAGATTATCACTGTCAACAAGCACAAGTGCAACACCAACACGACAGTGAGACAGTATCGTGCAAGTTTAAAAACAGGGTATAGAAGTTTCGAACAAAGACAGATATGTCTTAAAAATCATCACATGAACACTGTCAAGTTCAAATGTAGAAACACAAAGCCGTGTAATAAAAAACCAGAGAATACATCATCAAATCGAGTCAAGCCGTGTGACCACGAAATCGATCAAAACCAAGAACATCAAGCATCAGATGTACGAAATTAACAAGGCTAGAGAAATCATCAATCTACAAAACAAATCGAACTAACTAAATGTAGCATTTGAATCTGGTGTGAGTGGATAGCACTCACCTTGCTTCCCAGAGCTAGAATGATCGATTGGCGAGCACTTACGAGTAACAACCCACCAGATCGAAGCAATTAAAGTCGGCCTCTTCCATTTATAAGAAACCCTAGATTTTGAAAAGAGGAACGAACGCAAAAAGGAAGTCGCCATTATTTTCGTTCGTATGTTTTATTTTTATTTTGGGTTTTCCAATCAAATGAAAGGGGGACGGTTACATACTTAAGATAACACGACACCAAAATAAGTGGGCCGAAATTTAAAACTTTTGAAGCCCGTATAACTCGTTTAACAAAATTGTTAAACAATTACAACTTATTAAAACATTCAACAGCAATTAGCAAACCAATCTAATCGTCATTTGATGATAATTAATTTTTACAAAACCTCGGTTTGTTACGGACTCCCCTCCTTATAAAAATTGCGTCCCCGCTATTTTCATAATTAAGGCGTCAATAACAATTATTTTTCTAACATAAACTGGTTAAGCTAGAAAAATAAAGCTCAAGAACACAAATGCCAAAGAAATCTTTTAATTTCATAAAAGAAACTCACAAATTTTCAACAAAAATCTAACTATCAAGTAGATAATCAGAAAAAACAATACTGAATAAATGCAATTATCAGCAATATTCAATTATCAATTAGATAATTAGAATACAAAATCACAAAACAGCAATATCTAATTATCGATACGATAATTAGCAAACAGCAAAATCTAATTATCAACAAAGATAATTAGAAAACATAAATCACAATTCGCAAAACTGCAATCATCTAGTTATCAATCAGAAAATAAGAAAACACGAACTCCATAATCAACAAACTCTAACTATCAATAGAGATAGATAGAAAACAACAATTCAATATAATCAACATAATCTAGAATCAATTAGAGACTAGAAAATCTTATAATCAGCAAAATTAGCAATTATCTAATTATCAATAACGATAGTCAGAAATCTCAAATCAACAAATATCCAATTATCAATAACGATAGTCAGAAATCTCAAATCAACAAATATCCAATTATCAAAAACGATACTCAAAAATCTCAAATCAACAAATATCTAATTTTCAAAAACGATAATCAGAAACCTCAAATCAACAAATATCTAATTGTCAAAAACGATAATCGGAATCTCAAATCAACAAATATCTAATTATCAAAAACGATAATCAGAAATCTCAAATCAACAACTATCTAATTATCAAAAACGATAATTAGAAATCTCAATTCAACAAATATCGAGTTATCAAAGACGATAGTCATAAATTTCAAATCAACAATATTCAATTATCAAAAACGATAGTCAGAAATCTCAAATAAACAAATATCCAATAATCAAAAACGATAATCAGAAATCTCAAATCAACAAATATCCAATTATCAAAAACGATAATCAGAAATCTCAAATCAACAAATATCTAATTATCAAAAACGATAATCAGAATCTCAAATCAAAAATATCTAATTATCAAAAACGATAATCAGAAATCTCAAATCAACAACTATCTAATTATCGAAAACGATAATCAGAAATCTCAATTCCACAAATATCTAATTATCAAAAACGATAATCAGAAATTTCAAATCAACAAATATCTAATTATCAAAACGATAATCATAAATCTCAAATTAACAAATATCCAATTATCAAAAATGATAAACAGAAACAACAAATATCCGATTATCAAAAACGATAATCAGAACTCATATCAACAAATATCCGATTATCAAAAACGATAATCTGAACTCGTGTCAATAAATATCCAATTACCTACAGATAATTGGAAACAACAAATATCTAGAAATTAATTAAGACGATCTAGAAAATCTACATAAAAGGTTGGATCGATCCCATCAGATTATGAGTTTTAGCTACGCCGCACGTGCGTCGACAAATGGCCGAAGCCTACCAAGTGCTATCAACATATTTTTGGCGCCCAATATATGACCCGAAGGTCCAACAAATGACCCGAAGGTCTAGTACTGGTATTGACCCGAAGGTCCAACATATGACCCGAAGGTCCAACATATGACCCGAAGGTCCAACATATGACCCGAAGGTCCGACATAGTGGCTCGAATGCACACAAAATCATCAAAATCATCAAAACAACGGATGTTTCAATTAACGAGTCCGGAATTAACCGAAATACCAAACGCACATGTCCCATACCACGTGTTTTACTAAATCGTTTGATTCTCTTCATCGTTTCCTTGAAAGTGCAAAATTGTGTATTCCGAAAACAACATTTCACATTCTCAAACGGACAAGTCCGGAATTAAGCGAATCAGTAAAAGAAAGGGGTCATAGTCCTCGATTTTGCTAAAACGTTTAAATCGCTTCCTCATTCTTTTGAAAGCGCAAACTGCAAAACTTCTGAAAACAATTTCATTTCTTTTATAAAATTAATAATTTACATTCTCAAACGGACAAGTCCGGAATTAAGCGAATCAGTAAAAGAAAGGGATCATATTCCTCGATTTTGTTGAAAAGTTTAAATCGCTTCCTCGTTCTCTTGAAAGCGTAAATTGTAAATTTTTTAAAACAATTTTTATTTTGAAACAATTTTTAAAACACGTGATTAAAACAGCAACATCAGTAGCAACTTCGACAAGGAAATTGCACTTCTCAAAATACCGTAAAAACGGGCAACAAAATCAGCATTGCGGGATAACCGCTTGAAAATCCACTTTAAAATTTGACGGTTACTGAAGTCAAAGCGACAGTAATTTCAAACGTCAAAATCTCATCAAAATAATTTGCATCAAAATATACTACAAGTGAATTTTCATTCATTAAAAATGTCAACAAAACACCGTGCTTCAAAAACTTAGCACCAGTGTGAAAATCCCTTATAAAAATAACGACAACAAAATACGTTTAAAACCAAACATCGGTTCAACGTACAATTAACGTAGTAACGCGAATCTTAAATTTGCACGTATGCCACAAAATGGACAAAGAAATCATTCAAATATATCTTCAATGAAGATAATTCAAAACAACAAAAATCTCAACAAAATCACATAACTGCAATCGCTTCGGATCCTCAAATCGGATTCGAAATTTTCAAAGAAATCAAAAATAAACACATCTATGTAAACAACAAATGAAATTTATTTCAATTTCATATTTTGATTCTTAAATCAAAAAGATTATCGGCTGTACTCAACGAAGACAGTCTCATTGTTTCCGCTGCGCACTCTGATAAACTAAACACAAATTACTCAATTACGAAAACACAAATTCACTTTTAGTTTTAAATAAAGATATTTAAAAATTTCATCATACTTTCAAAAATTTAGTTTTGACTCAAGGCACAATAAAAACATCGACAAATAGTTGTAACACATGTTCCATCTAAGTTATGTTTTATATTATGTCCATAAACCCCTAGCTCTGATACCAACTGTGAAGCCCCACCTTTATGCTCGCAATAACAAAGAGTATTAAAAGAAATAATGTATGTTATTACGAAGAATAAGGCTGGCTAGGAGCGGCCATCCGTATGCCTTACACTAGTATTGGTTGCCTCGATAGGAGTAGTATGTATTTATATTTTTCATCTCTTATTTATTTAGTCCCATCGACATACCCAATTCCAGTACAAAACAAACTACGATGGTTCATAATAGTTCAGGAAAATATATATAATAATAACACAGATAAGCTAAATGCGGAACAAAGATAATATCAAATCTTATATATTTATGACTGAAGTCATTTACAATACATGTGGTACAATACATATGATACAGCGGCAACTGTCGACACAGGGAGTTACATATACAAGTACATTAATATAATTAATATACATGAATACACATCATCCTATACTACGACAAGAACTACTCCAAAAGATATAAAGAGACTTCCTAGCTCAAGTAGCAACCCAAAGCAAGATATCTACAACCTGTAATAACTCGGTCTGAACCGAATATTAAATTCAAAAGAAAATAATACACGGGTCATTCTAATTCAAACTCAGTTATTAATGCACGGAAGAAATAATAATTAAATAACAATTAGACGACAATCAAAATAAATTCACCTATCCAATCCTTAAGTAAGGAAATCGGATAACGGTAAATATAACGCGTAACAGTGTTAAAGAACAAACCAACAAATTCAAATTATCAACGAAAATAAATAAAAAGGTTATCAATAAAGATAATTTAGAAAACAACAGAATTGCCTAAACAGCAATTAACACAAAATCTAATTATTAAATAAATAATTAGAAACTCATAATCTAATTATCAAATAGATAATTAGACAAAAACAGAATGATCAATTCAAACAAAATCGAAATATAATTTCAAAATATTGAATTGAACACACAAAGCAATTCAAGTAATTGAAATATCGATTCAAAACGTCAATACTGTGTGGCTGCAGTACACGCTCGCGTGCACTGCCTCGCCACTACAGTGATAAAATAGGAATCGGCACAAGGTCAAATCCGAGCTACTAGCTAGATTCAACACAGGTATATATTCAAATGAAATGGTCAAGACGTAAATATCAAGCCTCGACCAAAGATAATTCCAATCGACAGAAAACAGTGACTGCACAGAGATAGCAGGGTACAACACGTCTCAAAGTATCAGTCGATACTAACATGCATGTGTGGTCAGGGAAACCCAAATACTACATGAAACAGTTATGTAACTGTCTCAAATGGTCAAGACAGCTACAATGAATGATCAAACTCGCGAAATACTTCAACTACAAGTGAGCAGTAAGATGGCCAGGTGACAAAACAAACATGCACAGGCATAGGCTACCCAAGCATGATGTAGCAAAACAGTAAATGCAACCTGAACAAGAATGAAACAAAGGTGGCAAAATGGGACTACACCAAAGGAATGGCATCATATATACATAAATCAATGCAAACAATTATAGTTTGCATACTGAAACCAAGGGAAAAAATGAAACAGAGGTGATATACTATACATATAGTATGGTACATAGCATTTCCAAGTGCATCAGACATGCACAATTGACTCAATTACTACAGGAACCAGACTAAATGAAACAACACTGTGGAATGCATATAAACAGGGGAGTTATGCTACGAGTTCAAAATCAGGTCTAGTGCACAATGAAGACAGACCAGAAGAGAGAACAAGACAACACAAATGTCAATGCCTCGAATGCTACAAGTTGAAGACTACAACATTATGGCAACAACAGGTGACAACAGTTTGAAACTAAACCACAAAGAAGTCAATGCAATTACAACATGCAGTGATACGCAGCAATACATGAGATTGGAGATATACAATGCAGAATATATCAAGTCTAAAATGACCAAAATGCTATCAAGACTTCAAGCTAGAAGCAACAGAGTATTCAAAGAAGCAGTTTCACATTAGAATCAAAGTGGCCGAAGTCACAAACGAATTAAAGCAGTCTTAACAAATAAATGAAAACCAACACAACAGTATACAAGTGCAAGTACACCATTGTCTGGACCAATTGTCATCAAGAAAACAAGTCCTCAATGCACAAACTCAGGAAAATAGTGAAACAATAATAGTGCAACACATACATATATTCATGTATGATCACACAACTCAAAGGCATAAAGCAATACAAAGGCAATTCAGAAATCAAGTGAACACAACATGTGTGTACAATTGAAGACGTTAATGTATTGGAGTTATACATTAAAACCGAACATGCTGCGATTTCAAAATAATCAAACGAGTTCATACTTACACAATTTCAAAATGGTCAAAGTCACACAACAGCAGATTCAAGTCAAGTCAAACCCAGCACTACCAGAAATCAAAGTCGAAGTCAACAGAATGTACAAAGTCAACTGTAGTGCGAATTCAGTGAACACTACAGACACGTTGAAGACAAAGCAATGCAAACTGCTAAGTGTGGCCTCAATAATGAAGACCAAATGAAGACTCAATGTCAATGACCAAATTCACAAAGCAAAAAGATTATCACTGTCAACAAGCACAAGTGCAATACCAACACGGCAGTGAGACAGTATCGTGCAAGTTTAAAAACAGGGTACAACAGTTTGGAACAAAGGCAGATATGTCTTAAAAATCATCACATAACACTGTCAAGTTCAAATGTAGAAACCCAAAGCCGTGTAATAAAAAACCAGAGAATACATCATCAAATCGAGTCAAGCCGTGTGACCACGAAATCGATCAAAACCAAGAACATCAAGTATCAGATTGTACGAAATTAACAAGGCTAGAGAAATCATCAATCAACAAAACAAATCGAACTAACTAAACACATCATTTGAATCAGATGTGAGTGGATAGCACTCACCTTACTTCCCAGAGCACCAACGATCGATCGGCAAGCACTTACGAGGAACAACCCACCAGATCAAAGCAATTAAAGTCAGCCTCTTCAATTTATTAGAAACCCTAGATTTTGAAAAGAGGAACAAACGCAAAAAGGAAGCCGCCATTATTTTTGTTTGTATGTTTTATTTTTTTAGGGTTTTCCAATCAAATGAAAGGGGGACGGTTACATACTTAAGATAACAAGGCACCAAAATTAGTGGGCCGAAATTAAAATTTTTTAAAGCCCGTATAATTCTTTTAACAAAATTGTAAAAGAATTACAACTGATTAAAACATTCAACAGCAATTAGCAAACCAATCTAATCGTCATTTGACGATAATTAATTTTTACAAAACCTCGGGTTGTTACAAACAACCTCCAACAAAACCCCTTTGACCACACAGCTCCGACCACCAGCGGTCAGACAACTTTGGCAACATCTTTCCGATCCAACATGCAACCATTTCTCTGAGTTTCACGGCACTCGATCAATCAGACGAGAAGCAATGCCTCGAATTTCAACTTCTACAAGAACTAGGGTTCAATACCCTTATGATCTACCGCCGACGTCATTGCGAACTGGAACCCCTTCTGACTTTTATCTGAACCTCCATTACCTCCTCCGCCTCCAGCAATGTTCCCGACCACCCCTAAATGCTCCAGCCACCAGAAATCACCCAAAAACCATTCTCCAGACAATCCCAAAATTTACATTCGATTCAATATTAAAAATTTGGGTTTTTGTTCTAAAAAAATCCTATGTTTCAGAGATGATTCAAGATATATACTTGAATCAAAAAAATACAACATTTGATTTATCACATATTTAAGTTTTGAAATGTATTTTCTTGTTTACAGAAAAATCCTAAACTTAAAATACTTAAACATGTTTTCAAAATCTAGATGGTGTTTAAAACTAATTAATTTGTTTAAAACCCAAAGCTTCCAAGTGAAAAAATGGGGAGTTTTGAATTTTGGTTCATTTTAAAATCTCTGTAATATAAAAGAACAGAGACGCACATACATCAGACATGCATATTCAAATGCATTCATATACGCAGATTTCTATACTTCTATATACACATACAGACATCATCATCACTTGAATTACTCGAGCAACAATTATTAATTTTCTTAAGTTTTAAATTTAAATGCTTACTCACCTGTCTATGAAGAAACAGAGAAAGACAAATCCTGGGAAATGTTTGAATTTGAAAATCTAGAAAAACTTGTTTGGTTTTGATCTAAACTTGCTTTGATCTAAAACTGAGTTGAATCAAATCTCCAACTTGCTTTGATTTGTATTTGCTTGATACCGAGAAACTTGAATTTGTTACTGGTTTGAATTTTGCGAAGAGAATTCTTTCATTTCCATTTACTGGTTTTTTTGGAATTTGAAATCATTAAAGAGAATGAGAGAGGATATGAAAATGTTTATATTATCTCCTATTAATTATAAAAGACACTTGTTAAATTGTTAAGTAACTTAATTACACTTGTCATTAAGCCTATCATATTGCTTACATTTGTAAATCCATGTTTTATATGTTTTTATGTATATTTATATGATATTCTAAATTTAGCTTTTATATTTATAAATGTCTTTACATTTTAAAATATATATATTTATCATATTATCAATTTGCTCTTGTATAAATGTCGTATGTTTTAAATGTTTAAATTTTTATCTTAAATTAATCTTACTTAATTATATTTATTCTTTCTCTTATATTTGTCTATCTATAATTTTAAAAGTAGATGATATGAAATCCCAATTACACACTTGTAATAGTTATACAACTATATTAATTATACTTTATATACTTTATTTATATTTTAAATGTTTTCCACAAATCTCTTGTATTAAATTTCTATTTAGTAACCACTTTCCTTTATTTATATAAATATGATCTTTAAATGAAAATAACAAACTATATACTAATAAAATTATATATGTATTATTTTTAAATTCAATTTTCCTTAAGATATTTATCTTTTGAATTTCAAATTCAAATTCAAATTAAAATCAACTCACATAAATATATATATATTTAAACAATCACAAATTTAATTCCATTTAAAATCCATATATATGTATATAAATATAACATATTATTATTTTTTGAAAATAATCAATTTTATCATATTTAAATAACTATAAAGGAGATTATCACATTTATTTGTTCAATTTATAAATCATTATTTTCAGAAGTTAAATCAGATAACTATTCAAATATCTGATGCCTGAAATCCGGGTTATCACAATGAAGAAGAGGCAAAGGAATGTGTACTTATGGGCTAGTAAAGAGGTAGAAAATATCTCTACCTTACATCCCCCACCATCACCAACCATCATTACTACGACCCCCTCCCCACATTACCATAGGATGGCCAGAAATGATGTTCACATAGATGCATCCATGTGCTTGTCTATGTGGATGTGTACATGTTGACTTTGGGTTTGCTTAAGGTTTAAGTAATTTAGAAAGATCTTATATATTTCTTTTATATATGTATATGCATGTATGTATATTTTTATTCTTGTTTATGTATAACTTAAAGTGTATGTTAGGGTGTGTATATGTATGTTGTATATGTGTACAAGTCATATAAATAACGTTATACAACTTATATAAGTCAAACTGTTGAAAATCGAGAAACATATTATCGGTCATATTTTTACTTATATTTTAATTTACAAATAAATTTAAACAAAATTGGAAAATTATTTTCTTATCATTTTTAACCAATTAAAATGATCACATTTTATTAATAAAACTGTATAAATTAATATTAACAAATATTTACAAAAATCGTTATTATACTGATAAAGCGATATCGATTTCTCCTTATATTTTCAAATCAAATATATATCTTCATAAAATTATTACAAATGATTTATTATCACATTATAAAATATTTAAAATGAATTATAACCTTTGTCAAACATTATTTGAATAATTATAGTAATTACTAAATCATTAAATGTGAATTTAATTTAATAAATCAATTATTATATTTAAGGGAATTACTAACAATTTCATAAATACATTTAATTTTCCAAACTACAATAAATTATTTGATTTTACAATCTTGTTTAGTTATAAAAATAAGTGTTTTTGTCTAGCTCCGTGCGCGACGCGATGTTAAACAATTATAGAGCTGTTTAAAGATACAACGATTTTCGGCCACTTTGCTGATATAAATGTCAAGGAAAATAGTTTTGTAAATATTTATTCAAAATACGATTATTATTATTCATTTGCCACTCAAAACAATATTTTTTTGTTTTATCAACCATTTATTTGAATAAACTGAAGAAAAACAATTATAGGAGTGATAAATTTGCGGGTCGTTACATAGGACAATCTACACCTGCGCTTTGCTGCCAACCATAGTTGCCATCTACTGTAGTTGACACCTCCCATAGCCACCGCCTCCTCAAAACCAAACCCCAATAGACAAACTCATACCTTTACGCACCACCTACTGTACTACCTAAATTTTTCAACACATCAGAACATAGTTGCTCAGCTTGCCTTACTCACGAGTCGTCAATTAACGGAAAAATAGAATAAAGTAAAAAAAAAATTATATAGTACCATTGTATGGGAAAATGATGTAAAAATAAATATAACAAGTACAAAATGCTACCAAGTCATACAATTTAAACATAAAATGCTACTACAAGATAAAATCAACTACTACACGATTAAATTAAATATAAATATTTATTTTTAAAATCAAAAGATACGAAACTAATACTATAGGGTAGCATTATAAAATAATTTATGAAAAATTCCATAATAAATATTCAAAAACTTCAATAAAAACGGTTTCGCCATTTCAAAGCTCTATGTAGTAGAATTATAAATTAGTTTATCAAAATAGTTTTACAACATCAAAATAGTTAAATAAAAATGAAACCACCTTTACAAACTCATAAAATAACACTAGAAGGTGGAATTTAAGATAAATATTAATTAAAAAACAAATACTACAATTCATAAAGCCTTCCTATAAACCAAAAATGCTAATATACTTTATAAACCGATATTACAAATCATAAATGCTACTATAGAATAATGTTTTATGATACAATATGTACGTCATTTAAAATAATGCTACAATTGTTTATGAACCGATACTAGAGTTTAAAAAAGATACTACTAAAATTCATACACTACTACCACAATTCATCAAATACTACTATAAGATAGCATTATAGATAGAAACATACAAAATTAATTATTTATTAAAAAACAAAAAATTATACAACCAGTAGAATTAGTGCAGGTATTTAAATATATACCATTATTGCTTATAAACTCTTTTATAGTTTAAAGAAAATACAATTACAATTTAGAAATTGCTACTACAATTTAAAAATGTTGCATCATTTCAAAAACCGGTATTGTAATTCATAAAATTCTATAATAAAATAACATTATGAACAAAAATATACATAATTAATTTATTATAAAAACAAACGACACTACACAATAGCATTATTACACATATTTAAAAAGATCCAACAGTTGTTTCAAAACTACTACTAAAATTTTTAAAATGCTAGTGTAGTTAGAAGATGTTACAACAATTCATAACATTCTACTATAAAATAGCATTATGGAAAACAATAATTTATTTATTTAAAAAAATGATACATAAATAAAATAACATTATGAAACTATACATAAAATGCTAGTGAATGACAAAAAAATGATACTATACAGTATCATTATTGATCTTCTTCTTTATCAATTTCATGCTCCGCCACAAACATCGCTTATTCATTTAAGTCGAAACTCAAAATCTTTGCTACAAGTAGAGTCACCCCTTCTTAATCCTGACTTGTCATTGCCACATCATCAGTGCTCTTCAGCTTCGTGCTCCTTCAAATCCCTAGCCGACCACCATCGCATCCACCTAGTCATCACCACCATCGCTTCAATTTGTCATGGCTTCATTGAGAGCCACCGAGATATGCTATGCCTTACGGAAGTGGCTACAAACCTTTTCTATTATCCATAATCTAACTTACATGAATTGAGTGTCTGTCCATCTTACTGAATTTTCGACCTATTATAGTATTTGTTTTTGAAAATTTGTCATTTTCACTAAAAACTAAGGGCCTGTCATTGAAACATAAAACTTGCTAAGATTTATCCTTCACACAATTTTCCAGCATAATAAATTATTTTATTTGGCTATCTTGCTCTGATTTTATGGTATAAGCATTAAAGTTAGTACATTGTTCTTGTTAATTTATATTTTATAGTATATATAATGTTGCATTCATGTAGATATAAATTATTCAAGTTCATTACTAAATTATTCCAAAAGGACCGCTTATACATCATCCGAAATCACCGTCATATTGCATGGAGCTTGTTTGCATCCTAAACCATGTCAACTTTCACCCATTAATCATTTATAAAGTATCGATCTACATTGATAAAATTGACTATAACTTTTCCTTTGCATAATGAATTACTAATAACAAAAACTTATCATAATTTATAATTGAAAGTGCTACACTATGTAAATATCTTTAGATAGAAGTACTATTACAGGAAGTTGTTATGGTGCTTGTAGACATAGTATTAGGATAGTTAACAGAGCTACTTCATCGAGAATAATCTACTTGAAGACCCATACAAAATTATGTTGAAAAACATTCGATAATCTATATATTACTATACTCAAATGATAAAATTGATAGACACTGGTTATAAGATCCTTGATAATTCAAATTTGAGAAGATACAGATTATTTAGCCAATTATTATTATAAATTTTTTATAGTTAATTACATGTAATGATAACCTTAGCGTATATTTATACGTCCCCTGATTACATAAACTATAATCTCATTATGTATTTTAAGGTTTAAAAGCATCAAAGATGGAGGACAATACACTCCCTTTGAGGGTAGACAAATTGGATTAGATTTTAAAATTTATGGCGTTCGTGGAGAAAAATTTGAACAGAGGTTGAATATGAATATTTTCTTTTTGAAATGGTACTTAGATACAACATGTCACTAGGACAACATAACAAAAATCACATATTAATATATATTCAAATCACACTATGCAAGTTTCAAATTTGTGACCTCTTGTACCAAAGTCGAATCACTTAACCACTAGGATAATGGTGTTTGTCCTACTTATCGTCTAACATTTGTAATTACGTCCACTTATCCTCTTTAAATATGATGTAATTCTTGTGGCCATTGTAATTGCTGAAATTTAGGGAATATAAACGCTTTCGATTAAACCTCTAATGTAACAAATATATTCATAACTAAGAAAAGTTAGCCATGTCTTCCACTGACCGCTTTTTCTTGAGCATTTTCTATGTCCGTGAACGAAGCCTAAATATCACAATTATTTTTTATAACTATGTAGAAAATTTGGTGGTGATCCCATGGTATATGCCATAATCTCTTTACTTTAATATCAAATCATGCCTTAAGTATAAGATTTTTATTTACTTATTTTTCAAAATGTGCCTTGTAAAAAAACATTAAAAATAAGTTTATTATGTTAGAGTTTCCTTTTATATTTCTCAAAAATAAATACTAATATTAATTTTTTCTTGTTCCGTGAGTTTAATGATGGTATATGCATATTTACATAAACAAAACCTCTGATTCAAAACAAGAGGATTTAGAATATGAAATAGTGGAAATGCATAAGGATGATGATACTAGTAAAAATCAACCTTTGCACTTCATCCAAATTAACTAGTCATTTTTAAGTTGGCTCGACGTTTAACAACCGCTGCAACAAATGCATATTTTCTAAATATTTTCTAGTTAGTATATTGGCAATAATGTACTTTTGTCGAAAATCTTTCATTAGTTCTTTAAAATTTAATTTATTATTATTGGGCCACGAATGGGATAGTTAGTATATTTTCTCTAAAGCTGCTTAATGGAACAAATCGGTAGAATGTGTAGGTCATGGAAGGATTAAGATGAAAAAAGAAAAATATTGATTTATGTAAAAGTAAGGTTGTATATATTTTCAGTTATTCTTTGAAAAATAACACTTATCCAAAGGAAATACAAATTACCACTTCTTGTTTGAGTTCTGATTTCTATCATGTCATGTCTCAGTTATTGTTGATCTTATTAATCTAATAGGTGTGATAACCCAAAAAATTTGGACATCTATTAATTCGTAATTAGCAAGACTAAATTTATTAAAATAATAATTTGTAAATTGAACAAATAAAATTCTAATATACATATATGGGTAGGTATATAGATGAATTTGAATTATAATAAATGCTGAATAATAAATATATGAATAAATATTTATTTGATAATCTCCTATTACGATATTTTAAGTTTGAAATAGACATTGATAAAGAAATTTAATATGCTTGTTTTTTTAACATGAATAAATGGAATTTGTATATTTATAAACATTTAAAAACATAATACATAAGTTTAAGAAATTAAATAAAACATAAGAAATAATTTAAATATAGTTTTTTTAACAAATGTAAGATAAATATAGCATGCAAATGACAAATGTAAAGTAATTTAACAAGTGTCATAATTTTCATTTTCTTTTCAATTTTTAAAATTTATGTATGATCCCTATTCTCTATCTCCTTTTCTTTTTCTGTCCTGCAAAACATAAACTTGAGATAAATCAAAAGAAGTCAAAACCTGAAAATCGAACTAAATCAAACAAAGGCTTCAGCTTATAAATAATCAAGTTCAGATTAACTCAGCAAGATTCAATTCAACTCATACATTAAAGAGACCAGATTCAAGGCTCAAATAAAAATTCAAATTCAAATCATGATCAGCAAGAAAATCTAAATCAAGTGGCACGACTAATTCCAATTCATCATCAGAAGCTTTCTCTGTTCTTTGTTTTCCAAGACAGGTGAGTAAACATTACTTTAGATAGCTTAAACCTGTTCATATCATGATGTATGTGATAGATCGTAGATGTAATGTCGTGAAACATCTTTGCATGAATGGATTTAGATGTTTTTATGGATAAAAATAAAAATAAAAATGGAATTTGATTAGTTTGAATGTCTGTGTAAAAATATGTCTTTGTTCTTATATCAATGGACTAAAATTGAGTTTAAAAATCATTTTCTTCCTTTCCAATCTCCTATAGGTCTTGATCTTTGAAGGAAGTTTGGTTGTGATAACTAACTTGACTTTTTAAAAATTATTTAAAGCTTAATTGACAAGTTGTTTTAATGGGAAAAGAGATCACATTGGAAATCTTATATAAATGGGAAAAATCGATCATCTAAATTTCACATATTGATTATATAAACAAATACGTATTAGAAAATGGTGAATTTTGATATGTATATCATGATTTTTAGATTCATATTTTTTGTGATTACTCGAGATGAATGGTATTGGAAAAAATCGTCGATTATCGATGATCGAAGGAAAATTAGGTGCTGAAATTTACACTGAAGGAGCGTCGGGGGTTGGGGATGATGGGAAAAATAACGTGGGAATTTTCCCCGATCTGTGGTGGCCGGGCGAGGCGGAGTTAGGGTTTTAGGTCTAGATTTGTTGGCATGGTTTTTGGAGGTCGGTTTGTCAACGAGGAGGGATAAGACATGATCGGAGTAAGGGAGGATGGAGCGAGGTACCCTGGTGACCGTCTAGGCTCTACGGCGAGGATTCAGATGGGCGGAGGCATTGGTGTTTGGCGAATCTACGGGTTGGGTTTGGTTCTGATGTTCTCGCCTCGGCTCGATTTCGATCTGGAGATCAATTCAATGTTCTGGTGGTTGAAATCATTTGTGGGTGTAGTCCTCGACTCGCCGGCAGTGGTTGTGGTAGGTGGAATGCCGCCAACGATCTGTGCATGTGCACATGTTTTTATGTGTGTCGGTTTGCGTTTTCGAGTGAAGAAGAAATTCTCTAGGGGAGAAGCTCGGGATGTGTTCGTGTTATCGCGAGTATGTTATCGGGTTTAAAATGTAAGTAGACAGTTTTGAAAATTTAATCTGAGTTTGAAATTAGAAAAAATATGGTGGCTCGGGTAAGATATTGGAGATTTAGTTAAAGATATGTAACTTATTTTTAACTTAGATTTAGTTAAATCTTAAGTTTGTTTATAACTTAATTAATAATGTAATTAAGTAATAAATAAAGAGGATGAAGTGTTTTATCATTAAACTTAAGGACTTTTGTAAATTTACAAGTTAATAATAATTAATCCCAAGTTTATTAAATTCTGACGATGATTGAGAAAGTGATCAAGATAAATGTATTATCTTAAAGTTAATTAAGGTTATGGTGATTAAGATTTATTAATTGATTGATTGATTATTAACTAAAGGTTAATTAATTAAGGCAAGTACGCCAAGGTTAATCAATTAAGGATAATTAAATTTAGGTGAATAATTAAAGGATAATTAATTATGGCTAACTAATCAATGAAACTAATTAACGTTAATTGACCAATGTAATTAGTTAAAGGAATGGTTTATAATTAAGTAAAATTAAGGAAATTAATTTAATTTATATTAGGTGATTAAATTAAATTAATTGAGGATAGTTATAACGACCCGATTTTACGACTTTCGAAAGTCGACATCATTACGTCCACAGTATCAAATGCCGAACAATCGAACGTTAGAAAACCAAACCATTAGGGTTACAGAAGAAGATAGAAGAAGAAACTAAAACGATAACAGAATCTCACATTCGCAACGGAATAATATATAATAGATAAATGAATAATCTCTAAAACAAAGAACTATATCAGTTTATACATACATCATAAGAGTTTTACAACAATAACACACAACACTGGAAATTATAATAACCTGCCCATATGATTGAATACACAGCGAAGAGATAATAGTATACAGACGTATGTCTCACCATCCAGCTCGCCTCTTGAGCTCCACGGCAATCCATCTAAATTCTGCTGAAAATCTGACTCTAGGCTGCCTGTGTGGAAAATTATGGGCACCCGGAGTTTAGAAAGGGAACAATAAACTCCAGGTCATTCATGGGACTGGCGTGAGATCTTAAAACAGTTATTTGAACAAAAGAAATAAAAAGAAATCCATAATGCTTTAGAAAAATGAAACTACCATAAGGCCTCCCACCACACACACAATGAGAACGCAGAATTGGAGGAGATTCCTCCTTATGATAGTCAAACATGATTGATACACAAAATCTTTTTAATATTATTATTAGTGCATTGTTCATAAAACATTTCGAAAGTACAATATAAATCTTAGCCAGCATACGACCATTATGGTATACCTACTATAGCTACCATGTTCAATAGCAGGTTACTGCCACATTCCATGCCAGGTTATACAACTAAAACTGTACAGGGCGCGTATTGTTTCTTTGGATTCCCAACAAATGGTCGGGCTAAGGAACTTCCTATGCCATATAGGTACGCCTCTGGAGGGAAGCCCCGAGAACCTAATCGGATCTCTGCCAACACAAGGCCGAGTTATCTCATGCTTTAATGAAGCTATAACTAGGTAACTCCACGAGTATGCCATCCCCGGTCGTTACCGACCTTTATCCGAGGATCCTCAACACCAACAAGCACAAAGTAATAAATTTGCAGCAACCAAATAAGTTAAGTATTTGGGCTCCATACCATGATACCACCTTTTTCCAGAAGGAAATGGACATACCTTAAGGGCGCTACCCCCAAACAACCTTGCTGCATCCTTCCTGTTTCGACCATTTCGGGTTGTGAGGTCCGATGAGGTCTTATTCCACAAACCTACGCTTTTCACAAAAGCCATGCTTCGATCAACAAATGATCAGCAATACTTAGCATGCCACATTACCAAATTGGGAATGTATCACTAGTAACCATCAACTACATAACCTCTGAGCTCATACGTCTCAAAGAAGGGTGTTAAGCTAAGAGAGTAAATTCTCCGCCACCAAAAGAAATGTATTTGATAAAAATCAGCTTTACATATCAAAGTGTAACATCAGACATACATCCATACAAGTCCGTTCTGGGTTCGAACGGAACCGAAGGCACTTCAAAGAAGCCCTTGCAATTCGGATATTCACTAATCACGTCCGGACTCCCCATCACAAATGGTGATAAAATCTCTATAGCGGAGCAACTCGGTGCAGAGACATTCGACTGGTAATCCTTCGTTTTCGAAAATACCCGTTCTTCAACACCATCTACAAATGCAACCCCATTTCGTCGTATGATTATTCGGAATGGGTTTTATGACATAAAGTCCTCTCCCGGCTTAACCGAATAATGAGCGCTTATTTTGAAAACAAATTCAAGTGTCATTTCAAAGTCCAATATTGATAGTCGGTTATTTAAATATCAAACAACATTCACGACAGATCATTAAGCCTCAATAGTTTCCTGAATTGTTTATATTGATAGTTCGTTGTTTAACTATCAAAAAATATTCACAACAATCATCAAATTTAAATAATTTCCACATATTATTTATTTTTAAAATATCTTTGCAAGACATATTTTCACACTTCAACCCTTTGAAAACAAATCTCAAATCACTTTTCATTCACGGAATAAAATTCCCGATATTATTTATTTCCACTGAAAATCAGCCAAGTCCGAATACTTTAAAATAATATAATTCGCTTATCCAAGATATCTTGGAAACACTTTAAATGAAAACTATTTTTAAATACTTTATTTAAAATATTAGTTAGGAAATTTTTATACTAATATCTCATATAAAACTTAAGCCCAAAACTAATTTTAAAAAAATAAAATCATTAGATAGAGTATAACTATTTAAATAACCATTTTCTAAATCATATCAATTAAATCTTTAAAATAATAACTTTTATAATTAACTTAATAAATATTTACTTTAAAGACATAAAAACAATTTACGAAAATACTTTCTCTAAAAACATTCTTTTACAAACCACTTTAGAACTTTAATTTATATTTAAAAGCTGTTTTGAAAACATACTTGGCTTTCCAGGGAAAATACACTTTCCATTTCAAAATAGTCCATTTAAACCAATTAATAAATCCTTCTCGATTTATTTCAATTTACATTCCAAATTCTTAATTTTCTTTCAACACTTCTAAAAATTAACCAATATTTATTCTTAAAACAAATTTCCCTTTTCTTTATAAATTTCCATTGTGAATTTACATTTCCAAATATCCATCGATATACAATTTTCAAATTGATTTTCAAATATTCACTTTCAAACACCAAATCAATTTTCATATTGATTTCCTAAAGATTTATTTTCAAATACAAAACAACAAATCAATTTTCATATTGATTTCCTAAAGGTTTATTTTCAAATACCAAATCAATTTTCAAATTTATTTCAAATTTATTTCAAACACCAAATCAATTTTCATACTGATTTCTAAAAATTTATTACTTTTAAAATAAATCCCTTTATTTCTCCCAAATTATATAAAATCTGAACTTTAAATAAATTCTTCAACTTTTAAACAATATTACTCAAATTCCATTTGTTTAAAATCTTTTCCCATATTTTGAAATTAATTCGATAGGAATACAAAAATCAACTTTTATACTTTTAAATTCCTTCTCTTAAATTTGTTCAATTCTCTAAAATAAATTTAATTAAAGTTTCTACTTTAATTTCCAAAAATTTAATTATTTATTTCTGGCATCCTACGATATCAAAAATATGTTCGGCTAAATCATAGCCTTCAAATAAATTCCAATCATCAATATAATCATTCACACCAAAATAATCATTCACAAATTATCACATCACAATATATACAAATAAATTGAACAACGTGAGGAATCCAGTTGGATCCCTCCTACCGGTTTCTCTACATCCACAGATGTTTGCACAATAATTAAATACCAATTCCACTTCGAGGTGGAATATCGTGATATATGGGTTTATATAATATCATCCGCTATTATGCGGCGTATAGGGTCTCATCCGCTATATAATGCGGAAAATCAATCACTCCAATATATGTATATATATATGTGTGTGTGTGTGTGTGTGTACGTATGTATGTATACTACTATATATACTATCACCCAATAGATAAATCATCAAATTTATCCAAGCACAACCAACAATTTAAATTTAAGTACTTAATTAAACAAAACAATTTGTTTGAGTGAGAAGATCTCACCTTTAACTATGCATGCAACCAATTTTCATTCCATCTTGATTTCATGATTTTTTTTGGACATTGTAACAAAAATTATAAGGTTTTATTAATATTCGAATTAGTCGAACAAATTATATTTAACTTAACTAACTCTTTGGTTTTAAACATATAATTTAGTTTTAAACAAATTTTCTTTTAATAAATATTTTTCTAGTTACCAAAATCGTTACATAATTCATTACCTTCGAATGTAAACTAGTAAGTTTAAAATATATATACGTATGTCCATCTTATCCTTCATTTTGGAAATACATACCCTTATAAAAATAGTTTATATACATTCCAAAAATATGTATACATATATATCTATAAAAATAATCTGTATTACCATTTTAAAATTTCTATTTCCTAATTCTTAAGTGTGTGTGTGTATATATATCATTTCATTTTTCTATATGTACATTTATAAAATTTTAAATGAAAATAGAATCTCTATCCATGTACATATCTCACTATCTATATGTACATACACACACAACTGATTATTTATTGTATATTAATTGTTATATACACAGAATTTAAAACCGAGTTAGGAATTCACCTTACTGCCTCCAGTTTCCCCCTAACCCTAGCTAGAAAGATGATCGCGAGACCCTAAATCATTGCCAAGCTTGATCCTGTTCCACTGTCGAGTTCCAAAGTTGAATGAAAACCCTAGCTTCGACCCTACAATGACGAATTAATACCGCACCTCCATCCAATTTTTCGAGCTCGGCCACCCTCGTGCTAGCAGTCGCCTGCTCCATGTGAGATCGCGACTTCGAACGTGATAGCACACCCAAACATCGAACCCCCTCCAACAGCCAACACAATGCGCTTTGCTCCTCGAAGTTCGCCGCGCCGAAACCCTAGATGAAGCCGCCGACTACAAACCCTCGCCGCAAGCCTCGATTCGATTTGAAAAGTTAAAAGAAATCTGGGTTTCAATTGTAATGTTGATATCGATTTGAACCAAGGCTTAACTAATTCCGATCGGCTTTGGGTTTAAATTCAATTGCTCTGCCATTTATTTTCTTTTTTTTTCCATTTGAACGTAAGAATATTGTACTTTCGTCATTGTTTTAAGAGCATGGCTATTTCAAATTTTAAAAACAAACGCGTATAAAATTTCACAGAATAAAACTAACACTTGCAAAAAATTCCTCAATGCGTCAACTTGCCCATATATATGAATATATAGACTTTAATTTAAATTTAAATTCAAATCGCTTCGACAAACGCAGCTCAAAATCTCGATCTCCAATCGGGTCGTGCCGCCAGGTGTTTATAGTGTTAAACCCCTTTTTCGAATGCAATGGAAAAGGTTCCGAGTCCAAATTCGATCGTATGGAGAAGATAGCTTTTTGAACCCAGTTATTAAATTAAATTTCGATAAAATTTTCAGCGCGTTTGCTTATCTTACGGCCAAACGAACACTCCAAACACTACAAAAATTGAAATCCAATAATAATACATTATTACAGATCCATTTGAACTGGTTTCGTCAAATTCCGAGACTGTGCCTCGAAAGGATATTTTTAAATATCGATTTATACAATACAAATTCAAAACTTAACGAATCACTTTCAAATTCAAATTTAGAACTTCTATTACCTTCAGTATTATCAATATGAATTTTCTAAGCCTTAAAAATATTTTTAATGAGCTTATAATTCTCGATTCAACATTTTACCAAATTTTAATAATTAAATTCAATAATTTAATTGCCAAATAAATTCTAATATTTGAAATTCAAGTTAAACTAACTTTCAAATATTGAAAATCAATAAAATATTCTAATTTCAAATGTCCAAAATTCTCGGTTGTCATAATTGTTTGACTATTAATCTTGCCTATAGATGATAAACTTAAGTTGAATGCCTTGGTTTGTTTGAATATCTCTGATATATGATTTAGGATGTACTGTGATGTGATACAATGGGTTGAACAGTAATACTGTGGGTTATCTATCGATAATGGATTGCTATGTGAATATAATACCCTATATTTATAATTAATGTGTATCCACTTAAACAACTTGATAACATTTGATTCGAAGAGACCGGAGTCTGTTATCAGCAATACCCTGGACCACTTCGATTGGTAATCTTCAGTAATTCTTTATAGATGTTAGTTTAGAATCAAATAGGCTGGAATGGAATAAATTATATATCATGACAATTTAAAACAGGGAAACATTTCTTAGATATTATCTGATAATTTGTGATTGACTTTAATAAGATAAGAACTAGTAGGAAGGTACAAGTTACCGCGGAAATTCACATAAGTTATATAACTTGACATTTCAAATTATATGGGTTTACTCACGTTGGTTTCCAGCCTGACCCAGTTGTTACTTTGATGTAATGCTCGGTTCAGACCGAGTATTATAGATTTTCAAGTTAGGACGTTCTAGAGCTCAATAGGTGAGCGGGATGGCAGGAACGATGGAGTATACTGTTGTATATATTGTTGTTTATCTGGGACAAGTTGCCATATTGTCCAGTTTATATGTGATTAGTTGTAACTCTGATAAATTGATGTAAATTAACAGTTACAGTTTTCCTTTGTATAACTGCTATTATTTGATATTATATTTTATCCACTGCGAATGTGAGAATCTATGTTTTGTTTCTGTTTCTTCTTCTACCTCTTTTCTTCTTTATCCTAACAATGTTGAATTTCCGGCGTTCGCATGCTCGGCCCTCTACAGTGAACGTATTAATGACGAATTTTCGAGGTCGAAAATTTTGGGTCGTTACATTTGGTATGAGAGCATAAGGTTAAGTGAGAACCTTGGCTCTGATGGGTTTACTTATTAAGAATAGGGTCAGTAGTACCCTAGACTTAGTTGAGTGTATATATTTATATGAGAGCGTACTTGTTATTTTCTCATATAAAGATTTTAAATGGTTTTAAAAAAAAAATGATTTTTTATAAACGTTTATATTTTCATATATAAAGAAAATATTTTTTTTAATTATTATACAAACAGAAAATTGGTTCTTGGTTATTGAAATTGAATAAGAATTTAAGTGGTATGCATATATCCAAATAGGAATTGAATAGTATGAAGTATACGAAATAAACTAGAAATGGATTCAAACCAGAAAATAGAATGGTTATCGTATTTAATAATGGGATGATTGTTTTCCAATAAAAGATGATAAAGCAAATGAAAAATGTCTTAAGGAAGTAAACTTTTAGATAAGTATAACTCATAAATTAAAATGGATTTAAATTGTGAAATTTTGAATTCTAAATCTAACAACATTTGAAATTTGTTTTCAAAATGTTAAAAGAAATGATGAATAATATTATTCAGACTATTCTTGAATGTAATCTTATTTTGAATAATAAGTTATTTGAAACTTTAAAGAAATTTGTTTTGAATTAAAACCAAAGATGGTTTAAAATTTAAAATATGACTTGGTGGGCTAAGGAATAAATATGTATATATGTATGGATATACATAATATCAAAAATGTTTTGGAATAAACTCTAAGGTATTGAGTTTGGATTTTCCCTAAACTGTGATGTAAAAAAAACAAAGTGAAATAATACTTTGAACTTATAAGTAAGAAAGGATTTTGATAAGAAGTTTAAAATCCGAAATGGGAATTCAAATTTGAGTAAGGTAAACGGGATTAAATTGAATTTAACTTAGAGGAGGTTAAATAAGTTTGGAATAAGCATCCTAAATTGGAAATTTCAAGATGAAATTGAGATTTAATGTAGGAAAGTTAAATGGGTTGATTTAGAAGGGAGTTATATAAGATCTCAAACAGGTTTGAGTTCTTGGAATGTGTGATGGATGCTATTGATGGACGTTTAAAATAAATTTGGATGTTTATTTATACCCTGCTATCATCCTATTGTTATTAATAATCCATGGAACTATGAATTGGATTATTTGAGTGAATTAAGAAGTGGATTGAGATAATATATATCTATTACTGAAATTAAAAGGGAACAAAACTTTAATTTGAAATTACTTAAGTAATTTTGATTTTAAAGATAGAAATTGAACTTGTGAAAATGAGATCGCTTTGAACATTAAGATTTGAATGTTTACAATGACGTGTAAACTAAAATTGTTAAGAATTGGTTTCAAAGTTGAAATTGGGTAAAAAATTGGATTTCAAAGATTAAATTGTTTAAAAAGGATTTGAACTATTATTTGAACCTAGAAATAAGTTTATGGAGAAGAAACGGTAATTTAAAATGGAGTATTTGAAATTTTAACTCATAATTAAATTGTTTAAAGAATTTTATTGATAAATAAAGTAAAGATTAATTTGATTTAGAGGAATTAAATCAGCATTTTAAAATTTAACTCGAACTTATAGAATTCAAGATGATTTAAAAAGTGGAGATAGGAGTTGGGATTAATTTAAACTGGAATTGAAATGATTTGAAACTGAAGTTAGTTCAATTTGAAATTAGTCCAAATTGAAATTTGATTTGAATAATTTGGAATTGTGACTAAAGTTGAATGTTTAAATTCAATGGAATTTGATTTGAATTTGGAAAAGAAATTGAGGTTAATTCAACTTGAATTGGGATTAAATCAATATAATGGAATGGGAAAGTGATTGGAATGAAGATTGGGTAGTTGAACAGTTTGGCTCTGGACTATTTTCAAAATAAATTATTTTAATATAAACCTATTGTTCCAAGCTATTTACTATATACAACCTTACTTTCTAAAGCCAAACTATATTATATTTATTTTACAACTATTTTTGGAACTATTTAACTATTTTACAACTGATTTATAAGCTAATTACTATTTTTCAACTACTTTATAATTACTTACTATTTTACAACTATTTTGCAATTATCTAACTATTTTATAACTATTTTATAAATACTTAACTATTTACAGCTATTTTACAACTAATAATTATTTTTTAACTACTTATCTATTTTAAACTTTTCAAGCTATTTTCTAAATTCAAGATGGTCCGAGTGTGAACTGTTTATGATTAAATACCCATTTGAGATAAGAATTGAGGTGATAATCCAATAGAATTTGAAATAATTGTGAATAAGTGAATAGAATCATAAATAAATGTTAATAGAAAGGAAATTGATTTAGCTAATAATCAATGAAGATAAATACGTAGGATGTACGTATATTATGCTATTCGCATATGATTTGATCCAGATTCGAGCATAGAATTTGGAGATAGTATATCGATTCGAGTTGGGATTTTTAACTCGATTTTTGACGGCAAACCTGGATATGGATTTTTGATTGGTGCTAGAAATTCTCTATCATAGTTATGGCTATGCAAGGCGAATGACGGTTTCTGATCAAGAAACCAGATCTGAGTCCGCACTAGAAAGTCGGGTGGATGATACTAGTTCGAAAGTGAAATTATTTGATCGAGTGAGCGATAAAACTTGATATTGCGTACGGATGACATGTGTACATCGTACGGGTTTGAGTGAAATTGATATTGAAAATTTATGGATAAGAACTGTAAAATGATTTTTTAAACGGAAAGGTGTATTTTGAAAAATAAATGATGAAATAAAATGGAAGTTGGATATTTCTATGATTAGAACTCATTTATAAGAGTAAGTAAGATGGTACATAACTTTATAAAGTAATCAAACTTGAATATTGATCTGGCATAAACAAAGTTATGTATATATTTTTGATAAACTCCCCTTGTTGAATCTATAGCCAAAAGAAAAGGGTTTTTGAGAAGTATTTGAAGCATTAAAGAGAATTTATACAAGTATGAAGTGATCCAAAGATTTTTCAAGGGTATATATATAAAAAGGATCTTATGAGAATGATTTTGGGAAAAAGGTTTTGGAACCTACGGATGTTGAAAGGCTTTTGATTTTTGGGAAAAAAATCAATTTAGAAATTTAGAAATTTGGAAAGTCTAGTTTGAGAATTATCGATTTTGGGATAATCGATTTTGTGTATAGGAGATTTATATGTCATTCATAAGAAGGGTATGATTTGGAAGATACTATTTGTGAATAGTATAAAATGTTTTGAGAATGGCTTTTGGGAAAAAGGCGCTCCCATGAAATGAACTTCTTAGGGGTGCCACGGGGTGATACTGCCTTGAGCCCTAAGAGGAAGGCTCTAAAGTTAATCCTATATGGAAGTTTGGACAAACTGAAGTTCCTGAGGATTATGTGGGTAGAGAAAGTCTATGGCGCTGATGCCTACAGAGGCATTTGGGTTATTCTGTAACGACAGTGTAACTCGATGTCGTTGCGATCTACTATGGACCATAGCGAAAATCGTGTGGAGGTGAGTGTCAACGGTCTACGTTTGATTTTGCCAGGATGGCAATGTAACATCAGTAGACTGCGATCTATGGTGGAGTGGAGAAGTTTCATTTGGTAGCGAAATTCGAGGGCGCTGATGCATGCAGTTACATTGGTTTTTTTCGTGAGGGCAACGTAACCGCGGGTGTAGCTGTGATCCGTGGTGTGTTCCATGGCGTAATCGAGGGGTGCGGAGGCCTACAATTATCTATGGTTTTGCCGTGATGGCGACGCAATCATCGGGTTAACTAGGACCATGAAGGGGGTGATGATTTCCAGAGCATTCTCACCAAAGATATTCCCTTTATTTTCAAAAATGTTTCTATATTTTCAATAAAATATTTTCCAAGTATTTTCACTGGGTGTTAAAATGGGTTTACCAAGTACTTATAGATTTTCAGTCATACGCCTGATCAACGTATGATCGAATTTCTGTGAGAACAAGGATGGACTTGTTGAGACATCGAGTTATAAAAGTATTTTTATAAAACTATTTTGGTAATATTATATAGATTTTAAAGTATTTTAAAAAATGTTCAAAGAATAATTTATTTGATAATAAGTATTAAATAAATTCTGGCTTCGTTTCTTTTCGAGGACGAAAAGATTCAAAGGGAGAGGAATGTGATAGCCCAGAATTTTGGACATCTGTTAATTGTAATTAGAAGGATTAAATTTATTAAATAATAATTTATAAATTGAACAAATAAAATTCTGATATATATATATCTGCATATGTATATAGATGAATTTGAATTATAATAAAGGTGAGTAATAAACAAGTGAATAAATATTTATTTGATAATCTCCTATTATAATAGTTTAAGTTTGAAATAGACATTTATAAAGAAATTTAATATGCTTGTTTTTTTAACATGAATAAATGGAATTTGTATATTTATAAACATTTAAAAACATATTACATAAGTTTAAGTAATTAATTAAAACATAAGAAAGAATTTAAATATAGTTTTTAAACAAATGTAAGAAAATATAGCATGCAAATGACAAATGTAAAGTAATTTTAACAAGTGTCATAATTTTCATTTTCTTTTCAATTTTTAAAATTTATAAGACAAAGCTATATGTATAATCTCTTTTCTCTATCTCATTTTCTTTTTCTACCTTGCAAAACATAAACCTGAGATAAATCAAAAGAAATCAAAACCTGAAAATCGAACTAAATCAAACAAGGCTTCAGCTCATAAATAATCAAGTTCAGATTAACTCTGCACGATTCAAATTCAACTCATACATTAAAAAGATCAGATTCAAGGCTCAAATCAAAATTAAAATTGAAATCAAGATCAGCAAGCAAATCTAAATCAAGTGGCAAGACTAATTCCAGTTCATCATCAGAAGCTTTCTCTGTTCGACAAGTGAGTAAACATTACTTTAGAAAGCGTAAACCTATTCCCATCATGATGTATGTGATAGATCGTAGATATAATGTCGTGAAACATCTTTGCGTGAATAGATTTAGATGTTTTTATAGATAAAAATAAAAATAAAAATGGAGTTTATCGAGTATGAATGTCTGTGTATAAATATGTCTCTGTTCTTATATAAACAGACTAAAATTTAGTTCAAAAATCATTTTGTTCCTTTCCTATCTCCTATAGGTCTATCTTTGAAGGAAGTTTGGTTGCGATAACTAACTTGACTTTTTAAAAATATTTTAAAGCTTAATTAACAAGTTGTTTTACTGGGAAAAGAGATTACAGTGGAAATCTTATATAAATGGGAAAAATCGATCATCTTAATTTTACATGTTGATTTTATAAACTAATGCATATTGGAAAATGGAGAATTTTGATATGTATGTCATGATTTATATGTTCATATTTATTGTGATTACTTGAGTTGAACGGTATTGGAAAATTCGTCGATTATCGACGATCGGAGGAAAATTAGGTGCTGAAATTTACGCTGGAGGAGCGTCGGTGGTTGGCGATGATGGGAGAAATAACGTGGGATTTTTCACTGATCTCCAGTGGCCGGGCGAAGCGGAGTTAGGGTTTTAGGTCCTGATTTTTTGACGTGGTTTTGGGAGGTCGGTTTGTCAACGAGGAGGGATCGGACATGATCGGAGTTAGGGAGTATGGAGCGAGGTACCCTGGTGAATGTCTAGGCTCGATAACGACGATTCAGATGGGCGGAGGCATTGGTGTTTCGCGAATAAACGGGTTGGGTTTGGTTCAGATGTTCTCATCTCGGCTCGATTTTCTGGAGATTGATTCAATGTTCTGGTGGTTGAAATCATTTGTGGGTGTAGTCGTCGACTCACCGGTAGTGGTTGTGGTAGTCGGAATGCCACCGACGATCTGTGCATGTCCACATGTGTTTGTGTGTGTCAGTTTGTGTTTTTGAGTGAAGAACAAATTCTGTAGGGGAGAAGCTTGGGATGTGTTCGTGTTATCGCGAGTATGTTATGAGGTTTAAAATGTAAGCATACAGTTTTGAAAATTTAATCTGAGTTTGAAATAAAAAAATATGGTGGCACGGGTAAGATATTGGAGATTTTGTTAAAAGATATGTAACTTATTTTTAACTTAGATTTAGTTAAATCTAAAGTTTATTTTAAACTTAATTAATAATGTAATTAATTAATAAATAAAGAGGATGAAGTGTTTTATCAATAAACTTAAGGACTTCTGTAAATTTACTAGTTAATAATAATTAGTCCCAAGTTTATTAAATTCTGATGATGAATGAGAAAGTGATTAAGATAAATGAATTGTCTTAAAATTAATTATGGTTTGGGTGATTAAGATTTATTAATTAATTGATTTATTATCAACTAAAGGTTAATTAATTAAGGGAAGTAAGCCAAGGTTAATCAAATAAGGATAATTAAATTTAGGTGAATAATTAAAGGATAATTAATTAAGGTTAATTAATCAATGAAATTAATTAAGATTAATTGACCAACATAATTAATTTAAGAAATGGTTTATAATTAATTAAAATTAAGAAAACTAATTTAATTTATATTAGGTGATTAAGTTAAATTAATTGAGGATTGTTGGACTATTAATCTTGCCTACGGATGATAAACTTAAATTGAACGCCTTGGTTTGTTTAAATATATCCGATATATGATTTGGGATGTACTGTGATGTGATATGATGGGTTGAACAATAATATTGTGGGTTATCTATCGATAATCGATTGCTGTGTGAATACAATACCCTGTATTTATAATTAATTCGTATCCACTTAAACAACTTGGATTAAGGATAACATTGGATTCGAAGAGACCGAGGTCGCGTATCAGCAATACCCGGAACCACTTCGGTTGGTAATCTTTAGTAATTATTTATAGATGTGAGTTTAAAATCAAACAGGCTGGAATGGAATAAATTAAATATCATGACCATTTAAAACTATGAAACATTTCTTAGATATTATCTAATAATTTATGATTGACTTTAATACGATAAGAACTCATAGGAAGGTACGAGTTACCCCGGAAATTCACATAAGTTATATAACTTGATATTTCAAATTATATGGGTTTACTCACGCTGGATTCCAGCCGACTCGGGTGTTACTTTGATGTAATGTTTGGGTTAGGCCGAGTATTACAGATTTTCAGGTTTGGACGTTCTGAAGCTCAGGAGGCGAGTTGGATGGTAGGAACGTATAAAGTATAATGATGTATATATTGTTGTTTATCTGGGACAAGTTGTCATACTGTCCAGTTTATATGTGGTTATAACTCTGGTGTATTGATGTAAATTAATAGATACAGTTTTCCTTTGTATAACTGCTATTATTTGATATTATATTTTATCCGTTGCGAATGTGAGAATCTTTGTTTTGTTTCTATTTCTTCTTCTACCTCTTTTCTTCTTCATCCTAATAATCTGGAATTTCCGGCATTCGAATGCTTAGCACTTCTACAGTGAACGTATTAGTGACGAATTTTTAGGGTCAAGAATTTCGGATCGTTGCAATAGGAGTTAATGGATAAACTATAATTGGATAAGAAAATATTTAGAGTTGAATCATATTTTAGTCACAAGAAAATCTATACGAATTCTCTTTAGTTCCTTACGAAACGATAAGGTTAATATGAATAAAAATAAATCTCACAAGCCTAGTAGAGGAGAATCTAAACTATATAACAACCAAAACTAAGAGTAATTCTCGAGCCTTGAAAATTTTACAATTCGTCAGCTACGTGACCTTAACAAAATTTGAGGAATAAAATGATCTAAGGAACACGGTCATTTTAAATTAAACAGAAATATTTAGCCTCGGTATTAATGTTGCACTTACCCCATATACAATTAAAATACTTTGTTTTAAATTATGGCATCTCTAATGGAAAACTAAATTAAAAAATGAAATCATAACAGATAGAAAGATTATAATCAACATTTTCAAAAAATAGACTTTATTTCATCACTTTGATCTTCAACATGTGAATGGTCATTGGGAGAAGTTGGATACACGGAAGTTAGACTTCAGGGACAATTGGAAATACACATTTTCTCGTCTTTTCGACAAGATGATATACGGTAACTATCCCCCTTGCAGCCTTTTACACATGAGTTGTATGCTTATCTACAATGTTTAGAGCATTCAACATGAATGCAGCTCACAGGATCAAATGATTGAAACACAAATAGCAAAGTGATGGCAATAGTCATCAATTTTTCTAGAAAATTTTCCATTTTTATTTTAAAAACACTTTAAGTTTGGGTAGTACATGGTTTGATGCATATAACATCCCAATTTATAGATGAGGACGTGGAAAAGAAAGATCGATCTGGATAGATTTCGTTGATGCGCTTCCCTAAAATAAATTGCATATACATTGAATGTTGACTTCATTATATTTATTAATATTTTGTATGTGATTCACTAATGGTAATTAAGAAGTTGATCACTATAACAATAAATGTTAAATAATTAAAAGAAAGATTGGTTCACCATTATTATATACCATACAAGAATATCTATTGTTAAATGATTTTATTAACTTACCAAGTGAATATAAAATAAGAGTGTAAATAATAATAATTTAATTAATCTGTAGAGCTAATCATTAATTTGTTGAAAAATCCTTTACTAGAAACAAATAACTGGAATGTTTTAAGTATATGATTAATTAGTACTTAGGTGGTATATTGCATTTGGTAATATTGAAGTTCAAATCCTTAATCTCAAAAAAAACATGTGACCATTATCTCCATAAAAATCACGTCCCTTCATTTAATCGAATTGACAAATTAATTTAATTAATTAGTTAATGATGAAATGTGAAGATTGAGAAGGGATGGAAACATATGAATGTGAGAATGGAGGAATTGGGCTTATAATATTGGTTTCATGATAGTTTGAAAAATTCGAGCATTGAGATTAAAATTTTACAAAAATATAATATTTTTCTACTTTTAACTGTAAAACAATGTTGAAATGGAGTTAATATTTGAACAAAGCTAAACTATTTGGTGAAAGCTAATACATTATATAAGATAAACCTTGAACTATAGGTCATCGTATTCATTCTTCAAAATAGTATCATAGAGTCAACTATACATAAATTTTTCATATCTAACCATTTTTATTCAATAATAATATTAAATTCAATAGTTTAAAAAAATTAAAAATATGAGTCGTTACAACATATATATAGCACAAACTTGAAATAATAAATATTGAAGTGAATGTATGCCTAGTATAGCTGCTTGTCTTTTTAACCATTTTCTTTTTCTACTTGCTATCTTATTGTTATTTTGTGTGTTTGTTTTAATTGATATTAGATGGAAGTGTAATTGAAATCATATGTAAAATTCCTTTAAATGTTTATGATCATGCCCAAATTCAGGAAATAATCTCTTATTGATCATTTTATTGTTGGTAATGATAATTCTTGCACAAAACACACACTGGCTAACAATAAGGACTGCATTTTGTATAATATAATGAATGGTATATGCAGCATACCCAAACATATAAATTTATGTACAAATTCATTTTGTAAATTATGTACCTACTAAAGATAATAAACAAACATTATTCGTCACTTATTATAAAGTGTAATTTAGTTTAAAAGACAAACTTCCAAAGTTTTTTTTAACCCATAAGATAACCTCCTCAAAATGTAGATATAAGGACATCTTGTTCCTCATGTAGGCATAGCCCAATAACCCCACATCCAATGCCGTCACTTCACACACCACTAATTCATGCCATCGCACAATCACGACAATCTACACCCATGCTTCGCTGCCTACCGTATTCGCCACCTACTGTGGTTGACACCTCCCATAGTCGCGCCTCCTCAAAACCAAACCCCAATAGACAAACTCATACCATTACTCACCACCTACTGTACTACCCACTTTTTTAACCCATCACAACATAGTAGCTCAGCATATCTTGCTCACTAGTCACTAATTAATGCAAAAATAGAAAAAGGTAAAAAATGATATTGCATAGTATCATTGTATGAGAAAATGATGTAAAAATAAATATAACAAGTACAAAATGCTTCCAAATCATATAATTTAAACATAAAATGCTACTACAAGAAAAAACCAACTACTACACAATTAAATTGAAATATAAATATTTTTTTTAAATCAGAAAATACGAAACTAATACTATATAATAGCATCTATCTATTACTTATAATGGAAAGGAGAAACCACGCCTTTGTACTATCACCACGTGTCACTTAATTACTATTATCGGCAGTTCGTATCAAGAAGCGGCTGGTAGTAAGAATGGAGCGGTTAATCCTCTACCTTTCAGTATGCTACCTTTTTTCTTCTTTAAATCCATTTTCCAAAACCTAAAATCATACCAAACAAATTTTTACTTTTCTCCCCAAATCGAACCAATTCCTACCCCAAATTCATAAATTTCAGTCATAAAACCCTCGATCATCCTGATACCATAGACTTTCACTATTCTCCATCTGCAATTTGGAAGATGGAACCAGACTAGCATGTTCTTAACTCTGCTACCTACTCTGGTGATTTCTTCTTTAAGCGCGTGAAGATGAAGGCTTTTACGTACTTTGAGTAAATCAAGAAGAAGCTCGGCTCGATCTTCGCAAGATAACGAAGCTCTGACCATGAATTCCCCATCTTCTTCGTATGTTGATTTACGGTTAGTTCGTCTGATTCAGTTGTTAATGCGCTTTCTTCTGCAATTTTAGATGTTTGCCTTCTTAGTTCTTTCACATGTTGGATTACTTCTGCTAGCAATGATGCTTTGTCTGCCTATAGAAGTATTGAGAGAAAAAGGAAATCATATTTGCCATTTTATCATTTTGGATCACTTTTGAATAGAAACCTATTTCAATTTTGAATCGGTTTTAAAACTACTTACAAATATAGGTCATGTTCTGGTTATGTCGATTAAACTGACCAAATACACTCGAGTTATTCCGACTAATGCATCCAAAAATGGTCAATATTCATAAAATTTCCAAATTTTTGTGATGTAAATGCAAGGCTACTACATGTTATAGCAGTTGAACCCAAAGTCTTTGAATGTAGAGCAACTGTCATATCAGTAGTAATAATGGTCAAAGGCTTATATTACCAAGAGTTTGAACAAGTTTTTATCTTATCTTATTTATTTATTATTTATTTATTCCAGATGTGTACTTGATTGACTGAATAAAAGAATTTTGGAATAGTTTTGTTGCCTTTTTTAGAAGGAAAAGAAAAACAAGTTCTGCAATTATAGTAGAAAGGACTGGCTTTTTTAGCTTATCTGCATTAGCTATATTGGAGTAGCAACAAAAGCTAGAATTTAGTTTGTGATTGATATAGAAAATGAATTTCATCTCAAAGTATTATAGATGCTGTGGCTACTGAATTATTACATACATTAATGTAGTTGTTGACAAGACCAGATGAAATTCTAAAGTGATAGAAAACAATCTAACGGTTCTTCGATAAATAACATATAAATTGGATTTTCGTTGCATGTCATGGCAACCTTAGACTCTATACTGTTCCATACAAAATTCCCAATTTTAGCTTATAGCTATTATTAAAAAGGACACATATGACTAATGTATTTTTGCAAAAACTATGTTGACATTTAGGATTGTCCATCTTTCATATTACACTCTACATGTTACTGATTGTCAAAATTATGCGCTGTTGCGTATATTTCTCTATGCTTATTTTTATATGCTCTCCACTAATATTTGGTTGACAAATAAGAATATGGACATGCATCCATCTGAATCCTATGCTACCTCATACCCAGTTCAGCGAGCTTTAGTACTTCACCTATTTGCTTCCCGCGGCTACCTGTATATAAATTTTGTTGCTCATATATGAAAATTAAATAAGAGCAAAAGAAGGTATTATTCATATATCTACACTACATGTTAAAATTTATATTTTTTCCTTAAATATAAGATTATCAATAATGTGTCTATTTATTTTAGAAAACTACCATGCAAATTATCGGTATAACATGTTATCCACCTTTCCTCCTTATTTCAGTTTTGCAAAAGTTGATATTTTAAAATTACTTCAAACCTTGATGATTGCATTAGATGATTTAACAAATTATTTGTTTGACCATCAGTTTACCAATATCTTTAAATTTAACATTCATGAAATGTACAAAACGATTTTAGAAACTTTGTACATCGAAGGTGTTATATGTTCAGAAATGGTAAAAATGAAATTTCATTGACAAACAATTCATATACTAGGATGACACATTTGATATGATGTCTTTAAAAGGTTAAACCATTTATAAGTAAACATTTTTTAATCATGTTCCACTGCCAATTTGCACTACTACAAGTACAAAAACGGCTGCAATTTAATGTTTTTTCATATATGTTTATATAGCTGATGTAGTACAATCGAAAAATATAGTTAACAGCGATGTTTTTAACCCATATTAATGCCTTTTGGCTGCAGGCGCAAAAGACTTCGGTGTTGAAGATGTTTTACCAGGTAAAATGCAACAGTTACGAGCATGTGATAATGGCTACTTTTTCCACTCAAAAGCAGTATTAAAATGACGTTGCTGGTAGTTTGTTCGTACGACGAACATAAAATAATACTTATATTATATGTTTGGTTTTTCTTTTGTTCTGAGCATTTAAAGATAAAGGCTATTGCAACCAAATATCAGTCTACTTTTGTGCACTGTATTGAAAAACCTACTTCTTATAACATCTAAATTTTGTTGCCTCTTTACTACCTCCTATAATTGTAATGTAACCTGTATTAAACCTTTAGTACTATTTCATAAGACCACTATCCTTTTCTACTTGCAGCTTGCACTGAACTGCATTTGCTCCATTTTCTTCATTTGTAGTGTACAGAGAACAACTATAAATTTGACGGGTACATTTAGTATTTTCGTTAGTTTCCCGTATATGTATGTTTGAGAGCTTTTGGTACTGATATTACATTACATCAATTTGGGTTTTGCATTTATGTTTGATAGAATATTAGCATGCCTGCTTACTTACAACATAATAAATTATTACTATTCAATTCTTGATATACTTACAATAGAATAAATTATTGTTCGATTCATGATAACTTACTATTTTTCAATTATTTGGAAATATAAGTACAACTATAAGCCAGTTATAACTGAATTTAGATTATTTAATGTTGGCGAGCTAATGGAGATGGTATATGCAAGTGGAAATGATGATTTTTTTTATTTAGATATATGTTTTATGTGTACTTATGTGAATTAAGATTGTCATAAACCAAATTTTTTGCATGTAGGTTGAGCTGCCTATTTCCTTATCTTCCTTATATCCAAGAAAATTGATTAAAACTTATTGTCAACTACTCACTCGCATATAACCCTTAAGTTCATCTACATAGCATCAATTTTATGTTAACATCAGTGGAAAATGAAAATAAACACTCTTACCAATAAAATTTTCAGGCTTAATTCTCATTATGGAATAAATAATATAATTATTGGTTAGATAACTTACATGTATGTGTATATATGATAGGTTCATGGAGCATTTTTTTTCATATCCAAGTTGTCGAGCGAAAAGTGTTGCCAATCTAAATTTGACAAACTTATGATATTTTTCGTATCTAAGAATAATATTTCTTCATATTAATGGAATTTTTTTTAAGTATATCTATCTAATTGTTATTTTTGTTACTTAAATGTTTGTCCGTACAAAAACATATTTACTTGAAAATTAAACGACAAGAAAAAAAGCTTGATGTATAGTCGTAAACATTTATTTTTGTTTGTATCATCTTTTCGAATGTTGTTTAAAAAGAACAAGAGCAAGATACTTTCTAGAAAAATGTACAAAGAACTAGGACCAAAGTGGTATTCCACTGAGTCTCATAGTTATTCCCTGCATGAGCGGTTTATCTTCTTTTTGTACCCAACAACTTACAAATATGTACCCAACAACCATTTTGTACATGACTTCAAATTAATTTCATTAAGTACAGAAAGGGTTCTTTCTAAGTCAAAAGTGGTCCTGGCTATTATAAAATTACAAATATAAACTTAATTTCTTCATTTTCCTGCTTTTTAACCTTTAAAATTTCTATCTTAACTAAAAATAAATTATTTTCATCAACTATAAAAAGAGTTCTTGCTAAATTGTCATTACTACTATACATTAACTTAATATTTGTCGATACCGTTAACTAATATTGAATAATTTGTCTTTGTTTGATTGTACTAATTGAATCATGTTTATGTGCATTATAGCAAATGGGAGGAAGAGCTGTGTTGAAGATGGGGCCTCGACTGCAAATGCAACATGTGCAAGTACGGGGCAATATATAAAGTAATGAAAGACCACCCATTACAACGGTATTTGTGAATTCATTAAGGATAAGTGCTACTGCTACCACACGTAGAAGAAATTGCTGAGGTAAAACATGGTAGAACCTTTTCATTCTACATGATTTCTCAATACTACAATAGCATAGTTATGAAACTGTAAGCAGTTTTACATTATTATTTTAATAGTTTAGATTTGGTATCCAAAGAAATATTTAAGGAAAGTTATATACTGATTTGGCAATGCTTTATCTTCTTAAACATGCATTATATACATATGTGTATTAATACATTTATATAATCAGCATATTGGCTATTTTGGCATTTTACAATTAAAATGGCTTTATAAACATTGTTGTTTAATATCTAATCAATACTTTACATTTAGTTGCTAATATGAACACATTAACATAAATTACACACAAACTAAGTCTACAAAAATTGATAATTTTACTCAAATGTTTGATATTTTTCTTGGTGGCAAGCTTCATCTTAATCTAATAAGTCTTCTTACGTTTTGAGATTATAATATTTGAACGTTGCATGCTATAATATGAGTGATGCACTTACTGTGCCATTAATCATGTATCGGTTTTAGTTTTCGTTCTTCCCCTTTATATCTTAGCACAGGAGCATGACAAATCACATATATTATGAAAACAACATTTATCACTCAACTTAGAGCGTGTAATAATGCAAAAAAATCCCATAAGAGATCAATGTAATTGGTTTTGTCCCTGAAGGGTATTTTTTTTACCGGTTATGTAGTCTGTTACTTTTTCCCCTCTTGGAGTGATGATTTGATTTTACTATGCTCAGAAAACAGCCACTGCCATTTCTATTAGATTCAATGAGTTCCTCCACCGTAAGATTAATTAAGTAGGTTTAAAATGCAACTGAGCAAGTTTTCAGCTGCATTTTGCAACCGAAGTTCTCAGTTACCTTTTGGAATTGAGCGTTGCTTAGTTGCATTTTGTAGTGCAACTAAGTTGCACTCAGTTGCAATGCAGAGTTGCACTCCAACCGAGTGCCGTTTGCGTTGCAACTGTGCAGCCGAGTTGGAACGTCTGATATGCTGAAACGTCAAATAACAAACATGGTGTTGATTATTTGAATCGATTAATGTAACACATTTTCTTTGGATATTATATGCAGAGGTACATGAAGCAGCATGATGATATATAGTTATCTACATTTGGCATGGGTACGTATACATATCATTTATCATCTTCTTTTTTGCCTATTTTTTGAAGACAGCATTATAGTTCCTAGAATTTATAAGGTGCATTAATTTGATCTGCATATTGTAATTCAGACTAAACATATTCATATATTTTAAGTATAATTTATTTCAGCAATTGGCACAGTCTTTACCATGTTGAAGATTCTGAAAAACATGGCCTTGCTATTGGGAAGAGCAAGGTTGGTAAATGGGCATCAGTACTTTTGCTTGCATTGCTTCCTGGAATGACAGCTTTTCATAGGCCTCGGCATCCTTATGTATAATATAGGTTGGATGTATTAAACATGTATACATAGATAGTATTCGATTCTTTAGAAGTTGATTCTCATTGTGTTGTTGGTAGGCTGATTTTGTGGTTTGTTTCATTAAGCTATTGATTTTGTTAGTGCGTAGCTGATTTATGCTAATATGATATGATGTTTAAGCTATAAATATAGTGAGATGGTGTCTTTTCTGCTGTGTTAAAAAAAATTGTTTTTTTTTGTTCTAGGAGAATAATTCTATTTTGACATGTGCTTACTGTTTGCTCCAGTTTTAATTCTTTTTTCAATGAGTAAGGTTTGCTTACTGCTTGGTAGTTGTACGTAATTACACTCTATTCCGTTTCATTTGTTTTCTGTTTTGGCTTCTTTTAATCTTGGCTTATCTGTTGGTATGTTATATTGATGTATTTCATTCAATGTTATGTTGAGGAAGACATCGACTATTGTAATTTTGTTTGGAACTAGATAGCAAAGTTAGTGTCCTTTAATGCTACTATCGGCTTTCTTATTTTGATCATAGTGGTAGAAAAATAACAATACGCTCTTGGATTTTTTAATACATATATCCTCAAGAATAAAGCTAATTCTTGGTCCTACTTGAATATTAGGCTTCCATGTACACACCAATAACTCTTTTTTACTTCTTTTTCTGACCCTCTTCATGTTTATTCTTTGAGATTCATGTTTCCTTTCTAGAATGCCGGAATAAATGAATAAAATAATTATAAAAATGGAAATAAAATATAAAAATTCTGCTTGGGTAATTAACCACGTTAAAATATGCAATACAAACTTAAGAAAGATAAAAATGAAATTACCGATTCCAAAGGAAAAATATTAATTTGAAAGCATAAAAAACAAAAATGTACAAAAGAGTGGTAAAGAAACAATTAATCATCGATGTATTTAGATACATTTCAGCGCACCTCCCACATTAGCTAAGAAAGTATATGCATGCAGAAATACAACTATTATTTCCATTTTCAGAAGTATAAAATAGACTAAAACAAGAAATGAATGATAAAACTATGTATGCTTTCAAGTTATTAGTTCTATAAAGATTCTTCTGTTGTCTCTGTCTTCTCAGATGTTGCTTATGATTTAGTTTATGTTGGCAATTGTACTGTCAAATCTGCCTCCATATGTGCAACTATAAATGCATGTATAATGTGATTAAATGCAGGCCCATCTGGACGTGCATATATACTCGTAGTAAAAATATCAACCGTGTAAATTAGCATTTGTCATCTTGATAGTTGGTAGATCGTGTTGATGTGCCTATGTTGATCTCACTAGAATTGTTAGGTCATGCTCCTCGTAGTTACATGTACTTTTTCTTCTAAATATATCTTTTAGGAAAAACATAAAAATCATAATACAGGAATGAATTTTATTGTAAGAATTCATGGTGAAATTGTAAGTTACCATGTGAAATCATAAAAATTCATTACGGTTAAACTATAAATTTCTTTTTGAAATAGTCCATCGCCTTATTGTATAAATTGGTAGTTATAAATATTTTTGACAATCTGTTATATTTGTGTTTTTGTTATAGACACACCCTTAACACCATTTCATATATACATGCTAATAATGATTAATTGGAATCTTTTGTTAACTAACTATAATACTCCTTAATACCATTTCCAATCATTTGTTTTTGATGTCTGAAACGAAAAAATGTCTTTTTGAATATGCACATAAATAGAACATTATACCCACCTAGATAAACCATGCTTGCATAAAAGTTTCATCATTTTTGAAGGACTAATGTGTAGGCTGCTGGATAAATAACAGAATGTAAACTTCTTTTGAATAGAATATTAACCTGAATATTTGATTACTTCAAACTTTTAGGAAAGTAGGATCTTGATTATAATGGTAAAATGTTTATGCATTTTTTCCTTTTCTTTTTTGATATAACTACAAAACTTAAAATAAAGTACATTACTTTGTGGCTATCGACCTTTAGATTTAGTAGACCAAAACATTACTATGACACATATGGGAAGTCCAAAATTTTGTTCATTCAATGCATTCAATACCATCAACTCTTCGAATAGAATCCTATTTCATAATTACTATGTAAGTGGAAGAAAAAATAAATAACTTACTAACACATGGCCTTATGGGACAACTTCCATAACATTGTTGTCTAACAATTCCCGTGTGCGTAGCACGGGCCACCAACAACGGCCATTAAAGTCCAAAATAAATTATGCATACCATTATATATGAACCATAATATATTGTTATTGCAAAATACATAAACAAGTTATATTTTAGGGTATTCTTACCGTCACACTTTCGAATTACACAACAGCCTGTGTGCGTAGCACGGGCCACGCACTAGTTATAAAATAATTTATGAAAAATGACATGATAAATATTCAAAAAATTAAATAAAAATGGTTTCATCTTTTCAGGACTCTATGTAGTAGAATTATTAATTAATTTATCTAAAATAGTATTACAACTTCAAAAAAGTTTATAAAAATGAAATCATCTTCAAAAAAATTCACAAAATGAAACTAGATGGTGGAATTTAAAATAAATATTAATTAAAAAACAATTCTACAATTCATAAAAACTTCTTATAAACAAAAAGTGCTAATATACTTTATAAACTGATACTACAATTGATAAATGCTACTATAAAATAATGTTTTGAGATACATTATGTTTTGAATTTTGGCAATACTATATGGGGAGAATTCAAGGGGTTGGAAGTAGCTTGGTGACGAAGAAAATGGTTCGCAAATCGGAGCTCAGAGGAGGAAGTAATGGAGAAGAAGATGGAGTGGTGTTGGAAGGGACTCAAGACAGACGTTTGAGGAAATGGTCAAACGTCTGAGGCTTCAGCAACCTGTTCCAGAGCCTCCGCATAGACGTCTGAAGTTTTGATCGGACGTTTGAGTCTGTAGCAGTATTTTTTCAGAGAGCAATTACACGCGTCCGTCACTTTGGATAGACCTCTGATGTCTCAGGGAAAATTTTCCCAAGACCTTGGACAGACTTCTGTCCTATTGCGACAGACGTCTATGTCGACTTTTGCCAGTGTTTCGATTTGGGCATTATTTGAAGATTTTTGATATATGAAGGGAAAATTCTGGAACACTATTCTCCTATATGAGCTATTTTCTAGATTCAGATTTCTATGCAATAGAAAGCGACCTCAAGTTTTTTTTTATAGCTTCCGCTAATTAGGGTTTATCAAAACCTAATTTTCTTCAATTCTATTCTCTACAAATCAATTTTGTTAGAATTTTGATCATTGTAATCAATCTCTTATGCTCTTCTTATCGATGTTAATAAAAGCACTCTTTTAAATTGGATATACACTAACACTACATTAGTGGAAGTAATATAAATCACTGTGTGATTTATTTTTCATTATCACTTTGATTTCTATTCTGCTTGTTTGGGGATTGTGATCGGACTTGGATTGGTTGAGAGTTAGATTGAGTTATTGATTGGTTGTTTTTACACTTCTTGTCACGATCATGTCTTTCGCTGTGCATTGCGGTTCTGATTTGAGTGGTCTGGAGTTAGAATTCCGACATGACATTTGGTATCGGAGCATTGGTGTTAGTAGGTGGTTGTAGAAATGCCAGAATCAAGTAATACCTCAAGTATTTCCTCGATGGTAATCCAAGTGATGTAGCGCCTTATGCATGTGGTTCATATGTGGCTTTAGGATCATAATTGGTTATAGACAAGTGGAATGGCGATAATGATTTTAAAAAATGGCAATTGAAGATGAAAGCAGTTCTAAGGAGGAATCAGGTGCATCGGGTAATGTTTGACACACACTTGTTGCCGGCGAACATGGATGTTGAGAGAGAGGAAATGGAAGAGTGGGCATTAACTACACTTCAACTTGCTATGGGAGAGACTGTTATCTCTTAAATTAGTGGTGAGTCTACCGCTAAGGGTATTTGGGACATGTTGGGGGAGTTGTATATGAAGAAGTCAATAAGAAATTGCTTGATCTTATTGCAAATGTTCTTCACTTATAAGATGAAGGAAGATACTTCACTAAAGGCGCACTTAATACTTTTGATGATTTTATAAAGAAGCTGAAGGCGGTAGATTTGAAGATTGAGGAAGAGCAAAAGGCGATGATATTGTTGTGTTCATTCCCGGACCACTATACAGGTTTCCCAAATAGTTTGATCTATAGCCGGGATACATTGACTCTTGATGATGTCAAAACAGGTCTTTTAAGCGAAAATTTGCGGGATCAAATGAAGGAGTAAGGTGATGGAAGTAGTGGTGCTGGTAGTGGTTATGGTTTGTTTGTGGAGAAGGAGAGGTATACGAAGAAGGAGAATCGGGGGCGTTCTAAATCAAGGAACCCCAGTTGGAGAGGAAAGTCGAAGAAAAGGAAAGGCAAGTGCTATATTTGCAAGAAGCCCGATCATTGGAAGAATGAGTATCTGGACAAGGAGAAGGCAAAGAAGTAAGTAGCATCTTCATCAGTAGCGGTGGAGAGTGGAGTTGGTGAGGGAGATGTAGATGTGCTGTCGGCGGTAGCATCAGATGTTTCGGGTAGAGAATGGGTGCTCAATTCAGGGGCGTCTTATCATATGACGCCAAATAGTAATTGCTTTTCTTCTTGCATCGACAAATAAGGAAATTAATTTTTTATGGGTAATGGTGCTATTTTCAAGTAGAAAGGCATTGGTTCCATGCAAATTCGGATGTTTGATGGAGTGAATCGTACTCTCACTAATGTGGGCTATTTTACGGGACTTAGGAAGTCTCTTATCTCTTTGGGGTAGCTGGATTCTTTAGGTTGTAAGATCACTGTTGAGAGTGATAGCTTACAGGTTTTAAAGGGTGCGCTTATGGTGATGAAGAGTGCTAGAATCATGGCATTTATTTTCTTCAAGGAGTGACTGTAGAAGGTGAAACTTGTGTAGGAGTTGATAGTTCTCGTGGCTTGGATGTGATAAAGTTGTGGCATTTGAGGTTAGGTCATGTCTCGAAGAGGAGTTTGGATATACTTCGAAAGAGAGAGATGATCGATGAAGAGAGTTTCAACAAACTAGAGTTTCGCGAGGAATGTATCAGGGGGAAGCAAACTAAAGTTTCACTCGGTGAGGGTAAACATGATTTGAGAAGGGTTCTTGAGTATGTTCACACGAATGTTTGGGGACCAACATCGGTAGCTTCTTTGGGTGGAGCTCACTATTATATTTCTTTCATAGTCGTCTTTTCTCGGAAAGTATGAGTGTATCTAATAAAGGCCAAGTCAGAGGCATTTGCGAAGTCAAAGCATGGAAGCTCTTGTTGAGAATGAGAGTGGCATGTCTTTAAAGGTTCTACTGTCTGACAATGGCGGAGAATATGTTTTTGGAGAATTTTTGGAGTTTCGCAAGCATCAGTTTATTCAAAGGCATTTTACTACACTAGGAGTTCCACAGTTAAATGGTGTTGGGGAGAGGATGAACCATACTCTACCTGAAAAAGCTCGATACTTGAGATTGACATCGGGTTTGGCAATGGATTTTAGGCCAAAGCTTTGTCAACCGTGATGCATATTATAAATCGAATTCCAAGCTCACCTATTGGTAACAAAATTCCACAGGAAGTGTGGAATGGGATGAGCATTGACTTGAGTTATCTTCGTGTGTTTGATAGTCTGGTATATGTGCTTGATCCACGAAATGATAAGCTTGAGCCTAGATCTTTCAAGGGATTTTGCTTGGATATACGATGAAGTAAATGGCTATTAGATTTGGAATCCAGAAATGAGGAATGTTATGAATTCTCGTCAGGGTACTTTTGATGAGTCTGTGTTTCTCAAGGAGAATACAAGCTCATCGGATGTTCCGGACTTGGTTCATGGTGAATCGGAGGAGAAGGAATTTATTTCCATATTTTTTTCCAAGGAGTAGAGAGAGTAGAGTAGTTGGAGATGCTTGTAGGGAGGATGCAGTGGATGTTACATCATATAGTCCATAGGTTTCCTCTAGTAGTGTTGGTGATGTGCATGATTCTAGAGAGGATTCGATTCACGGTGGAGTCAAAGGGAGTTTGGGTTATGGTATTGCTACTCGGGTTGGTCATCGAACTTTAAGGCCACTCAATAGATATGGTGATTAGAACTATCTTAGCTTTTGTCATAATTTGGACTATGCTCTTCATGTAGTCCAAGATGAGTCGATGGACCTTGATGACGCCATGGAATCGAGTGATAGCTCGAAATGGATTTGTGCCATGGAGGAAGAGATGCAATCATTGTTGAAAAATCAAACTTGGGATTTGGTTCCACTTCCTAAAGAAAATCATGCTATTGGATGCAAATGGACATACAAGGTGAAGGACGATGGAAGATACAAAGCAAGGCTAGTGGTTAAAGGGTTTGCACAAAGGAAGGGGAAGGGGTATGATGACATATTTACACTGGTTATGCGCCATACTTCTATCCGGATATTACTTGTTATAGTTGTTATTCACGACTTGGAGTTGGACCAACTTGATGTGAAAAACGCCTTCTTGCATGGTGACTTGGATGAAACATCTACATGGAGCAACCAAAAGTTTTTGTTATGGATGGTAAGCCAAAATTTGTTTGCAATTAAAGAAATCACTATATGGTTTAAAGCAATCACGTAGATAATGGTACAAGAGATTTCAACTGTGATAACCCGGATTTCTGGGCATCTGTAATTGATATTAATTAGGTTAATTAATAGAAATACTGAATTGTAAATTTAACAAATGAATCTAATCATAAATCATAGAAATACACCTTTAAAAATCAAAACATGAATTAAGATATAAATAACTCTATTTTGAATTTCAAATTAACAATTCAAATTTAAATTAAATTTCAAATTAAATTTAAAAGTCAAATTTGATATGTATTTATTTCTTTAAGAAGAATTGATTTTATATGAATTAAAAATATATTTTAAATTTAGAAAATTTATTAAGAAAAACATTAAAAATCCTTTTTGCATGAAGTTTACACTTGCTTAAATTTGAAGCACACTAATAACATGTGTTAAGAAGATAACAATGTAAAATGACAAGTGTCGCAATTTTAATTTATTTTGCTTTAATTTTTATAAAACAAAACTATTTCTATAAAAACCAACTTCATATTCTTTCTCTAATTATCCCAAACAAACATTTACTACATATTTCAATTCATTTGGAAATATAAAATTTAATTTGTATATGTATACAACATTTAAAATATGATACATGAGTTAGTAAATGCAAAATATAAATATGAAGTAATATAGAAACATTCATATACCTATAAAAATACAATTGTAAGAAGGATACAATCCAAATTAACAAGTGTAAATTATGTAATTTGCAAGTTAACATGTGGCTTTTATTGTCCCTGTAGTTGAAAATATGTAGTAAATGTTTTTGAGAAAAACTGGTTCTTAGTTTAAAATCATTTTTCACTTTCTTTCTCAATCTTCCTCCATTTCAAATAATAAAAAAAATGATGAAATGATTTATCAAACAGACAACATTAGTTTCAACAACTTCAATTGGATCTACTACAAACTCTAGCAACAACTCCATTTGTTCAAATCTTCAAAACTAAGTAGAGATACAAGTTCCAAATCCAGGATTTTGGGCCTATTCTCTGTTTACATTCACATGGAATTTCTGATGATCAAGCTGCTGCTTTCAAATCCTGATTTCTTTTGTTTAAAAACTTCTAACTAGTGAGTTAAACTGATATTTGTTTTAAAATCTATTGAACAATCTGATGTATGCAACCTATATCTGAAACAAGTATGATAAATTGATGCCTGATGGTTTGATTTCCTCTGTTCTTTCTTAATCTGAGAGCAGATCTATTTGAACCTTATCTGTTAAATCATTTGAATATTGAGCCTGCAACAATTGAAGTTACTAACTCAAATTTATGATTACATGAATGAATAGATATTGTTCAGAGATATATAAATTCATTCACAGTTTGCATGTCTGTGTGAATATGTGTATATCTCTGTTCTAAATATCAACAACCTAAATAAGTTCAATTTTTGTAAATCAGAAATGGAAAAAAAGAAAGAAAAAAAAATGGAACTTGAATGCATGTGGAAATATTGGTTTGTATAGAAGTACTTCATTCTGGAAAGTATTTGATAATTTATAAGTGTGTAATGTGGGTACATCAGTTTATTTATATTCAAGATCATGTTCTCTGTGTTGTACAGTCCCTGTTTTTCCTTCTAAAATCCAAATCTCTCTATCAAGGCAATGTTAAACTTTGATATCTAAATGAAAATAGTTTGCTAATGCATGATGATAATATTAAAAATAGTTTGAGGGTTTAAAATTTAGTAAATTATTTTTAAAATGAAATAGCGGTGGCAAAAGTATATATATGATAAAAACCTACCAATCCAATTTCTATTTGGAATAACATGAATGAATTAGTGAGGGAAAATCATGATTTTTAGTATGCATTTCATGATTTTTAGATTTATAAATTATGGGAATTTCGGAGATAATCATTCTGGGAATTTTTGGTAATTGCTTACGATCGGCACGGTGGATGGAGGCTAGGTCGTAGGCGAAGGTGGCTGGGAGGTTGCCGAGGGTAGGAAAAATACTAGAGGATTTTCTTGTTGGCCGAGGTGATCGGAAATGAGGGAACTAGGGTTTTGGAAGTTTTTTTGCTTGTCGTGGTTGTCAAGAAAATTTCGACGAGGGAAAGTGACCGGAGTGGTTCGCGATAGTAGGAATGGGAGCTGGAAGGGGCGACGTAGCTTTGGTGAAGGGGGTAGGTGATCATGAGGTCGGAGGTGATGGAGAGGAGTGAATATCCGGTAATGATTGGTTCCAGACATGGTCGTGATGGGTTCATTTTCGATTTATTTGAGAATTGATTGATCGGGGTCCACGTGAGGTCAACGTGAGTACAAGGAGTTTGTCGCGAATGGCGGTGGCTTACTCCGATGATCGGAGGGGTGGTGTACGTGCACCACGTGCACATTGATTTCTGGAACTAATTGAAGTTTTGAGAAGATGAAGGTCTCCTCGGTGCGGTACTCAGCTAACTGCTGTGCGGCCCGAAGTGGTGCGTTCGGTTGATTGACTCGAGGGTGGCGTTTTTGGTGCGTTTGAGTTAGGTTTGGCCCGAGATGTTTTCTTGGCTTAATCTATAGCAGATTTTTTTGTATAAAAATCAAGTTTTGTTATTCGTTTTTTTATAAAAAAAAGTTAGTTAAGTTTAGAGGATTAAATTACTCAGTGTAATAGGTTAAAGGATTGAGAAAATTAATAAAAGGTTAAGTATAATTAATCAAGATAAGTAATGGGGTGTAATTACTTTGCATTGAGTAAAGTAATTAAATGTTAATTACTCAGTGTGATTAGTTTGGATAATTAATAAATGTGATTAGTTAATGAATGTGATTAATTTAAGATTAATTACAAAATGTAATTAATTAAAATGTGATTAATTAGTAAAGTAAATAATAAGGTATTATTAATTAATGGAATTAAATAATAGTTACTTGATATATAAATTAAGATTTGATTACTTTGCATTGAAGGAGGTTAATTGATGACTAAGATTTATTAATTTATAATTAAAGATTAATTAATTAATTTATAAGGTAATTAAGGGATAAATTACCCAGTTGTAATTAATGAGATTGATAACGGTAATGACTTAGTGAGGTAATTAAAGGTTAAATTCTTAGGAGAAATAATTAAGGATTAAATTACTTAGTGTAATAGGTTAAAGGATTGAGAAAATTAATAAAAGGTTAAGTATAATTAATCAAGATAAGTAATGAGGTGTAATTATTTGGGAAAGTAATTAATGAATGATTACTAAATGAACTAATTAAACGGAAATTACTTGATGAGAAGTAACTAAAGGATAGTTACTCGATGGAAGAAAATAAGTAAGGGTTACTCAACGTAATTAAGAGATTAATTAATATAATTGATCAAGGAGTTGGTTTAAATTGATGGAATAATTAAGGAAAGTCAATTGTTGATTGTGATTAGTCAAGACTAATTAATGAATGTAATTAAGTTAAAGGTTAATTATTATTTGAGATTTAAGAATAATTAACTAATGAAGGTAATTAGGGGATCATTAATTAGTTTCATTGATTAGAGTGATCAATCTTGTTTAGTAATGATTGAATGATAATGGGTGTCTTGAATTGGGAGATATCTCTGATATAAATTGTTTTGTGATTTAATATGTTGAATGGACGATGATAGTATGATTATCAATTTATTATGAATTTCTGTGTAAAGGAGTTATCGGACAATTAAAGTTAAATTTTGTTTAATTAGATAACTTGTGTTTAGATGACATTGGATTCGAAGTGACCGGAGTCGGGTATTAGTTAATACCCGAAGCCACTTCGATTCTTCATAAAATTGATATGTGGAAATCAATGTGATGGTTTGGAATGATTTAAGTGAATTAGACCATTTAATCTAAGTTGAGTACTTAGAAATTGGTGAGTGGAAAAATTATGTTGATATCAATTTGTGAAGTTGTAATTGAAACAAGTTACCCGGGTTATATATATAAGTTGTATGCTTTTGAAATTTATGTTAGATGGGTTTACTCACGCTGGTTTCTAGCCTGACCCGGGTGTTACTTTCATGTAATGCTCGGGTCAGACCGAGTATTACAGATTTTCAGGTAAGGACGTTCTGGAGCTCAGGAGGCGAGTTGGAGAGCAGAATCGTATAGAGAGTCTCTGCTATGATATGTTATAGTATCTGAAACAGATTGATTCATATGTTCTGTGATTGTAAATTTATTGTAACTCTGACATATATTAAAGTGTAATTTGACAAGTACAACTTCTTTTGTGTAACTATTGTTTATGTGATATTATATTTTATCCGCTGCGAGTGTAAGATTGTGTATTTCTTTTCTGTTCTTCTTCTATCTCTTTTCTTCTTTTCTCTAACTATCTGGAATTTTCGGGATCGGAATTTCCAGGTCATTACGTTTGGTATCAGAGCTAAAGGTTAAGTGGGAACCTTGGCTCTGGTGGGATTACTCATTAAGGATAGGGTAAGTGGTACCCCAGGATGAGTTGAGTGTATATATATATGAGAGTGCGTACTTGTTATTTTCTTATATAAAGGTTTTTAAATGATTTCAAAAGTAAATGAATCTTATATAAGAAATAGATTATCTATTATATTAAGGAAATTGGTTGTAGTATTAATTAAATTAAAAGTAATAGTAAGAATTAAGTGATAAAAGAATTACAACATGATTGAAATTAAATTAAAGACAAGTTTGAAATGGATTCAACTTAAAATTGAAATCTTGATTTGGAAAAGTATTTCAGAATAAGATGAATTAGAATTGGTTTCAAACCAGAAAATAGAAAGGATATTGTGTTTAATGATGGGATGATTGTTTTTCAATAAACAATAAAATATTTTAAGGAAAGTAACCATTTTAAAGAGAATAACATGTAAATTAGAAGGGAGGTAAATTTAAATTGAGTTTCAGATTGTGAAGTTCTGAATTCTAAATTTAAACCTTTGAATTGGTTTCAAAATGTTAAAGGAAATAATATTATTCAAACTACTTTGAATATGATCATATTTCAAAAATAAGAAATGTTTGAAAATTTTAAAGAAAATTTGTTTGAATTGAAACCAAGGGTGGTTTAAAAGTATAGCCTGGTTGGTTAAGGAATAAATATGTTTATGCATAATATCAAAGATGGTTTGAGATAAACTCTGGATATTGAATTTTTAATTGGGAATGAGATGTGAAAACCTAAAGTGATAAGTTTTTGAACTTATAGATGGGAAAGAATTTTTAAATTTGAATGGAATTCAAATTGTGTGAATTGGACTGAATTAAGTGAATTGAATTTAACTTAGAGGAAGTTAAATAAGTTTGAAAGGACTACCTGATTTGGGAATTTCAATATGAAATTAAAATTTAACTTGGGAAGTTAAATGATTAATTTAAATTGGGTATGGTAATATATTCATTATTAAGGTAAAATGGAATCATTTTGGACTTAAGATTTGAATATATAAGAATAAACTTCAATAGTTTGATTTCAAAATTTAAATTTGATGATAAATTGAATTTCAAAGATGCAGTTGTTTAAAAAGAGTTTGAATTATTTGAAGTTTGAAATAGATTAGAAATGGAGTTTGAATTCTAAATTAAATTATTTAAAATCTTTTAATAAAGGTTAACTTGGTTTAAAGGGTTAAGCCAACCTTAGTAAATTTAACTCGAATTTATATAATTCGAGATGGTTTAAATTTGGAATTTGAATTGAAATTAGTTCAAATTGAATTTGATTTGAATTAATTGAAATTGTGATTGGAGATGTATAAGTATAAAATTCAAATGGAAAATTTGAATTGGATTGATTTGAATATTTTGGAATTGTAATTAAAGTTGAATAGTTTTAAATTCAAATGGAATTTGAATTGAATTTGGAAGGAAATCAAGAATAATTCAACTTGATTTAGAAATGGAGTTTGAAATTGGGATTAATTCAAACTAGAGTTGAAATGAATTGAAATTGGAACTAGTTTAATTAAAATTTATTTGAATTAATAAATTTTGAGGTCAAAGGTTGAATAAAGTTAAATTTGGAAAGAACTAAGGAATTCAACTTGAATTGGGTTAAATAGATTTCAATGGAAATTAAAGTTATTTAAATTGGAATTGGGTCATTTTAGAGGAAATTTAAATTGAATTGATGAGAATGGAGATTGGGAAGTGAGCAGTTTGACTCTGGACTATTTTTAATATAAATTGTTTTAATATAAACCTATTTTTCCAAGCTATTCATTATATAAACAACCTTTATTTTGAAAAGCCAAACTATCTTATACCTGTTTTACAATTATTTTTGAAACTGTTTAACAATTTTCTAACTATTTTATAAACTAATTACTATTTTCAACTACTAATTACTATTTTATAGCTATTTTGCAATTATTTAAAATTTCTATGACTATTGAACTATTTTCCAATTATTTTACAATTACTGAACTATTATACAGCTATTTTACAAACTAGTAATTATTTTTCAACTACTTATCTATTTCTATAACTTTTCAAGTTATTTTCTAAATTTAAACTGGACGGAGTTCAAACTGTTATTGGTTAAATACCCAATCGAGATAAGAATAGAGGTGATAATCCAAATGGATTGAAGCAATTTTGAGTAAGTGAATGAAAATCAAAATGAATGTGAATAGAAATGGAATTGATTTGGCTAATAACCAATAAAGGTAAATACGTAGGGTGTACGTATGTTATTCTATTCACATAGTGATTTGATCCAGATTCGAGCACAGAATTTCGAGATAATTATATCGATCCGAGTTGGATTTTTCACTCGATTTTCGACGGCGAACCTGGATATGGATCGTTGATTGGTTCTGGATATTCTCTATCATAGTTAAGCTATGTAAGGAGAATGATGGTTTTTGATCAAGAAACCATATTTGTGTCCGCACTAGGAAGTCGGGTGGACGATACTAGATCGGAAGTGAAATTGTGTGATCGAGTAAGCGATCAGATTAGTATGGCGTACGAATGGTATGTGTATATTGTAAGGATTTGAATGAAATTGATAGTGAAAAGAGTAATCAAATTTGAATATTTGAGTAAACAAAGTTAAGTATCTTTGTTTTATAAAATGAAACTCCCCTTGATGGATCTTTTGCCAGAAGAAAAGGGTTTTGGAAATGTTTGAAGTATAAAAGGAGTTTATACAAGTTCGGAATGATCCAAAGTTTTAAAAGATTTTACATATCTGAATATATATAAAGGATCATATGAGGATTTTGGAAAAAGGGTTTTGGGAACCTTTGGAAAACGCTTTTGATTTTTGGGTAAAATCAATATGAGAATTTGGAAAGCCTAGTTTGAGAATTATCGATTTTGGAATAATCGATTTTGAGTAAAGGAGCTTTATATGAGATCATATTAGGTGTATGATTTAAAGATACTATATATGTATAGTATAAAATGTTTAGATAATGGCTCTAGGGAAAAAGGCGCTCCCTCGAAATGAACTTCTCAGGAGTACCACCAGGTGGTGCTGCCTTGAGCGCCATGGGGGTTCTAGAGTTGATCCTGTGAGGAGTCCGGACAAAACTAGTTCCTGGGGATCTTGAGTAGAGGTTACCATAGCGAAAGTCATGTGTGTCGCTGAGAGCCAAGGTCTACGTTTGATTTTATATCGGTAGACTGCGATCTATGGTAATATAGTGAAGGTCGTGTGAGTCGCTGAGAGCCAACAGTCCGCGTTTGATTTTATATCGGCAGACTGCGACCTGTGATAACATAGCGAAAGTCGTGTGCGTCACTGAGAGCCAACAGTCTACGTTTGATTTTACATCGGTTGACTGCGACCTATGTTGGAGTGGAGAAGTTTCATTTGGACAGCGAAAATCAGAGGCCGTTGAGAGCCTGCAGTTACATGGACTTTTGCTGTGAGGCAACGTAACCCTGGGGGTAACTGTGATCTGTTGTGTGGGTTCCATGGCGTAATCGAGAGCCCATTGAGAGCCTGCAGTTACATGGACTTTTGCTGCGACGGCAACGTAACCCTGGAATGTAACTGTGACCATGGATGGGGGTGATGATTTTTAGAGCATTCTCACCAAAGATATATCCTCTATTTTCAAAAAACTGATGTCTATATTTTCAATAAAATTATTTTCCAAGTATTTTCACTTGATGTTGAAAATGAGTCTGCTATATACTTATAGAATTTCAGTCGTACGCCTGATCAACGTATGACCGAATTTCTATGAGAACAAGGATGGACTGGTTGAAACATCGAGTTATAAGAAGTATTTTCATAAAACTATTTTGGTAATATATATATATATATATATATATATATTTAAAAGTGTTTTAAAAATTTCTTAATAAAAAGAGTTTATAGAAAAATTTGTCCAAGAATAAAATCTTCTGATAATTATCAATTTAATAAAATTCTGGTTTCATTCATTTTCGAGGACGAAAAGATTCAAAGGGGGAGGAATGTGATAACCCGGATTTCTGGGCATCTGTAATTGATATTAATTAGGTTAATTAATAGAAATACTAAATTGTAAATTTAACAAATGAATCTAATCATAAATCATAGAAATACACCTTTAAAAATCAAAACATGAATTAAGATATAAATAACTCTATTTTGAATTTCAACTTAACAATTCAAATTTAAATTAAATTTCAAATTAAATTTAAAAATCAAATTTGATATGTATTTTTCTTTAAGAAGAATTGATTTTATATGAATTAAAAATGTATTTTAAATTTAGAAAATTTATTAAGAAAAACATTAAAAATCCTTTTTGCATGAAGTTTACGCTTGCTTAAATTTGAAGCACACTAATAATATGTGTTAAGGAGATAACAATGTAAAATGAAAAGTGTCACAATTTTAATTTATTTTCTTTAATTTTTATAAAACAAAACTATTTCTATAAAAACCAACTTCATATTCTTTCTCTAATTATCCCAAACAAACATTTACTACATATTTCAATTCATTTGGAAAAATAAAATTTAATTTGTATACGTATACAACATTTAAAACATGATACATGAGTTAGTAAATGCAAAATATAAATATGAAGTAATATAGAAACATTCATATACCTATAAAAATACAAGTGTAAGTAGGATACAATCCAAATTAACAAGTGTAAATTAAGTAATTTGCAAGTTAACATGTGGCTTTTATTGTCGTTGTAGTTGAAAATATGTAGCAAATGTTTTTGAGAAAAACTAGTTCTCGGTTTAAAATCATTTTTCACTTTCTTTCTCAATCTTCCTCCATTTCAAATACTAAAAAAAATGATGAAATGATTTATCCAACAGACAACATTATTTTCAACAACTTCAATCGGTTCTACTACAAACTCTAGCAACAACTCCATTTGTTCAAATCTTCAAAACTAAGTAGAGATACAAGTTCCAAATCCAGGATTTTGGGCCTGTTCTCTGTTTACATTCACATGGAATTTCTGATTATCAAGCTGCTGCTTTCAAATCCTGATTTCTTTTTTTTAAAAACTTCTAACTGGTGAGTTAAACTGATACTTGTTTTAAAATCTATTGAACAATCTGATGCATGCAACCTATATCTGAAACAAGTATGATAAATTGATACCTGATGGTTTAATTTCCTCTGTTCTTTCTTAATTTGAGAGCAGATTGGTTTGAACCTTATCTGTTAAATCATTTGAATATTGAGCCTGCAACAATTGAAGTTACTAACTCAAATTTATGATTACATGAATGAACAGATATTGTTCAGAGATATATAAATTCATTCACGGTTTGCATGTCTGTGTGAATATGTGTATATCTCTGTTCTAAATTTCAACAAACTAAATAAGTTCAAATTTTGTAAATCAAAAATGGAAAAAAAAGAGAGAAAAAAAGGGAACTTGAATGCATGTGAAAATATTGGTTTGTATAGAAGTACTTCATTCTGGAAAGTATTTGAAAATTTATAAGTGTGTAATGTGGGTACATCAGTTTATTTATATTCAAGATCATGTTCTTTATGTTGTACAGTCCCTGTTTTTCCTTCTAAAATCCTAGTCTCTCTATCAAGGCAATGTTAAACTTTGATATCTAAATGAAAATCATTTGCTAATGTACGATGATAATATTAAAAATAGTTTGAGGGTTTAAAATTTAATAAATTATTTTTAAAATGAAATAACAGTGAGAAAATTATATATATTTAAAAAACAACCAATCCAATTTCTGTTTGGAATAACATGAATGAATCAGTGAGGGAAAATCATGATTTTTAGTATGCATTGCATGATTTTTAGATTGATAAATTATGGGAATTTCGGAGATAATCATTTTGGGAATTTTTGGTAATTGCTTACGATCGGCACGGTGGATGGAGGCTAGGTCGTAGGCGAAGGTGGCTGGGAGGTTGCCGAGGGTAAGAAAAATACTAGAGGATTTTCTTGTTGGCCGAGGTGATCGGAAATGATGGAACTAGGGTTTTGGAAGTTGTTTTGCTTGTCGTGGTTGTCAAGAAAATTTCGACGAGGGCAAGTGACCGGAGTGGTTCGCGATAGTAGGAATGGGAGCTGGAAGGGGCGACGTAGCTTCGGTGAAGGGGGTAGGTGATCATGAGCTCGGAGGTGATGGAGAGGAGTGAATATCTGGTAGTGATTGGCTCCAGACATGGTCGTGATGGATTCATTTTCGATTTATTTGAGAATTGATTGATCGGGGTCCACGTGAGGTTGACGTGAGTACAAGGAGTTTGTCGCGAGTTGCGGTGGTTTACTCCGATGATTGGAGGGGTGGTGTATGTACACCACGTGCACATTGATTTCTAGAACTAATTGAAGTTTTGAGAAGATGAAGGTTTCCTCGGTGCGGTACTCGAGCTAACTGCTGTGCGACTCGAAGTGGTGCGTTCGGTTGATTGACTCGAGGGTGGCACGAGTTTTTGGTGCGTTTGAGTCGGGTTTGGCCCGAGATGTTTTCTTGGCTTAATCTATAGCAGATTTTTTTGTATAAAAATCAAGTTTTGTTATTCGTTTTTTTTTAAAAAAAAGGGAGTTAAGTTTAGAGGATTAAATTACCTAGTGTAATAGGTTAAAAGATTGAGAAAATTAATAAAAGGTTAAGTATAATTAATCAAGATAAGTAATGAGCTGTAATTACTTTGCATTGAATAAAGTAATTAAAAGTTAATTACTCAGTGTGGTTAGTTTGGATAATTAAAAAATGTGATTAGTTAATGAATTTGATTAATTTAAGATTAATTACAAAATGTAATTAATTAAAATGTGATTAATTAGTAAAGTAAATAATAAAGGATTATTAATTAATGGAATTAAGTAATAGTTACTTAATATATAAATTAAGATTTGATTACTTTGCATTGAAGGGGGTTAATTGAGAAGTAAGATTTTTTAATTTATAATTAAAGATTAGTTAATTAATTTATAAGGTAATTAAGGGATAAATTACCTAATTGTAATTAATGAGATGATAACGGTAATTACTTAGTGAGGTAATTAAAGGTTAAATTCTTAGGAATTAAATTACTTAGTGTAATAGGTTAAAGGATTGAGAAAATTAATAAAAGGTTAAGTATAATTAATAAAGATAAGTAATGAGGTGTAATTACTTGGGAAAGTAATTAAGAATGATTACTGAATGAACTAATTAAACGGAAATTACTTGATGAGAAGTAACTAAAGGATAGTAACTCGATTGAAGAAAATAAGTAAGGGTTACTCAATGTAATTAAGAGATTAATTAATATAATTAATCAAGGAGGTTGTTTAAATTGATGGAATAATTAAGGAAAGTCAATTGCTGATTGTGATTAGTCAAGACTAATTAATGAATGTAATTAAGTTAAAGGTTAATTATTATTTGAGATTTAAGAATAATTAACTAATGAAGGTAATTAGGGGATCATTAATTAGTTTCATTGATTAGAGTGATCAATCTTGTTTATTTGATGATTGAATGATAATGGGTGTCTTGAATTGGGAGATATCTCTGATATGAATTGTTTTGTGATTTAATATGTTGAACGGACGATGATAGTATGATTATCAATCTATTATGAATTTCTGTGTAAAGGAGTTATTCGACAATTAAAGTTAAATTTTGTTTAATTAGATAACTTGTGTTTAGACGACATTGGATTCGAAGAGACCGGAGTCGGGTATTAGTTAATACCTAAAGCCACTTCGATTCTTTATAAAATTGATATGTGGAAATCAATGTGATGGTTTGGAATGATTTAAGTGAATTAGACCATTTAATCTAAGTTGAGTACTTAGAAATTGGTGAGTGGAAAAATGATGTCGATATCAATTTGTGAAGTTGTAATTGATACAAGTTACCCAGGTTATATATATAAGTTTTATGCTTTTGAAATTTATGTTAGATGGGTTTACTCACGCTGGTTTCCAGCCTGACCCGGGTGTTACTTTGATGTAATGCTCGGGTCAAACCGAGTATTACAGATTTTCAGGTAAGGACGTTCTGGAGCTTAGTAGGCGAGTTGGAGAGCAGAATCGTATGGAGAGTCTCTGCTATGATATATTATAGTATCTGAAACAAATTGATTCATATGTTCTGTGATTGTAAATTTATTGTAACTCTGACATATATTAAAGTGTAATTTGACAAGTATAACTTCTTTTGTATAACTATTGTTTATGTGATATTATATTTTATCCACTGTGAATGTAAGATTGTGTATTTCTTTTCTGTTCTTCTTTTATCTCTTTTCTTCTTTTCTCTAACTGTTTGGAATTTTTGGGATCGGAATTTCCGGGTCATTACATCATCATTTTATGCTTGAAAATGGTTTTGATAGAAGCATCAAGGATACTTGTGTATATTTCAAAATTTTGAAAAATGATTGTTGGGTGTACTTACTCTTGTATGTGGATGATATGCTTATTGAAAAATAAGAATGAAATTAATAAGCTAAAACTGAGATTGAAATCAGAGTTTGATATGAAGGATCTTGGAGAAGCAAGAAGGATATTGGGCATGGAAATAGAAAAGGATCGAAAGTGTTTTGAGTTGAAACTAAGTCAAAAGGAGTACATTGAGAAAGTGCTTTACCGGATTAGGATGGAGAACGCAAAGGCATCAAATACGCCTTTACCTCTGCATATGAAGCCTTCATGTAAGGGATCACATATCTTGGAGAAAGACAAGGCTTATATGGCAATGGTGTCATATGCTAGTGCGGTTGGAAGTCTAATGTATGCTGTGGTGTGTACAAAGCCAAATATTGCAAATGACATTGGGACGGTTAGTCGATATATGGCTAATCCCGAGAAATCGCATTGGGAAGCTATGAAGCTTATATTGAGATACTTCAGAGGCACATCATCTCATGGTCTTGTTTTTGGCGGTTGTGATAGAATGGATTGCAAGCTGGTTGGTTATTGTGATTCGTACTACACCAGTGATATGGATCGAAGAAAATAAATTTTTGGTTATGTTTTCACACATAGGGGTACATCCATAAGTTGGAGATCGAGATTGCAGACCGTAGTTGCTTTATCCACTACGGAGGCGGAGTTAATAGCTGCGGTGGAGGCGGCAAAGGTGGCACTTTATTTGAAGCGATTGTTGTATGGCTTGGGATTCGAGCATAGCAACATCATTGTTCGATGTGATAGCCAGAGTGCTATTCACTTAGTAGAGAATTTGGCATTTATCTCACGAACTAAGCATATAGAAGTGAGAGAGTCATTTCTAGTGCTCATGGATGAGGATAAACAGGCATATCTTCGAAAAATGCACATGAAGAATAACACAGCAGATATGTTCACTAAGGCATTGCCGGTTGGGAAGTTAGAGCATTACTCAAACTTGATTCGGTTGGAAAAGTGCTAGGTGTCGTAGGGTGGCACGGTTGAGGGAGGAGCTTGATTGTGGATGAGGAAGAGCATTAGTGAGAGATTAAGGTTCTATCTTCTTGGTAAGTGCTAGGTTACACTCCTTATAACTTTAGTCTTTGGTAAGATGTTTTACGATTTTGATGTTTTCAACACTTAATTAGCGGGCGGGGGCTTTGCCTGAGCTCGTTGGTGGAGTGAAGTGGGTGGTGACTTTGCCGAAGCTCATTGGGAAATCATTCATTTTGGCTGAAGGTATAAGTGGTGATGGTTGGTGATATTGATTCATGATGATGGTATGGTACTATTGGAGTTGGGGATGGATATAGTGTCGAGGTGGAGTGTTTAATTTCGGTGACACTATATGGAGAGAATTGAAGATGTTAGAAGTAGCTTGGTGACGGAGAAAACGGTTCACAAATAAAAGCTCGGAGGAGGAAGTTTAGAGAAGAAGGTGGATTGATGCTGGAAGAGACTCAGGACAGATGTCTGAGGAAATTGTAACGCCACACCCCGAGACCCACCTTAGCAAAGAGAATTAACGAGTAATTCCGTCTACTAAAGCGGAGAATAGGGCAGGTTAAGGGAGACCATCTATAATTTTTTCTTAAACATCCATTGAATACGTCCATAAATGCATTATAATTTTTCTTTTTGATCTCAAGTGGATCGACATACCCAGTAAATGCTTAATCCAAAACTATAGGTGGCTAACGGATCTATCAGAAAAAATACAATAACTGAATGTAAATCACATCACAGAACAGTAACCAACATCATATATATACATATACACCGATACACGTTCAGTCCAATACAATATGAGTACAATAAAGGTGGTACACGACCACACCATAAACATTGAATCAAATATAAATAAATCATAGTATGCGGAAGAATAGAAATTGCTCAAGAGAAAGGAGAGTTGATATCCAGCATCAACTTCAAGCTATGTCCAATAGATGATACCTGAAACAACTCGGTCTGACCCGAGTATAAATACACGGGTCAGTCTAGCTACACGAATCAGTCAATATCGGTAATATGAAGCAGAATAGACATGAAGATACTTCTTCTCGAAAGAGAAGAATGAATCGATAAACTAATAAGCTCAACACTTAAGTAACAAACGCTACTTAGATGAACAAATACCTCGAAGGAGGAAACTCAAACTCAATACTCAAATCAAACACAAGTGCCTCATATCATAGGCGACATCCCAAAATGTCTACATGGTTTCCATGAACCATATCTCCTCAAAAAGAGAAACATCAATACAAACTCTCGCCAAAATGGCAAACATAAAATTATCAAATAGGATGATCCAAAAATCAATTATAAATGAATCTCCAAATTCAATTATACCTCATCTCATCGGTATAAATGTATATAAATCTCAATATCAACTCGCCAAAATGGCAAAACCCAGAATATCCTATAAAATCCTGAAATTATCCAAACTCATAACTCAAGGAACTCGATAAGAGTTCAAAACATCATAATTGAAATCATCATATATATATCATCTCATATAGCACTAGGCTATCAATGTAATGAAACATCTTAAAAAGGTGAAATCATAACAAAACAGAAAACTTAGAAAATCCGGATTGGCCAAATCCCCGATTGTAATGCCGAAGCAATGTTGTACATGCTAAACTCAGACGGCCGAAGCTCAGACAAGGTCGCTAACACCTCCCAAAGCAGTTTGTCCTCATGACAAGGTCGCTGACACCTCTCCAAGCCATTTTGTCAGTCCTAACAAGGTCGCTAACACCTCCCAAAGCAGTTCGTCCTCATGACAAGGTCGCTGACACCTCTCCAAGCTATTTTGTCAACTCTAACAAGGTTGCTAACACCTCCCAAAGCAGTTCGTCCTCATGACAAGGTCGCTGACACCTCTCCAAGAAGTTCTGTTAAGTAAACATCGTGAATGTGTCGCAAACTCACGGATAGGAACCCGAAAAGTGTTAATGTATGTCCCATACCACACATTCGCACTTAGCGGTTTACTACCCATTAGTCGATGCCACACTAGAAACATCATAAAACTCAGAAAATTATATCTCGCCTATTCTCATTGGCGAGTGATAAAGAGACATCATACTTGTCTCATCTCATCGACAAGTAAAAACATCATGATGGTTCCTCATAAACCGTAAATCTCAACATATGAAATCGTAAACTCAAGACTTGCCTTATATCATTGGCAAGTAAATAAAACATCGCGATGGATCTCATCAACCATACTCTGATATAAGAGATCTCAAACCATAATATTTGCCTAATATTGGCCATCTTAAATAATTCCAATAAATAGGAATTATAAAAATCAAAATATGCCATAAAATGGAAAAACATCTCAGAATCAATAATCTCAAATAGCTTCGATCGTACAAGTCCGGAATTAACCGAAATAGTAAACGCACAAGTCACATACCACATGTTTTACTAAATCGTGTAATTCTCTTCTCATACGTTCGAATAGTACAAAAGTTTGTATTATATATATAATAATTATAAAAAAAAATTAAAACATTTAATATGAAAGCTTTTCCATTAAAAAAATCATTTCGAAAACGGTTTAGAAAACAAGTGCATAGAAACAGAAAAAATCGATGAAAATTCAATAAAATTAACATACGACAAAACCCAAATGAAACCGTCAATTCTTAGTGCGAATCAACATTAATGTTGGCTTTTCTATTATTAAGAGTTAGACTTTTAGAACCATCTCAAAAAAAAACGCTCGAAATCATCGAATTCAAAAACAGTTCAACGGAAAATGCCAAACTTTGTAAAAGAACTCAAGCTAGCGGCTTGTTATGCCAGTTTGCCCGTTTTTAACTCAGAATTTGAGAAAATATGAAACATAAAAGTTCAACATGATTGTTACAGCTCGAATCAGAAAAAGAATCATCTAATTCGGACATTCGAGTCAAAAGTTACGACAATTTCAATTCTCAGGTCTAAAATTACAAACTGTGAATAATTACCATAACAACAGGGTTGCGGCTTAAAGATCCAACTTTACCCTGTAGATCAAAGATTTTGAGAAATCAAAAAACATGAAAGTTGAATATCATTTTCATAGCTATAATTCAAAAAAAGAATCACCTGATTCGGACTTACAAGTCAAAAGATATACCCAAAACAATTATCAGGTCTGGATTTATTATCGCTGTATTTTGCTCTCAAGACAGCGACAAAGAAGTGCATTTTTGACCAAATTAAATTCAAAATTTAAGGAAACCCAAAACATGAAACATGTAGCACATCATTTTTTATTTTCAGAACATCCAAAATTATCAAATTCCGTTCCAAATCGCGAAAGTTATGGCTAATTTTAGTTTTAGGTTTCAATTCTGAAAATCGACAGAGTGGAGCAAGTATCTCAGTTTCAAACCCAATTTCGATCCTTTAAATCATATAATTTACAAAAACATATAACATGAAAGTTGTAGCACAATGTTTAAGATTTTAAAAACTTTGAACGATATCAAAATCCGATAAGAAATGAGAAAGTTATGCTTAAATTACTAATAATATTTTGCACAGAAATTTGAAAGGACAGAGACTATTACTCTGTCAAAAATTCGATTTTGACCAAGAAATCATCAAAATATGAGAAAGTAATTAAAACAAAGGTTCTTGCTTAGTGAATTATCTTTCTACTTCAAAAAGATTCAACATAATTGGATTTATCAATCAAAAGTAATGTTCATTTTACTCTCAGGTATTAACTTAAAATTTTTATATGGCTGAGCTATAACATTAGTTTCAAACTCAATTTCGACCTATTTAACTGCAGAATTTCGAAATATGACTAAAATAAAACATGTAGCTAACTGAAATAACTTTCTGCTACAAAACGATTGAGTCAATTTGGATTATTCCACCATAAATTATCGTTGTTTTACTGCAGCGACTTTTTTTTATAACAAATTTCCAACAAACAATAACACAATAATCACACAGGTTTTCAACCAAATTGCATACAATTAAATCAACAATCATTAAAATAATGATGTGCATCAAACAAAGATTTAGATGTGAGTGATTAACTCACCTCTATCCTTTAATTCAACAATCGAGACCACCAATTCAGCCCAAATTTCCAAACTAGCAAACCCTAAACAGAGAAGAAGTTAATAAATTTTCACTGTAAGTTAGATTTTGATGGAGAGGTTGGTTTTAGGTTGAAGATTACCTAAGTTTATACTTAAATCCATGTTTTAAAACATCCATTCTTCATTTTTTTTTGATTAATAGAGAATAGATTGGGAGAATGAGAAGGCTGCCATTATTTTAGAGCTTCAGAAGTTTTTAACTGAGAGGAGAGAAGTGGATGAACGTACAGACTTTTCTTCTCTTTCTCATTCTTTAGTAATATATTAGGGTTTAATTGTACTAATGGACTTAAGCCCAACAAGTAAATGAAATTAGCTTGTGTTATTATTCAACCACTTATTTCATGTTACAATGCATACTAACGATGAAATTTACACTATTTCAAGTTCCACTTCTTAAGAATTATGAAATTCATTACTCATTATAATAAAAATGTTTTACACCCAATTAAAATATTATTTACATAATTAGAAACTATTTATTATCATATTTCCCTATTTAAAGAAAATAGCAAATTTACGTTATTAATTACAAAACCCATTGTAATTAACACTATAGATTACACAAAAAACACATTTTTATGTCATAAAATTCTATAACTCATTTCAAATATAATTTTATGCTCAACTTATATTTTTAAACTCAATTCCATCATTTTATTAAATATATCCCATTTTAAAATTAATTACTTCCTTAAAAAAATATTAAATGAAGTAAAGAGCAATAATTAACAAAATTATTGCATTAACTCTAAATAAAACACATTTTCCTCGTTTATTTATTAACTCAAACCATCTTAATAAAGTTTTCAAAATTCTATTTTCTCATTTTATCCTCAAATATATTGTTTATTCTCAATAAATAATTTAAATTCCTCTTTAATTATTAATTCACACTATTAAATTATAACTGCCGTTATAATTTAATATTTTCGGGTAATCGCTAAAATCAGGGTTGTTACAGACTCCTCCCCTTACAAAAATTGCGTCCCCGCAATTTTCTAGAAAAAAGCTGTAACGTAAAAGATGCATTCATTGAAGGATAAAGACAAGCTCGAATTGCAAACCATTCATACTCTCAATGTAGAATGGTAGAAAGAAATAAGGAAAAACTCACTTGGTTAACTCAATAGCCCATCATATGCTAATATAGTGATTAGCAAACCGTCGACTTTTCCAAGTATCTCGAAAGAGTTTTGAAGATATCACGTCTTCGAATCAAAACTCAATAACATGCTCAACAATTAATTAATCGGAAATGATTGATTTCAAAAAATAAAAAAACTCTACGAATAGAGTCGTGATCAAACTCACTTAAACCTAAACTCTAAACAATAAAGAAGATCATCAAGAAGATTTTCCGCATTAATATACGGAAAGAACATCCTCACAACAGGATAGGCACAATAGACAAGAAAGATAAATCACAAGATGGCTTCTCACAAAGCCACCAAATTCGAACGACCGCGAAAAATGCACGTCGTTGATAATTGCTCAAAGATAGAACGTGCTCAAGAACAAGGATATAAGCTCGAATTATCTTTTAATCCGAGATATTTAGAATTTTAAATTTCAACATCTTTTAAATTTCAAATCTCAATTTTCAACATTTGAAAATTTCTCAAACTCTTTACTATATTACTTATTAAGTAATTTAAAACTCAAAGTTAAAATTCAAATTTCTTCTCTTGCTTCAAAATTAATTTCCAAAGAATTTTGTAAACCCATAATAATATCCCTCAAAATAAATTAAGGGTTTAAATTCTATTATTATATAATATAGATTCTAAAATCTCAAAATGTACTTCCAATAAAACACAACTCAAAATAATCTCATTTATATTCTCATTTTTTACAATTTAAAAATAAATAAATGCCATTGCCTCGCCATTGAGCCTCTAATAAATAAATATATATGTTGGCTGTAGAGTCGACTGAACGATCAAAACTGCCTCGCCACTCTATTATTCATCTCTAAAATCAATGGCTGCAATTACCATTCAAAACTAAATTTAATATTTAATCTCCAAATATTATTTTTAAAATCTCAATCCTTAAAACACAAATCATCTTGTTTGATTGCCTCGTTATAGCATTTAGGAGATTCCTATCGATAATGTTGATCAGGCGTATTGACCAGAACTCTTAACTACTCGATGGACAGCCCAACGCTCACAAGTTATTTCTATAGAAGAAATACTACTCATGTAAATATATTCTCAATATATTCTTTGATTTTTTTTAGTATCTCAAAGCTCAAATTTCTCTTTAAAACTCATATTTATATAGCTTCAAAACTAAAACCAAAGAACATTAGAGAATGCATCAAGATATTCCTAGAATACTCGATTCTCAAAATCAACAGAAGGAGATAGAGTGTTCGCCAATCTTACGATGTCATGAGCCACTGCCAAAAATCATCAAGATACTGGATAAGCAAGATATTCATCTCGAAGGAGAAGAAGTACACAATCAACAAATCATTACCTCGAACAATGTAATGCTACAAAAAATAACACCGATTGAGTATCCGAAAAGGATAACTCAATGAAACTGAATGATAAACTCAATCAAACTCGAACAATCCGGAAACTCACCCTTTCCTTAATGGATATCCTCGTGGAAGGATAACCGAAGAGCTAAGAGACAAGAATAAGGTTACATCAACACTCGACTGCCCGATTGGATGTCAAATCCAAACAGACTCAAAGAAACTCAACAAAGTCACTATGACTGGAATTTGAGATATATCATCAACATATCGATACTCAAGAGTGAATACAGAAACTTCAGAATCATCATTAACATTCCAAAGTGATAGAAATAATAAACCAATCAAAATAGGAAGCCTAAATATACAATTGGATCCTATAAACCAAGGATTGGACTTAATATCAAATAAGTCAATCCTTCTCAAATCAGATACATCTCAAGATAGTGAGTAATAAAAAAACACTCACTAAGACAGCAACAAATAAAGAACTCAAAATGCTCACAACAAGCCAATCCTTGTGGATCCCTTCAATAGGATTCACAACTCTCAAAGGAATGCAACAAGAATGCCCAAAGAAATCAATCATCTCCATCGATACGAACTCACTCGTATCGACAAAAATAAGAATCTAATAATCCCCAAATAAGATTTTATATAAGATAAGATGACACCAACTCTATTATGGAGTACTACGGAATATAATTTATCTATATTCCTAGACATATTCCATCTTAACAATCCTAAAAATCAAAAAAGAATCAAGGCTCGATTCAAAAACAAGCTTGAATAAAGGACAATGATTCACCCGTATTGTACTTCGATGTATCATGATATACATACTGTTCTGTGTTTATTCTACTTTGTTCTGACCACAGCTCTGATACCATGCTGTAACACCCCATCCCGAGACCCACCTTAGCAAAGAGAATTAACGAGTAATTCCGTCTACTAAAGCGGAGAATAAGGCAGGTTAAGGGCAACCATCTATAATTTTGTCTTAAACATCCATTAAATACGTCGATAAATGCATTATAATTTTTCTTTTCTATCTCAAATGTATCGACATACCCAGTAAATGCTTAATCCAAAACTATAGGTGGCTAACGGATCTATCAGAACAAAATACAATAATTGAATGTAAATCACATCACAGAACAGTAACCAACATCATATATATACATATACACTGATACACTTTGTGGACGAGACTTCGTCGAGCCTCACAACCCGGAATGGTCGAAACAGGAAAGATGCAGCAAGGTTATTGGGGGTAGCACCCCTTAGGGTACGTGCATTTCCTTCTGGATAGAAGTGGTATCATGGTATAGAGCCCAAATACTTAACTTATGTTGATATCGCAGATATATATATTACTTTGTGATTTGTTGTTGGGGCCCCGGTTAAAGGTTGGTTACAACCGGGAGATGGCATACTCGTGTCAGTAATTACCCAGTTAGGGGTAACCCGGCCTTGTGTTGGCAGAGATCCGGTTAGGTTCTCGGGTCGTCCTTCAAGAGGCGTACCCATGTGGCCCAGGAAGTTCCTTAGCCTGACTATTGTAGGAAATCCAATTCCCAATACGAAACCCTGTACGGTTTTAGTTGTAGAACCTGCCATTTACTTATGGTGGTGCCCCACTGTTTAAATGGTAGCTATAGTAGGCATAGTTCGGAATGTCTATGCTGGCTAAGATTAATATTCTATTTTCGAAATACTTTCTACACTATACACTAGAAATATTATCAAAGAATTTCTTTCCTCGTACCAAGCATATTTAACTATCATAAGAAGAAATCTCCTCCAATTCTGCGTTTGCATTGTGTGTGTGGCGGGAGGTCTTATGGTAGTTCCATTTTTAAAAGCATACCGAAAATTCTTTTATAAATCTTGTTCTTTAAAAGTAACTGTTGTTTTGCTTACTCATACCAGTCCCATGAATGATCCGGAGTTTATTGTTTTCTTTCCTAAACTCTGGGTGCCTATTATTTCCACACAGGCAGCCTAGTAGCAGGTTTCTGTATCTTGGAGTAGCAGTATTTTGGAGCTCTTATCTTGGAGATATCTTGGGAGCTTTTGGAGATTTCAGGTGGTTAGCTTTTGGGAGTTCGTTATCACCTCTCTCATTTGAGGACTTATGGATATATGATCACTGTTGTATTATCATGATGTTGTATTTGGAGTTGTGGTGTATGTATTATATACTCTGTTGTAGTATGGATATTAAGTTGATGTTGTAACTGTGATGATATTTATGATATTGATTATGTTCCGCTATTTTATATTCATCTAATTGTTGTTATAAGCTCCGGCGATGCAAATTTGATGTCGTTTATCGGATATCGAGTTTGGGTCGTCACAAGTTGGTATCGGAGCTGTTCGTTGAGTAAGAATTTTAGCTACGGAGTATAACACATTAGATGGCTCATTAGAGATAGGGTGAAGTATACCCTAGAATGAGTATAACCGAGACCGAAACTCTAAATTTATTAGTCTATTTCTTTTACTGCTGATATTCCTAAAGATATTTTGTTCGTGTATTTAAATTAATTTTCTTACTAATTACAGATAGTAAGAAATGAGCGGACGAAGGGGAAGAGTTTAGGGTCAAGGAGGTGCCACAGCACCTGATCAAGGTCCCCCAACGGCAATAGCGGTAGCTCAGCAACAGCCGAATCTGGCTGATTTACATAAAAGTTTCTCGAGACTTGGTGGTAAGTCGTTCAACGGCAAAGAGTCGATTGTTGAGGCTCAAGCCTGGATACGATCGTGTGAGAAAATCTTCAGAGGGCTAAAATTGGAAGACGATCAGAAGCGACTCATAGCTTCTTGGCAACTGCAAGATGAAGCTTCAGCTTGGTGGGAGACAAGTTGGTCAGAAGTGTTTGAGAAGCGATATCTTCCATTAGTTGGAATTTCTCGAATGTATTAGGAATTTATGGACCTGAAGCAGGGAACTTTATCATTTGAAGAGTATCTAAACAGATTTAATGAATTGTCTCATTTTGGTCCCGAATTGGTGAATACTCCTTTAAAGAAGCACGAAAGATTCATTCGCGGGATGAATAAGAAATTCCATGAAAGAATGATGGGCCACGTTAAGGAATCTTTTTCAGATTTAGTTGATATGGGGTACAGATACGCTACCATTGATATGCAAGAAGCCCCGGAAGAGAAAGGAAATTCAGGTAGTCAAAATTGTAAAAAGCGAAAATTTGGAGGCAAGAAACCTTGGCAAGGCAACGAGAAAAAGAGGAGCATTCAGGGAAGCGCCGCAGAAAATGTCACTTGTTACAACTGCAAAGAAAAGGGCCATTATTCAAATAGCTGCCCAAAACTGAAGAAGCAAGTTAAAGAATGCTACAATTGTCACAAGCCAGGACATGTTGTTAAAGATTGCCCAATGATGAAGCCAACGTAGGTGGCAAAAGTTTATACGATAAAGAAGGACCCCTCATCTTCAAAAGCTGATAAAGGGAAAAGTGTTTTGGAAGGTATCCTTACTATTTGTAATAGAACTGTTAGAGTTTTATTTGACACAGGAGCTTGACATAGCTTTATCTCTCAACAAACCGTAAATGAATTAGGACTTAAAACTAAATTTGTTGACGATCCTATTTGTGTGAAAAATCCGGTTGGAGGTCCCGCAAATCTTTGTTCATATTGTAAGAAAGTTCCTATTTCATATGCTAGCTATCGATTTCCTATCAACCTTTTTGTCCTCGAATTTAATGAATTTGAAATCTTACTCGGTATGAACTGGTTATCGAGATACGAAGCTATATTGGATTGTAATAATCGGACAGTTTTAGTCCAAAGAAACCTTGGAAATTTTATTGAAATCTCTTGTGAGGATCCAAGTCCAAGGAGAGATAGGTTGATGTATACTTTGGGATATCTTGAAACCACTTTGTAGTCTATACCTGTTGTTCGAGATTTTTCCGATGTATTTGAAGAAGTGAAATCTTTACCTCCTCACCGAGAAAAAGAATTCCGAATTGACCTTGTACCCAATGCCCGTCATGTTGTTCACGCAAGTCGCAGGATAGCACCCAGGGAAAAGATTGAATTGGTTCATCAAACTGATGAGCTACGAGCAAAAGGATTAATTCGACCCAGTGTTTCTGAATGGGGCTCAACCGTCGTATTTGTTGCTAAATTGGACGGATCTTTGAGATTGTGTGTAGATTACCGCGATCTAAATAAACAAACTCTCAAGAATAAATTTCCACTGCCCAGAATTGATGATTTATTCGACCAACTTCATGGCGCTCGTTTCTTTTCAAAAATGGATCTAGCCCAAGGATTCCATCAACTACGAATCGTCGAAGATTGTGTTCATTTAACTGCCTTTAGAGGTCCTGATATGTTCTACGAATGGTTAGTTATGCCTTTCGGGCTAACCAATGCTCCAGCATACTTCGTGGATCTTATGACTCGTGTGTTTCGGGAAGTTTTGAATAAATTTGTGCTTGTATTCATTGATGATATTTTGATCTATTCTAAGACTAAAGAAGAGCATGTCGAACATCTTAAAATCGTATTGGAAATATTGAGAGAAATGTTCTGTATGCAAAAATTTCCAAATGTCACTTCTGGGTCAATGAAGTCAAATTCCTTGGCCATATTGTTAATGAAGAAGGAATTTCGGTAGATCCTAGCAAAATTTCCGCTATTCTTGATTGGAAACAACCCACTACTCCAAAAGTAGTTCGAAGCTTTTTGGGTTCAGCAGGCTATTACCAGAAATTCGTTCAAGATTTTTCTAAATTGGCTAGCCCATTGACTAAGCTAACAATGAAAAATGCAAAGTTCATTTGGGCTCCAGAATGTGAAGAAGTTTTTCAGGAGTTGAAAAAGAGATTGACCACTGCTCCTGTTCTCACTATTGTTAACGGGAACCAAGGCTTATCTGTCTACACTGATGCATGTGGTGATGGGGTAGGTGCAGTATTAATGCAAAATGGAAAGGTAGTTGCCTACGCGAGTAGACAATTACGTCCGCATGAGAAAAACTACCCCAACGCACGATTTGGAACTCTTGGCTGTTGTTTTCGCTTTAAAAATATGGCGACACTATCTTCTGGGTAAGAATCTTTTCAGCATTCCTAACAATTTATGAAACTAACTTAACTAAAGAAATATACCTAATAAACTCTCTTTGTTTTAGGTGAAAATTTTGAATTATTCACCGACCATAAATCTTTGAAATTTCTTTTCACCCAGAAGGATCTGAATTTGCGACAACAACGTTGGTTGGAATTTCTGGCATCTTACGACTTAGATATTCTGTATACGCCGTGAAAGGCCAATGTAGTTGCAGACGCCTTGAGCAGAAGACATGCTGTTCTCGCATATCTAGTTATCACTCCTACACTTCTTAAAAAGATCGCGAATAAGCAATATGAAAATGAGTTTCTTCAGGGAATTTATAAAAGAATTTGCCAAGGAGAAGACACTAGTTTTGAGATGGATAATAGAGGAGTAATAAGATTAAAAGGAAGGATTTGTGTTTCAGACTTCCCTTATCTGAAACGTGAAGTATTGGACAAATGCCACAAGTCCAAATTCAGCATCCATCCAGGAGTCAACAAAATGTATCGAGATGTTAAAAGAACATTCTGGTGGAAGACGATAAAGAGAGACATATTGATTTATGTGAGTCGTTGTGCTACTTGTTAGAAAATCAAAAGCGACCAAAAGAAAGTGGCCGGTTTACTTCAACCTTTGGAAGTACCGAAATGGAAGTGGGATCAGGTATCGATGGATTTCATCGACGGATTGCCACGAACCAAGAAAGGAAATGAAGCGATTTGGGTTATTGTGGACCGTCTAACCAAAACTGCTCAGTTTATTCCAGTTAAATCCACTCGGACTGCGGCAAGCTTGGCAGGTATATATATAAAGGAAATTGTTCGCCTCCATGGTATTCCCAGCAGTATAGTGAGTGATCGTGACCCGATCTTCACTAGTAGATTTTGGGAGGCATTCTAAGACGCTTTGGGAACGAAATTAAATTTCAGCACTTCTTATCATCCACAATATGATGGACAAACTGAGAGAGTTAATCGAATTTTAGAAGACCTACTGCGTGCTTGTGTTTATGATTTTGGTGGTTCTTGGGTGGACCGTTTGCATCTGGTTGAATTCTCATACAATAACAGTTATCAGGCCAGTATAAAAATGGCTCCTTTCGAAGCTTTATATGGTCGTCCGTGTCGATCACCTATATGCTGGATCGATCAAGTGATAGACTTGTTCTTGGACCGGATATGATAAAAGAAGCCACTGAGAAGGTAGATTTTATTAGAAAGAAGTTATTAACTGCCCAAAGCCATCAGAAGAACTATTATGATCGCCGAAGAAGAAATTTGGAATTTCAAGTTGGAGATTCTGTATTTTTTAAAGTATCTCCGATGCGGGGTGTATTGAGATTCGGGAAAACTGGAAAACTAGCACGGCGATATATTGGTCCTTTTCCTATTCTGGAAAGGATTGGTCCTCTAGCATATCGAGTGCAGCTACCCAGCTGGTTGTCCGGCGTACATGATGTGTTCCACATTTCTAATCTTCGGAAATATGTGCACGATCCAGATGATATTATTGAAGAAGCTGCTCAGCAGGATCTAGATATCACTCCTAACTTGGCAGTTAAAAGAGAGCCGATAAAAATTGTAGATCGTGATGAGAAGCGATTAAGAAACAAGATTGTGAAATTGGTCAAAGTTCAATGGAGTAGCGATCCAAAGGACTGTACTTGGGAGACTGAAGAAAATATGAAGAAATCATATCCCAATTGCAGAATAGACATCTCGGCTTAATCTGTAAGTCATTTCTTTATTTTTCTGAATTCGTATATTCTTTGTTTGCATTTCTCTCTCTTTCAATTTCGAGGACGAAATTTTCTTAAGGAGGGGATATTGTAACATCCCGAAATTTTTGAATTTAAAAATTGGTTATGTATTTGAACTTTGGAACTTAAAATTGAGAATTTCAAGAAAAAATAAATATTGTTAATGTTAATATTATAAAGATGCATAGAATTTAAATTAATATTGATAGTTAAGTATAGATAAATAGATAATAATAATAATTAAAGAAAAGAACATATTTAAAATAAGAAATTATTTTAAAACCATTAAATGAAATATGGGTTATAAATTTAAATATTGATAGTTGAGCTTTTAATAGAAATAAAATTGTAAAGTAAGTTATGATAAATTATAAAATTTAAGTCACATAATTATAATCTAACATTTGGCAAATAAACAAATAAACAAGAAAACAAAGGAAACACACACTTTCATTTAGCAAGTAAACTAAGATAACAAAAGAGTATGAAGAAATATAAACTATACAAGGAAACAGGACATAGCTAGGCAAAGGAAAAAAATCTACAAAATATAAGAAAATAGTACTTACAGAAAAAAAACAAATCGAATAGCATGCTGAAAATATACAAAGCATGAAACATTACATGCTTCCATTAAATGCTTGCATTTAATGCTGTTACTCTCCAGCATGGGTTTATTCGTACTTGCTTTAGTAAGCCTCAGTTTACATACAACCTGTTATATACATCAATCTACTTTCTCATTTCAATTCATTCGAACATAACTTTGTAAACCAGAGAACAAATATAAACGTCACTACACTTTACAAACTCAAATCCATTCAAGAAAAGAAGATTTTCACCTTGCAGATTCAAGCTTTTGTCATTCCTGGATATTTAGGTGAGTAAAACTCTAAACTTGTTGAAATTGCATATGGTAAATACTTGAAATAAGATGTAAATCATGTGTGCATATACTTGAGTTAGCATATGATTTTAATATGCTCCGTGTTCTTTGAAAATTGGTACAGACTTTATCTTTCTGTTCAAAGATTCAAACTATTTTGTTTAAAACATTTTGTAAGCTTTGATTCTCAACTAAACCAGTTGTCAAAAACTTAAAAAAAATAAGAATTTTAAAGGTTGATTTACAATCCTCTTTATCAAGCATCTCTGAAAACTTGTTCCATAGGTTTCATGTAAAGATTTATAAAAATTAATCGTCGTAAAATATTAATCCAAGATTATAAATTGAATCTATATTGCAAAGCATGAATTTTAAAACAAAAATTTAGATTTTTAATTTAGTATTCACAGAATAGTTAGTTTTTGAACAAAAACCACTTTTATTCGAATTACCAGTGATTGAGCTAATGATAAATGTTGTAATTTGAATTGAAGCTAGTTTGAACTTCTATAATGACAAGAAAAATACTAAATAAGTTTTCGAATGTATGAAGTTGCCGTTCGAACCCAAAATAGGGTTTAAGTTGGAAGTTGCAGTACGTAAAAAAAAATTGGTGATTTTGTCGCAATGAATTGATCGAGCTTCATGATATTGAGGGAAATGGAAGAGCATCAGGTTAGCGTGCTATGGCCGGAAGCATGGACTTTTCAGGTGGACGGTGCAAGGCGGAGAGGCGATTTCGCGTGGGTAGGTTTACGTTACAGGGATGAGCAAAATTACTACCTTTTGAATTCGAGTCGATGCCTTAAATTTGATGTTTGATTTCGAGTATATGGGGTGTAAGTGACTTGCCGGAGTCATTGGTGATCGCCAGAGAGGCGTCGCTGTCGTGTACATGTGCACGTCGCCTTTTTGGGTATCAGGTGGGTTCGTGGGATAGTGCTCGAGATTATTTTTTTGATGGTTGCTTCGAGGGGGTACGCGGGTTCGAGCTTATTCTCCCTGATGTAATTTTAGTTAGCTAAAGTTTAACTTAGGAAAAAAGAAAGAATGAAAAGAAACAGGAAGAGGAAAAGAAACTGGGAAGAGAAGAGAACACAGGGAGAAGAAGAAAGGGGAGCGGGGAAAAAGGAAAAGGGCTCGGGGAAATGACGGGCGTGACTCGGTGAAACCGGGTTTTTGCTCGGGTTTACTTCGAATATGGGTTTGGACCTAAATAAAAGTTAACTTTTACTGTTAGCAGGTTTTAAGGCGGTGAATCTTGACTATATTGAGTTAAAGGCTTATAACAAATTTTAATAAACTAAGTGGATACTCGATAATCTAATAAATATTTTAAATAATTAAATTTAAAACAAGAATTTAAGTTTATTAACATTAAACTTTTTATAACTATAATAAATTGATTCTTAAGTTATAAAGGAGATTTTTCAAATAAAAATTATGGTGAATAATTTTTATTAATAAATGATTTTGAAAAGAAATTAAGATGATACACAATTTGAAATTTAATTAAGTGTTCAAATTGAATTGTAATTGAGAATTTGTTATTCAAATAAATTTAAGTTGATTAATCAAGAAAATTAGCAGTTAAATAAAATAACAAATTTTGAAACGATAAATCGAGTAAATTAAGATTTAATTTATTGATCCAAATTTTTATCATTGATTTAAAATAATTATGTGGTAAATTTATTTAAACCACATTTGAAGATAAATTACCTATGATTGTGCACGAACGTTGATATTCCTATTCTGTTGGGAATGCTGTATGATGTAGTTTGCCATGTATTGCACTGTAATTATGATTTGTTCTGTATTGATGTGAAAAACCTGTTGCCCGTAAAACGACATTTAAACTTCGACGCGACAGGGAATCAGACTTTAGTTGGTTATCCGAAACCCACATCGAACCTGTGAATTCTTGTGAAAGACATGTCCACATGTTTAAAAAAAATTACTTTCACTATTCGGTTTAGCCGGGAAAGGATCTTTGTGTCGTATAACCCATTTCGAATATGTGATTCGACGTTATGGATAACATTTGAAGACCGGTATTGAAGACTGGGTATTTGCGAGAGCGATAGGATGACCTGTCGATTGACTCTGCACCGAGTTGCTCCGGTATAGAGTTCTCCATATGTGATGGGGAATCTGATCGGGATTGTGGATATCCGGATTGCAATTACTTCTTTGGAAGTGCCTTCGGTTCTGTTCGAACCTAGAACAGACTTGTATGGATTGTATGTCTGACATTACAAATTGAGATATATAGCAGATTTCTTTTAAATATATTTCCGTTGGTGGCGGAGAATTTATTATCTTAGCTTAACACCCTTAGTGGTTATGTAGTTGAAGGTTATCAGCGATATATTCCTAATTTGGTAATGTGGCATGCTGAGAGTTGCTGATCATTTGTTGATCGAAGCATGGCTTTGTGAAAAGCGCAGCTTTGTGGACGAGACTTCGTCGAGCCTCACACCCCGGAATGGTCGAAACAGGAAAGATGCAGCAAGGTTATTGGGGGTAGCACCCCTTAGGGTATGTGCATTTCCTTCTGGATAGAAGTGGTATCATGGTATGGAGCCCAGATACTTAACTTATGTTGATATCGCAGATATACATATATTACTTAGTGATTTGTTGCTGGGGCCCCGGTTAAAGGTTGGTTACAACCGGGAGATGGCATATTCGTGTCAGTAGTTACCCAGTTAGGGGTAACCCGGCCTTGTGTTGGCAGAGATCCGATTAGGCTCTCGGGTCGTCCCTCCAGAGGCGTACCAATGTGGCCCAGGAAGTTCCTTAGCCTGACCATTGTTGGAAATCCAATTCCCAATACGAAACCATGTACGATATTAGTTGTAGAATCTGCCATTTACTTATGGTGGCGCCCCACTGTTTAAATGGTAGCTATAGTAGGCATAGTTCGGAATGTCTATGCTGGCCAAGATTAATATTCTATTTTCGAAATAATTTCTACACTATGCACTAGAAATATTATCAAAGAATTTCTTTCCTCGTACCAAGCATATTTAACTATCATAAGAAGAAATCTCCTCCAATTCTGCGTTTGCATTGTGTGTGTGGCGGGAGGTCTTATGGTAGTTCCATTTTTAAAAGCATACCGAAAATTCTTTTATAAATCTTGTTCTTTAAAAGTAACTGTTGTTTTGCTTACTCATACCAGTCCCATGACTGATCCGGAGTTTATTGTTTTCTTTCCTAAACTCTGGGTGCCCATTATTTCCACACGGGCAGCCTAGTAGCAGGTTTCTGTATCTTGGAATAGCAGTATTTTGGAGCTCTTATCTTGGAGATATCTTGGGAGCTTTTGGAGATTTCAGGTGTTTAGCTTTTGGGAGTTCGTTATCACCTCTCTCATTTGAGGACTTATGGATATATGATCACTGTTGTATTATCATGATGTTGTATTTGGAGTTGTGGTGTATGTATTATATACTCTGTTGTAGTATGGATATTAAGTTGATGTTGTAACTGTGATGATAATTATGATACTAATTCTGTTCCGCTGTTTTATATTCATCTAATTGTTGTTATAAGCTCCGGCGATGCAAATTTGATGTCGTTTATCGGACATCGAGTTTGGATCGTCACAGGTTGGTACCGGAGCTGTTGGCTGAGTAAGAACTTTAGCTACGGAGTATAACACATTAGATGGCTCATTAGGGATAGATTGAAGTATACCCTAGAATGAGTATAACCAAGACTGAAACTCTAAATTTATTAGTCTATTTCTTTTACTGCTGATATTCCTAAAGATATTTTGTTCGTGTATTTAAATCAATTTTCTTACTAATTACAGATAGTAAGAAATGTGCGGACGAAGGGGAAGAGATAGGGGTCAAGGAGATGCCACAGCACCTGATCAAGTTCCCCCAATGGCAATAGCGGCAACTCAGCAACAGCCGAATCTGGCTGATTTACGTAAAAGTTTCTCGAGACTTGGTGGTAAGCCGTTCAATGGCAAAGAGTCGATTGTTGAGGCTCAAGCCTGGATACGATCATGTGAGAAAATCTTCAGAGGGCTAAAATTGGAAGACGATCAGAAGCGACTCATAGCTTCTTGGCAACTGCAAGATGAAGCTTCAGCTTGGTGGGAGACAAGTACTTACACCCCATATACTCGAAATTAAACATCAAATTGAAGGCATCGCCTCGAATTCAAAAAGTAGCAATTTTGCTCGTCCCTGTAACTTAAACCTACCCACGCGAAATCGCCTCTCCGCCTCGCACCGTCCACCTGAAAAGTCCATGCTTCCGGCCATAACACGCTAACCCGATTCTCTTCCATTTCCCTCAATATCATGAAGCTCGATCAATTCATTGCGACAAAATCACAATTTTTTTTTACGTACTGCAACTTCCAGCTTAAACCCTATTTTGGGTTCGAATGGCAACTTCATACTTTCGAAAATTTATTTAGTATTTTTCTTGTCATTATAGAAGTTCAAACTAGCTTCAATTCAAATTACAACATTTATCATTAACTCAATCACTGGTAATTCGAATAAAAGTGGTTTTTGTTCAAAAACTAACTATTCTGTGAATACTAAATTAAAAATCTAAATTTTTGTTTTAAAATTCATGCTTTGCAATATAGATTCAATTTATAGTCTTGGATTAATATTTTACAACGATTAATTTTTATTAAATCTTTACTTGAAACCTGTAGAACAAGTTTTCAGTGATGCTCGATAAAGAGGATTTTAAATCAACCTTTAAAATTCTTATTTTTTTTAAAGTTTTTGACAACTGGTTTAGTTGAGAATCAAAGCTTACAAAATGTTTTAAACAAAATAGTTTGAATCTTTGAACAGAAAGATAAAGTCTGTACCAATTTTCAAAGAACACAGACCATATTAAAATCATGTGCTAACTCAAGTATATGCACACATGATTTATATCTTATTTCAAGGATTTACCATATGCAATTTCAACAAGTTTAGAGTTTTACTCACCTAAATATCCAGGAATGACAAAAGCTCGAATCTGCAAGGTGAAAATCTTCTTTTCTTGAATGGATTTGAGTTTGTAAAGCGTAGTGAGTTTATATTTGTTCTCTGGTTTACAAAGTTATGTTCGAATGAATTGAAATGAGAAAGTAGATTGATGTGTATAACAGGTTGTATGTAAACTGAGGCTTACTAAAGCAAGTACAAGATGAATAAACCCATGCTGGAGAGTAACAACATTAAATGCAAGCATTTAATGGAAGCATGTAATGTTTCATACTTTGTATATTTTCAGCATGCTATTCGATTTGTTTTTTTCTGTAAGTACTATTTTCTTATATTTTGTAGATTTTTTTCCTTTGCCTAGCTATGTCCTGTTTCCTTGTACAGTTTATATTTCTTCATACTCTTTTGTTATCTTAGTTTACTTGCTAAATGAAAGTGTGTGTTTCCTTTGTTTTCTTGCTTATTTGTTTATTTGCCAAATGTTAGATTATAATTATGTGACTTAAATTTTGTAATTTTATCATAGCTTACTTTAACAATTTTATTTCTATTAAAAGCTCAACTATCAATATTTAAATTTATAACCCATATTTCATTTAATGGTTTTAAAACAATTTCTCATTTTAAATATGTTCTTTTCTTTAATTATTATTATTATCTATTTATCTATACTTAACTATCAATATTAATTTAAATTCTATGCATCTTTATAATATTAACATTAATAATATTTATTTTTTTCTTGAAATTCTCAATTTTAAGTTCCAAAAGTTCAAATACATAACCAATTTTGAAATTCAAAAATTTCGGGATGTTACACGTTCAGTCCAATACAATATGAATACAATAAAGGCGGTACACGACCACACCATAAACATTGAATCAAATATAAGTAAATCAGAGTATGCGGAAGAACAGAAATTGCTCAAGAGAAAGGAGAGTTAATATCCAGCATCAACTTCAAGCTAAATCCAATAGATGATACCTGAAACAACTCGGTCTGACCCGAGTATAAATACACGGGTCGGTCTAGCTACACGAATCAGTCAATATCGGTAATATGAAGCAGAATAGACATGAAGATACTTCTTCTCGAAAGAGAAGAATGAATCGATAAACTCATAAGCTCAACACTTAAGTAACAAACGCTACTTAGATGAACAAATACCTCGAAGGAGGTTACTCAAACTCAATACTCAAATCAAACACAAGTGCTTCATATCATAGGCGACATCCCAAAATGTCTACATGGTTTCCATGAACCATATCTCCTCAAAAAGAGAAACATCAATACAAACTCTCGCCAAAATGGCAAACATAAAATTCTCAAATAGGATGATCCAAAACTCAATTATAGATGAATCTCCAAATTCAATTATACCTCATCTCATCGGTATAAATGTATATAAATCTCAATATCAACTCGCCAAAATGGCAAAACCCAGAATATCCTATAAAATCCTGAAATTATCCAAACTCATAACTCAAGGAACTCGATAAGAGTTCAAAACATCATAATTGAAATCACCACATATATAACATCTCATATAGCACTAGGCTATCAATGTAATGAAACATCTTAAAAAGGTGAAATCATGACAAAACAGAAAACTCAAAAAATCCGGATTGGCCAAATCCCCGATTGTAATGCCGAAGCAATGTTGCACGTGCTAAACTCAGACGGCCGAAGCCTCAGACAAGGTCGCTAACACCTCCCAAAGCAGTTTGTCCTCATGACAAGGTCGCTGACACCTCTCCAAGCCATTTTGTCAGTCCTAACAAGGTCGCTAACACCTCCCAAAGCAGTTGTCCTCATGACAAGGTCGCTGACACCTCTCCAAGCTATTTTGTCAACTCTAACAAGGTCGCTAACACCTCCCAAAGCAGTTCGTCCTCATGACAAGGTCGCTGACACCTCTTCAAGCTATTTTGTCAACTCTAACAAGGTCGCTAACACCTCCCAAAGCAGTTCGTCCTCATGACAAGGTCGCTGACACCTCTCCAAGCAGTTCTGTTAGGTAAACATCGTGAATGTGTCACAAACTCACGGATAGGAACCCGAAAAGTGTTAACGTGTGTCCCATACCACACATTCGCACTTAGCGGTTTACTACCCGTTAGTCGATGCCACACTAGAAACATCATAAAACTCAGAAAATTGTATCTCGCCTAGTCTCATTGGCGAGTGGTAAAGAGACATCATACTTGTCTCATCTCATCGACAAGTAAAAACATCATGATGGTTCCTCATAAACCATAAATCTCAACATATGAAATCATAAACTCAAGACTTGCCTTATATCATTGGCAAGTAAATAAAACATCGTGGTGGATCTCATCGACCATACTCCGATATAAGAGATCTCGAACCATAATGTTTGCCTAATATTGGCCATCTTAAATATTTCCAATAAATAGGAATTATAAAAATCAAAATACGCCATAAAATGGAAAAAAATCTCAGAATCAATAATCTCAAATAGCTTCGATTGTACAAGTCCGAAATTAAACGAAATAGTAAACGCACATGTCACATACCACATGTTTTACTAAATCGTGTAATTCTCTTTTCATACGTTCGAATAGTACAAAAGTTTGTATTATATATATAATAATTATGAAAAAAATTAAAACATTTAATATGAAAGCTTTTCCATTAAAAAAAATCATTTCGAAAACGGTTTAGAAAACAAGTGCACAGAAACAGAAAAAATCGATGAGAATTCAATAAAATTAACATACGATAAAACCCAAATGAAACCGTCAATTCGTAGTGCGAATTGACATTAATGTCGGATTTTCTATTATTAAGAGTTAGCCTTTTAGAACCATATCAAAAAAAAACGCTCGAAATCATCGAATTCAAAAACAGTTCAACGGAAAATGCCAAACTTTGTAAAAGAACTCAAGCTAGCGGCTTGTTTTGCCAGTTCGCCCATTTTTACCTCAGAATTTGAGAAAATATGAAACATAAAAGTTCAAGATGATTGTTACAGCTCGAAGTCAGAAAAAGAATCACCTAATTCAGACATTCGAGTCAAAAGTTACGACAATTTCAATTCTCAGGTCTAAAATTACAAACTGTGAATAATTAGCATAACAACAGGGCCGTGGCTTAAAGATCCAATTTTACCCCGTAGATCAAAGATTTTGATAAATAATAAAACATGAAAGTTGAAGATAATTTTCATGTCTACAATTCAAAAAAAGAATCACCTGATTCGGACTTACAAAAAGATATACCCAAAACAATTATTAGGTCTGGATTTATTATCTCTGTATTTTGCTCTCAAAACAGCGACAAAGAAGTGCATTTTTGACCAAATTAAATTCAAAATTTAAGAAAACCTAAAACATGAAACTTGTAACACATCATTTGTGCTTTTCAGGACATCCAAAAATATCAAATTCCGTTCCAAAGCGAGAAAGTTATGGCTAATTTTATATTTAGGTTTCAATTCTGAAAATCGACAGAGCGGAGCATGTATCGCAGTTTCAAACCGAATTTCGATCCTTTAAATCATATAATTTAAAAAAAAATTATAACATGAAGTTATAGCACAATGTTTAATCTTTTAAGAACTTTAAACGATATCAAAATCCAATAGGAAATGAGAAAGTTATGCTTAAATTACTAATAATATTTTGCACAGAAATTTGACAGGACAGAGACTATTACTCTGTCAAAAATTCGATTTTGGCCAAGAAATCTTCGAAATATGAGAAAGTAATTAAAACAAAGGTTCTTCCTTAGAGAATTATCTTTCTACTGAAAAAAGATTCAACATAATTGGATTTATCAATCAAAAGTTATGTTCATTTTACTCTCAGCTATTAACTCAAAATTTTTATATGGCTGAGCCATAACATTTGTTTCAAACTCAATTTCGACCAATTTAGTTACAGGATTTCGAAATATGGTTAGAAGAAAACATGTAGCTAACTGAAGTAACTTTCTACCACAAAAAGATTGAGTCAATTTGGATTACTCTACCATAAATTATTGTTGTTTTACTGCAGCGACTTTTTTTTATAACAAATTTCCGGCAAACAATAACACAATAATCACACATGTTTTCAACCAAATTGCATACAATTAAATCAAAAATCATTCAAATAATTATGTGCAGCAAACAAATATTTAGATGTGAGTGATTAACTCACCTCTATCCTTTAATTCAACACTCGAGACCACCAATTCAGCCCAAATTTCCAAACTAGCAAACCCTAAACAGAGAAGAAGTTAATAAATTTTCACTATAAGTTAGATTTTGATGGAGAGATTGGTTTTAGATTGAAGCTTACCTGAGTTTATACTTAAATCCATGTTTTAAAACATCCATTCTTCATTTTATTTTTGATTAATAGATAATAGATTGGGAGAATGAGAAGGCTGCCATTATTTTTGAGTTCCAGAAGTTTTTAACTGAGAGGAGAGAAGTGGATGAACGTACAGACTTTTCTTCTCTTTCTCATTCTTTAGTAATATATTAGGGTTTAATTGTACTAATGGACTTAAGCCCAACAAGTAAATGAAATTGACTTGTGTTATTATTCAACCACTTATTTCATGTTACAATTCTAACGATGAAATTTACACTATTTCAAGTTCCACTTCTTAAGAATTATGAAATTCATTACTCATTATAATAAAAATGTTTTACACCCAATTAAAATATTATTTACATAATCAGAAACTATTTATTATCATATTTCCCTATTTAAAGAAAATAGCAAATTTACGTTATTAATTACAAAACCCATTGTAATTAACACTATAGATTACACAAAAAATACATTTTTATGTCATAAAATTCTATAACTCATTTCAAACATAATTTTATGCTCAACTTATATTTTTAAACTCAATTCCATCATTTTATTAAATATATCCCATTTTAAAATTAATTACTTCCTTAACAAAATATTAAATGAAGTAAAGAGTAATAATTAACAAAAATTTGCATTAACTCTAAATAAAACACATTTTCCTCGTTTATTTATTAACTCGAACCATCTTAATAAAGTTTTCAAAATTCTATTTTCTCATTTTATCCTCAAATATATTGTTTATTCTCAATAAATAATTTAAATTCCTCTTTAATTATTAATTCACACTATTAAATTATAACTGCCGTTATAATTTAATATTTTCAGGTAATCGCTAAAACCAGGGTTGTTACAGAAATGGTTAGACGTCAGAGGCTTCAACAACCTGTTCCAGAGACTCAGCGTAGACATTTGAAGTTTTGATCAGACGTCTGAGTCCGTAGTAGAACTTTTGCAGAGAGCAAGGACAAAGGTCTGTCACTTTGGACAAACGTCTGATGTCTCAGGAAAACTTTCCTGAGACCTTGGATAGACGTCTATCCTATTACGATGGACGTTTGTGGCGACTTGTGCCAGTAAAACCTGGGCATTATTTGTAGATTTGTGATATATGAAGGGCCAATTCTGGAACTTTGCCTAGGATTTCTATTCTCTTATATAAGCTAATTTCTAGATTTAGATTTCTGTGCAACAGAAAGCAACTGAAAAAGTTTTTTTTAGTTTCCGCTAATTAGGGTTTATCAAAACCTAATTTTCTTCAATTCTCTTCTCCACAAATTAATTCCATTAGAATTTTGATCACTATAATCAATCTCCTATACTCTTCTCATCGATATTAATAAAAGCCCTCTCTTAAAGTGGATGTACACTAAAACAACGTTAGTGAAACCACATAAATCATTGTGTGATTTATTTTCCGTTATTGCTTTAATTCTTTGTTGCTTGTTTGGGGATTATGATCAGATTTGGATTGGTTGAGATTTAGATTGATTTATTGATTGGTTGTTTTTACACTTTTTACCACGATATCATCTTCTACTATGCATTGGGGTTTTGATTTGAGTGGTCTCGAGTTAGAATCCGACACAACAATATGTACATCATTTAAAATGATGCTACAATCGTTTATGAACCAATACTATAGTTTAAAAGGGACACTATAAAATTCAGAAACGACAACACTATTCATAAGATACTACAATAAAATAGCATTATAAATAGAAATATACAAAATTAGTTATTTATTGAAAAACAAAAAATGATACAACTAGTAGAATTAGTGCACATATTTGAAAATATACTATAATTGCTTATAAACTCTCTACTATAGTTTAAAGAAAATAATATTACAATTTAGAAATTGCTAGTACAATTTAAAAATATTACAACATTTCAAAAAACTGCTACTATAATTCATAAAATTATATAATAAAATAATATTATGTAAAGATGTAATAGTTGTTTCGAATCTACTACTAAAATTTTAAAAATGCTAGTGCAAGTTAGAAAATGCTACAACAATTCATAAAATACTACTATAAAATAGCATTATGAAAAAAATACTTAATTAATTTATTGAAAAAAATGATACATAAAATACTACAAAATGGCATTACAAAACTATGCATTAAAGTCTAGTGCAAATCCAAAAATGGTACTACATAGAAGCATTATTGATCTTCTTCTTTCTTAATTTCATGCTTCACCTCAAACATCGCTCCTTCATTTAAGTTGAAATTCGAAATCATTGCAACAAGTAGAGTTGCACCTTCTTTATCCTGACTTGTCATTGTGACATCGTCAATGCTCTTCAGCTTCGTGCTCCTTCAAATCCCTAGCCAACCACCATCGCATCCACCTTTTTGTCACCACCACCACTAAAATTTGTCATGACTCCATTGAGAGCCGCCAAGATCTGCAGTGCCTTACCGAAGTGGCCACAAACCTTTTCTATTATGAATTGGGTGTCTGTCGGTCTTACAGAATTTTCGACCTACAGCAGTGCCTTTTTGAAATTTTGTCATCCTCACTAAAAATTTACAGCCTGTCATTGAAACATAAAAATCAATAAGATTTATCCTTCACGCCATTTTCCAGCACAATAATTTATTTTATTTGGCCATCTAGCTCTGATTTTATGGTAAAAGTATTAATGCTAGTACAATATACTTGTCAATTTATATTTAATATTATGTATGATGTTCCATTCATATAGATATAAATTATTCAAGAGCATTGCTTAATTGTTCCTAAAGGATTGCGTAACATTATCCGAAAACACCATGATATTGCACAGAGCTCGTTTGCATCCTAAACCATGTCAACTTTCACCCATTAATTAAATATAAAATATCAATCTACATTGATAAAAATTGACTATAACTTTGCCTTCGCATAATGCGTTACTAATAACAATAATCTTATCATAATTTATAATTGAAAGTGCTACACTATGTAAATGTCTTTAGATAGAAGTACTATTTTAGGGAGGTATTATGGCGCTTGTAAACATAGCATTAGGATAGTTAACAGAGCTACCTCATTAAGAATAAACCACCTAAAGACCCATACAAAATTATTGTGAAAAACATTCGATAACCTATATATTATTATGCTCAAATGATAAAATTGATTGACATTGGTTCTAAGATACTTGATAATTATAATTTTAGAAGTTACAAATTATTTTGCCAATTATTATTATAAATTTTTTTTAGTTAATTAAATCTAGTGATAACCTTAGTGTATATTTATACATCCTCTAATTAAATAAACTATAATCTTATTATGTATATTGAGGTTTAAAAGCATCAGAGGCGGAGGGAAATACACTCCCTTTAAGGGTACGTTCACAGACAAGTTGGATTAGAGTTTAAAACATATGGCGTTTGTGGAGAAAAATTTGAATAGAGATTTAATATGAAATACTGTTTAACATATAGTCTAACATTTGGAATTATGTCCGACTTATCCTTGTTAAATACGATGTAATTGTTGTGGCTACCCTAATTGCTGAAATTTAAGGAATGCGGACGCTTTCCATTAAACTACTACTGTAACAAATACGTTCAAAACTCAGATAATTTAGTCGTATCTTCCATTGATAATTTTTTCTTGAGCATTTTCTATGTTTGTGAACGGAGCCTAAATATCACGGTTATCTTTATCACCATGTAGAAAATTTGATGGTGATCTCATGGTATATGCCACATTCCCTTTACTTTTATATCAAATCATGCCTTAAGTATAAGATTTTTATTTACGTAATAATCACATTTTTCAGAATCAGTGCCTTCTAACAAAACAATAAAAATAAGTATATTATATTAGAGTTTCTTTTTGTATTGCTCAAAAATAAATATAATTATTAATGTTTTCTTGTTTCATGAGTTTAATGATGGTATATACATAGTTACATAAACTAAACCTTTGATTCAGAATAAGAGGATTTAGAATATGAAATAATGAAAACGCACAAGGAAGATGATACTACTGAAAATGAACCTTTGGACTTCATCCAAATTTAATTGGTCATTTTTAATTTGACTCAATGTTTAACAACCACTCCAACAAATGCATATTTTTTTAATATTTACTAGTCAGTATATTGGCAACTACGTACTTTTGTCGAAAATCTTTAATTAGTACCTTAAAAGTTAATTTATTATTATTGACCCACGAATTAGATAGTTAGCATATCTGCTCAAAAGTTGCTTAATGGAGAAAATCAGTAGATTGTGCGTGTCATGGATGGGTTGAGATGAAAAAAGGAAAAAATTGTTTTATGTAAAAGTAAGGTTGCATATAATTTCTAGTTATTCTTTGAAAAATAATAATTATCAAAAGGCAATACAAATTACCACTTCGTGTCTGAGATTTGATTTTTATTATATCATGTCTCCGTAATTGTTTATCTTATTAATCCAATAGGTGTTGATGAATGAACTATAATGTTATAAGAAGATATTTAGAGCTGAATAATATTTTAGCCACAAGAAAATCTATATGAATTCTCCTTAGTTCCTTATGAAAGAATGAGATTCGTATAAATAAAAAAAATCTCGCAAACCTTGTAGAAGAGAATCTATACTTATAACAACCAAAAGAAAGAGTAAATTCTCAAGCCTCAAATTTTTTACAATTCCTCAACTACGTGTCCATAACAAAATCTAAGGAATAAAATGATCTAAGGATTTGTGTCATCTTAGATTAAAAAGAAATATTTGGCCTCAATATTAATGTTGCATTTACCTTATATATAATTAGGATAATTTGTTCTAAGTTACGGTATCTCTAATGAAAAAATAAATTTAAATGAGAAATCATAACAGAAAGATAGATTGCAATCAACATTTTTGAAAACAGACTTTATTTCATCACTTTGATCTTCAACATAAGAATGATCATTAAGAGAGTTGGATACATGGAAGTTCAACTTTAGGGACACTCAGAAATACATGTTTGCTCGTCTTTTTGACAAGATGATATACAGGAACTATCCCCCTTGCAGCCTTTTACACATGAGTTGTATTCTTTTCTACATTGTTTAACGCAATCAGCATGAACGCAGCTCACAGGATCAATCGACTGAAACACAAATAGCAATGTGATGGCAATAATCATCAATTTTGCAAGAAAGCTTTCCATTTTTATTTTAAAAATACTTTGAGTTTGAGTAGTACATGGTTTGATGTATATAACATTCCAATTTATAGATGAGGTTGTGGACAAGAATAATTGCTCTGGACAGATTTTGTTGATGTGCTTCCCTCAAATAAATTGCATATACATTGAATGTTGATTTCATTATATTTAATAATATTTTGTATGTGATTCACTAGTGGTAATGAAGAAGTTGATCACTATAACAATAAATGTTAAATAATTAAAATAAAGTTTGGTTCACTGGTATTATATACCATACAAGAATATCTATTGTTAAATGAATTTATTTATTTATACAATGAATATAAAATAAGAGAGTAAGTAATATCAATTTAATCAATTTGCAGAGCTAATCATTAATTTGTTAGGAAAAAATAACTGGCATGTTTCATGTATAAGATTAATTAGTACTTAGGCGGTATATTGCATTTGGTAATATTGGAGTTCAAATCCTTAATCTCAAAATACCATGTGACCCTCATCTCCATACAATCACATTCCTTCATTTAATCAAATTGATTAATTAATTTAATAAATTAATGAATAATAAAATTTGAAGATTGGGTAGGGATGGGGGTATATGAATGTGAGGACAGAGGAATTGAGCTTGTAATGTTGGGTTTCATGTCAGTTTGAAAAACTCAAGCATTGAGATTAAAATTTTACAAAAATATCCTATTTTCTACTTTGAGATATAAAATAATGTTGAAAAGGAGGTAGTATTTGAACAAAGCTAAATTATTTGGTGAAAGCTATTACATTATATAAGACAAACGTAGAACTATAGGTCATCATATAAATTCTTTGAAGTAGTATCGTAGAGTCAACTATATATAATAAAAAATTATTTCTTACCATTTTTTTTCAATAATCATATTAAATTCAATAATTAAAAATAATTAAAAATACGGGTAGTTACAACATATATCTAGCACAATCTTAAAACAATAAATATTGAAGTGAATGTATGCCAAGTATAGCTGCTTTTCCTTTTAACCATTTTCTTTTTCTACTTGCTATGATTTCTTATTATTATTTTGTGCGTTTGTTTTAACTAATATTAGATGGAAGTATAATTGAAAGCATATGTAAGATTCCTTTAAATGCTTATGATCTTTCCCAAATTCGGAAAATAATCTCTTATTGACCTTTTTATTGTTGTTAATGCCAATTCTTACACAAAACACACATTAGGTAGAAACAGTAGGGATTGCATTTGTGTATAATTCAATGAATGGTATATGCAGTGTACATAAATGTACAAATTTATGTACAAATTTATTTTGTAAATTATGTACCTACTAAACAAAACATATAAACATTATTCATCACCTATTATAAAATGTAATTTAGTTTAAAGGACAAACTTCCAAAGTTTTTTGACCATAAGATAATATCTTCAAAATTTAGATATAAGGACATCTTGTTCCTCAGGTAGGCATAGCCCAATAACCCCACATCCAACATCGTCGCTTCACACACCACAACTCCATGCCATCGCACATACATGACAATCTACACCTATGTTTTGCCACCTGTCGTAGTCGCCACCTACTGTAATTAACACCTCCCATAGCCACCGCCTCCTCAAAACCAAACCATAATAAACAAACTCATACCTTTACTCACCACCTACTGTACTGCCCATATTTTTCAACACATCACAACATAGTTGCTCAGCTTATCTTGCTTACTAGTCAACAATTAATGCAAAAATAGAATAAGGTATAAAATGATATTGTATAGTATAATTGTATGAGAAAATGATGTAAAAATAAATATAACACGTACAAAATGCTACCAAATCATATAATTTAAACATAAAATGCTACTACAAAATAAAATCAATTACTACACGATCGAATTGAAATATAAATATATTTTTTAAATTAGAAAATACGGAACTAATATTATGTAGTAGCATTATAAAATAATTTATGAAAAACAGCATGAGAAATTGCAACGACCCAACTTTTTAGGCGGTTCAAATCAATAATAAACCATATATATCAAACTCAAACCATTCAAAAGGAAGGATTTTTGTTTGGGTAAATAAGAAAAAGCAGTGAAGAAGGGAAAACAAAACACAGAATCTCACAAGAGAATGACAAAAAAGAACAATCAAATAAACGGTTTATGAAGCTGCTTACGAATAATACTTGATTGCACTTTTACAATACAGATCAGAGTACATACAGCAGTCATAAATAAATAATGCAACAAAACAACATAATGCAACGAAAGTAATATAATAAATAATAATAGTATTAAATCTTTGTCTTCGCCCTCTAGAAAGCAGTTTTCGATACACTGAAAAGCTCAAACTGACCCGAGCGAATTGAAAAGACAAATCATTCGAGTAAGGACTAAAAGATCTTATGTAAGTTAAATCAACAGTAAATAACTATGAGTGTAATGGCGTCAGAGATGTTTACAGGTTTTGACATCTCCTATCCAATGTCTGACGTGAGTGCGATAACTTAAGAGATGCTCGGGATTACCACCTCTTAAGGATCCATTAAACTATCCACATACATAGTACAATACGCTATAATATTGTCTACAGTAAAGTATTAAAATAGCGCTAAGGCGTTACCCATATCATCCTTAACGCATTTTATATATTTCCACAGTCTATACAATACCATAATCCCTCCGTAAACTGGAGGACTATCAGAGGGCACTCCATAAGTAAGGTACAAAACAAACTCATGAAGGCACGATACGGCATGTGAACATGACACTCGATGCAATGCCAGGGTAGGATGTTAGTCCGTGAGATGATGGTTTTGATGACAACAACCTTAGAACAGATTATAAAATATAAAACTAACATTATAAGTTTAGATATATATGTATATGCAGGATTTAACCATGCAGGTAACAAGAATGAAGACTGTACAGTATAGAGATTCAAGATATCAAGATTGAAGACTCATGAGTATCAAGATTATCAAAAGCTCAAGAATTCAAGTAATTTATTCTTTAGTTACAAATTTTGTTAAAACTCATAGAAAATCACCAGCATCTTGAAATCCAATTTATTCGTGGAATGGAATCCACTTCGAGCCTGTTAAAGGGATGGAACCCTAAGTAGAATGGAACCAACGAAAAATGTAGTGGAACATTGTTTTGTATCTGCTAACTTTTTATTCAAAATGATTTTTCAAAATTATATCTTGTTTTCAAAATGATTTCAAAACCTTCCTTTTAAAAACATCAAAAACCTCTATCATGATTTTAAACAATTTTAGCCTCAAACTCATCTTTAATTTCAAAGTCAAAATACTCTTGATTTTAAACTATCTTTTAATATAATATATTTAACATTTAAATATTTATACTTGGATTTAAATATAAAATTATAGTTAAATTCTATATATATTATTCTCTATATTTACTTATGAATTTTAACTATATTCAAGTATATTTATAAGGTTTAAAATAGTTTTAATATAAGATAAAATTATTTTCAAAGAAAATCAAATTATCAAAAAATGCTTTGGGATGTCGACAAAGTCATGGTGACCATGTCGACATGGTGTCAGTTGAGTTTAAAGTTTAAATTTCAAAAGAAGTGTCTATTCGCCATATCTCTTCACGAATGGACATGGCTGTTGTTTATAATTGAGAATAATGCATTACTAATAACAAAAATCTTATCATAATTTATAATTGAAAGTGCTACACTATGTAAATGTCTTTAGATAGAAGTATTATTATAGGGAGGTATTATGACGCTTGTAAACATAGCATTAGGATAGTTAACAAAGCTACCTCATTAAGAATAAACCACCTGAAGACCCATACAAAATTATTGTGAAAAACATTCGATAATCTATATAGTATTATGTTCAAATGATAAAATTGATTGACATTGGTTCTAAGATACTTGATAATTATAATTTTAGAAGTTACAAATTATTTTGACAATTATTATTATAATTTTTTTTTAGTTAATTACATCTAGTGATAACCTTAGTCTATATTTATACATCCTCTAATTAAGTAAACTATAATCTTATTACGTATATTGAGGTTTAAAAGCATCAGAGTTGGAGGGCAATACACTCCCTTTAAGGGTACGTTCACAGACAAGTTGGATTAGAGTTTAAAACATATAGCGTTTGTGGAGAAAAATTTGAATAGAGGTTGAATATGAAATACTGTTTAACATATAGTCTAACATTTAGAATTATGTCCGACTTATCCTTGTTAAATACGATGTAATTGTTGTGGCTACCCTAATTGCTGAAATTTAAGGAATGCAGACGCTTTCCATTAAACTACTAGTGTAACAAATACATTCAAAACTCAGAAAATTTAGTCGTATCTTCCATTGATAATTTTTTCTATCGCATTTTCTATGTTTGTGAACGGAGCCTAAATATCACAGTTATTTTTATCACCATGTAGAAAATTTGATGGTGATCTCATGGTATATGCCACAATCCCTTTACTTTTATATCAAATCATGCCTTAAATATAATATTTATGTAATAATCACATTTTTCAAACTCAGTGCCTTCTAAGAAAACAATAAAAATAAGTATATTATATTAGAGTTTATTTTTGTATTTCTAAAAAATAAATATAATTATTAATGTTTTCTTGTTCCATGAGTTTAATGATAGTATATACATAGTTACATAAACTAAACCTTTGATTCAGAACAAGAAGATTTGGAATATGAAATAATGGAAATGCACAAGGAAGATGATACTAGTGAAAATGAACCTTTGGACTTCGTCCAAATTTAATTAGTCATTTTTAATTTGACACAATGATTAACAACCACTCCAACAAATGCATATGTTTTTTAATATTTACTAGTCAGTACATTGGCAACTACGTACTTTTGTCGAAAATCTTTCATTAGTACTTTAAAAGTTAATTTATTATTATTGAGCCACGAATTAGATAGTTAGCATATCTGCTCAAAAGTTGCTTAATGGAGCAAATTAGTAGATTGTGCATGTCATGGATGGGTTGAGATGAAAAAAGAAAAAAATGTTTTATGTAAAAGTAAGGTTGCATATAATTTCCAGTTATTCTTTGAAAGATAATACTTATCGAAAGGCAATACAAATTACCACTTCGTGTCTGAGTTTTGATTTTTATTATATCTTGTCTTCGTTTTTGTTTATCTTATTAATCCAATAGGTGTTGATGTATGAAATATAATTTTATAAGAAGATATTTAGAGCTGAATAATATTTTAGCCAGAAGAAAACCTATATGAATTCTCCTTAGTTCCTTATGAAAGTATAAGGTTCGTATGAATATAAAAAAATCTCGTAAACCTTGTAGAAGAGAATCTATACTATATAACAACCAAAAGAAAGAGTAAATTCTCAAGCCTCAAATTTTTTACAATTCATCAACTACGTGTCCTTAACAAAATCTAAGGAATAAAATGATCTAAGGACTTGTGTCATCTTAGATTAAAAAGAAATATTTGGACTCAATATTAATGTTGCATTTACCTTATATATAATTAGGATAATTTGTTCTAAGTTACGGTGTCTCTAATGAAAAAATAAATTTAAATGAGAAATCATTATAGAAAGATAGATTGCAATCAACGTTTTTGAAAACAGACTTTATTTCATCACTTTGATCTTCAACATAAGAATGATCATTAAGAGAGTTGGATACATGGAAGTTCAACTTTAGGGACACTCAGAAATACATGTTTGCTCGTCTTTTTGACAGGATGATATACAGGAACTATCTCCCTTGCAGCCTTTTACACATGAGTTGTATGCTTTCCTACATTGTTTAGCGCAATCAGCATGAACGCAGCTCACAGGATCAATCGATTGAAACACAAATAGCAATGTGATGGCAATAATCATCAATTTTGCAAGAAAGCTTTCCATTTTTATTTTAAAAAGACTTTGAGTTTGAGTAGTACATGGTTTGATGTATATAACATTCCAATTTATAGATGAGGTTGTGGACAAGAATAATTGCTCTGGACAGATTTTGTTGATGTGCTTCCCTCAAATAAATTGCATATACATTGAATGTAGATTTCATTATATTTATTAATATTTTGTATGTGATTCACTAGTGGTAATGAAGAAGTTGATCACTATAACAATAAATGTTAAATAATTAAAATAAAGTTTGGTTCACCGGTATTATATACCATACAAGAATATCTATTGTTAAATGAATTTATTTATTTATACAATGAATATAAAATAAGAGAGTAAGTAATATCAATTTAATTAATTTGCAGAGCTAATCATTCATTTGTTAGAAAAAATAACTGGCATGTTTCATGTATATGATTATTAGTACTTAGGCGGTATATTGCATTTGGTAATATTGGAGTTCAAATCCTTAATCTTAAAATACCATGTGACCCTCATCTCCATACAATCACATTCCTTCATTTAATCAAATTGATTAATTAATTTAATTAATTAATGAATAATAAAATTTGAAGATTGGGTAGGGATGGGGTATGTGAATGTGAGGATAGAGGAATTGAGCTTGTCATGTTGGGTTTCATGTCAGTTTGAAAAACTCAAGCATTGAGATTAAAATTTTACAAAAATATCCTATTTTTCTACTTTGAGATATAAAATAATGTTGAAAAGGAGGTAGTATTTGAACAAAGCTAAATTATTTGGTGAAAGCTATTACATTATATAAGACAAACGTAGAACTATAGGTCATCATATAAATTCTTTGAAGTAGTATCATAGAGTCAACTATATATAATAAAAAATTATTTCTTACCATTTTTATTCAATAATCATATTAAATTCAATAATTTAAAATAATTAAAAATACGGGTCGTTACAACATATATCTAGCACAATCGTAAAACAATAAATATTCTTTAAACAATAAATATTGAAGTGAATGTATGCCTAGTATAGCTGCTTTTCCTTTTAACCATTTTCTTTTTCTACTTGAATTTGACTCAATGTTTAACAACCACTCCAAAAAATGCATATTTTTTAATATTTACTAGTCAGTATATTGGCAACTACGTAATTTTGTCGAAAATATTTCATTAGTACTTTAAAAGTTAATTTGTTATTGTTGAGCCACGAATTAGATAGTTAGCATATCTGCTCAAAAGTTGCTTAATGGAGAAAATCGGTAGATTGTGCATGTCATGGATGGGTTGAGATGAAAAAAGAAAAAAATGTTTTATGTAAAAGTAAGGTTGCATATAATTTCCAGTTATTCTTTGAAAAATAATACTTATCGAAAGGCAATACAAATTACCACTTCGTGTCTGAGTTTGATTTTTATTATATCATGTCTTCGTTTTTGTTTATCTTATTAATCCAATAGGTGTTGATGAATGAACTGTAATTTTATAAGAAGATATTTAGAGCTGAATAATATTTTAGCCACAAGAAAATCTATATGAATTCTCCTTAGTTCCTTATGAAAGTATAAGGTTCGTATGAATAAAAAAAAATCTCGCAAACCTTATAGAAGAGAATCTATACTATATAACAACCAAAAGAAAGAGTAAATTCTCAAGGCTCAAATTTTTTACTATTCCTCAACTACGTGTCCATAACAAAATCTAAGGAATAAAATGATCTAAGGACTTGTGTCATCTTAGATTAAAAAGAAATATTTGGCCTCAATATTAATGTTGCATTACCTTATATATAATTAGGATAATTTGTTCTAAGTTACGGTATCTCTAATGAAAAAATAAATTTAAATGAGAAATCATAACGGAAAGATAGATTGCAATCAACATTTTTGAAACCAGACTTTATTTCATCACTTTGATCTTCAACATAAGAATGATCATTAAGAGAGTTGGATACATGGAAGTTTAACTTTAGGGACACTCAGAAATACATGTTTGCTCGTCTTTTTGGCAAGATGATATACAGGAACTATCCCCCTTGCAGCCTTTTACACATGAGTTGTATTCTTTTCTACATTGTTTAACGCAATCAGCATGAACGCAGCTCACAGGATCAATCGATTGAAACACAAATAGCAATGTGATGGCAATAATCATCAATTTTGCAAGAAAGCTTTCCATTTTTATTTTAAAAATACTTTGAGTTTGAGTAGTACATGGTTTGATGTATATAACATTCCAATTTATAGATGAGGTTGTGGACAAGAATAATTGCTCTGGACAGATTTTGTTGATGTGCTTCCCTCAAATAAATTGCATATACATTGAATGTTGATTTCATTATATTTATTAATATTTTGTATGTGATTCACTAGTGGTAATGAAGAAGTTGATCACTATAACAATAAATGTTAAATAATTAAAATAAAGTTTGGTTCACCGGTATTATATACCATACAAGAATATCTATTGTTAAATGAATTTATTTATTTATACAATGAATATAAAATAAGAGAGTAAGTAATATCAATTTAATTAATTTGCAGAGCTAATCATTAATTTGTTAGAAAAAATAACTGGCATGTTTCATGTATATGATTAATTAGTACTTAGGCGGTATATTGCATTTGGTAATGTTGGAGTTCAAATCCTTAATCTCTAAATACCATGTGACCCTTATCTCCATACAATCACATCCCTTCATTTAATCAAATTGATTAATTAATTTAATTAATTAATGAATAATGAAATTTGAAGATTGGGTAGGGATGGAGGTATATGAATCTGAGGACAGAGGAATTGAGCTTGTAATGTTGGGTTTCATGTCAGTTTGAAAAACTCAAGCGTTGAGATTAAAATTTTACAAAAATATCCTATTTTCTACTTTGAGATATAAAATAATGTTGAAAAGGAGGTAGTATTTGAACAAAGCTAAATTATTTGGTGAAAGCTATTACATTATATAAGACAAACGTAGAACTATAGGTCATCATATAAATTCTTTGAAATAGCATCATAGAGTCAACTATATATATATATATATATATATATATATATAAATTATTTCTTACCATTTTTATTCAATAATCGTATTAAACTCAATAATTAAAAATACGGGTCGTTACAACATATATCTATCACAATCTTAAAACAATAAATATTCTTAAAACAATAAATATTGAAGTGAATGTATGCCTAGTATAGCTGCTTTTCGTTTTAACCATTTTCTTTTTCTACTTGCTATGATTTCTTGTTATTACTTTGTGCGTTTGTTTTAACTAATATTAGATGGAAGTATAATTAAAAGCATATGTAAAATTCCTTTAAATGCTTATGATCTTTCCCAAATTGGGAAAATAATCTCTTATTGACCTTTTTATTATTGTTAATGCCAATTCTTACACAAAACACACATTAGGTAGAAACAGTAGGGATTTCGTTTGTGTATAATACAATGAATGGTATATGCAGTGTACATAAATGTACAAATTATTTACAAATTTATTTTGTAAATTATGTACCTACTAAAGATAACATATGAACATTATTCATCACCTATTATAAAATGTAATTTAGTTTAAAGGACAAACTTCCAAAGTTTTTTGACCCATAAGACAATCTCTTCAAAATTTAGATATAAGGACATCTTATTCCTTATGTAGGCATAGCCCAATAACCCCACATCCAACGTCGTCAATTCACACACCACAACTCCATGCCATCACACATACATGACAATCTACACCTATGTTTTGCCACCTGCCGTAGTCGCTACCTACTATAATTAACACCTCCCATAGCCGCCGCCTCCTCAAAAGCAAACCGTAATAAACAAACTCATACCATTACTCACCACCTACTGTACTGCCATATTTTTCAACATATCACAACATAGTTGCTCAGCTTTCCTGGCTTACTAGTCAACAATTAATGCAAAAATAGAACAAGGTAAAAAATGATATTGTATAATTTATACATAAAATGCTACTACAAAATAAAATCAACTACTACACGATCGAATTGAAGTATAAATATATTTTTTAAATCAGAAAATACGAAACTAATATTATGTAGTAGCATTATAAAATAATTTATGAAAAACAGCATGATAAATTGCAATGACCCAACTTTTTGGACGGTTTAAATTAATAATAAACCATATATATCAAACTCAAACCATTCAAAAGGAAGGATTGTTATTGGGGTAAAAAAGAAAAAGCAGAGAAGAAGGGAAAACAAAACACAGAATCTTACAGGAGAATGACAAAATAGAACAATCAAATAAACGGTTTATGAAGCTGCTTACGAATAATACTTGATTGCACTTTTACAATACAGATCAGAGTACATATAGCAGTCATAAATAAATAATGCAACAAAACAACATAATGCAACGAAAATAATATAATAAATAATAATAGTATTAAATCTTTGTCTTTGCCCTCTAGAAAGCAGTTTTCGATACACTGAAAAGCTCAAACTGACCCGAGCGAATTGAAAAGACAAAACATTCGAGTAAGAACTAAAAGATCTTATGTAAGTTAAATCAACAGTAAATAACTATGAGTGTAATGGCATCAGAGATGTTTACAGGTTTTGACATCTCCTATCCAATGTCTAACGTGAGTGCAATAACTTAAGAGATGTTCGGGATTACCACCTCTTAAGGATCCATTAAACTATCCACATACATAGTACAATACGCTATAATATTGTCTATAGTAAAGTAAAGTATTAAAATAGCGCTAAGGCGTTACCCATATCCTCCTTAACGCATTTTATATATTTCCACAGTCTATACAATACCATAATTCCTCCGTAAATTGGAGGGCTATCAGAGGGCACTCCATAAGTAAGGCACAAAACAAACTCATGAAGGCACGATACGACATGTGAACATGACACTCGATGCAATGCCAAGGAAGGATGTTAGTCCATGATATGATGGTTTTGATGACAACAACCTTAGAATAGATTATAAAATATAAAGACTAACATTATAAGTTTAGATATATATGTATATATGTAGGATTTAACCATGCAGGTAACAAGAATGAAGACTGTACAGTATAGAGATTCAAGATATCAAGATTAAAGACTCATGAGTATCAAGATTATCAAGAGCTCAAGAATTAAAGTAATTTATTCTTTAATTACAAATTTTGTTAAAACTCATAGAAAATCACCGACATCTTAAAATCCAATTTATTCGTGGAATGGAATCCATTTCGAGCCTGTTAAAGGGATGGAACCCTAAGTAGGATGGAACCTATGAAAAATCTAGTAGAACATTGTTTTATATCCGCTAACCTTTTATTCAAAATGATTTTTCAAAATTATATCTTATTTTAAAAATGATTTCAAAACCTTCCTTTTAAAAACATCAAAAACCTCTATCATGATTTTAAACAATTTTAGCCTCAAAATCATCTTTAATTTCAAAGTCAAAATACTCCTGATTTTAAACTATCTTTTAATATAATATATTTAACTTTTAAATATTTATACTTGGATTTAAATATAAAATTATAGTTAGATTCTATATATATTATTCTCTATATTTACTTATGAATTTTAACTATATTCAAGTATATTTATAAGGTTTAAAATAGTTTTAATATAAGATAAAGATTATTTTCCAAGAAAATCAAATTATCAAAAAATGCTTTGGGATGTCAACATACTCATGGTGACCATGTCGACATGGTGTCAGTTGAGTTTAAAATTTAAATTTCAAAAGAAGTGTCTATTCGCCATATCTCTTCACGAATGGACATGGCTGTTGTTCTTCTATAAATAGGGGTCAGTTTCAATGAATTTAACATAAGATTTTCTGGTTTTTCACTCCTCTTCTTCTTCCACTTTTCTTAATACATATTCTTACCATTACTTTGCCGAAATCAATATTGAATCGAACTCGATCATTCATAGTTTGATTCTCATCACTCTCTCAATAAGATCCTCAGTGCTATTCAGCGTTATAGGCTTTTTGTAATCAACTTAGCGATAAAAGGTGTGATTATAGCCTTGAAAACCAATCAAGCGAGATAAGGTGTGATTGTAGCCTTGGGAAATCAATTGGGTGAGCTTGTCACCCGTAAAATCAAGTGGGTGAACTTGTTGCCTGGAAAATCAAGTATCTATACCCAGAGGATTATGATTCTGGAGGGTGTACCTCGTTGCCTTGAAATTGAGGGTGTAATTGTACAATTGATTACGAAATGAAATCCGCACTTGTGTTGCGGGATTGGATGTAGGGTAAGTCCGAACCAGTATAAAATCCGGTGTGTTGTTTCCTTTACTGCTTTTACTTTATATTAGCATTTGTGTTTGATTCTGTGATCGTATCTGTGTCTGAATATTGCATACATTTGTGTTTAAAGTAACAAAAACTAAAAAGGATTTAACAATTCTGTAAAACACTATTCACCCCCCTCTAGTTTTAATCTAAGCCTTAAGATCCATAATCTGCATTTCTCACAATTGGTATCAAAGCAAGGTTTTCAAAGTTTCATAATCTGATTTTTGAAAAGTATTCAAAATGGCTACCTACACTGGTACTATTACTAACACTAGTATTCTTGTCACTAGTTCAGAAGGTCAGTCTACTATCAGACCACCACTTTTTAATGGTAGTAACTATGCATATTGGGCATGTAAGATGAAAATGTATTTACAATCTATTGGATTAGATACTTAGAATATTACACATACTGAATATTCTGAACCCACCACTGATTTTGCACGGTGGACTGCTGAGCAAAAGACTGTTGCACAAAATAATTCTAAGGCAATGAATATTTTATTTTGTTCACTAGATGGAAATGAATTCAATAGAGTGTCAGTTTGTAAGTCTGCATATGAAATATGGAAAACATTGCAAGTTACTCACGACGGAACAAGCAGAGTTAAATAGACCAAAATTTCCATGCTCATAAATCAGTTTCAATTATTTAAAATGATTCCTAATGAGTCTATTTCAGACATGTATAATAGATTTTAGGATATTATGCATTCTCTGATATCTTTGGGAAAGCAATTTTTTGAAGAAGATCAAGTCAGAAAGATTTTAAATTCTCTTACTCCAGGAATGAGATCAAAAGAAAGTTGCTATCGAAGAGGCAAATGACATGATTACTTTAAAGATAGAAGAATTAATTGGAAATCTAATGTCGTATGAAGTTCAATTGATCGGGAGAAGAGAAAGCAAAACATCTGAAAAGAAATCAATGGCATTCAATGCATTGACTGATGGATCAGATTCAAGCAGCGATAATGATGAAGAGATCGCCTTGATGACCAGAAATTTTAGGAAATTCCTGAAATACAGAAAGATGAATAATCTCAAGAGAAACAACTATAAGAACTCTGGAAATCATAATATAGTGCCAAACAATGTCAAATGTTTCAACTGCGATGAACCAGGCCACATCAAAAAAGACTGCCAGATAAGCAAAATCCTCATATGAACAATGATCCAGCAAAGAAACGAAAGCGTGCATTTACTGCTACTCTAGATGACTCAGACTCATCCTCAAATAATGATGATCAGAAGACAGATAATTCGAATATGTGTTTCACAGCAGTTCACGACTCCGACGAATTCAGAGAAACGGACTCAGAAAAAGGTACACATTTACAATATAATTGGTTGAAATTGCTTGCTTAGAATTAGATGTTTGATTGGTTGATTGATTGATTTTGAATTAGTGCGTTGTTTGAATTTTTAAAAATTTATTTTCCATTTTATTATTTTTTATTATTTTTTTATTATTTTTTATTTATTTTATATTATTAATTTTTAATAGTATAATAATACTTTATGAAATATATTATTAGTCCAATAATATTTTAGAAATATATAATAAAGTATATATATTTATTAGAGAATTTCGGAAAAATAATTCGCAAAAATTCACTGGCACATGTCGACATGGTCCCTACCATGATGTCGACATGGGTACCAGAATTTGAATTTCAAAATTTGAATTCAAATGTTTGAATTTTCCTCCATCTTTTCACTTCATTCAATTCTCTGAAAAGCTATCTTTTGACCAGAGAATATGTCCTTTGAGAATCTATTTATTCAATATCCTTTATCACATCTTTTCACTCCCATTTTCAAATTCAAACCCTCTCTTCATAACTTCAAGCTCTCTACTCTCTACTTTAATGGTTTCTTCAAGCAACCCCTCCACCATGAGAATTTCCAGAAAAACAAAAGAGCAACTACTCAATGATCCGGAGGCAATAAAAGCATACATCAATTATGCTAATTATGCCAAAGTCCATCCCGTAATTTGCTATTTTTCAAGATTTCTCTTCTTATGAACTTGATTCTCTTTTTGCAAACAATGGAGTTCTTAGTCTTATTGATGCTTCTCAAAATGATTTTGTTTGTTATCCAAATCTTGTCAAAAATTTCTATGCTAATTTAAACTGTGGATTTTATCATGGAAATGAGGATGAAATTTGGAGTAGTGTCAAAGGCACTAGAATTGTTTTGGATTGTGATCTTTTGGGTTCCATTCTCAATTGCAAGTGTATGGGAGTGGATCTTTCTAATTTTAAAATCGATGAAAATGATCGTGAGACATTTCATCACATTTTCGAAGGGAATGATAATTTTGAATTCAAAAATTGAAATTTTCGACCAAAGGCAAGAATTGTCAATCTTCTTTTGCAACATACTTTGACCCCACGATCGGGAAATTTTAACAATCCTACTTCAAAAGTTTGCAAAGCGCTTTTTGCTATTTTTGGAAATTATGACATAAATTGGGCGCAAGTTATTTTGAATGAACTTCTTCCTAAAAATCTTGAAATGGGTGAGAATACTTTGTATCATGGAATTTATCTCACTTGGACTTTTAACTATTTTGGAGTGGATTTCAAAGGCGAAGAATTTGTTTCTAGAAAAGTTTTCAATCATTCCAATATTTTGCTTATGAAAATTCCATTTTTTTTCGACCTTATGGGACCCTTGCCGAAAAGGAAGAGCGTTTGCTCATGAGGAAATGGAAGAAGAGGAAGAGGAGGAAGAAGAAGAAGGGGGTGAAATGGAAATTCAAGAATAAGAAGGTGAAACCTCTTTGGAAAGCATCGACTATTCTCCGAATCCATCCACCAAAACCCTTCTCAAAAACCAAAAGACAATTGTTGAGAATCAACGGATTCTTAAACGATCCGTTAGTAAGAAGTTGGACAAAATTTCATCCAAGATGAACAAGTTCATTTCCAAAGTCAGCAAGAAACTTTGACTTTCTTCATCATCATCATCCTCTAACTAGTTTTTTCTTTTCGTATCTTGTTGTATGTGTTTTAGCTTGTTTTAGTTCGAAAGTTCATATAGTTTCATATGTTTAATCATTGAATCATCTTAGTATGCAATGAAATTAAATTTCCTTTCTGTTATCTAGTTTATCTTATCTCCAGAATAAATGTTAGTATATTATATAAATATATATATATATACACACACACACAATTATTCACAAAATCTAACTATTCATATTTTTTCACTAACCCATGTCGACTACCCCCTATGACTATGTCGACATGTACAGGTCAGAAATGACAATTCATTTTGAATTTGAAATTTGAATAACAACCATATGTCTATTCATTTCAAATGAATTTCTACACCTATATATACCTATTTCTTCCCGAATTCTTCACTGAAAATTATTTCCTTTCTTCTAATTCTTCATTTCTTTCACAAATTCAACTATGGCTAATCCAATTCACAATTTATCTGAAAATCTTGAAGAAACTCTTAATTCGTTCAAGAGTATTCTCTCGTTCATTCTTCGTAACCAGCGACACTTAGAATTGAGTCAAATACAGATGATCAAGGAGCAAGAAAGGAATTTCGATGCAATATGATGGATGATTTCCTCCCTACACAAGGATGATAATGAAGCACATCCTCTAGTCTCTCTCACCAACGACAATGAAAATTAGGATGCTATTAAGGCAGACCCAATCTTTGGAGAAGAAGGATGGGTGGAAGTTCCACGTAATGTTTGATTTGTTTACTTTGTTTGAATTGTTTGTTTGAATTAATTTGATTTGGTTTGGATTGGTACTCGGTGCGGATTGATTGGTTTGATGTTTGCTACATAAAACATGTATATATATACATTGAAATGTATATAATCCTTAATTAATTATCATTTTCATAAGGATACTTAATTCTTAATCTATCTATATTCCATTGTTTAGTTTATTAATGTAGGTACTCCAGTCCAAGAATGAAGGGGTTTTTTTTTGATGGCCAAGGGAGAGAAGTATAAAATAGGGTAGTTAGGCATAGATTAAGGGGGAGCTATTAGTTTTAGGGGGAGTTATTAGGATAGAAGTAATATTTTATAAACAAAGGTTGTCATCATCAAAAAAGGGGAGATTGTTAGTCCGTGAGATGATGGTTTTGACGAAAACAACCTTAGAATAGATTATAAAATATAAATACTAACATTATAAGTTTAGATATATATGTATATGCAGGATTCAACCATGCAGGTAACGAGAATGAAGACTGTGAAGTATAGAGATTTAAAATATAAAGATTGAAGACTCATGAGTATCAAGATTACCAAGAGCTCAAGAATTAAAGTTATTTATTCTTTAATTACAAATTTTGTTAAAATTCATAGAAAAGCATTGGCATCTTAAAATCCAATTTATTCACGGAATGGAATCCACTTCGAGCCAGTTAAAGGGATGGAACCCTAAGTAGGATGAAACCTATGAAAAATCTAGTGGAACATTATTTTGTATCCGCTAACCTTTTATTCAAAATGATTTTTCAAAATTATATCATGTTTTCAAAATGATTTCAAAACCTTCCTTTTAAAAACATCAAAAACCTCTATCCTGATTTTAAACAATTTTAGCCTCAAAATCTTCTTTAATTTCAAAGTCAAAATACTCCTGATTTTAAACTATCTTTTAGTATAATATATTTAACTTTTAATACTTATACTTGGATTTAAATGTAAAATTATATTTAAATTCTGTATATATTATTCTCTATATTTACTTATGAATTTTAACTATATTCAAGTATATTTATAAGGTTTAAAATAGTTTTAATATAGATAAAGATTATTTTCAAAGAAACTCAAATTATCAAAAAATGCTTTGGGATGTCGACATACTTATGGTGACCATGTCGACATGGTGTCAGTTGAGTTTAAAATTTAAATTACAATAGAAGTGTCTATTCGCCATATCTCTTCACGAATGGACATGGCTGCTGTTCTTCTATAAATAGGGGTCAGTTTCAATGAATTTAACATCAGATTTTCTGGTTTTTCACTCCTCCTCTTCTCCCACTTTTCTTAATACTTATTCTTTCCATTACTCTTCCGAAATAAACATTGAATCGAACTCGATCATTCGTAGTTTGGTTCTCTATCACTCTCTCAACAAGATCCTCAATGCTATCCAGAGTTATAGGCTTTCTGTAGTCAACTTAGCGAGAAAAGGTGTGATTGTAGCCTTGAAAATCAATCAAGCGAGATAAGGTGTGATTGTAGCCTTGGGAAATCAATTGGGTGAGCTTGTTGCCCGTAAAATCAAGTGGGTGAACTTGTTGCCCGGAAAATCAAGTATCTCTACCCAGAGGATTGTGATTCTGGAGGATGTACTTCGTAGCCTTGAAAACGAGGGTGTAATTGTACAATTGCTTTTGAAAGGAAATCCCTACTTGTGTTGTGGGACTGGATGTATGGTAACTTCGAACCATTATAAAATCCGGTGTGTTCTTTCCATTACTGCTTTACTATATATTTGCATTTGTGTTTGATTCTGTGATCATATCTGTGTCTGAATATTGCATACATTTGTGTTTAAAGTAACAAAAACTCAAAAAGATTTAACAATTCTCTAAAACACTATTCACCCCCTTCTATTGTTAATCCTAGCCTTAAGATCTGTAATACGCATTTCTCACATAGAATTCCACCATTTACACTCCCGGGCTGGTGGTAAAGAATAGCTGCTACTACCGCCCACCTCGGAACACACTTCCATAATCAAATAGATGGGTGGCCACTAAATCAATCACAAAGTTAAAATATGGTGTCGAAGAAATGTCCCCGATATGAGATGCGACCTCACTTGTTCCGGTATAGCTCGTATTTTAGTTATATCTAAGTTGACTCACGGGAGTCAGGGTTACATAAATACCTCATACATAATCGCTCGCCAATCCATCCTACTTCATTCTGGAATCTCCACCACGTACACTATTGTAAAAGTGGTTTTCGGTATTGGCAGAGAGCATGACAATATCCGTTCCTTATCTCTTTAACAACCAAACGCTTATTTCACACTGGATGGTTCTTTTACATTTCCAAAATCAATTCATTACTGATATCAAAATATCATATTCTCAAAATCACATTCGAAGTCATATCACATTTGAAATCCTATCACGTAAAAATCATATTTACTTTCGAAGTCATACTTTCAAAATAGGTTAAACCCCCACTTTAAAATCATCATATTTACTCAGAATATGTTACTCCACAAGAAAATATCATTTTAAATCCCAACTTAGAATATAACATCATTTAACCATATACGCCTTTAAATCATGGATTTAAATACAAACATTTCTACTTTACACAGTCTGAAATTTAGAAAATATTTTAGATAGTTATAATTAGTTTAAATAGTTAAAATAAAATTAAAATGAATTTTTAAGTAGTTAAAATACTCCAAAATAATTTAAAAGTAGATTAAAAATAGTTTAAACGGATTTAAGATAGTTTAAATAGATTTAAAATAGAATAAATATATTTAAAATAGATTAAACAGATTCAAATTAGATTAAACAGATTTAAAATAAATTAAATATATTTAAAATAGATTAAGTAGATTTAAATTGGATTTAATAGATTTAAAATAAATTAGATAGCTTAAAATAGATTGAAAATAAATTAAATAGCTTTAAATGGTTTAAATAGGTTGAAATAGTTTAAATTGATTAAAAATAGTTTAAAATAGGTGAAAATAGATTTAAATTAGTTTAATAGTTTGAAAACCTTAAAATAAGAATTTTAAAATAATAAATCTTTAAACAGTTTATATTAAAATAAATAATTTGGAATTAATATCAAAATTAGAACATATCTTTCATTTCAACACATTTGGACCTTGTCCAGCTTTCAATTCAACTAACATAAAACTTGTTTTAAATTCGGATTCGCACTAAACCATTAAATCAATATCGATTTCAAATCCATGTTTGAATTAAAAATTTAAACGACTTCAAATTTATAAATTTCAAAGTTATATTCAATGAATTTCAATAACTAAATTTCAACAAATTTCATTTATGCTTCAAAATCTAAACTTTGAAATTTCCATTTTAATTCTTTAAACAATTCATTAAACATTTCCAATTTTAAACATTTAAAGCTTGGACATCGAAAAAAATTCAGTTTATACAAATAAAATTTTATCTCAAAATATAATTTAACTGAAATCAAAATTTTAAGGATTTAGGATCGTTTAATTTAACCAATTCGATGTTCGTATATAATTCTCTACCCTATGTTAAGATGATATGGATATTTATCATTTCAATCCACAATTATTTTATATTTACGAATATATATCATTTCAATCTGCAATTCTGAATTTAATTACAAATCCATGAAACTGCTCTAGTCTATCATTTCAACCCATAACGATTTCCTTAGTCTATCAGATCATTCGGGTATGTATCATTTCAACCCATAGGGAACTTGCAGTGTTATAGCAATATAACCATAAAATATCCAGTCATCCAATATCAACAATCAAACATACATCACAATCACCATTTAATCAGTTAGTAAACAACGTCAATTAACTGATTATCATCTACATGTATTAAATTGACAATTAAATTCAATATCAAATTAAATGTAACAAAAGTCATATTTAATTGGAATGACAATAAGTATACCAAATATCAACCAATCAATTTCTAATCACATCATAAATTCAATTTAACTAACATAAGATGATTTAGTAGTTGTGAGTGGGTTCAAACACCCACCTTTAATTTGAAATCGATTTGAAATTCAAAACAAGGCCCAAAATTCAATAGTCTTGGATTTCAACCGAACCATTTATAAAATGTTCATAATTTCGATACGATCGAAGCGGAACAGAACTCGCATGAATCCGAGCTCGTATGGAAAGGTTATATAAGTTAGAACGTTTCAATTTGTATATAAAATAAATAAATTACTTAATAAAATAAGCAAGCCACGTTATTCCAGATCATTCGAAAAACCTAGCTTCATGCATGCACCTATCTCGATCACGAACTGTAGCCACCAGCCTTTGGGCAATTATCGCAACCACCTCAATGAACTACGACCAAATCAGTCGATTCTAACGTCTCCACCACAACAAGCCATGCATGACCATGGTACTGAGACCATGAACGACACCCTCAGGCGTACGTGACATCGAGGCACATGCTGCATGCCTATCACCAAATTATGGCAAATCTAGTAATCATTGACTTGAAGTAGCCGTACGGATCGAAATTTCTCAACCTCCTCTACAAGCACATACTTCCTGATCGAAACCTCGTTGTAGATCCACCGTCAAATCTACAACCCAAATATTAATGACAGGGATAAATGGCCAATCTACAACTAGGGTTTTACGAAATATCCATTTATAAAGACAGAGTTGGATAAGAATGAATGGACATATTGAATTTGATCGAAACGTTAACAATGGCATGAAAAGCCCATTTCGTTCCCAAAACGAAAGTGGGTCATCCAATATATCGAAATATAGGTTTTCGATATTTTTAAACTCGATGGAAATAGTATCAAACCCTAATACCATTATATACAGAAGTTAGCTTTAGAAATCCAATTGTATTCATTTAAATTATTTTAATTGGCATTTCCAGCTCGCACGATTAAACGAAAAGTTCGATCGCTACGAAACTTAAAATCCTAGAATAATTCACTGTTACAGATCCAATGAAACTAGTTTCATCGAAACTCGAGACAGTGGCCAGAATGGTAAATTTTCACGTTAATTAAACATATTATTATTAAATTTATTTGATCATCCTTAATTCAAATTTAAAAAAATCACCATTTTATCATTCTCGAATACATAGAAATTTATAATCTTTCAAAATAAATTTCCATACCAATTCCAAGATTTAAATATTGCATTAATTTCAGTGTTCAATTACAGCTGTAATAAATACCCATTAATTGTATTTTAATTTCAATCAAATTCTTTTACACTCTTATTATTGAATCAACTATTACCTTATGAATATAGTTAACATTAGTTTACATTTTATTAATTTCAAATTTTAAAGTTATCGTCTTAACTCATATTAACGATAATATTTAATTGAATTGAATTTCACAATAATTTCCAAATAATTTCAACGGATTAAATAATAATATAGTCGTTAAAACAATTATTACACATTAGTAATTCAAACACATTTCTATGTCTATTATTTACAAACAGAAGCTAACAGATTTACTTACCAATTAATTTATTTCATATTCCATAATAAACCTATTCCAACGTATAATTTCAACATTAAATCCAACGATTATAACCAAATTATATTTACAATAATTTCAATTGATTGGAATTACATTAAAATAGTTGTCAATAACATTCGTACAACATTATTAAATAACATTCTATCATTTTCTCATTAATAAATCATAAATTTTGATTTCTCACAATAGTAAATTTCAGAATCTTATCAAATTTAATAGTTTAATTATCAAAAAACACAGGTTGTTACATGGACAATTATATATATCTATTCTTATAAAGGCGAAAGATAATACTACTCGAGTGTGGTGGAAACAATCTTCAGAAAAATCTTCTAACTCCATGCTCCAAGCTCTTACAGATTTCTACTAACTAAACCTGACTACCAGGCCGGCCGAGAAAAATTAGGGCACACAGAGTTTATGGGAAAAGGGAAATAAACTCCGGGTCAATCATGGGACTGGTGTGGGAAACTCAAACTACGCGGTTTGAAAAAGAAAAGGTATCTCATAAGACCACGCCGAATATAAACACGGAATAGGTTTTACCATATGATAACAAAAACATTTGCTACGCAAAATATGGGGATATTATTTTTAATGACATTCTTTGAAAATACTTTTCAAGTAAATATATTCAAAAGGCCGAATTGTTACGTTCGTTAAATTTAATGGCATAATAGGTTTATAATCAAGTCCGCAGGCACATATTGGAGAATGGGTTTTCATACAATGGCAGGTAAGGGACTACCTTCCATACAATACATCTCTAGAGGAATGTACTGAGGATACAAAAACAATCCTCTGCATCTGGCAAGGCCGGCCTATCCCTGTTTGCCACTCATACATGGCCGGGAAAGAACCAAATATGACATCACCCCGTTCGTAACCGACCTATCAGAGGACCCATAGCATACACTGCATCCTCGATATATAGAGAGTAATCTAGGAAGGTGCCGACCTTACCCTGATGGTTGCGAACCACATAGGCTAGCGGCGTACCCTATTAAAGCCATTACCAAGTGATGAAGCCTGAGGTAGCGATTACCTTTCACACAACATATTCACTTTGAATGCCTCACTGCCATTCTATTGTCACACAGCTTATTTCTACAAACATATAACTCTTAAGCTCGTATGTCTCAGGAAAAGGTGTTAAGCTAAGAGAAATTGCCTTCTCCGCCACCAAACAGATGATACGTTTATAGAGATCAATTTATATAACTAGAAATGCAACGTCAAACATTTGTCCATAAAGTTACCTAGGAACAGGATAAACCGAAGGCACTCTCCTACCATATCCTGTTGGGAGTTACCCCTAGGATTAGTAGCGAGAAGTCATTGTATTGAAGATCTTAAATGAAGAAATACTGTCACATTATATGATATAGGGAATTTTCCCCGAGGGTTAGTGACAAGCGGCCATACATTCCAACTTCCAAATCATTTCCATGTCTTCATTTCGAATACGTAATTTGGTTCGAAGTGGTCTTGTAACAACTTGTCTTTTGGATGGTTTAAATCGACGATAAATCATACATGTCAGACTTAAATCATTCAAAAGGGCAGACTGTTATGAGGTAAATAGGAAAAAGCAGGGAAAGAAAGAAAAAAAAATACATAATCTCACAGCAGAATGACAAAATATAATAGTCAAATAAACAGTTCATGAAGCTGTTTACAAATAACATTGATTAAATTACTATAACACAAACCTTAGTTACATACAATAAGAATAAATAATAAATAAATGCAGCGGAACAACATGATGCAGTGGAATAAATATAATACATAATGATAGTACAAAATCATCGTCTTCATCTTCCAGAAAGCAGTCTTCGTTAAACTGAAAAGCTCGGAATAACCCGAGCGAATTGAAAAGACAAAACACTCGAGCCAGAACTAAAAAATCTTATGTAAGTTAAATCAACAATAAATAAATATGAGTGAAATGGCATTGGAGATGTTTACGAGGTTTGACATCTCCTGTCCAGTGTCAACGTGAGTGCAATAACTTAAGATATGTTAGGCATTTCCACCTCCTAAGGATCAGTTAAACTATCTACTATGTAGCATAATACGCTATTATAATAGTGTCTACAGTAAAGAACAGTATTAAAACAACGTTAGGGCGTTACCCATATCCTCCTTAACACATTTTATATATTCATATAGTCACACAGTACCATACGCTCCTCCGTGAAGTATACTCAGAGGGCACTCCATAGTTATGGTACAAAACAAACTCGTAGAAGGTGCGATAAGGCATATGAACAAGGCACCCGAGGCAATGCCAGGGTAGATATACCATTTGCTGATCCGGACTGGTGGTAACGCATAGCAGCTGCTACTGCCTACCTTGGAACACACTCCTATAATTAAAATCAAGGGTTGCCATCAAATCATCATAAAGTCATAATATGGTATCGAAGAAGCATGTCCGGTAGGTGGAATGACCTCACTAGGCCCTGCGTGGCTCCTGTTTTAGTCACATCAAAGATGACTCACGAGAGTCAGGGTCGTGTAAATACCTCTTGTAGAAATTGTTTGCCAAACCATCCTACTTCATTTCTGGAATCTACACCGCTTACACGGTTGATAAAGCGGTTTTTAATAATGGCAAAGAGTATGACAATATCTGATCCCGGTCTCTTTAACAACCAAACGCTTACTACACACCGGATGGTTCTTTTACATTTCAAAGGACAATTTAGAATTGATATCAAAATATCACATTCTCAAAAATATATCACTTTCAAATCATATTCACTTTCAAAATCATATTCTCTTTCAAAAACATATTCACTTTAAAAATCATATTCATTTTTGAAATTATCGGTGAGATAGGTTAATTAAATCCTTATTCCAAATTATCTTATTTACTCAATCATGTCATTTCACAAAAAGGTATAAATTCCCAATTCCAACTTAGGTTGACTCATCATCAAGGATTTAAATATAAATACTTCAACTTTACACAGTTTGAAATTTAGAAAAAAGCTTAGATAGTCGTAAATAGTTTTTAATAGTTTAAAATAGTTTAAAATGGTTTAACTAGTAGAAATAGTTTGAAATGGATTTAAATTTTATTTAATTAGATTTTTAAAATGATTTATATAGATTTAATATAGATTTAACAGATTTAAATTATCTTAAATAGAATTTAAATAGATTAAATAAATTTAAAATATATTAAATATATTTGAAATAGATTAAATAAATTTAAATTATCTTAAATAGATTTTATATGAATCAAATAAATTTAAACATAGATTAAATAGATTTAAAATAGATTAAATAGATTTAAATTATATTAAATAGATTGAAAATTGATTAAATTGGATTTAATAGGCTATAGTGGATTAAAATAAATTAAAATAGTTTAAATTGATTAAAATGGTTTATTGAATTAAATTGTTTAAATTAGTTTAAACTAGATTTTAAAGTTATATCCAAATATATCAATAACTCAATTCCGGTAAATTCATTTATATTTGACACTTTAACTTTGAAATTTCAATTTAAATCCTTTAAACAATTCATTAAATCAACTCCATTTTCAGCATTAACGCTTAGATTATCGAAAATAATTCAATTTACATAAATCAATTTATATTTCAAAATGCCAGTTAACTGAATTCAAAATTTAAAGAATTAAAATCATTTAACTTAACCACTCCAGTGTCCGTATATAATTTTCTACCCTATGGTCAAGTAATTTGGATATTTATCACTTCAATCCGCACTTTAAAAGTTTGTGGTTATATCTCATTTCAAGCCGCAATCCCGAATTAAATAAAAATCATAAACAAGTCTATCATTTCAACCCATAACGATTTTTCCCTAATCTACAGATCATTCGGGTATGTATCATTTCAACCAATGGAGAGCTTGCAATGTTATAATAATATAAAAATACAACATCCCATCATCCAATATCAACAATCAAACATCCATCACAACATCTTCCAGATCAACCAATAAACATCAATATATAACTGATTATCATTAACATGTATTAAATTGACAATTACATTCAATATTAAATTAAACGATGATTAAACGCAATGAAAGTCAAATTTAACTAGAATGACAATTTAAACATACCAAACGTCAATAAATTAATTTCTAATCACATCATAAATTTAATTTAACATAAGATAATCTAGTAGTTATGGGGGGAGGGGGCCAAAATACTCACCTTAGATTTTAAATCGAATTAAAATCTAATTTAGGCCTAAAATTCAAAAAGTCTCAGAATTCGCCCAAATAAGTTCCATAATGTCCGGAATTTCGATGCGATCCCAGCGGAATGAACCACACGTGAATCCGAGATTGTCTGAAAAAGTTCTTAGCATTAGAACAATTGAAATCAAATTTTAAATAAAAAACAAAAAAAGAAAACATACTCTCAATATCTGGCCACGCCACTCTCCATTTCTCGTTCATAATGCGCTCGTCTTTCTAGTACAAAACCCTAGCCCACCCATCTCGAACGCCCACGCACGCCGCCGGCAAGAAACACGACCGCCTCATCACCCACGTCTCCTGACACGCCGCAACACACACCCACGAAGCTGCACGACCATACCCTGACCATCGCGACCCCTTGCCTCATGCCATCGAACACGAGAATGCACAGACCATCGCTGTTCCTATTGAACCCAAGGTGAATTTTTGAGGAAAATTCGACCGCCAATTCGCCAAACCAACCGCATAGATGCGCTCCTCTCAACGCTCTCCACAAACGGGTACCCTCCGTTCAACGATCAGACGAAGTTAATCTCGACACAATGAATGGCCGAGATTAATTCATTGATTTATGGACAAATGATGATCCGATTCGAGAAATAGATCATTGCAGTAGATTGCGCTCATCGAGAGCTTCAAATTGATATAATACGATATTGTTTGAGGAGTTTCAAATTTTTCGATTAGATTTTGATTTGCAATTGAATCTAGAATTTTGAGTTTCTACCATTTGACAAGGAGGAACAGACAAATGGAGTTATACGTAGAAAATGACTGATAGGGTGTGGGGAAACAAGACTATTTATTTTTACAAAGCTCGATAAGAAGATAAATACGTATCCAATTAGTATGAACGGTAGATAGCGACCCAAAAAGCCCGTTTCGCTTCCAAAACGAAAGTGGGTCATCCCATATATCAAAATAGATGTTTTCGATATTTTTAAATGCAATGGAACACATTTCAAGTACTAACTCCATCGTCTGAAGAAGTTAGCTTAAAATCAGCTTATTTCAAATTGATTTCAATTGAATTATATTAAATTAATTTCCAGGCATTTCGAGGTCGTACGATCGAACGACAAGTCCGATTACCATGAAACTTGAAACCTTACAATAATTCACTGTTACGGATCCGATGAAACTGGTTTCATCGAAACTCGAGTCAGTGGCCAAAATGGCTAATTGCACATTAATTAAATGAATTATTATTAAATTGATTAAATCACTTTTAATTCCACTTTTAATAATTGACAATTTTTATCATTTTTTATTACTCAGACATTTACAATAATTTTAAACAAATTTACATTTCAATTCAGTGTTAATTATTATACCAGTTACAATGTTCAATTTAAACTAAAATTAAATCCAATTAATTATAATTTAATTCCAATAAATTGATTTAATTTGGTTTCAATCTTTTTGTTCAATCAACCATTCCTCTATGAACATAGTTAACATTAGTTTATATCTTATTACATTAATATTTTCTAATTATCATCTTTTACCATATTCATTGCAATATTCCAATAATATCGAACTTTTGTCGACTTTCACATTAAATAAAATTTTAAATCTCAATAAATCAGCTTATCTTGGTTTTCAATCTTTTTACTAAATAAATTATTCCCTTATGATATAATTGACATTGTTGTACATTTTACTGCATTTACCTTTTACAATTATCGTCTTAACTCACATTAACATAACGTTTAATTTCATTTAATTATAATTGATTAAATAAATTGGTAACAAATAATAATTATCGCCATTTCTATATTTAATCACATTTTTATGTTCATCGTCTACACACAAATGTTATAGTTATTTACCCAACATCAGTTCATTCAATTCCAATTTATTACTTATTATTTCATTAATTAATACAACATTTAAATTATCGATTGCTCTTTTAATCCAGTTATCAATTAACACATACATTATTGCAATTAATTTATAATCTATAACAATTATAACTTTTTAATCATTCCAATTAATTGGAATTATATTTAAGCAGTTATCAATTACCTTAAATTAATACTATTACATTTCATTCCAATTATATTCTTATTATTTAATCACAATTTTTTATTTCTTCCAACATTAAATCACAAAACTATATTATAACTACTTTTAGTTATCGAAAATTACTAGTCGTTACAGGTCTTCGGATAGGAATCACCCAAATCCGACCACTGTTCCTTCGAACCAATCGTAGATAAAAAGATGCTATGTGAATAAGGAATCATTTTTATCAAAATCTACTCTTGAGATGTATATTTCCAAAACATTCTTTCTAGTATATATGGAATCATTAAACCCCTCATATAAATCCTTTGATTACTTTAAACCTTTTTGAAATAGGAATAATTCGAAAATAATTTTATTTTTTCACTTAGGAAAATATTTCCAAATAATTTCTTTCAAACCTTTACATAACTTTCCTAATTCAAAACTCAAAATTTTAATCAAGTTAATACCATGTTATCTAGGATGTTAATCCAAAATCAGTAAATATTTAATGAGCAAAATCTACAAAAATCATCTAACTCTACTCAATATCAATCCCCGTATTCAACAAGTACCATGGGCGAAATAACGGCCAGATAGAGTTCCCTCTTCAGGCTTTAACACCGAGTACATGAAGATTAACTCCATACAATCCATGTTTTTCATATTCGAAAAATCATATCCTTTATACTTTGAAATTTTTTGATTCGAGTAAATCAAATTTACTATCCCATCCATTGGGCCAGTCTTGATAGCTAGGGAGTGCAGGAGACTGATTTTCCAAACCCAAGCCAAGGCACCATCTCTCTAACACTCGTAAGGCAGTCTAGTTATTTGATCGACTCTAAACCATTTAACATATAACCATTCCATAAATCTTTCAAATCATATTTAAAATAATTTATAAATCATTTGAAAATAATTATAAAAGAATTGGAGAAGAACAGTTGCGATTAAAACTATTTTTTAAAAGTTATAGAAAAGTGTTGTGGAAAAGTGTTGCGGAAAGTGATTTTTAAGCTATATTGATTAAAACGATCTTTTATCATTTGGAAATTCATTTTTAGAACTGAAATCACTTTTAAAATTTTTTAAATGGTTTTCAGTATTTATTTCTTATTTTAAAATAATTTTAAAACATCATTTTCAAAAAACTTGTTTTACTCATGTTTCAAAATCTACTTATCGAAATCTCAATTTTCTTTCGTTATTTGGAAACTATGGATATAATAGTTTGGAAAATTCTTATCTTGAAGAATTCCATGCTATATTTCATTCTATGCACTCGTTTGACTTTTATGGTGTGTAATCGTGGACTTTTGTTACACGACGCGCCTAATTTTGACTAAATTTTCAGTTACCTTCCAAACTTCACTAAAACTCTTTCATATATTTATAAAAAAGAACAAACTCATTTTTGAACCTTTGTAAAGTGGTTTAACATCCCATATACCCATTCATTAAGTAAAGGAAAGTGATTTCCATTGTGCTTATCGATGTGTATTTCCATGGCTTGCATATATATTCAACATGCATATTAAACAACCAAACTTGATGGCAAAGTATATTAAACATCCATTGCAAACATCATAGCATCATCTAAAAATATAATATAAGTAAGAGTTTCTCACATCGTTTTTCTATCGAAAAATGGCTATAGCTTCACAAACTCATCATCTGAGCTCATGAACCCCAACAACATGTCTCCTAGTATGCTCGGTCATTCCATGCCAAAAGTGGTACTCGGCCAAGCATGGGGAATGAGGTATAGGACTTTGGATTATTATCGAATGTACTAAAAACTAGTCATAAAAATAGGTCACTTTCTCTTAATTTTTTAGAAATCCAACTCTTTGAACTTGGAATATTTGTCAACATGAAAGTGGTAGTAAATTCTTTTCTCTACTGTATCAAAAAAAGAATCTTTCAATTTAGTTTAGTTATGAGGAAGTTATGGCCAAGAGAAAGAGGATATTTTTGAAATCATGAAAATCAAACCCGAGAATGGGTCAATTTCTAGCTAATTTTTTGACATGTTGCTCTAGGAATTTTGAAAAGTAATCAAAAGGAAAGTTCTTGAAAATTCTTTTGTGTACAATTTGAATGACAAAAACTTGATTTTGATTTATTATGAAAAGATACGATCAAAATAACAGAGGGCATTTTCGGATTCATAAAAATGAAGCCCGAAAATACACTGTGAAGAAGTGGAATTTTGACATGGCCAAGCTCAAAAATTATAGAAGTCTCAACATAAATGTTGTGGAATTGGAATTTCACATATTCTGTAAAAAGAATTGCAACATTTCAATCAGATTTGGAGGAGTTATGCTCGAATGAAAGCAAGGTATTTTCGGCCTTTAAAACTATGCTCAAAATGCTCTAGGACGAATGGAGTTTATAGTATGGCTATGCTTAGAATGGGGAAAAGTGGTCAACAAAAAGTTGTAGCCACTGAAATTTGAATGTTTGAAACAAAGAATCACACCATTTTGTTCCGTTTTGAGAAAGTTATTGAGGAATTAAGAAGAGGCAAATGGATGTGTATTTATAGGCAAGTAAAGAGGTAGAAAATATCTCTACCTTAAATCACCCACTGTCACAAACCATCATTATTACCACCCTCTTCCTACATCACCCAAGGATCGCCAGAAATTATGTTCACATGGGTGCATCCATGTGCTTGTCCATGTGGATGTGTACATGTTGACTTTGGCCTTGCTTAAGGTTTAAGTAATTTAGAAATATCTTATATTTCTTTTATATATGTATATGTATATATGTATATTTGTATGCATGTTTATGTATAAGCTAAAGTGTATGTTAAGGTGTGTATGTGTATGTTGTATATGTGTACAAGCCATATAAATAATGTTACACAACTTATATACGTCAAACCAATGAAAATCGAAAACATATTATCGGTCACGTTTTTTCTTATATTTTAATTTACATATAAATGGAAACAAAATTTGCAAACTAATTTCTTATCATTTTTTACCAATTAAAAAGATTGCATTTTATTAATAAAACCATATAAATTAATATTAACAAATATTTACAAAAATTGCTATTATACGGATAAAGTGATATCGGTTTTTCCTTATATTTTCAAATCAAATATATATCTTAATAAGATTATTACAAATGGTTTATTATCACTTTATAACTTATTTAAAATGAATAATATCTTTTTTTAAAACATTATTTGAATAATTATAATAATTATTAAATCATTAAAACTCAATTTAATTTAATAAATCCATTATTATATTTACGGGCATTACTAACAATGTAATAAATACATTTAATTTTCAAAAATACGATAAATAATTCGATTTTATATTCTTGTTTATTTATAAAATAAGTGTTTTTAACTAGCTCTGTGGGTGATGCGACATTAGAGAATTACTGAGCTATTTATCCATCAACGTTTTCGGCCATTTTATCGATATAAATTTCAAGGAAAATAGTTTTGTGAATATTCATTCAAAATACGATTATTACTATTCATTGCCACTAAAAATAATATTTTTTTGTATTAAAAACCTTTTATTTGAATAAATTTAAAAATAAATACAATTTTTAAAAGTGATAAATTTGTGGGTCGTTACAGTCTTCTATCCGTAAAAGAATTTTGCCTTTGAAAATACCCAAGAAAAAACCTAAAGTTTTGCCCAAAATATTTATTTTTAAACTTGAATTTATACAGTGTATATAGATCATCCGTACACAATATTTGATTCGATCTTCTATTCGAATTCACAACTTTACTTCCAAACTAGCATTGACACAAGATCCTTTAGTGCAGACACTAACCAGGCTCTCAGATCAGAATCTTAGTTTTCCTTGCATAGCTCTCAACTATGATAGAAAACCTAAGTATCTAACCATAAACCCTCATCAAAGTTCGTTGTCACGAATCAATTGATAAATCCTTTTTCGGATCGTTGTGAACACCTCAAAGTCACTCGAATCTTTGATTAGATCATGCTACGAAGTAATCCATATACTTCATATGTTTTTATTTACCTTTCCAAAAAATTTATGAAATTACTTCATGAAACTTTCATCCTTTGTTCAAAATTTTATAAAGATATAACTATTTTACATTTTTATTTTCCAAATACCTGTACTTAAAGAAAACATTTATTTTTACAAGATTAATATATTTTTATTATAGGACATCTCTAAACATATCTTAATGTTTTCTGAAAAACTCATTTTCAGAATGATTCATTAAATTGATAAATTGCCATAAACTTCTTTTAACCAATATCAAATGTGAAAACTTTCTTTATTAGATAAACTTACTTACTAATTAATATTCTTTTATTAATTAAAACTTCCTTTATACACATCTATTTCTTTACTTCTACAGTTTCAAAATAAAAAGTATTCATATAATTTTAACTATTTTAAGTATATTTACAATTTAGTTAACATGTTTTACTTACTTTATAATATATTTAAAGAGATTAAAAACAAAACATTGTCATTGTAACAACCCTGTATTTTGTGATATTTTTATTGTATATTTAATTATTTAAATTGAATTCTAATTTAAAAACTTTATATTATTTATTAAAATGAATTAATTTTGTTATTTTAAATATAAACTTTGATTTTTATGTGAATTAGAATGTCAAACATGAATAAATTGAATATTTTTCAGAAATGTGAATTTTGGCCAATTTGGCTAAACTTTGAATTTTAAATATAAAATTTATATATTCATCATTTCAATCCACAATTATTTTATATTTACGAATATATATCATTTCAATCTGCAATTCTGAATTTAATTACAAATCCATGAAACTGCTCTAGTCTATCATTTCAACCCTTAACGATTTCCCTAGTCTATCAGATCATTCGGGTATGTATCATTTCAACCCATAGGGAACTTGCAGTGTTATAGCAATATAACTATAAAATATCCAGTCATCCAATATCAATAATCAAACATACAACACAATCACCATTCAGTCAACTAATAAATAACATCAATTAACTGATTATCATCTACATGTATTAAATTGACAATTAAATTCAATATCAAATTAAATAGCGATTAAATGCAACAAAAGTCATATTTAATTGAAATGACAATAAATATACCAAATATCAACCAATCAATTTCTACTCACATCATAAATTCAATTTAACTAACATAAGATGATTTAGTAGTTGTGAGTGGGTTAAAACACCCACCTTTAATTTGAAATCGATTTGAAATTGAACATAAGGCCCAAAATTCAATAGTCTTCGATTTCGACCGAACCATTTTTAAAATGTTCATAATTTCGATACGATCGAAGCGGAACAGACCTCGCGTGAATCTAAGCTCGTATGGAAAGGTTATATGAGTTAGAACGTTTCAATTTGTATATAAAATAAATAAATTACTTAATAAAATAAGCAAGCCACGTTATTCCAGATCATTCGAAACCCTAGCTTCATGCATGCACCTATCTCGATCACGAACAGTAGCCACCAACCTTTGGGCAATTATCGCCACCACCTCAATGAACTACGACCAAATCAGTCGATTCTAACGTCTCCATCACAACAAGCCATGCATGACCAAGGTACTGCGACCATGAATGACACCCTCAAGAGTATGTGACATCGAGGCACATGCTGCATGCCTATCATCAAATTCTGGCAAATCTAGTGATCATTGACACAAAGTAGCCGTATGGATCGAAATTTCTCAGCCTCCCCTACAAGCACATACTTCCTGATCGAAACCTCGGTGTAGATCCACCGTCAAATCTACAACCCAAGTATGAATGATAGGGATAAATGGCAAATCTACAACTAGGGTTTTAGGAAATATCCATTTATAAAGACATAGTTGGATAAGAATGAATGGACATATTGAATTGGGTCGAAACGTTAACAATGGCCTGAAAAGCCCATTTCGTTCCCAAAACGAAAGTGGGTCATCCAATATATCGAAATATAGGTTTTCGATATTTTTAAACTCGATGGAACTAGTATCAAACCCTAATTCCATTATTAAAGAAGTTAGCTTTTAAAATCCAATTATATTCATTTAAATTATTTTAATTGGCGTTTCCAGCTCGCACGATTAAACGATAAGTTCGATCGCTACGAAAATTAAAATCCTATAATAATTCACTGTTAAAGATCCAATGAAACTAGTTTCATCGAAACTCGAGAAAGTGGCCAGAATGGAAAATTTTCACGTTAATTAAACAGATTATTATTAAATTTATTTGATGATTCTTAATTCAAATTTTAAAAAATTACCATTTTATCATTCTCGATTACATAGAAATTTATAATCTTTCAAAATAAATTTCCATATCAATTCCAAGATTTAAATATTGCATTAATTTCAGCGTTCAATTACAACTGTAATAATTACCTATTAATTGTATTTTAATTTCAATCAAATTCTTTTATTTCGATTTACACTCTTATTATTGAATCAACTATTACCTTATGAATATAGTTAACATTAGTTTACATTTTATTAAATTCATATTTTAAAGTTATCGTCTTAACTCATATTAACGACAATATTCAATTGAATTAAATTTCACAATAATTTCCAAATTGTTTCAACGGATTAAATAATAATATAGTAGTTAAAACAATTATTACACATCAGTAATTCAAACACATTTCTATGTCTATTATTTACAAACAGAAGCTAACAGATTTACTTACCAATTAATTTATTTCATATTCCATAATAAACCTATTCCAACATATAATATCAACATTAAATCCAACAATTATGACCAAATTATATTTACAATAATTTCAATTGATTGGAATTACATTAAAATAGTTGTCAATAACATTCGTAAAACATTATTAAATAACATTCTATTATTTTCTCATTAATAAATCATAAATTTTGATTTCTCACAATAGTAAATTTCAGAATCTTATCTAATTTAATAGTTTAATTATCAAAAAACACAGGTCGTTACTTGGATAATTATATATACCTATCCTTATAAAGGCGAAAGATAATACTACTCGAGTGTGGTGGAAACAATCTTCAGAAAAATCTTCTAACTCCATGCACCAAGCTCTTACAGATTTCTACTAACTAAACCTGACTACCAGGCAGGCCGGGAAAAATTAAGGCACCCAGAGTTTATGGGAAAAGGGAAATAAACTCTGGGTCAATCATGGGACTGGTGTGAGAAATTCAAACTACGCGGTTTGAAAAAGAAAAGGTATCTCATAAGACCACGCCGCATGTAAACACGGAATAGGTTTTTACCACATGATAACAAAAACATTTGCTACGCAAAATATGGGGATATTATTTTTAATGACATTCTTTGAAAATACTTTTCAAGTAAATATATTCAAAAGGCCGAAATTGTTACGTTGGTTAAATTTAATGGCATGATAGGTTTATAATCAAGTCTGCAGGACATATTGGAGAATGGGTTTCCGTACAATGGCAGGTAAGGAACTACCTTCCATACAATACATATCTAGAGGAATGTACCGAGGATACAAAAACAATCCTCTGCATCTGGCAAGACCGGCCTATCCCTGTTTTCCAATCATACATGGCCTGGATAGAACCAAATATGACATCACCCCGTTCGTAACCGACCTATCCGAGGACCCATAGCATACACTGCATACTCAATATATGGAGAGTAATCTAGGAAGGTGCTGACCATACCCTAATGGTTGCGAACCACATAGGCTAACGGCATACCCTATTAAAGCCATTACCAGGTGATGAAGCCTGAGGTAGCGATTACCTTTCACATAACATATTCACTTTGAATGCCTCACTGCCATTCTATAGTTACACAACTTATTTCTACAAACATATAACTCCTGAGATCGTATGTCTCAGGAAAAGGTGTTAAGCTAAGAGAAGTTGCCTTCTCCGCCACCAAACAGATGATATGTTTATAGAGATCAATTTATATAACTAGAAATGCAACGTCAAACATTTGTCCATACAAGTTACCTAGGAACACGACAAACCAAAGGCACTCTCCTACCACATCCTGTTGGGAGTTCCCCTAGGATTAGTTGCGAGAAGTCCTTGTATTGAAGATCTTAAATGAAGAAATACTGTCACATTATATGATATAGGGAATTTTCCCCGAGGGTTAGTGACAAGCAGCCATACATTCCAACTTCCAAATCATTTCCATGTCTTCATTTCGAATACGTAAGTTGGTTCCAAGTGGTCTTGTAATAACTTGACTTTTTGGATGGTTTAAATCGACGATAAATCATACATGTCAGACTCAAATAATTCAAAAGGGCACATTGTTATGAGGTAAATAGGAAAAAGCGGAGAAAGAAAGAAAAACAAATACATAATCTCACAGCAGAATGACAAAATATAATAGTCAAATAAACAGTTCATGAAGCTGTTTACAAATAACATTGATTAAATTACTATAACACAAATCTTAGTTACATACAATAAGAATAAATAATAAATAAATGCAGCGGAACAACATGATGCAGTGGAATAAATATAATACATAATGATAGTACAAAATCTTCGTCTTCATCCTCCAGAAAGCAGTCTTCGTTAAACTGAAAAGCTCGGAATAACCTGAGCGAATTGGAAAGACAAAACACTCGATCTAGAACTAAAAGATCTTATGTAAGTTAAATCAATAGTAAATAAATACGAGTGAAATGGCGTCGGGGATGTTTACGAGGTTTGACATATCCTTTCCAGTGTCAACGTGATTGCAATAACTTAAGATATGTTAGGGATTTCCACCTCCTAAGGATCCGCTAAACTATCTACTATGTAGTATAATACGCTATTATAATAGTGTCTACAGTAAAGAACAGTATTAAAATAGCGTTAGGGCGTTACCCATATCCCCCTTAACACATTTTATATATTCATATAGTCCACACGGTACCATACGCTGCTCCGTGAAGTATACTCAAAGGGCACTCCATAGTTATGGTACAAAACAAACTCGTAGAAGGCGCGATAGGGCATGTGAACAAGGCACCCGAGGCAATTCCAGTGTAGATATACCAATTGCTGATCCGGACTGGTGGTAATGCATAACAGCTACTACCGCCTACCTTGGAACACATTCCTATAATTAAAATCAAGGGTGGCCATCAAATCATCAAAAAGTCATAATATGGTATCGAAAAAGCATGTCCGGTAGGTGGAATGACCTCACTTGGCCCTGCGTGGCTCCTGTTTTAGTCACATCAAAGCTTACTCATGGGAGTCAGGGGCATGTAAATATCTCTTGTAGAAATTGTTCGCCAAACCATCCTACTTCATTTCTGGAATCTCCACCACGTACAAAGTTGTTAAAGCGGTTTTTAATAATGGAAAAGAGTATGACAATATCTGATCCCGGTCTCTTTAACAACCAAATGCTTACTACACACCGGATGGTTCTTTTACGTTTCAAAGGACAATTCAGAATTGATATCAAAATATCACATTCTCAAAACTATATCACTTTCAAATCATATTCACTTTCAAATTCATATTCTCTTTCAAAAACATATTCACTTTAAAAATCATATTCACTTTTGAAATATCGCTGAGATAGGTTAATTAAATCCTCATTCCAAAATTATCTTATTTGCTCAATCATGTCATTTCGGAAAAAGGTATCAATTCCCAATTCCAACTTAGGTTGACTCATCATCAAGGATTTAAATGTAAATACTTCAACTTTACACAGTTTAAAATTTAGAAAAAAGCTTAGATAGTCATAAATAGTTTTTAATAGTTTAAAATAGATTAAAATGGTTTAACTAGTAGAAATAGATTTAAATTTTATTTAATTAGATTTTTAAAATGATTTATATGGATTTAAAATAGATTTAACAGATTTAAATTATCTTAAATAGAGTTTAAATAGATTAAATAAATTTAAAATAGATTAAATATATTTGAAATAGATGAAATAGATTTAAATTATCTTAAATAGATGTTATATAGATTAAATAATTTAAAAATAGATTAAATAGATTTAAAATAGATTAAATATATTTGAAATATATTAAATAGATTGAAAATTGATTAAATTGGATTTAATAGGTCATAGTAGATTAAAATAAATTAAAATAGTTTAAACTGATTAAAATAGTTAATTGAATTAAATTGTTTAAATTAGTTTAAAATAGATTTAAACGTTATATCCAAATATATCAATAACTCAATTCCGGTAAATTCATTTATATTTGACACTTTAACTTTGAAATTCCAATTTAAATCCTTTAAACAATTCATTAAATCAAGTCCATTTTCAATGCTCAGATTATCGAAAAAAATTCAGTTTATATAAATCAATTTATATTTCAAAATGCTAGTTAACTGAATTCAAAATTTAAAGAATTAAATTCATTTAACTTAACCATTCCGGTGTCTGTATATAATTTTCTACCCTATGGTCAAGTAATTCGGATATTTACCACCTCAATCCACACTTTAAAAATTTGTGGTTATATCTCATTTCAAGCCGCAATTCCGAATTAAATAAAAATCATAAAATCGCTTAAGTCTATCATTTCAACCCATAACGATTTTTCCCTAATCTACAGATCATTCGGGTATGTATCATTTCAACCAATGGAGAGCTTGCAGTGTTATAATAATATAAAAATACAACATCCCATTATCCAATATCAACAATCAAACATCCACCATAACATCTTCTAGATAAACCAATAAACATCAGTATATAACTTATTATCATTAACAGGTATTAAATTGACAATTACATTCAATATTAAATCAAACGATGATTAAATGCAATGGAAGTCAAATTTAACTAGAATGACAATTTAAACATACCAAACGTCAATAGATTAATTTCTAATCACATCATAAATTTAATTTAACATAAGATAATCTAGTAATTATGGGGGAAGGGGGTCAAAATACTCACCTTAGATTTTAAATCGAATTAAAATCTAATTTAGGCCTAAAATTCAAAAAGTCTCAGAATTCGCCCAAATAAGTTCCATAATGTCCGGAATTTCGATGCGATCCCAGTAGAATGAACCACATATGAATCCGAGTTTGTATGAAAAAGTTCTTGGCATTAGAACAATTGAAATCAAATTTTAAAGAAAAAAGAAAAAAAAAACATATTCTCAATATCTGACCACGCCACTCTCCATTGCTCGTTCATAATGCGCTCGTCTTTCTAGTACAAAACCCTAGCCCACCCATCTCGAACTTCCACGCACGTCGCCGGCAGGAAACGCGACCGCCTCATTACCCACGTCTCCTGACACGCAGCAACACACACCCACGAAGATGCGCGACTATACCCTGACCATCGCGACCCCCTGCCTCATGCCATCGAACGCGAGAATGCACAGACCATCGCTGTTCCTATTGAACCAAAGGTGAACTTTTGAGGAAAATTCGACCGCCAATTCGCCAAACCAACCACACAGATGCGATCCTCTTGCCGCTCTCCAAAAACGGGTACCCTTCGCTCAACGATCAGACGAAGTTGATCTCGACACAATGAACGACCGAGATTAATTCATCGATATATGGACAAATGATGATCCGATTCGAGAAATAGGTCATTGCAGTAGATTTCGCTCATCGAGAGCTTCAAATTTATATATAATACGATATTGTTTGAGGAGTTTCAAATTTTTTGATTTGATTTTGATTTGCAATTGAATCTAGAATTTTGAGTTTCTGCCATTTGAAAAGGAGGAACAGACAAATGGAGTTATACGTACAAAATAAGAAAATAACTGATAGGGTATGGGGAAACAAGACTATTTATTTTTACAAAGCTCGATAAGAAGATAAATACGTATCCAACTAGTACGAACGACAGATAGCGATCCAAAACGCCCGTTTCGCATCCGGAACGAAAGTGGGTCATCCCATATATCAAAATAGATGTTTTCGATATTTTTAAACGCAATGGAACACATTTCAAATACTAACTCCATCGTCTGAAGAAGTTAGCTTAAAATCAGCTTATTTCAAATTGATTTCAATTGAATTAAATTAAATTGATTTCCAGGCATTTCGAGGTCGTACGATCGAACGACAAGTCTGATTGCCATGAAACTTGAAACCTTACAATAATTCACTGTTACGGATCCGATGAAACTGGTTTCATCGAAACCAGAGTCAGTGGCCAAAATGGCTAATTTCACATTAATTAAATGAATTATTATTAAATTGATTAAATCACTTTTAACTCCACTTATAATAACTGACAATTTTTATCATTTTTTATTACTCAGACATTTACAATAATTTTAAATAAATTTACATTTCAATTCAGTGTTAATTATTATACCAGTTACAATGTTCAATTTAAACTAAAATTAAATCCAATTAATTATAATTTAATTCCAATAAATTGATTTAATTTGGTTTCAATCCTTTTGTTCAATCAATCATTCCTCTATGAACATAGTTAACATTGGTTTATATCTTATTACATTAATATTTTCTAATTATCATCTTTTACCATATTCATTGCAATATTCCAATAATATTGAACTTTTGTCGATTTTCACATTAAATAAAATTTTAAATCTCAATAAATCAGCTTATCTTGGTTTTCAATCTTTTTACTAAATAAATTATTCCCTTATGATATAATTGACATTGCTGTACATTTTATTGCATTTACCTTTTACAATTATCGTCTTAACTCACATTAACGTAACGTTTAATTTCATTTAATTATAATTGATTAAATAAATTGGTAACAAATAATAATTGTCGCCATTTCTATATTTAATCACATTTATATGTTCATCATCTACACACAAATGTTATAGTTATTTACCCAACATTAGTTCATTCAATTCCAATTTATTACTTACCATTTCATTAATTAATACAACATTTAAATTATCGATTGCTCTTTTAATCCAGTTATCAATTAACACATACATTATTACAATTAATTTACAATCTATAACAATTATAACTTTTTAATCATTCCAATTAATTGGATTACCTTAAATTAATACTATTACATTTCATTCCAATTGTATTCTTATTATTTAATCACAAATTTTTATTTCTTCCAACATTAAATCACAAAACCTTATTATAACTATTTTTAATTATCGAAAATTACTAGTCGTTACAGGTCTTCGGATAGGAATCACCCAAATCCGACCACTGTTCCTTCGAACTAATCGTAGATAAAAAGATATTATGTAAATAAGGAATCATTTTTATCAAAATATATTCTTGAGATGTACATTTCTAAAACATTCTTTCTGGTATATATGGAATCACTAAACCCCTCTTATAAATCCTTTGATTACTTTAAACCTTTTTGAAATAGGAATAATTCGAAAATAATTTTATTTTTTCACTTAGGAAAATATTTCCATTACTTTCCTAATTCAAAACTCAAAATTTTAATCAAGTTAATACCATGTTATCTAGGATGTTAATCCAAAAACAGTAAATATTAAATGAGCAAAATCTACAGAAATCACCTAACTCTACTCAATATCAATCCTCGTATTCAACAAGTACCGTGGGCGAAATAACGACGAGATACAGTTCCCTCTTTAGGCTTTAACACCGAGTACAAGAAGATTAACTCCATAAAATCCATGTTTTTCATATTCGAAAAATCATATCCTTTATACTATGGAAAATTTTGATTTGAGTAAATCAAATTTACTATCCCATCCATTGGGCCAGTCTTGATAGCCAGGGAGAGCAGTAAACTGATTTTCCAAACCCAAGCCTAGGCACCATCTCTCTAACACTCATAAGGCGGTCAAGTTATTTGATCGACTCTAAATCATTTAACATGTAACCATTCCATAAATCTTTCAAATCATCTTTAAAATAATTTATAAATCATTTGAAAATATTTATAAAATAATTGGAGAAGAACAGTTTCGATTAAAACTATTTTTTAAAAGTTATAGTAAAGTGTTGCGGAAAAGTGTTGCGGAAAGTGATTTTTTAAGCCATATTGATTAAAACGACCTTTTATCATTTGGAAATTCATTTTCAGAGCTGAAATCACTTTTAAAACATTTTAAATGATTTTCAGTATTTATTTCTTATTTTAAAACAATTTTAAAGCATCATTTTCAAAAAACTTGTTTTACTCATGTTTCAAATTCTACTTATCGAAATCTCAATTTTCTTTCGTTATTTGGAAACTATGGATATAATAGTTTGAAAAATTCTTATCTTGAAGAACTCCATGCTATATTCCATTCTATGTACTTGTTTGACTTTTATGGTGTGTAATCGCGGACTTTCGTTACACGACGCGCCTAATTTTGACTAAATTTTCAATCATCTTCCAAACTTCGCTAAAACACTTTCATATATTTATAAAAAAGAACAAAATCATTTTTGAACCTTTGTAAAGTGGTTTAACATCCCATATACCCATTCATTAAGTAAAGGAAAGTGATTTCCTTTGTACTTATCGATGTGTATTTCCATGGATTGCATATATATTCAACATGCATATTAAACAACCAAACTTGATGGTCAAAGTTTATTAAACATCCATTGCAAACATCATAGCATCATCTAAAAATATGATATAAGTAAGAGTTTCTCACATCGTTTTACTATCGAAAAATGGCTATAGCTTCACAAACTCATCATCTAAGCTCATGAACCCCAACAACATGCCTCCTAGTATGCTCGGCCATTCCATGCCAAAAGTGGTACTCGGCCAAGCATGGGGAATGAGATATAGGACTTTGGATTATTATCGAATGTGCTAAAAAATAGTCATAAAAATAGGTCACTTTCTCTCAGGTTTTTTAGAAATCCTACTCTTTGAATTTGTAAAATTTGTCAACATGAAAATTGTAGTAAATTCTTTTCTCTATGGTTTCAAAAAAAGAATCTTTCGATTTATTTTAGTTATGAGGAAGTTATGGCAAATAGAAAGAGGATATTTTCGAAATCATGAAAATCAAACCCGAGAATGGGTCAATTTCTAGCTAATTTTTGGACATGTTGCTCTAGGAATTCTGAAAAGTAATCAAAAGGAAAGTTCTTGAAAATTCTTTTGTGTACAATTTGAATGAAAAAAACTGGATTTTGATTTAATATGAAAAGATACGATCAAAAGAAAAGAGGGCATTTTCGGATTCATAAAAATGATGCCCGAAAATACACTGTAAAGAAGTGAAATTTTGACATGGCTAAGCTCAAAAATTAAAGAAGTGCTGAACATAAAAGTTGTAGTATTGGGATTTCACATATTCTGTAAAATGAATTACAACATTTCAATCAGATTTGGAGGAGTTATGCTCGAATGAAAACAATGTATTTTCGGCCATTAAAACTATGCTCAAAATGCTCTAGGACGAATGGAGTTTATAGTATGGCTATGCTTAGAATGGGGAAAAGTGGTCAACAAAAAGTTGTAGCCACTAAAATTTGAATGATTTGAAACAAAGCATCACACCATTTTGTTCTGTTTTGAGAAAGTTATGGAGGAATTAAGAAGAGGCAAATGGATGTGTATTTATAGGCAAGTAAAGCGGTAGAAAATATCTCTACCTTAAATCACCCACCGTCACAAACCATCATTATTACCACCCTCTTCCTACATCACCCAAGGATCGCCAGAAATTATGTTCACATGGGTGCATCCATGTGCTTGTCCATGTGGATGTGTACATGTTGACTTTGGCCTTGCTTAAGGTTTGAGTAATTTAGAAATATCTTATATATTTCTTTTATATATGTATATGTATATATGTATATTTGTATGCATGTTTATGTATAAGCTAAAGTGTATGTTAAGGTGTGTATGTGTATGTTGTATATGTGTACAAGCCATATAAATAACGTTACACAACTTATATACGTCAAACCACTGAAAATGGAAAACATATTATCGTCACGTTTTTTCTTATATTTTAGTTTACATATAAATGGAAACAAAATTTGCAAACTAATTTCTTATCATTTTTTACCAATTAAAAAGAATGCATTTTATTAATGAAACCAAATAAATTAATATTAACAAATATTAACAAAAATTTCTATTATACGGATAAAGTGATATCGATTTTTCCTTATATTTTCAAATCAAATATATATCTTAATAAGATTATTACAAATGGTTTATTATCACTTTATAACTTATTTAAAATGAATTATAACTTTTTTAAAACATTATTTAAATAATTATAATAATTATTCAATCATTAAATCTCAATTTAATTTAATAAATCCATTATTATATTTAAGGGCAGTACTAACAATGTAATAAATACATTAAAATTTCAAAATATATATTAAATAATTTGATTTTATATTCTTGTTTATTTATAAAATAAGTGTTTTTATCTAGCTCTGTGCATGATGCGACATTAGAGAATTATTGAGCTATTTATCGATCAACGGTTTCGGCCATTTTATCGATATAAATTTCAAGGAAAATAGTTTTGTGAATATTCATTCAAAATACGATTATTACTATTCATTGCCACTAAAAATAATATTATTTTGTTTTAAAAACCTTTTATTTGTTTAAAAATAAATACAATTTTTAAAAGTGATAAATTTGTGGGTCGTTATAGACTTCCATCCATAAAAGAATTTCGCCTTTGAAAATACCCAAGAAAAAACCCAAAGTTTTGCCCAAAATAATTTTTTTAAACTTGCATTTATACAATGTATATAGATCATCCGTACACGATATGTGATTCGATCTTCTATCGAATTCACAACTTTACTTCCAAACTAGCATTGATACACGATCCTTTAGTGCAGACACTGACCAGGCTCTCAGATCAGAATTTTAGTTTTCCTTGCATAGCTCTCAACTATGATATAAAACTTAAGTATCTAACCATAAACCCTCATCAAAGTTCGTTGTCAAGAATCTAGTGATAAATACTTTTTGGATGTTGTGAACACCTCAAAGTCACTCGAATCTTAGATTAGATCATGCTACGAAGTAATCCATATACTTCATATGGTCTTATTTTCCTTTCCAAAAATTTTATGAAATTACTTCATAAAACTTACATCCTTTGTTCAAAATTTTATAAAGATATAACTATTTTACATTTTTATTTTTCAAATACATGTACTTAAAGAAAACATTTATTTTTCCAAGATTAATATATTTTTATTATAAGACATCTCTAAACATATCTTAATGTTTTCTGAAAAACTCAATTTCAGAATGATTCATTAAATTGATAAATTGCCATAAACTTCTTTTAACCAATATCAAATGTGAAAACTTTCTTTATTAGTTAAACTTACTTACTAACTGATACTCTTTTATTAATTAAAACTTCCTTTATACACATCTATTTCTTTACTTCTACAGTTTCAAAATAAAATATTCATATAATTATTTATGTAACAACCCGCATATTTAACGATTTTATATTTAAATGTTTTATTTAAATATAGCATCGTTAGTCGGATTTTGGGTCCGAAATGTTACTTTCTGCAAATGGCCGAATTGGGACTCGAAACCATTTCCATTGATTCCAAAATGGCGTTTGCGATCTTTTTGAGTATAAGCTTTGATATATTTGGAGTAAGTCGAAATTTGCTATTTGTTAAGTGGGCTTTTGGGTTTGGGTTTCACCCAAACTGTTCTATAAACCAACTCAGCCCTTCTCTCCTTCCATTCACTTATTCATTTCATTAAACTTAAGCTAAAAACTGATAATGGTGGAAGACAATGGGAATTAGAGACTCCTAGCCCTAGTTTACTTGCAAATCCAAATTCTTGCTCCAAAATCATAGAGAAGCGATTGGTAAGTTCTTCTTCATCTTCTCCAACTCTTCTCCTCTTCAATTTCAAAAAATTTCCTAAACCTAAATTGGGAAATATGTATTTTATTCTTAGATTGAAGCTTGTTGAGTTGAAGTAGTGTTTGTTGGTCTTCTCTTTGCAAAGTGAACTCCATCTTCTTTGTTTTTGGGGAAAAGGTGAGTTTTGAACTCACATCTATTTCTTATGATTTCATTGATGTTGGGTATGAATTCCTAACACCTTGTTCATATGCTCTTGCTTTTGGTTTGGATTGAATTGGTGAATATCCAAATTTTTAGTGTTTGGGTTCAATTCTTTAAAGATCCTAACTTTGATGTTTGAATATGTTTTTAGTTGTGAATCGGAGAGCTAATGGAGCTGGGGTATCTATTGGCTAAAGCTCCTTACGTCCATTGCTCGAATGATCGCGTTTTGGAAGAATTTGCATTTCATTGAAATAGGGCAGGAAGTGCAAAATCATCAGATTCGGCCGACCGAGCCCTGTAGCCGGTCGACCGACCTGCTTCCCGAGAGTTTTTATGAACAGTGTCCGGTCGACCGAGCCCTGTAGGCGGCCGACCGACCTGCTCCTATTTGCCCTGTTTTGCCTGTTTTTGTATATTTTGATTTGTTTTCCGGACTTTATCGATTCAAGTTGCTTTTTAGTGGGTGTTATTGCATATTTGGCTTTGATAACTTACTCTTGACTTCATCCACGGGTTTTTTATAAAATAATTTCTCGAATCGCATTTAAAAGCTCGTTTCTCCAATTTATAAATTCTATTTAAAACACACACTTTCGCACTTCGAGCGAAGTGGAAGGGTGATTAAATGGTTGGGCAAAACATGGACCATGAATCTGTGCGTTTATCTTTCCGATTAGTCCCCGACCTATTCGATTGATTGTTTTGACCTTCGGGTTTGGTTTACCGATGATATGAGGTAAATTTGTACTGCTTTAAGTGTGAAATAAACTAACGGATAGTAAACCGTTTAGTGCGAACGGGTGGTTATGGGACTCACGTTACCACTTTTCGGATTCCTTTCTGGGAGTTTGTGACACATATCGCCTTTGGGATAGTGTCTTCGGACTGTCTCCTTCTGGCTTGTTGCCTTTAGTATCGCTTTCGATGTCGGCCGTTATGCGCCATATGGGTGATATTGGGTTGCTATAGTATCGCTTTCGATGTCGGCCGTTATGCGCCACATGGGTGATATTAGGTTGCCCTATTGTATTGCTTTCGGAGTTGGTCATTCGTTACCGCTCGAGCAATTTTTATGATGTTTCAATTGAGATGTATATTCCCTAGGTATTGCCCCTCGGTGTAGGTCTTTTTGAACCACACGATATGTAGTGATCACCTTGTGAACTTGTATACCATATTGGTATTTGTTATTTGCCTTTTGCCTTGTTTTGGGATATTCCTATCCTTTGTTTCTATGAGTTGTCGATGATATGAGGCTTGTTTGTTATGATATGATTCATCTTATGTTAGATGATTGTGTTATCTCTTTTAGAGATATTTGATATATATTGTGACCTTGCAGGTTTATTGTTGTTCAGTTTATCTAACTGATTTGTTTAGCTAGACTGACCCGTGTATTTTTACTCGGGTCAGACCGAGATGTTTCAGGTTAGGTGCTTTTGGACTTAGCCTATTTTGCTTTCGCATGGACTATTCAGCTTGTTCCTTTTTGTCAAAGCTTTTTGTGTAGTCCTATTTTGTTGTAACTCTGATATGTATTCTATTGACTCGTCTGTATTTTGTGGTCTGTTATACCACCTGACATGTATTAGTTTGTATACTCTGTTAAGTATTCAGTATATGTGTATATGATGATCTACTGTTCTGTGATGTATATTACATTTGAGTTATTATATTCTGTTCTGTTGAATCCAACCACCTATGGTTTTGTTTTAAGTATGCATTGGATATGTCGATCTGTTGGGTATGATTATTGTCGACGTATTTAATGGGTAATTAGAGCAAGGCTATAGATGGTCGCTCCTATCCAGCCTTATTCTCCATGTTAGCAGACGGTATTATCTATTAATGCTCTTTGCTAGCATGGGTATAGAGGTCGGGCGTCACTGCGTGGTATCAGAGCTGAGTTCAGAACAAAATATGATAAACACAGAATAGATGCACATATTATGGTACATCAAAGTGTATAAGTGATACAAATCTTTGAATCATCGTGTCTCTTTATTCCATCAAGGTTAGATAGAGTTTGGGAATACGTCTAGGAATGCATTTAATTCCTTAGTATTCCATATTGCAATATCTACCTTGTGAATAATTTTGTTCTTATCTTACCTTCAGCGTATGGCTGGAAGAGGCAGGGGACGACGTTCGGGTGTTAGGCAACCCAGTGGCTCACATCCGGATGGCGTATATATGTCTGCTGATCAGTTTTTGGAATTGTTTAGGAGCACTCGGCCTCTAATTCCTCCTCGAGTGTCTCCACCTCGCAAGTCTGCCTTTGCACGTCAGTGTAGTGATTTTGCTCATCTTGGAGGAAAGCCGTTTAAGGGCTCCGAGTCTGTTCTTGAAGTCCAAGCTTGGCTTCGCATGTGCGAGCGTATCTTCTCTCGCATGGATCTTTCTGACCATGATCGAGTTCTTGTGACTTCTAGCTTATTGCAAGAGCGTGCTCTTGATTGGTGTGAGCTTCTTGTAGCCGAGATTGATGAGTCTACTCTTTCTTGGACTCAGTTTCGGGGACGATTTGAACTCAAGTTCGCTCCTGAATCTGAAAAAGTTTTATTGACCCGTCGCTTCCTTGAGTTGAAGCAAGGGAAATCTTCTGTTTCTGAGTATGTCGCATCGTTCGAGGCTTTATCTCAGTATGGTCTTGAATTGATCAGCACTTCTTACAAGAAGAATTTGAAGTTTGTTTCTGGCCTTAAGAAATATCTTAGGAAGTCTTTGTTGCTCCAGCTTAAACTTTCTTTGGAGGAGTTGGTTGATTTGGCACTTCATCTCGAGACCGTCGAGAAGGAGTGTGATAGTGATGTAGATGTTGAGGTTTCTAAGAACCCCAACAAGAGGCCGTTACCAATTCAGAAGAAGCCTTTTCCTTCTAAGAAGAAGAAGACTGGTGGTCCTAGCTCTCAGCCACAGTCTTCCGGAACGCCTTTCGTTCGAAAATATTTCAATTGTGGTTCTCTGGATCATATTATTCGAGCTTGTCCTAAGCCTCTCTTCTGCCGCTACTGCAAGAAGGAAGGTCATCGTGTTTGCACTTGTCCCATTGCTCCGAATAATTCTTCATCTGGCAAGTTAAATGTAGCGAATGCTTCTAGAGGTCCTTCTCAGTCCAAAGGTATATTTTCATCTATTTTGGAAGGTTCTATTTTATTTCATGATCATAGTATACGAGTTCTTTTCGATACGGGAGCTTCACATTCTTTCGTATCGAAGAAGCTCGTTGATGATTTATCTTTGGATGTTCCTTGTATGGTTACTTCTTTAAGGATTGCGAATCCTATTGGGGGATCCGCGACCCTTAGCTTGTTTTGTGATGATATTGAGATTGTTTTATGTGGCTTTTCTTTCCGTGCGAATCTGCACGTTGTTTCTCATTTGGGTTTTGATATGATTTTTGGTATGGACTGGCTAGTGAGGTACGATGCCAGGATTATTTGTTCCAAGAGAATTTTATATCTTTGTCATCCTGATTCGCCTTCTCAGTTATCTCTTGTTCTTGGGGATGTGGATAATTCCGAGATGGCTTTATATTCTCTTGATTCGCGAGATGATGAGGATATATCTCGTATTCCTATTGCTTGTGACTTTTCTGATGTTTTTGAGCGTGTATCGGGTTTGCCACCCAAGCGAGCAATTGAGTTCCGCATTGATCTCATTCCGGGCGCGCAGCCAGTTAGTCGTCCTCCCACGAGGATGTCTACAAAGGAAAATGAGGAACTCAAGAAGCAACTTTTAGAGCTCGAGTCCAAGCAGTTGATTCAGTCCAGTTTTTCTCCGTGGGGATCCGCGGTCGTCTTCGTGAAGAAGTCTGATGGAACTCTTAGGCTTTGCATTGACTATCGCAAGCTTAACGAGTTAACCATTAGAAATAGGTATCCATTGCCTAGAATCGATGACATGTTCGATCTATTGAGTGGTTCTAAGGTCTTTTCTCAGCTCGACCTTGCCACGGGTTTTCATCAATTACGAGTCGTGGAGGATAGCATACCTCTTACCGCTTTCCGCACTCGTTATGGTTCTTTCGAGTGGCTCGTTATGCCGTTCGGTTTGACGAACGCTCCTGTTTTCTTTGTTGATCTCATGAATCGGGTATTCCGGGAATATCTCGATAAGTTCGTCCTTGTATTCATTGATAATATCCTTATTTATTCTAAGTCTGAAGCTGAGCATGCTAATCATTTGAGAATTGTCTTGAGTACCCTCCGTCGTCATCAGCTTAGAGCCAAATTCTCCAAGTGCCACTTTTGGGAGAATAAGGTTAAGTTCTTAGGCCATGTTGTATCTTCCGATGGCATTTCTGTCGATCCCTCAAAGATCGAAGCCATCCAGAATTGGAAGAGGCCTGAGAATGTTCATGAGATTCGTAGTTTCCTTGGATTGGCGGGGTATTACCGTCGGTTCATTAAGGATTTTTCCCATGTTGTGCTTCCTCTCACTTGCCTTACTCGGAAAGGCATTCGTTTTGATTGGTCCGACAAGTGTGAAGCTTCCTTTCAGACCTAAAGGAACTTCTCACTAATGCTCCTATTCTTGTGGTTCCCGAAGGGAATCATGATCTTGTTGTCTACACCGATGCTTGTGGTAGTGGTCTCGGTGCTGTTCTTATGCAGAAGGATCGGGTAGTTGCTTATGATTCTAGGCAACTACGTCCGAATGAAGTTCGCTATGCCACTCATGATCTTGAGTTAGCCGCCATTGTCTTTGCCTTGAAGATTTGGCGACATTATTTGTTGGGCGAGCGCTTCATTCTCTATGCTGATCATAAATCCTTAAAGTATTTGTTCACTCAGAAGGAACTCAATATGAGGCAGCAGCGTTGGCTCGAGTTTCTTGCTTCTTATGACTTTGATATCCAGTATACCCCTGGTAAGGGTAATCGTGTTGCTGATGCGCTTAGTCGCAGATATTCGGATGTTATTTCTATGATGCTTGCCGAATGGAATATTCTTGAGACTCTATCTTTTTGTGAAATTCGTGATCGAGGTTCATCTTTTGATTCTCCTATTCTATTATTTAGTTTGGGAGCTCGACCTATTTTATTGGATCGTATTGCCGATGCCCAACGGCGTGATCCTGATTTGTTGCATTTTATTCAGCTTTGTGAGTCTGGATCTTGTGATGAGGCGTTGCAAGATTTTAGCATTGATTCTCATGGGTGTCTTCGTAAGAAGAACCGTCTCTTTGTGCCTTCTGACTTTGCACTTAGGCATGACATTCTTGATGATTGCCACCGTTCTAAGTATACTATTCATCCTGGTAGTAGCAAGATGTATGCCGATATGCGCCGTCTTTATTATTGGGAAGGCATGAAGCGCGATGTGGCGAGTTATGTGAGCAATTGCATGACTTGTCAGTGTTTTAAAGCCGAGCATCAGCGTCCTTCGGGTCTTCTTCAGCCTCTTGAGATTCCATTGTGGAAATGGGATCAGATTTCTATGGATTTCATAGACGGCCTACCTCGTTCGAGATCGGGTCATTCTAGTATTTGGGTTATTGTTGATCGCCTCACTAAGTCTGCTCATTTTGTCCCTATTAAGTCTAATAGGACTGCTTCGCTTTTGGCTAAGTTATATGTCAAGGAAATCATGAGACTTCACGGTGTTCCTAGTTCTATTGTGAGTGATTGTGATCCTTTATACACGAGTCATTTTTGGAAGAGTCTTCAGCAAGCTTTGGGAACAAGGCTTAATTTTTCTACTGCTTATCATCCGTAGTCTGACGGACAGACTGAACGGGTGAATCGTATCTTGGAAGATCTTATCCGTATTTGTATTTTTGATTTCAGTAGTAGTTGGGAGGATCATCTACCTCTTGTAGAGTTCTCCTACAACAATAGCTTTTAATCTAGTATCGGTATGGCTCCTTTCGAAGCCTTATACGGAAGGCCATGTCGATCACCTTCATGTTGGTTGGAATCTAGGGAGAAGCTTATTCTTGGTCCGGACTTTGTTCGTCATTCTTCTGAGAAGATTGATCTTATTCGATTGAGAATGAAAGAGACACAGAGTTGCCAGAAATCCTACGCGGACAACCGTAGGAAGCCTCTCGAGTTCTCGATCGGCGATCTTGTTTTTATTCACGTTTCTCCTTTGAAGCGGGTTATGCGCTTCAGTACGACTGGAAAATTGGCTCCTCGTTATATAGGACCATTTTCTATTACTGAACGTATTGGCCCTGTGGCTTATAGAGTTTCACTTCCAGCTCATTTATCTGGCATTCATGACGTGTTTCACGTCTCGCAACTCTGGAAGTGTCTTCGGGAGTCGGATTCTGTTATTACTTCTCCTGATTTGCAAGAGCTTGAGATCTCACCGGACTTATCTATTGTACAACAACCTATTTGCGTGCTTGACATGGAGGTGCGACACCTTCGGAACAAGGACGTGCCACTCGTTAAAGTTCAATGGTCCGCTAATCCCAATGACTGTACTTGGGAAACCAGAGCGTATATCGAGCGATCTTATCCGGGTTTTCTATCTTTGCTTGTCGATGGTGAGATTATCATTTCGTTTCTAACTTGTTTCCTTCTCTTTTGAATGTTTTATGTATGTAGTTGTTACAAATATCGTCTCTAGGAATTGCGGGGACGCAATTTTGTGAGGAGTGGAGATCTATAACAACCCGCATATTTAACGATTTTATATTTAAATGTTTTATTTAAATATAGCATCGTTAGTCGGATTTTGGGTCCGAAATGTTACTTTCTGCAAATGGCCGAATTGGGACTCGAAACCATTTCCATTGATTCCAAAATGGCGTTTGCGATCTTTTTGAGTATAAGCTTTGATATATTTGGAGTAAGTCGAAATTTGCTATTTGTTAAGTGGGCTTTTGGGTTTGGGTTTCACACAAACTGTTCTATAAACCAACTCAGCCCTTCTCTCCTTCCATTCACTTATTCATTTCATTAAACTTAAGCTAAAAACCGATAATGGTGGAAGAGAATGGGAATTAGAGACTCCTGCCCTAGTTTACTTGCAAATCCAAATTCTTGCTCCAAAATCATAGAGAAGCTATTGGCAAGTTCTTCTTCATCTTCTCCAACTCTTCTCCTCTTCAATTTCAGAAAATTTCCTAAACCTAAATTGGGAAATATGTATTTTATTCTTAGATTGAAGCTTGTTGAGTTGAAGTAGTGTTTGTTGGTCTTCTCTTTGCAAAGTGAACTCCATCTTCTTTGTTTTTGGGTAAAAGGTGAGTTTTGAACTCACATCTATTTCTTATGATTTCATTGATGTTGGGTATGAATTCCTAACACCTTGTTCATATGCTCTTGCTTTTGGTTTGGATTGAATTGGTAATATCCAAATTTTTAGTGTTTGGGTTCAATTCTTTAAAGATTCTAACTTCGATGTTTGAATATGTTTTTGGTTGCGAATCGGAGAGCTAATGGAGCTGGGGTATCTATTAGCTAAAGCTCCTTAGGTCCATTGCTCGAACGATCGCGTTTTGGAAGAATTTGCATTTCATTGAAATAGGGCAGGAAGTGCAAAATCATCAGGTTCGGCCGACCGAGCCCTGCAGCCGGTCGACCGACCTGTTTCCCGAGAGTTTTTATGAACAGTGTCCGGTCGACCGAGCCCTGTAGGAGGCCGACCGACCTGCTCCTATTTGCCATGTTTTGCCTGTTTTTGTATATTTTGATTTGTTTTTCGGACTTTATCGATTCAAGTTGCTTTTTAGTGGGTGTTATTGCATATTTGGCTTTGATAACTTACTCTTGACTTCATCCACGGGTTTTTTATAAAATAATCTCTCGAATCGCATTTAAAAGCTCGTTTCTCCAATTTATAAATTCTATTTAAAGCACACACTTTCGCACTTCGAGCGAAGTGGAAGGGTGATTAAATGGTTGGGCAAAACACGGACCATGAATCTGTGCGTTTATCTTTCCGATTAGTCCCCGACCTATTCGATTGATTGTTTTGACCTTCGGGTTTAGTTTACCGATGATATGAGGTAAATTTGTACTGCTTTGAGTGTGAAATAAACTAACGGATAGTAAACCGTTTAGTGCGAACGGGTGGTTATGGGACTCACGTTGCCACTTTTCGGATTCCTTTCTGGGAGTTTGTGACACATATCGCCTTTGGGATAGTGTCTTCGGACTGTCTCCTTCTGGCTTGTTGCCTTTAGTATCGCTTTCGATGTTGGCCGTTATGCGCCACATGGGTGATATTGGGTTGCTATAGTATCGCTTCCGATGTTGGCCATTATGCGCCACATGGGTGATATTGGGTTGCTATTGTATCACTTCCGATGTCGGCCGTTATGCGCCAGATGGGTGATATTAGGTTGCCCTATTGTATCGCTTCCGATGTCGGCCGTTATGCGCCACATGGGTGACATTAGGTTACCCTATTGTATTGCTTTCGAAGTTGGTCATTCGTTACCGCTCGAGCAATTTTTATGATGTTTCAATTGAGATGTATATTCCCTAGGTATCGCCCCTCGGTGTAGGTCTTTTTGAACCACACGATATGTAGTGATCACCTTGTGAACTTGTATACCATATTGGTATTTGTTATTTGCCTTTTGCCTTGTTTTGGGATATTCCTATCCTTTGTTTCTATGAGTTGCCGATGATATGAGGCTTGTTTGTTATGATATGATTCATCTTATGTTAGATGATTGTGTTATCTCTTTTAGAGATATTTGATATATATTGTGACCTTGCAGGTTTATTGTTGTTCAGTTTATCTAACTGATTTGTTTAGCTAGATGACCCGTGTATTTTTACTCGGGTCAGACCGCGATGTTTCAGGTTAGGTGCTTTTGGACTTAGCCTATTTTGCTTCCGCATGGACTATTCAGCTTGTTCCTTTTTGTCAAAGCTTTTTGTGTAGTCCTATTTTGTTGTAACTTTGATATGTATTCTATTGACTCGTCTGTATTTTGTGGTCTGTTATACCACCTGACATGTATTAGTTTGTATACTCTGTTATGTATTCAGTATATGTGTATATGATGATCTACTGTTCTGTGATGTATATTACATTTGATTTATTATATTCTGTTCTGTTGAATCCAACCACCTATGGTTTTGTTTTAAGTATGCATTGGATATGTCGATCTGTTGGGTATGATTATTGTCGACGTATTTAATGGGTAATTAGAGCAAGGCTATAGATGGTCGCTTCTATCCAGCCTTATTCTCCGTGTTAGCAGACGGTATTATCTATTAATGCTCTTTGCTAGCGTGGGTATAGAGGTGGGGCGTCACAATTTAACTATTTTAAGTATATTTACAATTTACTTAACATGTTCTACTTACTTTAAAATATATTTAAAGAGATTAAAAACAAAACATTGTCATTGTAACGACTCTGTATTTTGTGATATTTTTTACTGTATATTTAATTATCTAAATTGAATTCTAATTTAAAAACTTTATCTTATTTATTAAAATGAATTAATTTTGTTATTTTTAATATAAAATTTGATTTTTATGTGAATTAGAATGCCAAACATGAATAAATTGAATATTTTCCAGAAATGTGAATTTTGGTCAATTTGGTCAAACTTTGAATATTAAATATAAAATTTAAATATTTGAATTTTGAATTTTATCTTTTATTATGAAAATAAATAAAATTTTAAGTATATTACTTTTCGTTTCGTTGAAATCCGATAACATTGTGAAAGTTATGTTTTTTACAATATTGTATGTAAATTGTTTTATTTAACAAATTATTTATTTTAATTTACATAAATAAGATTTTTGTTGTCATATTCATATTCTAATATTTGTAATATGACATGTTATGTATATATTTTATTTTTAAAGCATTTTTGAAAGTATAATTATAATTTTCAAATGTTCATTGTATTTTGTTTACAATTTTTAAATTCTAGTTTCAATTATCAAACTATTTTCTTATTTATTTTCTATTTTTCCTTAATTTATTTACTTATTTTCCTTTTTCATTTATTTGGTTCAGCTTTTTATTTTTATTTACTGAATATTTTATTTTTTTAATCTATTTAAAGGAAAATAGAAATACGAAGAGACCTAGACCTTTCATTTTCCATTGACTTTTCATTTACCATTGCCTTTTCATTTCTTTCTTTTGTCTTTTCATTGATTGGCCGTGCATTTTTCTTATTAGCCATGTGTTTCCCTTCTGTTTTCATGTGAAAAATATTTCTCTTCATCCTCAAAAACTCAAGGCAAAGGAAAAGTAAAAGAAAATGGTCATGGCTTCCCTCTTTCTTTATCTCACTTTTTCTCCTGTGTTTTTCTTGTTTTTACCTTCTTCTTCAACCTAGCCTTGCTTGGCCTTGCTCTCCACTCCATCAGCTCCACCATCACCTCCTCCATCTATAGCAGCGATCAGCCCCTCCTCTGACCAAAATTTAGGCCGTGCCTTAATGTTGAAGCATCACCATAAAATCATTGCAAATCTCCTCCAAAATTGCCTTAGCCGAACCTATATCTTAACTACCCTTCATATATGCACTTCGGCCACCACTTTGAACCACCACCACCTGATGTGCTCCAACCCTGACCATCACCCACCTCTGTCCACATCTGAAAACCCCATGGACGATCCCCAATTGACCCATAGACCGACCCAGAAAGTTGAACAAACCCTTGCCATTTTGCCTTGACCAATTTTATGCTTCATGTTATAACCCTACTACTTCATACTCCTTCTAGCCGTGAGTTATGATGCCAAACCCGAGCTATATCATCATCATGGTTGAGCAAATGAACCTCCTTGGTCGAGCTTTTGAATGGTTATAGCAACGTCAAGTTATCTTGTCTTTGGTGCTTTTTAATTTCCATTTATTTCAATGTATTTTGGTTGAATATTCATATGTTATATTGTCTTGTTTTGGGTTGTTTACAAGATGATATCTTGGCTCACTCCACTCACTTTAATCAAAGTAGTGCCGTGTCGTACCATATCGTACTTTATAGAATTTATTCATGTAGTTTGTTTTGCTAACTCCATCTTGAAAAGGTGAGTCTTTCTCACTCTAACATGTTTACTTATGAAATAGTGAATTGATGACAAATGTTTAGTAAATTAAAAATGTTATGCAAGTAAATGATAATTATATGATATGTTATGCCGTGTTATTACCATGTTTACTTTGTTAATCATCACCTGACATTTGATATATAACAGTATATTGTGACAATGACATGTTAGTATAATTGTTTATATTGTTTATGCATATGTTCACACTGCAAGTTCCCAGTTAGAATAGAATCACTATGGGTTGAAATGATACATACCCAAATGGACTTTAGAATAGGAAAAAATCGTAATGGGCTAAAGTGATAGGCCTGAGCGATTTTTATTTATTTTTATTTACTTGGGATTGCGGGTTTGAAATGGTAGAACCCGGATTTTCTTCTTAAATTGCGGATTGAAATGATACATATCCGCATCACTTGACCTAGGTTAGAAAATTATATATAGACCTCGTGGTATATTTTTAAATGATTTTTCTTAAGATATGTGTTTTAAAAGTATAAAATTTTGATTTAAAAATATAAATCTTATGGTTATGGGAAAGCTAAATATTAAGTCTTGAAATTGTGAATTTAAGTATATAAATTTGAAGTAAATGCGGTTTTTGACTAATTATATTATTGTTAAATGTAAGTAAACAATAGAAATTTAGTTTAAAGTTTTAAATGATATTTGAAGTAAAATGTTGAGTTTACTTAAATTTATAAGTTAATAATATTGAATTATGACTTAACAAATGAAAGTGAGTTTTAAATTGAATATTTGATTTAAAAATTTTGTTATGCTAAATCATAAGTTAAAAGTATTTAAATGTGTAATTATGAAGTTTAGAAATATGATTTATAAGTTTAAAATTTGCTAAAATTGAAGTGCTATTGTTTCTGAAAAGTTATAATAAAATATGGAATTTTATTAATAGCATTTCCAAAATGCTATGGTTTTATGACAGCATTTTTAAATGATGTTGTTTTCGAATTTAACTATGTTGAACTAACTAAATATCTATTACGGAATTTTATAAATGCTGTTGTTCCTAGACTAAACTATTTTGGAAACCATAAGCTACGATAGCACTTTATAAATGCTATCGTTGCTTAAATTTGACAATGTTTGAAATGTTATAGATTTTCACACTTTTTGAGTTATATTTTATATTGTTAAACGATTTAACTTTTGGAATTGATTTTTTCTGAAATTTAAGAGCTTTGAATATATTTTTAATATTTAAATTTGAGTTTTAAGGAATTTAAATTGAATTTGAATTTAAATCAGGTTTACTTAGTTATGTGTTAAATGGAATGAAATGTAATGAGGTAAATGATTTTTTGAATGAAATATTGAAATGTTTTTTGTAATGATACTTGAAATAATATATGAATGACTTATTTAATATATAAATGTTATTTAAATTGAATATTTGAATTTGAATTCAAATAATGCTTTGATAATGAGGTTTAGAAAGAATATGATATTTTGATGATTGAAATGGTTTGGAAATGATTGAAATGGTTGGAATTGAATTAAATTTGAGTTTAATTGAATAAATTTGTAAAATATAAAGAGTTAAAGGAATGCTTCATGATTTCAAATGTATGTTTTGAAATGTATGATTTTCAAAGTGTGATGATTTCAAGTATTTTCGTTTCAAAAAAATTACAACTTTGAAAGTATTATGATTTTTGAAAGGTGAATATATTTTTGAAATGGAAATGATATCATATTGATTTGGATATATTTTTGAAATAAAATGGTTTTGGTTTCGAAGTATAAACTATTTTGAAAGGGATATAGTTTGGCAATGAAATGATTTGATTTTTGAAGTATAAACTATTTTGAAATGACTACGGCGTTATAACAACGATTAGTTGTTAAAGAGACTAGGATCAGAAGTTGTCATACTCTCTGCCAACTCCGAAAACCACTTTAACAACTGTGTATGCAGTGGACATTCCAGAATGAAGTGGGATGGTGGCGACAATCCTATTGAGGTATGAACGTGGACCCGACTCTCGTGATTTGGCTTAAGGTGGCTAAAACAGGAGCGATCGACGGGCCAAGTGAGGTCATGCCTCCTATCGGACACACTTCTTCGATACTATACTCTTACTTGTGGTTGATTTGTTGGCCATCCTCCGATTTTGATTTGGGAGTGTGTTCCAAGGTGGGCGATAGTGGCTGCTATGTGTTACCACCAGCCTGAAAGCGTAATTGGTAGGGCATTGCCTAGTTGTGCGTGTCACCTACCATATCGAGCCTTACTACGAGTTTGTTTTTCTCATGTAGCCCATGGAGTATTTAGGGTAGCCTTCCGATCTGGAGGTATACTGATATTGGATGGACTACTGGGACTATTACGTGTTGGGGGCTATATGGGTAACCCTTCAACGCTATTTTAAAGTAAGTTTATTTTACTGTAGAGATTATTATAATAGCGCAATATTACTACATAGTAAATAGTTTAATGGATCCTTAAAGGATGGGCGGTCCCAAGCATCCTTCAAGTTACTGATGCATTTTGTTACTGTATACTTTAGTTGATTTACAGTTCATAAGTATTTATGTCCTAATTCGAGTGTTTTTTGTTTTTCTTTGCGCTCGAGCCAGACTGAGTGATTCAGCATTCAAGACTCACCTTCGGAGTTGGAGCTTTGCTTGAAAATCCAGCCAACTATTTTGCTTTCAGTATCTAGTGATTTCTGTGATGTATTCTGATTTGTACCTAATGTATCTTATACTCTTCTGTTGTATCTTGTTTAACTCTAATGTATCTTATTTTTATATAGTAGCTTCATGAACTACTATCTCTTTTAGTTCCGCTGCATTATTATTTACTCTATGTCTATGATCTGTGATTATTTATTTATTGTATATTGTGGGATTTGCCAAATTTTATTTACAACATGGTATTTTGAGCAATTCAAGTCCGACATGTGCGGATGCGAATGGTTGAAAATATCGTATCATTACATTTGGTATTAGAGCTTCGGTAGCTCTAGGCAAACTCAGCATGTATGGTAAACGTATTTACAGAATCACTTACATTCGAGTTTGAATCTCTTCCTCTTTGACTCGATTCCTCTAAATTTTGAAACGTTCCCTGCGGTTCCAGAATCCATTCATGTCCCTCCCTATTCATCTTCTTTTGATTCTGGAGTATCCCATGACTCCACCTCAAATGAATCGATCTTTATAATGAGTTGGCGGTTCCGCCAATCTCAAATTGATTTGTATAGGGGTGAAACTCCTTTACAACAGCATCGACTCACCAGAGATTTTATATCCACGGTTTAGATGCTGGTATCTCTTATTATCCCAAATTCTATCTCTTGAGATCGAATGTTGATTTACCCCAGAAAATCCACATCGATCTTATTCTTTAAGTCACGGTTGACCCGGTTAAGGTTGCCGTGATTTATATAAGCTTATCCATCTTCCTATTCTGTCATTTAATCATCTCATCTTTGTTTCCAACTTATCTTCAAATCATTCTTGAAGTCTATTTGTAAACTAATATTTAAAAGGTTTTATATATTGTGTTGTTTGAGTTGTTGATGTTGACTTGGGTTTTGGTTCGATTCGTCTGATCAACGCCATCGATAAGATTTCCAAAACACTTGAACAGAGCAAACTGACACAATATGTTTTTTTTTCAAATTTAGTAATGAAATAAATTTTGAAAATATATTATAAATTTTTATGTATTTTATTGAATTGGTTGTTAAGAAATAATATTTTATTTTATATATCGTTATCTCTTGTTTCATATATAAATAATTGAACTATAAAACATGGTTATAAATTTTTTTGGAATACAAGAATTTGAGAATTTAATTTCTGATGGTTTCAAACCCTGTATTTAAAGTTTTAAAAAGGATATATTATTTAAAGTATTTTCGAATAAAAAGTTGTTTCCAAAGAATTTTAAAGTTTAACTCTTCTCTTTGTCGCTGGAAAATAATTTTGGTGATGACTGCAGCATCATTGATATTCATTTTCGAGTTTCAAAGTGAAGAGACTGTTTTGTAGTCTTGCTACAGTTTTTTTTTTGGAATTTACTTGATTTGAATTTCTAAAATAAGACTGGATTTATAACTTATGTTGATATATGATTTAAATTTGAATGGATATATGTATATATATATAGTATATATGCATTTATTTATCTCCAACTAGTTTAGAATTTATCGGAAATTTAATTCCTAAATTTTATCTTAAAAGATAATTTTTAAGTATAATTTCAAGATTTAGATAAATATTCAAGCTTGAAATGATTGAATTAGAAAACTTTATTTTTATTATACATAATTTCATTCCAATATAACTTACATAAATTATAAAGAAGTTGAATATGTAATTGGATAATATACAATATAAAAGGGATTTTATAAATAAGATTTGAGTGGTTATAATAAATGCTATACACTTAAATTTTAGTTATAAAAAGACAGAGGTAAATAAGTAAAAAAGTAATGGAATAATTTACAATATAAAATAATGTTAAAGGAACTAAGAATAAATTAAAGCAGTTATAATAACTGTAAATATATTTAACATAGGTGAGAAAATATATTGAGAGGAATAAATTTAATTATAATTAGGAATAAAGAAGAATTAGATACATTTTGAGTATAATAAATGATTTTTCAAATCCACGATTTTAGAATAAGATAATGAAATTTGAGATAGTTAAGATTTATTTAACTTATGTAAAATTAATTTTCAATTTAAGTTAAAAATTTCTGGGTTTCAAATCTATTATCTTATTTTGTTCTCAAACTATCTTTTGGATGTCCTTATTTCCCTTATCTTGCTACAGAATGGGGAGGCTATTTCTTATACCAGTCTATTTGGAAATCTTTCTATAACCTTTGGTACTCATTTTTGAATCTGAACACTGCTTGCCATCTACAGACCGTCGGTCAAGCGGAATGGGTGAATCGGATTCTAGAAGATTTTATGTTCATGCTTGTGTTTTTTATTCTGGAGGATCTTGGGAAGATCATATCCACCTTGTTAAACTTACCTATAACAATAGTTATTTGGTATTAATTTTAATCTTCTAGTCATGTTTTCTTGATCTTATTTCGTTCTATTTTTTTCTTTGTTTTCCTATACATTATTCCTTTTCGGGGACAAAAAGTTTTGAGTGGGGGAGAGTGTAACAACCCTGTATTTTGTGATATTTTTATTGTATATTTAATTATTTAAATTGATTCTGATTTTAAAACTTTATCTTATTTATTAAAATGAACTAATTTTGTTATTTTAAATATAAATTTCGATTTTTAGGTGAAGTAGAAATCTAAACATGAATAAATTGAATATTTTCTAGAAATGTGAGTTTTGGTCAATTTGGTCAAACTTTTACTTTTAAATTTAAAATTTAAGTATTTGAATTTTTAATTTTATATTTTATTATGAAAATAAATAAAATTTGAAGTATACTGCTTTTCATTTCGTTGAAATCCGATTAATATTGTGAAAGTCATGTTTTTTACAATATTGTATGTAAATTGTTTTATTTAACAAATTGTTTATTTTAATTTATATAAATAATATTTTTGTTGTAATATTCATATTCTAATATGTGTAATATGACATGTTATGTATATATTTTATTTTTAAAGCGTTTTTTAAAGTGTTGTTATAATTTTCAAATGTTTGTTGTATTTTGTTTACAATTTTTAATTCTAGTTTCAATTATTAAACTATTTTCTTATTTATTATCTATTTTTCCTTAAATTATTTATTTATTTTCCTTCTTCACTTTTTTTGGTTCATCTTTTTATTTTTATTTACTAAAAATTTTATTTGTTTAATTTGATTAAAAGAAAATAGAAATACAAAGAGACTTAGACCTTTCATTTTCCATTGACTTTTCATTTACCATTGCCTTTTCATTTCTTTCTTTTGTCTTTTCATTGATTGGCCTTGCATTTTTCTGATTAGCCACGTGTTTCCCTTCAATTTTTACGTGAAAAATATTTCTCGTCGTCCTAAAAAACTAACGGCGAAGGAAAAGTAAAAGAAAATGGTCATGGCATCCCTCTTCCTTTACCTTACGTTTTCTCCTTTGTTTTTCTTTTTTTTTCCTTCCTCTTCTACCTAGCCTTGCTCGGCCTAGCTCTCCACTCCACCAGCTCCACCATCACCTCCTCCATCTACAGCGGCCATCAGCCCCTCGCTGACCAAAATTCAGGCCGTGCGTTCATGTTGAAACATTACCATAAAATCAATGCAAATCTCCAACAAAATTGCCTTAGCCAAACCTATATCTTCACTACCCTTCATATATGCACTTCGGCCACCACTTTGAGCCACCACCACCTGATGTGCTCTACCCCTGACCATCACCTACCCCCATGGCCGAGCCCCAATGGACCCATAGACCGAGCCAAAAAGTTGAACAAACCCTTGCCATTTTGACTTGACCAATTTTATGCTTCATATTATAACCCTACCACTTCATACTCCTTCTAGCCGTGAGTTATGATGCCAAACCCGAGCTATATCATCATCATAGCTGAGCAAATGAACCCCCTTGGTCGAGCTTTTAAATGGTTGTAGCAAGGTCAAGTTATCTTGTCTTTGTTTCTTTTTAATTTCCATTTATTTCAATGTATTTTGGTTGAACATTCATATGTTATATTGTCTTGTTTTGGATTGTTTACAAGATGATATCTTGGCTCTCTCCACTCACTTTAATCAAAGTCGTGTTGGGTTGTGCCGTATCGTGCTTTCTAGAATTTATTCATGTTGTTTGTTTTGCTAACTCCAGCTTGAAAAGGCGAGTCTTTCCCACTCTGACATGTTTACTTATGAAATAGTGAATTGATGACATGTGTTTAGTAAATTAAAAAACTTATGCAAGTAAATGATAATTATATGATATGCTATGCCATGTTATTACCATGTTTACTTTGTTAATCATCACCAGACATTTGATATATGACAGTATATTGTGACATTGATATGTTAGTATAATTGTCTATATTGTTTATGCATATTTTCACACTGCAAGTTCCCTGTTAGAATAGAATCACTATGGGTTGAAATGATGCATACACAAACGGACTTTAGAGTAGGAAAAAATCATTATAGGCTGAAATAGTAGGCATGAGCGATTTTTATTTATTTTTATTTACTTGGGATTGCGGGTTTGAAATGATATAACCCGGATTTTCTTTTTAAATTGCGGATTGAGATGATATATATCCATATCACTTGACCTACGTTAGAAAATTATATGCAGACCCCGTGGTAAATTTTTAGATGATTTTTCTTAAGATATATATTTTTAAAATTATGAAATTTAGATTTAAAAATATATATTTTATGGTTGTGGGAAAGCTAAATATTAAGTCTTGAAATTGTGAATTTAAGTATGTAAATTTGAAGCAAATGTGATTTTTGACTTTAAATTATATTTTTTTAAATGTAAGTAAATAAAGGAAATTTAATTTAAAGTTTGAAATGATATTTGAAGTAAAATGTTAAGTTTATTTAAATTTATAAGTTAATAATATTGAATTGTGACTTAACGAATGAAAGTGAGTTTAAAATTGAGTATTTGATTTCAAAATATTGTTGTGCTAAATTATATGTTAAAACTATTTAAATGTGAAATTTTGAAATATGATTTATAAGTTTAAAATTTGCTAAAATTGAAGTTATATTGTTTCTGAAAAGTTATAATAAAATCTGGAATTTTATTAATAGCATTTCCAAAATGCTATGGTTTTATGACAGCATTTTTAAATGCTGTTGTTTTTGAATTTAACTATGTTGAACTAACTAAATATCCATTACCGCATTTTATAAATGCTGTTGTTCGTAGACTAAATTATTTTGAAAACTATAAGCTACGATAGCACTTTATAAATGCTGTCGTTGCTTAATGTTTACAATGTTTTGAAATGTTATAGAGTTTAACACTGTTTGAGTTATATTTTATAGTATTAAAAGATTTAACTTTTGGAATTGATTATTTGTGAAATTTAAAGGGTTTTGAAGATATTTTTAATATTTAAATTTGACTTTTAAGGAATTTAAATTGAATTTAAATAAGGTTTACTTAGTTATGTGTTAAATGGAATGAAATGTAATGAAATAAATGAATTTTTGAATGAAATTTTGAAATGTTTTTGTAATGACACTTGAAATAACAAAAGAATGACTTATTTAATATAAATATGATATTTAAATTGAATATTTGAATTTGAATTCAAATATTGCTTTGATAATGAGGTTTTGAAAGAATATTACATTTTGATAATTGAAATGGTTTGGAAATGATTTAGTCTTTTTTTTTTTGATAAAGAATGTGAATTTGAAATGATATTTGACTTTGATAAATGAATATTTTAAGTTTATATTAGTATGAAAGGATATTTGGTTTACTTGTAATTTGAGTTATTTAAATAATATTGGATTTGCGAAATGAATATTTCAAAACGAAGTAATAATGAAGTTAAATTTGATATATATGAAATTATAAAATTTAGTTTTGAAATATGGTATATTAACGCTTTGAAATATATTAAAAATTGACTAGTTTATTTTGTGGTTTAAATCTATATTTGTAACTAATAAGATTTGAAATGGTTTGTTGGGAAACTGAATTGAATTGAAACTGATAGTTGGAATTGAATTAAATTGGAAATTTCAAATTTGGGTTTAATTGAATAAATTTGTAAAATGTAAAGAATTAAAGAAATGCTTCATGATTTCAAATGTATGTTTTGAAATGTTATGATTTTCAAAGTGTAATGATTTCAAGTATTTTGGTTTCGAAAGAGTTATAACTTTGAAAGTATTATGATTTTTGAAAGGCGAATAGATGTTTGAAATGGAAATTATATCGTATTGATTTGGATATAATTTTAAAATAAAATGGTTTTGGTTTCGAAGTATAAACTATTTTGAAAGGGATATAGCTTGGAAAAGAAATGATTAGATTTTTGAAGTATAAACTATTTTGAAATGGCCACGGCGTTATAATAACTATTGGTTATTAAAGAGACTGGGATCGGAATTTGTCATACTCTCTGCCAACTTCGAAAACCAATTTAACAACTATGTACGAGGTGGAGATTCCAGAATGAAGTAGGATGGTGGCGACAATCCTATTCAGGTATGAACATGGACCCGACTCCCGTGAGTTGGCTTAAGGTGGCTAAAATAGGAGCGATCGATGGGCCAAGTGAGGTCATTCATCCTATCGGACGCACTTCTTCGATAGAGTGTGTTCCGAGGTGGGCGGTAGCGGCTGATACGCGGTATTTTGAGCAATTCAAGTCCGACATGTGCGAATGCGGATGGTTGAAAATATCGAGTCATTACAGTCATAGTGAACTTCTTTTGTTTTATTAAACAAACATTTAACATTTATAGTCCTTTCATAAAAGATTCCAACACTTGTTATTATCTTTAGAATCCCATTACTAAAGATCTAAATATACCCACAAAATTTCTTCCAAAGTGCCTTTTTAGTGTTTAAAGAGAAATATTCCTAAAACATCGTTTACTATAAACCTAAAACCATTCATTAATAACTTTAAAAAAAAAAATTAAAGATCGATGCATACGCATGCTTACCAATTAAGATAACATACTTTGATAAAAATTGATAGTCGTCATTTAATTTATCAACTAATGATTCTCATTATGCTTTTTATCTTTATAAAATTATATTGATCAAGTAACTTAGAAATGATACCAAGGAACTAGGTACTACAAATAGTATTGCATATTTTCCTTTAAAGAAGGGGAATACTTAAGAGAAGCATTTACCATCCGAACACATCTCCTGCCCATTTTTAATTACTTTCGAGCCATCTGAATTAATTAATCATAAGATTGTTTTTTGTTTTCAAAATCTCATTTTAGAAATAATACTATTATTATTCTTTTTCCAAAAATCATTTGAAATTCCTTTCAAAAATTCCAAATTTGAATTCTAAAAAATTCCTTTATAAAGCATGTTTTATATATCCAATTTATAAAATCACTTATATAAAACATATTGATAAGATTTATTTATCTTAAATAAATTCCTTTAATAAACATTTTTATTTTCAAATAACCTATAGTCAAATTGTGAAACTAAATCCATGAGGTGTTTGTATTTAATAAACAAGCAATCAATCAACCATAACAACTAAGTATTATCCTTTCCTTAATCAAATAACAATATTACTTGAAAAATATTCTTTTATTCAAAATATAATCCTAGTTAATATTTTTTCATTTACCAATTTTCAAAACAAAAATCATTGGTATATATCAATAACAAGTTCGCACTCATATGTAATACTCTCAAACTCATTCTAGGGTGTTACTAACCCTATCTCTAATGAGTTACTCATCCTAGGGTATTACTAACTCTATCCCTGATGAGGCTTTAACCCTGCCAAAGGCTAAGGTTCTCCCTTAACCTTGCCCTCTAATACCTAATGTGATGACCCACCTCCTCTATCCCCGGAAATCGACACTAATACATCCTTCGAATTCACGTTCCAAAATCCAAGTGTTGGAGAGGCGGATTATCATGGGTAAGAAAGAAAATAAAGACGAAACAGAATCTAACACAAATAGGTTAACAAATATAATTTCAACATATAACCTTTACAGCAAAAATTTTAAATACATTTATCAAAGTTGAACATGGACAGTTATATATCTGTCCTTACAAAGGCGAAATATAATACTACTCGAGTGTCGTGGAAACAATCTTTGAAAAAATCTCTAACTCCATGCTCCAAGCTCTTCCAGATTTCTTTTAACTAAACCTAACTACCAGGCTGCTTGAGGGAAATTAGGGCACCCAGAGTTCAAGGGAAAAGGGAAATAAACTTCGGGTCAGTCATGGGACTGGTGTGAGAAGCTCAAAATACACGGTTTGAAAAAGAAAAGGTATCTCATAAGACCACACCACACATAAACACGAAACGGGTTTTTTTACCTTAGTATAACCAAAATATTTGTTGTGCAAAATTTAGGGATATTATTTTTAATTATATTCTTTGAAAACAATTTTCAAGTAAATATATATTTAAGTGGTCGAAATTGTTACATTGGTTAAATTTAACGGCATAATAGGTTTACAATCAAATCTGTAGGAACTTATTGGAGAATGGGTTTCCATAAAATGGTAGGTAAGGGACTAACTTCCGTATAGTACATAACTAGAGGAATGTATTGAGGATACAAAAACAATCCTCCGTATTTGGCAAGACTGGCCTATCCCTTTTTGGCACTCATACATGGCCTGGATAGAACCGAATATCCCCTGTCGTAACCGACCTATCCGGGGATTCATAGCATACACTATATACTCGACATATAGAGAGTAATCTAGAAAGATGATGACCATCCCTATTGATTGCGAACTACATAGTATTGAGGCGTACCCTAATTAAGCCATTACCGGGAGATGAGGCCTGGGGTAGCGATAACCTTTCACATAGCACATTCCACTTTGAATGCAGCATTGTCATTGCATAGTCACAGAACTGATTTCTATAAACATATAACTCCTGAGCTCGTAGGTCTTAGGAAAAGATGTTAAGTTAAGAGAAGTTTCCTTTTCCGTCACCAAACAGATGATACATTCATAGAGATCAATTTATATAAGTAGAAATGCAATGTCAGACATTTGTCCATACCAGTTGCCCAGGAACATGACAAACCAAAGGCACTCTCCTAGCACATCCTATTAGAGTTATCCCTAGGGTCAGTAGCGAGAAGTCCTTGCATCGATAATCTTAATTGAAGAACTGCTAACACAAAATATGATATGGTAAATTTCCTCTAAGGGTCAGCGACAAGCAGCCCAATATTCCATCTTTCAAATCATTTCCATAGCTTCACTTCGAATACATAAATTGGTTCGAAGTAGTCTTCGGATAGGAATAACCCAAATCGGACCCTAGTTCCATCAAACCAATCATCAACAAAAAGATGTTCTATGAATAAGGAATCATTCTTTAATTGATTAAGTTTGTTTTATCAAAATCTCTTCTGGAGATATATATTTCCAACACATTATTTCCGGTATATACGGAATCATTAAATCCCTCTTATCAAATCCTTTGATTACTTTAAACCTCTTTAACAAGGAATAATACGGAAATCATTTGATTTTTCACTGAGGAAAATATTACCAAATCATTTCTTGCAAATCTTAACATAACTTTCTTAATTCAAAACTCAAAATTTTGATGAAGTTAAAAACACATTGTCTAGGATGTTAATGTGTAACAACCCTGGTTTGGAGATTACCGGTATACATTAAATTATAAAGAAGTTATAATTTAATATTGTAAATTAAAATATAATTCAAAATTTTAAATTGTTTATTTGGAATAAACAATGAATTTTGTAAATAAAATGAGAAAAATAAAGTTTGGAACTTTATTTTGTTTATTTGGGTATAAATATAGGATTAAATATTGATAGGATAAGTATTTGGTTTAAATAAATGGAAATATTGGGTATTTATTTGTTTGGAGCTAATAAGTTAATTAAATGATGTATTTCAATGTTAAATTGTTGAAATAAATCTAAAGAAATGAAAATATAGTTTTAAGAACTTCATTTTGTGAATTTGAGTAGGAAATAACCAAATTGCAATTTTATTTGGGTAAATATGATCATATTGGAAAACATTGTCAATATGAGTTATTTATTGAATTTAAAATGTGAAATATGAAGATAATATGTGTTTTATTAAAATGAAAGATGAGATGTTGTTTGACAATATTATTTTGATCATGTAAAAGCAAAAGAATGATTTATTACCATTTATTTAACAAAGAGAATAAATTTTTGAACAAATTATGCTTTTAAAACGGTGTTTTTACACTAAATTGTGAAATATTGTCTAAAATATGGTTTTATATGAAAAAAATAAATTTTTGTTGTTAAAATAAGTTTTACTTTGTTGCAAGTTCAAAACAAATTATTGTATGCATTTTATTTTACTTGAAAATGAGTTGTTATATGCATATAGTGTTAAATTAAGTGGATATATATATACATAACTATGTTTTTTTTCTAAGTGTTCTATTTGGGCTTAAAGGGTTTGGATGGGATCCAAAGCCCATTCTCTAGATCTTTCTGGTGAGAAAAGAAGAGTACGTATCTTCTTCTTCCTCCTAAATCATTCTTACAGTAAAAATAAAAATAAAGGGGGAAATAATGGCTACCTCAAACTAAATCTAATTCTCACTCATTGTCTACAAAATTTCAAAGAGAAATCATCTAAATCAAGAATAGAAAGGTAATCTCCATTCAATACAAAAGATTTTTCATAAAAATCTTAGAACTTCAGATATGAATTGTCTGTAATAATTTTGTTTCTTCCTACATGTACCTTTTCTAGCTTCTACAGGTTACTGGGGATCATTTCTCCATCAAAATTCTTCAACCTGCGCTTGAATTCGCTGCTAAATCATAAGGTGAGTTTAGTACTCACAAATGCTAGCTAGAAAGGTTGAATTCTGTGTAAATCATTCATAAAATTGCTTACTGTAGATATAAAAAGTCTCTCTTCTTTGTATCTAAATTCCTTGTTCCTGATTACCACAGTATTTTGGTCATAACTCTTACAATTCTTAACCAAATTTAGATATTTTGCATGATCTGGAAAGCTGAGACATAGAACTACAATTTTGGTTTTTTGAGTTTTATGAAATTTTGATGTTTGCTTGATCAAAATTGTACTTGTTTGTTGCTGTCCCGAGAGCAAATTGACAGCAACAACAATTACAGGCTCAAGTACTGTTTTATACATAACTATTTCGTTTCTTAACCAAATTGAATAATTTTTAGTTTTATGGAAAGATTAGACATAGGGCTACAAGTTTGATGTTTTGAGATTTTTGAAATTTTGAAGTTTTATTGATGAAAATCGTGCTTGTTTGTTGCTGTCCCGAGAGCAAATCGACAGCAACAACAATCACATGCTCGAGTAATGTTTTATTCATAACTAATTCGTTTCTTAACCAAATTGAATAAATTTTAATGTTCTGGAAACCTAAGACATAGGGCTACAAGTTTGATGTTTTGAGATTTTTGAAATTTTGAAGTTTTATTGATGAAAATCGTGCTTGTTTGTTGCTGTCCCGAGAGCAAATCGACAGCAACAACAATCACATGCTCGAGTAATGTTTTATTCATAACTAATTCGTTTCTTAACCAAATTGAATAAATTTTAATGTTCTGGAAACCTAAGACATAGGGCTACAAGTTTGATGTTTTGAGATCTTTGAAATTTTGAAGTTTTATTATTCAAAATCGTGCTTGTTTGTTGCTGTCCCGAGAGCAAATTGACAGCAACAACAATTACAGGCCTGAGTAATGTTTTGTTCATAACTATTTCGTTTCTTAACCAAATTGAATAATTTTGGATGTTCTGGAAACCTAAGACATATGGCTACAAGGTTGATGTTTTGAATTTTTTGAAATTTTGATGTTTCCCTGGTCGAAATCAGACTTGTTTATTGCTGTCCTGAGAGCTAATCAACAGTAACAATAATCATCGACCTTAGAATTGTATCAACTCATTTATGCCTTCATTCTCGTCCGGTTTTGATATTATTTTTTTGAGATATTTTGAGAGTTATGATGCCTATCAATAGGCTTGCTATATTTGGAAAATTTGAAATCCAAATTTAAATGGAATTGAATTGATTTTGGGTTAAGTTTAAATTGAATTCGTATTGAATTCAAATTATCGGTTTTGAGATATCCCTCTTAGTTTTCATTGCTTTCGAGAACGGTTTTCACTAAACCATTTTTGAAAACATTTCAAATTATTATTACATAGTATTTTTTTAAAAATTATTTTTCTAAATAAAGATAGATTTATTTCCTATAATAAAGGAATTTCAAATATTGGTTTTAATAATCGTTTTCGGAAAATCGTTTTAAATTTATGTTTTCTCTAATAAAATTATTTTATAAATAAAATTACTTATTTTTATGAATTTCGGACGTACAAGAAAGACAATTAAACGGTAAAGTAAAACATGTGGTATGGGACACATGGATTTGCTTTATCGCTTAATATCGGACTTATACGATCGAAACCCTTTTGATGAACTATTTGAGATGATTTAAGAGGTTATTAAATTTTAAGTAGATTATATGGTCCGAGAACTCCAATTTAGGAGTACATTCGATGAAGGACCATTTTAAGATGTGTTTCTTAATCGCTGATGAGATGAGGCGATCAAGACGAAAATTTTCCGTTTGGAGAATTAGGATTAGAAATAACCATCATGATATTGTTTTACTTACCGATGAGACGAGGTAAGTCTATTTATGAAGTATTAATGAAGTTAAGATGTTTATGATGATTTATGAAGTTAAGATAGTTATGATGATTTTTACTTGTCGATGAAATGAGACAAGTCACGATGGAACCATTACTCGTCGATGAGAAGAGATGAGTATGGTATTATATTAACTCGCCGATTAGAAGAGGCAGAGTGAGTTTTATGATGGTTCTGATGTTTTAGGATGTTTTCTAATGTGGAACCAACTAACGATTAGTAAAACATTAGGGGAGAACGTATAGTATGGGATATACGTTCTCGCCTTTTGGGTTCCTATTCGAATAGTTGAGACACATTCAAGATGTTACTAGTACTAGATCGAGTACGATTGGAGTCACCACGATGTTCACGATGTTATTACTCAACTCCAATCACCATGAAGTTTTTACTCGGATTTGTGACTGGGTGTCATTAAGATGTTCCGACTAGTCAATCATGATGTTATGATGTTTATGTGACCCCAAGTCATCACGATGTATGGTACCAAATTACTAGTACTAGTCAAGATGTAAAGCACGTGCTGTTTTCCATGAAGTTTAGATGTTTCGTTTTCACTGTTTTGATGATGATGCTTTATTATAGCCTTATGTAAGAAAAGGGCTTATTTATATACATGGTTTTATGGTGATTTCGAATATGATGTTTTGGATTCTTTCCGGGCTCTATCAAGATGGATTTGAGACATTATATATATTTATACCAATGAGATAAGGTATAAATTTTGGTAATGCTTTTATGATGAGTGTTGATAATAGATTTAAGATAGATTTATATTTATACCAATGATATGAGGTATAAATGATTATGAAAATTCCTTTATAATGAGCTTAATGATGGATTTGTGATGTATTTATATTTATACCGATGAGATGAGGTATAATAATTAAGAAGTTTCTATTAGATGGATTTTATTTATGATGGATTCTTAAAGTTTAATTATCTTATGAAGATTTACTTTATGGTCCACATCCTCACCCATTTCATTCGATTATATATATATATATATATATAAATATATTTAGATAAACCATGTCTATCTAATATACATATTGTATTCCTCTATGCAATCATGATGAACCATTGATGTATCACTCTAGAGATAACTTGATGACCTATATCATTCCATTGGTAATGATGGAATGGTTTTCCCCTTATTTCTTATCATCACCCTTACTAATCATAAGTTCTAGCTAGCCTGACCCGTGTGTTTTCACTCGGGTCAGACCGGGTTGTTTCAGGTGTCATCTATTGGGCTTAGCTTGAAGTTGATGTTGGATATCAGCTCTTCTTTCTCTTGAGTAGTTTATTTCTTCTGCATACTCTGGTGTTTTTACATTTGATTCGATGTTTATGGTGTGGTCGTGTACCACCTTTATTGTATTCATATTGTATTGTACTAAACATGTATCAGTGTATATGTATATATATGATGTGGGTTACTGTTCTGTGATGTGATTTACATTCAGTTATTGTATTTTGTTCTGATAGATCCGTTAGCCACCTATAGTTTTGGATTAAGCATTTACTGGGTATGTCGATCCACTTGAGTTGAAAAAAAAAGTATAATGCATTTATCGACGTATTCAATAGATGTTTAAGATAAAATTATAGATGGTCGCCCTTAACTAGCCCTATTCTCTGCTTTAGTAGACAGAATTACTTGTTAATTCTCTTTGCTAAGGTGGGTCTCGGGGTGGGGCGTTACAGCTTGGTATCAGAGCTGTGATCAGAACAAAGTAGAATAAACACAGAACAGTACATATATCATGATACATTGAAGTACAATACGGGTGAATCGTTGTCCTTTATTCAAGCTTGTTTTCTTATCGAGCCCTGATTCTTTTTCGAGTTTTGGGATTGTTGAGATGGAATATGTCTAGGAATATAAATTGTATTCTGTAGTATTCCATAATTGAGTTTGATGTTATCTTATCATATGAATAATCTTATTTGGGATTATTCTATTCTTATTTTTGTCGATGCGAGTGAGTTCGTATCGATGAAGCTTATTGATTCCTTTGAGTATCCTTGTTGTGTTCCTTTGAAAGTCGTGAATCGTATTGAGGGGATCCACAACGATTGGCTCGTTGTAAGCATTCTGAGATTTTTATTTGATGTTGCTTTTGTGAGTATTTGTTTGTTACTCACAATCTTGAGATGCATTTGATTTGAGATGGATTGACTTATTTGATATTAAGTCCAATCCTTTGTTTTACAGGATCCTATTGTTTAGGCTTTCTATTTTGATTGGTTTGTTACTTCTGTCACATTGGAATGTTAATGATGATTCCAAAGTTTCTGAATTCACTGTTGAGTATCGAGATGTTGATGACATATCTCGAATTCCAGTCATGGTGACTTTGTTGAGTTTTGATGAGTCCGTTTGGGTTTGATATCCAATCGGGCAATCGAGGGTTAAATTAACCTCATTCCTGGCTGTTACCCTTCGGCTATCCTTCCATGAGGACATCTACTAAGGAATGGGTGAGTTTCTAGATTGTTCGTGTTTGATTGAGTGTATCATTCAATTTCTTTGAGATATCCTTTTCGGGTACTCAATTGGTGTTATTCTTTGTAGCATTACTTTGTTTGAAGTAATGATTTATTATTTGAGTGCTTCTTTTCCTTCGAGATGAATAACTTGCTTATCCTGTATCTTGATGTCTTTTAAGAGTGGCTCATGACATCTTAAGATTGATGAACACTCTATCTCCTTCTATTGATTTTAAGAATCGAGTATTCTGGGAATATCTCGATGCATTTTCTTAATGTTCTTTGGTTTGAGTTTTAAAGCTATATATATATGAGTTTTAAAAAGAGAAATTGGAGTTTTGAGATATAAAAAAAAAAAAAAAAAAAATCAAAGAATATTTTGAGAATATATTTACATGAGTAGTACTTATTTTATAGAGATAATTTGAGAGTGTTGGGTTGTCCATCGAGTAGTTAAGAGTTCTAGTCGATGCGCCTGATCAACGTTATCGATAGGAATCTCCTAAATGCTATGATGAGGCAATCAGACATGATGGTTTACGTTTTTAAAGATTGAGATTCTGAAAATAATACTTTGAGATAAAGTATAAAACTTATTTTTGAATGGTAATTGCAGCCATTGATTTTTAGAGACGAGTCATAGAGTGGCGAGGCAGTTTTGATCATTCGGTCAACTCTGCAGCCAACAGATATATCTATTTATTAGAGGTTCAATGGCAAGGCAATGTCATTTATTTATTTATTTACTTTGAAATTATAAAGAGGAGAATATGTGAGAATATTCTTAAGCTATACTTTATTGAAAGTATATTTTGAGATTTTAGAATCTATATTATATACATTGGATGTTTTAAGAAAAGAGTTATAAGAGGATTTGAAGATTGTTTTTAAACGATTTAAGTGGTTTAATAAAAAGAGTAAAGAGAATTTAAACCCTTAATTTATTGTGAAGAAATATATTATTATGGATTTACAAAATTCTTTGAAAATTAATTTTGAAGTAAGAGAAGAAATTTGGACTTTACCTTGAGTTTTATATTTCTTACTAAGCAACATAGTAAAGAGTTTGAAGATTTTCAAATATTGAAAATTGAGATCTAAAAGATGGCGAGAAAAAAAAAATCTAAATATCTTAGATTGAAAAGTAATTTGAGCTTATATTCTTGTTCTTGAGTTCACACTATTCTTGTGCTATTGACGACGACATGCATTTTCATGGTCATTCGAGTTTGGTGGCCTTGTAAGAAGTCATTTTGTGATTTATTCATCTTGTCTATTATGTTTATCTTGTTGTGAGGATGTTCTTTTGGTATTATTATGCTGAAAATCTTGTTGATGATCTTCTTTATTGCTTAGAGTTCGGATTTGAGTGAGTTTGATCCCAACTCTATTCATTGAGCTTTGAGTAACCAATCATTTTCAATTGATTATTGGTTGAGCATCTTATTGACTTTTGATTCAAAGATGGGAGATCTTCGAAATTCTTGCGAGTTGCTTGGAAAATTCGATGGTTTGCTAATAACTATTTTAGCATACGATGGGCCATTGAATTAACCAAGTGAGTTTTTCCTTGTTTCTTTCTACCGTTCGATATTAAGAGTATGAATGAGTTGGAATTCGAGCTTATCTTTATCCTTCGATGATTGTATCTTTTATGTTGTTTACAGATCTTTTTCTAGAAAATTGCGGGGACGCAATTTTTGTAGGGGGAGAGTCTGTAACAACCCTGGTTTGGAGATTACCGGTATACATTAAATTATAAAGAAGTTATAATTTAATATTGTAAATTAAAATATAATTCAAAATTTTAAATTGTTTATTTGGAATAAACAATGAATTTTGTAAATAAAATGAGAAAAATAAAGTTTGGAACTTTATTTTGTTTATTTGGGTATAAATATAGGATTAAATATTGATAGGATAAGTATTTGGTTTAAATAAATGGAAATATTGGGTATTTATTTGTTTGGAGCTAATAAGTTAATTAAATGATGTATTTCAATGTTAAATTGTTGAAATAAATCTAAAGAAATGAAAATATAGTTTTAAGAACTTCATTTTGTGAATTTGAGTAGGAAATAACCAAATTGCAATTTTATTTGGGTAAATATGATCATATTGGAAAACATTGTCAATATGAGTTATTTATTGAATTTAAAATGTGAAATATGAAGATAATATGTGTTTTATTAAAATGAAAGATGAGATGTTGTTTGACAATATTATTTTGATCATGTAAAAGCAAAAGAATGATTTATTACCATTTATTTAACAAAGAGAATAAATTTTTGAACAAATTATGCTTTTAAAACGGTGTTTTTACACTAAATTGTGAAATATTGTCTAAAATATGGTTTTATATGAAAAAAATAAATTTTTGTTGTTAAAATAAGTTTTACTTTGTTGCAAGTTCAAAACAAATTATTGTATGCATTTTATTTTACTTGAAAATGAGTTGTTATATGCATATAGTGTTAAATTAAGTGGATATATATATACATAACTATGTTTTTTTTCTAAGTGTTCTATTTGGGCTTAAAGGGTTTGGATGGGATCCAAAGCCCATTCTCTAGATCTTTCTGGTGAGAAAAGAAGAGTACGTATCTTCTTCTTCCTCCTAAATCATTCTTACAGTAAAAATAAAAATAAAGGGGGAAATAATGGCTACCTCAAACTAAATCTAATTCTCACTCATTGTCTACAAAATTTCAAAGAGAAATCATCTAAATCAAGAATAGAAAGGTAATCTCCATTCAATACAAAAGATTTTTCATAAAAATCTTAGAACTTCAGATATGAATTGTCTGTAATAATTTTGTTTCTTCCTACATGTACCTTTTCTAGCTTCTACAGGTTACTGGGGATCATTTCTCCATCAAAATTCTTCAACCTGCGCTTGAATTCGCTGCTAAATCATAAGGTGAGTTTAGTACTCACAAATGCTAGCTAGAAAGGTTGAATTCTGTGTAAATCATTCATAAAATTGCTTACTGTAGATATAAAAAGTCTCTCTTCTTTGTATCTAAATTCCTTGTTCCTGATTACCACAGTATTTTGGTCATAACTCTTACAATTCTTAACCAAATTTAGATATTTTGCATGATCTGGAAAGCTGAGACATAGAACTACAATTTTGGTTTTTTGAGTTTTATGAAATTTTGATGTTTGCTTGATCAAAATTGTACTTGTTTGTTGCTGTCCCGAGAGCAAATTGACAGCAACAACAATTACAGGCTCAAGTACTGTTTTATACATAACTATTTCGTTTCTTAACCAAATTGAATAATTTTTAGTTTTCTGGAAAGATTAGACATAGGGCTACAAGTTTGATGTTTTGAGATTTTTGAAATTTTGAAGTTTTATTGATGAAAATCGTGCTTGTTTGTTGCTGTCCCGAGAGCAAATCGACAGCAACAACAATCACATGCTCGAGTAATGTTTTATTCATAACTAATTCGTTTCTTAACCAAATTGAATAAATTTTAATGTTCTGGAAACCTAAGACATAGGGCTACAAGTTTGATGTTTTGAGATTTTTGAAATTTTGAAGTTTTATTGATGAAAATCGTGCTTGTTTGTTGCTGTCCCGAGAGCAAATCGACAGCAACAACAATCACATGCTCGAGTAATGTTTTATTCATAACTAATTCGTTTCTTAACCAAATTGAATAAATTTTAATGTTCTGGAAACCTAAGACATAGGGCTACAAGTTTGATGTTTTGAGATCTTTGAAATTTTGAAGTTTTATTATTCAAAATCGTGCTTGTTTGTTGCTGTCCCGAGAGCAAATTGACAGCAACAACAATTACAGGCCCGAGTAATGTTTTGTTCATAACTATTTCGTTTCTTAACCAAATTGAATAATTTTGGATGTTCTGGAAACCTAAGACATAGGGCTACAAGGTTGATGTTTTGAATTTTTTGAAATTTTGATGTTTCCCTGGTCGAAATCAGACTTGTTTATTGCTGTCCTGAGAGCTAATCAACAGTAACAATAATCATCGACCTTAGAATTGTATCAACTCATTTATGCCTTCATTCTCGTCCGGTTTTGATATTATTTTTTTGAGATATTTTGAGAGTTATGATGCCTATCAATAGGCTTGCTATATTTGGAAAATTTGAAATCCAAATTTAAATGGAATTGAATTGATTTTGGGTTAAGTTTAAATTGAATTCGTATTGAATTCAAATTATCGGTTTTGAGATATCCCTCTTAGTTTTCATTGCTTTCGAGAACGGTTTTCACTAAACCATTTTTGAAAACATTTCAAATTATTATTACATAGTATTTTTTTAAAAATTATTTTTCTAAATAAAGATAGATTTATTTCCTATAATAAAGGAATTTCAAATATTGGTTTTAATAATCGTTTTCGGAAAATCGTTTTAAATTTATGTTTTCTCTAATAAAATTATTTTATAAATAAAATTACTTATTTTTATGAATTTCGGACGTACAAGAAAGACAATTAAACGGTAAAGTAAAACATGTGGTATGGGACACATGGATTTGCTTTATCGCTTAATATCGGACTTATACGATCGAAACCCTTTTGATGAACTATTTGAGATGATTTAAGAGGTTATTAAATTTTAAGTAGATTATATGGTCCGAGAACTCCAATTTAGGAGTACATTCGATGAAGGACCATTTTAAGATGTGTTTCTTAATCGCTGATGAGATGAGGCGATCAAGACGAAAATTTTCCGTTTGGAGAATTAGGATTAGAAATAACCATCATGATATTGTTTTACTTACCGATGAGACGAGGTAAGTCTATTTATGAAGTATTAATGAAGTTAAGATGTTTATGATGATTTATGAAGTTAAGATAGTTATGATGATTTTTACTTGTCGATGAAATGAGACAAGTCACGATGGAACCATTACTCGTCGATGAGAAGAGATGAGTATGGTATTATATTAACTCGCCGATTAGAAGAGGCAGAGTGAGTTTTATGATGGTTCTGATGTTTTAGGATGTTTTCTAATGTGGAACCAACTAACGATTAGTAAAACATTAGGGGAGAACGTATAGTATGGGATATACGTTCTCGCCTTTTGGGTTCCTATTCGAATAGTTGAGACACATTCAAGATGTTACTAGTACTAGATCGAGTACGATTGGAGTCACCACGATGTTCACGATGTTATTACTCAACTCCAATCACCATGAAGTTTTTACTCGGATTTGTGACTGGGTGTCATTAAGATGTTCCGACTAGTCAATCATGATGTTATGATGTTTATGTGACCCCAAGTCATCACGATGTATGGTACCAAATTACTAGTACTAGTCAAGATGTAAAGCACGTGCTGTTTTCCATGAAGTTTAGATGTTTCGTTTTCACTGTTTTGATGATGATGCTTTATTATAGCCTTATGTAAGAAAAGGGCTTATTTATATACATGGTTTTATGGTGATTTCGAATATGATGTTTTGGATTCTTTCCGGGCTCTATCAAGATGGATTTGAGACATTATATATATTTATACCAATGAGATAAGGTATAAATTTTGGTAATGCTTTTATGATGAGTGTTGATAATAGATTTAAGATAGATTTATATTTATACCAATGATATGAGGTATAAATGATTATGAAAATTCCTTTATAATGAGCTTAATGATGGATTTGTGATGTATTTATATTTATACCGATGAGATGAGGTATAATAATTAAGAAGTTTCTATTAGATGGGTTTTATTTATGATGGATTCTTAAAGTTTAATTATCTTATGAAGATTTACTTTATGGTCCACATCCTCACCCATTTCATTCGATTATATATATATATATATATATATAAATATATTTAGATAAACCATGTCTATCTAATATACATATTGTATTCCTCTATGCAATCATGATGAACCATTGATGTATCACTCTAGAGATAACTTGATGACCTATATCATTCCATTGGTAATGATGGAATGGTTTTCCCCTTATTTCTTATCATCACCCTTACTAATCATAAGTTCTAGCTAGCCTGACCCGTGTGTTTTCACTCGGGTCAGACCGGGTTGTTTCAGGTGTCATCTATTGGGCTTAGCTTGAAGTTGATGTTGGATATCAGCTCTTCTTTCTCTTGAGTAGTTTATTTCTTCCGCATACTCTGGTGTTTTTACATTTGATTCGATGTTTATGGTGTGGTCGTGTACCACCTTTATTGTATTCATATTGTATTGTACTAAACATGTATCAGTGTATATGTATATATATGATATGGGTTACTGTTCTGTGATGTGATTTACATTCAGTTATTGTATTTTGTTCTGATAGATCCGTTAGCCACCTATAGTTTTGGATTAAGCATTTACTGGGTATGTCGATCCACTTGAGTTGAAAAAAAAAGTATAATGCATTTATCGACGTATTCAATAGATGTTTAAGATAAAATTATAGATGGTCGCCCTTAACTAGCCCTATTCTCTGCTTTAGTAGACAGAATTACTTGTTAATTCTCTTTGCTAAGGTGGGTCTCGGGGTGGGGCGTTACATAATGCAAAGCCAGTAAATATTAAATGAGCAGAATCTATAGAAATCATCTAACTCTACTCAATATCAAACCATGTATTCAACAAGTACTATGAGCGGAATAACAATGAGATCACCTTTTAAGTTCCTTGAACTATAAGAGTTCCCTCTTTGGGTTTTAAGACCGAGTATAAGAAGATTACCTCCATAAAATCCAAGTTGCTTATATTCGAAAGTCATAACTTTTATTCTTTGGAAAATTTTGATCCGAGTAAATCAAGTTTACTATTCCATCTGTCGGTCCAGTCCGAATAGCCAAGGACAACCGAAAACTGACTTTCCAAACCTAAGCCTAAAAACCATCTCTCTAACATCCATAAGACGGTTAAATTATTTGGTCGACTCTAAATCATTTAACATATAACCATTCCATAGATCTTTCAAATCGTCTTTAAAATAACTTATAAATCATTTGAAAATATTTGTAAAAGAATTGGAGAAGAACGGTTGCATTTAAACTATATTTTAAAAGTTATAGAAAAACACTGCGGAAAAGTGTTGCGGAAAGTGATTTTTAAGCTATATTGATTAAAACTATCTTTTATCATTTGGAAATTCATTTTTAGAACTGAAATCACTTTTGAAAAATTTTAACAGATTTTTAGAATTTATTTCATAATTTAAAACAATTTTAAAACAACATTTTCAAAAAAGTTCTTTTATTGATTTCGAACTACAAAACCGCGATTTTTCCAAAAACTTGTTTTACTCATATTTCAAAATCTATTTCTCGAAATCTCTATTTTCTTTCTTTATTTGAAAACTATGGATATAATAGTATAGAAAATTCTTATCTCGAAGATTTTCGAGCTATATTCCATTCTATATATCGTTTGACTTTTATGGCGTGAAATCGTGAATTGTTGTTATGCGACGCGCCTAGTTTTGGCTAAATTTTCAATTACGTTTCAAACTTCACTAAAACTTTATAAAATATTTCAAACTCATTTTTAAACCTTTTTAAAGAGGTTTAGCATCCCATATACACCAATTTATTAAATGAAGGAAAGTGATTTCGTTTATGCTTATCGATCTGTATTTTCATGACTTGCATATATATTCAACACTCATATTAATTAACCAAACTTAATGATCAAAGAATCACAAACATCGATTGAAAACATTGTAACATCATCCAAAAATATAATATAAGTAAGAGTTTCTCACATTAATATTCTATCAGAAAAAGGCTATAGCTTCACAAACTCATGATCCGAGCTCACAAACCCCAGCAATTTGTCTCCTAGTATGCTCGGCCATTTCATGCCAAAAGTGGTGCTCATCCAAGCATAGGGAATGAGGTATTGGACTTTGGATTATTATCAAATTTATCAAAAACTAGACCTAAAAGTAGGTCACTTTCTCTCAGGTTTTTGGACATCCTACTCTCTGAATTTGGAAAAGTTGTGAACATGAAAGTTGTAGTAAATTATTTTCTCTATAGTTTCAGAAAAAGTACCATTCGATTTGGTTTAGGTATGAGGAAGTTATGGCCAAGAGAAGAAGAGATATTTTTGGAATCATGAAAATCAATCTCGAGAACGGGTTAAATTCTAGCTAATTTGTAGACATGTTGCTCTTGGAATTTTGATAAGTTATCTAAAGGAATGATCTTGAAAATCGTTTCTTGTACAATTTGAAAAATAGAAAAACTTGATTTTCATTAGTTATGGGAAAGAAATGATCAATAGAACCTAGGGCATTCTTGGATTCATAAAAATAAAGCCCGAACATACACAGTAAAGAATTGGAATTTTGACATGGCTAAGCCTAAAAATTAAAGAAGTGCTTAAGATAAAAGGTATAGCAACTGGAATTTCACATGGTTTAAAAAAATGAATTACTATATTTTGGTCAGATTTGAAGGAGTTATGCTCGATTGAAAAAGTGGTATTTTCGCCCTTAAAAACTTGGCTCAAAATGCTCTGGAAAGAATGGAGTTTTTAGTATAGCTAAGCTTAGAACAGGTAAAAGTGGTCAACTACAAAGTTGTAGCCATTGAAATTTTAAATGGTTCGAAAAATAGAATCGCACCATTTTGTTCAGTTTTGAGAACGTTATGGAGGTATGAATGTAACGACCCAAAGTTTCCGATCCTGAAAATTACAGATAGTTAAGGAAAAGAAGAAAAGAGATAGAAGAAGAAATAGGAAGCAAGTCACCGAATCTCACATTCGCAGCGGATAAAATATAATATCAAGTAAATATTCTTTATATAGAGAATTCTATATTAGTCAATTACATTTTAATATATCAGAGTTACAACCATTACACAATACTGAACAGTTTAAAACAGCATGTCCTAGATATACAATAATATGTCACAGCGGAAACACTTCATACGTTCCTGCCATCCAGCTCACCTCCTGAGCTCCAGAACGTCCTTACCTGAAAATCTTTAATACTCGGTCTGACCCGAGCATTACATCAAAGTAATACCCAAGTCAGGATGGAAACCACCATGAGTAAACTCATATAAATTGAAATACTAAATTTAAATCATTAAAGAAAACACAGGTAACTCATACTTCACCACGAGTTCATTACTTATTATGCTCAAAACTTATTTCACAAATCAAATTCTATGTATTCTTACTTAGTTCAAAGGCCCATATTATTCCATCTCAGTCTATTGATTTCACACATAAAATCCAAATAGAATCATGTAGATTACAAATCGAAGTGGTTTCAGGTATTACTGATACCTGACCCCGGTCTCTTCGAGTTTAATACCATCTTCAAATGAAATGCAATTTAACTTTAATTACCAGATAACACCTTTACATAGTAATTCATAATTGATAAATAATCACATTATCACTGCCCACCCATACATATCATATCACAAAGCAATTCAGATCAGAGATATCAACCAATCCAAGGCACTTATTATCATTCAATCATTCATAAGCAAGCATTATCAGTTCATATTGTAATTAATTTAATTACTTAAATTAAATCAATTCCTTAAGAATTAATCACCTAATCCTGCTCATATTAATTAGTTACTAACTTTTAATTAATTAATCACTCCTTGATTATCTTATCAATCAATCAATTAATCTCCAATCACAGATTAATTACCCTTTTAACTATCAACTAATAAACCTTATAATTAATCTCCTTCATTACAAAGTAATCAATCCTTAATTACTTTATAATCAATTAATTATCCTTCAATTAACTGATTAATTATTCATCAACTATTGATTGATAACCTTAATTGTTAATCAACTATTGATTGATACAAATTAATTAATCCATAATTAATCCTATAATTAATTTAGCTAATTAATTATCTCTTAATTATTAATTAATAAAAATAATTATTAATTATTAATTAACAACTTAATTACATATTAATTACTCCTTAATTGCTAGTTGATTAACCATTTTATTAATCTTTAATTAATAGCCAATCAATCCTTAATTATCATTTAATTAATCCTTAATCACGTTTGATTAATCAAATAATAACCATATAACAACTTCTTAATTAATCATTAATTACGGATTAATTATCCTTTAGTTATCAATTAATAAAACTTAATTATTAATTAATAAAACTAAATCACAAATTAAGCATTTCTTAATTATTAGTTCAGTAACCTTTAATTACTTAATTAATTACTCATTAATCACTTAATTAATCAATCTTAATTGCTTGATTAATTAAGTCCTAATTACACTTAATTACTTAATTAATTTATCTCTAATCATTAATTAATAATCTAATAAATGATCTTCAATTACAAATTAATTAAGCTTTAAATTAATTAACTTTTAATCCTTAATCATTTATTAATCAAGTAAATTAATTACCATTAATTAATTTCTTGATTAATCCTTTATAATTAATTAAACTAATTAATTATACTTAGGTTCCTTAAATTATTTTCTTTAGTATTAAGACATTAAACCTTAATTAAGATAAAACATTATCTTGTTAATGTCTTTATTGCCATTAACATAATTACACCATTTATCTTTAAAATTATCCTTACTTAATTAAATCATTAATTAAGTTCAAATATAAATAATCATTTATTTTCATATTTAAAGTTATCAAATCATAACTTTAAAATAACTTAAACCATTTATCAATAATAGTTTCTAAAAACTAGTTTCAAATTTTGAATTTAAAAACTTGCTTTATATATACTTTCAAAATCTACTCAAATTTTGAAATCACTTAAAACTTACTAAACAAAATTTAAATTTAACAAGCTTCAAACTTCTAAATCAAAATGTTTATGAAAACATTTATTAAATATCAAGTAAGTATATAAAAGTTTTAAACTAATTTAAATTAAAAAAACCAAGTTTTAAAACTTTTAAAACTACTTAACATTTTCTGCTTCAGGTCGAACCCGAAGCTTACTCGGGTGAAACCCAAGTTTCCCTTTCTTCCCCCTTTTTTTGAACTTAGATTAAATTTCAAGTTTAAAAACCTACAGGTTAATCACTTCAATTTACTCGAGAATGAACTCGAGCTACCCATCCCAAATACTCGAACCATCCTTCGAGACAATCATAGCCCCAAGCCACTGACATGAACCCACCTCTGTGCACATGCACCAACGCCGTGGCTGCCTCCGACCATCGACATTCCCTTCGGCACATCAATCAGCATTGCGGTAACCAAAATTGACCACCAAAACATGATCACGATCCCTCAAACAAGATCGAGCTACCAGTTGAAATCTGAAACCAACAGTGTGACTCCCCACCTCTATGCTTACAATAACAAAGAGCATTAAAAGAAACACCGTCTGTTATTATGAAGAATAAGGCTGGATAGGAGCGGCCATCCGTAGTTGGGCCTTACACTAGTATTGGTTACCTCCATAGGAGTAGTATGTATTTTTATTTTTCATCTCTTATTTATTTACTCGCATCGACATACCCAATTCCAGTATAAAACGAACTACGATGGTTCATAATAGTTTAGGACAATATATATAATAATAACACAGATAAGCTAAATGCGGAACACAGATAATATCAGATCTCATATATTTATAACTGAAGTCAGTTACAATACATGTGGTACAATACATATGATACAACTACAACTGTCGACACAGGATGTTACATATACAAGTACATTAATATAATTAATATACATGAATACACATCATCCTATACTATGACAACAACTACTCCAAAAGATATAAAGAGACTTCATAGCTTAAGCAGCAACCCAAAGCAAGATATCAACAACCTGTAATAACTCGGTCGAACCCGAGTATTAAATTCAAAATAAAATAATACACGCTTCAGTCTAATCCAAACTCAGTTATTAATGCATGGAAGCAATAATAATTAAATAACAATTAGATGACAATCAAAATAAATTCACCTATCCAATCCTTAAGTAAGGAAATCGGATAACGGTAAATACAACACGTAACAATGTTAAACAACAAACCAACAAATTCAAATTATCAACGAAGATAAATAAAAGGGTTATCAATGAAGATAATTTAGAAAACAAACAGAATTTCCTAAACGGAAATTAACACAAAATATAATTACTAAATACATAATTAGAAACTCATAAACTAATTATCAAATAGATAATTAGACCAAAATAGAATGATCAATTCAAACCAAATCGAAATATAATTTCAAAATATTGAATTGAACACACAAAGCAATTCAAGTAATTGAAATATCGATTCAAAACATCAATACTGTGTGGCTGCAGTACACACTCGCGTGCACTGCCTCGCCACTACAGTGATAAAATAGGAATCGGCACAAGGTCAAATCCGAGCTACTAGCTGGATTAAACACAGGTATATATTCAAATGAAATGGTCAAGACGTAAATATCAAGCCTCGACCAAAGATAATTTCAATCGACAGAAAATAGTGACTGCACAGAGACAACAGGGTACAACACGCCTCAAAGTATCAGTCGATACTCACATGCATGTGTGGTAAGGGAAACCCAAATACTACATGAAACAGGTATGTAACTGTCTCAAATGGTCAAGACAGCTACAATGAATGATCAAACTCGCGAAATACTTCAACTACTAGTGAGCAGTAAGATGGCCGGGTGACAAAACAAACATGCACAGGCATAGGCTAACCAAGCATGATGCAGCAAAACAGTAAATGCAACCTGAACAAGAATGAAACAAAGGTGGCAACATGGGACTGCACCAAAGGAATGGCATCATGTATACACAAATCAATGCAAATCAGTACAGTTTGCATATTGAAACCAAGGGCAAAAATGAAACAGAGGTGATATACTATACGTGTAGTACGGTGCATAGCATTTTCAAGCGCATCAGACATGCACAAGTGACTCAATTACTACAGGAACCAGACTAAATGAAACAACACTGCAACACTGTGGAATGCATACACACAGGGGAGTTATGCTGCGACTTCAAAATCAGGTCTAGTGCACAGTGAAGACAGACCGGAAGAGAGAACAAGACAACACAAATGTCAATGCCTCAATGGTACAAGTTGAAGACTACAACACTACGACAACAACAGGTGACAACAATGTGAAACTAAACCACAAAGAAGTCAATGCAATTACAACATGCAGTGATATGCAGCAATACATGAGATTGGAGATATACAGTGCAGACTATATCAAGTCTAAAATTACCAAAATGCTATCAAGACTTCAAGCTAGAAGCAACAGAGGATTCAAAGAAGCAGTTTCATATTAGAATCAAAGTGGCCGAAGTCACAAACGAATTAAAGCAGTCCTAACAAATGAATGAAAACCAACACAACAGTATACAAGTGCAAGTACACCATTGTCTGGACCAATTGTCATCAAGAAAACAAGACCTCAATGCACAAACTCAGGAAAACAGTGAAACAATAATGGTGCAACACATACACATATTCATGTATGATCACACAACTCAAAGGCATAAAGCAATACGAAGGCAATTCAGAAATCAAGTGAACACAACATATGTGTACAATTGAAGACGTTAATGTATTGGAGTTAAACATTAAAACCAAACATGCTGCGATTTCAAAATAATCAAACAAGTTCATACTTACACAATTTCAAAATGGTCAAAGTCACACAACAGCAGATTCAAGTCAATTCAAACCCAACACTACCAGAAATCAAAGTCGAAGTCAACAGAATGTACAAAGTCAACTGTTGTGCGAATTCAGTGAAAACTACAGGCACGTTGAAAGCAATGCAAACTGCTAAGTGTGGCCTCAATAATGAAGACCAAATGAAGACTCAATTTCAATGACCAAATTCACAAAGCAAAAAGATTATCACTGTCAACAATCACAATTGCAACACTAACACGGCAGTGAGACAGTATCGTGCAAGTTTAAAAACAGCGTACAGCAGTTTCAAACAAAGAGATATATGTCTTAAAAATCATCACATGAACACTGTCAAGTTCAAATGTAGAAATCGAAAGCCATGTAATCAAAAACCAGAGAATACATCATCAAATCGAGTCAAGCCGTGTGACCACGAAATCGATCAAAACCAAGAACATCAAGTATCAAATTATACGAAATTAACAAGGCTATAGAAATCATCAATCAACAAAACAAATCGAACTAACTAAACGTAGCATTTGAATCAGGTGTAAGTGGATAGCACTCACCTTACTTCCCAGAGCTATAACGATGGCGAGCACTTACGAGGAATAACCCACCAGATCGAAGCAATTAAAGTCAGCCTCTTCCATTTATTAGAAACCCTAGATTTTGAAAAGAGGAACGAACCCAAAAAGGAAGCCGCCATTATTTTCGTTCGTATGTTTTATTTTTTTGGGTTTTCCAATCAAATGATAGGGGGGCGGTTACATACTTAAGATAACACGGCACCAAAATAAGTGGGCCGAAATTAAAAACTTTTAAAGCCCGTATAACTCTTTTAACAAAATTGTAAAACAATTACAACTGATTAAAACATTCAACAGCAATTAGCAAACCAATCTAATCGTCATTTGATGATAATTAATTTTTACAAAACCTCGGGTTATTACAGACTCCCCTCCTTATAAAATTGCATCCCCACAATTTTCATAATAAAGGCGTCAATAACAATTATTTTTCTAACATAAACTGGTTAAGCTAGAAAAATAAAGCTCAAGAACACAAATGCCAAAGAAATCTTTTAATTTCATAAAAGAAATTCACAAACTTTCAACAAAAATCAAACTATCATATAGATAATCAGAAAAAACAATACTGAATAAATGCAATTATCAGCAATATTCAATTATCAATTAGATAATTAGAATACAAAATCACAAAACTGCAATATCTAATTATCGATATGATAATTAGCAAACAACAAAATCTAATTATCAACAAAGGTAATTAGAAAACACAAATCATAATTCGCAAAACTGCAATCATCTAGTTATCAATCAGAAAATTAGAACTCCATAATCAACAAACTCTAACTATCAACAGTGATAGATAGAAAACAACAATTCAATATAATCAACATAATCTAGAATCAACTAGAGACTAGAAAATCTTATAATCAGCAAAATTAGCAATTATCTAATTATCAATAACGATAGTCAGAAATCTCAAACCAACAAATATCCAATTATCAATAACGATAGTCAGAAATCTCAAATCAACAAATATCCAATTATCAAAAACGATACTCAGAAATCTCAAATCAACAAATATCTAATTATCAAAAACGATATTCATAAATCTCAAATCAACAAATATCTAATTATCAAAAACGATAATCAAAATCTCAAACCAACAAATATCTAATTATCAAAAACGATAATCAAAAATCTCAAATCAACAACTATCTAATTATCAATAACGATAATTAGAAATCTCAATTCAACAAATACGAATTATCAAAAACGATAGTCAGAAATGTCAATTCAACAAATATCGAATTATCAAAAACGATAGTCAGAAATCTCAAATCAACAAATATCAAATTATCAAAAACGATATTCAGAAATCTCAAATCAACAAATATCCAATTATCAAAAACGATAATCAGAAATCTCAAATCAACAAATATCAAATTATCAAAAAAGATAATCAGAAATCTCAAATCAACAAATATCTAATTATCAAAAACGATAATCAAAATCTCAAATCAACAAATATCTAATTATCAAAAATGATGATCAGAAATCTCAAATCAACAACTATCTAATTATCAAAAACGATAATCAAAAATCTTAATTCCACAAATATCTAATTATCAAAAACGATAATCAGAAATCTCAAATCAACAAATATCCAATTATCAAAACGATAATCATAAATCTCAAATTGACAAATATCCAATTATCAAAAACGATAATCAGAAACAACAAATATCCGATTATCAAAAACGATAATCATAACTCATATCAACAAATATCCAATTATCAAAAACGATAATCAGAACTCATATTAATAAATATCCAATTACCTGCAGATAATTGGAAACAACAAATATCTAGAAATTAATTAAGATGATCTAGAAAATCAACATAAAAGGTTGGATCGATCCCATCAGATGGCGAGTTTTAGCTACGCCGCACGTGCGTCAACAAATGGCCGAAGCCTACCAAGCGCTGTCAACATAATTTTGGCGCCCAATATATGACCCGGAGGTCCAACAAATGACCCGAAGGTCTAGTACTGGTATTGACCCGAAGGTCCAACATATGACCCGAAGGTCCAACATATGATCCGAAGGTCCAACATAGTGGCTCGAAAGCACACAAAATAATCAAAATCATCAAAACAACAGATGTTTCAATTAACGAGTCTGGAATTAACCGAAATAGCAAACGCACATGTCCCATACCACGTGTTTTACTAAATCGTTTGATTCTCTTTATCGTTTCCTTGAAAGTGCAAAATTATGTATTCCAAAAATAACATTTCACATTCTCAAACGGACAAGTCCGGAATTAAGCGAATCAGTAAAAGAAAGGGGTCATAGTCCTCGATTTTGGTAAAACGTTTAAATCGCTTCCTCATTCTTTTGAAAGCGCAAACTACAAAACTTCTGAAAACAATTTCATTTCTTTTATAAAATTAATAATTTACATTCTCGAACGGACAAGTCCGGAATTAAGCGAATCAGTAAAAGAAAGGGATCATATTCCTCGATTTTGCTGAAACGTTTAAATCGCTTCCTCATTCTTTTGAAAGCGTAAACTGTAAAAATTTTGAAAACAATTTTTATTTTGAAACAATTTTTAAAACACGTGATTAAAACAGCAACATCAGTAGCAACTTCGACAAGGAAATTGCACTTCTCAAAATACCGTAAAAACGGACAACAAAATCAGCATTGCAGGATAACCGCTTGAAAATCCACTTTAAAATTTGACGGTTACTGAAGTCAAAGTGACAGTAATTTTAAACATCAAAATCTCATCAAAATAATTTGCATCAAAATATACTACTAGTGAATTTTCATTCATTAAAAATGTCAACAAAACACCGTGCTTCAAAAACTTAGCACCAATGTGAAAATCCCATTATAAAAATAACGGCAACAAAATATTTTTAAAACCAAACATCGGTTCAACGAAAATTAACGCAGTAACGTGAATCTTAAATTTGCACATATGCCACAAAATGAACAAAGAAATCATTCAAATATATCTTCAACGAAGATAATTCAAAACAGCAAAAATCTCAACAAAATCACATAACTACAATCGCTTCGGATCCTCAAATCGGATTCGAAATTTTCAAAGAAATCAAAAATAAACACATCTATGTAAACAACAAATGAAATTTATTTCAATTTCATATTTTGATTCTTAAGTCAAAAAGATTATCAGCTGTACTCAACGAAGACAGTCTCATTGTTTCCGCTGCGCACTCTGATAAACTAAACACAAATTACTCGATTACCAAAACACAAATTCACTTTTATTTTTAAATAACGATATTTAAAAATTTCATCATACTTTCAAAAATTTAGTTTTGACTCAAGGCACAATAAAAACATCGAAAAATAGTTGTAACACATGTTCCATCTAAGTTATGTTTTATATTATGTCCATAAACCCCTAGCTCTGATACTAACTGTGAAGCCCCACCTTTATGCTCACAATAACAAAGAGTATTAAAAGAAATAATGTCTATTATTATGAAGAATAAGGCTGGATAGGAGCGGCCATCCGTAGTTGGGCCTTGCACTAGTATCGGTTACCTCGATAAGAGTAGCATGTATTTTTATTTTTCATCTCTTATTTATTTACTCCCATCGACATACCCAATTCCAGTATAAAATAAACTACGATGGTTCATAATAGGTCAAGAGAATATATATAATAATAACACAGATAAGCTAAATGCGGAACAAAGATAATATCAAATCTTATATATTTATGACTAGAGTCATTAACAATACCTATGGTACAACACATATGATACAAGTGCAACTGTCGACACAGGATGTTACATATACATGCACATTAATATAATTAATATACATGAATACACATCATCCTATAGTATGACAACTACTACTCCAAAAGATATAAAGAGACTTCATAGCTCAAGCAGCAACCCAAAGCAAGATATCTACAACCTGTAATAACTCGGTCTGACCCGAATATTAAATTCAAAAGAAAATATTACACGGGTCAGTCTAATTCAAACTCGGTTATTAATGCACGGAAGAAATAATAATTAAATAACAATTAGAAGACAATCAAAATAAATTCACCTATCCAATCCTTAAGTAAGGAAATCGGATAATGGTAAATATAACACGTAACAGTGTTAAAGAACAAACCAACAAATTCAAATTATCAACGAAGTTAAATAAAAGGGTTATCAATGAAGATAATTTAGAAAACAACAGAATTTCCTAAACAGCAATTAACAAAAAATGTAATTATTAAATAAACAATTAGAAACTCATAATCAAATTATCAAATAGATAATTAGACAAAAACAGAATGATCAATTCAAATCAAATCGAAATATAGTTTCAAAATATTGAATTGAACACACAAAGCAATTCAAGTAATTGAAATATCGATTCAAAACGTTAATACTGTGTGGCTGCAGTACACGCTCGCGTGCACTGCCTCGCCACTACAGTGATAAAATAGGAATCAGCACAAGGTCAAATCCGAGCTACTAGCTGGATTCAACACAGGTATATATTCAAATGAAATGGTCAAGACATAAATATCAAGCCTCGACTAAAGATAATTCCAATCGACAGAAAACAGTGACTGCACAGAGATAGAAGGGTACAACACGCCTCAAAGTATCAGTCGATACTAACATGCATGTTTGGTCAGGGAAACCCAAATACTACATGAAACAGTTATGTAACTGTCTCAAATGGTCAAGACAGCTACAATGAATGATCAAACTCGCGAAATCTTCAACTACAAGTGAGCAGTAAGATGGCCAGGTGACAAAACAAACATGCACAGGCATAGGCTACCCAAGCATGATGCAACAAAATAGTAAATGCAACCTGAACAAGAATGAAACAAAGGTGGCAACATGGGACTACACCAAAGGAATGGCATCATATATACACAAATCAGTGCAAACAAGTATAGTTTGCATACTAAAACCTAGGGCAAAAATGAAACAGAGGTGATATACTATACATATAGTACGGTGCATAGCATTTCCAAGTGCATCAGACATGCACAATTGACTCAATTACTACAGGAACCAGACTAAATGAAACAACACTGTGGAATGCATACACACAGGGGAGTTATGCTGCGACTTCAAAATCAGGTCTAGTGCACAGCGAAGACAGACCAGAAGAGAGAACAAGACAACACAAATGTCAATGCCTCGAATGGTACAAGTTGAAGACTACAACATTACGGCAACAACAGGTGACAACAGTTTGAAACTAAACCACAAAGAAGTCAATGCAATTACAATATGCAGTGATTCGCAACAATACATGAGATTGGAGATATAAAGTGCAGACTATATCAAGTCTAAAATGACCAAAATGCTATCAAGACTTCAAGCTAAAAGCAACAGAGGATTCAAAGAAGCAGTTTCACATTAGAATCAAAGTGGACGAAGTCACAAAAGAATTAAAGCAGTCTTAACAAATGAATGAAAACCAACACAACAGTATACAAGTGCAAGTACACCATTGTCTGGACCAATTGTCATCAAGAAAACAAGACCTTAATGCACAAACTCAGGAAAACAGTGAAACAATAATGGTGCAACACATACACATATTCATGTATGATCACACAACTCAAAGGCATAAAGCAATACGAAGGCAATTCAGAAATCAAGTGAACACAACATATGTGTACAATTGAAGACGTTAATGTATTGGAGTTAAACATTAAAACCAAACATGCTGCGATTTCAAAATAATCAAACAAGTTCATACTTACACAATTTCAAAATGGTCAAAGTCACACAACAGCAGACTCAAGTCAATTCAAACCCAACACTACCAGAAATCAAAGTCGAAGTCAACAGAATGTACAAAGTCAACTATAGTGTGAATTCAGTGAACACAACAGGCACGTTGAAGACGAAGCAATGCAAACTGCTAAGTGTGGCCTCAATAATGAAGACCAAATGAAGACTCAATGTCAATGACCAAATTCACAAAGCAAAAAGATTATCACTGTCAACAAGCACAAGTGCAAGACCAACACGGCAGTGAGACAGTATCGTGCAAGTTTAAAAACAGGGTACAACAGTTTCGAACAAAGACAGATATGTCTTAAAAATCATCACATAAACACTGTCAAGTTCAAATGTAGAAACCCAAAGCCGTGTAATCAAAAACCAAAGAATACATCATCAAATCGAGTCAAGCCGTGTGACCACGAAATCGATCAAAACCAAGAACATCAAGTATCAGATTGTACGAAATTAACAAGGCTAGAGAAATCATCAATCAACAAAACAAATCGATGTAACAACCCGATATTTTCAACAATTCGCATCCATTATAAGTGTATAGGTAGACACTCATGCCGGAATTGAATTCCTCAAAATACCGCGTTGTAAATAAAAATTTGGCAAATCTCAAAATATACAATAAATAAAATCACAGATCACATACACAGAGTAATAATAATGCAACAGAAGTAAAAGAGATAGTAGTTCATGAAGCTACTATATAAATATATCAGAGTTACATAAGATACAACAGAAGAAATAAAGTACAACAGAAGTTTCAATATGATAACCAAGTACACGATGAATAGACCAACCGAACTGAAATAGATAAGACTACATAAGCAGATAATCTCCAGCGATTCAAATCTCCAGAAGTGGAATCCAAATCTGTGAATAACTCAGGCTGACCCGAGCGTAAATAAAAATACAAACACTCGAGTCAGAACATACATACTTATACAATGTAAACCAACTCAAGTGAACTGTAGTAAAAGTACAGGTAACTTAGAAGATGCTTGGGACCGCCCATCCGCTAAGGATCCGTTAAACTATTTACTATGTAGTAATATACGCTATATACAGTAGTGTCTAATCAGTAAAGTATAATCATATAGAAAATAGCGTTAAGGGGATGGTGAACCTTAACGCGGTCGCATCTTTAAAACCAAAATCGTAGTGGGCTCGATATAAGGAGATGACACGGCACGCGAGGCAATGCCAGGATGGATACACCATTTTCACTCCCGGACCGGTGGTGACGGCAAGCCAGCAGCTTCCGCCCACCTCGAACAATACCCCCGAATCAAAGTGGCACCACATATCGAATCACAAAAGTAATTGAACGGTTTCCGATGGAGCATGCACGATGAAAGGGTGCAACCCTTTGTGTAGCCCGGTATAGGTCCTGTTTAGTCATTTATGCCAACTCGCGGGAGTTGGGCCCACATAATATACCTCGAGAACGTCGCCACCATCCTACTTCATTCTGGAATCTCCACGGCGTACACAGTTGTTAAAGTGGTTTTTGGTATTGGCCGACTATAAGACAATATCTGATCCCTGTCTCTTTAACAACCAATCGTTATTATAACCCGTAGTTATAACTTTAAAACAATATTTTATACTTCAAAATAAAATATCATTTCAACCCAAATCTTTATCAAAATAAAGATTAAATAATTTCCAAACCATTTCAATATATCATCATACCATATCTTTCAATTCAAATATTTATCAAAATAAATATCAATTCATTTCTAACCGTTTCAATATTTTAAATTATCATATCCTTTAAAAACTTTCTTTCAAATCATTTTAATACATCAAAATATCATAACCTTTCAAAGCTTCATTTTTCAAATCATTTAATATCAAAATATCATATCTTTCAAAACTTCGTTTCAAATCATTTTAATATATCAAAATATCATATCTTTCAGTACCACATTTCAAATCATTTTAATATATCAAAATATCATATCTTTTCGAAACCACATTTCAAATCATTATTCATTTTATTCAAATTAAAATACCATTTCAATTCATATTTCAAAACAGTTTATATTCCAAAAAAAAATTAATCATAAAAATGAAGTTATTATGTTAAAAATTAAATTATTAAATTTTCAACTTCCAAAGTTCAATTATTCACTTACGTTTATCAAAATAGTGAAATTCCACTTTTCGCAGCATTTAGAAAACGTTATGGAAAGTTACATTCAAAACAGTTCAATTTAACAAATGACAACATTTTAAAATGTTGTAATAGGGTTTACTTAAATTCCAAATAAACTTAGTTAAATTCAAAAATTATAGCACTTACAAAATTGCTATAATAGTTTTAAATTCAATTTAGCTTTTTAGTTCATTATCATCAACTACAGCATTTACAAATACTGTAATATCATTTACATTGTAATTAATAACATTTCAAAATTGCAGTCAATTAACTCCAAATATTCAATATAATTTCTCAACCAATTATATTTTTATTTAAAACATTTTTAACTCATAAAATCATACATTTTCACATTTATAAACATCATTTAATTTTCCTCAAGTTCATGATTTTATAAAGTTAAATTTCCATTCAAAAATCAAGATTTAATAATAATTCACTTATTAAATTGCAATGTTCAATTTTGAATTCCTTGCATTAAATTTCAACTAAACACTTAAGTTCAAATTCTCAAATATAACTTAGTTTTATTTTTATTTGCTTAACTAAAAGTTCACTTTAAGTCAATTTCATAAATTTCCAATTTTAGTTAAATTTCAAAATTTCAACTTAAATATTCATTCATTTCACATTCAACTTTATCAAAAATCATTAATATGATATAAAATCACTTTAAATTCATTTAAATTCAAATTATCATAAATTTATTATAATTTCATATTCAATTTGATTTCCAATTATAATTAAATCAAAATTTCCAAAATAACTTACATTCAAAATTTTCTAACTTTTCATTAATTCATTTCACTTACAATTATTCAGAAAATCAATAATATTTTACAAAAATCCTTTTTAATCAGATTTAAATCAAAATATTTTAATATTTACATTGCTAAAATAGTTTTAAATTTTTTAGAAAAACATATATTAACTACGGGTCTGTATATAATTTTCTACACTAGGAAAAGTGATACGGGTAATATATCATTTCAACCCGTAATTTACAAAGAAAATCCGGTTTTTATCATTTCAACCCCACAGTCCCAAGTAAATGAAGTAAATTGAAATCATTCAGGCCTATCATTTCAGCCCATAACAATTTTCCCTTATTCTAAAGTCCGTTCGGGTATGTATCATTACAACCCATAGTGATTTCTAATTTACAGGGAACTTACAGTGTGATAAACTGATAAAATATACAGAATAGCACAAAATAACAGTAACATATAATATAATAGGTGTAATAACAGGTGTGAACATCATATGATAATAATATAAGCAGTTATAACATGATCATATAGTTCTACAGATTCACAGGGTGTCAATTTACTACTTATATAAGTACGTAATGTCTGGTGAGAAATACTCACCTGTATTTGATGGAGATTACAACCAAAGCACACAACACAGAAACTACGAAGGCACGACAACTCGAATATTATTTGAGAATGGGAGAGCCAAAGTTTAATTCCTTGAACAAATTCAAACAAACAAGTATAAACAACACATAAGTTTCAACACAAGATACCATTAAACAATGCTAGAATTGGATGCATAAAACAAAGCCAAAGTGTTTGCACTTGCTTTCTACCATCTATGCTTCAGCTATGATCTGAAATGGTATGGCTACAGCATGGTTTTAGATCAGGTTTGGGTTCCTAAAGGTCGGCCATGGCATGGGAAAATGATGGAGAAAAGGTTTGTGAGCATGAAACAACAACTACAAGACAACACAATGTTCTCAAGGCACTAAAGGTCATGGCCAAGGCACTCTAAATCATGGCCAGTCTTCAAGTGGTCAACTACAGGTATGGCAGAGGTGTATGTGTCAGCAAAAGTCTGGTGGTGGTTGTGTATGGGTCGGCCTAACCTAGAGAAAGTGGTGCAACATTTGGTGATGTAGAAACTACCAATACAAGGCAAAAGCATAAGTTCAAGGCCACTACAAAGCTCGGGCAAGGCATGGAGGGGCATGGACATGGCTCAGGGAGTCAGGCGGTGATGTGACATGATGTGTCAGGTCTGGAACAGGAGGTGGAGGTGGTATATGGTCGGCCATGTGGTGGAGAGAGGTGATAGAAGGTGGATGGCTCAGCTTGTATGCATATAGGTGATGTTGGTTCACTTTAAGGTGGATTTTCTTCACATAGGGGATCGACTATGGCATGGGAAGGTGCTGGAGGTGCTGTTGGTCAGAAGGGATGGTGGTGGCAGCCCCAAGGTGGTCGATGTGGTGCTGGCCGATCCAATGTAGATGAAGGAGCAAGTGCAAGTCGCATTAAAACAAGAGAAAACATGGAAAAAAAAGAAAGAGTTTTTACCAATTTTTTTGCAAAATGATGAAGGCCGGCTATTTTTTTGAGATTGAGGAGTTTTGATATGGAATGGAATGAGAAATAATTAGCTGAGAGGAAGAATGAAGTGGCCAAACCATAATGAATGCATGAGTTAGAAAACAAAGAGGTGGAAAACCCAAAAGTCTTAAGCAAATCAAGAGTCACAACCTTTCAAATTTATTTTATTCATTTTGAAATTTATAAATACTTATAAAACCGATAAATAAAGATAAAAACTCAGAAATGAAAATAAATATATAAAATAAATAATTAAATTTTAATTTAAATAGAATTTAAATTAAGAAAATGGCTTAAAATTGCAAACTAGGCTTTAAAATTAGAAATAGATTCAAATGAACTTTAGAAAACCTTTATGGACTTGTAAAAATATTTATAACAAATAAAATAACATAAAATAAAAAATGAATTCACAAAATAAAAAAATAAAAAAAATTAATTAAATATAATTTATATGAAGAAAATAGCAGAAAATTAGAAACAGCCTTTAAAAATAGGAAATAAATACAGTAAATTTTGGAAACATTCTATTATCATTTTAAAAATATTTAAAGTAAAAATATACATAATAAAACATAAATATACAAATTAGAATAAGATATATCAAGTAAAATATCATTTATATAATTTGAAACAATAAATATTGTTAAATAACCCTATATACACCCAATATTGTAAAGGGTATAACTTTCACAATTTAAATCCATTTTCAACGAAACGAAAAACGGTATTCATGATATTAAATATATTTTCATAATAAAAGATAAAATTTAAGATTTAAAATTATTTTAATTTTAATTTTAAAAGTCAAAGTTTAAACAGTTTGAGTAGAAATTCACCTTTCAGTAAAATATTCAAATTATACTAGTTTGAACTATAAATCACTTAATAATCATCATTTATATTTAAAAATGAAATGTTTGAAATAAAACAAATTTAAAAAAAAATAACAGAAAGCTAAATTTAAATAATATACAAAAATCTAGGGTTGTTACACTCTCCCCCACTCAAAACTTTTCGTCCTCGAAAAGGGATGAGGTACGGAAAAGCACAGAAAAAGATAGAATGAAATAGGATTAAGATAAGATGACAAGAAGATTGAAAATTATACCTGATAACTGTTGTTATAGGTAAGTTTCGCAAGGTGCAAATTATCAATGATTATAGAAATATTTCTAAACAGAAAGATTATAGAAAGATGCATATACCAGTCTATAGCAAGATGAGGATGATGAGGACAACAAAAAAAATAGTTTGAAAAACAAAATAATAACATAAATTTGAATGCATGGAAATTTCAACTTACATAGAGAATAAATCTTTACATAAATTAAATAAATCTTAACTATCCCAAATTTCAATATCTTAATATCCAATCATCTTAAATTAACAATTTTTAAAACCATGGATTTGAAAAATAATCATTTATTACACTCACAATGTACTTAATAAATTTTATTCTTCTTTATTCCTAATTAAAATTAAATTTATTCCACTCAATATATTTATCACTTATGTTAAACATACTTACACTTATTATAACTGCTTTCTTTTATTCCTAGTTCTTTTAACATTATTCTATTGTAAGTTATTCAATTACCCTTTATTATATTTACCTCTGTTAATCATTTTATAAGTAAAATTTAAGTGTATAACATTTATTATAACCACTCAAAAAAAATCTTTTTATATGTATATTATCCAATTACATTGTTAACTTCTGAAGTTAAGGTAAGTTATATTTGAATGCAATTGTATTATACAAATAAAACTTTCCAATTCAATCATTTAAAGCTTAAATCATTTATTCAAAAATTTTGATTTTCTTTTTATAATTGAAATTATTCTTTAAAAATAAAATTTAAGAATTAAATTTCCGATTTCTTCAAACCATTTAGAGATAACTAAAGGTATGTACATAGTTTATCAAATCAAATTTAAATCATATATCTATATATATTATAAATCAAGTCGTATTTTAGAAATTCAATTCAAATCAATTTGATTTACCAAAACAAAGCTGTAGTAAGTCTACAGAGCGGTCTCTTCACTTCGAAACTCGAAAATGAACGTTGATGATGTCGCGATGATCACCGAAGTTATTTTCCAGCGACAAAGAGAAGTGCACTAATTTTTAAACTTTCAAGTTCTTTGATAACAAATTTCTATTCGAAAATACTTTAAATAATATAACCTTTTAAAACTTTTAAACACAAGGTTTGAAACCATCGGAAATTAAATTCTCAGATTTCTTGTTCTAAATTCATTTCAGTTCCCAAATCAATTTATAACTATCTATAAATTCATTTATAGAACAATAAATGATAAATCAAGTATTATCACTTCAAATAATCAATTTAAATCAGTTTATTAAGTTCCATAAATTTACTTATATATCAAAATTTATTTCATTAACCAAAATTTAAAATAATATTGTGTCAGTTTGTTCTATCAAAGTGTTTTGGAAATCTTATCGATAGCGTTGATCAGACGAATCGATCGGAAACCCAAATCAACATCAACATCTCAAACAACACAATATATAAAGCAAAACATAGATATACAAGTACAATTCAAAATGTTTGGAAGAATAGATTAGAAACAAAAGACAAGATGATTAAATAACAGAGTAGAGAGGTGGGTAAGCTTAAATAAATCGCGGGCAAGCTTAACTGGGTCAACTATGGCTTAAAGAATAAGATCAATGTGGATTTTTCTAGGGTAAATCTACATTCAATCTCAATTGATAAAGTTTGGAATAACAAAAGATATTAGCATCTAAACCAAGGATAGATAAGAATCTCTGGTGAATCGATGCTAATTGTAAGGGAGTTTTCCCATTTTTTCAATTCAATTTGAAATTGGCGTGACCGTCGACTCACTAGCAAGATCATTCGAAGCGGAGTTTTGGAATACTCCAGAGTCAAAAGAAGATGAATAGTGAGGGACATGAATGGATTTTGGAACCGTAGGGAATGTTCCAAAATTCAAAGGAATTGAGTCAAAAGGGAGAGATTCAAACTCGAATGAAAGTTATGCTGTAAATACATTCACTCCATATGCTGAGTTTTTCCTAGAGCTACCAGAGCTCTGATACCAACTGTAACGAGCCGATATTTTCAACCATTCGCATCCATTATAAGTGTATAGGTAGACACTCATGCCGGAATTGAATTGCTCAAAATACCGCGTTGTAAATAAAAAGTTGGCAAATCTCAGAATATATAGTAAATAAAATCACAGATCACAAACACAGAGTAATAATAATGCAGCGGAAGTAAAAGAGATAGTAGTTCATGAAGCTACTATATAAATATATCAGAGCTACATAAGATACAACAGAAGAAATAAAGTACAACAGAAGTTTAAATATGAAAACCAAGTACACGATGAATAGAACAACCGAACTGAAATAGATAAGACTACATAAGCAGATAATCTCCAGCGATTCAAATCTCCAGAAGTGGAATCCAAATCTGTGAATAACTCAGGCTGACCCGAGCGTAAATAAAAATACAAACACTCGAGTCAGGACATACATACTTATACAATGTAAACCAACTCAAGTGAACTGTAGTAAAAGTACAGGTAACTTAGAAGATGCTTGGGACCACCCATCCTCTAAGGATCCGTTAAACTATTTACTATGTAGTAATATATGCTATATACAGTAGTGTCTAATCAGTAAAGTATAATCATATAGAAAATAGCGTTAAGGGGATGGTGAACCTTAACGCAGTCGATCTTTAAAACCAAAATCGTAGTGGGCACGATATAAGGAGATGACACGCCACGCGAGGCAATGCCAGGGTGGATACACCGTTTGCACTCCCGGACCGGTGGTGACGGCAAGCCAGCAGCTTCCTCCCACCTCGAACAATACCCCTGAATCAAAGTGGCGCCACATATCGAATCACAAAAGTAATAGAATGGTTTCCGATGGAGCATGTTCGATGAAAGGGTGCGACCCTTTGTGTAGCCCGGTATAGCTCCTGTTTTAGTCATTTATGCCAACTCGCGGGAGTTGGGACCACGTAATATACCTCGAGAACGTCGCCACCATCCTACTTTATTCTGGAATCTTCACCGAGTACACAGTTGTTAAAGTGGTTTTCGGTATTGGCTGGCTATAAGACAATATCCGATCCCGGTCTCTTTACAAAGTTCATTTATTCACTTACGTTTATCAAAACAGTGAAATTCCACTTTTCGCAGCATTTAGAAAACGCTACGGAAAGTTACATTCAAAACAGTTCAATTTAACAAAAGACAACATTTTAAAATGTTGTAATAGGGTTGACTTAAATTCCAAATGAACTTAGTTAAATTCAAAAATTATAGCACTTACAAAATTGCTATAATAGTTTTTAATTCAATTTAGCTTTTTAGTTCATTATCATCAACTACAACATTTACAAATACTGTAATATCATTTACATTGTAATTAATAGCATTTCAAAAATGCAGTCAATTAACTCCAAATATTCAATATAATTTCTCAACCAATTATATTTTTATTTAAAACATTTTTAACTCATAAAATCGTACATTTTCACATTTATAAACATCATTTAATTTTCCTCAAGTTCATGATTTTATAAAGTTAAATTTCCATTCAAAAGTCAAGATTTAATAATAATTCACTTATTAAATTGCAATGTTCAATTTTAAATTCCTTGCATTAAATTTCAACTTTACACTTAAGTTCAAATTCTCAAATATAACTTAGTTTTATTTTTATTTGCTTAACTAAAAGTTCACTTTAAGTCAATTTCATAAATTTCCAATTTTAGTTATATTTCAAAATTTCAACTTAAATATTCATTCATTTCACATTCAACTTTATCAAAAATCATTAATATGATATAAAATCACTTTAAATTCATTTAAATTCAAATTATCATAAATTTTTTATAATTTCATATTCAATTTGATTTCCAATTATAATTAAATCAAATTTTCCTAAATAACTTACATTCAAAATTTTCTAACTTTTCATTAATTCATTTCACTTACAATTATTCAGAAAATCAATAATATTTTACAAAAATCCTTTTTAATTAGATTTAAATCAAAATATTTTAATATCTACATTTCTAAAATAATTTTAAAAATTTTAGAAAAACATATATTAACTACGGGTGTGTATATAATTTTCTACACTAGGAAATGTGATACGGGTAATATATCATTTCAACCCGTAATTTACAAAGAAAATCCGGGTTTTATCATTTCAAACCCACAGTCCCAAGTAAATGAAGTAAATTGAAAATCATTCAGGCCTATCATTTTAGCTCATAACAATTTTCCCTTATTCTAAAGTCCGTTCGAGTATGTATCATTTCAACCCATAGCGATTTCTAATTTACAGGGAACTTGCAGTGTGATAAACTGATAAAATATACAGAATAGCATAAAATAACAGTAACATATAATATAATAAGTGTAATAACAGGTGTGAACATCATATGATAATAATATAAGCAGTTATAACATGATCATATAGTTCTACAAATTCACAGGGTGTCAATTTACTACTTATATAAGTACGTAATGTCTGGTGAGAAATACTAACCTTTATTTGATGGAGATTACAACCAAAGCACACAGCACAGAAACTATGAAGGCATGACAACTCAAATATGATTTGAGAATGGGAGAGCCAAATATTAATTACTTGAACAAATTCAAACAAACAAGTATAAACAACACATAAGTTTCAACACAAGATACCATTAAACAATGCTAGAATTGGATGCATTAAACAAAGCCAAAGTGTTTGCACTTGCTTTCTACCATCTATGCTTCAGCTATGATCTTAAATGGTATGGCTACAACATGGTTTTAGATCAGGTTTGGGTTCCTAAAGGTCGGCCATAGCATGGGAAAATGATGGAGCAAAGGTTTGTGAGCATGAAACAACAACTACAAGACAACACAATGTTCTCAAGGCACTAAAGGTCATGGCCAAGGCACTCCAAATCATGGCCAGTCTTCAAGTGGTCAACTAAAGGTGTGGAAGAGGTGTATGTGTCAGCAAAAGGCTGGTGGTGGTGTATGGGTCGGCCTAACCTAGAGAAAGTGGTGCAACATTTGGTGATGTAGAAACTACCAATACAAGGCAAAAGCATAGGTTCAAGGCCACTACAAGGCTCGGGAAAGGCATGGAGGGGCATGGCCATGGCTCAGGGGGTCAGGTGGTGATGTGACATGATGTGTCAGGTCTAGAACAGGAGGTGGAGGTGGTATATGGTCGGCCATGTGGTGGAGAGAGGTGATAGAAGGTGGATGGCTCGGCTTGTATGCATATAGGTGATGTTGGTTCACTTTAAGGTGGATTTTCTTCACATAGGGGCTTGATTATGGAATGGGAAGGTGCTGGAGGTGCTGCTGGTCAGAATGGGATGGTGGTGGCGGCCCCAAGGTGGTGGATGTGGTGCTGGCCGATCCAATGTAGATGAAGGAGCAAGTGCAAGTCGCGTTAAAACAAGAGAAAACATGGAAAAAAAGAAAGAAAGAGTTTTTACCAAAATTTTTGCAAAATGATGGAGGCCGGCTATTTTTTTGAGATTGAGGAGTTTTGATACGGAATGGAATGAGAAATAATCAGCTGAGAGGAAGAATGAAGTGGCCAAACCATAATGAACGCATGAGTTAGAAAACAAAGAGGTGGAAAACCCAAAAGTCTTAAGCAAATCAAGAGTCACAACCTTTCAAATTTATTTTATTCATTTTGAAATTTATAAATACTTATAAAACTGATAAATAAAGATAAAAACTCGAAAATGAAAATAAATATATAAAATAAATAATTAAATTTTAATTTAAATAGAATTTAAATTAAGAAAATGGCTTAAAATTGCAAACTAGGCTTTAAAATTAGAAATAGATTCAAATGAACTTTAGAAAACCTTTATGGACTTGTAAAAATATTTACAACAAATAAAATAACATAAAATAAAAAATGCATTCACAAAATAAAAAAAATAAAAAAATTAATTAAATATAATTTACATGAAGAAAATAGCAGAAAATTAGAAACAGCATTTAAAAATAGGAAATAAATACAGTAAATTTTGGAAAAATTCTATTATCATTTTAAAAATATTTAAAGTAAAAATATACATAATAAAACATAAATATACAAATTAGAATAAGATATATCAAGTAAAATATCATTTGTATAATTTGAAACAATAAATATTGTTAAATAACCCTATATGCACCCAATATTGTAAAGGGTATAACTTTCACAATTTAAATCCAATTTCAACGAAATGAAAAACAGTATTCATGATATTAAATCTACTTTCATAATAAAAGATAAAATTTAAGATTTAAAATGATATAAATTTTAATTTTAAAAGTCAAAGTTTAAACAGTTTGAGTAGAAATTCACCTTTCAGTAAAATATTCAAGTTATACTAGTTTGAACTATAAATCACTTAATAATCATCATTTATATTTAAAAATGAAATGTTTGAAATAAAGCAAATTTAAAAAAAATTAAAAATAACAGAAAGTTCAATTTAAATAATATACAAAAATCTAGGGTTGTTACAATCGAACTAACTAAACACATCATTTGAATCAGATGTGAGTGGATAGCACTCACCTTACTTCCCAGAGCACCAACGATCGATCGGCGAGCACTTACGAGGAACAACCCACCAGATCAAAGCAATTAAAGTCGGCCTCTTCCATTTATTAGAAACCCTAGATTTTGAAAAGAGGGACGAACGCAAAAAGGAAGCCGCCATTATTTTCGTTTATATGTTTTATTTTTTTAGGGTTTTCCAATCAAATGAAAGGGGGACGGTTACATACTTAGGATAACACGGCACCAAAATAAGTTGGCCGAAATTATAATTTTTTAAAGCCCATATAACTCTTTAAACAAAATTGTAAAAGAATTACAACTGATTAAAACATTCAACAACAATTAGCAAACCAATCTAATCGTCATTTGACGATAATTAATTTTTACAAAACCTCGGGTTGTTACAAACAACCTCCAACAAAACCACTTCGACCACACAGCTCCGACCAACAGCGGTCAGACAACTTTGGCAACATCTTTCCGACCCAACATGCAACCATTTCTCTGAGATTCACGGCACTTGATCGATCAGAGGAGAAGCAATGCCTCGAATTTCAACTTCTATAAGAACTAGGGATCGAAACCCTTATGACCTACCGCCGATGTCATTGTGAATTGGAACCCCTTCTGACTTTTTACCTGAACCTCCATTACCTCCTCCGCCTCCAGCAATGTTCCCGACCACCCCCAAATGCTCCAGCCACCAGAAATCACCCAAAAACCTTTTTCTAGACAATCCCAAAATTTACATTCGATTCAATATTAAAAATTTGGATTTTTGTTCTAAAAAAATCCTATCTTTCAAAGATGATTCAAGATATATACTTGAATCAATAAAATACAACATTTGATTTATCACATATTTAAGTTTTCAAATGTATTTTCTTGTTTACAGGAAATTCTTAAACTTAAAATACTTAAACATGTTTTTAAAATCTAGATGGTGTTTAAAACTAACTAATTTGTTTAAAACCCAAAGTTTCCAAGTGAACAAATGGGGAGTTTTGAATTTTGGTTCATTTTAAAATCTCTGTAATCTAAAAGAATAGAGACGCACAGACATCAGACATGCATATTCAAATGCATTCATATACGCAGATTTCTATACTTCTATATACACATGCAGACATCATCATCACATGAATTACTCGAGCAACAATTATTAATTTTCTTAAGTTTTAAATTTAAATGTTTACTCACCTGTCTATGAAGAAACAGAGAAAGACAAATCCTGGGAAATGTTTGAATTTGAAAATCTAGAAAAACTTGTTTGGTTTTGATCTGAACTTGCTTTGATCTAAAACTGAGTTGAATCAAATTTCCAACTTGCTTTGATTTGTATTTGCTTGACAATGAGAAACTTGAATTTGTTACTGGTTTGAATTTTGTGAAGAGAATTCTTTCATTTCCATTTACTGGTTTTTTTGGAATTTGAAATCATTAAAGAGAATGAGAGATGATATGAAAATGTTTATATTATCTCCTATTAATTATAAAAGACACTTGTTAAATTGTTAAGTAACTTAATTACACTTGTCATTAAGCCTATCATATTGCTTACATTTGTAAATCCATGTTTTATATGTTTTTATGTGTATTTATATGATATTCTAAATTTAGCTTTTATATTTATAAATGTCTTTACATTTTAATATATATATATTTATCATATTATCAATTTGCTCTTGTATAAATGTCTTATGTTTTAAATGTTTAAATTTTTATCTTAAATTAATCTTACTTAATTATATTTATTCTTTCTCTTATATTTGTCTATCTATAATTTTAAAAGTAGATGATATGAAATCCCAATTACACACTTATAATAGTTATACAAATATATTAATTATACTTTATATACTTTATTTATAATTTAAATGTTTTCCACAAATCTCTTATATTAAATTTCTATTTAGTAACCACTTTCCTTTATTTATATAAATATGATCTTTGAATGAAAATAACAAACTATATACTAATAAAATTATATATGTATTATTTCTAAATTCAATTTTCCTTAAGATATTTATCTTTTGAATTTCAAATTCGTATTCAAATTAAAATCAACTCACATAAATATATATATTTAAACAATCACAAATTTAATTCTATTTAAAATCCATATATATGTATATAAATATAATATATTATTATTGTATTGAAAATAATCAATTTTATCATATTTAAATATTTATAAAGGAGATTATCACATTTATTTGTTCAATTTATAAATCAATATTTTCAGAAGTTAAATCAGATAACTGTTCAAATATCTGATGCGTGAAATCCGGGTTATCACAATGAAGAAGAGGCAAATGGATGTGTATTCATGGGCTAGTAGAGAGGTAGAAAATATCTCTACCTTACATCCCCCACCATCACCAACCATCATTACTACGACCCCCTCCCCACATCACTATAGGATGGCCAGAAATGATGTTCATATAGATGCATCCATGTGCTTGTCCATGTGGATGTGTACATGTTGACTTTGTGCTTGCTTAAGGTTTAAGTAATTTAGAAAGATCTTATATATTTCTTTTATATATGTATATGTATGTATGTATATTTTTATGCATGTTTATGTATAACTTAAAGTGTATGTTAGGGTGTGTATATGTATGTTGTATATGTGTACAAGTCATATAAATAACGTTATACAACTTCTATAAGTCAAACTGTTGAAAATCGAGAAACATATTATAGGTCATATTTTTACTTATATTTTAATTTACAAATAAATGTAAACAAAATTGGCAAATTATTTTCTTATCATTTTTAACCAATTAAAATGATCACATTTTATTAATAAAACTGTATAAATTAATATTAACAAATATTTACAAAAATTGTTATTATACTGATAAAGCGATATCGATTTCTCCTTATATTTTCAAATCAAATATATGTCTTCATAAAATTATTACAAATGATTTATTATCACATTATAAAATATTTAAAATGAATTATAACCTTTGTCAAACATTATTTGAATAATTATAGTAATTACTAAATCACTATGTAACGACCCAACTTCCAAACTCCAGGAAGTCGCATCGCTAATAAGAAAGAAAGGGATAGAAAAGAGAAAGAAGGAGAAGAAAGAAGAAACATCACATCAGAATCTAAACAGCGGAACGAATAAATTATATTAATACATTAAAATATTACATAGTCTACAACCACTATCAGAGTACGCAGATATACAACAAATACTAGACAGTTATAAACACCTGTCTAGTATTTACAACATAATACAACTCAGAGACAACACAGAACACACAGCGGAATACTAATATCTAACGCAGAAACCTCCTGCTCCATTGCTCCTTCAATATTCGTCAAAGCTAACCCGAATCCCTTGGCTACTCGTAAAAATTTGAGTACCCAAGAGTTTATGAAAACAAAAGATAAACTCCGGGTCAGACATGGGTCTGGTGTGAGTAACAGGTTAAAGTTGTTTAACTTTAAAAAAATCCTTTTGAAAAGAAAGGTATCACGTAAGACTTCCCACACATAAACATGGAAAAGTTTTTACCTTACGCTAACCAAAACATTTGATAGGAAATCCAGTGATATTATAATAGGTCTAGGGTTTTCAAGTAAATATGAAATAGCCGAAATTGTTACATGATTAAATTCCATATACTGGCCACAAAAGTGGGTAATACAATCAAAACCGTTGGCACTTATTAGATTTTGGATTCCATACAATGGCAGGGCTACTGGGGTACCGTCCGTCATAGTACGTGGCCTAAATCAACATACCGAGGAGTACTCCCACTCCCCTGCAACACAAGGCCGGACCCATTCCTTACTGATAGTTTCGAACAAGACAACCCCGCATTTGGTGCGCAATTCCAACTGCCCACTAAGCCGAATAAAAAGGGACCTCTAGAAAGGGATCAATCTTGCTCTCCAGTGGGTGCTACCCACGAAGCCTTGCTGCACCTCCCCTGTTTTAGCCATTCCCGGTTGATGAGGCTTGAGGCTACGATTACCTTTATAGGACTCATTTCTTAGAATGCTCATCGTCCACCAAAGCATTCAATCCATACAAGTTCGTTCCTCGAACAAAACCGAAGGCATTATCTCATTACACTCATTACGGAATCACCCACAGAGTTAACGACGATAACCCTTGCACTCTAAATCACCATCTCGAATCTATAAGTACTATTCCGTCAAACTCATTACGGAATCACCCACAGAGTTATACTGACGTATATCCCTTACACCTCGAGTCTTCACTCTTCACATAAGATTCACGACCTATCGTTAATTTGGATCGATGTGGTTTTCGGATATCCAAATATAGAAACCCGATCCCGGTCTCATCTAAATCCAAAGCGTGTCTTTTAGGTCCAAGTTGTTTTAGAGTTTAAAACAATTCAATTATATCATCTATATACACACAGATAGATAATTCATAGATTCACAAGAGATAATTATCATTATCAAACCACAGATAATCCACATTATCACTATTAAAAGATAATCCATATCAATATCACAATGCAACCAATGCATCCATATCAATCAACATTACTAATCTCATCTCTGAGATTCAAACCATTCAAAGTAATCAATATCAACCATCTATAAGCAATGACTTATAATTACACCATCTTTAATTAATTTACAATGAATTAAATTAATTACTTACACAATATAAACCTTGCTTACATTAATTAATTACAAATTAATTAATTGATTAACCTCTAATTTATCATCTTAATTAATCAATCCTGATTAATTATACTTCAATTAATTTCACAAAATTAATTACTCTAAACCAAATACAGTAAATAACTTTTAATTACTTCATTAATTAATTAACTATAATTAATTACATTTAGTCTTAATTAACTACAATTAATTAATTACCCTTAATTGCTTATTATTGATTAATTAATATTAATTAATCAATCTTAATTACATCATTATATTAATTAATGACTCTTAATTATATTTAATTAATTACTCAATTAAATTAATTACTTTCAGTAATTAATCTCATTTAATCAATCATTATTAATCACCTTTGATTAATCTCAATCTGTAATTAACTACCCTTAATTACTTATCAAATTAATTACCCCTTAATTAATTTCTTTAATTAATCCCTTGATTAATAATACAAGATAATTTAATCCAAATTACACTCACAATTCCAACACTATCCACTAATTACATCCTGTAATTATCTCTAATTACTTTCTGAGTAATTCCATTAATTATATTAAGTAATTATTATCAAATCAAATGTTTAGAATTAATTAAACTTAATTAATTAATTTAAACCAACCTTAATAAACTTCATTAATTACATTAAGTAATTAATGTCCTAATTACTTCCATTTAAGTAATTAAACTTAAATAACTTTCACAATTTATTATCCTTAATTAATCAATATAACTAATTATTAAAAATTAATCATATTAATTAATTTCCAAATAACCTTAGTTAATGACCATCATTAACTATTATTAATTCTTTAATTAATTTCTTTAATTGCTTCTTAGTTAACTCTAATTTAAATTAATTCAAACTATTAATTATAAATTAAATAAATAAGTTACTTCTTAATTATCTTATTTGTTTAATTATTTTAACATCTTAAAAACTTCTAAGATAACCTATTTCTTATTAATAATTTTATTAATATTGTACTTAGAACATTTCATTTTTTTATATTTAAATCCAAATTCCATTTTGAATCTAAAATTCAAAATGATGTTTATTTAAGCACAAACCAAATTTAAATCCATTTATATTCTTTTTAAAATAAATGTAAATACCATTTATTTCTTATAATTAAAAACTTATATAAGATAAGTCTTGATTTACTTAATTTAATTAAAAATAAGTTTGAGTACATTATTATTTAAATTTCAAACTCAAATTTAATAATCATTTAACCTTCTTTTGTCAATCTTTATAAATGACTTCATTCAAAAAGGAAATCAAATTAAAATATTTGTTTGAAAACAAATTTACTTCAAATAAACAATTTAAAATTTAACTTGTTTGAAAAAAACATTCAAAATTTTAAAACTTATTCAAATATCTACATTTTAAATTCAAGAAACTTGAATCCATTATTTATTTAAAACATTTGATTTTTAACTTGATTTAAACTTGTTTTAAACCTTGATTTAAAACTCTTTATTAAAAATCCAAATTTTATTTTAAAACCTAAAGGTTCAAAAATTAGTTGAAAAACTGAACTTAACATTTGAATTTAAAACACTGTTTAAAATATGTTTCAGATTTTAAAATAAAAATTCAAATTCTAGAAAACTGTCAGGTTTAAAAAAAACTGATAACCCACTTTAATTATTTTAAAACTTTTAAGATTTAAAGCCATCTGAATCTATACTTCATACCATATTTAAACTTGCCTAAATTTATCATCACAACTTTAAAATTCTTTTAAATTTGGTTTAAATTTAAAATTTTAGACAGGCTTCTGAAACAAAACTGTAACAACAACATTGACCCGAGCCAACCAAAATTCGCTTCGAGTCAATAGGATAGAAACTTCGAGCAAATCATCAAACTTCCCGAGGAAAACTCGAGGCAACTTCTCTACTTCCACCCAAAATGCATCAGAACCCCAAAGTGCACGGTGCATGTGCACCGTGCCTCCGACCATCACCATCCACCCCCGGTGACCTTCCCACATCGACGATTATCACCTCGCTACTACACGACCAACAAGTATTCCCTCCACAATCTCAAAATCAAATACGTGTTTAGTTCCAAAACCTGGAACCAGAAAGGTCAAAACCCCACGAAAACCTATCAACACATCAACCACCATCCTCCGACCACCGGAGATTCTCCACCATCGGCCACAGCCTCGCCTGCCCTTCCTCTAGCGATTCCCAAAATTCCATAACACTCGATCATTCCTACAGATCGCCACGAGCAAAACAAACTGCCTTGTTGAAACTAGGTTTTCGGACAAGAAAACGTCACCGCAGCCACCTCGATGAAGTTCATCGCCATCCTATATTTTTCTCGACCTCTCCAATCGTTCCTCTACCACCACTGAGGACCATGACCATCCCGGACAACTAGATCACCCGAGACACCCCAAAACATCAAATCCAATCCAACTCGATCTGCTCTCAAATCCAAATACTAAAGTTTGTAATTTCACTTCTAAAAATCGTGATTTTGGATAAAGTTTCATTTTATATTCCTGGATTGCTAAATTTAGATGTTTGAATTTCCACTTATATTAAACTTGCCCTGTTCTTTTTAGATTCCAGTAACATTCAATTTAAATTTTAACTTAGTTATAATTTTAACCACTAATCTATCATTAAACAAACAACTTTTGTTAAAAATCTAAGTCCTAACAGAGATCAAATAAGATGGTAATGAATTTTGATTAAAAACAGAGCTTGAAAACAAGGGACATACATGCACATCTCCTAAATATATACACAGAGAAAAATCCAATCATATACAGACATTCTTAACTTCAGACATTAATATGCAACTACTACTATACTTAAGCTTTTTAAGAAAAGCGTTACTCACCTGGTTTTAGTATGAAGACAGGTCTTTCAATTTGAAAAACTTTGTAAACTTTTTTATTTGCAGAAGTGCTTTTAAAACTAGAATCCCCTTTGCTTTTTAAACTTGCTTTAATTCCAGGTTTTACAATACAAATGCATGAAGGAAACTCCATATTGAAATGTTGCAGGCTACAGATTTTTGAGAGGGTGACATGTTGATTTGATTTTCAGGAAAATGATCACAAATAAAAAAAAATTGTTACAGGATTTGTTTGAAATTGTGTAGGTTGAGGATGTGTTACAGGAGATTACAGGTTTGATATTTGAAGTGGATTGTAGATTTGAATTGTAAAGTGATTTTCAGGGTTTTGATTACACATTGGCTTTCTGATTTTTGAAATGCATTACAGGTTTAAATTTTAGTTTGAGGATTGAACTTCAGGTTTGAATTGAGAATTTGTTTCAGATTGGATTTGAGGAAATTTCAGGTTACAAGGGAAGTGTTCATTTTTCTTTTCAGATTTGTTTTTGCATTTTGCTTTTGAAGATTTATGTTTGGCTTATGATTTAGAAAAAGGAAAGAAATGAAGAAGGAGATTTGTTTATATAAGCTGAATTAAACTTTATTAAAATAAATAAATAAAAGAAAACCAATTTAAATGACACTTGTCTTCCATTCTACTTAATCTTTTAACACTTGTTATTAAGTGAATTTAAAAGCTAACACTTGTCTTTTTAAGAGTTATTAGTATTTAGATATGGATTAGTGTAAACTTAAGCTTAATTAATTAGTTAATTAGTATTTTATTAGATGTTAATATAGGATAAATGTAAGCTTGTATTAATTAATTAGTTAATTATGTATTTATTTACATGTTCATAAATTTTAAAATGAATAAATATTAAACTTTTACAAATGATTCAAAATCAAAATAAATTAAAAACAATTATACTTTAGATTTAAAACTTTGAATTCATGTTCATTGAATTTTTGAAATCCAGTTTATTTACAAATACAACTACAAATTTGAATTTTGAAAAACAATAATTTTTATTTAAAAGTTTATTCACTAAAACAAAGTATTATTATATTTTTAGAAATAACAATATTAAATAACCATAAATAACTTATAAAAGAAATTATTTCTCTATTAATAAATTATTTATTATCACATTATATTTAAAAGAAACTCAAAATAACCTCATTGTTATTTATTTAAATTTTAAACTTGAGTTACACATATTTTAAATCATTTAATATTTATCTTAGGTATTTGAAACCATATTTTATTTATTAAATGGCCTTTAAAAAGTTTAACTATTAAATAAAATCATAATTCAAAATTTTAATAGAGATATATAATTTATAGAAAACAAGATATATTTATTAATCAGATTAAAACAAGATCTATATACAATATACAATATTCTATATATATTATAAATATAAAACAAATATTAGATTTAAAAAGATAAAATCTATCAATTAACTATTTATTTTATTGAATTATTAAATTAATTCAAATCTTATTACAAATATTATCAAATCAATTTAATTTTTATTACAGATTATTAAATTGATATTGCTTCAAAATTCCGGGTCATTACATTCCTTCCCCCTTAAAAGATTTTCGTCCCCGAAATTTAAAACAAAGGTAATTTAATAATATATTTAAAGGATTAGATTTTAAAACACAAGCATATACCAACGATATGCTAACTGCCATAGCAATCAATTCCCCAATCAAACAAATCTAATTAATCAAATAAAGTTATCCAAAAAAATTCTGGATAGAACTTCCACGAGTTTTCCCGGTATAAATATTCGGGATACTCGCTCTATAGATTCCAAACAATCAATACAATTAAACTACAGAGCTCCTATTCATCTATATCTACAGAACTCGATAACATATCAGACTTCAGACGAGTCTGACTCAACAACCAAACTCCATAACTGCTGGTTCTAAAACCAGAGATAGACCATACACGTACTACCTCAGAGATACGTGAAACTCATCGAATTCCAGTTATCCAACTGACAATTCAATCCTAAAAATCAAACACCAATCCAACCAAAACACAGAGAAGAGATCCAAACATCACTGAGCTAGCTTTTCTAATCTTACCAAAACTTATAGCTCCTGAATCAGAGAAAACTCCAACAACAACGAAATCTCCATCTTTGAATTCCAAATTCCTCCTTCCCTTGTCTACAAAAGCCTTCACACAAATCCTAGGCTGCCAACATCCAAACTGATCAGCTTAACCCTTGCTGATTCCTCTAGAACAATCAGAACCAAAAACAACCCAACACAATGATCTCTTCAAGATCAATCCAAACCAAAACAAAGTTCTACTCCATAAAGAGCAGAAAACTACAAACTTCTCCTAATCCGGAAAAGAAAATCAGAAACACTATCAAACTGCTTTCGCTGCACAACTCTGATCCGAAGTAGATAATAAAATGCCGACGAAGAACACAAGCACCAACTGGACATCACCTCCAGAAATGTGGTTCTACAGATCCATAAAGAAAACTCAAAAATTCCATCAAAACTGAGTTGCTTCATCAAACTCCATCTCTAGGAATCATTCTCCAACTAAACAGAACCTCCAGTTCCACTCCTAGAATACTGGTTGATAAGAAAACTCAATCTCCAGATGCTGACGAACCTCTGTCTTCCCATAAGACATCTAGAAAAATCTTCAACAATCCAAGAGAACACTCAAACAATCGCAAGTCACTTTTGCGATCAACCCAAATAAATTTCCAAAGAAAACTGTTCTCTCTTTACCCAACAGAACAGCTTTCACTGGTCTAGTCAATCCATTGAAGAAACGGATTCACTCAACAGCTTCTGAACTCCATCTTCAGAGAAACTCCTCATCTAAGACCTCCCTGTCGGCTCATAGAACATTCCAACTGCACTGCTGACACCAAAACCAAACTTCCTAATCCAAAGTTGTCCAAGGAACTCAGACTTCAAAGCAGACAGAAACATCACAACATCCTGCTGACTCCAGCCACAACTTCGGGACAGTCACACTTCCCAAACTTGTTCCAAAGAAAACATCTTCGGAAACAATCCATAGTCACTGCATCTCATCACGCAGTTACAACTTCCTGAGGTATCAAGATACTATCACTTGCTCCAGCTCAACGGACAGATCAAACCCTACTCACCAAACTTTGTACTTCAAAGATGTCTCAGAACCTTAACAGGTTTCCTTTAGAGATCGATGAAATACTTCAACACAACAAAACTTACTCGAGACGGTATTAGGTCTACAGTCTCGACACATACACTTCCAATCTCAACATACAAACTCCAATCAATGGTAGTAATCATGCTACAAACACTACTACCTCATCTACCTTTATAGCCTATATTGGAAAACCTAAACAGGTAACCCAACAGATAGGTAGAAAAAGATAAATATATATAAATATATATAAAATTACAAATACGCTATCTCAAGAAAGACACCACTACAGAGCCTAGGTATTCACTCAACCTAATGCTCTGATACCAATGTAACAACCCAACTTCCGAACTCCAGGAAGTCGCATCGCTAATAAGAAAGAAAGGGATAGAAAAGAGAAAGAGAAAGAAGAAAGAAGAAACAACACATCAGAATCTAAACAGCGGAACGAATAAATTATATTAATAACATAAAATATTACATAGTTTACAACCACTATCAGAGTACACAGATATACAACACATACTAGACAGTTATAAACACCTGTCTAGTATTTACAACATAATACAACTCAGAGACAACACAGAACACACAACGGAATACTAATATCTAACGCAGAAACCTCCTGCTCCATTGCTCCTCCAATATTCGTCAAAGCTAACCTGAATCCCTTGGCTACTCGTAAAAATTTGAGTACCCAAGAGTTTATGAAAACAAAAGATAAACTCCGGGTCAGACATGGGTCTGGTGTGAGTAACAGGTTAAAGTTGTTTAACTTTAAAAAAAATCCTTTTGAAAAGAAAGGTATCACGTAAGACTTCCCACACATAAACATGGAAAAGTTTTTAACTTACGCTAACCAAAACATTTGATAGGAAATCCAGTGATATTATAATAGGTCTAGGGTTTTCAAGTAAATATGAAATAGCCGAAATTGTTACATGATTAAATTCCAGCTACTAGCCACAAAAGTGGGTAATACAATCAAAACCGTTGGCACTTATTGGATTTTGGATTCCATACAATGGCAGGGCTACTGGGGTACCGCCCGTCACAGTACGTGGCCTAGATCAACGTACAGAGGAGTACTCCCACTCCCCTGCAACATAAGGCCGGACCCATTTCTTACTGAATAGTTCCGAACAAGACAACCCCGCAGTTGGTGCGCAATTCCAACTGCCCACTAAGCCGACTAAAAAGGGACCGCTAGACAGGGATCAATCTTGCTCTCTAGTGGGTGCTACCCACGAAGCCTTGCTGCACCTCCTATGTTTTATCCATTCCCGGTTGATGAGGCTTGAGGCTACAATTACCTTTATAGGACTCATTTCTTAGAATGCTCATCGTCACCAAAGCATTCAATCCATACAAGTTCGTTTCGAGTTCGAACCAAAACCGAAGGCATTATCTCGTTACACTCATTACGGAATCACCCACAGAGTTAACGACGATAACCCTTGCACTCTAAATCACCATCTTGAATCTATAAGTAATATTCCGTCAAACTCATTACGGAATCACCCATAGAGTTATACTGATGTATAGCCCTTACACCTCGAGTCTTCACTCTTCACATAAGATTCACGACCTATCGTTAATTTGGATCGATGTGGTTTTCGGATATCCAAATATAGAAACCCGATCCCGGTCTCATCGAAATCCAAAGCGTGTCTTTTAGGTCCAAGTTGTTTTAGAGTTTGAAACAATTCAATTATATCATCTATATACACACAGATAGATAATTCATAGATTCACAAGAGATAATTATCATTATCAAACCACAGATAATCCACATTATCACTATTAAAAGATAATCCATATCAATATCACAATGCAACCAATGCATCCATATCAATCAACATTACTAATCTCATCTCTGAGATTCGAACCATTCAAAGTAATCAATATCAACCATCTATAAGCAATGACTTATAATCATACCATCTATAATCAATTTAAAATGAATTAAATTAATTACATCATCTTTAATTAATTTAAAATGAATTAAATTAATTACTTACACAATATAAATCTTGCTTACATTAATTAATTACAAATTAATTAATTGATTAACCTCTAATTTATCATCTTAATTAATCAATCCCAATTAATTATACTTCAATTAATTTCACAAAATTAATTACTCTAAACCAAATACAGTAATTAACTTTTAATTGCTTCATTAATTAATTAACTATAATTAATTACATTTAATCTTAATTAACTACAATTAATTAATTACCCTTAATTGCTTATTATTGATTAATTAATATTAATTAATCAATCTTAATTACATCATTATATTAATTAACGACTCTTAATTATATTTAATTAATTACTCAATTAAATTAATTACTTTCAGTAATTAATCTCATTTAATCCATAACTATTAATCACATTTGATAAATCTCAATCTGTAATTAACTACCCTTAATTACTTATCAAATTAATTACCCCTTAATTAATTTCTTTAATTAATCCCTTGATTAATTATACAAGATAATTTAATCCAAATTACACTCACAATTCCAACACTATCCACTAATTACATCCTGTAATTATCTCTAATTACTTTACTGAGTAATTCCATTAATTACATTAAGTAATTATTATCAAATCAAATGTTTAGAATTAATTAAACTTAATTAACAAATTTAAACCAACCTTAATAAACTTCATTAATTACATTAAGTAATTAATGTCCTAATTACTTCCATTTAATTAATTAAACTTAAATAACTTTCACAATTTATTATCCTTAATTAATCAATATAACTAATTATTAAAAATTAATCATATTAATTAATTGCCAAATAACCTTAGTTAATGACCATCATTAACTATTATTAATTCTTTAATTAATTTCTTTAATTGCTTCTTAAATAACTCTAATTTAAATTAATTCAAACTATTAATTATAAATTAAATAAATAAGTTACTTCTTAATTATCTTATTTATTTAATTATTTTAACATCTTAATAACTTCTAAGATAACTCATTTCTTATTAATAATTTTATTAATATAGTGTACTTAGAACATTTCATTTTTTTAATTTAAATCCAAATTCCATTTTGAATCTAAAATTCAAAATGATATTTATTTAAGCATTAACCAAAATAAAATCCATTTATATTCTTTTTAAAATAAATGTAAATACCATTTATTACTTATAATTAAAAACTTATATAAGATAAGTCTTGATTTACTTAATTTAATTAAAAATAAGTTTGAGTACATTATTATTTAAATTTCAAACTCAAATTTAACAATCATTTAACCTTCTTTTGTCAATCTTTATAAATGACTTCATTCAAAAAGGAAATCAAATTAAAATATTTGTTTGAAAACAAATTTACTTCAAATAAACAATTTAAAATTTAACTTGTTTGAAAAAAACATACAAAATTTTAAAACTTATTCAAATATCCAGATTTTAAATTCAAGAAACTTGAATCCATTATTTATTTAAAACATTTGATTTTTAACTTGATTTAAACTTGTTTTAAACGATGATTTAAAACTCTTTATTAAAAATCCAAATTTTATTTTAAAACCTGAAGGTTCAAAAATTAGTTGAAAAACTGAACTTAACATTTGAATTTAAAACACTGTTTAAATTATGTTTCAGATTTTAAAATAAAAATTCAAATTCTAGAAAACTGTCAGGTTTAAAAAAAACTGAAAACCCACTTTAAATATTTTAAAACTTTTAAGATTTAAAGCCATCTGAATCTATACTTCATACCATGTTTAAAATTGCCTAAATTTATCATCACTACTTTAAAATTCTTTTAAATTTGGTTTAAATTTAAAATTTTAGACAGGCTTCTGAAACAAAACTGTAACAAGAACATTGACCCGAGCCAACCAAAATTCGCTTCGAGTCAATAGGCTAGAAACTTCGAGCAAATCATCAAACTTCCCGTGGAAAACTCGAGGCAACTTCTCTACTTCCACCCAAAATGCATCAGAACACCAGAGTGCACGGTGCACGTGCACCGTGCCTCCGACCATCACCATCCACCCCCGGTGACCTTCCCACATCGACGATTATCACCTCGCTACTACATGACAAACAAGTCTTCCCTCCCCAATCTCAAAATCAAATACGTGTTTAGTTCCAAAACCTGGAACCAGAAAGGTCAAAACCCCACCAAAACCTGTCAACACATCAACCACCATCCTCCGACCACCGGAGATTCTCCACCACCGGCCACAGCCTCGCCTACCCTTCCTCTAGAAATTCCCAAAATTCCATAACACTCGATCATTCCTACAGATCGCACGAGCAAAACAAACTGCCTTGTTGAAACTAGGTTTCCGGACAAGAAAACGTCACCGCAGCCACCTCGATGAAGTTCATCGCCATCCCGTATTTTTCCCGACCTCTCCAATCGTTCCTCTACCACCACTGAGGACCATGACCATCCCGGACAACTAGATCACCCGAGACACCCCAAAACATCAAATCCAGTCCAACTCGATCTGCTCTCAAATCCAAATACTAAAGTTTGTAATTTCACTTCTAAAATTCGTGATTTTGGATAAAGTTTCAGTTTATATTCCTGGATTGCTAAATTTAGATGTTTGAATTTCCACTTATATTAAACTTGCCCTGTTCTTTTTAGATTCCAGTAACATTCAATTTAAATTTTAACTTAGTTATAATTTTAACCACTAATCTATCATTAAACAAACAACTTTTGTTAAAAATCTATGTCCTAACAGAGATCAAATAAGATGGTAATGAATTTTGATTAAAAACAAAGCTTGAAAACAAGGGACAGACATGCACATCTCCTACATATATACACAGAGAAAAATCCAATCATATACAGACATTCTTAACTTCAGACATTAACATGCAACTACTACTATACTTAAGCTTTTTAAGAAAAGTGTTACTCCCTGGTTTTTGTATGAAGACAGGTCTATCCATTTGAAAAACTTTGAAAACTTTTTTTTTGCAGAAGTGCTTTTAAAACTAGAATCCCCTTTGCTTTTTAAACTTGCTTTAATTCCAGGTTTTACAATACAAATGCATGCAGAAAACTCCATATTGAAATGTTGCAGGCTACAGATTTTTGAGAGGGTGACAGGTTGATTTTGATTTTCAGGAAAATGATCGCAAATAAAAAAAATGGTTACAGGATTTGTTTGAAATTGTGTAGGTTGAGGATGGGTTACAGGAGATTACTGGTTTGATATTTGAAGTGGATTGCAGATTTGAATTGTAAAGTGATTTTCAGGGTTTTGATTACAGATTTGCTTTCTGATTTTTGAAATGCATTACAGGTTTAAATTTTAGTTTTAGGATTGAACTTCAGGTTTGAATTGAGCATTTGTTTCAGACTGGATTTGTGGAAATTTAAGGTTACAAGGGAAGTGTTCATTTTTCTTTTCAGATTTGTTTTTGCATTTTGCTTTTGAAGATTTATGTTTGGCTTATGATTTAGAAAAAGGAAAGAAATGAAGAAGGAGATTTGTTTATATAAGCTGAATTAAACTTTATTAAAATAAATAAATAAAAGAAAACCAATTTAAATGACACTTGTCTTCCATTCTACTTAATCTTTTAACACTTGTTATTAAGTGAATTTAAAAGCTAACACTTGTCTTTTTAAGAGTTATTAGTATTTAGTTAAATGTTAATGTGGATTAGTGTAAACTTAAGCTTAATTAATTAGTTAATTAGTATTTTGTTAGATGTTAATATAGGATAAATGTAAGCTTGTATTAATTAATTAGTTAATCATGTATTTATTTACATGTACATAAATTTTAAAATGAATAAATATTAAACTTATACAAATGATTCAAAATCAAAATAAATTAAAAACAATTATACTTTAGATTTAAAACTTTGAATTCATGTTCAAATTGAATTTTTGAAATCTAGTTTATTTACAAATACAACTGCAAATTTGAATTTTGAAAAACAATAATTTTTGTTTAGAAATTTATTCACTAAAACAAAGTATTATTATATTTTTAGAAATAACAATATTAAATAACCATAAATAACTTATAAAAGAAATTATTTATTTATTAATAAATTATTTATTATCACATTATATTTAAAAGAAACTCAAAATAACCTCATTGTTATTTATTTAAATTTTAAACTTGAGTTACACATATTTTAAATCATTTAATATTTATCTTAGGTATTTGAAACCATATTTTATTTATTAAATGGCTTTTAAAAAGTTTAACTATTAAATAAAATCATAATTCAAAATTTTAATAAAGATATATAATTTATAGAAAACAAGATATATTTATTAATCAGATTAAAACAAGACCTATATACAATATACAATATTCTATATATATTATAAATATAAAACAAATATTAGATTTAAAAAGATAAAATCTATCACTTAACTATTTATTTTATTGAATTATTAAATTAATTCAAATCTTATTACAAATATTATCAAATCAATTTAATTTTTATTACATTTTATTAAATTGATATTGCTTCAAAATTCCGGGTCATCACACACTAAATGTGATTTTAATTTAATAAATCAATTATTATATTTAAGGGAATTACAAACAATTTCATAAATACATTTAATTTTCCAAACTACAATAAATTATTTGATTTTATAATCTTGTTTAGTTATAAAAATAAGTGTTTTTATCTAGCTCTATGCGCGACGTGATGTTAAACAATTATAGAGCTGTTTAAAGACAGAACAGTTTTCGGCCACTTTGCTGATATAAATGTCAAGGAAAATAGTTTTGTAAATATTTATTCAAAATACGATTATTATTCATTGCCATTCAAAACAATATTTTTTTTGTTTTATCAACCTTTTATTTGAATAAACTGAAGAAAAAAATTATCGGAGTGATAAATTTGCGGGTCGTTACATAGGACAATCTACACATGCGCTTTGCTGCCAACCATAGTCGCCACCTACTATAGTTGACACCTCCCATAGCCACCGCCTCCTCAAAACCAAACCCCAATAGACAAACTCATACCTCTACTCACCACCTACTGTACTGCCTAAATTTTTCAACACATCAGAACATAGTTGCTCAGCTTGCCTTGCTCACGAGTCATCAATTAGCAGAAAAATAGAATAAAGTAAAAAAATTATATTATATAGTACCATTGTATGGGAAAATGATGTAAAAATAAATATAACAAGTACAAAATGCTACCAAGTCATACAATTTAAACATAAAATGCTGCTACAAGATAAAATCAACTACTACACGATTAAATTGAAATATAAATATTTATTTTTAAAATCAAAAAATACGAAACTAATACTATAGGGTAGCATTATAAAATAATTTATGAAAAATACCATGATAAATATTCAAAAACTTTAATAAAAATGGTTTCGCCTTTTCAAAGCTCTATGTAGTAGAATTATAAATTAGTTTATCAAAATAGTTTTACAACATCAAAACAGTTAAATAAAAATGAAACCACCTTTACAAACTCATAAAATAACACTAGGTGGAATTTAAAATAAATATTAATTAAAAAACAATACTACAATTCATAAAGCCTTCCTATAAACCAAAAATGCTAATATACTTTATAAACTGATATTACAAATCATAAATGCTACTATAGAATAATGTTTTAAGATACAATATGTACGTCATTTAAAATAATGCTATAATTGTTTATAAACCGATACTAGAGTTTAAAAAAGATACTACTAAAATTCATAAACTACTACCACAATTCATAAAATACTACTATAAGATAGCATTATAGATAGAAATATACAAAATTAATTATTTATTAAAAAACAAAAAATTATACAACCAGTAGAATTAGTGCAGGTATTTAAATATATACCATTATTGCTTATAAACTCTTTTATAGTTTAAAGAAAATACAATTACAATTTAGAAATTGCTACCACAATTTAAAAATGTTGCATCATTTCAAAAACCGGTATTGTAATTCATAAAATTCTGTAATAAAATAACATTATGAACAAAAATATACATAATTAATTTATTAGAAAAACAAACGACACTACACAATAGCATTATTACACATATTTAAAAAGATCCAACAGTTGTTTCAGAACTACTACTAAAATTTTAAAAATGCTAGTGTAAGTTTGAAGATGTTACAACAATTCATAACATTCTAATATAAAATAGCATTATGGAAAAAAAAAACTTAATTAATTTATTTAAAAAAATGATACATAAATAAAATAACATTATGAAACTATACATAAAATGCTAGTGAAAGACAAAAAATGATACTATACAGTAGCATTATTGATCTTCTTCTTTATCAATTTCATGCTTCGCCACAAACATCGCTTATTCATTTAAGTCGAAACTCAAAATCCTTGCTACAAGTAGAGCCACCCCTTCTTAATCCTGACTTGTCATTGCCACATCATCAGTGCTCTTCAGCTTCGTGCTCCTTCAATTCCTAGCCGACCACCATCGCATCCACCTAATCATCACCACCATCACTTCAATTTGTCATGGCTTCACTGAGAGCCACCGAGATATGCTGTGCCTTACGGAAGTGGCAACAAACCTTTTCTATTATCCATAATCTAACTTACATGAATTGAGTGTCTGTCCATCTTACTGAATTTTCGACCTATTATAGTATTTGTTTTTGAAAATTTGTCATCCTCGCTAAAAACTAAGGGCCTGTCATTGAAACATAAAAATTGCTAAGATTTATCCTTCACACAATTTTCCAACATAATAAATTATTTTATTTGGCTATCTTGCTCTGATTTTATGGTATAAGCATTAAAGTTAGTACATTGTTCTTGTTAATTTATATTTTATAGTATATATAATGTTCCATTCATGTAGATATAAATTATTCAAGTTCATTACTAAATTATTCCAAAAGGACCGCTTATACATCATCCGAAATCACGATCGTATTGCATGGAGCTTGTTTGCATCCTAAACCATGTCAACTTTCACCCATTAATCATTTATAAAGTACCGATCTACATTGATAAAAAATGACTATAACTTTTCCTTTGCATAATGAATTACTAATAACAAAAATCTTATCATAATTTATAATTTAAAGTGCTACACTATGTAAATATCTTTAGATAGAAGTACTATTACAGGGAGTTATTATGGTGCTTGTAGACATAGTATTAGGATAGTTAACGGAGCTACTTCATCGAGAATAATCTATTTGAAGACCCATACAAAATTATGTTGAAAAACATTCGATAATCTATATATTACTATACTCAAATGATAAAATTGATAGACACTGGTTCTAAGATACTTGATAATTCAAATTTGAGAAGATACAAATTATTTAGCCATTTATTATTATAAATTTTTATAGTTAATTACATGTAATGATAACCTTAGCGTATATTTATACGTCCCCTGATTACATAAACTATAATCTCATTATGTATTTTAAGGTTTAAAAGCATCAAAGATGGAGGACAATACACTCCCTTTGAGGGTACGTTCGTAGAAAAATTGGATTAGATTTTAAAATTTATGGCGTTCGTGGAGAAAAATTTGAACAGAGGTTGAATGTGAATATTTTCTTTTTGAAATGGTACTTAAATACAACATGTCACTAGGACAACATAACAAAAATCACATATTAATATATGTTCAAATCACACTATGCAAGTTTCAAACTTGTTACCTCTTGTACCAAAGTCGAACACTTAACCACTAGGATAATGGTGTTTGTCCTATTTATCGTCTAACATTTGTAATTATGTCCGACTTATCCTCTTTAAATACGATGTAATTCTTGTGGCCATTGTAATTGCTGAAATTTAGGGAGTATAAACGCTTTCGATTAAACCTCTAATGTAACAAATATATTCATAACTAAGAAAAGTTAGCCATGTCTTCCACTGACCGCTTTTTCTTGAGCATTTTCTATGTCCGTGAACGAAGCCTAAATATCACAATTATTTTTATAACCATGTAGAAAATTTGGTGGTGATCCCATGGTATATGCCATAATCTCTTTACTTTAATATCAAATCATGCCTTAAGTGTAAGATTTTTATTTACTTATTTTTCAAAATTTTCCTTCTAAAAAAACATTAAAAATAAGTTTATTATGTTAGAGTTTCCTTTTATATTTCTCAAAAATAAATACTAATATTAATTTTTTCTTGTTCCGTGAGTTTAATGATGGTATATGCATATTTACATAAACAAAACCTCTGATTCAAAACAAGAGGATTTAGAATATTAAATAGTGGAAATGCATAAGGATGATGATACTAGTGAAAATCAACCTTTGGACTTCATCCAAATTAACTAGTCATTTTTAATTTGGCTCGACGTTTAACAACCGTTGCAACAAATGCATATTTTCTAAATATTTTCTAGTTAGTATATTGGCAATAATGTACTTTTGTCGAAAATCTTTCATTAGTGCTTTAAAATTTAATTTATTATTATTGGGCCACGAATGGGACAGTTAGCATATTTGCTCTAAAGCTGCTTAATGGAACAAATCGGCAGATTGTGCAGGTCATGGAAGGGTTAAGATGAAAAAAGAAAAATATTGATTTATGTAAAAGTAAGGTTGTATATATTTTCAGTTATTCTTTAAAAAATAACACTTATCCAAAGGAAATACAAATTACCGCTTCTTGTTTGAGTTCTGATTTCTATCGTGTCATGTCTCAGTTACTGTTGATCTTATTAATCGAATAGGTGTGATAACCCAAAAAATTTGGACATCTATTAATTCGTAATTAGCAAGACTAAATTTATTAAAATAATAATTTGTAAATTGAACAAATAAAATTCTAATATATATATATATATATATGGATTTGTATATAGATGAATTTGAATTATAATAAATGCTGAATAATAAATATATGAATAAATATTTATTTGATAATCTCCTATTATAATAGTTTAAGTTTGAAATAGACATTGATAAATAAATTTAATATGCTTGTTTTTTTAACATGAATAAATGGAATTTGTATATTTATAAACATTTAAAAACATATTACATAAGTTTAAGAAATTAATTAAAACATAAGAAATAATTTAAATATAGTTTTTTTAACAAATGTAAGATAAATATAGCATGCAAATGACAAATGTAAAGTAATTTTAACAAGTGTCATAATTTTCAATTTCTTTTCAATTTTTAAAATTTATGTATGATCCCTATTCTCTATCTCCTTTTCTTTTTCTATCTTGCAAAACATAAACCTGAGATAAATCAAAAGAAGTCAAAACCTGAAAATCGAACTAAATCAAACAAAGGCTTCAGCTTATAAATAATCAAGTTCAGATTAACTCAGCAAGATTCAATTCAACTCATACATTAAAGAGACCAAATTCAAGGCTCAAATCAAAATTCAAATTCAAATCATGATCAGCAAGAAAATCTAAATAAAGTGGCACGACTAATTCCAGTTCATCATCAGAAGCTTTCTCTGTTCTTTGTTTTCCAAGACAGGTGAGTAAACATTACTTTAGAAAGCTTAAACCTGTTCATATCATGATGTATGTGATAGATCGTAGATGTAATGTCGTGAAACATCTTTGCATGAATGGATTTAGATGTTTTTATGGATAAAAATAAAAATAAAAAATGGAATTTGATGAGTTTGAATGTCTGTGTAAAAATATGTCTCTGTTCTTATATCAACAGACTAAATTGAGTTCAAAAATCATTTTCTTCCTTTCCAATCTCCTATAGGTCTTGATCTTTGAAGGAAGTTTGGTTGTGATAACTAACTTGACTTTTTAAAAATTATTTAAAGCTTAATTGACAAGTTGTTTTAATGGGAAAAGAGATTATAGTGGAAATCTTATATAAATGGGAAAAATCGATCATCTAAATTTCACATATTGATTATATAAACTAATACGTATTGGAAAATGGCGAATTTTGATATGTATATCATGATTTTTAGATTCATATTTGTTGTGATTACTCGAGTTGAATGGTATTGGAAAAAATCGTCGATTATCGATGATCGAAGGAAAATTAGGTGCTGAAATTTACGCTGAAGGAGCGTCGGGGTTGGGGATGATGGGAAAAATAACGTGGGATTTTTCCCCGATCTATGGTGGCCGGGCGAGCCGGAGTTAGGGTTTTAGGTCCAGATTTGTTGGCATGGTTTTGGGAGGTCGGTTTGTCAACGAGGAGGGATCAGACATGATCGGAGTAAGGGAGGATGGAGCGAGGTACCCTGGTGACCGTCTAGGCTCTACGGCGAGGATTCAGATGGGTGGGAGCATTGGTGTTTGGCGAATCTACGGGTTGGGTTTGGTTCTGATGTTCTCGCCTCGGCTCGATTTCGATCTGGAGATCAATTCGATGTTCTGGTGGTTGAAATCATTTGTGGGTGTAGTCGTCGACTCGCCAGCAGTGGTTGTGGTGGGCGGAATGTCGCCAACGATCTGTGCATGTGCACATGTTTTTATGTGTGTCGTTTTGCGTTTTCGAGTGAAGAAGAAATTCTCTAGGGGAGAAGCTCGGGATGTGTTCGTGTTATCGCGAGTATGTTATCGGGTTTAAAATGTAAGTAGACAGTTTTGAAAATTTAATCTGAGTCTGAAATTAGAAAAAATATGGTGGCTCGGGTAAGATATTGGAGATTTAGTTAAAGATACGTAACTTATTTTTAACTTAGATTTAGTTAAGTCTTAAGTTTGCTTATAACTTAATTAATAATGTAATTAAGTAATAAATAAAGAGGATGAAGTTTTTTATCATTATACTTAAGGACTTTTGTAAATTTACAAGTTAATAATAATTAATCCCAAGTTTATTAAATTCTGATGATGATTGAGAAAGTGATCAAGATAAATGTATTATCTTAAAGTTAATTAAGGTTATGGTGATTAAGATTTATTAATTAATTGATAGATTATTAACTAAAGGTTAATTAATTAAGGGAAGTAAGCCAAGGTTAATCAATTAAGGATAATTAAATTTAGGTGAATAATTAAAGGATAATTAATTAAGGCTAACTAATCAATGAAATTAATTAACGTTAATTGACCAATGTAATTAGTTAAAGGAATGGTTTATAATTAAGTAAAATTAAGAAAATTAATTTAATTTATATTAGGTGATTAAATTAAATTAATTGAGGATAGTTATAACGACCCGATTTTATGACTTTCGAAAGTCGACATCAATACGTCCACAGTATTAAATGCTGAACAATCGAACGTCAGAAAACCAAACCATTAGGATTACAGAAGAAGAAGATAGAACAAGAAACAAAAACGATAACAGAATCTCACATTCGCAACGGAATAATATATAATAGATAAATGAATAATCTCTAAAACAAAGAACTATATCAGTTTATACATACATCATCAGAGTTTTACAACAATAACACACAACACTGGCAGTTATAATAACCTGCCCATATGATTGAATACACTGCGAAGAGATAATAGTATACAGATGTATGTCTCACCATCCATCTCGCCTCTTGAGCTCCACAGCAATCCATCCAAATTCTGCTGAAAACCTGACTCTAGGCTGCCTGTGTGGAAAATTATGGGCACCCGGAGTTTAGAAAGGGAACAATAAACTTCAGGTCAGTCATGGGACTGGCGTGAGATCTTAAAACAGTTATTTGAAAAAAAGAAATAAAAAGAAATCCATAATGCTTTTGAAAAATGAAACTACCATAAGGCCTCCCACCACACACACAATGAGAACGTAGAATTGGAGGAGATTTCTCCTTATGATAGTCAAACATGCTTGATACGCAAAATCTTTTTAATATTATTATTAGTGCATAGTTCAGAAAACATTTCGAAAGTATAATATAAATCTTAGCCAGCATACCACCATTATGGTATACCTACTATAGCTACCATGTTCAATAGCAGGTTACTACCACATTCCATGGAAGGTTATACAACTAAAACTATACAGGGCGCGTATTGTTTCTTTTGATTCCCAACAAATGTTCGGGCTAAGGAACTTCCTATGCCATATGGGTACGCCTGTGGAGGGACGCCCCAAGAACCTAATCAGATCTCTGCCAACACAAGGCCGAGTTGCCTCATGCTTTAATGAAGCTATAACTAGGTAACTCCACGAGTATGCCATCCCCGGTCGTTACCGACCTTTATCCGAGGATCCTCAACACCAACAAGCACAAAGTAATAAATTTGTAGCAACCACATAAGTTAAGTATCTGGGCTCCATACCATGATACCACCTTTTTCCAGAAGGAAATGGACATACCTTAAGGGCGCTACCCCCAAACAACCTTGCTGCATCCTTCCTGTTTCGACCATGTCGGGTTGTGAGGTCCGACGAGGTCTTATTCCACAAACCTACGCTTTTCACAAAAGCCATGCTTCGACCAACAAATGATCAGCAATACTTAGCATGCCACATTACCAAATTGGGAATTTATCACTAGTAACCATCAACTACATAACCTCTGAGCTCATACGTCTCAAAGAAGGGTGTTAAGCTAAGAGAGTAAATTCTCCGCCACCAAAAGAAATGTATTTGATAAAAATCAGCTTTACATCTCAAAGTGTAATGTCAGACATACATCAATACAAGTCCGTTCTGGGTTTGAACGGAACCGAAGGCACTTCAAAGAAGCCCTTGCAATCCGGATATTCACTAATCACGTCCGGACTCCCCATCACAAAGGGAGATAAAATCTCTATAGCGGAGAAACTCGGTGCAGAGACATTCGACTGGTAATCCTTCGTTTTCGAAAATACCCGGTCTTCAACACCATCTTCAAATGCAATCCATTTCGTCGTATGATTATTCGGAATGGGTTTTATGACATAAAGTCCTCTCCCGGCTTAACCGAATAATGAGCGCTTATTTTGAAAACAAATTCAAGTGTCATTTCAAAGGCCAATATTGATAGTTGGTTATTTAAATATCAAACAACATTCACAACAAATCATCAAGCCTCAATAGTTTCCTGAATTGTTTATACTAATAGTTCGTTGTTTAACTATCAAAAAATATTCACAACAATCATCAAATTTAAATAATTTCCACATATTATTTATTTTTAAAATATCTTTGCAAGACATATTATCACACTTCAACCCTTTGAAAACAAATCTCAAATCACTTTTCATTCACGGAATAAAATTCCCGATATTATTTATTTCCTCTGAAAATCAGCGAAGTCGAATACTTTAAAATAATTTAAATCACTTATCCAAGATATCTTGGAAACACTTTAAATGAAAACTATTTTTAAATACTTTATTTAAAATATTAGTTAGGAAATTTTTATACTAATATCTCATATAAAACTTAAGCCCAAAACTAATTTTTTTTAAAATAAAATCATTAGATAGAGTATAACTATTTAAATAACCATTTTCTAAATCATATCAATTAAATCTTTAAAATAATAACTTCTATAATTAACGTAATAAATATTTACTTTAAAGAAATAAAAACGATTTACGAAAATACTTTCTCTAAAAACATTCTTTTACAAACCACTTTAGAACTTTAATTTATATTTAAAAACTGTTTTGAAAACATACTTGGCTTTCCAGGGAAAATACACTTTCCATTTCAAAATAGTCCATTTAAACCAATTAATAAATCCTTCTCGATTTATTTCAATTTACATTCCAAATTCTTAATTTTCTTTCAACACTTCTAAAAATTAACCAATATTTATTCTTAAAACAAATTTCCCTTTTTTTTTATAAATTCCCATTGTGAATTTACATTTCCAAATATCCATTGATATACAATTTTCAAATTGATTTCCAAATATTCACTTTCAAACACCAAATTAATTTTCATATTGATTTCCCAAAGTTTTATTTTCAAATACAAAATAGCAAATCAATTTTCATATTGATTTCCTAAAGATTAATTTTCAAATACCAAATCAATTTTCAAATTGATTTCAAATTTATTTCAAACACCAAATCAATTTTCATATTGATTTCTAAAAATTTGTTACTTTTAAAATAAATCCCTTTGTTTCTCCCAAATTATATAAAATCTTAATTTTAAATAAATTCTTCAACTTTTAAACAATATTACTCAAAATCCATTTGTTTAAAATCTTTTCCCATATTTTGAAATTAATTCGATAGGAATACAAAAATCAACTTTTATACTTTTAGATTCCTTCTTTTAATGTTCAATTCTCTAAAATAATTTAATTAAAGTTTCTACTTTAATTTCCAAAAATTTAATTATTTATTTCTGGTATCCTACGATACCAAAAATATGTTCGGCTAAATCTTAGCCTTCAAATAAATTCCAATCATCAATATAATCATTCACACCAAAATAATCATTCACAAATTATCACATCACAATATATACAAATAAATTGAACAACGTGAGGAGTCCAGTTGGATCCCTCCTACCTGTTTTCCTACATCCACATATGTTTGCACAACAATTAAATACCAATTCCACTTCGAGGTGGAATATCGTGGTATATGGTTTTATATAATATCATCCGCTATTATGCGGCGTATAGGGTCTCATCCGCTATATAATGCAGAAAATCAATCACTCCAATATATATATGTGTGTGTATGTGTGTGTGTGTACGTATGTATGTATACTACTATATATACTATCACCCAACAGATAAATCATCAAATTTATCCAAGCACAACCAACAATTTAAATTTAACTACTTAAATTAAACAAAACAATTTGTTTGAATGAGAAGATGTCACCTTCAACTATGCATGCAACCCACTTTCATTCCATCTTTATTTCATGATTTTTTTTGAACATTGTAACAAAAATTATAAGGTTTTATTAATATTCGAATTAGTCAAACAAATGTATTTAACTTAACTAACTCTTTGGTTTTTGTAACGAAACGACCCGAAAATTTCAATCCTGAAAATTCCACATAGTTAGAGAAAAGAAGAAAGAGAAAGAAGAAGAAAACAGAAACCAGTCACAGAAACCTCACATTCACAGCGGATCAAAATATAATAGCAAATAATAATAACAGTTATACAAAAGAAAACTGTATCTGTCAATTACACTTTAAAATATCAGAGTTACATCATACACACAACACTGGACAGTCTAAACAACATGTCCTAATTGCACAATAATTTATCACAGCGGTAAAGTACTCCATAAGCTTCAACCCTCCAGCTCGCCTCCTGAGCTCCAGAACGTCCTTACCTGAAAATCTGTAATACTCGGTCTGACCCGAGCATTACATCAAAGTAACACACGGGTCAGGCTGGAAACCAGCATGAGTAAACCCATCTAACATAGAATACAACAGCATACAACTCATATAAACCCGGGTAACTTAAACCAATTTACATCTTCACCAGTTGATATAACATCATTTATTCCACACATCAATTTCTATGTACCAGTACTTAGATTAAATGGTCCAATTCACTTAAATCATTCCAAACGTGCTTATTGATTTCACATATCAATCTACAAAGAATCGAAGTGGTTTCAGATATTTACTAATACCCGACTCCGGTCTCTTCGAAACCATTGACAAATTAACTTAAATTATTCAAGTGAAATACAATTCTACTTTTAATACAGGATGTCACAGTAATTCATCATCAATAGATAATCACATCTTCACAGTTTAAATCAACATATCATATCTCATAGCATCACAAACCACATATTAGGAAATAACAATTAATCAAGGACATTCAATATCATTCTATTTATCCTTTAATTACACTTAAGTAATTAACCCTTAATTTAATTTCACAAATTAATTGTTCTTACCTAATACAGTAATTAACCTTTAATTACTTTATCAATTAATTACTAACCATAATTATTAAGCTCCCTTGATTAATAACAACAGTAATTAAATTCCCTTAATTACTTCATCAAATAAATTTATCACTCCTTAATTAATTATTTCTAATTAATCCCATGATTAATTAACCTTTCAATTATTTTCCCTAAGTAATTATTCCTTTATTAACTTCACAAAGTAATTTAATCCAAATTACTTCCACTTTATAAATCGTCCCTTTATTAATTGCATCCTGTAATTAATTATTAATTACTTTACCAATTAATTACACTTTTATAAATTACATTGAGTAATTATACTTACCAAATTCATTATTGAGTATCCTTAATTAATTAAAAAATTAATTATCTCTAATTAACTCCATTAATTAATCATTTGATAATACTTATTTAACGATTCTTCATTAACTATATTAACCAATCCTTTAATTACTTTTCTAAATAATCAACTATAATCCACCAAGAGATTACCTTAAATTAATTAACAATTAATTTCATTCAGGTAAATTATCCCTAATTTCCAATTTATCATCAGCCATATGTTAATTAAATTACTTAATTACTTAACTACTAGTCATTTATTAATCAACTTCAAATAGTTAATTACAAATTTATTAATCACATAATCATCAATTAGTCAACCTTTAATCACAATCATAAAGTAATTACTCTTAATGATTTCCTTAATTAATTACTATTCATTTAAATTAAATTTAAAATAATCTTCATCAACTTTGATTTGTTATTAACTACACAACTTAATAATAATTAATTTATACTTAAATTCATTCTCATTTTAAATACTGCAGTTTGAAAGTAAATCCACCTGAGTGCTTTCCTCACTTAACTTGAGTCATCACTCGCGTATTCCAAAGGTTTTCCCGAGTCACTCTCCCCTCTCGTACTCATCATCTTCTCCCCTTTTCTGTTTCTTTTTTTTTAGTTTAGATTAAACTTCTCCAAATACACTGGAGAGAATCACCTAACAATCCAAACTCGAGCCCTAACCCAAATTACCCGAGCAACCACTCACACTCACTCGAACCCAACAGGAAAAGGCACGGCAACGTTACTGTGCACGTGCACAGTTCACCAACGGCGACGCCACCAACGGCGACTCACTCTACAGGTCGACGATCAAACCCACATCCCTTTCCGACCCTCAAACACAAATCACAAAGCTCGAAACGAAATCAAGTATCTCCGATGAATCTTAACCCATAACTCCACCAGAAAATCATCCCATCACGGTCATCCACGCCACCTGGAACACTGCGCTTCTACCTACGTCTTAAATCATGACTCCGGTACGTCCTCCTTAAATTAGGCCAAGCTCGATGCACTCACGAATTCACCGCGATCAATTTATGAACCCAGACCAAAATTAGGGTTAAAAACTTCTTTTGGCCACCGTTGTCGCCACGGTCATCAGGAACCCCTCTGCATTTTTCTCTTATTCCCAGATCCTTCCTCTATCACCACCTAAAATCCCTAACACTATAGAGGTTCTGATCATTAGAAATTGACCAGGATCTACATTCCAGTGAATCACCAAATTTTTACTCATTTCAATTTTAAAAATTGTGTTTCTTACTTTAAAAATCCTAATTTTTGAAGTAGATTCAGACCATATGTTTGAATTAATGAATTGTTGTGATTGGTTTTATCCCATTCTTACATCTTCAACTATTTTCTTTTCTTTCCAGAAAATTTCCAAACTTAGTTCATATAAATAAAAAATTTAAACCTTTATTTTGATTAAACAAACAAAATTTGTTTGAATCTCTAAGCCTCACAAAGATTAAATGAGGAAGATTGGAATTTTCTTATCTAAATTTCAACTGTGCAACATAACAGTGATAACCCAGACAATAAACCAGTATATTTATTTCATAAATACATATATTCACATTTTAAAAATTCATGCATACCTAAATTAAACTTGCACTACACACTTACATTCAGCATCTCCTCATACATCAAATTAAAACAGTTTTATGATCAAAAATTCATTCAGAGGAATAAACAGAGAAGAGTGTTCTTTTGAATGATCCTGGAACTATATATATTTTCTTAAATATTAGAAATTTTAATTTAAACCATTTCATCTAAATTTCTTTACTCATGATATGCTAAAAGAACTCAGGGAAACATTCAATTTTTTTTTTCAAACACATTTAGTTAGTTGTGATAAGCAGAAATACACAAATGTGCTCAGTCATGCAATTCAGAGTCGCTATTATATATTTTTCAATCATTATGCCATTCATGAACATCCAATTTAGCTATTTTTATCATCCATTGAGGCATGCATGCATTTTACAAATGATTTACCTTAAAGAAATTAAATTTTACTCACCTTGCTGATATGAGCAGAGCAGTTTGGAATTTGAAACTTGAATTACTTGGCTGAAAACTTGTGTGCTTGAAAACATATATGAATTGCTTTGGAACAGAGTTCCTTCCTTATTTGAAAATGCAATTGCCATTATTTAAAACCTTATACTTGATTTGAAGATGCAGTAACAAATTCCAGATTTAAGGAAAAATAGCAGACTTGCTTCATTTCCAGGTGCATGCAGAAATCCTCTCTTTTTTTTCCAGATTTTATGAAAAATACAAATTTTTTAGAGGAGATTACAAACATATGTTTGATTCCAGAAGATGAATTGCTGAGGAGTATTTTACAAGTTGAGGAATTTTAGATTTGAAAGTGAAGATTGCATTTGAACTTGAAGAAAATTTCAGCTTTGATTTGAGGATTTTTCTGATTTTTGAAGAGTAAAGATTGCATTGATATTCTAGTTTTCTTTTAGGAATAAACGTAGATTATAAAGAGAAAGAAAGAAAAAAAATGAAGAGAATATAGTGTTTGTATTGGCTAATTTCAGTTTTAGATAAATTAAAAGAAAATTTAAAAAAAATGTGACACATGTCATTATCTTACATTAGTATGTTAACACTTGTTACCAAAGAGATTTATATCTTAACACATGTTCAAATTTATTTATATTTATCCTAATAGTATTTTAAAAGCTTTTTAAATAAGATTTCCTAATTAACTAATATATTTTTTTCAATACTTTTTCTATTAAATTCCTAATTCACAAATACATTTATAAATTTGTAAATGTAGCTTTATTTGTCTAAAAATATCACATAAATATTATTGGTTTGAAATTAACAATTTTGTCCAATTTAAATAATTTACTTATATAAACAATCATCATTATTTATTTCTAAAAGAATACTTTGTCAATTTTAAGTGATTATATTAAGATATGATCGAATAAATATTTATCCAAACATAAATATTTACGATTAGATTCATTTGTTAAATTTTACAATTCGGTATTTCTATTAATTAACCCAATTATTATCAACTAATAGATTCTTCAAAATCCGGGTTATTACATTCCTCCCCCCTTTGAATCTTTTCGTCCTCGAAAAGGAACGAGCTTGATTTTACTAAAACGCTTAAAATCAGATAAATTTTCCTTTGATTGTTTTAAAGACATTTTAAAACATATATAATATTACAAAAATAGTTTTTATAAAAATAATTTTATAACTTGATGTCTCAACCAGTCCATCTTGTTCTCACAGAAATTTGGTCATACGTTGATCAGGCGTAAGACTTAAAATCTACAAGTGCTTGGCAGACCCGTTTTCAACACCCAATAAAAATACTTGAAAAAATAATTTATTGAAAATATAGGAAACGGTTTTGAAAATAGAGGATATATCTTTGGTGAGAATGCTCTGGAAATCATCACCCCCATCCATGGTCGCAGTTAACCCGATGGTTACGTTGCCGTCCCGACAAAATCCACAGATAACTGTAGGCCTCCGTGCCCCTCGATTACACCATGGAACCCGCTACAGATCGCAGCTACAACTGGGGTTACATTGCTATCACAGCAAAAACCCATGTAACTGTAGGCATCAGCGCCCTCGAATTTCGCTGCCAAAAGAATGAAACTTCTCCACTCCACTTGACCATAGATCGCAGTCTACCGATGTTGCGTTGCCTTCCCGGCAAAATCAAGTGTAGACCGTTGGCACTCATCCTCCATACGATGTTCGCTATGGTCCCCACAGTAGATCGCAGTGACATCGAGTTACCCTATCGTCACAGCATAACCCAAATGCCCCTGTAGGCATCAGCGCCCTCGACTTTCGCTACCCAAAAATCCTCAGGAACTAGTTTTGTCCGGACTCCTCACAGGATCAACTTTAGAACCCCCCCCTTGGGGCTCAAGCAGCATCACCCGGTAGTACTCCTGAGAAGTCCATTCCAAGGGAGCACTTTTTTCCCCAGAGCATCATCAAAACATTTTATACTATACATATATAGTATCTTTAAATCATACACCTAGTATGATCTCATACAAAGCTCCTTTACACAAAATCGATTATTCCAAAATCGATAATTCTCAAACTAGGCTTTTCACATTCTCATATTGATTTTACCCAAAAATCAAAAGCCTTTTCCAAATCCAGAGGTTCCCAAAACCCCTTTTTCCAAAATTATCATATGACCTTTATATATTATTCAGATATATAAAATATTTTTAAACTTTGGATCATTTCAAACTTGTATAAATTCCTTTTATACTTCAAACATTTCCAAAAACCCTTTTCTTCTGGCAAAAGATTCAACAAGGGGAGTATCATTTAATAAAACAAAGATATTTAACTCTGTTTACTCAAAATCAAATATTCAAATTTGATTACTATTTTCAATATCAATTTCATTCAAATCCGTACGATGTACATATATCATTCATACGCTATACCAATCTGATCGCTCATTCGATCACACAATTTCATTTCCGAACTAGTATCGTCCACCCGACTTCATAGTGCGGACACAGATCTGGTTTCTTGATCAGAAACCGTCATTCTCCTTGCATAGTCATAACCATGATAGAGAATATCCAGAACCAATCAACAATCCATATCCAGGTTCGCCATCGAAAATCGAGTGAAAAATCCCAAATCGGATCGACATACTATCTTGAAATTCTGTGCTCGAATCTGGATCAAATCACTATGCGAATAAAATAATATAACGACCCTGACTCGACCTTCGAAAATCGGCACCGAATACGACACTCGTATTCAAATGCCGCAGATCCAAACGTCGAACCTGGTTCGCCGGAGCTTATAACACATTAAGTAAATAACACAGCGGAAGAAATGAATAATATATTTCATATACAGCATTTGATACAATAACTGATACACATGAATGATACAACAGAATGGTACAATAGGTATCAACATTATCAGAGATACAAAGAATAGCAGCGGAAATATAAGATAACACTAGCAGCGGAACAAAATCTCCAATGTAGCTTCAAGAAAGAACTCCAGCTTCGGTAATCTCCATCTCCAAATCACCAATCCAGCGATAGCTCGGACTCTCAATAACGATGCACAAAGCTAAGCAAGTGCAGTCCCGATCCAAAGACGGAACTAGCTCAAGATAATCTACTAAACCTGACTATCTGAAAAACCCAACTCTAGACTGCCCGTGTGGGAAAATAGTGGGCACCCAGAGTTTAGGAAAGGAACAATAAACTCCAGGTCAGTCATGGGACTGGTATGAGCAAACAAAAGCTTTTGGTCTTTGAACAAACAAGAGAATTTAAATTTGAAATCCGCAATGCTTTTTGGAAAATGAAACTACCATAAGGCCTCCCGGCACACACACAATGCAAACGCACACATGGGGGAGATTTCTCCTTATGATAGTCAAACATGCTTAATACGAGAAAAATTCTGTGATATTATTACTAGTGCATAGTGGAAAATCTTTCGAAAGTATAATATAAATCCTAGCCAGCATAGGTACCATGATGCTATGCCTACTATAGCTGCCATGTTAAATGGCAGGTTCTACAACTAAAACCGTACAAGGCACGTATTGGATGAATGGATTTCCAACAAATGGTCAGGCTAAGGAACTTCCTACTGCCACATGGGATCGCCTCTGGCGGGACGTCCCGAGAACTAACGTTACGGTTAGATCTCTGCCAACACAAGGCCGGGTTACCTCTGTAACTAGGTAACTACTACACGAATATGCCATCCCCCGGTCCTTTGGGACCTTTATCCGAGGCGCCTCAAAGCAACAACCACACAGTAAATGAGATTGGAGCAACCACATGAGTAAGTATCTGGGCTCTATACCATGATACCACCCTTTACCAGAAGGGAATGACATACCCTAAAGGGCGCGACCCTCATAACCTTGCCGCATCTTTCCTGTTTCGACCATTTCCGGGATGTGAGGTCCTGATGCAGTCTCGTCCACAAAGCTACGCTTTGGCACAAAGCCATGCTTTGGGTCAACAGATGACCAAAGCAATGATCACAAAGATAAACGATCAAACAAATGACCATATCACAAATGATCAACCAATGATCATCACACAGCAGCACTCAGCATGCCACATTACCAAATTGGGAATATATCACTGATAAATATCAACTACATAACCTCTGAGCTCGTACGTCTCAGAGAAGGGTGTTAAGCTAAGAGAATAAATTCTCCGCCACCAAGCAGAAATGTATTTGATAGAGATCAGTTTAATATCTCAAAGTGTAATGTCGGACATACAACCATACAAGTCTGTTCCGGGTTCGAACAGAACCGAAGGCACTTCCGAAGAAGCCCTTGCAAATCCGGGTATCCACAATCCCGATCGGACTTCCCATCACTAAGGGAATCTCTATACCGTAGCTACTCGGTGCAGAGAAAATCGATAGGTTATCCTAACGTTCTCGAAGAAACCCGGTCTTCAACACCGGTCTTCAAATGCAATCCATAATGTCGTATCACTATTCGGAATGGGTTATATGACACAAGGTCCTCTCCTGGCTAAACCGAATAGTAAGCGCCATATTTTAAAACATATGGATATGGGATTTCAGTTAAGTCACAACTTAAAAATCCAAACTTTTCTTTTAAATGGTTAAACAAATTACCATTTTAAAATCTTCAAACAAAAAGATTTATTTCACCAAGATTCACCTAATTTCACAAAGATCTATTCATAGATTTCAAAACAACTTCCATTCCAATTGGATTAACTCAATAAATCTTTAAATTAAAGATTTAATTTATAGCTTTCAAAACCCGTTCCAAAGATTTATTTATAACTTGGAATACCATTTTCATTTCAAAACTTGAATTCCTTTTAACATACATTGGAAATCCATTTCTTATATGAAAGCTTCTATTATTTGAAAACGACAGTTTTCGTTTCAGAAAAGTCCGATTTATACAAGTTGAAAATCTTGGGTTAAATTTAAATTCCAAACATCACTTTTTTAAAATGGTTTAAAACCCCATATAAATCCATTTATAAGTTGGATAACTTTTTAAACCCTAGTTCCCAAATTATAGAATTCAACTTCAAATATTGAATTCAAATTTAAATCAAATTATTTAAATTTCAAAACTCAATCAAGTTATTCAAATAACTTTTATTTTTGAAATTCATTTTTTCTTCAAAAACTTCAATTCTAATTCCAAAACTATTTTGGATTCTAAAATTCAAATTCTTAAACAATTTCAAAATCTGTGACTTAACCCATTTCCACGTGCATTCCATATTTGTGTGTGTATAAGTGTGGTCTAGGGGTTCAACACAATAGTGCACAACATCAACATCACAGATTCAATCATAAAGATAAGCGGTATAACCCATAACACTTATCTATATTCATAGATTCATAGATAAAGTAAATTATCAATCACAAAAATTCACTAATATGATTCGATGTGGGTTTCGGATAACCAGCTGGAATCCGACTCCCTGTCGCATCGAAATTCAAATGTCGTTTTACGGGTCAAAGGATTTGCATATTCATACAACATCATGTTCATCACAAATATAGCAGATCATCACAAAGTATCACATAGCATCACATCACATATCAAATATATCAATCCATCATACAACATTCAATAACCATCAGCATCTACAATTAAGATGAATAAACTGGGTGGTTTTAAATTTATTACCTACATGATTACTTTCATTTATTAGTCCTAATTAATTAACTATCCATATTTATTCAATTAATAAATCTTCAATTATTAATTTAAAATCTAATATCATTCAATTAATGATTTCTTAATTACAAATTAATTATTCTAAGAAAAATTAATCTTAAACTTTAATTAATCAAATTAAAACCCTTAATTACTTTAATTAATTATCCATTTCATTAATTAATTAATTATATTAATTATCCATTTGTACTACCTTAATAATTAAATGAATTACAAATCATTATACTTTTCTTTATCTTTAGATAAACATTCCTTATTTAAATTATGCATTTAAAAACAAAATGTTTTTAAATTTACATTAAATTCCATTTAACATTTTCTTTAAACTCAAGACTCAAATTTGTCTTAAATAAGAGTTTAAAACAATACACAACTTAATCTTATATGTTTACAAGAAACATATACTTAATTAATAGGTTGAAAAGGATTTAAATTTCAATTCAAATCAAATTCAAATCAATTTTAAAAATTACTTTAAAACTTCAAAATTGAAATACAACTTTCATTCTCATTTTAGTTTTAAATTCTTTAAAACTCTTTCTATAATTTACACCTTTAATTCAAATGAAAATCATTTGAAAGCAATTTAAATTTAAATCTTTACTTTAAAACTGAAGTTTAAATTTAAAATCCAGATTTTAAAACTTCAGATTTGAATTCATTTGAATTCCTAAATTAAATACTTAACCTTTAATTCAAATGCAAAACAACAATGCATTTTATACTTGAGAGTTTAAAAATCAAAGTTAAATTTAAATCATAATTGATTTCAAATTTCAGACAGTCAAAATTTGAATTCATATTCAAATTTCAGATATAACTCAGTTTTAAATCTCTCCTGCAAATTTAAATTTAAATTTACCTTTACATAAAAATAACAGAAACAGTTTTCTGTTTATAAAAAAAAAAATCAAACTTTGAGATTTGCTGAATTTAAACTATTTCAAAAGACCAAATTCTAAACTTATTTAAATCCATTATTAAATTCAGTTTTCAAAACTACAAGTACAAATTTTGATTTGTCTTTATTTCATATATTTTACAAACTGGAAACAGTTCCTGTTTCTTTTATTATTATTTTTCCTTTCTTTAAAACCAATTTAAAATTCTGCATTTAAATTATTACAGAAAAATAATTCAAACAAGTTTGAATTCATCCTTAGGTTTAAGTTAAATCCTAAGCTAAACTTTTAGTTTGAATTTAACCTATCTTTATTTTCAAAACTGCAAAAAAACAGGCTTCTGTTTTGCTTAAATCCTGAAACAAAGTACTCGAGCAATCTAAGATTTTACTTCGGGTCAGAAGCTTACATGCTTCGAGTTATTCTTCAAAATACCCGAGTCCATCCCGAGTCAAAACACTGCAACCCTGAAACACCAACCCCCTGCACAACAGACCAAACCCCACCCTTCAAACCTGTCAACACCAGTATTTCACAACTCCGGCCATCATCATCGACCAAACTCCGGCAGTAACTCCTTCAACACACAATCCATCAATACCCAGAATAGCACTGAACTCGATCAACCCATGCGATCGTATTCGAGCAAACACAGTAACCCAGAGACACTTGAGCTCATATCAGAAACTTCCAAATTTCAAACTCAAATTTGAATTGTAGATCAAGTCAAAAAATTTGCTATGTTTATTGATAGCTACATTCATTCCAGAATCAATTTCAAACAGTTCAAATGCAAGATTTAACTGAACTTGATAAAAGTGTAAATTACAGTTCATATGAAACTTCATTTTACTCTTTACACTATAAACTTAATTTTAGTTTTTAAATTTTAGAATTAAATTAGGATTCTTTTGACAAACCCTGAATCATCAACTTATAACATTTGAATTTTCACTAGGGAAATTTTGTTCTGTGTAACTCTTTTTTTTTTTTTTTTTTTTCAAGCTACAGACAGTCATATGAAGTTCATAAACTATTAGAGTTACACCATTTTAAAACAGGAATTTACTCACAGATTTTGTTGCACAGAGAAGATGTACTCTGACTCATAACAGGGATATGCATTGATACATACTCATACATTTACACCCATAAAGATGTATAAATTCAAACATGCAATCATCAAAACCATCATACTTCAAGAGTCAACCATAAAATCAGAACATATAGGTAGATAAATGAGCTTGCTCACCTTGATGGGTTTGATGAAGAAAGACAGAGAACGGGAACAGAGGAATGCATTTGAGCATGTACATTTCTTTCTTTCCTTTAAATTTTTTTTTTCTGAAGCTTTTATAGTTTTGGATGACAGAGAACTTTCCCCTTTTTCTCTGCAACTTAAAAATAGAAATCATATTTGTTTTGAACTTGATTCTTCCTGCAACTAATAAATAGAGTTGTTTAAATGTTTGTTTTATTTATTGATTATTAACATCAAATTCAAATTTAAAGAAAAGAAACTTGCCTTTATATTTTTTTTCCAGAGAATCACTAACCACTGGAAAAACTGAAGCTCCACTTTTTTTTTTTTTTTTTTCTGAACAAATCTGCAAATATTTTCCAAATTTGTTTTTGATGTTAAAACTTGACCTTGCAATCATAATTTACTAACTATAAAGTTAAAATTTACCTGAGATTTGATCTTGCACTTGTTCTTAAACTTGTTATTAAATCTGAAATGATTAGCTCCTGTTGCTTCTTTGTTTTGAATTTAAACTTGCTGTTGAACTTTCTTTTGAATCTGGTTTGAAAAAAATGCAGACAAGATTGATTTGCATTTTGAAGTGAATTACAGGTTGAAGAATTTGTATTTGACTTTGCTCCCAGATGCTTGAGAAGAGAATGCATTTTCTTTTCTGACTTTTCTCTTCTCATCATTTTCTTTTTCTTGGGTATTCAGAATTTTAGATGCTCAAATCTTTTTACTGTGTTTTTCAGATTTGGCTAAGACTAAATAAATTTGAATTTGGGGAGCTGAAGAGTTTTCTACAAATTTTTAATTCTATTATTTTATCCAATAAAATATCTTGAATGCCATGTGTAAAAATGAAATCATGAGCTTTAGATTTTGTTAATTCTTCTACTCCACCCTCACATGTTGATATTATGAAGCAAAAAGAATTTTATAAATTTTATATTTATAACTTATACACTTTTAAAAAAAATGTATATCTTTATTCTTTTGAATGTATACATACATGCTCAATGTTGAAAGAATTTAACTAACATATATATTACAACTTAATAACTTTTTCTTAAAAAAATGCTACTTACTTTTAAAAACATCTATTTTAAATAAAAATTAAATTTTCAATCTCAACTTGAAATATAAACTCATGTATATGTACTTACATTAAATTTTTGTTCAACATGTTCATGCACTAATATATTTATACAATTTACATTCTTACATTTTTTTATTCATTTATTTATTCTTGTACAACTTTTAAAAGTTTTTAATTTCTAATTTACTTTTTTTTTATACATTTTATTTTTGAAATCTTATAAATCTCAAATTTCTATTTTGTAATCCATTTATATAAATATACATCTTATTTTCCTAAATCCAATATATATTTTTAAGCTACTTATACTTAAATCTCTTATTAAATTTTCTGTTTATGATCAAAATTATTTATTTATTCTAATTAATTCTCATTTTATTTTCAAAAATAAATTAAATTGCCAATTTAAACTTAATGAATTTCAGGAATGTTACAGATTTCCCCCCTTAAAAGAATTTCGTCCTCGAAATTGCAAAGAAGACGACAAAGAATAGATAATAGATAAAGAAATGATTGACCAGATCAGATCGAAATATTAATTCTGCATTTGGCTTACCAAATCAGAATATCAACAAATAGATACAAGAACGAATTCACTTTACAAGATGTTTGGGTTATCCAAATCTATGAAATATGCCGTAGCATTGGTTAGTTCGAAGGGATAACCAACCATTCGTAGAATATATCGGATCCCAGAGAATAGATAGATGGATTCAATCTTTTATGATTCTCAAACACTAGATATGGATTCCAAATTCAGGTCGGATACTCCAAAATATATATCAATTTGTCCCTCTTCGGACTACAATCAACATAAGGAATTACAACAGAATTTCAAATTTGGTTTTAATCGAAATTGTTTTATCGATACAAATTATTTAACTTTATATTTTAGTTAACCAATTTATCAAAGTTCAATTTTGCTAAGGTTAAGAACGAAAAGCTGATAAGAAACGGATGAAGATACAAAGTAAGAATTTCTTGCAACGATTCGTAGGGCCATCATCACACCGAAGCTACTCCTCGAGCTGCTACGAAGTAATCAAAGAATTGAAAAGACGAATCAAAGGAAATTGATAGAGAAAAGATATTTCCACTGTTGCAGGGTATTGACCATTTGTAGTCGTATTCCCCTGTCCCCTATCTCGTTCTCTTCTCGCACTCATACTTACTATCAGTGGATAGTAAGAGAATTTACTGAGGCACTCGAACAGATATCTTAGGGATATACTCATTCTAGGGCATGCTTCACCCTATCTCTAATGAGTTACTTAATGTGTTATACTCCTGAGCTAAGGTTTTAACCATCAGCTCTGATACCACTTATAACGACCCTGACTCGACCTTCGAAAATCGGCACCGAATACGACACTCGTATTCAAATGCCGCAGATCCAAACGTCGAACCTGGTTCGCCGGAGCTTATAACACATTAAGTAAATAACACAGCGGAAGAAATGAATAATATATTTCATATACAGCATTTGATACAATAACTGATACACATGAATGATACAACAGAATGGTACAATAGATATCAACATTATCAGAGATACAAAGAATAGCAGCGGAAATATAAGATAACACTAGCAGCGGAACAAAATCTCCAATGTAGCTTCAAGAAAGAACTCCAGCTTCGGTAATCTCCATCTCCAAATCACCAATCCAGCGATAGCTCGGACTCTCAATAACGATGCACAAAGCTAAGCAAGTGCAGTCCCGATTCAAAGACGGAACTAGCTCCAGATAATCTACTAAACCTGACTATCTGAAAAACCCAACTCTAGACTGCCCGTGTGGGAAAATAGTGGGCACCCAGAGTTTAGGAAAGGAACAATAAACTCCAGGTCAGTCATGGGACTGGTATGAGCAAACAAAAGCTTTTGGTCTTTGAACAAACAAGAGAATTTAAATTTGAAATCCGCAATGCTTTTTGGAAAATGAAACTACCATAAGGCCTCCCGGCACACACACAATGCAAACGCACACATGGGGGAGATTTCTCCTTATGATAGTCAAACATGCTTAATACAAGAAAAATTCTGTGATATTATTACTAGTGCATAGTGGAAAATCTTTCGAAAGTATAATATAAATCCTAGCCAGCATAGGTACCATGATGCTATGCCTACTATAGCTGCCATGTTAAATGGCAGGTTCTACAACTAAAACCGTACAAGGCACGTATTGGATGAATGGATTTCCAACAAATGGTCAGGCTAAGGAACTTCCTACTGCCACATGGGATCGCCTCTGGCGGGACGTCCCGAGAACTAACGTTACGGTTAGATCTCTGCCAACACAAGGCCGGGTTACCTCTGTAACTAGGTAACTACTACACGAATATGCCATCCCCCGGTCCTTTGGGACCTTTATCCGAGGCGCCTCAAAGCAACAACCACACAGTAAATGAGATTGGAGCAACCACATGAGTAAGTATCTGGGCTCTATACCATGATACCACCCTTTACCAGAAGGGAATGACATACCCTAAAGGGCGCGACCCTCATAACCTTGCCGCATCTTTCCTGTTTCGACCATTTCCGGGATGTGAGGTCCTGATGCAGTCTCGTCCACAAAGCTACGCTTTGGCACAAAGCCATGCTTTGGGTCAACAGATGACCAAAGCAATGATCACAAAGATAAACGATCAAACAAATGACCATATCACAAATGATCAACCAATGATCATCACACAGCAGCACTCAGCATGCCACATTACCAAATTGGGAATATATCACTGATAAATATCAACTACATAACCTCTGAGCTCGTACGTCTCAGAGAAGGGTGTTAAGCTAAGAGAATAAATTCTCCGCCACCAAGCAGAAATGTATTTGATAGAGATCAGTTTAATATCTCAAAGTGTAATGTCGGACATACAACCATACAAGTCTGTTCCGGGTTCGAACAGAACCGAAGGCACTTCCGAAGAAGCCCTTGCAAATCCGGGTATCCACAATCCCGATCGGACTTCCCATCACTAAGGGAATCTCTATACCGTAGCTACTCGGTGCAGAGAAAATCGATAGGTTATCCTAACGTTCTCGAAGACACCCGGTCTTCAACACCGGTCTTCAAATGCAATCCATAATGTCGTATCACTATTCGGAATGGGTTATATGACACAAGGTCCTCTCCCGGCTAAACCGAATAGTAAGCGCCATATTTTAAAACATATGGATATGGGATTTCAGTTAAGTCACAACTTAAAAATCCAAACTTTTCTTTTAAATGGTTAAACAAATTACCATTTTAAAATCTTCAAACAAAAAGATTTATTTCACAAAGATTCACCTAATTTCACAAAGATCTATTCATAGATTTCAAAACAACTTCCATTCCAATTGGATTAACTCAATAAATCTTTAAATTAAAGATTTAATTTATAGCTTTCAAAACCCGTTCCAAAGATTTATTTATAACTTGGAATACCATTTTCATTTCAAAACTTGAATTCCTTTTAACATACATTGGAAATCCATTTCTTATATGAAAGCTTCTATTATTTGAAAACGACAGTTTTCGTTTCAGAAAAGTCCGATTTATACAAGTTGAAAATCTTGGGTTAAATTTAAATTCCAAACATCACTTTTTTAAAATGGTTTAAAACCCCATATAAATCCATTTATAAGTTGGATAACTTTTTAAACCCTAGTTCCCAAATTATAGAATTCAACTTCAAATATTGAATTCAAATTTAAATCAAATTATTTAAATTTCAAAACTCAATCAAGTTATTCAAATAACTTTTATTTTTGAAATTCATTTTTTCTTCAAAAACTTCAATTCTAATTCCAAAACTATTTTGGATTCTAAAATTCAAATTCTTAAACAATTTCAAAATCTGTGACTTAACCCATTTCCACGTGCATTCCATATTTGTGTGTGTATAAGTGTGGTCTAGGGGTTCAACACAATAGTGCACAACATCAACATCACAGATTCAATCATAAAGATAAGCGGTATAACCCATAACGCTTATCTATATTCATAGATTCATAGATAAAGTAAATTATCAATCACAAAAATTCACTAATATGATTCGATGTGGGTTTCGGATAACCAGCTGGAATCCGACTCCCTGTCGCATCGAAATTCAAATGTCGTTTTACGGGTCAAAGGATTTGCGTATTCATACAACAGCATGTTCATCACAAATATAGCAGATCAGCACAAAGTATCACATAGCATCACATCACATATCAAATATATCAATCCATCATACAACATTCAATAACCATCAGCATCTACAATTAAGATGAATAAACTGGGTGGTTTTAAATTTATTACCTACATGATTACTTTCATTTATTAGTCCTAATTAATTAACTATCCATATTTATTCAATTAATAAATCTTCAATTATTAATTTAAAATCTAATATCATTCAATTAATGATTTCTTAATTACAAATTAATTATTCTAAGAAAAATTAATCTTAAACTTTAATTAATCAAATTAAAACCCTTAATTACTTTAATTAATTATCCATTTCATTAATTAATTAATTATATTAATTATCCATTTGTACTACCTTAATAATTAAATGAATTACAAATCATTATACTTTTCTTTATCTTTAGATAAACATTCCTTATTTAAATTATGCATTTAAAAACAAAATGTTTTTAAATTTACATTAAATTCCATTTAACATTTTCTTTAAACTCAAGACTCAAATTTGTCTTAAATAAGAGTTTAAAACAATACACAACTTAATCTTATATGTTTACAAGAAACATATACTTAATTAATAGGTTGAAAAGGATTTAAATTTCAATTCAAATCAAATTCAAATCAATTTTAAAAATTACTTTAAAACTTCAAAATTGAAATACAACTTTCATTCTCATTTTAGTTTTAAATTCTTTAAAACTCTTTCTATAATTTACACCTTTAATTCAAATGAAAATCATTTGAAAGCAATTTAAATTTAAATCTTTACTTTAAAACTGAAGTTTAAATTTAAAATCCAGATTTTAAAACTTCAGATTTGAATTCATTTGAATTCCTAAATTAAATACTTAACCTTTAATTCAAATGCAAAACAACAATGCATTTTATACTTGAGAGTTTAAAAATCAAACTTAAATTTAAATCATAATTGATTTCAAATTTCAGACAGTCAAAATTTGAATTCATATTCAAATTTCAGATATAACTCAGTTTTAAATCTCTCCTGCAAATTTAAATTTAAATTTACCTTTACATAAAAATAACAGAAACAGTTTTCTGTTTATAAAAAAAAAAATCAAACTTTGAGATTTGCTGAATTTAAACTATTTCAAAAGACCAAATTTTAAACTTATTTAAATCCATTATTAAATTCAGTTTTCAAAACTACAAGTACAAATTTTGATTTGTCTTTATTTCATATATTTTACAAACTGGAAACAGTTCCTGTTTCTTTTATTATTATTTTTCCTTTCTTTAAAACCAATTTAAAATTCTGCATTTAAATTATTACAGAAAAATAATTCAAACAAGTTTGAATTCATCCTTAGGTTTAAGTTAAATCCTAAGCTAAACTTTTAGTTTGAATTTAACCTATCTTTAATTTCAAAACTGCAAAAAAACAGGCTTCTGTTTTGCTTAAATCCTGAAACAAAGTACTCGAGCAATCTAAGATTTTACTTCGGGTCAGAAGCTTACATGCTTCGAGTTATTCTTCAAAATACCCGAGTCCATCCCGAGTCAAAACACTGCAACCCTGAAACACCAACCCCCTGCACAACAGACCAAACCCCACCCTTCAAACCTGTCAACACCAGTATTTCACAACTCCGGCCATCATCATCGACCAAACTCCGGCAGTAACTCCTTCAACACACAATCCATCAATACCCAGAATAGCACTGAACTCGATCAACCCATGCGATCGTATTCGAGCAAACACAGTAACCCAGAGACACTTGAGCTCATATCAGAAACTTCCAAATTTCAAACTCAAATTTGAATTGTAGATCAAGTCAAAAAATTTGCTATGTTTATTGATAGCTACATTCATTCTAGAATCAATTTCAAACAATTCAAATGCAAGATTTAACTGAACTTGATAAAAGTGTAAATTACAGTTCATATGAAACTGCATTTTACTCTTTACACTATAAACTTAATTTTAGTTTTTAAATTTTAGAATTAAATTAGGATTCTTTTGACAAACCCTGAATCATCAACTTATAACATTTGAAATTTCACTAGGGAAATTTTGTTCTGTGTAACTCTTTTTTTTTTTTTTTTTGTCAAGCTACAGACAGTCATATGAAGTTCATAAACTATTAGAGTTGCACCATTTTAAAACAGGAATTTACTCACAGATTTTGTTGCACAGAGAAGATGTACTCTGACTCATAACAGGGATATGCATTGATACATACTCATACATTTACACCCATAAAGATGTATAAATTCAAACATGCAATCATCAAAACCATCATACTTCAAGAGTCAACCATAAAATCAGAACATATAGGTAGATAAATGAGTTTGCTCACCTTGATGGGTTTGATGAAGAAAGACAGAGAACAGGAACAGAGGAATGCATTTGAGCATGTACATTTCTTTCTTTCCTTTAATTTTTTTTTTTCTGAAGCTTTTATAGTTTTGGATGACAGAGAACTTTCCCCTTTTTCTCTGCAACTTAAAAATAGAAATCATATTTGTTTTGAACTTGATTCTTCCTGCAACTAATAAATAGAGTTGTTTAAATGTTTGTTTTATTTATTGATTATTAACATCAAATTCAAATTTAAAGAAAAGAAACTTGCCTTTATATTTTTTTTCCAGAGAATCACTAACCACTGGAAAAACTGAAGCTCCACTTTTTTTTTTTTTTTTTTCTGAACAAATCTGCAAATATTTTCCAAATTTGTTTTTGATGTTAAAACTTGACCTTGCAATCATAATTTACTAACTATAAAGTTAAAATTTACCTGAGATTTGATCTTGCACTTGTTCTTAAACTTGTTATTAAATCTGAAATGATTAGCTCCTGTTGCTTCTTTGTTTTGAATTTAAACTTGCTGTTGAACTTTCTTTTGAATCTGGTTTGAAAAAAATGCAGACAAGATTGATTTGCATTTTGAAGTGAATTACAGGTTGAAGAATTTGTATTTGACTTTGCTCCCAGATTCTTGAGAAGAGAATGCATTTTCTTTTCTGACTTTTCTCTTCTCATCATTTTCTTTTTCTTGGGTATTCAGAATTTTAGATGCTCAAATCTTTTTACTGTGTTTTTCAGATTTGGCTAAGACTAAATAAATTTGAATTTGGGGAGCTGAAGAGTTTTCTACAAATTTTTAATTCTATTATTTTATCCAATAAAATATCTTGAATGCCATGTGTAAAAATGAAATCATGAGCTTTAGATTTTGTTAATTCTTCTACTCCACCCTCACATGTTGATATTATGAAGCAAAAAGAATTTTATAAATTTTATATTTATAACTTATACACTTTTAAAAAAAAATGTATATCTTTATTCTTTTGAATGTATACATACATGCTCAATGTTGAAAGAATTTAACTAACATATATATTACAACTTAATAACTTTTTCTTAAAAAAATGCTACTTACTTTTAAAAACATCTATTTTAAATAAAAAGTAAATTTTCAATCTCAACTTGAAATATAAACTCATGTATATGTACTTACATTAAATTTTTGTTCAACATGTTCATGCACTAATATATTTATACAATTTACATTCTTACATTTTTTTATTCATTTATTTATTCTTGTACAACTTTTAAAAGTTTTTAATTTCTAATTTACTTTTTTTTTATACATTTTATTTTTGAAATCTTATAAATCTCAAATTTCTATTTTGTAATCCATTTATATAAATATACATCTTATTTTCCTAAATCCAATATATATTTTTAAGCTACTTATACTTAAATCTCTTATTAAATTTTCTGTTTATGATCAAAATTATTTATTTATTCTAATTAATTCTCATTTTATTTTCAAAAATAAATTAAATTGCCAATTTAAACTTAATGAATTTCAGGAATGTTACAAATAATATACGTACACCCTACGTATTTACCTTTATTGGTTATTAGCCAAATTAATTCTCTTTCTATTCACATTCACTTCATTCACTTACTCTCAATTGCTTCAATCCATTTGGATTATCACCTCTATTCTTATCTCGATTGGGTATTTAACCAAGAACAGTTTAAACTCTGTCCAGTTTAAGTTTAGAAAATATCTTGAAAAGTTAAAAATAAATAAGTAGTTGGAAAATAATTACTATTTTGTAAAATAGGTGTAAAGTAGTTATAAAATAGTTAAATAATTATAGAAATTTTAGATAATTGCAAAATAATAGTAAGATAGAAATTAGTTTTGTAAAATAGTAATTAATTTATAAAACAGTTGGAAAGTTGTTAAACAGTTTCAAAAATAATTGTAAATCAAATATAAGATAGTTTGGCTTTTAAAAGAAAGGTTGTATATATAATTAATAGCTTAGAAAATAGGTTTATATTAAAACAATTCATATTAAAAATAGTCCAGAGTCAAAACTGTTCACTTCTCAATCTCCATTCTCATTAATTCAATTTAAATTTACATTTCCATTTAAATTGACCCAACTCCAATTTAAATAATCTCCAATTTCCATTGAAATTTATTCATTCCCAATTCAAGTTGAATTAATTCTCAATTCCTTTTCTAATTTAAATCAATTTCCATTTGATTTTAAACATATTCAACTTTAATTACAATCCCAAGTTATTCCAATCACTTTGGACTAATATCCATTCAATTGAACCCACTTCAATTCCAATCCATTTCAACTCCATTTTGAATTAATCCCAATTTCAAATTCCATTTCCAAATTAAGTTGAATTATTCTTGATTTCCTCCCAAATTAAATTTAAATTCCATTTGAATTTAAAACTTATTCAACTTTAATTACAATTCTAAATTATTCAAATCAATTCGGACTTAATTTCAAATTGAGCCTACTTCAATTTCAAATTGTTTCAAATTAATCCATTTCAATTTCCATTCGAATTTTATACTCATACATCTTCAATCACGATTTCAATCAATTCAAATCAAATTCAATTTGAACTAATTTCAAATTTCAAATTTAAACCATCTCGAATTATATAAATTCGAGTTAAAACTTCAAATGTTGATTTAATTCCTTTAAATCAATTTACCTTTTTATTCCAACAATGGATTACCATACTCCATTTCTCATTCATTCAAACAAATCTAATTCACAACTTAAATATTTTTAACAACAATAGGATGATATCATCTAATTCATCTTAAAACATCCATCAATTTACAATTTCCAGATCTCAAACCCAATTTGAGATCACTCAAACCCCCTAATTCAAATCAACCATTTAACTTTCCAAGTTAAATCTTAATTTCATCTTAAAATTTACGAATCAGGTTGAACATTCCAACATATTTAACTTCTTCCAAGTTAATTTCAATTCACTTAATTCAGTCAACCTTACCCAATTTGAACTTTCATTTCAAATTTTAAACTTTTCATAAATAATCTTCTCACTTATTAAGTTCAAAAACTTATCACTTTGGGTTTCAAATCTTACTCCAAATTCAAAACTCACCATTTAGAATTTATTTCAAACCACCCTTTTATATTATGTATATTCACATATATACATATTAATTTCTTTTACATACCAAATTTTACTTTAAAATTTTAAACCACCTTTGGTTTTCAATTTAAAACAAACTACTTTAAATTTTCAAACAATTCTTATTTGAAATAGGAACATTTCATCCAAATGCATTAAATAATATTATTTATTATTTCTTTAAATTAATTACATCATCAATTAATCCTAATTAATTACATTCGGTAATTAACTTATTTCTTAATTACCTTCATTAAGTAATTGTTCTTCAAATTACTTACCTCTAATTACTTCATTAAGTAACTTCCTCTTAATTTATCATTTCCAATTATTATCCATTAAATAATCTCACTAAATAAAGTTCAATTAATGACATAAATTAATTTATTATCCTGATCCTAAAACCTTTTCCAATTTCAAGATTTAATTTCTGTTTGAATTCAATTCAAACTTGTCTTTAATTTAATTTCAATTTGGTTGTAATTCTATTACCACTTAATTCTTACTATTACTTTTAATTTAATTAATATTACAACCAATTCCCTAAATATAATAGATAATCTATATCTTATATAAGATTCATTTACTTTTGAAATCATTTAAAAACCTTTATATAAGAAAATAACAAGTACGCTCTTATATATATATATATATATACACACACACACACACACACTCAACTCATTTTAGGGTACCACTTACCCTATCCTTAATGAGTAATCCCAACAGAGCCAAGGTTCTCGCTTAACCTTCTGCTCTGATACCAAAATGTAACGACTCGAAAATTTCAATCCTGAAACTTCCAGATAGTTAGAGAAAAGAAGAAAGAGAAAGAAGAAGAAAACAGAAACCAGTCACAGAAACCTCACATTCGCAGCGGATCAAAATATAATAGCAAATAATATTAACAGTTATACAAAAGAAAACTGTATCTGTCAATTACACTTTAAAATATCAGAGTTACATCATACACACAACACTGGACAGTCTAAACAACATGTCCTACTTACACAGTAATATATCACAGCGGTAAAGTACTCCATACGCTTCAGCCCTCCAGTTCGCCTCCTGAGCTCCAGAACGTCCTTACCTGAAAATCTGTAATACTCGGTCTGACACGAGCATTACATCAAAGTAACACCCGGGTCAGGCTGGAAACCAGCGTGAGTAAACCCATCTAACATAGAATACAACAGCATACAACTCATATAAACCCGGGTAACTTAAACCAATTTACATCTTCACCAGTTGATATAACATCATTTATTCCACACATCAATTTCTAGGTACCAGTACTTAGATTAAATGGTCTAATTCACTTAAATCATTCCAAACGTGCTTATTGATTTCACATATCAATCTACAAAGAATCGAAGTGGTTTCGGATATTTACTAATACCCGACTCCGGTCTCTTCGAAACCATTGTCAACTTAACTTAAATTATTCAAGTGAAATACAATTCTACTTTTAATACAGGATGTCACAGTAATTCATCAACAATAGATAATCACATCTTCACAGTTTAAATCAACATATCATATCTCATAGCATCACAAACCACATATTAGGAAATAACAGTTAATCAAGGGCATTCAATATCATTCTATTTATCCTTTAATTACACTTAAGTAATTAACCCTTAATTTAATTTCACAAATTAATTGTTCTTACCCAATACAGTAATTAACCTTTAATTACTTTATTAATTAATTACTAACCATAATTATTAATCTCCCTTGATTAATAACAACAGTAATTAAATTCCCTTAATTACTTCATCAAATAAATTTATTACTCCCTAATTAATTATTTCTAATTAATCCCCTGATTAATTAACCTTTCAATTATTTTCCCTAAGTAATTATTCCTTTATTAACTTCACAAAGTAATTTAATCCAAATTACTTCCACTTTATAAATCATTCCTTTATTAATTGCATCTTGTAATTAATTATTAATTACTTTACCAAGTAATTACACTTTTATAAATTACATTGAGTAATTATACTTACCAAATTCATTATTGAGTATCCTTAATTAATTAAAAAAATTAATTATCTCTAATTAACTCCATTAATTAATCATTTGATAATACTTAATTAACGATTCTTCATTAACTATATTAACCAATCCTTTAATTACTTTTCTAAATAATCAACTATAATCCACCAAGAGATTACCTTTAATTAATTAGCAATTAATTTCATTCAGGTAAATTATCCCTAATTTCCAATTTATCATTTTCCATATGTTAATTAAATTACTTAATTACTTAACTACTAGTCATTTATTAATCAACTTCAAATAGTTAATTACAAATTTATTAATCACATAATCATTAATTAGTCAACCTTTAATCATAATAATAAAGTAATTACTCTTAATGATTTCCTTAATTAATTACTATTCATTTAAATTAAATTTAAAAGAATCTTCATTAACTTTGATTTGTTATTAACTACACAACTTAATAATAATTAATTTATACTTAAATTCATTCTCATTTTAACTACTGCAGTTTGAAAGTAAATCCACCTGAGTGCTTTCCTCACTTAACTCGAGTCATCACTCGCGTATTCCAAAGGTTTTCCCGAGTCACTCTCCCCTCTCATAGTCATCTTCTTCTCCCCTTTTCTATTTCTTTTTTTTTCAGTTTAGATTAAACTTATCCAAATACACTGGAAAGAATCACCTAACAATCTCGAGTTCAAACTCGAGCCCTAGCCCAAATTACCCGAGCAACCACTCACACTCACTCGAACCCAACAGGAAAAGGCACGGCAACGTTACTGTGCACGTGCACAGTTCACCAACAGCGACGCCACCAACGACGGCTCACTCTACAGGTCGACGATCAAACCCACATCCCTTTCCGACCCTCCAACCCAAATCGCAAAGCTCGAAACGAAATCGAGTATCTCCGACGAATCTTAACCCATAACTCCACCAGAAAATCATCCCATCATGGTCATCCACGCCACCTGGAACACTACGCTTCTACCTACGTCTTCAATCATGACACCGGTACGTCCTCCTTAAATTAGGCCAAGCCCGATGCACTCACGAATTCATCGCGATCAATCTATGAACCCAGACCAAAATTAGGGTTAAAAACTTCTTTTGGCCACCGTTGTCGCCACGGTCATCAGGAACCCCACTTGACATTTTTCTCGTATTCCCAGATACTTCCGCTATCACCACCTAAAATCCCTAACAATATAGAGATTCTGATCATCAGAAATTGACCAGGATCTACATTCCAGTGAATCACCAAATTTTTACTCATTTCAATTTTAAAAATTGTGATTCTTACTTTAAAAATCCTAATTTTTCAAGTAGATTCAGACCATATGTTTGAATTAATGAATTGTTGTGATTGGTTTTATCCCATTCTTACATCTTCAACTGTTTTCTTTTCTTTCCAGAAAATTTCCAAACTTAGTTCATATAAATAAAAAATTTAAACCATTATTTTGATTAAACAAACAAAATTTGTTTGAATCTCTAAGCCTCACAAAGATTAAATGAGGAAGATTGGAATTTTCTTATCTAAATTTCAACTGTGCAACATAACAGTGATGACCCAGACAATAAACCAGTATATTCATTTCATAAATACATATATTCACATTTTAAAAATTCATGCATACCTAAATTTAAACATGCACTACACACTTACATTCAGCCTCTCCTCATACAACAAATTAAAACAGTTTTATGATCAAAAATTCATTCACAGGTATAAACAGAGAAGTCTGTTTTTTTGAATGATCCTGGAACTATATATATTTTCTTAAATATCAGAAATTTGAATTTAAACCATTTCATCTAAATTTCTTTACTCATAATATGCTAAAAGAACTCAGGGAAACATTCAAAAAAAAAATTTCAAACACATTTAGTTAGTTGTGATAAGCAAAAATACACAAATGTGCTCAGTCATGCAATTCAGAGTTGCTATTATATATTTTTCAATCATTATGCCATTCATGAACATCCAGTTTAGCTATTTTTATCATCCATTGAGGCATGCATCCATTTTACAAATGATTTACCTTAAAGAAATTAAATTTTACTCACCTTGCTGATATGAGCAGAGCAGTTTGGAATTTGAAACTTGAATTACTTGGCTGAAAACTTGTGTGCTTCAAAACAGATATGAATTGCTTTGGAACAGAGTTGCTTCCTTATTTGAAAATGCAATTGCCATTATTTAAAACCTTATACTTGATTTGAAGATGCAGTAACAAATTCCAGATTTAAGAAAAAATAGCAGACTTGCTTCATTTCCAGGTGCATGCAGAAATCCTCTCTTTTTTTTCCAGATTTTTCGAAAAATGCAAATTTTTTAGAGGAGATTACAAACATATGTTTGATTCCAGAAGATGAATTGCTGAGGAGTATTTTACAAGTTGAGGAATTTTAGATTTGAAAGTGAAGATTGCATTTGAACTTGAAGGAAATTTCAGATTTGATTTGAGGATTTTTCTGATTTTTGAAGAGTAATGATTGCATTGATATTCTAGTTTTCTTTTAGGAATAAACATAGATTATAAAGAGAAAGAAAGAAAAAAAAATGAAGAGAATATAGTGTTTGTATTGGCTAATTTCAGTTTTAGTTAAAATTAAAAGAAAATTTAAAAAAAATGTGACACATGTCATTATCATACATTAGTATGCTAACACTTGTTACCAAAGAGACTTATATCTTAACACATGTTCTAATTTATTTATATTTATCCTAATAGTATTTTAAAAGCTTTTTAAATAAGATTTCCTAATTAACTAATATTTTTTTTTCAATGCTTTTTCTATTAAATTCCTAATTCACAAATACATTTATAAATTTGTAAATGTAGCTTTATTTGCCTAAAAATATCACATAAATATTATTGGTTTGAAATTAACAATTATGCCCAATTAAATAATTTACTTATATAAACAATCATCATTATTTATTTTGAAAAGAATACTTTGTCAATTTTAAGTGATTATATTAAGATATGATCAAATAAATATTTATCCAAACATAAATATTTACGATTAGATTCATTTGTTAAATTTTACAATTCGGTATTTCTATTAATTAACCCAATTATTATCAACTAATAGATTCTTCAAAATCCGGGTTATTACAGTTTTAAACATATAATTTAGTTTAGAACAAATTTTCTTTTAATAAATATTTTTCTAGTTACCAAAATAATTACATAATTCATTATCTTCGAATATAAACTAGTAAGTTTAAAATATATATATATACGTATGTCCATCTTATCCTTCATTTTGGAAATACATACCCTTATAAAAATAGTTTATATCCATTCTAAAAATATATATACATATATATCTATAAAAATAATCTGTATTACCATTTTAAAATTTCTATTTCCAAATTCTTAAGTGTGTGTGTGTATGTATATATATATATATCATTTCATTTTCCTATATATACATTTATAAAATTTTAAATGAAAATAGAATCTCTATCCACGTATATATCTCACTATCTATATATACATACACACACAGCTGATTATTTATTGCATATGAATTGTTATATACACAGAATTTAAAACCGAGATAGGAATTCACCTTACTGCCTCCAGTTTCCCCCTAACCCTAGCTAGAAAGATGATCGCGTGACCCTAAATCATTGCCAAGATTGATCCTGTTCCACTGTCGAGTTCCAAAGTTGAATGAAAACCCTAGCTTTGACCCTACAATGATGAATTAATACCGCACCTCCATCCAATTTTTCGAGCTCAGCCACCCTCGTGCGAGCAGTCGCCTGCTCCATGTGAGATCGCGACTTCAAACGCGATAGCACACCCAAACATCGAACCCCCTCCAGCGGCCAACACAATGCGCTATGCTCCTCGAAGTTCGCCGTGCCGAAACCCTAGATGAAGCCGCCGACTACAACCCCTCGCCACAAGCCTCGATTCGATTTGAAAAGTTAAAAGAAATCTGGGTTTCAATTGTAATGTTGATATCGATTTGAACCAAGGCTTAACTAATTCCGATCGGCTTTGGGTTTAAATTCAATTGCTCTGCTATTTATTTTCTTTTTTTTCTGTTTGAACGAAAGATGTTCTTTCGTCATTGTTTTAAGAGCATAGCTATTTCAAATTTTAAAAACAAACGCGTGTAAAATTTCACAGAATAAAACTAACACGTGTAAAAAATTCCTCAACGTGTCAACTTGCCTATATATATGAATATGTAGACTTTAATTTAAATTCAAATCGCTTCGACAAACGCAGCTCGAAATCTCGATCTCCAATCGGGACGTGCCACCAGGCGTTTATAGTGTTAAACCCCTTTTTAAATGCATTAGAAAAGGTTCCGAGTCCAAATTCGATCGTATGGAGAAGATAGCTTTTTGAACCCAGTTATTAAATTAAATTTCGATAAAATTTTCAGCGCGTTTGCTTATCTTACGGCCAAATGAACACCCCAAACACTACAAAAATTGAAATCCAATAATAATACATTATTACAGATCCATTGGAACTGGTTTCGTCAAATTCCGATACTGTGCCTCGAAAGGCTATTTTTAAATATCGATTTACGCAATACAAATTCAAAACTTAACGAATCACTTTCAAATTCAAATTTAGAATTTCTATTACCTTCAGTATTATCAATATGAATTTTCTAAGCCTTAAAAATATTTTTAATGAGCTTAGAATTCTCGATTCAACATTTTACCAAATTTTAATAATTAAATTCAATAATTTAATTGCCAAATAAATTCTAATATTTGAAATTCGAGTTAAACTAACTTTCAAATATTGAAAATCAATAAAATATTCTAATTTCAAATGTCCAAAATTCTGGGTTGTCATAATTGTTTGACTATTAATCTTGCCTATGGATGATAAACTTAAATTGAATGCCTTGGTTTGTTTGAATATCTCTGATATATGATTTGGGATGTACTGTGATGTGATATGATGGGTTGAACAGTAATATTGTGGGTTATCTATCGATAATGGATTGCTGTGTGAATATAATACCTTATATTTATAATTAATGTGTATCCACTTAAACAACTTGGATTTAGGATAACATTTTATTCGAAGAGACCGGAGTCGGTTATCAGCAATACCCTAGACCACTTCAATTGGTAATCTTCAGTAATTCTTTATAGATATTAGTTTAGAATCAAGTAGGCTGGAACGGAATAAATTATATATCATGACCATTTAAAACTGGGAAACATTTCTTAGATATTATATGATAATTTGTGATTGACTTTAATAAGATAAGAACTCGTAGGAAGGTACGAGTTACCCCGGAAATTCACATAAGTTATATAACTTGACATTTCAAATTATATGGGTTTACTCACACTGGTTTCCAGCCTGACCCAGTTGTTACTTTGATGCAATGCTCGGTTTAGACCGAGTATTATAGATTTTCAAGTTAGGACGTTCTAGATCTCAAGTGGTGAGTAGGATGGCAGGAACGATGGAGTATACTGCTGTATATATTGTTGTTTATCTGGGACAAGTTGTCATATTGTCTAGTTTATATGTGATTAGTTGTAACTCTGATAAATTGATGTAAATTAACAGTTACAGTTTTCCTTTGTATAACTGCTATTATTTGATATTATATTTTATCCACTGCGAATGTGAGAATCTATGTTTTGTTTCTGGTTCTTCTTCTACCTCTTTTCTTCTTTATCCTAACAATCTGGAATTTCCGGCGTTCGCATGCTTGGCCCTCTATAGTGAACGTATTAATGATTAATTTTCGAGGTTGAAAATTTTGGTTCGTTACATTTGGTATGAGAGCATAAGATTAAGCGAGAACCTTGGCTCAGATGGGTTTACTTATTAAGAATAAGGTCAGTGGTACCCTTGACTTAGTTGAGTGTATATATTTATATGAGAGCGTACTTGTTATTTTATCATATAAAGATTTTAAATGTTTTTAAAAAAATAAATGATTTTTTATAAACGTTTATATTTTGATATATAAAGCAAATAATTTTTTAATTATTATATAAACAGAAAATTGGTTGTTGGTTATTGAAATTGAATAAGAATTTAAGTGGTATGTATATATCCAAATAGGAATTGAATAGTATGAACTATACAAAATAAACTAGAAATGGATTCAAACCAGAAAATAAAATGGTTATCGTATTTAATAATGGGATGATTATTTTCCAATAAACGATGATAAAGCAAATGAAAAATGTTTTAAGGAAGTAAACTTTTAGATAAGTATAACTCATAAATTAAAATGGATTAAAATTGTGAAGTTTTGAATTCTAAATCTAACAACATTTGAAATTTGTTTTCAAAATGTTAAAAGAAATGATGAATAATATTATTCAGACTATTCTTGAATGTAATCTTATTTTGAAATAAGAAGTTGTTTGAAACTTTAAAGAAATTTGTTTTGAATTAAAACCAAATATGGTTTAAAATTTAAAATATGACTTGGTGGGCTAAGGAATAAATATGTATATATGTATAGATATACATAATATCAAAAATGATTTGGAGTAAACTCTAAGGTGTTGAGTTTTGATTTTCCCTAAAGTGTGATGTAAAAAAAAACAAAGGGAAATAATACTTTGAACTTATAAGTAAGAAAGGATTTTGATAAGAAGTTTAAAATTCGAAATGGGAATTCAAATTTGAGTAAGGTAAACGAGATTAAATTGAATTTAACTTGGAGGAAGTTAAATAAGTTTGGATAAGAATCCTAAATTGGAAATTTCAAGATGAAATTGAGATTTAATGTAGGAAAGTTAAATGGGTTGATTTAGAAGGGAGTTATATAAGATCTCAAACAGGTTTGAGTTCTGGGAATGTGTGATGGACGGTATTGATGGACGTTTAAAATAAACTTGGATGTTTATTTATACCCTGCTATCATCCTATTGTTATTAATAATCTATGGAACTATGAATTGGATTATTTGAGTGAATTAAGAAGTGGATTTAGATAATATATATCTATTACTGAAATTAAAAGGGAATAAAACTTTAATTTGAAATTACTTAAGTAATTTTGATTTTAAAGATAGAAATTGAACTTGTGAAAATGAGATCGCTTTGAACATTAAGATTTGAATGTTTACAATTACGTGTAAACTGAAATTGTTAAGAATTGGTTTCAAAGTTGAAATTGGGTCAAAAATTGGATTTCAAAGATTAAATTGTTTAAAAAGGATTTGAACTATTATTTGAACCTAGAAATAAGTTTATGGAGAAGTAAAGGTAATTTAAAATGGAGTATTTGAAATTTTAACTCAGAATTAAATTGTTTAAAGAATTTTATTGATAAATAAAGTAAAGATTAATTTGATTTAGAGGAATTAAATCAGCATTGAAAATTTAACTCGAACTTATAGAATTCGAGAAGATTTAAAAAGTGGAGATAGGAGTTGGGATTAATTTAAACTGGAATTGAAATGATTTGAAACTAAAGTTAGTTCAATTTGAAATTAGTCCAAATTGAAATTTGATTTGAATAATTTGGAATTGTGACTAAAGTTGAATGTTTAAATTCAATGGAATTTGATTTGAATTTGGAAAAGAAATTGAGGTTAATTCAACTTGAATTGGGATTAAATCAATATAATGGAACGGGAAAGTGATTGGAATGAAGATTGGGTAGTTGAACAGTTTGGCTCTAGACTATTTTCAAAATAAATTATTTTAATATAAACCTATTTTTCCAAGCTATTTACTATATACAACCTTTCTTTCTAAAGACAACCTATTTTATATTTATTTTACAACTATTTTTTGGAACTATTTAACTATTTTACAACTGATTTATAAGCTAATTACTATTTTTCAACTACTTTATAATCACTTACTATTTTATAACTATTTTGCAATTATCTAACTATTTTATAAATACTTAACTATTTACAGCTATTTTACAACTAATAATTATTTTTTAACTACTTATCTATTTTAAACTTTTCAAGCTATTTTTTAATTCAAGATGGTCCGAGTGCGAGCTGTTTATGATTAAATACCCATTTGAGATAAGAATTGGGGTGATAATCCAAATAGAATTTGAAGTAATTGTGAATAAGTGAATAGAATCATAAATGAATGTGAATAGAAAGGAAATTGATTTAGCTAATAATCAATGAAGTTAAATACTTAGGATGTACGTATATTATGCTATTCGCATTATGATTTGATCCAGATTGGAGCATAGAATTTGGAGATAGTATATCGATTTGAGTTGGGATTTTTCACTCGATTTTTGATGGCGAACCTGGATATGGATTTTGATCATTGTAGAAATTCTCTATCATAGTTATGGCTATGCAAGGCGAATGACGATTTCTGATCAAGAAACCAAATCTGAGTCCGCATTAGAAAGTCGCGTGGATGATACTAGTTCGAAAGTGAAATTGTTTGATCGAGTGAGCGATAAAACTTGATATTGTGTACAGATGACATGTGTACATCATACGGGTTTGAGTGAATTGATATTGAAAATTTATGGATAAGAACTGTAAAATGATTTTTTAAATGGAAAGGTATATTTTGAAAAATAAATGATGAAATAAAATGGAAGTTGGATATTTCTATGATTAGAACTCATTTATAAGAGTAAGTAAGATAATACATAACTTTATAAAGTAATCAAACTTGAATATTGATCTGGCATAAACAAAGTTATGTATATATTTTTGATAAACTCCCCTTGTTGAATCTATAGCCAAAAGAAAAGGGTTTTGAGAAGTTTTTGAAGTATTAAAGAGAATTTATACAAGTATGAAGTGATCCAAAGAATTTTCAAGGGTATATATATAAAAAGGATCTTATGAGAATGATTTTGGGAAAAAGGTTTTGGAACCTACGGATGTTGAAAGGCTTTTGATTTTTGGGGAAAAAATTCAATTTAGAAATTTAGAAATTTGGAAAGTTTAGTTTGAGAATTATCGATTTGGGGATAATCGATTTTGTGTATAGGAGATTTATATGTCATTCATAAGAAGGGTATGATTTGGAAGATACTATTTGTGAATAGTATAAAATGTTTTGAGAATGGCGTTTGGGAAAAAGGCGCTCCCATTAAATGAACTTCTTAGGAGTGCCACGGGGTGGTACTGCCTTGAGCCCTAAGGGGAAGGCTCTAAAGTTGATCCTATATGGAAGTCTGGACAAACTGAAGTTCCTGAGGATTATGTGGGTAGAGAAAGTCTATGGCGCTGATGCCTACAGAGGCATTTGGGTTATTCTGTAACGACAGTGTAACTCGATGTCGTTGCGATCTACTATGGACCATAGCGAAAATCATGTGGAGGTGAGTGTCAATGGTCTACGTTTGATTTTGCCAAGATGGCAATGTAACATCAGTAGACTGCGATCTATAGTGGAGTGGAGAAGTTTCATTTGGTAGCAAAATTCGAGGGCGCTGATGCATGCAGTTACATTGGTTTTTGTCATGAGGGCAACGTAACCGCGGGTGTAGCTGTGATCCATGGTGGGTTCCACGGTGTAATCGAGGGGTGTGGAGGCCTACAGTTATCTATGGTTTTGCCGTGATGGCGACGCAATCATCGGGTTAACTAGGACCATGGAGGGGGTGATGATTTCCAGAGCATTATCACCAAAGATATTCCCTTTATTTTCAAAAATGTTTCTATATTTTCAATAAAATATTTTTCAAGTATTTTCACTGGGTGTTAAAACGGGTTTACCAAGTACTTGTAGATTTTCAGTCATACGCCTGATCAACGTATGATCGAATTTCTATGAGAACAAGGATGGACTTGTTGAGACATCGAGTTATAAAAGTATTTTTATAAAAACTATTTTGGTAATATTATATAGATTTTAAAGTATTTTAAAAAAATGTTCGAAGAATAATTTATTTGATAATAAGTATTAAATAAATTCTGGCTTCGTTCCTTTTCGAGGACGAAAAGATTCAAAGGGGAGAGGAATGTGATAACCCAGAATTTTGGACATCTGTTAATTGGTAATTAGAAGGATTAAATTTATTAAAATAATAATTTGTAAATTGAACAAATAAAATTATGATATATATATATATATATGTATATATATCTGGATATGTTTATAGATGAATTTGAATTATAATAAAGGTGAATAATAAACATGTGAATAAATATTTATTTGATAATCTCCTATTATAATAGTTTAAGTTTGAAATAGACATTTATAAAGAAATTTAATATGCTTGTTTTTTAAACATGAATAAATGGAATTTGTATATTTATAAACATTTGAAAACATATTACATAAGTTTAAGAAATTAATTAAAACATAAGAAATAATTTAAATATAGTTTTTAAACAAATGTAAGTAGCATGTAAATGACAAATGTAAAGTAATTTTAACAAGTGTCATAATTTTCATTTTCTTTTCAATTTTTGAAATTTATTAAACAAAGCTATATGTATAATCTATATTCTCTATCTCATTTTCGTTTCCTACCTTGCAAAACATAAACCTGAGATACATCAAAAGAAATCAAAAACTGAAAATCGAACTAAATCAAACAAGGCTTCAGCTCATAAATAATCAAGTTCAAATTAACTCTGCATGATTCAAATTCAACTCATACATTAAAGAGATCAGATTCAAGGCTCAAATCAAAATTAAAATTGAAATCAAGATCAGCAAGCAAATCTAAATCAAGTGGCAAGACTAATTCCAGTTCATCATCAGAAGCTTTCTCTGTTCGACAAGTGAGTAAACATTACTTTAGAAAGCTTAAACCTATTCTCATCATGATGAATGTGATAGATCGTAGATATAATGTTGTGAAATATCTTTGCGTGAATAGATTTAAATGTTTTTATAGATAAAAATAAAAATAAAAATGGAGTTTATTGAGTATGAATGTCCATGTATAAATATGTCTCTATTCTTATATAAACAGACTAAAATTTAGTTCAAAAATCATTTTGTTCCTTTCCAATCTCCTATAGGTCTATCTTTGAAGGAAGTTTGGTTGCGATAACTAACTTGACTTTTTAAAAATATTTTAAAGCTTAATTAACAAGTTGTTTTACTGGGAAAAGAGATTACAATGGAAATCCTATATAAATGGGAAAAATCGATTATCTTAATTTTACATGTTGATTTTATAAACTAATAAATATTGGAAAATGGCGAATTTTGATATGTATGTCATGATTTATATATTCAAATTTGTTGTGATTACTTGAGTTGACCGGTATTGGAAAATTCGTCGATTATTGACGATCGGAGGAAAATTAGGTGCTGAAATTTACGCTGGAGGAGCGTCGGTGGTTGGCGATGATGGGAGAAATAACGTGCGATTTTTCACTGATCTGCAGTGGCTGGGCGAAGCGGAGTTAGGGTTTTAGGTCCTGATTTTTTGACGTGGTTTTGGGAGGTCAGTTTGTCGACGAGGTGGGATCGGACATGATCGGAGTAAGGGAGTATGGAGCAAGGTACCTTGGTGAACGTCTAGGCTCGACGGCGACGATTCAGATGGGTGGAGGCGTTGGTGTTTCACGAATAAACGTGTTGGGTTTGGTTCAGATGTTTTCATCTCGGCTCGATTTCGATCTGGAGATCGATTCAATGTTCTGGTGGTTGAAATCATTTGTGGGTGTAGTCGTCGACTCGCCGGTAGTGGTTGTGGTGGTCGGAATGTCGCCGACGATTTGTGCATGTCCACATGTGTTTATGTGTGTTAGTTTGTGTTTTCGAGTGAAGAACAAATTCTGTAGGGGAGAAGCTTGGGATGTGTTCGTGTTATCGCGAGTATGTTATCAGGTTTAAAATGTAAGCATACAGTTTTGAAAATTTAATCTGAGTTTGAAATAAAAAAAAAATATGGTGGCATGGGTAAGATATTGGAGATTTAGTTAAAAGATATGTAACTTATTTTTAACTCAGATTTAGTTAAATCTAAAGTTTATTTTAAACTTAATTAATAATGTAATTAATTAATAAATAAAGAGGATGAAGTGTTTTATCATTAAACTTAAGGACTTTTGTAAATTTACTAGTTAATAATAATTAGTCCCAGGTTTATTAAATTTTGATGATGATTGAGAAAGAGATTAAGATAAATGAATTGTGTTAAAATTAGTTAAGGTTTGGGTGATTAAGATTTATTAATTAATTGATTTATTATTAACTAAAGGTTAATTAATTAAGGGAAGTAAGCCAAGGTTAATCAATTAAGGATAATTAAATTTAGGTGAATAATTAAAGGATAATTAATTAAGGTTAATTAATCAATGAAATTAATTAAGATTAATTGACCAATGTAATTAATTTAAGGAATGGTTTATAATTAATTAAAATTAAGAAAATTAATTTAATTTATATTAGGTGATTAAGTTAAATTAATTGAGGATTGTTGGACTATTAATCTTGCCTATGGATGATAAACTTAAATTGAACGCCTTGGTTTGTTTGAATATATCTGATATATGATTTGGGATGTACTGTGATGTGATATGATGGGTTGAACAATAATATTGTGGGTTATCTATCGATAATGGATAGCTGTGTGAATACAATACCCTGTATTTATAATTAATTCGTATCCACTTAAATAACTTGGATTACGGATAACATTGGATTCGAAGAGACCGGGGTCGCGTATCAGCAATACCCGGAACCACTTCGATTGGTAATCTTTAGTAATTATTTATAGATGTGAGTTTAAAATCAAACAGGCTGGAATGGAATAAATTAAATATCATGACCATTTAAAACTATGAAACATTTCTTAGATATTATCTGATAATTTATGATTGACTTTAATACGATAAGAACTCGTAGGAAGGTACGAGTTACCCCGGAAATTCACATAAGTTATATAACTTGATATTTCAAATTATATGGGTTTACTCACGCTGGTTTCCAGCCGACTCGGGTGTTACTTTGATGTAATGTTCGGGTCAGGCCGAGTATTACAAATTTTCAGGTTAGGACGTTCTGAAGCTTAGGAGGCGAGTTGGATGGTAGGAACGTATAAAGTATAATGTTGTATATATTGTTGTTTATCTGGGACAAGTTGTCATACTGTCCAGTTTATATGTGATTGGTTATAACTCTGATTTATTGATGTAAATTAATAAATACAGTTTTCCTTTGTATAACTGCTATTATTTGATGTTATATTTTATCCGTTGCGAATGTGAGAATCTTTGTTTTGTTTCTATTTCTTCTTTACCTCTTTTCTTCTTCATCCTAATAATCTGGAATTTCCAGCGTTCGAATTCTCAGCACTTCTATAGTGAACGTATTAGTGGCGAATTTTTGGGGTCAAGAATTTCGGATCGTTACAATAGGAGTTAATGGATAAACTATAATTGGATAAGAAAATATTTAGAGTTGAATCATATTTTAGTCACAAGAAAATCTATACGAATTCTCTTTAGTTCCTTACAAAGCGACAAGGTTAATATGAATAAAAATAAATATCACAAGCCTAGTAGAGGAGAATCTAAACTATATAACAACCAAAACCAAGAGTAATTCTCGAGCCTTGAAAATTTTACAATTCACCAACTACGTGACCTTAACAAAATTTGAGGAATAGAATGATCTAAGGAACACGGTCATTTTAAATTAAACAGAAATATTTAGCCTCGGTATTAATGTTGCACTTACCTCATATACAATTAAAATACTTTGTTATAAATTATGGAATCTCTAATGGAAAACTAAATTAAAAAATGAAATCATAACAGATAGAAAGATTACAATCAACATTTTCAAAAAATAGACTTTATTTCATCACTTTGATCTTCAACATGTGAATGGTCATTGAGAGAAGTTGGATACATGGAAGTTAGACTTCAGGGACAATTGGAAATACACATTTTCTCGTCTTTTCGACAAGATGATATACAGTAACTATCCCCCTTGCAGCCTTTTACACATGAGTTGTATGCTTATCTACAATGTTTAGAGCATTCAACATGAATGCAGCTCACAGGATCAAATGATTGAAACACAAATAGCAATGTGATGGCAATAGTCATCAATTTTGCAAGAAAAATTTCCATTTTTTTTTAAAAACACTTTAAGTTTGGGTAGTACATGGTTTGATGCATATAACATTCCAATTTATAGATGAGGATGTGGAAAAGAAAGATTGATCTGGATACATTTCGTTGATGCGCTTCCCTAAAATAAATTGCATATACATTGAATGTTGATTTCATTATATTTATTAATATTTTGTATGTGATTCACTAGTGGTAAATAAGAAGTTGATCACTATAACAATAAATGTTAAATAATTAAAAGAAAGATTGGTTCACCATTATTATATACCATACAAGAATATCTATTGTTAAATGATTTTATTAATTTACCAAATGAATATAAAATAAGAGTGTAAATAATAACAATTTAATTAATCTGTAGAGCTAACCATTAATTTGTTGAAAAATCCTTTATTAGAAACAAATAACTGGAATGTTTTAAGTACATGATTAGTTAGTACTTAGGTGGTATATTGCATTTGGTAATGTTGGAGTTCAAATCCTTAATCTCAAAAAAAACATGTGACCATTATCTCCATAAAAATCATGTCCCTTCATTTAATCGAATTGACAAATCAATTTAATTACTTAGTTAATAATGAAATGTGAAGACTGAGAAGGGATGGAAACATATGAATGTGAGGATGGAGGAATTGGGGTTATAATATTGGGTTTCATGATAGTTTGAAAAATTCGAGCATTGAGATTAAAATTTCACAAATTTTCTACTTTTAACTGTAAAATAATGTTGAAATGGAGTTAATATTTGAACAAAGCTAAACTATTTGGTGAAAGCTAATACATTATATAAGATAAACCTTGAACTATAGGTCATCGTATTCATTCTTCAAAATAGTATCATAGAGTCAACTATACATAAAATTTTCATATCTAACCATTTTTATTCAATAATAATATTAAATTCAATAGTTTAAAATAATTAAAAATATGAGTCGTTACAACATATATATAGCACAAACTTAAAATAATAAATATTGAAGTGAATGTATGCCTAGTATAGCTGCTTGTCTTTTTAACCATTTTCTCTTTCTACTTGCTATCTTATTGTTATTTTGTGTGTTTGTTTTAATTGATATTAGATGGAAGTGTAATTGAAATCTTATGTAAAATTCCTTTAAATGTTTATGATCATGCCCAAATTCAGGAAATTTATTGATCATTTTATTGTTGGTAATGATAATTCTTGCACAAAACACACAATAGCTAACAATAAGGACTGCATTTTGTATAATATAATGAATGGTATGTGCAGCGTACCCAAACATATAAATTTATGTAAAAATTCATTTTGTAAATTATGTACCTACTAAAGATAATAAACAAACATTATTCGTCACTTATTATAAAGTGTAATTTAGTTTAAAACACAAACTTCCAAAGTTTTTTTTAACCCATAAGATAACCTCCTCAAAATGTAGATATAAGGACATTTTGTTCCTCATGTAGGCATAGCCCAATAACCCCACATCTAATGCCGTCACTTCACACACCACCAATTCATGCCATCGCACATTCACGACAATCTACACCCATGCGTCGTTGCCTACCGTATTCGCCACCTACTGTGGTTGACACCTCCCATAGTCGTGCCTCCTCAAAACCAAACCCCAATAGACAAACTCATTCCATTACTCACCACCTACTGTACTACCCACTTTTTTAACCCATCACAACATAGTAGCTCAACATATCTTGCTCACTAGTCATTAATTAATGCAAAAATAGAATAAGGTAAAAAATGATATTGTATAGTATCATTGTATGAGAAAATGATGTAAAAATAAATATAACAAGTACAAAATGCTTCCAAATCATATAATTTAAACATAAAATGCTACTACAAGAAAAAACCAACTACTACACGATTAAATTGAAATATAAATATTTATTTCTTTAAATCAGAAAATACGAAACTAATATTATATAATAGCATTATAAAATAATTTATGAAAAATGACATGATAAATATCAAAAAATTAAATAAAAATGGTTTTAGCTTTTCAGGACTCTATGTAGTAGAATTGTTAATTAATTTATCTAAAATAGTATTACAACTTCAAAAAGGTTTATAAAAATGAAATCATCTTCAAAAAAAATCACAAAATGAAACTAGATGGTGGAATTTAAAATAAATATTAATTAAAAAACAATTCTACAATTCATAAAAACTTCTTATAAACAAAAAGTGCTAATATACTTTATAAATTGATATTACAATTGATAAATGCTACTACAAAATAATGTTTTGAGATACAGTATGTTTTGAATTTTGGCTATACTATTTGGGGAGAATTGAAGGGGTTGGAAGTAGCTTGGTGACGAAGAAAATGGTTTGCAAATCGGAGATCAGAGGAGGAAGTAATGGAGAAGAAGATGGAGTGGTGCTGGAAGAGACTTAAGACAGACGTTTGAGGAAATGGTCAAACATCTGAGGCTTCAGCAACCTGTTCCAGAGCCTCCGCATAGACGTCCGAAGTTTTGATCGGAGTTTGAGTCTGTAGCAGTATTTTTTCAGAGAGCAATTACAAGCGTCCGTCACTTTGGATAGACATCTGATGTCTCAGGGAAAATTTTCCCAAGACCTTGGACAGACTTCTGTCCTATTGCGACAGACGTCTATGTCGACTTCTGCCAGTGTTTCGATTTGGGCATTATTTGAAGATTTTTGATATATGAAGGAAAAATTCTGGAACACTATTCTCCTATATGAGCTATTTTCTAGATTCAGATTTCTATGCGATAGAAAGCGACCTCAAGTTTTTTTTATAGCTTCCGCTAATTAGGGTTTATCAAAACCTAATTTTCTTCAATTTTATTCTCTACAAATCAATTTTGTTAGAATTTTGATCATTGTAATCAATCTCTTATGCTCTTCTCGTCGATGTTAATAAAAGTGCTCTTTTAAATTGGATATACACTAACACTACATTAGTGGAAGTAATATAAATCACTGTGTGATTTATTTTTCATTATCACTTTGATTTCTATTCTGCTTGTTTGGGGATTGCGATCGGACTTGGATTTGTTGAGAGTTAGATTGAGTTACTGATTGGTTGTTTTTACACTTCTTGTCACGATCCTGTCTTTCGCTGTGCATTGCGGTTTTGATTTGAGTGGTCTGGAGTTAGAATTCCGACATGACATTTGGTATAAGAGCATTGGTGTTAGTAGGTGGTTGTAGAAATGCCAGAATCAAGTAATACCTTAAGTATTTCCTCGATGGTAATCCAAGTGATGTAGCGCCTTATGCATGTGGTTCATATGTGGCTTTAGGATCATAATTGGTTATAGACAAGTGGAATGGCAATAATGATTTTGAAAAATGACAATTGAAAATGAAAGCAGTTCTAAGGAGGAATCAGGTGCATCGGGTAGTGTTTGACACACTTGTTGCCGGCGAACTTGAATGTTGAGAGAGAGGAAATGGAAGAGTGGGCATTAACTACACTTCAACTTGCTATGGGAGAGACTGTTATCTCTTAAATTAGTGGTGAGTCTACCGCTAAGGGTATTCTGGACAAGTTGGAGGAGTTGTATATGAAGAAGTCAATAAGAAATTGCTTGATCTTATTGCGAATGTTCTTCACTTATAAGATGAAGGAAGATACTTCACTAAAGGCTCACTTAATACTTTTGATGATTTTATAAAGAAGATGAAGGCGGTAGATTTGAATATTGAGGAAGAGCAAAAGGCGATGATATTGTTGTGTTCATTCCCAGACCACTGTACAGGTTTTCCAAATAGTTTGATCTATAGCCGGGATACATTGACTCTTGATGATGTCAAAACAGGTCTTTTAAGCGAAAATTTGCGGGATCAAATGAAGGAGTAAGGTGATGGAAGTAGTGGTGCTGGTAGTGGTCATGGTTTGTTTGTGGAGAAGGAGAGGTATACGAAGAAGGAGAATCGGGGGCGTTCTAAATCAAGGAACCCCAGTTGGAGAGGAAAGTCGAAGAAAAGAAAAGGCAAGTGCTATATTTGTAAGAAGCCCGATCATCGGAAGAATGAGTATCTGGACAAGGAGAAGGCAAAGAAGTAAGTAGCATCTTTATCAGTAGCGGTGGAGAGTGGAGTTGGTGAGGGAGATGTAGATGTGCTGTCGGCGGTAGCATCAGATGTTTCGGGTAGAGAATGAATGCTCAATTCAGGGGCGCCTTATCATATGACGCCAAATAGTAATTGCTTTTCTTCTTACATCGACAAAGAAGGAAATTTATTTTTTATGGGTAATGGTGCTATTTTCAAGTAGAAAGGCATTGGTTCCATGCAAATTCAGATGTTTGATGGACTGAATCGTACTCTCACTAATGTGGGCTATTTTGCGGGACTTAGGAAGTCTCTTATCTCTTTGGGATAGCTGGATTCTTTAGGTTGTAAGATCATTGTTGAGAGTGATAGCTTACGGGTTTCAAAGGGTGCACTTATGGTGATGAAGAGTGCTAGAATCATGGCATTTATTTTCTTCAAGGAGTGACTGTAGAAGGTGAAACTTGTGTAGGAGTTGATAGTCCTCGTGGCTTGGATGCGATAAAGTTGTGGCATTTGAGTTTAGGTCATGTCTCGAAGAGGAGTTTGGATATACTTCGGAAGAGGGAGATGATCGATGGAGAGAGTTTCGACAAACTAGAGTTTTGCGAGGAATGTATCAAGGGGAAGCAAACTAAAGTTTCACTCGGTGAGGGTAAACATGATTTGAGAAGGGTTCTTGAGTATGTTCACACGAATGTTTGGGGACCGACATCGATAGCTTCTTTGGGTGGAGCTCACTATTATATTTCTTTCATAGACGTCCTTTCTCGAAAAGTATGAGTGTATCTAATGAAGGCCAAGTCAGAGGCATTTGCAAAGTCAAAGCATGGAAGCTCTTGTTGAGAATGAGAGTGGCAGGTCTTTGAAGGTTCTATTGTCTGACAATGGCGGAGAATCTGTTTTTGGAGAATTTTTGGAGTTTTGCAAGCATCAGTTTATTCAAAGGCATTTTACTACACTAGGAGTTCCACAGTTAAATGGTGTTGGGGAGAGGATGAACCATACTCTACCTGAAAAAGCTCGATACTTGAGATTGACATCGGGTTTGGCTAAGGATTTTAGGCCAAAGCTTTGTCAACCGCTATGCATATTATAAATCGAATTCCAAGCTCACCTATTGGTAGCAAAATTCCATAGGAAGTGAGGAATGTGATGAGCATTGACTTGAGTTATCTTCGTGTGTTTGATAGTCCGGTATATGTGCTTGATCCACGAAATGATAAGTTTGAGCCTAGATCTTTCAAGGGGATTTTGCTTGGATATACGATGAAGTAAAAGGCTATTAGATTTGGAATCCATAAATGAGGAATGTTCTCGTCATGGTACTTTTGATGAGTCTGTGTTTCTCAAGGAGAATACAAGCTCATCAAATGTTTCGGACTTGGTTCATGGTGAATCAGAGGAGAAGGAATTTATTTCCACATTTTTTCCAAGGAGTAGAGGGAGTAGAGTAGTTGGAGATGCTTGCAGGGAGGATGCAGTGGATGTTACATCACATAGTCCATAGGTTGCCTCTAGTAGTGTTGGTGATATGCATGATTCTAGAGAGGATTCGATTCACGGTGGAGTCAAAGGGAGTTTGGGTTATGGTATTGCTACTCGGGTTGGTCATCAAACTTTAAGGCCACTCGATAGATATAGTGATTAGAACTATCTTAGCTTTTGTCATAATTTGAACTATACTCTTCGTGTAGTCCAAGATGAGTCGATGGACCTTGATGACGCCATGGAATCGAGTGATAGCTCGAAATGGATTTGTGCCATGGAGGAAGAGATGCAATCATTGTTGAAAAATCAAACTTGGGATTTGGTTCCACTTCCTAAAGAAAATCATGCTATTGGATGCAAATGGACATACAAGGTGAAGGACGATGGAAGATACAAAGCAAAGCTAGTGGCTAAAGGGTTTGCACAAAGGAAGGGGAAGGGGTATGATGAAATATTTACACTGGTTGTGCGCCATACTTCTATCCGGATATTACTTGTTATAGTTGTTATTCACGACTTGGAGTTGGAACAACTTGATGTGAAAACCGCCTTCTTGCATGGTGACTTGGATGAAACATCTACATGGAGCAACCAAAAGTTTTTGTTATGGATGGTAAGCCAAATTTTTGTTATGAACAGTAACCAACATCATATATATACATATACACTGATACACGTTCAGTTCAATACAATATGAATACAATAAAGGTGGTACACGACCACACCATAAACATTGAATCAAATATAAATAAATCAGAGTATGCGGAAGAACAGAAATTTCTCAAGAGAAAGGAGAGTTGATATCCAGCATCAACTTTAAGCTAAGTCCAATAGATGATACCTGAAACAACTCGGTCAGACCCGAGTATAAATACACGGGTCAGTCTAGCTACACAAATCAGTCAATATTGGTAATATGAAGCAGAATAGACATGAAGATACTTCTTCTCGATAGAGAAGAATGAATCGATAAACTCATAAGCTCAACACTTAAGTAACAAACGCTACATAGATGAACAAATACCTCGAAGGAGGTAACTCAAACTCAATACTCAAATCAAACACAAGTGCCTCATATCATAGTCGACATCCCAAAATGTCTACATGGTTTCCATGAACCATATCTCCTCAAAAAGAGAAACATCAATACAAACTCTCGCCAAAATAGCAAACATAAAATTCTCAAATAGGATGATCCAAAACTCAATTATAGATGAATCTCCAAATTCTCAAACATGAAAGTTGTAGCACAATGTTTAAGCTTTAAATAACTTTAAACGATATCAAAATCCGATAAGAAATGAGAAAGTTATGCTTAAATTACTAATAATATTTTGCACAGAAATTTGAAAGGACAGAGACTATTACTCTGTCAAAAATTCGATTTTGACCAAGAAATCTTCAAAATATAAGAAAGTAATTAAAACAAAGGTTCTTTCTTAGATAATTATCTTTCTACTTCAAAAAGATTCAACATAATTGGATTTATCAATCAAAAGTTATGTTCATTTCACTCTCAGGTATTAACTTAAAATTTTTATATGGCTGAGCTATAACATTAGTTTCAAACTCAATTTCGACCTATATAACTGCAGAATTTCGAAATATGATTAATATAAAACATGTAGCTAACTGGAATAACTTTCTACCACAAAAAGATTGAGTCAATTTGGATTATTCTACCATAAATTATCGTTGTTTTACTGCAGCGACTTTATTTTTATAACAAATTTCCAGCAAACAATAACACAATAATCACACAAGTTTTCAACCAAATTGCATACAATTAAATCAACAATCATTCAAATAATGATGTGCAGCAAATAAAGATTTAGATGTGAGTGATTAACTCACCTCTATCCTTTAATTCAACAATCGAGACCACCAATTCAGCCCAAATTTCCAAACTAGAAAACCCTAAACAGAGAAGAAGTTAATAAATTTTCACTGTAAGTTAGATTTTGATGGAGAGATTGGTTTTAGGTTGAAGATTACCCGAGTTTATACTTAAATCCATGTTTTAAAACATCCATTCTTCCTTTTATTTTTGACTAATAGAAATAGATTAGGAGAATGAGAAGGCTGCCATTACTTTTGAGCTTCAGAAGTTTTTAACTGAGAGGAGAGAAGTGGATGAACGTACAGACTTTTCTTCTCTTTCTCATTCTTTAGAAATATATTCGGGTTTAATTGTACTAATGGACTTAAGCCCAACAAGTAAATGAAATTAACTTGTGTTATTATTCAACCACTTATTTCATGTTACAATGCATACTAACGATGAAATTTACACTATTTCAAGTTCCACTTCTTAAGAATTATGAAATTCATTACTCATTATAATAAAAATGTTTTACGCCCAATTAAAATATTATTTACATAATTAGAAACTATTTATTATCATATTTCTCTATTTAAATAAAATGGCAAATTTACGTTATTAATTACAAAACCCATTGTAATTAACACTATAGATTACACAAAAAACACATTTTTATGTCATAAAATTCTATAACTCATTTCAAATATAATTTTATGCTCAACTTATATTTTTAAACTCAATTCCATCATTTTATTAAATATATCCCATTTTAAAATTAATTACTTCCTTAAAAAATATTAAATGAAGTAAAGAGCAATAATTAACAAAATTATTGCATTAACTCTAAATAAAACACATTTTCCTCGTTTATTTATTAACTCAAACCATCTTAATAAAGTTTTAAAAATTCTATTTTCTCATTTTATCCTCAAATATATTGTTTATTCTCAATAAATAATTTAAATTCCTCTTTAATTATTAATTCACACTATTAAATTATAACTGCCGTTATAATTTAATATTTTCAGGTAATCGCTAAAACCAGGGTTGTTACAGACTCCTCCCCTTACAAAAATTGCGTCCCCGCAATTTTCTAGAAAAAAGCTGTAAAAACATAAAAGATGCATTCATCGAAGGATAAAGACAAGCTCTAATTCCAAACCATTCATACTCTCAATATAGAATGGTAGAAAGAAATAAGGAAAAACTCACTTGGTTAACTCAATAGCCCATCATATGCAAATATAGTGATTAGCAAACCGTCGACTTTTCCAAGTATCTCGAAAGAGTTTTGAAGATATCACGTCTTCGAATCAAAACTCAATAACATGCTCAACAATTAATCAATCGGAAATGATTGATTTCAAAAAATAAAAAAACTCTACGAATAGAGTCGTGATCATACTCACTTAAACCCAAACTCTAAACAATAAAGAAGATCATCAAGAAGATTTTCAGCATAAATATACGGAAAGAACATCCTCCCAACAGGATAGACACAATAGACAAGAAAGATAAATCACAAGATGGCTTCTCACAAAGCCACTAAATTCGAACGACCGCGAAAAATGCACGTCGTTGATAATTGCTCAAAGATAGAACGTGCTCAAGAACAAGGATATAAGCTCGAATTATCTTTTAATCCGAGATATTTAGAATTTTAAATTTCAACATCTTTTAAATTTTCAAATCTCAATTTTCAACATTTGAAAATTTCTCAAACTCTTTACTATATTACTTAGTAAGTAATTTAAAAGTCAAAGTTAAAATTCAATTTTCTTCTTTTACTTCAAAATTAATTTCCAAAAAGTTTTGTAAACCCATAATAATATCCCTCAAAATAAATTAAGGGTTTAAATTCTATTACTATATAATATAGATTCTAAAATCTCAAAATATACTTCCAATAAAACACAACTCAAAATATTCTCATTTATATTCTCATTTTTTATAATTTAAAAATAAATAAATGTCATTGCCTCGCCATTGAGCCTCTAATAAATAAATATATATGTTGGCTACAGAGTTGACCGAACGATCAAAACTGCCTCGCCACTCTATTATTCATCTCTAAAATCAATGGCTGCAATTACCATTCAAAACTAAATTTAATATTTAATCTCCAAATATTATTTTTAAAATCTCAATCCTTAAAACACAAATCATCGTGTTTGATTGCCTCATTATAGCATTTAGGAGATTCCTATCGATAACGTTGATCAGACGTATCGACCAGAACTCTTAACTACTTGATGGACAGCCCAACACTCACAAATTATTCTATAAAAGAAGTACTACTCATGTAAATATATTCTCAAAATATTCTTTGATTTTTTTTAATATCTCAAAGCTCAAATTTCTCTTTAAAACTCATAATTATATAGCTTCAAAACTCAAACCAAAGAACATTAGAGAATGCATCAAGATATTCCCAGAATACTCGATTCTCAAAATCAACAGAAGGAGATAGAGTGTTCGCCAATCTTACGATGTCATGAGCCACTCCCAAAAATCATCAAGATACTGGATAAGCAAGATATTCATCTCGAAGGAGAATAAGTACACAAACAACAAATCATTACCTTGAACAAAGTAATGCTATAAAAAATAACACCGATTGAGTATCCGAAAAGGATAACTCAATGAAACTGAATGATAAACTCAATCAAACTCGAACAATCCAGAAACTCACCCTTTCCTTAATGGATATCCTCGTGGAAGGATAACCGAAGAGCTAAGAGACAGGAATAAGGTTACATCAACACTCGACTGCCCGATTGGATGTCAAATCCAAACAGACTCAAAGAAACTCAACAAAGTCACCATGATGGGAATTTGAGATATATCATCAACATATCGATACTCAAGAGTGAATATAGAAACTTCATAATCATCATTAACATTCCAAAGTGATAGAAATAATAAACCAATCAAAATAGGAAGCCTAAATATACAATTGGATCCTATAAAACAAAGGATTGGACTTAATATCAAATAAGTCAATCCTTCTCAAATCAGATACATCTCAAGATAGTGAGTAATAAAAAAACACTCACTAAGACAGCAACAAATAAAGAACTCAGAATGCTCACAACAAGCCAATCCTTGTGGATCCCTTCAATAGGATTCACAACTCTCAAAGGAATGCAACAAGAATGCCCAAAGAAATCAATCAGCTCCATCGATACGAACTCACTCGTATCGACAAAAATAAGAATCTAATAATCCCCAAATAAGATTTTATATAAGATAAGATGACACCAACTCTATTATGGAATACTACGGAATACAATTTATCTATATTCCTAGACATATTCCATCTTAACAATCCCAAAACTCAAAAAAGAATCAAGGCTCGATTCAAAAACAAGCATGAATAATGGACAATGATTCACCCGTATTGTACTTCGATGTATCATGATATACATACTGTTCTGTGTTTATTCTACTTTGTTCTGACCACAGCTCTGATACCTTGCTGTAACGCCCCATCCCAAGACCCACCTTAGCAAAGAGAATTAATGAGTAATTCCATCTACTAAAGCGGAGAAAAAGGCAGGTTAAAGGCGACCATCTATAATTTTGTCTTAAACATCCATTGAACACGTCGATAAATGCATTATAATTTTTCTTTTCTATCTCAAATGTATCGACATACCCAGTAAATGCTTAATCCAAAACTATAGGTGGCTAACGGATCTATCAGAACAAAATACAATAACTGAATGTAAATCACATCACAGAACAGTAACCAACATCATATACATATACACTGATACACTTTGTGGACGAGACTTCGTCGAGCCTCACACCCCGGAATTGTCGAAACACGAAAGATGCAGCAAGGTTATTAGGGGTAGCACCCCTTAGTGTATGTGCATTTCCTTCTGGATAGAAGTGGTATCATGGTATGGAGCCTAGATACTTAACTTATGTTGATATCGCAGATATATATATATATATATATTACTTTGTGATTTGTTATTGGGGCCCCGGTTAAAGGTTGGTTACAACCGAGAGATGGCATACTCGTGTCAGTAGTTACCTAGTTAGGGGTAACCCGGCCTTGTGTTGGCAGAGATCCGGTTAGGTTCTCGGGTCATCCCTCCAGAGGCATACCCATGTGGCCCAGGAAGTTCCTTAGCCTGACCATTGTTGGAAATCCAATTCCCAATACGAAACCCTATATGGTTTTAGTTGTAGAACATGCCATTTACTTATGGTGACGCCCCACTGTTTAAATGGTAGCTATAATAGGCAAAGTTCGGAATGTCTATGCTGGCTAAGATTAATATTCTATTTTCGAAATACTTTCTACACTATGCACTATAAATATTATCAAAGAATTTCTTTCCTTGTACCAAGCATATTTAACTATCATAAGAAGAATTCTCCTCCAATTCTGCGTTTGCATTGTGTGTGTGGCGGGAGGTCTTATGGTAGTTCCATTTTTAAAAGCATACCGAAAATTCTTTTATAAATCTTGTTCTTTAAACGTAACTATTGTTTTGCTTACTCATACCAGTCCCATGAATGATCCGGAGTTTATTGTTTTCTTTCCTAAACTCTGGGTGCCCATTATTTCCACACGGGCAGCCTAGTAGCAGGTTTCTGTATCTTGGAGTAGCAGTATTTTGGAGCTCTTATCTTGGAGATATCTTGGGAGCTTTTGGAGATTTCAGGTGTTTAGCTTTTGGGAGTTCGTTATCACCTCTCTCATTTGAGGACTTATGGATATATGATCACTGTTGTATTATCATGATGTTGTATTTGGAGTTGTGGTGTATGTATTATATACTCTGTTGTAGTATGGATATTAAGTTGATGTTGTAACTGTGATGATACTTATGATATTGATTCTGTTCCGCTGTTTTATATTCATCTAATTGTTGTTGTAAGCTCCGGTGATGAAAATTTGATGTCGTTTATCGGACATCGAGTTTGGATCGTCACAAGTTGGTATCGGAGCTGTTGGTTGAGTAAGAACTTTAGCTACGGAGTATAACACATTAGATGTCTCATGAAAGATAGGGTGAAGTATACCCTAGAATGAGTATAGCTGAGACTGAAACTCTAAATTTATTAGTCTATTTCTTTTACTGCTGATATTCCTAAAGATATTTTGTTCGTGTATTTAAATCAATTTTCTTACTAATTACAGATAGTAAGAAATGAGCGGACGAAGGGGAAGAGTTTAGGGTCAAGGAGGTGCCACAGCACCTGATCAAGGTCCCCCAACGGCAATAGCGGTAGCTCAGCAACAGCCGAATCTGGCTGATTTACATAAAAGTTTCTCGAGACTTGGTGGTAAGTCATTCAACGGCAAAGAGTCGATTGTTGAGGCTCAAGCCTGGATACGATCATGTGAGAAAATCTTCAGAGGGCTAAAATTGAAAGATGATCAGAAGCGACTCATAGCTTCTTGGCAACTACAAGATGAAGCTTTAGCTTGGTGGGAGACAAGTTGGTCAGAAGTGTTTGAGAAGCGATATCTTCCATCAGTTGGAATTTCTCGAATGTATCAGGAATTTATGGACCTGAAGCAGGGAAGTTTATCATTTGAAGAGTATCTGAACAGATTTAATGAATTGTCTCGTTTTGGTCCCGAATGGGTGAATACGCCTTTAAAGAAGAACGAAAGATTCATTCACGGGATGAATAAGAAATTCCATGAAAGAATGACGGGCCACGTTAAGGAATCTTTTTCAGATTTAGTTGATATGGGGTACAAATATGCTACCCTTGATATGCAAGAAGCCCCGGAAGAGAAAGGAAATTCAGGTAGTCAAAATTGTAAAAAGCGGAAATTTGGAGGCAAGAAACCTTGGCAAGGCAACGAGAAAAAGAGGAGCATTCAGGGAAGCGCCGCAGAAAATGTCACTTGTTACAACTGCAAAGAGAAAGGCCATTATTCAAATAGCTGCCCAAAACCGAAGAAGCAAGTTAAAGAATGCTACAATTGTCACAAGCCGGGACATGTTGTTAAAGATTGCCCAGTGATGAAGCCAGCGCAGGTGGCAAAAGTTTATACGATAAAGAAGGACCCCTCATCTTCAAAAGCTGATAAAGTGAAAAGTGTTTTGGAAGGTAACTTTACTATTTGTAATAGAATTGTTAGAGTTTTATTTGACACAGGAGCTTCACATAGATTTATCTCTCAACAAAACGTAAATGAATTAGGACTTAAAACTAAATTTGTTGACGATCCTATTTGCGTGAAAAATCCGGTTGGAGGTCCCGCAAATCTTTGTTCATATTGTAAGAAAGTTCCTATTTCATATGCTAGCTATCGATTTCCTATCAACCTTTTTATCCTCGAATTTAATGAATTTGAAATCCTACTCGGTATGAACTGGTTATCGAGATACGAAGCTATATTGGATTGTAATAATCGAACAGTTTTTGTCCAAAGAAACCTTGGAAATTTTATTGAAATCTCTTGTGAGGATCCAAGTCCAAGGAGAGATAGATTGATGTATACTTTGGGATATCTTGAACCCACTTTGCAGTCTATACCTGTCGTTCGGGATTTTTCCGATGTATTTGAAGAAGTGAAATCTTTACCTCCTCGCCGAGAAATAGAATTCCGAATTGACCTTGTACCCATTGCCCGTCCTGTTGTTCACGCAAGTCGCAGGATGGCACCTAGGGAAAAGATGGAATTGGTTCATCAAACTGATGAGCTACGGCAAAAGATTAATTCGACCCAGTGTTTCTGAATGGGGCTCAGCCATCGTATTTGTTGCTAAATCGGACGGATCTTTGAGATTGTGTGTAGATTACCACGATCTAAATAAACAAACTCTCAAGAATAAATTTCCACTGCCCAGAATTGATGATTTATTCGACCAACTTCATGGCGCTCGTTTCTTTTCAAAAATGGATCTAGCCCAAGGATTCCATCAACTACGAATCGTCGAAGATTGTGTTCATTTAACTTCCTTTAGAGGTCCTGATATGTTCTACGAATGGTTAATTATGCCTTTCGGGCTAACCAATGCTCCAGCATACTTCGTGAATCTTATGACTCGTGTGTTTCGGGAAGTTTTGAATAAATTTGTGCTTGTATTCATTGATGATATTTTGATCTATTCTAAGACTAAAGAAGAGCATGCCGAACATCTTAAAATCGTATTGGAAATATTGAGGAGAAATGTTCTATATGCAAAATTTACCAAATGTCACTTCTGGGTCAATGAAGTCAAATTCCTTGGCCATTGTTAACCCTAACTCGTTCACAAGTTAACAGGTCCACGAGTTAAGGCATGTACGACTCAAGGCATGTACGACTCAAGGCATGTACGAGTTAAAGGATACATGAGTCAGCAACTTCCTACAACTTAAAGACCTCTACGAGTTAGCAAGCTTACGAGATAAGCAGCCTACGAGTTAAGGAGTACCCGAGCTAAGCTACTTGCGAGATAAGCCTTTACGAGTTAGCATATCTACAAATTAGCAAGTGTACGAGTTAAGATCTTCCACAAGTTAAGCCTCCACGAGTTAATCCTCTGCGAGTTAAGATCTTCTACGAGTTAGCAGGCATACGAGTTAAGAAAAGCTAACGACTTAAGGTCTTTACGACTTAAGGAAATTGATGGCCTACGACTTAATGATAACTGCAGTTTGTACGACTTAAGACCCTTACGACTTAAAGAAGTTATACGACTTAAGGAGGATACGACCTAAAGACACACCTCTTAACTCGTCTACGAGTTAAGACTTGCTTTAAACCAGTTGCAATTAGTTAAGTCGACTACGACTTACGACATAAAAAGAGTCGTATACGACTTAAGAAAGGAAATTAGCAATTGCAGCCAGATAACTCGCACACGACTTAGAACTTAGGGATGGGTTCAAAAAAGGGTGTTAGCCATAGACTCGGCTCAGTGACCCGGGGACGACTTACCATAAGTCGAACACGACTTATCTTAAGTCGGCCACGAGTTAGGACTTAGCACTTTTTCCGCCCAGAACTCTCTATAAATATGAAACCATCTCCAACATGCAAAGGACTTTTGGGGGGCTCATTTTCTTCAAGCGCCATTACTCTGCCGAATTCCAGACTACTTCAAAGCTTTTTAGATCCAACAAACTTCTAAAGGAACTCCATGAAGGAATCATCCACATTCGCCATGGATTTGAAGATGATTGTCAACATCAAAGCTTGAGCTACTTGTTTCACATATCCTATCACTTGAAGTGTGTTGTAATTGAAAGATCTTGTAAAGAATTGTAATCAAACTAGTGATAAAAAGTTTAAAGTGGACGTAGGCTGGATTATAAGCCGAACCACTATAAATACTGTGTCTCTTACTGTTTTTCTGCATACTTTCTGCCTATTTCTGTTTCCCGTACGAACGGGTGGTGCTTTCACAATCACATCTTATACACCAGGGTGTTAGCGTTTAAATTTGAGCGTTAACATTTTGGTGCTTTCACTGAGAATTGAACTCAGGACATCTATCATCATTGCTTCAGAAAGATTTGTAGATAAAGTTTCTTTAAGAACCAGAAGTCTATCCGAAATCATGGCTCCTGGAAGGAAAAGTAAATCTGTGAGATCTGCAAACATTCAAGAGGGAACCTCCGCTTCCCCAACACCAAATCAAGCCACTCCAGCTGTTGGAGTTTCAAAAGCGGAATTGGACGCTGCTATCTTTGGGTTGAATCAGCAAATAAATGCCCAGAACGCGCAATTGGAAGCTCAGAATGCTCGGAATGCTCTGATTCTGAATAGGTTAAACGATTTGCTCGGGGCAAACCGTCAACCTGCGAATAATGAAAGGAACTTTGTCGGTAATGTCCATGATGCTGAAACTAGAAACATTCCCGAAAGGGCTGCTAGCCCCTTTGAACAGACATTGCCTGAGGCTGGAGGATCCAGAAATAGGAATGACGAAGAATATCTTTCTGGTATGGTTCGACAGATTATGAAAGAAAGTATGCAAAGGGTCGAAGATGAGAAAGAGTGGGGTTTCGCTCCGAGCAAGACTCCGTTTACTGAAAAGATCCTAAAAGCTGAATTCCCAAGGAAGTTCGTCCCTCCGACCATTCCAGCTTACAAAGGGACAAGTGATCCAAATGAGTTCCTGTACAAATATGATTGGCACATGACAGGTGCCAGAGCTTCTGACGAGATAAAATGCCGCTATTTTCCTGTGTATTTGGAAGGGGTAGCTCTGCTTTGGTTCACAAAACTGCCTGTCCGGTCCATCGATCAGTTTTCAGACCTAACCAGGAAATTTAAAGAGCAATTTAGGCTATATGCTTCAAAGGCAAAAGACATCATGTCGTTATCCGGTTTGGAACAGAATCCGGGGGAAACTATCAAGTCTTTTTTAAATCGCTTTAATATAGCGTTAGCTGAGGTGGATAATGTAGAACCCCGCATGGTCTTGACCTATTTGATGAGAGCTATTGATAAGTCAAGTGAATTCGGAAAGTGGCTGAACATGAAGGAGCCAAATTCTCTGGAAAAGTTCTACAAAAAGGCGGATGAATTCATGCGTTTGGAAAGCCGTCCTGTCCCGGCAAAGGCAACAGTAGAGAAAGCTGAAGACAACACTGCTGCGCCACGTAAGAATGGATCTGTGGGACAGAAAAGAGAAAATAATGATGGAAGGAAACAACACAATTCAAAGAAGCCTCGATCCTTCAAGCCATCAGAATATACTCCTTTGTTAGAGACACCAGAGCGCATCTACCTGGCTACAAAAGATTCTTTTGAGTATCCCAAACCTCCTGTTCTCAGAACCGGAAGAAAAGCTGTGCAAAGTGGGAAGTTCTGTCGCTTCCATAATCAGCCTGGTCATGACACAGACGACTGCCGTCAATTGAAAAATATAATCGAAGAATTGCTAAGAGAAAATAAGCTGCAGCAATTTGTGAAGAAGAGTGGTAATGATCCTGCTTCGTCAAGTCAGGGGCAACAAGCTCTTGCTCATCAGCCCAGGACAAATGAGAAGGCCGCAGGACATGAATCTGGAAGGCCAGTTATTAATGTCATCACAGGAGGACCCCACCCAGCAGGCAGAAGCTGGGGTGAAATGGAGAGGTACACTCGAGCTCTGAAACATGTGCCAACTGAAGAGAATGTCTTTGTTTTAGAGGACTCTACACCCCTGAAACAACAAAGGACTTTTAATGATGATATTGTGTTCAGGGCTAGAGATTCCACGGGCATTGAGGCCCCTACTTTGGACCCGTTAGTCATCTCGGCCGGTATTGGACCGGCTATTGTCAGAAGAGTTCTTATTGATTGCGGCGCATCTTGCAACATCCTCTTCAAGAAAACGTTTGACCAGATGAAAATCCCGATGGCGGATGTGCAAGCCTCATCTCAGAAGATTGTTGGCTTCACTGGGGAGCCAAAGCAACCAGTAGGAACCATTGACTTGCTTGTGGAACTCGGAGAAGGAGAAAGAAAAGTAGTTCGCAAGCAGACTTTTGTGATAGTAGATGAATTTTCTGCTTATAATGCTTTCTTTGGTCGACCTATTCTTGCTGCATTCAAAGCTGTCCTTGCCCCATGGTGTCTTACTATTAAATTCCCTACAGACAATGGGGTAGGAGTTATTAAAGGAGACCAGAACGCTGGGCGAGAATGTTATATGACAGAGCTGCGAGAAACAAGGAAGAGAGAAATGGGAAAAGATGCGGCAACCCCAATCCGCATCAAAACACCAACCCTATAGCAACTACAGGGAGGACCCTGCACTGGCGAGCATAGCGGGGCACGAAAAGTGATGGATCCTAGAAAGGCCAGTGCGGGGGAGAGTAGGGTGGTACCAGCAGAAACAACGATACCGGTGCCCGTTGATCTGAAGGACCCAAACAAGGTGCTGAATGTGGGTTCACAACTTAATGTGTCAGTTCAGAATGCCTTGATATCTTTTTTGAAAGCAAACCTGGATGTTTTCGCTTGGACCCATGCCGATATGTGCGGAATATCCCCAGAAGTTGCGGTACATGCTCTGAATATTGACCCAAAGTTCACGCCAGTAAAGCAGAAAAGAAGAATCCAAGGTCTAGAAAGGTCGACAGCATTGAAAGAGGAAGTTGACCGGCTCATGGAGAATAATTTCATCAGAGAATCTACCTATCCAAATTGGGTTTCAAATCCAGTGCTAGTTAAGAAAGCCAATGGTAAATGGAGAGTGTGCATCGACTTTTCAGATCTAAACAAGGCCTGTCCCAAAGACTGCTTCCCATTACCCAGGATCGATCAACTGGTAGATGGAACAGCGGGTCATGAATTGTTGTCTTTTATGGATGCCTACTCCGGATATAATCAGATCATGATGCATGAGCCAGATCAGGAGGACACAAGCTTTATCACCGATGTCGGTCTTTACTGTTACAGAGTTATGCCCTTTGGGTTGAAGAATGCGGGGGCAACATACCAAAGACTGGTCAATGCTATGTTCAAACCGCAGTTGGGAAAGACTATGGAAGTTTACGTTGATGACATGCTAGTAAAATCTAAGAAAGCAGTGGATCACATCGAACACTTAGCAGAAATGTTCGCAATTCTCCGAAGATACGGAATGAAGCTTAACCCTTTAAAATGTTCTTTCGGGGTAGAATCTGGGAAGTTCTTGGGTTTCATCGTGAGCGCTAGGGGCATTGAAGCTAGTCCAGCTCAAATCACTGCTCTAAAAGAAGTCAAAGCTCCTAAAACAAAGAGGGAATTGCAAAGTCTCAATGGAAAAATTGCCGCCTTAAGTCGGTTCATATCCAAAGCTACTGATAAATGCATTCCATTCTTCGACGCTCTAAAGAAAGGAAAGAAAAACTTTGACTGGACTCCCGAATGCCAGAAAGCTTTTGAAGAATTGATTCAACATATGGAAACGCCTCCAATACTTTCTAGGCCCGGCGATGGCGAGGATCTTCTTATATACTTGGCAGTTTCATCTCATGCTTTAAGTGCAGCGCTGGTACGGGAAGACAAAAGGATTCAACATCCAGTTTACTATATCAGCAAAAGACTCACTGGGGCAGAAATGAATTACTCCAAGTTGGAAAAATTCGCCTATTGTCTATTGATTGCCTCAAGAAAGTTGAGGCAATATTTCCAGGCTCATCCTATCAAAGTCCTCACTGATCAACCTTTAAAGCAAGTCTTGTTTCGCCCTGAGACTTCGGGCCGCCTTTTAAAGTGGAATATTGAATTGAGCCAATATGACATCACTTATCATCCTAGAAAAGCGATCAACGGACAAGCTTTGGCAGATTTTATTGCAGAATTTACAGACAAGGGTAACAGCGAGGAAAAAACAATCGAGAACCCCCCAATCCAATGGAAGTTATTTGTAGATGGCGCAAGAAATGATTACTGTTCAGGTGCTGGAATTGTTCTTGAAACTCCTGAAGGCCGGTCATTATGCTATGCGCTAAGATTAGAATTTCCTTCAACAAACAATGAAGCAGAATATGAAGCTCTGATTGCTGGTTTGAAAATTGCTAAAGAACTAAACATTCGAGCGTTACAGATCTTCAGTGATTCGCAGCTTATAGTATGCCAAGTCAAGAAGGAGTTTCAAACGAAAGGAGGAAATCTGCCCGCTTATGTGTCAAAGGCTTGGGAACTTTTATGTGAATTCGACCATTACACGATAAGTCATATTCCTCGAGAAGAAAACATGAAAGCAGATTCTCTCGCAAAATACTCAAGTTCTGGCGAAGCCCAATCCTTAGGGTTAGTTCCAGTGGAAGTTTTGTCAAATCCGAGCATTGATGAAATGGATATCGATTGGGTTATGAGTATGTCGCAAGAGCAAGAATCATGGATGACTCCAATAACAAAGTATCTACTCAATGGCTCTTTACCAGAAAACTCTAAAGAACGACAAAAGCTACTGAGAAAAGCTTCTCGATATATAATCCAGGATGGTCAATTATACAGACGAGGATTCTCAATGCCACTGCTTCGATGTGTATCCAAAGAAGAAGCCAAAATAATCCTATCAGAGGTACATGGAGGAGAATGTGGGGATCATTCAGGTGGTCAAACTTTAGCAAAGAAAATTCTCCGATATGGATATTTTTGGCCAGAAATTAATCGAGATGCTGCAGATTACTCTCGAAAATGTGACAGATGTCAAAGATTTGCCAAAATTCCTAGAGCACCTTCTACTGAGCTCACACAAATGACCAGTCCGTGGCCGTTTGCGATTTGGGGAATAGATTTGATCGGACCTTTACCAACCGCCAAATCTGGAATCAAATATGCCATTGTTGCTGTAGATTATTTCACTAAATGGGCTGAAGCTGAACCATTGGCAACTATCACCTCCAAAAAGATGATAAATTTTGTGACTAAGAATATCATTTGCAGATACGGTGTGCCTCAGAAAATAATCACAGACAATGGTACTCAGTTTGAAAGCGAGGAATTCCAGGATTTTTGCAAGCGATTCAAAATCCAGAAAAGCTTTTCGGCAGTAGCTCATCCGCAGGCAAACGGGCAAGTGGAAGCAGTGAACAAGATCATCAAATCAACCATCAAAAAGCAACTCGAAAGAGCAAAAGGTGGTTGGGTCGATAAACTACCACTTGCACTATGGGCATACAGAACTACTCACAAAACTGCAACTGGGCATACTCCTTTTTCGTTAGCATACGGATCGGAAGCAATGATCCCGGTTGAAACAGAGGTCCCTTCACACAGAAGAATCCATTTCAATCAAGCAGAAAATGAAAAGCTGCAACTTGAAGCGCTGGATCTCCTTGATGAAAAAAGAGATGAAGCTAACCTCAGAGTTGCAGCTCATCAGCAAAGGATAGCCAGACATTTCAATTCCAAAGTTCGTCAACGCAGCTTTGAAATTGGAGATCTAGTCCTAAAAAGAATTATGACTGCGACAGGTGTGTTTGGGCCAAATTGGGAAGGACCGTATGTAATAGGTCAGAAACTTCTTGACGGCACATTCAAGCTCACCACAGTTGATGGAGATCAAATTCCAAGGGCATGGAACAGCAATCACTTGCGTCCATACTTTACTTGAAAATTTTGTTGAAACATTGTAAAAAGAATTATGAATGTATGATTCCTGTAATTGAAAGCAATTGTGAAACTGATGCAAGTAAATAATGAAAGAATATAAAGTGGATGTAGGCCCAATTTCATGGCCGAACCACTATAAATCTTGTGTTCCTTATTATCATTATATGTTTGCTTTGTTTTCGATATAAAAATACACAAAATGTATTGCTGAAATATCGATTTAAATTTTTGCAGACAGTGGAGATAAAACTTGCGCATAATAAGACCGAGCGATTCTCACCATCATTCAACAAACAAATTTCAAGTCACAAAGACCCCGAATTCAAATCCTAGATAGGAAATACTTCAATTGAACGGCTAATGATTTCGATAGGAACGAGCCCTTGCTGATAAATTGAGATTGTTTAAACAAACAAACATCCAATTAGGAAGCTAGTGCCCGTTCTCACGAACTTGCCTGGCAATGAAGTACACTTCCTTGGATTAAACAAGCCACTTGTGAGAAAAAGGGGGATGAAAACTTGAAAAGAAAAAAAAAAAAAAAAAAAAAAAAAGGGATCGCTGAAAAGGCATAAGCAAGTGAACAGAGGAACAACCAAAGCTACCATCAGCGCCACAAGTCCTCTTCGGAGGCGCAACTCTTCGGATAATAAAAGACCTCTAATGGGTCATATGCCACAAAAAAGAAAGTTCTCTACTCAACAAAAAAAGATTGGAGGAGTCATGACCCTCCAACCATGAGAGAGTAACTTCCAGGCGATGAAAACCCTCTCTGAGGCACATTTCACCAGGAGTTGAAGTGTTATAACCGCTCTTCGGGATTTCACTTCACCAGAGTTGAAATGTAAACAAAATAAAAGCCCTCTTCGGAGGCCCATTTCACCAGGAGTTGAAGTGTTATAACCGCTCTTCGGGATTTCACTTCACCAGAGTTGAAATGTAAACAAAATAAAAGCCCTCTTCGGAGGCCCATTTCACCAGGAGTTGAAGTGTTATAACCGCTCTTCGGGATTTCACTTCACCAGAGTTGAAATGTAAACAAAATAAAAGCCCTCTTCGGAGGCCCATTTCGCCAGGAGTTGAAGTGTAGCAACCGCTCTCCGGAATTTCACTTCACCAAAGTTGAAATGCAAAAACAAAGACCTTCTTGAAAGCACACGTTTCACCGAGATTGAAATAAAACTTCCAAGTGTTGAAACGTGAAAAGGCTTTCTTCAAAGGCACAACTCTTTGGGGGTACACGTTTCACCAAGATTGAAATAAAACTTCCAAGTGTTGGAACGTGAGAAATCCCTCCTCAGAGGTACAACCCCCTCCCGGGAACACAATTAAGAAGAAAGACCTCTTTGGAAACCCACGTTTCACCGAGATTGAAATAAAACTTCCAAGTGTTGAAACGTGAAAAGGATTTCTAAAGCATAACTCTTTGGAGGTACACGTTTCACCGAGATTGAAATAAAACTTCCAAGTGTTGAAACGTGAAAAAATCCCTCCTCAGAGGTACAACTTTCTATAAAAAAAAAATCCTCATCAAAAGCGTACTTTAACTTTCAAAGGAAAAGTAATTTGCCTACTATGGGAAATGATCGTAAAAAGAAAAGAAGTTAAAGTACCCTTCAGAGGTCCGCTTTACCACATAGAGGAATTCACTTGATGAGATATGCACATAAGCAAAAGAAAAAAGTGATTTCTTCGAACGACCAAGCGTAAAAACTTATACGAAGGGAGTTGTACTCTATAAAAATTTTCTTTAAAGAATAAAATAATTATTCTTTAGCAAATAAGAGTGCAAGTCCCCTCGAAGTATAAAATATTGCAGCAAGCTTAAGGTATGGGGGCAACATGGTATAGTAGTATAGATGCATCAGCAGAGTAATACTCAAGCAACATACCATAAGCCCGCTGCAACACTATATAAACAAACTTGTGCAAAAATAAATAGTAAATGCATTCTCAAATTCAAACAGAAGTTTGTACAAACGAAGAATCATTTTATTCAACTATAATGCAGATACAGGTTCTCAAAATAAAAGCGGGGGCCGATACCCGCACAACTCTCGGCCAGTTCATACAAAAGACAAAAAGCTAAAGTCTTCACTTCTTTTTACTGCCTTTGGACCCTTTACCCGACCGAATGACCAGCTTTTCAGGTCGGCCAGTGGGTATAAGGGAGGAAGGAGAGGTAGGCGCAGCTGGCCCAACTTCTGGCTCCTCTTCAGTGGCAGTGATTATCTTCCCTCTCCTCCTTGATGCTCCTTGCTTCCTTCTCCTCTTTGAGGAAGACTCACTTCCTGGAGTGACAAGTTTAGATAAAGTTATATCGTCAGAAGGAGTCCGCTCCGGAGATATGTCACCTCCCTCAAGTCCCTCATCTTTTTGCTCTTGCGAAGCAATGGGATCATCCAGGCCATGGAGAGCTTCTATTTGTTCTTCTTGTGACCCAGGTTGCGAGGCAGAAGGAGGCGCCACTTGAAGAGATGGAGGAAGGATCACCGGGGGAGAAGAAGCTTGAGTTTGACTCGGTGCTTTCTCTACAAAGGAGAAAAAACTTAAAATATCAGTATCTTTCGAAAAGAGAGGGGATGACGGCTCGTCAAAAGTCGGGAATTCATTAACATTTGAGGAATAATCAAAAGTCGGGAATTCATTGACATTTGAAAAATAATCGAGAAGATCGTCAAGTTCACAAGGAGCGAACGAGCAGTTCACCACTTGGGCTGGTCCGGTGTCAAGTTTACCTGGGGTAGTTGGATCTCTGAGGCTGATTTCATATCGCTGTGCTTCGTTGCTTTCACCACCTTCATCCCCGCCTTGTGCACTTGTAGTTTCAGTTACTGTCTTAGTTGCAGGCGGAGTGGAGGAGCTAGAACCCGTGATGTCAACCACAGGAGAAACTGGAGGTTGGACAGAGGAAGTAAGCGTTAATTCCTTTCCAGAACGTTCCTCTTCTGCCATTCCAGTTCTCATCCTGGCAAGTTGTTCTCGCCCCTTCGCAAGAGCAGCGCGAGCTCCCTCATCCAGGTAACGCGCCTCAAAATCTTCATCGCCATACCCGGCGTCTTTAAACATGTTAAGAGCAGCTTCCCACACCTCGGCCAGGGTGATTTCATACTTAGGACCAAGAAAAGAGAGGCTGCCGCGTCCCAAGACACAATGTAAATAAAAATCGAATAAAGTCGAATTGATATCGTTTTCCATGGTCTGAGCAGTTTCTTCGGCTGCAATTTTGCCAGCCATGGCCTCATCTCGATCTTTTTCGGTCTGAGCAAGTTGGGCTTTTAGCGCTTCAATCTCCATGTCCCGGGCGCTCAGTTTATTCTGCAGCTGGGTGACATCAGTGCGGTGGTTCTCTACAGCTTGTTCCAACCTCTCAGCTTTAGCTTCAGCGTCCCTCTGGCTGGCGTGCGCATCTCGCACTTGTTTTTGCAATACCTCTTCTCTTTGGGTGTAAGTATTAGTAGAAGAGGCAAGATCATCTTTGAGCTGCTTTACTTCAGCTTCGAGTTTTTCATTGTATTCGGCTATCTCCTTCATCTCAGCGTTGTGTTGATCAAGAATCTTCTGCCATTCTGATTTGTCATTTTCCATGGTCAGCATTGCTTCGATGTTAGCCCGATTAACTCTTTGAAGTTCATCAACCAGCTTTTGCCATCCAGACATTCTATCGATATCAAGCTTGACAGCATCGAGATTTCTGTACATAGCTTCTTTGTCGATGGGGACCAAATCAAGGTCGAAGCGTACCCCCCTCAAACACCAGTTCGGGAATCGGCTCTGCAAAGTCGGGGGGCCCCTTTCAACATGGTATGAAGGCCTGTTGAGAAGTGTTTGGATGGCACTTCCTTCAAGAGCAGGAGATTTGGAAGGGATGTCAATAGAAACTGAGGCACCAGGTCTCTCAGATGTCACGGGCACGTGCTCCTCGTCAAGTTTGGTCCGCTTTCTCGAATCCTCAATATGGCTCTTCCCCCTATCATCGTGCGTTTTACGTTTATGGGAGTCATCATCCCTTGGGAAGGATTCATGTCGCGTGCCCGCTCCCTCATGACGTTCTTCATACCTTCTCCTCTCTTCAGCTTTTCGCGCAGCTCTCTGCTCATTGGTTTCTCTGGGATCGGCATAGTATTGCTTGTAGTCATAGCTGCCACGCCCTCCATAGCGTCGAAAGTCCTTGTAATAAGAACCGCTGCCGCTGCGCCCCATAGAGGAATCTGAAAAGGCAAAAATAGCAAGTCTTAGAAACTTCCGGAGAAAAGAAGTTAAATATGAACAAATGCCAAAAAATCCTAAGTGTTGTGTGATGTGCAAGCTACGCGCATTAAGCTACAAACCACTCATTGGTGTAGAGGTGATGATAGCTTGGATATGAGGAGTTGGTGTTTGTGTTGGTGTTAGTCGAAGAAGGGACGTCGCCTCAATTATAGGAGAGATAGTTTTAGACACGTCATCTCTAAAAAGCTCCTGTGAGGTCACTATTATGTCGCTCAACCCATCATAAACATCGTCACCATCATGCTCGGTGAGACTTGTTTTCTCAGTTCCTACATCAGCTAATCCCCCGAGAGGCTGTGAAGGTTCTTCTTCTTCCTCAATCGGGGCAAGTGCCGTCTTACTAGATGACCCCATAATGTCGGTAGGGGTGGAACATTTCACCAATGAAGCTTCGATGTTAGACTCTTTTGATGAAGATTGTTCGATAGTAACGGGGGCATCCGATGCTTCAGTCGGGGAATCGGGAACTTCAGTCGGGGCTTCATGAGGCTGAGTATAGCGAGAAGAATGAAGAAGCCCGTATTGATGTAAAAAGTCATCTCTCAGCAAAAACTTTATACTCCTCTCTTCTACTGGCACAGCATTCAATCTTTCAAAAATTTGCTTATAGCCTGGGTCTCTAGAAGGAGGTGGAAGCGCTGAAAAGTAAAAAGGGAAATTAACATCTAACTACTCAGGCTATGAAAAGATTTTATAAGGAAAACATGTGTCAGGAATAAAGCTGAACGCCCTTACTTCCAACTCTCCACACACCATAAAACCCCGGAGGGCAACGAACATAGAAGAATTGGGTTAAAAACCCGTGAGCAGTATCAGGGAGGCCAACAATCAGTTTGCGGTTTCGGGCGCTCCTCACAACAGTAATGGAAGGATGATCCTTAGTCCGAGTAAAAGAGCATAGATAACAAACTTCACCAAAGCTTGGAAGTCGATCAAGTGTTCTCCTAAAAAGCACACACAACCCCATTAGAATGGCATAGCCATTGGGGTGTAGCTGGGATGGAGCAATGGCCAGTTGACGGAGAAGTTGTTGGAAAAAGTCGTTGAAAGGAGGAATGCCTCCACTTAGGCACATTTGCCGGTTAATTGTCACAAAGCCAGAAGGAGCTATATCGGCAGTGTTATTTCTTTCGGGAAGAATGGCATCTGATTCAACGATACCAAACTGAGCACACAACTGGCGAAAAACTTTGTATGATAGTGAAGTAGGAGCTCTTTCGGGAGGATTAACCAGTGGAGCCGGAAGAACAGTTACCTCTCCAGTCCGAACTGTTGCATCACCTTCCTGAGAAGTCATTCTACACAAACAACTGGATATTCAAATATGAAGGTGCACGTTTCCTAAAAAGTGTGAAGTGTTGTGCAAAAAAAATAATAAAAAAAAATAATAACAAGTAAATATAACTGAAATAAGACTAGTCGACGATTGATCGATTACAAAAATTTCAGAACTTGTTAGTCTTTAGTTCAAGTATAATATTAATGCGAGCTGGTCAATTTTAATTGACTATTTCAGTATTGCTTTAGTATTTTACTTGAAGTTAATAAGTTGAGCACTTCATTCACACAATCTGTTTAAGTTTAATGACTGTTATTAGCTAATCTGTCATTCGAAGAGGGCGATCAATGGCAGTATATTCGCCCCGGTTTTTCTGTAAATGTTGTATTGGACAGGTTGTTAACTTGCGAGTCAAAGTAATTTGTAAAAGAAGGCATCAAAGTTCAACAGTTCAACATCACTGCAACAATTCAAGGTTTAAGCAGATCCTAAAAAAAACACAAGTGCTAAGTCGTATCGGACTCAAGTGCTAAGTCAAAACCGACTCAAGTACTAAGTCGCAACCGACTCAAGGGATGAGTCGTTCCTATCCTCAGCCATCAAACACATCAAGCTGCTTATCCTCTAAGTCCTAAGTCGTAACTCGGGGAACAGGAGAAAGGCTCTGATCCAAAACAACTAGAAATCCTCCAAGTCTTAACCCGGCTACGGCTCATGGAAATCGCTAAGTCACATGGAAGAAGCCGAGTCATATATGAGACGATCCCTTGTTATTTTCAATCAACCTATTCGACCAACTCGCCTCCCTTTCAAATCTCTTAACCTGTTCATCCTTGGCTTCTTCAGCAGCAACAACCTTAACCCGTTACACTATGAATCGCCCCAAAGCGCGAATCACCATAGGCCAAATCAGATGAATTTTAGTTCATCGGTAATCAATTCGAATAGAATTCGCAGGGTTTGAATGGGGCAAACCAAAGATGATGAACTGAATACATAAAGTAACAATGGTTAACGGTCGAAGTTTGAAGCAAGATCTCTTACGATTGTTTGATGCTAGAAAGAATCAGAGATGAATCGGGTCGAAATCGCCTCGGAGAGCTTGAAGATGCGTTAATGGCAGAAAGCAGTTTAAAAGGTTAAGTGATGAGAAGAAGGACGACTCAGGCTTTTATATCTGGAAAGGTTGGGATTTGAAACGACATGACCGAGTTATGATAAGTCGAAGCACACGACTTACGATTTAAGCGTGTGCTTCGAGGGGCAAATGTTAACCCTAACTCGTTCACAAGTTAACAGGTCCACGAGTTAAGGCATGTACGACTCAAGGCATGTACGACTCAAGGCATGTACGAGTTAAAGGATACATGAGTCAGCAACTTCCTACAACTTAAAGACCTCTACGAGTTAGCAAGCTTACGAGATAAGCAGCCTACGAGTTAAGGAGTACCCGAGCTAAGCTACTTGCGAGATAAGCCTTTACGAGTTAGCATATCTACAAATTAGCAAGTGTACGAGTTAAGATCTTCCACAAGTTAAGCCTCCACGAGTTAATCCTCTGCGAGTTAAGATCTTCTACGAGTTAGCAGGCATACGAGTTAAGAAAAGCTAACGACTTAAGGTCTTTACGACTTAAGGAAATTGATGGCCTACGACTTAATGATAACTGCAGTTTGTACGACTTAAGACCCTTACGACTTAAAGAAGTTATACGACTTAAGGAGGATACGACCTAAAGACACACCTCTTAACTCGTCTACGAGTTAAGACTTGCTTTAAACCAGTTGCAATTAGTTAAGTCGACTACGACTTACGACATAAAAAGAGTCGTATACGACTTAAGAAAGGAAATTAGCAATTGCAGCCAGATAACTCGCACACGACTTAGAACTTAGGGATGGGTTCAAAAAAGGGTGTTAGCCATAGACTCGGCTCAGTGACCCGGGGACGACTTACCATAAGTCGAACACGACTTATCTTAAGTCGGCCACGAGTTAGGACTTAGCACTTTTTCCGCCCAGAACTCTCTATAAATATGAAACCATCTCCAACATGCAAAGGACTTTTGGGGGGCTCATTTTCTTCAAGCGCCATTACTCTGCCGAATTCCAGACTACTTCAAAGCTTTTTAGATCCAACAAACTTCTAAAGGAACTCCATGAAGGAATCATCCACATTCGCCATGGATTTGAAGATGATTGTCAACATCAAAGCTTGAGCTACTTGTTTCACATATCCTATCACTTGAAGTGTGTTGTAATTGAAAGATCTTGTAAAGAATTGTAATCAAACTAGTGATAAAAAGTTTAAAGTGGACGTAGGCTGGATTATAAGCCGAACCACTATAAATACTGTGTCTCTTACTGTTTTTCTGCATACTTTCTGCCTATTTCTGTTTCCCGTACGAACGGGTGGTGCTTTCACAATCACATCTTATACACCAGGGTGTTAGCGTTTAAATTTGAGCGTTAACAGCCATATTGTTAATGAAGGAATTTCGATAGATCCTAGCAAAATTTCCGCTATTCTTGATTGGAAACAACCCACTACTCCAAAAGAAGTTCGAAGCTTTTTGGGTTTAGCAGGCTATTACCGGAAATTCGTTCAAGATTTTTCTAAATTGGCTAGCCCATTGACTAAGCTAACAATGAAAAACGCAAACTTCATTTGGGCTCCAGAATGTGAAGAAGTTTTTCAGGAGTTGAAAAAGAGATTGACCACTGCTCCTGTTCTCACTATTGTTAAAGGGAACCAAGGCTTATCTGTCTGTACTGATGCATGTGGTGATGGGGTTGGTGCAGTATTAATGCAAAATGGAAAGGCAGTTGCCTACGCGGGTAGACAATTACGTCCGCATGAGAAAAACTACACCGACGCACGATTTGGAACTCTTGGCTGTTGTTTTCGCTTTAAAAATATGGCGACACTATCTTCCGGGTAAGAATCTTTTCAGCTTTCCTAACAATTTATGAAACTAACTTAACTAAAGAAATATACCTAATAAACTCTCTTTGTTTTAGGTGAAAATTTTGAATTATTCACCGACCATAAATCTTTGAAATATCTTTTCACCCAGAAGGATCTGAATTTGCGACAACAACGTTGGTTGGAATTTATGGCATCTTACGACTTAGATATTTTGTATACACCGGGGAAGGCCAATGTAGTTGCAGACGCCTTGAGCAGAAGACATGTTGTTCTCGCATATCTAGTTATCACTCCTACACTTGTTAAAAAGATCGCGAATAAGCAGATGAGTTTCTTCAGGGAATTTATAAAAGAATTTGCCAAGGAGAAGACACTAGTTTTGAGATGGATAATAGAGGAGTAATAAGATTAAAAGGCAGGATTTGTGTTTCAGACTTCCCTTATCTGAAACGTGAAGTATTGGACGAATGCCACAAGTCCAAATTCAACATCCATCCAGGAGTCAACAAAATGTATCGAGATGTTAAAAGAACATTCTGGTGGAAGACGATGAAGAGAGACTTATTGATTTATGTGAGTCGCTGTGCTACTTGTTAGAAAATCAAAAGCGATCAAAAGAAAGCGGCCGGTTTACTTCAACCTTTGGAAGTAGCGAAATGGAAGTGGGATCAGGTATCGATGGATTTCATCGACGGATTGCCACGAACCAAGAAAGGCAATGAAGCGATTTGGGTTATTGTGGACCGTCTAACCAAAAATGCTCACTTTATTCCAGTTAAATCCACTCGCACTGCGGCAAGCTTGGCAAGTATATATATAAAGGAAATTGTTCGCCTCCATGGTATTCCTTAGCAGTATAGTGAGTGATCGTGACTCGATCTTCACTAGTAGATTTTGAGAGGCATTCTAAGACGCTTTGGGAACGAAATTAAATTTCAGCACTGCTTATCATCCACAATCTGATGGACAGACTGAGAGAGTTAATCGAATTTTAAAAGACCTACTGCGTGCTTGTGTTCACGATTTTGGTGGTTCTTGGGAGGACCATTTGCATCTGGTTGAATTCTCATATAATAACAGTTATCAGGCCAGTATAAAAATGGCTCCTTTCGAAGCTTTATATGGTCGTCCGTGTCGATCACTATATGCTGGATCGATCAGGTGATAGACTTGTTCTTGGACCGGATATGATAAAAGAAGCCACTGAGAAGGTAGATTTTATTAGAAAGAAGTTATTAACTGCCCAAAGCCATCAGAAGAACTATTATGATCGCCGAAGAAGAAATTTGGAATTTCAAGTTGGAGATTCTGTATTTCTTAAAGTATCTCTGATGCGGGGTGTATTGAGATTCGGGAAAACTGGAAAACTAGCACCGCGATATATTGGTCCTTTTCCTATTCTGGAAAGGATTGGTCCTCTAGCATATCGAGTGCAGCTACCCAGCTGGTTGTCTGGCGTACATGATGTGTTCCACATTTCTAATCTTCGAAAACATGTGCACGATCCAGATGATATTATTGAAGAAGCTGCTCAGCAGGATCTAGAGATCACTCCTAACTTGGCAGTTAAAAGAGAGCCGATAAAAATTGTAGATCGTGATGAGAAGCGATTAAGAAACAAGATTGTGAAATTGGTCAAAGTTCAATGGAGTGGCGATCCAAAGGACTGTACTTGGGAGACTGAAGAAAATATGAAGAAATCATATCCCAATTGCAGAATAGACATCTCGGCTTAATCTGTAAGTCATTTCTTTATTTTTCTTAATTCGTATATTCTTTATTTGCATTTCTCTCTCTTTCAATTTCGAGGACGAAATTTTCTTAAGGAGGGGATATTGTAACATCCCGAAATTTTTGATTTTAAAAATTGGTTATGTATTTGAACTTTTGGAACTTAAAATTGAGAATTTCAAGAAATAAATAAATATTGTTAATGTTAATATTATAAAGATGCATAGAATTTAAATTAATATTGATAGTTAAGTATAGATAAATAGATAATAATAATAATAATAAAAGAAAAGAACATATTTAAAATAAGAAATTGTTTTAAAACCATTAAATGAAATATGGGTTATAAATTTAAATATTGATAGTTGAGCTTTTAATAGATATAAAATTGTTAAAGTAAGTTATGATAAATTATAAAATTTAAGTCACATAATTATAATCTAACATTTGGCAAATAAACAAATAAATAAGAAAACAAAGGAAACACACACTTTCATTTAGCAAGTAAACTAAGATAACAAAAGAGTATGAAGAAATATAAATTGTAAAAGGAAACAGGACATAACTAGGCAAAGGAAAAAAATCTACAAAATATAAGAAAATAGTACTTACAGAAGAAAAAAACAAATCGAATAGCATGCTGAAAATATACAAAGCATGAAACATTACATGCTTCCATTAAATGCTTGCATTTAATGCTGTTACTCTCCAGCATGGGTTTATTCATCTTGTACTTGCTTTAGTAAGCCTCAGTTTACATACAACCTGTTATATACATCAATCTACTTTCTCATTTCAATTCATTTGAACATAACTTTATAAACCAGAGAACAAATATAAACGTCACTACACTTTACAAACTCAAATCCATTCAAGAAAAGAAGATTTTCACCTTGCAGATTCAAGCTTTTGTCATTCCTGGATATTTAGGTGAGTAAAACTCTAAACTTGTTGAATTGCATATGGTAAATCCTTAATAAGATATAAATCATGTGTGCATATACTTGAGTTAGCACATGATTTTAAAATGCTCTGTGTTCTTTGAAAATTGGTACAGACTTTATCTTTCTGTTCAAAGATTCAAACTATTTTGTTTAAAACATTTTGTAAGCTTTGATTCTCAACTAAACTAGTTGTCAAAACTTAAAAAAATAAGAATTTTAAAGGTTGATTTAAAATCCTCTTTATCAATCATCACCGAAAACTTGTTCTACAGGTTTCAAGTAAAGATTTGATAAAAATTAATCATTGTAAAATATTAATCCAAGATTATAAATTGAATCTATATTGCAAAGCATGAATTTTAAAACAAAAATTTAGATTTTTAATTTAGTATTCACAGAATAGTTAGTTTTTGAACAAAAACCACTTTTATTCGAATTACCAGTGACTGAGTTAATGATAAATGTTGTAATTTGAATTGAAGCTAGTTTGAACTTCTATAATGACAAGAAAAATACTAAATAAATTTTCGAATGTATGAAGTTGCCATTCGAACCCAAAATAGGGTTTAAGCTGGAAGTTGCAGTACGTAAAAAAAATGGTGATTTTGTCGCAATGAATTGATCGAGCTTCATGATATTGAGGGAAATGGAAGAGCATCGGGTTAGCGTGCTATGACCGGAAGCATGGACTTTTCAGGTGGACGGTGCGAGGCTGAGAGGCGATTTCGCGTGGGTAGGTTTAAGTTACAGGGACGAGCAAAATTGCTACTTTTTGAATTCGAGCCGATGCCTTCAATTTGATGTTTGATTTCGAGTATATGGGGTCTAAGTGACTTGTCGGAGTCATTGGTGATCGCCAGAGAGGCGTCGCTGTCGTGTACACGTGCACGTCGCCTTTTTGGGTATCAGGTGGGTTCGCGGGATAGCGCTTGAGAGTTTTTTTTTATGGTTGCTTCGAGGGGGTACGCGGGTTCGAGCTTATTCTCCCTGATGTAATTTTAGTTAGCTAAAGTTTAACTTAGGAAAAGAAAATGAAAGAAAAGAAACTGGAAGAGGAAAAGAAACTGGGAAGAGAGGAGAATACAGGGAGAAGAAGAAAGGGGCACGGGGAAAAAGGAAAAGGGCTCGGGGAAATGAAGCGCGTAACTCGGTGAAACCCTGGTTTTTGCTAGGGTTTACTTCGAATATGGGTTTGGACCTAAATAAAAGTTAATTTTTACTGTTACCAGGTTTCAAGGCAGTGAATCTTGACTATATTGAGTTAAAGGCTAACAAATTTTAATAAACTAAGTGGATACTCAATAATCTAATAAATATTTTATATAATTAAATTTAAAATAATAATTTAAGTTTATTAACATTAAATATTTTATAACTATAATAAATTGATTCTTAAGTTATAAAGGAGATTATTCAAATAAAAATTATGGTGAATAATTTTTAATAATAAGTGATTTTGAAAAGAAATTAAGATGATACACAATTTGAAATTTAACTAAGTGTTCAAATTGAATTGTAATTGAGAATTTGTATTCAAATAAATTTAGGTTGATTAATCAAGAAAATTAGCAGTTAAATAAAATAACAAATTTTGAAACGATAAATCGAGTAAATTGAGATTTAATTTATTGATCCAAATTTTTATCATTGATTTAAAATAGTTATGTGGTAAATTTATTTAAACCACATTTGAAGATAAATTACCTATGACTGTGCACGAATGTTGATATTCCTATTCTGTTGGGAATGCTGTATGATGTGGTTTGCCATGTATTGCACTGTAATTATGATTTGTTCTGTATTGATGTGAAAAACCTTTTGCCCGTAAAACGGCATTTAAACTTCGATGCGACAGGGAATCGGATTTTAGTTGGTTATCCAAAACCTACATCGAACCTGTGAATTCTTGTGAAAGACATATCCACATGTTTTAAAAAAAATTTACTTTCACTATTCGGTTTAGCCGGGAAAGGACCTTTGTGTCGTATAACCCATTTTGAATATGTGATTCGACGTTATGGATAGCATTTGAAGACCGGTGTTGAAGACCGGGTATTTGCGAGAGCGATAGGATGACCTGTCGATTGACGCTGCACCGAGTTGCTCCGGTATAGATTCTCCATATGTGATGGGGAATCCGATCGGGATTGTGGATATCCGGATTGCAAGTACTTCTTTGGAAGTGCCTTCGGTTCTGTTCAAACCCAGAACAGACTTGTACGGATTGTATGTCTGACAGCACAAATTGAGATATATAGCAGATTTCTTTCAAATATATTTCCGTTGGTGGCGGAGAATTTATTCTCTAATCTTAACACCCTTAGAGGTTATGTAGTTGAAGGTTATCAACGTATATTCCCAATTTGGTAATGTGGCATGCTGAGAGTTGCTGATCATTTGTTGATCGAAGCATGGCTTTGTGAAAACCGCAGCTTTGTGGACGAGACTTCGTCGAGCCTCACACCCCGGAATGGTCGAAACAGGAAAGATGCAGCAAGGTTATTGGGGGTAGCACCCCTTAGGGTATGTGCATTTCCTTCTGGATAGAAGTGGTATCATGGTATGGAGCCCAGATACTTAACTTATGTTGATATCGCAGATATATATATTACTTTGTGATTTGTTGCTGGGGCCCCGGTTAAAGGTTGGTTACAACCGGGAGATGGCATATTCGTGTCAGTAGTTACCCAGTTAGGGGTAACCCGGCCTTGTGTTGGCAGAGATCCGGTTAGGTTCTCGGGTCATCCCTCCAGAGGCGTACCCATGTGGCCCAGGAAGTTCCTTAGCCTGACCATTGTTGGAATCCAATTCCCAATACGAAACCCTTTACAGTTTTAGTTGTAGAACCTGCCATTTACTTATGGTGGCGCCCCATTGTTTAAATGGTAGTTATAGTAGGCATAGTTTGGAATGTCTATGCTAGCTAAGATTAATATTCTATTTTCGAAATACTTTCTACACTATGCACTAGAAATATTATCAAAGAATTTCTTTCCTCGTACCAAGCATATTTAACTATCATAAGAAGAAATCTCCTCCAATTCTGCGTTTGCATTGTGTGTGTGGCGGGAGGTCTTATGGTAGTTCCATTTTTAAAAGCATACCGAAAATTCTTTTATAAATCTTGTTCTTTAAAAGTAACTGTTGTTTTGCTTACTTATACCAGTCCCATGACTGATCCGGAGTTTATTGTTTTCTTTCCTAAACTCTGGGTGCCCATTATTTCCACACGGGCAGCCTAGTAGCAGGTTTCTGTATCTTGGAGTAGCAGTATTTTGGAGCTCTTATCTTGGAGATATCTTGGGAGCTTTTGGAGATTTCAGGTGTTTAGCTTTTGGGAGTTCGTGATCATCTCTCTCATTTGAGGACTTATGGATATATGATCACTGTTGTATTATCATGATGTTGTATTTGGAGTTGTGGTCTGTGTATTATATACTCTGTTGTAGTATGGATATTAAGTTGATGTTGTAACTGTGATGATATTTATGATATTGATTCTGTTCCGCTGTTTTATATTCATCTAATTGTTGTTATAAGCTCCGGCGATGCAAATTTGATGTCGTTTATTTGACATCGAGTTTGGGTCGTCACAAGTTGGTATCGGAGCTGTTGGATGAGTAAGAACTTTAGCTACGGTGTATAGCACATTAGATGGCTCATTAGAGATAGGGTGAAGTATACCCTAGAATGAGTATAACCGAGACTGAAACCCTAAATTTATTAGTCTATTTCTTTTACTGCTGATATTCCTAAAGATATTTTGTTCGTGTATTTAAATCAGTTTTCTTACTAATTACATATAGTAAGAAATGAGTGGACAAAGGGGAAGAGTTAGGGGTCAAGGAGGTGCCACAGCACCTGATCTGTAACGACCCGTATTTTACGTGTCGATAGATTGTAGAATTTATAGGTCGTTAGTGTTGATAAGTTGTGTGGAAGTTAACTCGTATGGTGCTTAGGTCGAATTTACGAGTTAAGTTAGTCAACGACTTAGTGCTTAAGTCGTTTGGTAGCCTAGGTCGTTAGGGATTGAGTCGTGACCGACTTAACGTCTTAGGTCATGTGATGATTGAGTCGGTAGGAGCCTAGGTCATGCGAACGAGTCATGGAGGTAGCCGACTTAAGGGGATAGGTCGTTTGGATGTTAGGTCGTTGGGGAGTCTAGTAAGCGACCTAAGAGTTAACGAGTCAGCGACCTACGTGTTAGTGAGTCAGTTGTTGGCGAGTTAAGTATGTCAACGACCTAAGAAAAGTTAGGTCGTTGAACGACTTAAGGGAGTGTTAGGCCGCTGGGCAAGTTGAGTCGCGTGAGCGACTTAGTGTTAGGGATGCTGTGTATTAAGTCGGCAGGACTTGAGTCGTTAGCGACTTATAGATAGCTTGGGCAGGAGTTAGGTCAGCATTGTTGAGTCGTAAGTCGTTGTGTTAGGTCAGCAAGGAGTTGAGTCGGCAGGGTCTTAGGTCGTAGGTCGGCATGCTAGTTAAGTCGTCAGGCGACCTAGGACTTAGGAAATGCGGCAGTGTGTTGAGTCGTGTGACAGTTGGGTCGGCAGTACGTTGAGTCGTTAGGTCGGCCTGTGTTTTAGGTCGCGTCTGGGTTAAGTCGTAAGTCGGCCTTGGTTGTATGTTGTGTTGGTTAGGTCGTAGGTCGTAGGGGCTGATGAGTCGGCAACGACTCATAGTTAGGTCGGGGACGACCTAAGGGGCGACGACCTAAGGGGTTTCCAGCCTATAAATAGAGGGGTTTGGCTCACTTTTTGGCACCGGTTTTTGAAGCGACGAAGTGCTGCCATTTTGAAGACTCGACTACAACATTTCTTCATCTTCTTTTCTCCATTCCAATCTAATTCTAACATCCATCCAAGATCGAAGATCAAGATCAAAGATCAAGAGCCAAAGTTGAAGATTTTCATCCGAAGAGGCTAGATTTCACCGTTTCAAGTGAAATTTCTCCGGATCAAGTCCAAGTCCTTGCTGTCCAGATCTGTAGTTGATTCATTTTAGGTTGTTTTGGTGATTTGGTGAGTGGTAGTTATCTCTCACACGGACCCAAAGGAGTGTAGTGGATTGGTGATATGTTTATGTGTTAAAGTTAGCGTTTTCCCGCATTTTCCTTAAGTCTGCATGTAGATCCATCATATTTGAAGATGTTTATCTATGAAAGTTATTTATCAAGTATTAGAGACAAAACCCATGTTTTAGATTTGATAGATCTATGCTAAAAACCATGATTTCACGTATGTTGGACTTTTGCTCACTTAATTACGAAATTGCCATTATAATTGATATTGCTTAATAGATCTTGTTTGAATGGTTGAATGTTTGAATGTATGTTAGATTTGATTGCTCCAAGTTAGCTTGTAGTTGATTTGGAACAAGATGGTTGAAGATGATTCAAAAGCTAAGTGGAAAGGCTCTTGAATGGTGAAAGCTGCCAATGGCATATGAAGCGGATGTGGAAGCTCATATGGATGGATTCGAGGATGTGGGATCTTGCCATGATGCGAGAAGGCAAAGCATGGTTGAGTTGGGACTTTGCGATGATATGATGAGGCAAGGCTTGTGTTGAGATGGGACGGGTCATGATGACGTTCCAAGTTGAGAGACTTTGCTATGATGTGATGAGGCAAGACATATGTTGTGATGGGACGGGTCACGAAGACGTTCCAAGCACGGGTCATGACGACGTGCAAAGTTATAACTCGGTGATGCGGTCCGGGTTGGGGTGGATAATGGTTAGCTTGAGAGGCGCTTGAGCTAGTATGGAAGTAGTCGTCGAGGAGGATGACTAGGAGGCTAAGATCTCATCGTTGTTGAAGGTTCTAGCATACTCAAAGCAAGGGTACGTTGGAACGGGTCACGATGACGTTCCAGGCACGGGTCATGATGACGTGCTAGTACTCTGGGCTGATGCGTTCGGCTTAGGCACGGGTCACGATGACGTGCGGAGTTATGGCTAAACCGGGGTTACCATTAGCCCTTGACAGGCGGTCATTCAACTAACGGTGAAATCAAGGCAATGATAACAGTGATAGCCAGAGTCATGGATGTTTGGATGTTTGGTTGTATCATCATTCGGCTTCAAGAGCGGTGTTTTCTGGGTGCTTATCTGATCTTGGTTTAGGCCTTGGGGGTTTGTATTTGGAAAACATCGTCCTTGACTCGAGTGATTATTGCTTTACCTTACTTATCTGCTATGTTATGCTTACTTCTCCTTAGTGTGTGTCTGGGGGCTATCACTGTAGAAAGAGGTGGAGTGGGATGGTTTGGTTCCTATTCCTTTTATCCCTTATGCTCTTTGGTATGTTTGATTGTTAATTTACTGCTCACTAAGACTTTGTCTGACTCAAGGTTTTATGTCTCCTCTTATTACCTTGGGCTGTTCATCCATGTTTGGGATGGGCAGACTAGGTAGCAGGTGGCAGGTGTTGTGCTTAGAGTTTTCCGCTGATGATGACGAAGACGAGCAGGAGGCTATGCATATTATTTTCTTATATGTACTGGGTATCCGCTGCTGTATTTGATGAGTGTTTGTAGTGAGGTCTTGATGTATGGATTTGTTGAGATGATTGTATAAAACTTCTGTGATGCTTATATGATGATTTTTCTGTTATGAGACTTCACTATATATTTCTCTATTGTATTTTATCCATGCGCTGTGAGTTACGATAGAGATTCTGCGATTTTATTTTACCCTGACTATCATCCATGGTTGCCTTGCACACCTTTCAGCGCACTATTCCCTTGTTTTGGTGCGGGAGTCATGGGTGGTCGTCACATTTGGTATCAGAGCTTTGGTGAATCGATTTCAGCCAACGCTCGCTGACGTAACTACGTATGAGAGACGTAATTGTATTTTGATGGATGATTACTATATATAATATAGTAGCCTAGAAGGATTTGAACTCCTTATGCAGTTGTTTCTTAAGGTGTTCTAATCATTCTTATTACAGATATTAAGGATGAGTCGAAGAGGGAGACCAGCTGCAAGGGAAAGCCGTGCTGATGAAGGAGCTGTTGATTATGGAACTATGTTCGAAGCGATGATGACTTCGATCATGAGAAGGATACCAGCTTCAGGATCATCAGTGGATGTGGGAGTTCAAGTTCAAGCTCCAAGACCGGTGGATTTTGCTAAGCTTTGCAAGGATTATACTTCTCTTGGAGGAAAAGCTTTCTTGGGGACGGAGTCGACTATTGAGGTGCAGAGATGGATTGATGCTTGCAAAAGGATCTTTGGTGACTTAGGGATTGAGGATGCAACTAAGAGAAAGCTTGCATCGAGACAGCTTCAGGGAAGAGCTGCTGATTGGTGGAATTCTATCACCATAGATACACCAGAAGAGGATATTACTTGGGAGCAGTTCCAAGTTAGATTTGAAGCCAAGTTCATCTCTACTGCTCAGAGGTCTGTTTTGTTCAAGAGATTTGTGGAGCTCAAACAAGGCGGAAGGCCTGTTCTGGAGTATATTTCTGAGTTCGAAGCTTTGTCTAAGTATGCCAGATCATATATTGATTCTCCCTACCAGAAGAATGAAAAGTTTGTGACTGGTCTGGATGCTTATCTAGGAAGGCAGTTAGTGGATCATCTGGACGATCCATTTGAGAAGCTGGTGGAGAAAGCTCTGAGGCATGAGAGTTTGTTTCCTAGGGAAAGTTCTGTTGTTGCTGTAACCAGGGAAGGATCTAAACCACAGCAGAGTGGGAATAAGAAGAGGAAGCAGCAGCAACAGAAGGGAAAGGATGGTCAGAAGAAGCCAAAGGGCGAGGTGACTTGTTATAACTGCCGTCAGAAGGGTCATCTTTCTCGGGATTGCAAGAATCCGAAGGTGCAGTTGAAGTGTTACAACTGTGATAAGCTGGGACACATTAAGAAGGACTGTCCAGAACCGAGGAAAGATAGGCAGGTTGTGCAAGCCTATGCTTTGGGGGCTGTTCCATCGTCTTCAAAAGCTCCGACTGCTGAAGAAAAGGGGAAGAGTGTGGTGGTTCAAGGTACTCTTTCTATTTGTGGTGTTCCAGTTAGAGTGTTGTTTGATACTGGAGCGTCGCATTCTTTTGTTTGTGATGATTTGGTAAGCCGGTTAGGTATGAAACCGGATATTGTTGATAGGCCATTGGTTGTGACTAATCCAGTGGGGGGTTCGTCATGTTTGTGTATGATATGCCGTGGTCTAGTTGTGTCGAGTCATGATTGCTCGTTTGTTTGTGATTGCTTTGTTCTGAACTTTGCGGGGTTCGGAATTATTTTGGGTATGGACTGGCTTAGGAAGTATGCGGCTAGGATTGATTGTGAGAGGCTTGAGGTGACAGTCGGGAATGTGGAAGGGCGAAAGGTTGTGATACGATGTAAGCATGAAGAAGGCGTCTTCATGAGCTTCATGTATTCGCTAGTTGTTCCACGGGATGGACTGTCATCGGTGCCTATTGTGAATGAGTTTGAGAATGTCTTTGAGGAAGTCAAAGGGTTGCCGCCGCATAGGGAGATCGAGTTTCGTATCGATCTAGTTGAGGGAGCCAGACCTGTTGTGATGCCTCTTAGGCGGATGGCACCGAGGGAGCAGCAAGAGCTGAAGGTGCAAGTTGATGACCTTTTGCAGAAAGGATTCATTCGGAGAAGTGTGTCCGAATGGGGTGCGCCAGTTGTGTTCGCAACCAAAGCGGATGGATCGTTGAGGTTGTGTGTGGATTATCGTGAGCTGAATAAGGTGACTAAGAAGAACAAGTATCCATTGCCGAGAATAGATGACTTGTTTGATCAGCTTCACGAGGCTAAGGTGTTTTCTCAGATGGATTTGGCAACGGGATTTCACCAGTTGAGAGTGGCGAAGGATAGTGTGCCGAAGACTGCTTTCAGGACACCATCCGGGTTTTATGAGTGGCTGGTAATGCCGTTTGGATTGACTAACGCACCAGCATATTTTGTGGATCTTATGAATAGAGTGTTCAGAGATCAGTTGAATAGGTTCGTGCTTGTGTTCGTGGATGATATTCTGATTTATTCCAGAACTGAGGGAGAGCACAAGACACACTTGAGGATTGTTTTGGGGATCTTACGGAAACATCAGCTGAAGGCTAAGTTTTCGAAGTGTCACTTCTGGAAGAGTGAAGTGAGGTTCTTAGGCCATGTTATCTCTGGAAATGGAATAGCGGTTGATCCCGCTAAGGTGGCAGTGATCCAGGATTGGGTTAGACCTAAGAATGCATCTGATGTGAGAAGTTTTCTTGGATTAGCAGGATATTATCGTCGGTTTATCAAAGACTTTTCCAAGATAGCTGCACCGTTAACAGGATTGACAAAGAAGAACCAGGTGTTCAGATGGGATGATAAGTGTGAGCAAGCTTTTGTAATCCTGAAAGAGCGATTGACGAGTGCTCCTGTTTTGACTATTCCAAGTGGGAATGATGAGATGGTGGTTTACACCGATGCATGTGGCACTGGACTAGGAGCGGTGCTAATGCAGAAGCATAAAGTTGTTGCGTATGCTAGTCGACAACTAAAGCCGCATGAAAGGAATTATCCGACTCATGATTTGGAGTTAGCGGCGATTGTGTTTGCTTTGAAGATGTGGAGACACTATCTATTGGGAGTTAGATTCGAGCTGTTTACAGATCATAAGTCGTTGAAGTATCTGTTTTCCCAAAAGGATTTGAATCTTCGACAGCAAAGGTGGCTAGAGTTCTTAGCATCGTATGATTTTGGTATAGCCTATACTCCAGGGAAAGGTAACGCAGTGGCTGATGCGTTAAGTCGAAGACATGCAGGATTGGGAGCCATGTTTTCGGAATGGAAGAGTCTTGAGTATTTGGCTGGATTTGATTTCAGGCCTAGATGCGAATTGGAACCTGAGATGTTGGCAAACTTATCAATAAGGCCTACTCTTGTGGAAAGAATTGGCGAGGGTCAAAAGCAAGACGATAAGCTTGTCAAGGTTATCCGAGATTTGGAATCTGGATTGGACCCAGAGAAGAATAAAGGATTTGAAGTCGATCGAGAGGGTTGGCTTCGAAAGCAAGGGCGACTAGTTGTTCCCGATGTAGATGGATTGAGAGATGAAGTTCTGAGGGAGAGTCATCACTCGAAGTTGACAATTCATCCAGGTGGAAATAAGATGTATCGGGATATGAAGAGAACCTACTACTGGGAAGGTATGAAGAAGGATGTTGGAAATTTTATTTCCAAGTGTATGAATTGCCAGTTGGTGAAAGCTGAGCAGAAGAAGCCCAGTGGATTGCTTCAGCCATTAGAGGTTCCTACATGGAAGTGGGAGCAGGTGTCGATGGATTTTATCGATGGTCTACCTAGGACAAGAGCGGGAAATGAAGGGATTTGGGTCATCGTAGATCGTTTGACCAAGAGTGCAAGATTCATTCCTGTTCGATCGACTAGGACTGCATCGAAGTTGGCTGAGTTGTATGTTAAGTGGATAGTTCGTTTCCATGGTGTTCCGAAGAGTATAGTGAGCGATCGAGACCCATTGTTCACTAGTAGATTTTGGAAGAGCTTCCAGGAAGTTTTGGGAACCGAGTTGTGTTTGAGTACAGCTTATCACCCTCAAACAGATGGTCAGACTGAGAGAGTCAACCGAGTTTTGGAAGATCTTCTTAGAGCATGTGTTTTGGACTTCGGAGGATCATGGGAAGATCACCTTCATTTGGTGGAGTTTGCTTATAATAACAGTTATCAGTCGAGTATCGGTATGGCACCATATGAGGCATTATATGGAAGACCGTGTAACTCTCCGACATGTTGGTTGGAAACCGGAGAAAAGCTGATACTTGGGCCAGAGATGATTCGACAGACTTCAGATTGTATAGAGATCATTCGGCAACGAATGAAGGCAGCCCAAGATCGTCAGAAAAGTTATGCAGATAATCGTCGAAAGGATTTGGAATTCGACGTGGGTGATAGGGTTTTTGTGAAGATTTCTCCATTGAAGAATGTTATTAGATTCGGGAACAAAGGAAAGTTAACTCCGAGATTTGTTGGACCATTCCCGATTATCAAGCGAATTGGAAAACTCGCTTATAGATTGGAGTTACCGGAGAAGATGGTGGGTGTGCACAATGTTTTTCATGTATCCTATCTACGGAAGTATGTGCACGACCCAACTACGGTGGTTTTTGCTGATAGCTGTGAAGACTTGGAGGTTGATCCTGTTGTTTCGAGACCTCGTAAGCCGCTTCGTATTGTTGAAACCGATACGAAACAGCTTAGGAGGAAGACGATTACGTTGCTCAAGGTACAATGGAGTGATGATGTTAACGACTGTACATGGGAGGAGGAAGAGAGGATGAAGGCAGCTCATCCCGGACTCTTCGAGGTATGGCCCTAAAGTGTCGTGACATCTCATGAATTTGTAGCTTGTTCTAAGTCTTAGAATTCTGCATGCTAGGTTAGAATTGGATGCATGATCTGTTGATTGCTATGGATGGTAGGCATGCGGAATATCTTTGATTTCTGTTGATTGCTTGGAATTTCGAGGGCGAAATTCCTAAGGGGGAGAGAATGTAACGACCCGTATTTTACGTGTCGATAGATTGTAGAATTTATAGGTCGTTAGTGTTGATAAGTTGTGTGGAAGTTAACTCGTATGGTGCTTAGGTCGAATTTACGAGTTAAGTTAGTCAACGACTTAGTGCTTAAGTCGTTTGGTAGCCTAGGTCGTTAGGGATTGAGTCGTGACCGACTTAACGTCTTAGGTCATGTGATGATTGAGTCGGTAGGAGCCTAGGTCATGCGAACGAGTCATGGAGGTAGCCGACTTAAGGGGATAGGTCGTTTGGATGTTAGGTCGTTGGGGAGTCTAGTAAGCGACCTAAGAGTTAACGAGTCAGCGACCTACGTGTTAGTGAGTCAGTTGTTGGCGAGTTAAGTATGTCAACGACCTAAGAAAAGTTAGGTCGTTGAACGACTTAAGGGAGTGTTAGGCCGCTGGGCAAGTTGAGTCGCGTGAGCGACTTAGTGTTAGGGATGCTGTGTATTAAGTCGGCAGGACTTGAGTCGTTAGCGACTTATAGATAGCTTGGGCAGGAGTTAGGTCAGCATTGTTGAGTCGTAAGTCGTTGTGTTAGGTCAGCAAGGAGTTGAGTCGGCAGGGTCTTAGGTCGTAGGTCGGCATGCTAGTTAAGTCGTCAGGCGACCTAGGACTTAGGAAATGCGGCAGTGTGTTGAGTCGTGTGACAGTTGGGTCGGCAGTACGTTGAGTCGTTAGGTCGGCCTGTGTTTTAGGTCGCGTCTGGGTTAAGTCGTAAGTCGGCCTTGGTTGTATGTTGTGTTGGTTAGGTCGTAGGTCGTAGGGGCTGATGAGTCGGCAACGACTCATAGTTAGGTCGGGGACGACCTAAGGGGCGACGACCTAAGGGGTTTCCAGCCTATAAATAGAGGGGTTTGGCTCACTTTTTGGCACCGGTTTTTGAAGCGACGAAGTGCTGCCATTTTGAAGACTCGACTACAACATTTCTTCATCTTCTTTTCTCCATTCCAATCTAATTCTAACATCCATCCAAGATCGAAGATCAAGATCAAAGATCAAGAGCCAAAGTTGAAGATTTTCATCCGAAGAGGCTAGATTTCACCGTTTCAAGTGAAATTTCTCCGGATCAAGTCCAAGTCCTTGCTGTCCAGATCTGTAGTTGATTCATTTTAGGTTGTTTTGGTGATTTGGTGAGTGGTAGTTATCTCTCACACGGACCCAAAGGAGTGTAGTGGATTGGTGATATGTTTATGTGTTAAAGTTAGCGTTTTCCCGCATTTTCCTTAAGTCTGCATGTAGATCCATCATATTTGAAGATGTTTATCTATGAAAGTTATTTATCAAGTATTAGAGACAAAACCCATGTTTTAGATTTGATAGATCTATGCTAAAAACCATGATTTCACGTATGTTGGACTTTTGCTCACTTAATTACGAAATTGCCATTATAATTGATATTGCTTAATAGATCTTGTTTGAATGGTTGAATGTTTGAATGTATGTTAGATTTGATTGCTCCAAGTTAGCTTGTAGTTGATTTGGAACAAGATGGTTGAAGATGATTCAAAAGCTAAGTGGAAAGGCTCTTGAATGGTGAAAGCTGCCAATGGCATATGAAGCGGATGTGGAAGCTCATATGGATGGATTCGAGGATGTGGGATCTTGCCATGATGCGAGAAGGCAAAGCATGGTTGAGTTGGGACTTTGCGATGATATGATGAGGCAAGGCTTGTGTTGAGATGGGACGGGTCATGATGACGTTCCAAGTTGAGAGACTTTGCTATGATGTGATGAGGCAAGACATATGTTGTGATGGGACGGGTCACGAAGACGTTCCAAGCACGGGTCATGACGACGTGCAAAGTTATAACTCGGTGATGCGGTCCGGGTTGGGGTGGATAATGGTTAGCTTGAGAGGCGCTTGAGCTAGTATGGAAGTAGTCGTCGAGGAGGATGACTAGGAGGCTAAGATCTCATCGTTGTTGAAGGTTCTAGCATACTCAAAGCAAGGGTACGTTGGAACGGGTCACGATGACGTTCCAGGCACGGGTCATGATGACGTGCTAGTACTCTGGGCTGATGCGTTCGGCTTAGGCACGGGTCACGATGACGTGCGGAGTTATGGCTAAACCGGGGTTACCATTAGCCCTTGACAGGCGGTCATTCAACTAACGGTGAAATCAAGGCAATGATAACAGTGATAGCCAGAGTCATGGATGTTTGGATGTTTGGTTGTATCATCATTCGGCTTCAAGAGCGGTGTTTTCTGGGTGCTTATCTGATCTTGGTTTAGGCCTTGGGGGTTTGTATTTGGAAAACATCGTCCTTGACTCGAGTGATTATTGCTTTACCTTACTTATCTGCTATGTTATGCTTACTTCTCCTTAGTGTGTGTCTGGGGGCTATCACTGTAGAAAGAGGTGGAGTGGGATGGTTTGGTTCCTATTCCTTTTATCCCTTATGCTCTTTGGTATGTTTGATTGTTAATTTACTGCTCACTAAGACTTTGTCTGACTCAAGGTTTTATGTCTCCTCTTATTACCTTGGGCTGTTCATCCATGTTTGGGATGGGCAGACTAGGTAGCAGGTGGCAGGTGTTGTGCTTAGAGTTTTCCGCTGATGATGACGAAGACGAGCAGGAGGCTATGCATATTATTTTCTTATATGTACTGGGTATCCGCTGCTGTATTTGATGAGTGTTTGTAGTGAGGTCTTGATGTATGGATTTGTTGAGATGATTGTATAAAACTTCTGTGATGCTTATATGATGATTTTTCTGTTATGAGACTTCACTATATATTTCTCTATTGTATTTTATCCATGCGCTGTGAGTTACGATAGAGATTCTGCGATTTTATTTTACCCTGACTATCATCCATGGTTGCCTTGCACACCTTTCAGCGCACTATTCCCTTGTTTTGGTGCGGGAGTCATGGGTGGTCGTCACATGATCAAGGTCCCCCAACGGCAATAGCGGCAGCTCAGCAACAGCCGAATCTGGCTGATTTACACAAAAGTTTCTCGAGACTTGGTGGTAAGCCGTTCAACGGCAAAGAGTCGATTGTTGATGCTCAAGCCTGGATACGATCGTGTGAGAAAATCTTCAGAGGGCTAAAATTGGAAGACGATCAGAAGCAACTCATAGCTTCTTGGCAACTGCAAGATGAAGCTTCAGCTTAGTGTGAGACAAGCACTTACACCCCATATACTCGAAATCAAACATCAAATTGAAGGCATCGGCTCGAATTCAAAAAGTAGCAATTTTGCTCGTCCCTGTAACTTAAACCTACCCACGCGAAATCGCCTCTCCGCCTCGCACCGTCCACCTGAAAAGTCCATACTTTCGGCCATAGCACGCTAACCCGATGCTCTTCCATTTCCCTCAATATCATGAAGCTCGATCAATTCAATGCGACAAAATCACCAATTTTTGTTTACGTACTGCAACTTCCAGCTTAAACCCTATTTTGGGTTCGAACGGCAACTTCATACATTCGAAAATTTATTCAGTATTTTTTTGTCATTATAGAAGTTCAAACTAGCTTCAATTCAAATTACAACATTTATCATTAACTCAATCACTGGTAATTCGAATAAAAGTGGTTTTTGTTCAAAAACTAACTATTCTGTGAATACTAAATTAAAAATCTAAGTTTTTGTTTTAAAATTCATGCTTTGCAATATAGATTCAATTTATAATCTTGGATTAATATTTACAACGATTAATTTTTATCAAATCATTACTTGAAACCTGTAGAACAAGTTTTCAGTGATGCTTGATAAAGAGGATTTTAAATCAACCTTTAAAATTCTTATTTTTTTTTTATGTTTTTGACAACTGGTTTAGTTGAGAATCAAAGCTTACAAAATGTTTTAAACAAAATAGTTTGAATCTTTGAACAGAAAGATAAAGTATGTACCAATTTTCAAAGAACACGGAGCATATTAAAATCATGTGCTAACTCAAGTATATGCACACATGATTTATATCTTATTTCAAGGATTTACCATATGCAATTTCAACAAGTTTAGAGTTTTACTCACCTAAATATTCAGGAATGACAAAAGCTTGAATCTGCAAGGTGAAAATCTTCTTTTCTTGAATGGATTTGAGTTTGTAAAGTGTAGTGACTTTTATATTTGTTCTCTGGTTCACAAAGTTATGTTCGAATGAATTGAAATGAGAAAGTAGATTGATGTATATAACAGGTTGTATGTAAACTGAGGCTTACTAAAGCAAGTACAAGATGAATAAACCCATGCTAGAGTGTAACAGCATTAAATGCAAGCATTTAATGGAAGCATGTAATGTTTCATGCTTTGTATATTTTCAGCATGCTATTCGATTTGTTTTTTTTCTGTAAGTACTATTTTCTTATATTTTGTAGATTTTTTTCCTTTGCCTAGCTATGTCCTGTTTCCTTTTACAGTTTATATTTCTTCATACTCTTTTGTTATCTTAGTTTACTTTCTAAATGAAAGTGTGTGTTTCCTTTGTTTTCTTGTTTATTTGTTTATTTGCCAAATGTTAGATTATAATTATGTGACTTAAATTTTATAATTTTATCATAGCTTACTTTAACAATTTTATTTCTATTAAAAGCTCAACTATCAATATTTAAATTTATTACCCATATTTCATTTAATGGTTTTAAAACAATTTCTTATTTTAAATATGTTCTTTTCTTTAATTATTATTATTATCTATTTATCTATACTTAACTATCAATATTAATTTAAATTCTATGCATCTTTATAATATTAACATTAACAATATTTATTTTTTTCTTGAAATTCTCAATTTTAAGTTCCAAAAGTTCAAATACATAACCAATTTTTAAATTCAAAAATTTCGGGATGTTACACGTTTAGTCCAATACAATATGAATACAATAAAGGTGGTACACGACCACACCATAAACATTGAATCAAATATAAGTAAATCAGATTATGCGGAAGAACAGAAATTGCTCAAGAGAAAGGAGAGTTGATATCCAGCATCAACTTCAAGCTAAATCCAATAGATGATACCTGAAACAACTCGGTCTGACCCGAGTATAAATACACGGGTCAGTCTAGCTACACGAATCAGTCAATATTGGTAATATGAAGCAGAATAGACATGAAGATACTTCTTCTCGATAGAGAAGAATGAATCGATAAACTCATAAGCTCAACACTTAAGTAGCAAACGCTACTTAGATGAACAAATACCTCGAAGGAGGTAACTCAAACTCAATACTCAAATCAAACACAAGTGCCTCATATCATAGGCGACATCCCAAAATGTCTATATGGTTTCCATGAACCATATCTCCTCAAAAAGAGAAACATCAATACAAACTCTCGCCAAAATGGCAAACATAAAATTCTCAAATAGGATGATCCAAAACTCAATTATAGATGAATCTCCAAATTCAATTATACCTCATCTCATCGGTATAAATGTATATAAATCTCAATATCAACTCGCCAAAATGGCAAAACCCATAATATCCTATAAAATCCAGAAATTATCCGAACTCATAAGTCAAGGAACTCGATAAGAGTTCAAAACATCATAATTGAAATCACCATATATATAACATCTCATATAGCACTAGGCTATCAATGTAATGAAACATCTTAAAAAGGTGAAATCATGACAAAACAGAAAACTCAAAAAATCCCGATTGGCCAAATCCCCGATTGTAATGCCGAAGCAATGTTGCACGTGCTAAACTCAGATGGCCGAAGCCTCAGACAAGGTCTCTAACACCTCCCAAAGCAGTTTGTCCTCATGACAAGGTCGCTGACACCTCTCCAAGCCATTTTGTCAGTCCTAACAGGGTCGCTAATACCTCCCAAAGTAGTTCGTCCTCATGACAAGGTCGCTGACACCTCTCCAAGCTATTTTGTCAACTCTAGCAAGGTCTCTAACACCTCCCAAAACAGTTCGTCCTCATGACAAGGTCGCTGACACCTCTCCAAGCTATTTTGTCAACTCTAACAAGGTCGCTAACACCTCCCAAAGCAGCTCGTCCTCATGACAAGGTCGCTGACACCTCTCCAAGCAGTTCTGTTAGGTAAACATCGTGAATGTGTCACAAACTCACGGATAGGAACCCGAAAAGTGTTAATGTGTGTCCCATACCACACATTCGCACTTAGCGGTTTACTACCCGTTAGTCGATGCCACACTAGAAACATCATAAAACTCAAAAAATTATATCTCGCCTAGTCTCATTGGCGAGTGATAAAGAGACATCATACTTGTCTCATCTCATCGACAAGTAAAAACATCATGATGGTTCCTCATAAACCGTAAATCTCAACATATGAAATCATAATCTCAAGACTTGTCTTATATCATTGGCAAATAAATAAAACATCGTGATGGATCTCATCGACCATACTCCGATATAAGAGATCTCAAACCATAATGTTTGCCTAATATTGGCCATCTTAAATAATTCCAATAAATAGGAATTATAAAAATCAAAATATCCAATAAAATGGAAAAAAATCTCAGAATCAATAATCTCAAATAGCTTCGATTGTACAAGTCCGGAATTAACCAAAATAGTAAACGCACATGTCACATACCACATGTTTTACTAAATCGTGTAATTCTCTTTTCATACGTTCGAATAGTACAAAAGTTTGTATTATATATATAATAATTATAAAAAAAATTAAAACATTTAATATTTAATCTTTTCCATTAAAAAAAGTCATTTCGAAAATGGTTTAGAAAACAAGTGCACAGAAACAGAAAAAATCGATGAAAATTCAATAAAATTAACATACGATAAAACCCAAATGAAATCGTCAATTCGTAGTGCGAATCGACATTAATGTCGGCTTTTCTATTATTAAGAGTTAGCCTTTTAGAACCATATCAAAAAAAAACGCTCGAAATCATCGAATTCAAAAACTGTTCAACGGAAAATGCCAAATTTTGTAAAAGAACTCAAGCTAGCAGTTTGTTTTGCCAGTTCTCCCATTTTTAACTCAGAATTTGAGAAAATATGAAACATAAAAGTTCAAGATGATTGTTATACTCGAAGTCAGAAAAAGAATCATCTAATTCGGACATTCGAGTCAAAAGTTACGACAATTTCAATTCTCAGGTCTAAAATTACAAACTGTGAATAATTAGCATAACAACAGGGCTGCGGCTTAAAGATCCAATTTTACCCTATAGATCAAAGATTTTGATAAATAATAAAACATGAAAGTTGAAGATAATTTTGATAGCTATAATTCAAAAAAAGAATCACCAGATTCGGACTTACATGTCAAAAGATATACCCAAAACAATTATTAGGTCTGGATTTATTACCGCTGTATTTTGCTCTCAAGACAGCGACAAAGAAGTGCATTTTTGACCAAATTAAATTCAAAATTTAAGAAAACCCAAAACATGAAACTTGTAACACATCATTTGTGCTTTTCAGGTCATCCAAAAATATCAAATTCCGTTCCAAAACGAGAAAGTTATGACTTATTTTATATTTAAGTTTCAATTCTAAAAATCGATAGAGCGGAGCATGTATCTCAGTTTCAAACCGAATTTCGATCCTTTAAATCATATAATTTACAAAAACTTATAACATGGAAGTTATAGCACAATGTTTAAGCTTTTAAGAACTTTAAACGATATCAAAATCCAATAAGAAATGAGAAAGTTATGCTTAAATTACTAATAATATTTTGCATAGAAATTTGATAGGACAGAGACTATTACTATGTCAAAAATTCGATTTTGACCAAGAAATCTTCAAAATATGATAAAGTAATTAAAACAAAGGTTCTTCCTTAGAGAATTATCTTTCTACTGCAAATAGATTCAACATAATTGGATTTATTAATCAAAAGTTATATTCATTTTACTCTCAGGTATTAACTCAAAATTTTTATATGGCTGAGCTATAACAATAGTTTCAAACTCAATTTCGACCAATTTAACTACAGGATTTCAAAATATGATTAGAAGAAAACGTGTAACTAATTGAAATAACTTTCTACCACAAAAAGATTGAGTCAATTTATTCTACCATAAATTATCGTTGTTTTACTGCAGCGACTTTTTTTTATAACAAATTTCCAGCAAACAATAACACAATAATCACACAAGTTTTCAACCAAATTGCATACAATTAAATCAAAAATCATTCAAATAATTATGTGCAGCAAACAAAGATTTAGATGTGAGTGATTAACTCACCTCTATCCTTTAATTCAACAATCGAGACCACCAATTCAGCCCAAATTTCCAAACTAGCAAACCCTAAACAGAGAAGAAGTTAATAAATTTTCACTGTAAGTTAGATTTTGATGGAGAGATTGGTTTTAGATTGAAGATTACCTGAGTTTATACTTAAATCCATGTTTTAAAACATCCATTCTTTATTTTATTTTTGATTAATAGAGAATAGATTGGGAGAATGAGAAGGCTGCCATTATTTTTGAGCTTCAGAAGTTTTTAACTGAGAGTAGAGAAGTGGATGAACGTTACAGACTTTTCTTCTCTTTCTCATTCTTTAGTAATATATTAGGGTTTAATTGTACTAATGGACTTAAGCCAATAAGTAAATGAAATTAACTTGTGTTATTATTCAACCACTTAATTCATGTTACAATGCATACTAACGATGAAATTTACACTATTTCAAGTTCCACTTCTTAAGAATTATGAAATTCATTACTCATTATAATAAAAATGTTTTATACCCAATTAAAAATTATTTACATAATTAGAAACTATTTATTATCATTTTTCCCTATTTAAAGAAAATAGAAAATTTACATTATTAATTACAAAACCCATTGTAATTAACACTATAGATTACACAAAAAACACATTTTTATGTCATAAAATTCTATAACTCATTTCAAATATAATTTTATGCTCAACTTATATTTTTAAACTCAATTCCATCATTTTATTAAATATATCCCATTTTAAAATTAATTACTTCCTTAAAAAAATATTAAATGAAGTAAAGAGCAATAATTAACAAAATTATTGCATTAACTCTAAATATAACACATTTTCCTCGTTTATTTATTAACTAAAACCATCTTAATAAAGTTTTAAAAATTCTATTTTCTCATTTTATCCTCAAATATATTGTTTATTCTCAATAAATAATTTAAATTCCTCTTTAATTATTAATTCACACTATTAAATTATAACTGCCGTTATAATTTAATATTTTCAGGTAATCGCTAAAACCAGGGTTGTTACAGAAATGGTTAGACGTCAGAGGCTTCAACAACCTGTTCCAGAGACTCAGCGCAGACGTTTGAAGCTTTGATCAGACGTCTGAGTCCGTAGTAGAACTTTTGCAGAGAGCAAGGACAAAGGTCTGTCACTTTGGACAAACGTCTGATGTCTCAGGTAAACTTTCCTCAGACCTTGGATAGACGTCTATCCTATTGCGATGGACGTTTGTGGCGACTTGTGCCAGTAAAACCTGGGCATTATTTGTAGATTTGTGATATATGAAGGGCCAATGAACTTTGCCTAGGATGTCTATTCTCTTATATAAGCTATTTTCTAGATTTAGATTTCTATGCAACAGAAAGCAACTGAAAAAGTTTTTTTTAGTTTCCGCTAATTAGGGTTTATCAAAACCTAATTTTCTTCAATTCTCTTCTCCACAAATTAATTCTATTAGAATTTTGATCACTATAATCAATCTCCTATACTCTTCTCATCGATATTAATAAAAGCTCTCTCTTAAAGTGGATGTACACTAAAACAATGTTAGTGAAACCACATAAATCATTGTGTGATTTATTTTCCATTATTGCTTTAATTCTTTGTTGCTTGTTTGGGGATTATGATCAGATTTGGATTGGTTGAGACTTAGATTGATTTATTGATTGGTTGTTTTTACACTTTTTACCACGATATCATCTTCTACTGTGCATTGGGGTTTTGTTTTGAGTGGTCTCGAGTTAGAATTCCGACACAACAATATGTACATCATTTAAAATGATGCTACAATCGTTTATGAACCAATACTACAGTTTAAAAGGGACACTATAAAATTCAGAAACGACAACACTATTCATAAGATACTACAATAAAATAGCATTATAAATAGAAATATACAAAATTAATTATTTATTGAAAAACAAAAAATGATACAACTAGTAGAATTAGTGCACATATTTGAAAATATACTATAATTGCTTATAAACTCTCTGCTATAGTTTAAAGAAAATAATATTACAATTTAGAAATTGCTAGTACAATTTAAAAATATTACAACATTTCAAAAACTGCTACTATAATTCATAAAATTATATAACAAAATAATATTATGCAAAGATGTAATAGTTGTTTCGAATCTACTACTAAAATTTTAAAAATGCTAGTGCAAGTTAGAAAATGCTACAACAATTCATAAAATACTACTATAAAATAGCATTATGAAAAAAATACTTAATTAATTTATTGAAAAAAATGATACATAAAATACTACAAAATGACATTACAAAACTATACATTAAAGTCTAGTGCAAATCCAAAAATGGTACTACACAGAAGCATTATTGATCTTCTTCTTTCTTAATTTCATGCTTTACCTCAAACATCGCTCCTTCATTTAAGTTGAAATTCGAAATCATTGCAACAAGTAGAGTTGCACCTTCTTTATCCTGACTTGCCGTTGCTACATCGTCAATGCTCTTCAGCTTCGTGATCCTTCAAATCCCTAGCCAACCACCATCGCATCCACCTAATCGTCACCACCACCACTAAAATTTGTCATGACTCCATTGAGCGCCGCCAAGATCTGCAATGCCTTACCGAAGTGGCTACAAACCTTTCCTATTATGAATTGGGTGTCTGTCTGTCTTACAGAATTTTCGACCTACAGCAGTGCCTTTTTGAAATTTTTTCATCCTCACTGAAAATTTACAGCCTGTCATTGAAACATAAAAATCGATAAGATTTATCCATCACGCCATTTTCCAGCACAATAATTTATTTTATTTGGCCATCTAGCTCTGATTTTATGGTATAAGTATTAATGCTAGTACAATATACTTGTCAATTTATATTTAATATTATGTATGATGTTCCATTCATATAGATATAAATTATTCAAGACCATTGCTTAATTGTTCCTAAAGGATTGCTTAACATTATCCGAAAACACCATGATATTGCACAGAGCTCGTTTGCATCCTAAACCATGTCAACTTTCACCCATTAATTAAATATAAAATATCAATATACATTGATAAAAATTGACTATAACTTTTCCTTCGCATAATGAGTTACTAATAACAAAAATCTTATCATAATTTATAATTGAAAGTGCTACACTATGTAAATGTCTTTAGATAGAAGTACTATTATAGGGAGGTATTATGGAGCTTGAAAACATAGCATTAGGATAGTTAACAGAGCTACCTCATTAAGAATAAACCACCTGAACACCCATACAAAATTATTGTGAAAAACATTCGATAATCTATATATTATTATGCTCAAATGATAAAATTGATTGACATTGGTTCTAAGATACTTGATAATTATAATTTTAGAAGCTACAAATTATTTTGCCAATTATTATTATAAATTTTTTTAGTTAATTACATCTTGTGATAACCTTAGTGTATATTTATACATCCTCTAATTAAATAAACTATAATCTTATTATGTATATTGAGGTTTACAAGCATCAGAGTTGGAGGGAAATACACTCCCTTTAAGGGTACATTAACAGACAAGTTGGATTAGAGTTTAAAACATATGGCGTTTGTGGAGAAAAATTTGAATAGAGATTTAATATGAAATACTGTTTAACATATAGTCTAACATTTGGAATTATGTCCGACTTATCCTTGTTAAATACGATGTAATTGTTGTGGCTACCCTAATTGCTGAAATTTAAGGAATGCAGACGCTTTCCATTAAACTACTAGTGTAACAAATACGTTCAAAACTCAGATAATTTAGTTATATCATCCATTGATAATTTTTTCTTGAGCATTTTCTATGTTTGTGAACGGAGCCTAAATATCACAGTTATCTTTATCACCATGTAGAAAATTTGATGGTGATCTCATGGTATATGCCACAATCCCTTTACTTTTATATCAAATCATGCCTTAAGTATAAGATTTTTATTTACGTAATAATCACATTTTTCAGAATCAGTGCCTTCTAACAAAACAATAAAAATAAGTATATTATATTAGAGTTTCTTTTTGTATTTCTCAAAAACAAATATTGTAACGACCCAGAATTTAGAATAATTTAATTTGAGAATATTTAATTAATTTTAAATATTTAAAGGATGGTTTGATTTGAATTGCAAATTATCAGAATAAATTTAGCGATTAAATTTTAGAATTTAATCTATCGAAAGTTGAATAAAAATTTGAATCTTTAATTTTAAGCCGATTAAAAATATTTCAAAGGCTTGTAAAATTCATATTGATAATATTGAAGATAATAGAAGCTTCAGAATTTAATTTGGAAGTGAATTGTTCAGTTTTGAAATTTAATCGTTCGAATCGATATTTAAAAATAGTCGTCCGAGGCACAGTCTCGGAATTCGACGAATCCAGTTCCATTGGGTCCGTAATATTGAATTATTGCCGGATTTCAAATTTCGTATTTTTCTGAGTTGATATGTGAGCACACGGTGAGTAAACGCGTTGAAATTGAATTGAATTCAAATTTAAAATTTGAATTTAAATTGAGTCAAACAAATACACGTCTTCCCTTAAAACACGCAGAGCATCACGCTCCTTTGTTTCAGCCTAAAATCATGGAAGAAGATCGTGATAAACATGCCTCTGTTAATTTTAAATATCATCTCCCTCTCGTTCAAAATTCAACCGAAGCCCTAAATCATAATCCCCTTTCTCATCTCCATTATTTCAAATCTCTAGCCGCAACACATTTACTTCCTCTTCAAACAGTTCGAAAAAAAAAATGGCGAACAAATGGGGGCGCTAACGCGCGCGCGATGGTGGCGAGGTCGCGAAGCAATTGAAGGCGGCGTCGATTGGGGGCGCGCACTCGAGCGCGAGGCACGGCAGCGTCGCAAGGTTGAGAGAGGAAGCTCGATTCGCAGGCCATTCGAATCGAGATTTCATGGAGGCGTTGATCTGGGCGAGGGGGATTGCGGCGACTCGTGGTGATGGCGTCGCAAGGAGGAGGGGTTCGAGCGTGAATAGGAGCACGACAAATGTGTCGCGCTCGCGCGTGGAAGTGGAGGCGCGATGTCGAGGCTGCGGCAGTGAAGTTCGAGCATGGGGCGACTGCGAAGTCAAGTGAGGGCAAGGAGGAGCATTGAACAGGCAAGGGGATTTCACAGTAAGGACATTTTCTATTTTGTTTTATTTATATATATATATATTTATTGTATAGAAAATAAATATATGCAGATATATATATATAAAGTTTGGGTATGATTTTATTTTTAATACAGTTAAGTCCTGTATTTTAAATTAGAATAGAAATTGAAACCAATTTCATTTTTATGAATATACATATGAAGTTTCAAAAGGAATATATATATATATATATATATATATATATATATATATATATTTCACTTATAAGCTTAAACTTTAAAAATATGTATTATTAAGATCAAACTGGTTAATAAACTCATTTAATTGTTTTAATTACTAGAATTTATTTATTGATGGAAATTTAGTTGAAATAAATTTATAAATGAAAATTGGTTGTCCAATCATTCAAATGTAAATAAATTTATTAAAAGGGAATTAGTTTAAAAGTTGATTTTTGGTTTAAAAAATTTAAAACATTCAAATTGAACAAAAGTTTAGATGAATTAAAATTTTAAAATAGTAAATCAAATAGTTCGATTTATATTGAATATTTATAAATTACATAAAATTATTTAATGAAATGTAATGTAATAACTGATATAGTTCTTTTTTAAAGATTATTCATTTATTATTATATGTTGTTCCGCTGCGAATCGTGAGATTCTGATGTTGTTCTGTTGTTTTCTGTTCCGTTCCATTTTCTATTCTCTTTTTCTTCTATTTTAAAATTTTCTATTCTTTCTTCTCTCCATCTTCTACCTTCTTCTCTTCTTCTTCCTTTCTTCTTTCTTAAACCCATAACATTTCGATTTTTCGGCAACGAAAAATCGCGAGCGTTACATTTAGTATCAGAGCTTATGGTTAAGCGACAACCATGGTTCTGTTGGGTATTACTCGTTAGAGATAGAGTCAGCAGTACTCTAGAATGAGTTTGAGTGTAATAATAGATATGAACGCGTATTTTTTAGTGAATATAAAATTGTTTTTGAATCGAGTAAATAAGATAATTTTGCCCAAAACTATTTTGTATAGAAAAGAAATGGTTTTCTATGAATTATTATAGTATATGGTTGCATGATTGTTAGAAGTGATAATACAGAATTATTATCACTAGTATATGGAATAAAATAAGATGGATTGGATTCAAGAAAATCAACTTGATAATTTATTCATTTGTGAAATAATTTCAAATGGAATGAATTGAATATTAAAATGAATTAGCAAATGAAAGTAAATCGATAGAATTCAATATTTAGAATTGAGAATTAAATTCGAATGGAATTTCAAATTGTGAATTGAATTCAAATGGAATTTAAATAGTGAATGAAATTGAATTGAAATGTAAAATTGAATAAGAATTGAATATGTAACTTCAATAGTGAAGTTAAAATATATAAGAAACATATATCGAAATTTTGCAATAGAATTGGCAAATGGTTTGAATATTGGAATTGGATATTTGGATGCTACTACTAGCAGGTTATACAGGTGTATAAAGGAATTTGGATTTTGATTTCAAAGATTAAAATTGAATTGCTCGACAAAAAGGTACGTATTTGAATTTCAGTATGAAATTTGATGACTTTCTTCTCTAGCCACTTGGCTTTTCTCTTTTCTTTTTGATTCTGAGGGGCCATGGTGCCATTTTGTAGTCGTACCGAGCTAGCCGCGCAAAGGAGACGCTGGCGAAATTTTTCGAAAATTTAGGGTGTTAGAAAAATTTTGAGAAATTTTGGAAGTTTGAAATTTGAATTTGAATTTAAATTTGAATTGTAAGGAAAACAATATTGTTAGGAACTTATATTTGAAGTTGGAAAGCTAGTTGAAATGATAGTGAATCTCTAGTAAAAAGATTTAGGTTGGTAAGTTGATAAAACTATTTGGATTGTGAAAAATAGTAGACGAGATAAGGGCATTCTTCTTAACTATGAATTTCGGGACGAAATTCTTTTAAGGGGGAAAGATTGTAACGACCCAGAATTTAGAATAATTTAATTTGAGAATATTTAATTAATTTTAAATATTTAAAGGATGGTTTGATTTGAATTGCAAATTATCAGAATAAATTTAGCGATTAAATTTTAGAATTTAATCTATTGAAAGTTGAATAAAAATTTGAATCTTCAATTTTAAGCCGATTAAAAATATTTCAAAGGCTTGTAAAATTCATATTGATAATATTGAAGATAATAGAAGCTTCAGAATTTAATTTGGAAGTGAATTGTTCAGTTTTGAAATTTAATCGTTCGAATCGATATTTAAAAATAGTCGTCCGAGGCACAGTCTCGGAATTCGACGAAACCAGTTCCATTGGGTCCGTAATATTGAATTATTGCCGGATTTCAAATTTCGTATTTTTCTGAGTTGATATGTGAGCACACGGTGAGTAAACGCGTTGAAATTGAATCGAATTCAAATTTAAAATTTGAATTTAAATTGAGTCAAACAAATACACGTCTTCCCTTAAAACACGCAGAGCATCACGCTCCTTTGTTTCAGCCTAAAATCATGGAAGAAGACCGTGATAAACATGCCTCTGTTAATTTTAAATATCATCTCCCTCTCGTTCAAAATTCAACCGAAGCCCTAAATCATAATCCCCCTTCTCATCTCCATTATTTCAAATCTCTAGCCGAAACACATTTACTTCCTCTTCAAACAGTTCGAAAAAAAAAAATGGCGAACAAATGGGGGCGCTAACGCGCGCGTGATGGTGGCGAGGTCGCGAAGCAATTGAAGGCGGCGTCGATTGGGGGCGCGCACTCGAGCGCGAGGCACGGCAGCGTCGCAAGGTTGAGAGAGGAAGCTCGATTCACAGGCCATTCGAATCGAGATTTCATGGAGGCGTTGATCTGGGCGAGGGGGATTGCGGTGACTCGTGGTGATGGCGTCGCAAGGAGGAGGGGTTCGAGCGTGAATAGGAGCACGACAGATGTGTCGCGCTCGCGCGTGGAAGTGGAGGCGCGATGTCGAGGCTGCGGCAGTGAAGTTCGAGCATGGGGCGACTGCGAAGTTAAGTGAGGGCAAGGAGGAGCATTGAACAGGCAAGGGGATTTCACGGTAAGGACATTTTCTATTTTGTTTTATTTTTATATATATATATTTATTGTATAGAAAATAAATATATGCAGATATATATATATATAAAGTTTGGGTATGATTTTATTTTTAATACAGTTAAGTCCTGTATTTTAAATTAGAATAGAAATTGAAACCAATTTCATTTTTATGAATATACATATGAAGTTTCAAAAGGAATATATATATATATATATATATATATTTCACTTATAAGCTTAAACTTTAAAAATATGTATTATTAAGATCAAACTGGTTAATAAACTCATTTAATTGTTTTAATTACTAGAATTTATTTATTGATGGAAATTTAGTTGAAATAAATTTATAAATGAAAATTGGTTGTCCAATCATTCAAATGTAAATAAATTTATTAAAAGGGAATTAGTTTAAAAGTTGATTTTTGGTTTAAAAAATTTAAAACATTCAAATTGAACAAAAGTTTAGATGAATTAAAATTTTAAAATAGTAAATCAAATAGTTCGATTTATATTGAATATTTATAAATTACATAAAATTATTTAATGAAATGTAATGTAATAACTGATATAGTTCTTTTTTAAAGATTATTCATTTATTATTATATGTTGTTCCGCTGCGAATCGTGAGATTCTGATGTTGTTCTGTTGTTTTCTGTTCCGTTCCATTTTCTATTCTCTTTTTCTTCTATTTTAAAATTTTCTATTCTTTCTTCTCTCCATCTTCTACCTTCTTCTCTTCTTCTTCCTTTCTTCTTTCTTAAACCCATAACATTTCGATTTTTCGGCAACGAAAAATCGCGAGCGTTACAAATATAATTATTAATGTTTTCTTGTTCCATGAGTTTAATGATGGTATATACATAGTTACATAAACTAAACCTTTGATTCAGAATAAGAGGATTTAGAATATGAAATAATGGAAACGCACAAGGAAGATGATACTAGTGAAAATGAACCTTTGGACTTCATCCAAATTTAATTAGTCATTTTTAATTTGACTCAGTGTTTAACAACCACTCCAACAAATGCATATTTTTTTAATATTTACTAGTCAGTATACTGGCAACTACGTACTTTTGTCAAAAATCTTTCATTAGTACTTTAAAAGTTAATTTATTATTATTGAGCCACGAATTAGATAGTTAGCATATCTGCTCAAAAGGTTCTTAATGGAGCAAATCAGTAGATTGCGCATGTCATGAATGGGTTGAGATGAAAAAAGAAAAAAATGTTTTATGTAAAAGTAAGGTTGCATATAATTTCCAGTTATTCTTTGAAAAATAATACTTATCGAAAGGCAATACAAATTACCACTTCGTGTCTGAGTTTTGATTTTTATTATATCATGTTTTCGTTTTTGTTTATCTTATTAATCCAATAGGTGTTGATGAATGAACTATAATTTTATAAGAAGATATTTAGAGCTGAATAATATTTTAGCCATAATAAAATCTATATGAATTCTCCTTAGTTCCTTATGAAAGTATAAGGTTCGTATGAATAAAAAAAAATCTCGCAAACCTTGTAGAAGAGAATCTATACTAAATAACTACCAAAAGAAAGAGTAAATTCTCAAGCCTCAAATTTTTTACAATTCATCAACTACGTGTCCATAACAAAATCTAAGGAATAAAATGATCTAAGGACTTGTGTCATCTTAGATTAAAAAGAAATATTTGGCCTCAATATTAATGTTGCATTTACCTTATATATAATTAGGATAATTTGTTCTAAGTTACGGTATCTCTAATGAAAAAATAAATTTAAATGAGAAATCATAACAGAAAGATAGATTGCAATCAACATTTTTGAAAACAGACCTTATTTCATCACTTTGATCTTCAACATAAGAATGATCATTAAGAGAGTTGGATACATGGAAGTTCAACTTTAGGGACACTCAGAAATACATGTTTGCTCCTCTTTTTGACAAGATGATATACAGGAACTATCCCCCTTGCAGCCTTTTACACATGAGTTGTATTCTTTTGTACATTGTTTAGCGCAATCAGCATGAACGCAGCTCACAGGATCAATCGATTGAAACAAAAATAGCAATGTGATGGCAATATCATCAATTTTACAAGAAAGCTTTCCATTTTTATTTTAAAAAGACTTTGAGTTTGAGTAGTACATGGTTTGATGTATATAACATTCCAATTTATAGATGAGGTTGTGGACAAGAATAATTGCTCTGGACAGATTTTGTTGATGTGCTTCCCTCAAATAAATTGCATATACATTGAATGTTGATTTCATTATATTTATTAATATTTTGTATGTGATTAACTAGTGGTAATGAAGAAGTTGATCACTATAACAATAAATGTTAAATAATTAATATAAAGTTTGGTTCACCGGTATTATATACCATACAAGAATATCTATTATTAAATGAATTTATTTATTTATACAATGGATATAAAATAAGAGAGTAAGTAATATCAATTTAATTAATTTGTAGAGCTAATCATTAATTTGTTAGAAAAAATAACTGGCATGTTTCATGTATATGATTAATTAGTACTTAGGCGGTATATTGCATTTGGTAATATTGGAGTTCAAATCCTTAATCTCAAAATACCATGTGACCCTCATCTCCATACAATCACATTCCTTCATTTAATCAAATTGATTAATTAATTTAATTAATTAATGAATAATAAAATTTGAAGATTGGGTAGGAATGGGGGTATATGAATGTGAGGACGGAGGAATTGAGCTTGTAATGTTGGGTTTCGTGTGAGTTTGAAAAATTCAAGCATTGAGATTAAAATTATACAAAACTATCCTATTTTTCTACTTTGAGATATAAAATAATGTTGAAAAGGAGGTAGTATTTGAACAAAGCTAAATTATTTGGTGAAAGCTATTACATTATATAAGACAAACGTAGAACTATAGGCCATCATATAAATTCTTTGAAGTAGTATCGTAGAGTCAACTATATATAATAAAAAATTATTTCTTACCTTTTTTATTCAATAATCATATTAAATTCAATAATTTAAAATAATTAAAAATACGGGTCGTCACAACATATATCTAGCACAATCTTAAAACAATAAATATTGAAGTGAATGTATGCCTAGTATAGCTGCTTTTCCTTTTAACCATTTTCTTTTTCTACTTGCTATGATTTCTCATTATTATTTTGTGCGTTTGTTTTAACTAATATTAGATGGAAGTATAATTGAAAGCATATGTAAAATTCCTTTAAATGCTTATGATCTTTCCCAAATTCGGAAAATAATCTCTTATTGACCGTTTTATTGTTGTTAATCCAATTCTTACACAAAACACACATTAGGTAGAAACAGTAGGGATTGCATTTGTGTATAATACAATGAATGGTATATGCAGTGTACATAAATGAACAAATTTATTTACAAATTTATTTTGTAAATTATGTACCTACTAAGAAAACATATAAACATTATTCATCACCTATTATAAAATGTAATTTAGTTTAAAGGACAAACTTCCAAAGTTTTTTGACCATAAGATAATCTCTTCAAAATTTAGATATAAGGACATCTTGTTCCTCATGTAGGCATAGCCCAATAACCCCACATCCAACATCGTCGCTTCACACACCACAACTCCATGCCATCGCACATACATGACAATCTACACCTACGTTTTGCCACCTGTCGTAGTCGCCACCTACTGTAATTAACACCTCCAATAGCTACCGCCACCTCAAAACCAAACCCTAATAAACAAACTCATACCTTTACTCACGACCTATTGTACTGCCCATATTTTTCAACACATCACAACATAGTTGCTCAGCTTATCTTGCTTACTAGTCAACAATTAATGCAAAAATACAATAAGGTAAAAAATGATATTGTACAGTACAATTGTATGAGAAAATGATGTAAAAATAAATATAACACGTACAAAATGCTACCAAATCATATAATTTAAACATAAAATGCTACTACAAAATAAAATCAACTACTACACGATCGAATTGAAATATAAATATATTTTTTAAATTAGAAAATACGGAACTAATAGTATGTAGTAGCATTATAAAATAATTTATGAAAAACAGCATGAGAAATTACAACGACCCAACTTTTTGGGCGGTTTAAATCAATAATAAACCATATATATCAAACTCAAACCATTCAAAAGGAAGGATTATTATTGGGGTAAATAAGAAAAAGCAGAGAAGAAGAGAAAACAAAACACAGAATGTAACAGGAGAATGACAAAAAAGAACAATCAAATAAACGGTTTATGAAGCTGCTTACGAATAATACTTGATGTCACTTTTACAATACAGATCAGAGTACATACAAGAGTGATAAATAAATAGCGCAACAAAACAACATAATGCAATGGAAATAATATAATAAATAATAATAGTATTAAATCTTCGTCTTCGCCCTCTAGAAAGCAGTTTTCGATACACTGAAAAGCTCAAACTGACCCGAGCGAATTGAAAAGACAAAACATTCGAGTAAGAACTAAAAGATCTTATGTAAGTTAAATCAACAGTAAATAACTTTGAGTGTAATGGAGTCAGAGATGTTTACAGGTTTTGACATCTCCTATCCAATGTCTAACGTGAGTGCAATAACTCAAGAGATGTTTGGGGTAACCACCTCTTCAGGATCCATTAAACTATCTACATACATAGTACAATATGCTATAATATTGTCTACAATAAAGTAAAGTATTAAAATAGTGCTAAGGCGTTACCCATATCCTCCTTAACACATTTTATATATTTCCACAGTCTATACAGTACCATAATTCCTCCGTAAACTGGAGGGCTATCAGAGGGCACTCCATAAGTAAGGTACAAAACAAACTCATGAAAGCACGATACGACATGTGAACATGACACTCGATGCAATGCCAAGGTAGGATGTTAGTCCGTGAGATGATGGTTTTGATGACAACAACCTTAGAATAGATTATAAAATATAAAACTAACATTATAAGTTTAGATATATATATGTATATGCAGGATTTAACCATGTAGGTAACAAGAATGAAGACTATACAGTATAGAGATTCGAGATATCAAGATTGAAGACTCATGAGTATCAAGATTATCAAGAGCTCAAGAATTCAAGTAATTTATTCTTTAATTATAAATTTTGTTAAAACTCATAGAAAATCACCAGCATCTTAAAATCTAATTTATTTGTGGAATGGAATCCACTTTGAGCCTGTTAAAGGGATGGAACCCTAAGTAGAATGGAACCTACGAAAAATCTAGTGGAACATTATTTTGTATCTGCTAACTTTTTATTCAAAATGATTTTTCAAAATTATATCTTGTTTTCAAAATGATTTCAAAACCTTCCTTTTAAAAACATCAAAAACCTCTATCATGATTTTAAACAATTTTAGCCTCAAAATCATCTTTAATTTCAAAGTCAAAATACTCCTGATTTTAAACTATCTTTTAATATAATATATTTAACTTTTAAATATTTATACTTGGATTTAAATATAAAATTATAGTTAAATTCTATATTTATTATTCTCTATATTTACTTATGAATTTTAACTATATTCAAGTATATTTATAAGGTTTAAAATAGTTTTAATATAAGATAAAATTATTTTCAAAGAAAATCAAATTATCAAAAAATGCTTTGGGATGTCGACAAACTCATGGTGACCATGTCGACATGGTGTCAGTTGAGTTTAAAATTTAAATTTCAAAAGAAGTGTCTATTCGCCATATCTCTTCACGAAAGGACCTGGCTGTTGTTTATAATTGAGAATAATGCATTACTAATAACAAAAATCTTATCATAATTTATAATTGAAAGTGCTACACTATGTAAATGTCTTTAGATAGAAGTACTATTATAGGGAGGTATTATGGCGCTTGTAAACATAACATTAGGATAGTTAACAGAGCTACCTCATCAAGAATAAACCACCTGAAGACCCATACAAAATTATTGTGAAAACATTCGATAATCTATATATTATTATGTTCAAATGATAAAATTGATTGACATTCGTTCTAAGATACTTGATAATTATAATTTTAGAAGTTACAAATTATTTTGCCAATTATTGTTATAATTTTTTTTAGTTAATTACATCTAGTGATAACCATAGTGTATATTTATACATCCTCTAATTAAATAAACTATAATCTTATTATGTATATTGAGATTTAAAAGCATCAGAGGTGGAGGGCAATACACTCCCTTTAAGGGTACGTTCACAGACAAGTTGGATTAGAGTTTAAAACATATAGCGTTTGTGGAGAAAAATTTGAATAGAGGTTGAATATGAAATACTATTTAACATATAGTCTAACATTTAGAATTATGTCCGACTTATCATTGTTAAATACGATGTAATTGTTGTGGCTACCCTAATTGCTGAAATTTAAGGAATGGAGACGCTTTCCATTAAACTACTAGTGTAACAAATACGTTCAAAACTCTGATAATTTAGTCGTATCTTCCATTGATAATTTTTTTTGAGCATTTTCTATGTTTGTGAACGGAGCCTAAATATCACAGTTATTTTTTTCACCATGTAGAAAATTTGATGGTGATCTCATGGTATATGCCACAATCCCTTTACTTTTATATCAAATCATGCCTTAAATATAATATTTTTATTTACGTAATAATCACATTTTTCAGAATCAGTGCCTTCTAACAAAACAATAAAAATAAGTATATTATATTAGAGTTTCTTTTTGTATTTCTCAAAAATAAATATAATTATTAAGGTTCTCTTGTTCCATGAGTTTAATGATAGTATAAACATAGTTACATAAACTAAACCTTTGATTCAGAACAAGAGGATTTAGAATATGAAATAATGGAAATGCACAAGGAAGATGATACTATTGAAAATGAACCTTTGGACTTCGTCCAAATTTAATTAGTCATTTTTAATTTGACTCAATGTTTAACAACCACTCCAACAAATGCATATGTTTTTTAATATTTACTAGTCAGTATACTAGCAACTACGTACTTTTGTCGAAAATCTTTCATTAGTACTTTAAAAGTTAATTTATTACTATTGAGCCACGAATTAGATAGTTAGCATATCTGCTCAAAAGTTTCTTAATGGAGCAAATCAGTAGATTGTGCATGTCATGGATGGGTTGAGATGAAAAAAGAAAAAAATGTTTTATGTAAAAGTAAGGTTGCATATAATTTCAGTTATTCTTTGAAAAATAATACTTATCGAAAGGCAATACAAATTACCACTTCGTGTCTGAGTTTTGATTTTTATTATATCATGTCTTCGTTTTTGTTTATCTTATTAATCCAATAGTTGTCGATGAATGAACTATAATTTTATAAGAAGATATTTAGAGCTGAATAATATTTTAGCCATAATAAAATCTATATGAATTCTCCTTAGTTCCTTATGAAAGTATAAGGTTCGTATGAATAAAAAAAAATCTCGCAAACCTTGTAGAAGAGAATCTATACTAAATAACAACCAAAAGAAAGAGTAAATTCTCAAGCCTCAAATTTTTTACAATTCATCAACTACGTGTCCATAACAAAATCTAAGGAATAAAATGATCTAAGGACTTTTGTCATCTTAGATTAAAAAGAAATATTTGGCCTCAATATTAATGTTGCATTTACCTTATATATAATTAGGATAATTTGTTCTAAGTTATGGTATCTCTAATGAAAAAATAAATTTAAATGAGAAATCATAACAGAAAGATGGATTGCAATCAACATTTTTGAAATCAGACTTTATTTCATCACTTTGATCTTTAACATAAGAATGATCGTTAAGAGAGTTGGATACATGGAAGTTCAACTTTAGGGACACTCAGAAATGCATGTTTGCTCCTCTTTTTGACAAGATGATATACAGGAACTATCCCCCTTGCAGCCTTTTACACATGAGTTGTATTCTTTTCTACATTGTTTAGCGCAATCAGCATGAACGCAGCTCACAAGATCAATCGATTGAAACACAAATAGCAATGTGATGGCAATAATCATCAATTTTGCAAGAAAGCTTTCCATTTTTATTTTAAAAAGACTTTGAGTTTGAGTAGTACATGGTTTGATGTATATAACATTACAATTTGTAGATGAGGTTGTGGACAAGAATAATTGCTCTGGACAGATTTTGTTGATGTGCTTCCCTTAAATAAATTGCATATACTTTGAATGTTGATTTCATTATATTTATTAATATTTTGTATGTGATTCACTTGTGGTAATGAAGATGTTGATCACGATAACAATAAATGTTAAATAATTAAAATAAAGTTTGGTTCACCAGTATTATATACCATACAACAATATCTATTGTTAAATGAATTTAATTATTTATACAATGAATATAAAATAAGAGAGTAAGTAATATCAATTTAATTAATTTGTAGAGCTAATCATTAATTTGATAGAAAAAATAACTGGCATGTTTCATGTATATGATTAATTAGTACTTAGGCGCTATATTGCATTTGGTAATGTTGGAGTTCAAAACCTTAATCTCAAAACACCATGTGACCCTTATCTCCATACAATCACATCCCTACATTTAATCAAATTGATTAATTAATTTAATTAATTAATGAATAATGAAGTTTGAAGATTGGGTAGGGATGGGGGTATATGAATGCGAGGACAGAGGAATTGAGCTTGTAACGTTGGGTTTCATGTCAGTTTGAAAAACTCAAGCGTTGATTAAAATTTTACAAAAATATCCTATTTTCTGCTTTGAGATATAAAATAATGTTGAAAAGGAGGTAGTATTTGAACAAAGCTAAATTATTTGGTGAAAGCTATTACATTTTATAAGACAAACCTAGAACTATAGGTCATCATATAAATTCTTCGAAATAGTATCATAGAGTCAACTATATATATAAAAAAAATTATTTCTTACCAATTTTATTCAATAATCATATTAAATTCAATAATTAAAAATAATTAAAAATACGGGTCGTTACAACATATATCTAGCACAATCTTAAAACAATAAATATTCTTAAAACAACAAATATTGAAGTGAATGCATGCCTAGTATAGTTGCTTTTCTTTTTAACCATTTTCTTTTTCTACTTGCTATGATTTCTTATTATTATTTTGTGCGTTTGTTTTAACTAAATTAGATGGAAGTATAATTGAAAGCATACGTAAAATTCCTTTAAATGCTTATGATCTTTCCCAAATTCGGAAAATAATCTCTTATTGACCTTTTTATTGTTGTTAATGCCAATTCTTACACAAAACACACATTAGGTAGAAACAGCAGGGATTGCATTTGTGTATAATACAATGAATGGTATATGCAGTATACATGAACGTAGAAATTTATTTACAAATTCATTTTGTAAATTATGTACCTACTATAGATAACACATAAACATTATTCATCACCTATTATAAAATGTAATTTAGTTTAAAGGACAAACTTCTAAAGTTTTTTGAGCCATAAGATAATCCCTTCAAAATTTAGATATAAGGACATCTTATTCCTCATGTAGGCATAGCCCAATAACCCCACATCCAACGTCGTCGCTTCACACACCACAACACCATGCCATCACACATACATGACAATCTACACCTATGTTTTGCCACCTGCCATAGTCGCCACCTACTGTAATTAACACCTCCCATAGCCGCCGCCTCCTCAAAACCAAACCCTAATAAACAAACTCATACCTTTACTCACCACCTACTGTACTGCCCATATTTTTCAACACATCACAACATAGTTGCTCAGCTTATCTTGCTTACTAGTCAACAATTAATGCAAAAATAGAATAAGGTAAAAAATGATATTGTATAGTATTATTGTATGAGAAAATGATGTAAAAATAAATATGACACGTACAAAATGCTACCAAATCGCATAATTTAGACATAAAATGCTCCTACAAAATAAAACTAACTACTACACGATCGAATTGAAATATAAATATATTTTTTAAATTCGAAAATACGAAACTAATATTATGTAGTAGCATTGTAAAATAATTTATGAAAAACAGCATGACAAATTGCAACGACCCAACTTTTTGGACGGTTTAAATCAATAATAAACCATATATATCAAACTCAAACCATTCAAAAGAAAGGATTGTTATTGGGGTAAATAAGAAAAAGCAGAGAAGAAGGGAAAACAAAACACAGAATCTCATAGGAGAATGACAAAATAGAACAATCAAATAAACAGTTTATGAAGCTGCTTACGAATAATACTTGATTGCACTTTTACAATACAGATCAGAGTACATACAGCAGTCAAAAATAAATAATGCAACAAAAAACATAATGCAACGGAAATAATATAATAAATAATAATAGTATTAAATCTTCGTCTTCGCCCTCTAGAAAGCAGTTTTCGATACACTGAAAAGCTCAAACTGACCCGAGCGAATTGAAAAGACAAAACATTCGAGTAGGAACTAAAAGATCTTATGTAAGTTAAATCAACAATAAATAACTATGAGTGTAATGGCATCAGAGATGTTTACAGGTTTTAACATCTCATATCCAATGTCTAACGTGACTGAAATAACTTAAGAGATGTTCGGGATTACCACCTCTTAAGGGTCCATTAAACTATCTACATACATAGTACAATACGCTATAATATTGTCTACAGTAAAGTAAAGTATTAAAATAGCGCTAAGACGTTACCCATATCCTCCTCAACACATTTTATATATTTCCACGGTCTATACAGTACCATAATTCCTCCGTAAAGTGGAGGGCTATCAGAGGGCACACCATAAGTAAGGTACAAAACAAACTCATGAAGACACGATAGGACATGTGAACATGACACTTGATGCAATGCCAGGGTAGGATGTTAGTCCGTGAGATGATGGTTTTGATGACAACAACCTTAGAATAGATTATAAAATATAAATACTAACATTATAAGTTTAGATATATGTATATGCAGGATTTAACCATGTAGGTAACAAGAATGAAGACTGTACAGTATAGAGATTCAAGATATCAAGATTGAAGAATCATGAGTATCAAGATTATCAAGAGCTCAAGAATTCAAGTAATTTATTCTTTAATTACAAATTTTGTTAAAACTCATAAAATCACCGGCATCTTGAAATCCAATTTATTCGTGGATGGAATCCACTTCGAGCCTGTTAAAAGGATGGAACCCTAATTAGGATGGAACCTACGAAAAATCTAGTGGAACATTGTTTTGTATCCGCTAACTTTTTATTCAAAATGATTTTTCAAAATTATATCCTGATTTCAAAATGATTTCAAAACCTTCCTTTTAAAAACATCAAAAACCTCTATCGTGATTTTAAACAATTTTAGCCTCAAAATCATCTTTAATTTCAAAGTCAAAATACTCCTGATTTTAAACTATCTTTTAATATAATATATTTAACTTTGAAATATTTATACTTGGATTTAAATATAAAATTATAGTTAAATTGTGTATATATTATTCTCTATATTTACTTATGAATTTTAACAATATTCAAGTATATTTATAAGGTTTAAAATAGTTTTAATATAAGATAAAGATTATTTTTAAAGAAAATCAGGTTATTAAAAAATGCTTTGTTATGTCGACATACTCATGGTGACTATGTCGACATGGTGTCAGTTGAGTTTAAAATTTAAATTTCAAAAGAAGTGTCAATTCGCCATATCTCTTCACGAATGGACATGGCTGTTGTTTATAATTGAGAATAATGCGTTACTAATAAAAAAATCTTATCATAATTTATAATTGAAAGTGCTACACTATGTAAATGTCTTTAGATAGAAGAACTATTATAGGAAGGTATTATGGCGCTTGTAAACATAGCATTAGTATAGTTAACTGAGCTACCTCGATAAGAATAAACCACCTGAAGACCCATACAAAATTATTGTGAAAAACATTCGATAATCTATATATTATTATGCCCAAATGATGAAATTGATTGACATTGGTTCTAAGATGCTTGATAATTATAATTTTAGAAGTTACAAATTATTTTGCCAATTATTATTATAATTTTTTTTTAGTTAATTACATCTAGTGATAACCTTAGTGTATATTTATACATCCTCTAATTAAATAAACTATAATCTTATTATGTATATTGAGGTTTAAAAGCATCAGAGGTGGAGGGCAATACACTCCCTTTAAGGGTACGTTCACAGAAAAGTTGGATTAAAGTTTAAAACATATGGCGTTTATGGAGAAAAATTTGAATAGAGGTTGAACATGAAATACTGTTTAACATATAGTCTAACATTTGGAATTATGCCCGACTTAACCTTGTTAAATACGATGTAATTGTTGTGGCTACCCTAATTGCTGAAATTTAAGGAATGCAGACGCTTTCCAATAAACTACTAGTGTAACAAATACGTTCAAAACTCAGATAATTTAGTCGTATCTTCCATTGATAATTTTTTCTTGAGCATTTTCTATGTTTGTGAACGGAGCCTAAATATCACAGTTATTTTTATCACCATGTAGAAAATTTGATGGTGATCTCATGGTATATGCCACAATCCATTTACTTTTATATCAAATCATGCCTTAAGTATAAGATTTTTATTTACGTAATAATCACATTTTTCAGAATCAGCGCCTTCTAACAAAACAATAAAAATAAGTATATTATATCAGAGTTTCTTTTTTTATTTCTCAAAAATAAATATAATTATTAATGTTTTCTTGTTCCATGAGTTTAATGATGGTATATACATAGTTAATAAACTAAACCTTTGATTCAGAACAAGAGGATTTAGAATATGAAACAATGGAAATGCACAAGGAAGATGATACTAGTGAAAATGAACCTTTGGACTTCATCCAAATTTAATTAGTCATTTTTAATTTGACTCAATGTTTAACAACCACTCCAACAAATGCATATTTTTTTAATATTTACTAGTCAGTATATTGGCAACTACGTACTTTTGTCGAAAATCTTTCATTAGTACTTTAAAAGTTAATTTGTTATTATTGAGCCACGAATTGGATAGTTAGCATATCTGCTCAAAAGTTGCTTAATGGAGCAAATCAGTAGATTGTGCATGTCATGGATAGGTTGAGATGAAAAGAGAAAAAAATGTTTTATGTAAAAGTAAGGTTGCATATAATTTCCAGTTATTCTTTGAAAAATAATACTTATCGAAAGGCAATACAAATTACCACTTCGTGTCTGAGTTTTGATTTTTATTATATCATGTCTTCGTTTTTGTTTATCTTATTAATCCAATAGGTGTTGATGAATGAACTATAATTTTATAAGAAGATATTTAGAGCTGAATAATATTTTAGCCACAAGAAAATCTATATGAATTCTCCTTAGTTCCTTATGAAAGTATAAGGTTCGTATGAATAAAAAAAAATCTCGCAAACCTTGTAGAAGAGAATCTATACTATATAACAACCAAAAGAAAGAGTAAATTCTCAAGCCTCAAATTTTTTACAATTCATCAACTATGTGTCCTTAACAAAATCTAAGGAATAAAATGATCTAAGGACTTGTGTCATCTTAGATTAAAAAGAAATATTTGGCCTCAATATTAATGTTGCATTTACCTTATATATAATTAGGATAATTTGTTCTAAGTTACGGTATCTCTAATGAAAAAATAAATTTAATTGAGAAATCATAACGGAAAGATGGATTGCAATCAACATTTTTGAAAACAGACTTTATTTCATCACTTTGATCTTCAACATAAGAATGATCATTAGGAGAGTTGGATACATGGAAGTTAGAATTTAGGGACACTCAGAAATACATGTTTTCTCGTCTTTTTGACAAGATGATATACAGGAACTATCCCCCTTGCAGCCTTTTACACATGAGTTGTATGCTTTTCTACATTGTTTAGAGCAATCAACATGAACGCAGCTAACATGATCAATCGATTGAAACACAAATAGCAATGTGATGGCAATTGTAACGACCCGATATTTTCAACCATTCGCATCCGCACATGTCGGACTTGAATTGTTCAAAATACCGCGCTGTAAATAAAATTTGGCAAATCTCAAAATATACAGTAATAATTAATCACAGAATCATGGACACAAAATCAGAATACTCGCAGCGGAATTTAAAAATACTTAGTGGTTCATAAAGCCACTATAAATAGTCTCAACAAATACACATTACAAAGTCTTTCATCCCAAATATAGTTTAAATCATCAAATAGAAAATCCAAAAATCCCAAAGTCTTGATTTCATAAATAAGATAACGGACAGAAAGAAGCCAGCAGCTTGAAAGGATGTACAGAAGTCCTAGCTCCGGGATGATGACTGAACTGCAACTCAAGCTGACCCGAGCGTAAAATAAAACATAAACACTCGAGTCAGGACATACATACTTATATAGTGTAAGCTAATTCAAGTGTACTGTAATATAAAGCAAGTAACTTAAAGGATGCTTGGGACCGCCCATCCTCTAAGGATCCGTTAAACTATTTACTATGTAGTAATACTTCGCTATTATAATAGTGTCTATTAGTAAAATAAACTTACTTTTAAATAGCGTTAAGGCTTTAAATTTTCCACCTTAACACATAATATATTCCCATAGTCTATACAGTACCGTAATCTCCCTCGTAATGGGCATCGTCAGAGGGCACTCCATAGGTATGGTACAAAACCAAAATCGTATAAGGCGCGCTAGTGTAGGTGACACGGCACAACTAGGCAATGCCAGGGTAGATATACCAATTACGCTTCCGGACCGATGGAAACGCGCAGCGCGCAGCTGCCGCCCACCTCGAACAACACTCCCAAATCAAAGGTGCGCACCAAAACAATCACAAAAGTAATAGAATGACATACGAAGAAGTGCGTCCGATCAGAGGTGCTACCTCATTAATCCATCGATCGCTCCTGTTTTAGCCACCTTATGCCAACTCACGGGAGTCGGGTCCACGTATATACCTCAAAGGAAACGTCACCACCATCCTACTTCATTCTGAAATCTCCACCGCGTACACGGTTGTTAAAGTGGTTTTCGGTATCGACAGAGAGTATGCCAGATATCCGATCCCGGTCTCTTTAACAACCAAACGTTATTATAACCCGTGGTTACAACTTTTAGAAATGGTATTTATACTTTAAAAATCAAAATAAGTTTCAAATACATTTCAATACCATAATATCATTTCAACCATCATTTATTTAAACATTAGTCATTTTATTTAATATAAAATACTATTTAAATCTATTCAATTTATTTAGGAATTAATTTTCCTTTCAACTCACATTTAAAAGTTAAATTCTTCCATTTAAAACCATTTAAAGTCAATTCCTTATTTTTATTAATTACATATTAAATTCCAAATTTAAGCCTTTTTCCCTAAAGATTATTTCCATTTATTTTAAACAATCCGAAAATTCAGTTTCCGTAGCATTTATGAAATGCCACCTAAAGTCTGTAAGTCAAAACAGTTCATTTATAAAAGACGGCATTTAAGTGCTGTAATAAATTATTAACTTAACAATCAAATTTTAAATTCCCAAATATAACTTATTATCAGTTATTTCCTTAACTAAAACACACTTTTAACAAAATTTTAGAATTTCCCAAAATAAGTTATATTCCAAAAAATTTACGTAAACATTTATTTATTTAACATTTTGACTTATTAAAAAATCATTATAAATTTTATAAAAATACTTTACATTTGAACCAGAATATTATAAATTCCCATATAAAAAACTTTTAAACATTTCAGAAAAATATTATATAAACCATGGGTCTGTATATAGTTTTCTAGCCTAGGTCAAGTGATACGGATTTATATCATTTCAATCCGCAATTTACAAAATTCCGGGTTCTATCATTTCAAACCCGCAATCCCAAGTTAACAAATAAATAATTGAACAATTAAATAAATGAACAAATGATTATCGTTCAGGCCTATCATTTCAGCCTATAACGATCTCAAATTTACAGGGAACTTACAGTGATGATTTAATCAGTAAATAAGCATTACATAGTATAACTGCAGTAATATTACAATAGATAAACAACTGATGAGGTGTCAATTTAAAAGGGGGTTTAACATCATACGTTATATCACAGGCAGATAAAATTTAATAAAAAATTGACAAATACACTTGTGATAAATCAGGGATGTATAGGTATGTTTGTCTGGTGAGAAATACTTACCTTAAAGCTGTAGAAATTTTGATTCAAAATGAAAATCCCCCGAAAAAGAATCGCACAGCGGGTAACGATCAAATTTTCCCCGGATGTCACGCCTAGATTCAAGATCCAAATACCGAATACGTGACTTTAAAAATTATGGTCAAAGCAAAAATTTTGAGACAATTGGAACGAATAAAGTAAAAGAAATTTTGGTTCAGCTTTTGCTCGACTGCCTCACCCCACCTCCCGACCCCAACTTCATAGGCTTGGCAATACTATTTATTATTATACATTTTATTATTATTATATATTTTTTTCCAACGGCATGTCCTAACTTATCTAGTTTTGAAAATATGTATTTGTGCAAAACTTGCGTCTCTGCCTAAACTATTCTTCAATGCAAACTCTCTCTGTTTCTTAATTACAACACGTCTCTGCCACTTCAATCTCAAAACATGCACGCATGCACTAACGCCCAGGCTTATTTCATATCCTATTTTCTTTCTCTACCGTATATATCAATTTCCTTTTCAACTACCTCTACGCAACAGGTGAACTAGATTTGCAAAATAATAAAACACTTTGGGGAAAAATATGCAGGCAAGCACTTATGCATGGCACGGCCCTGGGTTGTTTCACACGCACTACTGTATCACAAAGTATTCCAGATGGCTCCAAATATATCCCCATTTGCTAACACACATCAATATGGCTCACATTAAAGGTCACGTGGCCCAACCTATAGGTACGCATGCAACATTTCTCAACAGAATGCAAAAGAAAGAACAAATCTTGGTTTCCTTTATCACTATGATATGCACGGCAAAACATGGCAACACTATCAGGGGTTGTTCGGGACATAAGCTCGGTTATGAAAACTTAGAGGGGCGTGACGTGGTGGAGGGGAAAATGGGGTGTAGGCTGAGCATTTTTTTTGAAGCAGTGGAGGAAACGATATAAACTGATCATAAGGAAATGTAAAGAAGAAGAAAGAGTAAAACCATTACCTGAAGCTTGTACGCAACAGCTCGAGAAGATCAGAGGAGAGGAGGTATATGAAAGTTTAGGTGAACGAGTAGGGTATTTATAGATGATAAAACTTGTGAAATCTAGGAAATCAAATAGGCAAGCTTGAATTTATTTTTGTTGACCAGAAAAAAACGTAAGAGATAAATGGTAAAGGGAAACGAATATAAGGAGGCAAGCGAAATAATGTTTACATAATTATGCGTGATTTATTTCCAGATATATGAAAAATTTGATTGCAACGTTATATCTCTTTTTTTCCAATTAATAGTTGCGTGCTATTTTTATAGTCTGAGAGATTTATATGCAAAGAATCAACAAGTATTAATTTGCTTTGGATGCTACTTCAAGGACAGATTTGAATGCATGCGTTGATTTATGTCACGGAGAGAAAATGGTAAGAAATTTAGTTTTTGATTGAGAGGAATGAATGGCAAGTGGAATAAAATTTATTTGTGAAAGTTTTTAAATCAAATCTCTATAAAGAGGCAAATGACAAAGATGTTAAAGGAAATAAATTTCACTGATATGTCACGCGCAAGGAAAGCAAGTTTGATTTCTTTCCAGATGATATTTGCGTGAAAGGGAAGCACGATTTTGAAAACAATATTGGTAGTGGGAATCTCCATAATCAATGCATGATTTTAGAGAAACGGATAGGCACGAAATCAATATGTTTTGGTTGGAAATCTCCTAACTGATTTTATTAATCCATATAGATATTGAAATATAATTTTTTAAAATACGCCAAACTGACGCATTACAATACACCCAAAAATTTATACAAAAGCAACGTTTTTAATTTATACGTTTTTACGTTACTTATATCATTACAATGCGTATCCTATTTAAGTGCGAAATTTAACAGTCTGTAAAACACTGGATTTTACAAAGTTATTACTTAACTAAAATTTTAACTTGTTTACATTCTTCGTATTTAAAATATACATAGTTCATTTTTATTAAAATTCCAATTGGAGTTGTCTTTTAACAAAGTAAAACTTTCAAAACTTCCAATTTTATATTTAGACTTTAAGGAAATGATTAAATCAAGTTAAAATTTATATTAAATTTCAAGGTTTTATAAATAAAAAGAAATAAAGAGTAGGCAATTAAAAAGGCAAGCAATTAAGACAATATAACGCATACCCTTTCAGTTTCTTCCAAGCCATAAATAAAAGATATAAACAAGCAATAATCTAATAAATAAACATGACTGTCAAAAATAAAAATAGAAAGATAAAATAGAGGTGGATATATGAAATAATAATAATAAGAACATATATATATATATATATATAATATGTAATAAAAGTAGGAAAATATATTGCGTGTAAAACGCTGTATTTTATCAAAAAAAAAGTATAAGTTTTAAATTCCCAATAAATCCATATATTTGATTTCTCAATCATGTTATTGAATCGACTATTAACTTATCCTCTTATGGGTAATATTAAAATTGGTTTCTATACTAATACATAAAAAAAATTCCCAATTCATCTAAATTTCAATTAATTACTTTCCAATAACTACCATGCTTTAATCCTACTCTTTTATTAAATCTGTTATCACTTTATAAACCTAGTTATTATTTGTTTATCTTTCCTTACAAAAATATATATTCCAATTTTCATCTTTATTTTGTAATAACTTGTTATTTTCAATTATATTGAATTCCCTAAATATATACATTTATCATAAATAAAACCTAAATCAATTTATTCAACTTGGTTTCATTCCTTTATTTCATCTTATGAATAAAATATAAATTTCCATTTATGTCATTTCATTTACATTCACACATTACAGTTACAGTCCTATCTCACATTAATGAACATTTACCTACATTTAAATGTAATTGACTTCCTACTCTGAATTTTGCAGCCCTAAATAAAAAGGTGACTTTCATAAATGTTGTCGCTAACTTTATATTACACTCAAGTTTATTATTTCCACTAATTATCAGAATTGCTTATATAATGTTGAATTGCTTATATAATGTTGAATTCACTCCATTACCATACGTTTATTTGCATATATTCAATTTAATACCCAAATGTAATAGTTGAAACTACATTAATAGAGCAATTAAATAGTAACTTACAACCGTTACTATATCCCTATTATTTTTATTTCATTTTAAACACTCACTTCATTATAAATTATAAAGGTTTTTTTTTTCTTCTTAAATTTAGTTACAAAAATCTTATTAAATTAACCAGTTTAATTATCAAAATTTACAGGTCATTACACTCTCCCCCACTCAAAACTTTTCGTCCCCGAAAAGGAAGGAGGTAGGAGAATAGAACACCCTGAAAGAAAACTAAATTGAAATTCAAAATGGAATCATTTATTTAAACCACATAAATTCAATTTAAATTAATTAATATTCAATAATTGATTTAATTCATTTAATTCTTACTGAAGTTAAATCAATCTTAACTATTTCCAAATTAATTATCTTATTATCCAATTATTTTGAAATTAAAATTTTCTAAAATCAAAAATTTGTATAGTCATTTATAACAATCATCTTTTATTCAACAAATTTAATTCTTCTTTATTCAAGATTATTATTAAATATATTCTACTTAATATATCTTATCGCACATATTAAGTAGATTACATTTAATATAACTATTCCAATATATTTCTAAATTTCCTTTAACACCATTTGATATTGTATATTATTCAATTATTATTTTATTTCTATTTACCTCTATTTGTCTTGTTGTAACTGAAACTTTAAGTGTATAACATTTATTATAACCACTCAAATTTTATTTATAAAATCCTTTTATATTGTACGTTATCCAATTACATAGTTAATTTCTGAATGATTTAGGTAAGTTATATTGGCATTCAATTATACAAGTAAAAAAATTTAATTATATTATTCAAGTTTAAATATTCATTCCAAACTTGACTTTATTTTGTCATTAGAATCACCTTTTAACATAAATTTATGAATTAAATTTCCAATTAACTTCAAACCCTTTAGAGATAAAAAAATACATACATATAGCATATGTCAAATCAAATTTAAATCATATATCTATATATATTATAAATTAAGTCATATTTTAGAAATTGAAATCAATTAAATTTTTGAAGCAAAACTACAACGTGGTCTCTTTACTTCGATACTCGAAAATGAATGTCGATGATGTTGTAGTCATCACCGAAATTATTTTCCAGCGATAAAGAGAAGAGCACTAATTTTTAAAACTTTAAAATTATTTGGAAACAAATTTATATTCGAAAATAATTTAAATAATAATATATCCTTTTAAGACTTTAAACACAAGGTTTGAAACTATCAGAAATTAAATTCTTAAATTCTTGTTTTAAATTCATTTATGTTTCCAAATAAATTTATAACCATTTGTTTATATTCAATTATTTATATAAGACAAAACCAATGGTTTACAAAACCATAAATAAAATCAAACACTATTATCTCTAAACAACTAGTTAAATTCTGAAAATTATACTTATGTATATAATATTAGATTTTTCCCAAATATAGGAATAAATTTTTCAAAACAAGAATAGAGATTCAAATTTGATGGATTCAAATCAAAGAGAATTTTGATTTAAAGATAAATTGGAATCAGAAGATCCGATGATTAAATAACAGAACAAGGAACTAGATAAGTTTATATAAATCGCGGGCAACCTTAACCTGGTCAACCGTGACTTAAAGAATAAGATAGATGTGGATTTTTTTTGGGGTAAATCTACACTCGATCTGAAGAGATAGAGTTCAGAAAAACCAAAGATACTAGCATATAAACCGAGGATAAATATAAACATCTGGTGAATCAATGCTAGTTGTAAAGGAGTTTCACCCCTTTATTAGAATATTGGCGAGACCGCCAATTCACTATAAAGATCATTCGAAGTGGAGTTATGGGATACTCCAGAATCGAAAGAAAATGAATAGTGAGGGACACGAATGAACTTCGGAACCGCAGGGAACGTTCCAAAATTCAAAGGAAATCGAAGCAAAAGGAAGAGATTCAAGCTCGAATGAAAGTGATTCTGTAAATCAAATTTACCATACATTCTAAGTTTTGCCTAGAGCCAAAGCTCTGATACCAAATGTAACGACCCGATATTTTTAACCATTCGCATCCGCACATGTCCGACTTGAATTGTTCAAAATACCGCGTTGTAAATAAAATTTGGCAAATCTCAAAATATACAGTGATAATTAATCACAAAATCATGGACACAAAATCAGAATACTCGCAGCGGAATTTAAAAATACTTAGTGGTTCATGAAGCCACTATAAATAGTCTCAACAAATACAAATTACAAAGTCTTTCATCCCAAATATAGTTTAAATCATCAAATAGAAAATCCAAAAATCCCAAAGTCTTGATTTCATAAATAAGATAACGGACAGAAAGAAGCCAGCAGCTTGAAAGGATCTACAGAAGTCCTAGCTCCGGGATGATGACTGAATTGCAACTCAGGCTGAACCGAGCGTAAAATAAAACATAAACACTCGAGTCAGGACATACATACTTATATAGTATAAGCTAATTCAAGTGTACTGTAATATAAAGAAAGTAACTTAAAGGATGCTTGGGACCGCCCATCCTCTAAGGATCCGTTAAACTATTTACTATGTAGTAATACTTCGCTATTATAATAGTGTATATTAGTAAAATAAACTTACTTTTAAATAGCGTTAAGGCTTTACATTTTCCACCTTAACACATAATATATTCCCATAGTCTATACAGTACCGTAATCTCCCCGGAATGGGCGTCGTCAGAGGGCACTCCATAGGTATGGTACAAAACCAAAATCGTATAAGGCGCACTAGGGTAGTTGACACGGCACAACTAGGCAATGCCAGGGTAGATATACCAATTACGCTTCCGGACCGATGGAAACGCGCAGCGCGCAGCTGCCGCCCACCTTGAACAACACTCCCAAATCAAAGGTGCGCACCAAAACAATCACAAAAGTAATAGAATGACATACGAAAGAAGTGCGTCCGATCAGAGGTGCTACCTCATTAATCCGTCGATCGCTCCTGTTTTAGCCACCTTATGCCAACTCACGGGAGTCGGGTCCACGTATATACCTCAAAGGAAACGTCACCACCATCCTACTTCATTCTGGAATCTCCACCGCGTACACTGTTGTTAAAGTGGTTTTCGGTATCGACAGAGAGTATGCAAGATATCCGATCCCGGTCTCTTTAACAACCAAACGTTATTATAACCCGTGGTTACAACTTTTAGGAATGATATTTATACTTTAAAAATCAAAATAAGTTTCAAATACATTTCAATACCATAATATCATTTCAACCATCATTTATTTAAACATCAGTCATTTTATTTAATATAAAATACCATTTAAATCTATTCAATTTATTTAGGAATTAATTTGCCTTTCAACTCACATTTAAAAGTTAAATTCTTCCATTTAAAACCATTTAAAGTCAACTCCTTATTTTTTATTAATACATATTAAATTCCAAAATTTAAGCCTTTTTCCCTAAAGATTATTTCCATTTATTTTAAACAATCCGAAAATTCAGTTTCCGTAGCATTTATGAAATGCCACCTAAAGTCTGTAAGTCAAAACAGTTCATTTATAAAAGACGGCATTTAAGTGCTGTAATAAATTATTAACTTAACAATCAAATTTTAAATTCCCAAATATAACTTATTATCAATTATTTCCTTAACTAAAACTCACTTTTAACAAAATTTTAGAATTTCCCAAAATAAGTTATGTTCCAAAAAATTTACTTAAACATTTATTTATTTAACATTTTGACTTATTCAAAAATCATTATAAATTTTATAAAAATCCTTTACATTTGAACCAGAATATTATAAATTCCCATTTAAAATACTTTTAAACATTTCATAAAAATATTATATAAACCACAGGTCTGTATATAGTTTTCTAGCCTAGGTCAAGTGATACAGATTTATATCATTTCAATCCGCAATTTACAAAATCCCGGGTTCTATCATTTCAAACCCGCAATCCCAAGTTAATAAATAAATAATTAAACAATTAAATAAATGAACAAATGATTATCGTTCAAGCCTATCATTTCAGCCTATAACGATCTCAAATTTACAGGGAACTTACAATGATGATTTAATCAGTAAATAAGCATTACATAGTATAACTGCAATAATATTACAATAGATAAACTAATGATGAGGTGTCAATTTAAAATGGGGTTTAACATCATACGTTATATCACAGGCAGATAAAATTTAATAAAAATTTATAAATACACTTGTGATAAATCACGGATATATAGGTATGTTTGTATGGTGAGAAATACTCACCTTAAAGCTGCAGAAATTTTGATTCAAAATGAAAATCCCCCGAAAAAGAATCGCACAGCGGGTAACGATCAAATTTTCCCCGGATGTCACGCCTAGATTCAAGATCCAAGTACCGAATACGTGACTTTAAAAATTACGGTCAAAGCAAAAATTTTGAGACAATTGGAACGAATAGAGTAAAAGAAATTTTGGTTCAGCTTTTGCTCGACTGCCTCACCCCACCTCCCGACCCCAACTTCATAGGCTTGGCAATACTATTTATTATTATTATACATTTTATTATTATTATTATATTTTTTTTTCCAACGGCATGTCCTAACTTATCTAGTTTTGAAAATATGTATTTGTGCAAAACTTGCGTCTCTGCCTAAACTATTCTTCAATGCAAACTCTCTCTGTTTCTTAATTACAACACGTCTCTGCCTAAACTATTCTTCAATGCAAACTCTCTCTGTTTCTTAATTACAACACGTCTCTGCCACTTCAATCTCAAAACATGCACACATGCACTAACGCCCAGGCTTATTTCATATCCTATTTTCTTTCTCTACTATATATATCAATTTCCTTTTCAACTACCTCTACGCAACATGTGAACTAGATTTGCAAAATAATAAAACACTTTAGGGAAAAATATGCAGGCAAGCACTTATGCATGGCACGGCCCTGGGTTGTTTCACATGCACTACTAGATGGCTCCAAATATATCCCCATTTGCTAACACACGTCAATATGGCTCACATTAAAGGTCACGTGGCCAAACCTATAGGTACGCATGCAACATTTCTTAACAGAATGCAAAAGAAAGAACAAATCTCGGTTTCCTTTATCACTATGGTATGCACGGCAAAACATGGCAACACTATCAGGGGTTGTTCGGGACAAAAGCTCGGTTATGAAAACTTAGAGGGGCGTGACGTGGTGGAGGGGAAAATGGGGTGTAGGCCGAGCATTTTTTTTGAAGCAGTGGAGCAAACGATATAAACTGATCATAAGGAAATGTAAGGAAGAAGAAAGAGTAAAACCATTACCTGAAGCTTGTACGTAACAGCTTGAGAAGATCAGAGGAGAGGAGGTATATGAAAGTTTAGGTGAACGAGTAGGGTATTTATAGATGATAAAACTTGCGAAATCTAGGAAATCAAATAGGCAAGCTTGAATTTATTTTTGTTGACCAGAGAAAAACGTAAGAGATAAATGGTAAAGGGAAACGAATATAAGGAGGCAAGCAAAATAATGTTTACATAATTATGCGTGATTTATTGCCAGATATACGAAAAAATTGATTGCAACATTATATCTTTTTTTTCCAATTAATAGTTGCGTGCTATTTTTATAGTCTGAGAGATTTAAATACAAAGAATCAGCAAGTATTAATTTGCTTTGGATGCTACTTCAAGGACAGATTTGAATGCATGTGTTGATTTATGTCACGGAGAGAAAATGGTACGAAATTTAATTTTCTGATTGATTGAGTTTTAGAAGGCAAGCAATTATATTTGATTGAGAGGAATGAATGGCAAGTGGAATAAAATTTATTTGTGAAAGTTTTTAAATCAAATCTCTATAAAGAGGCAAATGACAAAGATGTTAAAGGAAATAAATTTCACTGATATGTCACGCGCAAGGAAAGCAAGTTTGATTTCTTTCCAGATGATATTTGCGTGAAAGGGAAGCATGATTTTAAAAACAATATTTGTAGTGGGAATCTCCTCAATCAGTGCATGATTTTGGAGAAACGGATAGGCACGAAATCAATACGTTTTGGTTGGAAATCTCCTAACTGATTTTATTAATCCATATAGATATTGAAATATAATTTTTTAAAATACGCCAAACTGACGCATTACAATACACCCAAAAATTTATACAAAAGTAACGTTTTTAATTTATACGTTTTTACGTTACTTATATCATTACAATGCGTACCATTTTTAAATGCGAAATTTAACAGTCTGTAAAACACTGGATTTTACAAAGTTATTACTTAACTAAAATTTTAACTTGTTTACATTCTTCGTATTTAAAATATACATAGTTCATTTTTAGTAAAATTCCAGTTGGAGTTGTCTTTTAACAAAGTAAAATTTTCAAAACTTCCAATTTTATATTTAGACTTTTAGGAAATGATTAAATCAAGTTAAAATTTATATTAAATTTCAAGGTTTTATAAATAAAAAGAAATAAAGAGTAGGCAATTAAAAAGGCAAGCAATTAAGACAATATAACGCATACCCTTTTAGTTTCTTCCAAGCCATAAATAAAAGATATAAACAAGCAATAATCTAATAAATAAACATGACTGTCAAAAATAAAAATAGAAAGATAAAATAGAGGTGGATATATGAAATAATAATAATAACAACATATATATATATAATATGTAATAAAAGTAGAAAAATTTATTGCGTGTAAAACGCTGTATTTTATCAAAAAAAAGTATAAGTTTTAAATTCCCAATAAATCCATATATTTGATTTCTCAATCATGTTATTGAATCGACTATTAACTTATCCTCTTATGGGTAATATTAAAATTTGTTTTTATACTAATACATAAAAAAAAAATCCCAATTCATCTAAATTTCAATTAATTACTTTCCAATAACTACCATGCTTTAATCCTACTCTTTTGTTAAATCTGTTATCACTTTATACACCTAGTTATTATTTGTTTATCTTTCCTTACAAAAATATATATTCCAATTTTCATCTTTATTTTGTAATAACTTGTTATTTTCAATTATATTGAATTCCCCAAATATATACATTTATCATAAATAAAACTTAAATCAATTTATTCAACTTGGTTTCATTCCTTTATTTCATCTTATGAATAAAATATAAATTTCCATTTATGTCATTTCATTTACATTCACACATTACAGTTACAGTCCTATCTCACATTAATGAATATTTACCTACATTTAAATGTAATTGACTTCCTACTCTGAATTTAGCAGCCCTAAATAAAAAGGTGACTTGCATAAATGTTGTCACTAACTTATATTACACTTATCAGAATTGCTTATATAATGTTGAATTGCTTATATAATGTTGAATTCACTCCATTACCATACGTTTATTTGCATATATTCAATTTAATACCCAAATGTAATAGTTGAAACTACATTAATAGACCAATTAATTAGTAACTTACAACCGTTACAATATCCCTATTATTTTTATTTCATTTTAAACACTCACTTCATTATAAATTATAAAGGTTTTTTTTTTCTTCTTAAATTTAGTTACAAAAATCTTATTAAATTAACCAGTCTAATTATCGAAATTTACAGGTCATTACAGCAATAATCATCAATTTTGCAAGAAACTTTCCATTTTTATTTCAAAAAGACTTTGAGTTTGAGTAATACATGGTTTGATGTATATAACATTCCAATTTATAGATGAGGTTGTGGACAAGAATAATTACTCTGGACAGATTTTGTTGATGTGCTTCCCTCAAATTAGTTGTTTATACTTTGAATGTTGATTTCATTATATTTATTAATATTTTGTATGTGATTCACTAGTGGTAATGAAGAAGTTGATCGCTATAACAATTAATGTTAAATAATTAAAATAAAGTTTGGTTCACCAGTATTATATACCATACAAGAATATCTATTGTTAAATGAATTTATTTATTTATACAATGAATATAAAATAAGAGAGTAAGTAATATCAATTTAATTAATTTGCAGAGCTAATCATTAATTTGTTAGAAAAAATAACTGGCATGTTTCATGTATATGATTAATTAGTACTTAGGCGGTATATTGCATTTAGTAATGTTGGAGTTCAAATCCTTAATCTCTAAATACCATGTTACCCTTATCTCCATACAATCACATCCCTTCATTTAATCAAATTGATTAATTAATTTAATTAATTAATGAATAATGAAATTTGAAGATTGGGTAGAGATGGGGGTATATGAATGTGAGGACAGAGGAATTGAGCTTGTAATGTTGTGTTTCATGTCAGTTTGAAAAACTCAAGCGTTGAGATTAAAATTTTACAAAAGTATCCTATTTTCTACTTTGAGATATAAAATAATGTTGAAAAGGAGGTAGTATTTGAAGAAACCTAAATTATTTGGTGAAAGCTATTACATTATATAAGACAAACCTAGAACTATAGGTCATCATATAAATTCTTTGAAATAGCATCATAGAGTCAACTATATATATATATATATATATGTATATATATAATTTATTTCTTACCATTTTTATTCAATAATCATATTAAATTCAATAATTAAAAATACGGGTCGTTACAACATATATCTAGCACAATCTTAAAACAATAAATATTCTTAAAACAATAAATATTGAAGTGAATGTATGCCTAGTATAGCTGCTTTTCTTTCTAACCATTTTCTTTTTCTACTTGCTATGATTTCTTATTATTATTTTGTGCGTTTGTTTTAACTAATATTAGATGGAAGTATAATTGAAAGCATATGTAAAATTCCTTTAAATGCTTATGATCTTTCCTAAATTCGAAAAATAATCTCTTATTGACCTTTTTATTGTTGTTAATGCCAATTCTTACACAAAACACACATTAGGTAGAAACAGTAGGGATTGCATTTGTGTATAATACAATGAATGGTATATGCAGTGTACATAAATGTACAAATTTAATTACAAATTTATTTTATAAATTACGTACCTACTAAAGATAACATATAAACATTATTCATCACCTATTATAAAATGTAATTTAGTTTAAAGGACAAACTTCCAAAGTTTTTTGACCCATAAGATAATCTCTTCAAAATTTAGATATAAGGACATCTTGTTCCTCATGTAGGCATAGCCCAATAACCCCACATCCAACGTCGTCGCTTCACACACCACAACTCCATGCCATCACCCATACATGGCAATCTACACCTATGTTTTGCCACCTGCCGTAGTCGCCACCTACTATAATTAACACCTCCCATAGCCGCCGCCTCCTCAAAACCAAACCGTAATAAACAAACTCATACCATTACTCACCACCTACTGTAATGCCCATATTTTTCAACATATCACAACATAGTTGCTCAGCTTTCCTTGCTTACTAGTCAACAATTAATGCAAAAATAGAATAAGGTAAAAAATGATATTGTATAATTTAGACATAAAATGCTACTACAAAATAAAATCAACTACTACACGATGGAATTAAAGTATAAATATATTTTTTAAATCAGAAAATACGAAATTAATATTATGTAGCAGCTTTATAAAATAATTTATGAAAAACAGCATGATAAATTGCAACGACCCAACTTTTTGGACGGCTTAAATCAATAATGTAACAACCCGCATATTTATCGATTTTATATTTAAATATTTTATTTAAATATTTTATCGTTAGTCGGATTTTAGTCCGAAAAGCTACTTTTTGCAAACAGCCGAATTAGGACTCGAGACCACCCCCATTGAGTTCAAAATGCCGTTTGCGACCTTTTTGAGTATAAGCTTCGATATGTTTGGAGAAAGTTGAATTTTGCTACTTTTCACTTAGGGTTTTGGTTTGGGCTGAGCCCACTTATGTATTCAGTCCCAACCCCTCTCCTCTTCATTCACTTCTTTTCTATTTTCCTAATACTCAAGCTCAAGCAAAAATGGGGGAAGAGAAAAAGAATTAGAAATTCCTAAGCCCTAGTTTCCATTAGCAAATCCATCTTCTTGCTCCAAACTCAAGTGAACCCATTGGTAAGCATCTCCTTCATCTTCTCCAACTCTTTCTCCATTCAATTTCAGAAATTTCCTAAACCTAACTTAGGGAATGTTCTTCTTTTAAGCTTAGATTGAAGCTTCTTGAGTTGTTATTAAAGAGGATTGATCTTAGCTTGTTCTTCAAGCTTCTCATTCATTGTTTTCGGATTCAAAGGTGAGATTTTTATCTCACATCTATGCTTATATTTATCTTCGATTGTTAGGTATGAATTACTAACACTTATTTGTGTGCAATTGCTTTTGGTTTTGATTGATTTGGTGAATATTCCAATTTTCAATGTTTTGGGTTCAATTCTTTAAAAATCCTAGTTTTGATGTTTTGATCATGTTTTGGTGATGAACCGAGGAGCTTCTATGGCCGGGTAGTCGATTGGCGTAAAGCTTAGTGCCGTTGCTAGTCCGATAGAAATTTGGAAGAGATTGGCATTCATTAGTTGGGCATGGGGGGTGATGACTACAGGTTCGGCCGACCGACCTCAGGGTCCGGTCGACCGACCTGTTACCCAGGCACTTCCCAGCCTCTGTTGGAAGTGCAGGTTACAGGTCCGGCCGACCGAACACAGGGTCCGGTCGACCGACCTGCTACCCCGAGCATTTCTATTTTTTGGTCCGGTCGACCGAGCTCTATAGCCGGCCGACCGACCTGGAGCATTTTTGCCTATTTCGCCTAGTTGTTTGAATTTCCAACTCTAATCGATTTGTGTTATTTCCCTATTTGTTGTTATCATTTGTTATTGACTTTGATGACTTATTTTCTTCGAGAATTCTTGGAATATCCATTTCGATGGATTCGGTATCGATTTCTTTGGATTTTATTCACATCTTCGAATGTGAATCTTAGTGATTGGTTGTTCCTACAATCTTCTTTGTGATTTGTCACTTTAAAAATATAAAGGTTTTCTATACTAGTAGTAAATATCAAAACTCTTTCTTCAAATGATTTCAACACTATTTTAGTACAAAGCTCGTTTTCTTAAACCGTTTTCCAATCTATTAGTATATTAAAGCCTTTACCTCACTCGTATGAGAAATCTAATTAAACAACTTAGTAAAACAAGTGGTATGAAACGCTTGCGTTTACTTCGTCGGTTAATTCTTGGACTTGTTCGATTGAATCTCCTGTGACAATTTTCTAGTGGAGATCTACAATTTGTTCGTAAATATTTAAGTTAAGCTAGTGGTTATGGGGCATGATGCTAAGCTCGTATATTTACTAGCTTACTGTAATCGACACTTCTCTTTGATCATGACGATCATTTTATGTTTTAGACTAGCATTGTGCAATGTCTTTTGTGATTTGGTTCATCGGATGTCCCGCTGTACGACATCGTTGTTCCCTTTGATTGTGATTTGGTTCATCGGATGTCCCGCTGTACGACATCGTTGTTCCCTTTGATTGTGATTTGGTTCATCGGATGTCCCGCTGTACGACATCGTTGTTCCCTTTGATTGTGATTTGGTTCATCGGATGTCCCGCTGTACGACGTCGTTGTTCCCTTTGATTGTAATTTGGTTCATCGGATGTCCCGCTGTACGACGTCGTTGTTCCTTTTTATTGTGATTTCTGGATTTCGTGTGTTGATTTCTGGAATTTATATTTCACCAACTTTTACGATGGGCATTGATATATATGTCATTTATTGTGACTTGGTGAATGAAATTAGGAGTATGACATTCCTTTTTATCTTGAGTAGATTATTGTGATATTGATTAATCTCTTGTTGATTTTCAATTACTTATTTATCACAGCTTGGCATTGTGATTATTATATGTTTATGTCATATCTCTTATTATATATCATGTTATCTGATATTTATAGCTAGACTGATCCGTTTATTATTTTCTTCTTAAATAATACTCGGGTCAGACTGAGATTTTACAGGTGCTTCTGCTTGACTCCTTATCGGACTTTCATCTGATCTTTAGGCTAACTACTTAAGTTTAGTAGTTTTTGTTGTATACTTTTGAGATACAGACTCTATGATGTATACTTATTCTTTTGTCTAGCACTTGTATCTATTCTTTTTGATATTGTGGATCTTGTTTGACCACTACTCTGATATACACTTTCATGTGTAACATTCATATCTATTTCCGCCTTTGTGATATGAATTATCTGTGACTGATTTATGTTATGTTTATTTCTATATTTGTTTCTGAAGATATTATAGCCACTGTGTAGTAGCTTTGAGTTTGTGTCGGTATGTCGGATTTCCCTCTTGATAAGAAATGCATGTTATACTATCTGACATATCGATGCTCGCGCAAAGCAATTACATGGATGGTCGCTCCTCAACAGCCTTATTCTCCGTGCTAGTTGACAGAATTCACCGTAATGTTCTTGGCTAGCGTGGGTATAGAGGTGGGGTGCCACAGCTTGGTATCAGAGCCAAACTTTGGAACAATATGGGATATTATAACAAGGATCATCGTCCTAAGTCTTTCTTATGAGTCGTGCTTTAGGATTTAATTCGAGTCTTCGTACCTATTCATCCTATTTTCTTTATGATTCCTTGTTTTATCAATCAAGTTTGATTGAAATTTACTTTGAGAGTAACTTTTTCCCTCTTCTTTCTTTCTTTCTTAAAGAAGAGAAATGGTTAGACCAGGCCGTCCCAGCGCCGGTCAATCTAGTGCTACTCCCCAGGATGGAGTATTTATGTCTTCCCAGCAGCTTCTTGATCTAGTAAAGAACGCTCAAGCAGCCGGTCCCATTCCAGAGCCTACTCATCCTAGATCCGGTTTTGCACGCTTATGCAGAGACTATACCGATTTGGGTGGAAGGCCATTCAAGGGATCCGAGAGTGTTATAGAAATTCAAGCTTGGCTCAAATCATGCGATCACATCTTTTCTCGCATGAACCTTATTGACCTTCATCGAGTCCAAGTGGCTTCTAGCATGCTCCAAGAAATAGCATTAGATTGGTATGAGCTTTTAATTTCTGAAATCGTTGAAGCGGATCTCACTTGGGAGCAATTCCGGGAAAGGTTCGAATTGAAATTTGTGCCGGAGGCTGAAAAAGTAACTTTGGCCTGACGTTTTATTGACCTTGTTCAAGGTGAATCTTCTGTGACAGACTATGTCGCATCTTTCGAATCTCTTTCTAAATACGGGATTGAGTATATTAATACCCCGATGAAGAAAAATCAGAGATTTGTCTATGGCTTGAATAAGAATCTTAAGAAGCCATTACTCCTGAAACTTGAAGTTTCTTTCAATCAGCTTGTGGATGTTACTCTTCTTCATGGAGAGGTTGGTAAAGGAAGTGTTTGTGATATTGGGACTTCCAAGAAGAGGCATATTAAGTTCAAGAGCCTTAATCCCAATAAGAGAGTGAAGCAAACTACTTTTGTAGCAAAGACTCCAATCCCTAATCGTGGAGGATGCTACAATTGTAATTCTAAGGAACACTATGCGAATATGTGTCCAAAACCCCATTCTTGTCTCTATTGCAAGAAACCGGGTCATCTGTTATCTGCATGTCCCAAACTTTTGAAGAAGGACATGAGAAAGCTAAATATTATGCAGGCTCCTGGCAACTCTTCTCTTGGTCAAGGTATTTTCATTCAATCCTTGATGGCATTGTTTTAATTCGTGAACTTTCTATTTGAGTTCTTTTTGATATGGGTTCATCTCATTGTTTTTATATCAAAAGAACTTGAAGATTCTTTTCTTTGAATATTTTGGGCTTGGTGACTTCTTTGAGAGCTGCGAATCCGGATGGTTGATCCGCAACACTCAATTTGCTTTCTATTGATGTCGAAATTATTTTATGTGATTTATCTTTCCGAGCCGATATTTTTACTTAGGCTTCGGAATTGATTTTTTTTGTAAGGATTGGCTTAATCGTTGTGAAGCCCATATCCTATTTTCTCGTGTGGACTTTTCCTCTTCGACATTTACAATCTGTTAAGCAGATTTCTATTTTTCCTTTATGATTTTGATTCCAACTTGATGTCATTATTTTATTCCCTAAGCCCACTTATAAGGAAAGTATTGTTTCTCTTATCTAAATAGTTTGAGAAATTTTCCGGTATTTTTGAGCTTGTCTTAGGATTATCACCTAAGTAATATTTTGTGAGTTGCTAAGGTCTTTTCAGTTTGACCTTGCCACTGATTTTCATTTGGCTACGAGTCACGTGAGTTAGCATTCCACTTAAGCACTCCACACTCGTTATGATTCTAATGAATGACTTATTTTGTCATTCAATTTGTCCAGCTTATTTCATCTATTTTATATATCAAATATTCTATGAATATTTTGGCGAGACCATTCTTTTATTTATTGATTTTTGGATGAAAATAGCAATTTAAAATTTTGCAAAATCTTTTTCATAAGATTTATTTAGAAGTATAACCGGATTTTTGTTCTTAAAACGAACAAATAATATTCTTAGAAGTTTTTGAGAAACTTACTTATCCTATAGAATACGATTTTGTGATTGTATTGCCCATTTAGTGTTTTAAGAATTTTGGTCGATGCGCTTGATCAACGTTATCGATAGGAATTTCCTAAACGCTTTGATGAGACAATCAAACACAGTATATTAACTTGAAAATAGTAAATTTTTCTAGAAATATTATTACATAATGATAAATGTAATTTGAAAGTTTTAACTTTTCAGGAAAGAAGATTATTTAAAAGAAATTCTTTCTTTTCGATACTCTTATTCTTGTGATTCCTGGAGGGGAACCAAGACTTTGCTATTTGTACCGATACTAGTCGTATTGGTTTGTATGCCATTCTCTTGCAAAGGAGAACGTGCTATCACTTGTGCCTCTAAATCATTATAGCCTATCGACACTAGATATACCACTCATGATCTAGTGCTCGCGGTTATTGTTTCTACTTTTAGAGTTTTGCATCATCATTTTTAGGGGAGGAATTTGTTCTCCATCTCGATCATAAATCCTAGGAATATTTATTTTCTCATAAGGAACTTCATGTCAACTCAAGTTCCTGGTATCTTACGATCTTGACATTCTTTTTATTCCTGGAAGGGAAATCGTGTTGCTAATGCACTTTGTCGTAAGCAACAAGTGGTTGATTCTTTGATGTTGTCTGAATGGAATTGTCTTTTTATCAAGTTCATCGGACGTTTTGGTACACTTCGTTTTATTGAGCTTTATCTCATTCCTTTTATGGACTAGCGTCCGGTGTTCTTCTATGCTATTAGATTCATTGGATGTACCGTTGTACTACATCAATGACTTTGCTTTTGATTCATTGGATGTACCGTTTGTACTACATCAATGTTTTTGTTTTTGATTCATTGGATGTACCATTTGTACTACATCAATGACTTTGCTTTTGATTCATTGGATGTACCGTTTGTACTACATCAATGTCTTTCCTTTTGATTCATTGGACGTACCGTTTGTACTACATCAATGACTTTGCTTTTTGGATTCATTGGATGTACCGTTGTACTACATCAATGTCTTTGCTATTTGATTCATTGGATGTACCGTTGTACTACATCAATGTCTTTGCTATTTGATTCATTGGATGTATCATTGTACTTTGATTCATTGGATGTACCGTTGTACTACATCAATGTCTTCGCTATTTGATTCATTGGATGTACCTTTGTACTACATCAATGTCTTCGCTATTTGATTCATTGGATGTACCTTTGTACTACATCAATGTCTTCGCTCTTTGATTCATTGGATGTACCGTTGTACTACATCAATGTCTTCTCTATTTGATTCATTGGATGTACCGTTGTACTACATCAATGTCTTCGCTATTTGATTCATTGGATGTACCGTTGTACTACATCAATGTCTTCGCTATTTGATTCATTGGATGTACCGTTGTACTACATCAATGTCTTCGCCATTTGATTCATTGGATGTACCGTTGTACTACATCAATGTCTTCGCCATTTGATTCATTGGATGTACCGTTGTACTACATCAATGTCTTCGCCATTTGATTCATTGGATGTACCGTTGTACTACATCAATGTCTTCGCTATTTGATTCATTGGATGTACCATTTGTACTACATCAATGACTTTGCTTTTGATTCATTGGATGTACCGTTTGTACTACATCAATGTCTTTCCTTTTGATTCATTGGATGTACCGTTTGTACTACATCAATGTTTTTGCTTTTGATTCATTGGATGTACCGTTTGTACTACATCAATGTCTTTGCTATTTGATTCATTGGATGTACCGTATGTACTACATCAATGTCTTTGCCTTTGGTTCATTGGGCGTACCGTTTTTGTACTACGCTGATGTCCCAAATTATTTGAGTTTCTAGTTCCTCGGGGGTACCGTTTTCGTACTACGCCGTTGCACCGGCTCAATTTTCTGCTATTCTTGACGTTCCCCACGTCTTTTATCTACGGAAATGCCTTAGGGATTCCGGTTTTCATTCTTGAGCCCGGTAATATTGTGGAAATTGAAGTTTCACCAGATTTCTTGCTAACTCTTTCATGCACTTAATGGTGAACTTTCTATTTCAAATTTTCTTTTGTGTTGATATGCTTCCATGGTTGTTACTTCTTATTTTCCTCTTAAGTATTGCGAGGACGCAATTTCTTTAAGGAGGGGAGTCTGTAACAACCCGTATATTTATCGATTTTATATTTAAATATTTTATTTAAATATTTTATCGTTAGTCGGATTTTAGTCCGAAAAGCTACTTTTTGCAAACAGCCGAATTAGGACTCGAGACCACCCCCATTGAGTTCAAAATGCCATTTGCGACCTTTTTGAGTATAAGCTTCGATATGTTTGGAGAAAGTTGAATTTTGCTACTTTCCATTTAGGGTTTTGGTTTGGGCTGAGCCCACTTATGTATTCAGTCTCAACCCCTCTCCTCTTCATTCACTTCATTTCTATTTTCCTAATACTCAAGCTCAAGCAAAAATGGGGGAAGAGAAAAAGAATTAGAAATTACTAAGCCCTAGTTTCCATTAGCAAATTCATCTTCTTGCTCCAAACTCAAGTGAACCCATTGGTAAGCATCTCCTTCATCTTCTCCAACTCTTTCTCCATTCAATTTCAGAAATTTCCTAAACCTAACTAAGGGAATATTCTTCTTTTAAGCTTAGATTGAAGCTTCTTGAGTTGTTATTAAAGAGGATTGATCTTAGCTTGTTCTTCAAGCTTCTCATTCATTGTTTTCGGATTCAAAGGTGAGATTTTATCTCACATCTATGCTTATATTTATCTTCGATTGTTAGGTATGAATTCCTAACACTTATTTGTGTGCAATTGCTTTTGGTTTGGATTGATTTGGTGAATATTTCAATTTTCAATGTTTTGGGTTCAATTCTTTAAAAATCCTAGTTTTGATGTTTTGATCATGTTTTGGTGATGAACCGAGGAGCTTCTATGGCCGGGTAGTCGATTGGCGTAAACCCTTAGTGCCGTTGCTCGTCCGATAGAAATTTGGAAGAGATTGGCATTCATTAGTTGGGCATGGGGGGGTGCTGACTACAGGTTCGGCCGACCGACCTCAGGGTCCGGTCGACCGACCTGTTACCCAGGCACTTCCCAGCCTCTGTTGGAAGTGCAGGTTACAGGTCCGGCCGTACGAACACAGTGTCCGGTCGACCGACCTGCTACCCCGAGCATTTCTATTTTTTGGTCCGGTCGACCGAGCTCTGTAGCCGGCCGACCGACCTGGAGCATTTTTGCCTATTTCGCCTAGTTGTTTGAATTTCCAACTCTAATCGATTTGTGTTATTTCCCTATTTGTTGTTATCATTTGTTATTGACTTTGATGACTTATTTTCTTCGAGAATTCTTGGAATATCCATTTCGATGGATTCGGTATCGATTTCTTTGGATTTTATTCACATCTTCGAATGTGAATCTTAGTGATTGGTTGTTCCTACAATCTTCTTTGTGATTTGTCACTTTAAAAATATAAAGGTTTTCTATACTAGTAGTAAATATCAAAACTCTTTCTTCAAATGATTTCAACACTATTTTAGTATAAAGCTCGTTTTCTTAAACCGTTTTCCAATCTATTAGTATATTCAAGCCTTTACCTCACTCGTATGAGAAATCTAATTAAACGACTTAGTAAAACAAGTGGTATGAAACGCTTGCGTTTACTTCTTCGGTTAATTCTTGGACTTGTTCGATTGAATCTCCTGTGACAATTTTCTAGTGGAGATCTACAATTTGTTCGTAAATATTTAAGTTAAGCTAGTGGTTATGGGACATGATGCTAAGCTCATATATTTACTAGCTTACTGTAATCGACACTTCTCTTTGATCATGACGATCATTTTATGTTTTAGACTAGCATTGTGCAATGTCTTTGTGATTTGGTTCATCGGATGTCCCGCTGTACGACATCTTTGTTCCCTTTGATTGTGATTTGGTTCATCGGATGTCCCACTGTACGACATCGTTGTTCCCTTTGATTGTGATTTGGTTCATCGGATGTCCCGCTGTACGACATTGTTGTTCCCTTTGATTGTGATTTGGTTCATCGGATGTCCCGCTGTACGACGTCGTTGTTCCTTTTTATTATGATTTCTGGATTTCATGTGTTGATTTCTGGAATTTATATTTCACCAACTTTTACGATGGGCATTGATATATATGTCATTTATTGTGACTTGGTGAATGAAATTAGGAGTATGACATTCCTTTTTATCTTGAGTAGATTATTGTGATATTGATTAATCTCTTGTTGATTTTCAATTACTTATTTATCACAGCTTGGCATTGTGATTATTATATGTTTATGTCATATCTCTTATTATATATCATGTTATCTGATATTTATAGCTAGACTGGTCTGTTTATTATTTTCTTCTTAAATAATACTCGGGTCAGACTGAGATTTTAAAGGTGCTTCTACTTGACTCCTTATCGGACTTTCATCTGATCTTTTGGCTAACTACTTAAGTTTAGTAGTTTTTATTGTATACATTTGAGATACAGACTCTATGATGTATACTTATTCTTTTGTCTAGCACTTGTATCTATTCTTTTTGATATTGTGGATCTTGTTTGACCACTACTCTGATGTACACTTTATGTGTAATATTCATATCTATTTCTGCCTTTGTGATATGAATTATCTGTGACTGATTTATGTTATGTTTATTTCTATATTTGTTTCTGAAGATATTATAGCCACTGTGTAGTAGCTTTGAGTTTGTGTCGATATGTCGGATTTCCCTCTTGATAAGAAATGCAAGTTATACTATCTGACATATCGATGCTCGCGCAAAGCAATTACATGGATGGTCGCTCCTCAACAGCCTTATTCTCCGTGCTAGTTGACAGCATTCACCGTAATGTTCTTGGCTAGCGTGGGTATTGAGGTAGGGCGTCACAAATAATAAACCATATATATCAAACTCAAACCATTCAAAAGGAAGGATTTTTATTGGGGTAAATAAGAAAAAGCAGAGAAGAAGGGAAAACAAAACACAGAATCTTACAGGAGAATAACAAAATAGAACAATCAAATAAACGGTTTATGAAGCTGCTTACGAATAATACTTGATTGCACTTTTACAATACAGATCAGAGTACATACAGCAGTCATAAATAAATAATGCAACAAAACAACATAATGCAACGAAAATAATATAATAAATAATAATAGTATTAAATCTTTGTCTTTGCCCTCTAGAAAGCAGTTTTTGATACACTAAAAAGCTCAAACTGACCCGAGCGAATTGAAAAGACAAAACATTCGAGTAAGAACTAAAAGATCTTATGTAAGTTAAATCAACAGTAAATAACTATAAGTGTAATGGCGCCAGAGATGTTCACAGGTTTTGAAATCTCCTATCCAATGTCTAACGTGAGTGCAATAACTTAAGAGATGTTCGGGATTACCACCTCTTAAGGATCCATTAAACTATCCACATACATAGTACAATATGCTATAATATTGTCTACAGTAAAGTAAAGTATTAAAATAGCGCTAAGGCGTTACCCATATCCTCCTTAACGCATTTTATATATTTCCACAGTCTATACAATATCATAATTCCTCCGTAAACTGGAGGGCTATCAGAGGGCACTCCATAAGTAAGGTACAAAACAAGCTCATGAAGGCACGTTACGACATGTGAACATGACACTCGATGCAATGCCAAGGAAGGATGTTAGTCCGTGAGATGATGGTTTTGATGACAACAACCTTAGAATAGATTATAAAATATAAATACTAACATTATAAGTTTAGATATATATGTATATGCAGGATTTAACCATGCAGGTAACAAGAATGAAGACTGTACAGTATAGAGATTCAAGATATCAAGATTGAAGACTCATGAGTATCAAGATTATCAAGAGCTCAAGAATTCAAGTAATTTATTCTTTAATTAAAATTTTGTTAAAACTCATAGAAAATCACCGGCATCTTCAAATCCAATTTATTCGTGGAATGGAATCCATTTCGAGCCTGTTAAAGAGATGGAACCCTAAGTAGGATGGAACCTACGAAAAATCTAGTGGAACATTGTTTTGTATTCGCTAACCTTTTATTCAAAATGATTTTTAAAAATTATATCTTGTTTTAAAAATGATTTCAAAACCTTCCTTTTAAAAACATCAAAAACCTCTATCATGATTTTAAACAATTTTAGCCTCAAAATCATCTTTAATTTCAAAGTCAAAATACTCCTAATTTTAAACTATCTTTTAATATAATATATTTAACTTTTAAATATTTATACTTGGATTTAAATATAAAATTATAGTTAAATTCTATATATATATTATTCTCTATATTTACTTATGAATTTTAACTATATTAAAGTATATTTATAAGGTTTAAAATAGTTTAAATATAAGATAAAGATTATTTTCAAAGAAAATCAAATTATCAAAAAATGCTTTGGGATGTCGACATATTCATGGTGACCATGTCGACATGGTGTCAGTTGAGTTTAAAATTTAAATTTCAAAAGAAGTGTCTATTCTCCATATCTCTTCACGAATGGACATGGCTGTTGTTCTTCTATAAATAGGGGTCAGTTTCAACGAATTTAACATAAGATTTTCTGGTTTTTCACTCCTCTTCTTCTTCCACTTTTCTTAATACATATTCTTACCATTACTCTGCGGAAATCAATATTGAATCGAAGTCGGTCATCCGTAGTTTAATTCTCTATGACTCTCCCAATAAGATCCTTAGTGCTATTCAGCGTTATAGGCTTTTTGTAATCAACTTAGGGATAAAAGGTGTGATTGTAGCCTTGAAAACCAATCAAGCGAGATAAGGTGTGATTGTAGCCTTGGGAAATCAATTGGCTCCGCTTGTCGCCCGTAAAATCAAGTGGGTGAACTTGTTGCCTGGAAAATCAAGTATCTATACCCAGAGGAATATGATTCTGGAGGCTTTACCTCGTAGCCTTGAAATTGAGGGCGTAATTGTACAATTGATTATGAAATGAAATCTGCACTTGTGTTGCGGGATTGGATGTAGGGTAAGTCCGAACCAGTATAAAATCCGGTGTCTTGTTTTCTTTACTGCTTTTACTTTATATTTGCATTTGTGTTTGATTCTGTGATCATATCTGTGTCTGAATATTGCATACATTTGTGTTTAAAGTAACAAAAACTAAAAAGGATTTAACAATTCTGCAAAACACTATTCACCCCCCTCTAGTGTTAATCCTAGCCTTAAGATCCATAATCTGCATTTCTCACAATTGGTATCAAAGCAAGGTTTTCAAAGTTTCATAATCTGATTTTTGAAAAGTATTCAAAATGGCTACCTACACTGGTACTATTACTAACGCTAGTATTCTTGTCACTAGTTCAGAAGGTAAGTCTACTGTCAGACCACCACTTTTTAATGGTAGTAACTATGAATATTGGGCATGTAAGATGAAAATATATTTACAATCTATTGGATTAGATACTTAGAATATTACACAAACTGAATATTCTGAACCGACCACTGATTTTGCACGGTGGGCTGCTGAGCAAAAGACAGTTGCACAAAATAATTCTAAGGCAATGAATATTTTGTTTTGTTCACTAGATGGAAATGAATTCAATAGAGTGTCAGTTTGTAAGTCTGCATATGAAATATGGAAAACTTTGCAAGTTACTCACGACGGAACAAGCAAAGTTAAATAGACCAAAATTTCCATGCTCACAAATCAGTTTCAATTATTTAAAATGATTCCTAATGAGTCTATTTCAGATGTGTATAATAGATTTTAGGATATTATGCATTCTCTGATATCATTGGGAAAGCAATTTTTTGAAGAAGATCAAGTCAGAAAGATTTTAAATTCTCTTACTCTAGGAATGGGATCAAAAGAAAGTTGATATCGAAGAGGCAAATGACATCATTACTTTAAAGATAGAAGAATTAATTGGAAATCTAATGTCGTATGAAGTTCAATTGATCGGGAGAAGAGAAAGCAAAACATCTGAAAAGAAATCAATAGCATTCAATGCATTGACTGATGGATCAGATTCAAATAGCGATAATGATGAAGAGATCGCCTTTATGACCAGAAATTTTAGGAAATTCCTGAAATACAGAAAGATGAATAATCTCAAGAGAAACAACTATAAGAACTCTGGAAATCGTAATATAGTGCCAAACAATGTCAATTGTTTCAACTGTGATGAACCAGACCACATCAAAAAAGACTGCCCGTATCTAGATAAGTAAAACCCTCCTATGAACAATGATCCAGCAAAGAAACGAAAGCGTGCATTTGCTGCTACTCTAGATGACTCAGACTCGTCCTCAAATAATGATGATCAGAAGACAGATAATTCGAATTTGTGTTTCACAGCAGTTCACGACTCCGACGAATTCAGAGAAACGGACTCAGAAAAAGGTACACATTTACAATATAATTGGTTGAAATTGCTTGCTTAGAATTAGATGTTTGATTGCTTGATTGATTGATTTTGAATTAGTGTGTTGTTTGAATTTTTAAACATTTATTTTCCATTTTATTATTTTATTATTATTTTTTTAATATTTTTTATTTATTTTATATTATTAATTTTTAATAGTATAATAATACTTTCTGAAATATATTATTAGTCCAATAATATTTTAGAAATATATATGTATTTATTAGAGAACTTAGGAAAAATAATTCACAAAAATTCACTGGCACATGTCGACATGGTCCCTACCATGATGCCGACATGGGTACCAGAATTTGAATTTCAAAATTTGAATTCAAATGTTTGAATTTCCCTCCATCTTTTCACTTCATTCAATTCTCTGAAAAGCTATCTTTTGACCAGAGAATATGTCCTTTGAGAATCTATTTATTCACTATCCTTTATCATATCTTTTCACACCCATTTTCAAATTCAAACCCTCTCTTCATAACTTCAAGCTCTCTACTCTCTACTTTAATGGCTTCTTCAAGCAACCCCTCCACCATGAGAATTTACAGAAAAATAAAAGAGAAACTATTCAATGATCCGGAGGCAATAAAAGCAAACATCAATTATGCTAATTATGCCGAAGTCCATCCCGTAATTTGCTATTTTTCAAGATTTCTCTTCTTATGAACTTGATTCTCTTTTTGCAAACAATGGAGTTCTTAGTCTTATTGATGCTTCTCAAAATGATTTTGTTTGTTATCCAAATCTTGTCAAAATTTTCTATGCTAATTTAAACTATGGATTTTATCATGGAAATGAGGATGAAATTTGGAGTAGTGTCAAAGGCACTAGAATTGTTTTGAATTGTGATCTTTTGGGTTCCATTCTCAATTGCAAGTGTACGGGAGTGGATCTTTCTAATTTTAAAATCGATGAAAATGATCGTGAGACATTTCATCACATTTTCGAAGGGAATGATAGTTTTGAATTCAAAAATTGAAATTTTCGACCAAAGGCAAGAATTGTCAATCTTCTTTTGCAACATACCTTGACCCCACGATCGGGAAATTTTAACAATCCTACTTCAAAAGTTTGCAAAGCGCTTTTTGCTATTTTTGGAAATTATGACATAAATTGGGCGCAAGTTATTTTGGATGGACTTCATCCTGAAAATCTTGAAATGGGTGAGAATACTTTGTATCATGGAATTTATCTCACTCGTATTTTTAAATATTTTGGAGTGGATTTCAAAGGCGAAGAATTTGTTTCTAGAAAAGTTTTCAATCATTCCAATATTTTGCTTATGAAAATTCCATTTTTTTTCCAACCTTATGGGACCCTTGCCGAAAAGGAAGAGCGTTTGGCTCATGAGGAAATGGAAGAAGAGGAAGAGGAGGAAGAAGAAGAAGGGGATGAAATGGAAATTCAAGAAGAAGAAGGTGAAAACTCTTTCGAAAGCATCGACTATTCTCCTAATCCATCCACCAAAACCCTTCTCAAAAACCAAAAGACAATTGTTGAGAATCAACGGATTCTTAAACGATCCGTTAGTAAGAAGTTAGACAAAATTTCATCCAAGATGAACAAGTTCATTTCCAAAGTCAGCAAGAAACTTTGAATTTCTTCATCATCATCATCCTCTAACTAGTTTTATCTTTTCGTATCTTGTTGCATGTGTTTTAGCTTGTTTTAGTTCAAAAGTTCATATAGTTTCATATGTTCAATCATTGTATCATCTTAGTATGCAATGAAATGAAATTTCCTTTCTGTTATCTAGTTTATCTTATCTCCAGAATAAATGTTAGTATATTATATAAATATATATATGTACACACACAATTATTCACAAAATCTAACTATTCATATTTTTTCACTTACCCATGTCGACTACCCCCTATGACCATGTCGACATGTACTGGTCAGAAATGACAATTCATTTTGAATTTGACATTTGGATAACAACCATATGTCTATTCATTTCAAACGAATTTCTACACCTATATATACCTATTTCTTCCAGAATTCTTCACTGAAAATTATTTCCTTTCGTCTAATTCTTCATTTATTTCACAAATTCAACTATGGCTAATCCAATTCACAAATTATCTGAAAATCTTGAAGAAACTCTTAATTCGTTCAAGAGTATTCTCTAGTTCATTCTTCGTAACCAGCGACACTTAGAATTGAGTCAAATACAGATGATCAATGAGCAAGAAAGGCATTTCGATGCAATATGATAGATGATTTCCTCCCTACACAAGGATGATAATGAAGCACATCCTCCAGTCTCTCTCACCAACGACAATGAAAATTAGGATGCTATTAAGGCAGACCCAATTTTGGAGAAGAAGGATGGGTGGAAGTTCCACGTAACGTTTGATTTGTTTGCTTTGTTTGAATTGTTTGTTTGAATTAATTTGATTTGGTTTGGATTGATACTCAGTGCGGATTGATTGGTTTGATGTTTGATACATAAAACATGTATATATATACATTGAAATGTATATAATCCTTGATTAATTATCATTTTCATAAGGATACTTAATTCTTAATCTATCTATATTCCATTGTTTAGTTTGTTAATGTAGGTACTCCAGTCCAAGAATGAAGGGGTTTTTTTTTGTTGATGGCCAAGGGCGAGAAGTATAAAATAGGGTAGTTAGGCATAGATTAAGGGGGAGCTATTAGTTTTAGGGAGTTTTATTAGGATAGAAGTAATATATTATAAACAAAGGTTGTCATCATCAAAAAGGGGGAGATTGTTAGTCCGTGAGATGATGGTTTTGACGAAAACAACCTTAGAATAGATTATAAAATATAAATGCTAACATTATAAGTTTAGATATATATGTATATGCAGGATTCAACCATGCAGGTAACGAGAATGAAGACTGTACAGTATAGAGATTTAAAATATAAAGATTGAAGACTCATGAGTATCAACATTACCAAGAGCTCAAGAATTAAAGTTATTTATTCTTTAATTACAAATTTTGTTAAAATTCATAGAAAAGCATTGGCATCTTAAAATCCAATTTATTCGCGGAATGGAATCCACTTCGAGCCTGTTAAAGGGACGGAACCCTAAGTAGGATGAAACCTATGAAAAATCTAGTGGAACATTGTTTTGTATCCGCTAACTTTTTATTCAAAATGATTTTTCAAAATTATATCATGTTTTCAAAATGATTTCAAAACCTTCCTTTTAAAAACATCAAAAACCTCTATCCCGATTTTAAACAATTTTAGCCTCCAAATCATCTTTAATTTCAAAGTCAAAATACTCCTAATTTTAAACTATCTTTTAGTATAATATATTTAACTTTTAATATTTATACTTGGATTTAAATGTAAAATTATATTTAAATTCTATATATATTATTCTCTATATTTACTTATGAATTTTAACCATATTCAAGTGTATTTATAAGGTTTAAAATAGTTTTAATATAAGATAAAGATTATTTTCAAAGAAACTCAAATTGTCAAAAAATGCTTTGGGATGTCGACATACTCATGGTGACCATGTCGACATGGTGTCAGTTGAGCTTAAAATTTAAATTACAAAATAAGTGTCTATTCGCCATATCTCTTCACGAATGGACATGGCTGCTGTTCTTCTATAAATAAGGGTCAGTTTCAACGAATTTAACATCAGATTTTCTTGTTTTTCACTCCTCCTCTTCTTCCACTTTTCTTAATACTTATTCTAACCATTACTCTTCCGAAATCAACATTGAATCGAACTCGATCATTCGTAGTTTGATTCTCTATCACTCTCTCAACAAGATCCTCAGTGCTATCCAGAGTTATAGGCTTTTTGTAGTCAACGTAGCGAGAAAAGGTTCGATTGTAGCCTTGAAAATCAATCAAGCGAGATAAGGTGTGATTGTAGCCTTGGGAAATCAATTGGGTGAGCTTGTTGCCCGTAAAATCAAGTGGGTGAACTTGTTGCCCGGAAAATCAAGTATCTTTTCCCAGAGGATTGTGATTCTGGAGGATGTACTTCGTAGCCTTGAAATCGAGGGTGTAATTGTACAATTGCTTTTGAAAGGAAATCTGTACTTGTGTTGTGGGACTGGATGTAGGGTAACTTCGAATAATTATAAAATCCGGTGTGTTCTTTCCATTACTGCTTTACTTTATATTTGCATTTGTGTTTGATTCTGTGATCATATCTATGTCTGAATATTGCATACATTTGTGTTTAAAGTAACGAAAACTCAAAAAGATTTAACAATTCTCTAAATCACTATTCACCCCCTTCTATTGTTAATCCTAGCCTTAAGATCCGTAATCCGCATTTCTTACATAGGATTCCACCATTTACACTCCCGGGCTGGTGGTAAAGCATAGCTGCTGCTACCGCCCACCTCAGAACACACTTCCATAATCAAATAGATGGGTGGCCACTAAATCAATCACAAAGTCAAAATATGGTGTCGAAGAAATGTCCCCGATATGAGATGCGACCTCACTTGTTCCGGTATAGCTCGTATTTTAGTTATATCTAAGTTGACTCACGGGAGTCAGGGTTACATAAATACCTCGTACAGAATCGTTCGCCAATCCATCCTACTTCATTCTGGAATCTCCACCACGTACACTGTTGTCAAAGTGGTTTTCGGTATTGGCAGAGAGTATGACAATATCCGTTCCTCATCTCTTTAACAACCAAACGCTTATTTCACACTGGATGGTTCTTTTACATTTCCAAAATCAATTCATTACTGATATCAAAATATCATATTCTCAAAATCACATTCGAAGTCATATCACATTTGAAATCCTATCACTTAAAAATCATATTTACTTTCGAAGTCATACTTTCAAAATAGGTTAAACCCCCACTTTAAAATCATCATATTTACTTAGAATATGTTACTCCACAAGAAAATATCATTTTAAATCCCAACTTAGAATATAACATCATTTAACCATATACGCCTTTAAATCAAGGATTTAAATACAAATATTTCTACTTTACACATTCTGAAATTTAGAAAATATTTTAGATAGTTATAATTAGTTTGAATAGTTAAAATAAAATTAAAATGAATTTTTAAGTAGTTAAAATACTCCAAAATAATTTAAAAGTAGATTAAAAATAGTTTAAATGGATTTAAGATAGTTTAAATAGATTTAAAATAGAATAAATAGATTTAAAATAGATTAAACAGATTCAAATTAGATTAAACAGATTTAAAATAAATTAAATATATTTAAAATAGATTAAGTAGATTTAAATTGGATTTAATAGATTTAAAATAAATTAGATAGATTAAAATAGATTGAAAATAAATTAAATAGCTTTAAATGGTTTGAATAGTTTGAAATAGTTTAAATTGATTAAAAATAGTTTAAAATAGTTGAAAATAGATTTAAATTAGTTTAATAGTTTGAAAACCTTAAAATAAGGATTTTAAAATAATAAATATTTAAATAGTTTATATTAAAATAAATAATTTGGAATTAATATCAAAATTAGAACATATCTTTCATTTCAACACATTTGGACCTTGTCCAGCTTTCAATTCAACTAACATAAAACTTGTTTTAAATTCAGATTCGCACTAAACCATTTAATCAATATCGATTTCAAATCCATGTTTGAATTAAAAATTTAAACGACTTCAAATTTATAAATTGCAAAGTTATATTCAAAGAATTTCAATAACTAAATTTCAACAAATTTCATTTATGCTTCAAAATCTAAACTTTGAAATTTCCATTTTAATTCTTTAAACAATTCATTAAATCAATTCCAATTTTAAACATTTAAAGCTTGGACTTCGAAAAAAATTCAGTTTATACAAATAAAATTTTATCTCAAAATATAATTTAACTGAAATCAAAATTTTAAGGATTTAGGATCGTTTAATTTAACCAATTCGGTGTTTGTATATAATTCTCTACCCTATGGTAAGATGATACGGATATTTATCATTTCAATCCACAATTATTTTATATTTACGAATATATATCATTTCAATTTGCAATTCTGAATTTATTTACAAATCCATGAAACTGCTCTAGTCTATCATTTCAACCCATAACGATTTCCTTAGTCTATCAGATCATTCGGGTATGTATCATTTCAACCCATAGGGAACTTGCAGTGTTATAGCAATATAACCATAAAATATCCAGTCATCCAATATCAACAATTAAACATACATCACAATCACCATTCAATCGGTTAATAAATAACATCAATTAACTGATTATCATCTACATGTATTAAATTGACAATTAAATTCAATATCAAATTAAATGGCAATTAAATGCAACAAAAGTCATATTTAATTGGAATGACAATAAGTATATCCAATATCAACTAGTCAATTTCTAATCACATCATAAATTCAATTTAACTAACATAAGATGATTTAGTAGTTGTGAGTGGGTTAAAACACCCACCTTTAATTTGAAATCGATTTGAAATTCAAAATAAGGCCCCAATAGTCTTGGATTTCAACCGAACCAATTATAAAATGTTCATAATTTCGATACGATCGAAGCGGAACAGACCTCGCGTGAATCCGAGCTCGTATGGAAAGGTTATATAAGTTAGAACGTTTCAATTTGTATATAAAATAAATAAATTACTTAATAAAATAAGCAAGCCACGTTATTCCAGATCATTCGAAAACCTATCTTCATGCATGCACCCATCTCGATCACGAACTGTAGCCACTAGCCTTTGGGCTATTATCGCAACCACCTCAACGAACTACGACCAAATCAGTCGATTCTAACGTCTCCACCACAACAAGCCATGCATGACCAAGGTACTGCGACCATGAACGACACCCTCAGGCGTACGTGACGACGAGGCACATGCTGCATGCCTATCATCAAATTATGGCAAATCTAGTGATCATTGACTTGAAGTAGCCGTACGGATCGAAATTTCTCAGCCTCCTCTACAAGCACATACTTCCTTATCGAAACCTCGTTGTAGATCCACCGTCAAATCTACAACCCAAATATGAATGACAGGTATAAATGGCCAATCTACAACTAGGGTTTTAGGAAATATCCCTTTATAAAGACAAAGTTGGATAAGAATGGATGGACATATTGAATTGGATTGAAACGTTAACAATGGCTTGAAAAGCCCATTTCGTTCCCAAAACGAAAGTGGGTCATCCAATATATCGAAATATAGGTTTTCGATATTTTTAAACTCGATGGAACTAGTATCAAACCCTAATACCATTATATACAGAAGTTAGCCTTTGAAATCCAACTGTATTCATTTAAATTATTTTAATTGGCGTTTCCAGCTCGCACGATTAAACGATAAGTTCGATCGCTACGAAACTTAAAATCCTATAATAATTCACTGTTACAGATCCAATGAAACTAGTTTCACCGAAACTCGAGACAGTGGCCAGAATGGTAAATTTTCACGTTAATTAAACAGATTATGATTAAATTTATTTGATCATCCTTAATTCAAATTTTAAAAAATTACCATTTTATCATTCTCGATTACATAGAAATTTATAATCTTTCAAAATAAATTTCCATACCAATTCCAAGATTTAAATATTGCATTAATTTCAGCGTTCAATTACAACTGTAATAAACACCCATTAATTGTATTTTAATTTCAATCAAATTCTCTTACACTCTTATTATTGAATCAACTATTACCTTATGAATATAGTTAACATTAGTTTACATTTTATTAATTTCAAATTTTAAAGTTACCGTCTTAACTCATATTAACGATAATATTTAATTGAATTAAATTTCACAATAATTTCCAAATTATTTCAACGGATTAAATAATAATATAGTCGTTAAAACAATTATTACACATTAGTAATTCAAACACATTTCTATGTCTATTATTTACAAACAGAAGTTAACAGATTTACTTACTAATTAATTTATTTCATATTCCACAAAAACCTATTCCAACATATAATTTCAACATTAAATCCAACGATTATAACCAAATTATATTTACAATAATCTCAATTGATTGGAATTACATTAAAATAGTTGTCAATAACATTCGTACAACATTATTAAATAACATTCTATTATTTTCTCATTAATAAATCATAAATTTTGATTTCTCATAGTAGTAAATTTCAGAATCTTATCAAATTTAATAGTTTAATTATCAAAAAATACAGGTCGTTACATGGACAATTATATATATCTATCCTTATAAAGGCGAAAGATAATACTACTCGAGTGTGGTGGAAACAATCTTCAGAAAAATCTTCTAACTCCATGCTCTTATAGATTTCTACTAACTAAACCTGACTACCAGGCCGACCGAGAAAAATTAGGGCACCCAGAGTTTATGGGAAAAGGGAAATATAATCCGGGTCAATCATGGGACTGGTGTGGGAAACTCAAACTACGCGGTTTGAAAAAGAAAAGGTATCTCATAAGACAACGCCGAATATAAACACGGAATAGGTTTTTACCATATGATAACAAAAACATTTGCTACGAAAAATATGGGGATATTATTTTTAATGACATTCTTTGAAAATACTTTTCAAGTAAATATATTCAAAAGGCCGAGTTGTTACATTGGTTAAATTTAAGGCATAATAGGTTTATAATCAAGTCTGCAGGCACATATTGGAGAATGGGTTTTCATACACTGGCAGGTAAGGGACTACCTTCCATACAATACATCTCTAGAGGAATGTACCGAGGATACAAAAACAATCCTCTGCATCTGGAAAGACCGGCCTATCCCTGTTTGCCACTCATACATGGCCTGGAAAGAACCAAATATGACATCGCCCCGTTCGTAACCGACCTATCAGAAGACCCATAGCATACACTGCATACTCTATATATAGAGAGTAATCTAGGAAGGTGATGACCATACCCTGATGGTTGCGAACCACATAGGCTAGCGGCGTACCCTATTAAAGCCATTACTAGGTGATGAAGCCTGAGGTAGCGATTACCTTTCACACAACATATTCACTTTGAATGCCTCACTGCCATTCTATAGTCACACAGCTTATTTCTACAAACATATAACTCCTTAGCTCGTATGTCTCAGGAAAAGGTGTTAAGCTAAGAGAAGTTGCCTTCTCCGCCACCAAACAGATGATACGTTTATAGAGATCAATTTATATAACTAGAAATGCAACGTCAAACATTTGTCCATAAAGTTACCTAGGAATAGGACAAACCGAAGGTACTCTCCAACCATATCCTGTTGGGAGTTACCCCTAGGATTAGTAGCGAGAAGTCCTTGTATTGAAGACCTTAAATGAAGAAATACTGTCACATTATATGATATAGGGAATTTTCCCCGTGGGTTAGTGACAAGCAGCCATACATTCCAACTTCCAAATCATTTCCATGTCTTCATTTCGAATACGTAAGTTGGTTCAAAGTGGTCTTGTAACAACCTGTCTTTTTGGATGGTTTAAATCAACGATAAATCATACATGTCAGACTCAAATCATTCAAAAGGGCAGACTGTTATGAGGTAAATAGCAAAAAGCAGAGAAAGAAAGAAAAACAAATACATAATCTCATAGCAGAATGACAAAATATAATAGTCAAATAAATAGTTCATGAAGCTGTTTACAAATAACATTGATTAAATTACTATAACACAAACCTTAGTTACATATAATAAGAATAAATAATAAATAAATGCAGCGGAACAACATGATGCAGTGGAATAAATATAATACATAATGATAGTACAAAATCATCGTCTTCATCCTCCAGAAAGCAGTCTTCGTTAAACTGAAAAGCTCGGAATAACTCGAGCGAATTGAAAAGACAAAACACTCGAGCCATAACTAAAAGATCTTATGTAAGTTAAATCAACAGTAAATAAATATGAGTGAAATGGCATCGGGGATGTTTACGAGGTTTGACATCTCCTGTCCAGTGTCAACGTGAGTGCAATAACATAAGATATGTTAGGCATTTCCACCTCCTAAGGATCCGTTAAACTATCTACTATGTAGTATAATACGCTTTTATAATAGTGTCTACAGTAAAGAACAGTATTAAAATAGCATTAGGGCGTTACCCATATCCTCCTTAACACATTTTATATATTCATATAGTCACACAGTACCATACGCTCCTCCGTGAAGTATACTCAGAGGGCACTCCATAATTATGGTACAAAACAAACTTGTAGAAGGCGCGATAAGGCATATGAACAAGGCACCCGAGGCAATGCCAGGGTAGATATACCAATTGCTGATCCGGACTGGTGGTAACGCATAGTAGCTACTACTGCCTACCTCGGAACACACTCCTATAATTAAAATCAAGGGTGGCCATCAAATCATCATAAAGTCATAATGTGGTATCGAAGAAGCATGTCCGGTAGGTGGAATGACCTCACTAGGCCCTACGTGGCTCCTGTTTTAGTCACATCAAAGATGACTCACGAGAGTCAGGGTCATGTAAATACCTCTTGTAGAAATTGTTTGCCAAACCATCCTACTTCATTTCTGGAATCTCCACGACTTACACGGTTCATAAAGCGGTTTTTAATAATGGCAAAGAGTATGACAATATTTGATCTCGGTCTCTTTAACAACCAAACGCTTACTACACACCGGATGGTTCTTTTACATTTCAAAGGACAATTCAGAATTGATATCAAAATATCACATTCTCAAAACTATATCACTTTCAAATCATATCCACTTTCAAAATCATATTCTCTTTCGAAAACATATTCACTTTAAAAATCATATTCACTTTTGAAATTATCAGTGAGATAGGTTAATTAAATCCTCATTCCAAAATTATCTTATTTACTCAATCTTGTCATTTCACAAAAAGGTATCAATTCCCAATTCCAACTTAGGTTGACTCATCATCAAGGATTTAAATATAAATACTTCAACTTTACACAGTTTGAAATTTAGAAAAAAGCTTAGATAGTCATAAATAGTTTTTAATAGTTTAAAATAGATTAAAATGGTTTAACTAGTAGAAATAGTTTGAAATGGATTTAAATTTTATTTAATTAGATTTTTAAAATGATTTATATAGATTTAAAATAGATTAAACAGATTTAAATTATCTTAAACAGAGTTTAAATAGATTAAATAAATTTAAAATATATTAAATATATTTGAAATAGATTAAATAGATTTAAATTATCTTAAATAGATTTTATATAAATCAAATAAATTTAATCATAGATTAAATAGATTTAAAATAGATTAAATAGATTTAAATTATATTAAATAGATTGAAAATTGATTAAATTGGATTTAATAGGTTATAGTGGATTAAAATAAATTAAAATAGTTTAAATTGATTATAATGGTTAATTGAATTTAATTGTTTAAATTAGTTTAAACTAGATTTTAAAGTTATATCCAAATATATCAATAACTCAATTCCGGTAAATTCATTTATATTTGACACTTTAACTTTGAAATTCCAATTTAAATCCTTTAAACAATTCATTAAATCAAGTCCATTTTCAGCATTAACGCTTATATTATCGAAAATAATTCAGTTTACATAAATCAATTTATATTTCAAAATGCCAGTTAACTGAATTCAAAATTTAAAGAATTAAAATCATTTAACTTAACCACTCCAGTGTCCGTATATAATTTTCTACCCTATGGTCAAGTAATTCGGATATTAATCACTTCAATCCGCACTTTAAAAATTTGTGGTTATATCTCATTTCAAGCCGCAATCCCTAATTAAATAAAACTCATAAACAAGTCTATCATTTCAACCCATAACGATTTTTCCCTAATCTACAGATCATTCGGGCATGTATCATTTCAACCAATGGAGAGCTTGCAATGTTATAATAATATAAAAATACAACATCCCATCATCCAATATCAACAATCAAACATCCATCACAACATCTTCCAGATCAACCAATAAACATCAATATATAACTGATTATCATTAACAGGTATTAAATTGACAATTACATTCAATATTAAATTAAACGATGATTAAATGCAATGAAAGTCAAATTTAACTAGAATGACAATTTAAACATACCAAACATCAATAAATTAATTTCTAATCACATCATAAATTTAATTTAACATAAGATAATCTAGTAGTTATGGGGGGGAGGGGGTCAAAATACTCATCTTAGATTTTAAATCGAATTAAAATCTAATTTAGGCCTAAAATTCAAAAAGTCTCAGAATTCGCCCAAATAAGTTCCAAAATGTCCGGAATTTCGATGCGATCCCAGCGGAATGAACCACACATGAATCCGAGATTGGGTGAAAAAGTTCTTAGCATTAGAACAATTGAAATCAAATTTTAAATAAAAAACAAAAAAAGAAAATATACTCTCAATATCTGGCCACGCCACTCTCCATTGCTCGTTCATAATGCGCTCGTCTTTCTAGTACAAAACCCTAGCCCACCCATCTCGAATGCCCACGCATGCCGCCGGAAAGAAACACGACCGCCTCAACACCCACGCCTCCTGACACGCCGCAACACACACCCACGAAGCTGCACGACCATACCCTAACCATCGCGACCCCCTGCCTCATGCCATCGAACGCGAGAATGCACAGACCATCGCTGTTCCTATTGAACCCAAGGTGAATTTTTGAGGAAAATTCGACCGCCAATTCGCCAAACCAATGACATAGATGCGCTCCTCTCACCGCTCTCCACAAATGGGTACCCTCCGTTCAACGATCAGACGAAGTTAATCTCGACACAATGAACAGCCGAGATTAATTCATCGATTTATGGACAAATGATGATCCGATTCGAGAAATAGATCATTGCAGTAGATTGCGCTCATCGAGAGCTTCAAATTGATATAATAAGATATTGTTTGAGGAGTTTCAAATTTTTCGATTAGATTTTGATTTGCAATTGAATCTAGAATTTTGAGTTTCTACCATTTGAAAAGGAGGAACAGACAAATGGAGTTATACGTACAAAATAAGAAAATGACTGGTAGGGTACGGGGAAACAAGACTATTTATTTTTACAAAGCTCGATAAGAAGATAAATACGTATCCAATTAGTACGAACGGCAGATAGCGACCCAAAAAGCCCGTTTCGCTTCCAAAACGAAAGTGGGTCATCCCATATATCAAAATAGATGTTTTCGATATTTTTAAACGCAATGGAACACATTTCAAGTACTGACTCCATCGTCTGAAGAAGTTAGCTTAAAATCAGCTTATTTCAAATTGATTTCAATTGAATTATATTAAATTGATTTCCAGGCATTTCGAGGTCGTACGATCGAACGACAAGTCCGATTACCATGAAACTTGAAACCTTACAATAATTCACTGTTACGGATCCGATGAAACTGGTTTCATCGAAACCCGAGTCAGTGGCCAAAATGGCTAATTTCACATTAATTAAATGAATTATTATTAAATTGATTAAATCACTTTTAATTCCACTTTTAATAACTGACAATTTTTATCATTTTTTATTACTCGGACATTTACAATAATTTTAAACAAATTTACATTTCAATTCAGTGTTAATTATTATACCAGTTACAATGTTCAATTTAAACTAAAATTAAATCCAATTAATTATAATTTAATTCCAATAAATTGATTTAATTTGGTTTCAATCTTTTTGTTCAATCAATCATTCCTCTATGAACATAGTTAACATTGGTTTATATCTTATTACATTAATATTTTCTAATTATCATCTTTTACCATATTCATTGCAGTTTTCCAATAATATTGAACTTTTGTCGATTTTCACATTAAATAAAATTTTAAATCTCAATAAATCAGCTTATCTTGGTTTTCAATCTTTTTACTAAATAAATTATGCCCTTATGATATAATTGATATTTTTGTACATTTTACTGCATTTACCTTTTACAACTATCGTCTTAACTCTCATCAACGTAGCGTTTAATTTCATTTAATTATAATTGATTAAATAAATTGATAACAAATAATAATTGTCACCATTTCTATATTTAATCACATTTTTATGTTCATCATCTACACACAAATGTTATAGTTATTTACCCAACATTAGTTCATTCAATTCCAATTTATTACTTACGATTTCATTAATTAATACAACATTTAAATTATCGATTACTCTTTTAATCCAGTTATCAATTAACACATACATTATTACAATTAATTTACAATCTATAACAATTATAACTTTTTAATCATTCCAATTAATTGGAATTACATTTAAGCAGTTATCAATTACCTTAAATTAACACTATTACATTTCATTCCAATTATATTCTTATTATTTAATCATAATTTTTTATTTCTTCCAACATTAAATCACAAAACTTTATTATAACTATTTTTAGTTATCGAAAATTACTAGTCGTTGCAGGTCTTCGGATAGGAATCACCCAAATCCGACCACTGTTCCTTCGAACCAATCGTAGATAAAAAGATATTACGTGAATAAGGAATCATTTTTATCAAAATCTACTCTTGAGATGTATATTTCCAAAACATTCTTTCTGGCATATATGGAATCATTAAACCCCTCATATAAATCCTTTGATTACTTTAAACCTTTTTGAAATAGGAATAATTCGAAAATAATTTTATTTTTTCACTTAGGAAAATATTTCCAAATCATTTCTTTCAAATCTTTACATAACTTTCCTAATTCAAAACTCAAAATTTTAATCAAGTTAATACCATGTTATCTAGGATGTTAATCCAAAATCAGTAAATATTAAATGAGCAAAATCTACAGAAATCATCTAACTCTACTCAATATCAATCCCCGTATTCAACAAGTACCGTGGGCGAAATAACGGCCAGATAGAGTTCCCTCTTCAGGCTTTAACACCGAGTATAAGAAGATTAACTCCATACAATCCATGTATTTCATATTCGAAAAATCATATCCTTTATACTTTGGAAAATTTTGATTCGAGTAAATCAAATTTACTATCCCATCCATTGGGCCAGTCTTGATAGCCAGGGAGAGCACGAGACTGATTTTCCAAACCCAAGCCAAGGCACCATCTCTCTAACACTCGTAAGGCGGTCTAGTTATTTGATCGACTCTAAATCATTTAACATATAACCATTCCATAAATCTTTCAAATCATCTTTAAAATAATTTATAAATCATTTGAAAATAATTATAAAAGAATTAGAGAAGAACAGTTGCGATTAAAACTATTTTTTAAAGGTTATAGAAAAGTGTCGTGGAAAAGTGTTGCGGAAAGTGATTTTTAAGCTATATTGATTAAAACGATCTTTTATCATTTGGAAATTCATTTTTAGGACTGAAATCACTTTTAAAACATTTTAAATGATTTTTAGTATTTATTTCTTATTTTAAAATAATTTTAAAACATCATTTTCAAAAAACTTGTTTTACTCATGTTTCAAAATCTACTTATCGAAATCTCAATTTTCTTTCGTTATTTGGAAACTATGGATATAATAGTTTGGAAAATTCTTATCCTGAAGAATTCCATGCTATATTTCATTATATGCACTCGTTTGACTTTTATGATGTGTAATCGTGGACTTTTGTTACACGACGCACCTAATTTTGACTAAATTTTCAATTACCTTCCAAACTTCACTAAAACACTTTCATATATTTATAAAAAAGAACAAACTCATTTTTGAACCTTTGTAAAGTGGTTTAACATCCCATATACCCATTCATTAAGTAAAGGAAAGTGATTTCCTTTGTGCTTATAGATGTGTATTTCCATGGCTTGCATATATATTCAACATGCATATTAAACAACCAAACTTGATGGCAAAGTATATTAAACATCCATTGCAAACATCATAGCATCATCTAAAATTATAATATAAGTAAGAGTTTCTCACATCGTTTTTCTATCGAAAAATGGCTATAGCTTCACAAACTCATCATCTGAGCTCATGAACCCCAACAACATGTCTCCTAGTATGCTCGGTCATTCCATGCCAAAAGTGGTACTCGGCCAAGCATGGGGAATGAGGTATAGGACTTTGGATTATTATCGAATGTACTAAAAACTAGTCATAAAAATAGGTCACTTTCTCTTAAGTTTTTAGAAATCCAACTCTTTGAACTTGGAATATTTGTCAACATGAAAGTGGTAGTAAATTCTTTTCTCTACGGTATCAAAAAAATAATCTTTCAATTTAGTTTAGTTATGAGGAAGTTATGGCCAAGAGAAAGAGGATATTTTCGAAATCATGAAAATCAAACCCGAGAATGGGTCAATTTCTAGCTAATTTTGACATGTTGCTCTAGGAATTTTGAAAAGTAATCAAAACGAAAGTTCTTGAAAATTCTTTTGTGTACAATTTGAATGAAAAAAACTTGATTTTGATTTATTATGAAAAAGATACGATCAAAATAACAGAGGGCATTTTCGGATTCATAAAAATGAAGCCCGAAAATACACTGTAAAGAAGTGGAATTTTGACAATGCGAAACTCAAAAATTAAAGAAGTCTCAACATAAAAGTTGTAATATTGGAATTTCACATATTCTGTAAAAAGAATAATAGCATTTCAATCAGATTTGGAGGAGTTATGCTCGAATGAAAGCAAGGTATTTTCAGCCTTTAAAACTGTGCTCAAAATGCTCTAGGAGGAATGGAGTTTATAGTATGTCTATGCTTAGAATGGGGAAAAGTTGTCAACAAAAAGTTGTAGCCACTGAAATTTGAATGTTTGAAACAAAGAATCACACCATTTTGTTCCGTTTTGAGAAAGTTAGGGAGGAATTAAGAAGAGGCAAATGGATGTGTATTTATAATCAAGTAAAGAGGTAGAAAATATCTCAACCTTAAATCACCCACCGTCACAAACCATCATTATTACCACCCTCTTCCTACATCACCCAAGGATCGCCAGAAATTATGTTCACATTGGTGCATCCATGTGCTTGTCCATGTGGATGTGTACATGTTGACTTTGGCCTTGCTTAAGGTTTAAGTAATTTAGAAATATCTTATATTTCATTTATATATGTATATGTATATATGTATATTTGTATGCATGTTTATGTATAAGCTAAAGTGTATGTTAAGGTGTGTATGTGTATGTTGTATATGTGTACAAGCCATATAAATAACGTTACACAACTTATATACGTCAAACCAATGAAAATCGAAAACATATTATCGGTCACGTTTTTTCTTATATTTTAATTTACATATAAATGGAAACAAAATTCGCAAACTAATTCCTTATCATTTTTTACCAATTAAAAAGATTACATTTTATTAATAAAACCATATAAGTTAATATTAACAAATATTTACAAAAATTGCTATTATACGGATAAAGTGATATCGGTTTTTCCTTATATTTTCAAATCAAATATATATCTTAATAAGATTATTACAAATGGTTTATTATCACTTTATAACTTATTTAAAAAGAATTATATCTTTTTAAAAAACATTATTTGAATAATTATAATAATTATTAAATCATTAAATCTCAATTTAATTTAATAAATCCATTATTATATTTAAGGGCATTACTAACAATGTGATAAATACATTTAATTTTCAAAAATACGATAAATAATTCGATTTATATTCTTGTTTATTTATAAAATAAGTGTTTTTATCTAGCTATGTGGGCGATGCGACATTAGAGAATTATTGAGCTATTTATCGATCAACGTTTTCGGCCATTTTATCGACATAAATTTCAAGGAAAATAGTTTTGTGAATATTCATTAAAAATACGATTATTACTATTCATTTCCACTAAACATAATATTTTTTTGTATTAAACACCTTTTATTCGAATAAATTTAAAAATAAATACAATTTTTAAAAGTGATAAATTTGTGGGTCGTTACAGACTTCTATCCATAAAAGAATTTCGCCTTTGAAAATACCCAAGAAAAAGCCCAAAGTTTTGCCCAAAATATTTATTTTTAAACTTGCATTTATACAGTGTATATAGATCATCCGTACACAATATCTGATTCGATCTTCTATTCGAATTCACAACTTTACTTCCAAACTAGCATTGACACAAGATCCTTTAGTGCAGACACTAACCAGGCTCTCAGATCAGAATCTTAGTTTTCCTTGCATAGCTCTCAACTACGATAGAAAACCTAAGTATCTAACCATAAACCCTCATCAAAGTTCGTTGTCAAGAATCGATTGATAAATCCTTTTTCGAATCGTTGTGAACACTTCAAAGTCACTCGAATCTTAGATTAGATCATGCTACGAAGTAATCCATATACTTCATATGTTTTTATTTACCTTTCCAAAAAATTTATGAAATTACTTCATGAAACTTTCATCCTTTGTTCAAAATTTTATAAAGATATAACTATTTTACATTTTTATTTTTCAAATACCCGTACTTAAAGAAAACATTTATTTTTACAAGATTAATATATTTTTATCATAGGACATCTCTAAACATATCTTAATGTTTTCTGAAAAACTCATTTTCAGAATGATTCATTAAATTGATAAATTGCCATAAACTTCTTTTAACCAATATCAAATGTGAAAACTTTCTTTATTAGTTAAACTTACTTACTAATTAATATTCTTTTATTAATTAAAACTTCCTTTATACACATCTATTTCTTTACTTCTACAGTTTCAAAATAAAAAGTATTCATATAATTTTAACTATTTTAAGTATATTTACAATTTACTTAACATGTTTTACTTACTTTATAATATATTTAAAGAGATTAAAAACAAAACATTGTCATTGTAACAACCCTGTATTTTGTGATATTTTTATTGTATATTTAATTATTTAAATTGAATTCTAATTTAAAAACTTTATCTTATTTATTAAAATGAATTAATTTTGTTACTTTAAATATAAACTTTGATTTTTATGTGAATTAGAATGTCAAACATGAATAAATTGAATATTTTCCAGAAATGTGAATTTTGGTCAATTTGGTCAAACTTTGAATTTTAAATATAAAATTGATATATTCATCATTTCAATCCACAATTGTTTATATTTACGAATATATATCATTTCAATCTGCAATTCTGAATTTAATTACAAATGCATGAAACTGCTCTAGTCTATCATTTCAACCCATAACGATTTCCCAAGTCTATCAGATCATTCAGGTATGTATCATTTCAACCCATAGGGAACTTGCGGTGTTATAGCAATATAACTATAAAATATCCAGTCATCCAATATCAATAATCAAACATACAACACAATCACCATTCAATCAACTAATAAATAACATCAATTAACTGATTATCATCTACATGTATTAAATTGACAATTAAATTCAATATCAAATTAAATGGCGATTAAATGCAACAAAATTCATATTTAATTGGAATGACAATAAATATACCAAATATCAACCAATCAATTTCTACTCACATCATAAATTCAATTTAACTAACATAAGATGATTTACTAGTTGTGAGTGGGTTGAAACACCCAACTTTAATTTGAAATCGATTTGAAATTGAACATAAGGCCCAAAATTCAATAGTCTTCGATTTCGACCGAACCATTTTTAAAATGTTCATAATTTCGATACGATCGAAGCGGAACAGACCTCGCATGAATCTAAGCTCGTATGGAAAGGTTATATAAGTCAGAACGTTTCAAATTGTATATAAAATAAATAAATTACATAATAAAATAAGCAAGCCACGTTATTCCAGATCATTCGAAACCCTAGCTTCATGCATGCACCTATCTCGATCACGAACTGTAGCCACCAGCCTTTGGGCAATTATCGCCACCACCTCAATGAACTACGACCAAATCAGTCGATTCTAACGTCTCCATCACAACAAGCCATGCATGACCAAGGTACTGCGACTATGAACGACACCCTCAGGCGTATGTGACGTCGAGGCACATGCTGCATGCCTATCATCAAATTATGGCAAATCTAGTGATCATTGACATGAAGTAGCCGTATGGATCGAAATTTCTCAGCCTCCCCTACAAGCACATACTTCCTGATCGAAACCTCGTTGTAGATCCACCATCAAATCTACAACCCAAGTATGAATGATTGGGATAAATGGCTAATCTACAACTAGGGTTTTAGGAAATATCCATTTATAAAGACATAGTTGGACAAGAATGAATGGACATATTGAATTGGGTCGAAACGTTAACAATGGCCTGAAAAGCCCATTTCGTTCCCAAAACGAAAGTGGGTCATCCAATATATCGAAATATAGGTTTTCGATATTTTTAAACTCGATGGAACTAGTATCAAACCCTAATTCCGTTATTAAAGAAGTTAGCTTTTAAAATCCAATTATATTCATTTAAATTATTTTAATTGGCGTTTCCAGCTCGCACGATTAAACGATAAGTTCGATCGTTACGAAACTTAAAATCCTATAATAATTCACTGTTACAAATCCAATGAAACTAGTTTCATCGAAACTCCAGAAAGTGGCCAGAATGGCAAATTTTCACGTTAATTAAACAGATTATTATTAAATTTATTTGATCATCCTTAATTCAAATTTTAAAAAATTACCATTTTATCATTCTCGATTACATAGAAATTTATAATCTTTCAAAATAAATTTCCATATCAGTTCCAAGATTTAAATATTGCATTAATTTCAGCGTCCAATTACAACTGTAATAAATACCTATTAATTGTATTTTAATTTCAATCAAATTCTTTTATTTCGATTTACACTCTTATTATTGAATCAACTATTACCTTATGAATATAGTTAACATTAGTTTACATTTTATTAAATTCATATTTTAAATTTATCGTCTTAACTCATATTAACGACAATATTCAATTGAATTAAATTTCACAATAATTTCCAAATTGTTTCAACGGATTAAATAATAATATAGTAGTTAAAACAATTATTACACATTAGTAATTCAAACACATTTCTATGTCTATTATTTACAAACAGAAGCTAACAGATTTACTTACCAATTAATTTATCTCATATTCCATAATAAACCTATTCCAACATATAATTTCAACATTAAATCCAACAATTATAACCAAATTATATTTACAATAATTTCAGTTGATTGGAATTACATTAAAATAGTTGTCAATAACATTCGTACAACATTATTAAATAACATTCTATTATATTCTCATTAATAAATCATAAATTTTGATTTCTCACAATAGTAAATTTCAGAATCTTATCTAATTTAACAGTTTAATTATCAAAAAACACAGTTCGTTACTTGGACAATTATATATACCTATCCTTATAAAGGCGAAAGATAATACTACTCGAGTGTGGTGGAAACAATCTTCAGAAAAATCTTCTAACTCCATGCTCCAAGCTCTTACAGATTTCTACTAACTAAACCTGACTACCAGGCCGGCCGGGAAAAATTAAGGCACCCAGGGTTTATGGGAAAAGGGAAATAAACTCTGGGTCAACCATGGGACTGGTGTGAGAAATTCAAACTACGCGGTTTGAAAAAGAAAAGGTATCTCACAAGACCACGCCCTATATAAACACGGAATAGGTTTTTACCATATGATAACAAAAACATTTGCTACGCAAAATATAGGGATATTATTTTTAATGACATTCTTTGAAAATACTTTTCAAGTAAATTATTCAAAAGGCCGAAATTGTTACGTTGGTTAAATTTAATAGCATAATAGGTTTATAATTAAGTCTGCAGACACATATTGGAGAATGGGTTTCCGTACAATGGCAAGTAAGGGACTACCATACAATACATCTCTAGAGGAATGTACCGAGGATACAAAAACAATCCTCTACATCTGGAAAGACCGGCCTATCCCTGTTTTCCACTCATACATGGCCTGGACAGAACCAAATATGACATCACCCCGTTCGTAACTGACCTATCTGAGGACCCATAGCATACACTGCATACTCGATATATGGAGAGTAATCTAGGAAGGTGCTGACCATACCCTGATGGTTGCGAACCACATAGGCTAGCGGCGTACCCTATTAAAGCCATTACCAGGTGATGAAGCCTGAGGTAGCGATTACCTTTCACAGAACATATTCACTTTGAATGCCTCACTGCCATTCCATAGTCACACAACTTATTTCTACAAACATATAACTCCTGAGCTCGTATGTCTCAGGAAAAGGTGTTAAGCTAAGAGAAGTTGCCTTCTCCGCCAACAAACAGATGATACGTTTATAGAGATCAATTTATATAACTAGAAATGCAACATCAAACATTTATCCATACAAGTTACCTAGGAACAGGACAAACCAAAGGCACTCTTCTACCACATTCTGTTGGGAGTTCCCTTAGGATTAGTAGCGAGAAGTCCTTGTATTAAAGATCTTAAATGAAGAAATACTGTCACATTATATGACATAGGGAATTTTCCCCGAGGGTTAGTGACAAGCAGCCATACATTCCAACTTCCAAATCATTTCCATGTCTTCATTTCGAATACGTAAGTTGGTTCGAAGTGGTCTTGTAACAACTTGTCTTTTTGGATGGTTTAAATCGACGATAAATCATACATGTTAGACTCAAATCATTCAAAAGGGCAGGCTGTTATGAGGTAAATAGGAAAAAGCAGAAAAAGAAAGAAAAACAAATACATAATCTCACAGCAGAATGACAAAATATAATAGTCAAATAAATAGTTCATGAAGCTGTTTACAAATAACATTGATTAAATTACTATAACACAAATCGTAGTTACATACAATAAGAATAAATAATAAATAAATGCAGTGGAACAACATGATGCAGTGGAATAAATGTAATACATAATGATAGTACAAAATCTTCGTCTTCATCCTCAAGAAAGCAGTCTTCGTTAAACTGAAAAGCTCGGAATAACCCGAGCGAATTGGAAAGAAAAAAAACTCGAGGCAGAACTAAAAGATCTTATGTAAGTTAAATCAACAGTAAATAAATATGAGTGAAATGGCATCGGGGATGTTTACGAGATTTGACATCTCCTGTCCAGTGTCAACGTGAGTGCAATAACTTAAGATATGTTAGGGATTTCCACCTCCTAAGGATCCGCTAAACTATCTACTATGTAGTATAATACGCTATTATAATAGTGTCTACAGTAAAAAAAAGTATTAAAATAGCGTTAGGGCGTTACCCATATCCCCCTTAGCACATTTTATATATTCATATAGTCCACACGGTACCATAGGCTGCTCCGTGAAGTATACTCGAAGGGCACTCCATAGTTATGGTACAAAACAAACTCGTAGAAGACGCGATAGGGCATGTGAACAAGGCACCCGAGGCAATGTCAGGGTAGATATACCAATTGCTGATCTGGACTGGTGGTAACGCATAGCAGCTACAACCGCCAACCTTGGAACACACTCCTATAATTAAAATCAAGGGTGGCCATCAAATCATCAAAAAGTCATAATATGGTATCGAAGAAGCATGTCCGGTGGGTGGAATGACCTCATTTGGCCCTGCGTGGCTCCTGTTTTAGTCACATCAAAGCTTACTCACGGGACCCAGCGGCATGTAAATATCTCTTGTAGAAATTGTTCGCCAAACCATCCTACTTCATTTCTGGAATCTCCACCACATACACAGTTGTTAAAGCGATTTTTAATAATGGCTAAAAGTATGACAATATCTGATCTCGATCTCTTTAACAACCAAACGCTTACTACACACCGGATGGTTCTTTTACATTTCAAAGGACAATTCAGAATTGATAGCAAAATATCACATTCTCAAAACCATATCACTTTCAAATCATATTCACTTTCAAATTCATATTCTCTTTCAAAAACTTATTCACTTTAAAAATCATATTCGCTTTTGAAATATCGCTGAGATAGGTTAATTAAATCCTCATTCCAAAATTATCTTATTTGCTCAATCATGTCATTTCACAAAAAGGTATCAATTCCCAATTCCAACTTAGGTTGACTCATCGTCAAGGATTTAAGGGTAAATACTTCAACTTTACACAGTTTAAAATTTAGAAAAAAGCTTAGATAGTCATAAATAGTTTTTAATAGTTTAAAATAGATTAAAATGGTTTAACTAGTAGAAATAGTTTGAAATAGATTTAAATTTTATTTAATTAGATTTTTAAAATGATTTATATGGATTTAAAATAGATTTAACAGATTTAAATTATCTGAAATAGAGTTTAAATAGATTAAATAAATTTAAAATAGATTAAATAAATTTAAAATAGATTAAATATATTTGAAATAGATGAAATAGATTTAAATTATCTTAAATAGATGTTATATAGATCAAATAATTTAAAAATAGATGAAATAGATTTAAAATAGATTAAATAGATTTAAATTATATTAAATAGATTGAAAATTGATTAAATTGGATTTAATAGGTTATAGTAGATTAAAATAAATTAAAATAGTTTAAATTGATTAAAATAGTTAATTGAATTAAATTGTTTAAATTATTTTAAAATAGATTTAAAAGTTATATCCAAATATATCAATAACTCAATTCCGGTAAATTCATTTATATTTGACACTTTAGCTTTGAAATTCCAATTTAAATCCTTTAAACAATTTATTAAATCAATTCCATTTTCAATGCTCAGATTATCGGAAAAAATTCAGTTTATATAAATCAATTTATATTTCAAAATGCCAGTTAACTGAATTCAAAATTTAAAGAATTAAAATCATTTAACTTAACCATTCCGGTATCCGTATATAATTTTCTACCCTATGGTCAAGTAATTCGGATATTTATCACCTCAATCCACACTTTAAAAATTTGTGGTTATATCTCATTTCAAGCCGCAATTCCGAATTAAATAAAACTCATAAAATCGCTTAAGTCTATCATTTCAAGCCAAAACGATTTTTCCCTAATCTACAGATCATTCGGGTATGTATCATTTCAACCAATGGAGAGCTTGCAATGTTATAATAATATAAAAATACAACATCCCATCATCCAATATCAACAATCAAACATCCATCACAACATCTTCCAGATCAACCAATAAACATCAGTATATAACTGATTATCATTAACAGGTATTAAATTGACAATTACATTCAATATTAAATCAAACGATGATTAAATACAATGAAAGTCAAACTTAACTAGAATGACAATTTAAACATACCAAACGTCAATAAATTAATTTCTAATCACATCATAAATTTAATTTAACATAAGATAATCTAGTAGTTATAGGGGGAAGGGGGTCAAAATACTCACCTTAGATTTTAAATCGAATTAAAATCTAATTTAGGCCTAAAATTCAAAAAATCTCAGAATTCGCCCAAATAAGGTCCATAATGTCCAGAATTTCGATGCGATCCTAGCGGAATGAACCACACATGAATCCGAGTTTGTATGAAAAAGTTCTTGGCATTAGAACAATTGAAATCAAATTTTAAATAAAAAACAAAAAAAGAAAACATACTCTCAATATCTGGCCACGCCACTCTCCATTGCTCGTTCATAATGCGCTCATCTTTCTAGTACAAAACCCTAGCTTACCCATCTCGAACGCCCACGCACGCCGCCGGCAGGAAACACTACCGCCTCATTACCCACGTCTCCGGACATGCAGCAACACACACCCACGAAGATGCACGACCATACCCTGACCATCGTGACCCCCTGCCTCATGCCATCGAACGCGACCATCGCTATTCCTATTGAACCAAAGGTGAATTTTTGAGGAAAGTTCGACCGCCAATTCGCCAAACCAACCACACAGATGGCTCCTCTTGCCACTCTCCAAAAACGGGTACCCTCCGTTCAACGATCAGACGAAGTTGATCTCGACACAATGAACGGCCGAGATTAATTCATCGATTTATGGACAAATGATGATCCGATTCGAGAAATAGGTCATTGCAGTAGACTGCTGTGACGCCCCACCTCTATACCCACGCTAGCCAAGAACATTACTGAGAATGCTGTCAACTAGCAAGGAGAATAAGGCTGTTGAGGAGCGACCATCCGTGTAATTGCTTTGCGCGAGCATCGATATGTCAGATAGTATAACATGCATTTTCTTTATCAAGAGGAAATCCGACACACCGACACAAACTCAAAGCTACTACACAGTGGCTATAAAGTCTTCGGAAACAAATATAGAAATAAACATAACATAAATCAGTCACAGACAATTCACATCACAAAGGCGAAAATAGATATGAATATTACACTAGAAAGTGTACATCAGAGTAGTGGTCTGAAAAGATCCACAATATCACAAAAGAATGGTTACACGAACTACACAAAAGAATAAGTATACATTAAGGAGTCTATATGTCAAATGTATACAACAAAATAACTACTAATCTAAGTAGTTAACCCAAAAGTCAAAGAATTAATCCCGGATGAGAAGTCAAGCAGAAGCACCTGTAACATCTCGGTCTGACCCGAGTATTATTTAATAAGACAATAATAAACGGATCAGTCTAACTATAAATATCAGATGAAACGATATAGAATAAGAGATATGACTAAACACATAATAATCACAATGCCAAGCTGTGATATATATATATACTTAGTTGATAATCACCAAGAGATTAATCAATGTCACCAAATCTACACAAGAATCAAAGAAACGTCATACTCCTATTTCGTTCACCAAACCATAAATATTGACGATAATATCCATGTCAATCACAAAAGTCAATGACACACAAATTCCAGAAGACTACACAAGAAATCCAGAAATCACCAAAGTCAATGACACACAAATTCCAGAAGACTACACAAGAAATCTAGAAATCACCATAGTCAATGACACACAAATTCACCAATGCATAAATATTCATAAAACTTATCAATGGAAATCACGAAAATTGGTGAAACACAAATTCTAGGAATCTACACAAGAAATCTAGAAATCACAAAAAGGGGGGAGGCCTATCACAAACGGGAGCATAAAGCCCACCAACAAGTGCATCACAAACGGAACGCTAATTCCACGGTCGCTAACCATCACAAATTGAGCCGAAGCTCCACAAACGGCCCGAAGACCATGGGTTGCTACCCCATCACAAATTGAGTCGAAACTCCACAAAACGGGGTTTAGTCTCCCTCCTAGACAAAGAGACATCGCACATTGCTAGTCTAAATCACAAAGATGATCGTCATGATCAACGAGAAGTGTCAATTACACTAAGCTAGTAAATATATGAGTTTAGCTTCATGTCCCATAACCACTTGCTTAACTTAAATATTTACAAACAAACTGTAGATCTCCATTATAAAATTGTCACAAGAGATTCAATCGAACAAGTCCAAGAATTAACCAACAAAGTGAACGCAAGCGTTTCATACCACTTGTTTTACTAAGTCGTTTAATTAGATTTCTCATACGAGTGAGGTAAAGGTTTATATATACTAATAGATTGGAAAATGGTTTTATAAACGAATTTGGTATTAAAATAGTATTGAAATCGTTTGAGGAAAGAGTTTTGATATTTACTACTAGTATAGAAAACCTTTATATTTTTAAAGTGACAAAGCACAAAGAAGATTGTAGAAACAATCAATCACTAAGATTCACATTCGAAAACGTGAATAAAATCCAAAGAAATCAATATAAAATCCATCAAAGTGGATATATCTAAAATTCCCAAAGAAAAGGTCATCAAAGTCAATAAAAAATGACAACAACAAAAGGGAGACAACACGAATCGATTAAAGTTGGATATTCAAACGGATTAGCAAAATAGGCTAATCTGGCAATTAACAGCAGGTCGGTCGACCGGACTCCCTGAGTCGGTCGACCGAGCCATAAACAGAGGAGTGCTTGTGCACTCGGCAGCAGGTCGGTCGACTGGGCTCCCTGAGTCGGTCGACCGAACCTTAAAACAGAAAGTTCTTATGCACTTGGAAGCAGGTCGGTCGACCGGACCAGAGGGGTCGGTCGACCGAACCTGTTTCCAGCCTCTTCCCTGCCTATAGCAAATGAGGTTCAGTCTTGACCAAATTGCATTTTTCTCGAGCAATGGCGCTTAGGGATTATGCCAATCGACTACCCGGCCCTATATGCTCCTCGATGCATCACCAAAAACATGTTCAAACATAGAAGTTAGGATTTTTAACGAATTGAACTCAAAACACCAAAAATTGGAATATACACCAATTCAATCGAAACCAAAAGCAAATGCACATGAATAAGTGTTAGGAATTCATACCTAACCTTCGAAGATAATTCATAGACTTAGACGTGAGATTAAAAATCTCACCTTTTCACAAAATCAAACAAGAAGAAGCATGAAAGCAAATGGAGAATTACCCTCTCTTCAATACAACCCAATTGAGCTTGAATCTAAGCTCAAAAACAAGAACATTCCCAAAATTAGGTTTAGGAATTTCTGAAATTGGCAAGAGAATAAGTTGGAGAAGAAGAAGAGAAGCTTACCAATGGGTTCTCTTGAGTTTGGAGCTTGGAATTTGATTTGCAAGAGAAACTAGGGTTTTGGAGTTTTAGTTTTCAATCTTTCCCACCATTAAAGCTAAGAAAACTGAAAAGAGAAAGAAGTGAGGGAGAATGGGGAGAGTGGTTCAGTTTTGGAGTATAAGTTAACATAGGGCTGAGCCCAAAAACCAAACCCAAAGTAAAAAGTAGCAAAAATCAACTTTCTCCAAACATATCGAAGCTTATACTCAAAAAGGTCGCAAACGACATTTTAAACTCAATGGGAGTGGTCCCGAGTCCTAATTCGACGTTATGCAAAAAGTAGCTTTTCGGACTAAAATCCGACTAACGATAAAATATTTAAATAAAATATTTAAATATAAAATCGATAAATATGCGGGTTGTTACAGACTCCCCTCCTTAAAGAAATTGCGTCCTCGCAATATTTAAGAAGAAGATATATATATAGTAACAACCATAAAAGCATATTCAACACAAAAGAAGTTTGAAATAAGAAGTTCACCTCAAAGAGCACGAGAAAGTAAGTCCGGATGTGTACGCTCGATGTACTCTCTAGATTCCCAAGAACAATCCTTAGGATTTGAAGACCATTGAACTTTAACAAGCGGAACATCTTTATTTCGAAGTCGTTTGACTTCCGAAGCAATGATATGAATAGGATGTTGCTCATAAGTTAAATTAGGCGAAATTTCAATCTCTTCCACAACACCGGGCTCAAGAACAGAATCGGAATCTCGAAGACATTTCCAAAGTTGAGAAACGTGAAACACGTCATGCATAGCAGAAAACTGAGCCGGTAATAAAAGGCGATAAGCCATGGAACCAATACGTTCAATGATAGGAAATGGCCCAATATATCGAGGCGCCAATTTTCCCGATCGACTGAAACGTACAACACCTTTCATAGGTGAAACACGAATGAACACAAGATCTCCCTCAGAAAAGTCTAACTTTCTTCTCCGGTTATCGGCATAGGATTTTTGTCTACTCTGGGCTTCTTTCATTCTATGTCGAATAAGATCAATTTTCTCTGTGGAATCACGAATAAAATCTGGACCTAACACCAGCTTCTCACCGGCCTCAAGCCAACAAGAAGGAGATCGGCATGGCCTTCCGTAGAGTGCCTCGAAAGGTGCCATACCAATACTAGATTGGAAGCTATTATTATAGGAAAATTCAACAAGTGAAATATGATCCTCCCAACTTCCCCCGAAATCAAGCACACAAACACGAAGAAGATCTTCAAGAGTTTGATTCACACGCTCGGTTTGTCCATCGGACTGGGGGTGATAAGCGGTGCTAAAATTAAGCTTCGTTCCTAAAGCTTTTTGAAGACTCTTCCAAAATCCACTAGTAAACAATGGATCACGATCGCTAACAATTGAAGTAGGAATACCATGTAATTTAACAATCTCTTTAACAAAGAGTTTGGCCAAAAGAGGAACGGTTCGGTTAGACCGAACGGGAACAAAATGGGCGGATTTAGTAAGTCTATCAACAATTACCCATAAGCTATCATAACCCGATCGAGAACGGGGAAGGCCATCTATAAAATCCATGGAAATTTGATCCCACTTCCAAACTGGAATTTCTAAAGGTTGCAATAACCCACCGGGCCTTTGATGTTCGGCCTTAACGAGTTGGCAAGTCATGCAATGCTTAACGAAGTTAGCGATGTCAAGTTTCATTCCCCCCAAATAATAAAGTCGCTTCATATCCGCGTACATTTTACTACTACCGGGATGAATGGTAAATTTAGAGTGATGAGAATCTTCTAAAATATCTTTACGAAGATCCCTAATATTTGGCACGATAAGTCTACCAAATTTCCGAATGCCGCCATGAGAATCGATATCAAAGTCTTTCAAACCTTCGATATCAATTTTATCCTTAATATTTTGGCCAAGAAGAGCTAATTCAGGATCTAGCCATTGAGCTTCAAGAATGCGGTCTAAAAGAGGTGGATGAGCCTCAAGGCTACATAAAACAAATGATGAGCATAAATCGGAAACACGGTCTTGAATTTCGCAAGTGGATAAAATCTCGAGATCGTTCCATTCGGATATCATCATAGAAACAACAGCTTGTTGTTTACGGCTAAGAGCATCGGCGACACGATTACCCTTACCGGGTGTATAAAGAATATCAAGATCATAAGGAGCAAGAAATTCGAGCCAACGTTGTTGACGCAAATTAAGTTCCTTTTGAGAGAATAAATACTTCAAGGACTTATGATCGGTATAAAGAAGAAATTTCTCTCCTAAAAGATAATGACGCCAAATCCGAAGAGCAAAAACAATAGCCGCGAGCTCTAAATCATGAGTGGCATATCTAGTCTCAGCAGGCTTTAATTGCCTAGAAGCATAAACAATAACACGTTCTTATTGCATAAGAACGGCACCCAAACCAATGTGACTAGCATCGGTATAAATAACGAAATCTTGATTCCCATCGGGAATAACAAGAATAGGAGCATCAGAAAGAAGTTCTTTTAATTCCTGAAAAGAAGCTTCACATTTGTCCGACCAAATGTATTTAACACCTTTCTTCGTTAAGCTAGTGAGAGGCACGACAATCTTAGAAAAGTCTTTGATAAAACGACGGTAATAGCCCGCCAAGCCGAGAAAACTACGAATCTCTGTCACACTCTCCAGTCTCTTCCAATCTTGAATCGCTTCAATCTTTGAAGGATCCACGGAAATTCCGGATTCGGAAATAATATGACCGAGAAACTTCACACGAGATTGCCAAAAGTGGCACTTAGAAAATTTTGCCTTTAATTGATTACTCCTAAGAGTTTTCAACACAATCCGAAGATGTTTTTCATGCTCCTCCTCGGTTTTAGAATACACAAGAATATCATCGATAAAGATGAGAACAAACCGGTCGAGAAAGTCTTTAAAAACTCGATTCATTAAGTCAACGAAATAAGCCGGAGCATTCGTCAAACCAAATGGCATGACAAGCCATTCATAAGATCCATAACGAGTACGGAACGATGTCAAAGGAATACTATCCTCTGCAATACGAAGCTGATGAAATCCAGTAGCTAAGTCTAATTGCGAAAAGACTCTAGCACCACTAAGTTGATCAAATAGATCATCAATCCGAGGTAGAGGATATTTATTTTTGATAGTAAGATCATTAAGCTTGCGGTAGTCAACGCAAAGCCTAAGTGTACCATCGGATTTCTTCACAAAAATAGCTGAAGCTCCCCAAGGCGAGGAACTAGAGCGAATAAATTGCTTCGTTTCCAATTCAGATAATTGTTTACGCATCTCCTCGTTTTCTTTATTGGACATACGATAAGGAGGACGAGTGATAGGTTGAGCTCCAGGAATAAGATTAATTCTGAACTCAATTGCTCGCTTAGGTGGTGATCCTAAAACGGGCTTGAATATGTCAGAAAATTCACGAACGACGTGAATAAGAGAAATAATATCACCCTCATCATCATCGTCGTCGTCACGAGGATTTAAAGAACATAAAGATGCGACCAAGCTGGAAACTGAATCTTGAAGATTAATAGAAATCTGCTTAACAGATTGAGGATGTCGAAGATGAATAGTCCGCTCAGGACATAGGATATGGGCTTCATAACGGTTAAGCCAATCCATTCCCAAAATCATTCCAAAGCCTAAATAACGCATGACATGCAAGTCGGCAAGGAAAGAAAAATCACACAAAATAATCTCGACATCTTTACACAATAAACTGATCGTTGCGGATCCACCAACCGGATTCGCAATTCTCAAAGAAGTCATTAAACACAAAACATCCAAGGAAAAAGTATCAACAAGTTCTTTTGATATAAAAGAATGGGACACACCTGTATCAAAAAGAACTCGAATAGGATGATCACGAAATAAAATAATTCCATCCAGAATAGAATGAGAAATACCTTGGCCACGAGATGTGTTGCCAGGGGCTTGAGAAACATTAAGCTTTCCCTCTTTCTTGCCTTGAAGTTTGGGGCACGAAGATATATCATGACCGGGAACTTTGCAGTAGCGACAAGAGAGAGAATTTGGGCACTTGTTCGCATAATGGTCCTTTGAACCACAATTATAGCATTCCCCACGACCAAAGGAAGAAGTCTTTGCCACGGAGGTTGCTTGCTTCCCTTTCTTATTGGGATAAGGACCTTTGAATTTGCTTGGCCTCTTCTTGTTGTTGAAGTTTGGTTTGGAACCCACCACTTCAACAACATTCTCCCTATCCACCTCTTCAAGACGAAGAGCGATATCAACAAGTTGGTCGAAAGAAACTTCTAATTTTAGAAGTAATGGCTTCTTGAGACTTTTGTTTAAGCCATAGACGAATCTCTGGTTCTTCTTTAAAGGGGTGTTGATGTATTCAACCCCGTATTTAGAAAGCGACTCGAAGGAGGTGACGTAATCAGTCACAGAGGACTCACCTTGAACAAGGTCTATAAATCGTCGAGCCAATGTCACTTTCTCTGCTTCCGGTACAAATTTCAACTCGAAGCGTTCTCGGAATTTCTCCCAGGCGGGATCCACTTCATTAATCTCAGAAATAAGAAGCTCGTACCAGTCCAATGCTCTTTCTCGGAGCATACTAGAGGCCACCTGAACTCGGTGGAGGTCAATAAGATTCATGCGAGAAAAGATTCGATCGCATGACCTTAGCCAAGACTGTACTTCAATAACACTTTCAGAACCTTTAAAGGGATCCCCACCCAAATTAGTGTAATCGCTACACAAGCGTGCAAAGCCCGACTTTGGGTGAGTAGGTTCCGGGTCAGCTCCAGCTGCTTGAGCATTCGTCACTAAATCAAGAAGCTGTTGAGCAGTCATAAAAACTCCATCCTGGGGCGGAGTGCTAGATGGCACGACTCTGGGGCGGCCAGGTCTAGACATTTCTCTTCCTTTAGAAAGAAAGAAGAGGAAGAAAAACGTTATTCACCAAATTGAATATCAAGCAATCTTGATAGACAAAACAAGGAATCATAAAAGAAAATAGGATAGAACGGTACGTAGACCCGAATAAAATCCTAAAGCACGACTTCTAAGATGGACTTAGGACGATGATCCTTGTTATAATATTCCATATTGTTCCGAAGTTTGGCTCTGATACTAGGCTGTGACGCCCCACCTCTATACCCACGCTAGCCAAGAACATTACTGAGAATGCTGTCAACTAGCACGGAGAATAAGGCTGTTGAGGAGCGACCATCCGTGTAATTGCTTTGCGCGAGCATCGATATGTCAGATAGTATAACATGCATTTTCTTTATCAAGAGGAAATCCGACACACCGACACAAACTCAAAGCTACTACACAGTGGCTATAAAGGTCTTAGGAAAAAAATATAGAAATAAACATAACATAAATCAGTCACAGACAATTCATATCACAAAGGCGGAAATAGATATGAATATTACACTAGAAAGTGTACATCAGAGTAGTGGTCTGAAAAGATCCACAATATCACAAAAGAATAGTTACACGAACTACACAAAAGAATAAGTATACATTAAGGAGTCTATATCTCAAATGTATACAACAAAATAACTACTAATCTAAGTAGTTAACCCAAAAGTCAAGGAGTTAATCCCGGATGAGAAGTCAAGCAGAAGCACCTGTAACATCTCGGTCTGACCCGAGTATTATTTAATAAGAAAATAATAAACGGATCAGTCTAACTATAAATATCAGATGAAACGATATAGAATAAGAGATATGACTAAACACCTAATAATCACAATGCCAAGCTGTGATATATATATATATATATATATATATATATAATATATATACTTAGTTGATAATCATCAAGAGATTAATCAATGTCACCAAATCTACACAAGAATCAAAGAAACGTCATACTCCTATTTCGTTCACCAAACCATAAATATTGACGATAATATCCATGTCAATCACAAAAGTCAATGACACACAAATTCCAGAAGACTACACAAGAAATCCAGAAATCACCAAAGTCAATGACACACAAATTCCAGAAGACTACACAAGAAATCCAGAAATCACCAAAGTCAATGACACACAAATTCACCAATGCATAAATATTGATAAAACTTATCAATGGAAATCACGAAAATTGGTGAAACACAAATTCTAGGAATCTACGCAAGAAATCTAGAAATCACAAAAGGGGGTGAGGCCTATCACAAACGGGAGCATAAAGCCCACCAACACGTGTATCACAAACGGAACGCTAATTCCATGGTCGCTAACCATCACAAATTGAGCCGAAGCTCCACAAATGGCCCGAAGACCATGGGTTGCTACCCCATCACAAATTGAGTCGAAACTCCACAAAACGGGGTTTAGTCTCCCTCGCAGACAAAGAGATATCGCACATTTCTAGTCTAAATCACAAAGATGATCGTCACGATCAACGAGAAGTGTCAATTACATAAGATAGTAAATATATGAGTTTAGCTTCATGTCCCATAACCACTTGCTTAACTTAAATATTTACGAACAAACTGTAGATCTCCACTATAAAATTGTCACAAGAGATTCAATCGAACAAGTCCAAGAATTAACCAACAAAGTGAACGCAAGCGTTTCATACCACTTGTTTTACTAAGTCGTTTAATTGGATTTCTCATACGAGTGAGGTAAAGGTTTATATATACTAATAGATTGGAAAACGGTTTTATAAACGAAGTTGGTATTAAAATAGTATTGAAATCCTTTGAGGAAAGAGTTTTGATATTTACTACTAGTATAGAAAACCTTTATATTTTTAAAGTGACAAAGCACAAAGAAGATTGTAGAAACAATCAATCACTAAGATTCACATTCGAAAACGTGAATAAAATCCAAAGAAATCGATATAAAATCCATCAAAGTGGATATATCTAAAATTCCCAAAGAAAAGGTCATCAAAGTCGATAATAAATGACAACAACAAAAGGGAGACAACACGAATCGATTAAAGTTGGATATTCAAACGGATTAGCAAAATAGGCTAATCTGGCAATTAACAGCAGGTCGGTCGACCGGACTCCCTGAGTCGGTCGATCGAGCCTTAAACAGAGGAGTGCTTGTGCACTCGGCAGCAGGTCGGTCGACTGGGCTCCCTGAGTCGGTCGACCGAACCTTAAAACAGAAAGTGCTTATGCACTTGGAAGCAGGTCGGTCGACCGGACCAGAGGGGTCGGTCGGCCGAACCTGTTTCCAGCCTCTTCCCTGCCTATAGCAAATGAGGTTCAATCTTGACCAAATTGCATTTTTCTCGAGCAATGGCACTATGGGATTATGCCAATCGACTACCCGGCCCTATATGCTCCTCGATGCATCACCAAAAACTTGTTCAAACATAGAAGTTAGGATTTTTAACGAATTGAACTCAAAACACCAAAAATTGGAATATACACCAATTCAATCCAAACCAAAAGCAAATGCACACGAATAGTGTTAGGAATTCATACCTAACCTTCGAAGATAATTCATAGACTTAGATGTGAGATTAAAAATCTCACCTTTTCACAAAATCAAACAAGAAGAAGCTTGAAAGCAAATGGAGAATTACCCTCTCTTCAACACAACCCAATTGAGCTTGAATCTAAGCTCAAAAACAAGAACATTCCCAAAATTAGGTTTAGGAATTTCTGAAATTGGTAAGAGAATAAGTTGGAGAAGAAGTAGAGAAGCTTACCAATGGGTTCTTCTTGAGTTTGGAGCTTGAAATTTGATTTGCAAGAGAAACTAGGGTTTTGGAGTTTTAGTTTCCAATCTTTCCCACCATTAAAGCTAAGAAAACTGAAAAGAGAAAGAAGTGAGGGAGAATGGGGAGAGTGGTTCAGTTTTGGAGTATAAGTTAACATAGGGCTGAGCCCAAAAACCAAACCCAAAGTAAAAAGTAGCAAAAATCAACTTTCTCCAAACATATCGAAGCTTATACTCAAAAAGGTCGCAAACGGCATTTTAAACTCAATGGGAGTGGTCCCGAGTCCTAATTCGACCGTATGCAAAAAGTAGCTTTTCGGACTAAAATCCGACTAACGATAAAATATTTAAATATAAAATCGATAAATATGCGGGTTGTTACAACTGCGCTCATCGAGAGCTTGAAATTTATATATAATACGATATTGTTTGAGGAGCTTCAAATTTTTTGATTTGATTTTGATTTGCAATTGAATCTAGAATTTTGAGTTTCTGCCATTTGAAAAGGAGGAACGGACAAATGGAGTTATACGTACAAAATAAGAAAATGACTGATAGGGTACGGGGAAACAAGACTATTTATTTTTACAAAGCTCGATAAGAAGATAAATATGTATCCGATTAGTACGAACGACAGATAGCGACCCAAAAAGCCCGTTTCGCATCCGAAACGAAAGTGGGTCATCCCATATATCAAAATAGATGTTTTAGATATTTTTAAACGCAATGGAACACATTTCAAGTACTAACTCCATCGTCTGAAGAAGCTATCTTAAAATCAGCTTATTTCAAATTGATTTCAATTGAATTAAATTAAATTGATTTCCAGGCATTTCGAGGTCGTACGATCGAACGACAAGTCCGATTGCCATGAAACTTGAAACCTTACAATAATTCACTGTTACGGATCCGATGAAATTGGTTTCATCGAAACCAGAGTCAGTGGCCAAAATGGCTAATTTCACATTAATTAAATGAATTATTATTAAATTGATTAAATCACTTTTAACTCCACTTTTAATAACTGACAATTTTTATCATTTCTTATTACTCAAACATTTACAATAATTTTAAACAAATTTAAATTTCAATTCAGTGTTAATTATTATACCAGTTACAATGTTCAATTTAAACTAAAATTAAATCCAATTAATTATAATTTAATTCCAATAAATTGATTTAATTTGGTTTCAATCCTTTTGTTCAATCAATCATTCCTCTATGAACATAGTTAACATTGGTTTATATCTTATTACATTAATATTTTCTAATTATCATCTTTTACCATATTCATTGCAATATTCCAATAATATTGAACTTTTGTCGATTTTCATATTAAATAAAATTTTAAATCTCAACAAATCAACTTATCTTGGTTTTCAATCTTTTTACTAAATTAATTATTCCCTTATGATATAATTGACATTGCTGTACATTTTATTGCATTTACCTTTTACAATTATCGTCTTAACTCACATTAACGTAACGTTTAATTTCATTTAATTATAATTGATTAAATAAATTGGTAAGAAATAATAATTGTCGCCATTTCTATATTTAATCAAATTTATATGTTCATCATCTACACACAAATGTTGTAGTTATTTACCCAACATTAGTTCATTCAATTCCAATTTATTACTTACCATTTCATTCATTAATACAACATTTAAATTATCGATTGCTCTTTTAATCCAGTTATCAATTAACACATACATTATTACAATTAATTTACAATCTATAACAATTATAACTTTTTAATCATTCCAATTAATTGGATTACCTTAAATTAATACTATTACATTTCATTCCAATTGTATTCTTATTATTTAATCACAAATTTTTATTTCTTCCAACATTAAATCACAAAACCTTATTATAACTATTTTTAATTATCGAAAATTACTAGTCGTTACAGGTCTTCGGATAGGAATCACCCAAATCCGATCACTGTTCCTTCGAACTAATCGTAGATAAAAAGATGTTATGTAAATAAGGAATCATTTTTATCAAAATCTACTCTTGAGATGTACATTTCTAAAACATTCTTTCTGGTATATCGAATCGTTAAACCTTCTTATAAATCCTTTGATTACTTTAAACCTTTTTGAAATATGAATAATTCGAAAATAATTTTGTTTTTTCACTTAGGAAAATATTTCCAAATCATTTCTTTCAAATCTTTACATAACTTTCCTAATTCAAAACTCAAAATTTTAATCAAGTTAATACCATGTTATCTTGGATGTTAATCCAAAATCAGTAAATATTAAATGAGAAATATCTACAGAAATCATCTAACTCTACTCATTATCAATCCCCGTATTCAACAAGTACCGTGGGCGAAATAACGACGAGATACAGTTCCCTCTTTAGGCTTTAACACCGAGTACAAGAAGATTAACTCCATAAAATCCATGTTTTTCATATTCGAAAAATCATATCCTTTATACAATGGAAAATTTTGATTCGACTAAATAAAATTTAATATCCCATCCATTGGGCCAGTCTTGATAGCCAGGGAGAGCAGTAAACTGATTTTCCAAACCTAAGCCTAGGCACCATCTCTTTAACACTCTTAGGCGGTCAAGTTATTTGATCGACTCTCAATCATTTAACATGTAACCATTCCATAAATCTTTCAAATCATCTTTAAAATAATTTATAAATCATTTGAAAATATTTATAAAATAATTGGAGAAGAACAGTTCCGATTAAAACTATTTTTTAAAAGTTATAGAGAAGTGTTGCGGAAAAGTGTTGCAGAAAGTGATTTTTTAAGCCATATTGATTAAAACGACCTTTTATCATTTGGAAATTCATTTTTAGAACTAAAATCACTTTTAAAACATTTTAAATGATTTTCAGTATTTATTTCTTATTTTAAAACATCATTTTCAAAAAACTTGTTTTACTCATGTTTCAAATTCTACTTATCGAAATCTCAATTTTCTTTCGTTATTTGGAAACTATGGATATAATAGTTTGAAAAATTCTTATCTTGAAGAACTCCATGCTATATTCCATTCTATGTACTCGTTTGACTTTTATGGTGTGTAATCGCAGACTTTCGTTACACGACGCGCCTAATTTTGACTAAATTTTCAATCATCTTCCAAACTTCACTGAAACACTTACATATATTTATAAAAAAGAAAAAAATCATTTTTGAACCTTTGTAAAGTGGTTTAACATCCCATATACCCGTTCATTAAGTAAAGGAAAGTGATTTCCTTTGTGCTTATCGATGTGTATTTCCATGGATTGCATATATATTCAACATGCATATTAAACAACCAAACTTGATGGCAAAGTTTATTAAACATCCATTGCAAACATCATAGCATCATTTAAAAATATAATATAAGTAAGAGTTTCTCACATCGTTTTACTAGAGAAAAATGGCTATAGCTTCACAAACACATCATCTAAGCTCATGAACCCCAACAACATGCCTCCTAGTATGCTCGGTCATTCCATGCCAAAAGTGGTACTCGGCCAAGCATGGGGAATGAGGTATAGGACTTTGGATTATTATCGAATGTACTAAAAAATAGTCATAAAAATAGGTCACTTTCTCTCAGGTTTTTTAGAAATCCTACTCTTTGAATTTGTAAAATTTGTCAACATCAAAATTGTAGTAAATTCTTCTCTATGGTTTCAAAAAAATAATCTTTCGATTTAGTTTAGTTATGAGGTAGTTATGGCCAATAGAAAGAGGATATTTTCGAAATCATGAAAATCAAACCCGAGAATGGGTCAATTTCTAGCTAATTTTTGGACATGTTGCTCTAGGAACTCTGAAAAGTAATCAAAAGGAAAGTTCTTGAAAATTATTTTGTGTACAATTTGAATGAAAAAAACTGGATTTTGATTTATTATGAAAAGATAGGATCAAAAGAAAAGAGGGCATTTTCGGATTCATAAAAATGAAGCCCGAAAATACACTGTAAAGAAGTAAAATTTTGACATGGCTAAGCACAAAAACTAAAGAAGTGCTGAACATAAAAGTTGTAGTATTGGAATTTCACATATTCTGTAAAATGAATTACAACATTTCAATCAGATTTGGAGGAGTTATGTTCGAATGAAAACAAGGTATTTTCGGTCATTAAAACTGTGCTCAAAATGCTCTAGGACGAATGGAGTTTATAGTATGGCTATGCTTAGAATGGGGAAAAGTGGTCAACAAAAAGTTGTAGCCACTAAAATTTCAATGATTTGAAACAAAGAATCACACCATTTTGTTCTGTTTTGAGAAAGTTATGGAGGAATTAAGAAGAGGCAAATGGATGTGTATTTATAGGCAAGTAAAGCGGTAGAAAATATCTCTACCTTAAATCACCCACCGTCACAAACCATCATTATTACCACCCTCTTCCTACATCACCCAAGGATCGCCAGAAATTATGTTCACATGGGTGCATCCATGTGCTTGTCCATGTGGATGTGTACATGTTGACTTTGGCCTTGCTTAAGGTTTAAGTAATTTAGAAATATCTTATATATTTCTTTTATATATGTATATGTATATTTGTATGCATGTTTATGTATAAGCTAAAGTGTATGTTAAGGTGTGTATGTGTATGTTGTATATGTGTACAAGCCATATAAATAACGTTACACAACTTATATAAGTCAAACCACTGAAAATGGAAAACATATTATTGACACGTTTTTTCTTATATTTTAATTTACATATAAATGGAAACAAAATTTGCAAACTAATTTCTTATCATTTTTTACCAATTAAAAAGATTGCATTTTATTAATAAAACCATATAAATTAATATTAACAAATATTTACAAAAATTTCTATTATACGGATAAAGTGATATCGGTTTTTCCTTATATTTTCAAATCAAATATATATCTTAATAAGATTATTACAAATGGTTTATTATCACTTTATAACTTATTTAAAATGAATTATAACTTTTTTTAAAACATTATTTAAATAATTATAATAATTATTAAATCGTTAAATCTCAATTTAATTTAATAAATCCATTATTATGTTTAAGGGCATTACTAACAATGTAATAAATACATTAAATTTTTCAAAAATATAATAAATAATTTGATTTTATATTCTTGTTTATTTATAAAATAAGTGTTTTTATCTAGCTCTGTGCGCGATGCGACATTAGAGAATTATTGAGTTATTTATCGATCAACGGTTTCGGCCATTTTATCGATATAAATTTCAAGGAAAATAGTTTTGTGAATATTCATTCAAAATACGATTATTACTATTCATTGCCACTAAAAATAATATTATTTTGTATTAAAAAAATTTTATTTGTTTAAAAATAAATACAATTTTTAAAAGTGATAAATTTGTGGGTCGTTAGAGACTTCCATCCATAAAAGAATTTCGCCTTTGAAAATACCCAAGAAAAAACCCAAAGTTTTGCCCAAAATATTTTTTTTAAACTTGCATTTATACAGTGTATATAGATCATCCGTACACAATATCTGATTCGATCTTCTATTCGAATTCACAACTTTACTTCCAAACTAGCATTGATAAACGATCCTTTAGTGCAGACACTGACCAGGCTCTCAGATCAGAATTTTAGTTTTCCTTGCATAGCTCTCAATTATGATAGAAAACCTAAGTATCTAACCATAAACCCTCATGAAAGTTCGTTGTCAAGAATCTAGTGATAAATACTTTTTCGGATGTTGTGAACACCTCAAAGTCATTCGAATCTTAGATTAGATCATGCTACGAAGTAATCCATATACTTTATATGGTCTTATTTTCCTTTCCAAAAATTTTATGAAATTACATCATAAAACTTACATCCTTTGTTCAAAATTTTATAAAGATATAACTATTTTACATTTTTATTTTTCAAATACATGTACTTAAAGAAAACATTTATTTTTCCAAGATTAATATATTTTTATTATAAGACTTCTCTAAACATATCTTAATGTTTTCTGAAAAACTCATTTTCATAATGATTCATTAAGTTGATAAATTGCCATAAACTTCTTTTAACCAATATCAAATGTGAAAACTTTCTTTATTAGTTAAACTTACTTACTAACTAATACTCTTTTATTAATTAAAACTTCCTTTATACACATCTGTTTCTTTACTTCTACAGTTTCAAAATAAAAGTATTCATATAATTATTTAACTATTTTAAGTATATTTACAATTTACTTAACATGTTTTACTTACTTTAAAATATATTTAAAGAGATTAAAAACAAAACATTGTCATTGTAACGACCCTGTATTTTGTGATATTTTTTATTGTATATTTAATTATCTAAATTGAATTCTAATTTAAAAACGTTATCTTATTTATTAAAATGAATTAATTTTGTTATTTTAAATATAAACTTTGATTTTTATGTGAATTAGAATGCCAAACATGGATAAATTGAATATTTTCCAGAAATGTGAATTTTGGTCAATTTGGTCAAACTTTGAATATTAAATATAAAATTTAAATATTTGAATTTTTAATTTTATCTTTTATTATGAAAATAAATAAAATTTTAAGTATACTACTTTTCGTTTCGTTAAAATCCGATTAACATTGTGAAAGTTATGCTTTTTACAATATTGTATGTAAATTGTTTTATTTAACAAATTATTTATTTTAATTTACATAAATAAGATTTTTGTTGTCATATTCATATTCTATATGTGTAATATGACATGTTATGTATATATTTTATTTTTAAAGCATTTTTTAAAGTATAATTTTCAAATGTTCATTGTATTTTGTTTACAATTTTTAAATTCTAGTTTCAATTATTAAACTATTTTCTTATTTATTTTCTATTTTTCCTTAATTTATTTATTTATTTTCCTTTTTCATTTATTTGGTTCAGCTTTTTATTTTTATTTACTCAATATTTTATTTGTTTAATCTGTTTAAAGGAAAAAAGAAATACAAAGAGACCTAGACCTTTCATTTTCCATTGACTTTTCATTTACCATTGCCTTTTCATTTCGTTCTTTTGTCTTTTCATTGATTGGTCGTGCATTTTTCTTATTAGCCATGTGTTTCCCTTCAGTTTTCATGTGAAAAATATTTCTCTTCATCCTAAAAAACTCATGGCAAAGGAAAAGTAAAAGAAAATGGTCATGGCTTCCCTCTTTCTTTATCTCACTTTTTCTCCTTTGTTTTTCTTGTTTTTACCTTCCTCTTCTACCTAGCCTTGCTTGGCCTTGCTCTCCACTCCATCAGCTCCACCATCACCTCCTCCATCTATAGTAGCCATCAGCCCCTCCTCTGACCAAAATTCAGGCCGTGCCTTCATGTTGACGCATCACCATAAAATCAATGCAAATCTCCACCAAAATTGCCTTAGCCGAACCTATATCTTCACTACCCTTCATATATGCACTTCGGCCACCACTTTTGTGACGCCCCACCTCTATACCCACGCTAGCCAAGAACATTACGGTGAATGCTGTCAACTAGCACGGAGAATAAGGCTGTTGAGGAGCGACCATCCGTGTAATTGCTTTGTGCGAGCATCGATATGTCAGATAGTATAACATACTTTATCAAAAGGAAATCCGACATACCGACACAAACTCAAAGCTAATACACAGTGGCTATAATATCTTCGGAAACAAATACAGAAATAAACATAACTTAAATCAGTCACAGACAATTCATATCACAAAGGCGGAAATAGATATGAATACTACACTAGGAAGTGTACATCAGAGTAGTGATCTAAAATGATCCACAATATCACAAAAGAATAGTTACATGAACTACACAAAAGAATAAGTATACATTATGGAGTCTATATCTTGAATGTATACACCAAAATAAACTACTAATCTATGTATTTAACCAAAAGTCTGAGAAATCAATCCCAAGAGAGAAGTCAAGCAGAAGCACCTGTAACATCTCGGTCTGACCCGAGTATTATTTAATAAGAAAATAATAAACGGATCAGTCTAACTATAGGTATCAGATGAAACGATATTGAATAAAGATATGACTAAACACATAATAATCACAATTTCAAGCTGTGATATACATAAGTAATTAAAAACCTACGAGAGATTAATCAATATCACCAAATCTACACAAGAATCAAAGAAATGCCATACTCCTTATTTCGTTCATCAAACCACAAATATTGACGATAATATCAACGTCAATCACAAAAGTCAATGACACACAAACTCACCAATGCACAAATATTGATAAAACTTATCAATGGAAATCACGCAAATTGGTGAAGCACAAATTCTAGAAATCATCTCAAGAAATCCTGTAAATGACACACAAATTCACCTATGCACAAAAATTGATAAATCATATCAATAGAAATCACAAAAATAGGTGAAGAAGGAAATTCCAGAATTCGACACACGAAATCCAGAAATCACACAAAATAGGGGGGAGGCCTATCACACGAACGGGAGCATGAAAACTCACCAACAGCTGTAACACATGAACGAGAGCTATCTCATGGTAGCTAGCCATTAATTTGACACACGAATGGTCCGAAGACCTGACACACAAATGGTCCAAAGACCGTGGGTTGCTACCCCACCAATTTGAGTCGAAACTCCACAAAACGGGGTTTAATCTCCAGCGCAGTCAAAGAGACATCGCACATTGCTAGTCTAAATCACAAAAATGATCGTCATGATCATCGAGAAGTGTCAATTACACTAAGCTAGTAAATATATGAGTTTAGCTTCATGTCCCATAACCTCTTGCTTAACTTAAATATTTACGAACAAACTGTAGATCTCCACTATAAAATTGTCACAAGAGATTCAATCGAACAAGTCCAAGAATTAACCGACAAAGTGAACGCAAGCGTTTCATACCACTTGTTTTACTAAGTCGTTTAGTTAGATTTCTCATACGAGTGAGGTAAAGGTTTATATATATACTAATAGATTGAAAACGGTTTTATAAACGAATTTGGTATTAAAATAGTATTAAAATCGTTTGAGGAAAGAGTTTTGATATTTACTACTAGTATAGAAAACCTTTATATTTTTAAAGTGACAAAACACAAAGAAGATTGTAGGAACAATCAATCACTAAAATTCACATACGAAGATGTGAATAAAAATCCAACGAAACCGATAAAGAATCCATCAAATGGTTACTCAAGAAAATCCCTAAAAAGGAGTCATCAAAGTCATAATAATTGATAACAATAAATAGGAAACAACACGAATCGATTTAAGTTGGAAATTCAAGCAACAAGGCAAAGCAGGCAAAAATTATCAGGTCGGTCGGCCGGACTCCCTGAGTCGGTCGACCGAACCAAAGGTTGGGAACCTCTCGGGACAGCAGGTCGGTCGACCGAACCCTATACTCGGTCGACCGAACCTTAAGACAAAAAGTGCTTATGCACTTGGAAGCAGGTCGGTCGACCGGACCAGAGGGGTCGGTCGGCCGAGCCTGTTTCCAGCCTCATCCATGCCTATTACAAATGGGGTTCAATCTTGACCAAAATTGCATTCGCACGAGCAACGGCGCTAAGGGTTTATGTCAATTGACTACCCGGCCCTATATGCTCCTCGATGCATCACCAAAAACATGTTCAAATATAGAAGTTAGGATTTTTAACGAATTGAACTCAAAACACTAAAAATTGGAATATACACCAATTCAATCCAAACCAAAAGCAAATGCACACGAATAAGTGTTAGGAATTCATACCTAACAATCGAAGATAAATATAAGCATAGATGTGAGATAAAAATCTCACCTTTTCACAAAATAAAACAAGAAGAAGCTTGAAAGAAAATGGAGAACCAACCTCTCTTCAACACAACCCAATTGAGCTTGAATCTAAGCTCAAAAACAAGAACATTCCCAAAATTAGGTTTAGGAATTTCTGAAATTGGTAAGAGAATGAGTTGGAGAAGAAGAAGAGAAGCTTACCAATGGGTTCTTCTTGAGTTTGGAGCTAGGAATTTGATTTGCAAGAAGAACTAGGGTTTTGGAGTTTTTAATTTCCAATCTCACCCACCATTAATGACTTAGAACTGAAAAGAGAAGAGAATGAGGGTGAGTGGGGAAGAGTGACTCAGATTTGAGCATAAGTCAACATAGGGCTGAGCCCAAACCAAACCCAAAGTGAAAAGTAGCAAAAATCAACTCTCTCCAAACATATCGAAGCTTATACTCAAAAAGGTCGCAAACGGCATTTTAAACTCAATGGGAGTGGTCCCGAGTCCTAATTCGACCGTATGCAAAAAGTAGCTTTTCGGACTAAAATCCGACCAACGATGAAATATTTAAATAAAATATTTAAATATAAAATCGATAAATATGCGGGTTGTTACAACTTTGAACCACCACCACCTAATGTGCTCCAACCCTGACCATCACCCACCTCTGTCCATATCTGAAAACCCCATGGACGAGCCCAATTTACCCATAGACCGACCCAAAAAGTTGAACAAACCCTTGCCATTTTGCCTTGACCAATTTTATGCTTCATGTTATAACCCTACTACTTCATACTCCTTCTAGCCGTGAGTTATGATGCCAAACCCGAGCTATATCATCATCATGGTTGAGCAAATGAACCCCCTTGGTCGAGCTTTTGAATGGTTATAGCAACGTCAAGTTATCTTGTCTTTGGTGCTTTTTAATTTCCATTTATTTCAATATATTTTGGTTGAATATTCATATGTTATATTGTCTTGTTTTGGGTTGTTTACAAGATGATATCTTGGCTCTCGCCACTCACTTTAATCAAAGTAGTGTTGTTTCGTACCATATCGTTCTTTATAGAATTTATTCATGTAGTTTGTTTTGCTAACTCCAGCTTGAAAAGGTGAGTCTTTCTCACTCTGACATGTTTACTTATGAAATAGTGAATTGATGACAAGTGTTTAGTAAATTAAAAATGTTATGCAAGTGAATGGTAATTATATGATAAGTTATGCCGTGTTATTACCATGTTTACTTTGTTAATCATCACCTGACATTTGATATATGACAGTATATTGTGACAATGACATGTTAGTATAATTGTTTATATTGTTTATGCATATGTTCACACTGCAAGTTCCCAGTTAGAATAGAAGCACTATGGGTTGAAATGATACATACCCGAATGGACTTTAGAATAGAAAAAAATCGTAATGGGCTAAAGTGATAGGCCTGAGCGATTTTTATTTATTTTTATTTACTTGGGATTGCAGGTTTGAAATGGTAGAACTCGGATTTTCTTCTTAAATTGCGGATTGAAATGATAAATATCCGCATCACTTGACCTAGGTTAGAAAATTATATATAGACCCCGTGGTATATTTTTAAATGATTTTTCTTAAGATATGTATTTTTAAAAGTATGAAATTTAGATTTAAAAATATAAATCTTATGGTTGTGGGAAAGCTAAATATTAAGTCTTGAAATTGTGAATTTAAGTATGTAAATTTTAAGTAAATGCGATTTTTGACTAATTATATTTTTGTTAAATGTAAGTAAACAATAGAAATTTAATTTAAAGTTTTAAATGATATTTGAAGTAAAATGTTGAGTTTACTTAAATTTATAAGTTAATAATATTGAATCATGACTTAACAAATGAAAGTGAGTTTTAAATTGAATATTTGATTTAAAAAATTTGTTATGCTAAATCATATGTTAAAAGTATTCAAATGTGAAATTATGAAGTTTAGAAATATGATTTATAAGTTTAAAATTTGTTAAAATTGAAGTACTATTGTTTCTGAAAAGTTATAATAAAATATGGAATTTTATTAATAGCATTTCCAAAATGCTATGGTTTTATGACAGCATTTTTAAATGCTGTTGTTTTTGAATTTAACTATGTTGAACTAACTAAATATCTACCACGGAATTTTATAAATGCTGTTGTTCCTAGACTAAACTATTTTGGAAACAATAAGCAACGATATCACTTTATAAATGCTGTCGTTGCTTAAATTTGACAATGTTTGAAATGTTATAGATTTTCACACTGTTTGAGTTATATTTTATAGTGTTAAACGATTTAACTTTTGGAATTGATTATTTGTGAAATTTAAAGTGTTTTGAATATATTTTTAATATTTAAATTTGAGTTTTAAGGAATTTGTAACGACCCGAAAATTTCGATCCCGAAATTTCCAAATAGTTAAGAAAAGAAGAAAAAGAAAGAAGAAAGAGATAGAAGAAGAACAGAAAAGAACACACAATCTCACATTCGCAGCGGATAAAATATAATATCACATAAATAATAGTTTTACAAGAAGAACTATATCATTACACTTATATCTTTATATATCATAGTTACATCATTACACAAATACCAGTCAGTTAAAAATTAACTTGTTCCAGATAAATACAGCGAAACTCCTCATATGTTTCTGCCATCTAGCTCCCCTCCTGAGCTCCAGAACGTCCTTACCTGAAAATCTGTAATACTCGGTCTGACCCGAGCATTGCATCAAAGTAACAACCGGGTCAGGCTGGAAACCAGCGTGAGTAAACTCATATAACATGAAATACCAATGTATAGAATTTATTTAAGTCCCGGGTAACTTATATCAATTTACAACTTCACAAGTCGTTATAGACACCCTTATTTCACACATCAATTTCTAAGTATCAAACTTAGATTGAATGGTCCAATTTACTTAAACCATTCCAAACCAGCTTATTGATATCACGTATCAATCTATAAAGGATCGAAGTGGTTTCGGGTATTAACTAATACCCGACTCCGGTCTCTTTGAATCCAATGTCATCTTAACCTAAGTTATTCAATTAAATACAATCCAACTTTAGTTACCAGAAACATTTTAACACATCAGTTCATAATTGATAGATAATCACATCATCACCATTGATTCAACATATCATATCAAAAGCAATTCATATCATGGATATCAACCAGCCCAAAGCACTCATTATCATTCAATCATTAATAATCAATATTGACCACATCATTAATTACATTAATTAATGATCCTCAAATTTCTTTCATTAGTTAATTATTATTAATTTCATTTAATTAACGTTTAACTTAATTACATTCATTAATTCACCACTAATTACTTCTCTAAGTAATTATACCTCATTAATTACCTTAAGTAGTTATACTTAACCTTTAATTAATTATATTTATTAATCACCCTTGATTAATCTTATTCTGTAATTAATTACTCTAAATTAATTGTTCTATAATCAGTTATCTTGATTAATTATCTTTTAATTTGCCACATTAATTAATTTAACTAATTCTTTAATTAATTAAATTAATCCTTCAATTAATTACACTAAGTAATTTATCCTTAATTACTTTCATGAGGAAATTTTCCTTTAATTACTTACCTTAAGTAATTAATATTTAAGTGACTCATTATCCTCTAATTTACTTCATTAAGCATTTATTCCATAATTACTTGAGTTGATAAATAAACCCTTAATCACTTCATAAATTAATTTACTTAAGTTAATCACATTTAGTTATTAACTCTCAATTAATCTTATTAAGAAATCAATTATCCTCCAATTGATTGCATTCAGTTTTATTCCTTAATTACTTATACTATGTAGTTAATTTTCCAAAAGCTTAGATAATTTATAATAAATAACTTATTTTAAATTACCTAAATTAAATAGACTTAATGCTATCAATTTTTAAATATTTTTAAAAATTTTTTGTGTCCATATAAAACTTTAAATAAGCACTTTCATTAAAGAATTTTCGGTTTCAAAGGTTTACTTTAAACAACATGCTTAATTTAATGTTTCGATGAGTTATGAATTTATCTCTCTCTCTCTAAAACAAATCCTGTATAAACGAGCATACCCATCAGGCCTAGCCCAAACCGAAACAAAAGACACTTGATCCTATAAATAATCACATTGCACGTCATGGCCCGAAGCCCAAACTTAATTGCTTAAGTCTAACCCGAAAACCCAACTAAATACTCTTCTTCTTCTCCAACTTCTACCTCCAGGAAAAAAAAACACACCCGAACGAAACACGAGCCGGAGAAATCATCACCGACCAACTCAACATCTCCCAACAACATCGATTACTAGCGAGCCAATCCATCTCATATCAAACGCAAAACATCCCCTGCCGAACTTCCCCATTAAACATTTCTTCGTGCACGCTGTGCACGTACACGTCACCACCCTCCCGTTCCGATCGCCATATCAGTCACCTATAAGTCGGCGATGGCTTCGCAGAGGACCTCCACTATCCAGAAGCATGAAACTTCCATCTACACAAAATCAAGCAAATCGACTCAAACAACCACCAACCCTACCTAACGGAAACCCCTCTGCACCACCGTTTCAGGTCGTTAGAGACCCATATACTCTGCCCACACCTACACCGTAGTCATACATACCCATCTCCAACTCTCCGACCAAGTCCGGTCCAGAATCACCATCACAAAAATCTTAATTCCATTGCTGAACACAACAGGACCTTAAACCCTAGTTCACCTTCGTCAGGCCACTCCAGCCATCAGAAAAATCTAATACTATTTTTTCATCGACCTCCAACTTCCATTCTACCCACAGCCCAAAATTCGACCAACTCCACCAAGCCAATCAACGGCAACCACCAAAATACCCAAAATGTTAAATTCGAATTTCCCAACGATTTAACAAATTAAAAATCATGACATTTACATTAAAAATCAAGATTTTCTGCCACGATTACACCCAAACAATCCAAATTCGAAAATAAGGTTATTGACTTTTATCATGAATATGACTTCACACTGTTATTTAAATTTTTAAAAATAATTATTGAATTTCTAACCCTGAAACTATTTTTAAAATTTTCTTCATACCGTAACACACCACTTTCATTCAAATATCAAACTCTAATAGGGTTAGGATTGGAAGATTTTTTTCTTCTTCTTTTTAACTTACAGGTTTTGAGAAGAAAAAAAAAATAAGAACAGAGGAACTAACTTATATTGTGTTACTTCCAGCACCTAATCTTGACTAAATCCTGATGTACACAGCATATATATTAGATGATACATATACATTCGACAAAACAAATACATAAATTCATATAAACCTTTAAAGATATATAAGTATATAGAAGGGTTACAGCAAGCTAGATTGCATGCTCTGATTTTTATTTTATTTTATTTTTTTGAAATAAATTTTGTTGTTTCTTCTTCTTACTTGACTTAAGTGACAGGTTCTTCTCTAACACATAAATAAACATAAGGACTGATTTCATTATTCATTTTTGACAATACAAAGAACCTATTTGAGTTCCATAAACATGCAATGGTGTATAAGATTTGCAAAAAAAAAAAAGTTAAAACTTTTTGCTTCACAGATTTCACCAATAAGAACAATCTGTTGCCTTTACATCAATTTACACCTCTAATAAAGCTAGATCAAGTGATTTACTCACCTTAGTAATGCCGAACAGAGGACACAAGCTCAATAACTAGAAATCTTGTTATGCCTTTGGGATTTAACAGTTGTTTCCAGATTGCATTATTGTTGAACTTTTGCTACAGGCTGAAACTATAGTTCCTTAACATGCTTGATTCCAGTTTTTGAAAAGAAAACTTATCCTTACTTTGATTTTTTTCCTAGGTTTGTATACAAGAAAAGAAAGTGTAAAAGCATATAACAAATACCCATTTGATTTTCTTCATTATTTGAAAAATAAAAAGAAAATAAACTAACAAGACACTTGTTTCAAATGTATTATAATTGCTACACTTGTCAATTATTATGCTTAATGATTGTATTATATATGATTTACATTTGTAATTTTACTATGCTAATTACTTAACACTATAATAAAATGTTAGTTAGTATTTAAAATTAAAAGTCAAATAAAGCTTTTAACAAAATAAATTAGTTTTTAATGCTTAGTTATATAGATAATTTTTTTAAAGAATAAAACCAAGTATAAAATAAAAACAATACACATATCTATTATTTGAAAATAACATTTTAGATAATTTAAATAGAATTTATAAAGAGGTTGTAAGTTACTTGTTATTTAAATGAATAAATATTTCATTTGTAAATTGTATTTTAAACTTCATATCTAATTTACAAATCATATTTATTATTTTACAAAGAAAATAAAACAAATCTTACTATAAATCTTATTTAGACTTAAACTTATGCTAAAATCAATTTAAACAATTTTATCTTAACAATTTTTTTAAAACTATATAGTTATTTATTAAAGTAAGATTATTAAATCAATTCAATTTATTTACAAAAATTATCAAATCAATTTAATTTTTTATACAGATTATTTCATTTATATTGCCAAAAATCTCGGGATATCACAGAATTTAAATTGAATTTGAATTTAAATCAGGTTTACGTAGTTATGTGTTAAATGGAATGAAATGTAATGAGGCAAATGATTTTTTGAATGAAATATTGAAATGTTTTTTGTAATGATACTTGAAATAATATATGAATGACTTATTTAATATATAAATGTTATTTAAATTGAATATTTGAATTTGAATTCAAATAATGCTTTGATAATGAGGTTTAGAAAGTATATGATATTTTGATGATTGAAATGGTTTGGAAATGATTAAAATGGTTGGAATTGAATTAAATTTGAGTTTATTTGAATAAATTTGTAAAATATAAAGGGTTAAAGGAATGCTTCATGATTTCAAATGTATGTTTTGAAATGTATGATTTTCAAAGTGTGATGATTTCAAGTATTTTGGTTTCGAAAAAGTTACAACTTTGAAAGTGTTATGATTTTTGAAAGGTGAATATATTTTTGAAATGGAAATGATATCGTATTGATTTGGATATATTTTTGAAATAAAATGGTTTTGGTTTCGAAGTATAAACTATTTTGAAAGGGATATAGTTTGGCAATGAAATGATTTGATTTTTGAAGTATAAACTATTTTGAAATGACTACGGCGTTATTACAACGATTATTTGTTAAAGAGACTGGGATCAGAAGTTGTCATACTCTCTACCAACTCCGAAAACCACTTTAACAACTGTGTATGCAGTGGACATTCCAGAATGAAGTGGGATGGTGGCGACAATCCTATTGAGGTTTGAACGTGGACCCGACTCTCGTGATTTGGCTTAAGGTGGCTAAAACAGGAGCGAACGACGGGCCAAGTGAGGTCATGCCTCCTATCGGACACACTTCTTCGATACTATACTCTTACTTGTGGTTGATTTGTTGGCCATCCTCCGATTTTGATTTGGGAGTGTGTTCCGAGGTGGGCGATAGTGGCTGCTATGTGTTACCACCAGCCTGGAAGTGTAATTGGTCGGGCATTGCCTAGTTGTTCCGTGTCACCTACCATATCGAGCCTTACTATGAGTTTGTTTTTCTCACGTAGCCCATGGAGTATTTAGGGTAGCCTTCCTATCTGGAGGTATGCTGATATTGGATGGACTACTGGGACTATTACGTGTTGGGGGCTATATGGGTAACCCTTCAATGCTATTTTAAAGTAAGTTTATTTTACTGTTGACATTATTATAATAGCGCAATATTACTACATAGTAAATAGTTTAATAGATCCTTAAAGGATGGGAGGTCCCAAGCATACTTTAAGTTACTGATGCATTTTGTTACTGTACACTTTAGTTGATTTACAGTTCATAAGTATTTATGTCCTAACTCGAGTGTTTTTTGTTTTTCTTTGCGCTCGAATCAGACTGAGTGATTCAGCATTCAAGACTCACCTTCGGAGTTGGAGCTTTGCTTGAAGATCCAGCTATCTATTTTGCTTTCAGTATCTAGTGATTTCTGTGGTGTATTCTGATTTGTACCTGATGTATCTTATACTCTTCTATTGTATCTTGTTTAACTCTAATGTATCTTATTTTTATATAGTAGCTTCATGAACTACTATCTCTTTTAGTTCCGCTGCATTATTATTTACTCTATGTCTATGATCTGTGATTATTTATTTATTGTATATTCTGGGATTTGCCAAATTTTATTTACAACATGGTATTTTGAGCAATTCAAGTCCGACATATGCGGATGCGAATGTTGAAAATATCGGGTCGTTACATTTGGTATCGGAGCTTTGGGAGCTCTAGGCAAACTCAGCATGTATGGTAAACGTATTTACAGGATCACTTACATTCGAGTTTGAATCTCTTCCTCTTTGACTCGATTCCTTTAAATTTTGAAATGTTCCCTGCGGTTCCAAAATCCATTCATGTCCCTCCCTATTCATCTTCTTTTGATTTCGGAGTATCCCATGACTCCACTTCAAATGAGTCGATCTTTATAATGAGTTGGCGGTTCCTCCAATCTCAAACTGATTTGTATAGGGGTGAAACTCCTTTACAACAGCATCGACTCACCAGAGATTTTATATCCTCGGTTTAGATGCTGGTATCTCTTATTATCCCAAATTCAATCTCTTGAGATCGAATGTTGATTTACCCCAGAAAATCCACATCGATCTTATTCTTTAAGTCACGGTTGACCCGGTTAAGGTTGCCGTGATTTATATAAGCTTATTCATCTTCCCATTCTGTCATTTAATCATCTCATCTCTATTTCCAACTTATCTTCAAATCATTCTTGAAGTGCATTTGTAAACTAATATTTAAAAGGTTTTATATATTGTGTTGTTTGAGTGGTTGATGTTGACTTGGGTTTTGGTTCGATTCATCTGATCAACGCCATCGACAAGATTTCCAAAACACTTGAACAGAGCAAACTGACACAATATTTTTATTTTTCAAATTTAGTAATGAAATAAATTTTGTAAATATATTATAAATTTTTATGGATTTTATTGAATTGGTTGTTAAGAAATAATATATGATTTTATATATCATTATCTCTTATTTCATATATAAATAATTGAACTATAAAACATGGTTATAAATTTATTTGGAATACAAGAATTTGAGAATTTAATTTCCGATGGTTTCAAACCTTGTATTTAAAGTTTTAAAAAGGATATATTATTTAAAGTATTTTCGAATGAAAAGCTGTTTCTAAAGAATTTTAAAGTTTAAAATTAGTGCTCTTCTCTTTGTCGCTGGAAAATAATTTTGGTGATGACTGCAGTATCATCGATATTCATTTTCGAGTTTCAAAGTGAAGAGACCGTTCTGTAGTCTTGCTACAGTTTTTTTTAGGGGAATTTAGTTGATTTGAATTTCTAAAATAAGACTGGATTTATAACATATGTTGATATATGATTTAAATTTGAATGCATATATATATATATATATGCATTTATTTATCTCCAAATAGTTTGGAATTTATCGGAAATTTAATTCCTAAATTTTATCTTGAAAGATAATTTTTAAGTATAATTTCAAGATTTAGATAAATATTCAAGTTTGAAATGATTGAATTAGAAAATTTTATTTTTATTATACACAATTTCATTCCAATATAACTTACATAAATTATAAAGAAGTTGAATATGTAATTGGATAATATACAATATAAAAAGGATTTTATAAATAAGATTTGAGTGGTTATAATAAATGTTATACACTTAAATTTTAGTTATAAAAAGACAGAGGTAAATAAATAAAAAAAGTAATGGAATAATTTACAATATAAAATGATGTTAAAGGAACTAAGAATAAATTAAAGCAGTTATAATAAGTGTAAATATATTTAACATAGGTGAGAAAATATATTGAGAGGAATAAATTTAATTATAATTAGGAATAAAGAAGAATTAAATACATTTTGAGTATAATAAATGATTTTTCAAATCCATGATTTTAGAAAATGTTAATTTAAGATAATTAGATGATAAGATAATGAAATTTGAGATAGTTAAGATTTATTTAACTTATGTAAAATTAATTTTCAATTTAAGTTAAAATTTTCTGGGTTTCAAATCTATTATCTTATTTTGTTCTCAAACTATCTTTTGGAAGTCCTTATTTCCCTTATCTTGCTATAGAATGGGGATGCTATTTCTTATACCGGTCTATTTGAAAACCTTTCTATAACCTTTGGTACTCATTTTTGAATCTGAACACTGCTTGCCATCTACAGACCGTCGGTCAAGCGGAATAGGTGAATCGGATTCTAGAAGATTTTTTGTTCATGCTTGTGTTTTTGATTCTGGAAGATCTTGGGAAGATCATATCCACCTTGTTAAACTTACCTATAACAATAGTTATTTGGTATAATTTTAATCTTCTTGTCATGTTTTCTTGATCTTACTTCATTCTATTTTTTCTTTGTTTTCCTGTACCTTATTCCTTTTCGGGGACAAAAAGTTTTGAGTGAGGGAGAGTGTAACAACCCCGTATTTTGTGATATTTTTATTGTATATTTAATTATTTAAATTGAATTCTGATTTTAAAACTTTATCTTATTTATTAAAATGAATTAATTTGGTTATTTTAAATATAAATTTTGATTTTTAGGTGAACTAGAAATCCAAACATGAATAAATTGAATATTTTCCAGAAATGTGAGTTTTTGTCAATTTGGTCAAACTTTAACTTTAAATTTAAAATTTAAATATTTGAATTTTTTAATTTTATCTTTTATTATGAAAATAAATAAAATTTTAAGATACTGCTTTTCATTTCGTTGAAATCCGATTAATATTGTGAAAGTCATGTTTTTTACAATATTGTACGTAAATTGTTTTATTTAACAAATTGTTTATTTTAATTTATATAAATAAAAATTTTGTTGTCATATTCATATTCTAATATGTGTAATATGACATGTTATGTATATATTTTATTTTTAAAGCGTTTTTTAAAGTGTTGTTATAATTTTCAAATGTTTGTTGTATTTTGTTTACAATTTTTAAATTCTAGTTTCAATTATTAAACTATTTTCTCATTTATTATCTATTTTTCCTTAAATTATTTATTTGTTTTCCTTCTTCACTTTTTTGGTTCATCTTTTTATTTTTATTTGCTGAAAATTTTATTTGTTTAATTTGATTAAAAGAAAATAGAAATACAAAGAGACTTAGACCTTTCATTTTCCATTGACTTTTCATTTACCACTGCCTTTTCATTTCTTTCTTTTGTCTTTTCATTGATTGGCCGTGCATTTTTCTGATTAGCCGTGTGTTTCCCTTCAATTTTTACGTGAAAAATATTTCTCGTCATCCTAAAAAACTAACGGCAAAGGAAAAGTAAAATAAAATGGTCATGGCATCCCTCTTCCTTTATCTTACTTTTTCTCCTTTGTTTTTCTTTTTTTTTGCCTTCCTCTTCTACCTAGCCTTGCTCGGCCTAGCTCTCCACTCCATCAACTCCACCATCACGTCCTCCATCTACAGCGGCCATCAGCTCCTCGTCTGACCAAAATTCAGGCCTCACGTTCATGTTGAAACATTACCATAAAATCAATGCAAATCTCCAACAAAATTGCCTTAGCCAAACCTATATCTTCACTACCCTTCATATATGCACTTCGGCCACCACTTTGAGCCACCACCACCTGATGTGCTCTGCCCCTGACCATCACGTACCTCTGTCCAGATATAAAAACCCCATGGCCCAACCGCGATTGACCAATAGACCGAGCCAAAAAGTTGAACAAACCCTTTCCATTTTGACTTGACCAATTTTATGCTTCATATTATAACCCTACCACTTCATACTCCTTCTAGCCATGAGTTATAATGCCAAACCCAAGCTATATCATCATCTAGCTGAGAAAATGAACCCCCTTGGTCGAGCTTTTGAATGGTTGTAGCAAGATCAATTTATCTTGTCTTTGTTTCTTTTTAATTTCCATTTATTTCAATGTATTTTGGTTGAATATTCATATGTTATATTGTCTTGTTTTGGATTGTTTACAAGATGATATCTTGGCTCTCTCCACTCACTTTAATCAAAGTCGTGTTGGGTCGTGCCGTATGGTGCTTTTTAGAATTTATTCATGTTGTTTGTTTTGCTAACTCCAGCTTGAAAAGGTGAGTCTTTCCCACTCTGACATGTTTACTTATGAAATAGTGAATTGATGACATGTGTTTAGTAAATTTAAAAACTTATGAAAGTAAATGATAATTATACGATATGCTATGCCATGTTGTTACCATGTTTACTTTGTTAATCATCACCAGACATTTGATATATGACAGTATATTGTGACATTGACATGTTAGTATAATTGTTTATATTGTTTATGCATATGTTCACACTGCAAGTTCCCTGTTAGAATAGAATCACTATGGGTTGAAATGATACAAACACAAATGGACTTTAGAGTAGGAAAAAATCATTATAGGCTGAAATAGTAGGCATGAGCGATTTTTATTTATTTTTATTTACTTGGGATTGTGGGTTTGAAATGATAGAACCCGGATTTTCTTTTTAAATTGCGGATTGAGATGATACATGTCCATATCACTTGACCTAGGTTAGAAAATTATATGCAGACCCCGTGGTATATTTTTAGATGATTTTTCTTAAGATATATATTTTTAAAATTATGAAATTTAGATTTAAAAATATATATTTTATGGTTGTGGGAAAGCTAAATAGTAAGTCTTGAAATTGTGAATTTAAGTATGTAAATTTGAAGTAAATGTGATTTTTGACTTTAAATTATATTTTTTTAAATGTAAGTAAATAATGGAAATTTAATTTAAAGTTTGAAATTATATTTGAAGTAAAATGTTAAGTTTATTTAAATTTATAAGTTAATAATATTGAATTGTGACTTAACGAATGAAAGTGAGTTTTAAATTGAGTATTTGATTTCAAAATATTGTTGTGCTAAATCATATGTTAAAAGTATTTAAATGTGAAATTTTGAAGTCTAGAAATATGATTTACAAGTTTAAAATTTGTTAAAATTGAAGTTATATTGTTTCTGAAAAGTTATAATAAAATTTGGAATTTTATTAATAGCTTTTCCAAAATTCTATGGTCTTATGACAGCATTTTTAAATGCTGTTATTTCTGAATTTAACTATGTTGAACTAACTAAATATCTATTACCGCATTTTATAAATGTTGTTGTTCGTAGACTAAACTATTTTGGAAACTATAAGCCACGATAACACTTTATAAATGATGTCGTTGCTTAGTGTTGACAATGTTTTGAAATGTTATAGATTTTAACACTGTTTGAGTTATATTTTATAGTGTTAAAAGATTTAACTTTTGGAATTGATTAATTGTGAAATTTAAAGAGTTTTGAATATATTTTTAATATTTAAATTTGACTTTTAAGGAATTTAAATTGAATTTAAATAAGGTTTACTTAGTTATGTGTTAAATGGAATGAAAAGAAATAAATGAATTTTTGAATGAAATTTTGTAATGTTTTTGTAATGATACTTGAAATAACAAAAGAATGACTTATTTAATATAAAAATGATATTTAAATTGAATATTTGAATTAAAATATTGCTTTGATAATGAGGTTTTGAAAGAATATGATATTTTGATGATTGAAATGGTTTGGAAATGATTTAGTCTTTTTTTTTATAAAGAATGTGAATTTGAAATGATATTTGATTTTGATAAATGAATATTTTAAGTTTATATTAGTATGAAAGGATATTTGGTTTACTTGTAATTTGAGTTATTTAAATAATATTGGATTTGTGAAATGAATATTTCAAAACTAAGTAATAATGAAGTTAAATTTGATATATATGAAATTATAAAATTTAGTTTTGAAATATGGTATATTAAAGCTCTGAAATATATTAAAAATTGACTAGTTTATTTTGTGGTTTAAATCTATATTTGTAACTGATAAGATTCGAAATGGTTTGTTGGGAAACTAAATTGAATTGAAACTGATAGTTGGAATTGAATTAAATTGGAAATTTCAAATTTGGGTTTAATTGAATATATTTGTAAAATGTAAAGAATTAAAGAAATGCTTCATGATTTCAAATGTATGTTTTGAAATGTTATGATTTTCAAAGTGTAATGATTTCAAATATTTTGGTTTCGGAAGTGTTATAACTTTGGAAGTATTATGATTTTTGAAAGTTGAATATATGTTTGAAATGGAAATTAAATCGTATTGATTTGGATATAATTTTAAAATAAATGGTTTTGGTTTCGAAGTATAAACTATTTTGAAAGGGATATAGCTTGGAAATGAAATGATTAGATTTTTGAAGTATAAACTATTTTGAAATGACCACGGCGTTATAATAACGATTGGTTATTAAAGAGACTGGGATCGGAATTTGTCATACTCTCTGCCAACTTCGAAAACCACTTTAACAACTATGTACGAGGTGGAGATTCCAGAATGAAGTAGGATGGTGGCGACGATCCTATTCAGGTATGAACGTGGACCCGACTCCCGTGAGTTGGCTTAAGGTGGCTAAAATAGGAGCGATCGATGGGCCAAGTGAGGTCATTCCTCCTATCGGACGCACTTCTTCGATAGAGTGTGTTCCGAGGTGGGCGGTAGCGGCTGTTATGCGTTACCACCAGCCCGGAAGCGTAATTGGTATATCTACCCCTGCATTGACTAGTTGCGTGTCACCTACCATATCAAGCCTTACTACAAGTTTGTTTTTCTCCCGTAGCCCATGGAGTATTTAGGGTAGCCTCCCGATCTGGAGGTATGCTGATACTGGATGGACAACTTGGACTATTAAGTGTTGGGGGCTATACGGTTAACCCTTCAACGCTATTTTAAAGTAAGTTTATTTTACTATAGACATTATTATAATAGCGCATTATTACTACATAGTAAATAGTTTAACGGATCCTGAAAAGATGGGCGGTCCCAAGCATCCTTTAAGTTACTGATGCATTTTGTTACTGTACACTTGAGTTGATTTACAGTTCATTAGTATTTATGTCCTGAATCGATTGTTTTGTGTTTTGCTTTACGCTCGAGTCAGACTAAGTGATTCAGCATTTAAGACTCACCTTCGGAGTTGGAGCTTTGCTTGAATATCCAGCCATCTATTTTTCTTTCAGTATCTAGTGATTTCAGTGATGTATTCTGATTTGTACCTGATGTATCTTATACTCTTCTGTTATACCTTGTTTAACTCTGATGTATCCTATTTTTATATAGTAGCTTTATGAACTACTATCTCTTTTAATTTCGCTGCACTATTATTTACTCTGTGTCTGTGATCTGTGATTATTAATTTACTGTATATTCTAAGATTTGCCAAATTTTATTTACAACGCAGTATTTTGAGCAATTCAAGTCCGACATGTGCGAATGCGGATGGTTGAAAATATCGAGTCGTTATAATCATAGTGAACTTCTTTTGTTTTATTAAACAAACATTTAACATTTATAGCCCATTCATAAAAGATTCCAATACTTGTTATTATCTTTAGAATCCCATTACTAAAGATCTAAATATACCCACAAAATTTCTTCCAAAGTGCCATTTTAGTGTTTAAAGAGAAATATTCCTAAAACATCGTTTACTATAAACCTAAAACCATTCATTAATAACTTTAAAATTTTATTTTAAAGATCGATGCATACGCATGCTTACCAATTAAGATAATATACTTTGATAAAAATTGATAGTTGTCATTTAATTTATCAACTAATGATTCTCATTATTCTTTTTAACTTTATAAAATTATATTGATCAAGTAACTCAGAAATGATACCAAGGAACTAGGTACTACAAATAGTATTGCATATTTTCTTTAAAAGAAGGGGAATACTTAAGAGAAGCATTTACCATCCGAACACATCTCCTGCCCATTTTTAATTACTTTCGAGCCATCTGAATTAATTAATCATAAGATTGTTTTTTGTTTTCAAAATCTCATTTTAGAAATAATACTATTATTATTCCTTTTCCAAAAATCATTTGAAATTCCTTTCAAAAATTCCAAATTTGAATTCTAAAAAATTCCTTTATAAAGCATGTTTTATATATCCAATTTATAAAATCACTTATATAAAACATATTGATAAGATTTATTTATCTTAAATAAATTCCTTTAATAAACATTTTTATTTTCAAATAACCTATAGTCAAATTGTGAAGCTAAATCCACGAGGTGTTTGTATTTAATAAACAAGCAATCAATCAACGATAATAACTAAGTATTATCCTTTCCTTAATCAAATAACTATATTACTTGAAAAATATTCTTTTATTCAAAATATAATCCTAGGTAATATTTTTTCATTTACCAATTTTCAAAATAAAAATCATTGGTATATATCATTAACAAGTACGCACTCATATATTATACTCTCAAACTCATTCTAGGGTGTTACTAACCCTGTCTCTAATGAGTTACTCATCCTAGGGTATTACTAACTCTATCCCTGATGAGAATTTAACCCTGCCAAAGCTAAGGTTCTCCCTTAACCTTGCCCTCTAATACCTAATGTGATGACCCACCTCCTCCATCCCCGAAAATCGACACTAATACATCCTTCGAATTCACGTTCCAAAAACCAAGTGTTGGAGAGGCGGATTATCATGGGTAAGAAAGAAAATAAAGACGGAACAGAATCTCACACAAATAGATTAACAAATATTATTTCAACATATAACCTTTACAGCGAAAATTTTAGATACATTTATCAAAGTTGAACATGGACAGTTATACATATATATGTCCTTACAAAGGCGAAATATAATACTAATCGAGTGTCATGGAAACAATCTTTGAAAAAATCTCTAACTCCATGCTCCAAGATCTTCCAGATTTCTTTTAACTAAACCTATCTACCAGGATGCTCGAGGAAAATTAGGGCACCCAGAGTTTGAGGGAAAAGGGAAATAAACTTCGGATCAGTCATAGGACTGGTGTGAGAAGCTCAAAATACACTGTTTGAAAAAGAAAAGGTATCTCATAAGACCACGCCACACATAAACATGAAACAGGTTTTTTTACCTTAGTATAACCAAAATATTTGCTACGCAAAATTTAGGGATATTATTTTAATTATATTCTTTGAAAACAATTTTCAAGTAAATATATATTTGAGTAGTCGAAATTGTTACATTGGTTAACTTTAACGGCATAATTGGTTTACAACCAAATCTATAGGAACTTATTGGAGAATGGGTTTCCATAAAATGGCAGGTAAGGGACTAACTTCCGTATAGTACATAACTAGAGGAATGTATTGAGGATACAAAAACAATCCTCCGTATCTGGCAAGACTGGCCTATCCCTGTTTCGCACTCATACATGGCCTGGATAGAACCGAATATGACATCACCCCTGTCGTAACCGACCTATCCGGGGATTCATAGCATACACTATATACTCGACATATAGAGAGTAATCTAGAAAGATGATGACCATCCCTAATGATTGCGAACTACATAGTATTGAGGCGTACTGTAACGACCCGGATTTTTGATGGCTAATTTATAATATTTAAATTGAATTTAAATATCTAAATTGAACGTTAATTTGATTTTAATATGAACAGTTCGGTGTTATTTAAAATAAAATGATCCAGAATTTAAATATAACGACTAATTGAATAAATTAAATAGTAGTTGACAATTGGGTAAATTATTTAAATTTGGAATTATAAGTTTGTTAAACATATTTTAACGGCTTATAAAATTTGTATTAATGATACTGAGAATAATAGATGAATTAAAATTGAATTTAATGGTTGTTTGTTCAATTTAATATTTACATGGTTTAAATTGACAATTGAAAATAGCCTTCCGAGACACAGTCTCGGAATTCAACGAAACCAGTCCCATTGGATCCGTAATATTGAATTATTGTCGGATTTCAAATTTCGTAATTTTTGGAGTGACCGTGTGTTTGTTTGATAAGTAAACGCGCTATAATTGAATTCGAAAAGATTTAAAATATAACGTTTAAAAAATAAAATAATTCACATAGCTTCCTCAACACACTAACCCTATCGTTCGTCTTCTTGTATACGCTTTCCTTTTTCTTTAAAAAGGACGTTGCTTCTTGTTGCTCTCTTCGATCAGAAGATTTAAAATAAATTAATGGCCGCCTTCCCTTCTTTTTATCGCGATACTTAACCCTTCTGTTTTCCCTATTCTAACATACGACGTCCCTGACCTATTCTCTTCGTTCCTTTTTATTCTTCAAGCCGATCTCACGGCATAATTTAAAAAAAAAAAAAAAAAGGGGGAAAGAAGCCGTAAATCGATTCAACTTAGGGGGAGAGGACAAGGTGCGGCCGATCGAAAGTCGTGAGGATGCGAGGCATCGACGCAGCCGAGGGGATTAGGGTTCGCAATTGAAGATGAGGCTTGCGTAGGGGCGAAGCGAATTAGAGTTTGACATCAAGGCAAAAGGGGGGGCGTCGTTCGCGAGTTGGCGCACGCGATGGATGTCGTTCGCGAATTGGAGGGGGAGAGCGCGACTTGTTGTGCGCGTAGAGGCTGCTATCTCTAGGCGGCGGTGGCGTGGATTGTGGTGTTGGAGGCCGCGTCGTTCTTGGGGGATGTAGTGGTGCTCGCGCGCGCGCGAAGGGATGGTGCGGCGGCGACTAGGGCTCGACAAAAGGGGAAGGTTCGACGTGAAGTCTGGGTTGCGTCTCGCTTTGGTCAGAGCTGCTCTGAATTCGAGTGCGTCGTTTAGTAAGGTATTTTCTTTGATTAAATTTATATGTATATGGTAATATATTTGCAGTAAAAGGAAAATTTCTGTTGAAAAGTTTGAAATGTTTAAGCTAATTTTAATATACTCTAAAACATATGCAGATAAACAGTAAAATTTAAGTTAGTGATTTCAAAACAGTAAATACATTTAGATACACATAAGATTCAGAAAGGGGAAATTGTATATGGGAATACAGATTATGGTTATAAGTATATATGTGGTTTCAATCAAAGGAAAATGAGTATACACATACCTGTTTTAATTTGCTAATTATTTTAATAATGGATTTGGTGAAAATAATGGTTTAACTAACCTATTTAAATTAGTTACTAAAAGATCTAAAAAGGGAAATTAGTTTAAATTTAAATCATTTGTCAAATTTTAAATTCTTGGATAAAGTTAAATTTATTAAACGGTAACTGGTTTCTAGATTAGTTCGAATATTAATAAAATAATCTAATATTTGTTCAAGGTCATGAAAACCAAGTCGAGATGGATATGATGGCAAATAAAAGGCAAAGGTGAGTTAATCTCACTCAGTTAATTTGAATTTAAATGATTTCACTTAAATAATTGTTTGAATGGCTGAAAATGATTGATGTGATGTGATATGAAATATTTTGGAACCAATATATTATTGTGCTAACATCTGTGGATGCAGGTAAACAGGTTGGAGGGATCCAACAGGATTCCTCAAAACTATTTATTTTATTTCGTATATATGCTGTTTTGTGACAGGATGATATATTGTTTTGAGTGGTTTTATAGATAATTGAATTATCAACTGTTGAATCACAGAGAAGTTGAAAATTTGAAATTTATATTACCGTTGATAAATTAATTTTGAAGAAGTTAAATAAAACTCAAATAGAAAATATTTATTTGAAATTTAAATCTACTTTAATTGAGAATGAAAAAAAAAAAAGTATATTTTCTATTTAAGTTAAACTTTAATGTGATAAAGTTGAGTTTTGGAAAATTTAAATTATAAATTTATACTTGAAGGAATATTGTAATCGATAAGTAAAGTAAAGAAAATGGAATTATATAAGAAATGGGAAATGGAAATGGAAATCTATATAAGAAAAGAAAAGAAAATTTATTAAGAACAAAGAAGATGCTATTAAGAATTATGAATAAGAAATTCTATTAAGAGCCAAAAAGAAAATTTATTTAATAATGGATGGAATTTATGAAATAGGAAAATATGGAACTTTATAGAAAGAAATAAATTATAAAGATGAGATTTTTAAATCAAACTATCTTATAATAAATAAAATCCAAGGAGATTTTATAAACACATGAATGGAATTTATAAATGAGATATGAAATTGATTGAATGGAAATAGCAGGATATTTCCAAAGATGAATGTGGACAAGAGGTATTTATAAATGAATATTGGATTTTTCTAAAAATTATAATTTATTTTAAAAAAGAATATTACTATACTATATAGATCTTTTTATAAACTATTATTTGAATGAAAAGTATTTTCGAATTATTTAGTTATTTTGAAGGTTTAGCTATTATTTATTATAAACTCTAAGTTTTCTAAAACCAGCTTTGAATCTTACAAATAACTAGATATAAATTTAAAAATTTAATATTACTTCTTATTTTATAAATCTATATGTTTTCAAAATATTTTTAAAAATCCAATTAAAATCCTCTTGTGATGGCAAGCGAATTAATTTAAATGAGATAAGATTTAGGAGAAATCTTATTAAGAGGAGAAAGTGAATTTCAGAAATTTTAAGAAAAGTGTGAATTGATTTTTGAGAAAGGAATAAGAAAATAAAGGATATTTTCAAAGGGTAAATCAATTGTAAGTGAGTATAAGAAATCAGATAAGTGATTTCATGGAAATAAAGGACTTTGAATTTATTTCAAATGAATTATAAAATGGAAATAATATCTGGGTGATATTTGAAATAAATAATTTGTAGGAATTATTTGATGGTTGCTTGTGCGCGATTAATTGATAGTTAAATAACCGACTATCAATATTGGACAATACGCTGATTGTTTCGAAGAGTCCGGGATCGGATTTAATTATCCGAAAACCACTTCGATCCGGTTTGAACGATTACGAATGAAGACCGTGAAGAGTTGAAGACGGTGATTCGGTTTGTCCAGACCCAGGGCAACTTGTATGGATTGAATGCTTTCAAAACATCGTCAGGCGGACGATGAGCATTCTAAGTGACGCGTTCTTGAAAGGTAACGTTTAACCTCAAGCCTCATCAACCGGGAATGGCTAAAACAGGGGAGGTGCAGCAAGGTTAGGTGGGTCATGCCCAAGCAGGACAAGATATTTCCCCTGTCTAGATGTCCCTTTTTATTCGGCTTAGTGGGTGGTTGGTCGCGCCAATCACGGGGTTTATCTTGTTCGGGACTGTTCAGTAAGGAATGGTTCCGGCCTTGTGTTGCAGGGGATGAAGGGAGTAATCCTCGGTACGGTGATCTAGGCCCCGTACTGTGACGGGCGGTACCCCAGTAGCCCTGCCATTGTATGGGATCCAAACTCCAATAAGCGCCAGTACGGTTTTGATTGTACCCAACTATTGCTAAAACGTGAGATGCAAGCATTTCAGCTAGATTCTATTTTACTTTCTATAGACACTATAATAATATCAGAGAACTTTAATAAAAATTGTTTTAGCTATCGTAAGGTAAAAACCCGACATGTTTATTTGTGGCGTGGTCTTACGAGACGCTTTTGTTTTCAAAGGATTTTCAAAACTTTAATAATCCGATTGAGTGTGATTTTCTCACGCTGGTATTCCAGACTGACTCGGGTGTTGTTTTGATATGATGCTCGGGTCAGACCGAGTTAAACAGGTTCAGGTTATGCTGGAGCTCAGGAGACGAGCTGATGACAGAGCGTATCTACGTATTTGTTTATTATTTCCGCTGTGTATGGACATGTATGATTGATTGATGTACTCTGATATGGTATGTATGTATATATATGATAGTACAGATTCTTGTATTTAAAACTGTATTCTATATATTATATTTTATTCCGCTGCGATGTGAGATTCTGATGTTGATTTTAGTTCTTCTTCTTCTACCTCTTTCTTCTTTTACCCGAAGACTCGTATTTTTGTGCCTCTTTGGATTGAACTGTGGTGAATTTGGTTAGTTCAAAGGGGTACGGATTTGCGGGCCATTACACTTGGTATCAGAGCTGAAAGGTTAAGCGAGAACCTTGGCTCTGGTGGGAAATTGCTCATTAGAAATAGAGTCGATGGTACTCTAGAATGAGTTTAAGCGTATATAGATATGAGTGCGTATTTGTTAGTGAATATAAAATAATTTTATATTGCGTTGATTGATTTATTGAGTGGTATATGAACCTTCGTCGGCACAGCCTCGAAACTGTATCGAAGGGGTTTCTAAACACTTAAATAGAGCAATTCGACACAATATTGATTTTCCAAAGTGGGTGAATGAAATAATTTCATCCAAAATATATTTTGGTATAAAAAGGAATATTTTCTGAAATTATTATTATAGCTTGGATGTTTAGATGCTAATATTGTAGACAAATGAGATTTTAAATCCGAAATAGCTTGTATAACCCAGGAAATCATTAAATTTGAGTTTTGGAATTTAAAATCAAGTGAAAGGTTAGAAATGAGAATTTAACTTGAATTTAAAATTAAATGGTTGAAATGTAAGTAATGAATAAGATATTTTGTTGTGATTGAAGTAAGATGATGAAAAAAAAAATATAATAATAATAATAAATGCAAATAAAGTGAAGAAGTGAATAAAAATTTATAATGTAAATGAAATTGAAATGAGAAATAAAACGTGAAGTGGATTGAAATCTATTCAAGTTATGTGAATGGAAGTAATTGAATTAAAACTGGAAAATAAATTCAGTTGTATTTGAATTAAATTGGAATTTAAATGGAATTTAGCGATGAAACCTGGGGTGTAAATAGAAATTCCATTGAATGGCAAGTAAATTAAATATGAATTGAAATTGTTTTGGAATTGGACTAAAATAAAGATAGTTTGAATTTACAAATAAAATCCACATCAAATATAGATGGAATAAATTAACCCGGGATGTTATCTTAATAAATTTAGATGGTAAATTAAATTACATAGGATTTGATCTAGATGAGTATCAAGTCAATTGCAATAAATTTAAGTAAGAAGTTGCAATAATTAAACTAACTTAAAATTTAAAATTTATGGAAAGGTGGTTCATTTAATAAAATGGATTGGTAAGGTGATGTGAATGGATAGTGAATAGAAAATTAAATTGGATTGGGCACTTTAATTTAACTGGAATTGTCTTAAGCCAAGTTATTGTTTGAATTTGAATGAAGATGAAATTAATGTAAGCTAAGTGAAATTGAATTTGAAGTAATAAGACTTTGATTGCTTATAAAGGAATTGAGTGGTGCTGAAATAACTGGGCTAAGTAAAAATATATAAGCCTGAATTAAAATAAAATGGGAATATGGTTAACTGATAATAAATGGAAGTGTGAAGATAAATAAGAAGTGGACTTATAAAATTAAGATGGAATAAATAAGTCAATAAGATTGTTTGAATCTGGAAAATGAATAGAAATCCAAACCCGAATTATAAAATCAAATTGAACCAAAAGAAAATTTAAATGATGAAATTTTTGAAGCTAAAAATCAAGTGTTGAATTATAAATTGGGAATTATAAATTTGGGATAAATTAGTAACCTGAATATGTGGATAAACTTTGAATTGGTTAAATAGAAGTTGAATGGTAAATTAATACAATTGGTTTGGTTAGATTGTAAAATGAATTGGATTAAATATAAATGGTTAGGAGTGCAAACATAATCCAATTGTGTATAAATAAAGTGATAATGGTCTTGTAATAAGTTAAATAAGTTCGAGAATGAGTCGAACATGGGAATTGAAATTTTTAAATAAAATAATTAATTGAGCTAAGAAGTAAATAAAAGAGATTTGATTTAAATAAAATCAAATTAAATTGGAAATGAATTTATGGGCAAATGAAATAAGTTCAAGTTATGAAATTAAATAATTTGAAGCAAATTAACTGAAGTTTCAAATTAAATGAAGTATAACTCATATAAATTTGGGACATGATTGTTAAATTGTAAGCATTGAAGTTGTTGAGCTTGATAAAAATGGTTTTGAATAAAATCAATGTGAAAATGCGATCAATGCAAAGATATGGTTTAAGAAATAAATTAGAATGAAATGAAATTTCATATAACTAGAGTTGAAATTAATTTTAAAACAGTTGTAAATTAAAGAAATTGTTTGTTGAATAAATATTGTCAAATTTGCATAAGAATAATTGTTGTTGTCGTGAACAAGATTAAATAAAAATGCTATGGCATGATAAAAGTAATTAAATTTGATTCTTGAATAAAATTGCCATGAATACAAATTAGTTTACTTTAAGAATGAATTGAATAAAGGAGTGATAGTGAAAATCATTCTGAACTAAGTATGGTATTATAAGTTGAGTAAAGCAATTGGATTTAATTGGAACCTTATCAATTGTTCATACGAAATGCGTGAATAACTATTTATAAAATATGGTTTTGAATTGATAAGAAGTAGGAATTGATTTTTGAGATCAATTAAATGGAAAATGGATTTGTTAGGATGTAATTATGAATTGAAGATAAGCAAATGGGTTGTTAACCACTTGTGTTGAACGCTAACAGAATATAAATTGGTTAAAAAGCAATTTGAACTAGTTTGGAAACTTTATAAATTTGTTATGAAGTTATTCATATTGCATTACTTATGATTTTGATTGTTGTAGCTGTTTAAATGAATGCAATGTTATAAATCTTCATAAATATGTTACTAATGTTTATAAAGTAAGTAAGTACAGGTACCAGAAGACTGTATAGCGGGATTTTGGGCACGCAAATGCTAAAATTAAATAAGCTGCTTGCTTAAAATGCTAAATAAGGTACGCCTACGCAATAAAACTAGGAAATATGAACTGTTTTTGGTTTTTCCGACCGTGTGGGTCGATGTATATATATTTATCTCTATTGTCAAATTGCAAAAGCTCCTCCGTACAAAGGGGACTCTGCCAAAAATTTTCAGAAATTTTGGGAGTTAGAAATTTTTGAAGTTTTGAAAATTTTTGTTAACGGCTAACGTTTTCAAATTGGAAATTGAAATAATTACTGAATGAAGCTAATTTAAAATTAAGACATGAATTTGATATAATTGAAAATTAGAATTTGAATATTAGAGATATAGATAGAATAAATTCATATGGGAATGAAAGAATAAATTGAATAAGGATGAATACAAACTAAAGTGGTAAGATAAAAGTAAATATAAGAAACACATAAGATGTTTATACTAATTTAAGTAAGGAATGATACATTCTCAATCGAGAATGGATAGTTCAAATGTAAGCTAAATAAATACTTGAATGAATTGATATAGACATTTGTAAGGATGTCGATAAAATTTTTTGTGTTTTGTGATTGGATATATTGCTGTGTAAGGTTATGCAGGTAATATAAAGATTAAGAGAATTGAGTTTGGTTTCAAGGATAAAATTGAAATGCCCGATAAAAAGGTATGTGTTTGAATTTCTATATGGAAATTGATTGGGATTTTGATTGAGCCGCTTGGCTTTTTGTTTTCTTTTGAGATTTGGGAGGCCGTAGAGCCATTTTGTAGTTGTACCGAGCTAGCCGCGCAAAGGAGACGCTGGCAAAAATTTTCGGGAATTTAGGGTGTTAGAAAAATTTTGAGAAAATTTTGATAAGTCAAAATTTGAGTTTAAATTGAAACGTGAATAGTTAAGCATATAGTATAATTTGAAACTAAGGAATGGTTTAGGAAGTTAATAAGACGGTAATGCATCTTTTATTAAAAGAAAATTAGTAGGATGTGAATAGTTGGTTTGGAGTAATAGAATCGGGTATGGGACCATTCTTCCTAACTAGTAATTTCGGGGACGAAATTCTTTTAAGGGGGGAGGAATGTAACGACCCGGATTTTTGATGGCTAATTTATAATATTTAAATTGAATTTAAATATCTAAATTGAACGTTAATTTGATTTTAATATGAACAGTTCGGTGTTATTTAAAATAAAATGATCCAGAATTTAAATATAACGACTAATTGAATAAATTAAATAGCAGTTGACAATTGGGTAAATTATTTAAATTTGGAATTATAAGTTTGTTAAACATATTTTAACGACTTATAAAATTTGTATTAATGATACTGAGAATAATAGATGAATTAAAATTGAATTTAATGGTTGTTTGTTCAATTTAATATTTACATGGTTTAAATTGACAATTGAAAATAGCCTTCCGAGACACAGTCTCGGAATTCAACGAAACCAGTCCCATTGGATCCGTAATATTGAATTATTGTCGGATTTCAAATTTCGTAATTTTTGGAGTGACCGTGTGTTTGTTTGATAAGTAAACGCACTATAATTGAATTCGAAAAGATTTAAAATATAACGTTTAAAAAATAAAATAATTCACATAGCTTCCTCAACACACTAACCCAATCGTTCGTCTTCTTGTATACGCTTTCCTTTTTCTTTAAAAAGGACGTTGCTTCTTGTTGCTCTCTTCGATCAGAAGATTTAAAATAAATTAATGGCCGCCTTCCCTTCTTTTTATCGCGATACTTAACCCTTCTGTTTTCCCTATTCTAACATACGACGTCCCTGACCTATTCTCTTCGTTCCTTTTTATTCTTCAAGCCGATCTCACGGCATAATTTAAAAAAAAAAAAAAAGGGGAAAGAAGCCGTAAATCGATTCAACTTAGGGGGAGAGGACAAGGTGCGGCCGATTGAAAGTCATGAGGATGCGAGGCATCGACGCAGCCGAGGGGATTAGGGTTCGCAATTGAAGATGAGGCTTGCGTAGGGGCGAAGCGAATTAGAGTTTGACATCGAGGCAAAAGGGGGGGCGTCGTTCGCGAGTTGGCGCACGCGATGGATGTCGTTCGCGAATTGGAGGGGGAGAGCGCGACTTGTTGTGCGCGTAGAGGCTGCTATCTCTAGGCGGCGGTGGCGTGGATTGTGGTGTTGGAGGCCGCGTCGTTCTTGGGGGATGTAGTGGTGCTCGCGCGCGCGCGAAGGGATGGTGCGGCGGCGACTAGGGCTCGACAAAAGGGGAAGGTTCGACGTGAAGTCTGGGTTGCGTCTCGCTTTGGTCAGAGCTGCTCTGAATTCGAGTGCGTCGTTTAGTAAGGTATTTTCTTTGATTAAATTTATATGTATATGGTAATATATTTGCAGTAAAATGAAAATTTCTGTTGAAAAGTTTGAAATGTTTAAGCTAATTTTAATATACTCTAAAACATATGCAGATAAACAGTAAAATTTAAGTTAGTGATTTCAAAACAGTAAATACATTTAGATACACATAAGATTCAGAAAGGGGAAATTGTATATGGGAATACAGATTATGGTTATAAGTATATATGTGGTTTCAATCAAAGGAAAACGAGTATACACATACCTGTTTTAATTTGCTAATTATTTTAATAATGGATTTGGTGAAAATAATGGTTTAACTAACCTATTTAAATTAGTTACTAAAAGATCTAAAAAGGGAAATTAGTTTAAATTTAAATCATTTGTCAAATTTTAAATTCTTGGATAAAGTTAAATTTATTAAACGGTAACTGGTTTCTAGATTAGTTCGAATATTAATAAAATAATCTAATATTTGTTCAAGGTCATGAAAACCAAGTCGAGATGGATATGATGGCAAATAAAAAGGCAAAGGTGAGTTAATCTCACTCAGTTAATTTGAATTTAAATGATTTCACTTAAATAATTGTTTGAATGGCTGAAAATGATTGATGTGATGTGATATGAAATATTTTGGAACCAATATATTATTGTGCTAACATCTGTGGATGCAGGTAAACAGGTTGGAGGGATCCAACAGGATTCCTCAAAACTATTTATTTTATTTCGTATATATGCTGTTTTGTGACAGGATGATATATTGTTTTGAGTGGTTTTATAGATAATTGAATTATCAACTGTTGAATCACAGAGAAGTTGAAAATTTGAAATTTATATTACCGTTGATAAATTAATTTTGAAGAAGTTAAATAAAACTCAAATAGAAAATATTTATTTGAAATTTAAATCTACTTTAATTGAGAATGAAAAAATAAAGTATATTTTCTATTTAAGTTAAACTTTAATGTGATAAAGTTGAGTTTTGGAAAATTTAAATTATAAATTTATACTTGAAGGAATATTGTAATCGATAAGTAAAGTAAAGAAAATGGAATTATATAAGAAATGGGAAATGGAAATGGAAATCTATATAAGAAAAGAAAAGAAAATTTATTAAGAACAAAGAAGATGCTATTAAGAATTATGAATAAGAAATTCTATTAAGAGCCAAAAAGAAAATTTATTTAATAATGGATGGAATTTATGAAATAGGAAAATATGGAACTTTATAGAAAGAAATAAATTATAAAGATGAGATTTTTAAATCAAACTATCTTATAATAAATAAAATCCAAGGAGATTTTATAAACACATGAATGGAATTTATAAATGAGATATGAAATTGATTGAATGGAAATAGCAGGATATTTCCAAAGATGAATGTGGACAAGAGGTATTTATATATGAATATTGGATTTTTCTAAAAATTATAATTTATTTTAAAAAAGAATATTACTATACTATATAGATCTTTTTATAAACTATTATTTGAATGAAAAGTATTTTCGAATTATTTAGTTATTTTGAAGGTTTAGCTATTATTTATTATAAACTCTAAGTTTTCTAAAACCAGCTTTGAATCTTACAAATAACTAGATATAAATTTAAAAATTTAATATTACTTCTTATTTTATAAATCTATATGTTTTCAAAATATTTTTAAAAATCCAATTAAAATCCTCTTGTGATGGCAAGCGAATTAATTTAAATGAGATAAGATTTAGGAGAAATCTTATTAAGAGGAGAAAGTGAATTTCAGAAATTTTAAGAAAAGTGTGAATTGATTTTTGAGAAAGGAATAAGAAAATAAAGGATATTTTCAAAGGGTAAATCAATTTTAAGTGAGTATAAGAAATCAGATAAGTGATTTCATGGAAATAAAGGACTTTGAATTTATTTCAAATGAATTATAAAATGGAAATAATATCTGGGTGATATTTGAAATAAATAATTTGTAGGAATTATTTGATGGTTGCTTGTGCGTGATTAATTGATAGTTAAATAACCGACTATCAATATTGGACAATACGCTGATCGTTTCGAAGAGTCCGGGATCGGATTTAATTATCCGAAAACCACTTCGATCCGGTTTGAACGATTACGAATGAAGACCGTGAAGAGTTGAAGACGGTGATTCGGTTTGTCCAGACCCAGGGCAACTTGTATGGATTGAATGCTTTCAAAACATCGTCAGGCGGACGATGAGCATTCTAAGTGACGCGTTCTTGAAAGGTAACGTTTAACCTCAAGCCTCATCAACCGGGAATGGCTAAAACAGGGGAGGTGCAGCAAGGTTAGGTGGGTCATGCCCAAGCAGGACAAGATATTTCCCCTGTCTAGATGTCCGTTTTTATTCGGCTTAGTGGGTGGTTGGTCGCGCCAATCACGGGGTTTATCTTGTTCGGGACTGTTCAGTAAGGAATGGTTCCGGCCTTGTGTTGCAGGGGATGAAGGGAGTAATCCTCGGTACGGTGATCTAGGCCCCGTACTGTGACGGGAGGTACCCCAGTAGCCCTGCCATTGTATGGGATCCAAACTCCAATAAGCGCCAGTACGGTTTTGATTGTACCCAACTATTGCTGAAACGTGAGATGCAAGCATTTCAGCTAGATTCTATTTTACTTTCTATAGACACTATAATAATATCAGAGAACTTTAATAAAAATTGTTTTAGCTATCGTAAGGTAAAAACCCGACATGTTTATTTGTGGCGTGGTCTTACGAGATGCTTTTGTTTTCAAAGGATTTTCAAAACTTTAATAATCCGATTGAGTGTGATTTTCTCACGCTGGTATTCCAGACTGACTCGGGTGTTGTTTTGATATGATGCTCGGGTCAGACCGAGTTAAACAGGTTCAGGTTATGCTGGAGCTCAGGAGACGAGCTGATGACAGAGCGTATCTACGTATTTGTTTATTATTTCCGCTGTGTATGGACATGTATGATTGATTGATGTACTCTGATATGGTATGTATGTATATATATGATAGTACAGATTCTTGTATTTAAAACTGTATTCTATATATTATATTTTATTCCGCTGCGATGTGAGATTCTGATGTTGATTTTAGTTCTTCTTCTTCTACCTCTTTCTTCTTTTACCCGAAGACTCGTATTTTTGTGCCTCTTTGGATTGAACTGTGGTGAATTTGGTTAGTTCAAAGGGGTACGGATTTGCGGGCCATTACACGTACCCTAATTAAGCCATTACCGGGAGATGAGGCCTGAGGTAGCGATAACCTTTCACATAACACATTCCACTTTGAGTGAGCATTACCATTGCATAGTCAAAGAACTGATTTCTACAAACATATAACTTCTGAGCTCGTAGGTCTTAGGAAAAGATGTTAAGTTAAGAGAAGTTTCCTTTTCCGTCACCAAACAGATGATACATTCATAGAGATCAATTTATATAACTAGAAATGAAATGTCAGACATTTGTCCATACCAGTTGCCCAGGAATATGACAAACCAAAGGCACTCTCCTACCACATCCTATTAGAGTTATTCCTAGGGTCAGTAGCGAGAAGTCCTTGCATCGGCGATCTTAATTGAACATCCTACTCTTTGAATTTGGAAAAGTTGTAAACATGAAAGTTATAGTAAATTATTTTCTCTATAGTTTCAGAAAAAGTACCATTCGATTTGGTTAGGTATGAGGAAGTTATGGCCAAGATAAGAAGAGATATTTTCGGAATCATGAAAATCAATCTCGAGAACGGGTCAAATTCTAGCTAATTTTTAGACATGTTGCTCTTGGAATTTTGATAAGTTATCTAAAGGAATGATCTTGAAAATTTTTTCTTGTACAATTTGAAAAACAGAAAAACTTGATTTTCATTAGTTATGGGAAAGACATGATCAATAGAACCTAGGGCATTCTTGGATTCATAAAAATGAAGCCCGAACATACACAGTAAAGAATTGGAATTTTGACATGGCTAAGCCTAAAAATTGAGGAAGTGCTTAAGATAAAAGGTATAGCAACTGGAATTTTACATGGTTTAAAAAAATGAATTACTATATTTTGGTCAGATTTGAAGGAGTTATGCTCGATTGAAAAAGTGGTATTTTCGCCCTCAAAAACTTGGCTCGAAATGCTCTGGAAAGAATGGAGTTTTTAGTATGGCTAAGCTTAGAACAGGGAAAAGTGGTCAAGTACAAAGTTGTAGCCACTGAAATTTTAAATGGTTAGCAAAATAGAATCGCACCATTTTGTTCAGTTTTGAGAACGTTATGGAGGTATGAATGTAACGACTCGGAATTTTCGATCCTGAAAATTACAGATAGTTAAGGAAAAGAAAAAAAGAGATAGAAGAAGAAACAGAAAGCAAGTCACCGAATCTCACATTCGCAGCGGATAAAATATAATATCAAGTAAATATTCTGTAACGTCCCGGAAATTTTCGACTTTCGAAAATTCAACATCGATACTCACTTTATCGACTGCCGAGAAATCGAAGGCCGGAAACCCGAATTGTTATGGTTTAAGAAAAAGAAAGAGAGAGAAGAGGAGGGAAAAAGAAAATAGAAAATAGAACGGAACAGAAAACAACAGAACAATATCAGAATCTCACAATTCGCAGCGGAACAACATATAATAATAAATGAATAATCTTTAAACAAAGAACTATATCAGTTATTACATTTTATACATTACATTTCATTACATCATATCATCAGAGTGTACAACAAGAAACAACATCAAACAGTGCAGCGGAAAAAGAAATATTATATACTAATAATACGCCATGCCATCCAGCTTGCCTCCAGCAACTCCTGAATATGCAGAATATCCTGATAAACCTAACTCTTAACTGCCCGTGTGGAAATTGGTGGGCACCCAGAGTTTAGGAAGAAAAACAATAAACTCCGAGTCAGTCATGTGACTGGTGTGAGAACTCAAAACAGTTTATTTATCTTTGAAAGCAAAATAAAGGAATATTTTTAAAGTCAATTCGCAAATGCTTTTAAAAATGAGACTACCATAAGGCCTCCCGCACACACACACAATGCAAACGCAGAATCGGAGGAGATTTCTCCTTATGATAGTCAAAGATGCTTGATACGCATTAAAAAGACATTTGATATTATTATTAGTGCATAGTGTAGGAAAAATTCATTTCGAAAGTAGAATATAAATCTTAGCCAACATACGACCATTATCGTATGCCTACTATAGCTAACTATGTCCAATAGCAGGTTACCGCCACATTCCATAGCAGGTTATACAACTAAAACCGTACAAGCCTCGTATTGTTTCTTTGGATTTCCAACGAATGATCAGGCCAAGGAGCTTCCCATTGCCACATGAGAATGCCGCTGGATGGACATCCCCGAGAACCAAACCGGATCTCTACCAACACAAGGCCGGGTTACCCCTAACTGAGTAACAACTGACCGAATATGCCATCCCCCGGTCCTTTGGGACCTTTCACCGAGCGCTCGCAATCAATTCACACAATCATAAAGTGTTTTCAACATGAGTAAGCATCTGGGCTCCATACCATGATACCACCCTTTTCCAGAAGGAAATGCACATATCCTAAAGGGCGCTACCCCTCATAACCTTGCCGCATCTTTCCTGTTTTGACCATTCCCGAGGTGTGAGGCTCGACGAAGTCACGTCCACAAAAACACACTTTATACAAAAGCCATGCTTTGGGTCAACAAATGATCACCAGGATAGACGATCAAATAAACGATCCTTTCACAAATAATCAACACAATGATCATTTCACAGCAACACTCAGCATGTCACATTACCAATTTAGGAATATATTGCTGATAACATTCAACTACATAACCTCTGAGCTCGTACATCTCAGAGAAGGTTGTTAAGCTAAAAGAATAAATTCTCCGCCACCAACAGAAATATATTTGAATGAAATCGGCTTTATATCTCAATTTGTAATGTCAGACATACAATCCATACAAGTTTGTTCCGGGCTCGAACAGAACCGAAGGCACTTACACAGAAGTCCTTGCAATCCGGATATCCACAATCTTGATCGGATTCCCCATCACATATGGAGAACTCTATATCCGAGCAACTCGGTGCAGAGTCAATCGACAGGTCATCCTATCGCTCTCGCAAATATCCGGTCTTCAACACCGATCTTCAAATGCAATTCATAACGACGTATCACATATTCGGAATGGGTTATACGACCCCATGGTCCTTTCTCGGTTAACCCGAATAGTGGGCGCTTATTCAAAAATAAGTGTGGCATTCAAATTCAAACAAATCACATCAAATACCCATTCAAAGGGAAATATTGATAGTCGGTTATTGAACTATCAATGGATATGCACAACATCACCAGATTCCAAATAATTTTCCAAATTATTTATTTTTCAAAAATATCTTTACTAGATATATAATTTCACACTTCAAAAATAAATCAATATTTATTTTTAAACACGTTCCCCTTTTCATTCATAAATTCCATAGTGAATTTATATTTCAAAATATCCATGCATATAAGATTTCAATTATTCATTTCAATTTATCTTTAAAACGATAAATTCTTAAGATATTCACTTTATATTGGAAAACATTTCCATACTTACTTATTCATAAGTAATTCACAAATTTTATTTATTTTCAACACTTAGAAAATATTCAATATACTTAAAATCGAGATTAAGTACATATTTTATTCTTTAAGGAAATTATTCTCTTAAACATATTTATTTGGGCCAAAACGAATGTTACGTAAAACATCGTTACGACAACCCAAAATCACTGGTATAGGGATTCGAAATTAAAATAGATATATAAATCCCAATACTATACAAAACATTTCCTTTCGGAAATCATTTACTATAACAACAGTGTTATAGTCCACCATTTCCTTCTATTTCTCGAAAACGTCTATTTCAACAATGAATGTTGAAATCTATGGTTTCGAATCTCAACACATTTAAAAACGTCGTTAGATCGTTTTAATCTTATTTAAAACATCACATTCTAAACATTTTCTTTAACATATTATTCACTATTCAAAAACGTGAATATACTACGTTAATCCATTTCATCATTTCTATACATTTCATTTTAAAGGATTTATTCACAGTCAAAAACGTGAATATAACTCCATTAATAGGTTATAACAATTTACTTATCAAAATAAGTCGTTTACGAATTTATAAAACAACGTTTATAAATTCCTTTATTAACCTATCTCAATTCATATCTCAATGATATACTAAAAGTTCATATTATAAGTCAAATGCTTATAAAACGATTATTTTACAAAATTGTTCCTTTTAAGACTTTCCAAATTATAAATCTTATAACTTATAAGATTCATTTATTTTTCCAAAACCATTATTTTAATAACTTTATAAATTTTATAAACCTACTGCTTGTAAAATTCCATTTATAACTTCACCGTTAATAATTCTATGAATTTCATTCATTTATGAAATTCATTTACAATTCATTCTAACACTTATAAAAACTCGTTTTATAATCCAAATATTTTCATTTATAAATTATCAATTTATAAATCTTTTTATATAAATCAATTTATATTATTCTTTTAAAACATCTTTAACCTCCTTTATAATTTCATCCTTTTGATTTATAAAATAATCAAATTTTATAAATCCTTTTTTAAACTTTTTACAATAAATTCAGAGATCCAATTTAAACTATTTTATAAAATCATTAATCCGTATTTCTCAAAAATCATAATTTTAACTGTATTTCTCAAAAATCATAATTTTTATAACTTTTAAAAGTATAACGTTTATTTATTTATAATGGATCAATTCCAAAAATATTTTATAACTTATACTCTTCAAAAATCACTTTGAAATCCTTTTAAAATTCCAAAATTTGGTCCAATGATGCTACATAACAAATAGTCAATCACGACAACAACGATATCATATATCGATATGATAATCCATCAAATATCAAAATATCTGAAATCAAATAAATACTGTTGAGGAATCCAGTTGGATCCCTCTAACCTGTTTTCCTGCATCCACAAACATTAGCACAATACCAATTCCGCTCCAGTACGGAATTATCGCGGTATATGGGATTTAAAATATTATCCGCTTAATAGACGGCGCAATAGGGTCTCATCCGCTATACAAATGTGGGAAATCAATCAATTCCAATATATACATATGCCAATATATATATATTGCTATTATATATGTAATACCAATTTCACTGTTTATGAAATATTCGCGGTATATGTTTTTAATAAATAACATCCGCTTACTAACGGCGCATAATGTCTATTTTAACAATCAATAGTTAACAATCATCATTCAAACATGCATTCAAATATTTTAAATCTAACTATTTAAAATAAAAATAGAAACTGATTCGATTGAGTGAGAAGTTCTCACCTTGATTTTATTTTCGTTTTAGCGATTTATTTCGAATAAAATTAAACGGACGTTTAATTTTACCCGAAATTCTCACTAACTCCAAATGACTCCAATCCAATTCCATCGCGTAGTACTCGTCCATACGATTCCAACGCAACTGGTTTCGCGCGTTTTCGACCTCGTATGAAAATGTTATGCATTTATGAAGTTACACGAATTTAAACTATAATTAATTACAACATTCTCTTATATTTTTCAACCTTCATGAATCTGGGCCGCCCATCTTCAGATCCAATGCCTCAAACTTCATCACCCTCAACTCACGCACGTTGCATCACCAGGCCGTGCAAAAAGAAACCCATATCTACAAGCTAGGGTTTAAATATGCTCCATCCTTGTCGACATCCACCACGATCAGCTATTACCATTCAAACGAGCATCTCGAACTCCACCTCCACCATGAACCCTGATGAACTCGGCCCCCCATGACCAGAGAAAAAACATGCGCAGCTCGTGACTGTCGGCCCCACCCTGCTCCCTCCATGTCGCGCCGTTTTCGATCATCTCCGTATGAAATTAAAGCTCTCGTCGAGCTCTACAAGTTTCATGTTGAACACTTTGGCTAATTATCGACGGATTGGAAGTAATTGAGGAGAAAAGAACATTGTTTTCTGGCCATAGATTATCAAAGTGGCGGCTGGTGGTTTAAAATTAGGGTTAGGGTTTTGTAAAAAGAAGAAGGGGTTGGGTCTCCTTTTATAGAATTTCAACAAAAAACACCATTCATTTCGGAATTTCCGAACTCCGATTTACGCACAGTGACCAGCGTTTCTAGGGTTTACCCCGCGTTCTGGACACAATGGAACAGGTTTCCGAAGCTAATTCGGACATCTGTGCGAGATATGGCTATAAACGTTCAATTTAAATTAAACCGATTTAAACGATTTTCTAGGCGTTTTAATTTGTACCGGACAAACGGTATATCCAATTGACACGAAATTTGAAACCTTACAATAATATCACATTACGGATCCGATGAAACTGGTTTCGTCGAAATCCGAGACATTTTGAAAAATGGCTATTTTAACTCGCCAAATTAATATTAAAAATAATTCGATGCGTTTCGAGCGCCACGATCAAACGACAACTCCGATTGACACGAAAATTGAAATCCGGTAATAACTAACTATTACGGATCCAACGGAACTAGTTTCGTCCAATTCTGAGACTGTTCAAAAATTGACTATTTTCACTAGTCGATTAAATGTTAAAATATTCAATTTTCACAAATTAACTTTTAATTCGATTTTAAAAGTTCTAAAATATCGTTCTAACTTCAATATGATAAAATAAAATTTTACAAATCATTTTCAATCATATTTAACCCAATTTTCAATTATTTCCATAATTTCACATATTAAATTATCGATTTAATTATCCAATTAAATCCAATTATTCGAAATAAAATTAATTCGACTTATAAATTCACTTATTTATTTAAAATTAATTAAATATTCAAATTTTAATAAATTAAAATTCCTTGGTCATTACAATCTTCCCCCCTTAAAAAGAATTTCGTCCTCGAAATTAACAAGTAAGAAAAGTTACAGAATTTATTAACTTTCCATACTTCATAGCCAAACTTCTTACAATAACTTACTAAGTTTTCAAATCATCCTTAGTTATCTTTTCAAAAACAATTACTATTTTTTAACTTTCAACTCTAAAATCAAAGTTAAAGTTTTCAAAAAATTTCCAATTTTCTAACATTTTTTCTAACGCCTTAAATTTCCGGAAAAATTCGCCATAGTCTCCTTTGCGCGGCTCGATCCAAAAAAAAATGACAGTATATATATCACAAATATACATCTCGTCAAGTAATGAGGCATCCCGCAGGGAAAAAAGTATAAAAGTACGGTATTTAATCCGAGATATGTACCTTATATTTTATTAGCGAGCATATACGGCTAATATAGCGCGAAAGCGAGCTCCAAATGCGAAGCAAACGCGATCCGCACCTACTAATCACTCAACAAACAACATGAGAACATGCATGTAGACAATAGTATCAATATACAACATATAGTAACATAATAACTATATATGCCAACATAGCAAATGCAAACATCAACCAACTATCATCCATAACCAATAAATATTCATTCATATTCTCATTAATATTTAATGAAATAGGTTTTCAATTTAATCATATTTGATTTATTAACCTTGGATTTACTAGCATTCATTTTCAATTTGTTTATATTTACTAATTCATATTCAAGTTGGTTCACTTCCAAATCAAATTCAATTCTATTTAAGTTTCACTTAACTTCTAATTGAATTTCAATTACTTTAGCTTCCAATTTCATTAACTCAATTTCATTAACACTTAATGAATTAGATACAATCAATCAACTAACAATCATATAATAACCAAAGTATATTAATTACAACCAAATTCCTTTGCTTATATTCATTCAATTTGGTTTAATTAAATTGATTTTTCATTCAACTTATTCAACTTCCAATAACATTAGATTTTAATGAATTTCACTTACATTCATTATTTCATATCAATTATTCACATTTAATTGATTATTATTCAATCCATTCATTCAATTCAATTACTAAAGTTGAATTTCCTTTATATAACTTAAGTTCACATTTATCACTTAACTTTATTAATTTACTTTGATACCAATATCAACTTCATTCAATATCTCTTAATTTATATTTCATTTTTACAAACATTACTTGGTTTTACATAACTTAAATTCCCACTTATACATCAATTCAGATTCTAAATTCCAAGTAAATTTCCATTTAACTTTAAATTCATTTTTTATTTACAACTCATATTCATAAATATATTCACATAGTTTCACTTCTCATATATATAAGTTTATTTCACAATTGTAAATCACTTTAATTATAATTCAATTCTTATAATTCATTTTACTTATACAATTTTTCTTTTATTTACATTATTCAAACATCTAAACAATCAACTTATATACACTTTAATAATTCTGAAAAAATATTTCTTTATATATAAAATATACTCAAGGTAAAATTATTTCATTTACCCAATTTAAAACAATACTGTGTCGAATTGTTCTATTCAAGTGTTTATAAACCCCTTCGGCATAATTTTCCAGACCGTGCCGACGAAGGTTCATATGCCACTCAATAAACCAATCATCACAATATAAAACAATTTTATATTCACTAACAAATACGCTTTCATAGCTATTATTACACTCAAACTCATTCTAGAGTACTACTGACTCTATCTCTAATGAGTAATACCCAACAGAACCATGGTTGTCGCTTAACCATAAGCTCCGATACCAAATGTAACGTCCCGGAAATTTTTGACTTTCGAAAATTCAACATCGATACTCACTTTATCGAATGCCGAGAAATCGAAGGCCGGAAACCCGAAATGTTATGGTTTAAGAAAAAGAAAGAGAGAGAAGAGGAGGGAAAAAGAAAATAGAAAATAGAACGGAACAGAAAACAACAGAACAATATCAGAATCTCACAATTCACAGCGGAACAACATATAATAATAAATGAATAATCTTTAAACAAAGAACTATATCAGTTATTACATTTTATACATTACATTTCATTACATCATACCATCAGAGTGTACAACAACAAACAACATCAAACAGTGCAGTGGAAAAAGAAATACTATATACTAATAATACGCCATGCCATCCAGCTTGCCTCCAGCAACTCCTGAATATCCAGAATATCCTGATAAACCTAACTCTTAACTGCCCGTGTGGAAATTGGTGGGCACCCAGTGTTTAGGAAGGAAAACAATAAACTCTGAGTCAGTCATGTGACTGGTGTGAGAACTCAAAACAGTTTATTTATCTTTGAAAGCAAAATAGAGGAATATTTTTAAAGTCAATTCGCAAATGCTTTTAAAAATGAGACTACCATAAGACCTCCCGCACACACACACAATGCAAACGCAGAATCGGAGGAGATTTCTCCTTATGATAGTCAAAGATGCTTGATACGCATTAAAAAGACATTTGATATTATTATTAGTGCATAGTGTAGGAAAAATTCATTTCGAAAGTAGAATATAAATCTTAGCCAACATACGACCATTATCGTATGCCTACTATAGCTAACTATGTCCAATAGCAGGTTACCGCCACATTGCATAGCAGGTTATACAACTAAAACCGTACAAGTCTCGTATTGTTTCTTTGGATTTCCAACGAATGATCAGGCCAAGGAACTTCCCATTGCCACATGAGAATGCCTCTGGATGGACATCCCCGAGAACCAAACCGGATCTCTACAAACACAAGGCCGGGTTACCCATAACTGAGTAACAACTGACCGAATATGCCATCCCCCGGTCCTTTGGGACCTTTCACCGAGCGCTCGCAATCAATTCACACAATCATAAAGTGTTTTCAACATGAGTAAGCATCTGGGCTCCATACAATGATACCACCCTTTTCCAGAAGGAAATGCACATATCCTAAAGGGCGCTACCCCTCATAACCTTGCCGCATCTTTCCTGTTTTGACCATTCCTGAGGTGTGAGGCTCGACGAAGTCACGTCCACAAAAACATACTTTATACAAAAGCCATGCTTTGGGTCAACAAATGATCATAGAAATGATCACCAGGATAGACGATCAAATAAACGATCCTATCACAAATAATCAACACAATGATCATTTCACAGCAACACTCAGCATGTCACATTACCAAATTGGGAATATATTGTTGATAACATTCAACTACATAACCTCTGAGCTCGTACGTCTCAGAGAAGGGTGTTAAGCTAAAAGAATAAATTCTCCGCCACCAACAGAAATATATTTGGATGAAATCGGCTTTATATCTCAATTTGTAATGTCAGACATACAATCCATACAAGTCTGTTCCGGGCTCGAACAGAACCGAAGGCACTTACACAGAAGTCCTTGCAATCCGGATATCCACAATCCTGATCGGATTCCCCACCACATATGGAGAACTCTATACCGGAGCAACTCGGTGCAGAGCCAATCGACAGGTCATCCTATCGCTCTCGCAAATATCCGGTCTTCAACACCGATCTTCAAATGCAATTCATAACGACGTATCACATATTCGGAATGGGTTATACGACCCCATGGTCCTTTCTCGGTTAACCCGAATAGTGAGCGCTTATTCAAAAATAAGTGTGGCATTCAAATTCAAACAAATCACATCAAATACCCATTCAAAGGGAAATATTGATAGTCGGTTATTGAACTATCAATGGATATGCACAACATCACCAGATTCCAAATAATTTTCCAAATTATTTATTTTTCAAAAATATCTTTACTAGATATATAATTTCACACTTCAAAAATAAATCAATATTTATTTTTAAACAAGTTACCCTTTTCATTCTTAAATTCCATAGTGAATTTATATTTCAAAATATCCATGCATATAAGATTTCAATTATTCATTTCAATTTATCTTCAAAAAGATAAATTCATAAGATATTCACTTTATATTGGAAAACATTTCCATACTTACTTATTCATAAGTAATTCACAAATTTTATTTATTTTCAACACTTAGAAAATATTCAATATACTTAAAATCGAGATTAAGTACATATTTCATTCTTTAAGGAAATCATTCTCTTAAACATATTTATTTGGGCCAAAACGAATGTTACGTAAAACATCGTTACGACAACCCAAAATCACTAGTATAGGGATTCGAAATTAAAATAGATATATAAATCCCAATACTATACAAAACATTTCCTTTCGAAAATCATTTACTATAAGAACAGTGTTATAGTCCACCATTTCCTTCTATTTCTCGAAAACGTCTATTTCAACAATGAATGTTGAAATCTATGGTTTCGAATCTCAACCCATTTAAAAACGTCGTTAGATCGTTTTAATCTTATTTAAAACATCACATTCTAAACATTTTCTTTAACATATTATTGACTATTCAAAAACGTGAATATACTACGTTAATCCATTTCATCATTTCTATACATTTCATTTTAAAGGATTTATTCACAGTCAAAAACGTGAATATAACTCCATTAATAGGTTATAACAATTTACTTATCAAAATAAGTCGTTTACGAATTTATAAAACAACGTTTATAAATTCCTTTATTAACCTATCTCAATTCATATCTCAATGATATACTAAAAGTTCATATTATAAGTCAAATGCTTATAAAACGATTATTTTACAAAATTGTTCCTTTTAAGACTTTCCAAATTATAAATCTTATAACTTATAAGATTCATTTATTTTTCCAAAACCATTATTTTAATAACTTTATAAATTTTATAAACCTACTGCTTATAAAATTCCATTTATAACTTCACAGTTAATAATTCTATGAATTTCATTCATTTATGAAATTCATTTACAATTCATTCTAACACTTATAAAAACTCGTTTTATAATCCAAATAGTTTCATTTATAAATTATCAATTTATAAATCTTTTTATATAAATCAATTTATATTATTCTTTTAAAACATCTTTAATCTCCTTTATAATTTCATCCTTTTGATTTATAAAATAATCAAATTTTATAAATCCTTTTTTAAACTTTTTACAATAAATTCAGAGATCCAATTTAAACTATTTTATAAAATCATTAATCCGTATTTCTCAAAAATCATAATTTTAACCGTATTTCTCAAAAATCATAATTTTTATAACTTTTAAAGGTATAACGTTTATTTATTTATAATGGATCAATTCCAAAAATATTTTATAACTTATAATCTTCAAAAATCACTTTGAAATCCTTTTAAAATTCCAAAATTTGGTCCAATGATGCTACATACCAAATAGTCAATCACGACAACAACGATATCATATATCGATATGATAATCCATCAAATATCAAAATATCTGAAATCAAATAAATACTGTTGAGGAATCCAGTTGGATCCCTCCAACCTGTTTTCCTGCATCCACAAACATTAGCACAATACCAATTCCGCTCCAGTACGGAATTATCGCGGTATATGGGATTTAAAATATTATCCGCTTAATAGACGGCGCAATAGGGTCTCATCCGCTATACAAATGCGGGAAATCAATCAACTCCAATATATACATATGCCAATATATATATATATATATATATATATATATATATTGCTATTATATATATAATACCAATTTCACTGTTTATGAAATATTCGCGGTATATGTTTTTAATAAATAACATCCGCTTACTAACGGCGCATAATGTCTATTTTAACAATCAATAGATAACAATCATCATTCAAACATGCATTCAAATATTTTCAATCTAACTATTTAAAATAAAAATCGAAACTGATTCGATTGAGTGAGAAGTTCTCACCTTGATTTTATTTTCGTTTTAGCGATTTATTTCGAATAAAATTAAACGGACGTTTAATTTTACCCGAAATTCTCACTAACTCCAAACGACTCCAATCCAATTCCATCGCGTAGTGCTCGTCCATACGATTCCAACGCAGCTGGTTTCGCGCGTTTTCGACCTCGTATGAAAACGTTATGCATTTATGAAGTTACACGAATTTAAACTATAATTAATTACAACATTCTCTTATATTTTTCAACCTTCATGAATCTGGGCCGCCCATCTTCAGATCCAACGCCTCAAACTTCATCACCCTCAACTCACGCATGTTGCATCACTAGGCCGTGCAAAAAGAAACCCATATCTACAAGCTAGGGTTTAATTATGCTCCATCCTTGTCGACATCCACCACGATCAGCTACTACCATTCAAACGAGCATCTCGAACTCCACCTCCACCATGAACCCTGATGAACTCGGCCCCCCATGACCAGAGAAAAAATGTGCGCAGCTCGTGACTGTCGGCCCCACCCTGCTCCCTCCATGTCGCGCAGTTTCCGATCATCTCCGTATGAAATTAAAGCTCTCGTCGAGCTCTACAAGTTTCATGTTGAACACTTCGGCTAATTATCGACGGATTGGAAGTAATTGAGGAGAAAAGAACATTGTTTTCTGGCCATAGATTATCAAAGTGGCGGCTGGTGATTTAAAATTAGGGTTAGGGTTTTGTAAAAAGAAGAAGGGGTTGGGTCTCCTTTTATAGAATTTCAACGAAAAACACTATTCATTCCGGAATTTCCGAACTCTGATTTACGCGCAGTGACCAGCGTTTCTAGCGTTTACCCCGCGTTCAGGACACAATGGAACAGGTTTCGGAAGCTAATTCGGACATCTGTGCGAGATATGGCTATAAACGTTCAATTTAAATTAAACCGATTTAAATGATTTTCTAGGCGTTTTAATTTGTACCGGACAAACGGTAAATCCAATTGACACGAAATTTGAAACCTTACAATAATATCACATTACGGATCCGATGAAACTGGTTTCGTCGAAATCCGAGACTTTTTGAAAAATGGCTATTTTAACTCGCCAAATTAATATTAAAAATAATTCGATGCGTTTCGAGCTGCCACGATCAAACGACAACTCCGATTGACACGAAAATTGAAATCCGGTAATAACTAACTATTACGGATCCAATGGAACTAGTTTCGTCCAATTCTGAGACTGTTCAAAAATTGACTATTTTCACTAGTCGATTAAATATTAAAATATTCAACTTTCACAAATTAACTCTTAATTCGATTTTAAAAGTTCTAAAATATCGTTATAACTTCAATATGATAAAATAAAATTTTACAAATCATTTTCAATCATATTTAACCCAATTTTCAATTATTTCCATAATTTCACATATTAAATTATCGATTTAATTATCCAATTAAATCCAATTATTCGAAATAAAATTAATTCGACTTATAAATTCACTTATTAATATTTAAAATTAATTAAATATTCAAATTTTAATAAATTAAAATTCCTGGGTCGTTACATATTCTTTATATAGAGAATTCTATATTAGTCAATTACATTTTAATATATCAGAGTTACAACCATTACACAACACTGGACAGTTTAAAACAACTTGTCATAGATATACAATAATATATCACAGCGGAAACACTTCATACGTTCCTGCCATCCAGCTCGCCTCTTGAGCTCCAGAACGTCCTTACTTGAAAATATGTAATACTCGGTCTAACCCGAGCATTACATCAAAGTAACACCCAAGTCAGGCTGGAAACTAGCATGAGTAAACCCATATAAATTGAAATACTAAATTTAAATCATTAAACAAAACCCAGGTACCTCGTACTTCACCACGATTTCATTACTTATTATGCTCAAAACTTATTTCACAAATCAAATTCTATGTATTCTTACTTAGTTCAAAGGCCCATATTATTCCATCTCAGTCTATTGATTTCACACATAAAATCCAAATAGAATCATATAGATTACAAATCGAAGTGGTTTCAGGTATTACTGATACCTGACCCCGGTCTCTTCGAGTTCAATACCATCTTCAAGTGAAATACAATTTAACTTTAATTACCGGATAACACATTTACATAGTAATTCATAATTGATAGATAATCACATTATAACTGCCCACCCATACATATCATATCACAAAGCAATTCATATCAGAGATATCAACCAATCCAAGGAACTTATTATCATTCAATCATTCATAAGCAAGCATTATCAGTTCATATTGTAATTAATTTAATTACTTAAATTAAATCAATTCCTTAAGAATTAGTCACCTAGTCCTGCTCATATTAATTAATTACTAACTTTTAATTAATTAATCACTCCTTGATTATCTTATCAATCAATCAATTAATCTCCAATCACAGATTAATTACGCTTTTAACTATCAACTAATAGTCCTTATAATAAATCTCCTTCATTACAAAGTAATCAATCCTTAATTACTTTATAATCAATTAATTATCCTTTAATTAACTGATTAATTATTCATCAACTATTGATTGATAACCTTAATTATTAATCAACTATTGATTGATACAAATTAATTAATCCATAAATAATCCTATAATTAATTAATCATTAACTAACTAATTAATTATATCTTAATTATTAATTAATAAAACTAATTATTAATTATTTATTAACAACTTAATTACATATTAATTACTCCTTAATTACCAGTTGATTAACCATTTGATTAATCCTTAATTAATAGTTAATCAATCCTTAATTATCATTTGATTAATCCTAAATCACATTTGATTAATCAAATAATTACCATATAACAACTTCTTAATTAATCATTGATTACATATTAATTATCCTTTAATTATCAATTAATAAAACTTAATTATTAATTAATAAAACTAAATCAAAAATTAAACATTTCTTAATTATTAGGTCAGTAATCTTTAATTACTTAATTAATTACTTATTAATCACTTAATTAATCAATCTTAATTGCTTGATTAATTAAGTCCTAATTACACTTAATTACTTAATTAATTTATCTCTAATCATTAATTAATAATCTAATTAATGATCTTTAATTACAAATTAATTAAGCTTTAAATTAATTAACTTTTAATCCTTAATCATTTATTAATCAAGTAAATTAATTACCATTAATTAATTTCTTGATTAATCCTTTATAATTAATTAAACTAATTAATTATACTTAGGTTCCTTAAATTATTTTCATTAATATCAAGACATTAAACCTTAATTAAGATAAAACATTATCTTGTTAATGTCTTTATTACCATTAACATAATTACACCATTTATCTTTAAAATTATCTTTACTTAATTAAATCATTAATTAAGTTTAAATATAAATAATCATTTATTTTCATATTTAAAGCTATCAAATCATAACTTTAAAATAACTTAAACCATTTATCAATAATAGTTTCTAAAAACTAGTTTCAAATTTTGAATTTAAAAACTTGCTTTATATATACTTTCAAAATCTACTCAAATTTTGAAATCACTTAAAATTTACTAAACAAAATTTAAATTTAACAAGTTTCAAACTTCTAAATCAAAATGTTTATGAAAACATTTATTAAATATCAAGTAATTTATATAAAAGTTTTGAACTAATGTAAATTTAAAAAAAACCAAGCTTTAAAACTTTTAAAACTGCCTAACATTTTCTGCTTCAGGTCGAACCCGAAGCTTACTCGGGTGAAACCCGAGTTTCCCTCTCTTCCCCATTTTTTTGAACTTAGATTAAATTTCAAGTTTAAAAACCTACAGGTTAATCACTTCAATTTACTCGAGAACGAACTCGAGCTACCCATCCCAAATACTCGAACCAGCCTTCGAGACAGTCACAGCCCCAAACCACTGACATGAACCCACCTCTGTGCACATGCACCAACGCCGTGGCTGCCTCCGACCATCGACATTCCCTCCGGCACATCAATGAGCATTGCGGTAACCAAAATTGACCACCAAAACATGATCACGATCCCTCAAACAAGGCCGAGCTACCAATTGAAATCTAAAACCAACAGTGTGACGCCCCACCTCTATGCTCACAATAACAAAGAGTATTGAAAGAAACACTGTCTGTTATTACGAAGAATAAGGCTGGATAGGAGCGGCCATCCGTTGTTGGGCCTTACACTAGTATTGGTTACCTCGATAGGAGTAGTATGTATTCTTATTTTTCATCTCTTATTTATTTACTCGCATCGACATACCCAATTCCAGTATAAAACGAACTACGATGGTTCATAATAGTTTAGGACAATATATATAATAATAACACAGATAAGCTAAATGCGGAACACAGATAATATCAAATCTCATATATTTATAACTGAAGTCAGTTACAATACATGTGGTACAATACATATGATACAACTACAACTGTCGACACAGGATGTTACATATACAAGTACATTAATATAATTAATATACATGAATACACATCATCCTATACTATGAGAACAACTACTCCAAAAGATATAAAGAGACTTCATAGCTCAAGCAGCAACCCAAAGCAAGATATCAACAACCTGTAATAACTCGGTCTGACCCGAGTATTAAATTCAAAATAAAATAATACACGCTTCAGTCTAATCCAAACTCAGTTATTAATGCATGGAAGCAATAATAATTAAATAACAATTAGATGACAATCAAAATAAATTCACCTATCCAATCCTTAAGTAAGGAAATCGGATAGCGGTAAATACAACACGTAACAATGTTAAACAACAAACCAACAAATTCAAATTATCAACGAAGATAAATAAAAGGGTTATCAATGAAGATAATTTAGAAAACAAGCAGAATTGCCTAAACGGAAATTAACACAAAATCTAATTATTAAATACATAATTAGAAACTCATAAACTAATTGTCAAACAGATAATTAGACAAAAACAAAATGATCAATTCAAACCAAATCGAAATATAATTTCAAAATATTGAATTGAACACACAAAGCAATTCAAGTAATTGAAATATTGATTCAAAACATCAATACTGTGTGGCTGCAGTACACGCTCGCGTGCACTGCCTCGCCACTACAGTGATAAAATAGGAATCGGCACAAGGTCAAATCCGAGCTACTAGCTGGATTCAACACAGGTATATATTCAAATGAAATGGTCAAGTCTTAAATATCAAGCCTCGAACAAAGATAACTTCAATCGACAGAAAACAGTGACTGCACAGAGGCAACAGGGTACAACACGCCTCAAAGTATCAGTCGATACTGACATGCATGTGTGGTAAGGGAAACCCAAATACTACATGAAACAGGTATGTAACTGTCTCAAATGGTCAAGACAGCTACAATGAATGATCAAACTCGTGAAATACTTCAACTACAAGTGAGCAGTAAGATGGCCAGGTGACAAAACAAACATGCACATGCATAGGCTACCCAAGCATGATGCAGCAAAACAGTAAATGCAACCTGAACAAGAATGAAACAAAGGTGGCAACATGGGACTGCACCAAAGGAATGGCATCATTTATACACAAATCAATGCAAACCAGTACAGTTTTCATAATGAAACCAAGGGCAAAAATGAAACAGAGGTGATAAACTATACATGTAGTACGGTGCATAGCATTTTCAAGTGCATCAGACATGCACAAGTGACTCGATTACTACAGGAACCAGACTAAATGAAACAACACTGTGGAATGCATATACACAGGGGAGTTATGCAGCGACTTCAAAATCAGGTCTAATGCACAGTGAAGACAGACCAGAAGAGAGAACAAGACAACACAAATGTCAATGCCTCGAATGGTACAAGTTGAAGACTACAACACTATGGCAACAACAGGTGACAGCAGTGTGAAACTAAACCACAAAAAAGTCAATGCAATTACAACATGCAGTGATACACAACAATACATGAGATTGGATATATACAGTGCAGACTATATCAAGTCTAAAATTACCAAAATGCTATCAAGACTTCAAGCTAGAAGCAACAGAGGATTCAAAGAAGCAGTTTCACATTAGAATCAAAGTGGCCGAAGTCACAAACGAATTAAAGCAGTCGTAACAAATGAATGAAAACCAACACAACAGTATACAAGTGCAAGTACACCATTGTCTGGACCAATTGTCATTAAGAAAACAAGACCTCAATGCACAAACTCAGGAAAACAGTGAAACAATAATGGTGCAACACATACATATATTCATGTATGATCACACAACTCAAAGGCATAAAGCAATACGAAGGCAATTCAGAAATCAAGTGAACACAACATGTGTGTACAATTGAAGACGTTAATGTATTGGAGTTAAACATTAAAACCAAACATGCTGCGATTTCAAAATAATCAAACAAGTTCATACTTACACAATTTCAAAATGGTCAAAGTCACACAACAGCATATTCAAGTCAATTCAAACCCAACACTACCAGAAATCAAAGTCGAAGTCAACAGAATGTACAAAGTCAACTGCAGTGCGAATTCAGTGAACATTACAGGCACGTTGAAGACAAAGCAATGCAAACTGCTAAGTGTGGCCTTAATAATGAACACCAAATGAAGACTCAATTTCAATGACCAAATTCACAAAGCAAAATGATTATCACTATCAACAAGCACAAGTGCAACACCAACACGGTAGTGAGACAGTATCGTGCAAGTTTAAAAACAGGGTACAGAAGTTTCGAACAAAGACAGATATGTCTTAAAAATCATCACATGAACACTGTCAAGTTCAAATGTAGAAACCCAAAGCCGTGTAATAAAAAACCAGAGAATACATCATCAAATCGAGTCAAGCCGTGTGACCACGAAATCGATCAAAACCAAGAACATCAAGCATCAGATTGTACGAAATTAACAAGGCTATAGAAATCATCAATCTACAAAACAAATCGAACTAACTGAATGTAGCATTTGAATCAGGTGTGAGTGGATAGCACTCACCTTGCTTCCCAGAGCTAGAATGATCGATTGGCGATCACTTACGAGTAACAACCCACCAGATCGAAGCAATTAAAGTCGGCCTCTTCCATTTATTAGAAACCCTAGATTTTGAAAAGAGGAACGAACGCAAAAAGGAAGTCGCCATAATTTTCGTTCGTATGTTTTATTTTTATTTTGGGTTTTCCAATCAAATGAAAGGGGGACGGTTACATACTTAAGATAACACGGCACCAAAATAAGTGGGCCGAAATTTAAAAATTTTGAAGCCCGTATAACTCTTTTAACAAAATTGTAAAACAATTACAACTGATTAAAACATTCAATAGCAATTAGCAAACCAATCTAATCGTCATTTGATGATAATTAATTTTTACAAAACCTCGGTTTGTTACGGACTCCCCTCCTTATAAAAATTGCGTCCTCGCAATTTTCATAATTAAGGCGTCAATAACAATTATTTTTCTGACATAAACTGGTTAAGTGTAACGTTTCGGATTTTGCCCGCTCAAAAATCGACATCCATACTTCAAATCGTATTCGAATGCCATAGATTCGACCGTTCAAATCCGATTCGCCGGAGCTTATAACAATCATTAAGTAAACAACACAGTGGAATAAAAGAATAATACATTGATATACAGCTTTGATACAATATATGATACAACAGATGATCCAATAGGTATCAATATACATCAGAGATATGATACAATAAATAGCAGCGGAAAAGAAAATAGATGACATCTAGCAGCGGAACAAAATAACTCTAAGATAGTCTTCAACGAAGAACTCCGAGAACTGCAACTCCATCTCCAAGAATCAATCCAGCAATAGCTCGAACTCCCAATAACGATGCACCAAGCTAAGCAAGACTGGTGTGATCCAAAGACTGAACCAACTCCAGATAACCTACTAATCTGACTATCTGAAAAACCCAACTCTAGACTGCTCGTGTAGGAAATAATGAGCACCCAGAGTTTAGGAACGAAACAATAAACTCCGGATCAGTCGTGGGACTGGTGTGAACAACAAAAACAGTTTATCTCTTAAAACATTCAACAAAAGATTTTCAAAGTCAATTCGCAATGCTTTTAAAAATGAGACTACCATAAGGCCTCCCGCACACACACACAATGCAAACGCAGAATCGGAGGAGATTTCTCCTTATGATAGTCAAAAATGCTTGATACGTATTAAAAGAACATTTGATATTATTACTAGTGCATAGTGTAGAGAAAAATTCATTTCGAAAGTAGAATATAAATCTTAGCCAACATACGACCATTATCGTATGCCTACTATAGCTAACCATGTTCAATGGCAGGTTACCGCCACATTCCATGGCAGGTTATACAACTAATACTGTACAAGTCTCGTATTGTTTCTTTGGATTTCCAACAAATGGTCAGGCCAAGGAACTTCCCATTGCCACTTGAGAATGCCTCTGGATGGACATCCCCGAGAACCAAACCGGAACTCTGCCAACACAAGGCCGGGTTACCCCTAACTGGGTAACTACTGACACGAGCACGCCATTCCCCGATCGTAAACGACCTTTCTCACGGGATCCCGATAACCAACAACCACAAAGTAATAAATTCGCAGTAACCACATAGGTTAAATATCTGGGCTCCATACCATGATACCACCTCTATCCAGAAGGAAATGCACATACCCTAAAGGGAGCTACCCCTCATAACCTTGCCGCATCTTTCCTGTTTTGACCATTTCCGGGGTGTGAGGCTCGACGAAGTCTCGTCCACAAAAACATACTTTATACAAAAGCCATGGTTTGGGTCAACAAATGATCATAGAAATGATTGCCAGGATAGACGAACAAATAAATGATCCTATCACAAATAATCAACACAATGATCATTTCACAGCAACACTCAGTATATCACATTACCAAATTGGGAATATATCGCTGATAACCATCAACTATATAATCTCTAAGCTCGTACGTCTCAGAGAAGGGTGTTAAGCTAAGAGAATAAATTCTCCGCCACCAACAGAAATATATTTGAAAGAAATCAGCTTTATATCTCAACTTGTAATGTCAGACATACTATCCATACAAGTCTGTTCCGGGATCGAACAGAACCGAAGGCACTTCCAAAGAAGTCCTTGCAATCCGGATATTCACAATCCCGATCGGATTTCCCATCACTTAGGGAATCTCTATACCAGGAGCTACCCAGTGCAGAGACAATCGATAGGTCATCCTATTGCTCTTGCAAATACCCGGTCTTCAACTCCGGTCTTCAAATGCCATCCATAACGACATATCATATATTCGGAATGGGATATATGACACAAAGGTCCTTTCCCGGCTAAACCGAATAGTGAGCGCAACATTTAAAACATATGGATATGGGATTTCAATTAAGTCACAACTTAACAATTCAAAACTTTATTTCAAATGGTTTAAACCGATTACCATCTCAAATCTCTTAAACAAAAAGATTCATTTTCACAACCTTTAACGGTTTAAACAGTTTTCACATTTTAATCTTTTAAATAAAAGATTCATTCACAGATTTTCCTTATCAATTTTCATTTCAATTTGATTAACTCGTTAAATCTTTAAATCAAATATTTAACTTATAGCCTTCGAAACAATTTCATTTCAATTTGATTTAAACAAATCATCAATTTAAATCTGTTAAAAATAAACAGATTTAATTCATAGCTTTCAAAAAGAATTCATTCATAACGTAGGAAAATCATTTCTCTATTCAATCTTGAAATTCCCCTAATTAACTGGAATTTCATTTCTTATCTGAAAGCCTTTATTCTTTTAAACAAACAGTTTCATTTTGGAAATCTGATTCATTCATACGAGTTGAAACCCTTGGGTTAAATCCAAATTCCCAAAACCCATACCTTTAAAATGGTTTAATCCTTATATAACTAATATAACATCTTTAATCCCTAATTTCAAATCATAGAATTCAATTTCAAGTCTTGAATTTAAATTTAAATCAAATTATTTAAATTCCAAAACTTAATTAAGTAATTCAAAAATAATAAATTTTATTTTGGAATTCCATTCCAAAAGCTTTTCACATTTATTCCGATTCCATTTCCAAAACATTTGAATTTAAAAATTCAAATTTAAAACTATTTCAAACATCTGTGATTTAACCGATTTCCTCGTGAAATCCATATTTGTGTGTGTATGGTGTGGTCCAGGGTTTAACACAATAGTGCAACATCATTCAATCATCACAGATTAAAACACAGAAATATAGTTGATAAGCGATATAACTATTACGCTTATCGCTCATTCACGGGTTCACAGATAACATACAGATGTATCATCAAATAAATGAATAAATTATACATAACACAATGTATAGAACAAAATATCACAAATCAGATAGAACAGTAAATTCAAGGCATCACATATAATACGATCATTCATAAGTAGGGTCAAGCATTCAATAAACATTTATAAGTAGGATTAATTGATCGTTTAATCCTAATAAATTCAATTTAGTTTCAAATTAATTAATTTCTTAATTAATTATTTCAAGAAATTTACTCTTTAATTACTTATCATTAAGCAATCATCTCATAATAACAAATCATTAATTACCAATTTATCTTTATCATTAATTTAATCAAAATATTCAAGTTTAATTACAATTAGTAATTAACCCCTTAATTTCTTTCATTAAGTAATTAACAATTTACAATTGATTATCTTAATTAATTTAATCTAATGAATCATCAAAATTAATCACATTAATTTAATTACTTAATAATTCCTAGTTAATTATCCTTATTAACTAATAATATTTCTTAATCACTTTCTTAAGAAATTATCTTAGATTAATTCATTATTAATCATTTCTAATTATAAATTAATCTAATTATTTATCTATAATTAAATAAATCATTCTTTAATTACTTATTAATTAAATTAACCTTTAAACCAACTTCATAATAAATCATTTAAATTAACTTGATTAGTTTGTTTATTTACTTACTTAAAGTAATAAATTAAATTTTCTTACCTTAAACTGATTAACTATCTTTACAACTTTCCTTACTAAACTTTTAAGTTACATATTAACTTAATACTAACTAACATTACCTAATTAACTAAGTTAAACACTTGTACAAAAATCATTATTCACGGCTATTCTGGGAAAGCACCGAGACCGCATCATTTCTTACTCGAGAAAACTCGAGTTTCCCCTCGTGTCTCTCCCGTGTCACTTTCTCTCACCCCTTCCCTGTTCTTCTCTTTCTCAGTTCTTCTCCCCCTTTTCATTTTTTTTAGTTTATGTTGTTATTTAAATTTCAACAGCACGATAAAATTTCTATAACCTGTGATTAAATTTCCCAGGCAACACACACGCAACAACCCAAAGTTTTCGAGTCAAATCACAAAAATCTCGAGCTCCACTTCGAGTTGCCTCGAAGCAACATTTGCTGACACACGCTCATCACTGTGCACGTGCACATTGCCACTGGCGATCTTTCGGCACCGCCACGACGCCGAGCAAGTCGACGATCATCCCTAGATCAATTCGCGACCACCCAAACTTCCCCATCACCTCGAATTTGAAATTGAGTTCGAGCTCGAGCCTGGAACCCATGAACTGAAACACCACCAATCTCTGTCAACACGTTGCCTTCAAAATTCCGACCACCAGAACGCACCGCACCTCCGCCCAGACCTCCGTCTAAGCCCCAACTTCCACCACCCAAGACCCCACGGCACTCGATCGACCATCGACGTCGAATGACATGAAAACCTCGGCACCTCAAAAACTAGGTTTAAAAACTTTAGACCATCGCCGCCGCTTCCATGGTCATTGGTCGACCATCACAACATTTTTCCCATACTCCCTGTTCGCTCCTCCACCTCCAGCCCAAGCCCCGACCCCTCTGATCAACGAGACCGACCGTGGCGACCCAAAATACGAAAATCGAACAAACCCTTAGTGCTCCCTATCCCTATCTCTAAAAATCATGATACAACCTTTAAAAATCAAATTTTTGAATACGAATTCAATTTATATTCATGAATTTGTAAATTAAGAAACTCGAAATTTAACATATTTGAAGATGGTTCTGTAGTTTTAGCCTTTCCAGTGACAACACAAATTTGTTTACTTAAAACAAATTTTTTAACTAAAATTTATAGTGTTACAAACTTATTTTGTTTTAATGTCAACACTTAACATCTAGTAGTTTAGGTGAAATTGAATTCTTTTTTTTTTTGAATCAATTCCAGTGTTCAAACTTTAGACAGAACACTTGTAAACCAAAGCCTGTAACAATACATCCCCTTTTAAATATACACATAGAAGCCCAACAGATATACATACAAGATCTTTCACCAATAAGCATTCAACAGATTCATTCATTAGTTTTTTTTTTTTTTTTTAAAGTTACTCACCTGGAAGTATGAAGTGGAGAAGAACAGAGCATGAAATTGTTGAACAGAGAAGCAAAATACTTTGCATGCTTTTGATTCAGTTTCTAAGATGGTATTCATTTCAGTTTTACACAGCAAAGAATGAACGAACTAAAAAGAAGAAATTGAGTGATATATAGAAGATGTATGCAGGCTTACATTTCTTTGCTGGTACAAGTGATACCATATCTTGTACAGGGTGTTTATATTATTTATTAAAATAGGCATGGCTGCCAAGGAATGGAAGCTTTTAATGCTTTATCCTTTATGTTTTCATGCATATCTTATTTTGTATGTGTTAAATCTTTTTACCTGTTCCTGTATATATCCTATAGACAACACTTCTTTTTCTTTGCCTGATTTTTCTTTTACATACTTCTTGTTTTCTGCTGAAAACATTTGATAATATTTTGAATAACTTGTTTATGCTAGCATTAAATGTTTTGGTACTTGAATGTATATATTTTGTAACTCTTGTTGACTTTGGCTGATATGTCCTTGCTTCTTTTATCTCAAGCCTGCATACTTACTTTATTTGCATTACATTTGTTTATTGATAAGGCTTCAACATATTTCGGCTGAGATGATACAAAGTTGTGCTGAGGTATAAAATGCAAGTCCTTTCTTTTTTTACAACCCATCACTTATACTAATTTTTATTTTATTTTATTATTATTATGTATGTATGTTTTGTACAAGTATGCACATATGTACTTGTGCTTATAAAAAAATCCATTGGGTTTCATTGATTTTAAAACACAACGTAAATTGTTTGTTAAGTTTTACTTTGTTTAGTTTATTTATTTTTATTTTGTCTACTTACTTTAAAATATAATTGAAATTCCATAACTTTGTTTTGTACATAGATGTTTTATATATACTTATTTGGTTCCATACTTAACTTTTATTTTTTTATACTTGTGTCCAAAGTATATTATTTATTTTTTTCAAAATCATTTATTTAAGAATTTATTTAAAATCCAATATATACATATATATTCTCATATATACAAATTTTCAAATTCATACGACTTAATATATTTTCTATTTGAATCGCGGAAACTCGCATCATTTATAATCAATTTTACAAATTTTAATTCAAAAATTCGATAAATTATTAATTTAAATTAAATTAAAATCTAGGGTCGTTACAGACTTCCCCCCTTAAAAGAATTTCGTCCTCGAAATTCGCAGGCACGAAAACAACACAGAGATAGACAGATTCGATCTCCTCTAATTCCCCAACTTAAGATATGAATTCCAAACTCAAGTCGGAATATCTCAAAATATATACCAATTTGTCCCTCTTCGGACTTCAACCATCCCAAGAAATTACAACAGAATTTCAAATTTTGGTTTTAAACGAAATCGTTTTATCGATACAATTCTAATCATTCTTCATATTCTATTAATCAATTTAATTCAATTAAAATTTCCAATTTATTCAAAATTTTAATTCTAAATTTCAAATTCATTAAAGTTTAAATCAGAAATTGATAAGAAATCGATAAAGATAAGGATTTTCTATAACGAATCGTAGAGCATCACCGCACCAAAACTTCTTCTTGTAGCTGGTACGAAGAAATCAAAAGAATTTAGAAACGAATCAAAGAAATTTGATAAGAAAGATTGTTTCCACTGTTGTTACAGAGTATTGACCAATTATAGTCGTATTTCCCTGTCCCCTATCTCGTTCTCTTCTTGCACTCATACTCACTATCAGTGGGTAGTAAGAGAATTTACTGAGGCATTCAAACAGATATCTTAAGGATTACTCATTCTAGGATTTACTTCACCCTATCTCTAATGAGCTACTTAATGTGTTACACTCCTGAGCTAAAGTTTCAACCCTTAGCTCTGATACCAAATGTAAAGACCCGGAGGTAGCGGTCACAACCGGTAGGCTTTTCAACCATCCCAGCCCCACCGTGGCTTACACCGGTACCCCAGACCTTACTTTTACGGCCAGCCTCTCGACTGTCTCAGGTTACACCTAACCAACCCCCTAAAAGAGGATGTGTGGGAGTAAGAGTCTCCCGTTTGCCACCAAACCGCGAAGCGAGAACCCCCCATCACATAGCCCAAAGCTTAACAAGACTGGTGTGATCCAAAGACTGAACCAACTCCAGATAACCTACTAATCTGACTATGTGAAAAACCCAACTCTAGACTGCTCGTGTAGGAAATAATGAGCAACCAGAGTTTAGGAACGAAACAATAAACTCCGGATCAGTCGTGGGACTGGTGTGAACAACAAAAACAGTTTATCTCTTAAAACATTCAACAAAAGATTTTCAAAGTCAATTCGCAATGCTTTTAAAAATGAGACTACCATAAGGCCTCCCGCACACACACAATGCAAACGCAGAATCGGAGGAGATTTCTCCTTATGATAGTCAAAAATGCTTGATACGCATTAGAAGAACATTTGATATTATTACTAGTGCATAGTGTAGAGAAAAATTCATTTCGAAAGTAGAATATAAATCTTAGCCAACATACGACCATTATCGTATGCCTACTATAGCTAACCATGTTCAATGGCAGGTTACCGCCACATTCCATGGCAGGTTATACAACTAATACTGTACAAGTCTCGTATTGTTTCTTTGGATTTCCAACAAATGGTCAGGCCAAGGAACTTCCTATTGCCACATGAGAATGCCTTTGGATGGACATCCCCGAGAACCAAACCGGAACTCTGCCAACACAAGGCCGGGTTGCCCCTAACTGGGTAACTACTGACACGAGCACGCCATTCCCCGATCGTAAACGACCTTTCTCACGGGATCCCGATAACCAACAACCACAAAGTAATAAATTCGCAGTAACCACATAGGTTAAATATCTGGGCTCCATACCATGATACCACCTCTATCCAGAAGGAAATGCACATACCCTAAAGGGAGCTACCCCTCATAACCTTGCCGCATCTTTCCTGTTTTGACCATTTCCGGGGTGTGAGGCTCGACGAAGTCTCGTTCACAAAAACATACTTTATACAAAAGCCATGGTTTGGGTCAACAAATGATCATAGAAATGATCACCAGGATAGACGATCAAATAAATGATCCTATCACAAATAATCAACACAATGATCATTTCACAGCAACACTCAGTATATCACATTACCAAATTGGGAATATATCGCTGATAACCATCAACTATATAACCTCTAAGCTCGTACGTCTCAGAGAAGGGTGTTAAGCTAAGAGAATAAATTCTCCGCCACAAACAGAAATATATTTGAAAGAAATCGGCTTTATATCTCAACTTGTAATGTCAGACATACTATCCATACAAGTCTGTTCCGGGATCGAACAGAACCGAAGGCACTTCCAAAGAAGTCCTTGCAATCCGGATATTCACAATCCCGATCGGATTTCCCATCACTTAGGGAATCTCTATAACAGGAGCTACCCAGTGCAGAGACAATCGATAGGTCATCCTATTGCTCTCGCAAATACCCGATCTTCAACACAGGTCTTCAAATGCTATCCATAACGACATATCACATACTCGGAATGGGATATATGACACAAAGGTCCTTTCCCGGCTAAACCGAATAGTGAGCGCAACATTTAAACATTTGGATATGGGATTTCAATTAAGTCACAACTTAACAATTCAAAACTTTCTTTCAAATGGTTTAAACCGATTACCATCTCAAATCTCTTAAACAAAAAGATTCATTTTCACAACCTTTAACGGTTTAAACAGTTTTCACATTTTAATCTTTTAAATAAAAGATTCATTCACAGATTTTCCATATCAATTTTCATTTCAATTTGATTAACTCGTTAAATCTTTAAATCAAAGATTTAACTTATAGCCTTCGAAACAATTTCATTTCAATTTGATTTAAACAAATCATCAATTTAAATCTGTTAAAAATAAACAGATTTAATTCATAGCTTTCAAAAAGAATTCATTCATAACTTAGGAAAATCATTTCTCTATTCAATCTTGAAATTCCCCTAATTAAGTGGAATTTCATTTCTTATCTGAAAGCCTTTATTCTTTTAAACAAACAGTTTCATTTTGGATATCTGATTCATTCATACGAGTTGAAACCCTTGGGTTAAATCCAAATTCCCAAAACCCATACCTTTAAAATGGTTTAATCCTTATATAACCAATATAACATCTTTAATCCCTAATTTCAAATCATTGAATTCAATTTCAAGTCTTGAATTTAAATTTAAATCAAATTATTTAAATTCCAAAACTTAATTAAGTAATTCAAAAATAATAAATTTTATTTTGGAATTCCATTCCAAAAGCTTTTCACATTTATTCCGATTCCATTTCCAAAACATTTGAATTTAAAAATTCAAATTTAAAACTATTTCAAACATCTGTGACTTAACCGATTTCCTCGTGAAATCCATATTTTTGTGTGTATGGTGTGGTCCAGGGTTTAACACAATAGTGCAACATCATTCAATCATCACAGATTAAAACACAGAAATATAGTTGATAAGCGATATAACTATTACGCTTATCGCTCATTCACGGGTTCACAGATAACATACAGATGTATCATCAAATAAATGAATAAATTATACATAACACAATGTATAGAACAAAATATCACAAATCAGATAGGACAGTAAATTCAAGGCATCACATATAATACGATCATTCATAAGTAGGGTCAAGCATTCAATAAACATTTATAAGTAGGATTAATTAATCGTTTAATCCTAATAAATTCAATTTAGTTTCAAATTAATTAATTTCTTAATTAATTATTTCAAGAAATTTACTCTTTAATTACTTATCATTAAGCAATCATCTCATAATAACAAATCATTAATTACCAATTTATCTTTATCATTAATTTAATCAAAATATTCAAGTTTAATTACAATTAGTAATTAACCCCTTAATTTCTTTCATTAAGTAATTAACAATTTACAATTGATTATCTTAATTAATTTAATCTAATGAATCATCAAAATTAATCACATTAATTTAATTACTTAATAATTCCTAGTTAATTATCCTTATTAACTAATAATATTTCTTAATCACTTTCTTAAGAAATTATCTTAGATTAATTCATTATTAATCATTTCTAATTATAAATTAATCTAATTATTTATCTATAATTAAATAAATCATTCTTTAATTACTTATTAATTAAATTAACCTTTAAACCAACTTCATAATAAATCATTTAAATTAACTTGATTAGTTTGTTTATTTACTTACTTAAAGTAATAAATTAAATTTTCTTACCTTAAACTGATTAACTATCTTTACAACTTTCCTTACTAAACTTTTAAGCTACATATTAACTTAATACTAACTAACATTACTTAATTAACTAAGTTAAACACTTGTACAAAAATCATTATTCACGGCTATTCAGGGAAAGCACCGAGACCGCATCATTTCTTACTCGAGAAAACTCGAGTTTCCCCTCGTGTCTCTCCCGTGTCACTTTCTCTCACCCCTTCCCTGTTCTTCTCTTTCTTAGTTCTTCTCCCCCTTTTTTTTTTTTTTTTAGTTTATGTTGTTATTTAAATTTCAACAGCACGATAAAATTTCTATAACCTGTGATTAAATTTCCCAGGCAACACACACGCAACAACCCAAAGTTTTCGAGTCAAATCACAAAAATCTCGAGCTCCACTTCGAGTTGCCTTGAAGCAACATTTGCTGACACACGCTCATCACTGTGCACGTGCACATTGCCACTGGCGATCTTTCGGCACCACCACGACGTCGAGCAAGTCGACGATCATCCCTAGATCAATTCGCGACCACCCAAACTTCCCCATCACCTCGAATTTGAAATTGAGTTCGAGCTCGAGCCTGGAACCCATGAACTGAAACACCACCAATCTCTGTCAACACGTCGCCTTCAAAATTCCGACCACCAGAACGCACCGCACCTCCGCCCAGACCTCCGTCTACGCCCCAGCTTCCACCACCCAAGACCCCACGGCACTCGATCGACCATCGACGTCGAATGACACGAAAACCTCGGCACCTCAAAAACTAGGTTTAAAAAATTAGACCATCGCCGCCGCTTCCATGGTCATTGGTCAACCATCACAACATTTTTCCCATACTCCCTGTTCGCTCCTCCACCTCCAGCCCAAGCCCCGACCCCTCTGATCAACGAGACCGACCGTGGCGACCCAAAATACGAAAATCGAACAAACCCTTAGTGCTCCCTATCCCTATCTCTAAAAATCATGATACAACCTTTAAAAATGAAATTTTTGAATATGAATTCAATTTATATTCATGAATTTGTAAATTTAGAAACTCGAAATTTAACATATTTGAAGATGGTTCTGTAGTTTTAGCCTTTCCAGAGACAACACAAATTTGTTTACTTAAAACAAATTTTTTAACTAAAATTTATAGTGTAACAAACTTATTTTGTTTTAATGTCAACACTAAACCTCTAGTAGTTTAGGTGAAATTGAATTTTTTTTTTTTTGAATCAATTCCAGTGTTCAAACTTTAGACAGAACACTTGTAAACCAAAGCCTGTAACAATACATCCCCTTTTAAATATACACATAGAAGCCCAACAGATATACATACAAGATCTTTCACCAATAAGCATTCAACATATTCATTCATTAGTTTTTTTTTTTAAAAGTTACTCACCTGGAAGTATGAAGTGGAGAAGAACAGAGCATGAAATTGTTGAACAGAGAAGCAAAATACTTTGCATGCTTTTGATTCAGTTTCTAAGATGGTATTCATTTCAGTTTTACACAGCAAAGAATGAACGAACTAAAAAGAAGAAATTGAGTGATATATAGAAGGTGTATGCAGGCTTGCATTTCTTTGCTGGTACAAGTGATACCATATCTTGTACAGGGTGTTTATATTATTTATTAAAATAGGCATGGCTGTTAAGGAATGGAAGCATTTAATGCTTTATCCTTTATGTTTTCATGCATATCTTATTTTGTATGTGTTAAATCTTTTTACCTGTTCCTGTATATATCCTACAGACAACACTTTTTTTTTCTTTGCCTGATTTTTCTTTTACATACTTCTTGTTTTCTGCTGAAAACATTTGATAATATTTTGAATAACTTGTTTATGCTAGCATTAAATGTTTTGGTACTTGAATGTATATATTTTGTAACTCTTGTTGACTTTGGCTGATATGTCCTTGCTTCTTTTATCTCAAGCCTGCATACTTACTTTATTTGCATTACATTTGTTTATTGATAAGGCTTCAACATATTTCGGCTGAGATGATACAAAGTTGTGCTGAGGTATAAAATGCAAGTCCTTTCTTTTTTTACAACCCATCACTTATACTAATTTTTTTTTATTTTATTATTATTATGTATGTATACCTTGTTTGTTTTGTACAAGTATGCACATATGTACTTGTGCTTATAAAAAAATCCATTGGATTTCATTGATTTTAAAACACAACGTAAATTGTTTGTTAAGTTATACTTTGTTTAGTTAATTTATTTTTATTTTGTCTACTTACTTTAAAATATAATTGAAATTCCATAACTTTGTTTTGTACATAGATGTTTTATATATATTTATTTGGTTCCATACTTAACTTTTATTTTTTATACTTGTGTCCAAAGTATATTATTTATTTTTTTCAAAATCATTTATTTAAGAATTTATTTAAAATCCAATATATACATATATATTCTCATATATACAAATTTTCAAATTCATACGACTTAATATATTTTCTATTTGAATCGGGGAAACTCGCATCATTTATAATCAATTTTACAAATTTTAATTCAAAAATTCGATAAATTATTAATTTAAATTAAATCAAAATCTAGGGTCGTTACATTAAGCTAGAAAAATAAAGCTCAAGAACACAAATGCCAAAGAAATCTTTTAATTTCATAAAAGAAACTCACAAATTTTCAACAAAAATCTAACTATCAAATAGATAATCAGAAAAAACAATACTGAATAAATGCAATTATCAGCAATATTCAATTATCAATTAGATAATTAGAATACAAAATCACAAAACAGCAATATCTAATTATCGATACGATAATTAGCAAACAGCAAAATCTAATTATCAACAAAGATAATTAGAAAACATAAATCACAATTCGCAAAACTGCAATCATCTAGTTATCAATCAGAAAATAAGAAAACACGAACTCCATAATCAACAAACTCTAACTATCAATAGAGATAGATAGAAAACAACAATTCAATATAATCAACATAATCTAGAATCAATTAGAGACTAGAAAATCTTATAATCAGCAAAATTAGCAATTATCTAATTATCAATAACGATAGTCAGAAATCTCAAATCAACAAATATCCAATTATCAATAACGATAGTCAGAAATCTCAAATCAACAAATATCCAATTATCAAAAACGATACTCAAAAATCTCAAATCAATAAATATCTAATTTTCAAAAACGATAATCAGAAACCTCAAATCAACAAATATCTAATTATCAAAAACGATAATCGGAATCTCAAATCAACAAATATCTAATTATCAAAAACGATAATCAGAAATCTCAAATCAACAACTATCTAATTATCAAAAACGATAATTAGAAATCTCAATTCAACAAATATTGAGTTATCAAAAACGATAGTCAGAAATTTCAAATCAACAAATATTCAATTATCAAAAACGATAGTCAGAAATCTCAAATCAACAAATATCCAATAATCAAAAACGATAATTAGAAATCTCAAATCAATAAATATCCAGTTATCAAAAACGATAATCAGAAATCTCAAACCAACAAATATCGAATTATCAAAAACGATAATCAGAATCTCAAATCAAAAATATCTAATTATCAAAAACGATAATCAGAAATCTCAAATCAACAACTATCTAATTATCAAAAACGATAATCAGAAATCTCAATTCCACAAATATATAATTATCAAAAACGATAATCAGAAATTTCAAATCAACAAATATCTAATTATCAAAACGATAATCATAAATCTCAAATTAACAAATATCCAATTATCAAAAACGATAATCAGAAACAACAAATATCCGATTATCAAAAACGATAATCAGAACTCATATCAACAAATATCCGATTATCAAAAACGATAATCTGAACTCATGTCAATAAATATCCAATTACCTACAGATAATTGGAAACAACAAATATCTAGAAATTAATTAAGATGATCTAGAAAATCTACATAAAAGGTTGGATCGATCCCATCAGATTGTGAGTTTTAGCTACGCCGCACGTGCGTCGACAAATGGCCGAAGCCTACCAAGTGCTATCAACATAATTTTGGCGCCCAATATATGACCCGAAGGTCCAACAAATGACCCAAAGGTCTAGTACTGGTATTGACCCGATGGTCCAACATATGACCCGAAGGTCCAACATATGACCCGAAGGTCCGACATAGTGGCTCGAAAGCAAACAAAATCATCAAAATCATCAAAACAACGGATGTTTCAATTAACGAGTCCGGAATTAACCGAAATAGCAAACGCACATGTCCCATACCACGTGTTTTACTAAATCGTTTGATTCTCTTCATCGTTTCCTTGAAAGTGCAAAATTGTGTATTCCAAAAACAACATTTCACATTCTCAAATGGACAAGTCCAGAATTAAGCGAATCAGTAAAAGAAAGGGGTCATAGTCCTCGATTTTGCTGAAACATTTAAATCGCTTCCTCATTCTTTTGAAAGTGCAAACTGCAAAACTTCTGAAAACAATTTCATTTCTTTTATAAAATTAATAATTTACATTCTCAAACGGACAAGTCCGGAATTAAGAGAATCAGTAAAAGAAAGGGATCATATTCCTCGATTTTGCTGAAACGTTTAAATCGCTTCCTCGTTCTCTTGAAAACGTAAATTGTAAATTTTTTAAAACAACTTTTATTTTGAAACAATTTTTAAAACACGTGATTAAAACAGCAACATCAGTAGCAACTTCGACAAGGAAATTGCACTTCTCAAAATACCGTAAAAACGGGCAACAAAATCAGCATTGCGGGATAACCGCTTGAAAATCCACTTTAAAATTTGACGGTTACTGAAGTCAAAGCGACAGTAATTTCAAACGTCAAAATCTCATCAAAATAATTTGCATCCAAAAATACTACTAATGAATTTTCATTCATTAAAAATGTCAACAAAACACCGTGCTTCAAAAACTTAGCACCAGTGTGAAAATCCCGTTATAAAAATAACGGCAACAAAATACGTTTAAAACCAAACATCGGTTCAATGTACAATTAACGCAGTAACGCGAATCTTAAATTTGCACGTATGCCACAAAATGGACAAAGAAATCATTCAAATATATCTTCAACGAAGATAATTCAAAACAACAAAAATCTCAACAAAATCACATAACTGCAATCGCTTCGGATCCTCAAATCGGATTCGAAATTTTCAAAGAAATCAAAAATAAACACATCTATGTAAACAACAAATGAAATTTATTTCAATTTCATATTTTGATTCTTAAATCAAAAAGATTATCAGCTGTACTCAACGAAGACAGTCTCATTGTTTCCGCCGCGCACTCTGATAAACTAAGCACAAATTACTCAATTACCAAAACACAAATTCACTTTTAGTTTTAAATAAAGATATTTAAAAATTTCATCATACTTTCAAAAATTTAGTTTTGACTCAAGGCACAATAAAAACATCGACAAATAGTTGTAACACATGTTCCATCTAAGTTATGTTTTATATTATGTCCATAAACCCCTTTGCTCTGATACCAACTGTGAAGCCCCACCTTTATGCTCACAATAACAAAGAGTATTAAAAGAAATAATGTATGTTATTACGAAGAATAAGGCTGGCTAGGAGCGGCCATCCGTATGCCTTACACTAGTATTGGTTACCTCGATAGGAGTAGTATGTATTTATATTTTTCATCTCTTATTTATTTAGTCCCATCGACATACCTAATTCCTGTACAAAACAAACTACGATGGTTCATAATAGTTCAGGAAAATATATATAATAATAACACAGATAAGCTAAATGAGGAACAAAGATAATATCAAATCGTATATATTTATGACTGAAGTCATTTACAATACATGTGGTACAATACATATGATACAGCGGCAACTGTCGACACAGGGAGTTACATATACAAGTACATTAATATAATTAATATACATGAATACACATCATCCTATACTATGAGAAGAACTACTCTAAAAGATATAAAGAGACTTCATAGCTCAAGTAGCAACCCAAAGCAAGATATCTACAACCTGTAATAACTCGGTCTGACCCGAATATTAAATTCAAAAGAAAATAATACACGGGTCTGTCTAATTCAAACTCAGTTATTAATGCACGGAAGAAATAATAATTAAATAACAATTAGACGACAATCAAAATAAATTCACCTATCCAATCCTTAAGTAAGGAAATCGGATAACGGTAAATATAACGCGTAACAGTGTTAAAGAACAAACCAACAAATTCAAATTATCAACGAAGATAAATAAAAGGGTTATCAATGAAGATAATTTAGAAAACAACAGAATTGCCTAAACAGCAATTAACACAAAATCTAATTATTAAATAAATAATTAGAAACTCATAATCTAATTATCAAATAGATAATTAGACAAAAACAGAATGATCAATTCAAACCAAATCGAAATATAATTTCGAAATATTGAATTGAACACACAAAGCAATTCAAGTAATTGAAATATCGATTCAAAACGTCAATACTGTGTGGCTGCAGTACACGCTCGCGTGCACTGCCTCGCCACTACAGTGATAAAATAGGAATCGGCACAAGGTCAAATCCGAGCTACTAGCTGGATTCAACACAGGTATATATTCAAATTAAATGGTCAAGACGTAAATATCAAGCCTCGACCAAAGATAATTCCAATCGACAGAAAACAGTGACTGCACAGAGATAGCAGGGTACAACACGTCTCAAAGTATCAGTCGATACTAACATGCATGTGTGGTCAGGGAAACCCAAATACTACATGAAACAGTTATGTAACTGTCTCAAATGGTCAAGACAGCTACAATGAATGATCAAACTCGCGAAATACTTCAACTACAAGTGAGCAGTAAGATGGCCAGGTGACAAAACAAACATGCACAAGCATAGGCTACCCAAGCATGATGTAGCAAAACAGTAAATGCAACCTGAACAAGAATGAAACAAAGGTGGCAACATGGGACTACACCAAAGGAATGGCATCATATATACACAAATCAATGCAAACAATTATAGTTTGCATACTGAAACCTAGGGCAAAAATGAAACAGAGGTGATATACTATACATATAGTACGGTGCATAGCATTTCCAAGTGCATCAGACATGCACAATTAACTCAATTACTACAGGAACCAGACTAAATGAAACAACACTGTGGAATGCATATAAACAGGGGTGTTATGCTACGACTTCAAAATCAGGTCTAGTGCACAATGAAGACAGACCAGAAGAGAGAACAAGACAACACAAATGTCAATGCCTCGAATGGTACAAGTTGAAGACTACAACATTACGGCAACAACAGGTGACAACAGTTTGAAACTAAACCACAAAGAAGTCAATGCAATTACAACATGCAGTGATACGTAGCAATACATGAGATTGGAGATATACAATGCAGACTATATCAAGTCTAAAATGACCAAAATGCTATCAAGACTTCAAGCTAGAAGCAACATAGGATTCAAAGAAGCAGTTTCACATTAGAATCAAAGTGGCCGAAGTCACAAACGAATTAAAGCAGTCTTAACAAATAAATGAAAACCAACACAACAATATACAAGTGCAAGTACACCATTGTCTGGACCAATTGTCATCAAGAAAACAAGTCCTCAATGCACAAACTTAAGAAAAAAGTGAAACAATAATAGTGCAACACATACATATATTCATGTATGATCACACAACTCAAAGGCATAAAGCAATACAAAGGCAATTCAGAAATCAAGTGAACACAACATGTGTGTACAATTGAAGACGTTAATGTATTGGAGTTATACATTAAAACCGAACATGCTGCGATTTCAAAATAATCAAACAAGTTCATACTTACACAATTTCAAAATGGTCAAAGTCACACAACAGCAGATTCAAGTTAAGTCAAACCCAACACTACCAGAAATCAAAGTCGAAGTCAACAGAATGTACAAAGTCAAATGTAGTGCGAATTCAGTGAACACTACAGGCACGTTGAAGACAAAGCAATGCAAACTGCTAAGTGTGGCCTCAATAATGAAGACCAAATGAAGACTCAATGTCAATGACCAAATTCACAAAGCAAAAAGATTATCACTGTCAACAAGCACAAGTGCAACACCAACACGGCAGTGAGACAGTATCGTGCAAGTTTAAAAACAGGGTACAACAGTTTCGAACAAAGACAGATATGTCTTAAAAATCATCACATAAACACCGTCAAGTTCAAATGTAGAAACCCAAAGCCGTGTAATCAAAAACCAGAGAATACATCATCAAACGAGTCAAGCCGCGTGACCACGAAATCGATCAAAACCAAGAACATCAAGTATCAGATTGTACGAAATTAACAAGGATAGAGAAATCATCAATCAACAAAACAAATCGAACTAACTAAACACATCATTTGAATCAGATGTGAGTGGATAGCACTCACCTTACTTCCCAGAGGACCAACGATCGATCGGCGAGCACTTACGAGGAACAACCCACCAGATCAAAGCAATTAAAGTCGGCCTCTTCAATTTATTAGAAACCCTAGATTTTGAAAAGAGGAACAAACGCAAAAAGGAAGCCGCCATTATTTTCGTTTGTATGTTTTATTTTTTTAGGGTTTTCCAATCAAATGAAAGGGGGACGGTTACATACTTAAGATAACAAGGCACCAAAATTAGTGGGCCGAAATTAAAATTTTTTAAAGCCCGTATAATTCTTTTAACAAAATTGTAAAAGAATTACAACTGACTAAAACATTCAACAACAATTAGCAAACCAATCTAATCGTCATTTGACGATAATTAATTTGTACAAAACCTCGGGTTGTTACAAACAACCTCCAACAAAACCCCTTCGACCACACAGCTCCGACCACCAGCGGTCAGACAACTTTAGCAACATCTTTCCGATCCAACATGCAACCATTTCTCTGAGTTTCACGGCACTCGATCAATCAGACGAGAAGCAATGCCACGAATTTCAACTTCTACAAGAACTAGGGTTCAAAACCCTTATGATCTACCGCCGACGTCATTGCGAACTGGAACCCCTTCTGACTTTTTATCTGAACCTCCATTACCTCCTCCGCCTCCAGCAATGTTCCCGACCACCCCTAAATGCTCCAGCCACCATAAATCACCCAAAAACCATTCTCCAGACAATCCCAAAATTTACATTCGATTCAATATTAAAAAATTGGTTTTTTGTTCTAAAAAAATCCTATGTTTCAGAGATGATTCAAGATATATACTTGAATCAAAAAAATACAACATTTGATTTATCACATATTTAAGTTTTGAAATGTATTTTCTTGTTTACAGAAAAATCCTAAACTTAAAGTACTTAAACATGTTTTCAAAATATAGATGGTGTTTAAAACTAATTAATTTGTTTAAAACCCAAAGCTTCCAAGTGAACAAATGGGGAGTTTTGAATTTTGGTTCATTTTAAAATCTCTGTAATCTAAAAGAACAGAGACGCACAGACATCAGACATGCATATTCAAATGCATTCATATACGCAGATTTCTATACTTCTATATACACATACAGACATCATCATCACTTGAATTACTCGAGCAACAATTATTAATTTTCTTAAGTTTTAAATTTAAATGCTTACTCACCTGTCTATGAAGAAACAGAGAAAGACAAATCCTGGGAAATGTTTGAATTTGAAAATCTAGAAAAACTTGTTTGGTTTTGATCTAAACTTGCTTTGATCTAAAACTGAGTCGAATCAAATCTCCAACTTGCTTTGATTTGTATTTGCTTGATACTGAGAAACTTGAATTTGTTACTGGTTTGAATTTTGCGAAGAGAATTCTTTCATTTCCATTTACTGGTTTTTTAGGAATTTGAAATCATTAAAGAGAATGAGAGAGGATATGAAAATGTTTATATTATCTCCTATTAATTATAAAAGACACTTGTTAAATTGTTAAGTAACTTAATTACACTTGTCAATAAGCCTATCATATTGCTTACATTTGTAAATCCATGTTTTATATGTTTTTATGTATATTTATATGATATTCTAAATTTAGCTTTTATATTTATAAATGTCTTTACATTTTAAAATATATATATTTATCATATTATCAATTTGCTCTTGTATAAATGTCGTATGTTTTAAATGTTTAAATTTTTATCTTAAATTAATCTTACTTAATTATATTTATTCTTTCTCTTATATTTGTCTATCTATAATTTTAAAAGTAGACGATATGAAATCCCAATTACACACTTATAATAGTTATACAACTATATTAATTATACTTTATATACTTTATTTATATTTTAAATGTTTTCCACAAATCTCTTGTATTAAATTTCTATTTAGTAACCACTTTCCTTTATTTATATAAATATGATCTTTAAATGAAAATAACAAACTATATACTAATAAAATTATATATGTATTATTTTTAAATTCAATTTTCCTTAAGATATTTATCTTTTGAATTTCAAATTCAAATTCAAATTAAAATCAACTCACAAAAATATATATATTTAAACAATCACAAATTTAATTCCATTTAAAATCCATATATATGTATATAAATATAACATATTATTATTTTTTGAAAATAATCAATTTTATCATATTTAAATAATTATAAAGGAGATTATCACATTTATTTGTTCAATTTATAAATCATAATTTTCAGAAGTTAAATCAGATAACTATTCAAATATCTGATGCCTGAAATCCGGGTTATCACAATGAAGAAGAGGCAAAGGAATGTGTACTTATGGGCTAGTAAAGAGGTAGAAAATATCTCTACCTTACATCCCCCACCATCACCATCCATCATTACTACGACCCCCTCCCCACATTACCATAGGATGGCCAGAAATGATGTTCACATAGATGCATCCATGTGCTTGTCCATGTGGATGTATACATGTTGACTTTGGGTTTGCTTAAGGTTTAAGTAATTTAGAAAGATCTTATATATTTCTTTTATATATGTATATGTATGTATGTATATTTTTATGCTTGTTTATGTATAACTTAAAGTGTATGTTAGGATGTGTATATGTATGTTGTATATGTGTACAAGTCATATAAATAACGTTATACAACTTATATAAGTCAAACTGTTGAAAATCGAGAAACATATTATCGGTCATATTTTTACTTATATTTTAATTTACAAATAAATGTAAACAAAATTGGAAAATTATTTTCTTATCATTTTTAACCAATTAAAATGATCACATTTTATTAATAAAACTGTATAAATTAATATTAACAAATATTTACAAAAATCGTTATTATACTGATAAAGCGATATCGATTTCTCCTTATATTTTCAAATCAAATATATATCTTCATAAAATTATTACAAATGATTTATTATCACATTATAAAATATTTAAAATGAATTATAACCTTTGTCAAACATTATTTGAATAATTATAGTAATTACTAAATCATTAAATGTGAATTTAATTTAATAAATCAATTATTATATTAAGGGAATTACTAACAATTTCATAAATACATTTAATTTTCCAAACAACAATAAATTATTTGATTTTATAATCTTGTTTAGTTACAAAAATAAGTGTTTTTATCTAGCTCTGTGCGCGACGCGATGTTAAACAATTATAGAGCTGTTTAAAGATACAACAGTTTTCGGCCACTTTGCTGATATAAATGTCAAGGAAAATAGTTTTGTAAATATTTATTCAAAATACGATTATTATTATTCATTGCCACTCAAAACAATATTTTTTTCTTTTATCAACCTTTTATTTGAATAAACTGAAGAAAAAAATTTATCGGAGTGATAAATTTGCGAGTCGTTACATAGGACAATCTACACCTGCGCTTTGCTGCCAACCATAGTCGCCATCTACTGTAGTTGACACCTCCCATAGCCACCGCCTCCTCAAAACCAAACCCCAATAGACAAACTCATACCTTTACGCACCACCTACTGTACTACCTAAATTTTTCAACACATCAGAACATAGTTGCTCAGCTTGCCTTACACGAGTCGTCAATTAACGGATAAATAGAATAAAGTAAAAAAAAAAATTATATAGTACCATTGTATGGGAAAATGATGTAAAAATAAATATAACAAGTACAAAATGCTACCAAGTCATACAATTTAAACATAAAATGCTACTACAAGATAAAATCAACCACTACACGATTAAATTAAATATAAATATTTATTTTTAAAATCAAAAGATACGAAACTAATACTATAGGGTAGCATTATAAAATAATTTATGAAAAAATCCATAATAAATATTCAAAAACTTTAATAAAAACGGTTTCGCCATTTCAAAGCTCTATGTAGTAGAATTATAAATTAGTTTATCAAAATAGTTTTACAACATCAAAATAGTTAAATAAAAATGAAACCACCTTTACAAACTCATAAAATAACACTAGAAGGTGGAATTTAAGATAAATATTAATTAAAAAACAAATACTACAACTCATAAAGCCTTCCTATAAACCAAAAATGCTAATATACTTTATAAACTGATATTACAAATCATAAATGCTACTACAGAATAATGTTTTATAATACAATATGTACGTCATTTAAAATAATGCTACAATTGTTTATGAACCGATACTAGAGTTTAAAAAAGATACTACTAAAATTCATACACTACTACCACAATTCATCAAATACTACAATAAGATAGCATTATAGATAGAAACATACAAAATTAATTATTTATTAAAAAACAAAAAATTATACAACCAGTAGAATTAGTGCGGGTATTTAAATATATACCATTATTGCTTATAAACTCTTTTATAGTTTAAAGAAAATACAATTACAATTTAGAAATTGCTACTACAATTTAAAAATGTTGCATCATTTCAAAAACCGGTATTGTAATTCATAAAATTCTATAATAAAATAACATTATGAACAAAAATATACATAATTAATTTATTATAAAAAAACGACACTACACAATAGCATTATTACACATATTTAAAAAGATCCAACAGTTGTTTCAAAACTACTACTAAAATTTTTAAAATGCTAGTGTAAGTTAGAAGATGTTACAACAATTCATAACATTCTACTATAAAATAGCATTATGGAAAAAAATATTTAATTTATTTATTTAAAAAAATGATACATAAATAAAATAACATTATGAAACTATACATAAAATGCTAGTGAAAGACAAAAAAATGATACTATACAGTATCATTATTGATCTTCTTCTTTATCAATTTCATGCTCCGCCACAAACATCGCTTATTCATTTAAGTCGAAACTCAAAATCTTTGCTACAAGTAGAGTCACCCCTTCTTAATCCTGACTTGTCATTGCCACATCATCAGTGCTCTTCAGCTTCGTGCTCCTTCAAATCCCAAGCCGACCACCATCGCATCCACCTAGTCATCACCACCATCGCATCCACCTAGTCATCACCACCATCGCTTCAATTTGTCATGGCTTCATTGAGAGCCACCGAGATATGCTGTGCCTTACGGAAGTGGCTACAAACCTTTTCTATTATCCATAATCTAACTTACATGAATTGAGTGTCTGTCCATCTTACTGAATTTTCGACCTATTATAGTATTTGTTTTTGAAAATTTGTCATTTTCACTAAAAACTAAGGGCCTGTCATTGAAACGTAAAAATTGCTAAGATTTATCCTTCACACAATTTTCCAACATAATAAATTATTTTATTTGGCTATCTTGCTCTGATTTTATGGTACAAGCATTAAAGTTAGTACATTGTTCTTGTTAATTTATATTATATAGTATATATACTGTTCCATTCATGTAGATATAAATTATTCAAGTTCATTACTAAATTATTCCAAAAGGACCACTTATACATCATCCTAAATCACCGTCATATTGCATGGAGCTTGTTTGCATCCTAAACCATGTCAACTTTCACCCATTAATCATTTTAAAGTATCGATCTACATTGATAAAAATTGACTATAACTTTTCCTTTGCATAATGAATTACTAATAACAAAAATCTTATCATAATTTATAATTGAAAGTGCTACACTATGTAAATATCTTTAGATAGAAGTACTATTACAGGAAGTTATTATGGTGCTTGTAGACATAGTATTAGGATAGTTAACAGAGCTACTTCATCGAGAATAATCTATTTGAAGACCCATACAAAATTATGTTGAAAAACATTCGATAATCTATATATTACTATACTCAAATGATAAAATTGATAGACACTGGTTCTAAGATACTTGATAATTCAAATTTGAGAAGATACAGATTATTTAGCCAATTATTATTATAAATTTTTTATAGTTAATTACATGTAATGATAACCTTAGCATATATTTATACGTCCCCTGATTACATAAACTATAATCTCATTATGTATTTTAAGGTTTAAAAGCATCAAAGATGGAGGACAATACACTCCCTTTGAGGGTAGACAAATTGGATTAGATTTTAAAATTTATGGCGTTCGTGGAGAAAAATTTGAACAGAGGTTGAATATGAATATTTTCTTTTTGAAATGGTACTTAGATACAACATGTCACTAGGACAACATAACAAAAATCACATATTAATATATATTCAAATCACACTATGAAAGTTTCAAACTTGTGACCTCATGTGCCAAAGTCGAATCACTTAACCACTAGGATAATGGTGTTTGTCCTACTTATCGTCTAACATTTGTAATTACGTCCACTTATCCTCTTTAAATACGATGTAATTCCTGTGGCCATTGTAATTGCTGAAATTTAGGGAATATAAACGCTTTCGATTAAACCTCTAATGTAACAAATATATTCATAACTAAGAAAAGTTAGCCATGTCTTCCACTGACCGCTTTTTCTTGATCATTTTCTATGTCCGTGAATGAAGCCTAAATATCACAATTATTTTTATAACTATGTAGAAAATTTGGTGGTGATCCTATGGTATATGCCATAATCTCTTTACTTTAATATCAAATCATGCCTTAAGTATAAGATTTTTATTTACTTATTTTTCAAAATGTGCCTTGTAAAAAAACATTAAAAATAAGTTTATTATGTTAGAGTTTCCTTTTATATTTCTCAAAAATAAATACTAATATTAATTTTTTCTTGTTCCGTGAGTTTAATGATGGTATATGCATATTTACATAAACAAAACCTCTGATTCAAAACAAGAGGATTTAGAATATGAAATAGTGGAAATGCATAAGGATGATGATACTAGTGAAAATCAACCTTTGCACTTCATCCAAATTAACTAGTCATTTTTAATTTGGCTCGACGTTTAACAACCGCTGCAACAAATGCATATTTTCTAAATATTTTCTAGTTAGTATATTGGCAATAATGTACTTTTGTCGAAAATCTTTCATTAGTTCTTTAAAATTTAATTTATTATTATTGGGCCACGAATGGGATAGTTAGTATATTTGCTCTAAAGCTGCTTAATGGAACAAATCGGTAGATTGTGTAGGTCATGGAAGGGTTAAGATGAAAAAAGAAAAATATTGATTTATGTAAAAGTAAGGTTGTATATATTTTCAGTTATTCTTTGAAAAATAACACTTATCAAAAGGAAATACAAATTACCACTTCTTGTTTGAGTTCTGATTTCTATCATGTCATGTCTCAGTTATTGTTGATCTTATTAATCTAATAGGTGTGATAACCCAAAAAATTTGGACATCTATTAATTCGTAATTAGCAAGACTAAATTTATTAAAATAATAATTTGTAAATTGAACAAATAAAATTCTAATATACATATATGGGTAGGTATATAGATGAATTTGAATTATAATAAATGCTGAATAATAAATATGTGAATAAATATTTATTTGATAATCTCCTATTACAATATTTTAAGTTTGAAATAGACATTGATAAAGAAATTTAATATGCTTGTTTTTTTAACATGAATAAATGGAATTTGTATATTTATAAACATTTAAAAACATATTACATAAGTTTAAGAAATTAAATAAAACATAAGAAATAATTAAAATATAGTTTTTTTAACAAATGTAAGATAAATATAGCACGCAAATGACAAATGTAAAGTAATTTAACAAGTGTCATAATTTTCATTTTCTTTTCAATTTTTAAAATTTATGTATGATCCCTATTCTCTATCTCCTTTTCTTTTTCTGTCTTGCAAAACATAAACTTGAGATAAATCAAAAGAAGTCAAAACCTGAAAATCGAACTAAATCAAACAAAGGCTTCAGCTTATAAATAATCAAGTTCAGATTAACTCAGCAAGATTCAATTCAACTCATACATTAAAGAGACCACATTCAAGGCTCAAATCAAAATTAAAATTCAAATCATGATCAGCAAGAAAATCTAAATCAAGTGGCACGACTAATACCAGTTCATCATCAGAAGCTTTCTCTGTTCTCTGTTCTCCAAGACAGGTGAGTAAACATTACTTTAGAAAGCTTAAACCTGTTCATATCATGATGTATGTGATAGATCGTAGATGTAATGTCGTGAAACATCTTTGCATGAATGGATTTAGATGTTTTTATGGATAAAAATAAAAATAAAAATGGAATTTGATGAGTTTGAATGTCTGTGTAAAAATATGTCTTTGTTCTTATATCAATAGACTAAAATTGAGTTTAAAAATCATTTTCTTCCTTTCCAATCTCCTATAGGTCTTGATCTTTGAAGGAAGTTTGGTTGTGATAACTAACTTGACTTTTTAAAAATTATTTAAAGCTTAATTGACAAGTTGTTTTAATGGGAAAAGAGATCACAATGGAAATCTTATATAAATGGGAAAAATCGATCATCTAAATTTCACATATTGATTATATAAACAAATACGTATTGGAAAATGGCGAATTTTGATATGTATATCATGATTTTTATATTCATATTTTTTGTGATTACTCGAGATGAATGGTATTGGAAAAAATCGTCGATTATGGATGATCGAAGGAAAATTAGGTGCTGAAATTTACACTGAAGGAGCGTCGGGGGTTGGGGATGATGGGAAAAATAACGTGGGATTTTTCCCCGATCTGTGGTGGCCGGGCGAGGCGGAGTTAGGGTTTTAGGTCTAGATTTGTTGGCATGGTTTTTGGAGGTCGGTTTGTCAACGAGGAGGGATCAGACATGATCAAAGTGAGGGAGGATGGAGCGAGGTACCCTGGTGACCGTCTAGGCTCTACGGCGAGGATTCAGATGGGCGGAGGCATTGGTGTTTGGCGAATCTACGGGTTGGGTTTGGTTCTGATGTTCTCGCCTCGGCTCGATTTCGATCTAGAGATCAATTCAATGTTCTGGTGGTTGAAATCATTTGTGGGTGTAGTCGTCGACTCGCCGGCAGTGGTTGTGGTAGGTGGAATGCCGCCAACGATCTGTGCATGTGAACATGTTTTTATGTGTGTCGGTTTGCGTTTTCGAGTGAAGAAGAAATTCTCTAGGGGAGAAGCTCGGGATGTGTTCGTGTTATCGCGAGTATATTATCGGGTTTAAAATGTAAGTAGACAGTTCTGAAAATTTAATCTGAGTCTGAAATTAGAAAAAATATGGTGGCTCGGGTAAGATATTGGAGATTTAGTTAAAGATATGTAACTTATTTTTAACTTAGATTTAGTTAAATCTTAAGTTTGTTTATAACTTAATTAATAATGTAATTAAGTAATAAATAAAGAGGATGAAGTGTTTTATCATTAAACTTAAGGACTTTTGTAAATTTACAAGTTAATAATAATTAATCCCAAGTTTATTAAATTCTGACGATGATTGAGAAAGTGATCAAGATAAATGTATTATCTTAAAGTTAATTAAGGTTATGGTGATTAAGATTTATTAATTGATTGATTGATTATTAACTAAAGGTTAATTAATTAAGGCAAGTACGCCAAGGTTAATCAATTAAGGATAATTAAATTTAGGTGAATAATTAAAGGAAAATTAATTAAGGCTAACTAATCAACGAAACTAATTAACGTTAATTGACCGATGTAATTAGTTAAAGGAATGGTTTATAATTAAGTAAAATTAAGGAAATTAACTTAATTTATATTAGGTGATTAAATTAAATTAATTGAGGATAGTTATAACGACCCGATTTTACGACTTTCGAAAGTCGACATCATTACATCCACAGTATCAAATGCCGAACAATCGAACATTAGAAAACCAAACCATTAGGGTTACAGAAGAAGATAGAAGAAGAAACTAAAACGATAACAGAATCTCACATTCGCAACGGAATAATATATAATAGATAAATGAATAATCTCTAAAACAAAGAACTATATCAGTTTATACATACATCATAAGAGTTTTACAACAATAACACACAACACTGGAAGTTATAATAACCTTCCCATATGATTGAATACACAGCGAAGAGATAATAGTATACAAACGTATGTCTCACCATCCAGCTCGCCTCTTGAGCTCCACAGCAATCCATCTAAATTCTGCTGAAAATCTGACTCTAGGCTGCCTGTGTGGAAAATTATGGGCACCCGGAGTTTTGAAAGGGAACAATAAACTCCAGGTCATTCATGGGACTGGCGTGAGATCTTAAAACAGTTATTTGAACAAAAGAAATAAAAAGAAATCCATAATGCTTTAGAAAAATGAAACTACCATAAGGCCTCCCACCACAAACACAATGAGAACGCAGAATTGGAGGAGATTCCTCCTTATGATAGTCAAACAAGATTGATACACAAAATCTTTTTAATATTATTATTAGTGCATTGTTCATAAAACATTTCGAAAGTACAATATAAATCTTAGCCAGCATACGACCATTATGGTATACCCACTATAGCTACCATGTTCAATAGCAGGTTACTGCCACATTCCATGCCAGGTTATACAACTAAAACCGTACAGGGCGCGTATTGTTTCTTTGGATTCCCAACAAATGGTCGGGCTAAGGAACTTCCTATGCCATATGGGTACGCCTCTGGAGGGAAGCCCCGAGAACCTAATCGGATCTCTGCCAACACAAGTCCGAGTTATCTCATGCTTTAATGAAGCTATAACTAGGTAACTCCACGAGTATGCCATCCCCGGTCATTACCGACCTTTATCCGAGGATCCTCAACACCAACAAGCACAAAGTAATAAATTTACAGCAACCAAATAAGTTAAGTATATGGGCTCCATACCATGATACCACCTTTTTCCAGAAGGAAATGGACATACCTTAAGGGCGCTACCCCCAAACAACCTTGCTGCATCCTTCCTGTTTCGACCATTTCGGGTTGTGAGGTCCGATGAGGTCTTATTCCACAAACCTACGCTTTTCACAAAAGCCATGCTTCGATCAACAAATGATCAGCAATACTTAGCATGCCACATTACCAAATTGGGAATGTATCACTAGTAACCATCAACTACATAACCTCTGAGCTCATACGTCTCAAAGAAGGGTGTTAAGCTAAGAGAGTAAATTCTCCGCCACCAAAAGAAATGTATTTGATAAAAATCAGCTTTACATATCAAAGTGTAACATCAGACATACATCCATACAAGTCCGTTCTGGGTTCGAACGGAACCGAAGGCACTTCAAAGAAGCCCTTGCAATTCGGATATTCACTAATCACGTCCGGACTCCCCATCACAAATGGTGATAAAATCTCTATAGCGGAGCAACTCGGTGCAGAGACATTCGACTGGTAATCCTTTGTTTTCGAAAATACCCGTTCTTCAACACCATCTTCAAATGCAACCCCATTTCATCGTATGATTATTCGGAATGGGTTTTATGACATAAAGTCCTCTCCCGGCTTAACCGAATAATGTGCGCTTATTTTGAAAACAAATTCAAGTGTCATTTCAAAGGCCAATATTGATAGTCGGTTATTTAAATATCAAACAACATTCACAACAGATCATTAAGCCTCAATAGTTTCCTGAATTGTTTATATTGATAGTTCGTTGTTTAACTATAAAAAAATATTCACAACAATCATCAAATTTAAATAATTTCCACATATTATTTATTTTTAAAATATCTTTGCAAGACATATTTTCACACTTTAACCCTTTGAAAACAAATCTCAAATCACTTTTCATTCACGGAATAAAATTCCCGATATTATTTATTTCCACTGAAAATCAGACAAGTCCGAATAATTTAAAATAATATAATTCGCTTATCCAAAATATCTTGGAAACACTTTAAATGAAAACTATTTTTAAATACTTTATTTAAAATATTAGTTAGGAAATTTTTATACTAATATCTCATATAAAACTTAAGCCCAAAACTAATTTTAAAAAAATAAAATCATTAGATAGAGTATAACTATTTAAATAACCATTTTCTAAATCATATCAATTAAATCTTTAAAATAATAACTTCTATAATTAACTTAATAAATATTTGCTTTAAAGACATAAAAACAATTTACGAAAATACTTTCTCTAAAAACATTCTTTTACAAACCACTTTAGAACTTTAATTTATATTTAAAAGCTGTTTTGAAAACATACTTGGCTTTCCAGGGAAAATACACTTTCCATTTCAAAATAGTCCATTTAAACCAATTAATAAATCCTTCTCGATTTATTTCAATTTACATTCCAAATTCTTAATTTTCTTTCAACACTTCTAAAACTTAACCAATATTTATTCTTAAAACAAATTTCCCTTTTCTTTATAAATTTCCATTATGAATTTACATTTCCAAATATCCATCGATATACAATTTTCAAATTGATTTTCAAATATTCACTTTCAAACACCAAATCAATTTTCATATTGATTTCCCAAAGAATTATTTTCAAATACAAAACAGCAAATCAATTTTCATATTGATTTCCTATAGGTTTATTTTCAAATACCAAATCAATTTTCAAATTTATTTCAAATTTATTTCAAACACCAAATCAATTTTCGTACCGATTTCTAAAAATTTATTACTTTTAAAATAAATCCCTTTATTTCTCCCAAATTATATAAAATCTGAATTTTAAATAAATTCTTCAACTTTTAAACAATATTACTCAAAATCCATTTGTTTAAAATCTTTTCCCATATTTTGAAATTAATTCGATAGGAATACAAAAATCAACTTTTATACTTTTAAATTCCTTCTTTTAAATTTGTTCAATTCTCTAAAATAAATTTAATTAAAGTTTCTACTTTAATTTCCAAAAATTTAATTATTTATTTCTAGTATCCTACGATACCAAAAATATGTTCGGCTAAATCATAGCCTTCAAATAAATTCCAATCATCAATATAATCATTCACACCAAAATAATCATTCATAAATTATCACATCACAATATATACAAATAAATTGAACAACGTGAGGAATCCAGTTGGATCCCTCCTACCGGTTTCCCTACATCCACAGATGTTTGCACAATAATTAAATACCAATTCCACTTCGAGGTGGAATATCGTGATATATGGTTTTATATAATATCATCCGCTATTATGCGGCGTATAGGGTCTCATCCGCTATATAATGCGGAAAATCAATCACTCCAATATATATATGTGTGTGTGTGTGTGTGTGTGTGTGTGTGTGTGTGTACGTATGTATGTATACTACTATATATACTATCACCCAATAGATAAATCATCAAATTTATCCAAGCACAACCAACAATTTAAATTTAAGTACTTAATTAAACAAAACAATTTGTTTGAGTGAGAAGATCTCACCTTTAACTATGCATGCAACCAATTTTCATTCCATCTTGATTTCATGATTTTTTTGGACATTGTAACAAAAATTATAAGGTTTTATTAATATTCGAATTAGTCGAACAAATTATATTTAACTTAACTAACTCTTTGGTTTTAAACATATAATTTAGTTTTAAACAAATTTTCTTTTAATAAATATTTTTCTAGTTACCAAAATCGTTACATAATTCATTACCTTCGAATGTAAACTAGTACGTTTAAAATATATATACGTATGTCCATCTTATCCTTCATTTTGGAAATACATACCCTTATAAAAATAGTTTATATATATTCCAAAAATATGTATACATATATATCTATAAAAATAATCTGTATTACCATTTTAAAATTTCTATTTCCTAATTCTTAAGTGTGTGTGTATATATATATCATTTCATTTTTCTATATGTACATTTATAAAATTTTAAATGAAAATAGAATCTCTATCCATGTACATATCTCACTATCTATATGTACATACACACACAACTGATTATTTATTGTATATTAATTTTTATATACACAGAATTTAAAACCGAGTTAGGAATTCACCTTACTGCCTCCAGTTTCCCCCTAACCCTAGCTAGAAAGATGATCGCGAGACCCTAAATCATTGCCAAGCTTGATCCTGTTCCACTTTCGAGTTCCAAAGTTGAATGAAAACCCTAGCTTCGACCCTACAATGACGAATTAATACCGCACCTCCATCCAATTTTTCGAGCTCGGCCACCCTCGTGCTAGCAGTCGCCTGCTCCATGTGAGATCGCGACTTCGAACGTGATAGCACACCCAAACATCGAACCCCCTCCAACAGCCAACACGATGCGCTTTGCTCCTCGAAGTTCGCCGCGTTGAAACCCTAGATGAAGCCGCCGACTACAACCGCTCGCCGCAAGCCTCGATTCGATTTGAAAAGTTAAAAGAAATCTGGGTTTCAATTGTAATGTTGATATCGATTTGAACCAAGGCTTAACTAATTCCGATCAGCTTTGGGTTTAAATTCAATTGCTCTGCCATTTATTTTCTTTCTTTTTTCCGTTTGAACGTAAGAATATTGTTCTTTCGTCATTGTTTTAAGAGCATGGCTATTTCAAATTTTAAAAACAAACGCGTATAAAATTTCACAATATAAAACTAACACGTGTAAAAAATTCCTCAATGCGTCAACTTGCCCATATATATGAATATATAGACTTTAATTTAAATTTAAATTCAAATCGCTTCGACAAACGCAGTTCAAAATCTCGATCTCCAATTGGGACGTGCCGCCAGGTGTTTATAGTGTTAAACCCCTTTTACGAATGCAATGGAAAAGGTTCCGAGTCCAAATTCGATCGTATGGAGAAGATAGCTTTTTGAACCCAGTTATTAAATTAAATTTCGATAAAATTTTCAGCGCGTTTGCTTATCTTACGGCCAAACGAACACTCCAAACACTACAAAAATTGAAATCCAATAATAATACATTATTACAGATCCATTGGAACTGGTTTCGTCAAATTCCGAGACTGTGCCTCGAAAGGATATTTTAAATATCGATTTATACAATACAAATTCAAAACTTAACGAATCACTTTCAAATTCAAATTTAGAACTTCTATTACCTTCAGTATTATCAATATGAATTTTCTAAGCCTTAAAAATATTTTTAATGAGCTTATAATTCTCGATTCAACATTTTACCAAATTTTAATAATTAAATTCAATAATTTAATTGCCAAATAAATTCTAATATTTGAAATTCAAGTTAAACTAACTTTCAAATATTGAAAATCAATAAAATATTCTAATTTCAAATGTCCAAAATTCTCGGTTGTCATAATTGTTTGACTATTAATCTTGACTATAGATGATAAACTTAAGTTGAATGCCTTGGTTTGTTTGAATATCTCTGATATATGATTTGGGATGTACTGTGATGTGATATGATGGGTTGAACGGTAATATTGTGGGTTATCTATCGATAATGGATTGCTATGTGAATATAATACCCTATATTTATAACTAATGTGTATCCACTTAAACAACTTGGATTTAGGATAACATTTGATTCGAAGAGACCGGAGTCGGTTATCAGCAATACCCTGGACCACTTCGATTGGTAATCTTCAGTAATTCTTTATATATGTTAGTTTAGAATCAAATAGGCTGGAATGGAATAAATTATATATCATGACAATTTAAAACAGGGAAACATTTCTTAGATATTATCTGATAATTTGTGATTGACTTTAATAAGATAAGAACTAGTAGGAAGGAACAAGTTACCGTGGAAATTCACATAAGTTATATAACTTGACATTTCAAATTATATGGGTTTACTCACGTTGGTTTCCAGCCTGACCCAATTGTTACTTTGATGTAATGCTCGGTTCAGACCGAGTATTATAGATTTTCAAGTTAGGACGTTCTAGAGCTCAAGAGGTGAGCAGGATGGCAGGAACGATGGTGTGACGCCCCACCTCTATACCCACACTAGCCAAGAACACTACGGAGTAGTGCTGTCAACTAGCGCGGAGAATAAGGCTGTTGAGGAGCGACCGTCCATGTAATTGCTTATCACAAGGTGGCTTTAAATAATCTTCGGAAACAAACATAGAAATAAGCATAACACAAATCAGTCACAGACATCCATATCACAAGGGCGGAAGAAGATATGAATATATAACTAACACAAGAAAGTGTACATCAGAGTAGTGGTCAAAAAGATCCACAATAATACAAAAGAATAGCAACACGTGCTATACAATAGAATACAACTATGAGTCTATTTCTCAAGTGTATACAACAAAAAACTGCTAATCTAAATAGTTAGCCAAAAGTCAGAGTAGCAAATCCCGGGAAGAAGTCAAGCAGAAGCACCTGTAACATCTCGGTCTGACCCGAGTATTATTTGAGAAAATAATAAACGGATCAGTCTAGCTATAAATATCAGATGACATGATATAAAATAAAAGATATGGCATAAACATAAAATATCCATACTGACATACTACTATAAGTATGCAAATGATGATCAACAGAAGATCAATCGATAAGAGGTAAATCAATATCACAAGAATCTTTTCAAAGATCCAAAGAGGGCATCATACCCTAAACTTGTACTCATAACAAGTCAATGACATAAATTCCAGAAATCAACACGATAAATCCAGAAATCATAAAAAGGGAAAGAGGCCTATCACATGACGGTCCGAAAACCATGGGGAGCTACCCCGCATGTGTGAATGGAATCACACAGATTGAGGTCAAGACTAACCAAAAAGCAGAAAGGTATGTGTGAATGGAATCACACAAGTGGTGTCTAGTCTAACCTTGCAATGAAAGAGACATCGCACAATTGATAGTCTAATTCATAAAGCGATCATCAAGATCAACGAGAAGTGTCAATTACACTAAGCTAGTAAATATAGAAGTTTAGCTTCATGTCCCATAACCACTTGCTTAACTTAAATATTTACGAACAAACTGTAAATCTTCACTAATAAAATTGTCACAAGAGGTTCAATCGAACAAGTCCAAGAATTAACCGACGAAGTGAACGCAAGCGTTTCATACCACTTGTTTTACTAAGTCGTTTAATTAGATTTCTCATCCGAGTGAGGTAAAGGCTTGTATATACTAATAGATTGGAAAACGGTTTAAGAAAAGAGCTTTGTTATTAAAAATAGAGTTGAAATTGTTTGTTAAAAGAGTTTTGATATTTACTACTAGTGTCGAAACCTTTATATTATAAAGTGACAAAACACAGAAGCAATTGTAGAAACAATCAGCCACAAAAATCGCATACGGAGATGTGAATAAAATCCAAGGAAATCAGCTCAATGTTTTTCAGATAAGATCCCCTACGGAGGGGGGGTCCAGGGGGGGTGGCAACCCCCCAAGGTGGGGGTGCGGGGGCAACGCCACCGCTTACGGGGTTCGACCTACGACCTACGACCTAAGGTCCATACGACCTACGACCTAAGGCTCAACGACCTAATTCCGAGGCTAACGACCTAACGCTGCAGGGGGAATTTAAGGCCAGAAACGACCTACGACCTAAGGTCCATACGACCTACGACCTAAGGCTCAACGACCTAATTCCGAGGCTAATGACCTAACGCTGCAGGGGGAATTTAAGGCCAGAAACGACCTACGACCTAAGGTCCATACGACCTACGACCTAAGGGTTAGGTCGCGAGCGACCTAACTCCGAACACACGAAAATGGCCAGAACGACCTAAGTGCAGAAAATTCACCAAAACGCTAAAAATTGGAGTTTTTCGCCAATCCAATCCAAACCAAATGCAAATGTGCATGCAAAAGTGATAGGGAATCATTCCCAATAGTCCAATATAGTTATAGACTAGATTTGTGAGATAAAAATCTCACCTTTGCACTAAAGTTTATGAAGATGAAGCTTGAAAGCAAGGAGAAGCAATCCAAAGCTTGAATCCAATATCTTCTACCGGAATTTGGAGTTGAATGTTGGATTTGCAATTGAATTTGTGCTTGGAGTTTTAATTTCCCATTCTTTTCACCATTAATGTCCAAGCTTGAGTTAGTTAGGAAATTTATGAAGAGTAAGGAGAAGGGGGTTGGAACTTGGGCTTAATAGGCTAAACTAACCCAAAGTCCAAAGCGGGAAAAGTTAGTGAAATTTCGCTAACTCCAAACCTATCGATGTTTATACTTAAAAACTTGTAAACGGCATTTCGAACTCAATGGAAGTGGTCTCGAGTCCGAATTTGACCGTTTGCAAAAAGTAGCTTTACGGACCAATATCCGATTAACGACAAAATATTTAAATGTAAAATCGATAAATATGCGGGTTGTTACAGATGGAGTATACTGTTGTATATATTGTTGTTTATCTGGGACAAGTTGCCATATTGTCCAGTTTATATGTGATTAGTTGTAACTCTGATAAATTGATGTAAATTAACAGTTACAGTTTTCCTTTGTATAACTGCTATTATTTGATATTATATTTTATCCACTGCGAAAATGAGAATCTATGTTTTGTTTCTGTTTCTTCTTCTACCTCTTTTCTTCTTTATCCTAACAATGTTGAATTTCTGGCGTTCGCATGCTCGGCCCTCTACAGTGAACGTATTAATGATGAATTTTCGGGGTCGAAAATTTTGGGTCGTTACATTTGGTATGAGAGCATAAGGTTAAGTGAGAACCTTGGCTCTGATGGGTTTACTTATTAAGAATAGGGTCAGTGGTACCCTAGACTTAGTTGAGTGTATATATTTATATGAGAGCGTATGTAACGAGTCGGATTTTGCCCGCTCGAAAATCGACATCCATACTTCATATCGTATTCGAATGTCCTAGATTCGACCGCTCAAATCCGATTCGCCGGAGCTTATAACTATCATTAAGTAAACAATACAGCGGAATAAAAGAATAATACATTGATATACAGCTTTGATACAATATCTGATACAATAGATGATCCAATAGATATCAATATACATCAGAGATATGATACAATAAATAGCAGCGGAAAAGAAAATAGATGACATCTAACAGCAGATCAATATAACTCTAAGATAGTCTTCAAAAGAGAACTCCGAGAACTGCAACTCCATTTCCAAGAATCAATCCAGCAATAGCTCGAACCCCCAATAACGATGCACCAAGCTAACCAAGTTTGGTGCGATCCAAAGACTGAACTAACTCCAGATAATCCACTATATCCAACTATCTGAAAACCCAACTCTAGACTGCTCGTGTAGAAATATAATGAGCACCCAGAGTTTAGGAAAGAAACAATAAACTCCGGATCAGTCGTGGGACTGGTGTGAGCAACCAAAAACAGTTTATCTTTTAAAACATTCAAAGAAATATTTTTAAATTCAATTCGCAATGCTTTTAAAAGATGAGACTACCATAAGACCTCCCGCCACACACACAATGCAAACGCAGACTTGGAGGAGATTTCTTCTTATGTTAGTCAAAGATGCTTGATACGCATTAAAAAGAAACATTTGATATTATTACTAGTGCATAGTGTAGAACAAATCATTTCGAAAGTAGAATATAAATCTTAGCCAGCATAGGTACCATTATATTATGCCTACTATAGCTACCTCCTGAGGAAGCAGGGTCTACAACTAAAACCGTACAAGATCGTATTGTTTCTTGGGATTTCCAACAAATGGTCAGGCCAAGGAACTTCCCATTGCCACATGAGAACGCCTCTGGAAGGACGTCCCCGAGAACCAAACCGGAACTCTACCAACACAAGGCCGGGTTACCCCTAACTGGGTAACTACTGACACGAGCACGCCATTCCCCGATCGTAAACGACCTTTCTCACGGGATCCCGATAACCAACAACCACAAAGTAATAAATTCGCAGTAACCACATAGGTTAAATATCTGGGCTCCATACCATGATACCACCTCTATCCAGAAGGAAATGCACATACCCTAAAGGGAGCTACCCCTCATAACCTTGCCGCATCTTTCCTGTTTTGACCATTTCCGGGGTGTGAGGCTCGACGAAGTCACGTCCACAAAAACATACTTTATACAAAAGCTATGCTTTGGGTCAACAAATGATCATAGAAATGATCACCAGGATAGACGATCAAACAAATGATCCTATCACAAATAATCAACACAATGATCATTTCACAGCAACACTCAGCATGTCACATTACCAAATTGGGAATATATCGCTGATAACATTCAACTACATAACCTCTGAGCTCGTACGTCTCAGAGAAGGGTGTTAAGCTAAAAGAATAAATTCTTCGCCACCAACATAAATATATTTGAAAGAAATCGGCTTTATATCTCAATTTGTAATGTCAGACATACTATCCATACAAGTCTGTTCTGGTTTCGAACAGAACCGAAGGCACTTCCAAAGAAGTCCTTGCAATCCGGGTATTCACAATCCCGATCGAATTTCCCATCACTTAGGGAATCTCTATACCAGGAGCTACCCAGTGCAGAGACAATCGATAGGTCATCCTATCGCTTTCGCAAATACCCGGTCTTCATCACCGGTCTTCAAATGCTATCCATAACGACGTATCACATATTCGGAATGGGTTATACAACACAAAGGTCCTTTCCCGGTTAAACCGAATAGTGAGCGAAAATATTTTCAAAACATATGGATATGGGATTTCAATTAAGTCACAACTTATTACCCAAAACTTTTCTTCAAATGGCTTAACAAATTACTATTCTCAATCTTTAACAAAAAGATTCATTTTCACAACCTTTAACGGTTTAAACAATTTTCACATTTTAATCTTTTAAACAAAAGATTCATTCACAGATTTTCCAAATCAATTTTCATTTCAATTTGATTAACTAGTTAAATCTTTAAATCAAAGATTTAACTTATAGCCTTCAAAACAATTTCATTTCAATTTGATTTAAACAAATCATCAATTTAAATCTGTTAAGAATAAACAGATTTAATTCATAGCTTTCAAAAAAGAATTCATTTATAACTTAGGAAAATCATTTCTCTATTCAATCTTGAAATTCCCCTAATTAACTGGAATTTCATTTCTTATCTGAAAGCCTTTATTCTTTTAAACAAACAGTTTCATTTTGGAAATCTGATTCATTCATACGAGTTGAAACCCTTGGGTTAAATTCAAATTCCCAAAAGTAATACCTTAAAAATGATTTAACTCATAATGACTAGTATAATATCATTAATCCCTAGTTTCAAATTACAGAATTCAATTTCAAGTCTTGAATTTAAATTTAAATCAAATTATTTAAATTCCAAAACTTAATCAAGTAATTTAAAAATAATAAATTTTATTTTGAAATTTCATTCTAAAAGCTTTTCACATTTATTCCGATTCCATTTCCAAAACATTTGAATTTAAAAATTCAAATTTTAAACTATTTCAAAAATCTACGACTTAATCGATTTCCTCGTGAAATCCATAATTGTGTGTGTATAAGTGTGGTCTAAGGGTTTAACACAATAGTGCAACATCATTCAATCATCACAGATCAAATACAACAATATATTCGATAAGCGATATAAATTTATAACGCTTATCTTTCATATACAGATTCGCAGACATATATATATATCACAGATAATAAATTTCATCATAGATCACAACACAAATCAGGATAATCATAAAGCATCATATAACAGGGATATCAAACAGTTTACCATCCAGTATAATCCAAGCATCCATAGATAGGGTTAATTTAATTATTTGATTAATTTAAATCAGATTAAATTTCTATGAATAATTCTTTTCACATTTATTATCAAATAAATTTCAAGTAAATGATTCTCATTAACTATTCATAATTATTTAATTACTATTCTTAAGTAATTAAACTCAATTTAACTATCGTTAATTATCATTTAATTAACCTTTAAAATCATATATTTAATCACTGATTATTTAATTAATTAAGTTATAAACTGTAACTTAATAAATCTTAATTACTTGATTAAATAACCTTAATCATTTGTTTAAAAGAAAACTCTTTATTAATTTAATAAATCTTATTTACAAATTTATTTACCTTAATTAATTTAACTCAAATCTTAATTTCTTGATTTAAATAAATTAAATCAATTATTCACTTGAACTAATTTAATGAGTGCATATCATTTTATCTTTACTAATTCAATTTTAAAAAAATTTCTAACTAATGTTTTAATTATCATCACAAATCAAATTTAAACAATTTAAATATTAAAACTTCTTTGATTTCAGACTAGGATTCAAATTTATCTTTAATTCAGATTTAAATTTAAATTTAAACTTTTAATTTCAACTTGCTTAAATTTTTCATTTAAAATTTCAACTCCATTTCAAATTTCTTTAATATATATTGAATTGCTTTTAAGTTATTAAAACAATTTGAATTTAAAACTTATTTGTGTTTAAACTAAACTCTACCTTCAACTTGAATTTATATTAACATTTCAATTTGAACTCAGCTTTTAAAAATCTTGGTTTAAAATTTAAATTGGTTTTAAAATTCTCAAACCAAAACAGTTTCAGGTTAAAAAAAAGAAAAAAAAACCTGCAACAACTTTTACTCGATCCCAGACTCGATTTGCTTCGAGTCACTTACTCGATTTACTCGAGTATCCCTTCGCGTCATTTACCATTTTCCCCGAGACTTCCTGTACGCAACGCAAACCATCCCCTTCTTCTCCTTCCCAAACGCTATAGCCCCTCCAAACTTCAACGTGCACCGTGCACGTGTACACCACATCGGAGCGACTCTGATCATCGCAAAGACCGTCAACAAGTCACTGGTGACCCTCTCGACCACACCGATCAACTAACACCCTCAAGTTCGCCGTGTTTCGAAATCGAGATGTTCGAACTAAAACTGGAACCAATCTGATCAATATGAAATGCCTCGTGCCGCCGCCTGCGACCACCAGGCACCTCGCCATCGTTCCCGAAGCTACGTCGCACCTTCTAGCAACCACGGCACCAATCGCGATCAACTCCGATTGCATCACGATGTCGTGAAACCTATTTAAAAACTCGGCGATAAAACAGGCTGTTAAACCCTAAATCCCCTCGCGCGCACAATCAAGGACCAACACAAGAATTCCACCATGGTCATCATCTTCCCCAAGTCCACCAGCATCTCCCAGATCTGGCCATGCCACCCCACGGCGATGAGATCGCCGGAATTTAATTTTTGAATGAAAATCGTTCACTTTTCGATTTCTCGTGATATAGATCACCAAAAATTCCAATTTTACTTCTAAAATTCAATTTTCAACACAAGAAATCTGATCATATGCTCGAATCCTAGAATTGAAGACATTAAATTTTCACAAAAATGTGATTGCTTACTGTAAAACAGATCCCTATCGAACTACAAAGCATATTAACTCACCAGACTATTTTTACCGTAAACTATATTCAAAATTTAACACTTTTCTAGTTTATAGCATCATCAAATACAAACTAGTTAAAGAGAAATAGATTTTTGAAGTGGAGATGGACACTATTATCACCGTCAACAGAGCAGCGTTTCATTCATTTTCAAATTTAAAATAAAAGTTTCTCACCTTGTTCATTTGTTCCAGATGCTTTCTAAAGCTTGAAGTCTTTAAATATCTGATGCTTTAAAATCTTCAATTTGAATTTACTGAACTTACTTTTAGTTTTTCTGGTTTGGAATAAAACAGAGATGCTTCCAGTTTGGATTTTGATATAAAATTTACTCTGTGAACCAGAATTTGGATGTACTGTGTTTTCATTGTTGCCAGAAAACAAATATCAAATCTTGTTTGATTTATTACTGAAGCGTAGTGCAAGTTAAACCACACTTTAACTTGCTTTGCGATTTAATTTTCTTTCAAAAGTAAAAAAAAAAATAAAGAAAAATGGGAGGGAGGAATTTCGAGTTTACCTGTAACTAAAATGTTACAGGAATAGAGAGCAGGAAACAATGTTTCTAAGAAAATCAAAACATAAGCACAGCCATTCATCCCTATGCAAAGGCTATCCACATTCATACAAGCATTCAACACAAAAGGGATTGAGTGAAGTATAAGTTTACTCACAGTGTTTTAGCAAAGTGGCAGAGCTTTTTATAGAAACAGGCTTTGATCATAAAAACTGAGAATGTTTGCTTTGATCTTCCTCCAAATCAGCTTGTTGTTGTTGTTGTTGTTTGTTTGATGTTGTTTACCTAAGTTTTGCCTTAGTTTCTATATAAAGTTTCTTTGGCTTTCCAACTGATATGTATGCAGATGTGAAAGTATATAGGAAAGAAAAGAAGTAGACGGGGATTAAAGAAAGAAGGCATGGCTTGGTATGCTTGCATTAAATGCATGAAGCATGTTGCATTAATTGCCTGATACCTTCCCTTTCATGCTAGAGATACTAGTATTTATTATTAAGTACTTGTTTATTCCTTTACTTGCCTGCATACTTGTTTCCAGGTTTTTTTTTTGGGTATTCTTTTACAAGTGTACATACTTGTATGTATTTTTTTGTTTACTTGTTCTTTTTAGTTTAGTTTTATACTTATTGTTTTTGTTTTATAATTTATCTTCAAATCATATTTCTAACATACGTATTAAATTTACAACGTTTATTTTATTTTATTTCTTTCTTTTGTTTTATATTTTACATAATTTTATAAATATGTGGTTTCTACTTTGTATGTTATTTCTTTTGTTTGAATACTTCATTTATATGTCTACTTGTTTCTTGTCTTGCTTCTTCATTTTATTTGCTCACACATTTTGTTTTAATGTTTAAATATAGCTGGTTTGTTTTTGCAAGTTAATTCATATATACGTTTTGTTCCACTGCTTTGTCTTATTACTTTATAGTATGAATAACTTCTATTTTAACATGTTGTTAAAATTTATTTATGAGTTACTATATATATTTTTTTCTTAATTTATTTTATAACCCAAATATTTATTAAACCATTCATCTAAGATTTAAATTCAAATCAAAATATATATATATACACTCAAGATTTTATAATTTCAAATTGACTCATATATATCCAAATATACATATACATATATATATTCACATATATACATATATATATATAATATTTAAAAATTTAAATGATTTATATAGAATATATTTGAACTCGGGGAAACTCGCTTCCATTTATAATCAATTTCCCTTACAATTTTATTCAGAATTTCATTTAATTATCAATTTAAATTAAATTAAAATCTAGGGTCGTTACAAACTTCCCCCCTTAAAAGAATTTCGTCCTCGAAATTCGCAGGCACGAAAACAACACAGAGATAGACAGATTCGATCTCCTATAATTCCTCAAACTTAAGATATGAATTCCAAACTCAAGTCGGAATATCTCAGAATATATACCAATTTGTCCCTCTTCGGACTTCAACCAACCCAACAAATTACAACAGAATTTCAAAGTTTGGTTTTAAACGAAATCGTTTTATCGATACAATTCAAATTATCCTTCATATTCTATTAATCAATTTTAACTCAATTTAAAATTTCCACTTTATTCAAAATTTTAATTCTAAATTTCAAATTCATTAAAGTTTAAATCAGAAATTGATAAGAAATCGATGAAGATACGAAGTAAGAATTTTCTATAACGAATCGTAGAGCATCACCACCGCCAAAACTTCTTCTTGTAGCTGGTACGAAGCAATCAAAAGAATTTGGAAACGAATCAAAGAAAATTGATAGAGAAAGTTATTTCCACTGTTGTTACAGAGTATTGACCAATTATAGTCGCATTCCCCTGTCCTCTATCTCGTTCTCTTCTTGCACTCATACTTACTATCAGTGGACAGTAAGAGAATTTACTGAGGCATTCAAACGAATATCTTAAGGATTACTCATTCTAGGATTTACTTCACCCTATCTCTAATGAGTTACTTAATGTGTTACACTCCTGAGCTAAATTTCAACCCTTAGCTCTAATACCAAATGTAACGAGTCGGATTTTGCCCGCTCGAAAATCGACATCCATACTTAATATCGTATTCGAATGTCCTAGATTCGACCGTTCAAATCCGATTCGCCGGAGCTTATAACTATCATTAAGTAAACAACACAGCGGAATAAGAGAATAATACATTGATATACAGCTTTGATACAATATCTGATACAACAGATGATCCAATAGATATCAATATACATCAGAGATATGATACAATAAATAGCAGTGGAAAAGAAAATAGATGACATCTAACAGCAGAACAATATTACTCTAAGATAGTCTTCAAAAGAGAACTCCGAGAACTGCAACTCCATTTCCAAGAATCAATCCAGCAATAGCTCGAACCCCCAATAACGATGCACCAAGCTAAGCAAGTCTGGTGCGATCCAAAGACTGAACTAACTCCAGATAATCCACTATATCCAACTATCTGAAAACCCAACTCTAGACTGCTCGTGTAGAAATATAATGAGCACCCAGAGTTTAGAAAAGAAACAATAAACTCCGGATCAGTCGTGGGACTGGTGTGAGCAACCAAAAACAGTTTATCTTTTAAAACATTCAAAGAAATATTTTTAAATTCAATTCGCAATGCTTTTAAAAGATGAGACTACCATAAGACCTCCCGCCACACACACAATGCAGACGCAGACTTGGAGGAGATTTCTTCTTATGTTAGTCAAAGATGCTTGATACGCATTAAAAAGAAACATTTGATATTATTACTAGTGCATAGTGTAGAACAAATCATTTCCGAAAGTAGAATATAAATCTTAGCCAGCATAGGTACCATTATATTATGCCTACTATAGCTACCTCCTAAGGAAGCAGGGTCTACAACTAAAACCGTACAAGATCGTATTGTTTCTTTGGATTTCCAACAAATGGTCAGGCCAAGGAACTTCCCATTGCCACATGAGAACGCCTCTGGAAGGACGTCCCCGAGAACCAAACCGGAACTCTACCAACACAAGGCTGGGTTACCCCTAACTGGGTAACTACTGACACGAGCACGCCATTCCCCGATCGTAAACGACCTTTCTCACGGGATCCCGATAACCAACAACCACAAAGTAATAAATTCGCAGTAACCACATAGGTTAAATATCTGGGCTCCATACCATGATACCACCTCTATCCAGAAGGAAATGCACATACCCTAAAGGGAGCTACCCCTCATAACCTTGCCGCATCTTTCCTGTTTTGACCATTTCCGGGGTGTGAGGCTCGACGAAGTCACGTCCACAAAAACATACTTTATACAAAAGCCATGCTTTGGGTCAACAAATGATCATAGAAATGATCACCAGGATAGACGATCAAACAAATGATCCTATCACAAATAATCAACACAATGATCATTTCACAGCAACACTCAGCATGTCACATTACCAAATTGGGAATATATCGCTGATAACATTCAACTACATAACCTCTGAGCTCGTACGTCTCAGAGAAGGGTGTTAAGCTAAAAGAATAAATTCTTCGCCACCAACAGAAATATATTTGAAAGAAATCGGCTTTATATCTCAATTTGTAATGTCAGACATACTATCCATACAAGTCTGTTCTGGGTTCGAACAGAACCGAAGGCACTTCCAAAGAAGTCCTTGCAATCCGGGTATTCACAATCCCGATCGAATTTCCCATCACTTAGGGAATCTCTATACCAGGAGCTACCCAGTGCAGAGACAATCGATAGGTCATCCTATCGCTTTCGCAAATACCCGGTCTTCATCACCGGTCTTCAAATGCTATCCATAACGACGTATCACATATTCGGAATGGGTTATACGACACAAAGGTCCTTTCCCGGTTAAACCGAATAGTGAGCGAAAATATTTTCAAAACATATGGATATGGGATTTCAATTAAGTCACAACTTATTACCCAAAACTTTTCTTCAAATGGCTTAACAAATTACCATTCTCAATCTTTAACAAAAAGATTCATGTTCACAACCTTTAACGGTTTAAACAATTTTCACATTTTAATCTTTTAAACAAAAGATTCATTCACAGATTTTCCAAATCAATTTTCATTTCAATTTGATTAACTCGTTAAATCTTTAAATCAAAGATTTAACTTATAGCCTTCAAAACAATTTCATTTCAATTTGATTTAAAAAAATCATCAATTTAAATCTGTTAAGAATAAACAGATTTAATTCATAGCTTTCAAAAAAGAATTCATTTATAACTTAGGAAAATCATTTCTCTATTCAATCTTGAAATTCCCCTAATTAACTGGAATTTCATTTCTTATCTGAAAGCCTTTATTCTTTTAAACAAACAGTTTCATTTTGGAAATCTGATTCATTCATACGAGTTGAAACCCTTGGGTTAAATTCAAATTCCCAAAAGTAATACCTTAAAAATGATTTAACTCATAATGACTAGTATAATATCATTAATCCCTAGTTTCAAATTACAGAATTCAATTTCAAGTCTTGAATTTAAATTTAAATCAAATTATTTAAATTCCAAAACTTAATCAAGTAATTTAAAAATAATAAATTTTATTTTGAAATTTCATTCTAAAAGCTTTTCACATTTATTCCGATTCCATTTCCAAAACATTTGAATTTAAAAATTCAAATTTTAAACTATTTCAAAAATCTGCGACTTAATCGATTTCCTCGTGAAATCCATAATTGTGTGTGTATAAGTGTGGTCTAAGGGTTTAACACAATAGTGCAACATCATTCAATCATCACAGATCAAATACAACAATATATTCGATAAGCGATATAAATTTATAACGCTTATCTTTCATACACAGATTCGCAGACATATATATATATATATCGCAGATAATAAATTTCATCATAGATCACAACACAAATCAAGATAATCATAAAGCATCATATAACAGGGATATCAAACAGTTTACCATCCAGTATAATCCAAGCATCCATAGATAGGATTAATTTAATTATTTGATTAATTTAAATCAGATTAAATTTCTATGAATAATTCTTTTCACATTTATTATCAAATAAATTTCAAGTAAATGATTCTCATTAACTATTCATAATTATTTAATTACTATTCTTAAGTAATTAAACTCAATTTAACTATCGTTAATTATCATTTAATTAACCTTTAAAATCATATATTTAATCACTGATTATTTAATTAATTAAGTTCTAAACTGTAACTTAATAAATCTTAATTACTTGATTAAATAACCTTAATCATTTGTTTAAAAGAAAACTCTTTATTAATTTAATAAATCAAAAATCTTTATTAATTTAATAAATCTTATTTACAAATTTATTTACCTTAATTAATTTAACTCAAATCTTAATTTCTTGATTTAAATAAATTAAATCAATTATTCACTTGAACTAATTTAATGAGTGCATATCATTTTATCTTTACTAATTCAATTTTAAAACATTTTCTAACTAATGTTTTAATTATCATCACAAATCAAATTTAAACAATTTAAATATTAAAACTTCTTTGATTTCAGACTAGGATTCAAATTTATCTTTAATTCAGATTTAAATTTAAATTTAAACTTTTAATTTCAACTTGCTTAAATTTTTCATTTAAAATTTCAACTCCATTTCAAATTTCTTTAATATATATTGAATTGCTTTTAAGTTATTAAAACAATTTGAATTTAAAACTTATTTATGTTTAAACTAAACTCTACCTTCAACTTGAATTTATATTAACATTTCAATTTGAACTCAGCTTTTAAAAATCTTGGTTTAAAATTTAAATTGGTTTTAAAATTCTCAAACCAAAACAGTTTCAGGTTAAAAAAAAGAAAAAAAAACCTGCAACAACTTTTACTCGAGCCCAGACTCGATTTGCTTCGAGTCACTTACTCGAGTATCCCTTCGCGTCATTTACCATTTTCCCCGAGACTTCCTGTACGCAACGCAAACCATCCCCTTCTTCTCCTTCCCAAACGCTACAGCCCCTCCAAACTTCAACGTGCACCGTGCACGTGTACACCACATCGGAGCGACTCTGATCATCGCAATGACCGTCAACAAGTCACTGGTGACCCTCTCGACCACACCGATCAACTAACACCCTCAAGTTCGCCGTGTTTCGAAATCGAGATGTTCGAACTAAAACTGGAACCAATCTGATCAATATGAAATGCCTCGTGCCGCCGCCTGCGACCACCAGGCACCTCGCCATCGTTCCCGAAGCTACGTCGCACCTTCTAGCAACCACGACACCATCGCGATCGATTCCGATTGCATTACGACGTCGTGAAACCCATTTGAAAACTCGGCGATAAAACAGGCTGTTAAACCCTAAATCCCCTCGCGCGCACAATCAAGGACCAACACAAGAATTCCACCATGGTCATCATCTTCCCCAAGTCCACCAGCATCTCCCAGATCTGGCCATGCCACCCCACGGCGATGAGATCGTCGGAATTTAATTTTTGAATGAAAATCGTTCACTTTTCGATTTCTCGTGATATTGATCACCAAAAATTCCAATTTTACTTCTAAAATTCAATTTTCAACACAAGAAATCTGATCATATGTTCGAATCCTAGAATTGAAGACATTAAATTTTCACAAAAATGTGATTGCTTACTGTAAAATAGATCCCTATCGAACTACAAAGAATATTAACTCACCAGACTATTTTTACCGTAAACTATATTCAAAATTTAACACTTTTCTAGTTTATAGCATCATCAAATACAAACTAGATAAAGAGAAATAGATTTTTGAAGTGGAGATGGACACTATTATCACCGTCAACAGAGCAGCGTTTCATTCATTTTCAAATTTAAAATAAAAGTTTCTCACCTTGTTCATTTGTTCCAGATGCTTTCTAAAGCTTGAAGTCTTTAAATATCTGATGCTTTAAAATCTTCAATTTGAATTTGCTGAACTTACTTTTAGTTTTTCTGGTTTGGAATAAAACAGAGATGCTTCCAGTTTGGATTTTGATATAAAATTTACTCTGTGAACCAGAATTTGGATGTACTGTGTTTTCATTATTGCCAGAAAACAAATATCAAATCTTGTTTGATTTATTACTGAAGCGTAGTGCAAGTTAAACCACACTTTAACTTGCTTTGCGATTTAATTTTCTTTCAAAAGTAAAAAAAATAAATAAAGAAAAATGGGAGTGAGGAATTTCGAGTTTACCTGTAACTAAAATGTTACAGGAATAGAGAGCAGGAAACAATGTTTCTAAGAAAATCAAAACATAAGCACAGCCATTCATCCCTATGCAAAGGCTATCCACATTCATACAAGCATTCAACACAAAAGGGATTGAGTGAAGTATAAGTTTACTCACAGTGTTTTAGCAAAGTGGCAGAGCTTTTTATAGAAACAGGCTTTGATCATAAAAACTGAGAATGTTTGCTTTGATCTTCCTCCAAATTAGCTTGTTGTTGTTGTTGTTTGTTTGATGTTGTTTACCTAAGTTTTGCCTTAGTTTCTATATAAAGTTTCTTTGGCTTTCCAACTGATATGTATGCAGATGTGAAAGTATATAGGAAAGAAAAGAAGTAGACGGTGATTAAAGAAAGAAGGCATGGCTTGGTATGCTTGCATTAAATGCATGAAGCATGTTGCATTAATTGCCTGATACCTTCCCTTTCATGCTAGAGATACTAGTATTTAATATTAAGTACTTGTTTATTCCTTTACTTGCCTGCATACTTGTTTCCAGGTTTTTTTTTTGGGTATTCTTTTACAAGTGTACATACTTGTATGTATTTTTTTGTTTACTTGTTCTTTTTAGTTTAGTTTTATACTTATTGTTTTTGTTTTATAATTTATCTTCAAATCATATTTCTAACATACGTATTAAATTTACAACGTATATTTTATTTTATTTCTTTCTTTTGTTTTATATTTTACATAATTTTATAAATATGTGGTTTCTACTTTGTATGTTATTTCTTTTGTTTGAATACTTCATTTATATGTCTACTTGTTTCTTGTCTTGCTTCTTCATTTTATTTGCTCACACATTTTGTTTTAATGTTTAAATATAGCTGGTTTGTTTTTGCAAGTTAATTCATATATACGTTTTGTTCCACTGCTTTGTCTTATTACTTTATAGTATGAATAACTTCTATTCTAACATGTTGTTAAAATTTATTTATGAGTTACTATATATATATTTTTCTTAATTTATTTTATAACCCAAATATTTATTAAACCATTCATCTAAGATTTAAATTCAAATCAAAATATATATATATATACACTCAAGATTTTATAATTTCAAATTGACTCATATATATCCAAATATACATATACATATATATATTCACATATATACATATATATATATAATATTTAAAAATTTAAATGATTTATATAGAATATATTTGAACTCGGGGAAACTCGCTTCCATTTATAATCAATTTCCCTTACAATTTTATTCAGAATTTCATTTAATTATCAATTTAAATTAAATTAAAATCTAGGGTCGTTACAGCGTACTTGTTATTTTCTCATATAAAGATTTTAAATGGTTTTAAAAAAATAAATGATTTTTTATAAACGTTTATATTTTGATATATAAAGCAAATAATTTTTTTAATTATTATACAAACAGAAAATTGGTTGTTGGTTATTGAAATTGAATAAGAATTTAAGTGGTATGTATATATCCAAATAGGAATTGAATAGTATGAAGTATACGAAATAAACTAGAAATGGATTCAAACCGGAAAATAGAATGGTTATCGTATTTAATAATGGGATGATTGTTTTCCTATAAAAGATGATAAAGCAAATGAAAAATGTCTTAAGGAAGTAAACTTTTAGATAAGTATAACTCATAAATTAAAATGGATTTAAATTGTGAAATTTTGAATTCTCAATCTAACAACATTTGAAATTTGTTTTCAAAATGTTAAAAGAAATGATGAATAATATTATTCAGACTATTCTTGAATGTAATCTTATTTTGAATAAGAAGTTATTTGAAACTTTAAAGAAATTTGTTTTGAATTAAAACCAAAGATGGTTTAAAATTTAAAATATGACTTGGTGGGCTAAGGAATAAATATGTATATATGTATGGATATACATAATATCAAAAATGTTTTGGAATAAACTCTAAGGTATTGAGTTTGGATTTTCCCTAAACTGTGATGTAAAAAAAACAAAGTGAAATAATACTTTGAACTTATAAGTAAGAAAGGATTTTGATAAGAAGTTTAAAATCCGAAATGGGAATTCAAATTTGAGTAAGGTAAACGGGATTAAATTGAATTTAACTTAGAGGAGGTTAAATAAGTTTGGAATAAGCATCCTAAATTGGAAATTTCAAGATGAAATTGAGATTTAATGTAGGAAAGTTAAATGGGTTGATTTAGAAGGGAGTTATATAAGATCTCAAACAGGTTTGAATTCTTGGAATGTGTGATGGATGCTATTGATGGACGTTTAAAATAAATTTGGATGTTTATTTATACCCTGCTATCATCCTATTGTTATTAATAATCCATGGAACTATGAATTGGATTATTTGAGTGAATTAAGAAGTGGATTGAGATAATATATATCTATTACTGAAATTAAAAGGGAACAAAACTTTAATTTGAAATTACTTAAGTAATGTTGATTTTAAAGATAGAAATTGAACTTGTGAAAATGAGATCGCTTTGAACATTATGATTTGAATATTTACAATGACGTGTAAACTAAAATTGTTAAGAATTGGTTTCAAAGTTGAAATTGGGTAAAAAATTGGATTTCAAAGATTAAATTGTTTAAAAAGGATTTGAACTATTATTTGAACCTAGAAATAAGTTTATGGAGAAGAAACGGTAATTTAAAATGGAGTATTTGAAATTTTAACTCAGAATTAAATTGTTTAAAGAATTTTATTGATAAATAAAGTAAAGATTAATTCGATTTAGAGGAATTAAATCAGCATTTTAAAATTTAACTCGAACTTATAGAATTCAAGATGATTTAAAAAGTGGAGATAGGAGTTGGGATTAATTTAAACTGGAATTGAAATGATTTGAAACTGAAGTTAGTTCAATTTGAAATTAGTCCAAATTGAAATTTGATTTGAATTATTTGGAATTGTGACTACAGTTGAATGTTTAAATTCAATGGAATTTGATTTGAATTTGGAAAATAAATTGAGGTTAATTCAACTTAATTGGGATTAAATCAATATAATGGAATGGGAAAGTGATTGGAATGAAGATTGGGTAGTTGAACAGTTTGGCTCTGGACTATTTTCAAAATAAATTATTTTAATATAAACCTATTGTTCCAAGCTATTTACTATATACAACGTTACTTTTTAAAGCCAAACTATTTTATATTTATTTTACAACTATTTTTGGAACTATTTAACTGTTTTACAACTGATTTATAAGCTAATTACTATTTTTCAACTACTTTATAATTACTTACTATTTTACAACTATTTTGCAATTATCTAACTATTTTATAACTATTTTATAAATACTTAACTATTTACAGCTATTTTACAACTAATAATTATTTTTTAACTACTTATCTATTTTAAACTTTTCAAGCTATTTTCTAAATTCAAGATGGTCCGAGTGTGAACTGTTTATGATTAAATACCCATTTGAGATAAGAATTGAGGTGATAATCCAATAGAATTTGAAATAATTGTGAATAAGTGAATAGAATCATAAATGAATGTTAATAGAAAGGAAATTGATTTAGCTAATAATCAATGAAGATAAATACGTAGGATGTACGTATATTATGCTATTCGCATATGATTTGATCCAGATTCGGGCATAGAATTTGGAGATAGTATATCGATTCGATTTGGGATTTTTAACTCGATTTTTGACGGCAAACCTGGATATGGATTTTTGATTGGTTCTAGAAATTCTCTATCATAGTTATGGCTATGCAAGGCGAATGATGGTTTCTGATCAAGAAACCAGATCTGAGTCCGCACTAGAAAGTCGGGTGGATGATACTAGTTCGAAAGTGAAATTATTTGATCGAGTGAGCGATGAAACTTGATATTGCGTACGGATGACATGTGTACATCGTACGGGTTTGAGTGAAATTGATATTGAAAATTTATGGATAAGAACTGTAAAATGATTTTTTAAATGGAAAGGTATATTTTGAAAAATAAATGATGAAATAAAATGGAAGTTGGATATTTCTATGATTAGAACTCATTTATAAGAGTAAGTAAGATGGTACATAACTTTATAGAGTAATCAAACTTGAATATTGATCTGGCATAAACAAAATTATGTATATATTTTTGATAAACTCCCCTTGTTGAATCTATAGCCAAAAGAAAAGGGTTTTTGAGAAGTATTTGAAGCATTAAAGAGAATTTATACAAGTATGAAGTGATCCAAAGATTTTTCAAGGGTATATATATAAAAAGGATCTTATGAGAATGATTTTGGGAAAAAGGTTTTGGAACCTACAGATGTTGAAAGGCTTTTGATTTTTGGGAAAAAAATAAATTTAGAAATTTAGAAATTTGGAAAGTCTAGTTTGAGAATTATCGATTTTGGGATAATCGATTTTGTGTATAGGAGATTTATATGTCATTCATAAGAAGGGTATGATTTGGAAGATACTATTTGTGAATAGTATAAAATGTTTTGAGAATGGCTTTTGGGAAAAAGGCGCTCCCATGAAATGAACTTCTTAGTAGTGCCACGGGGTGATACTGCCTTGAGCCCTAAGTGGAAGGCTCTAAAGTTAATCCTATATGGAAGTTTGGACAAACTGAAGTTCCTGAGGATTATGTTGGTAGAGAAAGTCTATGGCGCTGATGCCTACAGAGGCATTTGGGTTATTCTGTAACGACAGTGTAACTCGATGTCGTTGCGATCTACTATGGACCATAGCGAAAATCGTGTGGAGATGAGTGTCAACGGTCTACGTTTGATTTTGCCAGGATGGCAATGTAACATCAGTAGACTGCGATCTATGGTGGAGTGGAGAAGTTTCATTTGGTAGCGAAATTCGAGGGCGCTGATGCATGCAGTTACATTGGTTTTTTTCGTGAGGGCAACGTAACCGCGGGTGTAGCTGTGATCCGTGGTGTGTTCCATGGTGTAATCGAGGGGTGCGGAGGCCTACAATTATCTATGGTTTTGCCGTGATGGCGACGCAATCATCGGGTTAACTAGGACCATGAAGGGGGTGATGATTTCCAGAGCATTCTCACCAAAGATATTCCCTTTATTTTCAAAAATGTTTCTATATTTTCAATAAAATATTTTCCAAGTATTTTCACTGGGTGTTAAAACGGGCTTACCAAGTACTTATAGATTTTCAGTCATACGCCTGATCAACGTATGATCGAATTTCTGTGAGAGCAAGGATGGACTTGTTGAGACATCGAGTTATAAAAGTATTTTTATAAAACTATTTTGGTAATATTATATAGATTTTAATGTATTTTAAAAAAAATGTTCAAAGAATAATTTATTTGATAATAAGTATTAAATAAATTCTGGCTTCGTTCCTTTTCGAGGACGAAAAGATTCAAAGGGAGAGGAATGTGATAGCCCAGAATTTTGGACATCTGTTAATTCTAATTAGAAGGATTAAATTTATTAAATAATAATTTATAAATTGAACAAATAAAATTCTGATATATATATATATCTGCATATGTATATAGATGAATTTGAATTATAATGGTGAATAATAAACAAGTGAATAAATATTTATTTGATAATCTCCTATTATAATAGTTTAAGTTTGAAATAGACATTTATAAAGAAATTTAATATGCTTGTTTTTTTAACATGAATAAATGGAATTTGTATATTTATAAACATTTAAAAACATATTACATAAGTTTAAGTAATTAATTAAAACATAAGAAAGAATTTAAATATAGTTTTTAAACAAATGTAAGAAAATATAGCATGCAAATGACAAATGTAAAGTAATTTTAACAAGTGTCATAATTTTCATTTTTTTTTCAATTTTTAAAATTTATAAAACAAAGCTATATGTATAATCTCTTTTCTCTATCTCATTTTCTTTTTCTACCTTGCAAAACATAAACCTGAGATAAATCAAAAGAAATCAAAACCTGAAAATGGAACTAAATCAAACAAGGCTTTAGCTCATAAATAATCAAGTTCAGATTAACTCTGCACGATTCAAATTCAACTCATACATTAAAGAGATCAGATTCAAGGCTTAAATCAAAATTCAAATTGAAATCAAGATCAGCAAGCAAATCTAAATCAAGTGGAAAGACTAATTCCAGTTCATCATCAGGAGCTTTCTCTGTTCGACAAGTGAGTAAACATTACTTTAGAAAGCGTAAACCTATTCCCATCATGATGTATGTGATAGATCGTAGATATAATGTTGTGAAACATCTTTGCGTGAATAGATTTAGATGTTTTTATAGATAAAAATAAAAATAAAAATGGAGTTTATCGAGTATGAATGTCTGTGTATAAATATGTCTCTGTTCTTATATAAACAGACTAAAATTTAGTTCAAAAATCATTTTGTTCCTTTCCTATCTCCTATAGGTCTATCTTTGAAGGAAGTTTGGTTGCGATAACTAACTTGACTTTTTAAAAATATTTTAAAGCTTAATTAACAAGTTGTTTTACTGGGAAAAGAGATTACAGTGGAAATCTTATATAAATGGGAAAAATCGATCATCTTAATTTTACATGTTGATTTTATAAACTAATACATATTGGAAAATGGCGAATTTTGATATGTATGTCATGATTTATATATTCATATTTGTTGTGATCACTTGAGTTGAACGGTATTGGAAAATTCGTCGATTATCGACGATCGGAGGAAAATTAGGTGCTGAAATTTACGCTGGAGGAGCGTCGGTGGTTCGCGATGATGGGAGAAATAACATGGGATTTTTCACTGATCTCCAGTGGCCGGGCGAAGCGGAGTTAGGGTTTTAGGTCCTGATTTTTTGACGTGGTTTTGGGAGGTCGGTTTGTCAACGAGGAGGGATCGGACATGATCGGAGTTAGGGAGTATGGAGCGAGGTACCCTGGTGAATGTCTAGGCTCGATGACGACGATTCAGATGGGCGGAGGCATTGGTGTTTCGCGAATAAACGGGTTGGGTTTGGTTCAGATGTTCTCATCTCGGCTCGATTTCGATCTGGAGATTGATTCAATGTTCTGGTGGTTGAAATCATTTGTGGGTGTAGTCGTCGACTCACCGATAGTGGTTGTGGTAGTCGGAATGCCACCGACGATCTGTGCATGTCCACATGTGTTTATGTGTGTCAGTTTGTGTTTTTGAGTGAAGAACAAATTCTGTAGGGGAGAAGCTTGGGATGTGTTCGTGTTATCGCGAGTATGTTATGAGGTTTAAAATGTAAGCATACAGTTTTGAAAATTTAATCTTAGTTTGAAATAAAAAAATATGGTGGCACGGGTAAGATATTGGAGATTTTGTTAAAAGATATGTAACTTATTTTTAACTTAGATTTAATTAAATCTAAAGTTTATTTTAAACTTAATTAATAATGTAATTAATTAATAAATAAAGAGGATGAAGTGTTTTATCATTAAACTTAAGGACTTCTTTAAATTTACTAGTTAATAATAATTAGTCCCAAGTTTATTAAATTCTGATGATGAATGAGAAAGTGATTAAGATAAATGAATTGTCTTAAAATTAATTAAGGTTTGGGTGATTAAGATTTATTAATTAATTGATTTATTATTAACTAAAGGTTAATTAATTAAGGGAAGTAAGCCAAGGTTAATCAATTAAGGATAATTAAATTTAGGTGAATAATTAAAGGATAATTAATCAAGGTTAATTAATCAATGAAATTAATTAAGATTAATTGACCAACGTAATTAATTTAAGAAATGGTTTATAATTAATTAAAATTAAGAAAACTAATTTAATTTATATTAGGTGATTAAGTTAATTAATTGAGGATTGTTGGACTATTAATCTTGCCTACGGATGATAAACTTAAATTGAACGCCTTGGTTTGTTTGAATATATCTGATATATGATTTGGGATGTACTGTGATGTGATATGATGGGTTGAACAATAATATTGTGGGTTATCTATCGATAATCGATTGCTGTGTGAATACAATACCCTGTATTTATAATTAATTCATATCCACTTAAACAACTTGGATTAAGGATAACATTGGATTCGAAGAGACCGAGGTCGCGTATCAGCAATACCCGGAACCACTTCGATTGGTAATCTTTAGTAATTATTTATAGATGTGAGTTTAAAATCAAACAGGCTGGAATGGAATAAATTAAATATCATGACCATTTAAAACTATGAAACATTTCTTAGATATTATCTAATAATTTATGATTGACTTTAATACGATAAGAACTCATAGGAAGGTACGAGTTACCCCGGAAATTCACATAAGTTATATAACTTGATATTTCAAATTATATGGGTTTACTCACGCTGGATTCCAGCCGACTTGGGTATTACTTTGATGTAATGTTCGGGTCAGGCCGAGTATTACAGATTTTCAGGTTAGGACGTTCTGAAGCTCAGGAGGCGAGTTGGATGGTAGGAACGTATAAAGTATAATGCTGTATATATTGTTGTTTATCTGGGACAAGTTGTCATACTGTCCAGTTTATATGTGGTTATAACTCTGATGTATTGATGTAAATTAATAGATACAGTTTTCCTTTGTATAACTGCTATTATTTGATATGATATTTTATCCGTTGCGAATGTGAGAATCTTTGTTTTGTTTCTATTTCTTCTTCTACCTCTTTTCTTCTTCATCCTAATAATCTGGAATTTCCGGCATTCGAATGCTCAGCACTTCTACAGTGAACGTATTAGTGACGAATTTTTAGAGTCAAGAATTTCAGATCGTTGCAATAGGAGTTAATGGATAAAATATAATTGGATAAGAAAATATTTAGAGTTGAATCATATTTTAGTCACAAGAAAATCTATACGAATTCTCTTTAGTTCCTTACGAAACGATAAGGTTAATATGAATAAAAATAAATCTCACAAGCCTAGTAGAGGAGAATCTAAACTATATAACAACCAAAACCAAGAGTAATTCTCGAGCCTTGAAAATTTTACAATTCATCAACTACGTGACCTTAACAAAATTTGAGGAATAAAATGATCTAAGGAACACGGTCATTTTAAATTAAACAGAAATATTTAGCCTTGGTATTAATGTTGCACTTACCCCATATACAATTAGAATACTTTGTTTTAAATTATGGCATCTCTAATGGAAAACTAAATTAAAAAATGAAATCATAACAGATAGAAAGATTACAATCAACATTTTCAAAAAATAGACTTTATTTCATCACTTTGATCTTCAACATGTGAATGGTCATTGAGAGAAGTTGGATACACGGAAGTTAGACTTCAGGGACAATCGGAAATACACATTTTCTCGTCTTTTCGACAAGATGATATATAGTAACTATCCCCCTTGCAGCCTTTTACACATGAGTTGTATGCTTATCTATAATGTTTAGAGCATTCAACATGAATGCAGCTCACAGGATCAAATGATTGAAACACAAATAGCAATGTGATGGCAATAGTCATCAATTTTTCAAGAAAATTTTCCATTTTTATTTTAAAAACACTTTAAGTTTGGGTAGTACATGGTTTGATGCATATAACATTCCAATTTATAGATGAGGACGTGGAAAAGAAAGAATGATCTGGATAGATTTCGTTGATGCGCTTCCCTAAAATAAATTGCATATACATTGAATGTTGATTTCATTATATTTATTAATATTTTGTATGTGATTCACTAATGGTAATTAAGAAGTTGATCACTATAACAATAAATGTTAAATAATTAAAAGAAAGATTGGTTCACCATTATTATATACCATACAAGAATATCTATTGTTAAATGATTTTATTAACTTACCAAGTGAATATAAAATAAGAGTGTAAATAATAACAATTTAATTAATCTGTAGAGCTAATCATTAATTTGTTGAAAAATCCTTTACTAGAAACAAATAACTGGAATGTTTTAAGTATATGATTAATTAGTACTTAGGTGGTATATTGCATTTGGTAATATTGGAGTTCAAATCCTTAATCTCAAAAAAAACATGTGACCATTATCTCCATAAAAATCACGTCCCTTCATTTAATCGAATTGACAAATTAATTTAATTAATTAGTTAATAATGAAATGTGAAGATTGAGAAGGGATGGAAACATATGAATGTGAGAATGGAGGAATTGGGCTTATAATATTGGGTTTCATGATAGTTTGAAAAATTCGAGCATTGAGATTAAAATTTTACAAAAATATAATATTTTTCTACTTTTAACTGTAAAATAATGTTGAAATGGAGTTAATATTTGAACAAAGCTAAACTATTTGGTGAAAGCTAATACATTATATAAGATAAACCTTGAACTATAGGTCATCGTATTCATTCTTCAAAATAGTATCATAGAGTCAACTATACATAAATTTTTCATATCTAACCATTTTTATTCAATAATAATATTAAATTCAATAGTTTAAAAAAATTAAAAATATGAGTCGTTACAACATATATATAGCAGAAACTTAAAATAATAAATATTGAAGTGAATGTATGCCTAGTATAGCTGCTTGTCTTTTTAACCATTTTCTTTTTCTACTTGCTATCTTATTGTTATTTTGTGTGTTTGTTTTAATTGATATTAGATGGAAGTGTAATTGAAATCATATGTAAAATTCCTTTAAATGTTTATGATCATGCCCAAATTCAGGAAATAATCTCTTATTGATCATTTTATTGTTGGTAATGATAATTCTTACACAAAACACACACTAGCTAACAATAAGGACTGCATTTTGTATAATATAATGAATGGTATATGCAGCATACCCAAACATATAAATTTATATACAAATTCATTTTGTAAATTATGTACCTACTAAAGATAATAAACAAACATTATTCGTCACTTATTATAAAGTGTAATTTAGTTTAAAAGACAAACTTCCAAAGTTGTTTTTAACCCATAAGATAACCTCCTCAAAATGTAGATATAAGGACATCTTGTTCCTCATGTAGGCATAGCCCAATAACCCCACATCCAATGCCGTCACTTCACACACCACCAATTCATGCCATCACACATTCACGACAATCTACACCCATGCTTCGCTGCCTACCGTATTCGCCACCTACTGTGGTTGACACCTCCCATAGTCGCGCCTCCTCAAAACCAAACCCCAATAGACAAACTCATACCATTACTCACCACCTACTGTACTACCCACTTTTTTAACCCATCACAACATAGTAGCTCAGCATATCTTGCTCACTAGTCACTAATTAATGCAAAAATAGAAAAAGGTAAAAAATGATATTGTATAGTATCATTGTATGAGAAAATGATGTAAAAATAAATATAACAAGTACAAAATGCTTCCAAATCATATAATTTAAACATAAAATGCTACTACAAGAAAAAACCAACTACTACACGATTAAATTGAAATATAAATATTTTTTTTAAATCAGAAAATACGAAACTAATACTATATAATAGCGTCTATCTATTACTTATAATGGAAAGGAGAAACCACGCCTTTGTACTATCACCACGTGTCACTTAATTACTATTATCGGAATTTCGTATCAAGAAGCGACTGGTAATAAGAATGGAGCGGTTAATCCTCTACCTTTCAGTATACTACTTTTTTCTTCTTTAAATCCATTTTCCAAAACCTAAAATCATACCAAACAAATTTTTACTTTTCTCCCCAAATCGAACCAATTCCTACACCAAATTCATAAATTTCAGTCATAAAACCCTCGATCATCCTGATACCATAGACTTTCACTATTCTCCATCTGCAATTTGGAAGATGGAACCAGACTAGCATGTTCTTAACTCTGCTACCTACTGTGGTGATTTCTTCTTTAAGCGCGTGAAGATGAAGGCTTTTACGTACTTTGATTAAATCAAGAAGAAGCTCGGCTCGATCTTCGCAAGATAACGAAGCTCTGACCATGAATTCCCCATCTTCTTCGTATGTTGATTTACGGTTAGTTCGTCTGATTCAGTTGTTAATGCGCTTTCTTCTGCAATTTTAGATGTTTGCCTTCTTAGTTCTTTCACATGTTGGATTACTTCTGCTAGCAATGATGCTTTGTCTGCCTATAGAAGTATTGAGAGAAAAAGGAAATCATATTTGCCATTTTATCATTTTGGATCACTTTTGAATAGAAACCTATTTCAATTTTGAATCGGTTTTAAAACTACTTACAAATATAGGTCATGTTCTGGTTATGTCGATTAAACTGACCAAATACACTCGAGTTATTCCGGCTAATGCTGCCAAAAATGGTCAATATTCACAAAATTTTCAAATTTTTGTGATGTAAATGCAAGGCTACTACATGTTATAGCAGTTGAACCCAAAGTCTTTGAATGTAGAGCAACTGTCATATCAGTAGTAATAATGGTCAAAGGCTTATATTACCAAGAGTTTGAACAAGTTTTTATCTTATCTTATTTATTTATTATTTATTTATTCCAGATGTGTACTTGATTGACTGAGTAAAAGAATTTTGGAATAGTTTTGTTGCCTTTTTTAGAAGGAAAAGAAAAACAAGTTCTGCAATTATAGTAGAAAGGACGGGCTTTTTTAGCTTATCTGCATTAGCTATATTGGAGTAGCAACAAAAGCTAGAATTTAGTTTGTGATTGATATAAACAATGAATTTCATCTCAAAGTATTATAGATGTTGTGGCTACTGAATTATTACATACATTAATGTAGTTGTTGACAAGACCAGATGAAAATCTAAAGTGATAGAAAACAATCTAACGGTTCTTCGATAAATAACATATAAATTGGATTTCCGTTGCATGTCATGGCAACCTTAGACTCTATACTGTTCCATACAAAATTCCCAATTTTAGCTTATAGCTATTATTAAAAAGGACACATATGACTAATGTATTTTTGCAAAAACTATGTTGACATTTAGGATTGTCCATCTTTCATATTACACTCTACATGTTACTGATTGTCAAAATTATGCACTGTTGCGTATATTTCTCTATGCTTATTTTTATATGCTCTCCACTAATATTTGGTTGACAAATAAGAATATGGACATGCATCCATCTGAATCCTATGCTACCTCATACCCAGTTCAACGAGCTTTAGTACTTCACCTATTTGCTTCCCGCGGCTACCTGTATATAAATTTTGTTGCTCATATATGAAAATTAAATAAGAGCAAAAGAAGGTATTATTCATATATCTACACTACATGTTAAAATTTATATTTTTTCCTTAAATATAAGATTATCAATAATGTGTCTATTTATTTTAGAAAACTACCATGCAAATTATCGGTATAACATGTTATCCACCTTTCCTCCTTATTTCAGTTTTGCAAAAGTTGATATTTTAAAATTACTTCAAACCTTGATGATTGCATTAGATGATTTAACAAATTATTTGTTTGACCATCAGTTTACCAATATCTTTAAATTTAATATTCATGAAATGTACAAAACGATTTTAGAAACTTTGTACAATGAAGGTGTTATATGTTCAGAAATGGTAAAAATGAAATTTCATTGACAAACAATTCATATACTAGGATGACACATTTGATATGATGTCTTTTAAAGGTTAAACCATTTATAAGTAAACATTTTTTAATCATGTTCCACTGCCAATTTGCACTACTACAAGTACAAAAACGGCTGCAATTTAATGTTTTTTCATATATGTTTATATATCTGATGTAGTACAATCGAAAAATATAGTTAACAACGATGTTTTTAACCCATATTAATGCCTTTTGGCTGCAGGCGCAAAAGACTTCGGTGTTGAAGATGTTTTACCAGGTAAAATGCAACAGTTACGAGCATGTGATAATGGCTACTTTTTCCACTCAAAAGCAGTATTAAAATGACGTTGCTGGTAGTTTGTTCGTACGACGAACATAAATAATACTTATATTATATGTTTGGTTTTTCTTTTGTTTTGAGCATTTAAAGATAAAGGCTATTGCAACCAAATATCAGTCTACTTTTGTGCGCTGTATTGAAAAACCTACTTTTTATAACATCTAAATTTTGTTGCCTCTTTACTACCTCCTATAATTGTAATGTAACCTGTATTAAACCTTTAGTACTATTTCATAAGACCACTATCCTTTTCTACTTGCAGCTTGCACTGAACTGCATCTGCTCCATTTTCTTCATTTGTAGTGTACGGAGAACAACTATAAATTTGACGGGTACATTTAGTATTTTCGTTAGTTTCCCATATATGTATGTTTGAGAGCTTTTGGTACTGATATTACATTACATCAATTTGGGTTTTGCATTTATGTTTGATAGAATATTAGCATGCCTGCTTGATAACTACTTTCGTACTTACAACATAATAAATTATTACTATTCAATTCTTGATATACTTACAATAGAATAAATTATTGTTCGATTCATGATAACTTACTATTTTTCAATTATTTGGAAATATAAGTACAACTATAAGCCAGTTATGACTGAATTTAGATTATTTAATGTTGGCGAACTAATGGAGATGGTATATGCAGGTGGAAATGATGATTTTTTTATTTAGATATATGTTTTATGTGTACTTATGTGGATTAAGATTATCATAAACCAAATTTTTTGCATGTAGGTTGAGCTGCCTATTTCCTTATCTTCCTTATATCCAAGAAAATTAATTAAAACTTATTGTCAACTACTCACTCGCATATAACCCTTAAGTTCATCTACATAGCATCAATTTTATGTTAACATCAGTGGAAAATGAAAATAAACACTCTTACCAATAAAATTTTCAGGCTTAATTCTCATTATGGAATAAATAATATAATTATTGGTTAGATAACTTACATGTATGTGTATATATGATAGGTTCATGGAGCATTTTTTTTCATATCCAAGTTGTCGAGCGAAAAGTGTTGCCAATCTAAGTTTGACAGACTTATGATATTTTTCATATCTAAGAATAATATTTCTTCATATTAATGGAATTTTTTTTGAGTATATCTATCTAGTTGTTATTTTTGTTACTTAAATGTTTGTCCGTACAAAAACATATTTACTTGAAAATTAAACGACAAGAAAAAAAGATTGATGTATAGTCGTAAACATTTATTTTTGTTTGTATCATCTTTTCGAAAGTTGTTTAAAAAGAACAAGAACAAGATACTTTCTAGAAAAATGTACAAAGAACTAGGACCAAAGTGGTACTCCACTGAGTCTCATAGTTATTCCCTGCATAAGCGGTTTATCTTCTTTTTGTACCCAACAACTTACAAATATGTACCCAACAACCATTTTGTACATGACTTCAAATTAATTTCATTAAGTACAGAAAGGGTTCTTTCTAAGTCAAAAGTGTTCCTGGCTATTATAAAATTACAAATATAAACTTAATTTCTTCATTTTCCTGCTTTTTAACCTTTAAAATTTATATCTTAACTAAAAATAAATTATTTTCATCAACTATAAAAAGAGTTCTTGCTAAATTGTCATCACTACTGTACATTAACTTAATATTTTTCGACACCGTTAACTAATATTGAATAATTTGTCTTTGTATGATTGTACTAATTGAATCATGTTTATGTGCATTATAGCAAATGGGAGGAAGAGCTGTGTTGAAGATGGGGCCTCGACTGCAAATGCAACATGTGCAAGTACGGGGCAATATATAAAGTAATGAAAGACCACCCAATACAACGGTATTTGTGAATTCATTAAGGATAAGTGCTACTGCTACCACACGTAGAAGAAATTGCTGAGGTAAAACATGGTAGAACCTTTTCGTTCTACATGATTTCTCAATACTACAATAGCATAGTTATGAAACTGTAAGCAGTTTTACATTATTATTTTAATAGTTTAGATTTGGTATCCAAAGCAATATTTAAGGAAAGTTATATACTGATTTGGCAATGCTTTATCTTCTTAAACATGCATTATATACATATGTGTATTAATACATTTATATAATCAGCATATTGGCTATTTTGGCATTTTACAATTAAAATGGCTTTATAAACATTGTTGTTTAATATCTAATCAATACTTTACATTTAGTTGCTAATATGAACACATTAACATAAATTACACACAAACTAAGTCTACAAAAATTGATAATTTTACTCAAATGTTTGATATTTTTCTTGGTGGCAAGCTTCATCTTAATCTAATAAGTCTTCTTATGTTTTGACATTATAATATTTGAACGTTGCATGCTATAATATGAGTGATGCACTTACTGTGCGATTAATCATGTATCAGTTTTAGTTTTCGTTCTTCCCCTTTATATCATAGCACAGGAGCATGACAAATCACATATATTATGAAAACAACATTTATCACTCAACTTAGAGCGTGTAATAATGCAAAAAAATCCCATAAGAGATCAATGTAATTGGTTTTGTCCCTGAAGGGTATTTTTTTTACCGGTTATGTAGTCTGTTACTTTTTCCCCTCTTGGAGTGATGATTTGATTTTACTATGCTCAGAAAACAGCCACTGCCATTTCTATTAGATTCAATGAGTTCCTCCACCGTAAGATTAATTAAGTAGGTTTAAAATGCAACTGAGCAAGTTTTCAGCTGCATTTTGCAACCGAAGTTCTCAGTTGCCTTTTGGAATTGAGCGTTGCTTAGTTGCATTTTGTAGTGCAACTAAGTTGCACTCAGTTGCAGTGCAGAGTTGCACTCCAACCGAGTGCCATTTGCGTTGCAACTGTGCAGCCGAGTTGGAACGTCTGATATGCTGAAACGTCAAATAACAAACATGGTGTTGATTATTTGAATCGATTAATGTAACACATTTTCTTTGGATATTATATGCAGAGGTACATGCAGCAGCATGATGATATATAGTTATCTACATTTGGCATGGGTACGTAAACATATCATTTATCATCTTCTTTTTTGCCTATTTTTTGAAGACAACATTATAGTTCCTAGAATTTATAAGGTGCATTAATTTGATTTGCATATTATAATTCAAACTAAACATATTCATATATTTTAAGTATAATTTATTTCAGCAATTGGCACAGTCTTTACCATGTTGGAGATTCTGAAAAACATGGCCTTGCTATTGGGAAGAGCAAGGTTGGTAAATGGGCATCAGTACTTTTGTTTGCATTGCTTCCTGGAATGACAGCTTTTCATAGGCCTCAGCATCCTTATGTATAATATAGGTTGGATGTATTAAACATGTATATATAGATAGTATTCGATTCTTTAGAAGTTGATTCTCATTGTGTTGTTGGTAGGCTGATTTTGTGGTTTGTTTCATTAAGCTATTGATTTTGTTAGTGCGTAGCTGATTTATGCTAATATGATATGATGTTTAAGCTATAAATATAGCGAGATGGTGTCTTTTCTGTTGTGTTAAAAAAAATTGTTTTTTTTGTTCTAGGAGAATAATTCTATTTTGACATGTGCTTACTGTTTGCTCCAGTTTTAATTCTTTTTTCAATGAGTAAGGTTTGCTTACTGCTTGGTAGTTGTACGTAATTACACTCTATTCCGTTTCATTTGTTTTTTGTTATGGCTTCCTTTTATCTTGGCTTATCTGTTGGAATGTTATATTGATGTATTTCATTCAATGTTATGTTGAGGAAGACATCGACTATTGTAATTTTGTTTGGAACTAGATAGCAAAGTTAGTGTCCTTTAATGCTACTATCGGCTTTCTTATTTTGATCATAGTGGTAGAAAAATAACAATACGCTCTTGGATTTTTTAATACATATATCCTCAAGAATAAGGCTAATTCTTGGTCCTACTTGAATATTAGGCTTCCATGTACACACCAATAACTCTTTTTTACTTCTTTTTCTGACCCTTTTCATGTTTATTCTTTGAGATTCATGTTTCCTTTCTAGAATGCCGGAATAAATGAATAAAATAATTATAAAAATGGAAATAAAATATAAAAATTCTGCTTGGGTAATTAACCACGTTAAAATATGCAATACAAACTTAAGAAAGATAAAAATGAAATTACCGATTTCAAAGAAAAAATATTAATTTAAAAGCATAAAAAACAAAAATGTACAAAAGAGTGGTAAAGAAACAATTAATCATCGATGTATTTAGATACATTTCAGCGCACCTCCCACATTAGCTAAGAAAGTATATGCATGCAGAAATACAACTATTATTTCCATTTTCAAAAGTATAAAATAGACTAAAACAAGAAATGAATGATAAAACTATGTATGCTTTCAAGTTATTAGTTCTATAAACATTCTTCTGTTGTCTCTGTCTTCTCAGATGTTGCTTATGATTTAGTTTATGTTGGCAATTGTACTGTCAAATCTGCCTCCATATGTGCAACTATAAATGCATGTATAATGTGATTAAATGCAGGCCCATCTGGACGTGCATATATACTCGTAGTAAAAATATCAACCGTGTAAATTAACATTTGTCATCTTGATAGTTGGTAGATCGTGTTGATGTGCCTATGTTGATCTCACTAGAATTGTTAGGTCATGCTCCTCGCAGTTACATGTACTTTTTCTTCTAAATATATCTTTTAGGAAAAACATAAAAATCATAATACAGGAATGAATTTTATTGTAAGAATTCATGGTGAAATTGTAAGTTACCATGTGAAATCATAAAAATTCATTACGGTTAAACTATAAATTTCTTTTTGAAATAGTCCATCGCCTTATTGTATAAATTGGTAGTTATAACTATTTTTGACAATCTGTTATATTTGTGTTTTTGTTATAGACACACCCTTAACACCATTTCATATATACATGCTAATAATGATTAATTGGAATCTTTTGTTAACTAACTATAATACCCCTAAACACCATTTCCAATCATTTGTTTTTGATGTCTGAAACGAAAAAATGTCTTTTTGAATATGCACATAAATAGAACATTATACCCACCCAGATAAACCATGCTTGCATAAAAGTTTCATCATTTTTGAAGGACTAATGTGTGGGCTGCTGGATAAATAACAGAATGTAAACTTCTTTTGAATAGAATATTAACCTGAATATTTGATTACTTCAAACTTTTAGGAAAGTAGGATCTTGATTATAATGGTAAAAGGTTTATGCATTTTTTCCTTTTCTTTTTTGATATAACTACAAAACTTAAAATAAAGTACATTACTTTGTGGCTATCGGCCTTTAGATTTAGTAGACCAAAACATTACTATGACACATATGGGAAGTCCAAAATTTTGTTCATTCAATGCATTCAATACCATCAACTCTTCGAATAGAATCCTATTTCATAATTACTATGTAAGTGGAAGAAAAAATAAATAACTTACTAACACATGACCTTATGGGACAACTTCCATAACATTGTTGTCTAACAATTCCCGTGTGCGTAGCACGGGCCACCAACAACGGCCATTAAAGTCCAAAATAAATTATGCATACCATTATATATGAACCATAATATATTGTTATTGCAAAATACATAAACAAGTTATATTTTAGGGTATTCTTACTGTCACACTTTTGAATTACACAACAGCCCGTGTGCGTAGCACGGGCCAAGCACTAGTTATAAAATAATTTATGAAAAAAGACATGATAAATATTCAAAAAATTAAATAAAAATGGTTTCATCTTTTCAGGACTCTATGTAGTAGAATTATTAATTAATTTATCTAAAATAGTATTACAACTTCAAAAAAGTTTATAAAAATGAAATCATCTTCAAAAAAATTCACAAAATGAAACTAGATGGTGGAATTTAAAATAAATATTAATTAAAAAACAATTCTACAATTCATAAAAACTTCTTATAAACAAAAAGTGCTAATATACTTTATAAACTGATACTACAATTGATAAATGCTACTATAAAATAATGTTTTGAGATACAGTATGTTTTGAATTTTGGCAATACTATATGGGGAGAATTGAAGGAGTTGGAAGTAGCTTGGTGACGAAGAAAATGGTTCGCAAATCGGAGCTCAAAGGAGGAAGTAATGGAGAAGAAGATGGAGTGGTGTTGGAAGGGACTCAAGACAGACGTTTGAGGAAATGGTCAAACGTCTGAGGCTTCAGCAACCTGTTCCAGAGCCTCCGCATAGACGTCTGAAGTTTTGATCGGACGTTTGAGTCTGTAGCAGTATTTTTTCAGAGAGCAATTACACGCGTCCTTCACTTTGGATAGACCTCTGATGTCTCAGGGAAAATTTTCCCAAGACCTTGGACAGACTTCTGTCCTATTGCGACAGACGTCTATGTCGACTTTTGCCAGTGTTTCGATTTGGGTATTATTTGAAGATTTTTGATATATGAAGGGAAAATTCTGGAACACTATTCTCCTATATGAGCTATTTTCTAGATTCAGATTTCTATGCAATAGAAAGCGACCTCAAGTTTTTTTTTTATAGCTTTCGCTAATTAGGGTTTATCAAAACCTAATTTTCTTCAATTCTATTCTCTACAAATCAATTTTGTTAGAATTTTGATCATTGTAATCAATCTCTTATGCTCTTCTTATCGATGTTAATTAAAGCACTCTTTTAAATTGGATATACACTAACACTACATTAGTGGAAGTAATATAAATCACTGTGTGATTTATTTTTCATTATCACTTTGATTTCTATTCTGCTTGCTTGGGGATTGTGATCGGACTTGGATTGGTTGAGAGTTAGATTGAGTTATTGATTGGTTGTTTTTACACTTCTTGTCACGATCCTGTCTTTCGCTGTGCATTGCGGTTCTGATTTGAGTGGTCTGTAGTTAGAATTCCGACATGACATTTGGTATCGGAGCATTGGTGTTAGTAGGTGGTTGTAGAAATGCCAGAATCAAGTAATACCTCAAGTATTTCCTCGATGGTAATCCAAGTGATGTAGCGCCTTATGCATGTCGTTCATATGTGGCTTTAGGATCATAATTGGTTATAGACAAGTGGAATGGCAATAATGATTTTGAAAAATGGCAATTGAAGATGAAAGCAGTTCTAAGGAGGAATTAGGTGCATCGGGTAATGTTTGACACACACTTGTTGCCGGCGAACATGGATGTTGAGAGAGAGGAAATGGAAGAGTGGGCATTAACTACACTTCAACTTGCTATGCGAGAGACTGTTATCTCTTAAATTAGTGGTGAGTCTACCGCTAAGGGTATTTGGGACAAGTTGGGGGAGTTGTATATGAAGAAGTCAATAAGAAATTGCTTGATCTTATTGCGAATGTTCTTCACTTATAAGATGAAGGAAGATACTTCACTAAAGGCGCACTTAATACTTTTGATGATTTTATAAAGAAGCTGAAGGCGGTAGATTTGAAGATTGTGGAAGAGCAAAAGGCGATGATATTGTTGTGTTCATTCCCGGACAACTATACAGGTTTCCTAAATAGTTTGATCTATAGCCGGGATACATTGACTCTTGATGATGTCAAAACAGGTCTTTTAAGCGAAAATTTGCGGGATCAAATGAAGGAGTAAGGTGATGGAAGTAGTGGTGCTGGTAGTGGTTATGGTTTATTTATGGAGAAGGAGAGGTGTACGAAGAAGGAGAATCGGGGGCGTTCTAAATCAAGGAACCCTAGTTGGAGAGGAAAGTCGAAGAAAAGAAAAGGCAAGTGCTATATTTGCAAGAAGCCCGATCATTGGAAGAACGAGTATCTGGACAAGGAGAAGGCAAAGAAGTAAGTAGCATCTTCATCAGTAGCGGTGGAGAGTGGAGTTGGTGAGGGAGATGTAGATGTGCTGTCGGCGGTAGCATCAGATGTTTCGGGTAGAGAATGGGTGCTCAATTCAGGGGCGTCATATCATATGACGCCAAATAGTAATTGCTTTTCTTCTTGCATCGACAAATAAGGAAATTAATTTTTTATGGGTAATGGTGCTATTTTCAAGTAGAAAGGCATTGGTTCCATGCAAATTCGGATGTTTGATGGAGTGAATCGTACTCTCACTAATGTGGGCTATTTTACGGGACTTAGGAAGTCTCTTATCTCTTTGGGATAGCTGGATTCTTTAGGTTGTAAGATCACTGTTGAGAGTGATAGCTTACAGGTTTCAAAGGGTGCGCTTATGGTGATGAAGAGTGCTAGAATCATGGCATTTATTTTCTTCAAGGAGTGACTGTAGAAGGTGAAACTTGTGTAGGAGTTGATAGTTCTCGTGGCTTGGATGTGATAAAGTTGTGGCATTTGAGGTTAGGTCATGTCTCGAAGAGGAGTTTGGATATACTTCGAAAGAGGGAGATGATCGATGGAGAGAGTTTCAACAAACTAGAGTTTCGCGAGGAATGTATCAGGGGGAAGCGAACTAAAGTTTCACTCGGTGAGGGTAAACATGATTTGAGAAGGGTTCTTGAGTATGTTCACACGAATGTTTGGGGACCAACATCGGTAGCTTCTTTGGGTGGAGCTCACTATTATATTTCTTTCATAGTCGTCTTTTCTCGGAAAGTATGAGTGTATCTAATAAAGGCCAAGTCAGAGGCATTTGCAAAGTCAAAGCATGGAAGCTCTTGTTGAGAATGAGAGTGGCATGTCTTTAAAGGTTCTATTGTCTGACAATGGCAGAGAATATGTTTTTGGAGAATTTTTGGAGTTTCGCAAGCATCAGTTTATTCAAAGGCATTTTACTACACTAGGAGTTCCACAGTTAAATGGTGTTGGGGAGAGGATGAACCATACTCTACCTGAAAAAGCTCGATACTTGAGATTGACATCGGGTTTGGCAATGGATTTTAGGCCAAAGCTTTGTCAACCGTGATGCATATTATAAATCGAATTCCAAGCTCACCTATTGGTAACAAAATTCCACAGGAAGTGTGGAATGGGATGAGCATTGACTTGAGTTATCTTCGTGTGTTTGATAGTCTGGTATATGTGCTTGATCCACGAAATGATAAGCTTGAGCCTAAATCATTCAAGGGATTTTGCTTGGATATACGATGAAGTAAATGGCTATTAGATTTGGAATCCAGAAACGAGGAATGTTATGAATTCTCGTCAGGGTACTTTTGATGAGTCTGTGTTTCTCAAGGAGAATACAAGCTCATCGGATGTTCCGGACTTGGTTCATGGTGAATCGGAGGAGAAGGAATTTATTTCCACATTTTTTTCCAAGGAGTAGAGAGAGTAGAGTAGTTGGAGATGCTTGTAGGGAGGATGCAGTGGATGTTACATCACATAGTCCATAGGTTTCCTCTAGTAGTGTTGGTGATGTGCATGATTCTAGAGAGGATTCGATTCAAGGTGGAGTCAAAGGGAGTTTGGGTTATGGTATTGCTACTCGGGTTGGTCATCGAACTTTAAGGCCACTCGATAGATATGGTGATTAGAACTATCTTAGCTTTTGTCATAATTTGGACTATGCTCTTCATGTAGTCCAAGATGAGTCGATGGACCTTGATGACGCCATGGAATCGAGTGATAGCTCGAAATGGATTTGTACCATGGAGGAAGAGATGCAATCATTGTTGAAAAATCAAACTTGGGATTTGGTTCCACTTCCTAAAGAAAATCATGCTATTGGATGCAAATGGACATACAAGGTGAAGGACGATGGAAGATACAAAGCAAGGCTAGTGGTTAAAGGGTTTGAACAAAGGAAGGGGAAGGGGTATGATGAAATATTTACACTGGTTATGCGCCATACTTCTATCCGGATATTACTTGTTATAGTTGTTATTCATGACTTGGAGTTGGACCAACTTGATGTGAAAAACGCCTTCTTGCATGGTGACTTGGATGAAACATCTACATGGAGCAACCAAAAGTTTTTGTTATGGATGGTAAGCCAAAATTTGTTTGCAATTAAAGAAATCACTATATGGTTTAAAGCAATCACGTAGATAATGGTACAAGAGATTTCAACTGTGATAACCCGGATTTCTGGGCATCTGTAATTGATATTAATTAGGTTAATTAATAGAAATACTGAATTGTAAATTTAACAAATGAATCTAATCATAAATCATAGAAATACACCTTTAAAAATCAAAACATGAATTAAGATATAAATAACTCTATTTTGAATTTCAACTTAACAATTCAAATTTAAATTAAATTTCAAATTAAATTTAAAAATCAAATTTGATATGTATTTATTTCTTTAAGAAGAATTGATTTTATATGAATTAAAAATGTATTTTAAATTTAGAAAATTTATTAAGAAAAACATTAAAAATCCTTTTTGCATGAAGTTTACACTTGCTTAAATTTGAAGCACACTAATAACATGTGTTAAGGAGATAACAATGTAAAATGACAAGTGTCGCAATTTTAATTTATTTTGCTTTAATTTTTATAAAACAAAACTATTTCTATAAAAACCAACTTCATATTCTTTCTCTAATTATCCCAAACAAACATTTACTACACATTTCAATTCATTTGGAAATATAAAATTTAATTTGTATATGTATACAACATTTAAAATATGATACATGAGTTAGTAAATGCAAAATATAAATATGAAGTAATATAGAAACATTCATATACCTATAAAAAATACAATTGTAAGAAGGATACAATCCAAATTAACAAGTGTAAATTATGTAATTAGCAAGTTAACATGTGGCTTTTATTGTCCCTGTAGTTGAAAATATGTAGTAAATGTTTTTGAGAAAAACTGGTTCTTAGTTTAAAATCATTTTTCACTTTCTCTCTCAATCTTCCTCCATTTCAAATAATAAAAAAAATGATGAAATGATTTATCAAACAGACAACATTAGTTTCAACAACTTCAATCGGATTTACTACAAACTCTAGCAACAACTCCATTTGTTCAAATCTTCAAAACTAAGTAGAGATACAAGTTCCAAATCCAGGATTTTGGGCCTAATCTCTGTTTACATTCACATGGAATTTCTGATGATCAAGCTGCTGCTTTCAAATCCTGATTTCTTTTGTTTAAAAACTTCTAACTGGTGAGTTAAACTGATATTTGTTTTAAAATCTATTGAACAATCTGATGTATGCAACCTATATCTGAAACAAGTATGATAAATTGATGCCTGATGGTTTAATTTCCTCTGTTCTTTCTTAATCTGAGAGCAGATTTGTTTGAACCTTATCTGTTAAATCATTTGAATATTGAGCCTGCAATAATTGAAGTTACTAACTCAAATTTATGATTACATGAATGAATAGATATTGTTCAGAGATATATAAATTCATTCACAGTTTGCATGTCTGTGTGAATATGTGTATATCTCTGTTCTAAATATCAACAACCTAAATAAGTTCAATTTTTGTAAATCAGAAATGGAAAAAAAGAAAGAAAAAAAAATGGAACTTGAATGCATGTGGAAATATTGGTTTGTATAGAAGTACTTCATTCTGGAAAGTATTTGAAAATTTATAAGTGTGTAATGTGGGTACATCAGTTTATTTATATTCAAGATCATGTTCTCTGTGTTGTACAGTCCCTGTTTTTCCTTCTAAAATCCAAATCTCTCTATCAAGGCAATGTTAAACTTTGATATCTAAATGAAAATAGTTTGCTAATGTATGATGATAATATTAAAAATAGTTTGAGGGTTTAAAATTTAGTAAATTATTTTTAAAATGAAATAGCAGTGGGAAAAGTATATATATGATAAAAACCAACCAATCCAATTTCTATTTGGAATAACATGAATGAATTAGTGAGGGAAAATCATGATTTTTAGTATGCATTTCATGATTTTTATATTTATAAATTATGGGAATTTCGGAGATAATCATTCTGGGAATTTTTGGTAATTGCTTACGATCGGCACGGTGGATGGAGGCTAGGTCGTAGGCGAAGGTGGCTGGGAGGTTGCCGAGGGTAGGAAAAATACTAGAGGATTTTCTTGTTGGCCGAGGTGATCGGAAATGAGGGAACTAGGGTTTTGGAAGTTTTTTTGCTTGTCGTGGTTGTCAAGAAAATTTCGACGAGGGAAAGTGACCGGAGTGGTTCGCGATAGTAGGAATGGGAGCTGGAAGGGTCGACGTAGCTTCGGTGAAGGGGGTAGGTGATCATGAGGTCGGAGGTGATGGAGAGGAGTGAATATCCGGTAATGTTTGGTTCCAGACATGGTCGTGATGGGTTCATTTTTGATTTATTTGAGAATTGATTGATCGGGGTCCACGTGAGGTCGACGTGAGTACAAGGAGTTTGTCGCGAATGGCGGTGGCTTACTCCGATGATCGGAGGGGTGGTGTAAGTGCACCACGTGCACATTGATTTCTGGAACTAATTGAAGTTTTGAGAAGATGAAGGTCTCCTCGGTGCGGTACTCGAGCTAACTGCTGTGCGGCCCGAAGTGGTGCGTTCGGTTGATTGACTCGAGGGTGGCACGAGTTTTTGGTGCGTTTGAGTCAGGTTTGGCCCGAGATGTTTTCTTGGCTTAATCTATAGCAGATTTTTTTGTATAAAAATCAAGTTTTGTTATTCGTTTTTTTATAAAAAAAAAGTTAGTTAAGTTTAGAGGATTAAATTACTCAATGTAATAGGTTAAAGGATTGAGAAAATTAATAAAAGGTTAAGTATAATTAATCAAGATAAGTAATGAGGTGTAATTACTTTGCATTGAATAAAGTAATTAAAAGTTAATTACTCAGTGTGATTAGTTTGGATAATTAATAAATGTGATTAGTTAATGAATGTGATTAATCTAAGATTAATTACAAAATGTAATGAATTAAAATGTGAATAATTAGTAAAGTAAATAATAAGGTATTATTAATTAATGGAATTAAATAATAGTTACTTGATATATAAATTAAGATTTGATTACTTTGCACTGAAGGAGGTTAATTGATAACTAAGATTTATTAACTTATAATTAAAGATTAATTAATTAATTTATAAGGTAATTAAGGGATAAATTACCCAGTTGTAATTATTGAAATTGATAACGGTAATGACTTAGTGAGGTAATTAAAGGTTAAATTCTTAGGAGAAATAATTAAGGATTAAATTACTTAGTGTAATAGGTTAAAGGATTGAGAAAATTAATAAAAGGTTAAGTATAATTAATCAAGATAAGTAATGAGGTGTAATTACTTGGGAAAGTAATTAATGAATGATTACTAAATGAACTAATTAAACGGAAATTACTTGATGAGAAGTAACTAAAGGATAGTTACTCGATGGAAGAAAATAAGTAAGGGTTACTCAACGTAATTAAGAGATTAATTAATATAATTGATCAAGGAGTTGGTTTAAATTGATGGAATAATTAAGGAAAGTCAATTGCTGATTGTGATTAGTCAAGACTAATTAATGAATGTAATTAAGTTAAAGGTTAATTATTATTTGAGATTTAAGAATAATTAACTAATGAAGGTAATTAGGGGATCATTAATTAGTTTCATTGACTAGAGTGATCAATCTTGTTTATTAATGATTGAATGATAATGGGTGTCTTGAATTGGGAGATATCTCTGATATAAATTGTTTTGTGATTTAATATGTTGAATCGACGATGATAGTATGATTATCAATTTATTATGAATTTCTGTGTAAAGGAGTTATCCGACAATTAAAGTTAATTTTTGTTTAATTAGATAACTTGTGTTTAGATGACATTGGATTCGAAGTGACCGGAGTCGGGTATTAGTTAATACCCAAAGCCACTTCGATTCTTTATAAAATTGATATGTGGAAATCAATGTGATGGTTTGGAATGATTTAAGTGAATTAGACCATTTAATCTAAGTTGAGTACTTAGAAATTGGTGAGTGGAAAAATTATGTTGATATCAATTTGTGAAGTTGTAATTGAAACAAGTTACCCGGGTTATATATATAAGTTGTATGCTTTTGAAATTTATGTTAGATGGGTTTACTCACGCTGGTTTCCAGCCTGACCCGGGTGTTACTTTCATGTAATGCTCGGGTCAGACCGAGTATTACAGATTTTCAGGTAAGGACGTTTTGGAGCTCAGGAGGCGAGTTGGAGAGCAGAATCGTATGGAGAGTCTCTGCTATGATATGTTATAGTATCTGAAACAGATTGATTCATATGTTCTGTGATTGTAAATTTATTGTAACTCTGACATATATTAAAGTGTAATTTGACAAGTACAACTTCTTTTGTATAACTATTGTTTATGTGATATTATATTTTATCCGCTGCGAGTGTAAGATTGTGTATTTCTTTTCTGTTCTTCTTCTATCTCTTTTCTTCTTTTCTCTAACTATCTGGAATTTTCGGGACCGGAATTTCCAGGTCGTTACGTTTGGTATCAGAGCTAAAGGTTAAGCGAGAACCTTGGCTCTGGTGGGATTACTCATTAAGGATAGGGTAAGTGGTACCCCAGGATTAGTTGAGTGTATATATATATGAGAGAGCGTACTTGTTATTTTCTTATATAAAGGTTTTTAAATGATTTCGAAAGTAAATGAATCTTATATAAGAAATAGATTATCTATTATATTAAGGAAATTGGTTGTAGTATTAATTAAATTAAAAGTAATAGTAAGAATTAAGTGATAATAGAATTACAACATGATTGAAATTAAATTAAAGACAAGTTTGAAATGGATTCAACTTAAAATTGAAATCTTGATTTGGAAAAGTATTTCAGAATAAGATGAATTAGAATTGGTTTCAAACCAGAAAATAGAATGGATATTGTGTTTAATGATGGGATGATTGTTTTTCAATAAACAATAAAATATTTTAAGGAAAGTAACCATTTTAAAGAGAATAACATGTAAATTAGAAGGGAGGTAAATTTAAAGTGAGTTTCAGATTGTGAAGTTCTGAATTCTAAATTTAAACCTTTGAATTGGTTTCAAAATGTTAAAGGAAATAATATTATTCAAACTACTTTGAATATGATCTTATTTCAAAAATAAGAAATGTTTGAAAATTTTAAAGAAAATTTGTTTGAATTGAAACCAAGGGTGGTTTAAAAGTATAGCCTGGTTGGTTAAGGAATAAATATGTTTATGCATAATATCAAAGATGGTTTGAGATAAACTCTGGATATTGAATTTTTAATTGGGAATGAGATGTGAAAACCCAAAGTGATAAGTTTATGAACTTATAGATGGGAAAGAATTTTTAAATTTGAATGGAATTCAAATTGTGTGAATTGGACTGAATTAAGTGAATTGAATTTAACTTATAGGAAGTTAAATAAGTTTGAAAGGACTACCTGATTTGGGAATTTCAATATGAAATTAAAATTTAACTTGGGAAGTTAAATGATTAATTTAAATTGGGTATGGTAATATATCCATTATTAAGGTAAAATGGAATCATTTTGGACTTAAGATTTGAATATATAAAAATAAACTTCAAGAGTTTGATTTCAAAATTTAAATTTGATGATAAATTGAATTTCAAAGATGCAGTTGTTTAAAAAGAGTTTGAATTATTTGAAGTTTGAAATAGATTAGAAATGGAGTTTGAATTCTAAATTAAATTATTTAAAAGCTTTTAATAAAGGTTAACTTGGTTTAAAGGGTTAAGCCAACCTTAGTAAATTTAACTCGAATTTATATAATTCGAGATGGTTTAAATTTGGAATTTGAATTGAAATTAGTTCAAATTGAATTTGATTTGAATTAATTGAAATTGTGATTGGAGATGTATAAGTATAAAATTCAAATGGAAAATTTGAATTGGATTGATTTGAATAATTTGGAATTGTAATTAAAGTTGAATAGTTTTAAATTCAAATGGAATTTGAATTGAATTTGGAAGGAAATCAAGAATAATTCAACTTGATTTAGAAATGGAGTTTGAAATTGGGATTAATTCAAACTAGAGTTGAAATGAATTGAAATTGGAACTAGTTTAATTAAAATTTATTTGAATTAATAAATTTTGAGATCAAAGGTTGAATAAAGTTAAATTTGGAAAGAACTGAGGAATTCAACTTGAATTGGGTTAAATAGATTTCAATGGAAATTAAAGTTACTTAAATTGGAATTGGGTCATTTTAGAGGAAATTTAAATTGAATTGATGAGAATGGAGATTGGGAAGTGAGCAGTTTGACTCTGGACTATTTTTAATATAAATTGTTTTAATATAAACCTATTTTTCCAAGCTATTCATTATATAAACAACCTTTATTTTGAAAAGCCAAACTATCTTATACCTGTTTTACAATTATTTTTGAAACTGTTTAACAATTTTCTAACTATTTTATAAACTAATTACTATTTTCAACTACTAATTACTATTTTATAGCTATTTTGCAATTATTTAAAATTTCTATGACTATTGAACTATTTTCCAATTATTTTACAATTACTGAACTATTATACAGCTATTTTACAAACTAGTAATTATTTTTCAACTACTTATCTATTTCTATAACTTTTCAAGTTATTTTCTAAATTTAAACTGGACGGAGTTCAAACTGTTATTGGTTAAATACCAAATCGAGATAAGAATAGAGGTGATAATCCAAATGGATTGAAGCAATTTTGAGTAAGTGAATGAAAATCAAAATGAATGTGAATAGAAATGGAATTGATTTGGCTAATAACCAATAAAGGTAAATACGTAGGGTGTACGTATGTTATTCTATTCACATAGTGATTTGATCCAGATTCGAGCACAGAATTTCGAGATAATTATATCGATCCGAGTGGGATTTTTCACTCGATTTTCGACGGCGAACCTGGATATGGATTGTTGATTGTTTCTGGATATTCTCTATCATAGTTAAGCTATGTAAGGAGAATGACGGTTTTTGATCAAGAAACCATATCTGTGTCTGCACTAGGAAGTCGGGTGGACGATATTAGATCGAAAGTGAAATTGTGTGATCGAGTAAGCGATCAGATTAGTATGGCGTACGAATGGTATGTGTATATCGTAAGGATTTGAATGAAATTGATAGTGAAAAAAGTAATCAAATTTGAATATTTGAGTAAACAAAGTTAAGTATCTTTGTTTTATAAAATGAAACTCCCCTTGATGAATCTTTTGCCAGAAGAAAAGGGTTTTGGAAATGTTTGAAGTATAAAAGGAGTTTATACAAGTTTGGAATGATCCAAAGTTTTAAAAGATTTTACATATCTGAATATATATAAAGGATCATATGAGGATTTTGGAAAAAGGGTTTTGGGAACCTTTGGAAAAGGCTTTTGTTTTTTGGGTAAAATCAATATGAGAATTTGGAAAGCCTAGTTTGAGAATTATCGATTTTGGAATAATCGATTTTGAGTAAAGGAGCTTTATATGAGATCATACTAGGTGTATGATTTAAAGATACTATATATGTATAGTATAAAATGTTTAGATAATGGCTCTAGGGAAAAAGGCGCTCCCTTGAAATGAACTTCTCAGGAGTACCACCAGGTGGTGCTGCCTTGAGCCCCATGGGGGTTCTAAAGTTGATCCTGTGAGGAGTCCGGACAAAACTAGTTGAGTAGAGGTTACCATAGCGAAAGTCATGTGTGTCGCTGAGAGCCAAGGTCTACGTTTGATTTTATATCGGTAGACTGCGATCTATGGTAATATAGGGAAGGTCGTGTGTGTCGTTGAGAGCCAACAGTCTGCGTTTGATTTTATATCGGCAGACTGCGACCTGTGATAACATAGCGAAAGTCATGTGTGTCACTGAGAGCCAACAGTCTACGTTTGATTTTACATCGGTTGACTGCGACCTATGTTGGAGTGGAGAAGTTTCATTTGGACAGCGAAAATCAAAGGCCGCTGAGAGCCTGCAGTTACATGGACTTTTGCTGTGAGGCAACGTAAACCTGGATGTAACTGTGATCTGTTGTGTGGGTTCCATGGTGTAATCGAGAGGCCATTGAGAGCCTGCAGTTACATGGACTTTTGCTGCGACGGCACGTAACCCTGGAATGTAACTGTGACCATGGATGGGGGTGATGATTTCCAGAGCATTCTCACCAAAGATATATCCTCTATTTTCAAAAAACTGATGTCTATATTTTCAATAAAATTATTTTCCAAGTATTTTCACTTGATGTTGAAAATGAGTCTGCTAAGTACTTATAGAATTTCAGTCGTACGCCTGATCAACGTATAACCGAATTTCTGTGAGAACAAGGATGGACTGGTTGAAACATCGAGTTATAAGAAGTATTTTCATAAAACTATTTTGGTAATATATATATATATATATGTATGTATATATATATATGTATGTATATATATATATATTTAAAAGTGTTTTAAAAATTTCTTAATAAAAAGAGTTTATAGAAAAATTTGTCCAAGAATAAAATCTTCTGATAATTATCAATTTAATAAAATTCTGGTTTCATTCATTTTCGAGGACGAAAAGATTCAAAGGGGGAGGAATGTGATAACCCGGATTTCTGGGCATCTGTAATTGATATTAATTAGGTTAATTAATAGAAATACTAAATTGTAAATTTAACAAATGAATCTAATCATAAATCATAGAAATACACCTTTAAAAATCAAAACATGAATTAAGATATAAATAACTCTATTTTGAATTTCAACTTAACAATTCAAATTTAAATTAAATTTCAAATTAAATTTAAAAATCAAATTTGATATGTATTTTTCTTTAAGAAGAATTGATTTTATATGAATTAAAAATGTATTTTAAATTTAGAAAATTTATTAAGAAAAACATTAAAATCCTTTTTGCATGAAGTTTACGCTTGCTTAAATTTGAAGCACACTAATAATATGTGTTAAGGAGATAACAATGTAAAATGAAAAGTGTCACAATTTTAATTTATTTTCTTTAATTTTTATAAAACAAAACTATTTATATAAAAACCAACTTCATATTATTTCTCTAATTATCCCAAACAAACATTTACTACATATTTCAATTCATTTGGAAAAATAAAATTTAATTTGTATATGTATACAACATTTAAAACATGATGCATGAGTTAGTAAATGCAAAATATAAATATGAAGTAATATAGAAACATTCATATACCTATAAAAATACAGGTGTAAGAAGGATACAATCCAAATTAACAAGTGTAAATTAAGTAATTTGCAAGTTAACATGTGGCTTTTATTGTCGTTGTAGTTGAAAATATGTAGAAAATGTTTTTGAGAAAAACTGGTTCTCGGTTTAAAATCATTTTTCACTTTCTTTCTCAATCTTCCTCCATTTCAAATACTAAAAAAAATGATGAAATGATTTATCCAACAGACAACATTAGTTTCAACAACTTCAATCGGTTCTACTACAAACTCTAGCAACAACTCCATTTGTTCAAATCTTCAAAACTAAGTAGAGATACAAGTTCCAAATCCAGGATTTTGGGCCTGTTCTCTGTTTACATTCACATGGAATTTCTGATGATCAAGCTGCTGCTTTCGAATCCTGATTTCTTTTGTTTAAAAACTTCTAACTGGTGAGTTAAACTGATACTTGTTTTAAAATCTATTGAACAATCTGATGCATGCAACCTGTATCTGAAACAAGTATGATAAATTGATGCCTGATGGTTTAATTTCCTCTGTTCTTTCTTAATCTGAGAGCAGATTGGTTTGAACCTTATCTGTTAAATCATTTGAATATTGAGCCTGCAACAATTGAAGTTACTAACTCAAATTTATGATTACATGAATGAACAGATATTGTTCAGAGATATATAAATTCATTCACAGTTTGCATGTCTGTGTGAATATGTGTATATCTCTGTTCTAAATTTCAACAACCAAAATAAGTTCAAATTTTGTAAATCAAAAATGGAAAAAGAAAAAGAAAAAAAAAATGGAACTTGAATGCATGTGAAAATATTGGTTTGTATAGAAGTACTTCATTCTGGAAAGTATTTGAAAATTTATAAGTGTGTAATGTGGGTACATCAGTTTATTTATATTCAAGATCATGTTCTCTATGTTGTACAGTCCCTGTTTTTCCTTCTAAAATCCAAATCTCTCTATCAAGGCAATGTTAAACTTTGATATCGAAATGGAAATCATTTGCTAATGTACGATGATAATATTAAAAATAGTTTGAGGGTTTAAAATTTAATAAATTATTTTTAAAATGAAATAGCAGTGAGAAAAGTATATATATGATAAAAACCAACCAATCCAATTTCTGTTTGGAATAACATGAATGAATCAGTGAGGGAAAATCATGATTTTTAGTATGCATTTCATGATTTTTAGATTGATAAATTATGGGAATTTCGGAGATAAACATTTTGGGAATTTTTGGTAATTGCTTACGATCGGCACGGTGGATGGAGGCTAGGTCGTAAGCGAAGGTGGCTGGGAGGTTGCCGAGGGTAAGAAAAATACTAGAGGATTTTCTTGTTGGCCGAGGTGATCGGAAATGATGGAACTAGGGTTTTGGAAGTTGTTTTGCTTGTCGTGGTTGCCAAGAAAATTTCGACGAGGGCAAGTGACCGGAGTGGTTCGCGATAGTAGGAATGGGAGCTGGAAGGGGCGACGTAGCTTCGGTGAAGGGGGTAGGTGATCATGAGCTCGGAGGTGATGGAGAGGAGTGAATATCCGGTAGTGATTGGCTCCAGACATGGTCGTGATGGGTTCATTTTCGATTTATTTGAGAATTGATTGATCGGGGTCCACGTGAGGTTGACGTGAGTACAAGGAGTTTGTCGCGAGTTGCGGTGGTTTACTCCGATGATCGGAGGGGTGGTGTATGTGCACCACGTGCACATTGATTTCTAGAACTAATTGAAGTTTTGAGAAGATGAAGGTTTCCTCGGTGCGGTACTCGAGCTAACTGCTGTGCGACTCGAAGTGGTGCGTTCGGTTGATTGACTCGAGGGTGGCACGAGTTTTTGGTACGTTTGAGTCGGGTTTGGCCCGAGATGTTTTCTTGGCTTAATCTATAGCAGATTTTTTTGTATAAAAATCAAGTTTTCTTATTCGTTTTTTTTTTAAAAAAAAGGGAGTTAAGTTTAGAGGATTAAATTACTTAGTGTAATAGGTTAAAAGATTGAGAAAATTAATAAAAGGTTAAGTATAATTAATCAAGATAAGTAATGCGGTGTAATTACTTTGCATTGAATAAAGTAATTAAAAGTTAATTACTCAGTGTGATTAGTTTGGATAATTAAAAAATGTGATTAGTTAATGAATTTGAATAATTTAAGATTAATTACAGAATGTAATTAACTAAAATGCGATTAATTAGTAAAGTAAATAATAAAGGATTAGTAATTAATGGAATTAAGTAATAGTTACTTAATATATAAATTAAGATTTGATTACTTTACATTGAAGGGGGTTAATTGAGAATTAAGATTTATTAATTTATAATTAAAGATTAATTAATTAATTGATAAGGTAATTAAGGGATAAATTACCTAGTTGTAATTAATGAAATGATAACGGTAATTACTTAGTGAGGTAATTAAAGGTTAAATTCTTAGGAATTAAATTACTTAGTGTAATAGGTTAAAGGATTGAGAAAATTAATAAAAGGTTAAGTATAATTAATAAAGATAAGTAATGAGGTGTAATTACATGGGAAAGTAATTAAGAATGATTACTGAATGAACTAATTAAACGGAAATTACTTGATGAGAAGTAACTAAAGGATAGTAACTCGATGGAAGAAAATAAGTAAGGGTTACTCAATGTAATTAAGAGATTAATTAATATAATTAATCAAGGAGTTGGTTTAAATTGATGGAATAATTAAGGAAAGTCAATTGCTGATTGTGATTAGTCAAGACTAATTAATGAATGTAATTAAGTTAAAGGTTAATTATTATTTGAGATTTAAGAATAATTAACTAATGAAGGTAATTAGGGGATCATTAATTAGTTTCATTGATTAGAGTGATCAATCTTGTTTATTTGATGATTGAATGATAATGGGTGTCTTGAATTGGGAGATATATCTGATATGAATTGTTTTGTGATTTAATATGTTGAATGGACGATGATAGTATGATTATCAATCTATTATGAATTTCTGTGTAAAGGAGTTATCTGACAATTAAAGTTAAATTTTGTTTAATTAGATAACTTGTGTTTAGATGACATTGGATTCGAAGAGACCGGAGTCGGTTATTAGTTAATACCTGAAGCCACTTCGATTCTTTATAAAATTGATATGTGGAAATCAATGTGATGGTTTGGAATGATTTAAGTGAATTAGACCATTTAATCTAAGTTGAGTACTTAGAAATTGGTGAGTGGAAAAATGATGTCGATATCAATTTGTGAAGTTGTAATTGATACAAGTAACCCATGTTATATATATATAAGTTGTATGCTTTTGAAATTTATGTTAGATGGGTTTACTCATGCTGGTTTCCAGCCTGACCCGGGTGTTACTTTGATGTAATGCTCGGGTCAAACCGAGTATTACAGATTTTCAGGTAAGGACGTTCTGGAGCTCAGTAGGCGAGTTGGAGAGCAGAATCGTATGGAGAGTCTCTGCTATGATATATTATAGTATCTGAGACAGGTTGATTCATATGTTCTGTGATTGTAAATTTATTGTAACTCTGACATATATTAAAGTGTAATTTGACAAGTACAACTTCTTTTGTATAACTATTGTTTATGTGATATTATATTTTATCCGCTGTGAGTGTAAGATTGTGTATTTCTTTTCTGTTCTTCTTTTATCTCTTTTCTTCTTTTCTCTAACTGTTTGGAATTTTTGGGATCGGAATTTCCGGGTCATTACATCATCATTTTATGCTTGAAAATGGTTTTGATAGAAGCATCAAGGATACTTGTGTATATTTCAAAATTTTGAAAAATGATTATTGGGTGTACTTACTCTTGTATGTGGATGATATGCTTATTGAAAAATAAGAATGAAATTAATAAGCTAAAACTGAGATTGAAATCAGAGTTTGATATGAAGGATCTTGGAGAAGCAAGAACGATATTGGGCATGGAAATAGAAAAAGATCGAAAGTGTTTTGAGTTGAAACTAAGTCAAAAGGAGTACATTGAGAAAGTGCTTTACCGGTTTAGGATGGAGAATGCAAAGGCATCAAATAAGCCTTTACGTTTGCATATGAAGCCTTCATGTAAGGGATCACATATCTTGGAGAAAGACAAGGCTTATATGGCAATGGTGTCATATGCTAGTGCGGTTGGAAGTCTAATGTTTGTTGTGGTGTGTACAAAGCCAAATATTGCAAATGTCATTGGGACGGTTAGTCGATATATGGCTAATCCCGAGAAATCGCATTGGGAAGCTATGAAGCTTATATTGAGATACCTCAGAGGCACATCATCTCATGGTCTTGTTTTTGGCGGTTGTGATAGAATGGATTGCAAGCTGGTTGGTTATTGTGATTCGTACTACACCGGTGATATGGATCGAAGAAAATAAACTTTTGGTTATGTATTCACACATAGGGGTACATCCATAAGTTGGAGATCGAGATTGCAGACCGTAGTTGCTTTATCCACTACGGAGGCGGAGTTAATAGCCGCGGTGGAGGCGGCAAAGGTGGCACTTTATTTGAAGCGATTGTTGTATGGCTTGGGATTCGAGCATAGCAACATCATTGATCGATGTGATAGCCAGAGTGCTATTCACTTAGTAGAGAATTTGGCATTTATCTCACAAACTAAGCATATAGAAGTGAGAGAGTCATTTCTAGTGCTCATGGATGAGGATAAACAGGCATATCTTCGAAAAATGCACATGAAGAATAACGCAGCAGATATGTTCACTAAGGCATTGCCGGTTGGGAAGTTAGAGCATTACTCAAACTTGATTCGGTTGGAAAAGTGGTAGGTGTCGTAGGGTGGCACGGTTGAGGGAGGAGCTTGATTATGGATGAGGAAGAGCATTAGTGAGAGATTAAGGTTCTATCTCCTTGGTAAGTGCTAGGTTACACTCCTTATAACTTTAGTCTTTGGTAAGATGTTTTAGGATTTTGATGTTTTCAACACTTAATTAGCGGGCGGGGGCTTTGCCTGAGCTCGTTGGTGGAGTGAAGTGGGTGGTGACTTTGCCGAAGCTCATTGGGAAAGCATTCATTTTGGCTGAAGGTATAAGTGGTGATGGTTGGTGATATTGATTCATGATGATGGTATGGTACTATTGGAGTTAGGGATGGATATAGTGTCGAGGTGGAGTGTTTAATTTCGGTGACACTATATGGAGAGAATTGAAGATGTTAGAAGTAGCTTGGTGACGGTGAAAACGGTTCACAAATAAAAGCTCGGAGGAGGAAGTTTAGAGAAGAAGGTGGAGTGATGCTGGAAGAGACTCAGGACAGATGTCTGAGGAAATTGTAACGCCACACCCCGAGACCCACCTTAGCAAAGAGAATTAACGAGTAATTCCGTCTACTAAAGCGGAGAATAAGGCAGGTTAAGGGAGACCATCTATAATTTTTTCTTAAACATCCATTGAATACGTCCATAAATGCATTATAATTTTTCTTTTTTATCTCAAGTGGATCGACATACCCAGTAAATGCTTAATCCAAAACTATAGGTGGCTAACGGATCTATCAGAAAAAATACAATAACTGAATGTAAATCACATCACAGAACAGTAACCAACATCATATATATACATATACACCGATACACGTTCAGTCCAATACAATATGAATACAATAAAGGTGGTACACGACCACACCATAAACATTGAATCAAATATAAATAAATCAGAGTATGCGGAAGAACAGAAATTGCTCAAGAGAAAGGAGAGTTGATATCCAGCATCAACTTCAAGCTAAGTCCAATAGATGATACCTGAAACAACTCGGTCTGACCCGAGTATAAATACACGGGTCAGTCTAGCTACATGAATCAGTTAATATCGGTAATATGAAGCAGAATAGACATGAAGGTACTTCTTCTCGAAAGAGAAGAATGAATCGATAAACTAATAAGCTCAACACTTAAGTAACAAACGCTACTTAGATGAACAAATACCTTGAAGGAGGTAACTCAAACTCAATACTCAAATCAAACACAAGTGCCTCATATCATAGGCGACATCCCAAAATGTCTACATGGTTTCCATGAACCATATCTCCTCAAAAAGAGAAACATCAATACAAACTCTCGCCAAAATGGCAAACATAAAATTATCAAATAGGATGATCCAAAAATCAATTGTAGATGAATCTCCAAATTCAATTATACCTCATCTCATCGGTATAAATGTATTTAAATCTCAATATCAACTCGCCAAAATGGCAAAACCCAGAATATCCTATAAAATCCTGAAATTATCCAAACTCATAACTCAAGGAACTCGATAAGAGTTCAAAACATCATAATTGAAATCATCATATATATATCATCTCCTATAGCACTAGGCTATCAATGTAATGAAACATCTTAAAAAGGTGAAGTCATAACAAAACAGAAAACTCAGAAAATCCGGATTGGTCAAATCCCCGATTGTAATGCCGAAGCAATGTTGCACATGCTAAACTCAGACGGCCGAAGCTCAGACAAGGTCGCTAACACCTCCCAAAGCAGTTTGTCCTCATGACAAGGTCGCTGACACCTCTCCAAGCCATTTTGTCAGTCCTAACAAGGTCGCTAACACCTCCAAAGCAGTTCGTCCTCATGACAAGGTCGCTGACACCTCTCCAAGCTATTTTGTCAACTCTAACAAGGTTGCTAACACCTCCCAAAGCAGTTCGTCCTCATGACAAGGTCGCTGACACCTCTCCAAGAAGTTCTGTTAGGTAAACATCGTGAATGTGTCACAAACTCACGGATAGGAACCCGAAAAGTGTTAACGTATGTCCCATACCACACATTCGCACTTAGCGGTTTACTACCCATTAGTCGATGCCACACTAGAAACATCATAAAACTCAGAAAATTATATCTCGCCTAGTCTCATTGGCGAGTGATAAAGAGACATCATACTTGTCTCATCTCATCGACAAGTAAAAACATCATGATGGTTCCTCATAAACCGTAAATCTCAACATATGAAATCGTAAACTCAAGACTTGCCTTATATCATTGGCAAGTAAATAAAACATCGTGATGGATCTCATCAACCATACTCTGATATAAGAGATCTCAAACCATAATGTTTGCCTAATATTGGCCATCTTAAATAATTCCAATAAATAGGAATTATAAAAATCAAAATATGCCATAAAATGGAAAAACATCTCAGAATCAATAATCTCAAATAGCTTCGATCGTACAAATCCGGAATTAACCGAAATAGTAAACGCACACGTCACATACCACGTGTTTTACTAAATCGTGTAATTCTCTTCTCATACGTTCGAATAGTACAAAAGTTTGTATTATATATATAATAATTATTAAAAAAAATTAAAACATTTAATATGAAAGCTTTTCCATTAAAAAAATCATTTCGAAAACGGTTTAGAAAACAAGTGCACAGAAACAGAAAAAATCGATGAAAATTCAATAAAATTAACATACGATAAAACCCAAATGAAACCGTCAATTCGTAGTGCGAATCAACATTAATGTTGGCTTTTCTATTACTAAGAGTTAGACTTTTAGAACCATCTCAAAAAAAACGCTTGAAATCAACGAATTAAAAAACAGTTCAACGGAAAATGCTAAACTTTGTAAAAGAACTCAAGCTAGCGGCTTGTTATGCCAGTTCGCCCGTTTTTAACTCAGAATTTGAGAAAATATGAAACATAAAGTTCAAGATGATTGTTACAGCTCGAATCAGAAAAAGAATCATCTAATTCGGACATTCGAGTCAAAAGTTACGACAATTTCAATTCTCAGGTCTAAAATTACAAACTGTGAATAATTACCATAACAACAGGGCTGCGGCTTAAAGATCCAAGTTTACCCTGTAGATCAAAGATTTTGAGAAATCAAAAAACATGAAAGTTGAATATCATTTTCATAGCTATAATTGAAAAAAAGAATCACCTGATTCGGACTTACAAGTCAAAAGATATACCCAAGACAACTATCAGGTCTGGATTTATTATCGCTGTATTTTGCTCTCAAGACAGCGACAAAGAAGTGCATTTTTGACCAAATTAAATTCAAAATTTAAGGAAACCCAAAACATGAAGCATGTAGAACATCATTTTTTATTTTCAGAACATCCAAAATTATCAAATTCTGTTCCAAATCGAGAAAGTTATGGCTAATTTTAGTTTTAGGTTTCAATTCTGAAAATCGACAGAGTGGAGCATGTATCTCAGTTTCAAACCCAATTTCGATCCTTTAAATCGTATAATTTACAAAAACATATAACAAGAAAGTTGTAGCACAATGTTTAAGCTTTTAATAACTTTGAACGATATTAAAATACGATAAGAAATGAGAAAGTTATGCTTAAATTACTAATAATATTTTGCACAGAAATTTGAAAGGACAGAGACTATTACTCTGTCAAAAATTCGATTTTGACCAAGAAATCCTCAAAATATGAGAAAGTAATTAAAACAAAGGTTCTTGCTTAGAGAATTATCTTTCTACTTCAAAAAGATTCAACATAATTGGATTTATCAATCAAAAGTTATGTTCATTTTACTCTCAGGTATTAACTTAAAATTTTTATATGGCTGAGCTATAACATTAGTTTCAAACTCAATTTCGACCTATTTAACTGCAGAATTTCGAAATATGATTAAAATAAAACATGTAGCTAACTGAAATAACTTTCTACCACAAAACGATTGAGTCAATTTGGATTATTCCACCATAAACTATCGTTGTTTTACTGCAGCGACTTTTTTTTATAACAAATTTCCAGCAAACAATAACACAATAATCACACAAGTTTTCAACCAAATTGCATACAATTAAATCAACAATCATTAAAATAATGATGTGCATCAAACAAAGATTTAGATGTGAGTGATTAACTCACCTCTATCCTTTAATTCAACAATCGAGACCACCAATTCAGCCCAAATTTCCAAACTAGCAAACCCTAAACAGAGAAGAAGTTAATAAATTTTCACTGTAAGTTAGATTTTGATGGAGAGTTTGGTTTTAGGTTGAAGATTACCTAAGTTTATACTTAAATCCATGTTTTAAAACATCCATTCTTCATTTTATTTTTGATTAATAGAGAATAGATTGGGAGAATGAGAAGGCTGCCATTATTTTTGAGCTTCAGAAGTTTTTAACTGAGAGGAGAGAAGTGGATGAACGTACAGACTTTTCTTCTCTTTCTCATTCTTTAGTAATATATTAGGGTTTAATTGTACTAATGGACTTAAGCCCAACAAGTAAATGAAATTAACTTGTGTTATTATTCAACCACTTATTTCATGTTACAATGCATACTGACGATGAAATTTACACTATTTCAAGTTCCACTTCTTAAGAATTATGAAATTCATTACTCATTATAATAAAAATGTTTTACACCCAATTAAAATATTATTTACATAATTAGAAACTATTTATTATCATATTTCCCTATTTAAAGAAAATAGCAAATTTACGCTATTAATTACTAAACCCATTGTAATTAACACTATAGATTACACAAAAAACACATTTTTATGTCATAAAATTCTATAACTCATTTCAAATATAATTTTATGCTAAACTTATATTTTTAAACTCAATTCCATCATTTTATTAAATATATCCCGTTTTAAAATTAATTACTTCCTTAAAAAAATATTAAATGAAGTAAAGAGCAATAATTAACAAAATTATTGCATTAACTCTAAATAAAACACATTTTCCTCGTTTATTTATTAACTCAAACCATCTTAATAAAGTTTTCAAAATTCTATTTTCTCATTTTATCCTCAAATATATTGTTTATTCTCAATAAATAATTTAAATTCCTCTTTAATTATTAATTCACACTATTAAATTATAACTGCCGTTATAATTTAATATTTTCAGGTAATCGCTAAAATCAGGGTTGTTACAGACTCCTCCCCTTACAAAAATTGCGTCCCCGCAATTTTCTAGAAAAAAGCTGTAAAAACATAAAAGATGCATTCATTGAAGGATAAAGACAAGCTCGAATTGCAAACCATTCATACTCTCAATGTAGAATGGTAGAAAGAAATAAGGAAAAACTCACTTGGTTAACTCAATAGCCCATCATATGCTAATATAGTGATTAGAAAACCGTCGACTTTTCCAAGTATCTCGAAAGAGTTTTGAAGATATCACGTCTTCGAATCAAAACTCAATAACATGCTCAACAATTAATCAATCGGAAATGATTGATTTCAAAAAATAAAAAAACTCTACGAATAGAGCGTGATCATACTCACTTAAACCCAAACTCTAAACAATAAAGAAGATCATCAAGAAGATTTTCCGCATAAATATACGGAAAGAACATTCTCACAATAGGATAGACACAATAGACAAGAAAGATAAATCACAAGATGGCTTCTCACAAAGCCACCAAATTCGGACGACTGCGAAAAATGCACGTCGTTGATAATTGCTCAAAGATAGAACGTGCTCAAGAACAAGGATATAAGCTCGAATTATCTTTTAATCCGAGATATTTAGAATTTTAAATTTTAACATCTTTTAAATTTCAAATCTCAATTTTCAACATTTGAAAATTTCTCAAACTCTTTACTATATTACTTAGTAAGTAATTTAAAACTCAAAGTTAAAATTCAAATTTCTTCTCTTGCTTCAAAATTAATTTCCAAAGAATTTTGTAAACCCATAATAATATCCCTCAAAATAAATTAAGGGTTTAAATTCTATTATTATATAATATAGATTCTAAAATCTCAAAATATACTTCCAATAAAACACAACTCAAAATAATCTCATTTATATTCTCATTTTTTATAATTTAAAGATAAATAAATGCCATTGCCTCGCCATTGAGCCTCTAATAAATAAATATATATGTTGGCTGCAGAGTCGACTGAACGATCAAAACTGCCTCGCCACTCTATTATTCATCTCTAAAATCAATGGCTGCAATTACCATTCAAAACTAAATTTAATATTTAATCTCCAAATATTATTTTTAAAATCTCAATCCTTAAAACACAAATCATCTTGTTTGATTGCCTCGTTATAACATTTAGGAGATTCCTATCGATAATGTTGATCAGGCGTATTAACCAGAACTCTTAACTACTCGATGGACAGCCCAACACTCACAAATTATTTCTATAAAAGAAATACTACTCATGTAAATATATTCTCAAAATATTCTTTGATTTTTTTTTTAGTATCTCAAAGCTCAAATTTCTCTTTAAAACTCATATTTATATAGCTTCAAAACTAAAACCAAAGAACATTAGAGAATGCATCAAGATATTCCTAGAATACTTGATTCTCAAAATCAACAGAAGGAGATAGAGTGTTCGCCAATCTTACGATGTCATGAGCCACTCCCAAAAATCATCAAGATACTGGATAAGCAAGATATTCATCTCGAAGGAGAAGAAGTACACAAACAACAAATCATTACCTCGAACAATGTAATGCTACAAAAAATAACACCGATTGAGTATCCGAAATGGATAACTCAATGAAACTGAGTGATAAACTCAATCAAACTCGAACAATCCAGAAACTCACCCTTTCCTTAATGGATATCCTCGTGGAAGGATAACCGAAGAGCTAAGAGACAGGAATAAGGTTACATCAACATTCGACTGCCCGATTGGATGTCAAATCCAAACAGACTCAAAGAAACTCAACAAAGTCACCATGACTGGAATTTGAGATATATCATCAACATATCGATACTCAAGAGTGAATACAGAAACTTCAGAATCATCATTAACATTCCAAAGTGATAGAAATAATAAACCAATCAAAATAGGAAGCCTAAATATACAATTGGATCCTATAAACCAAAGGATTGGACTTAATATCAAATAAGTCAATCCTTCTCAAATCAGATACATCTCAAGATAGTGAGTAATAAAAAAACACTCACTAAGATAGTAACAAATAAAGAACTCAGAATGCTCACAACAAGCCAATCCTTGTGGATCCCTTCAATAGGATTCACAACTCTCAAAGGAATGCAACAAGAATGCCCAAAGAAATCAATCAGCTCCATCGATACGAACTCACTCGTATCGACAAAAATAAGAATCTAATAATCCCCAAATAAGATTTTATATAAGATAAGATGGCACCAACTCTATTATGGAGTACTACGGAATATAATTTATCTATATTCCTAGACATATTCCTTCTTAACAATCCCAAAAATCAAAAAAGAATCAAAGCTCGATTCAAAAACAAGCTTGAATAAAGGACAATGATTCACCCGTATTGTACTTCGATGTATCATGATATACATACTGTTCTGTGTTTATTCTACTTTGTTCTGACCACAGCTCTTATACCATGCTGTAACGCCCCATCCCGAGACCCACCTTAGCAAAGAGAATTAACGAGTAATTCTGTCTACTAAAGCGGAGAATAAGGCAGGTTAAGGGCGACCATCTATAATTTTGTCTTAAACATCCATTGAATCCGTCGATAAATGCATTATAATTTTTCTTTTCTATCTCAAATGTATCGACATACCCAGTAAATGCTTAATCCAAAACTATAGGTGGCTAACGGATCTATCAGAACAAAATACAATAACTGAATGTAAATCACATCACAGAACAGTAACCAACATCATATATATACATATACACTGATACACTTTGTGGACGAGACTTCGTCGAGCCTCACACCCCGGAATGATCGAAACAGGAAAGATGCAGCAAGGTTATTGGGGGTAGCACCCCTTAGGGTACGTGCATTTCCTTCTGGATAGAAGTGGTATCATGGTATAGAGCCCAAATACTTAACTTATATTGATATCGCAGATATATATATATATATATTACTTTGTGATTTGTTGTTGGGGCCCCGGCTAAAGGTTGGTTACAACCGGGAGATGGCATACTCGTGTCAGTAATTACCCAGTTAGGGGTAACCCGGCCTTGTGTTGGCAGAGATCCGGTTAGGTTCTCGGGTCGTCCTTCAAGAGGCGTACCCATGTGGCCCAGGACGTTCCTTAGCCTGACTATTGTTGGAAATCCAATTCCCAATACGAAACCCTGTACGGTTTTAGTTGTAGAACCTGCCATTTACTTATGGTGGTGCCCCACTATTTAAATGGTAGCTATAGTAGGCATAGTTCGGAATGTCTATGCTGGCTAAGATTAATATTCTATTTTCGAAATACTTTCTACACTATACACTAGAAATATTATCAAAGAATTTCTTTCCTCATACCAAGCATATTTAACTATCATAAGAAGAAATCTCCTCCAATTCTGCGTTTGCATTGTGTGTGTGGCGGGAGGTCTTATGGTAGTTCCATTTTTAAAAGCATACCGAAAATTCTTTTATAAATCTTGTTCTTCAAAAGTAACTGTTGTTTTGCTTACTCATACCAGTCCCATGAATATCCGGAGTTTATTGTTTTCTTTCCTAAACTCTAGGTGCCCATTATTTCCACACAGGCAGCCTAGTAGCAGGTTTCCGTATCTTGGAGTAGCAGTATTTTGGAGCTCTTATCTTGGAGATATCTTGGGAGCTTTTGGAGATTTCAGGTGGTTAGCTTTTGGGAGTTCGTTATCACCTCTCTCATTTGAGGACTTATGGATATATGATCACTGTTGTATTATCATGATGTTGTATTTGGAGTTGTGGTGTATGTATTATATACTCTGTTGTAGTATGGATATTAAGTTGATGTTGTAACTGTGATGATATTTATGATATTGATTACGTTCCGCTGTTTTATATTCATCTAATTGTTGTTATAAGCTCCGGCGATGCAAATTTGAAGTCGTTTATCAGATATCGAGTTTGGGTCGTCACAAGTTGATATCGGAGCTGTTGGTTGAGTAAGAATTTTAGCTACGGAGTATAACACATTAGATGGCTCATTAGAGATAGGGTGAAGTATACCCTAGAATGAGTATAACCGAGACTGAAACTCTAAATTTATTAGTCTATTTCTTTTACTGCTGATATTCCTAAAGATATTTTGTTCGTGTATTTAAATCAATTTTCTTACTAATTACAGATAGTAAGAAATGAGCGGACGAAGGGGAAGAGTTAGGGGTCAAGGAGGTTCCACAGCACCTGATCAAGGTCCCCCAACGGCAATAGCGGAAGCTCAGCAACAGCCGAATCTGGCTGATTTACATAAAAGTTTCTCGAGACTTAGTGGTAAGTCGTTCAACGGCAAAGAGTCGATTGTTGAGGCTCAAGCCTGGATACGATCGTGTGAGAAAATCTTCAGAGGGCTAAAATTGGAAGACGATCAGAAGCGACTGATAGCTTCTTGGCAACTGCAAGATGAAGCTTCAGCTTGGTGGGAGACAAGTTGGTCAGAAGTGTTTGAGAAGCGATATCTTCCATCAGCTGGAATTTCTCGAATGTATCAGGAATTTATGGACCTGAAGCAGGGAAGTTTATCATTTGAAGAGTATCTGAACAGATTTAATGAATTGTCTCGTTTTGGTCCCGAATTGGTGAATACGCCTTTAAAGAAGAATGAAAGATTCATTCGCGGGATGAATAAGAAATTCCATGAAAGAATGATGGGCCACGTTAAGGAATCTTTTTCAGATTTAGTTGATATGGGGTACAGATACGCTACCATTGATATGCAAGAAGCCCCGGAAGAGAAAGGAAATTCAGGTAGTCAAAATTGTAAAAAGCGGAAATTTGGAGGCAAGAAACCTTGGCAAGGCAACGAGAAAAAGAGGAGCATTCAGGGAAGCGCCGCAGAAAATGTCACTTGTTACAACTGCAAAGAGAAGGGCCATTATTCAAATAGCTGCCCAAAACCGAAGAAGCAAGTTAAAGATTGCTACAATTGTCACAAGCCGGGACATGTTGTTAAAGATTGCCCAATGATGAAGCCAGCGTAGGTGGCAAAAGTTTATACGATAAAGAAGGACCCTCATCTTCAAAAGATGATAAAGGGAAAAGTGTTTTGGAAGGTATCCTTACTATTTGTAATAGAACTGTTAGAGTTTTATTTGACACAGGAGCTTGACATAGCTTTATCTCTCAACAAACCGTAAATGAATTAGGACTTAAAACTAAATTTGTTGACGATCCTATTTGTGTGAAAAATCCGGTTGGAGGTCCCGCAAATCTTTGTTTATATTGTAAGAAAGTTCCTATTTCATATTCTAGCTATCGATTTCCTATCAACCTTTTTGTCCTCGAATTTAATGAATTTGAAATCTTACTCGGTATGAACTGGTTATCGAGATACGAAGCTATATTGGATTGTAATAATCGGACAGTTTTAGTCCAAAGAAACCTTGGAAATTTTATTGAAATCTCTTGTGAGGATCCAAGTCCAAGGAGAGATAGATTGATGTATACTTTGGGATATCTTGAAACCACTTTGTAGTCTATACCTGTTGTTCGGGATTTTTCCGATGTATTTGAAGATGTGAAATCTTTACCTCCTCACCGAGAAAAAGAATTCTGAATTGACCTTGTACCCAATGCCCGTCATGTTGTTCACGCAAGTCGCAGGATGGCACCCATGGAAAAGATTGAATTGGTTCATCAAACTGATGAGCTACGAGCAAAAGGATTAATTCGACCCAGTGTTTCTGAATGGGGCTCAGCCGTCGTATTTGTTGCTAAATCGGACGGATCTTTGAGATTGTGTGTAGATTACCGCGATCTAAATAAACAAACTCTCAAGAATAAATTTCCACTGCCCAGAATTGATGATTTATTCGGCCAACTTCATGGCGCTCGTTTCTTTTCAAAAATGGATCTAGCCCAAGGATTCCATCAACTACGAATCGTCGAAGATTGTGTTCATTTAACTGCCTTTAGAGGTCCTGATATGTTCCACGAATGGTTAGTTATGCCTTTCGGGCTAACCAATGCTCCAGCATACTTCGTGGATCTTATGACTCGTGTGTTTCGAGAAGTTTTGAATAAATTTGTGCTTGTATTCATTGATGATATTTTGATCTATTCTAAGACTAAAGAAGAGCATGTCGAACATCTTAAAATCGTATTGGAAATATTGAGAGAAATGTTCTGTATGCAAAAATTTCCAAATGTCACTTCTGGGTCAATGAAGTCAAATTCCTTGGCCATATTGTTAATGAAGAAGGAATTTCAGTAGATCCTAGCAAAATTTCCGCTATTCTTGATTGGAAACAACCCACTACTCCAAAAGTAGTTCGAAGCTTTTTGGGTTTAGCAGGCTATTACCGAAAATTCGTTCAAGAATTTTCTAAATTGGCTAGCCCATTGACTAAGCTAACAATGAAAAACGCAAAGTTCATTTGGGCTCCAGAATGTGAAGAAGTTTTTCAGGAGTTGAAAAAGAGATTGACCACTTCTCCTATTCTCACTATTGTTAACGGGAACCAAGGCTTATCTATCTACACTGATGCATGTGGTGATGGGGTAGGTGCAGTATTAATGCAAAATGGAAAGGTAGTTGCCTACGCGAGTAGACAATTACGTCCGCATGAGAAAAACTACCCCAACGCACGATTTGGAACTCTTGGCTGTTGTTTTCGCTTTAAAAATATGGCGACACTATCTTCTGGGTAAGAATATTTTCAGCTTTCCTAACAATTTATGAAACTAACTTAACTAAAGAAATATACCTAATAAAATCTCTTTGTTTTAGGTGAAAAATTTGAATTATTCACCGACCATAAATCTTTGAAATATCTTTTCACCCAGAAGGATCTGAATTTGCGACAACAACGTTGGTTGGAATTTCTGGCATCTTACGACTTAGATATTCTGTATACACCGTGGAAGGCCAATGTAGTTGCAGACGCCTTGAGCAGAAGACATGTTGTTCTCGCATATCTAGTTATCACTCCTACACTTCTTAAAAAGATCGCGAATAAGCAATATGAAAATGAGTTTCTTCAGGGAATTTATAAAAGAATTTGCCAAGGAGAAGACACTAGTTTTGAGATGGATAATAGAGGAGTAATAAGATTAAAAGGAAGGATTTGTGTTTCAGACTTCCCTTATCTGAAACGTGAAGTATTGGACAAATGCCACAAGTCCAAATTCAGCATCCATACAGGAGTCAACCAAATGTATCGAGATGTTAAAAGAACATTCTGGTGGAAGACGATGAAGAGAGACATATTGATTTATGTGAGTCGCTGTGCTACTTGTTAGAAAATCAAAAGCGACCAAAAGAAAGTGGCCTGTTTACTTCAACCTTTGGAAGTACCGAAATGGAAGTGGGATCAGGTATCGATGGATTTCATCGACGGATTGCCACGAACCAAGAAAGGAAATAAAGCGATTTGGGTTATTGTGGACCGTCTAACCAAAACTGCTCACTTTATTCCAGTTAAATCCATCGGACTGCGGCAAGCTTGGCAGGTATATATATAAAGGAAATTGTTTGCCTCCATGGTATTCCCAGCAGTATAGTGAGTGATCGTGACCCGATCTTCACTAGTATATTTTGGGAGGCATTCTAAGACGCTTTGGGAACGAAATTAAATTTCAGCACTTCTTATCATCCACAATATGATGGACAAACTGAGAGAGTTAATCGAATTTTAGAAGACCTACTGCGTGCTTGTGTTTATGATTTTGGTGGTTCTTGGGTGGACCATTTGCATCTGGTTGAATTCTCATACAATAACAGTTATCAGGCCAGTATAAAAATGGCTCCTTTCGAAGCTTTATATGGTCGTCCGTGTCGATCACCTATATGCTGGATCGATCAAGTGATAGACTTGTTCTTGGACCGGATATGATAAAAGAAGCCATTGAGAAGGTAGATTTTATTAGAAAGAAGTTATTAACTGCCCAAAGCCATCGGAAGAACTATTATGATCGCCGAAGAAGAAATTTGGAATTTCAAGTTGGAGATTCTGTATTTCTTAAAGTATCTCCGATGCGGGGTGTATTGAGATTCGGGAAAACTGGAAAACTAGCACGGCGATATATTGGTCCTTTTCCTATTCTGGAAAGGATTGGTCCTCTAGCATATCGAGTGCAGCTAACCAGCTGGCTGTCTGGCGTACATGATGTGTTCCACATTTCTAATCTTCGGAAATATGTGCACGATCCAGATGATATTATTGAAGAAGCTGCTCAGCAGGATCTAGATATCACTCCTAACTCGGCAGTTAAAAGAGAGCCAATAAAAATTGTAGATCGTGATGAGAAGCGATTAAGAAACAAGATTGTGAAATTGGTCAAAGTTCAATGGAGTAGCGATCCAAAGGACTGTACTTGGGAGACTGAAGAAAATATGAAGAAATCATATCCCAATTGCAGAATAGACATCTCGGCTTAATCTGTAAGTCATTTCTTTATTTTTATGAATTCGTATATTCTTTGTTTGCATTTCTCTCTCTTTCAATTTCGAGGACGAAATTTTCTTAAGGAGGGGATATTGTAACATCCCGAAATTTTTGAATTTCAAAATTGGTTATGTATTTATACTTTTGGAACTTAAAATTGAGAATTTCAAGAAAAAAATAAATATTGTTAATGTTAATATTATAAAGATGCATAGAATTTAAATTAATATTTATAGTTAAGTATAGATAAATAGATAATAATAATAATTAAAGAAAAGAACATATTTAAAATAAGAAATTGTTTTAAAACCATTAAATGAAATATGGGTTATAAATTTAAATATTGATAGTTGAGCTTTTAATAAAAATAAAATTGTTAAAGTAAGTTATGATAAATTATAAAATTTAAGTCACATAATTATAATCTAACATTTGGCAAATAAACAAATAAACAAGAAAACAAAGGAAACACACACTTTTATTTAGCAAGTAAACTAAGATAACAAAAGAGTATGAAGAAATATAAACTGTAAAAGGAAACGGGACATAGCTAGGCAAAGGAAAAAAATCTACAAAATATAAGAAAATAGTACTTACAGAAGAAAAAAAACAAATCGAATAGCATGCTGAAAATATACAAAGCATGAAACATTACATGCTTCCATTAAATGCTTGCATTTAATGCTGTTACTCTCCAGCATGGGTTTATTCATCTTGTACTTGCTTTAGTAAGCCTCAGTTTACATACAACCTGTTATATACATCAATCTACTTTCTTATTTCAATTCATTCGAACATAACTTTGTAAACCAGAGAACAAATATAAACGTCACTACACTTTACAAACTCAAATCCATTCAAGAAAAGAAGATTTTCACCTTGCAGATTCAAGCTTTTGTCATTCCTGGATATTTAGGTGAGTAAAACTCTAAACTTGTTGAAATTGCATATGGTAAATACTTGAAATAAGATGTAAATCATGTGTGCATATACTTGAGTTAGCATATGATTTTAATATGCTCTGTGTTCTTTGAAAATTGGTACAAACTTTATCTTTTTGTTCAAAGATTCAAACTATTTTGTTTAAAACATTTTGTAAGCTTTGATTCTCAACTAAACCAGTTGTCATAACTTAAAAAAAATAAGAATTTTAAAGGTTGATTTACAATCCTCTTTATCAAGCATCCCTGAAAACTTGTTCCATAGGTTTCATGTAAAGATTTGATAAAAATTAATCGTTGTAAAATATTAATCCAAGATTATAAATTGAATCTATATTGCAAAGCATGAATTTTAAAACAAAAATTTAGATTTTTAATTTAGTATTCACAGAATAGTTAGTTTTTGAACAAAAACCACTTTTATTCGAATTACCAGTGATTGAGTTAATGATAAATGTTGTAATTTGAATTGAAGCTAGTTTGAACTTCTATAATGACAAGAAAAATACTAAATAAGTTTTCGAATGTATGAAGTTGCCGTTCGAACCCAAAATAGGGTTTAAGTTGGAAGTTGCAGTACGTAAAAAAAAATTGGTGATTTTGTCGCAATGAATTGATCGAGCTTCATGATATTGAGGGAAATGGAAGAGCATCGGGTTAGCGTGCTATGGCCCGAAGCATGGACTTTTCAGGTGGACGGTGCTAGGCGGAGAGGCGATTTCACGTGGGTAGGTTTACGTTACAGGGATGAGCAAAATTACTACTTTTTGAATTCGAGTCGATGCCTTCAATTTGTTGTTTGATTTCGAGTATATAGGGTGTAAGTGACTTGCTGGAGTCATTGGTGATTGCCAGAGAGGCGTCGCTGTCGTGTACATGTGCACGTCGCCTTTTTGGGTATCAGGTGGGTTCGCGGGATAGTGCTCGAGATTTTTTTTTGATGGTTGCTTCGAGGGGGTATGCGGGTTCGAGCTTATTCTCCCTGATGTAATTTTAGTTAGCTAAAGTTTAACTTAGGAAAAAAGAAAGAATGAAAAGAAACTGGAAGAGGAAAAGAAACTGGGAAGAGAAGAGAACACAGGGAGAAGAAGAAAGGGGCGCGGGGAAAAAGGAAAAGGGCTCGGGGAAATGACGGGCGTGACTCGGTGAAACCGGGTTTTTGCTCGGGTTTACTTCGAATATGGGTTTGGACCTAAATAAAAGTTAACTTTTACTGTTACCAGGTTTTAAGGCGGTGAATCTTGACTATATTGAGTTAAAGGCTTATAACAAATTTTAATAAACTAAGTGGATACTCGATAATCTAATAAATATTTTAAATAATTAAATTTAAAACAAGAATTTAAGTTTATTAACAGTAAACTTTTTATAACTGTAATAAATTGATTCTTAAGTTATAAAGGAGATTTTTCAAATAAAAATTATGGTGAATAATTTTTATTAATAAATGATTTTGAAAAGAAATTAAGATGATGCACAATTTGAAATTTAATTAAGTGTTCAAATTGAATTGTAATTGAGAATTTGTTATTCAAATAAATTTAAGTTGATTAATCAAGAAAATTAGCAGTTAAATAAAATAACAAATTTTGAAACGATAAATCGAGTAAATTAAGATTTAATTTATTGATCCAAATTTTTATCATTGATTTAAAATAATTATGTGGTAAATTTATTTAAACCACATTTGAAGATAAATTACCTATGACTGTGCACGAACGTTGATATTCCTATTCTGTTGGGAATGCTGTATGATGTAGTTTGCCATGTATTGCACTGCAATTATGATTTGTTCTGTATTGATGTGAAAAACCTGTTGCCCGTAAAATGGCATTTAAACTTCGACGCGACAGGGAATCGTACTTTAGTTGTTTATCCGAAACCCACATCGAACCTGTGAATTCTTGTGAAAGACATGTCCACATGTTTTAAAAAAAATTACTTTCACTATTCGGTTTAGCCGGGAAAGGACCTTTGTGTCTATAACCCATTTCGAATATGTGATTCGACGTTATGGATAACATTTGAAGACCGGTGTTGAAGACCGGGTATTTGCGAGAGCGATAGGATGACCTGTCGATTGACTCTGCACCGAGTTGCTCCGGTATAGAGTTCTGCATATGTGATGGGGAATCCGATCGGGATTGTGGATATCCGGATTGCAATGACTTCTTTGGAAGTGCCTTCGGTTCTGTTCGAACCTAGAACAGACTTGTATGGATTGTATGTCTGACATTACAAATTGAGATATATAGCAGATTTCTTTTAAATATATTTCCGTTGGTGGCGGAGAATTTATTCTCTTAGCTTAACACCCTTAGTGGTTATGTAGTTGAAGGTTATCAGCGATATATTCCTAATTTGGTAATGTGGCATGCTGAGAGTTGCTGATCATTTGTTGATCGAAGCATGGCTTTGTGAAAAGCGCAGCTTTGTGGATGAGACTTCGTCGAGCCTCACACCCCGGAATGGTCGAAACAGGAAAGATGCAGCAAGGTTATTGGGGGTAGCAACCCTTAGGGTATGTGCATTTCCTTCTGGATAGAAGTGATATCATGGTATGGAGCCCAAATACTTAACTTATGTTGATATCGCAGATATACATATATTACTTAGTGATTTGTTGCTGGGGCCCCGGTTAAAGGTTGGTTACAACCGGGAGATGGCATATTCATGTTAGTAGTTACCCAGTTAGGGGTAACCCGGCCGTGTGTTGGCAGAGATCCGATTAGGTTCTCGGGTCGTCCCTCCAGAGGCGTACCAATGTGGCCCAGGAAGTTCCGTAGCCTGACCATTGTTGGAAATCCAATTCCCAATACGAAACCATGTACGGTATTAGTTGTAGAACCTGCCATTTACTTATGGTGGCGCCCCACTGTTTAAATGGTAGCTATAGTAGGCATAGTTCGGAATGTCTATGATGGCTAAGATTAATATTCTATTTTCGAAATACTTTCTACACCATGCACTAGAAATATTATCAAAGAATTTCTTTCCTCGTACCAAGCATATTTAACTATCATAAGAAGAAATCTCCTCCAATTCTGCATTTGCATTGTGTATGTGGCGGGAGGTCTTATGGTAGTTCCATTTTTAAAAGCATACCGAAAATTCTTTTATAAATCTTGTTCTTTAAATGTAACTGTTGTTTTGCTTACTCATACCAGTCCCATGACTGATCCGGAGTTTATTGTTTTCTTTCCTAAACTCTGGGTGCTCATTATTTCCACACGGGCAGCCTAGTAGCAGGTTTCTGTATCTTGGAGTAGCAGTATTTTGGAGCTCTTATCTTGGAGATATCTTGGGAGCTTTTGGAGATTTCAGGTGTTTAGCTTTTGGGAGTTCGTTATCACCTCTCTCATTTGAGGACTTATGGATATATGATCACTGTTGTATTATCATCATGTTGTATTTGGAGTTGGGGTGTATGTATTATATACTCTGTTGTAGTATGAATATTAAGTTGATGTTGTAACTGTGATGATATTTATGATATTGATTCTGTTCCGATGTTTTATATTCATCTAATTGTTGTTATAAGCTCCGGCAATGCAAATTTGATGTCGTTTATCGGACATCGAGTTTGGGTCGTCACAAGTTGGTACCGGAGCTGTTGGTTGAGTAAGAACTTTAGCTATGGAGTATAACACATTAGATGGCTCATTAGGGATAGGGTGAAGTATACCCTAGAATGAGTATAACCGAGACTGAAACTCTAAATTTATTAGACTATTTCTTTTACTGCTGATATTCCTAAAGATATTTTGTTTGTGTATTTAAATCAATTTTCTTACTAATTACAGATAGTAAGAAATGAGCGGACGAAGGGGAAGAGTTAGGGGTCAAGGAGATGCCACAGCACCTGATCAAGTTCCCCCAACGGCAATAGCGGCAGCTCAGCAACAGCCGAATCTGGTTGATTTACGTAAAAGTTTCTCGAGACTTGGTGGTAAGTCGTTCAATGGCAAAGAGTCGATTGTTGTGGCTCAAGCCTGGATACGATCATGTGAGAAAATCTTCAGAGGGCTAAAATTGGAAGACGATCAGAAGCGACTCATAGCTTCTTGGCAACTGCAAGATGAAGCTTCGGCTTGGTGGGAGACAAGTACTTACACCCCATATACTCGAAATTAAACATCAAATTGAAGGCATCGCCTCGAATTCAAAAAGTAGCAATTTTGCTCGTCCCTGTAACTTAAACCTACCCACGCGAAATCGCCTCTCCGCCTCGCGCCGTCCACCTAAAAAGTCCATGCTTCCGGCCATAGCACGCTAACCCGATGCTCTTCCATTTCCCTCAATATCATGAAGCTCGATCAATTCATTGCGACAAAATCACAATTTTTTTTACGTACTGCAACTTCCAGTTTAAACCCTATTTTGGGTTCGAACGGCAACTTCATAGGTTCGAAAATTTATTTAGTATTTTTCTTGTCATTATAGAAGTTCAAACTAGCTTCAATTCAAATTACAACATTTATCATTAACTCAATCACTGGTAATTCGAATAAAAGTGGTTTTTGTTCAGAAACTAACTACTCTGTGAATACTAAATTAAAAATCTAAATTTTTGTTTTAAAATTCATGCTTTGCAATATAGATTCAATTTATAGTCTTGGATTAATATTTTACAACGATTAATTTTTATCAAATCTTTACTTTAAACCTGTAGAACAAGTTTTCAGTGATGCTTGATAAAGAGGATTTTAAATCAACCTTTAAAATTCTTATTTTTTTTAAGTTTTTGACAACTGGTTTAGTTGAGAATCAAAGCTTACAAAATGTTTTAAACAAAATAGTTTGAATCTTTGAACAGAAAGATAAAGTCTGTACCAATTTTCAAAGAACACAGAGCATATTAAAATCATGTGCTAACTCAAGTATATGCACACATGATTTATATCTTATTTCAAGGATTTACCATATGCAATTTCAACAAGTTTAGAGTTTTACTCACCTAAATATCCAGGAATGACAAAAGCTTGAATCTGCAAGGTGAAAATCTTCTTTTCTTGAATGGATTTGAGTTTGTAAAGTGTAGTGACGTTTATATTTGTTCTCTGGTTTACAAAGTTATGTTCGAATGAATTTAAATGAGAAAGTAGATTGATGTGTATAACAGGTTGTATGTAAACTGAGGCTTACTAAAGCAAGTACAAGATGAATAAACCCATGCTGGAGAGTAACAGCATTAAATGCAAGCATTTAATGGAAGCATGTAATGTTTCATGCTTTGTATATTTTCAGCATGCTATTCGATTTGTTTTTTTTTCTGTAAGTACTATTTTCTTATATTTTGTAGATTTTTTTCCTTTGCCTAGCTATGTCCTGTTTCCTTGTACAGTTTATATTTCTTCATACTCTTTTGTTATCTTAGTTTACTTGCTAAATGAAAGTGTGTGTTTCCTTTGTTTTCTTGTTTATTTGTTTATTTGCCAAATGTTAGATTATAATTATGTGACTTAAATTTTATAATTTTATCATGGCTTACTTTAACAATTTTATTTCTATTAAAAGCTCAACTATCAATATTTAAATTTATAACCCATATTTCATTTAATGGTTTTAAAACAATTTCTTATTTTAAATATGTTCTTTTCTTTAATTATTATTATCTATTTATCTATACTTAACTATCAATATTAATTTAAATTCTATGCATCTTTATAATATTAACATTAACAATATTTATTTTTTTCTTGAAATTCTCAATTTTAAGTTCCAAAAGTATAAATACATAACCAATTTTGAAATTCAAAAATTTCGGGATGTTACACGTTCAGTCCAATACAATATGAATACAATAAAGGTGGTACACGACCACACCATAAACATTGAATCAAATATAAGTAAATCAGAGTATGCGGAAAAACAGAAATTGTTCAAGAGAAAGGAGAGTTCATATCCAGCATCAACTTCAAGCTAAATCCAATAGATGATACCTGAAACAACTCGGTCTGACCCGAGTATAAATACACGGGTCAGTCTAGCTACACGAATCAGTCAATATCGGTAATATGAAGTAGAATAGACATGAAGATACTTCTTCTCGAAAGAGAAGAATGAATCGATAAACTCATAAGCTCAACACTTAAGTAACAAACGCTACTTAGATGAACAAATACCTCGAAGGAGGTTACTCAAACTCAATACTCAAATCAAACACAAGTGCCTCATATCATAGGCGACATCCCAAAATGTCTACATGGTTTCCATGAACCATATCTCCTCAAAAAGAGAAACATCAATACAAACTCTCGCCAAAATGGCAAACATAAAATTCTCAAATAGGATGATCCAAAACTCAATTATAGATGAATCTCCAAATTCAATTATACCTCATCTCATCGGCATAAATGTATATACATCTCAATATCAACTCGCCAAAATGGCAAAACCCAGAATATCCTAGAAAATCCTGAAATTATCCAAACTCATAACTCAAGGAACTCGATAAGAGTTCAAAACATCATAATTGAAATCACCATATATATAACATCTCATACAGCACTAGGCTATCAATGTAATGAAACATCTTAAAAAGGTGAAATCATGACAAAACAGAAAACTCAAAGAATCCGGATTGGCCAAATCCCCCATTTGTAATGCCGAAGCAATGTTGCACGTGCTAAACTCAGACGGCCGAAGCATCAGACAAAGTCGCTAACACCTCCCAAAGCAGTCTGTCCTCATGACAAGGTCGCTGACACCTCTCCAAGACATTTTGTCAGTCCTAACAAGGTCACTAACACCTCCCAAAGCAGTTGTCCTCATGACAAGGTCGCTGACACCTCTCCAAGCTATTTTGTCAACTCTAACAAGGTCGCTAACACCTCCCAAAGCAGTTCGTCCTCATGACAAGGTCGCTGACACCTCTCCAAGCTATTTTGTCAACTCTAACAAGGTCGCTAACACCTCCCAAAGCAGTTCGTCCTCATGACAAGGTCGCTGACACCTCTCCAAGCAGTTCTGTTAGGTAAACATCGTGAATGTGTCACAAACTCACGGATAGGAACCCGAAAAGTGTTAACGTGTGTCCCATACCACACATTCGCACTTAGCGGTTTACTACCCGTTAGTCGATGCCATACTAGAAACATCATAAAACTCAGAAAATTATATCTCGCCTAGTCTCATTGGCGAGTGATAAAGAGACATCATACTTGTCTCATCTAATCGACAAGTAAAAACATCATGATGGTTCCTCATAAACCGTAAATCTCAACATATGAAATCATAAACTCAAGACTTGCCTTATATCATTGGCAAGTAAATAAAACATCGTGGTGGATCTCATCGACCATACTCCGATATAAGAGATCTCAAACCATAATGTTTGCCTAATATTGGCCATCTTAAATATTTCCAATAAATAGGAATTATAAAAATCAAAATATGCCATAAAATGGAAAAAAAATCTCAGAATCGATAATCTCAAATAGCTTCGATTGTACAAGTCCGAAATTAAACGAAATAGTAAACGCACATGTCACATACCACATGTTTTACTAAATCGTGTAATTCTCTTTTCATACGTTCGAATAGTACAAAAGTTTGTATTATATATATAATAATTATAAAAAAAATTAAAACATTTAATATGAAAGCTTTTCCATTAAAAAAAATCATTTCGAAAACGGTTTAGAAAACAAGTGCACAGAAACAGAAAAAATCGATGAAAATTCAATAAAATTAACATACGATAAAACCCAAACGAAACCGTCAATTCGTAGTGCGAATCGATATTAATGTCAGATTTTCTATTATTAAGAGTTAGCCTTTTAGAACCATATCAAAAAAAAACGCTCGAAATCATCGAATTCAAAAGCAGTTAAACGGAAAATGCCAAACTTTGTAAAAGAACTCAAGCTAGCGGCTTGTTTTGCCAGTTCGACCATTTTTACCTCAGAATTTGAGAAAATATGAAACATAAAAGTTCAAGATGATTGTTACAGCTCGAAGTCAGAAAAAGAATCATCTAATTCAGACATTCGAGTCAAAAGTTACGACAATTTCAATTCTCAGGTCTAAAATTACAAACTGTGAATAATTAGCATAACAACAGGGCTGTGGCTTAAAGATCCAATTTTACCCTGTAGATCAAAGATTTTGATAAATAATAAAACACGAAAGTTGAAGATAATTTTCATGTCTATAATTCAAAAAAAGAATCACCTGATTCGGACTTACAAAAAGATATACCCAAAACAATTATTAGGTCTGGATTTATTATCTCTGCATTTTGCTCTCAAGACAACGACAAAGAAGTGCATTTTTGACCAAATTAAATTCAAAATTTAAGAACACCTATAACATGAAACTTGTAATACATCATTTGTGATTTTCAGGACATCCAAAAATATCAAATTCCGTTCCAAAACGAGAAAGTTATGACTAATTTTATATTTAGGTTTCGATTCTGAAAATCGACAGAGCGGAGCATGTATCGCAGTTTCAAACCGAATTTCGATCCTTTAAATCATATAATTTACAAAAACTTATAACATGAAGTTATAGCACAATGTTTAAGCTTTTAAGAACTTTAAACGATATCAAAATCCAATAGGAAATGAGAAAGTTATGCTTAAATTACTAATAATATTTTGCACAGAAATTTGACAGGACAGAGACTATTACTCTGTCAAAAATTCGATTTTGACCAAGAAATCTTCAAAATATGAGAAAGTAATTAAAACAAAGGTTCTTCCTTAGAGAATTATCTTTCTACTGAAAAAAGATTCAACATAATTGGGTTTACCAATCAAAAGTTATGTTCATTTTACTCTCAGCTATTAACTCAAAATTTTTATATGGCTAAGCCATAACATTTGTTTCAAACTCAATTTCGACCAATTTAATTACAGGATTTCGAAATATGGTTAGAAGAAAACATGTAGCTAACTGAAATAACTTTCTACCATTAAAAGATTGAGTCAATTTGGATTATTCTACCATATATTATCATTGTTTTACTGCAACGACTTTTTTTATAACAAATTTCCAGCAAACAATAACACAATAATCACACATGTTTTCAACCAAATTGCATACAATTAAATCAAAAATCATTCAAATAATTATGTGCAGTAAACAAAGATTTAGATTTGAGTGATTAACTCACCTCTATCCTTTAATTCAACACTCGAGACCATCAATTCAGCCCAAATTTCCAAACTAGCAAACCCTAAACAGAGAAGAAGTTAATAAATTTTCACCGTAAGTTAGATTTTGATGGAGAGATTGGTTTTAGATTGAAGCTTACCTGAGTTTATACTTAAATCCATGTTTTAAAACATCCATTCTTCATTTTATTTTTGATTAATAGAGAATAGATTGGGAGAATGAGAAGGCTGCCATTATTTTTGAGCTTCAGAAGTTTTTAACTGAGAGGAGAGAAGTGGATGAACGTATAGACTTTTCTTCTCTTTCTCATTCTTTAGTAATATATTAGGGTTTAATTGTACTAATGGACTTAAGCCCAACAAGTAAATGAAATTAACTTGTGTTATTATTCAACCACTTATTTCATGTTACAATGCATTCTAACGATGAAATTTACACTATTTCAAGTTCCACTTCTTAAGAATTATGAAATTCATTACTCATTATAATAAAAATGTTTTACACCCAATTAAAATATTATTTACATAATTAGAAACTATTTATTATCATATTTCCCTATTTAAAGAAAATAGCAAATTTACGTTATTAGTTACAAACCCATTGTAATTAACAATATAGATTACACAAAAAATACATTTTTATGTCATAAAATTATATAACTCATTTCAAACATAATTTTATGCTCAACTTATATTTTTAAACTCAATTCCATCATTTTATTAAATATATCCCATTTTAAAATTAATTACTTCCTTAAAAAAATATTAAATGAAGTAAAGAGTAATAATTAACAAAATTATTGCATTAACGCTAAATAAAACACATTTTCCTCGTTTATTTATTAACTCAAACCATCTTAATAAAGTTTTCAAAATTCTATTTTCTCATTTTATCCTCAAATATATTGTTTATTCTCAATAAATAATTTAAATTCCTCTTTAATTATTAATTCGCACTATTGAATTATAACTGCCGTTATAATTTAATATTTTCAGGTAATCGCTAAAACCAGGGTTGTTACAGAAATGGTTAAACGTCAGAGGCTTCAACAACCTGTTCCAAAGACTCGGCGTAGACGTTTGAAGTTTTGATCAGACGTCTGAGTCCGTAGTAGAACTTTTGCAGAGAGCAAGGACAAAGGTCTGTCACTTTGGACAAACGTCTGATGTCTCAGGAAAACTTTCCTGAGACCTTGGATAGACGTCTATCCTATTACGATGGACGTTTGTGGCGACTTGTGCCGGTAAAACCTGGGCATTATTTGTAGATTTGTGATATATGAAGGGCCAATTCTGGAACTTTGCCTAGGATTTCTATTCTCTTATATAAGCTAATTTCTAGATTTAGATTTCTATGCAACAGAAAGCAACTGAAAAAGTTTTTTTTAGTTTCCGCTAATTAGGGTTTATCAAAACCTAATTTTCTTCAATTCTCTTCTCCATAAATTAATTCCATTAGAATTTTGATCACTATAATCAATCTCCTATACTCTTCTCATCGATATTAATAAAAGCCCTCTCTTAAAGTGGATGTACACTAAAACAACGTTAGTGAAACCACATAAATCATTGTGTGATTTATTTTCCGTTATTGCTTTAATTCTTTGTTGCTTGTTTGGGGATTATGATCAGATTTGGATTGGTTGAGATTTAGATTGATTTATTAATTGGTTGTTTTTACACTTTTTACCACGATATCATCTTCTTCTATGCATTGGGGTTTTGATTTGAGTGGTCTCGAGTTAGAATCCGGCACAACAATATGTACATCATTTAAAATGATGCTACAATCGTTTATGAACCAATACTATAGTTTAAAAGGGACACTATAAAATTCAGAAACGACAACACTATTCATAAGATACTACAATTAAATAGCATTATAAATAGAAATATACAAAATTAGTTATTTATTGAAAAACAAAAAATGATACAACTAGTAGAATTAGTGCACATATTTGAAAATATACTATAATTGCTTATAAACTCTCTACTATAGTTTAAAGAAAATAATATTACAATTTAGAAATTGCTAGTACAATTTAAAAATATTACAACATTTCAAAAAACTGCTACTATAATTCATAAAATTATATAATAAAATAATATTATGTAAAGATGTAATAGTTGTTTCGAATCTACTACTAAAATTTTAAAAATGCTAGTGCAAGTTAGAAAATGCTACAACAATTCATAAAATACTACTATAAAATATCATTATGAAAAAATACTTAATTAATTTATTGAAAAAAATGATACATAAAATACTACAAAATGGCATTACAAAACTATACATTAAAGTCTAGTGCAAATCAAAAAATGGTACTACATAGAAGCATTATTGATCTTCTTCTTTCTTAATTTCATGCTTCACCTCAAACATCGCTCCTTCATTTAAGTTGAAATTCGAAATCATTGCAACAAGTAGAGTTGCACCTTCTTTATCCTGACTTGTCATTGCGACATCGTCAATGCTCTTTAGCTTCGTGCTCCTTCAAATCCCTAGCCAACCACCATCGCATCCACCTTTTTGTCACCACCACCACTAAAATTTATCTTGACTCCATTGAGAGCCGCCGAGATCTGCAGTGCCTTACCGAAGTGGCTACAAACCTTTTCTATTATGAATTGGGTGTCTGTCCGTCTTACAGAATTTTCGACCTACAGCAGTGCCTTTTTGAAATTTTGTCATCCTCACTAAAAATTTACAGCCTGTCATTGAAACATAAAAATCAATAAGATTTATCCTTCACGCCATTTTCCAGCACAATAATTTATTTTATTTGGCCATCTAGCTTTGATTTTATGGTAAAAGTATTAATGCTGGTACAATATACTTGTCGATTTATATTTAATATTATGTATGATGTTCCATTCATATAGATATAAATTATTCAAGAGCATTGCTTAATTGTTCCTAAAGGATTGCGTAACATTATCCGAAAACACCATGATATTGCACAGAGCTCGTTTGCATCCTAAACCATGTCAACTTTCACCCATTAATTAAATATAAAATATCAATCTACATTGATAAAAATTGACTATAACTTTGCCTTCGCATAATGCGTTACTAATAACAAAAATATTATCATAATTTATAATTGAAAGTGCTACACTATGTAAATGTCTTTAGATAGAAGTACTATTATAGGGAGGTATTATGGCGCTTGTAAACATAGCACTAGGATAGTTAACAGAGCTACCTCATTAAGAATAAACCACCTAAAGACCCATACAAAATTATTGTGAAAAACATTCGATAACCTATATATTATTATGCTCAAATGATAAAATTGATTGACATTGGTTCTAAGATACTTGATAATTATAATTTTAGAAGTTACAAATTATTTTGCCAATTATTATTATAAATTTTTTTTAGTTAATTACATCTAGTGATAACCTTAGTGTATATTTATACATCCTTTAATTAAATAAACTATAATCTTATTATGTATATTGAGGTTTAAAAGCATCAGAGGTGGAGGGAAATACACTCCCTTTAAGGGTACGTTCACAGACAAGTTGGATTAGAGTTTAAAACATACGGCGTTTGTGGAGAAAAATTTGAATAGAGATTTAATATGAAATACTATTTAACATATAGTCTAACATTTGGAATTATGTCCGACTTATCCTTGTTAAATACGATGTAATTGTTGTGGCTACCCTAATTGCTGAAATTTAAGGAATGCAGACGCTTTCCATTAAACTACTACTGTAACAAATACGTTCAAAACTCAGATAATTTAGTCGTATCTTCCATTGATAATTTTTTCTTGAGCATTTTCTATGTTTGTGAACGGAGCCTAAATATCACAGTTATCTTTATCACCATGTAGAAAATTTGATGGTGATCTCATGGTATATGCCACAATCCCTTTACTTTTATATCAAATCATGCCTTAAGTATAAGATTTCTATTTACGTAATAATCACATTTTTCAGAATCAGTGCCTTCTAACAAAACAATAAAAATAAGTATATTATATTAGAGTTTCTTTTTGTATTTCTCAAAAATAAATATAATTATTGATGTTTTCTTATTCCATGAGTTTAATGATGGTATATACATAGTTACATAAACTAAACCTTTGATTCAGAATAAGAGGATTTAGAATATGAAATAATGAAAACGCACAAGGAAGATGATACTAGTGAAAATGAACCTTTGGACTTCATCCAAATTTAATTAGTCATTTTTAATTTGACTCAATGTTTAACAACCACTCCAACAAATGCATATTTTTTTAATATTTACTAGTCAGTATATTGGCAACTACGTACTTTTGTCGAAAATCTTTCATTAGTACCTTAAAAGTTAATTTATTATTATTGACCCACGAATTAGATAGTTAGCATATCTGCTCAAAAGTTGCTTAATGGAGAAAATCAGTAGATTGTGCGTGTCATGGATGGGTTGAGATGAAAAAAGAAAAAAAATTGTTTTATGTAAAAGTAAGGTTGCATGTAATTTCTAGTTATTCTTTGAAAAATAATAATTATCAAAAGGCAATACAAATTACCACTTCGTGTCTGAGATTTGATTTTTATTATATCATGTCTCCGTAATTGTTTATCTTATTAATCCAATAGGTGTTGATGAATGAACTATAATTTTATAAGAAGATATTTAGAGCTGAATAATATTTTAGCCACAAGAAAATCTATATGAGGTTCGTATGAATAAAAAAAAATCTCGCAAACCTTGTAGAAGAGAATCTATACTTATAACAACCAAAAGAAAGAGTAAATTCTCAAGCCTCAAATTTTTTACAATTCCTCAACTACGTGTCCATAACAAAATCTAAGGAATAAAATGATCTAAGGATTTGTGTCATCTTAGATTAAAAAGAAATATTTGGCCTCAATATTAATGTTGCATTTACCTTATATATAATTAGGATAATTTGTTCTAAGTTACGGTATCTCTAATGAAAAAATAAATTTAAATGAGAAATCATAACAGAAAGATAGATTGCAATCAACATTTTTGAAAACAGACTTTATTTCATCACTTTGATCTTCAACATAAGAATGATCATTAAGAGAGTTGGATACATGGAAGTTGAACTTTAGGGACACTCAGAAATACATGTTTGCTCGTCTTTTTGACAAGATGATATACAAGAACTATCCCCCTTGCAGCCTTTTACACATGAGTTGTATTCTTTTCTACATTGTTTAACGCAATCAGCATGAACGCAGCTCACAGGATCAATCGATTGAAACACAAATAGCAATGTGATGGCAATAATCATCAATTTTGCAAGAAAGCTTTCCATTTTTATTTTAAAAATACTTTGAGTTTGAGTAGTACATGGTTTGATGTATATAACATTCCAATTTATAGATGAGGTTGTGGACAAGAATAATTGCTCTGGACAGATTTTGTTGATGTGCTTCCCTTAAATAAATTGCATATACATTGAATGTTGATTTCATTATATTTAATAATATTTTGTATGTGATTCACTAGTGGTAATGAAGAAGTTGATCACTATAACAATAAATGTTAAATAATTAAAATAAAGTTTGGTTCACTGGTATTATATACCATACAAGAATATCTATTGTTAAATGAATTTATTTATTTATACAATGAATATAAAATAAGAGAGCAAGTAATATCAATTTAATTAATTTGCAGAGCTAATCATTAATTTGTTAGGAAAAATAACTGGCATGTTTCATGTATATGATTAATTAGTACTTAGGCGGTATATTGCATTTGGTAATATTGGAGTTCAAATCCTTAATCTCAAAATACCATGTAACCCTCATCTCCATACAATCACATTCCTTCATTTAATCAAATTGATTAATTAATTTAATAAATTAATGAATAATAAAATTTGAAGATTGGGTAGGGATGGGGGTATATGAATGTGAGGACAGAGCAATTGAGCTTGTAATGTTGGGTTTCATGTCAGTTTGAAAAACTCAAGCATTGAGATTAAAATTTTACAAAAATATCCTATTTTCTACTTTGAGATATAAAATAATGTTGAAAAGGAGGTAGTATTTGAACAAAGCTAAATTATTTGGTGAAAGCTATTACATTATATAAGACAAACGTAGAACTATAGGTCATCATATAAATTCTTTGAAGTAGTATCGTAGAGTCAACTATATCTAATAAAAAATTATTTCTTACCATTTTTATTCAATAATCATATTAAATTCAATAATTTAAAATAATTAAAAATACGGGTCGTTACAACATATATCTAGCACAATCTTAAAACAATAAATATTCTTAAAACAATAAATATTGAAGTGAATGTATGCCAAGTATAGCTGCTTTTCCTTTTAACCATTTTCTTTTTCTACTTGCTATGATTTCTTATTATTATTTTGTGCTTTTGTTTTAACTAATATTAGATGGAAGTATAATTGAAAGCATATGTAAAATTCCTTTAAATGCTTATGATCTTTCCCAAATTCGGAAAATAATCTCTTATTGACCTTTTTATTGTTGTTAATGCCAATTCTTACACAAAACACACATTAGGTAGAAACAGTAGGGATTGCATTTGTGTATAATACAATGAATGGTATATGCAGTGTACATAGATGTACAAATTTATTTACAAATTTATTTTGTAAATTATGTACCTACTAAAGAAAACATATAAACATTATTCATCACCTATTATAAAATGAAATTTAGTTTAAAGGACAAACTTCCAAAGTTTTTTGACCATAAGATAATCTCTTCAAAATTTAGATATAAGGACATCTTGTTCCTCAGGTAGGCATAGCCCAATAACCCCACATCCAACATCGTTGCATCACACACCACAACTCCAGGCCATCGCACATACATGACAATCTACACCTATGTTTTGCCACCTGTCGTAGTCGCCACCTACTGTAATTAACACCTCCCATAGCCACCGCCTCCTCAAAACCAAACCATAATAAACAAACTCATACCTTTACTCACCACCTACTGTACTGCCTATATTTTTCAACACATCACAACATAGTTGCTCAGCTTATCTTGCTTACTAGTCAATAATTAATGCAAAAATAGAATAAGGTATAAAATGATATTGTATAGTATAATTGTATGAGAAAATGATGTAAAAATAAATATAACACGTACAAAATGCTACCAAATCATATAATTTAAACATAAAATGCTACTACAAAATAAAATCAACTACTACACGATCGAATTGAAATATAAATATATTTTTTAAATTAGAAAATACGGAACTAATATTATGTAGTAGCATTATAAAATAATTTATGAAAAACAGCATGAGAAATTGCAACGACCCAACTTTTTAGGCGGTTTAAATCAATAATAAACCATATATATCAAACTCAAACCATTCAAAAGGAAGGATTTTTGTTAGGGTAAATAAGAAAAAGCAGAGAAGAAGGGAAAACAAAACACAGAATCTCACAGGAGAATGACAAAAAAGAACAATCAAATAAATGGTTTATGAAGCTTCTTACGAATAATACTTGATTGCACTTTTACAATACAGATCAGAGTACATACAGCAGTCATAAATAAATAATGCAACAAAACAACATAATGCAACGAAAGTAATATAATAAATAATAATAGTATTAAATCTTTGTCTTCGCCCTCTAGAAAGCAGTTTTCGATACACTGAAAAGCTCAAACTGACCCGAGCGAATTGAAAATACAAAACATTCGAGTAAGGACTAAAAGATCTTATGTAAGTTAAATCAACAGTAAATAACTATGAGTGTAATGGCGTCAGAGATGTTTACAGGTTTTGACATCCCTTATCCAATGTCTGACGTGAGTGCGATAACTTAAGAGATGTTCGGGATTACCACCTCTTAAGGATCCATTAAACTATCCACATACATAGTACAATACGCTATAATATTGTCTACAGTAAAGTAAAGTATTAAAATAGCGCTAAGGCGTTACCCATATCCTCCTTAACGCATTTTATATATTTCCACAGTCTATACAATACCATAATTCCTCCGTAAACTGGAGGACTATCAGAGGGCACTCCATAAGTAAGGTACAAAACAAACTCATGAAGGCACGATACGGCATGTGAACATGACACTCGATGCAATGCCAGGGTAGGATGTTAGTCCGTGAGATAATGGTTTGGATGATAACAACCTTAGAATATATTATAAAATATAAAACTAACACTATAAGTTTAGATATATATGTATATGCAGGATTTAACCATGCAGGTAACAAGAATGAAGACTGTACAGTATAGAGATTCAAGATATCAAGATTGAAGACTCATGAGTATCAAGATTATCAAAAGCTCAAGAATTCAAGTAATTTATTCTTTAATTACAAATTTTGTTAAAACTCATAGAAAATCACCAGCATCTTGAAATCCAATTTATTCGTGGAATGGAATCCACTTCGAGCCTGTTAAAGGGATGGAACCCTAAGTAGAATGGAACCAACGAAAAATCTAGTGGAACATTGTTTTGTATCTGCTAACTTTTTATTCAAAATGATTTTTCAAAATTATATCTTGTTTTCAAAATGATTTCAAAACCTTCCTTTTAAAAACATCAAAAACCTCTATCATGATTTTAAACAATTTTAGCCTCAAACTCATCTTTAATTTCAAAGTCAAAATACTCCTGATTTTAAACTATCTTTTAATATAATATATTTAACATTTAGATATTTATACTTGGATTTAAATATAAAATTATAGTTAAATTCTATATATATTATTCTCTATATTTACTTATGAATTTTAACTATATTCAAGTATATTTATAAGGTTTAAAATAGTTTTAATATAAGATAAAATTATTTTCAAAGAAAATCAAATTATCAAAAAATGCTTTGGGATGTCGACAAAGTCATGGTGACCATGTCGACATGGTGTCAGTTGAGTTTAAAATTTAAATTTCAAAAGAAGTGTCTATTCGCCATATCTCTTCACGAATGGACATGGCTGTTGTTTATAATTGAGAATAATGCATTACTAATAACAAAAATCTTATCATAATTTATAATTGAAAGTGCTACACTATGTAAATGTCTTTAGATAGAAGTATTATTATAGGGAGGTATTATGGCGCTTGTAAACATAGCATTAGGATAGTTAACAAAGCTACCTCATTAAGAATAAACCACCTGAAGACCCATACAAAATTATTGTGAAAAACATTCGATAATCTATATAGTATTATGTTCAAATGATAAAATTGATTGACATTGGTTCTAAGATACTTGATAATTATAATTTTAGAAGTTACAAATTATTTTGACAATTATTATTATAATTTTTTTTTAGTTAATTACATCTAGTGATAACCTAAGTGTATATTTATACATCCTCTAATTAAGTAAACTATAATCTTATTATGTATATTGTGGTTTAAAAGCATCAGAGTTGGAGGGCAATACACTCCCTTTAAGGGTACGTTCACAGACAAGTTGGATTAGAGTTTAAAACATATAGCATTTGTGGAGAAAAATTTGAATAGAGGTTGAATATTAAATACTGTTTAACATATAGTCTAACATTTAGAATTATGTCCGACTTATCCTTGTTAAATACGATGTAATTGTTGTGGCTACCCTAATTGCTGAAATTTAAGGAATGAAGATGCTTTCCATTAAACTACTAGTGTAACAAATACGTTCAAAACTCAGATAATTTAGTCGTATCTTCCATTGATAATTTTTTCTTGAGCATTTTCTATGTTTGTGAACGGAGCCTAAATATCACAGTTAATTTTATCACCATGTAGAAAATATGATGGTGATCTCATGGTATATGCCACAATCCCTTTACTTTTATATCAAATCATGCCTTAAATATAATATTTTTATTTACGTAATAATCACATTTTTCAGAATCAGTGCCTTCTAACAAAACAATAAAAATATGTATATTATATTAGAGTTTATTTTTGTATTTCTAAAAAATAAATATAATTATTAATGTTTTCTTGTTCCATGAGTTTAATGATAGTATATACATAGTTACATAAACTAAACCTTTGATTCAGAACAAGAAGATTTAGAATATGAAATAATGGAAATGCACAAGGAAGATGATACTAGTGAAAATGAACCTTTGGACTTCGTCCAAATTTAATTAGTCATTTTTAATTTGACTCAATGATTAACAACCACTCCAACAAATGCATATGTTTTTTAATATTTACCAGTCAGTACATTGGCAACTACGTACTTTTGTCGAAAATCTTTCATTAGTACTTTAAAAGTTGATTTATTATTATTGAGCCACGAATTAGATAGTTAGCATATCTGCTCAAAAGTTGCTTAATGGAGCAAATCAGCAGATTGTGCATGTCATGGATGGGTTGAGATGAAAAAAGAAAAAAAATGTTTTATGTAAAAGTAAGGTTGCATATAATTTCCAGTTATTCTTTGAAAAATAATACTTATCGAAAGGCAATACAAATTACCACTTCGTGTCTGAATTTTGATTTTTATTATATCATGTCTTCGTTTTTGTTTATCTTATTAATCCAATAGGTGTTGATGTATGAACTATAATTTTATAAGAAGATATTTAGAGCTGAATAATATTTTAGCCATAAGAAAACCTATATGAATTCTCCTTAGTTCCTTATGAAAGTATAAGGTTCGTATGAATAAAAAAAAATCTCGTAAACCTTGTAGAAGAGGATCTATACTATATAACAACCAAAAGAAAGAGTAAATTCTCAAGCCTCAAATTTTTTACAATTCATCAACTACGTGTCCTTAACAAAATCTAAGGAATAAAATGATCTAAGGACTTGTGTCATCTTAGATTAAAAAGAAATATTTGGACTCAATATTAATGTTGCATTTACCTTATATATAATTAGGATAATTTGTTCTAAGTTACGGTATCTTTAATGAAAAAATAAATTTAAATGAGAAATCATTATAGAAAGATAGATTGCAATCAACGTTTTTGAAAACAGACTTTATTTCATCACTTTGATCTTCAACATAAGAATGATCATTAAGGGAGTTGGATACATGGAAGTTCAACTTTAAGGACACTCAGAAATACATGTTTGCTTGTCTTTTTGACAAGATGATATACAGGAACTATCTCCCTTGCAGCCTTTTACACATGAGTTGTATGCTTTTCTACATTGTTTAGCGCAATCAGCATGAACGCAGCTCACAGGATCAATCGATTGAAACACAAATAGCAATGTGATGGCAATAATCATCAATTTTGCAAGAAAGCTTTCCATTTTTATTTTAAAAAGACTGAGTTTGAGTAGTACATGGTTTGATGTATATAACATTCCAATTTATAGATGAGGTTGTGGACAAGAATAATTGCTCTGGACAGATTTTGTTGATGTGCTTCCCTCAAATAAATTGCATATACATTGAATGTTGATTTCATTATATTTATTAATATTTTGTATGTGATTCACTAGGGGTAATGAAGAAGTTGATCACTATAACAATAAATGTTAAATAATTAAAATAAAGTTTGGTTCACCGGTATTATATACCATACAAGAATATCTATTGTTAAATGAATTTATTTATTTATACAATGAATATAAAATAAGAGAGTAAGTAATATCAATTTAATTAATTTGTAGAGCTAATCATTCATTTGTTAGAAAAAATAACTGGCATGTTTCATGTATATGATTATTAGTACTTAGGCGGTATATTGCATTTGGTAATATTGGAGTTCAAATCCTTAATCTCAAAATACCATGTGACCCTCATCTCCATACAATCACATTCCTTCATTTAATCAAATTGATTAATTAATTTAATTAATTAATGAATAATAAAATTTGAAGATTGGGTAGGGATGGGGGTATGTGAATGTGAGGACAGAGGAATTGAGCTTGTCATGTTGGGTTTCATGTCAGTTTGAAAAACTCAAGCATTGAGATTAAAATTTTACAAAAATATCCTATTTTCTACTTTGAGATATAAAATAATGTTGAAAAGGAGGTAGTATTTGAACAAAGCTAAATTATTTGGTGTAAGCTATTACATTATATAAGACAAACGTAGAACTATAGGTCATCATATAAATTCTTTGAAGTAGTATCGTAGAGTCAACTATATATAATAAAATATTATTTCTTACCATTTTTATTCAATAATCATATTAAATTCAATAATTAAAAATAATTAAAAATACGGGTCGTTACAACATATATCTAGCATAATCTTAAAACAATAAATATTCTTAAAACAATAAATATTGAAGTGAATGTATGCCTAGTATAGCTGCTTTTCCTTTTAACCATTTTCTTTTTCTACTTGAATTTGACTCAATGTTTAACAACCACTCCAACAAATGCATATTTTTTAATATTTACTAGTCAGTATATTGGCAACTACGTAATTTTGTCGAAAATCTTTCATTAGTACTTTAAAAGTTAATTTGTTATTGTTGAGCCACGAATTAGATAGTTAGCATATATGCTCAAAAGTTGTTTAATGGAGAAAATCAGTAGATTGTGCATGTCATGGATGGGTTGAGATGAAAAAAGAAAAAAATGTTTTATGTAAAAGTAAGGTTGCATATAATTTCCAGTTATTCTTTGAAAAATAATACTTATCGAAAGGCAATACAAATTACCACTTCGTGTCTGAGTTTTGATTTTTATTATATCATGTCTTCGTTTTTGTTTATCTTATTAATCAAATAGGTGTTGATGAATGAACTGTAATTTTATAAGAAGATATTTAGAGCTGAATAATATTTTAGCCACAAGAAAATCTATATGAATTCTCCTTAGTTCCTTATGAAAGTATAAGGTTCGTATGAATAAAAAAAAATCTCGCAAACCTTGTAGAAGAGAATCTATACTATATAACAACCAAAAGAAAGAGTAAATTCTCAAGCCTCAAATTTTTTACAATTCCTCAACTACGTGTCCATAACAAAATCTAAGGAATAAAATGATCTAAGGACTTGTGTCATCTTAGATTAAAAAGAAATATTTGGCCTCAATATTAATGTTGCATTTACCTTATATATAATTAGGATAATTTGTTCTAAGTTACGGTATCTCTAATGAAAAAATAAATTTAAATGAGAAATCATATCGGAAAGATAGATTGCAATCAACATTTTTGAAACCAGACTTTATTTCATCACTTTGATCTTCAACATAAGAATGATCATTAAGAGAGTTGGATACATGGAAGTTGAACTTTAGGGACACTCAGAAATACATGTTTGCTCGTCTTTTTGGCAAGATGATATACAGGAACTGTCCCCCTTGCAGCCTTTTACACATGAGTTGTATTCTTTTCTACATTGTTTAACGCAATCAGCATGAACGCAGCTCACAGGATCAATCGATTGAAACACAAATAGCAATGTGATGGCAATAATCATCAATTTTGCAAGAAAGCTTTCCATTTTTATTTTAAAAATAGTTTGAGTTTGAGTAGTACATGGTTTGATGTATATAACATTCCAATTTATAGATGAGGTTGTGGACAAGAATAATTGCTCTGGACAGATTTTGTTGATGTGCTTCCCTCAAATAAATTGCATATACATTGAATGTTGATTTCATTATATTTATTAATATTTTGTATGTGATTCACTAGTGGTAATGAAGAAGTTGATCACTATAACAATAAATGTTAAATAATTAAAATAAAGTTGGTTCACCGGTATTATATACCATACAAGAATATCTAATGTTAAATGAATTTATTATTTATACAATGAATATAAAATAAGAGAGTAAGTAATATCAATTTAATTAATTTGCAGAGCTAATCATTAATTTGTTAGAAAAAATAACTGGCATGTTTCATGTATATGATTAATTAGTACTTAGGCGGTATATTGCATTTGGTAATGTTGGAGTTCAAATCCTTAATCTCTAAATACCATGTGACCCTTATCTCCATACAATCACATCCCTTCATTTAATCAAATTGATTAATTAATTTAATTAATTAATGAATAATGAAATTTGAAGATTGGGTAGGGATGGGGGTATATGAATGTGAGGACAGAGGAATTGAGCTTGTAATGTTGGGTTTCATGTCAGTTTGAAAAACTCAAGCGTTGAGATTAAAATTTTACAAAAATATCCTATTTTCTACTTTGAGATATAAAATAATGTTGAAAAGGAGGTAGTATTTGAACAAAGCTAAATTATTTGGTGAAAGCTATTACATTATATAAGACAAACGTAGAACTATAGGTCATCATATAAATTCTTTGAAATAGCATCATAGAGTCAACTATATATATATATATATATATATATATATATATAAATTATTTCTTACCATTTTTACTCAATAATCATATTAAACTCAATAATTAAAAATACGGGTCGTTACAACATATATCTAGCACAATCTTAAAACAATAAATATTCTTAAAACAATAAATATTGAAGTGAATGTATGCCTAGTATAGCTGCTTTTCTTTTTAACCATTTTCTTTTTCTACTTGCTATGATTTCTTATTATTACTTTGTGCGTTTGTTTTAACTAATATTAGATGGAAGTATAATTAAAAGCATATGTAAAATTCCTTTAAATGCTTATGATCTTTCCCAAATTTGGAAAATAATCTCTTATTGACCTTTTTATTATTGTTAATGCCAATTCTTACACAAAACACACATTAGGTTGAAACAGTAGGGATTTCATTTGTGTATAATACAATGAATGGTATATGCAGTGTACATAAATGTACAAATTTATTTACAAATTTATTTTGTAAATTATGTACCTACTAAAGATAACATATGAACATTATTCATCACCTATTATAAAATGTAATTTAGTTTAAAGGACAAACTTCCAAAGTTTTTTGACCCATAAGACAATCTCTTCAAAATTTAGATATAAGGACATCTTATTCCTTATGTAGGCATAGCCCAATAACCCCACATCCCACGTCGTCGCTTCACACACCACAACACCATGCCATCACACATACATGACAATCTATACCTATGTTTTGCCACCTGCCGTAGTCGCTACCTACTATAATTAACACCTCCCATAGCCGCCGCCTCCTCAAAAGCAAACCGTAATAAACAAACTCATACCATTACTCACCACCTACTGTACTGCCATATTTTTCAACATATCACAACATAGTTGCTCAGCTTTCCTGGCTTACTAGTCAACAATTAATGCAAAAATAGAATAAGGTAAAAAATGATATTGTATAATTTATACATAAAATGCTACTACGAAATAAAATCAACTACTACACGATCGAATTGAAGTATAAATATATTTTTTAAATCAGAAAATACGAAACTAATATTATGTAGTAGCATTATAAAATAATTTATGAAAAACAGCATGATAAATTGCAACGACCCAACTTTTTGGACGGTTTAAATTAATAATAAACCATATATATCAAACTCAAACCATTCAAAAGGAAGGATTGTTATTGGGGTAAAAAAGAAAAAGCAGAGAAGAAGGGAAAATAAAACACAGAATCTTACAAGAGAATGACAAAATAGAACAATCAAATAAACGGTTTATGAAGCTGCTTACGAATAATACTTGATTGCACTTTTACAATACAGATCAGAGTGCATATAGCAGTCATAAATAAATAATGCAACAAAACAACATAATGCAACGAAAATAATATAATAAATAATAATAGTATTAAATCTTTGTCTTTGCCCTCTAGAAAGCAGTTTTCGATACACTGAAAAGCTCAAACTGACCCGAGCGAATTGAAAAGGCAAAACATTCGAGTAAGAACTAAAAGATCTTATGTAAGTTAAATCAACAGTAAATAACTATGAGTGTAATGCATCAGAGATGTTTACAGGTTTTGACATCTCATATCCAATGTCTAACGTGAGTGCAATAACTTAAGAGATGTTCGGGATTACCACCTCTTAAGGATCCATTAAACTATCCACATACATAGTACAATACGCTATAATATTGTCTACAGTAAAGTAAAGTATTAAAATAGCGCTAAGGCGTTACCCATATCCTCCTTAACGCATTTCATATATTTCCATAGTCTATACAATACCATAATTCCTCCGTAAACTGGAGGGCTATCAGAGGGCACTCCATAAGTAAGGTACAAAACAAACTCATGAAGGCACGATACGACATGTGAACATGACACTCGATGCAATGCCAAGGAAGGATGTTAGTCCGTGAGATGATGGTTTTGATGACAACAACCTTAGAATAGATTATAAAATATAAATACTAACATTATAAGTTTAGATATATATGTATATGCAGGATTTAACCATGCAGGTAACAAGAATGAAGACTGTACAGTATAGAGATTCAAGATATCAAGATTAAAGACTCATGAGTATCAAGATTATCAAGAGCTCAAGAATTAAAGTAATTTATTCTTTAATTACAAATTTTGTTAAAACTCATAGAAAATCACCGACATCTTAAAATCCAATTTATTCGTGGAATGGAATCCATTTCGAGCCTGTTAAAGGGATGGAACCCTAAGTAGGATGGAACCTATGAAAAATCTAGTGGAACATTGTTTTGTATCCGCTAACCTTTTATTCAAAATGATTTTTATATCTTATTTTAAAAATGATTTCAAAGCCTTCCTTTTAAAACTTCAAAAACCTCTATCATGATTTTAAACAATTTTAGCCTCAAAATCATCTTTAATTTCAAAGTCAAAATACTCCTGATTTTAAACTATCTTTTAATATAATATATTTAACTTTTAAATATTTATACTTGGATTTAAATATAAAATTATAGTTAGATTCTATATATATTATTCTCTATATTTACTTATGAATTTTAACTATATTCAAGTATATTTATAAGGTTTAAAATAGTTTTAATATAAGATAAAGATTATTTTCAAAGAAAATCAAATTATCAAAAAATGCTTTGGGATGTCAACATACTCATGGTGACCATGTCGACATGGTGTCAGTTGAGTTTAAAATTTAAATTTCAAAAGAAGTGTCTATTCGCCATATCTCTTCACGAATGGACATGGCTGTTGTTCTTCTATAAATAGGGGTCAGTTTCAACGAATTTAACAAAAGATTTTCTGGTTTTTCTCTCCTCTTCTTCTTCCACTTTTCTTAATACATATTCTTACCATTACTTTGCCGAAATCAATATTGAATCGAACTCGATCATTCATAGTTTGATTCTCTATCACTCTCTCAATAAGATCCTCAGTGCTATTCAGCGTTATAGGCTTTTTGTAATCAACTTAGCGATAAAAGGTGTGATTGTAGCCTTGAAAACCAATCAAGCGAGATAAGGTGTGATTGTAGCCTTGGGAAATCAATTGGGTGAGCTTGTCACCCGTAAAATCAAGTGGGTGAACTTGTTGCCTGGAAAATCAAGTATCTATACCCAGAGGATTATGATTCTGGAGGGTGTACCTCGTTGCCTTGAAATTGAGGGTGTAATTGTACAATTGATTATGAAATGAAATCCGCACTTGTGTTGCGGGATTGGATGTAGGGTAAGCCTGAACCAGTATAAAATCCGGTGTGTTGTTTCCTTTACTGCTTTTACTTTATATTTGCATTTGTGTTTGATTCTGTGATCATATCTGTGTCTGAATATTGCATACATTTGTGTTTAAAGTAACAAAAACTAAAAAGGATTTAACAATTCTGTAAAACACTATTCACCCCCTCTAGTGTTGATCCAAGCCTTAAGATCCATAATATGCATTTCTCACAATTGGTATCAAAGCAAGGTTTTCAAAGTTTCATAATCTGATTTTTGAAAAGTATTCAAAATGGCTACCTACACTGGTACTATTACTAACACTAGTATTCTTGTCACTAGTTCAGAAGGTCAGTCTACTATCAGACCACCACTTTTTAATGGTAGTAACTATGCATATTGGGCATGTAAGATGAAAATGTATTTACAATCTATTGGATTAGATACTTAGAATATTACACAAACTGAATATTCTGAACCCACCACTGATTTTGCACGGTTGACTGCTGAGCAAAAGACTGTTGCACAAAATAATTCTAAGGCAATGAATATTTTGTTTTGTTCACTAGATGGAAATGAATTCAATAGAGTGTCAGTTTGTAAGTCTGCATATGAAATATGGAAAACATTGCAAGTTACTCACGATGGAACAAGCAAAGTTAAATAGACCAAAATTTCCATGCTCACAAATCAGTTTCAATTATTTAAAATGTTCCTAATGAGTCTATTTCAGATATGTATAATAGATTTTAGGATATTATGCATTCTCTGATATCTTTGGGAAAGCAATTTTTTGAAGAAGATCAAGTCAGAAAGATTTTAAATTCTCTTACTCCAGGAATGAGATCAAAAGAAAGTTGCTATCGAAGAGGCAAATGACATCATTACTTTAAAGATAGAAGAATTAATTGGAAATCTAATGTCGTATGAAGTTCAATTGATCGGGAGAAGAGAAAGCAAAACATCTGAAAAGAAATCAATGGCATTCAATGCATTGACTGACGGATCAGATTCAAACAGCGATAATGATGAAGAGATCGCCTTGATGACCAGAAATTTTAGGAAATTCCTGAAATACAGAAAGATGAATAATCTCAGGAGAAACAACTATAAGAACTCTGGAAATCATAATATAATGCCAAACAATGTCAAATGTTTCAACTGTGATGAACCAGGACACATCAAAAAAGACTGCCCGTATCCGGATAAGCAAAATCCTCCTATGAACAATGATCCAGCAAAGAAACGAAAGCGTGCATTTACTGCTACTCTAGATGACTCAGACTCGTCCTCAAATAATGATGATCAGAAGACAGATAATTCGAATATGTGTTTCACAGCAGTTCACGACTCCGACGAATTCAGAGAAACGGACTCAGAAAAAGGTACACATTTACAATATAATTGGTTGAAATTGCTTGCTTAGAATTAGATGTTTGATTGCTTGATTGATTGATTTTGAATTAGTATGTTGTTTGAATTTTTAAAAATTTATTTTCCATTTTATTATTTTTTTAATATTTTTTATTTATTTTATATTATTAATTTTTAATAGTATAATAATACTTTCTGAAATATATTATTAGTCCAATAATATTTTAGAAATATAAAATAAAGTATATATATTTATTAGAGAACTTCGGAAAAATAATTCGCAAAAATTCACTGGCACATGTCGACATGGTCCCTACCATGATGTCGACATGGGTACCAGAATTTGAATTTCAAAATTTGAATTCAAATGTTTGAATTTTCCTCCATCTTTTCACTTCGTTCAATTCTCTGAAAAGCTATCTTTTGACCAGAGAATATGTCCTTTGAGAAACTATTTATTCAATATCCTTTATCATATCTTTTCACTCCCATTTTCAAATTCAAACCCTCTCTTCATAACTTCAAGCTCTCTACTCTCTACTTTAATGGCTTCTTCAAGCAACCCCTCCACCATGAGAATTTCCAGAAAAATAAAAGAGCAACTACTCAATGATGCAGAGGCAATAAAAGCATACATCAATTATGCTAATTATGCCAAAGTCCATCCCGTAATTTGCTATTTTTCAAGAATTCTCTTCTTATGAACTTGATTCTTTTTTTGCAAACAATGGAGTTCTTAGTCTTATTGATGCTTCTCAAAATGATTTTGTTTGTTATCCAAATCTTGTCAAAAATTTCTATGCTAATTTAAACTGTGGATTTTATCATGGAAATGAGGATGAAATTTGGAGTAGTGTCAAAGGCACTAGAATTGTTTTGAATTGTGATCTTTTGGGTTCCATTCTCAATTGCAAGTGTACGGGAGTGGATCTTTCTAATTTTAAAATCGATGAAAATGATCGTGAGACATTTCATCACATTTTCGAAGGGAATGATAATTTTGAATTCAAAAATTGAAATTTTCGACCAAAGGCAAGAATTGTCAATCTTCTTTTGTAACATACTTTGACCCCACGATCGGGAAATTTTAACAATCCTACTTCAAAAGTTTGCAAAGCGCTTTTTGCTAATTTTGGAAATTATGACATAAATTGGGCGCAAGTTATTTTGAATGAACTTCATCCTAAAATTTTTGAAATGGGTGAGAATACTTTGTATCATGTAATTTATCTCACTTGGATTTTTAACTATTTTGGAGTGGATTTCAAGGGCGAAGAATTTGTTTCTAGAAAAGTTTTCAATCATTCCAATATTTTGCTTATGAAAATTCCATTTTTTTTCAACCTTATGGGACCCTTGCCGAAAAGGAAGAGCGTTTGGCTCATGAGGAAATGGAAGAAGAGGAAGAGGAGGAAGACGAAGAAGGGGATGAAATGGAAATTCAAGAAGAAGAAGGTGAAACCTCTTTGGAAAGCATCGACTATTCTCCTAATCCATCCACCAAAACCCTTCTCAAAAACCAAAAGACAATTGTTGAGAATCAACGGATTCTTAAACGATCCGTTAGTAAGAAGTTGGACAAAATTTCATCCAAGATGAACAAGTTCATTTCCAAAGTCAGCAAGAAACTTTGACTTTCTTCATCATCATCATCCTCTAACTAGTTTTATCTTTTCGTATCTTGTTGTATGTGTTTTAGCTTGTTTTAGTTCGAAAGTTCATATAGTTTCATATGTTTAATCATTGTATCATCTTAGTATGCAATGAAATGAAATTTCCTTTCTGTTATCTAGTTTATCTTATCTCCAGAATAAATGTTAGTATATTATATAAATATATATACACACACACACACACACACACACACACACACAATTATTCACAAAATCTAACTATTCATATTTTTTCACTAACCCATGTCGACTACCCCCTATGACCATGTCGACATGTACTGGTCAGAAATGACAATTCATTTTGAATTTGAAATTTGAATAACAACCAAATGTCTATTCATTTCAAACGAATTTCTACACCTATATATACCTATTTCTTCCCGAATTCTTCACTGAAAATTATTTCCTTTCTTCTAATTCTTCATTTCTTTCACAAATTCAACTATGGCTAATCCAATTCACAATTTATCTGAAAATCTTGAAGAAACTCTTAATTCGTTTAAGAGTATTCTCTCGTTCATTCTTCGTAACCAACGACACTTAGAATTGAGTCAAATACAGATGATCAAGCAGCAAGAAAGGCATTTCGATGCAATATGATGGATGATTTCCTCCCTACACAAGAATGATAATGAAGCACATCCTCCAGTCTCTATCACCAACGACAATGAAAATTAGGATGCTATTAAGGCAGACCCAATCTTTGGAGAAGAAAGATGGGTGGAAGTTCCACGTAATGTTTGATTTGTTTCCTTTGTTTGAATTGTTTGTTTGAATTAATTTGATTTGGTTTGGATTGGTACTCGGTGCGGATTGATTGGTTTGATGTTTGCTACATAAAACATGTATATATATACATTGAAATGTATATAATCCTTGATTAATTATCATTTGCATAAGGATACTTAATTCTTAATCTATCTATATTCCATTGTTTAGTTTATTAATGTAGGTACTCCAGTCCAAGAATGAAGGGGTTTTTTTTTTGTTGATGGCCAAGGGAGAGAAGTATAAAATAGGGTAGTTAGGCATAGATTAAGGGGGAGCTATTAGTTTTAGGGGGAGTTATTAGGATAGAAGTAATATTTTATAAACAAAGGTTGTCATCATCAAAAAAGGGGAGATTGTTAGTCCGTGAGATGATGGTTTTGACGAAAGCAAACTTAGAATAGATTATAAAATATAAATACTAAAATTATAAGTTTAGATATATATATGTATATGCAGGATTCAACCATGCAGGTAACGAAAATGAAGACTGTAAAGTATAGAGATTTAAAATATAAATATTGAAGATTCATGAGTGTCAAGATTACCAAGAGCTCAAGAATTAAAGTTATTTATTCTTTAATTACAAATTTTGTTAAAATTCATAGAAAAGCATTGGCATCTTAAAATCCAATTTATTCACGGAATGTAATCCACTTCGAGCCAGTTAAAGGGATGGAACCCTAAGTAGGATGAAACCTATGAAAAATCTAGTGGAACATTGTTTTGTATCCGCTAACTTTTTATTCAAAATGATTTTTCAAAATTATATCATGTTTTCAAAATGATTTCAAAACCTTCCTTTTAAAAACATCAAAAACCTCTATCCTGATTTTAAACAATTTTAGCCTCAAAATCTTCTTTAATTTCAAAGTCAAAATACTCCTGATTTTAAACTATCTTTTAGTATAATATATTTAACTTTTAATATTTATACTTGGATTTAAATGTAAAATTATATTTAAATTCTATATATATTATTCTCTATATTTACTTATGAATTTTAACTATATTCAAGTATATTTATAAGGTTTAAAATAGTTTTAATATAGATAAAGATTATTTTCAAAGAAACTCAAATTATCAAAAAATGCTTTGGGATGTCGACATACTCATGGTGACCATGTCGACATGGTGTCAGTTGAGTTTAAAATTTAAATTACAATAGAAGTGTCTATTCGCCATATCTCTTCACGAATGGACATGGCTGCTGTTCTTCTATAAATAGGGGTCAATTTCAATGAATTTAACATCAGATTTTCTGGTTTTTCACTCCTCCTCTTCTTCCACTTTTCTTAATACTTATTCTTTCCATTACTCTTCCGAAATCAACATTGAATCGAACTCGATCATTCGTAGTTTGATTCTCTATCACTCTCTCAACAAGATCCTCAATGCTATCCAGAGTTATAGGCTTTTTGTAGTCAACTTAGCGAGAAAAGGTGTGATTGTAGCCTTGAAAATCAATCAAGCGAGATAAGGTGCGATTGTAGCCTTGGGAAATCAATTGGGTGAGCTTGTTGCCCGTAAAATCAAGTGGGTGAACTTGTTGCCCGGAAAATCAAGTATCTCTACCCAGAGGATTGTGATTCTGGAGGATGTACTTCGTAGCCATGAAAACGAGGGTGTAATTGTACAATTGCTTTTGAAAGGAAATCCGTACTTGTGTTGTGGGACTGGATGTAGGGTAACTTCGAACCATTATAAAATCCGGTGTGTTCTTTCCATTACTGCTTTACTATATATTTGCATTTGTGTTTGATTCTGTGATCATATCTGTGTCTGAATATTGCATACATTTGTGTTTAAAGTAACAAAAACTCAAAAAGATTTAACAATTCTCTAAAACACTATTCACCCCCTTCTATTGTTAATCCTAGCCTTAAGATCCGTAATCCGCATTTCTCACATAGAATTCCACCATTTACACTCTCGGGCTGGTGGTAAAGCATAGCTGCTACTACCGCTTACCTCGGAACACACTTCCATAATCAAATAGATGGATGGCCACTAAATCAATCACAAAGTCAAAATATGGTGTCGAAGAAATGTCCCCGATATGAGATGCGACCTCACTTGTTCCGGTATAGCTCGTATTTTAGTTATTTCTAAGTTGACTCACGGGAGTCAGGGTTACATAAATACCTCATACATAATCGTTCGCCAATCCATCCTACTTCATTCTGGAATCTCCACCACGTACACTGTTGTAAAAGTGGTTTTCGGTATTGGCAGAGAGCATGACAATATCCGTTCCTTATCTCTTTTACAACCAAACGCTTATTTCACACTGGATGGTTCTTTTACATTTCCAAAACCAATTCATTACTGATATCAAAATATCATATTCTCAAAATCACATTCGAAGTCATATCACATTTGAAATCCTATCACGTAAAAATCATATTTACTTTCGAAGTCATACTTTCAAAATAGGTTAAACCCCCACTTTAAAATCATCATATTTACTTAGAATATATTACTCCACAAGAAAATATCATTTTAAATCCCAACTTAGAATATAACATCATTTAACCATATACGCCTTTAAATCAAGGATTTAAATACAAACATTTCTACTTTACACAGTCTGAAATTTAGAAAATATTTTAGATAGTTATAATTAGTTTAAATAGTTAAAATAAAATTAAAATGAATTTTTAAGTAGTTAAAATACTCCAAAATAATTTAAAAGTAGATTAAAAATAGTTTAAACGGATTTAAGATAGTTTAAATAGATTTAAAATAGAATAAATAGATTTAAAATAGATTAAACAGATTCAAATTAGATTAAACAGATTTAAAATAAATTAAATATATTTAAAATAGATTAAGTAGATTTAAATTGGATTTAATAGATTTAAAATAAATTAGATAGCTTAAAAAAGATTGAAAATAAATTAAATAGCTTTAAATGGTTTAAATAGTTTGAAATAGTTTAAATTGATTAAAAATAGTTTAAAATAGGTGAAAATAGATTTAAATTAGTTTAATAGTTTGAAAACCTTAAAATAAGGATTTTAAAATAATAAATCTTTAAACAGTTTATATTAAAATAAATAATTTGGAATTAATATCAAAATTAGAACATATCTTTCATTTCAACACATTTGGACCATGTCCAGCTTTCAATTCAACTAACATAAAACTTGTTTTAAATTCGGATTCGCACTAAACCATTAAATCAATATCGATTTCAAATCCATGTTTGAATTAAAAATTTAAACGACTTCAAATTTATAAATTTCAAAGTTATATTCAATGAATTTCAATAACTAAATTTCAACAAATTTCATTTATGCTTCAAAATCTAAACTTTGAAATTTCCATTTTAATTCTTTAAACAATTCATTAAACATTTCCAATTTTAAACATTTAAAGCTTGGACATTGAAAAAAATTCAGTTTATACAAATAAAATTTTATCTCAAAATATAATTTAACTGAAATCAAAATTTTAAGGATTTAGGATCGTTTAATTTAACCAATTCGATGTTCGTATATAATTCTCTACCCTATGTTAAGATGATATGGATATTTATCATTTCAATCCACAATTATTTTATATTTACGAATATATATCATTTCAATCTGCAATTCTAAATTTAATTACAAATCCATGAAACTGCTCTAGTCTATCATTTCAACCCATAACGATTTCCTTAGTCTATCAGATCATTTGGGTATGTATCATTTCAACCCATAGGGAACTTGCAGTGTTATAGCAATATAACCATAAAATATCCAGTCATCCAATATCAACAATCAAACATACATCACAATCACCATTTAATCAGTTAACAAATAACGTCAATTAACTTATTATCATCTACATGTATTAAATTGACAATTAAATTCAATATCAAATTAAATGTAACAAAAGTCATATTTAATTGGAATGACAATAAGTATACCAAATATCAACCAATCAATTTCTAATCACATCATAAATTCAGTTTAACTAACATAAGATGATTTAGTAGTTGTGAGTGGGTTCAAACACCCACCTTTAATTTGAAATCGATTTGAAATTCATAATAAGGCCCAAAATTCAATAGTCTTGGATTTCAACTGAACCATTTATAAAATGTTCATAATTTCGATACGATCGAAGCGGAACAGAACTCGCATGAATCCGAGCTCGTATGGAAAGGTTATATAAGTTAGAACGTTTCAATTTGTATATAAAATAAATAAATTACTTAATAAAATAAGCAAGCCACGTTATTCCAGATCATTCGAAAACCTAGCTTCATGCATGCACCTATCTCGATCACGAACTGTAGCCACCAGCCTTTGGGCAATTATTGCAACCACCTCAATGAACTACGACCAAATCAGTCGATTCTAACGTCTCCACCACAACAAGCCATGCATGACCATGGTACTGCGACCATGAACGACACCCTCAGGCGTACGTGACGTCGAGGCACATGCTGCATGCCTATCATCAAATTATGGCAAATCTAGTGATCATTGAATTGAAGTAGCCGTACGGATCGAAATTTCTCAGCCTCCTCTACAAGCACATACTTCCTGATCGAAACCTCGTTGTAGATCCACCGTCAAATCTACAACCCAAATATGAATGACAAGGATAAATGGCCAATCTACAACTAGGGTTTTACGAAATATCCATTTATAAAGATAGAGTTGGATAAGAATGAATGGACATATTGAATTGGATCGAAACGTTAACAATGGCATGAAAAGCCCATTTCGTTCCCAAAACGAAAGTGGGTCATCCAATATATCGAAATATAGGTTTTCGATATTTTTAAACCCGATGGAAATAGTATCAAACCCTAATACCATTATATACAGAAGCTAGCTTTAGAAATCCAATTGTATTCATTTAAATTATTTTAATTGGCATTTCCAGCTCGCACGATTAAACGATAAGTTCGATCGCTACGAAACTTAAAATCCTAGAATAATTCACTGTTACAGATCCAATGAAACTAGTTTCATCGAAACTCGAGACAGTGGCCAGAATGGTAAATTTTCACGTTAATTAAACATATTATTATTAAATTTATTTGATCATCCTTAATTCAAATTTAAAAAAATCACCATTTTATCATTCTCGAATACATAGAAATTTATAATCTTTCAAAATAAATTTCCATACCAATTCCAAGATTTAAATATTGCATTAATTTCAGTGTTCAATTACAACTGTAATAAATACCCATTAATTGTATTTTAATTTCAATCAAATTCTTTTACACTCTTATTATTGAATCAACTATTACCTTATGAATATAGTTAACATTAGTTTACATTTTATTAATTTCAAATTTTAAAGTTATCGTCTTAACTCATATTAACGATAATATTTAATTGAATTGAATTTCACAATAATTTCCAAATAATTTCAACGGATTAAATAATAATATAGTCGTTAAAACAATTATTACACATTAGTAATTCAAACACATTTCTATGTCTACTATTTACAAACAGAAGCTAACAGATTTACTTACCAATTTATTTATTTCATATTCCATAATAAACCTATTCCAACGTATAATTTCAACATTAAATCCAACGATTATAACCAAATTATATTTACAATAATTTCAATTGATTGGAATTACATTAAAATAGTTGTCAATAACATTCGTACAACATTATTAAATAACATTCTATTATTTTCTCATTAATAAATCATAAATTTTGATTTCTCACAATAGCAAATTTCAGAATCTTATCAAATTTAATAGTTTAATTATCAAAAAGCACAGGTTGTTACATGGACAATTATATATATCTATCCTTATAAAGGCGAAAGATAATACTACTCGAGTGTGGTGGAAACAATCTTCAGAAAAATCTTCTAACTCCATGCTCCAAGCTCTTACAGATTTCTACTAACTAAACCTGACTACCAGGCCGGCCGAGAAAAATTAGGGCACATAGAGTTTATGGGAAAAGGGAAATAAACTCCGGGTCAATCATGAGATTGGTGTGGGAAACTCAAACTACGCGGTTTGAAAAAGAAAAGGTATCTCATAAGACAACGCCGAATATAAACACGGAATAGGTTTTACCATATGATAACAAAAACATTTGCTACGCAAAATATGGGGATATTATTTTTAATGACATTCTTTGAAAATACTTTTCAAGTAAATATATTCAAAAGGCCGAATTGTTACGTTGGTTAAATTTAATGGCATAATAGGTTTATAATCAAGTCTGCATGCACATATTGGAGAATGGGTTTTCATACTATGGCAGGTAAGGGACTACCTTCCATACAATACATCTCTAGAGGAATGTACTGAGGATACAAAAACAATCCTCTGCATCTGGCAAGGCCGGCCTATCCCTGTTTGCCACTCATACATGGCCTGGAAAGAACCAAATATGACATCACCCCGTTCGTAACCGACCTATCAGAGGACCCATAGCATACACTGCATCCTCGATATATAGAGAGTAATCTAGGAAGGTGCTGACCATACCCTGATGGTTGCGAACCACATAGGCTAGCGGCGTACCCTATTAAAGCCATTACCAGGTGATGAAGCCTGAGGTAGCGATTACCTTTCACACAACATATTCACTTTGAATGCCTCACTGCCATTCTATTGTCACACAGCTTATTTCTACAAACATATAACTCTTAAGCTCGTATGTCTCAGGAAAAGGTGTTAAGCTAAGAGAAATTGCCTTCTCCGCCACCAAACAGATGATACGTTTATAGAGATCAATTTATATAACTAGAAATGCAACGTCAAACATTTGTCCATAAAGTTACCTAGGAACAGGACAAACCGAAGGCACTCTCCTACCATATCCTGTTGGGAGTTACCCCTAGGATTAGTAGCGAGAAGTCATTGTATTGAAGATCTTAAATGAAGAAATACTGTCACATTATATGATATAGGGAATTTTCCCCGAGGGTTAATGACAAGCGGCCATACATTCCAACTTCCAAATCATTTCCATGTCTTCATTTCGAATATGTAATTTGGTTCGAAGTGGTCTTGTAACAACTTGTCTTTTTGGATGGTTTAAATCGACGATAAATCATACATGTCAGACTTAAATCATTCAAAAGGGCAGACTGTTATGAGGTAAATAGGAAAAAGCAGAGAAAGAAAGAAAAACAAATACATAATCTCACAGCAGAATGACAAAATATAATAGTCAAATAAACAGTTCATGAAGCTGTTTACAAATAACATTGATTAAATTACTATAACACAAACCTTAGTTACATACAATAAGAATAAATAATAAATAAATGCAGCGGAACAATATGATGCAGTGGAATAAATATAATACATAATGATAGTACAAAATCATCGTCTTCATCTTCCAGAAAGCAGTCTTCGTTAAACTGAAAAGCTCGGAATAACCCGAGCGAATTGAAAAGACAAAACACTCGAGCCAGAACTAAAAGATCTTATGTAAGTTAAATCAACAGTAAATAAATATGAGTGAAATGGCATCGGGGATGTTTACGAGGTTTGACATCTCCTGTCCAGTGTCAACGTGAGTGCAATAACTTAAGATATGTTAGGCATTTCCACCTCCTAAGGATCAGTTAAACTATCTACAATGTAGTATAATACGCTATTATAATAGTGTCTACAGTAAAGAACAGTATTAAAATAGCGTTAGGGCGTTACCCATATCCTCCTTAACACATTTTATATATTCATATAGTCACACAGTACCATACGCTCCTCCGTGAAGTATACTCAGAGGGCACTCCATAGTTATGGTGCAAAACAAACTCGTAGAAGGCGCGATAAGGCATATGAATAAGGCACCCGAGGCAATGCCAGGGTAGATATACAAATTGCTGATCCGGACTGGTGGTAACGCATAGCAGCTACTACTGCCTACCTCGGAACACACTCCTATAATTAAAATCAAGGGTTGCCATCAAATCATCATAAAGTCATAATATGGTATCGAAGAAGCATGTCCGGTAGGTGGAATGACCTCACTAGGCCCTGCGTGGCTCCTGTTTTACTCACATCAAAGATGACTCACGAGAGTCAGGGTCGTGTAAATACCTCTTGTAGAAATTGTTTGCCAAACCATCCTACTTCATTTCTGGAATCTACACCACTTACACGGTTGATAAAGCGGTTTTTAATAATGGCAAAGAGTATGACAATATCTAATCCCGGTCTCTTTAACAACCAAACGCTTACTACACACCAGATGGTTCTTTTACATTTCAAAGGACAATTCAGAATCGATATCAAAATATCACATTCTCAAAACTATATCACTTTCAAATCATATTCACTTTCAAAATCATATTCTCTTTCAAAAACATATTCACTTTAAAAATCATATTCACTTTTGAAATTATCGGTGAGATAGGTTAACTAAATCCTCATTCCAAATTATCTTTTTTACTCAATCATGTCATTTCACAAAAAGGTATCAATTCCCAATTCCAACTTAAGTTGACTCATCATCAAGGATTTAAATATAAATACTTCAACTTTACACAGTTTGAAATTTAGAAAAAAGCTTAGATAGTCGTAAATAGTTTTTAATAGTTTAAAATAGATTAAAATGGTTTAACTAGTAGAAATAGTTTGAAATGGATTTAAATTTTATTTAATTAAATTTTTAAAATGATTTATATAGATTTAAAATAGATTAAACAGATTTAAATTATCTTAAATAGAGTTTAAATAGATTAAATAAATTTAAAATATATTAAATATATTTGAAATAGATTATATAAATTTAAATTATCTTAAATAGATTTTATATGAATCAAATAAATTTAAACATAGATTAAATAGATTTAAAATAGATTAAATAGATTTAAATTATATTAAATAGATTGAAAATTGATTAAATTGGATTTAATAGGTTATAGTGGATTAAAATAAATTAAAATAGTTTAAATTGATTAAAATGGTTAATTGAATTAAATTGTTTGAATTAGTTTAAACTAGATTTTAAAGTTATATCCAAATATATCAATAACTCAATTACGGTAAATTCATTTATATTTGACACTTTAACTTTGAAATTTCAATTTAAATCCTTTAAACAATTCATTAAATCAAGTCCATTTTCAGCATTAACGCTTAGATTATCCAAAATAATTCAATTTACATAAATCAATTTATATTTCAAAATGCTAGTTAACTGAATTCAAAATTTAAAGAATTAAAATCATTTAACTTAACCACTCCAGTGTCCGTATATAATTTTCTACCCTATGGTCAAGTAATTCGGATATTTATCACTTCAATCCGCACTTTAAAAATTTATGGTTATATCTCATTTCAAGCCGCAATCCCGAATTAAATAAAAATCATAAACAAGTCTATCATTTCAACCCATAACGATTTTTCCCTAATCTACAGATCATTCGGGTATGTATCATTTCAACCAATGGAGAGCTTGCAATGTTATAATAATATAAAAATACAACATCCCATCATCCAATATCAACAATCAAACATCCATCACAACATCTTCCAGATCAACCAATAAACATCAATATATAACTGATTATCATTAACAGGTATTAAATTGACAATTACATTCAATATTAAATTAAACGATGATTAAATGCAATGAAAGTCAAATTTAACTAGAATGACAATTTAAACATACCAAACGTCAACAAATTAATTTCTAATCACATCATAAATTTAATTTAACATAAGATAATCTAGTAGTTATGGGGGGAGGGGGTCAAAATACTCACCTTAGATTTTAAATCGAATTAAAATCTAATTTAGGCCTAAAATTCAAAAAGTCTCAGAATTCGCCCAAATAAGTTCCATAATGTCCGGAATTTCGATGCGATCCCAGCGGAATGAACCACACGTGAATCCGAGATTGTGTGAAAAAGTTCTTAGCAGTAGAACAATTGAAATCAAATTTTAAATAAAAACCAAAAAAAGAAAACATACTCTCAATATCTGGCCACGCCACTCTCCATTGCTCGTTCATAATGCGCTCGTCTTTCTAGTACAAAACCCTAGCCCACCCTTCTCGAACGCCCACGCACGCCGCCGGCAAGAAACACGACCGCCTCATCACCCACGTCTCCTGACACGCCGCAACACACACCCACGAAGCTGCACGACCATACCCTGACCATCGCGACCCCCTGCCTCATGCCATCGAACGCGAGAATGCACAAACCATCGCTGTTCCTATTGAACCCAAGGTGAATTTTTGAGGAAAATTCGACCGCCACTTCGCCAAACCAACCGCATAGATGCGCTCCTCTCACCGCTCTCCTGTAACGACCCAGAATTTTTAGAAATTAAAATTTGGATATTTAATTAATTTTAAATATTAATAAGTGAATTTATAAGTCAAATAAAATTTTATTTGAATTATTGGATTTAATTGGATAATTAAATCGATAATTTAATATGTTAAATTATGAAAATAATTGAAAATTGAGTTAAATATGATTGAAAATGATTTGTAAAATTTTATTTTATCATATGGAAGTTAGAATGATATTTTAGAACTTTTAAAATCGAATTTAAAGTTAAATTGTGAAAATTGAATATTTTAATATTTAAATCGACTAGTGAAAATAGTCAATTTTTGAACAGTCTCAGAATTGAACGAAACCAGTTCCATTGGATCCGTAATAGTTAGTTATTACCGGATTTCAATTTTCGTGTCAATCGGAGTTATCGTTTGATCGTGGCAGCTCGAAACGCATCGATTTATTTTTAATTTTAATTTGGCGAGCTAAAATAGCCATTTTTCAAAAAGTCTCGGATTCCGACGAAACCAGTTTCATCGGATCCGTAATGTGATATTATTGCAAGGTTTCAAATTTCAAGTCAATTGGATTTACCGTTTGTCCGGTACAAATTAAAACGCCTAGAAATCGACTTAAATCGGTTTAATTTAAATTGAGCGTGTACAGCCATATCTCGCACAGATGTCCGAATTAGCTTCCGAAACCTGTTCCATTGTGTCCAGAATGCGGGGTAAACCCTAGAAAAGCTGGTTACGGCGCGTAAATCGGAGTTCGGAATTTCCGGATGAATAGTGTTCGATTTTCTTCTATAAATAGACCAATGCCTTCATAACTTTAAAAAAAAAAAAAACAAAATGAAACCCTAGCCGCCGCCCCCTATAAGAACGGCCAGAATTGTCCCAAAATCATCTCTTAATCTCTCTCAATCCATAAAGAATTACGTGAAGTGCACAACTACAAAGATGAAGAGCAAGGCGAGAGCTTTCAATCCATACGGAGTTGATCGTGTTTGGAGCATCGGAGGGGGAGAAAAAGGAGGCCGTTTGCTTCAGCTCACGCACGCAATTCGAGGCATATATGGTGACCGAACTCATGGAGCTTGCGGCCGAGTGGAGTGGTGGGTGAGGCCTTCGATTCGGCGCTACCTGATCGACGTGTAGATGAGTATTTTGCTCGCGATTTGTAAACCTAATTTTGATATTGATGGGTTTGGTTGCGTTCTTGTGTACTGGTGATGAACGAGAGGAGATGGAAGATGATAGGGACGGTCCAGATGTGGGGGTATGCAGGATCTACGGCTCTGAATTGATATAGGTTATAAATTATAAAAAGAAATTGTAATTTATATAAGTTTAAAATCGTGTAAACTTGTAAAATCAATAACTTTTTCATACGAGGTCGAAAACGCGCGAAACCAGTTGCGTTGGAATCATATGGACGAGCACTACACGATGGAGTTGGTTTGGAGTCGTTTGGAGTTAGTGAGAATTTTGGGTAAAATTAAACGCGCGTTTAATTTTATTCAAAATAAATCGCTAAAACGGAATTTAAAATCAAGGTGAGAACTTCTCACTCAGTCGAATCGGTTTCGATTTTTATTTTAAATAGTTAGATTTAAAAATATTTGAATGCATGTTTGAATGATGACTGATATCTATTGATTGTTAAAATAGACATTATACGCCGTTAGTAAGCGGATGTTATTTATTAAAAACATATACCGCGAATATTTCATAAACAGTGAAATTGGTATTATATATAATATCAATATATATATATTGGCATATGTATATATTGCAGTTGATTGATTTCCCGTATTTTTTAGCGGATGAGACCCTATTGCGCCGTTATTAAGCGGATAATATTTATTAAAAACATATACCGCGATAATTTCGTACTGGAGCGAAATTGGTATTGTGCTAATGTTTTTGGATGCAGGAAAACAGGTTGGAGGGATCCAACTGGATTCCTCAACAGTATTTATTTGATTATGGATATTTTGATATTTGATGGATTATCATATCGATATATGATATCGTTGTTGTCGTGATTGACTATTTGATATGTAGCATCATTGGACCAAATTTTTGGTATTTTAAAATGATTTTAAAGTGATTTTTGAAAAGAATACGTTTTATAAAATAATTTTGGAATTGATCCATTTTAAATAAATAAACGTTATAATTTTTAAAGTTATAAAAATTATGATTTTGAGAAATATAGTTAAAAACTAATTTTTTGAGAATATGATGCTAATGATTTTATAAAATAGTTTAAATTGGATTTTTGAATTTATTATAAAGAGTTTAAATATAGGATTTATAAAATTTAATTATTTTATAAATCAAGAGAATGATGAAGTTTTTAAAGGAATTTAAAGACGTTTTAAAGAATAATATAAATTGATTTATATTAAGAGATTTATAAATGGAAATTTATAAATAGAGATATAGACATTATAAAACGAGTTTTTATAAGTGTTTGAAAGAAGTGAAAATGAATTTCATAAATGAATGAAATTTATAGAATTATAAACTGTGAAGTTATAAATAAAATTTATAAATAGTAAGATTTATAAATTGGTGAAGTTAATTGAGGAATAGATTTGGGTGAATAATTGAATCTTATAGGTTATAAGATTTATAATTATGAAGTTCAAAGGAACGATTTTTGCAAACAAATAGATTATAAGCACTTAACTTATAATATGAACCTTGAGTTATAATTGAGTTATAAACTAGAATAGGTTAATAAAAGAATTTATAAAAAAAAAGAAGTTTTTATAAATAAATAGAAATGGAATTTATAAACGTTGTTTTATAAATCCGCAAACAACTTATTTTGATAAGTTAATTGTTATGACTTATAAATGGAGTTATATTCACGTTTTAGATAGTGAATAATCCTTTGAAATAAAATGCATAGAATTGATGAAATTTGTTAATGAAGTATATTCACGTTTTTGAATAGTGAATAATACGTTAAAGAAAATGTTTAGATGTGATGTTTTAAATAGAATTAAAACGATCTAACGATGTTTTTAAACATGTTGAGATTCGAAACCATAGATTTCAACATTTATTGTTGAAATAGATGTTTCGAGAAATAAAAGGGAATGGTGGACTATAACACTGTTGTTATAGTAAATAATTTCCGAAAGGAAATGTTTTGTATAGTATTGGGATTTATATATCTATTTTTAATTTCGAATCCCTATACTAGTGATTTTGGGTTGTCGTAACGATGTTTTACGTAACATTCGTTTTGGCCCAAATAAATATGTTTAAGAGAATGATTTCCTTAAAGAATGAATTATATACTTAATTCGATTTAAGTATATGGAATATTTTCCAAGTGTTGAAAATAAAAAGATTGTGAATTGCTTATTTAATAAGTATGGAAATGTTTTCCAATATGAAGTGAATAATTAGAATTTATCTTTTTGAAGATAAATTGAAAATGGATAATTGAAATCGTATATGCATGAATATTTGAGGATATAAATTCATTAAGGAATTTATAAGAGAAAGTGGAATTTGTATGAAAATAAATATTGATTTATTTTTGAAGTGTTGAAATTATATATCTTGTAAAGATATTTTTGGAAAGTAAATAATTTGGAAAATTATTTGGAATCTGGTGATGTGTGCATATCAATTGATAGTTCAATAACCGACTATCAATATTTCCCTTTGAATGGGTATATGATGTGATTTGATTGAATTTGAATGCCACACTTATTTTTGAATAAGCGCTCACTATTCGGGTTAACCGGGAAAGGACCATGGGGTCGTATAACCCATTCCGAATATGTGATACGTCGTTATGAATTGCATTTGAAGATCGGTGTTGAAGACCGGATATTTGCGAGAGCGATAGGATGACCTGTCGATTGACTCTGCACCGAGTTGCTCCGGTATAGAGTTCTCCATATGTGATGGTGAATCCGATCAGGATTGTGAATATCCGGATTGCAAGGACTTCTTTGTAAGTGCCTTCGGTTCTGTTCGAGCCCGGAACAGACTTGTATGGATTGTATGTCTGACATTACAAGTTGAGATATAAAGCCGATTGCATTCAAATATATTTCTGTTGGTGGCGAAGAATTTATTCTTTTAGCTTAACACCCTTCTCTGAGACGTACGTGCTCAGAGGTTATGTAGTTGAATGTTATCAGCGATATATTCCCAATTTGGTAATGTGACATGCTGAGTGATGCTGAATTGATCATTGTGTTGATTATTTGTGATAGGATAGTTTATTTGATCGTCTATCCTTGTGATCATTGTGTTGATCATTTGTTGACCCAAAGCATGGCTTCTGTATAAAGTATGTTTTTGTGGACGAAACTTCGTCGAGCCTCACATCCCGGAATGGTCAAAACAGGAAAGATGCGGCAAGGTTATGAGGGGTAGCTCCCTTTAGGGTATGTGCATTTCCTTCTGGAAAGGGTGGTATCATGGTATGGAGCCCAGATACTTACTCATGTTGAAACACTATATTTTATTACTGTGTGGTGTTGTTGGTGACGAGCACTCGGTTAAAGGTCCAATGGGACCGGGGGATGCCATATTCGTGTAGTAATTACCTAGTGATAAAGGTAACCCGGCCTTGTGTTGGCAGAGAGCTGGTTAAGTTCTCGGGGACGTCCAGCCAGAGGCGTTTCCATGTGGCAATGGGAAGTTCCTTGGGCTGACCATTTGTTGGAAATCCAAAGAAACAATACGAAACTTGTACGGTATTAGTTGTATAACCTGCTATGGAATGTGGCGGTAACCTGCTATTGAACATAGTAGCTATAGTAGGCATAAGTGCGGAATGTCTATGCTGGCTAAGATTTATATCTTTATTTTTGAAATGATTTCCCTATACTATGCAATAGTAATAATATCAAATGTTATTTTAAATGCGTATCAAGCATCTTTGACTATCATAAGGAGAAATCTCCTCCGATTCTGCATTTGCATGTGTGTGTGTGCGGGAGGCCTTATGGTAGTCTCATTTTTAAAAGCATTGCGAATTGAATTTAAAAATATTCCTCTATTTTGATTTTGAAGTTAAATAAACTGTTTTGAGTTCTCACACCAGTCACATGACTGACTCGGAGTTTATTGTTTTCCTTCCTAAACTCTGGGTGCCCACCAATTTTCCACACGGGCAGTTAAGAGTTAGGTTTATCAGGATATTCTGGATATTCAGGAGTTGCTGGAGGCAAGCTGGATGGCATGGCGTATTATTTATATAGTATTTCTTTTTCCGCTGCACTGTTTGTTGTTGTTGTATACTCTGATGATATGATGAAATGAAATGTATAAAATGTAATAACTGATATAGTTCTTTGTTTAAAGATTATTCATTTATTATTATATGTTGTTCCGCTGCGAATTGTGAGATTCTGTTGTTCTGTTGTTTTCTGTTCCGTTTCCTTTCTCTTCTCTTTTTCTTCTATTTTAAAATTTTCTGTTCTGTTTTCTATTTTCTCTTCTTCCTATTTTCTGTTTTCTTCTCTATCTTTTCCCTCTATTTTCTCTCTTCTTTCTTCTTCCTTTTTCTTAAATTCTTTTTAAAACCCATAACATTCCGGTTTTTGGCCTTCGATTTCTCGGCAGTCGATAAAGTGAGTGTCGATGTTGAATTTTCGAAAGTCGAAAATTTTCGGGGCGTTACATTTGGTATCAGAGCTTATGGTTAAGCGACAACCATGGTTCTGTTGGGTATTACTCATTAGAGATGGAGTCAGTAGTACTCTAGATTGAGTTTGAGTGTAATAATAGCTATGAGAGCATATTTGTTAGTGAATATAAATTGTTTTATATTGTGATGATTGGTTTGTTGAGTGGTATATGAACCTTTGTCAGCGTGGTCTCGACAACTATGCCGAAGGGGTTTCTAAACACTTGAATAGAACAATTCGACACAATATTGTTTTAAAATTAATTATATTTTATATATAAAGAAATAATTTTTCAAGAATTATTAAAGTGTATATAAAGTTGATTGTTAGGTTGTTTGAATAATCTAAATAAAAAAATAATTGTATAAGTATAATGAATTATAAGAATTGAATTATAATTAAAGTGATTTACAATTAGTGAAATAAACTTATATATGTAAGAAGTGAAACTATATGAATATATTTATGAATATAAGTTGTAAACAAAAATGAATTAAAGTTAAATGGATATAAACTTGAGTTATATAAATGAAATTCAACTTTTATAATTGAATTGAATGAATGGCTTGAATGTTAATCAATTAAATGTGAATAAATTGATATGAAATAATGGATATAAGTGTTGATTCATTAAAATCTAATGTTATTGGAAGTTGAATAAATTGAATGAGAATGAATATAAGCAAAGGAATTTGACTGTAATTAATATACATTGGTTGATATATGGTTGTTAGTTGATTTTATATAATTCATTAAGTGTTAATGAAATTGAAAACTATGTAATTGAATTCAAATTAGAAGTAAATAAATTTGAATAGAATTGAACGTGAATTGGATTTAATTAGTGAATGCAAACTAATTAAAATTGAGAATGAATGTTGATAAAATCCAATGTAAATGAATCAAATGTGATTTAAATTGAAAACCAATTCATTAATATTAAGGTATGAATGAATATCTATTGGTTATGGATGTTAGTTGGTTGATGGTTGAATATATTGCTTTTCATACATTTGCTATGTTGGCATATATAGTTATTATGTTACTATATGTTGTATATTGAGATTATTGTCATATATGCATGATTCTCATGTTGTTTGTTGAGTGATTAGTAGGTGCGGATCGCGTTTGCTTCGCATTTGGAGCTCGCTTTCGCGCTATATTAGCGTATATGCTTGCTAATAAAATATAATGTACATATCTCGGATTACATACCGTACTTTTATACTTTTTTCCCTGCGGGATGCCTCATTACTTGATGAGATGTATATTTGTGATATATATACTGTCATTTTTTTTTCGGATCGAGCCGTGCAAAGGAGACTATGGCGAATTTTTCCGAAAATTTAAGGCGTTAGAAAAAATTTAAGAAAATTGGAAAATTTTGAAAACTTTAACTTTGTTTTGGAATTGAAAGTTAAACAATAGTAGTTGTTTTTGAAAAGATAACTAAGTATGATTCGAAAACTTAGTAAAGATTTGTAAGAAGTTTAACAATGAATTTATGGAAAATTAATAAATTCTATAACCTTTCTTACTTGTTAATTTCGAGGACGAAATTCTTTTAAGGGGGAGAGATTGTAACGACCCAGAATTTTTAGAAATTAAAATTTGGATATTTAATTAATTTTAAATATTAATAAGTGAATTTATAAGTCAAATAAATTTTTATTTGAATTATTGGATTTAATTGGATAATTAAATCGATAATTTAATATGTTAAATTATGAAAATAATTGAAAATTGAGTTAAATATGATTGAAAATGATTTGTAAAATTTTATTTTATCATATGGAAGTTAGAATGATATTTTAGAACTTTTAAAATTGAATTTAAAGTTAAATTGTGAAAATTGAATATTTTAATATTTAAATCGACTAGTGAAAATAGTCAATTTTTGAACAGTCTCAGAATTGAACGAAACCAGTTCCATTGGATCCGTAATAGTTAGTTATTACCGGATTTCAATTTTCGTGTCAATCGGAGTTATCGTTTGATCGTGGCAGCTCGAAACGCATCGATTTATTTTTAATTTTAATTTGGCGAGCTAAAATAGCCATTTTTCAAAAATTCTCGGATTTCGACGAAACCAGTTTCGTCGGATCCGTAATGTGATATTATTGCAAGGTTTCAAATTTCAAGTCAATTGGATTTACCGTTTGTCCGGTACAAATTAAAACGCCTAGAAATCGACTTAAATCGGTTTAATTTAAATTGAGCGTTTACAGCCATATCTCGCACAGATGTCCGAATTAGCTTCCGAAATCTGTTCCATTGTATCCGGAACGCGGGGTAAACCCTAGAAACGCTGGTTACGGCGCGTAAATCGGAGTTCGGAATTTCCGGATGAATAGTGTTCGATTTTCTTCTATAAATGGACAAATGCCTTCATAACTTTAAAAAAAAAAAAAACAAAATGAAACCCTAGCCGCCACCCCCTATAAGAACGGCCAGAATTGTCCCAAAATCATCTCTTAATCTCTCTCAATTCGTAAAGAATTACGCGAAGTGCTCAACCACAAAGATGAAGAGCAAGGCGAGAGCTTTCAATCCATACGGAGTTGATCGTGTTTGGAGCATCGGAGGGGGAGAAAAAGGAGGCCGTTTGCTTCAGCTCACGCACGCAATTCGAGGCATATATGGTGACCGAACTCATGGAGCTTGCAGCCGAGTGGAGTGGTGGGTGAGGCCTTCGATTCGGCGCTACCTGATCGACGTGTAGATGAGTATTTTGCTCGCGATTTGTAAACCTAATTTTGATATTGATGGGTTTGGTTGCGTTCTTGTGTACTGGTGATGAATGAGAGGAGATGGAAGATGATAGGGACGGTCCAGATGTGGGGGTATGCAGGATCTACGGCTCTGAATTGATATAGGTTATAAATTATAAAAAGAAATTGTAATTTATATAAGTTTAAAATCGTGTAAACTTGTAAAATCAATAACTTTTTCATACGAGGTCGAAAACGCGCGAAACCAGTTGCGTTGGAATCGTATGGACGAGCACTACGCGATGGAGTTTGTTTGGAGTCGTTTGGAGTTAGTGAGAATTTTGGGTAAAATTAAACGCGCGTTTAATTTTATTCGAAATAAATCGCTAAAACGGAATTTAAAATCAAGGTGAGAACTTCTCACTCAATCGAATCGGTTTCGATTTTTATTTTAAATAGTTAGATTTAAAAATATTTGAATGCATGTTTGAATGATGAATGATATCTATTGATTGTTAAAATAGACATTATACGCCGTTAGTAAGCGGATGTTATTTATTAAAAACATATACCGCGAATATTTCATAAACAGTGAAATTGACATTATATATAATATCAATATATATATATTGGCATATGTATATATTGCAGTTGATTGATTTCCCATATTTTTTAGCGGATGAGACCCTATTGCGCCGTTATTAAGCGGGTAATATTTATTAAAAACATATACCGCGATAATTTCGTACTGGAGCGAAATTGGTATTGTGCTAATGTTTTTGGATGCAGGAAAACAGGTTGGAGGGATCCAACTGGATTCCTCAACAGTATTTATTTGATTATGGATATTTTGATATTTGATGGATTATCATATCGATATATGATATCGTTGTTGTCGTGATTGACTATTTGATATGTAGCATCATTGGACCAAATTTTTGGTATTTTAAAATGATTTTAAAGTGATTTTTGAAAAGAATACGTTTTATAAAATAATTTTGGAATTGATCCATTTTAAATAAATAAACATTATAATTTTTAAAGTTATAAAAATTATGATTTTGAGAAATATAGTTAAAAACTAATTTTTTGAGAATATGATGCTAATGATTTTATAAAATAGTTTAAATTGGATTTTTGAATTTATTATAAAGAGTTTAAATATAGGATTTATAAAATTTAATTATTTTATAAATCAAGAGAATGATGAAGTTTTTAAAGGAATTTAAAGACGTTTTAAAGAATAATATAAATTGATTTATATTAAGAGATTTATAAATGGAAATTTATAAATAGAGATATAGACATTATAAAACGAGTTTTTATAAGTGTTTGAAAGAAGTGAAAATGAATTTCATAAATGAATGAAATTTATAGAATTATAAACTGTGAAGTTATAAATAAAATTTATAAATAGTAAGATTTATAAATTGGTGAAGTTAATTGAGGAATAGATTTGGGTGAATAATTGAATCTTATAGGTTATAAGATTTATAATTATGAAGTTCAAAGGAACGATTTTTGCAAACAAATAGATTATAAGCACTTAACTTATAATATGAACCTTGAGTTATAATTGAGTTATAAACTGGAATAGGTTAATAAAAGAATTTATAAAAAAAAAAGAAGTTTTTATAAATAAATAGAAATGGAATTTATAAACGTTGTTTTATAAATCCGCAAACAACTTATTTTGATAAGTTAATTGTTATGACTTATAAATGGAGTTATATTCACGTTTTAGATAGTGAATAATCCTTTGAAATAAAATGCATAGAATTGATGAAATTTGTTAATGAAGTATATTCACGTTTTTGAATAGTGAATAATACGTTAAAGAAAATGTTTAGATGTGATGTTTTAAATAGAATTAAAACGATCTAACGATGTTTTTAAACATGTTGAGATTCGAAACCATAGATTTCAACATTTATTGTTGAAATAGATGTTTCGAGAAATAAAAGGGAATGGTGGACTATAACACTGTTGTTATAGTAAATAATTTCCGAAAGGAAATGTTTTGTATAGTATTGGGATTTATATATCTATTTTTAATTTCGAATCCCTATACTAGTGATTTTGGGTTGTCGTAACGATGTTTTACGTAACATTCGTTTTGGCCCAAATAAATATGTTTAAGAGAATGATTTCCTTAAAGCATGAATTATATACTTAATTCGATTTAAGTATATGGAATATTTTCCAAGTGTTGAAAATAAAAAGATTGTGAATTGCATATTTAATAAGTATGGAAATGTTTTCCAATATGAAGTGAATAATTAGAATTTATCTTTTTGAAGTTAAATTGAAAATGGATAATTGAAATCGTATATGCATGAATATTTGAGGATATAAATTCATTAAGGAATTTATAAAAGAAAGTGGAATTTGTATGAAAATAAATATTGATTTATTTTTGAAGTGTTGAAATTATATATCTTGTAAAGATATTTTTGGAAAGTAAATAATTTGGAAAATTATTTGGAATCTGGTGATGTGTGCATATCAATTGATAGTTCAATAACCGACTATCAATATTTCCCTTTGAATGGGTATATGATGTGATTTGATTGAATTTGAATGCCACACTTATTTTTGAATAAGCGCTCACTATTCGGGTTAACCGGGAAAGGACCATGGGGTCGTATAACCCATTCCGAATATGTGATACGTCGTTATGAATTGCATTTGAAGATCGGTGTTGAAGACCGGATATTTGCGAGAGCGATAGGATGACCTGTCAATTGACTCTGCACCGAGTTGCTCCGGTATAGAGTTCTCCATATGTGATGGTGAATCCGATCAGGATTGTGAATATCCGGATTGCAAGGACTTCTTTGTAAGTGCCTTCGGTTCTGTTCGAGCCCGGAACAGACTTGTATGGATTGTATGTCTGACATTACAAGTTGAGATATAAAGCCGATTGCATTCAAATATATTTCTGTTGGTGGCGAAGAATTTATTCTTTTAGCTTAACACCCTTCTCTGAGACGTACGTGCTCAGAGGTTATGTAGTTGAATGTTATCAGCGATATATTCCCAATTTGGTAATGTGACTGCTGAGTGATGCTGAAATGATCATTGTGTTGATTATTTGTGATAGGATCGTTTATTTGATCATCTATCCTTGTGATCATTGTGTTGATCATTTGTTGACCCAAAGCATGGCTTCTGTATAAAGTATGTTTTTGTGGACGAAACTTCATCGAGCCTCACATCCCGGAGTGGTCAAAACAGGAAAGATGCGGCAAGGTTATGAGGGATAGCTCCCTTTAGGGTATGTGCATTTCCTTCTGGAAAGGGTGGTATCATGGTATGGAGCCCAGATACTTACTCATGTTGAAACACTATATTTTATTACTGTGTGGTGTTGTTGGTGACGAGCGCTCGGTTAAAGGTCCAATGGGACCGGGGGATGCCATATTCGTGTAGTAGTTACCTAGTGATAAAGGTAACCCGGCCTTGTGTTGGCAGAGCTGGTTAAGTTCTCGGGGACGTCCAGCCAGAGGCGTTTCCATGTGGCAATGGGAAGTTCCTCGGCCTGACCATTTGTTGGAAATCCAAAGAAACAATACGAAACTTGTACGGTATTAGTTGTATAACCTGCTATGGAATGTGGCGGTAACCTGCTATTGAACATAGTAGCTATAGTAGGCATAAGTGCGGAATGTCTATGCTGGCTAAGATTTATATCTTTATTTTTGAAATGATTTCCCTATACTATGCACTAGTAATAATATCAAATGTTATTTTAAATGCGTATCAAGCATCTTTGACTATCATAAGGAGAAATCTCCTCCGATTCTGCGTTTGCATGTGTGTGTGTGCGCGGGAGGCCTTATGGTAGTCTCATTTTTAAAAGCATTGCGAATTGAATTTAAAAATATTCCTCTATTTTGATTTTGAAGTTAAATAAACTGTTTTGAGTTCTCACACCAGTCACATGACTGACTCGGAGTTTATTGTTTTCCTTCCTAAACTCTGGGTGCCCACCAATTTTCCACACGGGCAGTTAAGAGTTAGGTTTATCAGGATATTCTGGATATTCAGGAGTTGCTGGAGGCAAGCTGGATGGCATGGCGTATTATTTATATAGTATTTCTTTTTCCGCTGCACTGTTTGTTGTTGTTGTATACTCTGATGATATGATGAAATGAAATGTATAAAATGTAATAACTGATATAGTTCTTTGTTTAAAGATTATTCATTTATTATTATATGTTGTTCCGCTGCGAATTGTGAGATTCTGTTGTTCTGTTGTTTTCTGTTCCGTTTCCTTTCTCTTCTCTTTTTCTTCTATTTTAAAATTTTATGTTCTGTTTTCTATTTTCTCTTCTTCCTATTTTCTGTTTTCTTCTCTATCTTTTCCCTCTATTTTCTCTCTTCTTTCTTCTTCCTTTTTCTTAAATTCTTTTTAAAACCCATAACATTCCGGTTTTTGGCCTTCGATTTCTCGGCAGTCGATAAAGTGAGTGTCGATGTTGAATTTTCGAAAGTCGAAAATTTTCGGGGCGTTACATCTCCACAAACGGGTACCCTCCGTTCAACGATCAGACGAAGTTAATCTCGACACAATGAACGGCCGAGATTAATTCATCGATTTATGGACAAATGATGATCCGATTCGAGAAATAGATCATTGCAGTAGATTGCGCTCATCGAGAGCTTCCAATTGATATAATACGATATTGTTTGAGGAGTTTCAAATTTTTCGATTAGATTTTGATTTGCAATTGAATCTAGAATTTCGAGTTTCTACCATTTGAAAAGGAGGAACAGACAAATGGAGTTATACGTAGAAAATGAATGATAGGGTATGGGGAAACAAGACTATTTATTTTTACAAAGCTCGATAAGAAGATAAATACGTATCCAATTAGTACGAACGGTAGATAGCGACCCAAAAAGCCCGTTTCGCTTCCAAAACGAAAGTGGGTCATCCCATATATCAAAATAGATGTTTTCGATATTTTTAAACGCAATGGAACACATTTCAAGTACTAACTCCATCGTCTGAAGAAGTTAGCTTAAAATCAGCTTATTTCAAATTGATTTCAATTGAATTATATTAAATTGATTTCCAGGCATTTCGAGGTCGTACGATCGAACGACAAGTCCGATTACCATGAAACTTGAAACCTCACAATAATTCACTGTTACGGATCCGATGAAACTGGTTTCATCGAAACCCGAGTCAGTGGCCAAAATGGCTAATTTCACATTAATTAAATGAATTATTATTAAATTGATTAAATCACTTTTAATTCCACTTTTAATAATTGACAATTTTTATCATTTTTTATTACTCAGACATTTACAATAATTTTAAACTAATTTACATTTCAATTCAGTGTTAATTATTATACCAGTTACAATGTTCAATTTAAACTAAAATTAAATCTAATTAATTATAATTTAATTCCAATAAATTGATTTAATTTGGTTTCAATCTTTTTGTTCAATCAACCATTCCTCTATGAACATAGTTAACATTGGTTTATATCTTATTACATTAATATTTTCTAATTATCATCTTTTACCATATTCATTGCAATATTCCAATAATATCGAACTTTTGTCGATTTTCACATTAAATAATCTCAATAAATCAGCTTATCTTGGTTTTCAATCTTTTTACTAAATAAATTATTCCCTTATGATATAATTGACATTGTTGTACATTTTACTGCATTTACCTTTTACAATTATCGTCTTAACTCATATTAACGTAACGTTTAATTTCATTTAATTATAATTGATTAAATAAATTGGTAACAAATAATAATTATCGCCATTTCTATATTTAATCACATTTTTATGTTCATCATCTACACACAAATGTTATAGTTATTTACCCAACATTAGTTCATTCAATTCCAATTTATTACTTACTATTTCATTAATTAATACAACATTTAAATTATTGATTGCTCTTTTAATCCAATTATCAATTAACACATACATTATTGCAATTAATTTACAATCTATAACAATTATAACTTTTTAATCATTCCAATTAATTGGAATTACATTTAAGCAGTTATCAATTACCTTAAATTAATACTATTACATTTCATTCCAATTATATTCTTATTATTTAATCACAATTTTTTATTTCTTCCAACATTAAATCACAAAACTTTATTATAACTACTTTTAGTTATCGAAAATTACTAGTCGTTACAGGTCTTCGGATAGGAATCACCCAAATCCGACCACTGTTCCTTCGAACCAATCGTAGATAAAAAGATGCTATGTGAATAAGGAATCATTTTTATCAAAATCTACTCTTGAGATGTATATTTCCAAAACATTCTTTCTGGTATATATGGAATCATTAAACCCCTCATATAAATCCTTTGATTACTTTAAACCTTTTTGAAATAGGAATAATTCGAAAATAATTTTATTTTTTCACTTAGGAAAATATTTCCAAATAATTTCTTTCAAATCTTTACATAACTTTCCTAATTCAAAACTCAAAATTTTAATCAAGTTAATATCATGTTATCTAGGATGTTAATCCAAAATTAGTAAATATTTAATGAGCAAAATCTACAGAAATCATCTAACTCTACTCAATATCAATCCCCGTATTCAACAAGTACCATGGGCGAAATAACGGCCAGATAGAGTTCCCTCTTCGGGCTTTAACACCGAGTACATGAAGATTAACTCCATACAATCCATGTTTTTCATATTCAAAAAATCATATCCTTTATACTTTGAAAAATTTTGATTCGAGTAAATCATATTTACTATCCCATCCATTGGGCCAGTCTTGATAGTTAGGGAGAGCAGGAGACTGATTTTCCAAACCCAAGCCAAGGCACCATCTCTCTAACACTCGTAAGGCGGTCTAGTTATTTGATCGACTCTAAATCATTTAACATATAACCATTCCATAAATCTTTCAAATCATATTTAAAATAATTTATAAATCATTTGAAAATAATTATAAAAGAATTGGAGAAGAACAGTTGCGATTAAAACTATTTTTTAAAAGTTATAGAAAAGTGTTGTGGAAAAGTGTTGCGGAAAGTGATTTTTAAGCTATATTGATTAAAACGATCTTTTATCATTTGGAAATTCATTTTTACAACTGAAATCACTTTTAAAAAATTTTAAATGATTTTCAGTATTTATTTCTTATTTTAAAATAATTTTAAAACATCATTTTCAAAAAACTTGTTTTACTCATGTTTCAAAATCTACTTATCGAAATCTCAATTTTCTTTCGTTATTTGGAAACTATGGATATAATAGTTTGGAAAATTCTTATCTTGAAGAATTCCATGCTATATTTCATTCTATGCACTCGTTTGACTTTTATGGTGTGTAATCATGGACTTTTGTTACACGACGCGCGTAATTTTGACTAAATTTTCAGTTACCTTCCAAACTTCACTAAAACTCTTTCATATATTTATAAAAAAGAACAAACTCATTTTTGAACCTTTGTAAAGTGGTTTAACATCCCATATACCCATTCATTAAGTAAAGGAAAGTGATTTCCTTTGTGCTTATCGATGTGTATTTCCATGGCTTGCATATATATTCAACAAGCATATTAAACAACCAAACTTGATGGCAAAGTATATTAAACATCCATTGCAAACATCATAGCATCTTCTAAAAATATAATATAAGTAAGAGTTTCTCACATCGTTTTTCTATCGAAAAATGGCTATAGCTTCACAAAATCATCATCTGAGCTCATGAACCCCAACAACATGTCTCCTAGTATGCTCGGTCATTCCATGCCAAAAGTGGTACTCGGCCAAGCATGGGGAATGAGGTATAGGACTTTGGATTATTATCGAATGTGCTAAAAACTAGTCATAAAAATAGGTCACTTTCTCTTAATTTTTTAGAAATCCAACTCTTTGAACTTGGAATATTTGTCAACATGAAAGTGGTAGTAAATTCTTTTCTCTACGGTATCAAAAAAAGAATCTTTCAATTTTGTTTAGTTATCAGGAAGTTATGGCCAAGAGAAAGAGGATATTTTTGAAATCATGAAAATCAAACTCGAGAATGGGTCAATTTCTAGCTAATTTTTTGACATGTTGCTCTAGGAATTTTGAAAAGTAATCAAAAGGAAAGTTCTTGAAAATTCTTTTGTGTACAATTTGAATGACAAAAACTTGATTTTGATTTATTATGAAAAAGATACGATCAAAATAACAGAGGGCATTTTCGGATTCATAAAAATGAAGCCCGAAAATACACTGCGAAGAAGTGGAATTTTGACATGGCTAAGCTCAAAAATTAAAGAAGTCTCAACATAAAAGTTGTGGAATTGGAATTTCACATATTCTGTAAAAAGAATTACAACATTTCAATCAGATTTGGAGGAGTTATGCTCGAATGAAAGCAAGGTATTTTCGGCCTTTAAAACTATGCTCAAAATGCTCTAGGACGAATGGAGTTTATAGTATGGCTATGCTTAGAATGGGGAAAAGTGGTCAACAAAAAGTTGTAGCCACTGAAATTTGAATGTTTGAAACAAAGAATCACACCATTTTGTTCCGTTTTGAGAAAGTTATTGAGGAATTAAGAAGAGGCAAATGGATGTGTATTTATAGGCAAGTAAAGAGGTAGAAAATATCTCTACCTTAAATAACCCACCGTCACAAACCATCATTATTACCACCCTCTTCCTACATCACCCAAGGATCGCCAGAAATTATGTTCACATGGGTGCATCCATGTGCTTGTCCATGTGGATGTGTACATGTTGACTTTGGCCTTGCTTAAGGTTTAAGTAATTTAGAAATATCTTATATTTCTTTTATATATGTATATGTATATATGTATATTTGTATGCATGTTTATGTATAAGCTAAAGTGTATGTTAAGGTGTGTATGTGTATGTCGTATATGTGTACAAGCCACATAAATAATGTTACACAACTTATATACGTCAAACCAATGAAAATCGAAAACATATTATCGGTCACGTTTTTTCTTATATTTTAATTTACATATAAATGGAAACAAAATTTGCAAACTAATTTCTTATCATTTTTTACCAATTAAAAAGATTGCATTTTATTAATAAAACCATATAAATTAATATTAACAAATATTTACAAAAATTGCTATTATACGGATAAAGTGATATCGGTTTTTCCTTATATTTTCAAATCAAATATATATTTTAATAAGATTATTACAAATGGTTTATTATCACTTTATAACTTATTTAAAATGAATAATATCTTTTTTAAAAACATTATTTGAATAATTATAATAATTATTAAATCTCAATTTAATTTAATAAATCCATTATTATATTTACGGGCATTACTAACAATGTAATAAATACATTTAATTTTCAAAAATACGATAAATAATTCGATTTTATATTCTTGTTTATGTATAAAATAAGTGTTTTTAACTAGCTCTGTGGGCGATGCGACATTAGAGAATTACTGAGCTATTTATCGATCAACGTTTTCGGCCATTTTATCGATATAAATTTCAAGGAAAATAGTTTTGTGAATATTCATTCAAAATACGATTATTACTATTCATTGCCACTAAAAATAATATTTTTTTGTATTAAAAACCTTTTATTTGAATAAATTTAAAAATAAATACAATTTTTAAAAGTGATAAATTTGTGGGTCGTTACAGACTTCATCCATAAAAGAATTTAGCCTTTGAAAATACCCAAGAAAAAACCTAAAGTTTTGCCCAAAATATTTATTTTTAAACTTGAATTTATACAGTGTATACAGATCATCCGTACACAATATTTGATTCGATCTTCTATTCGAATTCACAACTTTACTTCCAAACTAGCATTGACACAAGATCCTTTAGTGTAGACACTAACCAGGCTCTCAGATCAGAATCTTAGTTTTCCTTGCATAGATCTCAACTATGATAGAAAACCTAAGTATCTAACCATAAACCCTCATCAAAGTTCGTTGTCAAGAATCAAGTGATAAATCCTTTTTCAGATCGTTGTGAACACCTCAAAGTCACTCGAATCTTTGATTAGATCATGCTGCGAAGTAATCCATATACTTCATATGTTTTTATTTACCTTTCCAAAAAATTTATGAAATTACTTCATGAAACTTTCATCCTTTGTTCAAAATTTTATAAAGATATAACTATTTTACATTTTTATTTTTCAAATACCCGTACTTAAAGAAAACATTTATTTTTACAAGATTAATATATTTTTATTATAGGACATCTCTAAACATATCTTAATGTTTTCTGAAAAACTCATTTTCAGAATGATTCATTAAATTGATAAATTTCCATAAACTTCATTTAACCAATATCAAATGTGAAAACTTTCTTTATTAGAGAAACTTACTTACTAATTAATATTCTTTTATTAATTAAAACATCCTTTATACACATCTATTTCTTTACTTCTACAGTTTCAAAATAAAAAGTATTCATATAATTTTAACTATTTTAAGTATATTTACAATTTAGTTAACATGTTTTACTTACTTTATAATATATTTAAAGAGATTAAAAACAAAACATTGTCATTGTAACAACCCTGTATTTTGTGATATTTTTATTGTATATTTAATTATTTAAATTGAATTCTAATTTAAAAACTGTATATTATTTATTAAAATGAATTAATTTTGTTATTTTAAATATAAACTTTGATTTTTATGTGAATTAGAATGTCAAACATGAATAAATTGAATATTTTTCAGAAATGTGAATTTTGGTCAATTTGGCCAAACTTTGAATTTTAAATATAAAATTTATATATTCATCATTTCAATCCATAATTATTTTATATTTACAAATATATATCATTTCAATCTGCAATTCTGAATTTAATTACAAATCCATGAAACTGCTCTAGTCTATCATCTCAACCTATAACGATTTCCCTAGTCTATCAGATCATTCGGGTATGTATCATTTCAACCCATAGGGAACTTGCAGTGTTATAGCAATATAACTATAAAATATCCAGTCATCCAATATCAATAATCAAACATACAACACAATCACCATTCAATCAACTAATAAATAACATCAATTAACTGATTATCATCTACATGTATTAAATTGACAATTAAATTCAATATCAAATTAAATGGCGATTAAATGCAACAAAAGTCATATTTAATTGAAATGACAATAAATATACCAAATATCAACCAATCAATTTCTACTCACATCATAAATTCAATTTAACTAACATAAGATGATTTAGTAGTTGTGAGTGGGTTAAAACACCCACCTCTAATTTGAAATCGATTTGAAATTGAACATAAGGCCCAAAATTCAATAGTCTTCGATTTCGACCGAACCATTTTTCAAATGTTCATAATTTCGATACGATCGAAGCGGAACAGACCTCGCGTGAATCTAAGCTCGTATGGAAAGGTTATATAAGTTAGAACGTTTCAATTTGTATATAAAATAAATAAATTACTTAATAAAATAAGCAAGCCACGTTATTCCAGATCATTCGAAACCCTAGCTTCACGCATGCACCTATCTCGATCACGAACAGTAGCCACCAACCTTTGGGCAATTATCGCCACCACCTCAATGAACTACGACCAAATCAGTCGATTCTAACGTCTCCATCACAACAAGCCATGCATGACCAAGGTACTGCGACCATGAATGACACCCTCAAGAGTATGTGACATCGAGGCACATGCTGCATGCCTATCATCAAATTCTGGCAAATCTAGTGATCATTGACATGAAGTAGCCGTATGGATCAAAATTTCTCAGCCTCCCCTACAAGCACATACTTCCTGATCGAAACCTCAGTGTAGATCCACCGTCAAATCTACAACCCAAGTATGAATGATAGGGATAAATGGCTAATCTACAACTAGGGTTTTAGGAAATATCCATTTATAAAGAAATAGTTGGATAAGAATGAATGGACATATTGAATTGGGTCGAAACGTTAACAATGGCCTGAAAAGCCCATTTCGTTCCCAAAACGAAAGTGGGTCATCCAATATATCGAAATATAGGTTTTCGATATTTTTAAACTCGATGGAACTAGTATCAAACCCTAATTCCATTATTAAAGAAGTTAGCTTTTAAAATCCAATTATATTCATTTAAATTATTTTAATTGGCGTTTCCAGCTCGCACGATTAAACGATAAGTTCGATCGCTACGAAACTTAAAATCCTATAATAATTCACTATTACAGATCCAATGAAACTAGTTTCATCGAAACTCGAGAAAGCGGCCAGAATGGAAAATTTTCACGTTAATTAAACAGATTATTATTAAATTTATTTGATCATCCTTAATTCAAATTTTAAAAAATTACCATTTTATCATTCTCGATTACATAGAAATTTATAATCTTTCAAAATAAATTTCCATATCAATTCCAAGATTTAAATATTGCATTAATTTCAGCGTTCAATTACAACTGTGATAAATACCTATTAATTGTATTTTAATTTCAATCAAATTCTTTTATTTCGATTTACACTCTTATTATTGAATCAAGTATTACCTTATGAATATAGTTAACATTAGTTTACATTTTATTAAATTCATATTTTAAAGTTATCGTCTTAACTCATATTAACGACAATATTCAATTGAATTAAATTTCACAATAATTTCCAAATTTTTTCAACGGATTAAATAATAATATAGTAGTTAAAACAATTATTACACATTAGTAATTCAAACACATTTCTATGTCTTTTATTTACAAACAGAAGCTAACAGATTTACTTACCAATTAATTTATTTCATATTCCATAATAAACCTATTCCAACATATAATATCAACATTAAATCCAACAATTATGACCAAATTATATTTAAAATAATTTCAATTGATTGGAATTACATTAAAATAGTTGTCAATAACATTCGTAAAACATTATTAAATTACATTCTATTATTTTCTCATTAATAAATCATAAATTTTGATTTCTCACAATAGTAAATTTCAGAATCTTATCTAATTTAATAGTTTAATTATCAAAAAACACAGGTCGTTACTTGGACAATTATATATACCTATCCTTATAAAGGCGAAAGATAATACTACTCGAGTGTGGTGGAAACAATCTTCAGAAAAATCTTCTAACTCCATGCACCAAGCTCTTACAGATTTCTACTAACTAAACCTGACTACCAGGCAGGCCGGGAAAAATTAAGGCACCCAGAGTTTATGGGAAAAGGGAAATAAACTCTGGGTCAATCATGGGACTGGTGTGAGAAATTCAAACTACGCGGTTTGAAAAAGAAAAGGTATCTCATAAGACCACGCCGCATGTAAACACGGAATAGGTTTTTACCACATGATAACAAAAACATTTGCTATGCAAAATATGGGGATATTATTTTTAATGACATTCCTTGAAAATACTTTTCAAGTAAATATATTCAAAAGGCCGAAATTGTTACGTTGGTTAAATTTAATGGCATGATAGGTTTATAATCAAGTCTGTAGGCACATATTGGAGAATGGGTTTCCGTACAATGGCATGTAAGGAACTACCTTCCATACAATACATCTCTAGAGGAATGTACTGAGGATACAAAAACAATCCTCTGCATCTGGCAAGACCGGTCTATCCCTGTTTTCCACTCATACATGGCCTGGATAGAACCAAATATGACATCACCCCGTTCGTAACCGACCTATCCGAGGACCCATAACATACACTGCATACTCGATATATGGAGAGTAATCTAGGAAGGTGCTGACCATACCCTGATGGTTGCGAACCACATAGGCTAACGGCATACCCTATTAAAGCCATTACCAGGTGATGAAGCCTGAGGTAGCGATTACCTTTCACATAACATATTCACTTTGAATGCCTCACTGCCATTCTATAGTTACACAACTTATTTCTACAAACATATAACTCCTGAGATCGTATGTCTCAGGAAAAGGTGTTAAGCTAAGAGAAGTTGCCTTCTCCGCCACCAAACAGATGATATGTTTATAGAGATCAATTTATATAACTAGAAATGCAACGTCAAACATTTGTCCATACAAGTTACCTAGGAACAGGAAAACCAAAGGCACTCTCCTACCACATCCTGTTGGGAGTTCCCCTAGGATTAGTTGCGAGAAGTCCTTGTATTGAAGATCTTAAATGAAGAAATACTGTCACATTATATGATATAGGGAATTTTCCCCAAGGGTTAGTGACAAGCAGCTATACATTCCAACTTCCAAATCATTTCCATGTCTTTATTTCGAATACGCAAGTTGGTTCGAAGTGGTCTTGTAACAACTTGTCTTTTTGGATGGTTTAAATCGACAATAAATCATACATGTCAGACTCAAATAATTCAAAAGGGCACACTGTTATGAGGTAAATAGGAAAAAGCGGAGAAAGAAAGAAAAACAAATACATAATCTCACAGCAGAATGACAAAATATAATAGTCAAATAAACAGTTCATGAAGCTGTTTACAAATAACATTGATTAAATTACTATAACACAAATCTTAGTTACATACAATAAGAATAAATAAATGCAGCGGAACAACATGATGCAGTGGAATAAATATAATACATAATGATAGTACAAAATCTTCGCCTTCATCCTCCAGAAAGCAGTCTTCGTTAAACTGAAAAGCTCGGAATAACCCGAGCGAATTGGAAAGACAAAACACTCGAGCCAGAACAAAAAGATCTTATGTAAGTTAAATCAATAGTAAATAAATATGAGTGAAATGGCGTCGAGGATGTTTACGAGGTTTGACATCGCCTTTCCAGTGTCAACGTGAGTGCAATAACTTAAGATATGTTAGGGATTTCCACCTCCTAAGGATCCGCTAAACTATCTACTATGTAGTATAAAACGCTATTATAATTGTGTCTACAGTAAAGAACAGTATTAAAATTGCGTTAGGGCATTACCCATATCCCCCTTAACACATTTTATATATTCATATAGTCCACACGGTACCATACGCTGCTCCGTGAAGTATACTCAAAGGGCACTCCATAGTTATGGTACAAAACAAACTCGTAGAAGGCGCGATAGGGCATGTGAACAAGGCACCCGAGGCAATTCCAGTGTAGATATACCAATTGCTGATCCGGACTGGTGGTAACGCATAGCAGCTACTACCGCTTACCTTGGAACACATTCCTATAATTAAAATCAAGGGTGGCCATCAAATCATCAAAAAGTCATAATATGGCATCGAAGAAGCATGTCCGGTAGGTGGAATGACCTCACTTGGCCCTGCGTGGCTCCTGTTTTAGTCACATCAAAGCTTACTCATGGGAGTCAGGGGCATGTAAATATCTCTTGTAGAAATTGTTCGCCAAACCATCCTACTTCATTTCTGGAATCTCCACCCCGTACACATTTGTTAAAGCGGTTTTTAATAATGGAAAAGAGTATGACAATATCTGATCCCGGTCTCTTTAACAACCAAACGCTTACTACACACTGGATGGTTCTTTTACATTTCAAAGGACAATTCAGAATTGATATCAAAATATCACATTCTCAAAACTATATCACTTTCAAATCATATTCACTTTCAAATTCATATTCTCTTTCAAAAACATATTCACTTTAAAAATCATATTCACTTTTGAAATATCGCTGAGATAGGTTAATTAAATCCTCATTCCAAAATTATCTTATTTGCTCAATCATGTCATTTCACAAAAAGGTATCAATTCCCAATTCCAACTTAGGTTGACTCATCATCGAGGATTTAAATGTAAATACTTCAACTTTACATAGTTTAAAATTTAGAAAAAAGCTTAGATAGTCATAAATAGTTTTTAATAGTTTAAAATAGATTAAAATGGTTTAACTAGTAGAAATAGATTTAAATTTTATTTAATTAGATTTTTAAAATGATTTATATGGATTTAAAATAGATTTAACAGATTTAAATTATCTTAAATAGAGTTTAAATAGATTAAATAAATTTAAAATAGATTAAATATATTCGAAATAGATGAAATAGATTTAAATTATCTTAAATAGATGTTATATAGATCAAATAATTTAAAAATAGATTAAATAGATTTAAAATAGATTAAATAGATTTAAATTATATTAAACAGATTGAAAATTGATTAAATTGGATTTAATAGGTCATAGTAGATTAAAATAAATTAAAATAGTTTAAACTGATTAAAATAGTTAATTGAATTAAATTGTTTAAATTAGTTTAAAATAGATTTAAACGTTATATCCAAATATATCAATAACTCAATTCCGGTAAATTCATTTATCTTTGACACTTTAACTTTGAAATTCCAATTTAAATCCTTTAAACAATTCATTAAATCAAGTCCATTTTCAATGCTCAGATTATCGAAAAAAATTCAGTTTATATAAATCAATTTATATTTCAAAATGCCAGTTTACTGAATTCAAAATTTAAAGAATTAAATTCATTTAACTTAACCATTCCGGTGTCCGTATATAATTTTCTACCCTATGGTCAAGTAATTCGGATATTTACCACCTCAATCCACACTTTAAAAATTTGTGGTTATATCTCATTTCAAGCCGCAATTCCGAATTAAATAAAAATCATAAAATCGCTTAAGTCTATCATTTCAACCCATAACGATTTTTCCCTAATCTACAGATCATTCGGGTATGTATCATTTCAACCAATGGAGAGCTTGCAGTGTTATAATAATATAAAAATACAACATCCCATTATCCAATATCAACAATCAAACATCCACCACAACATCTTCTAGATCAACCAATAAACATTAGTATATAACTGATTATCATTAACAGGTATTAAATTGATAATTACATTTAATATTAAATCAAACGATGATTAAATGCAATGGAAGTCAAATTTAACTAGAATGACAATTTAAACATACCAAACGTCAATAGATTAATTTCTAATCACATCATAAATTTAGTTTAACATAAGATAATCTAGTAGTTATGGGGGGAGGGGGTCAAAATACTCACCTTAGATTTTAAATTGAATTAAAATCTAATTTAGGCCTAAAATTCAAAAAGTCTCAGAATTCGCCCAAATAAGTTCCATAATGTCCGGAATTTCGATGCGATCCCAGTAGAATGAACCACATATGAATCCGAGTTTGTATGAAAAAGTTCTTGGCATTAGAACAATTGAAATCAAATTTTAAATAAAAAAGAAAAAAGAAAACATATTCTCAATATCTGACCACGCCACTCTCCATTGCTCGTTCATAATGCGCTTGTCTTTCTAGTACAAAACCCTAGCCCACCCATCTCGAACTCCCACGCATGTCGCCGGCAGGAAACACGACCGCCTCATTACCCACGTCTCCTGACACGCAGCAACACACACCCACGAAGATGCGCGACCATACCCTGACCATCGCGACCCCTTGCCTCATGCCATCGAATGCGAGAATGCACAGACCATCGCTGTTCCTATTGAACCAAAGGTGAATTTTTGAGGAAAATTCGACTGCCAATTCGCCAAACCAACCACACAGATGCGCTCCTCTTGCTGCTCTCCAAAAAAAGGTACCCTTCGTTCAACGATCAGACGAAGTTGATCTCGACACAATGAACGGCCGAGATTAATTCATCGATATATGGACAAATAATGATCCGATTCGAGAAATATGTCATTGCAGTAGATTGCGCTCATCGAGAGCTTCAAATATATATATAATACGATATTGTTTGAGGAGTTTCAAATTTTTTGATTTGATTTTGATTTGCAATTGAATCTAGAATTTTGAGTTTCTGCCATTTGAAAAGGAGGAACGGACAAATGGAGTTATACGTACAAAATAAGAAAATAACTGATAGGGTACGGGGAAACAAGACTATTTATTTTTACAAAGCTCGATAAGAAGATAAATATGTATCCAACTAGTACGAACGACAGATAGCGACCCAAAACGCCCGTTTCGCATCCGAAACGAAAGTGGGTCATCCCGTATATCAAAATAGATGTTTTCGATATTTTTAAACGCAATGGAACACATTTCAAATACGAACTCCATCGTCTGAAGAAGTTAGCTTAAAATCAGCTTATTTCAAATTGATTTCAATTGAACTAAATTAAATTGATTTCCAGGCATTTCGAGGTCGTACGATCGAACGACAAGTCCGATTGCCATGAAACTTGAAACCTTACAATAATTCACTGTTACGGATCCGATGAAACTGGTTTCATCGAAACCAGAGTCAGTGGTCAAAATGGCTAATTTCACATTAATTAAATGAATTATTATTAAATTGATTAAATCACTTTTAACTCCACTTTTAATAACTGACAATTTTTATCATTTTTTATTACTCAGACATTTACAATAATTTTAAATAAATTTACATTTCAATTCAGTGTTAATTATTATACCAGTTACAATGTTCAATTTAAACTAAAATTAAATCTAATTAATTATAATTTAATTCCAATAAATTGATTTAATTTGGTTTCAATCCTTTTGTTCAATCAATCATTCCTCTATGAACATAGTTAACATTGGTTTATATCTTATTACATTAATATTTTCTAATTATCATCTTTTACCATATTCATTGCAATATTCCAATAATATTAAACTTTTGTCGATTTTCACATTAAATAAAATTTTAAATCTCAATAAATCAGCTTATCTTGGTTTTCAATCTTTTTACTAAATAAATTGTTCCCTTATGATATAATTGACATTGCTGTACATTTTATTGCATTTACCTTTTACAATTATCGTCTTAACTCACATTAACGTAACGTTTAATTTCATTTAATTATAATTGATTAAATAAATTGGTAACAAATAATAATTGTCGCCATTTCTATATTTAATCACATTTACATGTTCATCATCTACACACAAATGTTATAGTTATTTACCCAACATTAGTTCATTCAATTCCAATTTATTACTTACCATTTCATTAATTAATACAACATTTAAATTATCGATTTCTCTTTTAATCCAGTTATCAATTAACACATACATTATTACAATTAATTTACAATCTATAACAATTATAACTCTTTAATCATTCCAATTAATTGGATTACCTTAAATTATTACTATTACATTTCATTCCAATTGTATTCTTATTATTTAATCACAAATTTTTATTTCTTCCAACATTAAATCACAAAACCTTATTATAACTATTTTTAATTATCGAAAATTACTAGTCGTTACAGGTCTTCGGATAGGAATCACCCAAATCCGACCACTGTTCCTTCGAACTAATCATAGATAAAAAGATATTATGTAAATAAGGAATCATTTTTATAAAAATCTATTCTTGAGATGTACATTTCTAAAACATTCTTTCTGGTATATATGGAATCACTAAACCCCTCTTATAAATCCTTTGATTACTTTAAACCTTTTTGAAATAGGAATAATTCGAAAATAATTTTATTTTTTCACTTAGGAAAATATTTCCATTACTTTCCTAATTCAAAACTCAAAATTTTAATCAAGTTAATACCATGTTATCTAGGATGTTAATCCAAAAATAGTAAATATTAAATGAGAAAAATCTACAGAAATCACCTAACTCTACTCAATATCAATCCCCGTATTCAACAAGTACCGTGGGCGAAATAACGACGAGATACAGTTCCCTCTTTAGGCTTTAACACCGAGTACAAGAAGATTAACTCCATAAAATCCATGTTTTTCATATTCGAAAAATCATATCCTTTATACTATGGAAAATTTTGATTCGAGTAAATCAAATTTACTATCCCATCCATTGGGCCAGTCTTGATAGCCAGGGAGAGCAGTAAACTGATTTTCCAAACCCAAGCCTAGCCACCATCTCTCTAACACTCATAAGACGGTCAAGTTATTTGATCGACTCTAAATCATTTAACATGTAACCATTCCATATATCTTTCAGATCATCTTTAAAATAATTTATAAATCATTTGAAAATATTTATAAAATAATTGGAGAAGAACAGTTCCGATTAAAACTATTTTTTAAAAGTTATAGTAAAATGTTGCGGAAAAGTGTTGCGGAAAGTATTTTTTAAGCCATATTGATTAAAACAACCTTTTATCATTTGGAAATTCATTTTTAGAGCTGAAATCACTTTTAAAACATTTTAAATGATTTTCAGTATTTATTTCTTATTTTAAAACAATTTTAAAGCATCATTTTCAAAAAACTTGTTTTACTCATGTTTCAAATTCTACTTATCGAAATCTCAATTTTCTTTCGTTATTTGGAAACTATGGATATAATAGTTTGAAAAATTCTTATCTTGAAGAACTCCATGCTATATTCCATTCTATGTACTCGTTTGACTTTTATGGTGTGTAATCGCGGATTACACGACGCGCCTAATTTTGACTAAATTTTCAATCATCTTCCAAACTTCACTAAAACACTTTCATATATTTATAAAAAATAAAAAAATCATTTTTGAACCTTTGTAAAGTGGTTTAACATCCCATATACCCATTCATTAAGTAAAGGAAAGTGATTTCCTTTGTGCTTATCGATGTGTATTTCCATGGATTGCATATATATTCAACATGCATATTAAACAACCAAACTTGATGGTCAAAGTTTATTAAACATCCATTGTAAACATCATAGCATCATCTAAAAATATGATATAAGTAAGAGTTTCTCACATCGTTTTACTATCGAAAAATGGCTATAGCTTCACAAACTCATCATCTAAGCTCATGAACCCCAACAACATGCCTCCTAGTATGCTCGGCCATTCCATGCCAAAAGTGGTACTCGGCCAAGCATGGGGAATGAGATATAGGACTTTGGATTATTATCGAATGTGCTAAAAAATAGTCATAAAAATAGGTCACTTTCTCTCAGGTTTTTTAGAAATCCTACTCTTTGAATTTGTAAAATTTGTCAACATGAAAATTGTAGTAAATTCTTTTCTCTATGGTTTCAAAAAAAGAATCTTTCGATTTATTTTAGTTATGAGGAAGTTATGGCAAATAGAAAGAGGATATTTTCGAAATCATGAAAATCAAACCCGAGAATGGGTCAATTTCTAGCTAATTTTTGGACATGTTGCTCTAGGAATTCTGAAAAGTAATCAAAAGGAAGGTTCTTGAAAATTCTTTTGTGTACAATTTGAATGGAAAAAAACTAGATTTTGATTTAATATGAAAAGATACGATCAAAAGAAAAGAGGGCATTTTCGGATTCATAAAAATGATGCCCGAAAATACACTGTAAAGAAGTGAAATTTTGACATGGCTAAGCTCAAAAATTAAAGAAGTGCTGAACATAAAAGTTGTAGTATTGGAATTTCACATATTCTGTAAAATGAATTACAACATTTCAATCAGATTTGGAGGAGTTATGCTCGAATGAAAACAAGGTATTTTCGGCCATTAAAACTGTGCTCAAAATGCGCTAGGATGAATGGAGTTTATAGTATGACTATGCTTAGAATGGGGAAAAGTGGTCAACAAAAAGTTGTAGCCACTAAAATTTGAATGATTTGAAACAAAGAATCACACCATTTTGTTCTGTTTTGAGAAAGTTATGGAGGAATTAAGAAGAGGCAAATGGATGTGTATTTATAGGCAAGTAAAGCGGTAGAAAATATCTCTACCTTAAATCACCCACCGTCACAAACCATCATTATTACCACCCTCTTCCTACATCACCCAAGGATCGCCAGAAATTATGTTCACATGGGTGCATCCATGTGCTTGTCCATGTGGATGTGTACATGTTGACTTTGGCCTTGCTTAAGGTTTAAGTAATTTAGAAATATCTTATATATTTCTTTTATATATGTATATGTATATATGTATATTTGTATGCATGTTTATGTATAAGCTAAAGTGTATGTTAAGGTGTGTATGTGTATGTTGTATATGTGTACAAGCCATATAAATAACGTTACACAACTTATATACGTCAAACCACTGAAAATGGAAAACATATTATCGTCACGTTTTTTCTTATATTTTAGTTTACATATAAATGGAAACAAAATTTGCAAACTAATTTCTTATCCTTTTTTACCAATTAAAAAGAATGCATTTTATTAATGAAACCAAATAAATTAATATTAACAAATATTTACAAAAATTTCTATTATACGGATAAAGTGATATCGGTTTTTCCTTATATTTTCACATCAAATATATATCTTAATAAGATTATTACAAATGGTTTATTATCACTTTATAACTTATTTAAAATGAATTATAACTTTTTTAAAACATTATTTAAATAATTATAATAATTATTCAATCATTAAATCTCAATTTAATTTAATAAATCCATTATTATATTTAAGGGCATTACGAACAATGTAATAAATACATTAAAATTTCAAAATATATATTAAGTAATTTGATATTATATTCTTGTTTATTTATAAAATAAGTGTTTTTATCTAGCTCTGTGCATGATGCGACATTAGAGAATTATTGAGCTATTTATCGATCAACGGTTTCGGCCATTTTATCGATATAAATTTCAAGGAAAATAGTTTTGTGAATATTCATTCAAAATACGATTATTACTATTCATTGCCACTAAAAATAATATTATTTTGTTTTAAAAACCTTTTATTTGTTTAAAAATAAATACAATTTTTAAAAGTGATAAATTTGTGGGTCGTTATAGACTTCCATCCATAAAAGAATATCGCCTTTGAAAATACCCAAGAAAAAACCCAAAGTTTTGCCCAAAATAATTTTTTTAAACTTGCATTTATACAGTGTATATAGATCATCCGTACACGATATGTGATTCGATCTTCTATCGAATTCACAACTTTACTTCCAAACTAGCATTGATACACGATCCTTTAGTGTAGACACTAACCAGGCTCTCAGATCAGAATTTTAGTTTTCCTTGCATAGCTCTCAACTATGATATAAAACTTAAGTATCTAACCATAAACCCTCATCAAAGTTCTTTGTCAAGAATCTAGTGATAAATACTTTTTGGATGTTGTGAACACCTCAAAGTCACTCGAATCTTAAATTAGATCATGCTACGAAGTAATCCATATACTTCATATGGTCTTATTTTCCTTTCCAAAAATTTTATGAAATTACTTTATAAAACTTACATCCTTTGTTCAAAATTTTATAAAGATATAACTATTTTACATTTTTATTTTTCAAATACATGTACTTAAAGAAAACATTTATTTTTCCAAGATTAATATATTTTTATTATAAGACATCTCTAAACATATCTTAATGTTTTCTGAAAAACTCAATTTCAGAATGATTCATTAAATTGATAAATTGCCATAAACTTCTTTTAACCAATATCAAATGAGAAAACTTTCTTTATTAGTTAAACTTACTTACTAACTAATACTCTTTTATTAATTAAAACTTCCTTTATACACCTCTATTTCTTTACTTCTACAGTTTCAAAATAAAATATTCATATAATTATTCATGTAACAACCCGCATATTTAACGATTTTATATTTAAATGTTTTATTTAAATATAGCATCGTTAGTCGGATTTTGGGTCCGAAATGTTACTTTCTGCAAATGGCCGAATTGGGACTCGAAACCATTTCCATTGATTCCAAAATGCCGTTTGCGATCTTTTTGAGTATAAGCTTTGATATATTTGGAGTAAGTCGAAATTTGCTATTTGTTAATTGGGCTTTTGGGTTTGGGTTTCACCCAAACTGTTCTATAAACCAACTCAGCCCTTCTCTCCTTCCATTCACTTATTCATTTCATTAAACTTAAGCTAAAAACTGATAATGGTGGAAGAGAATGGGAATTAGAGACTCCTAGCCCTAGTTTACTTGCAAATCCAAATTCTTGCTCCAAAATCATAGAGAAGCTATTGGTAAGTTCTTCTTCATCTTCTCCAACTCTTCTCCTCTTCAATTTCAGAAAATTTCCTAAACCTAAATTGGGAAATATGTATTTTATTCTTAGATTGAAGCTTGTTGAGTTGAAGTAGTGTTTGTTGGTCTTCTCTTTGCAAAGTGAACTCCATCTTCTTTGTTTTTGGGTAAAAGGTGAGTTTTGAACTCACATCTATTTCTTATGATTTCATTGATGTTGGGTATGAATTCCTAACACCTTGTTCATATGCTCTTGCTTTTGGTTTGGATTGAATTGGTGAATATCCAAATTTTTAGTGTTTGGGTTCAATTCTTTAAAGATCCTAACTTTGATGTTTGAATATGTTTTTGGTTGTGAATCGGAGAGCTAATGGAGCTGGGGTATCTATTGGCTAAAGCTCCTTAGGTCCATTGCTCGAACGATCGCGTTTTGGAAGAATTTGCATTTCATTTAAATAGGGCAGGAAGTGCAAAATCATCAGGTTCGGCCGACCGAGCCCTGTAGCCGGTCGACCGACCTGCTTCCCGAGAGTTTTTATGAACAGTGTCCGGTCGACCGAGCCCTGTAGGCGGCCGACCGACCTGCTCCTATTTGCCCTATTTTGCCTGTTTTTGTATATTTTGATTTGTTTTCCGGACTTTATCGATTCAAGTTGCTTTTTAGTGGGTGTTATTGCATATTTGGCTTTGATAACTTATCTTGACTTCATCCACGGGTTTTTTATAAAATAATTTCTCGAATCGCATTTAAAAGCTCGTTTCTCCTATTTATAAATTCTATTTAAAACACACACTTTCGCACTTCGAGCCGTTATGCGCCACATGGATGATATTAGGTTGCCCTATTGTATTGCTTTCGGAGTTGGTCATTCGTTACCGCTCGAGCAATTTTTATGATGTTTCAATTGAGATGTATATTCCCTAGGTATCGCCCCTCGGTGTAGGTCTTTTTGAACCACACGATATGTAGTGATCACCTTGTGTACTTGTATACCATATTGGCATTTGTTATTTTCCTTTTGCCTTGTTTTGGGATATTCCTATCCTTTGTTTCTATGAGTTGCCGATGATATGAGGCTTGTTTGTTATGATATGATTCATCTTATGTTAGATGATTGTGTTATCTCTTTTAGAGATATTTGATATATATTGTGACCTTGCAGGTTTATTGTTGTTCAGTTTATCTAACTGATTAGTTTAGCTAGAATGACCCGTGTATTTTTACTCGGGTCAGACCGAGATGTTTCAGGTTAGGTGCTTTTGGACTTAGCCTATTTTGCTTCCGCATGGACTATTCAGCTTGTTCCTTTTTGTCAAAGCTTTTTGTGTAGTCCTATTTTGTTGTAACTCTGATATGTATTCTATTGACTCGTCTGTATTTTGTGGTCTGTTATACCACCTGACATGTATTAGTTTGTATACTCTGTTATGTATTCAGTATATGTGTATATGATGATCTACTGTTCTGTGATGTATATTACATTTGAGTTATTATATTCTGTTCTGTTGAATCCAACCACCTATGGTTTTGTTTTAAGTATGCATTGGATATGTCGATCTGTTGGGTATGATTATTGTCGACGTATTTAATGGGTAATTAGAGCAAGGCTATAGATGGTCGCTCCTATCCAGCCTTATTCTCCGTGTTAGCAGACGGTATTATCTATTAATGCTCTTTGCTAGCGTGGGTATAGAGGTGGGGCGTCACAGCGTGGTATCAGAGCTGAGTTCAGAACAAAATATGATAAACACAGAATAGATGCACATATTATGGTACATCAAAGTGTATAAGTGATACAGATCTTTGAATCATCGTGTCTCTTTATTCCATCAAGGTTAGATAGAGTTTGGGAATACGTCTAGGAATGCATTTAATTCCTTAGTATTCCATATTGCAATATCTACCTTGTGAATAATCTTGTTCTTATCTTACCTCCAGCGTATGGCTGGAAGAGGCAGGGGACGACGTTCGGGTGTTGGGCAACCCAGTGGCTCACATCCGGATGCCGTATATATGTCTGCCGATCAGTTTTTGGAATTGTTTAGGAGCACTCAGCCTCCAGTTCCTCCTCGAGTGTCTCCACCTCGCAAGTCTGCCTTTGCACGTCAGTGTAGTGATTTTGCTCATCTTGGAGGAAAGCCGTTTAAGGGCTCCGAGTCTGTTCTTGAAGTCCAAGCTTGGCTTCGCATGTGCGAGCGTATCTTCTCTCGCATGGATCTTTCTGACCATGATCGAGTTATTGTGACTTCTAGCTTATTGCAAGAGCGTGCTCTTGATTGGTATGAGCTTCTTGTAGCCGAGATTGATGAGTCTACTCTTTCTTGGACTCAGTATCGGGGACGATTTGAACTCAAGTTCGTTCCTGAATCTGAAAAAGTTTTATTGACCCGTCGCTTCCTTGAGTTAAAGCAAGGGAAATCTTCTTTTTCTGAGTATGTCGCATCGTTCGAGGCTTTATCTCAATATGGTCTTGAATTCATCAGCACTTCCTACAAGAATAATTTGAAGTTTGTTTCTGGCCTTAAGAAATATCTTAGGAAGTCTTTATTGCCCAGCTTAAACTTTCTTTTGAGGAGTTGGTTGATTCGGCACTTCATCTCGAGACCATCGAGAAGGAGTGTGATAATGATGTAGATGTTGAGGTTTCTAAGAACCCCAACAAGAGGCCGTTTCCAATTCAGAAGAAGCCTTTTCCTTCTAAGAAGAAGAAGACTGGTGGTCCTAGCTCTCAGCCACAGTCTTCCGGAACGCCTTTCGTTCGAAAATGTTTCAATTGTGGTTCTCTGGATCATATTATTCGAGCTTGTCCTAAGCCTCTCTTCTGCCGCTATTGCAAGAAGGAAGGTCATCGTGTTTCCACTTGTCCCATTGCTCCGAATAATTCTTCATCTGGCAAGTTAAATGTAGCGAATGCTTCTAGAGGTCCTTCTCAGTCCAAAGGTATATCTTCATCTATTTTGGAAGGTTCTATTTTATTTCATGATCATAGTATACGAGTTCTTTTCGATACGGGAGCTTCACATTCTTTCGTATCGAAGAAGCTCATTGATGATTTATCTTTGGATGTTTCTTGTATGGTTACTTCTTTAAGGATTGCGAATCCTATTGGGGGATCCGCGACCCTTAGCTTGTATTGTGATGATATTGAGATTGTTTTATGTGGCTTTTCTTCCCGTGCGAATCTGCACGTTGTTTCTCATTTGGGTTTTGATATGATTTTTGGTATGGACTGGCTAGTGAGGTACGATGCCAGGATTATTTGTTCCAAGAGAATTTTATATCTTTGTCATCCTGATTCGCCTTTTCAGTTATCTCTTGTTCTTCGGGATGTGGATAATTCCGAGATGGCTTTATATTCTCTTGATTCGTGAGATGATGAGGATATATCTCGTATTCCTATTGCTTGTGACTTTTCTGATGTTTTTGAGCCTGTATCGGGTTTGCCACCCAAGCGAGCAATTGAGTTCCGCATTGATCTCATTCCGGGCGCCCAGCCAGTTAGTCGTCCTCCCACGAGGATGTCTACAAAGGAAAATGAGAAACTCAAGAAGCAACTTTTAGAGCTCGAGTCCAAGCAGTTGATTCAGTCCAGTTTTTCTCCGTGGGGATCCGCGGTCGTCTTCGTGAAGAAGTCTGATGGAACTCTTAGGCTTTGCATTGACTATCGCAAGCTTAACGAGTTAACCATTAGAAATAGGTATCCATTGCCTAGGATCGATGACATGTTCGATCTATTGAGTGGTGCTAAGGTCTTTTCTCAGCTCGACCTTGCCATGGGTTTTCATCAATTACGAGTCGCGGAGGATAGCATACCTCTTACCGATTCCGCACTCGTTATGGTTATTTCGAGTGGCTCGTTATGCCGTTCGGTTTGACGAACGTTCTTACTTTCTTTTGTTGATCTCATGAATCGGGTATTCAGGGAATATCTCGATAAGTTCGTCCTTGTGTTCATTGATGATATCCTTATTTATTCTAAGTCTAAAGCTGAGCATGCTAATCATTTGAGAATTGTCTTGAGTACCCTCCGTCGTCATCAGCTTAGAGCCAAATTCTCCAAGTGCCACTTTTGGGAGAATAAGGTTAAGTTCTTAGGCCATATTGTATCTTCCGATGGCATTTCTGTCGATCCCTCAAAGATCGAAGCCATCCAGAATTGGAAGAGGCCTGAGAATGTTCATGAGATTCGTAGTTTCCTTGGATTGGCGGGGTATTACCGTCGGTTCATTAAGGATTTTTCCCATGTTGTGCTTCCTCTCACTTGCCTTACTCGGAAAGGCATTCGTTTTGATTGGTCCGACAAGTGTGAAGCTTCCTTTCAGACATTAAAGGAACTTCTCACTAATGCTCCTATTCTTGTGGTTCCCGAAGGGAATCATGATCTTGTTGTCTACACCGATGCTTGTGGGAGTGGTCTCGGTGCTGTTCTTATGCAGAAGGATCGGGTAGTTGCTTATGCTTCTAGGCAACTACGTCCGAATGAAGTTCGCTATGCCACTCATGATCTTGAGTTAGCCGCCATTGTCTTTGCCTTGAAGATTTGGCGACATTATTTGTTGGGCGAGCGCTTCATTCTCTATACCGATCATAATTCCTTAAAGTATTTGTTCACTCAGAAGGAACTCAATATGAGGCAGCAGCGTTGGCTCGAGTTTCTTGCTTCTTATGACTTTGATATCCAGTATACCCCTGGTAAGGGTAATTGTGACGACCGCCCATGAATCCCGCACCAAAACAAGGAAATAATGCGCTGAAAGTGTGCCAGGCAGCCATGAGTGACCGTCAAGGGTAAAATAAACATCGCAGACTCTATCGTAAAACTCACAGCGCATGGATAAAATACAATAGAGAAATATAATACAGTGAAGCTCCCATAGAACAGAATATCATCATCTAATCATAATAGCTTTATACAAACATATGAATCATCCATACATCAAAGCCTCACTACAGAACACTCAAACAAATACAGCAGCGGAACACCCAGTACATATAATAGGAAATAATATGCAAAAGCCTCCTGCTCGTCTTCGTCATCATCAACGTAGACCTCCATGAACTGCACCTGTCACCTGCTACCTAGTCTGCCCATCCCAACATGGATGAACAGCCCAAGGTAATAAGAGGAGACATAAAACCTTGAGTCAGACAAAGTCTTAGTGAGCAGTAAATCAACTATCAAACATACCAAAAGAGCATAAAGGATAAAAGGAATAGGAACCAAACCATCCCACTCCACCTCTTTCTACAGTGATAGCTCCCAGACACACATTAAGGAGAAGCAAGCATAACATAGCAGGCAATTAAAGTAAAGCAATAATCACTCGAGTCAAGGTCGATGTTTTCCAAATACAAACCCCCAAGTCCTAAACCAAGATCAGATAAGCACCCAGAAATCACCGCTCTTGAGACCGAATGATGATACAACCAAACGTCCAAACATTCATGACTCCGGCTATCACTGTTATCATTGCCTTGATTTCACCGTTAGTTGAATGACCACTTGTCAAGGGCTAATGGTAACCCCGGTTCTAGACATAACTCCGCACGCTACCTGTGCCTAGGACTTATCTACTCTGCCCAGAGTACTCGACTACCTGCCTGTAGTCTTTTGGGTGTCCCGACTACCTACCTGCAGTCGTTTTGGGCGCCCCATGTACTCTTGCTTTGAGTCTGCTAGAACCTTCAACAACGATGAAATCCAAGCCTTCTAGCCATCCTCCTTGACGACTATTCCCAACCTAGCCCAAACTACCTCTTGAGCCATCCATTATCAATCAACTCGAACTACCCTTCAGGTTATCAACATGCTTGGAGTAATCCTTCTCGATTATACCAAGGTTACATCACATCATGCCTCGCCTCATCTTCATCATAGCAAAGGCTCATCTTAACATCATGGTTTGCCTCATCGCATCATGGCAAAATTCCATCTCAACATCATCCAATCCATACATATGAGCTTCAACATCCACTACATATGCCTTAAGCAACTTTCACCATTCAAAAGCCTCTTCCGTAGCCTTTGAATCGTCTTTGACCATACTTGTCCAAATCTATCAACTAGATAATTCATTCACAACAATCAAACAAGGCAAACATTAATCCAAACAAATAAGTAATCAATCAAGATCTAAATAGGCATTTATAGCTAAAATGGCAATTTCGTAAATAAATGATCATGGATCTAACATACATGAATCAAGGGCTTTTTTAGCATAGATCTAACAAATATAAATCGTGGGTTTTGTCTCTACAACTTGATAAATGAACTTGCATAAGTAAACATCTTCATAAGTAATGGATCTACACTTGGATCTAAAGAAATATGCATAAAATCACTATCTACAACACTCCAACAAACCACCAATCCAATATACTCCTTTGGGTCCGCGTGAGAGATAACCACCACTCACCAAATCACCCAAACACTACAAAAACTATCAACTCCAGATCTGGACAGCGAAGATCTAAGCTTGATTCGTCGAAATCCCGCTTGAAACGATGAAATCTAGCTTGGTTGGATGAAGATCTTCAACTTTGGCTCTTGGATCTTCGATCTTGATCTTCGATCTTGGATGGATGTTAGAACTAGATTGGAATGGAGAAAAGGAGATGAAGAAATGCTGTAGTCGAGCTGTCAAATTGGCAGCACTTCGTCGCTTCAAAAACCGGTGCCAAAAAGTGAGCCAAACCCCTCTATTTATAGGCTGAAATCCCCCATGAGTCGTCCGCCCCTATGAGTCGTCCACGACTCATGACTCAACGACTCAAGCCACTACGACTCACGACTCAACGCAGCTCAAGGCAACACGACTCAACACACACACGACACAGCATGCACACGACTCAAGCCCCTACCGACTTAACTATGTTGCCGACTCACGACTTAACACTACACAGGGCCACACGACCTAGTTCCCTGCTGACCTAACACTAATTCATCTGGACGACTCAACTACTAACCGACTCAACTACCAACAACCTAAGCCTTAACTCCTTAAGCCGCTAACCTATGAGTCGGTATCCCCTAAGCCGTTAGTTCCTTTAGGTCGTCCAATCACCTTAAGTCGTTCCATCCTATGAGTCGGTCCAATACATGAGTCGGCCACCTCTCTTACTCAGTCACCCCAATGAGTCGGTTATCCTATGAGTCGCTCACTACCTTGACTCGGTCCAAACCTTAAGCCGCTGCCTACTAACTCGTCTACTGTCTTAGGTCGTCCAAATCACTAGGTCGCAACATGTTAACACCTTAACTCGTCCAACTGCTAACTCGTCCAAACTTCTATAGCTTGCCCACACAACTTAGGCTATGGACGACATAAACAACACTAACAACCTAGTAATTCTGCGATTATATCGACACGTAAAATACGGGTCGTTACACTCTCTCCCCCTTAGGAATTTCGTCCCCGAAATTCCAAACAAACAACAGCAACCGAAGCTATTCTGCATGCCTACCATCCATAGCAACCAACAAACCATGCATCCAATTCTAGCCTATCATGCAGAATTCTAAGACTTAGAACAAGCTACAAATTCATGAGATGTCACGACACCTTAGGGCCATACCTTGAAGAGTTCAGGATGAGCTGCCTTCATCCTCTCTTCCTCCTCCCACGTACAGTCGTCAACATCATCACTCCATTGTACCTTGAGCAACGTAATCGTCTTCCTCCTAAGCTGTTTCGTGTCGGTTTCAACAACACGAAGCGGCTTACGAGGTCTCGTAACAACTGGATCAACCTCCAAGTCTTCACAGCTATCAGCAGAAACCACTGCAGTTGGGTCATGCACATACTTCCATAGATAAGATACATGGAAAACACTGTGCACACCCGCCATCTTTTCCGGTAACCCCAATCTATAAGCGAGCTTTCCAATTCGCTCGATAATCGGGAATGGTCCAACAAATCTCGGAGTTAACTTTCCTTTCTTCCCGAATCGAATAACATTCTTCAGAGGAGAAATCTTCACAAAAACCATATCACCTACGTCGAATTCCAAATCTTTTCGACGCTTATCGGCATAACTCTTCTGACGGTCTTGGGCTGCCTTCATTCATTGCCGAATGATCTCTATACAATCCGAAGTCTGACGAATCATCTCTGGCCCAAGTATCAGTTTTTCCCCAGTTTCCAACCAACATGTCGGAGAGTTACACGGTCTTCCATACAGTGCTTCATATGGTGCCATACCAATAATTGACTGGTAGCTGTTATTATATGCAAATTCCACCAAATGAAGGTGATCTTCCCATGATCCTCCGAAATCCAAAACACAGGCTCTGAGAAGATCTTCCAAAACTCGGTTGATTCTCTCAGTCTGACCATCTGTTTGAGGGTGATAAGCTGTACTCAAACACAACTTGGTTCCCAAAACTTCCTGGAAGCTCTTCCAAAATCCACTAGTGAACAATGGGTCTCGATCGCTCACTATACTCTTCGGAACACCATGGAATCGAACAATCCACTTAACATATAACTCAGCCAACTTCGATGCAATCCTAGTTGATCGAACAGGAATGAACCTTGCACTCTTAGTTAAACGATCTACAATGACCCAAATCCCTTCATTCCCTGTCCTGGTTCTAGGTAGACCATCGATAAAATCCATCGACACTTGCTCCCACTTCCATGTAGGAACCTCTAATGGCTGAAGTAATCCACTGGGCTTCTTCTGCTCAGCTTTCACCAACTGGCAATTCATACACTTGGAAATAAAATTTCCAACATCCTTCTTCATACCTTCCCAATAATAGGTTCTCTTCATATCCCGATACATCTTATTTCCACCCGGATGAATTGTCAACTTCGAGTGATGACTTTTCCTAAGAACTTCATCTCTCAATCCATCTACATCGGGAACAACTAGTCGTCCTTGCTTTCGAAGCCAACCCTCTCGATCGACTTCAAATCCGTTATCCTTTTCTGGATTCAATCCAGATTCCAAATCTCGGATAATCTTGACAAGCTTATCGTCTCGCTTTTGGCTCTCGCCAATTCTCTCTACCAGAGTAGGCCTTATCGATAAGTTTGCCAACATCTCAGGTTCCAATTCACATCTAGGCCTGAAGTCAAATTCAGCTAAATACTCGAGACTCTTCCATTCCGAAAACATGGCTCCCAATCCTACATGTCTTCGAATCAACGCATCTGCCACTGCATTACCTTTTCCCGGAGTATAGGCTATACCAAAATCATACGATGCCAAGAACTCTAGCCACCGTTGCTGTCGAAGATTCAAATCCTTTTGAGAGAACAGATACTTCAACGACTTATGATCTGTAAACAACTCGAATCTAACTCCCAGTAGATAATGTCTCCACATCTTCAAAGCAAAAACAATTGCCGCTAACTCCAAATCATGAGTCGAGTAATTCCTTTCATGCGGCTTCAGTTGTCGACTAGCATACGCAACAACTTTATCCTTCTGCATCAGCACTGCTCCAAGTCCAGTACCACATGCATCGGTGTAAACCACCATCTCATCATTCCCACTTGGAATAGTCAAAACAGAAGCACTTGTCAGTCGCTCTTTCAGGATTCCAAAAGCTTGCTCACACTTAGCATCCCAACAGAACACTTGGTTCTTCTTCGTCAATCCTGTTAATGGTGCAGCTATCTTGGAAAAGTCTTTGATAAACCGACGATAATATCCTGCTAACCCAAGAAAATTTCTCACATCAGATGCATTCTTAGGTCTAATCCAATCCTGGATCGCTGCCACCTTAGCGGGATCAACCGCTATTCCATTTCCAGAGATAACATGGCCTAAGAATCTCACTTCACTCTTCCAGAAGTGACACTTCGAAAACTTAGCCTTCAGCTGATGTTTCCGCAAGACTTCCAAAACAATCCTCAAGTGTGTCTTGTGTTCCTCCTCAGTTCTGGAATAAATCAGAATATCATCCACGAACACAAGCACGAACTTATTCAACTGATCTCTGAACACTCTATTCATAAGATCCACAAAATATGCTGGTGCGTTAGTCAATCCAAACGGCATTACCAGCCACTCATAAAATCCGGATGGTGTCCTAAAAGCAGTCTTCGGCACACTATCCTTAGACACTCTCAACTGGTGAAATCCCGTTGCCAAATCCATCTGAGAAAATACCTTAGCCTCGTGAAGCTGATCAAACAAGTCATCTATTCTCGGCAATGGATACTTGTTCTTCTTAGTCACCTTATTCAGCTCACGATAATCCACACACAACCTCAACGATCCATCCGCTTTGGTTGCGAACACAACTGGTGCACCCTATTCGGACACGCTACGTCGAATGAATCCTTTCTGCAAAAGGTCATCAACTTGCACCTTCAACTCTTGCTGCTCCCTAGGCGCCATCCGCCTAAGAGGCATCACAATAGGTCTGGCTCCCTCAACTAGATCGATACGAAACTCGATCTCCCTATGCGGCGGTAACCCTTTGACTTCGTCAAAGACATCCTCAAATCCATTCACAATAGGCACCGATGACAGTCCATCCCGTGGAACAACCAGCGAATACATGAAGCTCATGAAGACGCCTTCTTCATGCTTACATCGTATCACAACCTTTCACCCTTCCACATTCCCGACTGTCACCTCCAGCCTCTCACAATCAATCCTTGCCGCATACTTCCTAAGCCAGTCCATACCCAAAATAATTCCGAACCCCGCAAAGTTCAGAACAAAGCAATCACAAGCAAAAGAGCAATCATGACTCGACACAACTAGACCACGGCATATCATACACAAACAAGACGAACCCCCAACTGGATTAGTCACAACCAATGGCCTATCAACAATATCCGGTTCCAAACCTAACCGGCCTACAAGATCATCACAAATAAAAGAATGCGACGCTCCAGTATCAAACAACACTCTAACTGGAACACCACAAATGGAAAGAGTACCTTGAACCACCACACTCTTCCCTTTCTCTTCCGTAGTAGGAGCTTTCGAAGACGATGGAACAGCCCCCAAAGCATAAGCTTGCACAATCTGCCTGTCTTTCCTTGGTTCTGGGCAATCCTTCTTGATATGTCCCAGCTTATCACAGTTGTAGCACTTTCCCGGCACCTTAGGATTCTTGCAATCTCTGAAGAGATGGCCCTTCTGCTGACAGTTGTAGCAGGTCACTTCACCCTTCGGCTTCTTCTGGCCATCCTTACCCTTCTGTTGCTGCTACTTCCTCTTCTTGTTGCCTCCCTGCTGTGGTTTAGATCCTTCCTTGGTTACATCAACAACAGAACTCTCCCTAGGAAACAAACTCTCATGCCTGATAGCTTTCTCCACAAGCTTCTCAAATGGATCGTCCAGATGATCCACCAACTGTCTCCCCAGATAGGTATCCAAGCCTGTCACAAACTTCTCATTCTTCTGATAGGGAGAATCAATATACGATCTGGCATACTTGGACAAAGCCTCAAACTCAGAAACATAATCAAGGACCGATCTCCCACCTTGCTTGAGCTCTACAAACCTCTTGAACAAAACAGATTTCTGAGCTGTAGAGATGAACTTAGCTTCAAATCTAGCTTGGAATTGCTCCCAAGTAATCTCCTCCTCCGGAGTATCGATGGTGATAGAATTCCACCAATCCGAAGCTCTCCCTTGAAGTTGCCTTGATGCAAGCTTCCTCTTAGTCGCATCTTCAATTCCCGAGTCACCAAAAATCCTTTGACATGCATCAATCCATCTCTGCACCTCAATGGTTGATTCCGTTCCCAAGAAAACCTTTCCTCCAAGAGCAGTATAGTCCTTACACAACTTAGCAAAATCCACCGGTCTTGGAGCTTGAACTTGAACTCCAACATCCACTGATGGCTCTGGAGCTGGTATCCTTCTCATGATAGAAGTCATCATAGCTTCAAACATAGCTCCATAATCAGTAGCTTCTCCAGTAGCACGGTTTTCTCTAGCAGCTGGTCTCCCTCTTCGACTCATCCTTAATATCTACAAAAAGGAATGATTAGAACACCTTGAGAAACAACTGCATGAGGAGTTCAAATCCTTCTAAACTACTATATTATATATAGTAATCATCCATCAAAATACAATTACGTCTCTCTTACGTAGTTACGTCAGCGAGCGTTGGCTAAAATCGATTAACCAAAGCTCTGATACCAAATGTGACGACCGCCCATGACTCCCGCACCAAAACAAGGAAATAATGCGCTGAAAGTGTGCCAGGCAGCCATGAGTGACCGTCAAGGGTAAAATAAACATCGCAGACTCTATCGTAAAACTCACAGCGCATGGATAAAATACAATAGAGAAATATAATACAGTGAAGCTCCCATAGAACAGAATATCATCATCTAATCATAATAGCTTTATACAAACATATGAATCATCCATACATCAAAGCCTCACTACAGAACACTCAAACAAATACAGCAGCGGAACACCCAGTACATATAATAGGAAATAATATGCAAAAGCCTCCTGCTCGTCTTCGTCATCATCAACGTAGACCTCCATGAACTGCACCTGTCACCTGCTACCTAGTCTGCCCATCCCAACATGGATGAACAGCCCAAGGTAATAAGAGGAGACATAAAACCTTGAGTCAGACAAAGTCTTAGTGAGCAGTAAATCAACTATCAAACATACCAAAAGAGCATAAAGGATAAAAGGAATAGGAACCAAACCATCCCACTCCACCTCTTTCTACAGTGATAGCTCCCAGACACACATTAAGGAGAAGCAAGCATAACATAGCAGGCAATTAAAGTAAAGCAATAATCACTCGAGTCAAGGTCGATGTTTTCCAAATACAAACCCCCAAGGCCTAAACCAAGATCAGATAAGCACCCAGAAATCACCGCTCTTGAGACCGAATGATGATACAACCAAACGTCCAAACATTCATGACTCCGGCTATCACTGTTATCATTGCCTTGATTTCACCGTTAGTTGAATGACCACCTGTCAAGGGCTAATGGTAACCCCGGTTCTAGACATAACTCCGCACGCTACCTGTGCCTAGGACTTATCTACTCTGCCCAGAGTACTCGACTACCTGCCTGTAGTCTTTTGGGTGTCCCGACTACCTACCTGCAGTCGTTTTGGGCGCCCCATGTACTCTTGCTTTGAGTCTGCTAGAACCTTCAACAACGATGAAATCCAAGCCTTCTAGCCATCCTCCTTGACGACTATTCCCAACCTAGCCCAAACTACCTCTTGAGCCATCCATTATCAATCAACTCGAACTACCCTTCAGGTTATCAACATGCTTGGAGTAATCCTTCTCGATTATACCAAGGTTACATCACATCATGCCTCGCCTCATCTTCATCATAGCAAAGGCTCATCTTAACATCATGGTTTGCCTCATCGCATCATGGCAAAATTCCATCTCAACATCATCCAATCCATACATATGAGCTTCAACATCCACTACATATGCCTTAAGCAACTTTCACCATTCAAAAGCCTCTTCCGTAGCCTTTGAATCATCTTTGACCATACTTGTCCAAATCTATCAACTAGATAATTCATTCACAACAATCAAACAAGGCAAACATTAATCCAAACAAATAAGTAATCAATCAAGATCTAAATAGTCATTTATAGCTAAAAAGGCAATTTCGTAAATAAATGATCATGGATCTAACATACATGAATCAAGGGTTTTTTTAGCATAGATCTAACAAATATAAATCATGGGTTTTGTCTCTACAACTTGATAAATGAACTTGCATAAGTAAACATCTTCATAAGTAATGGATCTACACTTGGATCTAAAGAAATATGCATAAAATCACTATCTACAACACTCCAACAAACCACCAATCCAATATACTCCTTTGGGTCCGCGTGAGAGATAACCACCACTCACCAAATCACCCAAACACTACAAAAACTATCAACTCCAGATCTGGACAGCGAAGATCTAAGCTTGATTCGTCGAAATCCCGCTTGAAACGATGAAATCTAGCTTGGTTGGATGAAGATCTTCAACTTTGGCTCTTGGATCTTCGATCTTGATCTTCGATCTTGGATGGATGTTAGAACTAGATTGGAATGGAGAAAAAGAGATGAAGAAATGCTGTAGTCGAGCTCTCAAATTGGCAGCACTTCGTCGCTTCAAAAGCCGGTGCCAAAAAGTGAGCCAAACCCCTCTATTTATAGGCTGAAATCCCCCATGAGTCGTCCGCCCCTATGAGTCGTCCACGACTCATGACTCAACGACTCAAGCCACTACGACTCACGACTCAACGCAGCTCAAGGCAACACGACTCAACACACACACGACACAGCATGCACACGACTCAAGCCCCTACCGACTTAACTATGTTGCCGACTCACGACTTAACACTACACAGGGCCACACGACCTAGTTCCCTGCTGACCTAACACTAAGTCGTCTGGACGACTCAACTACCAACCGACTAAACTACCAACAACCTAAGCCTTAACTCCTTAAGCCGCTAACCTATGAGTCGGTATCCCCTAAGGCGTTAGTTCCTTTAGGTCGGCCAATCACCTTAAGTCGTTCCATCCTATGAGTCGGTCCAATACATGAGTCGGCCACCTCTCTTACTCAGTCACCCCAATGAGTCGGTTATCCTATGAGTTGCTCACTACCTTGACTCGGTCCAAACCTTAAGCCGCTGCCTACTAACTCGTCTACTGTCTTAGGTCGTCCAAATCACTAGGTCGCAACATGTTAACACCTTAACTCGTCCAACTGCTAACTCGTCCAAACTTCTATAGCTTGCCCACACAACTTAGGCTATGGACGACATAAACAACACTAACAACCTAGTAATTCTGCGATTATATCGACACATAAAATACGGTTCGTTACAGTAATCGTGTTGCTGATGCGCTTAGTCGCAGATATTCAGCTGTTATTTCTATGATGCTTGCCGAATGGAATATTCTTGAGACTCTATCTTTTTGTGAAATTCGTGATCGAGGTTCATCTTTTGATTCTCCTATTCTATTATTTAGTTTGGGAGCTCGACCTATTTTATTGGATCGTATTGCCGATGCCCAACGGCGTGATCCTGATTTGTTGCATTTTATTCAGCTTTGTGAGTCTGGATCTTGTGATGAGGCGTTGCAAGATTTTAGCATTGATTCTCATGGGTGTCTTCGTAAGAAGAACCGTCTCTTTGTGCCTTCTGACTTTGCACTTAGGCATGACATTCTTGATGATTGTCACCGTTTTAAGTATACTATTCATCCTGGTAGTAGCAAGATGTATGCCGATATGCGCCGTCTTTATTATTGGGAAGGCATGAAGCGCGATGTGGCGAGTTATGTGAGCAATTGCATGACTTGTCAGCGTTTTAAAGCCGAGCATCAGCACCCTTCGGGTCTTCTTCAGCCTCTTGAGATTCCATTGTGGAAATGGGATCAGATTTCTATGGATTTCATAGACGACCTACCTCGTTCGAGATCGGGTCATTCTAGTATTTGGGTTATTGTTGATCGCCTCACTAAGTCTGCTCATTTTGTCCCTATTAAGTCTAATAGGACTGCTTCGCTTTTGGCTAAGTTATATGTCAAGGAAATCATGAGACTTCACGGTGTTCCTAGTTCTATTGTGAGTGATCGTGATCCTTTATTCACGAGTCATTTTTGGAAGAGTCTTCAGCAAGCTTTGGGAACAAGGCTTAATTTTTCTACAGCTTATCATCCGCAGTCTGACGGACAGACTGAACGGGTGAATCATATCTTGGAAGATCTTATCCGTATTTGTATTTTTGATTTCAGTAGTAGTTGGGAGGATCATCTACCTCTTGTAGAGTTCTCCTACAACAATAGTTTTCAGTCTAGTATCGGTATGGCTCCTTTCGAAGCCTTATACGGAAGGCCATGTCGATCACCTTCATGTTGGTTGGAATCTGGGGAGAAGCTTATTATTGGCCCGGACTTTGTTCGTCATTCTTCTGAGAAGATTGATCTTATTCGATTGAGAATGAAAGAGGCACATAGTCGCCAGAAATCCTACGCGGACAACCATAGGAAGCCTCTCGAGTTCTCGATCGGCGATCTTGTTTTTATTCATGTTTCTCCTTTGAAGCGGGTTATGCGCTTCAGTACGACTGGAAAATTGGCTCCTCGTTATATAGGACCATTTTCTATTACTGAACGTATTGGCCCTGTGGCTTATAGAGTTTCACTTCCAGCTCATTTATCTGGCATTCATGACGTGTTTCATGTCTCGCAACTCCGGAAGTGTCTTCGGGAGTCGGATTCTGTTATTACTTCTCCTGATTTGCAAGAGCTTGAGATCTCACCGGACTTATCTATTGTACAGCAACCTATTCGCGTGCTTGACACGGAGGTGCGACACCTTCGGAACAAGGACGTGCCGCTCGTTAAAGTTCAATGGTCCGCTAATCCCAATGACTGTACTTGGGAAACCAGAGAGTATATCGAGCGATCTTATCCGGGTTTTCTATCTTTGCTTGTCGATGGTGAGATTATCATTTCGTTTCTAACTTGTTTCCTTCTCTTTTGAATGTTTTATGTATGTAGTTGTTACAAATATCGTCTCTAGGAATTGCGGGGATGCAATTTTGTGAGGAGGGGAGATCTGTAACAACCCGCATATTTAACGATTTTATATTTAAATGTTTTATTTAAATATAGCATCGTTAGTCGGATTTTGGGTCCGAAATGTTACTTTCTGCAAATGACCGAATTGGGACTCGAAACCATTTCCATTGATTCCAAAATGGCGTTTGCGATCTTTTTGAGTATAAGCTTTGATATATTTGGAGTAAGTCGAAATTTGCTATTTGTTAAGTGGGCTTTTGGGTTTGGGTTTCACACAAACTGTTCTATAAACCAACTCGCCCTTCTCTCCTTCCATTCACTTATTCATTTCATTAAACTTAAGCTAAAAACTGATAATGGTGGAAGAGAATGGGAATTAGAGACTCCTAGCCCTAGTTTACTTGCAAATCCAAATTCTTGCTCCAAAATCATGTTAAATATGCGCTTTGCGCTATATGATTTTTGTTTGATGATAATAAACATATATACATTCATTTAAATGTATTTGTTAATATACTATTTATTTTCACAGATTAAATAAATATTTGCTGAATAAAATAAATAACACAGATTTTGAATTCAAACGAATATTTTATTCAAACAAATATTTATTACAATTTTGAATAGTACAATTTCAAGCTCTCACTATACATATACAATTTTGATTACAATTTCATCACATTTCATATTTACAATTCACCTCACTACATATCACTCACACTCGTATTTATCTTCAACTGCATTCCAATTTGAATCCAGCATCTGAGAAATCTGCAAAAATATTCACTAACGCAGTAAAATTGAAAATAAAATATTTTTGCAATTCAAAATAAAAGATGATTTTGAAAACATTGTTTGCCTCAGTTATTTGGGTTGTTCTTCATAATTTAAATTTGAATTCATCATACACGAACAACTTGTGACATACACAGTATATTACTATATATGCCACAAGGCCGTGCACACCGATATATACACTTGATTGATTTACAGGGACAGGTGAGCACAGGTCAAACCCAAATAAAAAGTCGGGTTCAACTCACGTGCAATAATATAAATGTCACAATTCTCAGCACAAGGTCAAACCCGAGTGTTTGAAACTGGATTCAACACAGGTGCAACTGCAAATGCACACATGAATGCAATGATCAAAGTATGCATGTATACTTATCGACCAGCAGCAACATGGACCACAGCTGTTACTCAACTCAGTGATACAAAAGACAATGCACCAGACAAGACTACACCAGAGGCAACACATGCAACAGAGACCAGGCTACACAACATCAAGGTGGAAACCAAGTATGCAAGTGCAAAGATAAATGACACAGTGTAAATGTAAATTCGACAAGCTGCTGACCAGAGGTGCAGACAACCCTAAGCAACATGAAGTAAATCAAGTCAGTAGCAACCTTCAAACACTCACATATATGAAGCATACAAGTACAGCCACAAACATGAAACAAGACTGAAACCAGGCAAAGACTTTACGCATCTTTCAGCTGCATGTACATCAGGTACAAGTGAACCAGATTGGAGCAGAGACAAGAAGATGCATACACACATAGGACTGCAATGGATGCAACAATAAACACAAGATTACATGAACACTATAGGCCGTAACAAATTGCAACAGCACCAATGCAAGTAACTGCAAATGCACCAGTATTCCAAGTCAAATGAACCATCAACTACAAGCAAGAATCTCGGCAAACAAAACAAACTCAACAGTTCCAGTTACAACAAAGACCAAGTGCAGCATCAGTTCGTACATGATTACAACAAGCAGTGCAGACCAACCCAATTGCAACAAACAAATGCATCAATATTTGTAAGTGATACAGCAAACATGAAAGCTACAAGATACACAAGTTTACATCAATGCATGTATCTCATTAGCACACTCAAGACCAGACCAGACAAGTCAAATGATGTAAACAGTGAAGAACATGGATGCAGAGATTCAAGCCAGCAAATACAAAGACCACATGCCACAATATCGAGTATATGAAGATGGCATCCAACAATATTCAAACAACAGCAGTATGCAAATGCATACATAATAGAGGCAGCAAAGAACAAAGTACATGATCAAGTGGAGCATCTTGTAAACTGAACAACTATGGACAGAGCTCGAGCACAGTTGAAGCTCAAAACATGAAGTGAATGCATCAGTACAGGAATGCAAGAAAGGACTCGTATAAGCCGTGAACAAAATTTCAAATTGATCAATTTACAGTGAAGATGGTCATGCCATAGTCAACAAGAAAGGCAACGCAAAAATCATTGACCAAGTTAAAATTCAAAGCCGAGAAAATTCAAACCAAGTCAAGAATTCCAAGCCGTGGTCATCACGTAATGATTCAATACCGTGAATGTTAAGCAACCAAAATATATACGTGAATTGAAGAAGTCAGCAATCATCTCAAACATCCAAGCTAAAATCAACGGCCGAACAAATTAATTGACAAATTCAAATCAATCTATACGAACGCAAAAATAGGAATTGGATTCCTATATAAAACCCTACATCATCATCGGCAATGATTGATTGAGTTCAAGCACGAAAAATCAAAAGAAGAAAAAGGCACAAATTACATACCGGAGAAATCGAACTCAATCATCAAAGAGCCGAAGTGAGCAACAACCAGAAATCGATCGAGCAAGGCAAATCTTGAACAATCACAGATTCGATCGAAGTAGTAACGGTTCTTCAAAGCCCTAATTTGAATCACGAACGAAAGCCCTAAAATTGAAAGAGGAACGGCCACCATTGTATACGCAACCAAACAAAGCAAAGAAAATAAAGAGACGGGTCGAATTGAAGAAAGGGTCGGCCTATTGTTTTAAAAGGGAGAAATATTTTTTTATATAGGGGTTTTTAATTAGGGTTTAATTTTAATTTGCCTTTTAATTTGTAATTTTCCTTTTTAAACCGTTTTAATTTTTCTAGTCGTGTGACTAGGGTGCAAACTACGGTGTGTAGTTTGGGAATTTGCAACTCGGTAGTTGAGTTGTGGTCAAGGTTTTGAGCGTAGAGTTAGGTTAGTCAATAGCGGGTATAGCGAGTTTACGTGTGTAAGCGAGGGACTATCTAATTTCTAGTAGAAACCTTGGGGCAGCACGTAGGCAGGGTTTTGCCGAAGCTGGATAAATTCTGTGTTGTTCCGTTCTGCATTTTATTATTCTGCTATTTATCTCTGTGCTGGTAATATTCTGTGATCTGTGTTAATATTAGTTTATAAGCTTCTGCGATTAATTTTTACAATTAACACTATCACCCTATTCACCCCCCCTCTAGGGTGAAATCGATCCTACAAATCATAGAGAAGCTATTGGCAAGTTCTTCTTCATCTTCTCCAACTCTTCTCCTCTTCAATTTCAGAAAATTTCCTAAACCTAAATTGGGAAATATGTATTTTATTCTTAGATTGAAGCTTGTTGAGTTGAAGTAGTGTTTGTTGGTCTTCTCTTTGCAAAGTGAACTCCATCTTCTTTGTTTTTGGGTAAAAGGTGAGTTTTGAACTCACATCTATTTCTTATGATTTCATTGATGTTGGGTATGAATTCCTAACACCTTTTTCATATGCTCTTGCTTTTGGTTTGGATTGAATTGGTGAATATCCAAATTTTTAGTGTTTGGGTTCAATTCTTTAAAGATCCTAACTTTGATGTTTGAATATGTTTTTGGTTGCGAATCGGAGAGCTAATGGAGCTGGGGTATCTATTGGCTAAAGCTCCTTAGGTCCATTGCTCGAACGATCACGTTTTGGAAGAATTTGCATTTCATTGAAATAGGGCAGGAAGTACAAAATCATCAGGTTCGGCCGACCGAGCCCTGTAGCCGGTCGACCGACCTACTTCCCGAGAGTTTTTATGAAGTGTCCGGTCGACCGAGCCCTGTAGGAGGCCGACCGACCTACTCCTATTTGCCCTGTTTTGCCTGTTTTTGTATATTTTGATTTGTTTTTCGGACTTTATCGATTCAAGTTGCTTTTTAGTGGGTGTTATTGCATATTTGGCTTTGATAACTTACTCTTGACTTCATCCACGGGTTTTTTATAAAATAATCTCTCGAATCGCATTTAAAAGCTCGTTTCTCCAATTTATAAATTCTATTTAAAACACATACTTTCGCACTTCGAGCGAAGTGGAAGGGTGATTAAATGGTTGGGCAAAACACGGACCATGAATCTGTGCGTTTATCTTTCCGATTAGTCCCCGACCTATTCGATTGATTGTTTTGACCTTCGGGTTTAGTTTACCGATGATATGAGGTAAATTTGTACTGCTTTGAGTATGAAACAAACTAACGGATAGTAAACCATTTAGTGCGAACGGGTGGTTATGGGACTCACGTTACCACTTTTCGGATTCCTTTCTGGGAGTTTGTGACACATATCGCCTTTGGGATAGTGTCTTCGGACTGTCTCCTTCTGGCTTGTTGCCTTTAGTATCGCTTTCGATGTTGGTCGTTATGCGCCACATGGGTGATATTGGGTTGCTATAGTATCGCTTCCGATGTTGGCCGTTATGCGCCACATGGGTGATATTGGTTGCTATTGTATCGCTTCCGATGTCGGCCGTTATGCGCCACATGGGTGATATTAGGTTGCCCTATTGTATTGCTCTCGGAGTTGGTCATTCGTTACCGCTCGAGCAATTTTTATAATGTTTCAATTGAGATGTATATTCCCTAGGTATCGCCCATCGGTGTAGGTCTTTTTGAACCACACGATATGTAGTGATCACCTTGTGAACTTGTATACCATATTGGTATTTGTTATTTGCCTTTTGCCTTGTTTTGGGATATTCCTATCCTTTGTTTCTATGAGTTGCCGATGATATGAGGCTTGTTTGTTATGATATGATTCATCTTATGTTAGATGATTGTGTTATCTCTTTTAGAGATATTTGATATATATTGTGACCTTGCAGGTTTATTGTTGTTCAGTTTATCTAACTGATTTGTTTATCTAGACTGACCCGTGTATTTTTACTCGGGTCAGACCGAGATGTTTCAGGTTGGGTGCTTTTGGACTTAGCCTATTTTGCTTCCGCATGGACTATTCAGATTGTTCCTTTTTGTCAAAGCTTTTTGTGTAGTCCTATTTTGTTGTAACTCTGATATGTATTCTATTGACTCGTCTGTATTTTGTGGTCTGTTATACCACCTGACATGTATTAGTTTGTATACTCTGTTATGTATATTACATTTGAGTTATTATATTCTGTTCTGTTGAATCCAACCACCTATGGTTTTGTTTTAAGTATGCATTGGATATGTCGATCTGTTGGGTATGATTATTGTCGACGTATTTAATGGGTAATTAGAGCAAGCTATAGATGGTCGCTTCTATCCATCCTTATTCTCCGTGTTAGCAGACGGTATTATCTATTAATGCTCTTTGCTAGCGTGGGTATAGAGGTGGGGCGTCACAATTTAACTATTTTAAGCATGTTTACAATTTACTTAACATGTTCTACTTACTTTAAAATATATTTAAAGAGATTAAAAACAAAACATTGTCATTGTAACGACTCTGTATTTTGTGATATTTTTTATTGTATATTTAATTATCTAAATTGAATTCTAATTTAAAAACTTTATCTTATTTATTAAAATGAATTAATTTTGTTATTTTAAATATAAACTTTGATTTTTATGTGAATTAGAATGCCAAACATGAATAAATTGAATATTTTCCAGAAATGTGAATTTTGGTCAATTTGGTCAAACTTTGAATATTAAATATAAAATTTAAATATTTGAATTTTGAATTTTATCTTTTATTATGAAAATAAATAAAATTTTAAGTATACTACTTTTCGTTTCGTTGAAATCCGATAACATTGTGAAAGTTATGTTTTTTACAATATTGTATGTAAATTGTTTTATTTAACAAATTATTTATTTTAATTTACATAAATAAGATTTTTGTTGTCATATTCATATTCTAATATTTGTAATATGACATGTTATGTATATATTTTATTTTTAAAGCATTTTTGAAAGTATAATTATAATTTTCAAATGTTCATTGTATTTTGTTTACAATTTGTAAATTCTAGTTTCAATTATCAAATTATTTTCTTATTTATTTTCTATTTTTCCTTAATTTATTTACTTATTTTCCTTTTTCATTTATTTGGTTCAGCTTATTATTTTTATTTACTGAATATTTTATTTGTTTAATCTGTTTAAAGGAAAATAGAAATACGAAGAGACCTAGACCTTTCATTTTCCATTGACTTTTCATTTACCATTGCCTTTTCATTTCTTTCTTTTGTCTTTTCATTGATTGGCCGTGCATTTTTCTTATTAGCCATGTGTTTCCCTTCAGTTTTCATGTGAAAAATATTTCTCTTCATCCTCAAAAACTCAAGGCAAAGGAAAAGTAAAAGAAAATGGTCATGGCTTCCCTCTTTCTTTATCTCACTTTTTCTCCTTTGTTTTTCTTGTTTTTACCTTCTTCTTCTACCTAGCCTTGCTTGGCCTTGCTCTCCACTCCATCAGCTCCACCATCACCTCCTCCATCTATAGCAGCCATCAGCCCCTCCGCTGACCAAAATTCAGGCCGTGCCTTCATGTTGAAGCATCACCATAAAATCAATGCAAATCTCCTCCAAAATTGCCTTAGCCGAACCTATATCTTCACTACCCTTCATATATGCACTTCGGCCACCACTTTGAACCACCACCACCTGATGTGCTCCAACCCTGACCATCACCCACCTCTGTCCATATCTGAAAACCCCATGGACGAGCCCCAATTGACCCATAGACCGACCCAGAAAGTTGAACAAACCCTTGCCATTTTGCCTTGACCAATTTTATGCTTCATGTTATAACCCTACTACTTCATACTCCTTCTAGCAGTGAGTTATGATGCCAAACCCGAGCTATATCATCATCATGGTTGAGCAAATGAACCTCCTTGGTCGAGCTTTTGAATGGTTATAGCAACGTCAAGTTATCTTGTCTTTGGTGCTTTTTAATTTCCATTTATTTCAATGTATTTTGGTTGAATATTCATATGTTATATTGTCTTGTTTTGGGTTGTTTACAAGATGATATCTTGGCTCTCTCCACTCACTTTAATCAAAGTAGTGCTGTGTCGTACCATATCGTGCTTTATAGAATTTATTCATGTAGTTTGTTTTGCTAACTCCAGCTTGAAAAGGTAAGTCTTTCTCACTCTAACATGTTTACTTATGAAATAGTGAATTGATGACAAGTGTTTAGTAAATTAAAAATGTTATGCAAGTAAATGGTAATTATATGATATGTTATGCCGTGTTATTACCATGTTTACTTTGTTAATCATCACCTGACATTTGATATATGACAGTATATTGTGACAATGACATGTTAGTATAATTGTTTATATTGTTTATGCATATGTTCACACTGCAAGTTCCCAGTTAGAATAGAATCACTATGGGTTGAAATGATACATACCCGAATGGACTTTAGAATAGGAAAAAATCATAATGGGCTAAAGTGATAGGCCTGAGCGATTTTTATTTACTTGGGATTGCGGGTTTGAAATGGTAGAACCCGGATTTTCTTCTTAAATTGCGGATTGAAATGATACATATCCGCATCACTTGACCTAGGTTAGAAAATTATATATAGACCTCCTGGTATATTTTTAAATGATTTTTCTTAAGATATGTGTTTTTAAAAGTATGAAATTTTGATTTAAAAATATAAATCTTATGGTTATGGGAAAGCTAAATATTAAGTTTTGAAATTGTGAATTTAAGTATGTAAATTTGAAGTAAATGCGGTTTTTGACTAATTATATTCTTGTTAAATGTAAGTAAACAATAGAAATTTAGTTTAAAGTTTTAAATGATATTTGAAGTAAAATGTTGAGTTTACTTAAATTTATAAGTTAATAATATTGAATTATGACTTAACAAATGAAAGTGAGTTTTAAATTGAATATTTGATTTAAAAATTTTGTTATGCTAAATCATAAGTTAAAAGTATTTAAATGTGAAATTATGAAGTTTAGAAATATGATTTATAAGTTTAAAATTTGCTAAAATTGAAGTACTATTGTTTCTGAAAAGTTATGATAAAATATGGAATTTTATTAATAGCATTTCCAAAATGCTATGGTTTTATGACAGCATTTTTAAATGATGTTGTTTTCGAATTTAACTACGTTGAACTAACTAAACATCTATTACGGAATTTTATAAATTCTGTTGTTCCTAGACTAAACTATTTTGGAAACCATAAGCTACGATAGCACTTTATAAATGCTGTCGTTGCTTAAATTTGACAATGTTTGAAATGTTATAGATTTTCACACTGTTTGAGTTATATTTTATAGTGTTAAACGATTTAACTTTTGGAATTGATTTTTTCTGAAATTTAAGAGCTTTGAATATATTTTTAATATTTAAATTTGAGTTTTAAGGAATTTAAATTGAATTTGAATTTAAATCAGGTTTACTTAGTTATGTGTTAAATGGAATGAAATGTAATGAGGTAAATGATTTTTTGAATGAAATATTGAAATGTTTTTTGTAATGATACTTGAAATAATATATGAATGACTTATTTAATATATAAATGTTATTTAAATTGAATATTTGAATTTGAATTCAAATAATGCTTTGATAATGAGGTTTAGAAAGAATATGATATTTTGATGATTGAAATGGTTTGGAAATGATTGAAATGGTTGGAATTGAATTAAATTTGAGTTTAATTGAATAAATTTGTAAAATATAAAGAGTTAAAGGAATGCTTCATGATTTCAAATGTATGTTTTGAAACGTATGATTTTCAAAGTGTGATGATTTCAAGTATTTTGGTTTCGAAAAAATTACAACTTTGAAAGTATTATGATTTTTGAAAGGTGAATATATTTTTGAAATGGAAATGATATCATATTGATTTGGATATATTTTTGAAATAAAATGGTTTTGGTTTCGAAGTATAAACTATTTTGAAAGGGATATAGTTTGGCAATGAAATGATTTGATTTTTGAAGTATAAACTATTTTGAAATGGCTACGGCGTTATAACAACGATTAATTGTTAAAGAGACTAGGATCAGAAGTTGTCATACTCTCTGCCAACTCAGAAAACCACTTTAACAACTGTGTATGCAGTGGACATTCCAGAATGAAGTGGGATGGTGGCGACGATCCTATTGAGGTATGAACGTGGACCCGACTCTCGTGAGTTGGCTTAAGGTGGATAAAACAGGAGCGATCGACGTTCCAAGTGAGGTCATGCCTCCTATCGGACACACTTCTTCGATACTATACTCTTACTTGTGGTTGATTTGTTGGCCATCCTCCGATTTTCATTTGGGAGTGTGTTCCGAGGTGGGCGATAGTGGCTGCTATGTGTTACGACCAGCCTGGAAGCGTAATTGGTAGGGCATTGCCTAGTTGTGCGTGTCACCTACCATATCGAGCCTTACTACGAGTTTGTTTTTCTCATGTAGCCCATGGAGTATTTAGGGTAGCCTTCCGATCTGGAGGTATACTGATATTGGATGGACTACTGGGACTATTACGTGTTGGGAGCTATATGGGTAACCGTTCAACGCTATTTTAAAGTAAGTTTATTTTACTGTAGAGATTATTATAATAGCGCAATATTACTACATAGTAAATAGTTTAATGGATCCTTAAAGGATGGGCGGTCCCAAGCATCCTTCAATGCATTTTGTTACTGTATACTTTAGTTGATTTACAGTTCATAAGTATTTATGTCCTAACTCGAGTGTTTTTTGTTTTTCTTTGCGCTCGAGCCAGACTGAGTGATTCAGCATTCAAGACTCACCTTCGGAGTTGGAGCTTTGCTTGAAGATCCAGCCATCTATTTTGCTTTCAGTATCTAGTGATTTCTGTGATGTATTCTGATTTGTACCTAATGTATCTTATACTCTTCTGTTGTATCTTGTTTAACTCTAATGTATCTTATTTTTATATAGTAGCTTCATGAACTACTATCTCTTTTAGTTCCGCTGCATTATTATTTACTCTATGTCTATGATCTGTGATTATTTATTTATTGTATATTGTGGGATTTGACAAATTTTATTTACAACATGGTATTTTGAGCAATTCAAGTCCGACATGTGCGGATGCGAATGGTTGAAAATATCGTATCGTTACATTTGGTATTAGAGCTTCGGTAGCTCTAGGCAAACTCAGCATGTATGGTAAACGTATTTACAGAATCACTTACATTCGAGTTTGAATCTCTTCCTCTTTGACTCGATTCCTTTAAATTTTGAAACGTTCCCTGCGGTTCCAGAATCCATTCATGTCCCTCCCTATTCATCTTCTTTTGATTCTGGAGTATCCCATGACTCCACTTCAAATGAATCTATCTTTATAATGAGTTGGCGGTTCCGCCAATCTCAAATTGATTTGTATAAGGGTGAAACTCCTTTACAACAGCATCGACTCACCAGAGATTTTATATCCACGGTTTAGATGCCGGTATCTCTTATTATCCCAAATTCTATCTCTTGAGATCGAATGTTGATTTACCCCAGAAAATCCACATCGATCTTATTCTTTTAAGTCTCGGTTGACCCGGTTAAGGTTGCCGTGATTTATATAAGCTTATCCATCTTCCTATTCTGTCATTTAATCATCTCATCTTTGTTTCCAACTTATCTTCAAATCATTCTTGAAGTCTATTTGTAAACTAATATTTAAAAGGTTTTATATATTGTGTTGTTTGAGTTGTTGATGTTGACTTGGGTTTTGGTTCGATTCGTATCAACGTCATCGATAAGATTTCCAAAACACTTGAACAGAGCAAACTGACACAATATGTTTTTTTTCAAATTTAGTAATGAAATAAATTTTGAAAATATATTATAAATTTTTATGGATTTTATTGAATTGGTTGTTAAGAAATAATATTTGATTTTATATATCATTATCTCTTGTTTCATATATAAATAATTGAACTATAAAACATGGTTATAAATTTATTTGGAATACAAGAATTTGAGAATTTAATTTCTGATGGTTTCAAACCTTGTATTTAAAGTTTTAAAAAGGATATATTATTTAAAGTATTTTCGAATAAAAAGCTGTTTCCAAAGAATTTTAAAGTTTAACTCTTCTCTTTGTCGCTGGAAAATAATTTTGGTGATGACTGCAGCATCATTGATATTCATTTTCGAGTTTCAAAGTGAAGAGACTGTTCGGTAGTCTTGCTACAGTTTTTTTTTGGAATTTACTTGATTTGAATTTCTAAAATAAGACTGGATTTATAGCATATGTTGATATATGATTTAAATTTGAATGGATATATATATATATAGTATATATGCATTTATTTATCTCCAACTAGTTTGGAATTTATCGGAAATTTAATTCCTAAATTTTATCTTGAAAGTTAATTTTTAAGTATAATTTCAAGATTTAGATAAATATTCAAGCTTGAAATGATTGAATTAAACTTTATTTTTATTATACACAATTTCATTCCAATATAACTTACATCAATTATAAAGAAGTTGAATATGTAATTGGATAATATACAATATAAAAGGGATTTTATAAATAAGATTTGAGTGGTTATAATAAATGTTATACACTTAAATTTTAGTTATAAAAAGACAGAGGTAAATAAATAAAAAAGTAATGGAATAATTTACAATATAAAATAATGTTAAAGGAACTAAGAATAAATTAAAGCAGTTATAATAAGTGTAAATATATTTAACATAGGTGAGAAAATATATTGAGAGGAATAAATTTAATTATAATTAGGAATAAAGAAGAATTAGATACATTTTGAGTATAATAAATGATTTTTCAAATCCACGATTTTAGAAAATGTTAATTTAAGATAATTAGATGATAAGATAATGAAATTTGAGATAGTTAAGATTTATTTAACTTATGTAAAATTAATTTTCAATTTAAGTTAAAAATTTCTAGGTTTCAAATCTATTATCTTATTTTGTTCTCAAACTATCTTTTGGATGTCCTTATTTCCCTTATCTTGCTACAGAATGGGGAGGCTATTTCTTATACCAGTCTATTTGGAAATCTTTCTATAACCTTTGGTACTCATTTTTGAATCTGAACACTGCTTGCCATCTACAGACCGTCGGTCAAGCGGAATGGGTGAATCGGATTCTAGAAGATTTTATGTTCATGCTTGTGTTTTTTATTCTGGAGGATCTTGGGAAGATCATATCCACCTTGTTAAACTTACCTATAACAATAGTTATTTGTTATTAATTTTAATCTTCTAGTCATGTTTTCTTGATCTTATTTCGTTCTATTTTTTTCTTTGTTTTCCTATACATTATTCCTTTTCGGGAACAAAAAGTTTTGAGTGGGGGAGAGTGTAACAACCCTGTATTTTGTGATATTTTTATTGTATATTTAATTATTTAAATTGAATTCTGATTTTAAAACTTTATCTTATTTATTAAAATGAATTAATTTTGTTATTTTAAATATAAATTTCGATTTTTAAGTGAACTAGAAATCTAAACATGAATAAATTGAATATTTTCCAAAAATGTAAGTTTTGGTCAATTTGGTCAAACTTTTACTTTTAAATTTAAAATTTAAATATTTGAATTTTTAATTTTATCTTTTATTATGAAAATAAATAAAATTTGAAGTATACTGCTTTTCATTTCGTTGAAATCCGATTAATATTGTGAAAGTCATGTTTTTTACAATATTGTATGTAAATTGTTTTATTTAACAAATTGTTTATTTTAATTTATATAAATAATATTTTTGTTGTAATATTCATATTCTGATATGTGTAATATGACATGTTATGTATATATTTTATTTTTAAAGCGTTTTTTAAAGTGTTGTTATAATTTTCAAATGTTTGTTGTATTTTGTTTACAATTTTTAATTCTAGTTTCAATTATTAAACTATTTTCTTATTTATTATCTATTTTTCCTTTAATTATTTATTTATTTTCCTTCTTCACTTTTTTTGGTTCATCTTTTTATTTTTATTTACTGAAAATTTTATTTGTTTAATTTGATTAAAAGAAAATAGAAATACAAAGAGACTTAGACCTTTCATTTTCCATTGACTTTTCATTTACCGTTGCCGTTTCATTTCTTTCTTTTGTCTTTTCATTGATTGGCCGTGCATTTTTATGATTAGTCGCGTGTTTCCCTTCAATTTTTACGTGAAAAATATTTCTCGTCGTCCTAAAAAACTAAGGGCGAAGGAAAAGTAAAAGAAAATGGTCATGGCATCCCTCTTCCTTTATCTTACTTTTTCTCCTTTGTTTTTCTTGTTTTTTCCTTCCTCTTCTACCTAGCCTTGCTTGGCCTAGCTCTCCACTCCACCAGCTCCACCATCACCTCCTCCATCTACAGCGGCCATCAGCCCCTCGCTGACCAAAATTCAGGCCGTGCGTTCATGTTGAAACATTACCATAAAATCAATGCAAATCTCCAACAAAATTGCCTTAGCCAAACCTATATCTTCACTACCCTTCATATATGCACTTCGACCACCACTTTGAGCCCCACCACCTGATGTGCTCTACCCCTGACCATCACCTACCCCCATGGCCGAGCCCCAATTGACCCATAGACCGAGCCAAAAAGTTGAACAAACCCTTGCCATTTTGACTTGACCAATTTTATGCTTCATATTATAACCCTACCACTTCATACTCCTTCTAGCCGTGAGTTATGATGCCAAACCCGAGCTATATCATCATCATAGCTGAGCAAATGAACCCCCTTGGTCGAGCTTTTAAATGGTTGTAGCAAGGTCAAGTTATCTTGTCTTTGTTTCTTTTTAATTTCCATTTATTTCAATGTATTTTGGTTGAACATTCATATGTTATATTGTCTTGTTTTGGATTGTTTACAAGATGATATCTTGGCTCTCTCCACTCACTTTAATCAAAGTCGTGTTGGGTTGTGTCGTATCGTGCTTTCTAGAATTTATTCATGTTGTTTGTTTTGCTAACTCCAGCTTGAAAAGGCGAGTCTTTCCCATTCTGACATGTTTACTTATGAAATAGTGAATTGATGACATGTGTTTAGTAAATTAAAAAACTTATGCAAGTAAATGATAATTATATGATATGCTATGCCATGTTATTACCATGTTTACTTTGTTAATCATCACCAGACATTTGATATATGACAGTATATTGTGACATTGAAATGTTAGTATAATTGTCTATATTGTTTATGCATATTTTCACACTGCAAGTTCCCTGTTAGAATAGAATCACTATGGGTTGAAATGATGCATACACAAACGGACTTTAGAGTAGGAAAAAATATTATAGGCTGAAATAGTAGGCATGAGCGATTTTTATTTATTTTTATTTACTTGGGATTGCGGGTTTGAAATGATATAACCCGGATTTTCTTTTTAAATTGCGGATTGAGATGATATATATCCATATCACTTGACCTAGGTTAGAAAATTATATGCAGACCCCGTGGTATATTTTTAGATGATTTTTCTTAAGATATATATTTTTAAAATTATGAAATTTAGATTTAAAAATATATATTTTATGGTTGTGGGAAAGCTAAATATTAAGTCTTGAAATTGTGAATTTAAGTATGTAAATTTGAAGCAAATATGATTTTTGACTTTAAATTATATTTTTTTAAATGTAAGTAAATAAAGGAAATTTAATTTAAAGTTTGAAATGATATTTGAAGTAAAATGTTAAGTTTATTTAAATTTATAAGTTAATAATATTGAATTGTGACTTAACGAATGAAAGTGAGTTTTAAATTGAGTATTTGATTTCAAAATATTGTTGTGCTAAATCATATGTTAAAACTATTTAAATGTGAAAATTTGAAATATGATTTATAAGTTTAAAATTTGCTAAAATTGAAGTTATATTGTTTCTGAAAAGTTATAATAAAACCTGGAATTTTATTAATAGCATTTCCAAAATGCTATGGTTTTATGACGGCATTTTTAAATGCTGTTGTTTTTGAATTTAACTGTGTTGAACTAACTAAATATCCATTGCCGCATTTTATAAATGCTGTTGTTCGTAGACTAAATTATTTTGGAAACTATAAGCTACGATAGCACTTTATAAATGCTGTCTTTGCTTAATTTTGACAATGTTTTGAAATGTTATAGATTTTAACACGGTTTGAGTTATATTTTATAGTGTTAAAAGATTTAACTTTTGGAATTGATTATTTGTGAAATTTAAAGGGTTTTGGATATATTTTTAATATTTAAATTTGACTTTTAAGGAATTTAAATTAAATTTAAATAAGGTTTACTTAGTTATGTGTTAAATGGAATGAAATGTAATGAAATAAATGAATTTTTGAATGAAATTTTGAAATGTTTTTGTAATGACACTTAAAATAACAAAAGAATGACTTATTTAATATAAATAATATATTTAAATTGAATATTTGAATTTGAATTCAAATATTGCTTTGATAATGAGGTTTTGAAAGAATATGACATTTTGATGATTGAAATGGTTTGGAAATGATTTAGTCATTTTTTTTGATAAAGAATGTGAATTTGAAATGATATTTGACTTTGATAAATGAATATTTTAAGTTTATATTAGTATGAAAGGATATTTGGTTTACTTCTAATTTGAGTTATTTAAATAATATTGGATTTGCGAAATGAATATTTCAAAACGAAGTAATAATGAAGTTAAATTTGATATATATGAAATTATAAAATTTAGTTTTGAAATATGGTATATTAACGCTTTGAAATATATTAAAAATTGACTAGTTTATTTTGTGGTTTAAATCTATATTTGTAACTAATAAGATTTGAAATGGTTTGTTGGGAAACTGAATTGAATTGAAACTGGTAGTTGGAATTGAATTAAATTGGAAATTTCAAATTTGGGTTTAATTGAATAAATTTGTAAAATGTAAAGAATTAAAGAAATGCTTCATGATTTCAAATGTATGTTTTGAAATGTTATGATTTTCAAAGTGTAATGATTTCAAGTATTTTGGTTTCGAGAGAGTTATAACTTTGAAAGTATTATGATTTTTGAAAGGCGAATAGATGTTTGAAATGGAAATTATATCGTATTGATTTGGATATAATTTTAAAATAAAATGGTTTTGGTTTCGAAGTATAAACTATTTTGAAAGGGATATAGCTTGGAAAAGAAATGATTAGATTTTTGAAGTATAAACTATTTTGAAATGGCCACGGCGTTATAATAACTATTGGTTATTAAAGAGACTGGGATCGGAATTTGTCATACTCTCTGCCAACTTCGAAAACCACTTTAACAACTATGTACGAGTTGGAGATTTCAGAATGAAGTAGGATGGTGGCGACAATCCTATTCAGGTATGAACATGGACCCGATTCCCGTGAGTTGGCTTAAGGTGGCTAAAATAGGAGCGATCGATGGGCCAAGTGAGGTCATTCCTCCTATCGGACGCACTTCTTCGATAGAGTGTGTTCCGAGGTGGGCGGGTAGCGGCTGATACGCGGTATTTTGAGCAATTCAAGTCCGACATGTGCGAATGCGGATGGTTGAAAATATCGAGTCATTACAGTCATAGTGAACTTCTTTTTTTTTATTAAACAAACATTTAACATTTATAGTCCTTTCATAAAAGATTCCAACACTTGTTATTATCTTTAGAATCCCATTACTAAAGATCTAAATATACCCACAAAATTTCTTCCAAAGTTCCATTTTAGTGTTTAAAGAGAAATATTCCTAAAACATCGTTTACTATAAACCTAAAACCATTCATTAATAACTTTAAAAAAAAATTAAAGATCGATGCATACGCATGCTTACCAATTAAGATAATATACTTTGATAAAAATTGATAGTCGTCATTTAATTTATCAACTAATGATTCTCATTATGCTTTTTAACTTTATAAAATTATATTGATCAAGTAACTCAGAAATGATACCAAGGAACTAGGTACTACAAATAGTATTGCATATTTTCTTTAAAAGAAGGGGAATACTTAAGAGAAGCATTTACCATCCGAACACATCTCCTGCCCATTTTTAATTACTTTCGAGCCATCTGAATTAATTAATCATAAGATTGTTTTTTGTTTTCAAAATCTCATTTTAGAAATAATACTATTATTATTCTTTTTCCAAAAATCATTTGAAATTCCTTTCAAAAATTCCAAATTTGAATTCTAAAAAATTCCTTTATTAAGCATGTTTTATATATCCAATTTATAAAATCACTTATATAAAACATATTGATAAGATTTATTTATCTTAAATAAATTCCTTTAATAAACATTTTTATTTTCAAATAACCTATAGTCAAATTGTGAAACTAAATCCACGAGGTGTTTGTATTTAATAAACAAGCAATCAATCAACCATAACAACTAAGTATTATCCTTTCCTTAATCAAATAACAATATTACTTGAAAAATATTCTTTTATTCAAAATATAATCCTAGTTAATATTTTTTCATTTACCAATTTTCAAAACAAAAATAATTGGTATATATCATTAACAAGTTCGCACTCATATGTAATACTCTCAAACTCATTCTAGGGTGTTACTAACCCTATCTCTAATGAGTTACTCATCCTAGGATATTACTAACTCTATCCCTGATGAGGCTTTAACCCTGCCAAAGGCTAAGGTTCTCCCTTAACCTTGCCCTCTAATACCTAATGTGATGACCCACCTCCTCTATCCCCGGAAATCGACACTAATACATCCTTCGAATTCACGTTCCAAAATCCAAGTGTTGGAGAGGCGGATTATCATGGGTAAGAAAGAAAATAAAGACGAAACAGAATATAACACAAATAGATTAACAAATATAATTTCAACATATAACCTTTACAGCAAAAATTTTAAATACATTTATCAAAGTTGAACATGGACAGTTATATATATCTGTCCTTACAAAGGCAAAATATAATACTACTCAAGTGTCGTGGAAACAATCTTTGAAAAAATCTCTAACTCCATGCTCCAAGCTCTTCCAGATTTCTTTTAACTAAACCTAACTACCAGGCTGCTTGAGGAAAATTAGGGCACCCAGAGTTCAAGGGAAAAGGGAAATAAACTTCGGGTCAGTCATGGGACTGGTGTGAGAAGCTCAAAATACACGGTTTGAAAAAGAAAAGGTATCTCATAAGACCACACCACACATAAACACGAAACGGGTTTTTTTACCTTAGTATAACCAAAATATTTGCTGCGCAAAATTTAGGGATATTATTTTTAATTATATTCTTTGAAAACAATTTTCAAGTAAATATATATTTAAGTAGTCGAAATTGTTACATTGGTTAAATTTAACGGCATAATAGGTTTACAATCAAATCTGTAGGAACTTATTAGAGAATGGGTTTCCATAAAATGGTAGGTAAGGGACTAACTTCCATATAGTACATAACTAGAGGAATGTATTGAGGATACAAAAACAATCCTCCGTATTTGGCAAGACTGGCCTATCCCTTTTTGTCACTCATACATGGCCTGGATAGAACCGAATATGACATCACCCCTGTCGTAACCGACCTATCCGGGGATTCATAGCATACACTATATACTCGACATATAGAGAGTAATCTAGAAAGATGATGACCATCCCTATTGATTGCGAACTACATAGTATTGAGGCGTACCCTAATTAAGCCATTGCCAGGAGATGAGGCCTGAGGTAGCGATAACCTTTCACATAGCACATTCCACTTTGAATGCAGCATTGCCATTGCATAGTCACAGAACTGATTTCTATAAACATATAACTCCTGAGCTCGTATGTAACAACCCGCAAATCCGTATCCCTTGAGTCAACACTACTCTACCTAAATCAACTCAAGTTGTACAGAAATACGAATCATTTGGGTTAAAGAAGAAGAGGTAGAAGAAGAGAAAACAAAAGCAACATCAGAATCTAACCATTGCAGTGGAATAAAATATAATAGATAATAAATAATCTTTACACAAAATCAAATATATCTGTTTACATACATTACATCATCAGAGTGCATCAGTCACAGCTCACATCAGTAACATACAATGAATACACAACAACTCAAACAGCGGAAAAATATATATAAAGTATGAGAATACGTATCGTCATCCAGCTCGTCTCCTGAGCTCCACAGCATCATATCCTGTATACTATAATACTCGGTCTGACCCGAGTATTACAGTTAAATAATACCCGAGTCAGTCTGGATTACCAGCGTGAGAAAATCACACCCAATTGATTATTAAAGTTTCAAAAATCCTTTGAAAACAAAAGCATCTTGTAAGACCACGCCACAAATAAACATGTCGGGTTTTTACCTTACGATGGCTAAAACAATTTTTATAGAAATCCTCTGATATTATAATAGGGTCTATATACAAATACTTATAAAATAGCCGAAATTGTTACATCTATTAAATTCCAGCTACTAGCCACAAAAGTGGGTAATACAAACAAAACTCGTACAAGGCTCGTAGGGAGAATGGATTTCCAACAATGACTAGGCACTGGGGTACCACCTGTCACAGTACGGGGCCTAGATCACCGTACCGAGGATTACTCCCTTCATCCCCTGCAACACAAGGCCAAAACCATTCCTTACTGAACAGTCCCGAACAAGATAAACCCCGTGGTTGGCACGACCAACCACCCACTAAGCCGAAATATATAAAAAGGGGCATCTAGACAGGGGAATATCTTGTCCTGCTTGGGCATGACCCACCTAACCTTGCTGCATATCCCCTTATTTTCAGTCATTCCCATTTGATGAGGCTTGAGGCTAAGCGTTACCTTTTAGAACGTTTTCACTTAGAATGCCCATCGCCCACCTGACGATGTTTCGCAAGCATTCATCCATACAAGTCCGTCCCGGGTTCGAACGGAACCGAAGGCACTATTCCTACTACATCCATTTTGGAAATATCCTCAGGATTAGTAGCGACTAGCCCTTGCACTTCACTGCTCCATCTTCGAATCCAAAATCGTTTTCACGAAACGTACAAACCGGATCGAAGTGGTTTTCAAGAAATAAATCTCGATCCCGGTCTCTTCGAAACGATCAACGCATTGTCCAATATTGATAGTCGGTTATTTAACTATCAATTAATATTCACACAACAACCATCAACCAATAAATAATTTTCCAAATTATTTATTTATCTCCAAAAATATCTTCACAAGATATATTTCTATTTCCAATCCTTTGGAAACAATTTTCAAAACATCTTTCTTCTCAGAATCAACTTTCCCAAATATTTTATATTCCCTCTGAAATCACCAAGCACAAAACTAGATCTTTTTTTTTAAAATAATAATAATAATAATAATAATAATAATAATTGAAAACATTTTACTTTGAAACATATACCTTTAAAACATTTAAGTTAAATTACTTCAATAATTTGTTAAAAATACTTACGATATGACTATTTGAAAATAAAGTTACTTAGTACATTATAAAACTAGGTTTTCACTTTTGAAAACAATATACTAAGTCGCTTTTTAAGTAATTGCTACTATAATAGATTTGAGAAAAATATTTACTTTTGAGTTTAAATATTAGAAATAATACATTTTCTAAAATTTGCTTTTTACAACAACTTTAAAATCTTTAAATTTATTTAAAAATTTACTTTAAAAATGTACTTGGTTATCCAGAGAAAAAATCCCAACTTCAATCACTTAAATCAATTTCCCAAATTAATTTCCAATTTATTGCCTTTAAATTCAGAATCTATTAATTTCAGATCTCATTTCTTGATTTCAAATTTTCGATTTCTCAATTACTTCTTTATTCCTTTAAATAAATTTAAACTTTGAATTTTTAAAAAAAATCTTTATTTCTTTAATTGATATAACTTAAGTTTACAATTCATCAATTTCATTTTATTCAAAAATTCCATTTCTCTTCATACTCGAAATTATTTATTGGTATTTTCATATTACTTCTATTCCTTTCAATTTATTCTTAATTTATTCAAACTTTCCATAATTATTTCGCTTATAAATTTATTTATTTTTAATTTCTTTTCAACAATCCAATTCATATATTTTGGTAATTTATTATACCCAAATACCCAATCAAACCATAACATTCAATATTCCATTATAACTCATCATAGGATATCACATAATCATAATAGAGAATATTGAATAATTTAAATAAATGTGAGGGGTCCAGTTGGATCTCTCCAACCTGTTTTTCCTGCATCCACAAATGTTAGCACAACATAATATGCCAATTCCAGAATATCATTCTATATCACATCAATCAATTCAGCCATTCAAACAATTATTTAAATTTAATCATTTAAATTTATTTAACTGAGTGAGATTTACTCACCTTTGCCTTTTATTTGCCACCATATCCATCTCGACTTGTTTCTTTTTTTTTCTTTTTTTTTTCTTTTCATGACCTTGAACAAACATTAAATTATTTTATTAACACTTTAAAATAACTTGAACAGTTTATTTCTATTTTATAAATTTAATTAACCAATGATTCTATTTTAACTAATAAATTTTAAATTTAAACTAATTCCCTTTTAACATATTTTTTTTAGCAACCAATTAATTTAATAGGTTAATTAAATAAATTAATTTCCAACAATACGCTATTTTTAAAACAACCGAGCAAATTAAATAGGTGTGTGTATTTATTAATACTTCCTATATATATATACATATATAAATTAAATAAATTTAAGAATAACAAAACATACTCTTTGACTTTATTTTATTTAATTTAATTTTCTGTCTATAAAATGCATATGTATTTTATTTTTATACATTCGATAACATTTTAAAACCCCTACTATATATTTCAAAACCTTATTTGTAAAAATAAATTTTCCGTTTATATATCTCTTCACCGTGTAAACATATACAGTAAAAATATATATATACCTTTAAACTGAAACATATTTACTATCATATTTTTTTTTTCAAAGATAACTTAAACTAGACCCTAACATTAATTAAATTTAAACAGGTAAAATTGCATACCCAAAATCAAATCTGCCCAGAAGGCTTCTTCCACAAAACGCTCGAATCCCTGCATCGGCCACGGATATCCAAACTGTCGCGACTTACTCCTTCCCGATGAACCTCGAAGCCGCCGCGATCCAAATCCAAGTTTCCCCCTACACTCGAACACAGCCCAGGCTTGCGCATCCCATCGCGAGCTCACGAATCGATTCAAATCGAATTCGGTTTCACTCCTCCTCGCTACCGAAGCCGACAACCCAAATCGCGGTACCAGATGTTCGCGCGCCTCCCCTAGTTCGAATGAGATACAGGCTCGGCAACGGTTCCTCCCCCCCTCGTTCGAATCGATTTGAAGAAGATGACAACGCAAAACCCCTCGCGTGTACACGCGAGTCCCCACCTAGTTCTGCCATTTTATTTTTTTATTTTTTTTTCTTTTACATAGGGAACTCGAATTTGATTAATAGAAGGAGGAAGGATATATCGGCTTCGAACGAACTTCGGTAGATTTCGTATTTGAAAAGAAGTTGCGTTCGGCCATAGATTCCCTTTTGTTGAGATATTATTATCTTTTTCTTCCAAGAGAAATCATTTGAACGAAAGGGTTTTGGTGAAAATATCTAAGGAAAGGAAGCTTGCCTGAAAAGCCAAAGGGAGACACGATGATGATAATAGTACGAGAAGAGGCAGCGATTTGAAAGAAAAACAGTGGAAGGTGATTAGCACGTGAATAAATAATTAAAATTTAAATAGAATTTCGATGAAAACATTCTACGCGTTTATGTATCGCACGCTCACCTAACAAGCCCAATCAATACGAAATTCAAAATCCGATAATGATTTAATATTACGAATCCAATGGAACTGGTTTCGTCGAATTTCGAAACTGTGCCTCGGAATGCTATTTTTTTTTAAATTCAAGTGTTAGATTCCTTTTTAGCACTTTTATTATATTCAATGTTATCTATATAAATTTAATAAGCTTTCAAATCATATTTTTAGCAGGCTAAAATTCTCAGGTTTCATACTCTATCCAATTCAAATTATTTAATTCAATAATTTAATTATCATTTAAATCGTGATATTCGTAATTCAATTTAAAATTGTACTGTTGGATATTTAAAATCGATTAAATATTCTGATTTAAATTGCTTAAAAATTTCGGGTCGTCACATTCCTCCCCCCTTAAAGGAATTTCGTCCCCGAAATTACTAGTTAGGACGAATGGTTCAATACCCATTACCTTTCCTCAAAACCAAACAATTCAATATCCAACCAACTATCTTCTATAAAAGACTATTATCATTCTTATTAACTTTCCAATCCTTTCCCTAGTTTGCAAACCATCCTATTCGCTAAATCATTCAAGTTTTATTCTTAAAATCAGTTTTGAATTATCAAAAATTTTCTAACTCTTTAATTTTTCGAAAAATTCCGCCAGCGTCTCCTTTGCGCGGCTAGCTCGGTACAACTACAAAATGGCTCTACGGCCTCCCAAATCCAAAAAGAAAAGAAAACGCCAAGTGGCTCAATCCAAATCCCAATCAAATTTCGTACCAAATTAAATACATACCTTTTTGTCAAGCATTTCAAAGTTTATCTTTTGAAATCAATCCAACTTTTCTTTTTTCCCTTTATATTACCTGCATATCCTGCTTAGCACCAATATCCAAACACAATATTCCAAAACATTTTATTGACTTCCCTACAAAATGTCAACATCTATTCATTCCAATATTGACTTAAATTACATTGGTAGTATCAATTTCCAATCTAGAATTTACCATTCCTTTCTTAAATTAGTATAAACATTTTATATGTTTCTTATCTTTATTTCTCTTTACCTCTTTTAGTTTATACTTATTTCTATTCAAATCGATTTCCACATTACATATGTATTTCATTTATTTTCAACTTTGAATTTGTAAATTTTATCCTTCATTTATAACTAATTTAAGTCATTACTTTAATTAGTTTCATTTACTAACTTATTTTAGTTTCCAATTCTAAATAGTTTTGTGTTAACAAAATTTTCCAAAATTTTCAAAAAATTTCTAACTCCCAAAATTCTGAAAATTTTTGGCAGGGTCCCCTTTGTACGGAGGAACTTTTGCAATTTGACAAAAGAGATAAATATATATACATCGACCCACATGGTCGGAAAAACCAAAAACAGTTCATATTTCCTATTTTAATTGCGTAGGCGTACCTTATTTAGCATTTTAAGCAAGCGGCTTATTATTTTTAGCAAATAGCCCAAGCCAAATCCATCCATACGGCTTCCAGGTACCTGTACTTACTCAGTTTAAACATGTAAGTGCCAAATATATGCAGTTTAACTACATTTCACTTATTTATAATAGTTAAAACATATGAATTTTAAAAGAAACTCATACCAAACATTTTTCTGTAAGCAATTAATATAGTTTCATGCTAATTCAACTGTTTTAATTAATTCACAAACCACTTTCATTCAATTTGAATGGTTTAAAACTCAATCGCTTACATTTAATTTATTCTTATGCAAACTGAACTCATATTTAAGTCAATTGCTTTCAAAATCAATTTATTTTACTCCTATCAATCCATAGAATTTTTAATTACTTCCATTTACATCAAATGACAATTAATTCTATGCGAATTTGACGAAAACTATGTGAATAAATAAGTATTATGTTTTATAACTAATTTAAATGGATTTCAACTCAATTTATACTAAATTCTATCCCATTTTTAAATTTATTCACAATTCATATATTCTCATTCTCATTGCATTTTAAATTTGAATCTATTCACTCGCATTCCATTTCAGATTTGAATACATTCACTTGCATTTCATTTATTAACCCAACTAGTTCCATTATTCAAACAAGTTCCATTCAAAACCATTAACAATTTAGGTTCATCTTATTTACCAATTAATCTTCCCTTTTATTTTAATCCATTTACAATCATTTATTTAGCTCGACACATTCCATTTAAATTTTATTTACGATTCATTCCAAATTTGTTTATTCCAAACTATTTTATTTAGCTCGAAGACAATTCAGGCTATTTCATTCAATAATCATTTCTCAACTTATTTAAATCACATTTCATTTGATACTTATTTATTCCATCCATTTATATTTATTCAATAATATTAATTTATCCACATTCACTTAAACCATTCTAATAAACTTGAAACATTCTATTTTCCCTATTGTCTCCAGTTATTTCAATTCCTTAATAATTTTTAAATGGTTTACAATTATTTATTCTGGAATTCCATTCCATTAATATTAGTTAATACTCATCGAATTTTATTTCGATTAACAATTTATTTTCACTTAACTTAAATCCAACCCAATATCATTAAACTTGGTTCAAGTTGAATTCAATTCAACTCTCCTCCATTCATTTAGCTTAAGTCAATTTACTTCAATTTATTCGAATTTTATACTTAAGCTCATTTCCATCTTACAAGTATATTTTCTCTTTTATACTCAGCTTGACTCAATTTATTACAGAGCCATATCCAATTTATTTCCACATATTTGGAATTTATTTGCAATTCATACATTACTATTTTAAATCCAGATCCATTTTTTTTTCGATACATCCCCAATTATTTTTAATTTGTTAACACTTCAAGTTAAATTTTAATTAATAACTCAAGTTCTGATTTCACCATTTACATTTTAACTTACCATCCAATTTATTAACTTACATTGCAATTTGGTTCACAAATCAATTAATTAATTGCAAGGCCACTTTCCATTATATTTTCTTCGTCGACAATGTAAGTCGAATTTAATTATAACTTGAGTTTTATTTTCAAACCTCATCATAAACTCACAATTCAATTTCAATAACTAATTTATTATCCAATTAGTTCTCCCATTATTCATAATCCAACATTTGAAATTTTATTTAAAATATCACTCCATTTAATTTTCTTAAGTTCAATATTTATTTTATACTTCAAGTTTGGATCCTCATTTCATTTTTCAATTTATCAAAATATTGATTTTGGGCATTGTATTCCATTTTCAATTTAATTTTAACTCAAATTTATTTAATCCAATTCGATTTCAACTTATTCAATCAATCTCAATCCAATCAAATCTTTATTTCCAAATCCAAGTTAATTCCATTTTTAACTTTTCTTTAAAATTTAAGTTCCAACATTCAAAGCTTATATTCCATTTCTGATTTAAAAATCATCTCAATTTATAAGCTTACAACTTATCTCATCAGAATTTTATACACTCGGCTTTTTCCTTCAAATCATTTTGAAATCTCCAATATCCCAAATCACACTTCTCAAATTTTTAAACCAATCCTGGTTTTATTCCCAACAAATTTCCTTTGGAATTTCAAAAACAACTTGCTTTTCTAAACAAAATCAATTTGGTAGCATTACTTCACTTAGAAATTCGAAAACGAATACTGATGATGCGGCCGTCATCATCAGAATTATTTTTCAATAATCCAAGTGATTTCAATGCCATATCACCTTCAAAATCCCTTTAAAACAATTTCCTTCCAGAAATATCTCCAAAACGACAATACTATTATGTATCTTCAAAACACTTCCAAAATCTCCGGGATTTTAAACTTTCAAATCCTACTTAAATCAAATTTAAGTACAATTCATTTGCATGGTTTATGTTCATACAAATTCTCATTTGGTTTTTATTTCAATTTATAAATTACCTTTATAATTCATATTTATAAATTTCATTTATTACTTGAATTTATTTTCTTAATCTTTGGTTATATCTTCAACTTCTAATTGAAATTTCATTTTTTATTATCTTATTTGTTCAAAATATTATCATCCAAATAATGTATAATTTAAGAAAATATTTCTTTTATATCAAAATATATTTTGGGTAAAATTATTTCATTCACCCACATTTAAAACAATATTGTGTCAATTGTTCTATTCAAGTGTTTAGAAACCCCTTCGATATAGTTTTCGAGGCTGTGCCGACGAAGGTTCATATACCACTCAATAAACCAATCAACACAATATAAAACCATTTTATATTCACTAACTAATACGCGCTCATATCTATTAATAAGCTCAAACTCATTCTAGAGTACTACGGACTCTATTTGAGTAATTTCCAACAGAGCCAAGGTTATCACCAACCTAAGCTCTGATACCAACTGTAACGTCCTAGGCTTTTCAACCATCAGCAACGGCTCACGACCGGTAGGCTTTGCAACCATCCCAGCCCCGCTGTGGCTCACAGTGATACCTCGAATTTTCTTTTACGGCCACCCTCTCGAGTCGCAACCAACCCCGCAAGACCTTATACTATCCTCGGGGGCATGTAGGGGTAAGAGTCTCCCGTTCGCCGCCTAACGCAAAGCGAGAACCCCCTATCACGCTGTAGTGTAGCAAATCCGATCCCGAGTTCGAACGGAACCGAAGGCACTATTCCTACTACATCTAATTTGGAAATATCCTCAGGATTAGTAGCGACTAGCTCTTGCACTTCACTGCTCCATCTTCGAATCCAAAATCATTTTCACGAAACGTACAAACCGGATCGAAGTGGTTTTCAAGAAATAAATCTCGATTCCGGTCTCTTCGAAACGATCAACGCATTGTCCAATATTGATAGTCGGTTATTTAACTATCAATTAATATTCACACAACAACCATCAACCAATAAATAATTTTCCAAATTATTTATTTATCTCCAAAAATATCTTCACAAGATATATTTCTATTTCCAATCCTTTGGAAACAGTTTTCAAAACATCTTTCTTCTCAGAATCAACTTTCCCAAATATTTTATATTCCCTCTGAAATCACCAAGCACAAAACTAGATTTTTTTTTAAGATAATAATAATAATAATAATAATAATAATTGAAAAATTTTACTTTGAAACATATACCTTTAAAACATTTAAGTTAAATTACTTCAATAATTTGTTAAAAATACTTACGATATGACTATTTGAAAATAAAGTTACTTAGTACATTATAAAACTAGGTTTTCACTTTTGAAAACAATATACTAAGTCGCTTTTTAAGTAATTGCTACTATAATAGATTTGAGAAAAATATTTACTTTTGAGTTTAAATATTAGAAATAATACATTTTCTAAAATTTGCTTTTTACAACAACTTTAAAATCTTTAAATTTATTTAAAAATTTACTTTAAAAATGTACTTGGTTATCCAGAGAAAAAATCCCAACTTCAATCACTTAAATCAATTTCCCAAATTAATTTCCAATTTATTGCCTTTAAATTCAGAATCTATTAATTTCAGATCTCATTTCTTGATTTCAAATTTTCGATTTCTCAATTACTTCTTTATTCCTTTAAATAAATTTAAACTTTGAATTTTTAAAAAAATTCTTTATTTCTTTAATTGATATAACTTAAGTTTACAATTCATCAATTTCATTTTATTCAAAAATTCCATTTCTCTTCATACTCGAAATTATTTATTGGTATTTTCATATTACTTCTATTCCTTTCAATTTATTCTTAATTTATTCAAACTTTCCATAATTATTTCGCTTATAAATTTATTTATTTTTAATTTCTTTTCAACAATCCAATTCATATATTTTGGTAATTTATTATACCCAAATACCCAATCAAACCATAACATTCAATATTCCATTATAACTCATCATAGGATATCACATAATCATAATAGAGAATATTGAATAATTTAAATAAATGTGAGGGGTCCAGTTGGATCCCTCCAACCTGTTTCTCCTGCATCCATAAATGTTAGCACAACATAATATGCCAATTCCAGAATATCATTCTATATCACATCAATCAATTCAGCCATTCAAACAATCATTTAAATTTATTTAACTGAGTGAGATTTACTCACCTTTGCCTTTTATTTGCCACCATATCCATCTCGACTTGTTTCTTTTTCTTTCTTTTTTTTTCTTTTCATGACCTTGAACAAACATTAAATTATTTTATTAACACTTTAAAATAACTTGAACAGTTTATTTCTATTTTATAAATTTAATTAACCAATGATTCTATTTTAACTAATAAATTTTAAATTTAAACTAATTCCCTTTTAACATATTTTTTTTAGCAACCAATTAATTTAATAGGTTAATTAAATAAATTAATTTCCAACAATACGCTATTTTTAAAACAACCGAGCAAATTAAATAGGTGTGTGTATTTATTAATACTTCCTATATATACATATATAAATTAAATAAATTTAAGAATAACAAAACATACTCTTTGACTTTATTTTAATTAATTTAATTTTCTGTCTATAAAATGCATATGTATTTTATTTTTATACATTCGATAACATTTTAAAACCCCTACTATTTATTTCAAAACCTTATTTGTAAAAATAAATTTTCTGCTTATATATCTCTTCACCGTGTAAACATATACAGTAAAAATATATGTATACCTTTAAACTGAAACATATTTACTATCATATTTTTTTTTTTCAAAGATAACTTAAACTAGAACCTAACATTAATTAAATTTAAACAGGTAAAATTGCATACCCAAAATCAAATCTGCCCAGAAGGCTTCTTCCACAAAACGCTCGAATCCCTGCATCGGCCACGAATATCCAAACTATCGCGACTTACTCCTTCCCGATGAACCTCGAAGCCGCCGCGACCCAAATCCAAGTTTCCCCCTACACTCGAACACAGCCCAGGCTTGCGCATCCCATCGCGAGCTCACGAATCGATTCAAATCGAATTCGGTTTCACTCCTCCTCGCTACCGAAGCCGACAACCCAAATCGTGGTACCAGATGTTCGCGCGCCTCCCCTAGTTCGAATGAGATATAGGCTCGGCAACGGTCCCCCCCCCCCTCGTTCGAATCGATTTGAAGAAGATGACAACGCAAAACCCCTCGCGTGTACACGCGAGTCCCCACCTAGTTCTGCCATTTTTTTTTATTTTTTTATTCTTTTTTTTTCTTTTACATAGGGAACTCGAATTTGATTAATAGAAGGAGGAAGGATATATCGGCTTCGAACGAACTTCGGTAGATTTCGTATTTGAAAAGAAGTTGCGTTCGGCCATAGATTCCCTTTTGTTGAGATATTATTATCTTTTTCTTCCAAGAGAAATCATTTGAACGAAAGGGTTTTGGTGAAAATATCTAAGGAAAGGAAGCTTGCCTGAAAAGCCAAAGGGAGACACGATGATGATAATAGTACGAGAAGAGGCAGCGATTTGAAAGAAAAACAGTGGAAGGTGATTAGCACGTGAATAAATAATTAAAATTTAAATAGAATTTCGATGAAAACTTTCTAAGCGTTTATGTATCGCACGCTCACATAACAAGCCCAATCAATACGAAATTCAAAATCCGATAATGATTTAATATTACGAATCCAATGGAACTGGTTTCGTCGAATTTCGAAACTGTGCCTCGGAATGCTATTTTTTTTTTAAATTCAAGTGTTAGTGTGACGCCCCACTCCGAGAGCCTCGTTAGCAAAGAGTATTACATAGATAATACTGTCGGCTAATGCGGACAATAGAGTATAATGGAAGCGACCATGTGCAATCTTACCTTAACTATTCACTAAATATGTCGAAAAGTAGAACACGTTAAAATTCGACCTATTCAATAAATATTTAAAGCAAAACTACAATGGCTATAGGATCTATCAAAAGAAAATATAACAACTCAAATGTAATATACATCACAGTACAGTCGATCATAATATACACATACACAGATACACCACAGAGTATACAAAATAATACATGTGAAGTGGTACAGGAGACCACAATATACAGACGAGACGAAAGAGTATAAATCAGAGTTACAACAGAAAAGGACTACAAAAGACGCTATAACAAAATGAAGCTAGCGAATAGTCCATGCGGAAGCAAAATAGGCTAAGTCCCCAAAAGCACCTAACCTGAAACATCTCGGTCTGACCCGAGTATAAATACACGGGTCAGTCTAGATAACAAATCAGTTAGATAAACTGAACACTAATAAACCTGCAAGGTCATACAGTATAATAAATATCTCTAGAAGAGATAACACAATCATCAACAAGAGATGAATCACATAGAACAAGCCTCATATCATAGGCAACATATAGAAACAAAGGATACAAATATCCCAAAACAAGCCAGAAGGCAAATAACAAATACCCATAAGGTATACAAGTTCCACAAGGTAATCGCTATACTCCATGCGGCTCAAAAAGACCCACACCGAAGGGCGATACCAAGAGAATATACATATCAATGAAACATCATAAAATTTGCTCGAGCTTAGTACTGTACAAACAAGGATCCATGAGCCCGAAGACTCAAAACCCAAGTATCGCCCACGCGGCTCATAAGGCCAACATCAGAGCGAAACTATATAGGGCAACAAACCCGAAGGCACACACCCGAAGGCAACATACCCGAAGGCAACAAACCTAGGGAGACAGTCCGAAGACACTATCCCAGAGGCAACAAACCGTAGTGGTGAAGGTCGAAGACCCAGTACTGGACACCACTAACTGGCAAAATGTGTCACAACTCTCGAAAAGGAATCCGAAAAGTGTTAACGTATGTCCCATAACCACTCATTCGCACTAAACGGTTTACTATCCGTCAGTTCCTTTCACACTCAAAGCAGTACAAAGTTTACCTCATATCATCGATAAACCAAACCCGAAGGTCAAAACAATCAATCGAATAGGTCAAGGATTAATCGGAAGGATAAACGCACAGATTCATGGTCCGTGTTTTGCCCAACCATTTAATCACCCTTCCACTTCGTTCGAAGTGCGAAAGTGTGTGTGTTTTAATTGGAATTTATAAATTAGAGAAACGAACTTTTAAATGCGATTCGAGAGATTATTTTATAAAAACCCGTGGATTAAAATTAAAAGGAATCATCAAAGTCAAAACAATTGATAATCATACATAGGATCATCATGAATCGATTTAAATTGAAAATTCAATCCAAAAAGGCAAAGTGGGCAGAAACACCCTGTTCAGTCGACTGAACAGGGTTTTCAGTCGACTGACCCTATACCTGGAAAATTTCCAGGTTCAAGAAACTTTCTGTTTCCAGGTTCAGTCGACTGTGCAGAGTTTTTCAGTCGACTGAATCATGCCTGGAAACTCTCGGGTTTCAGGTTCAGTCGACTGAACAGAGTTTTTCAGTCGACTGAATCATGCCTGGGCTGTTTTCCAGCCTTATTCAAATGAAGAGCAAACTCTCCCAAATTGCAATCGGACGAACATTGGCTCTAAGGGCTTATGCCAATCGACAACCCGGCCCTATATGTTCCTCGATGCATCACCAAAACATGATTAAAACATCAAAGTTAGGATTTCAAAGATTTGAACCCAAAACACTAAAAATTGGTATACTCTCCAATTCAACCCAAACCAATTACAAGTGCATATGAACAAGGAGTTTGGAATTCATACCTAACATCAATGAAATCAAGAGAAGTAGATATGAGTTCAAAACTCACCTTTTTACACAAAACAAAGAAGATGAAGAAGCACAATTGCAAGGGATCAACAAACTACACTCCACTTCAACACTACAAGCTTCAATCTAGAATCAAAAGCAAGTATTTCCTAAGTTAGGGTTAGGAAATTACTGAAATTGAAGAGGAGAAAAGATGGAGAAGGTGGAGATGAACTTACCAATGGATTCTCTTTGATTTTGGAGCAAGAATCAAGTTACAAAGGAGAAACTAGGGCTTGCTAATTTCTATTTCTCTTTCCTTTCCCCAATTTCAGTTTTTTAGTTTGAGAAATAAAATGAAATGAAGATGAAATGAAGAGAAGGGTTGAGCTAGGGGTTAAGTGAGCCAGTGGGCTGAACCCAACCTCAAGCCCAAGTAGAAAAAGGGTCAAATTTCAACTTACTCCAAACATATCAAAGATTATACTCAAAAAGATCGCAAACGCCATTTTGGAACCAATGGAGGTAGTTTCGAGTTCCAATTCGGCCATTTGCAGAAAGTAACATTTCGGACCCTAAAATCCGAATAACGATGCTATATTTAAATCAAACATTTAAATATAAAATCATTAAATATGCGGGTTGTTACAGATAGATTCCTTTTTAGCACTTTTATTATATTCAATGTTATCTATATAAATTTTATAAGCTTTCAAATCATATTTTTAGCAGGCTAAAAATCTCAGGTTTCATACTCTATCCAATTCAAATTATTTAATTCAATAATTTAATTATCAATTAAATCGTGATATTCGTAATTCAATTTAAAATTGTACTATTGAATATTTAAAATCGATTAAATATTCGGATTTAAATTGCTTAAAAATTTCGGGTCGTCACATCGTAGGTCTTAGGAAAAGATGTTAAGTTAAGAGAAGTTTCCTTTTCCGTCACCAAACAGATGATACATTCATAGAGATCAATTTATATAACTAGAAATGCAATGTCATACATTTGTCCATACCAGTTGCCCAGGAACATGACAAACCAAAGGCACTCTCCTACCACATCCTATTAGAGTTATCCCTAGGGTCAGTAGCGAGAAGTCCTTGCATCGATAATCTTAATTGAAGAACTGCTAACACAAAATATGATATGGTAAATTTCCTCTAAGGGTCAACGACAAGCAGCCCAATATTCCATCTTTCAAATCATTTCCATAGCTTCACTTCGAATACATAAATTGGTTCGAAGTAGTCTTCGGATAGGAATAACCCAAATCCGACCCTAGTTCCATCAAACCAATCATCAACAAAAAGATGTTCTATGAATAAGGAATCATTCTTTAATTGATTAAATTTGTTTTATCAAAATCTCTTCTGGAGATATATATTTCCAAAACATTATTTCCGGTATATACGGAATCATTAAATCCCTCTTATCAAATCCTTTGATTACTTTAAACCTCTTTAACAAGGAATAATACGGAAATCATTTGATTTTTCACTGAGGAAAATATTACCAAATCATTTCTTGCAAATCTTAACATAACTTTCTTAATTCAAAACTCAAAATTTTGATGAAGTTAAAAACACATTGTCTAGGATGTTAATGCAAAGCCAATAAATATTAAATGAGCAGAATCTATAGAAATCATCTAACTCTACTCAATATCAAACCATGTATTCAACAAGTACTATGAGCGGAATAACAATGAGATCACCTTTTAAGTTCCTTGAACTGTAAGAGTTCCCTCTTCGGGTTTTAACACCGAGTATAAGAAGATTACCTCCATAAAATCCAAGTTGCTTATATTCGAAAGTCATAACCTTTATTCTTTGGAAAATTTTGATCCGAGTAAATCAAGTTTACTATTCCATCTGTCGGTCCTGTCCGAATAGCCAAGGACAATCGGAAACTGATTTTCCAAACCTAAGCCTAAAAACCATCTCTCTAACATCCATAAGACGGTTAAATTATTTGATCGACTCTAAATCATTTAACATATAACCATTCCATAGATCTTTCAAATCTTCTTTAAAATAATTTATAAATCATTTGAAAATATTTGTAAAAGAATTGGAGAAGAACGGTTGCATTTAAAACTATATTTTAAAAGTTATAGAAAAACACTGCGGAAAAGTGTTGCGGAAAGTGATTTTTAAGCTATATTGATTAAAACTACCTTTTATCATTTGGAAATACATTTTTAGAACTGAAATCACTTTTGAAAAATTTTAACAGATTTTTAGAATTTATTTCATAATTTAAAACAATTTTAAAACAACATTTTCAAAAAAGTTCTTTTATTGATTCCGAACTGCAAAACCGCGATTTTTCCAAAAACTTGTTTTACTCATAGTTCAAAATCTATTTTTCGAAATCTCAATTTTCTTTCTTTATTTGAAAACTATGGATATAATAGTATAGAAAATTCTTATCTCGAAGATTTTCGAGCTATATTCCATTCTATATATCGTTTGACTTTTATGGCGTGAAATCGCGAACTGTTGTTATGCGACGCGCCTAGTTTTGGCTAAATTTTCAATTATGTTTCAAACTTCACTAAAACTTCATAAAACATTTCAAACTCATTTTTAAACCTTTTTAAAGAGGTTTAGCATCCCATATACACCAATTTATTAAATGAAGGAAAGTGATTTCGTTTATGCTTATCGATCTGTATTTTCATGACTTGCATATATATTCAACACTCATATTAATTAACCAAACTTAATGATCAAAGCATCACAAACATCGATTGAAAACAATGTAACATCATCCAAAAATATAATATAAGTATGAGTTTCTCACATTAATATTCTATCAGAAAAAGGCTATAGCTTCACAAACTCATGATCCGAGCTCAAAAACCCCAGCAATTTGTCTCCTAGTATGCTCGGCCATTTCATGCCAAAAGTGGTGCTCATCCAAGCATAGGGAATGAGGTATTGGACTTTGGATTATTATCAAATTTATAAAAAAACTAGACCTAAAAGTAGGTCACTTTCTCTCAGGTTTTTGGACATCCTACTCTCTGAATTTGGAAAAGTTGTGAACATGAAAGTTGTAGTAAATTATTTTCTCTATAGTTTCAGAAAAAGTACCATTCGATTTGGTTTAGGTATGAGGAAGTTATGGCCAAGAGAAGAAGAGATATTTTCGGAATCATGAAAATCAATCTCGAGAACGGGTCAAATTCTAGCTAATTTTTAAACATGTTGCTCTTGGAATTTTGATAAGTTATCTAAAGGAATGATCTTGAAAATTATTTCTTATACAATTTGAAAAATAGAAAAACTTGATTTTCATTAGTTATGGGAAAGACATGATCAATAGAACCTAGGGCATTCTTGGATTCATAAAAATGAAGCCCGAACATACACAGTAAAGAATTGGAATTTTGACATGGCTAAGCCTAAAAATTAAAGAAGTGCTTAAGATAAAAGGTATAGCAATTGGAATTTCACATGGTTTAAAAAAATGAATTACTATATTTTGGTCAGATTTGAAGGAGTTATGCTCGATTGAAAAAGTGGTATTTTCGCCCTTAAAAACTTGGCTCGAAATGCTCTGGAAAGAATGGAGTTTTTAGTATATCTAAGCTTAGAACGGGGAAAAGTGGTCAACTACAAAGTTGTAGCCATTGAAATTTTAAATGGTTCGAAAAATAGAATCGCACCATTTTGTTCAGTTTTGAGAACGTTATGGAGGTATGAATGTAATGACCCAAAGTTTCCGATCCTGAAAATTACAGATAGTTAAGGAAAAGAAGAAAAGAGATAGAAGAAGAAATAGGAAGCAAGTCACCGAATCTCACATTCGCAGCGGATAAAATATAATATCAAGTAAATATTCTTTATATAGAGAATTCTATATTAGTCAATTACATTTTAATATATCAGAGTTACAACCATTACACAATACTGGACAGTTTAAAATAGCATGTCCTAGATATACAATAATATATCACAGCGGAAACACTTCATACGTTCCTGCCATCCAGCTCACCTCCTGAGCTCCAGAACGTCCTTACCTGAAAATCTTTAATAATCGGTCTGACCCGAGCATTACATCAAAGTAATACCCAAGTCAGGATGGAAACCAGCATGAGTAAACTCATATAAATTGAAATACTAAATTTAAATCATTAAAGAAAACCTAGGTAACTCGTACTTCACCACGAGTTCATTACTTATTATGCTCAAAACTTATTTCACAAATCAAATTCTATGTATTCTTACTTAGTTCAAAGGCCCATATTATTCCATCTCAGTCTATTGATTTCACACATAAAATCCAAATAGAATCATGTAGATTACAAATCGAAGTGGTTTCAGGTATTACTGATACCTGACCCCCGTCTCTTCGAGTTTAATACCATCTTCAAGTGAAATGCAATTTAACTTTAATTACCGGAAAAAACCTTTACATAGTAATTCATAATTGATAAATAATCACATTATCACTGCCCACCCATACATATCATATCACAAAGCAATTCATATCAGAGATATCAACCAATCCAAGACACTTATTATCATTCAATCATTCATAAGCAAGCATTATCAGTTCATATTGTAATTAATTTAATTACTTAAATTAAATCAATTCCTTAAGAATTAATCACCTAATCCTGCTCATATTAATTAACTACTAACTTTTAATTAATTAATCACTCCTTGATTATCTTATCAATCAATCAATTAATCTCCAATCATAGATTAATTACCCTTTTAACTATCAACTAATAAACCTTATAATTAATCTCCTTCATTACAAAGTAATCAATCCTTAATTACTTTATAATCAATTAATTATCCTTCAATTAACTGATTAATTATTCATCAACTATTGATCGATAACCTTAATTATTAATCAACTATTGATTGATACAAATTAATTAATCCATAATTAATCCTATAATTAATTAACTAATTAATTATCTCTTAATTATTAATTAATAAAAATAATTATTAATTATTAATTAACAACTTAATTACATATTAATTACTCCTTAATTGCCAGTTGATTAACCATTTGAGTAATCTTTAATTAATAGCTAATCAATCCTTAATTATCATTTAATTAATCCTTAATCACATTTGATTAATCAAATAATTACCATATAACAACTTCTTAATTAATCATTAATTACGGATTAATTATCCTTTAGTTATCAATTAATAAAACTTAATTATTAATTAATAAAACTAAATCACAAATTAAGCATTTCTTAATTATTAGTTCAGTAACCTTTAATTACTTAATTAATTACTCATTAATCACTTAATTAATCAATCTTAATTGCTTGATTAATTAAGTCCTAATTACACTTAATTACTTAATTAATTTATCTCTAATCATTAATTAATAATCTAATCAATGATCTTCAATTACAAATTAATTAAGCTTTAAATTAATTAACTTTTAGTCCTTAATCATTTATTAATCAAGTAAATTAATTACCATTAATTAATTTCTTGATTAATCCTTTATAATTAATTAAACTAATTAATTATACTTAGGTTCCTTAAATTATTTTCTTTAGTATTAAGAATTAAACCTTAATTAAGATAAAACATTATCTTGTTAATGTCTTTATTGCCATTAACATAATTACACCATTTATCTTTAAAATTATCTTTACTTAATTAAATCATTAATTAAGTTCAAATATAAATAATCATTTATTTTCATATTTAAAGTTATCAAATCATAACTTTAAAATAACTTAAACCATTTATCAATAATAGTTTCTAAAAACTAGTATCAAATTTTGAATTTAAAAACTTGCTTTATATATACTTTCAAAATCTACTCAAATTTTGAAATCACTTAAAACTTACTAAACAAAATTTAAATTTAACAAGCTTCAAACTTCTAAATCAAAATGTTTATGAAAACATTTATTAAATATCAAGTAAGTATATAAAAGTTTTAAACTAATTTAAACTAAAAAAAACTAAGTTTTAAAACTTTTAAAACTACCTAACATTTTCTGCTTCAGGTCGAACCCGAAGCTTACTCGGGTGAAACCCGAGTTTCCCTTTCTTCCCCCTTTTTTTGAACTTAGATTAAATTTCAAGTTTAAAAACCTACAGGTTAATCACTTCAATTTACTCGAGAACGAACTCGAGCTACCCATCCCAAATACTCGAACCATCCTTCGAGACAATCATAGCCCCAAGCCACTGACATGAACCCACCTTTGTGCACATGCACCAACGCCGTGGCTGCCTCCGACCATCGACATTCCCTCCAGCACATCAATCAGCATTGCGGTAACCAAAATTGACCACCAAAACATGATCACGATCCCTCAAACAAGATCGAGCTACCAGTTGAAATCTGAAACCAATAGTGTGACGCCCCACCTCTATGCTTACAATAATAAAGAGCATTAAAAGAAACACCGTCTATTATTACGAAGAATAAGGCTGGATAGGAGCGGCCATCCGTAGTTGGGCCTTACAGTAGTATTGGTTACCTCGATAGGAGTAGTATGTATTTTTATTTTTCATCTCTTATTTATTTACTCGCATCGACATACCCAATTCCAGTATAAAACGAACTATGATGGTTCATAATAGTTTAGGACAATATATATAATAATAACACAGATAAGCTAAATGCGGAACACAGATAATATCAAATCTCATATATTTATAACTGAAGTCAGTTACAATACATGTGGTACAATACATATGATACAACTACAACTGTCGACACAGGATGTTACATATACAAGTTCATTAATATAATTAATATACATGAATACACATCATCCTATACTATGACAACAACTACTCCAAAATATATAAAGAGACTTCATAGCTCAAGCAGCAACCCAAAGCAAGATATCAACAACCTGTAATAACTCGGTCAAACCCGAGTATTAAATTCAAAATAAAATAATACACGCTTCAGTCTAATCCAAACTCAGTTATTAATGCATGGAAGCAATAATAATTAAATAACAATTAGATGACAATCAAAATAAATTCACCTATCCAATCCTTAAGTAAGGAAATCGGATAACGGTAAATACAACACGTAACAAAGTTAAACAACAAACCAACAAATTCAAATTATCAACGAAGATAAATAAAAGGGTTATCAATGAAGATAATTTAGAAAACAAACAGAATTGCCTAAACTGAAATTAACACAAAATATAATTATTAAATACATAATTAGAAACTCATAAACTAATTATCAAATAGATAATTAGACAAAAACAGAATGATCAATTCAAACCAAATCGAAATATAATTTCAAAATATTGAATTAAACACACAAAGCAATTCAAGTAATTGAAATATCGATTCAAAACATCAATACTGTGTGGCTGCAGTACACACTCGCGTGCACTGCCTCGCCACTACAGTGATAAAATAGGAATCGGCACAAGGTCAAATCCGAGCTACTAGCTGGATTAAACACAGGTATATATTCAAATGAAATGGTCAAGACGTAAATATCAAGCCTCGACCAAAGATAATTTCAATCGACAGAAAATAGTGACTGCACAGAGACAACAGGGTACAACACGCCTCAAAGTATCCGTCGATACTAACATGCATGTGTGGTAAGGGAAACCCAAATACTACATGAAACAGGTATGTAACTGTCTCAAATGGTCAAGACAGCTACAATGAATGATCAAACTCGCGAAATACTTCAACTACTAGTGAGCAGTAAGATGGCCAGGTGACAAAACAAACATGCACAGGCATAGGCTACCCAAGCATGATGCAGCAAAACAGTAAATGCAACCTGAACAAGAATGAAACAAAGGTGGCAACATGGGATTGCACCAAAGGAATGGCATCATGTATACACAAATCAATGCAAATCAGTACAGTTTGCATACTGAAACCAAGGGCAAAAATGAAGCAGAGGTGATATACTATACGTGTAGTACGGTGCATAGCATTTTCAAGCGCATCAGACATGCACAAGTGACTCAATTACTACAGGAACCAGACTAAATGAAACAACACTGCAACACTGTGGAATGCATACACAGAGGGGAGTTATGCTGCGACTTCAAAATCAGGTCTAGTGCACAGTGAAGACAGACCAGAAGAGAGAACAAGACAATACAAATGTCAATGCCTCAATGGTACAATTTGAAGACTACAACACTACGGCAACAACAGGTGACAACAATGTGAAACTAAACCACAAAGAAGTCAATGCAATTACAACATGCAGTGATACGTAGCAATACATGAGATTGGAGATATACAGTGCAGACTATATCAAGTCTAAAATTACCAAAATGCTATCAAGACTTCAAGCTATAAGCAACAGAGGATTCAAAGAAGCAGTTTCACATTAGAATCAAAGTGGCCGAAGTCACAAACGAATTAAAGCAGTCCTAACAAATGAATGAAAACCAACACAACAGTATACAAGTGCAAGTACACCATTGTCTGGGCCAATTGTCATCAAGAAAACAAGACCTCAATGCACAAACACAGGAAAACAGTGAAACACTAATGGTGCAACACATACATATATTCATGTATGATCACACAACTCAAAGGCATAAAGCAATACGAAGGCAATTCAAAAATCAAGTGAACACAACATATGTGTACAATTGAAGACGTTAATGTATTGGGGTTAAACATTAAAACCAAACATGCTGCGATTTCAAAATAATCAAACAAGTTCATACTTACACAATTTCAAAATGGTCAAAGTCACACAACAGCAGATTCAAGTCAATTCAAACCCAACACTACCAGAAATCAAAGTCGAAGTCAACAGAATGTACAAAGTCAACTGTTGTGCGAATTCAGTGAAAACTACAGGCACGTTGAAAGCAATGCAAACTGCTAAGTGTGGCCTCAATAATGAAGACCAAATGAAGACTCAATTTCAATGACCAAATTCACAAAGCAAAAAGATTATCACTGTCAACAATCACAATTGCAACACCAACACGGCAGTGAGACAGTATCGTGCAAGTTTAAAAACAGGGTACAGCAGTTTCAAACAAAGAGATATATGTCTTAAAAATCATCACATGAACACTGTCAAGTTCAAATGTAGAAATCCAAAGCCGTGTGATCAAAAACCAGAGAATACATCATCAAATCGAGTCAAGCCGTGTGACCACGAAATCGATCAAAACCAAGAACATCAAGTATCCAATTATACGAAATTAACAAGGCTAGAGAAATCATCAATCAACAAAACAAATTGAACTAACTAAACGTAGCATTTGAATCAGGTGTAAGTGGATAGCACTCACCTTACTTCCCAGAGCTATAACGATGGCGAGCACTTACGAGGAATAACCCACCAGATCGAAGCAATTAAAGTCGGCCTCTTCCATTTATTAGAAACCCTAGATTTTGAAAAGAGGAACGAACCCAAAAAGGAAGACGCCATTATTTTTGTTTCTTATGTTTTATTTTTTTGGGTTTTCCAATCAAATGATAGGGGGGCGGTTACATACTTAAGATAACACGGCACCAAAATAAGTGGGCCGAAATTAAAAACTTTTAAAGCCCGTATAACTCTTTTAACAAAATTGTAAAACAATTACAACTGATTAAAACATTCAACAGCAATTAGCAAACCAATCTAATCGTCATTTGATGATAATTAATTTTTACAAAACCTCGGGTTGTTACAGACTCCCCTCCTTATAAAATTGCATCCCCACAATTTTCATAATAAAGGCGTCAATAACAATTATTTTTCTAACATAAACTGGTTAAGCTAGAAAAATAAAGCTCAAGAACACAAATGCCAAAGAAATCTTTTAATTTCATAAAAGAAATTCACAAATTTTCAACAAAAATCAAACTATCAAATAGATAATCAGAAAAAACAATACTGAATAAATGCAATTATCAGCAATATTCAATTATCAATCAGATAATTAGAATACAAAATCACAAAACAGCAATATCTAATTATCGATATGATAATTAGCAAACAGCAAAATCTAATTATCAAAAAAGGTAATTAGAAAACACAAATCATAATTCGCAAAACTGCAATCATCTAGTTATCAATCAGAAAATTAGAACTCCATAATCAACAAACTCTAACTATCAACAGTGATAGATAGAAAACAACAATTCAATATAATCAACATAATCTAGAATCAACTAGAGACTAGAAAATCTTATAATCAGCAAAATTAGCAATTATCTAATTATCAATAACGATAGTCAGAAATCTCAAACCAACAAATATCCAATTATCAATAACGATAGTCAGAAATCTCAAATCAACAAATATCCAATTATCAAAAACGATACTCAGAAATCTCAAATCAACAAATATCTAATTATCAAAAACGATATTCAGAAATCTCAAATCAACAAATATCTAATTATCAAAAACGATAATCAAAATCTCAAATCAACAAATATCTAATTATCAAAAACGATAATCAGAAATCTCAAATCAACAACTATCTAATTATCAAAAACGATAATTAGAAATCTCAATTCAACAAATACGAATTATCAAAAACGATAGTCAGAAATCTCAATTCAACAAATATCGAATTATCAAAAACGATAGTCAGAAATCTCAAATCAACAAATATCAAATTATCAAAAGCAATAATCAGAAATCTCAAATCAACAAATATCCAATTATCAAAAACGATAATCAGAAATCTCAAATCAACAAATATCAAATTATCAAAAAAGATAATCAGAAATCTCAAATCAACAAATATCTAATTATCAAAAACGATAATCAAAATCTCAAATCAACAAATATCTAATTATCAAAAATAATGATCAGAAATCTCAAATCAACAACTATCTAATTATCAAAAACGATAATCAAAAATCTCAATTCCACAAATATCTAATTATCAAAAACGATAATCAGAAATCTCAAATCAACAAATATCCAATTATCAAAACGATAATCATAAATCTCAAATTGACAAATATCCAATTATCAAAAACGATAATCAGAAACAACAAATATCCGATTATCAAAAACGATAATCATAACTCATATCAACAAATATCCAATTATCAAAAACGATAATCAGAAACAACAAATATCCGATTATCAAAAACGATAATCAGAACTCATATCAATAAATATCCAATTACCTGCATATAATTGGAAACAACAAATATCTAGAAATTAATTAAGATGATCTAGAAAATCAACATAAAAGGTTGGATCGATCCCATCAGATGGCGAGTTTTAGCTACGTCGCACGTGCGTCAACAAATGGCCGAAGCCTACCAAGTGCTGTCAACATAATTTTGGCGCCCAATATATGACCCGGAGGTCCAACAAATGACCCGAAGGTCTAATACTGGTATTGACCCGAAGGTCCAACATATGACCCGAAGGTCCAACATATGATCCGAAGGTCCAACATAGTGGCTCGAAAGCACACAAAATAATCAAAATCATCAAAACAACAGATGTTTCAATTAACGAGTCCGGAATTAACCGAAATAGCAAACGCACATGTCCCATACCACGTGTTTTACTAAATCGTTTGATTCTCTTTATGGTTTCCTTGAAAGTGCAAAATTATGTATTCCAAAAATAACATTTCACATTCTCAAACGGACAAGTCCGGAATTAAGCGAATTAGTAAAAGAAAGGGGTCATAGTCCTCGATTTTGCTAAAACGTTTAAATCGCTTCCTCATTCTTTTGAAAGCGCAAACTACAAAACTTCTGAAAACAATTTCATTTCTTTTATAAAATTAATAATTTACATTCTCGAACGGACAAGTCCGGAATTAAGCGAATCAGTAAAAGAAAGGGATCATATTCCTCGATTTTGCTGAAACGTTTAAATCGCTTCCTCATTCTTTTGAAAGCGTAAACTGTAAAAATTTTGAAAACAATTTTTATTTTAAAACACGTGATTAAAACAGCAACATCAGTAGCAACTTCGACAAGGAAATTGCGCTTCTCAAAATACTGTAAAAACGGACAACAAAATCAGCATTGCGGGATAACCGCTTGAAAATCCACTTTAAAATTTGACGGTTACTGAAGTCAAAGCGACAGTAATTTTAAACGTCAAAATCTCATCAAAATAATTTGCATCAAAATATACTACTAGTGAATTTTCATTCATTAAAAATGTCAACAAAACACCGTGCTTCAAAAACTTAACACCAGTGTGAAAATCCCGTTATAAAAATAACGGCAACAAAATATATTTAAAACCAAACATCGGTTCAACGAAAATTAACGCAGTAACGTGAATCTTAAATTTGCACATATGCCACAAAATGAACAAAGAAATCATTCAAATATATCTTCAACGAAGATAATTCAAAACAGCAAAAATCTCAACAAAATCACATAACTACAATCGCTTCGGATCCTCAAATCGGATTCGAAATTTTCAAAGAAATCAAAAATAAACACATCTATGTAAACAACAAATGAAATTTATTTCAATTTCATATTTTGATTCTTAAATCAAAAAGATTATCAGCTGTACTCAACGAAGACAGTCTCATTGTTTCCGCTGCGCACTCTGATAAACTAAACACAAATTACTCGATTACCAAAAAACAAATTCACTTTTATTTTTAAATAAAGATATTTAAAAATTTCATCATACTTTCAAAAATTTAGTTTTGACTCAAGGCACAATAAAAACATCGAAAAATAGTTGTAACACATGTTCCATCTAAGTTATGTTTTATATTATGTCCATAAACCCCTAGCTCTAATACTAACTGTGAAGCCCCACCATTATGCTCACAATAACAAAGAGTATTAAAAGAAATAATGTCTATTATTATGAAGAATAAGGCTGGATAGGAGCGGCCATCCGTAGTTGGGCCTTGCACTAGTATCGGTTACCTCGATAAGAGTAGCATGTATTTTTATTTTTCATCTCTTATTTATTTACTCCCATCGACATACCCAATTCCAGTATAAAATAAACTACGATGGTTCATAATAGGTCAGGAGAATATATATAATAATAACACAGATAAGCTAAATGCGGAACAAAGATAATATCAAATCTTATATATTTATGACTAAAGTCATTAACAATACATGTGGTACAACACATATGATACAAGTGCAACTGTCGACACAGGATGTTACATATACATGTACATTAATATAATTAATATACATGAATACACATCATCCTATACTATGACAACAACTACTCCAAAAGATATAAAGAGACTTCATAGCTCAAGCAGCAACCCAAAGCAAGATATCTACAACCTGTAATAACTCGGTCTGACCCGAATATTAAATTCAAAAGAAAATAATACACGGGTCAGTCTAATTCAAACTCGGTTATTAATGCACGGAAGAAATAATAATTAAATAACAATTAGAAGACAATCAAAATAAATTCACCTATCCAATCCTTAAGTAAGGAAATCGGATAACGGTAAATATAACACGTAACAGTGTTAAAGAACAAACCAACAAATTCAAATTATCAACGAAGATAAATAAAAGGGTTATCAATGAAGATAATTTAGAAAACAACAGAATTTCCTAAACAGCAATTAACACAAAATGTAATTATTAAATAAATAATTAGAAACTCATAATCAAATTATCAAATAGATAATTAGACAAAAACAGAATGATCAATTCAAATCAAATCGAAATATAGTTTCAAAATATTGAATTGAACACACAAAGCAATTTAAGTAATTGAAATATCGATTCAAAACGTCAATACTGTGTGGCTGCAGTACACGCTCGCGTGCACTGCCTCGCCACTACAGTGATAAAATAGGAATCAGCACAAGGTCAAATCCGAGCTACTAGCTGGATTCAACACAGGTATATATTCAAATGAAATGGTCAAGACGTAAATATCAAGCCTCGACCAAAGATAATTACAATCGACAGAAAACAGTGACTGCACAGAGACAGCAGGGTACAACACGCCTCAAAGTATCAGTCGATACTAACATGCATGTTTGGTCAGGGAAACCCAAATACTACATGAAACAGTTATGTAACTATCTCAAATGGTCAAGACAGCTACAATGAATGATCAAACTCGTGAAATCTTCAACTACAAGTGAGCAGTAAGATGGCCAGGTGACAAAACAAACATGCACAGGCATAGGCTACCCAAGCATGATGCAACAAAATAGTAAATGCAACCTGAACAAGAATGAAACAAAGGTGGCAACATGGGACTACACCAAAGGAATGGCGTCATATATACACAAATCAGTGCAAACAAGTATAGTTTGCATACTGAAACCTAGAGCAAAAAAGAAACAGAGGTGATATACTATACATATAGTACGGTGCATAGCATTTCCAAGTGCATCAGACATGCACAATTGACTCAATTACTACAGGAACCAGAATAAATGAAACAACACTGTGGAATGCATACACACAGGGGAGTTATGCTGCGACTTCAAAATCGGGTCTAGTGCACAGTGAAGACAGACCAGAAGAGAGAACAAGACAACACAAATGTCAATGCCTCGAATGGTACAAGTTGAAGACTACAACATTACGGCAACAACAGGTGACAACAGTTTGAAACTAAACCACAAAGAAGTCAATGCAATTACAACATGCAGTGATTCGCAGCAATACATGAGATTGGAGATATACAGTGCAGACTATATCAAGTCTAAAATGACCAAAATGCTATCAAGACTTCAAGCTAAAAGCAACAGAGGACTCAAAGAAGCAGTTTCACATTTGAATCAAAGTGGACGAAGTCACAAAAGAATTAAAGCAGTCTTAACAAATGAATGAAAACCAACACAACAGTATACAAGTGCAAGTACACCATTGTCTGGACCAATTGTCATCAAGAAAACAAGACCTCAATGCACAAACTCAAGAAAATAGTGAAACAATAATGGTGCAACACATACATATATTCATGTATGATCACCCAACTCAAAGGCATAAAGCAATACGAAGGCAATTCAAAAATCAAGTGAACACAACATGTGTGTACAATTGAAGACGTTAATGTATTGGAGTTAAACATTAAAACCAAACATGCTGCGATTTCAAAATAATCAAACAAGTTCATACGTACACAATTTCAAAATGGTCAAAGTCACACAATAGCAGACTCAAGTCAAGTCAAACCCAGCACTACCAGAAATCAAAGTCGAAGTCAACAGAATGTACAAAGTCAACTATAGTGTGAATTCAGTGAACACAACAGGCACGTTGAAGACGAAGCAATGCAAAATGCTAAGTGTGGCCTCAATAATGAAGACCAAATGAAGACTCAATGTCAATGACCAAATTCACAAAGCAAAAAGATTATCACTGTCAACAAGCACAAGTGCAACACCAACACGGCAGTGAGACAGTATCGTGCAAGTTTAAAAACAGGGTACAACAGTTTCGAACAAAGACAGATATGTCTTAAAAATCATCACATAAACACTGTCAAGTTCAAATGTAGAAACCCAAAGCCGTGTAATCAAAAACCAAAGAATACATCATCAAATCGAGTCAAGCCGTGTGACCACGAAATCGATCAAAACCAAGAACATCAAGTATCAGATTGTACGAAATTAACAAGGCTAGAGAAATCATCAATCAACAAAACAAATCGATGTAACAACCCGATATTTTCAACAATTCGCATCCATTATAAGTGAATAGGTAGACACTCATGCCGGAATTGAATTGCTCAAAATACCGCGTTGTAAATAAAAATTTGGCAAATCTCAGAATACACAGTAAATAAAATCACAGATCACAGACACAGAGTAATAATAATGCAGCAGAAGTAAAAGAGATAGTAGTTCATGAAGCTACTATATAAATATATCAGAGTTACATAAGATACAACAGAAGAAATAAAGTACAACAGAAGTTTCAATATGATAACCAAGTACACGATGAATAGACCAACCGAACTGAAATAGATAAGACTACATAAGCAGATAATCTCCAGCGATTCAAATCACCAGAAGTGGAATCCAAATCTGTGAATAACTCAGGCTGACCCGAGCGTAAATAAAAATACAAACACTCGAGTCAGAACATACATACTTATACAATGTAAACCAACTCAAGTGAACTGTAGTAAAAGTACAGGTAACTTAGAAGATGCTTGGGACCGCCCATCCAATAAGGATTCGTTAAACTATTTACTATGTAGTAATATACGCTATATACAGTAGTGTCTAATCAGTAAAGTATAATCATATAGAAAATAGCGTTAAGGGGATGGTGAACCTTAACGCGGTCGGATCTTTAAAACCAAAATCGTAGTGGGCTCGATATAAGGAGATGACACGGCACGCGAGGCAATGCCAGGATGGATACACCGTTTTCACACCCGGACCGGTGGTGACGGCAAGCCAGCAGCTTTCGCCCACCTCGAACAATACCCCCGAATCAAAGTGGCACCACATATCGAATCACAAAAGTAATTGAATGGTTTCCGATGGAGCATGCTCGATGAAAGGGTGCGACCCTTTGTGTAGCCCGGTATAGCTCCTGTTTTAGTCATTTATGCCAACTCGCGGTAGTTGGGTCCACGTAATATACCTCGAGAACGTCGCCACCATCCTACTTCATTCTGGAATCTCCACCGCGTACACAGTTGTTAAAGTGGTTTTAGGTATTGGCCGACTATAAGACAATATCTGATCCCGGTCTCTTTAACAACCAATCGTTATTATAACCCGTAGTTATAACTTTAAAACAATATTTTATACTTCAAAATAAAATATCATTTCAACCCAAATCTTTATCAAAATAAAGATTAAATAATTTCCAATCCATTTCAATATATCATCATATCATATCTTTCAATTCAAATATTTATCAAAATAAGTATCAATTCATTTCTAACCGTTTCAATATTTTAAATTATCATATCCTTTAAAAACTTCCTTTCAAATCATTTTAATACATCAAAATATCATAACCTTTCAAATCTTCATTTTTCAAATCATTTAATATCAAAATATCATATCTTTCAAAACTTCGTTTCAAATCATTTTAATATATCAAAATATCATATCTTTCAGTACCACAATTCAAATCATTTTAATATATCAAAATATCATATCTTTTCGAAACCACATTTCAAATCATTATTCATTTTATTCGAATTAAAATACCATTTCAATTCATATTTCAAAACAGTTTATATTCCAAAAAAAAAAATTAATCATAAAAATGAAGTTATTATGTTAAAAATTAAATTATTTAATTTTCAACTTCCAAAGTTCAATTATTCACTTACGTTTATCAAAATAGTGAAATTCCACTTTTCGCAGCATTTAGAAAACGCTATGGAAAGTTACATTCAAAACAGTTCAATTTAACAAATGACAACATTTTAAAATGTTGTAATAGGGTTTACTTAAATTCCAAATAAACTTAGTTAAATTCAAAAATTATAGCACTTACAAAATTGCTATAATAGTTTTTAATTCAATTTAGCTTTTTAGTTCATTATCATCAACTACAGCATTTACAAATACTGTAATATCATTTACATTGTAATTAATAGCATTTCAAAAATGCAGTCAATTAACTCCAAATATTCAATATAATTTCTCAACCAATTATATTTTTATTTAAAACATTTTTAACTCATAAAATCATACATTTTCACATTTATAAGCATCATTTAATTTTCCTCAAGTTCATGATTTTATAAAGTTAAATTCCCATTCAAAAATCAAGATTTAATAATAATTCACTTATTAAATTGCAATGTTCAATTTTGAATTCCTTGCATTAAATTTCAACTAAACACTTATGTTCAAATTCTCAAATATAACTTATTTTTATTTTTATTTGCTTAACTAAAAGTTCACTTTAAGTCAATTTCATAAATTTCCAATTTTAGTTAAATTTCAAATTTTCAACTTAAATATTCATTCATTTCACATTCAACTTTATCAAAAATCATTAATATGATATAAAATCACTTTAAATTCATTTAAATTAAAATTATCATAAATTTATTATAATTTCATATTCAATTTGATTTCCAATTATAATAAATCAAAATTTCCAAAATAACTTACATTCAAAATTTTCTAACTTTTCATTAATTCATTTCACTTACAATTATTCAGAAAATCAATAATATTTTACAAAAATCCTTTTTAATTAGATTTAAATCAAAATATTTTAATATTTACATTTCTAAAATAGTTTTAAAATTTTTAGAAAAACATATATTAACTACAGGCTGTATATAATTTTCTACACTAGGAAAAGTGATACGGGTAATATATCATTTCAACCCGTAATTTACCAAGAAAATCCGGGTTTTATCATTTCAACCCCACAGTCCCAAGTATATGAAGTAAATTGAAATCATTCAGGCCTATCATTTCAGCCCATAACAATTTTCCCTTATTCTAAAGTCCGTTCGGGTATGTATCATTACAACCCATAGTGATTTCTAATTTACAGGGAACTTACAGTGTGATAAACTGATAAAATATACAGAATAGCACAAAATAACAGTAACATATAATATAATAGGTGTAATAACAGGTGTGAACATCATATGATAATAATATAAGCAGTTATAACATGATCATATAGTTCTACAGATTCACAGGGTGTCAATTTACTACTTTTATAAGTACGTAATGTCTGGTGAGAAATACTCACCTGTATTTGATGGAGATTACAACCAAAGCACACAACACATAAACTACGAAGGCACGACAACTCGAATATTATTTGAGAATGGGAGAACCAAAGATTAATTCCTTGAACAAATTCAAACAAACAAGTATAAACAACACATAAGTTTCAACACAAGAAACCATTAAACAATGCTAGAATTGGATGCATAAAACAAAGCCAAAGTGTTTGCACTTGCTTTCTACCATCTATGCTTCAGCTATGATCTGAAATGGTATGGCTACAGCATGGTTTTAGATCAGGTTTGGGTTCCTAAAGGTCGGCCATGGCATGGGAAAATGATGGAGCAAAGGTTTTTGAGCATGAAACAACAACTACAGGACAACACAATGTTCTCAAGGCACTAAAGGTCATGGCCAAGGCACTCCAAATCATGGCCAGTCTTCAAGTGGTCAACTACAGGTATGGCAGAGGTGTATGTGTCAGCAAAAGTCTGGTGGTGGTGGTGTATGGGTCGGCCTAACCTAGAGAAAGTGGTGCAACATTTGGTGATGTAGAAACTACCAATACAAGGCAAAAGCATAAGTTCAAGGCCACTACAAAGCTCGGGCAAGGCATGGAGGGGCATGACCATGGCTCAAGGAGTCAGGTGGTGATGTGACATGATGTGTCAGGTCTGGAACAGGAGGTGGAGGTGTTATATGGTCGGCCATGTGGTGGAGAGAGGTGATAGAAGGTGGATGGCTCAGCTTGTATGCATATAGGTGATGTTGGTTCACTTTAAGGTGGATTTTCTTCACATAGGGGATCGACTATGGCATGGGAAGGTGCTGGAGGTGCTGTTGGTTAGAAGGGGATGGTGGTGGCGGCCCCAAGGTGGTCGATGAGGTGTTGGCCGATCCAATGTAGATGAAGGAGCAAGTGCAAGTCGCATTAAAACAAGAGAAAACATGGAAAAAAAAGAAAGAGTTTTTACCAAAATTTTTGCAAAATGATGGAGGCCGGCTATTTTTTTGAGATTGAGGAGTTTTGATACGGAATGGAATGAGAAATAATCAGCTGAGAGGAAGAATGAAGTGGCCAAACCATAATGAATGCATGAGTTAGAAAACAAAGAGGTGGAAAACCCAAAAGCCTTAAGCAAATCAAGAGTCACAACCTTTCAAATTTATTTTATTCATTTTGAAAATTATAAATACTTATAAAACTAATAAATAAAGATAAAAACTCAGAAATGAAAATAAATATATAAAATAAATAATTAAATTTTAATTTAAAAAGAATTTAAATTAAGAAAATGGCTTAAAATTGCAAACTAGGCTTTAAAATTAGAAATAGATTCAAATGAACTTTAGAAAACCTTTATGGACTTGTAAAAATATTTATAACAAATAAAATAACATAAAATAAAAAATACATTCACAAAATAAAAAAATAAAAAAATTAATTAAATATAATTTATATGAAGAAAATAGTAGAAAATTAGAAACAGCCTTTAAAAATAGGAAATAAATACAGTAAATTTTGGAAAAACTCTATTATCATTTTAAAAATATTTAAAGTAAAAATATACACAATAAAACATAAATATACAAATTAGAATAAGACATATCAAGTAAAATATCATTTATATAATTTGAAACAATAAATATTGTTAAATAACCCTATATACACCCAATATTGTAAAGGGTATAACTTTCACAATTTAAATCCAATTTCAACGAAACGAAAAACAGTATTCATGATATTAAATCTATTTTCATAATAAAAGATAAAATTTAAGATTTAAAATGATTTAAATTTTAAAGTCAAAGTTTAAACAGTTTGAGTAGAAATTCACCTTTCAGTAAAATATTCAAATTATACTAGTTTGAACTATAAATAACTTAATAATCATCATTTATATTTAAAAATGAAATGTTTGAAATAAAACAAATTTAAAAAAAAATAACAGAAAGCTCAATTTAAATAATATACAAAAAACTAGGGTTGTTACACTCTCCCCCACTCAAAACTTTTCATCCTCGAAAAGGGATGAGGTACGGAAAAGCACAGAAAATGATAGAATGAAATAAGATTAAGATAAGATGACAAGAAGATTGAAAATTATACCTGATAACTGTTGTTATAGGTAAGTTTCGCAAGGTGCAAATTATCAAAGATTATAGAAATATTTCTAAACAAAAAGATTATAGAAAGATGCATATACCAGTCTATAGCAAGATGAGGATGATGAGGACAACAAAAAAAATAGTTTGAAAAACAAAATAAGAACATAAATTTGAATGCATGGAAATTTCAACTTAAATAGAGAATAAATCTTTACATAAGTTAAATAAATCTTAACTATCCCAAATTTCAATATCTTAATATCCAATCATCTTAAATTAACAAATTTTAAAACCATGGATTTGAAAAATAATCATTTATTACACTCACAATGTACTTAATAAATTTTATTCTTCTTTATTCCTAATTAAAATTAAATTTATTCCACTCAATATATTTATTACTTATGTTAAACATACCTACACTTATTATAACTGCTTTCTTTTATTCCTAGTTCTTTTAACATTATTCTATTGTAAGTTATTCAATTACCCTTTATTATATTTACCTCTGTTTATCATTTTATAAGTAAAATTTAAGTGTATAACATTTATTATAACCACTCAAAAAAAAAATCTTTTTATATTGTATATTATCCAATTACATTGTTAACTTCTGAAGTTAAGGTAAGTTATATTTGAATGCAATTGTATTATACAAATAAAACTTTCCAATTCAATCATTTAAAGCTTAAATCATTTATTCAAAAATTTTGATTTTCTTTTTATAATTGAAATTATTCTTTAAAAATAAAATTTAAGAATTAAATTTCCGATTTCTTCAAACCATTTAGAGATAACTAAAGGTATGTACATAGTTTATCAAATCAAATTTAAATCATATATCTATATATATTATAAATCAAGTCGTATTTTAGAAATTCAATTCAAATCAATTTGATTTACCAAAACAAAGCTGTAGTAAGTCTACAGAGCGGTCTCTTCACTTCGAAACTCGAAAATGAACATTGATGATGTCGCGATCATCACCGAAGTTATTTTCCAGCGACAAAGAGAAGAGCACTAATTTTTAAACTTTCAAGTTCTTTGAAAACAAATTTCTATTCGAAAATACTTTAAATAATATAACCTTTTAAAACTTTTAAACACAAGGTTTGAAACCATCGGAAATTAAATTCTCAGACTTCTTGTTCTAAATTCATTTCAGTTCCCAAATCAATTTATAACTATCTATAAATTCATTTATAGAACAATAAATGATAAATCAAGTATTATCACTTCAAATAATCAATTTAAATCAGTTTATTAAGTTCCATAAATTTACTTATATATCAAAATTTATTTCATTAACCAAAATTTAAAATAATATTGTGTCAGTTTGTTCTGTCAAAGTGTTTTGAAAATCTTATCGATAGCGTTGATAAGACGAATCGATCGGAAACCCAAATCAACATCAACAACTCAAACAACACAATATATAAAGCAAAACATAGATATACAAGTACAATTCAAAATGTTTGGAAGAATAGATTAGAAACAAAAGACAAGATGATTAAATAACAGAGTAGAGAGGTGGGTAAGCTTAAATAAATCGCGGGCAAGCTTAACTGGGTCAACCGTGGCTTAAAGAATAAGATCAATGTGGATTTTTCTAGGGTAAATCTACATTCAATCTCAATAGATAAAGTTTGGAATAACAAAAGATATTAGCATCTAAACCAAGGATATATAAGAATCTCTGGTGAATCGATGCTAATTGTAAGGGAGTTTTCCCATTTTTTCAATTCAATTTGAAATTGGCGTGACCGCCGACTCACTAGCAAGATCATTCGAAGCGGAGTTTTGGAATACTCCAGAGTCAAAAGAAGATGAATAGTGAGGGACATGAATGGATTTTGGAACCGTAGGGAATGTTCCAAAATTCAAAGGAATTGAGTCAAAAGGGAGAGATTCAAACTCGAATGAAAGTTATGTTGTAAATACATTCACTCCATATGCTGAGTTTTGCCTAGAGCTACCAGAGCTCTGATACCAACTGTAACGACCCGATATTTTCAACCATTCGCATCCATTATAAGTGTATAGGTAGACACTCATACCGGAATTGAAGTGCTCAAAATACCGCGTTGTAAATAAAAAGTTGGCAAATCTCAGAATATATAGTAAATAAAATCACAGATCACAAACACAGAGTAATAATAATGCAGCGGAAGTAAAAGAGATAGTAGTTCATGAAGCTACTATATAAATATATCAGAGTTACATAAGATACAACAGAAGAAATAAAGTACAACAGAAGTTTCAATATGAAAACCAAGTACACGATGAATAGAACAACCGAACTGAAATAGATAAGACTACATAAGCAGATAATCTCCAGCGATTCAAATCTCCAGAAGTGGACTCCAAATCTGTGAATAACTCAGGCTGACCCGAGCGTAAATAAAAATACAAACACTCGAGTCAGGACATACATACTTATACAATGTAAACCAACTCAAGTGAACTGTAGTAAAAGTACAGGTAACTTAGAAAATGCTTGGGACCGTCCATCCTCTAAGGATCCGTTAAACTATTTACTATGTAGTAATATATGCTATATACAGTAGTTTCTAATCAGTAAAGTATAATCATATAGAAAATAGCGTTAAGGGGATGGTGAACCTTAACGCGGTCGATCTTTAAAACCAAAATCATAGTGGGCACGATATAAGGAGATGACACGCCACGAGAGGCAATGCCAGGGTGGATACACCGTTTGCACTCCCGGACCGGTGGTGACGGCAAGCCAGCAGCTTCCGCCCACCTCGAACAATACCCCTGAATCAAAGTGGCGTCACATATCGAATCACAAAAGTAATAGAATGGTTTCCGATGGAGCATGTTCGATGAAAGGGTGCGACCCTTTGTGTAGCCCGGTATAGCTCCTGTTTTAGTCATTTATGCCAACTCGCGGGAGTTGGGTCCACGTAATATATCTCGAGAACGTCGCCACCATCCTACTTTATTCTGGAATCTTCACCGAGTACACAGTTGTTAAAGTGGTTTTGGTATTGGTTGGCTATAAGACAATATCCGATCCCGGTCTCTTTAACAACCAATCGTTATTATAACCCGTAGTTATAACTTTAAAACAATATTTTATACTTCAAAATAAAATATCATTTTAAACCAAATCTTTATCAAAATAAAGATTAAATCATTTCCAAACCATTTCAATATATCATCATACCATATATTTCAATTCAAATATTTATCAAAATAAATATCAAGTCATTTCTAACCATTTCAATATTTTATCATATCCTTTAAAAACTTCCTTTCAAATCATTTTAATACATCAAAATATCATAACCTTTCAAAGCTTCATTTTTCAAATCATTTAATATCAAAATATCATACCTTTCAAAACTTCCTTTCAAATCATTTTAATATATCAAAATATCATATCTTTCAGTACCACATTGCAAATCATTTTAATATATCAAAATATCATATCTTTTCGGAACCACATTTCAAATCATTATTCATTTTATTCAATTTGAAATACCATTTCAATTCATATTTCAAAACAGTTTATATTCCAAAAAAAATCATTTTTAATCATAAAAATGAATTAAAAATTAAATTATTAAATTTCCAAAATTTTCAACTTCCAAAGTTCATTTATTCACTTACGTTTATCAAAACAGTGAAATTCCACTTTTCGCAGCATTTAGAAAACGCTACGGAAAGTTACATTCAAAACAGTTCAATTTAACAAAAGACAACATTTTAAAATGTTGTAATAGGGTTGACTTAAATTCCAAATAAACTTAGTTAAATTCAAAAATTATAGCACTTACAAAATTGCTATAATAGTTTTTAATTCAATTTAGCGTTTTAGTTCATTATCATCAACTACAACATTTACAAATACTGTAATATCATTTACATTGTAATTAATAGCATTTCAAAAATGCAGTCAATTAACTCCAAATATTCAATATAATTTCTCAACCAATTATATTTTTATTTAAAACATTTTTAACTCATAAAATCTTACATTTTCACATTTATAAACATCATTTCATTTTCCTCAAGTTCATGATTTTATAAAGTTAAATTTCCATTCAAAAGTCAAGATTTAATAATAATTCACTTATTAAATTGCAATGTTCAATTTTAAATTCCTTGCATTAAATTTCAACTTAACACTTAAGTTCAAATTCTCAAATATAACTTAGTTTTATTTTTATTTGCTTAACTAAAAGTTCACTTTAAGTCAATTTCATAAATTTCCAATTTTAGTTAAATTTCAAAATTTCAACTTAAATATTCATTCATTTCACATTCAACTTTATCAAAAATCATTAATATGATATAAAATCACTTTAAATTCATTTAAATTCAAATTATCATTAATTTTTTATAATTTCATATTCAATTTGATTTCCAATTATAATTAAATCAAATTTTCCTAAACAACTTACATTCAAAATTTTCTAACTTTTCATTAATTCATTTCACTTACAATTATTCAGAAAATAAATAATATTTTACAAAAATCCTTTTTAATTAGATTTAAATCAAAATATTTTAATATTTGCATTTCTAAAATAATTTTAAAAATTTTAGAAAAACATATATTAACTACGGGTGTGTATATAATTTTCTACACTAGGAAAAGTGATACGGGTAATATATCATTTCAACCCGTAATTTACAAAGAAAATCCGGGTTTTATCATTTCAAACCCGCAGTCCTAAGTAAATGAAGTAAAGTGAAAATCATTCAGGCCTATCATTTTAGCCCATAACAATTTTCCCTTATTCTAAAGTCCGTTCGAGTATGTATCATTTCAACCCATACTGATTTCTAATTTACAGGGAACTTGCAGTGTGATAAACTGATAAAATATACAGAATAGCATAAAATAACAGTAACATATAATACAATAAGTGTAATAACAGGTGTGAACATCATATGATAATAATATAAGCAGTTATAACATGATCATATAGTTCTACAAATTCACAGGGTGTCAATTTACTACTTATATAAGTACGTAATGTCTGGTGAGAAATACTCACCTTTATTTGATGGAGATTACAACCAAAGCACACAACACAGAAACTATGAAGGCACGACAACTCAAATATGATTTGAGAATGGGAGAGCCAAATATTAATTACATGAACAAATTCAAACAAACAAGTATAAACAACACATAAGTTTCAACACAAGATACCATTAAACAATGCTAGAATTGGATGCATAAAACAAAGCCAAAGTGTTTGCACTTGCTTTCTACCATCTATGCTTCAGCTATGATCTTAAATGGTATGTCTACAGCATGGTTTTAGATCATGTTTGGGTTCCTAAAGGTCGGCCATAGCATGGGAAAATGATGGAGCAAAGGTTTGTGAGCATGAAACAACAACTACAAGACAACACAATGTTCTCAAGGCACTAAAGGTCATGGCCAAGGCACTCCAAATCATGGCCAGTCTTCAAGTGGTCAACTAAAGGTGTGGAATAGGTGTATGTGTCAGCAAAAGGCTGGTGGTGGTGTATGGGTCGGCCTAACCTAGAGAAAGTGGTGCAACATTTGGTGATGTAGAAACTACCAATACAAGGCAAAAGCATAGGTTCAAGGCCACTACAAGGCTCGGGAACAGGAGGTGGAGGTGGTATATGGTCGGCCATGTGGTGGAGAGAGGTGATAGAAGGTGGATGGCTCGGCTTGTATGCATATAGGTGATGTTGGTTCACTTTAAGGTGGATTTTCTTCACATAAGGGCTCGACTATGGCATGGGAAGGTGCTGGAGGTGGTGCTGGTCAGAATGGGATGGTGGTGGCGGCCCCAAGGTGGTGGATGTGGTGCTGGCCGATCCAATGTAGATGAAGGAGCAAGTGCAAGTCGCATTAAAACAAGAGAAAACATGGAAAAAAGAAAGGAAGAGTTTTTACCAAAAATTTTGCAAAATGATGGATGCCGGCTATTTTTTTGAGATTGAGGAGTTTTGATACGGAAAGGAATGAGAAATAATCAGCTGAGAGGAAGAATGAAGTGGCCAAACCATAATGAATGCATGAGTTAGAAAACAAAGAGGTGGAAAACCCAAAAGTCTTAAGCAAATCAAGAGTCACAACCTTTCAAATTTATTTTATTCATTTTGAAATTTATAAATACTTATAAAACTGATAAATAAAGATAAAAACTCAGAAATGAAAATAAATATATAAAATAAATAATTAAATTTTAATTTAAATAGAATTTAAATTAAGAAAATGGCTTAAAATTGCAAACTAGGCTATAAAATTAGAAATAGATTCAAATGAACTTTAGAAAACCTTTATGGACTTGTAAAAATATTTAAAACAAATAAAATAACATAAAATAAAAAATGCATTCACAAAATAAAAAAAATAAAAAAATTAATTAAATATAATTTATATGAAGAAAATAGCAGAAAATTAGAAACAGCCTTTAAAAATAGGAAATAAATACAGTTAATTTTGGAAAAATTCTATTATCATTTTAAAAATATTTAAAGTAAAAATATACATAATAAAACATAAATATACAAATTAGAATAAGATATATCAAGTAAAATATCATTTATATAATTTGAAACAATAAATATTGTTAAATAACCCTATATACACCCAATATTGTAAAGGGTATAACTTTCACAATTTAAATCCAATTTCAACGAAACGAAAAACAGTATTCATGATATTAAATATATTTTCATAATAAAAGATAAAATTTAAGATTTAAAATGATATAAATTTTAATTTTAAAAGTCAAATTTTAAACAGTTTGAGTAGAAATTCACCTTTCAGTAAAATATTCAAATTATACTAGTTTGAACTATAAATCACTTAATAATCATCATTTATATTTAAAAATGAAATGTTTGAAATAAAACAAATTTAAAAAAAAATTAAAAATAACAGAAAGTTCAATTTAAATAATATACAAAAATCTAGGGTTGTTACAATCGAACTAACTAAACACATCATTTGAATCAGATGTGAGTGGATAGCACTCACCTTACTTCCCAGAGCACCAACGATCGATTGGCGAGCACTTACGAGGATCAACCCACCAGATCAAAGCAATTAAAGTCGGCCTCTTCCATTTATTAGAAACCCTAGATTTTGAAAAGAGGAACGAACGCAAAAAGGAAGCCGCCATTATTTTCGTTTATATGTTTTATTTTTTTAGGGTTTTCCAATCAAATGAAAGGGGGACAGTTACATACTTAGAATAACACAGCACCAAAATAAGTTGGCCGAAATTATAATTTTTTAAAGCCCGTATAACTCTTTAAACAAAATTGTAAAAGAATTACAACTGATTAAAACATTGGCAACATCTTTCTGACCTAACATGCAACCATTTCTCTGAGATTCACGGCACTCGATCGATCAGAGGAGAAGCAATGCCTCGAATTTCAACTTCTACAAGAACTAGGGATCGAAACCCTTATGACCTACCGCCGATGTCATTGTGAACTGGAACCCCTTCTGACTTTTTACCTGAACCTCCATTACCTCCTCCGCCTCCAGCAATGTTCCCGACCACCCCCAAATGCTCCAGCCACCAGAAATCACCCAAAAACCTTTTTCCAGACAATCCCAAAATTTACATTCGATTCAATATTAAAAATTTGGATTTTTTTTCTAAAAAAATCCTATCTTTCAGAGATGATTCAAGATATATACTTGAATCAATAAAATACAACATTTGATTTATCACATATTTAAGTTTTCAAATGTATTTTCTTGTTTACAGGAAATTCTTAAACTTAAAATACTTAAACATGTTTTTAAAATCTAGATGGTGTTTAAAACTAACTAATTTGTTTAAAACCCAAAGTTTCCAAGTGAACAAATGGGGAGTTTTGAATTTTGGTTCATTTTAAAATCTCTGTAATCTAAAAGAATAGAGACGCACAGACATCAGACATGCATATTCAAATGCATTCATATATGCAGATTTCTATACTTCTATATACACATGCAGACATCATCATCACATGAATTACTCGAGCAACAATTATTAATTTTCTTAAGTTTTAAATTTAAATGTTTACTTACCTGTCTATGAAGAAACAGAGAAAGACAAATCCTGGGAAATGTTTGAATTTGAAAATCTAGAAAAACTTGTTTGGTTTTGATCTGAACTTGCTTTGATCTAAAACTGAGTTGAATCAAATTTCCAACTTGCATTGATTTGTATTTGCTTGATAATGAGAAACTTGAATTTGTTACTGGTTTGAATTTTGTGAAGAGAATTCTTTCATTTCCATTTACTGGTTTTTTTGGAATTTGAAATCATTAAAGAGAATGAGAGATGATAGGAAAATGTTTATATTATCTCCTATTAATTATAAAAGACACTTGTTAAATTGTTAAGTAACTTAATTACACTTGTCATTAAGCCTATCATATTGCTTACATTTGTAAATCCATGTTTTATATGTTTTTATGTGTATTTATATGATATTCTAAATTTAGCTTTTATATTTATAAATGTCTTTACATTTTAAAATATATATATTTATCATATTATCAATTTGCTCTTGTATAAATGTCTTATGTTTTAAATGTTTAAATTTTTATCTTAAATTAATCTTACTTAATTATATTTATTCTTTCTCTTATATTTGTCTATCTATAATTTTAAAAGTAGATGATATGAAATCCCAATTACACACTTATAATAGTTATACAAATATATTAATTATACTTTATATACTTTATTTATAATTTAAATGTTTTCCACAAATCTCTTATATTAAATTTCTATTTAGTAACCACTTTCCTCTATTTATATAAATATGATCTTTAAATGAAAATAACAAACTATATACTAATAAAATTATATATGTATTATTTTTAAATTCAATTTTCCTTAAGATATTTATCTTTTGAATTTCAAATTCATATTCAAATTAAAATCAACTCACATAAATATATATATATTTAAACAATCACAAATTTAATTCTATTTAAAATCCATATATATGTATATAAATATAAAATATTATTATTGTTTTGAAAATAATCAATTTTATCATATTTAAATATTTATAAAGGAGATTATCACATTTATTTGTTCAATTTATAAATCAATATTTTTAGAAGTTAAATCAGATAACTGTTCAAATATCTGATGCCTGAAATCCGAGTTATCACAATGAAGAAGAGGCAAATGGATGTGTATTTATGGGCTAGTAGAGAGGTAGAAAATATCTCTACCTTACATCCCCCACCATCACCAACCATCATTACTACGACCCCCTCCCCACATCACTATAGGATGGCCAGAAATGACGTTCACATAGATGCATCCATGTGCTTGTCCATGTGGATGTGTACATGTTGACTTTGTGCTTGCTTAAGGTTTAAGTAATTTAGAAAGATCTTATATATTTCTTTTATATATGTATATGTATGTATGTATATTTTTATGCATGTTTATGTATAACTTAAAGTGTATGTTAGGGTGTAAATGTATGTTGTATATGCGTACAAGTCATATAAATAACGTTATACAACTTCTATAAGTCAAACTGTTGAAAATCGAGAAACATATTATAGGTCATATTTTTACTTATATTTTAAATTACAAATAAATGTAAACAAAATTGGCAAATTATTTTCTTATCATTTTTAACCAATTAAAATGATCACATTTTATTAATAAAACTGTATAAATTAATATTAACAAATATTTACAAAAATCGTTAATATACTGATAAAGCGATATCGATTTCTCCTTATATTTTCAAATCAAATATATGTCTTCATAAAATTATTACAAATGATTTATTATCACATTATAAAATATTTAAAATGAATTATAACCTTTGTCAAACATTATTTGAATAATTATAGTAATTACTAAATCACTATGTAACGACCCAACTTCCAAACTCCAGGAAGTCGCATCGCTAATAAGAAAGAAAGGGATAGAAAAGAGAAAGAAGGAGAAGAAAGAAGAAACAACACATCAGAATCTAAACAGCGGAACGAATAAATTATATTAATACATTAAAATATTACATAGTTTACAACCACTATCAGAGTACACAGATATACAACACATACTAGACAGTTATAAACACCTGCCTAGTATTTACAACATAATACAACTCAGAGACAACACATAACACACAGCGGAATACTAATATCTAACGCAGAAACCTCCTGCTCCATTGCTCCTCCAATATTCGTCAAAGCTAACCTGAATCCCTTGGCCACTCGTAAAAATTTGAGTACCCAAGTGTTTATGAAAACAAAAGATAAACTCCAGGTCAGACATGGGTCTGGTGTGAGTAACAGGTTAAAGTTGTTTAACTTTAAAAAAATCCTTTTGAAAAGAAAGGTATCACGTAAGACTTCCCACACATAAACATGGAAAAGTTTTTACCTTACGCTAACCAAAACATTTGATAGGAAATCCAGTGATATTATAATAGGTCTAGGGTTTTCAAGTAAATATGAAATAGCCGAAATTGTTACATGATTAAATTCCATCTACTGGCCACAAAAGTGGGTAATACAATCAAAACCGTTGGCACTTATTAGATTTTGGATTCCATACAATGGCAGGGCTACTGGGGTACCGTCCGTCACAGTACGTGGCCTAGATCAATGTACCGAGGAGTACTCCCACTCCCCTGCAACACAAGGCCGGACCCATGCCTTACCGAATAGTTTCGAACAAGACAACCCCGCAGTTGGTACGCAATTCCAACTGCCCACTAAGCCGAATAAAAAGGGACCTCTAGATAGGGATCAATCTTGCTCTCCAGTAGGTGCTACCCACGAAGCCTTGCTGCACCTCCCCTGTTTTAGCCATTCCCGGTTGATGAGGCTTGAGGCTACGATTACCTTTATAGGACTCATTTCTTAGAATGCTCATCGTCCACCAAAGCATTCAATCCATACAAGTTCGTTCCTCGAACGAAACCGAAGGCATTATCTCGTTACACTCATTACGGAATCACCCACAGAGTTAACGACGATAACCCTTGCACTCTAAATCACCATCTCGAATCTATAAGTACTATTCCGTCAAACTCATTACGGAATCACCCACAGAGTTATACTGACGTATAGCCCTTACACCTCGAGTCTTCACTCTTCACATAAGATTCACGACCTATCGTTAATTTGGATTGATGTGGTTTTCGGATATCCAAATATAGAAACCCGATCCCGGTCTCATCGAAATCCAAAGCGTGTCTTTTAGGTCCAAGTTGTTTTAGAGTTTAAAACAATTCAATTATATCATCTATATACACACAGATAGATAATTCATAGATTCACAAGAGATAATTATCATTATCAAACCACAGATAATCCACATTATCACTATTAAAAGATAATCCATATCAATATCACAATGCAACCAATGCATCCATATCAATCAACATTACTAATCTCATCTCTGAGATTCAAACCATTCAAAGTAATCAATATCAACCATCTATAAGCAATGACTTATAATCATACCATCTATAATCAATTTAAAATGAATTAAATTAATTACACCATCTTTAATTAATTTAAAATGAATTAAATTAATTACTTACACAATATAAACCTTGCTTACATTAATTAATTACAAATTAATTAATTGATTAACCTCTAATTTATCATCTTAATTAATCAATCCTGATTAATTATACTTCAATTAATTTCACAAAATTAATTACTCTAAACCAAATACAGTAAATAACTTTTAATTACTTCATTAATTAATTAACTATAATTAATTACATTTAATCTTAATTAACTACAATTAATTAATTACCCTTAATTGCTTATTATTGATTAATTAATATTAATTAATCAATCTTAATTACATCATTATATTAATTAATGACTCTTAATTATATTTAATTAATTACTCAATTAAATTAATTACTTTCAGTAATTAATCTCATTTAATCAATAATTATTAATCACCTTTGATTAATCTCAATCTGTAATTAACTACCCTTAATTACTTATCAAATTAATTACCCCTTAATTAATTTCTTTAATTAATCCCTTGATTAATTATACAAGATAATTTAATCCAAATTACACTCACAATTCCAACACTATCCACTAATTACATCCTGTAATTATCTCTAATTACTTTACTGAGTAATTCCATTAATTATATTAAGTAATTATTATCAAATCAAATGTTTAGAATTAATTAAACTTAATTAATTAATTTAAACCAACCTTAATAAACTTCATTAATTACATTAAGTAATTAATGTCCTAATTACTTCCATTTAAGTAATTAAACTTAAATAACTTTCACAATTTATTATCCTTAATTAATCAATATAACTAATTATTAAAAATTAATCATATTAATTAATTGCCAAATAACTTTAGCTAATGACCATCATTAACTATTATTAATTCTTTAATTAATTTCTTTAATTGCTTCTTAGTTAACTCTAATTTAAATTAATTCAAACTATTAATTATAAATTAAATAAATAAGTTACTTCTTAATTATCTTATTTGTTTAATTATTTTAACATCTTAATAACTTCTAAGATAACCCATTTCTTATTAATAATTTTATTAATATTGTGTACTTAGAATGTGACGCCCCACCTCTATACCCACGCTAGCCAAGAACACTCCGGAGTAGTGCTGTCAACTAGCACGGAGAATAAGGCTGTTGAGGAGCGACCATCCATGTAATTGCTTATCACACGGTGGCTATAAATAATCTTCGGAAACAAACATAGAAATAATCATATCACAAATCAGTCACAGATATCCATATCACAAAGGCGGAAGAAGATATGAATATATAACTAACACATGAAAGTGTACATCAGAGTAGTGGTCATTAAGATCCACGATAATACAAAAGAATAGCAACACGTGCTATACAAAAGAATACAACTATGAGTCTATATCTCAAGTGTATACAACAAAAACTGCTAATCTAAACAGTTAGCCAAAAGTCAGAGTGATGAATCCCTGGGAAGAAGTCAAGCAGAAGCACCTGTAACATCTCGGTCTGACCCGAGTATTATTTAAGAAAATAATAAACGGATCAGTCTAGCTATAAATATCAGATGACATGATATAACATAAAAGATATGGCATAAACATAAACATCCATAACGACATACCACTATAAGTATGTAAATAATGATCAACAGAAGATCAATCAATAAGAGATAATCAATATCACGAGAATCTTCTCAAAGATTCGAAGAGGGCATCATACCCTAAACTTGTACTCATAACAAGTCAATGACATAAATTCCAGAAATCAACACGAGAAATCCAGAAATCATAAAAAGGGAAAGAGGCCTATCACATGACGGTCCGAAGACCATGGGGAGCTACCCCGCATGTGTGAATGGAATCACACAGATTGAGGTCAAGACTAACCAAAAAGCAGAAAGGTATGTGTGAATGGAATCACACAAGTGGTGTCTAGTCTAACCTTGCAATGAAAGAGACATCGCGCAATTGCTAGTCTAATTCATAAAGCGATCATCAAGATCAACGAGAAGTGTCAATTACACTAAGCTAGTAAATATAGAAGTTTAGCTTCATGTCCCATAACCACTTGCTTAACTTAAATATTTACGAACAAACTGTAAATCTTCACTAATAAAATTGTCACAAGAGGTTCAATCGAACAAGTCCAAGAATTAACCGACGAAGTGAACGCAAGCGTTTCGTACCACTTGTTTTACTAAGTCGTTTAATTAGATTTCTCATCCGAGTGAGGTAAAGGCTTGTATATACTAATAGATTGGAAAACGGTTTAAGAAAAGAGCTTTGTTATTAAAAATAGAGTTGAAATTGTTTGTTAAAAGAGTTTTGATATTTACTACTAGTATTGAAACCTTTATATTATAAAGTGACAAAACACAGAAGCAATTGTAGAAACAATCAGTCACAAAAATCGCATACGGAGATGTGAATAAAATCCAAGGAAATCAGCTCAATGTTTTTCAGATAAGATCCCCTACGGGGGGGGGGGGGGTCAAGGGGGGGTGGCAACCCCCCAAGGTGGGGGTGCGGGGGCCTACAACCTAAAGCAAAATGAGGTCTAACGACCTAAGGGTTCACGCGACCTAACACAATGGCTGAGCGACCTAACTAAGTGCGCGACCTGGTGGGTAAGGAGGTCGAGCGACCTAATGTTCTTTGCGACCTAACGAGGTAGAGGGGACACGCGACCTAAAGGTACGCGACCTAAGAAAGTTCGCGGGCTAAGGATGAGCGACCTAACAAGGTTCACGGCCTAACGGAGACGAGGTCATGCGACCTAAAAGTGAAACGACCTAAGGGCAAAAACAAGGTCACGCGACCTAACAGGAAACAAGGTCAAGCGACCTAAGGGGTTACGCGACCTAACGTAACACGGGTCAAACGACCTAAGGCATCACAGGACGAACGACCTAACTTCTTAAGGGACAGGCGATCTAAAGAGGTTCGCGACCTAATAGGGTTCGCGACCTAAAGGTGCACGACCTAAGGTCTTTCGACCTAGGGGTATATAGGTAACACGACCTAAAGATGTCGCGACCTAAAAATAGAAAGCATGGCCGAACGACCTATCGAAGTAGAAAGGCATGCGACCTAACGGTCAAAAGGCCAACGACCTACGACCTGAAAGTCATACGACTTACGACCTAAAAGCCATACGACCTACGACCTAAAAGCCATACGACCTACGACCTAAAAGCCATACGACCTAACGTGAAACGATCGAACTCCGAAGTGAAGATTCAAGGCAGTGCGACTTACCGCGATAACACGCGAACGACCTAAGGGTTAGGTCGCGAGCGACCTAAGTACTAGGTCGTGAACGACCTAACTCCGAACACGCGAAAAATGGTCAGAACGATCTAGGAGCTATCTCGTACGCGACCTACGACCTAAGACCCACACGACCTAACTCCGAACGACCTAAAAATGGCCAGAACGACCTAAATGCAGAAATTTCGCCAAAACGCCAAAAATCGGAGTTTTCGGCCAATCCAATCCAAACCAAAAGCAAATATTCATGCTAAACTGATAGGGAATCATTCCCAACAACCCAATATAGTTATAGACTAGATTTGTGAGATAAAAATCTCACCTTTGCACCAAATATCAATGAAAATGAAGTTTTAAGCAAGCAAGAATCAATCCTTCTTCTATCTAAGCACAAGAAGCTTGAATCCAATGTCTTCTTCTTGAATTTGGAGTAGAAAGATGGATTGCAATTGAATTTGAGTTTTGGAATTTAAATTTCCCATTCCCTCCACCATTAATGCCAAAGCTTGATTAGTTAGGAAATTTATGAAGAGTGAGGAGAAGAGGGTTGGAACTTGGGCTTAATAGGCCAAACTAAACCAAAGTCCAAAGCGGGAAAAGTTAGTGAAATTTCACTAACTCCAAACCTATCGATGTTTATACTTAAAAAGTTGTAAACGACATTTCAAACTCAATGGAAGTGGTCTCGAGTCCTAATTTGACCGTTTGCAAAAAGTAGCTTTTCGGACCAAAATCCGATTAACGAGTTACTATTTAAATAAAATATTTAAATACAAACTCGATAAATATGCGGGTTGTTACATAGAACATTTCATTTTTTTATATTTAAATCCAAATTCTTCAAAATGATGTTTATTTAAGCACTAACCAAATTTAAATCCATTTATATTCTTTTTAAAATAAATGTAAATACCATTTATTACTTATAATTAAAAACTTATATAAGATAAGTCTTGATTTACTTAATTTAATTAAAAATAAGTTTGAGTACATTATTATTTAAATTTCAAACTCAAATTTAATAATCATTTAACCTTCTTTTGTCAATCTTTATAAATGACTTCATTCAAAAAGGAAATCAAATTAAAATATTTGTTTGAAAGCAAATTTACTTCAAATAAACAATTTAAAATTTAACTTGTTTGAAAAAAACATTCAAAATTTTAAAACTTATTCAAATATCTAGATTTTAAATTCAAGAAACTTGAATCCATTATTTATTTAAAACATTTGATTTTTAACTTGATTTAAACTTGTTTTAAAACTTGATTTAAAACTCTTTATTAAAAATCCAAATTTTATTTTAAAACCTAAAGGTTCAAAAATTAGTTGAAAAAATGAACATAACATTTGAATTTAAAACAATGTTTAAATTATGTTTCAGATTTTAAAATAAAAATTCAAATTCTAGAAAACTGTCAGGTTTAAAAAAAACTGAAAACCCACTTTAATTATTTTAAAACTTTTAAGATTTAAAGCCATCTGAATCTATACTTCATACCATATTTAAACTTGCCTAAATTTATCATCACAACTTCAAAATTCTTTTAAATTTGGTTTAAATTTAAAATTTTAGACAGGCTTTTGAAACAAAACTGTAACAACAACATTGACCCGAGCCAACCAAAATTCGCTTCGAGTCAATAGGATAGAAACTTCGAGCAAATCATCAAACTTCCCGAGGAAAACTCGAGGCAACTTCTCTACTTCCACCCAAAATGCATCAGAACCCCAAAGTGCACGGTGCACGTGCACCGTGCCTCCGACCATCACCATCCACCCACGGTGACCTTCCCACATCGACGATTATCACCTCGCTACTACACGACCAACAAGTCTACCCTCCACAATCTCAAAATCAAATACGTGTTTAGTTCCAAAACCTGGAACCAGAAAGGTCAAAACCCCACGAAAACCTGTCAACACATCAACCACCATCCTCCGACCACCGGAGATTCTCCACCATCGGCCACAGCCTCGCCTACCCTTCCTCTAGCGATTCCCAAATTTCCATAACACTCGATCATTCCTACAGATCGCCACGAGCAAAACAAACTGCCTTGTTGAAACTAGGTTTCCGGACAAGAAAACGTCACCGCAGCCACCTCGATGAAGTTCATCGCCATCCTATATTTTTCCCGACCTCTCCAATCGTTCCTCTACCACCACTGAGGACCATGACCATCCCGGACAACTAAATCACCCGAGACACCCCAAAACATCAAATCCAGTCCAACTCGATCTGCTCTCAAATCCAAATACTAAAGTTTGTAATTTCACTTCTAAAAATCGTGATTTTGGATAAAGTTTCAGTTTATATTCCTGGATTGCTAAATTTAGATGTTTGAATTTCCACTTATATTAAACTTGCCCTGTTCTTTTTAGGTTCCAGTAACATTCAATTTAAATTTTAACTTAGTTATAATTTTAACCACTAATCTATCATTAAACAAACAACTTTTGTTAAAAATCTAAATCCTAACAGAGATCAAATAAGATGGTAATGAATTTTGATTAAAAACAAAGCTTGAAAACAAGGGACATACATGCACATCTCCTACATATATACACAGAGAAAAATCCAATCATATACAGACATTCTTAACTTCACACATTAACATGCAACTACTACTATACTTAAGCTTTTTAAGAAAAGCGTTACTCACCTGGTTTTAGTATGAAGACAGGTCTTTCAATTTGAAAAACTTTGTAAACTTTTTTATTTGGAGAAGTGCTTTTAAAACTAGAATCCCCTTTGCTTTTTAAACTTGCTTTAATTCTAGGTTTTACAATACAAATGCATGTAGGAAACTCCATATTGAAATGTTGCAGGCTACAGATTTTTGAGGGTGACAGGTTGATTTTGATTTTCAGGAAAATGATCACAAATAAAAAAATGGTTACAGGATTTGTTTGAAATTGTGTAGGTTGAGGATGGGTTACAGGAGATTACAGGTTTGATATTTGAAGTGGATTGCAGATTTGAATTGTAAAGTGATTTTCAGGGTTTTGATTACAGATTGGCTTTCTGATTTTTGAAATGCATTACAGGTTTAAATTTTAGTTTGAGGATTGAACTTCAGGTTTGAATTGAGCATTTGTTTCAGATTGGATTTGAGGAAATTTCAGGTTACAAGGGAAGTGTTCATTTTTCTTTTCAGATTTGTTTTTGCATTTTGCTTTTGAAGATTTATGTTTGGCTTATGATTTAGAAAAAGGAAAGAAATGAAGAAGGAGATTTTTTTATATAAGCTGAATTAAACTTTATTAAAATAAATAAATAAAAGAAAACCAATTTAAATGACACTTGTCTTCCATTCTACTTAATCTTTTAACACTTGTTATTAAGTGAATTTAAAAGCTAACACTTGTCTTTTTAAGAGTTATTAGTATTTAGTTAAATATTAATATGGATTAGTGTAAACTTAAGCTTAATTAATTAGTTAATTAGTATTTTGTTAGATGTTAATATAGGATAAATGTAAGCTTGTATTAATTAATTAGTTAATCATGTATTTATTTACATGTACATAAATTTTAAAATGAATAAATATTAAACTTATACAAATGATTCAAAATCAAAATAAATTAAAAACAATTATACTTTAGATTTAAAACTTTGAATTCATGTTCATTGAATTTTTGAAATCCAGATTATTTACAAATACAACTACAAATTTGAATTTTGAAAAACAATAATTTTTATTTAAAAATTTATTCACTAAAACAAAGTATTATTATATTTTTAGAAATAACAATATTAAATAACCATAAATAACTTATAAAATAAATTATTTCTTTATTAATAAATTATTTATTATCACATTATATTTAAAAGAAACTCAAAATAACCTCATTGTTATTTATTTAAATTTTAAACTTGAGTTACACATATTTTAAATCATTTAATATTTATCTTAGGTATTTGAAACCATATTTTATTTATTAAATGGCTTTTAAAAAGTTTAACTATTAAATAAAATCATAATTCAAAATTTTAAAAGAGATATATAATTTATAGAAGACAAGATATATTTATTAATCAGATTAAAACAAGATCTATATACAATATACAATATTCTATATATATTATAAATATAAAACAAATATTAAATTTAAAAAGATAAAATCTATCAATTAACTATTTATTTTATTGAATTATTAAATTAATTCAAATCTTATTACAAATATTATCAAATCAATTTAATTTTTATTACAGATTATTAAATTGATATTGCTTCAAAATTCAGGGTCATTACATTCCTTCCCCCTTAAAAGAATTTCGTCCCCAAAATTTAAAACAAAGGTAATTTAATAATCTATTTAAAGGATTAGATTTTAAAACACAAGCATATACCAATGATATGCTAACTACCATAGCAATCAATTCCCCAATCAAACAAATCTAATTAATCAAATATAGTTATCCAAAAAAATTCTGGATAGAACTTCCACGAGTTTTCCCGGTATAAATATTCGGGATACTCGCTCTATAGATTCCAAACAATCAATACAATTAAACTACAGAGCTCCTATTCATCTATATCTACAGAACTCGATAACATATCAGACTTCAGACGAGTCTGACTCAACAACCAAACTCCATAACTGCTGGTTCTAAAACCAGAGATAGACCATACACGTACTACCTCAGAGATACGTGAAACTCATCGAATTCCAGTTATCCAACTGACAATTCAATCCTAAAAATCAAACACCAATCCAACCAAAACACAAAGAAGAGATCCAAACATCACTGAGCTAGCTTTTCTAATCTTACCAAAACTTATAGCTCCTGAATCAGAGAAAACTCCAACAACAACGAAGTCTCCATCTTTGAATTCCAAATTCCTCCTTCCCTTATCTACAAAAGCCTTCAGACAAATCCTAGGCTGCCAACATCCAAACTGATCAGCTTAACCATTGCTGATTCCTCTAGAACAATCAGAACCAAAAACAACCCAACACAATGATCTCTTCAAGATCAATCCAAACCAAAACAAAGTTCTACTCCATAAAGAGCAGAAAACTACAAACTTCTCCTAATCTGGAAAAGAAAATCAGAAACACTATCAAACTGCTTTCGCTGCACAACTCTGATCCGAAGTAGATAATAAAATGCCGACGAAGAACACAAGCACCAACTGGACATCACCTCCAGAAATGTGGTTCTACAGATCCATAAAGAAAACTCAGAAATTCCATCAAAACTGAGTTGCTTCATCAAACTCCATCTCTAGGAATCATTCTCCAACTAAACAGAACCTCCAGTTCCACTCCTAGAATACTGGTTGATAAGAAAACTCAATCTCCAGATGCTGACGAACCTCTGTCTTCCCATATGACATCTAGAAAAATCTTCAACAATCCAAGAGAACACTCAAACAATCGCAAGTCACTTTTGCGATCAACCTAAATAAATTTCCAAAGAAAACTGTTCTCTCTTTACCCAACAGAACAGCTTTCACTGGTCTAGTCAATCCATTGAAGAAACGGATTCACTCAACAGCTTCTGAACTCCATCTTCAGAGAAACTCCTCATCTAAGACCTCCCTGTCAGCTCATAGAACATTCCAGCTGCACTGCTGACACCAAAATCAAACTTCCTAATCCAAAGTTCTCCAAGGAACTCAGACTTCAAAGTAGACAGAAACATCACAACATCCTGCTGACTCCAGCCACAACTTCGGGACAGTCACACTTCCCAAACTTGTTCCAAAGAAAACATCTTCGGAAACAATCCATAGTCACTGCATCTCATCACGCAGTTACAACTTCCTGAGGTATCAAGATACTATCACTTGCTCCAGCTCAACGGACAGATCAAACCCTACTCACAAAACTTTGTACTTCAAAGATGTCTCAGAACCTTAACAGGTTTCCTTCAGAGATCGATGAAATACTTCAACACAACAAAACTTACTCGAGACGGTATTAGGTCTACAGTCTCGACACATGCACTTCCAATCTCAACATACAAACTCCAATCAATGGTAGTAATCATGCTACAAACACTACTACCTCATCTACCTTTATAGCCTATATGTGAAAACCTAAACAAGTAACCCAACAGATAGGTAGAAAAAGATAAATATATATAAAATTACAAATACGCTCTCTCAAGAAAGACACCACTACAGAGCCTAGGTATTCACTCAACCTAATGCTCTGATACCACTGTAACGACCCAACTTCCGAACTCCAGGAAGTCGCATCGCTAATAAGAAAGAAAGGGATAGAAAAGAGAAAGAGAAAGAAGAAAGAAGAAACAACACATCAGAATCTAAACAGCGGAACGAATAAATTATATTAATAACATAAAATATTACATAGTTTAGAACCACTATCAGAGTATACAGATATACAACACATACTAGACAGTTATAAACACCTATCTAGTATTTACAACATAATACAACTCAGAGACAACACAGAACACACAGCGGAATACTAATATCTAACGCAGAAACCTCCTGCTCCATTGCTCCTCCAATATTCGTCAAAGCTAACCTGAATCCCTTGGCTACTCGTAAAAATTTGAGTACCCAAGAGTTTATGAAAACAAAAGATAAACTCCGGGTCATACATGGGTCTGGTGTGAGTAACAGGTTAAAGTTGTTTAACTTTTAAAAAAATCCTTTTGAAAAGAAAGGTATCACGTAAGACTTCCCACACATAAACATGGAAAAGTTTTTAACTTACGCTAACCAAAACATTTGATAGGAAATCCAGTGATATTATAATAGGTCTAGGGTTTTCAAGTAAATATGAAATAGCCGAAATTGTTACATGATTAAATTCCAGCTACTAGCCACAAAAGTGGGTAATACAATCAAAACCGTTGGCACTTATTGGATTTTGGATTCCATACAATGGCAGGGCTACTGGGGTACCGCCCGTCACAGTACGTGGCCTAGATCAACGTACCGAGGAGTACTCCCACTCCCCTGCAACATAAGGCCGGACCCATTTCTTACTGAATAGTTCCGAACAAGACAACCCCGCAGTTGATGTGTAATTCCAACTGCCCACTAAGCCGAATAAAAAGGGACCTCTAGACAGGGATCAATCTTGCTCTCCAGTGGGTGCTACCCACGAAGCCTTGCTCCACCTCCCCTGTTTTAGCCATTCCCGGTTGATGAGGCTTGAGGCTACGATTACCTTTATAGGACTCATTTCTTAGAATGCTCATCGTCCACCAAAGCATTCAATCCATACAAGTTCGTTTCGGGTTCGAACCAAAACCGAAGGCATTATCTCGTTACACTCATTACGGAATCACCCACAGAGTTAACGACGATAACCCTTGCACTCTAAATCACCATCTCGAATCTATAAGTACTATTCCGTCAAACTCATTACGGAATCACCCATAGAGTTATGCTGACGTATAGCCCTTACACCTCGAGTCTTCACTCTTCACATAAGATTCACGACCTATCGTTAATTTGGATCGATGTAGTTTTCGGATATCCAAATATAGAAACCCGATCCCGGTCTCATCGAAATCCAAAGCGTGTCTTTTAGGTCCAAGTTGTTTTAGAGTTCGAAACAATTCAATTATATCATCTATATACACACAGATAGATAATTCATAGATTCACAAGAGATAATTATCATTATCAAACCACAGATAATCCACATTATCACTATTAAAAGATAATCCATATCAATATCACAATGCAACCAATGCATCCATATCAATCAACATTACTAATCTCATCTCTGAGATCCAAACCATTCAAAGTAATCAATATCAACCATCTATAAGCAATGACTTATAATCATACCATCTATAATCAATTTAAAATGAATTAAATTAATTACATCATCTTTAATTAATTTAAAATGAATTAAATTAATTACTTACACAATATAAATCTTGCTTACATTAATTAATTACAAATTAATTAATTGATTAACCTCTAATTTATCATCTTAATTAATCAATCCTGATTAATTATACTTCAATTAATTTCAAAAAATTGATTACTCTAAACCAAATACAGTAATTAACTTTTAATTACTTCATTAATTAATTAACTATAATTAATTACATTTAATCTTAATTAACTATAATTAATTAATTACCCTTAATTGCTTATTATTGATTAATTAATATTAATTAATCAATCTTAATTACATCATTATATTAATTAATGACTCTTAATTATATTTAATTAATTACTCAATTAAATTAATTACTTTCAGTAATTAATCTCATTTAATCCATAACTACTAATCACATTTGATAAATCTCAATCTGTAATTAACTACCCTTAATTACTTATCAAATTAATTACCCCTTAATTAATTTCTTTAATTAATCCCTTGATTAATTATACAAGATAATTTAATCCAAATTACACTCACAATTCCAACACTATCCACTAATTACATCCTGTAATTATCTCTAATTACTTTACTGAGTAATTCCATTAATTACATTAAGTAATTATTATCAAATCAAATGTTTAGAATTAATTAAACTTAATTAATTAATTTAAACCAACCTTAATAAACTTCATTAATTACATTAAGTAATAAATGTCCTAATTACTTCCATTTAATTGATTAAACTTAAATAACTTTCACAATTTATTATCCTTAATTAATCAATATAACTAATTATTAAAAATTAATCATATTAATTAATTGCCAAATAACCTTAGTTAATGACCATCATTAACTATTATTAATTCTTTAATTAATTTCTTTAATTGCTTCTTAAATAACTCTAATTTAAATTAATTCAAACTATTAATTATAAGTTAAATAAATAAGTTACTTCTTAATTATCTTATTTATTTAATTATTTTAACATCTTAATAATTTCTAAGATAACTCATTTCTTATTAATAATTTTATTAATATTGTGTACTTAGAACATTTCATTTTTTTAATTTAAATCCAAATTCCGTTTTGAATCTAAAATTCAAAATGATATTTATTTAAGCATTAACCAAAATAAAATCCATTTATATTCTTTTTAAAATAAATGTAAATACCATTTATTACTTATAATTAAAAACTTATATAAGATAAGTCTTGATTTACTTAATTTAACTAAAAATAAGTTTGAGTACATTATTATTTAAATTTCAAACTCAAATTTAACAATCATTTAACCTTCTTTTGTCAATCTTTATAAATGACTTCATTCAAAAAGGAAATCAAATTAAAATATTTGTTTGAAAACAAATTTACTTCAAATAAACAATTTAAAATTTAACTTGTTTGAAAAAAACATTCAAATTTTTAAAACTTATTCAAATATCCAGATTTTAAATTCAGGAAACTTGAATCCATTATTTATTTAAAACATTTGATTTTTAACTTGATTTAAACTTGTTTTAAACCATGATTTAAAACTCTTTATTAAAAATCCAAATTTTATTTTAAAACCTGAAGGTTCAAAAATTAGTTGAAAAACTGAACTTAACATTTGAATTTAAAACACTGTTTAAATTATGTTTCAGATTTTAAAATAAAAATTCAAATTCTAGAAAACTGTCAGGTTTAAAAAAAACTGAAAACCCACTTTAAATATTTTTAAACTTTTAAGATTTAAAGCCATCTGAATCTATACTTCATACCATATTTAAAATTGCCTAAATTTATCATCACAACTTTGAAATTCTTTTAAATTTGGTTTAAATTTAAAATTTTAGACAGGCTTCTGAAACAAAACTGTAACAACAACATTGACCCGAGCCAACCAAAATTCGCTTCGAGTCAATAGGCTAGAAACTTCGAGCAAATCATCAAACTTCCCGAGGAAAACTCGAGGCAACTTCTCTACTTCCACCCAAAATGCATCAGAACCCTAGAGTGCACGGTGCACGTGCACCGTGCCTCCGACCATCACCATCCACCCCCGGTGACCTTCCCACATCGACGATTATCACCTCGCTACTACATGACCAACCAGTCTTCCCTCCCCAATCTCAAAATCAAATACGTGTTTAGTTCCAAAACCTGGAACCAGAAAGGTCAAAACCCCACCAAAACCTGTCAACACATCAACCACCATCCTCCGACCACCGGAGATTCTCCACCACCGGCCACAGCCTCGCCTACCCTTCCTCTAGCAATTCCCAAAATTCCATAACACTCGATCATTCCTACAGATCGCACGAGCAAAACAAACTGCCTTGTTGAAACTAGGTTTCCGGACAAGAAAACGTCACCGCAGCCACCTCGATGAAGTTCATCGCCATCCCGTATTTTTCCCGACCTCTCCAATCGTTCCTCTACCACCACTGAGGACCATGACCGTCCCGGACAACTAGATCACCCGAGACACCCCAAAACATCAAATCCAGTCCAACTCGATCTGCTCTCAAATCCAAATACTAAAGTTTGTAATTTCACTTCTAAAAATCATGATTTTGGATAAAGTTTCGGTTTATATTCCTGGATTGCTAAATTTAGATGTTTGAATTTCCACTTATATTAAACTTGCCCTGTTCTTTTTAGATTCCAGTAACATTCAATTTAAATTTTAACTTAGTTACAATTTTAACCACTAATCTATCATTAAACAAACAACTTTTGTTAAAAATCTAAGTCCTAACAGAGATCAAATAAGATGGTAATGAATTTTGATTAAAAACAAAGCTTGAAAACAAGGGACAGACATGCACATCTCCTACATATATACACAAAGAAAAATCCAATCATATACAGACATTCTTAACTTCAGACATTAACATGCAACCATTACTATACTTAAGCTTTGTAAGAAAAGTGTTACTCACCTGGTTTTTGTATGAAGACAGGTCTATCCATTTGAAAAACTTTGAAAACTTTTTTTTTTGCAGAAGTGCTTTTAAAACTAGAATCCCCTTTGCTTTTTAAACTTGCTTTAATTCCAGGTTTTACAATACAAATGCATGCAGAAAACTCCATATTGAAATGTTGCAGGCTACAGATTTTTGAGATGGTGACAGGTTGATTTTGATTTTCAGGAAAATGATCACAAATAAAAAAAATGGTTACAGGATTTGTTTGAAATTGTGTAGGTTGAGGATGGGTTACAGGAGATTACAGGTTTGATATTTGAAGTGGATTGCGGATTTGAATTGTAAAGTGATTTTTAGGGTTTTGATTACAGATTTGCTTTCTGATTTTTGAAATGCATTCCAGGTTTAAATTTTAGTTTGAGGATTGAACTTCAGGTTTGAATTGAGCATTTGTTTCAGATTGGATTTGTGGAAATTTCAGGTTACAAGGGAAGTGTTCATTTTTCTTTTCAGATTTGTTTTTGCATTTTGCTTTTGAAGATTTATGTTTGGTTTATGATTTAGAAAAAGGAAAGAAATGAAGAAGGAGATTTGTTTATATAAGCTGAATTAAACTTTATTAAAATAAATAAATAAAAGAAAACCAATTTAAATGACACTTGTCTTCCATTCTACTTAATCTTTTAACACTTGTTATTAAGTGAATTTAAAAGCTAACACTTGTCTTTTTAAGAGTTATTAGTATTTAGTTAAATGTCAATATGGATTAGTGTAAACTTAAGCTTAATTAATTAGTTAATTAGTATTTTGTTAGATGTTAATATAGGATAAATGTAAGCTTGTATTAATTAATTAGTTAATCATGTATTTATTTACATGTACATAAATTTTAAAATGAATAAATATTAAACTTATACAAATGATTCAAAATCAAAATAAATTAAAAACAATTATACTTTAGATTTAAAACTTTGAATTCATGTTCAAATTGAATTTTTGAAATCCAGTTTATTTACAAATACAACTGCAAATTTGAATTTTGAAAAACAATAATTTTTGTTTAGAAATTTATTCACTTAAACAAAGTATTATTATATTTTTAGTAATAACAATATTAAATAACCATAAATAACTTATAAAAGAAATTATTTATTTATTAATAAATTATTTATTATCACATTATTTTTAAAAGAAACTCAAAATAACCTCATTGTTATTTATTTAAATTTTAAACTTGAGTTACACATATTTTAAATCATTTAATATTTATCTTAGGTATTTGAAACCATATTTTATTTATTAAATGGCTTTTAAAAAGTTTAACTATTAAATAAAATCATAATTCAAAATTTTAATAAAGATATATAATTTATAGAAAACAAGATATATTTATTAATCAGATTAAAACAAGACCTATATACAATATACAATATTCTATATATATTATAAATATAAAACAAATATTAGATTTAAAAAGATAAAATCTATCAATTAACTATTTATTTTATTGAATTATTAAATTAATTCAAATCTTATTACAAATATTATCAAATCAATTTAATTTTTATTACAGATTATTAAATTGATATTGCTTCAAAATTCCGGGTCATCACACACTAAATGTGAATTTAATTTAATAAATCAATTATTATATTTAAGGGAATTACAAACAATTTCATAAATACATTTAATTTTCCAAACTACAATAAATTATTTGATTTTATAATCTTGTTTAGTTATAAAAATAAGTGTTTTTATCTAGCTCTGTGCGCGACGCGATGTTAAACAATTATAGAGCTGTTTAAAGATAGAACAGTTTTCGACCACTTTGCTGATATAAATGTCAAGGAAAATAGTTTTGTAAATATTTATTCAAAATACGATTATTATTCATTGCCATTCAAAACAATATATTTTTTGTTTTATCAACCTTTTATTTGAATAAACTGAAGAAAAAAATTATCGGAGTGATAAATTTGCGGGTCGTTACATAGGACAATCTACACATGCGCTTTGCTGCCAACCATAGTCGCCACCTACTATAGTTGACACCTCCCATAGCCACCGCCTCCTCAAAACCAAACCCCAATAGACAAACTCATACCTTTACTCACCACCTACTGTACTGCCTAAATTTTTCAACACATCAGAACATAGTTGCTCAGCTTGCCTTGCTCACGAGTCATCAATTAGCAGAAAAATAGAATAAAGTAAAAAAATTATATTATATAGTACCATTGTATGGGAAAATGATGTTAAAATAAATATAACAAGTACAAAATGCTACCAAGTCATACAATTTAAACATAAAATGCTACTACAAGATAAAATCAACTACTAAACGATTAAATTGAAATATAAATATTTATTTTTAAAATCAAAAAATACGAAACTAATACTATAGGGTAGCATTATAAAATAATTTATGAAAAATACCATGATAAATATTCAAAAACTTTAATAAAAATGATTTCGCCTTTTCAAAGCTCTATGTAGTAGAATTATAAATTAGTTTATCAAAATAGTTTTACAACATCAAAACAGTTAAATAAAAATGAAACCACCTTTACAAACTCATAAAATAACACTAGGTGGAATTTAAAATAAATGTTAATTAAAAAACAATACTACAATTCATAAAGCCTTCCTATAAACCAAAAATGCTAATATACTTTATAAACTGATATTACAAATCTTAAATGCTACTATAGAATAATGTTTTAAGATACAATATGTACGTCATTTAAAATAATGCTACAATTGTTTATGAACCGATACTAGAGTTTAAAAAAGATACTACTAAAATTCATAAACTACTACCACAATTCATAAAATACTACTATAAGATAGCATTATAGATAGGAATATACAAAATTAATTATTTATTAAAAAACAAAAAATTATACAACCAGTAGAATTAGTGCAGGTATTTAAATATATACCATTATTGCTTATAAACTCTTTTATAGTTTAAAGAAAATACAATTACAATTTAAAAATTGCTACTACAATTTAAAAATGTTGCATCATTTCAAAAACCGCTATTGTAATTCATAAAATTCTGTAATAAAATAACATTATGAACAAAAATATACATAATTAATTTATTAGAAAAACAAACGACACTACACAATAGCATTATTACACATATTTAAAAAGATCCAACGGTTGTTTCAGAACTACTACTAAAATCTTAAAAATGCTAGTGTAAGTTTGAAGATGTTACAGCAATTCATAACATTCTACTATAAAATAGCATTATGGAAAAAAAATACTTAATTAATTTTTTAAAAATGATACATAAATAAAATAACATTATGAAACTATACATAAAATGCTAGTGAAAGACAAAAAATGATACTATACAGTAGCATTATTGATCTTCTTCTTTATCAATTTCATGCTCCGCCACAAACATCGCTTATTCATCTAAGTCGAAACTCAAAATCCTTGCTACAAGTAGAGTCACCCCTTCTTAATCCTGACTTGTCATTGCCACATCATCAGTGCTCTTCAGCTTCGTGCTCCTTCAATTCCCTAGCCGACCACCATCGCATCCACCTAATCATCACCACCATCGCTTCAATTTGTCATGGCTTCACTGAGAGCCACCGAGATATGCTGTGCCTTACGGAAGTGGCAACAAACCTTTTCTATTATCCATAATCTAACTTACATGAATTGAGTGTCTGTCCATCTTACTGAATTTTCGACCTATTATAGTATTTGTTTTTGAAAATTTGTCATCCTCGCTAAAAACTAAGGGCCTGTCATTGAAACATAAAAATTGCTAAGATTTATCCTTCACACAATTTTCCAACATAATAAATTATTTTATTTGGCTATCTTGCTCTGATTTTATGGTATAAGCATTAAAGTTAGTACATTGTTCTTGTTAATTTATATTTTATAGTATATATAATGTTCCATTCATGTAGATATAAATTATTCAAGTTCATTACTAAATTATTCCAAAAGGACCGCTTATACATCATCCGAAATCACGATCGTATTGCATGGAGCTTGTTTGCATCCTAAACCATGTCAACTTTCACCCATTAATCATTTATAAAGTATCGATCTACATTGATAAAAAATGACTATAACTTTTCCTTTGCATAATGAATTACTAATAACAAAAATCTTATCATAATTTATAATTTAAAGTGCTACACTATGTAAATATCTTTAGATAGAAGTACTATTACAGGGAGTTATTATGGTGCTTGTAGACATAGTATTAGGATTGTTAACGGAGCTACTTCATCGAGAATAATCTATTTGAAGACCCATACAAAATTATGTTGAAAAACATTCGATAATATATATATATATATTACTATACTCAAATGATAAAATTGATAGACACTGGTTCTAAGATACTTGATATTTCAAATTTGAGAACATACAAATTATTTAGCCATTTATTATTATAATTATAAATTTTTATAGTTAATTACATGTAATGATAACCTTAGCGTATATTTATACGTCCCCTGATTACATAAACTATAATCTCATTATGTATTTTAAGGTTTAAAAGCATCAAAGATGGAGGACAATACACTCCCTTTGAGGGTACGTTCGTAGACAAATTGGATTAGATTTTAAAATTTATGGCGTTCGTGGAGAAAAATTTGAACAGAGGTTGAATGTGAATATTTTCTTTTTGAAATGGTACTTAGATACAACATGTCACTAGGACAACATAACAAAAATCACATATTAATATATGTTCAAATCACACTATGCAAGTTTCAAACTTGTTACCTCTTGTACCAAAGTCGAACACTTAACCACTAGGATAATGGTGTTTGTCCTATTTATCGTCTAACATTTGTAATTACGTCCGACTTATCCTCTTTAAATACGATGTAATTCTTGTGGCCATTGTAATTGCTAAAATTTAGGGAGTATAAACGCTTTCGATTAAACCTCTAATGTAACAAATATATTCATAACTAAGAAAAGTTAGCCATGCCTTCCACTGACCGCTTTTTCTTGAGCATTTTCTATGTCCGTGAACGAAGCCTAAATATCACAATTATTTTTATAACCATGTAGAAAATTTGGTGGTGATCCCATGGTATATGCCATAATCTCTTTACTTTAATATCAAATCATGCCTTAAGTGTAAGATTTTTATTTACTTATTTTTCAAAATTTTCCTTCTAAAAAAACATTAAAAATAAGTTTATTATGTTAGAGTTTCCTTTTATATTTCTCAAAAATAAATACTAATATTAATTTTTTCTTGTTCCGTGAGTTTAATGATGGTATATGCATATTTACATAAACAAAACCTCTGATTCAAAACAAGAGGATTTAGAATATTAAATAGTGGAAATGCATAAGGATGATGATACTAGTGAAAATCAACCTTTGGACTTCATCCAAGTTAACTAGTCATTTTTAATTTGGCTCGACGTTTAACAACCGCTGCAACAAATGCATATTTTCTAAATATTTTCTAGTTAGTATATTGGCAATAATGTACTTTTGTCGAAAATCTTTCATTAGTGCTTTAAAATTTAATTTATTATTATTGGGCCACGAATGGGACAGTTAGCATATTTGCTCTAAAGCTGCTTAATGGAACAAATCGGTAGATTGTGCAAGTCATGGAAGGGTTAAGATGAAAAAAGAAAAATATTGATTTATGTAAAAGTAAGGTTGTATATATTTTCAGTTATTCTTTAAAAAATAACACTTATCCAAAGGAAATACAAATTACCGCTTCTTGTTTGAGTTCTGATTTCTATCATGTCATGTCTCAGTTACTGTTGATCTTATTAATCTAATAGGTGTGATAACCCAAAAAATTTGGACAACTATTAATTCGTAATTAGCAAGACTAAATTTATTAAAATAATAATTTGTAAATTGAACAAATAAAATTCTAATATATATATATATGGATATGTATATAGATGAATTTGAATTATAATAAATGCTGGATAATAAATATATGAATAAATATTTATTTGATAATCTCCTATTATAATAGTTTAAGTTTGAAATAGACATTGATAAATAAATTTAATATGCTTGTTTTTTTAACATGAATAAATGGAATTTGTATATTTATAAACATTTAAAAACATATTACATAAGTTTAAGAAATTAATTAAAACATAAGAAATAATTTAAATATAGTTTTTTTTAACAAATGTAAGATAAATATAGCATGAAAATGACAAATGTAAAGTAATTTTAACAAGTGTCATAATTTTCAATTTCTTTTCTATTTTTAAAATTTATGTATGATCCCTATTCTCTATCTCCTTTTCTTTTTCTATCTTGCAAAACATAAACCTGAGATAAATCAAAAGAAGTCAAAACCTGAAAATCGAACTAAATCAAACGAAGGCTTCAGCTTATAAATAATCAAGTTCAGATTAACTCAGCAAGATTCAATACAACTCATACATTAAAGAGACCAGATTCAAGGCTCAAATCAAAATTCAAATTCAAATCATGATCAGCAAGAAAATCTAAATAAAGTGGCACGACTAATTCCAGTTCATCATCAGAAGCTTTCTCTGTTCTTTGTTTTCCAAGACAGGTGAGTAAGCATTACTTTAGAAAGCTTAAACCTCTTCATATCATGATGTATGTGATAGATCGTAGATGTAATGTCGTGAAACATCTTTGCATGAATGGATTTAGATGTTTTTATGGATAAAAATAAAAATAAAAATGGAATTTGATGAGTTTGAATGTCTGTGTAAAAATATGTCTCTGTTCTTATATCAACAGATTAAAATTGAGTTCAAAAATCATTTTCTTCCTTTCCAATCTCCTATAGGTCTTGATCTTTGAAGGAAGTTTGGTTGTGATAACTAACTTGACTTTTTAAAAATTATTTAAAGCTTAATTGACAAGTTGTTTTAATGGGAAAAGAGATTACAGTGGAAATCTTATATAAATGGGAAAAATCGATCATCTAAATTTCACATATTGATTTTATAAACTAATACGTATTGGAAAATGGTGAATTTTGATATGTATATCATGATTTTTAGATTCATATTTGTTGTGATTACTCGAGTTGAATGGTATTGGAAAAAATCGTCGATTATCGATGATCGAAGGAAAATTAGGTGCTGAAATTTACGCTGAAGGAGCGTCGGGGTTGGGGATGATGGGAAAAATAACGTGGGATTTTTCCCCGATCTATGGTGGCCGGGCGAGGCGGAGTTAGGGTTTTAGGTCCAGATTTGTTGGCATGGTTTTGGGAGGTCAGTTTGTCAACGAAGAGGTATCAGACATGATTGGAGTAAGGGAGGATGGAGCGAGGTACCCTGGTGACCGTCTAGGCTCTACGGCGAGGATTCAGATGGGTGGGAGCATTGGTGTTTGGCGAATCTACGGGTTGGGTTTGGTTCTGATGTTCTCGCCTGGGCTCAATTTCGATCTGGAGATCAATTCGATGTTCTGGTGGTTGAAATCATTTGTGGGTGTAGTCGTCGACTCGCCAGCAGTGGTTGTGGTGGGCGGAATGTCGCCAACGATCTGTGCATGTGCACATGTTTTTATGTGTGTCGGTTTGCATTTTCGAGTGAAGAAGAAATTCTCTAAGGGAGAAGCTCGGGATGTGTTCGTGTTATCACGAGTATGTTATCGGGTTTAAAATGTAAGTAGACAGTTTTGAAAATTTAATCTGAGTCTGAAATTAGAAAAAATATGGTGGCTCGGGTAAGATATTGGAGATTTAGTTAAAGATATGTAACTTATTTTTAACTTAGATTTAGTTAAGTCTTAAGTTTGTTTATAACTTAATTAATAATGTAATTAAGTAATAAATAAAGAGGATGAAGTGTTTTATCATTATACTTAAGGACTTTTGTAAATTTACAAGTTAATAATAATTAATCCCAAGTTTATTAAATTCTGATGATGATTGAGAAAGTGATCAAGATAAATGTATTATCTTAAAGTTAATTAAGGTTATGGTGATTAAGATTTATTAATTAATTGATAGATTATTGACTAAAGGTTAATTAATTAAGGGAAGTAAGCCAAGGTTAATCAATTAAGGATAATTAAATTTAGGTGAATAATTAAAGGATAATTAATTAAGGCTAACTAATCAATGAAATTAATTAACGTTAATTGACCAATGTAATTAGTTAAAGGAATGGTTTATAATTAAGTAAAATTAAGAAAATTAATTTAATTTATATTAGGTGATTAAATTAAATTAATTGAGGATAGTTATAACGACCCGATTTTACGACTTTCGAAAGTCGACATCAATACGTCCACAGTATTAAATGCTGAACAATCGAACGTCAGAAAACCAAACCATTAGGATTACAGTAGAAGAAGATAGAAGAAGAAACAAAAACGATAACAGAATCTCACATTCGCAACGGAATAATATATAATAGATAAATGAATAATCTCTAAAACAAAGAACTATATCAGTTTATACATACATCATCAGAGTTTTACAACAATAACACACAACACTGGCAGTTATAATAACCTGCCCATATGATTGAATACAGTGCGAAGAGATAATAGTATACTGATGTATGTCTCACCATCCATCTCGCCTCTTGAGCTCCATAGCAATCCATCCAATTTCTGCTGAAAACCTGACTCTAGGCTGCCTGTGTGGAAAATTATGGGTACCCGGAGTTTAGAAAGGGAACAATTAACTTCAGGTCAGTCATGGGACTGGCGTGAGATCTTAAAACAGTTATTTGAAAAAAAGAAATAAAAAGAAATCCGTAATGCTTTTGAAAAATGAAATTACCATAAGGCCTCCCACCACACAAACAATGAGAACGTAGAATTGGAGGAGATTTCTCCTTATGATAGTCAAACATGCTTGATAAGCAAAATCTTTTTAATATTATTATTAGTGCATAGTTCAGAAAACATTTCGAAAGTATAATATAAATCTTAGCCAGCATACCACCATTATGGTATACCTACTATAGCTACCATGTTCAATAGCAGGTTACTGCCACATTCCATGGAAGGTTATACAACTAAAACTATACAGGGCGCGTATTGTTTCTTTGGATTCCCAACAAATGTTCGGGCTAAGGAACTTCCTATGCCACATGGGTACGCCTCTGGAGGGACGCCCCAAGAACCTAATCGGATCTCTGCCAACACAAGGCCGAGTTGCCTCATGCTTTAATGAAGCTATAACTAGGTAACTCCACGAGTATGCCATCCCCGGTCGTTACCGACCTTTATCCGAGGATCCTCAACACCAACAAGCACAAAGTAATAAATTTGTAGCAACCACATAAGTTAAGTATCTGGGCTCCATACCATGATACCACCTTTTTCCAGAAGAAAATGGACATACCTTAAGGGCGCTACCCCCAAACAACCTTGTTGCATCCTTCCTGTTTCGACCATGTTAGGTTGTGAGGTCCGACGAGGTCTTATTCCACAAACCTACGCTTTTCACAAAAGCCATGCTTCGATCAACAAATGATCAGCAATACTTAGCATGCCACATTACCAAATTGGGAATTTATCACTAGTAACCATCAACTACATAACCTCTGAGCTCATACGTCTCAAAGAAGGGTGTTAAGCTAAGAGAGTAAATTCTCCGCCACCAAAAGAAATGTATTTGATAAAAATCAGCTTTACATCTCAAAGTGTAATGTCAGACATACATCAATACAAGTCCGTTCTGGGTTCGAACGAAACCGAAGGCACTTCAAAGAAGCCCTTGCAATCCGGATATTCACTAATCACGTCCGGACTCCCCATCACAAAGGGTGATAAAATCTCTATAGCTGAGCAACTCGGTGCAGAGACATTCGACTGATAATCCTTCGTTTTCGAAAATACCCGGTCTTCAACACCATCTTCAAATGCAATCCATTTCATCGTATGATTATTCGGAATGGGTTTTATGACATAAAGTCCTCTCCCGGGTTAACCGAATAATGAGCGCTTATTTTGAAAACAAATTCAAGTGTCATTTCAAAGGCCAATATTGATAGTTGGTTATTTAAATATCAAACAACATTCACAACAAATCATCAAGCCTCAATAGTTTCCTGAATTGTTTATACTAATAGTTCGTTGTTTAACTATCAAAAAATATTCACAACAATCATCAAATTTAAATAATTTGCACATATTATTTATTTTTAAAATATCTTTGCAAGACATATTTTCACACTTCAACCCTTTGAAAACAAATCTCAAATCACTTTTCATTCACGGAATAAAATTCCTGATATTATTTATTTCCTTTGAAAATCAGCGAAGTCCGAATACTTTAAAATAATTTAAATCACTTATCCAAGATATCTTGGAAACACTTTAAATGAAAACTATTTTTAAATACTTTATTTAAAATATTAGTTAGGAAATTTTTATACTAATATCTCATATAAAACTTAAGCCCAAAACTAATTTTTTAAAAATAAAATCATTAAATAGAGTATAACTATTTAAATAACCATTTTCTAAATCATATCAATTAAATCTTTAAAATAATAACTTCTATAATTAACGTAATAAATATTTACTTTAAAGAAATAAAAACAATTTACGAAAATACTTTCTCTAAAAACATTCTTTTACAAACCACTTTAGAACTTTAATTTATATTTAAAAGCTGTTTTGAAAACATACTTGGCTTTCCAGGGAAAATACACTTTCCATTTCAAAATAGTCCATTTAAACCAATTAATAAATCCTTCTCGATTTATTTCAATTTACATTCCAAGTTCTTAATTTTCTTTCAACACTTCTAAAAATTAACCAATATTTATTCTTAAAACAAATTTCCCTTTTTTTTATAAATTCCCATTGTGAATTTACATTTCCAAATATCCATTGATATACAATTTTCAAATTGATTTCCAAATATTCACTTTCAAACACCAAATTAATTTTCATATTGATTTCCCAAAGATTTATTTTCAAATACAGAACAGCAAATCAATTTTCGTATTGATTTCCTAAAGATTTATTTTCAAATACCAAATCAATTTTCAAATTGATTTCAAATTTATTTCAAACACCAAATCAATTTTCATATTGATTTCTAAAAATTTGTTACTTTTAAAATAAATCCCTTTGTTTCTCCCAAATTATATAAAATCTTAATTTTAAATAAATTCTTCAACTTTTAAACAATATTACTCAAAATCCATTTGTTTAAAATCTTTTCCCATACTTTGAAATTAATTCGATAGGAATACAAAAATCAACTTTTATACTTTTAAATTCCTTCTTTTAATGTTCAATTCTCTAAAATAATTTAATTAAAGTTTCTACTTTAATTTCCAAAAATTTAATTATTTATTTCTGGTATCCTACGATACCAAAAATATGTTCGGCTAAATCATAGCCTTCAAATAAATTCCAATCATCAATATAATCATTCACACCAAAATAATCATTCACAAATTATCACATCACAATATATACAAATAAATTGAACAACGTGAGGAATCCAGTTGGATCCCTCCTACCTGTTTCCCTACATCCACATATGTTTGCACAATAATTAAATACCAATTTCACTTCGAGGTGGAATATCGTGGTATATGGTTTTATATAATATCATCCGCTATTATGCGGCGTATAGGGTCTCATCCGCTATATAATGCAGAAAATCAATCACTCCAATATATATGTGTGTGTGTGTGTGTGTGTGTGTGTAAGTATGTATGTATACTACTATATATACTATCACCCAACAGATAAATCATCAAATTTATCCAAGCACAACCAACAATTTAAATTTAACTACTTAAATTAAACAAAACAATTTGTTTGAGTGAGAAGATGTCACCTTTAACTATGCATGCAACCCATTTTCATTCCATCTTTATTTCATGATTTTTTTTGAACATTATAACAAAAATTATAAGGTTTTATTAATATTCGAATTAGTCAAACAAATTATATTTAACTTAACTAACTCTTTGGTTTTTGTAACGAAACGACCCGAAAATTTCAATCCTGAAAATTCCAGATAGTTAGAGAAAAGAAGAAAGAGAAAGAAGAAGAAAACAGAAACCAGTCACAGAAACCTCACATTCGCAGCGGATCAAAATATAATAGCAAATAATAATAACAGTTCTACAAAAGAAAACTGTATCTGTCAATTACACTTTAAAATATCAGAGTTACATCATACACACAACCCTGGACAGTCTAAACAACATGTCCTAATTACACAATAATATATCACAGCGGTAAAGTACTCCATACGCTTCAACCCTCCAGCTCGCCTCCTGAGCTCCAGAACGTCCTTACCTGAAAATCTGTAATACTCGGTCTGACCCGAGCATTACATCAAAGTAACACCCGGGTCAGGCTGGAAACCAGCGTGAGTAAACCCATCTAACATAGAATACAACAGCATACAACTCATATAAACCCGGGTAACTTAAACCAATTTACATCTTCACCAGTTGATATAACATCATTTATTCCACACATCAATTTCTAGGTACCAGTACTTAGATTAAATGGTCCAATTCACTTAAATCATTCCAAACGTGCTTATTGATTTCACATATCAATCTACAAAGAATCGAAGTGGTTTCGGATATTTACTAATACCCGACTCCGGTCTCTTCGAAACCATTGTCAAATTAACTTAAATTATTCAAGTGAAATACAATTCTACTTTTAATACAGGATGTCACAGTAATTCATCATCAATTGATAATCACATCTTCACAGTTTAAATCAACATATCATATCTCATAGCATCACAAACCACATATTAGGAAATAACAATTAATCAAGGACATTCAATATCATTCTATTTATCCTTTAATTACACTTAAGTAATTAACCCTTAATTTAATTTCACAAATTAATTGTTCTTACCCATATAGTAATTAACCTTTAATTACTTTATTAATTAATTACTAACCATAATTATTAAGCTCCCTTGATTAATAACAACAGTAATTAAATTCCCTTAATTACTTCATCAAATAAATTTATCACTCCCTAATTAATTATTTCTAATTAATCCCCTGATTAATTAACCTTTCAATTATTTTCCCTAAGTAATTATTCCTTTATTAACTTCACAAAGTAATTTAATCCAAATTACTTCCACTTTATAAATCATCCCTTTATTAATTGCACCCTGTAATTAGTTATTAATTACTTTACCAAGTAATTACACTTTTATAAATTACATTGAGTAATTATACTTACCAAATTCATTATTGAGTATCCTTAATTAATTAAAAAAATTAATTATCTCTAATTAACTCCATTAATTAATCATTTCATAATACTTATTTAACGATTCTTCATTAACTATATTAACCAATCCTTTAATTACTTTTCTAAATAATAAACTATAATCCACCAAGAGATTACCTTAAATTAATTAACAATTAATTTCATTCAGGTAAATTATCCCTAATTTCCAATTTATCATTAGCCATATGTTAATTAAATTACTTAATTACTTAACTACTAGTCATTTATTAATCAACTTCAAATAGTTAATTACAAATTTATTAATCACATAATCATTAATTAGTCAACCTTTAATCACAATCATAAAGTAATTACTCTTAATGATTTCCTTAATTAATTACTATTCATTTAAATTAAATTTAAAGAATCTTCATTAACTTTGATTTGTTATTAACTACACAACTTAATAATAATTAATTTATACTTAAATTCATTCTCATTTTAAATACTGCAGTTTGAAAGTAAATCCACCTGAGTGCTTTCCTCACTTAACTTGAGTCATCACTCGCGTATTCCAAAGGTTTTCCCGAGTCACTCTCCCCTCTCGTACTCATCTTCTTCTCCCCTTTTCTGTTTCTTTTTTTTCAGTTTAGATTAAACTTCTCCAAATACACTGGAGAGAATCACCTAACAATCTCGAGTTCAAACTTGAGCCCTAACCCAAATTACCCGAGCAACCACTCACACTCACTCGAACCCAACAGGAAAAGGCACGGCAACGTTACTGTGCACGTGCACAGTTCACCAACGGCGACGCCACCAACGGCGACTCACTCTACAGGTCGACGATCAAACCCACGTCCCTTTCCGACCCTCAAACCCAAATCGCAAAGCTCGAAACGAAATCAAGTATCTCCGATGAATCTTAACCCATAACTCCACCAGAAAATCATCCCATCACGGTCATCCACGCCACCTGGAACACTACGCTTCTACCTACTTCTTAAATCATGACTCCGGTACGTCCTCCTTAACTTAGGCCAAGCTCGATGCACTCACGAATTCACCGCGATCAATTTATGAACCCAGACCAAAATTAGGGTTAAAAACTTCTTTTGGCCACCGTTGTCGCCACGGTCATCAGGAACCCCACTGCATTTTTCTCGTATTCCCAGATCCTTCCTCTATCACCACCTAAAATCCCTAACACTATAGAGGTTCTGATCATTAGAAATTGACCAGGATCTACATTCCAGTGAATCACCAAATTTTTACTCATTTCAATTTTAAAAATTGTGTTTCTTACTTTAAAAATCCTAATTTTTGAAGTAGATTCAGACCATATGTTTGAATTAATGAATTGTTGTGATTGGTTTTATCCCATTCTTACATCTTCAACTGTTTTCTTTTCTTTCCAGAAAATTTCCAAACTTAGTTCATATAAATAAAAAATTTAAACCTTTATTTTGATTAAACAAACAAAATTTGTTTGAATCTCTAAGCCTCACAAAGATTAAATGAGGAAGATTGGAATTTTCTTATCTAAATTTCAACTGTGCAACATAACAGTGATAACCCAGACAATAAACCAGTATATTCATTTCATAAATATATATATTCACATTTTAAAAATTCATGCATACCTAAATTTAAACATGCACTACACACTTACATTCAGCATCTCCTCATACATCAAATTAAAACAGTTTTATGATCAAAAATTCATTCAGAGGAATAAACAGAGAAGTGTGTTCTTTTGAATGATCTTGGAACTATATATATTTTCTTAAATATTAGAAATTTTAATTTAAACCATTTCATCTAAATTTCTTTACTCATGATATGCTAAAAGAACTCAGGGAAACATTCAAAAAAATTTTTTTCAAACACGTTTAGTTAGTTGTGATATGCAGAAATACATAAATGTGCTCAGTCATGCAATTCAGAGTCGCTATTATATATTTTTCAATCATTATGCCATTCATGAACATCCAATTTAGCTATTTTTATCATCCATTGAGGCATGCATCCATTTTACAAATGATTTACCTTAAAGAAATTAAATTTTACTCACCTTGCTGATATGAGCAGAGCAGTTTGGAATTTGAAACTTGAATTACTGGGCTGAAAACTTGTGTGGTTGAAAACAGATATGAATTGCTTTGGTACAGAGTTCCTTCCTTATTTGAAAATGCAATTGCCATTATTTAAAACCTTATACTTGATTTGAAGATGCAGTAACAAATTCCAGATTTAAGGAAAAATAGCAGACTTGCTTCATTTCCAGGTGCATGCAGAAATCCTCTCTTTTTTTTCCAGATTTTATGAAAAATACAAATTTTTTAGAGGAGATTACAAACTTATGTTTGATTCCAGAAGATGAATTGCTGAGGAGTATTTTACAAGTTGAGGAATTTTAGATTTGAAAGTGAAGATTGCATTTGAACTTGAAGAAAATTTCAGATTTGATTTGAGGATTTTTCTGATTTTTGAAGAGTAAAGATTGCATTGATATTCTAGTTTTCTTTTAGGAATAAACATAGATTATAAAGAGAAAGAAAGAAAAAAAAATGAAGAGAATATAGTGTTTGTATTGGTTAATTTCAGTTTTAGATAAATTAAAAGAAAATTTAAAAAAAATGTGACACATGTCATTATCTTACATTAGTATGTTAACACTTGTTACCAAAGAGATTTATATCTTAACACATGTTCAAATTTATTTATATTTATCCTAATAGTATTTTAAAAGCTTTTTAAATAAGATTTCCTAATTAACTAATATATTTTTTTCAATACTTTTTCTATTAAATTCCTAATTCACAAATACATTTATAAATTTGTAAATGTAGCTTTATTTGTCTAAAAATATCACATAAATATTATTGGTTTGAAATTAACAATTTTGTCCAATTTAAATAATTTACTTATATAAACAATCATCATTATTTATTTCTAAAAGAATACTTTGTCAATTTTAAGTGATTATATTAAGATATGATCAAATAAATATTTATCCAAACATAAATATTTACGATTAGATTCATTTGTTAAATTTTACAATTCAGTATTTCTATTAATTAACCCAATTATTATCAACTAATAGATTCTTCAAAACCCGGGTTATTACATTCCTCCCCCCTTTTAATCTTTTCGTCCTCGAAAAGGAACGAGCTTGATTTTACTAAAATGCTTAAAATCAGATAAATTTTCCTTTGATTTTTTTAAGGACATTTTAAAACATATATAATATTACAAAAATAGTTTTTATAAAAATAATTTTATAACTTAATGTCTCAACCAGTCCATCTTGTTCTCACAGAAATTTGGTCATACGTTGATCAGGTGTAAGACTTAAAATCTACAAGTGCTTGGCAGACCCGTTTTCAACACCCAATAAAAATACTTGAAAAAATAATTTATTGAAAATATAGGAAACGGTTTTGAAAATAGAGGATATATCTTTGGTGAGAATGCTCTGGAAATCATCACCCCCATCCATGGTCGCAGTTAACCCGATGGTTACGTTGCCGTCCCGACAAAATCCATAGATAACTGTAGGCCTCCGTGCCCCTCGATTACACCATGGAACCCGCTACAGATCGCAGCTACAACTGGGGTTACATTGCTATCACAGCAAAAACCCATGTAACTGTAGGCATCAGCGCCCTCGAATTTCGCTGCCAAAAGAATAAAACTTCTCCACTCCACTTGACCATAGATCGCAGTCTACCGATGTTGCGTTGCCTTCCCGGCAAAATCAAGTGTAGACCGTTGGCACTCATCCTCTACACGATTTTCGCTATGGTCCCCACAGTAGATCGCAGTGACATCGAGTTACCCTGTCGTCACAGCATAACCCAAATGCCCCTGTAGGCATCAGCGCCCTCGACTTTCGCTACCCAAAAATCCTCAGGAACTAGTTTTGTCCGGACTCCTCACAGGATCAACTTTAGAACTCCCCCCCCCTTGAGGCTCAAGGCAGCACCACCCGGTAGTACTCCTGAGAAGTCCATTCCAAGGGAGCGCTTTTTTCCCCAGAGCATCATCAAAACATTTTATACTACACATATATAGTATCTTTAAATCATACACCTAGTATGATCTCATACAAAGCTCCTTTACACAAAATCGATTATTCCAAAATCGATAATTCTCAAACTAGGCTTTTCACATTCTCATATTGATTTTACCCAAAAATCAAAAGCCTTTTCCAAATCCAAAGGTTCCCAAAACCCCTTTTTCCAAAATTCTCATATGACCTTTATATATTATTCAGATATATAAAATCTTTTTAAACTTTGGATCATTTCAAACTTGTATAAATTCCTTTTATACTTCAAACATTTCCAAAAACCCTTTTCTTCTGGCAAAAGATTCAACAAGGGGAGTATCATTTAATAAAACAAAGATATTTAACCCTGTTTACTCAAAATCAAATATTCAAATTTGATTACTCTTTTCAATATCAATTTCATTCAAATCCGTACGATGTACATATATCATTCATACGCTATACCAATCTGATCGCTCATTCGATCACACAATTTCATTTCCGAACTAGTATCGTCCAACTAACTTCCTAGTGCGGACACAGATCTGGTTTCTTGATCAGAAACCGTCATTCTCCTTGCATAGTCATAACCATGATAGAGAATATCCAGAACCAATCAACAATCCATATCCAGGTTCGCCATCGAAAATCGAGTGAAAAATCCCAACTCGGATCGACATACTATCTTGAAATTCTGTGCTCGAATCTGGATCAAATCACTATGCGAATAAAATAATATACGTACACCCTACGTATTTATCTTTATTGGTTATTAGCCAGATTAATTCTCTTTCTATTCACATTCACTTCATTCACTTACTCTCAATTGCTTCAATCCATTTGGATTATCACCTCTATTCTTATCTCGATTGGGTATTTAACCAAGAACAGTTTAAACTCTGTCCAGTTTAAATTTAGAAAATATCTTGAAAAGTTAAAAATAAATAAGTAGTTGGAAAATAATTACTAGTTTGTAAAATAGGTGTAAAGTAGTTATAAAATAGTTAAATAATTATAGAAATTTTAGATAATTGCAAAATAATAGTAAGATAGAAATTAGTTTTGTAAAATAGTAATTAATTTATAAAACGGTTGGAAAGTTGTTAAACAGTTTCAAAAATAATTGTAAATCAAATATAAGATAGTTTGGCTTTTAAAAGAAAGGTTGTATATATAATTAATAGCTTAGAAAATATGTTTATATTAAAACAATTTATATTAAAAATAGTCCAGAGTCAAAAGTGTTCACTTCCCAATCTCCATTCTCATTAATTCAATTTAAATTTACATTTCCATTTAAATTGACCCAACTCCAATTTAAATAATCTCCAATTTCCATTGAAATTGATTCATTCCCAATTCAAGTTGAATTAATTCTCAATTCCTTTTCTAACTTAAATCAATTTCCATTTGATTTTAAACATATTCAACTTTAATTACAATCCCAAGTTATTCCAATCACTTTGGACTAATATCCATTCAATTGAACCCACTTCAATTCCAATCCATTTCAACTCCATTTTGAATTAATCCCAATTTCAAATTCCATTTCCAAATTAAGTTGAATTATTCTTGATTTCCTCCCAAATTAAATTTAAATTCCATTTGAATTTAAAACTTATTCAACTTTAATTACAATTCTAAATTATTCAAATCAAATCGGACTTAATTTCAAATTGAGCCTACTTCAATTTCAAATTGTTTCAAATTAATCCAATTCAATTTCCATTCGAATCTTATACTCATACATTTTCAATCATGATTTCAATCAATTCAAATCAAATTCAATTTGAACTAATTTCAAATTTCAAATTTAAACCATCTCGAATTATATAAATTCGAGTTAAAACTTCAAATGTTGATTTAATTCCTTTAAATCAATTTACCTTTTTATTCCAACAATGGATTACCATACTCCATTTCTCATTCATTCAAACAAATCTAATTCACAACTTACATATTTTTAACAACAAATGGATGATATCATCTAATTCATCTTAAAACATCCATCAATTTACAATTTCCAGATCTCAAACCCAATTTGAGATCACTCAAACCCCCTAATTCAAATCATCCATTTAACTTTCCAAGTTAAATCTTAATTTCATCTTAAAATTTACGAATCAGGTTGAACATTCCAACATATTTAACTTCTTCCAAGTTAATTTCAAGTCACTTAATTCAGTCAACCTTACCCAATTTGAACTTTCATTTCAAATTTTAAACTTTTCATAAATAATCTTCCCACTTGTTAAGTTCAAAAACTTATCACTTTGGGTTTCAAATCTTATTCCAAATTCAAAACTCACCATTTAGAGTTTATTTCAAACCACCCTTTTATATTATGTATATTCACATATATACATATTAATTTCTTTTACATACCAAATTTTACTTTAAAATATTAAACCACCTTTGGTTTTCAATTTAAAACAAACTACTTTAAATTTTCAAACAACTCTTGTTTGAAATAGGATCATTTAATAATATTATTTATTATTTCTTTAAATTAATTACATCATGAATTAATTCTAATTAATTACATTTGGTAATTAACTTATTTCTTAATTACCTTCATTAAGTAATTGTTCTTCAAATTACTTACCTCTAATTACTTCATTAAGTAACTTCCTCTTAATTTATCATTTCCAATTATTATCCATTAAATAATCTCACTAAATAAAGTTCAATTAATGACATAAATTAATTTATTATCCTGATCGTGAAACCTTTTCCAATTTCAAGATTTAATTTCTGTTTGAATTCAATTCAAACTTGTCTTTAATTTAATTTCAATTTGGTTGTAATTATATTACCACTTAATTCTTACTATTACTTTTAATTTAATTAATATTACAACCAATTTCCTAAATATAATAGATAATCTATATCTTATATAAGATTCATTTACTTTTGAAATCATTTAAAAACCTTTATATAAGAAAATAACAAGTACGCTCTTATATATATATATATATATATATATATACACACACTCAACTCATTTTAAGGTACCACTTACCCTATCCTTAATGAATAATCCCAACAGAGCCAAGGTTCTCGCTTAACCTTCTGCTCTGATACCAAAATGTAACGACCCGAAAATTTCAATCCTGAAACTTCCAGATAGTTAGAGAAATAAAGAAAGAGAAAGAAGAAGAAAACAGAAACCAGTCACAGAAACCTCACATTCGCAGCGGATCAAAATATAATAGCAAATAATAATAACAGTTATACAAAAGAAAACTGTATCTGTCAATTACACTTTAAAATATCAGAGTTACAACATACACACAACACTGGACAGTCTAAACAACATGTCCTACTTACACAATAATATATCACAGCGGTAAAGTACTCCATACGCTTCAGCCCTCCAGTTCGCCTCCTGAGCTCCAGAACGTCCTTACCTGAAAATCTGTAATACTCGGTCTGACCCGAGCATTACATCAAAGTAACACCCGGATCAGGCTGGAAACCAGCGTGAGTAAACCCATCTAACATAGAATACAACGGCATACAACTCATATAAACCCGGGTAACTTAAACCAATTTACATCTTCACCAGTTGATATAACATCATTTATTCCACACATCAATTTCTAGGTACCAGTACTTAGATTAAATGGTCTAATTCACTTAAATCATTCCAAACGTGCTTATTGATTTCACATATCAATCTACAAAGAATCGAAGTGGTTTCTGATATTTACTAATACCCGACTCCGGTCTCTTCGAAACCATTGTCAACGTAACTTAAATTATTCAAGTGAAATACAATTCTACTTTTAATACAGGTTGTCACAGTAATTCATCATCAATAGATAATCACATCTTCACAGTTTAAATCAACATATCATATCTCATAGCATCACAAACCACATATTCGGAAATAACAATTAATCAAGGGCATTCAATATCATTCTATTTATCCTTTAATTACACTTAAGTAATTAACCCTTAATTTAATTTCACAAATTAATTGTTCTTACCCAATACAGTAATTAACCTTTAATTACTTTATTAATTAATTACTAACCATAATTATTAATCTCCCTTGATTAATAACAACAGTAATTAAATTCCCTTAATTACTTCATCAAATAAATTTATTACTTCCTAATTAATTATTTCTAATTAATCCCCTGATTAATTAACCTTTCAATTATTTTCCCTAAGTAATTATTCCTTTATTAACTTCACAAAGTAATTTAATCCAAATTACTTCCTCTTTATAAATCATCCCTTTATTAATTGCATCTTGTAATTAATTATTAATTACTTTACCAAGTAATTACACTTTTATAAATTACATTGAGTAATTATACTTACCAAATTCATTATTGAGTATCCTTAATTAATTAAAAAAATTAATTATCTCTAATCAACTCCATTAATTAATCATTTGATAATACTTAATTAACGATTCTTCATTAACTATATTAACCAATCCTTTAATTACTTTTCTAAATAATCAACTATAATCCACCAAGAGATTACCTTAAATTAATTAACAATTAATTTCATTCAGGTAAATTATCCCTAATTTCCAATTTATCATTAGCCATATGTTAATTAAATTACTTAATTACTTAACTACTAGTCATTTATTAATCAACTTCAAATAGTTAATTACAAATTTATTAATCATATAATCATTAATTAGTCAACCTTTAATCACAATAATAAAGTAATTACTCTTAATGATTTCCTTAATTAATTACTATTCATTTAAATTAAATTTAAAAGAATCTTCATTAACTTTGATTTGTTATTAACTACACAACTTAATAATAATTAATTTATACTTAAATTCATTCTCATTTTAAATACTGTAGTTTGAAAGTAAATCCACCTGAGTGCTTTCCTCACTTAACTCGAGTCATCACTCGCGTATTCCAAAGGTTTTCCCGAGTCACTCTCCCCTCTCATAGTCATCTTCTTCTCCCCTTTTCTATTTTTTTTTTTCAGTTTAGATTAAACTTATCCAAATACACTGGAGAGAATCACCTAACAATCTCGAGTTCAAACTCGAGCCCTAACCCAAATTACCCGAGCAACCAATCACACTCACTCGAACCCAACAGGAAAAGGCACGGCAACATTACTGTGCACGTGCACAGTTCACCAACAGCGACGCCACCAACGGCGACTCACTCTACAGGTCGACGATCAAACCCACATCCCTTTCCGACCCTCAAATCCAAATCGCAAAGCTCGAAACGAAATCGAGTATCTCCGACGAATCTTAACCCATAACTCCACCAGAAAATCATCCCATCACGGTCATCCACGCCACCTGGAACACTACGCTTCTACCTACGTCTTCAATCATGACACCGGTACGTCCTCCTTAAATTAGGCCAAGCCCGATGCACTCACGAATTCACTGCGATCAATCTATGAACCCAGACCAAAATTAGGGTTAAAAACTTCTTTTGGCCACCGTTGTCGCCACGGTCATCAGGAACCCCACCTGACATTTTTCTCGTATTCCCAGATACTTCCTCTATCACCACCTAAAATCCCTAACACTATAGAGGTTCTGATCATCAGAAATTGACTAGGATCTACATTCCAGTGAATCACCAAATTTTTACTCATTTCAATTTTAAAAATTGTGATTCTTACTTTAAAAATCCTAATATTTCAAGTAGATTCAGACCATATGTTTGAATTAATGAATTGTTGTGATTGGTTTTATCCCATTCTTACATCTTCAACTGTTTTCTTTTCTTTCCAGAAAATTTCCAAACTTAGTTCATATAAATAAAAAATTTAAACCATTATTTTGATTAAACAAACAAAATTTGTTTGAATCTCTAAGCCTCACAAAGATTAAATGAGGAAGATTGGAATTTTCTTATCTAAATTTCAACTGTGCAACATAACAGTGATAACCCAGACAATAAACCAGTATATTCATTTCATAAATAAATATATTCACATTTTAAAAATTCATGCATACCTAAATTTAAACATGCACTGTAACGCCCCACCTCTATACCCACGCTAGCCAAGAACACTCCGGAGTAGTGCTGTCAACTAGCACGGAGAATAAGGCTGTTGAGGAGCGACCATCCATGTAATTGCTTATCACACGGTGGCTATAAATAATCTTCGGAAACAAACATAGAAATAATCATATCACAAATCATTCACAGATATCCATATCACAAAGGCGGAAGAAGATATGAATATATAACTAACACATGAAAGTGTACATCAGAGTAGTGGTCAATAAGATCCACGATAATACAAAAGAATAGCAACACGTGCTATACAAAAGAATACAACTAAGAGTCTATATCTCAAGTGTATACAACAAAAACTGCTAATCTAAACAGTTAGCCAAAAGTCAGAGTGATGAATCCCTGGGAAGAAGTCAAGCAGAAGCACCTGTAACATCTCGGTCTGACCCGAGTATTATTTAAGAAAATAATAAACGGATCAGTCTAGCTATAAATATCAGATGACATGATATAACATAAAAGATATGGCATAAACATAAATATCCATAACGACATACCACTATAAGTATGTAAATAGTGATCAACAGAAGATCAATCAATAAGAGATAATCAACATCACAAGAATCTTCCCAAAGATTCGAAGAGGGCATCATACCCTAAACTTGTACTCATAACAAGTCAATGTCATAAATTCCAGAAATCAACACGAGAAATCCAGAAATCATAAAAAGGGAAAGAGGCCTATCACATGACGGTCCGAAGACCCAGGGGAGCTACCCCGCATGTGTGAATGGAATCACACAGATTGAGGTCAAGACTAACCAAAAAGCAGAAAGGTATGTGTGAATGGAATCACACAAGTGGTGTCTAGTCTAACCTTGCAATGAAAGAGACATCGCGCAATTGCTAGTCTAATTCATAAAGCGATCATCAAGATCAACGAGAAGTGTCAATTACACTAAGCTAGTAAATATAGAAGTTTAGCTTCATGTCCCATAACCACTTGCTTAACTTAAATATTTACGAACAAACTGTAAATATTCACTAATAAAATTGTCACAAGAGGTTCAATCGAACAAGTCCAAGAATTAACCGACGAAGTGAACGCAAACGTTTCATACCACTTGTTTTACTAAGTCGTTTAATTAGATTTCTCATCCGAGTGAGATAAAGGCTTGTATATATTAATAGATTGGAAAACGGTTTAAGAAAAGAGCTTTGTTATTAAAAATAGAGTTGAAATTGTTTGTTAAAAGAGTTTTGATATTTACTACTAGTATTGAAACCTTTATATTATAAAGTGACAAAACACATAAGCAAGTGTAGAAACAATCAGTCACAAAGATCGCATACGGAGATGCGAATAAAATCCAAGGAAATCAGCTCAATGTTTTTCAGATAAGATCCCCTACGGAGGGGGGGTCCAGGGGGGGTGGCAACCCCCCAAGGTGGGGGTGCGGGCGCAACGCCACCGCCTACGGGGTTCGACCTGCCCGGTCAGGTCGCGGGGGTCCAGGGGGCAGCGCCCCCGGCGGGGTGCGGGGCAGCGCCCCGACCAAAACGGTACGACCTAGTGAAGACAAAATGAGGTCTAACGACCTAAAGGGATAGGGTCGAGCGACCTAAAAGTGTTCGCGACCTAACGCAATGGCCGAGCAACCTAAAGGAGACGCGACCTAAAAGAGGCGCGACCTAAAGGAGACGCGACCTAAAAGAGGCGCGACCTAAAGGAGACGCGACCTAAAAGATCGCGACCTAGTGACCTAACGGTTTAAGGGTCTTGCGACCTAACTGGAAACAAGGTCCAAACGACCTAACGACTTAAAGTGAAACGTGGCTGAGCGATATAAGGTCGGAGACGACCTACGACTTAACTCCGTGTGAGCGACCTAAGACCTATGGTTGCTACGACCTAACGAGTTCCAATAGTGAAGGCTTAAGGTCTAACGACCTAAGGGGTACGACCTAAGGTCTTACGACCTAAGGTGTTGAGGTTGAACGACCTAACCAAATTGCATAGGCCATACGAGCTAAGGCCTAACGACCTAACTCCGAACGAGCTATACGCGAGTGACCTAGGGCGCTAACTCGCAAACGACCTAACGTTAACTCGCGAACGACCTAACTCCAGACGCGCCTTTTCAACGCGTGCGAGCTGAAGACCTGCCGACCTACGACCTAACTCCAAGCGACCTAAGGCCTAACGACCTCTGGTGGGCGAATGGGCTAAGGCCAGAAACGACCCAAATGAAGGTGACGACTTTTCCACGCAAACGACCTATAGATGCTGGGCGACCTAAGGGGGACAGAGCGACCTAAGCCAGAAATTCACCCCAAAACACTAAAAAGTGGAGTTTTTCGCCAATCCAATCCAAACCAAATGCAAATGTGCATGCAAACATGATAGGGATGCATTCCCAATAGCCCAAGATAGATATAGACTAGAATTGTGAGATAAAAATCTCACCTTTGCACTAAAGTTTATGAAGATGAAGCTTGAAAGCAAGGAGAAGCAATCCAAAGCTTGAATCCAATATCTTCTACTTGAATTTGGAGTTGAATGTTGGATTTGCAATTGAATTTGTGCTTGGAGTTTTAATTTCCCATTCCCTCCACCATTAATGCCAAAGCTTGATTAGTTAGGAAATTTATGAAGAGTGAGGAGAAGAAGGTTGGAACTTGGGCTTAATAGGCTAAACTAACTCAAAGTCCAAAGCGGGAAAAGTTAGTGAAATTTCACTAACTCCAAACCTATCGATGTTTATACTTAAAAAGTTGTAAACGACATTTCGAACTCAATGGAAGTGGTCTCGAGTCCTAATTTGACCGTTTGCAAAAAAGTAGCTTTTCGGACCAAAATCCGATTAACGAGTTAATATTTAAATAAAATATTTAAATACAAACTCGATAAATATGCGGGTTGTTACATGCACTACACACTTACATTCAGCATCTCCTCATACATCAAATTAAAACAGTTTTATGATCAAAAATTCATTCACAGGTATAAACAGAGAAGTCTGTTTTTTTGAATGATCCTGGAACTATATATATTTTCTTAAATATCAGAAATTTGAATTTAAACCATTTCATCTAAATTTCTTTACTCATAATAGGCTAAAAGAACTCAGGGAAACATTCAAAAAAAAAATTCAAACACATTTAGTTAGTTGTGATAAGCAGAAATACACAAATGTGCTCAGTCATGCAATTCAGAGTTGCTATTATATATTTTTCAATCATTATGCCATTCATGAACATCCAATTTAGCTATTTTTATCATCCATTGAGGCATGCATCCATTTTACAAATGATTTACCTTAAAGAAATTAAATTTTACTCACCTTGCTGATATGAGGAGAGCAGTTTGGAATTTGAAACTTGAATTACTTGGCTGAAAACTTGGGTGCTTGAAAACAGATATGAATTGCTTTGGAACAGAGTTGCTTCCTTATTTGAAAATGCAATAGCCATTATTTAAAACCTTATACTTGATTTGAAGATGCAGTAACAAATTCCAGATTTAAGAAAAAATAGCAGACTTGCTTCATTTCCAGGTGCATGCAGAAATCCTCTCTTTTTTTTTCCAGATTTTACGAAAAATACAAATTTTTTAGAGGAGATTACAAACATATGTTTGATTCGAGAAGATGAATTGCTGTGGAGTATTTTACAAGTTGAGGAATTTTAGATTTGAAAGTGAAGATTGCATTTGAACTTGAAGAAAATTTCAGATTTGATTTGAGGATTTTTCTGATTTTTGAAGAGTAAAGATTGCATTGATATTCTAGTTTTCTTTTAGGAATAAACATGGATTATAAAGAGAAAGAAAGAAAAAAAAATGAAGAGAATATAGTGTTTGTATTGGCTAATTTCAGTTTTAGTTAAAATTAAAAGAAAATTTAAAAAAAATGTGACACATGTCATTATCATACATTAGTATGTTAACACTTGTTACCAAAGAGATTTATATCTTAACACATGTTCTAATTTATTTATATTTATCCTAATAGTATTTTAAAAGCTTTTTAAATAAGATTTCCTAATTAACTAATATATTTTTTTTCAATGCTTTTTCTATTAAATTCCTAATTCACAAATACATTTATAAATTTGTAAATGTAGCTTTATTTGCCTAAAAATATCACATAAATATTATTGGTTTGAAATTAACAATTATGTCCAATTTAAATAATTTACTTATATAAACAATCATCATTATTTATTTTGAAAAGAATACTTTGTCAATTTTAAGTGATTATATTAAGATATGATCAAATAAATATTTATCCAAACATAAATATTTACGATTAGATTCATTTGTTAAATTTTACAATTCGGTATTTCTATTAATTAACCCAATTATTATCAACTAATAGATTCTTCAAAATCCGGGTTATTACAGTTTTAAACATATAATTTAGTTTAGAACAAATTTTCTTTTAATAAATATTTTTCTAGTTACCAAAATAATTACATAATTCATTTTCTTCGAATATAAACTAGTAAGTTTAAAATATATATATACGTATGTCCATCTTATCCTTCATTTTGGAAATACATACCCTTATAAAAATAGTTTATATCCATTCCAAAAAATATACACATATATATCTATAAAAATAATCTGTATTACCATTTTAAAATTTCTATTTCCAAATTCTTAAGTGTGTGTGTGTATGTATATATATATATCATTTCATTTTCCTATATATACATTTATAAAATTTTAAATGAAAATAGAATCTCTATCCACGTATATATCTCACTATCTATATATACATACACACACAGCTGATTATTTATTGCATATGAATTGTTATATACACAGAATTTAAAACCGAGATAGGAATTCACCTTACTGCCTCCAGTTTCCCCCTAACCCTAGCTAGAAAGATGATCGCGTGACCCTAAATCATTGCCAAGATTGATCCTGTTCCACTGTCGAGTTCCAAAGTTGAATGAAAACCCTAGCTTTGACCCTACAATGACGAATTAATACCGCACCTCCATCCCATTTTTCGAGCTCGGCCACCCTCATGCGAGCAGTCGCCTGCTCCATGTGAGATCGCGACTTCGAACGCGATAGCACACCCAAACATCGAACCCCCTCCAGCAGCCAACACAATGCGCTATGCTCCTCGAAGTTCGCCGCGCCGAAACCCTAGATGAAGCCCCCGACTACAACCCCTCGCCACAAGCCTCGATTCGATTTGAAAAGTTAAAAGAAATCTGGGTTTCAATTGTAATGTTGATATCGATTTGAACCAAGGCTTAACTAATTCCGATCGGCTTTGGGTTTAAATTCAATTGCTCTGCCATTTATTTTCTGTTTTTTTTCTGTTTGAACGAAAGATGTTCTTTCGTCATTGTTTTAAGAGCATGGCTATTTCAAATTTTAAAAATAAACGCGTGTAAAATTTCACAGAATAAAACTAACACGTGTAAAAAATTCCTCAACGTGTCAACTTGCCTATATATATGAATATATAGACTTTAATTTAAATTCAAATCGCTTCGACAAACGCAGCTCGAAATCTCGATCTCCAATCGGGACGTGCCACCAGGCGTTTATAGTGTTAAACCCCTTTTTCAAATGCATTGGAAAAGATTCTGAGTCCAAATTCGATCGTATGGAGAAGATAGCTTTTTGAACCCAGTTATTAAATTAAATTTCGATAAAATTTTCAGCGCGTTTGCTTATCTTACGGCCAAACGAACACCCCAAACACTACAAAAATTGAAATCCAATAATAATACATTATTACAGATCCATTGGAACTGGTTTCGTCAAATTCCGATACTATGCCTCGAAAGGCTATTTTTAAATATCGATTTACGCAATACAAATTCAAAACTTAACGAATCACTTTCAAATTCAAATTTAGGATTTCTATTACCTTCAGTATTATCAATATGAATTTTCTAAGCCTTAAAAATATTTTTAATGAGCTTAGAATTCTCGATTCAACATTCTACCAAATTTTAATAATTAAATTCAATAATTTAATTGCCCAATAAATTCTAATATTTGAAATTCGAGTTAAACTAACTTTCAAATATTGAAAATCAATAAAATATTCTAATTTCAAATGTCCAAAATTCTGGGTTGTCATAATTGTTTGACTATTAATCTTGCCTATGGATGATAAACTTAAATTGAATGCCTTGGTTTGTTTGAATATCTCTGATATATGATTTGGGATGTACTGTGATGTGATATGATGGGTTGAACAGTAATATTGTGGGTTATCTATCGATAATGGATTGCTGTGTGAATATAATACCTTATATTTATAATTAATGTGTATCCACTTAAACAACTTGGATTTAGGATAACAATTTATTCGAAGAGACCGGAGTCGGTTATCAGCAATACCCTAGACCACTTCGATTGGTAATCTTCAGTAATTCTTTATAGATGTTAGTTTAGAATCAAGTAGGCTGGAACGGAATAAATTATATATCATGACCATTTAAAACTGGGAAACATTTCTTAATATTATCTGATAATTTGTGATTGACATTAATAAGATAAGAACTCGTAGGAAGGTACGAGTTACCCCGGAAATTCACATAAGTTATATAACTTGACATTTCAAATTATATGGGTTTACTCACACTGGTTTCCAGCCTGACCCAGTTGTTACTTTGATGCAATGCTCGGTTCAGACCGAGTATTATAGATTTTCAAGTTAGGACGTTCTAGAGCTCAAGTGGTGAGCAGGATGGCAAGAACGATGGAGTATACTGCTGTATATATTGTTGTTTATCTGGGACAAGTTGTCATATTGTCTAGTTTATATGTGATTAATTGTAACTCTGATAAATTCATGTAAATTAACAGTTACAGTTTTCCTTTGTATAACTGCTATTATTTGATATTATATTTTATCCACTGCGAATGTGAGAATCTATGTTTTGTTTCTGTTTCTTCTTCTACCTCTTTTCTTCTTTATCCTAACAATCTGGAATTTCCGGCGTTCGCATGCTCGGCCCTCTATAGTGAACGTATTAATGACGAATTTTCGAGGTTGAAAATTTTGGTTCGTTACATTTGGTATGAGAGCATAAGGTTAAGCGAGAACCTTGGCTCTGATGGGTTTACTTATTAAGAATAAGGTCAGTGGTACCCTTGACTTAGTTGAGTGTATATATTTATATGAGAGCGTACTTGTTATTTTCTCATATAAAGATTTTAAATGTTGTTAAAAAAATAAATGATTTTTTATAAACGTTTATATTTTGATATATAAAGCAAATAATTTTTTAATTATTATATAAACAGAAAATTGGTTGTTGGTTATTGAAATTGAATAAGAATTTAAGTGGTATGTATATATCCAAATAGGAATTGAATAGTATGAACTATACAAAATAAACTAGAAATGGATTCAAACCAGAAAATAAAATGGTTATCGTATTTAATAATGGGATGATTATTTTCCAATAAACGATGATAAAGCAAATGAAAAATGTTTTAAGCAAGTAAACTTTTAGATAAGTATAACTCATAAATTAAAATGGATTTAAATTGTGAAGTTTTGAATTCTAAATCTATCAACATTTGAAATTTGTTTTCAAAATGTTAAAAGAAATGATGAATAATATTATTCAGACTATTCTTGAATGTAATCTTATTTTGAAATAAGAAGTTGTTTGAAACTTTAAAGAAATTTGTTTTGAATTAAAACCAAATATGGTTTAAAATTTAAAATATGACTTGGTGGGCTAAGGAATAAATATGTATATATGTATAGATATACATAATATCAAAAATGATTTGGAATAAACTCTAAGGTGTTGAGTTTTGATTTTCCCTAAACTGTGATGTAAAAAAAACAAAGTTAAATAATACTTTGAACTTATAAGTAAGAAAGGATTTTGATAAGAAGTTTAAAATTCGAAATGGGAATTCAAATTTGAGTAAGGTAAACGGGATTAAATTGAATTTAACCTGGAGGAAGTTAAATAAGTTTGGAATAAGCATCCTAAATTGGAAATTTCAAGATGAAATTGAGATTTAATGTAGGAAAGTTAAATGGGTTGATTTAGAAGGGAGTTATATAAGATCTCAAACAGGTTTGAGTTCTAGGAATGTGTGATGGACGGTATTGATGGACGTTTAAAATAAATTTGGATGTTTATTTATACCCTGCTATCATCCTATTGTTATTAATAATCTATGGAACTATGAATTGGATTATTTGAGTGAATTAAGAAGTGGATTTAGATAATATATATCTATTACTGAAATTAAAAGGGAATAAAACTTTAATTTGATATTACTTAAGTAATTTTGATTTTAAAGATAGAAATTGAACTTGTGAAAATGAGATCGCTTTGAACATTAAGATTTGAATGTTTACAATGACGTGTAAACTGAAATTGTTAAGAATTGGTTTCAAAGTTGAAATTGGGTCAAAAATTGGATTTCAAAGATTAAATTGTTTAAAAAGGATTTGAACTATTATTTGAACCTAGAAATAAGTTTATGGAGAAGTAAAGGTAATTTAAAATGGAGTATTTGAAATTTTAACTCAGAATTAAATTGTTTAAAGAATTTTATTGATAAATGAAGTAAAGATTAATTTGATTTAGAGGAATTAAATCAACATTTGAAAATTTAACTCGAACTTATAGAATTCGAGAAGATTTAAAAAGTGGAGATAGGAGTTGGGATTAATTTAAACTGGAATTGAAATGATTTGAAACTGAAGTTAGTTCAATTTGAAATTAGTCCAAATTGAAATTTGATTTGAATAATTTGGAATTGTGACTAAAATTGAATGTTTAAATTCAATGGAATTTGATTTGAATTTGGAAAAGAAATTGAGGTTAATTCAACTTGAATTGGGATTAAATCAATATAATGGAACGGGAAAGTGATTGGAATGAAGATTGGGTAGTTGAACAGTTTGGCTCTGGACTATTTTCAAAATAAATTATTTTGATATAAACCTATTTTTCCAAGCTATTTACTATATACAACCTTTCTTTCTAAAGACAAACTATTTTATATTTATTTTACAACTATTTTTTGGAACTATTTTACAACTGATTTATAAGCTAATTACTATTTTTCAACTACTTTATAATCACTTACTAATTTATAACTATTTTGCAATTATCTAACTATTTTATAAATACTTAACTATTTACAGCTATTTTACAACTAATAATTATTTTTCAACTACTTATCTATTTTAAACTTTTCAAGCTATTTTTTAATTCAAGATGGTCCGAGTGTGAGCTGTTTATGATTAAATACCCATTTGAGATAAGAATTGGGGTGATAATCCAAATAGAATTTGAAGTAATTGTGAATAAGTGAATAGAATCATAAATGAATGTGAATAGAAAGGAAATTGATATAGGTAATAATCAATGAAGATAAATACGTAGGATGTACGTATATTATGCTATTCGCATTATGATTTGATCCAGATTCGAGCATAGAATTTGGAGATAGTATATCGATTTGAGTTGGGATTTTTCACTCGATTTTTGACGGCAAACCTGGATATGGATTTTGATCATTGTAGAAATTCTCTATCATAGTTATGGCTATGCAAGGCGGATGACGATTTCTGATCAAGAAACCAAATCTGAGTCCGCACTAGAAAGTCGCGTGGATGATACTAGTTCGAAAGTGAAATTGTTTGATCGAGTGAGCGATAAAACTTGATATTGTGTACGGATGACATGTGTACATCGTACGGGTTTGAGTGAATTGATATTGAAAATTTATGGATAAGAACTGTAAAATGATTTTTTAAATGGAAAGGTATATTTTGAAAAATAAATGATGAAATAAAATGGAAGTTGGATATTTCTATGATTAGAACTCATTTATAAGAGTAAGTAAGATTATACATAACTTTATAAAGTAATCAAACTTGAATATTGATCTGGCATAAACAAAGTTATGTATATATTTTTGATAAACTCCCCTTGTTGAATCTATAGCCAAAAGAAAAGGGTTTTTGAGAAGTATTTGAAGTATTAAAGAGAATTTATACAAGTATGAAGTGATCCAAAGATTTTTCAAGGGTATATATATAAAAAGGATCTTATGAGAATGATTTTGGGAAAAAGGTTTTGGAACCTACGGATGTTGAAAGGCTTTTGATTTTTGGGGAAAAAAATCAATTTAGAAATTTAGAAATTTGGAAAGTTTAGTTTGAGAATTATCGATTTGGGGATAACCGATTTTGTGCATAGGAGATTTATATGTCATTCATAAGAAGGGTATGATTTGGAAGATACTATTTGTGAATAGTATAAAATGTTTTGAGAATGGCGTTGGGGAAAAAGGCGCTCCCATGAAATGAACTTCTTAGGAGTGCCACGGGGTGGTACTGCCTTGAGCCCTAAGGGGAAGGCTCTAAAGTTGATCATATATGGAAGTCTGGACAAACTGAAGTTCCTGAGGATTATGTGGGTAGAGAAAGTCTATGGCACTGATGCCTACAGAGGCATTTGGGTTATTCTGTAACGACAGTGTAACTCGATGTCGTTGCGATCTACTATGGACCATAGCGAAAATCATGTGGAGGTGAGTGTCAATGGTCTACGTTTGATTTTGCCAAGATGGCAATGTAACATCAGTAGACTGCGATCTATAGTGGAGTGGAGAAGTTTCATTTGGTAGCGAAATTCGAGGGCGCTGATGCATGCAGTTACATTGGTTTTTGTCGTGAGGGCAACGTAACCGCGGGTGTAGCTGTGATCCATGGTGGGTTCCATGGTGTAATCGAGGTGTAACAAACGGAGATTTTTTTTTAAAAAAAATTTAAGAAAAGAAAAAGAGAGAAGAAGAGAGAAAATAGATAATAGAGGGAAGAGAAAACATGAGATAGAAAATTTTAAAATAGAAGAAAAAGAGAATAGAGAACATAGAACGGAACAGAAAACAACAGAACAACATCAGAATCTCACAATTCGCAGCGGAACAACATATAATAATAAATGAATAATCTTTAAACAAAGAACTATCAGTTATTACATTTTATACATTACATTACATCATATCATCAGAGTGTACAACAACAACAACAGTGCTGCGGAAAAAGAAATACTATATACTAGTAATACGCCATGCCATCCAGCTTGCCTCCAGCAACTCCAGAATATCCAGAATATCCTGATAAACCTAACTCTTAACTGCCCGTGTGGAAATTGGTGGGCACCCAGAGTTTAGGAAGGAAAACAATAAACTCCAAGTCAGTCATGTGACTGGTGTGAGAACTCAAAACAGTTTATTTATCTTTAAAAATCAAAAGAGAGGAATATTTTTATTTCAATTCGCAATGCTTTTAAAAATGAGACTACCATAAGGCCTCCCGCACACACACACAATGCAAACGCAGAATCGGAGGAGATTTCTCCTTATGATAGTCAAAGATGCTTGATACGCATTTAAAATAACATTTGATATTATTACTAGTGCATAGTGTAGGGAAAATTCATTTCGAAAGTAGAATATAAATCTTAGCCAACATAGACATTTCGAACTATGCCTACTATAGCTAACTATGTTCAATAGAAGGTTACCGCCACATTCCATAGCAGTTATACAACTAAAACCGTACAAGTCACGTATTGTTTCTTTGGATTTCCAACAAATGGTCAGGCCAAGGAACTTCCCATTGCCACATGAGAATGCCTCTGGAAAGACATCCCCGAGAACCAAACCGGAACTCTGCCAACACAAGGCCGGGTTACCCCTAACTGGGTAACTACTGACACGAGCACGCCATTCCCCGATCGTAAACGACCTTTCTCACGGGATCCCCAAAACCAACAACCACAAAGTAATAAATTCGTAGTAACCACATAGGTTAAATATCTGGGCTCCATACCATGATACCACCTCTATCCAGAAGGAAATGTACATACCCTAAAGGGAGCTACCCCTCATAACCTTGCCGCATCTTTCCTGTTTTGACCATTTCCGGGGTGTGAGGCTCGACGAATTCACGTCCACAAAAACATACTTTATACAAAATCCATGCTTTGGGTCAACAAATGATCAACACAATGATCACCAAGATAGACGATCAAATAAATGATCCTATCACAAATAATCAACACAATGATCATTTCAGCAACACTCAGCATGTCACATTACCAAATTGGGAATATATCGCTGATAACTTCAACTATATAACCTCCGAGCTCGTACGTCTTAGAGAAGGGTGTTAAGCTAAAAGAATAAATTCTTCGCCACCAACAGAAATATATTTGAAAGAAATCGGCTTTATATCTCAACTTGTAATGTCAGACATACAATCCATACAAGTCTGTTCCGGGCTCGAACAAAACCGAAGGCACTTACAAAGAAGTCCTTGCAATCCGGATATTCACAATCCTGATCGGATTTCCCATCACTTTGGGAGTCTCTATACCGCTGCAACTCAGTGCAGAGACAATCGACAGGTCATCCTATCGCTCTCGCAAATACCGGGTCTTCGACACCGATCTTCAATGCAATTATAACGACGTGTCACATATTCGGAATGGGTTATACGACCCCATGGTCCTTTCCCGGTTAACCCGAATAGTGAGCGCTTATTCAAAAATAAGTGTAGCATTCACATTCAAACAAATCACATCAATTACCCATTCAAAGGGAAATATTGATAGTCGGTTATTGAACTATCACTGGATATGCACACATCACCGGTTTCCAAATAATTTTCCAAATTATTTATTTCAACAAAATATCTTTACAAGATATATAATTTCAATACTTCAAAAATAAATCAATATTTATTTTTAAACAAATTCCACTTCCTTTATAAATTCCTTAGTGAATTTATAATTCCAAGATATCAATGAATATTCGATTTCAATTATTCATTTCAATTTTCTTTTCAATTTATCTTCAAAAAGATAAATTCTCAAAGTATTCACTTTATATTGGAAAACATTTCCATACTTATTTATTCATAAGTAATTCACAATTTTTATTTATTTTCAACACTTGGAAAATATTCAATATACTTCAATCAAAAATAAGTATATATTTCATTCTTTAAGGAAATCATTCTCTTAAACATATTTATTTGGGCCAAAACGAATGTTACGTAAAACATCGTTACGACAACCCAAAATCACCAGTATAGGGATTCGAAATTAAAATAGATATATAAATCCCAATACTATACAAAACATTTCCTTTCGGAAATCATTTACTATAACAACAGTGTTATAGTCCACTATTTCCTTCTATTTCTCGAAAACGTCTATTTCAACAATAAATGTCGAAATCTATGGTTTCGAATCTCAACACATTTTAAAACATTGTTCGATCGTTTTAATTCTATTTAAAACATCCAAATCCAAAACAATTTCTTTAACGTGTTATTCACTATTCAAAAACGTGAATATTCTTTGTTAACAAATTTCATCCTTTTATTCATTTTATTTCAAAGGATTATTCACAGTTCAAAAACGTGAATATAACTCCATTAATAGGTTTCAGCAATTTACTTATCAAAATAAGTCGTTTGCGAATTTATAAAACAACGTTTATAAATTCCATTCTATTTATTTATAAAAACTTCCTTTTTATAAATTCTTTTATTAACCTATTCCAGTTTATAACTCAATTATAAACTAAAAGTTCATATTATAAGTTAAATACTTATAAAACGATTATTTTACAAAATCGTTCCTCTAAAGACTTTCCAAACCATAAATCTTATAACTTATAAGATTCATTTATTTAACCAAATCTATTCTTTCAATATAACTTCACAAATTTATAAATTTTACTATTTATAAATTTCATTTATAACTTCACCGTTTATAATTCTATAAATTTCATTCTTTAATGAAATTCATTTTCACTTCATTCAAACACTTATAAAAACTCGTTTTATAATTTCAATATCTCAATTTATAAATATCCATTTATAAATCTCTTATATAAATCAATTCATATTAATATTTTAAAAACATATTTAATCTCCTTTATAATTTCACCATTTTTGATTCATAAAATAATTAAATTTTATAAATCCTATATTTAAACTTTTCACAATAATTCTAAAATATCTCGATTAAACTATTTTATAAAATCAATAGCATCATATTCTCAAAAATCAGTTTTTAACTGTATTTCACAAAAATCATAATTTTTATAACATTAAAAATTATAACGTTTACTTATTTAAAATGGATCAATTCCAAAATTATTTTATAAAACGTATACTTTCTAAAATCACTTTAAAATCATTTTAAAATCCCAAAATCTGGGTCCAATGATGCTACACACCAAATAGTCAATCACGACAACAACGATATCATATATCGATATGAAAATCCATCAAATATCAAAATATCTGAAATCAAATAAATACTGTTGAGGAATCCAGTTGGATCCCTCCAACCTGTTTTCCTACATCCACAAACATTAGCACAATACCAATTTCGCTCCAGTACGAAATTATCGCGGTATATGTTCTTATTAAATATTATCCGCTTAATAACGGCGTAATAGGGTCTCATCCGCTAAAAAATGCGGGAAATCAATAACTCCAATATATACATATGCCAATATATATATATTGCGATTATATATAATACCAATTTCACTGTTTATGAAATATTCGCGGTATATGTTTTTAATAAATAACATCCGCTTACTAACGGCGTATAATGTCTATTTTAACAATCAATAGATATCAATCAACATTCAAACATGCATTCAAATATTTTAAATCTAACTATTTAAAATAAAATCGAAACTGATTCGATTGAGTGAGAAGTTCTCACCTTGATTTTATTTCCGTTTTAGCGATTTATTTCGAATAAAATTAAACGGACGTTTAATTTTACACGAAATTTTCACTAACTCCAAATGACTCCAAACCAACTCCATAGCCTAGTGCTCGTCCATACGATTCCAACGCAACTGGTTTCGCGCGTTTTCGACCTCGTATGAAAAAGTTATGAATTTTTAAAGATTGTACACGATTTTTATAACTAATTACAACATTAATTTAACTATTTTTATACCCTGCAACTAACATGGGCCGTCCATCATCTCCAGAGCAGATCAGAGCCGTGCGTTTTCTTCTCCTCCCCCACTTCATTCACGCACGCACAGGAATGAGGCCGAACCCAACATCCTAGGTTAGGCTTTTATATTGCAACTCCAAAACTCGACGAAACTTCATCAAACTACCCTCATTCGAACGCCTCTCACATGCTCCACCTTCGGCCATAATATCATGGAGCTCGGTCATCCATGTTTCGCGCAAATCGAGGCCGAACGGCCAGGCTTCTAGCTCGATTTCTGGCCACCACGTCACTCCAAATCACATCTCCACCGTTGACATCCAAGATCTCACCATCCTCTACGAGTTTCTAGTTGAAACCTAAGGCTAATTGTCGACGGATGAGGAGATGATCGAGGTGGAAGTTGGGACGTTTCTGGCCATTAAAGGGGTGAACGGCGGCTAGGGTTATAATTTAGGTTTTTATTTTATTTTTTTCTAAATTATGAAGAGGGTGGGTGTATTTATAGGAAAAATTCGAACACTATTCATCCGGAAATTCCGAACTCCGATTTACGCGCCGAAACTGACGTTCCTAGGGTTTACCCCACGTTCCGGACACAATGGAACAGGTTTCGAAACCTAATTCGGACATCTGTGCGAGTTATGACTATAAACTCTCAATTTAAATTAAACCGATTTAAGCGATTTTCTAGGCGTTTTAATTTGTACCGGACAAACGGTAAATCCAATCGACTTGAAATTTGAAACCTTACAATAATATCACATTACGGATCCGATGAAACTGGTTTCGTCGAAATCCGAGACTTTTTGAAAAATGGCTATTTTCACTCGTCAAATTTAAATTAAAAATAAATCGATGCGTTTTGAGCTGCCACGATCAAACGGTAACTCCGATTGACACGAAAATTGAAATCCGGTAATAACTAACTATTACGGATCCAATGGAACTGGTTTCGTTCAATTCTGAGACTGTTCAAAAATTGGCTATTTTCACTAGTCGATTTTAATATTAAAATATTCAATTTTCACAAATTAACTTTTAATTCGATTTTAAAAGTTCTAAAATATCGTTCTAACTTCCATATGATAAAATAAAATTTTACAAATCATTTTCAATCATATTTAACCCAATTTTCAATTATTTTCATAATTTAACGTATTAAATTATCGATTTAATAATCCAATTAAATCCAATAATTCAAATTAAAATTATTTGACTTATAAATTCACTCATTTATATTTAAAATAAATTAAATATTCAAATTTTAATTTCTAAAAATTCTGGGTCGTTACATGAGGGGTGTGGAGGCCTACAGTTATCTATGGTTTTGCCGTGATGGCGACGCAATCATCGGGTTAACTAGGACCATGGAGGGGGTGATGATTTCCAGAGCATATCACCAAAGATATTCCCTTTATTTTCAAAAATGTTTCTATATTTTCAATAAAATATTTTTCAAGTATTTTCACTAGGTGTTAAAACGGGTTTATCAAGTACTTGTAGATTTTCAGTCATACGCCTGATCAACGTATGATCGAATTTCTATGAGAACAAGGATGGACTTGTTGAGACATCGAGTTATAAAAGTATTTTTATAAAAACTATTTTGGTAATATTATATATATTTTAAAGTATTTTAAAAAAATGTTCAAAGAATAATTTATTTGATAATAAGTATTAAATAAATTCTGGCTTCGTTCCTTTTCGAGGACGAAAAGATTCAAAGGGGAGAGGAATGTGATAACCCAGAATTTTGGACATATGTTAATTGGTAATTAGAAGGATTAAATTTATTAAAATAATAATTTGTAAATTGAAAAAATAAAATTATGATATATATATATATATATCTGGATATGTATATAGATGAATTTGAATTATAATAAAGGTGAATAATAAACATGTGAATAAATATTTATTTGATAATCTCCTATTATAATAGTTTAAGTTTGAAATAGACATTTATAAAGAAATTTAATATGCTTGTTTTTTAAACATGAATAAATGGAATTTGTATATTTATAAACATTTAAAAACATATTACATAAGTTTAAGAAATTAATTAAAACATAAGAAATAATTTAAATATAGTTTTTAAACAAATGTAAGTAGCATGCAAATGACAAATGTAAAGTAATTTTAACAAGTGTCATAATTTTCATTTTCTTTTCAATTTTTAAAACTTATTAAACAAAGCTATATGTATAATCTATATTCTCTATCTCATTTTTTTCCTACCTTGCAAAACATAAACCTGAGATAAATCAAAAGAAATCAAAAACTGAAAATCGAACTAAATCAAACAAGGCTTCAGCTCATAAATAATCAAGTTCAAATTAACTCTGCACGATTCAAATTCAACTCATACATTAAAGAGATCAGATTCAAGGCTCAAATCAAAATTGAAATTGAAATCAAGATCAGCAAGCAAATCTAAATCAAGTGGCAAGACTAATTCCAGTTCATCATCAGAAGCTTTCTCTGTTCGACAAGTGAGTAAACATTACTTTAGAAAGCTTAAACCTATTCTCATCATGATGTATGTGATAGATCGTAGATATAATGTTGTGAAACATCTTCGCGTGAATAGATTTAGATGTTTTTATAGATAAAAATAAAAATAAAAATGGAGTTTATTGAGTATGAATGTCTATGTATAAATATGTCTCTATTCTTATATAAACAGACTAAAATTTAGTTCAAAAATCATTTTGTTCCTTTCCAATCTCCTATAGGTCTATCTTTGAAGGAAGTTTGGTTGCGATAACTAACTTGACTTTTTAAAATATTTTAAAGCTTAATTAACAAGTTGTTTTACTGGGAAAAGAGATTACAATGGAAATCTTATATAAATGGGAAAAATCGATCATCTTAATTTTACATGTTGATTTTATAAACTAATAAATATTGGAAAATGGCGAATTTTGATATGTATGTCATGATTTATATATTCATATTTGTTGTGATTACTTGAGTTGACCGGTATTGGAAAATTCGTCGATTATCGACGACCGGAGGAAAATTAGGTGCTGAAATTTACGCTGGAGGAGCGTCGGTGGTTGGCGATGATGGGAGGAATAACGTGGGATTTTTCACTGATCTCCAGATGCCGGGCGAAGCGGAGTTAGGGTTTTAGGTCCTGATTTTTTGACGTGGTTTTGGGAGGTCAGTTTGTCAACGAGGTGGGATCGGACATGATCGGAGTAAGGGAGTATGGAGCAAGGTACCCTGGTGAACGTCTAGGCTCGACGACGACGATTCAGATGGGTGGAGGCGTTGGTGTTTCACGAATAAACGTGTTGGGTTTGGTTCAGATGTTCTCATCTCGGCTCGATTTCGATCTGGAGATCGATTCATTGTTCTGGTGGTTGAAATCATTTGTGGGTGTAGTCGTCGACTCGCCGGTAGTGGTTGTGGTGGTCGGAATGCCGCCGACGATTTTGTGCATGTCCACATGTGTTTATGTGTGTTAGTTTGTGTTTTCGAGTGAAGAACAAATTCTGTAGGGGAGAAGCTTGGGATGTGTTCGTGTTATCGCGAGTATGTTATCAGGTTTAAAATGTAAGTATACAGTTTTGAAAATTTAATCTGAGTTTGAAATAAAAAAATATATGGTGGCACGGGTAAGATATTGGAGATTTAGTTAAAAGATATGTAACTTATTTTTAACTCAAATTTAGTTAAATCTAAAGTTTATTTTAAACTTAATTAATAATGTAATTAATAAATAAATAAAGAGGATGAAGTGTTTTATCATTAAACTTAAGGACTTTTGTAAATTTACTAGTTAATAATAATTAGTCCCAGGTTTATTAAATTCTGATGATGATTGAGAAAGAGATTAAGATAAATGAATTGTGTTAAAATTAATTAAGGTTTGGGTGATTAAGATTTATTAATTAATTGATTTATTATTAACTAAAGGTTAATTAATTAAGGGAAGTAAGCCAAGGTTAATCAATTAAGGATAATTAAATTTAGGTGAATAATTAAAGGATAATTAATTAAGGTTAATTAATCAATGAAATTAATTAAGATTAATTGACCAATGTAATTAATTTAAGGAATGGTTTATAATTAATTAAAATTAAGAAAATTAATTTAATTTATATTAGTTGATTAAGTTAAATTAATTGAGGATTGTTGGACTATTAATCTTGCCTATGGATGATAAACTTAAATTGAACGCCTTGGTTTGTTTGAATATATCTGATATATGATTTGGGATGTACTGTGATGTGATATGATGGGTTGAACAATAATATTGTGGGTTATCTATCGATAATGGATAGCTGTGTGAATACAATACCCTGTATTTATAATTAATTCGTATCCACTTAAATAACTTGGATTAAGGATAACATTGGATTCGAAGAGACCGGGGTCGCGTATCAGCAATACCCGGAACCACTTCGATTGGTAATCTTTAGTAATTATTTATAGATGTGAGTTTAAAATCAAACAGGCTGGAATGGAATAAATTAAATATCATGACCATTTAAAACTATGAAACATTTCTTAGATATTATCTGATAATTTATGATTGACTTTAATACGATAAGAACTCGTAGGAAGGTACGAGTTACCCCGGAAATTCACATAAGTTATATAACTTGAATATTTCAAATTATATGGGTTTACTCACGCTGGTTTCCAGCCGACTCGGGTGTTACTTTGATGTAACGTTCGGGTCAGGCCGAGTATTATAAATTTTCAGGTTAGGACGTTCTGAAGCTCAGGAGGCGAGTTGGATGGTAGGAACGTATAAAGTATAATGTTGTATATATTGTTGTTTATCTGGGACAAGTTGTCATACTGTCCAGTTTATATGTGATTGGTTATAACTCTGATGTATTGATGTAAATTAATAAATACAGTTTTCCTTTGTATAACTGCTATTATTTGATGTTATATTTTATCCGTTGCGAATGTGAGAATCTTTGTTTTGTTTCTATTTCTTCTTTACCTCTTTTCTTCTTCATCCTAATAATCTGGAATTTCCAGCGTTCGAATTCTCAGCACTTCTACAGTGAACGTATTAGTGGCGAATTTTTGGGGTCAAGAATTACGGATCGTTACAATAGGAGTTAATGGATAAACTATAATTGGATAAGAAAATATTTAGAGTTGAATCATATTTTAGTCACAAGAAAATCTATACGAATTCTCTTTAGTTCCTTACGAAGCGACAAGGTTAATATGAATAAAAATAAATATCACAAGCCTAGTAGTGGAGAATCTAAACTATATAACAACCAAAACCAAGAGCAATTCTCGAGCCTTGAAAATTTTACAATTCATCAACTACGCGACCTTAACAAAATTTGAGGAATAAAATGATCTAAGGAACACGGTCATTTTAAATTAAACAGAAATATTTAGCCTCGGTATTAATGTTGCACTTACCTCATATACAATTAAAATACTTTGTTATAAATTATGGAATCTCTAATGGAAAACTAAATTAAAAAATGAAATCATAACAGATAGAAAGATTACAATCAACATTTTCAAAAAATAGACTTTATTTCATCACTTTGATCTTCAACATGTGAATGGTCATTGAGAGAAGTTGGATACATGGAAGTTAGACTTCAGGGACAATTGGAAATACACATTTTCTCGTCTTTTCGACAAGATGATATACAGTAACTATCCCCCTTGCAGCCTTTTACACATGAGTTGTATGCTTATCTACAATGTTTAGAGCATTCAACATGAATGCAGCTCATAGGATCAAATGATTAAAACACAAATAGCAATGTGATGGCAATAGTCATCAATTTTGCAAGAAAAAATTCCATTTTTATTTTAAAAACACTTTAAGTTTGGGTAGTACATGGTTTGATGCATATAACATTCCAATTTATAGATGAGGATATGGAAAAGAAAGATTGATCTGGATAGATTTCGTTGATGCGCTTCCCTAAAATAAATTGCATATACATTGAATGTTGATTTCATTATATTTATTAATATTTTGTATGTGATTCACTAGTGGTAAATAAGAAGTTGATCACTATAACAATAAATGTTAAATAATTAAAAGAAAGATTGGTTCACCATTATTATATACCATACAAGAATATCTATTGTTAAATGATTTTATTAATTTACCAAACGAATATAAAATAAGAGTGTAAATAATAACAATTTAACTAATCTGTAGAGCTAACCATTAATTTGTTGAAAAATCCTTTATTAGAAACAAATAACTAGAATGTTTTAAGTACATGATTAGTTAGTACTTAGGTGGTATATTGCATTTGGTAATGTTGGAGTTCAAATCCTTAATCTCAAAAAAAACATGTGACCACTATCTCCATAAAAATCACGTCCCTTCATTTAATCGAATTGACAAATCAATTTAATTAATTAGTTAATAATGAAATGTGAAGACTGAGAAGGGATGGAAACATATGAATGTGAGGATGGAGGAATTGGGCTTATAATATTGGGTTTCATGATAGTTTGAAAAATTCGAGCATTGAGATTAAAATTTCACAAATTTTCTACTTTTCACTGTAAAATAATGTTGAAATGGAGTTAATATTTGAACAAAGCTAAACTATTTGGTGAAAGCTAATACATTATATAAGATAAACCTTGAACTATAGGTCATCGTATTCATTCTTCAAAATAGTATCATAGAGTCAACTAAACATAAAATTTTCATATCTAACCATTTTTATTCAATAATAATATTAAATTCAATAGTTTAAAATAATTAAAAATATGAGTCGTTACAACATATATATAGCACAAACTTAAAATAATAAATATTGAAGTGAATGTATGCCTAGTATAGCTGCTTGTCTTTTTAACCATTTTCTCTTTCTACTTGCTATCTTATTGTTATTTTGTGTGTTTATTTTAATTGATATTAGATGGAAGTGTAATTGAAATCTTATGTAAAATTCCTTTAAATGTTTATGATCATGCCCAAATTCAGGAAATAATCTCTTATTGATCATTTTATTGTTGGTAATGATAATTCTTGCACAAAACACACAATAGCTAACAATAAGGACTGCATTTTGTATAATATAATGAATGGTATGTGCAGCATACCCAAACGTATAAATTTATGTACAAATTCTTTTTGTAAATTATGTACCTACTAAAGATAATAAACAAACATTATTCGTCACTTATTATAAAGTGTAATTTAGTTTAAAACACAAACTTCCAAAGTTTTTTTTAACCCATAAGATAACCTCCTCAAAATGTGGATATAAGGACATCTTGTTCCTCATGTAGGCATAGCCCAATAACCCCACATCCAATGCCGTCACTTCACACACCACCAATTCATGCCATCGCACATTCACGACAATCTACACCCATGCGTCGTTGCCTACCGTATTCTCCACCTACTGTGGTTGACACCTCCCATAGTCGTGCCTCCTCAAAACCAAACCCCAATAGACAAACTCATACCATTACTCACCACCTACTGTACTGCCCACTTTTTTAACCCATCACAACATAGTAGCTCAACATATCTTGCTCACTAGTCATTAATTAATGCAAAAACGGAATAAGGTAAAAAAATGATATTGTATAGTATCATTGTATGAGAAAATGATGTAAAAATAAATATAAAAAGTACAAAATGCTTCCAAATCATATAATTTAAACATAAAATGCTACTACAAGAAAAACCAACTACTACACGATTAAATTGAAATATAAATATTTATTTTTTTAAATCAGAAAATACGAAACTAATATTATATAATAGCATTATAAAATAATTTATGAAAAATGACATGATAAATATTCAAAAAATTAAATAAAAATGGTTTCAGCTTTTCAGGACTCTATGTAGTAGAATTATTAATTAATTTATCTAAAATAGTATTACAACTTCAAAAAAGTTTATAAAAATGAAATCATCTTTAAAAAAAAATCACAAAATGAAACTAGATGTGGAATTTAAAATAAATATTAATTAAAAAACAATTCTACAATTCATAAAAACTTCTTATAAACAAAAAGTGCTAATATACTTTATAAATTGATATTACAATTGATAAATGCTACTACAAAATAATGTTTTGAGATACAGTATGTTTTGAATTTTGGCAATACTATTTGGGGAGAATTGAAGGGGTTGGAAGTAGCTTGGTGACGAAGAAAATGGTTTGCAAATCGGAGCTCAGAGGAGGAAGTAATGGAGAAGAAGATGGAGTGGTGCTGGAAGAGACTCAAGACAGACCTTTGAGGAAATTGTCAAACGTCTGAGGCTTCAGCAACCTGTTCCAGAGCCTCCGCATAGACGTCTGAAGTTTTGATCGGAGTTTGAGTCTGTAGCAGTATTTTTTCAGAGAGCAATTACAGGCGTCCGTCACTTTGGATAGACATCTGATGTCTCAGGGAAAATTTTTCCCATGACCTTGGATAGACTTCTGTCCTATTGCGACAGACGTCTATGTCGACTTCTGCCAGTGTTTCGATTTGGGCAATATTTGAAGATTTTTGATATATGAAGGAAAAATTCTGGAACACTATTCTCCTATATGAGCTATTTTCTAGATTCAGATTTCTATGCGATAGAAAGCGACCTCAAGTTTTTTTTTTATAGCTTCCGCTAATTAGGGTTTATCAAAACCTAATTTTCTTCAATTCTATTCTCTACAAATCAATTTTGTTAGAATTTTGATCATTGTAATCAATCTCTTATGCACTTCTCGTCGATGTTAATAAAAGTGCTCTTTTAAATTGGATATACACTAACACTACATCAGTGGAAGTAATATAAATCACTGTGTGATTTATTTTTCATTATCACTTTGATTTCTATTCTGCTTGTTTGGGGATTGCGATCGGACTTGGATTTGTTGAGAGTTAGATTGAGTTACTGATTGGTTGTTTTTACACTTCTTGTCACGATCCTGTCTTTCGCTGTGCATTGCTGTTTTGATTTGAGTGGTCTGGAGTTAGAATTCTGACATGACATTTGGTATCAGAGCATTGGTGTTAGTAGGTGGTTGTAGAAATGCCAGAATCAAGTAATACCTCAAGTATTTCCTCGATGGTAATCCAAGTGATGTAGCGCCTTATGCATGTGGTTCATATGTGGCTTTAGGATCATAATTGGTTATAGACAAGTGGAATGGCAATAATGATTTTGAAAAATGGCAATTGAAAATGAAAGCAGTTCTAAGGAGGAATCAGGTGCATCGGGTAGTGTTTGACACACTTGTTGCCGGCGAACATGGATGTTGAGAGAGAGGAAATGGAAGAGTGGGCATTAACTACACTTCAACTTGCTATGGGAGAGACTGTTATCTCTTAAATTAGTGGTGAGTCTACCGCTAAGGGTATTCTGGACAAGTTGGAGGAGTTGTATATGAAGAAGTCAATAAGAAATTGCTTGATCTTATTGCAAATGTTCTTCACTTATAAGATGAAGGAAGATACTTCACTAAAGGCTCACTTAATACTTTTGATGATTTTATAAAGAAGATGAAGGTGGTAGATTTGAATATTGAGGAAGAGCAAAAGGCGATGATATTGTTGTGTTCATTCCCAGACCACTGTACAGGTTTTCCAAATAGTTTGATCTATAGCCGGGATACATTGACTCTTGATGATGTCAAAACAGGTCTTTTAAGCGAAAATTTGCGGGATCAAATGAAGGAGTAAGGTGATGGAAGTAGTGGTGCTGGTAGTGGTCATGGTTTGTTTGTGGAGAAGGATAGGTATACGAAGAAGGAGAATCGGGGGGCGTTCTAAATCAAGGAACCCCAGTTGGAGAGGAAAGTCGAAGAAAAGAAAAGGCAAGTGCTATATTTGTAAGAAGCCCGATCATTGGAAGAATGAGTATCTGGACAAGGAGAAGGAAAAGAAGTAAGTAGCATCTTCATCAGTAGCGGTGGAGAGTGGAGTTGGTGAGGGAGATGTAGATGTGCTGTCGGCGGTAGAATCAGATGTTTCGGGTAGAGAATGGGTGCTCAATTCAGGGGAGTCTTATCATATGACGCCAAATAGTAATTGCTTTTCTTCTTACATCGACAAAGAAGGAAATTTATTTTTTATTGGTAATGGTGCTATTTTCAAGTAGAAAGACATTGGTTCCATGCAAATTCAGATGTTTGATGGACTGAATCGTACTCTCACTAATGTGGGCTATTTTGCGGGACTTAGGAAGTCTCTTATCTCTTTGGGATAGCTGGATTCTTTAGGTTGTAAGATCATTGTTGAGAGTGATAGCTTACGGGTTTCAAAGGGTGCACTTATGGTGATGAAGAGTGCTAGAATCATGGCATTTATTTTCTTCAAGGAGTGACTGTAGAAGGTGAAACTTGTGTAGGAGTTGATAGTCCTCGTGGCTTGGATGTGATAAAGTTGTGGCATTTGAGGTTAGGTCATGTCTCGAAGAGGAGTTTGGATATACTTCGGAAGAGGGAGATGATCGATGGAGAGAGTTTCAACAAACTAGAGTTTTGCGAGGAATGTATCAAGGGGAAGCAAACTAAAGTTTCACTTGGTGAGGGTAAACATGATTTGAGAAGGGTTCTTGAGTATGTTCACACGAATGTTTGGGGACCGACATCGGTAGCTTCTTTAGGTGGAGCTCACTATTATATTTCTTTCATAGACGTCTTTTCTCGGAAAGTATGAGTGTATCTAATGAAGGCTAAGTCAGAGGCATTTGCAAAGTCAAAGCATGGAAGCTCTTGTTGAGAATGAGAGTGGCAGGTCTTTAAAGGTTCTATTGTCTGACAATGGCGGAGAATCTATTTTTGGAGAATTTTTAGAGTTTCACAAGCATCGGTTTATTCAAAGGCATTTTACTACACTAGGAGTTCCACAGTTAAATGGTGTTGGGGAGAGGATGAACCATACTCTAACTGAAAAAGCTCGATACTTGAGATTGACATCGGGTTTGGCTATGGATTTTAGGCCAAAGCTTTGTCAACCGCGATTCATATTATAAATAGAATTCCAAGCTCACCTATTGGTAACAAAATTCCATAGGAAGTATGGAATGGGATGAGCATTGACTTGAGTTATCTTCGTGTGTTTGATAGTCCGGTATATGTGCTTGATCCACGAAATGATAAGCTTGAGCATAGATCTTTCAAGGGATTTTGCTTGGATATACGATGAAGTAAATGGCTATAAGATTTGGAATCCAAAAATGAGGAATGTTATGAATTCTCGTCAGGGTACTTTTGATGAGTCTGTGTTTCTCAAGGAGAATACAAGCTCATCGGATGTTCCGGACTTGGTTCATGGTGAATCGGAGGAGAAGGAATTTATTTCCACATTTTTTTCCAAGGAGTAGAGAGAGTAGAGTAGTTGGAGATGCTTGCAGGGAGGATGCAGTGGATGTTACATTACATAGTCCACAGGTTTCCTCTAGTAGTGTTGGTGATGTGCATTATTCTAGAGAGGATTCGATTCACGGTGGAGTCAAAGGGAGTTTGGGTTATGGTATTGCTACTCGGGTTGGTCATCGAACTTTAAGGCCACTCGATAGATATGGTGATTAGAACTATCTTAGCTTTTGTCATAATTTGGACTATGCTTTTCATGTAGTCCAAGATGAGTCGATGGACCTTGATGACGCCATGGAATCGAGTGATAGCTCGAAATGGATTTATGCCATGGAGGAAGAGATGGAATCATTGTTGAAAAATCAAACTTGGGATTTGGTTCCACTTCCTAAAGAAAATCATGCTATTGGATGCAAATGGACATACAAGGTGAAGGACGATGGAAGATACAAAGCAAGGCTAGTGGTTAAAGGGTTTGCACAAAGGAAGGGGAAGGGGTACAATGAAATATTTACACTGGTTATGCGCCATACTTCTATCCGGATATTACTTGTTATAGTTGTTATTCACGACTTGGAGTTGGACCAACTTGATGTGAAAACCGCCTTCTTGCATGGTAACTTGGATGAAACATCTACATGGAGCAACCAAAAGTTTTTGTTATGGATGGTAAGCCAAAATTGGTTTGCAATTAAAGAAATCACTATAGGGTTTAAAGCAATCACGCAGATAATGGTACAAGAGATTTCATCTGTGATAACCCGGATTTCTGGGCATCTGTAATTGATATTAGTTAGGATAATTAATAGAAATACCGAATTGTAAATTTAACAAATGAATCTAATCATAAATCAAAGAAATACACCTTTAAAAATCAAAACATGAATTAAGATATAAATAACTCTATTTTGAATTTCAACTTAACAATTCAAATTTAAATTAAATTTCAAATTAAATTTAAAAATCAAATTTGATATGTATTTATTTCTTTAAGAAGAATTGATTTTATATGAATTAAAAATGTATTTTAAATTTAGAAAATTTATTAAGAAAAACATTAAAAATCCTTTTTGCATGAAGTTTACACTTGCTTAAATTTGAAGCACACTAATAACATGTGTTAAGGAGATAACAATGTAAAATGACAAATGTCACAATTTTAATTTATTTTCTTTAATTTTTATAAAACAAAACTATTTCTATAAAAACCAACTTCATATTCTTTCTCTAATTATCCCAAACAAACATTTACTACATATTTCAATTCAATTGGAAATATAAAATTTAATTTGTATATGTATACAACATTTAAAATATGATACATGAGTTAGTAAATGCAAAATATAAATATGAAGTAATATAGAAACATTCATATACCTATAAAAACACAAGTGTAAGAAGGATACAATCCAAATTAAGAAGTATAAATTAAGTAATTTGCAAGTTAACATGTGGCTTTTATTGTCCCTGTAGTTGAAAATATGTAGTAAATGTTTTTGAGAAAAACTGGTTCTTAGTTTAAAATCATTTTTCACTTTCTTTCTTAATCTTCCTCCATTTCAAATACTAAAAAAAATGATGAAATGATTTATCAAACAGACAATATTAGTTTCAACAACTTCAATCGGATCTACTACAAACTCTAGCAACAACTCCATTTGTTCAAATCTTCAAAACTAAGTAGAGATACAAGTTCCAAATCCAGGATTTTGGGCCTGTTCTCTGTTTACATTCTGTAACAACCCGATATTTTCGTCAATTTTCAAATTGAAGTTTTTAAATTTTAAATTACAAATGGTTATAAAGTTTGAGGGGCTTTGATTTTTAAATAGTGGTTCATTTGTCTTTGGGCCGTGAAAATTTTTAAAAAAAACCCAATACCCTTTCCTTTTTCTTCGACTTAAACCCGATCCCCTCTTTCTCATTTTCTATTATTCGTTCGAAACCTAAAACCACCGAGAGAACAAAAATGGTGGCGGCCTCGTGCTCCATCGATCGTCATAACCAATTAGGGCTTCGGGAGGATCGGCTTCGTCAGTTCGAGTTCAACTTCGTCCTGGCTGCTCGATGGGGCTCATCTTCATTCGTTCTCCTTCGTTCGAGTATTAGGGCTTCATCAATTAATGGCTGCTCGCCCTCGCGCTCGTTCATCTTCGCTTCCGTTCGTGGCAAAGGTGAGTTTGCTCACATCTAATTCTTGGCTCGAGTTATTTGTGTGTTTTGTTGCTTGAATTCTTGGCTGATTATTGCTTCGAATTTTAGTGATTTCGATTTGAACTTGTGTGAGTTTTACTCACATCTATTTCTACTTGGTTTTCTCGGCACTGTTTTGTTGAGATGTTGATGTTTTCGATTTTCGTATGGATGTTGGAGATGATTTCTGGTTTTGGCAATTTCGTATATTTGTGTGATTTGATATCTACGGCAATGATTTCACGGCTTTGATACGTTGACTCTCGACTTCACTTCCATATACATTAATGACTTCGGCCATATGAATTTTTGTGTATCGAGTTGGATTACACGAGGTTGACTTCGAGTGACTTCGACTTGTACCTTGCTGAGTTTTAACTTGGATTTGTCGACTGTTTTTGACCTGAGACTTTGATTTCTTTCGTGACTTCGCATTTTGACTTCTGGTAAACCCTTGAGTTGTACCACTGCAGATATTCTCAGTCTTGTTTGATTTCCTTGGCCACCGTCTTGATCATGTCCCCTTTGAACTTGAAGTGGTACGTGTTATAAGCTTATCAATTCGATGTTTGACACAGTCAAACTCGGCTCTGACTTGATAATGTGTTCGACTTTTATGTGATTGCTCCACTGGGTTGTTTTGATGTCCTGAGTTGACCTGCTGCCTGGTTATGTTAACATGCGTGTGTAAATATGAATCCATTCACCTAGTATTGCACTTTGGTCTTCATATGTACACCGGGATTGGCAATTTGATAAGTGCTTCGAGTTGCTGCCGTTTCTACTCTTGTTCATGCAGTTTTATATGATGATTATTCAAGTCATTCATACTTTATGGTGTATACATGTGCATGTTATCACTTGATGTTCACTGTTCATGTCATTCTTTTGGCCAGTTTGCTTTGCATTCTCTTTGTGTATTATCACTACTTCATGTTCATATATGGTTATCCAAAGCCATTCTTTTGTTGAGGCTGTGTCACTGATGTTGGCTTGCTCATTGCTCCATTCATTTTCCATACCGGGTTATTCATGTTTGTGACATTGAACCATATTGTTACTTGTGACATTCTTGTTCTTTACTGTGTACCTGGCCTGCACACATGTGCTTTGATGGTTCAGTGGTGTTTTCTGAAATTTGCAGTAGTCTTCATTGCAGTATTTTCCATTGTTCACCTTGACTTGTTCCTATACACTTTGTTTCAACTTGTTTTGCTGGTGCACTCGTTGCCTGCATCACTTGTTTACTACATTTGCTACTTCCTGAATGTTGCAGTGTTGTTTTATTCACTTGGTGGCATTTTGTTTGCTCACCATTTACACTGTGCAGCACCCCTGCTGCATTCGTTTGATTGTTGTAATTGGGTTTTCGGCTGCAGTTTGTTGTCATCTTTTCTTGACCGCTTTCGCATTTGTCTCTGCAATTTTAATCGACACCTGGCCTTATGACATTCGCGGCGATGCTTGTGAATTTTCATTGGGTACATCATCAGTATAGTGGCAAGGAAGTGCACGCAAGCGTGAACTGCAGCCACACGGTATTCAATGGGTACATCATCACTGTAGTGGCACGGCAGTGCACGCAAGCGTGAACTGCAGCCACACGGTATTGGTTTTGGTGTTATCTCTTTTGCTTTTGATTTATGGATCTATTTCGTATCCCAAATGTTGTAGTGGCGAGGCAGTATACGCGTGCGTATACTGCAGCCCTACTCGTGTTGACCTTTTAATTGATGTTCCAATTGTTTTGAATTAGTTCGCGTTATATTTACTGTTATCCGATTTCTTATTTAAGAATCGGATAGGTAAATTTATTTCTGTGACTGTCGTCTAATTATTATTTGATTATTACTGCCTCTATGCACTAATAACTGAGTTTGAATTAGACTGACCCGGGTATTATTTTCTTTTGAATTTAATACTCGGGTCAGACCGAGCATTTACAGGTTGTAGATATCTTGATTCAGGTTGCTGCTAGAGCTATGAAGTCCTTTCATACCTTTTGGAGTAGTCGACATCATTTATAGAAGTCTGTAATTGTATTGGAAGATATGTATTCATGTATATTATATATGTTAATGTACTTTATATGTAACTTCCAGAGTCGACAGTTGTTGTTGTATCATATGTATTGTACCACGTGTATTGTAACTGACATGAGTTATTGTATATATATATATGAGATTCTGTGATCTATTCTTTTGTGTTATTGTGGATCTTGTTAGACCACTACTCTGATAAACACTTTTAAGTGTGGTATATTCATATCTATTTCCGCCTTTGTGATATGAATTATCTGTGACTGATTTATGTTATGCTTATTTCTATATTCGTTTTCGAAGATTATATATAGCCACCGCGTGATAGCTTTGAGTTTGCATCGGTATGTCGGATTTCCTCCTTAAATGAAATGCATGCTATACTATCTGACATATCGGTGCTCGCGCAAAGAAATTACACGGATGGTCGCTCCTCAACAGCCTTATTCTCCGTGCTAGTCGACAGCATTACACCGTAGTGTTCTTGGCTAGCGTGGGTATTGAGGTGGGGCGTCACAGCTTGGTATCAGAGCCAAACTTCGGAACAATATGGAATATTATAACAAGGATCATCGTCCTAAGTCTATTTTAGGAGTCGTGCTTTAGGATTTAATTCGGGTCTTCGTACCGTTCTATCCTATTCTCTTTATGATTCCTTGTTTTATCAATCGAGTTTGATTGAAATTCATTTTTGTGAATATCATTTTCTTCTTCCTTCTTTCTTTTCTTAAAGAAGAAGAATTGGTTGAATCTGGCAGTCTTAGCGCTATTCAATCCAGTAGCCCATCTCTGGATGGCATATTCATATCTGCCCAACAACTTATGGATCTTGTAAAGAATCAAAAGTTTATCTGTGCTTAGTTGAGATAGAGTCGCTGACTTGCTCGACTTTTGCCCTGCTATTTTCTGTCTCGAGTACCTTGCTCGTTTTGCTTTGATTTTTCCAATTGTTAATCGATTCTTCTTTTCCGTTTAGTTGTTATCACCTTTGTCGACTCTGATAACTTCTATTTCAGGAATTTTTGGGTATTCCTACTTTGATGGATTTGGAATCGAATTCTTTGGATTTTATTCACGTCTTCGTATGTGAATTCTTGTGATTGATTGTTTCTACAATCATTTTTGTGATTTGTCACTTTAAAAATATAAAGGTTTTCAATACTAGTACTAAATATCAAAACTCTTTTATCAAAATGTTTTCAACTCTATTTTCAATACAAAACTCTTTTTCTCAAACCGTTTTCCAATCTACTAGTATATACAAACCTTTACCTCACTCGGATGAGAAATCTAATTAAACGGCTTAGTAAAACAAGTGGTATGAAACGCTTGCGTTCACTTCGTCGGTTAATTCTTGGACTTGTTCGATTGAACCTCATGTGACAATTTTCTAGTGAAGATTTACAGTTTGTTCGTAAATATTTAAGTTAAGCAAGTGGTTATGGGACATGAAGCTAAACTTTTACATTTACTAACTTAGTGTAATTGACACTTCTCGTTGATCATGACGATCATTTTTACGGTTAGACTAGGCCTCATCGGTGTGATTTCGTCTCACGCATATCTCTTGGGCTTTGAGGATTGTCTAAACACCATTTGTGTGATTTCGTTCACACATACCTTTTCGGTTAGACTAGGCCTCATCGGTGTGATTTCGTCTCACACATATCTCTTGGGCTTTGAGGATTGTCTAGACACCATTTGTGTGATTTCATTCACACATACTTTCCTTTTGTTTGCGAGGTTAGACTAGACACCACTTGTGTGATTCCACTCACACATACCTTTTTGAATTTTGGTTAGTCTAGACCTCAATCTGTGTGATTTCGACTCACACATGTGGGGTAGCGCCCCACGGTCTTCGGGCCATTCGTGTGTCAAAATTAATGGCTTGCAACCATGAGATAGCGTCTCGTTATGCGTTGCACGTGTTGGTGATTTTCATGCTCATGTGTAAGTGAGATTCCGTGCTCCCGTTCTCGCTTTGCGTTGCACGTGTTGGTGATTTTCATGCTCATGTGTAGGTGAGATTCCGTGCTCCCGTTCTCGCTTTGCGTTGCACGTGTTGGTGATTTTCATGCTCATGTGTAGGTGAGATTCCGTGCTCCCGTTCTCGCTTTGCGTTGCACGTGTTGGTGATTTTCATGCTCATGTGTAGGTGAGATTCCGTGCTCCCGTTCTCGCTTTGCGTTGCACGTGTTGGTGATTTTCATGCTCATGTGTAGGTGAGATTTCGTGCTCCCGTTCTCATTATGCATTGCACGTGCTGATGAATTTTCATGCTCGCATGTAGGTGAGTTTTCGTGCTCCCGTTCTCGCTTTGCGTTACATGTGCTGATGAGTTTTCATGCTCGCGTGTAGGTGAGTTTTCGTGCTCCCGTTCTCGTTATGCGTTACATGTGTTGATGAATTTTCATGCTCGCGTGTAGGTGAGTTTTCATACTCTCCTTCGAGTTTTCATACTCCGTTCGAGTTTTCATACTCTCCTTCGAGTTTTCATACTCCGTTCGAGTTTTCATACTCCGTTCGAGTTTTCATACTCCGTTCGAGTTTTCATACTCCGTTCGAGTTTTCATACTCTCATTTGAGTTTTCATACTCCGTTTGAGTTTTCATACTCTCCTTCGAGTTTTCATACTCCGTTCGAGTTTTCATACTCTCATTCGAGTTTTCATACTCCGTTCGAGTTTTCATACTCCGTTCGAGTTTTCATACTCTTATCTTGTGATTTCTGGATTTCTTGTGTAGATTTCTAGAATTTGTGCTTCACCAATTTTCGTGATTTCTATTGATAAGTTTTATCAATTCTTGTGCATTGGTGAATTCGTGTGTTATTGACTTGTTATGAATACAAGTTTAGGGTATGATATCCCTTTCTATCTTTGAGAAGATTCTTGTGACACTTTTGATGAATGAAAATCCACTTATCGAAGTTGCTACAGATATCGCTGTTTTAATCACGTGTTTTAAAAATTGTTTCAAAATAAAAATCATTTTCAAAATTTTTATAGTTTACGCTTTCAAAAGAATGAGGAAGCGATTTAAACGTTTCAGCAAAATCGAGGACTATGACCCCTTTCTTTTACTGATTCGTTTAATTCCGGACTTGTCCGTTTGAGGGTGAAAATTTGTAAATTCCTTTTATGAAATTAAGAGAATATTTTGTGATTGTATTGCCCATTGAGTGCTTTAAGAATTCTGGTCGATGCGCTTGATCAACGTTATCGATAGGAATCTCCTAGACGCTTTGATGAGACAATCAGACACAATAAATTGAATTTTAAAATGTAAATTTTTCTGAAAAGATAATTACATAAAGTAAATTGTAAATTTCGAAAGTTTTAGCTTTTCGGGAAAGAATATTATTTAAAACAACTCTTTTCCGACACTTCTATTCTGGCGATTCCCGTGGGAACCAAGACTCTATCGTTTGTACCAATGCTAATCGTGTTAGTTTGCATGCCATTCTCTTGCAAAAGAGAACGTGCTGTCTCTTGTGTTTCTAAATCATTAATGCCTATTGAGACTAGATATGTCACTCATGATTTAGTGCTCTTGGCTATTGATTTCGTTCTTCAAGATTTGGCATCATTATTTTGGGTAAGAAATTTGTTCTCTACCCTGATCATGAATCTTGGGAATATTTATTTTCTCATAAGGAACATGATTTGCGTCAACCACGTTGACTCGAGCTCCATACATCTTATGATCTTGATATTATTTACCACTCCCGGATGGGAAATCGTGTTGCCGATGCACTTGTCGTAGGCAAACAAGTGGTTGTTCTTTGATGATGTCCGCATGGAATCATCTTTTCACCAGGTTCATCAGACGTTTCGATGTACTTCGTTTTATTGAGCTTCGTCTCATTCCTTTTAGGGACTTATGTCTGATGTTCTTTTATGTTGATCGGTTCATTGGACGTACCGTTTTTGTACTACGTCGGCGTTCCGAATTAATGAAGCTTTGATTCATCTGGCGTATCGTTATTGTACTACGCTGTTGTTCCAAATTAATCGTGTTTCACCTATGAAAGGTGTTGTGCGTTTCAGTCGGTCGGGAAAGTTAGTGCCTCGATATATTGGGCCATTTCCTATCACTGAACGTATTGGTTTCTTGGCTTATCGCCTCTTATTACCGGCTCAATTTTCTGTTATTCATGACGTGTTTCACGCGTCTTTCTTTTACGGAAATGCCTTAGGGATTCCCATTTTTATTCTTGAGCCCGGTATTATTGAAGAAATTGAAGTTTCACCAGATTTGACTTTGAGCAACATTCTATTCACATCAATGCTTCAGGGGTTCAGCACCCTCGAAATAAAGATGTTTTTCTCGTGAAAGTTTATTGGTTCTCAAATCCTATGGATTTCACTTAGGAATCCAGAGAATTCATCGAGCAAACACGTTCAGGCTCTCTCTCTCTCTCATGCTCTATATGGTGAACTTCCTATTTCAAATTTCTTCATCGTGTGTTGATATATTCTTATGGTTGTTACCTTTTGCCCATTTATTCCTTAAGATTGCGAGGACGCAATTTCTTTAAGGAGGGGAGTCTGTAACAACCCGATATTTTCGTCAATTTTCAAATTGAAGTTTTTAAATTTTAAATTACAAATGGTTATAAAGTTTGAGGGGCTTTGATTTTTAAATAGTGGTTCATTTGTCTTTGGGCCGTGAAAATTTTTAAAAAAAACCCAATACCCTTTCCTTTTTCTTCGACTTAAACCCGATCCCCTCTTTCTCATTTTCTATTATTCGTTCGAAACCTAAAACCACCGAGAGAACAAAAATGGTGGCGGCCTCGTGCTCCATCGATCGTCATCACCAATTAGGGCTTCGGGAGGATCGGCTTCGTCAGTTCGAGTTCAACTTCGTCCTGGCTGCTCGATGGGGCTCATCTTCATTCGTTCTCCTTCGTTCGAGAATTAGGGCTTCATCAATTAATGGCTGCTCGCCCTCGCGCTCGTTCATCTTCGCTTCCGTTCGTGGCAAAGGTGAGTTTGCTCACATCTAATTCTTGGCTCGAGTTATTTGTGTGTTTTGTTGCTTGAATTCTTGGCTGATTATTGCTTCGAATTTTAGTGATTTCGATTTGAACTTGTGTGAGTTTTACTCACATCTATTTCTACTTGGTTTTCTCGGCACTGTTTTGTTGAGATGTTGATGTTTTCGATTTTCGTATGGATGTTGGAGATGATTTCTGGTTTTGGCAATTTCATATATTTGTGTGATTTGATATCTACGGCAATGATTTCACGGCTTTGATACGTTGACTCTCGACTTCACTTCCATATACATTAATGACTTCGGCCATATGAATTTTTGTGTATCGAGTTGGATTACACGAGGTTGACTTCGAGTGACTTCGACTTGTACCTTGCTGAGTTTTAACTTGGATTTGTCGACTGTTTTTGACCTGAGACTTTGATTTCTTTCGTGACTTCACATTTTGACTTCTGGTAAACCCTTGAGTTGTACCACTGCAGATATTCTCAGTCTTGTTTGATTTCCTTGGCCACCGTCTTGATCATGTCCCCTTTGAACTTGAAGTGGTACGTGTTATAAGCTTATCAATTCGATGTTTGACACCGTCAAACTCGGCTCTGACTTGATAATGTGTTCGACTTTTATGTGATTGCTCCACTGGGTTGTTTTGATGTCCTGAGTTGACCTGCTGCCTGGTTATGTTAACATGCGTGTGTAAATATGAATCCATTCACCTAGTATTGCACTTTGGTCTTCATATGTACACCGGGATTGGCAATTTGATAAGTGCTTCGAGTTGCTGCCGTTTCTACTCTTGTTCATGCAGTTTTATATGATGATTATTCAAGTCATTCATACTTTATGGTGTATACATGTGCATGTTATCACTTGATGTTCACTGTTCATGTCATTCTTTTGGCCAGTTTGCTTTGCATTCTCTTTGTGTATTATCACTACTTCATGTTCATATATGGTTATCCAAAGCCATTCTTTTGTTGAGGCTGTGTCACTGATGTTGGCTTGCTCATTGCTCCATTCATTTTCCATACCGGGTTATTCATGTTTGTGACATTGAACCATATTGTTACTTGTGACATTCTTGTTCTTTACTGTGTACCTGGCCTGCACACATGTGCTTTGATGGTTCAGTGGTGTTTTCTGAAATTTGCAGTAGTCTTCATTGCAGTATTTGCCATTGTTCACCTTGACTTGTTCCTATACACTTTGTTTCAACTTGTTTTGCTGGTGCACTCGTTGCCTGCATCACTTGTTTACTACATTTGCTACTTCCTGAATGTTGCAGTGTTGTTTTATTCACTTGGTGGCATTTTGTTTGCTCACCATTTACACTGTGCAGTACCCCTGCTGCATTCGTTTGATTGTTGTAATTGGGTTTTCGGCTGCAGTTTGTTGTCATCTTTTCTTGACCGCTTTCGCATTTGTCTCTGCAATTTTAATCGACACCTGGCCTTATGACATTCGCGGCGATGCTTGTGAATTTTCATTGGGTACATCATCATTATAGTGGCAAGGAAGTGCACGCAAGCGTGAACTGCAGCCACACGGTATTCAATGGGTACATCATCACTGTAGTGGCACGGCAGTGCACGCAAGCGTGAACTGCAGCCACACGGTATTGGTTTTGGTGTTATCTCTTTTGCTTTTGATTTATGGATCTATTTCGTATCCCAAATGTTGTAGTGGCGAGGCAGTATACGCGTGCGTATACTGCAGCCCTACTCGTGTTGACCTTTTAATTGATGTTCCAATTGTTTTGAATTAGTTCGCGTTATATTTACTGTTATCCGATTTCTTATTTAAGAATCGGATAGGTAAATTTATTTCTGTGACTGTCGTCTAATTATTATTTGATTATTACTGCCTCTATGCACTAATAACTGAGTTTGAATTAGACTGACCCGGGTATTATTTTCTTTTGAATTTAATACTCGGGTCAGACCGAGCATTTACAGGTTGTAGATATCTTGATTCAGGTTGCTGCTAGAGCTATGAAGTCCTTTCATACCTTTTGGAGTAGTCGACATCATTTATAGAAGTCTGTAATTGTATTGGAAGATATGTATTCATGTATATTATATATGTTAATGTACTTTATATGTAACTTCCAGAGTCGACAGTTGTTGTTGTATCATATGTATTGTACCACGTGTATTGTAACTGACATGAGTTATTGTATATATATATATATATATATATATATATGAGATTCTGTGATCTATTCTTTTGTGTTATTGTGGATCTTGTTAGACCACTACTCTGATAAACACTTTTAAGTGTGGTATATTCATATCTATTTCCGCCTTTGTGATATGAATTATCTGTGACTGATTTATGTTATGCTTATTTCTATATTCGTTTTCGAAGATTATATATAGCCACCGCGTGATAGCTTTGAGTTTGCATCGGTATGTCGGATTTCCTCCTTAAATGAAATGCATGCTATACTATCTGACATATCGGTGCTCGCGCAAAGAAATTACACGGATGGTCGCTCCTCAATAGCCTTATTCTCCGTGCTAGTCGACAGCATTACACCATAGTGTTCTTGGCTAGCGTGGGTATTGAGGTGGGGCGTCACACATTCACATGGAATTTCTGATGATCAAGCTGCTGCTTTCAAATTCTAATTTCTTTTGTTTAAAAACTTCTAACTGGTGAGTTAAACTGATATTTGTTTTAAAATCTATTGAACAATCTGATGCATGCAACCTATATCTGAAACAAGTATGATAAATTGATGCCTGATGGTTTAATTTCCTCTGTTCTTTCTTAATCTGAGAGAAGATTTGTTTGAACCTTATCTGTTAAATCATTTGAATATTGAGCCTGCAACAATTGAAGTTACTAACTCAAATTTATGATTACATGAATGAATAGATATTGTTCAGAGATATATAAATTCATTCACAGTTTGCATGTCTGTGTGAATATGTGTATATCTCTGTTCTAAATTTCAACAACCTAAATAAGTTCAAATTTTGTAAATCAGAAATGGAAAAAAAAAAGAAAAAAATGGAACTTGAATGCATGTGGAAATATTGGTTTGTATAGAAGTACTTCATTCTGGAAAGTATTTGAAAATTTATATGTGTGTAATGTGGGTACATCAGTTTATTTATATTCAAGATCATGTTCTCTGTGTTGCACAGTCCCTGTTTTTCCTTCTAAAATCCAAATCTCTCTATCAAGGCAATGTTAAACTTTGATATCTAAATGAAAATAGTTTGCTAATGTATGATGATAATATTAAAAGTAGTTTGAGGGTTTAAAATTTAATAAATTATTTTTAAAATGAAATAGTAGTGGGAAAAGTATATATATGATAAAAACCTACCAATCCAATTTCTTTTTGGAATAACATGAATGAATTAGTGAGGGAAAATCAAGATTTTTAGAATGCATTTCATGATTTTTAGATTGATAAATTATGGGAATTTCGGAGATAATCATTTTGGGAATTTTTGGTAATTGCTGACGATCGGCATGGTGGATGGAGGCTAGGTCGTAGGCGAAGGTGGCTGGAAGGTTGCCGAGGGTAGGAAAAATACTAGAGGATTTTCTTGTTGGCCGAGGTGATCGGAAATGAGGGAACTATGGTTTTGGAAGTTGTTTTGCTTGTCGTGGTTGTCAAGAAAATTTCGACGAGGGAAAGTGACCGGAGTGGTTCGCGATAGTAGGAATGGGAGCTGGAAGGGGCGACGTAGCTTCGGTGAAGGGGGTAGGTGATCATGAGGTCGGAGGTGATGGAGGGGAGTGAATATTCGGTAGTGATTGGTTCCAGACATGGTCGTGATGGGTTCATTTTCAATTTATTTGAGAATTGATTGATCGGGGTCCACATGAGGTTGACGTGAGTACAAGGAGTTTGTCACGAGTTGCGGTGGCTTACTCCGATGATCGGAGGGGTGGTGTACGTGCACCACATGCACATTGATTTCTGGAACTAATTGAAGTTTTGAGAAGATGAAGGTCTCCTCGGTGCGGTACTCGAGCTAACTGCTATGCGACCCGAAGTGGTGCGTTCGGTTGTCTGACTCGAGGGTGGCATGAGTTTTTGGTGCGTTTGAGTCGGGTTTGGCCCGAGATGTTTTCTTGGCTTAATCTGTAGCAGAATTTTTTGTATAAAAATCAAGTTTTGTTATTCTTTTTTTATAAAAAAAAGTTAGTTAAGTTTAGAGGATTAAATTACTCAGTGTAATAGGTTAAAGGATTGATAAAATTAATAAAAGGTTAAGTATAATTAATCAAGATAAGTAATGAGGTGTAATTACTTTGCATTTAATAAAGTAATTAAAAGTTAATTACTCAGTGTGATTAGTTTGGATAATTAATAAATGTGATTAGTTAATAAATGTGATTAATTTAAGATTAATTATAAAATGTAATTAATTAAAATGTGATTAATTAGTAAAGTAAATAATAAGGTATTATTAATTAATGGAATTAAATAATAGTTACTTAATATATAAATTAAGATTTGATTACTTTGGATTGAAGGAGGTTAATTGATAATTAAGATTTATTAATTTATAATTAAAGATTAATTAATTAATTTACAAGGTAATTAAGGGATAAATTACCCAGTTGTAATTAATGAGATTGATAACGGTAATGACTTAGTGAGGTAATTAAAGGTTAAATTCTTAGGAGAAATAATTAAGGATTAAATTACTTAGTGTAATAGGTTAAAGGATTGAGAAAATTAATAAAAGGTTAAGTATAATTAATCAAGATAAGTAATGAGGTGTAATTACTTGGGAAAGTAATTAATGAATGATTACTGAATGAGCTAATTAAACGGAAATTACTTGATGAGAAGTAACTAAAGGATAGTTACTCGATGGAAGAAAATAAGTAAGGGTTACTCAATGCAATTAAGAGATTAATTAATATAATTGATCAAGGAGTTGGTTTAAATTGATGGAATAATTAAGGAAAGTCAATTGCTGATTGTGATTAGTCAAGACAATTTAATGAATGTAATTAAGTTAAAGGTTAATTATTATTTGAGATTTAAGAATAATTAACTAATGAAGGTAATTAGGGGATCATTAATTAGTTTCATTGATTAGAGTGATCAATCTTGTTTATTAATGACTGAATGATAATGGGTGTCTTGAATTGGGAGATATCTCTGATATGAATTGTTTTGTGATTTAATATGTTGAATGGACGATAATAATATGATTATCAATCTATTATGAATTTCTGTATAAAGGAGTTATCCGACAATTAAAGTTAAATTTTGTTTAATTAGATAACTTGTGTTTAGATGACATTGGATTCGAAGTGACCGGAGTCGGGTATTAGTTAATACCTGAAGCCACTTCGATTCTTTATAAAATTGATATGTGGAAATCAATGTGATGGTTTGGAATGATTTAAGTGAATTAGACCATTTAATCTAAGTTGAGTACTTAGAAATTGGTGAGTGGAAAAATTATGTCGATATCAATTTGTGAAGTTGTAATTGATACAAGTTACCCGGGTTATATATATAAGTTGTGTGCTCTTGAAATTTATGTTAGATGGGTTTACTCACGCTGGTTTCCAGCCTGACCCGGTTATTACTTTGATGTAATGCTCGGGTCAGACCGAGTATTACAGATTTTCAAGTAAGGACGTTCTGGAGCTCAGAAGGCGAGTTGGAGAGCAGAATCGTATGGAGAGTCTCTGTTATGATATGTTATAGTATCTGAAACAGATTGATTCATATGTTCTGTGATTGTAAATTTATTGTAACTCTGACATATATTAAATTGTAATTTGACAAGTACAACTTCTTTTGTGTAACTATTGTTTATGTGATATTATATTTTATCCGCTGTGAGTGTAAGATTGTGTATTTCTTTTCTGTTCTTCTTCTCTCTTTTCTTCTTTTCTCTAACTATTTGGAATTTTCGGGATCGGAATTTCCAATTCGTTACGTTTGGTATCAGAGTTAAAGGTTAAGCGAGAACCTTGGCTCTGGTGGGATTACTCATTAAGGATAGGGTAAGTGGTACCCCAGGATGAGTTGAGTGTGTGTATATATGAGAGAGCGTACTTGTTATTTTCTTATATAAAGGTTTTTAAATGATTTCAAAAGTAAATGAATCTTATATAAGAAATAGATTATCTGTTATATTAAGGAAATTGATTGTAGTATTAATTAAATTAAAAGTAATAGTAAGAATTAAGTGATAATAGAATTAAAACTAGATTGAAATTAAATTGAAGACAAGTTTGAAATGGATTCAACTTAAAATTGAAATCTTGAATTGGAAAAGTATTTCAGAATAAGATGAATTAGAATTGGTTTCAAACCAGAAAATAGAATGGATATTGTGTTTAATGATGGGATGATTGTTTTTCAATAAACAATAAAATATTTTAAGGAAAGTAACCATTTTAAAGAGAATAACATGTAAATTAGAAGGGAGGTAAATTTAAAGTGAGTTTCAGATTGTGAAGTTCTGAATTCTAAATTTAAACCTTTGAATTGGTTTCAAAATGTTAAAGGAAATAATATTATTCAAACTACTTTGAATATGATCTTATTTCAAAAATAAGAAATGTTTGAAAATTTTAAAGAAAATTTGTTTGAATTGAAACCAAGGGTGGTTTAAAAGTATAACCTGGTTGGTTAAGGAATAAATATGTTTATGCATAATATCAAAGATGGTTTGAGATAAACTCTGAATATTGAATTTTTAATTGGGAATGAGATGTGAAAACCCAAAGTGATAAGTTTTTGAACTTATAGATGGGAAAGAATTTTTAAATTTGAATGGAATTCAAATTGTGTGAATTGGACTGAATTAAGTGAATTGAATTTAACTTAGAGGAAGTTAAATAAGTTTGAAAGGACTACCTGATTTGGGAATTTCAATATGAAATTAAAATTAAACTTGGGAAGTTAAATGATTAATTTAAATTGGGTATGGTAATATATCCATTATTAAGGTAAAATGGAATCATTTTGGACTTAAGATTTGAATATATAAGATAAAACTTCAAGAGTTTATTTCAAAATTTAAATTTGATGATAAATTGAAATTAAAAGATGCAGTGGTTTAAAAAGAGTTTGAATTATTTGAAGTTTGAAATAGATTAAAAATAGATTTTGAATTCTAAATTAAATTATTTAAAAGCTTTTAATAACGGTTAACTTGGTTTAAAGGGTTAAGCCAACCTTAGTAAATTTAACTCGAATTTATATAATTCAAGATGGTTTAAATTTGGAATTTGAATTGAAATTAGTTCAAATTGAATTTGATTTGAATTAATTAAAATTGTGATTGGAGATGTATAAGTATAAAATTCAAATGGAAAATTTGAATTGGATTGATTTGAATAATTTGGAATTGTAATTAAAGTTGAATAGTTTTAAATTCAAATGGAATTTGAATTGAATTTGGAAGGAAATCAAGAATAATTCAACTTGATTTAGAAATGGAGTTTGAAATTGGGATTAATTCAAACTAGAGTTGAAATAAATTGAAATTGGAACTAGTTTAATTAAAATTTATTTGAATTAATAAATTTTGAGATCAAAGGTTAAATAACCTTAAATTTGGAAAGAACTGAGGAATTCAACTTGAATTGGGTTAAATAGATTTCAATGGAAGTTAAAGTTATTTAAATCGGAATTGGGTCAATTTAAATGGTAGAGGAAATTTAAATTGAATTAATGAGAATGGAGATTGGGAAGTGAGCAGTTTGACTGTGGACTATTTTTAATATAAATTGTTTTAATATAAACCTATTTTTCCAAGCTATTCATTATATAAACCACCTTTCTTTTGAAAAGCCAAACTATCTTATACCTGTTTTACAATTATTTTTGAAACTGTTTAACAATTTTATAACTATTTTTTATAAACTAATTACTATTTTCAACTACTAATTACTATTTTATAGCTATTTTGCAATTATTTAAAATTTCTATGACTATTGAACTATTTTCCAATTATTTTACAATTACTGAACTATTATACAGCCATTTTACAAACTAGTAATTATTTTTCAACTACTTATCTATTTCTTTAACTTTTCAAGTTATTTTCTAAATTTAAACTGGATGGAGTTCAAACTGTTATTGGTTAAATACCCAATCGAGATAAGAATATAGGTGATAATCCAAATGGATTGAAGCAATTGTGAGTAAGTGAATGAAAATCAAAATGAATGTGAATAGAAATGGAATTGATTTGGCTAATAACCAATAAAGATAAATACGTAGGGTGTACGTATGTTATTCTATTCACATAGTGATTTGATCCAGATTCGAGCATAGAATTTCGAGATAATTATATCGATCCGAGTGGGATTTTTCACTCGATTTTCGACGGCGAACCTGGATATGGATTGTTGGTTGGTTCTAGATATTCTCTATCATAGTTAAGCTATGCAAGGAGAATGACGGTTTCTGATCAAGAAACCAGATCTGTGTCAGCACTAGGAAGTCGGGTGGACGATACTAGATCGGAAGTGAAATTGTGTGATCGAGTAAGCGATCAGATTAGTATGGCGTACGAATGGTATGTGTATATCGTACGGATTTGAATGAAATTGATAGTGAAAAGAGTAATCAAATTTGAATATTTGAGTAAACAAAGTTAAGTATCTTTGTTTTATAAAATGAAACTCCCCTTGATGAATCTTTTGCCAGAAGAAAAGGGTTTTGGAAATGTTTGAAGTATAAAAGGAGTTTATACAAGTTTGAAATGATCCAAAGTTTCAAAAGATTTTATATATCTGAATATATATAAAGGATCATATGAGGATTTTGGAAAAAGAGTTTTGGGAACCTTTGGAAAAGGCTTTTGATTTTTGGGTAAAATCAATATGAGAATTTGGAAAGCCTAGTTTGAGAATTATCGATTTTGGAATAATCGATTTTGAGTAAAGGAGCTTTATATGAGATCATACTAGGTGTATGATTTAAAGATACTATATATGTATAGTATAAAATGTTTAGATGATGGCTCTGGGGAAAAAGGTGCTCCCTTGAAATGAACTTCTCAGGAGTACCACCAGGTGGTGTTGCCTTGAGCCCCAAGGGGGTTCTAAAGTTGATCCTGTGAGGAGTTCGGACAAAACTAGTTCCTGGGGATCTTGAGTAGAGGTTACCGTAGCGAAAGTCGTGTGTGTCGCTGAGAGCCAAGGTCTACGTTTGATTTTATATCGGTAGACTGCGATCTATGGTAACATAGTGAAGGTCGTGTGTGTCGTTGAGAGCCAACAGTCTGCGTTTGATTTTATATCGGCAGACTGCAACCTGTGATAACATAGCGAAAGTCCTGTGCGTCACTGAGAGCCAACAGTCTACATTTGATTTTACATCGGTAGACTGCGACCTATGTGGGAGTGGAGAAGTTTCATTTGGACAGCGAAAATCAGAGGCCGCTGAGAGCCTGCAGTTACATGGACTTTTGCTGTGAGGCAACGTAACCCTGGGTGTAACTGTGATCTGTTGTGTGGGTTCCATGGCGTAATCGAGAGGCCGTTGAGAGCCTGCAGTTACATGGACTTTCGCTGCGATGGCAACGTATCCCTGGAATGTAACTGTGACCATGGATGGGGGTGATGATTTCCATAGCATTCTCACCAAAGATATATCCTCTATTTTCAAAAAACTGTTTTCTATATTTTCAATAAAATTATTTTCCAAGTATTTTCACTGGATGTTGAAAATGAGTCTGCTAAGTACTTATAGAATTTCAGTTGTACGCCTGATCAACGTATGACCGAATTACTGTGAGAACAAGGATGGACTGGTTGAAACATCGAGTTATAAGAAGTATTTTTATAAAACTATTTTGGTAATATATATATATATTTAAAAGTTTCTTAAAAATTTCTTAATAAAAAGAGTTTATAGAAAAAAAATTCCAAGAATAAAATCTTCTGATAATTATCAATTTAATAAAATTCTGGTTTCGTTCATTTTCGAGGACAAAAAGATTCAAAGGGGGGAGGAATGTGATAACTGGGATTTCTGGGCATCTGTAATTGATATTAATTAGGTTAATTAATAGAAATACTGAATTGTAAATTTAACAAATGAATCTAATCATAAATCATAGATATACACCTTTAAAAATCAAAACATGAATTAAGATATAAATAACTCTATTTTGAATTTCAACTTAACAATTCAAATTTAAGTTAAATTTCAAATTAAATTTAAAAATCAAATTTGATATGTATTTATTTCTTTAAGCAGAATTGATTTTATATGAATTAAAAATGTATTTTAAATTTAGAAAATTTATTAAGAAAAACATTAAAAATCCTTTTTGCATGAAGTTTACACTTACTTAAATTTGAAGCACACTAATAACATGTGTTAAGGAGATAACAATGTAAAATGACAAGTGTCACAATTTTAATTTATTTTCTTTAATTTTTATAAAACAAAACTATTTCTATAAAAACCAACTTCATATTCTTTCTCTAATTATCCCAAACAAACATTTCCTACATATTTCAATTCATTTGGAAATACAAAATTTAATTTGTATATGTATACAACACTTAAAACATGATACATGAGTTAGTAAATGCAAAATATAAATATGAAGTAACATAGAAACATTCATATACCTATAAAAATACAAGTGTAAGAAGGATACAATCCAAATTAACAAGTGTAAATTGAGTAATTTGCAAGTTAACATGTGGCTTTTATTGTCCCTGTAGTTGAAAATATGTAGTAAATATTTTTGAGAAAAACTGGTTCTCGGTTTAAAATCATTTTTCACTTTCTTTCTCAATCTTCCTCCATTTCAAATACTAAAAAAAATGATGAAATGATTTATCAAACAGACAACATTAGTTTCAACAACTTCAATCGGATCTACTACAAACTCTAGCAACAACTCCATTTGTTCAAATCTTCAAAACTAAGTAGAGATACAAGTTCCAAATCCAGGATTTTGGGCCTGTTCTCTGTTTACATTCACATGGAATTTCTGATGATCAAGCTACTGCTTTCAAATCCTGATTTCTTTTGTTTAAAAACTTCTAACTGGTGAGTTAAACTGATACTTGTTTTGAAATCTATTGAACAATCTGATGCATGCAACCTATATCTGAAACAAGTATGATAAATTGATGCCTGATGGTTTAATTTCCTCTGTTCTTTCTTAAACTGAGAGCAGATTTGTTTAAACCTTATCTTTTAAATCATTTGAATATTGAGCCTGCAACAACTGAAGTTACTAACTGAAATTTATGATTACATGAATGAATAGATATTGTTCAGAGATATATAAATTCATTCACAGTTTGCATGTCTGTGTGAATATGTGTATATCTCTGTTCTAAATTTCAACAACCTAAATAAGTTCAAATTTTGTAAATCAAAAATGGAAAAAAAAAATGGAACTTGAATGCATGTGGAAATATTGGTTTGTATAGAAATACTTCATTCTGGAAAATATTTGAAAATTTATATGTGTGTAATGTGGGTACATCAATTTATTTATATTCAAGATCATGTTCTCTGTGTTGTACAGTCCCTGTTTTTCCTTCTAAAATCCAAATCTCTCTATCAAGGCAATGTTAAACTTTGATATCTAAATGAAAATTATTTGCTAATGTATGATGATAATATTAAAAATAGTTTGAGGGTTTAAAATTTAATAAATTATTTTTAAAATGAAATTGCAGTGAGAAAAGTATATATATGATAAAAACCAAGCAATCCAATTTCTGCTCGGAATAACATGAATGAATCAGTGAGGGAAAATCATGATTTATAGTATGCATTTCATGATTTTTAGATTGATAAATTATGGGAATTTCGGAGATAATCATTTTGGGAATTTTTGGTAATTGCTTACGATCGGCACGGTGGATGGAGGCTAGGTCGTAGGCGAAGGTGGCTGGGAGGTTGCCGAGGGTAGGAAAAATACTATAGGATTTTCTTGTTGGCCGAGGTGATCGGAAATGAGGGAATTAGGGTTTTGGAAGTTGTCTTGCTTGTCGTGGTTGTCAAGAAAATTTCGACGAGGGCAAGTGACCGGAGTGGTTCGCGATAGTAGGAATGGGAGCTGGAAGGGGCAACGTAGCTTCGGTGAAGGGGGTAGGTGATCATGAGGTCGGAGGTAATGGAGAGGAGTGAATATCCGGTAGTGATTGGCTCCAGACATGGTCGTGATGGGTTCATTTTCGATTTATTTGAGAATTGATTGATTGGGGTCCACGTGAGGTTGACATGAGTACAAGGAGTTTGTCGCGAGTTGCGGTGGTTTACTCCGATGATCGGAGGGGTGGTGTACGTGCACCACGTGCACATTAATTTCTAGAACTAATTGAAGTTTTGAGAAGATGAAGGTTTCCTCGGTGCCGTACTCGAGCTAACTACTGTGCGACTCGAAGTGGTGCGTTTGGTTGATTGACTCGAGGGTGGCACGAGTTTTTGGTGCGTTTGAGTCGGGTTTGGCTCGAGATGTTTTCTTGGCTTAATCTATAGCAGATTTTTTTGTATAAAAATCAAATTTTGTTATTCGTTTTTTTTAAAAAAAGTGAGTTAAGTTTAGAGGATTAAATTACTTAGTGTAATAGGTTAAAGGATTGAGAAAATTTATAAAAGGTTAAGTATAATTAATCAAGATAAGTAATGAGGTGTAATTACTTTGCACTGAATAAAGTAATTAAAAGTTAATTACTCAGTGTGATTAGTTTGGATAATTAATAAATGTCATTAGTTAATGAATTTGATTAATTTAAGATTAATTACAAAATGTAATTAATTAAAATGTGATTAATTAGTAAAGTAAATAATAAAGGATTATTAATTAATGGAATTAAATAATAGTTACTTAATATATAAATTAAGATTTGATTACTTTGCATTGAAGGAGGTTAATTGATAATTAAGATTTATTAATTTATAATTATAGATTAATTAATTAATTTATAAGGTAATTAAGGGATAAATTACCTAGTTGTAATTAATGAGATGATAACGGTAATTACTTAGTAAGGTAATTAAAGGTTAAATTCTTAGGAGAAATAATTAAGGATTAAATTACTTAGTGTAATAGGTTAAATGATTGAGAAAATTAATAAAAGGTTAAGTATAATTAATCAAGATAAGTAATGAGGTGTAATTACTTGGAAAAGTTATTAATGAATGATTACTGAATGAACTAATTAAACGGAAATTACTTGATGAGAAGTAACTAAAGGATAGTTACTCGATGGAAGAAAATAAGTAAGGGTTACTTAATGTAATTAAGAGATTGATTAATATAATTAATCAAGGAGTTGGTTTAAATTGATGGAATGATTAAGGAAAGTCAATTGTTGATTGTGATTAGTCAAGACTAATTAATGAATGTAATTAAGTTAAAGGTTAATTATTATTTGAGATTTAAGAATAATTAACTAATGAAGGTAATTGGGGGATCATTAATTAGTTTCATTGATTAGAGTGATCAATCTTGTTTATTTGATGATTGAATGATAATGGGTGTCTTGAATTGGGAGATATCTCTGATATGAATTGTTTTGTGATTTAATATGTTGAATGGACGATGATAGTATGATTATCAATCTATTATGAATTTCTATGTAAAGGAGTTATCTGACAATTAAAGTTAAATTTTGTTTAATTAGATAACTTGTGTTTAGATGACATTGGATTCGAAGAGACCGGAGTCGGGTATTAGTTAATACCCGAAGCCACTTCGATTCTTTATAAAATTGATATGTGGAAATCAATGTGATGGTTTGGAATGATTTAAGTGAACTAGACCATTTAATCTAAGTTGAGTACTTAGAAATTGGTGAGTGGAAAAATGATGTCGTGTTAAGTTGTAACTGATACAAGTTACCCGGGTTATATATATAAGTTGTATGCTTTTGAAATTTATGTTAGATGGGTTTACTCACGCTAGTTTCTAGCCTGACCCGGGTGTTACTTTGATGTAATGCTCGTGTCAAATCGAGTATTACAGATTTTCAGGTAAGGACGTTCTGGACCTCAGGAGGCGAGTTGGAGAGCAGAATCGTATGGAGAGTCTCTGCTATGATATATTATAGTATCTGAAACAGATTGATTCATCTGTTCTGTGATTGTAAATTTATTGTAACTCTGACAATTATTAAAGTGTAATTTGACAAGTACAACTTCTTTTGTATAACTATTGTTTATGTGATATTATATTTTATCCGCTGCGAATGTAAGATTGTGTATTTCTTTTCTGTTCTTCTTCTATCTCTTTTCTTCTTTTCTCTAACTGTTTGGAATTTTCGGGATCGGAATTTCCGGGTCATTACATCATCATTTTATGCTTAAAAATGGTTTTGATAGAAGCATCAAGGATACTTGTGTATATTTCAAAATTTTGAAAAATGATTGTTGGGTGTACTTACTCTTGTATGTGGATGATATGCTTATTGAAAAATAAGAATGAAATTAATAAGCTAAAACTGAGATTGAAATCAGAGTTTGATATGAAGGATCTTGGAGAAGCATGAAGGATATTGGGCAGGGAAATAGAAAAAGATCGAAAGTGTTTTGAGTTGAAACTAACTCAAAAGGAGTACATTGAGAAAGTGCTTTACCGGTTTAGCATGGAGAATGCAAAGGCATCAAGTACGCCTTTACCTTTGCATATGAAGCCTTCATGTAAGGGATCACATATCTTAGAGAAAGACAAGGCTTGTATGGCAATGTTGTCATATGCTAGTGCGGTTGGAAGTCTAATGTATGCTATGGTGTGTACAAAGCCAAATATTGCAAATGCCATTGGGACGGTTAGTCGATATATGGCTAATCCCGAGAAATCGCATTGGGAAGCTATGAAGCTTATATTGAGATACCTCAGAGGCACATCATTTCATGGTCTTGTTTTTGGCGGTAGTGATAGAATGGATTGCAAGCTGGTTGGTTATTGTGATTTGTACTACACCGGTGATATGGATCGAAGAAAATCAACTTTTGGTTATGTTTTCACACATAGGGGTACATCCATAAGTTGGAGATCGAGATTGCAGACCGTAGTTGCTTTATCCACTACGGAGGCGGAGTTAATAGCCGCGGTGGAGGCAGCAAAGGAGGCACTTTATTTGAAGCGATTGTTGTATGTCTTGGGATTCGAGCATAATAGCATCATTGTTTGATGTGATAGCCAGAGTGCTATTCACTTAGCAGAGAATTTGGCATTTATCTCACGAACCAAGCATATTGAAGTGAGAGAGTCATTTCTAGTGCTCATGGATGAGGATAAACAGGTATATCTTCGAAAAATGCACACGAAGAATAACGCAGCGGATATGTTCACTAAGGCATTGCCGGTTGGAAAGTTAGAGCATTGCTCAAACTTGATTCGGTTGGAGAAGTGCTAGGTGTCGTAGGGTGGCAGGTTGAGGGAGGAGCTTGATTATGGATGAGGAAGAGTATTAGTGAGAGATTAAGGTTCTATCTTCTTGGTAAGTGCTAGTTTACACTCCTTATAACTTTAGTCTTTGGTAAGATGTTTTAGGATTTTGATGTTTTCAACACTTAATTAGCGGGCGGGGGCTTTGCCTGAGCTCGTTCGTGGAGTGAAATGGGTGGTGACTTTGCCGAAGCTTATTGGGAAAGCATTCATTTTGGCTGAAGGTATAAGTGGTGATGGTTGGTGATATTGATTCATGATGATGGTATGGTACTATTGGAGTTGGGGACGGATATAGTGTCGAGGTAGAGTGTTTAATTTCGGTGACATTATATGGAGAGAATTGAAGAGGTTAGAAGTAGCTTGGTGACGGAGAAAACGGTTCACAAATAAAAGCTCGAAGGAAGAAGTTTAGAGAAGAAGGTGGAGTGATGCTGGAAGAGACTCGGGACGGATGTCTTAGGAAATTGTAACGCCCCACCCCGAGACCCACCTTAGCAAAGAGAATTAACGAGTAATTCCGTCTACTAAAGCGGAGAATAGGGCAGGTTAAGGGCGACCATCTATAATTTTGTCTTAAACATCCATTGAATACGTCGATAAATGCATTATAATTTTTCTTTTCCATCTCAAGTGGATCGACATACCCAGTAAATGCTTAATCCAAAACTATAGGTGGCTAACGGATCTATCAGAACAAAATACAATAACTGAATGTAAGTCACATCACAGAATAGTAACCAACATCATATATATACATATACACTGATACACGTTCAGTCCAATACAATATGAATACAATAAAGGTGGTACACGACCACACCATAAACATTGAATCAAATATAAATAAATCAGAGTATGCGGAAGACCAGAAATTGCTCAAGAGAAAGGAGAGTTGATATCCAGCATCAACTTCAAGCTAAGTCCAATAGATGATACCTGAAACAACTCGGTCTGACCCGAGTATAAATACACTGGTCAGTCTAGCTACACGAATCAGTCAATATCGGTAATATGAAGCAGAATAGACATAAAGATACTTCTTCTCGAAAGAGAAGAATGAATCGATAAACTCATAAGCTCAACACTTAAGTAACAAACGCTACTTAGATGAACAAATACCTCTAAGGAGGTAACTCAAAATCAATACTCAAATCAAACACAAGTGCCTCATATCATAGGCGACATCCCAAAATGTCTGCATGGTTTCCATGAACCATATCTCCTCAAAAAGAGAAACATCAATACAAACTCTCGCCAAAATGGAAAACATAAAATTCTTAGATAGTATGATCCAAAACTCATTTATAGATGAATCTCCAAATTCAATTATGCCTCATCTTATCGGTATAAATGTATATAAATCTCAATATCAACTCGCCAAAATGGCAAAACCCAGAATATCCTATAAAATCCTGAAATTATCCAAACACATAACTCAAGGAACTCGATAAGAGTTCAAAACATCATAATTGAAATCACCATATATATAACATCTCATATAGCACTAGGCTATCAATGTAATGAAACAACTTAAAAAGGTGAAATCATAACAAAACAGAAAACTCAAAAAATCCGGATTGACCAAATCCCCGATTGTATTGCCGAAGCAATGTTGCACGTGCTAAACTCAAACGGCCGAAGCCTCAGACAAGGTCGCTAACACCTCCCAAAGCAGTTCGTCCTCATGACAAGGTTGCTGACACCTCTCCAAGCTATTTTGTCAACTCTAACAAGGTCGATAACACCTCCCAAAGCAGTTCGTCCTCATGACAAGGTCGCTGACACCTCTCCAAGCTATTTTGTCAACTCTAACAATGTCGCTAACACCTCCCAAAGCAGTTCGTCCTCATGACAAGGTCGCTAACACCTCTCCAAGTAGTTTTGTTAGGTAAACATCGTGAATGTGTCACAAACTCACGGATAGGAACCTGAAAAGTGTTAACGTATGTCTCATACCACACATTCGCACTTAGCGGTTTACTACCCGTTAGTCGATGCCACACTAGAAACATCATAAAACTCAGAAAATTATATCTCGCCTCGTCTCATTGGCGAGTGATAAAGAGATATCATACTTGTCTCATCTCATCGACAAGTAAAAACATCATGATGGTTCCTCATAAACCGTAAATCTCAACATATGAAATCATAAACTCATGACTTGCCTTATATCATTGGCAAGTAAATAAAACATCTTGATGGATCTCATCGACCATACTCCGATATAAGAGATCTCAAACCATAATGTTTGCCTAATATTGGCCATCTTAAATAATTCCAATAAATAGGAATTATAAAAATCAAAATATGCCATAAAATGGAAAAACATCTCAGAATCAATAATCTCAAATAGCTTCGATCGTACAAGTCTGAAATTAACCGAAATAGTAAACGCACATGTCACATACCACATGTTTTACTAAATCGCGTAATTCTCTTTTCATACGTTCGAATAGTACAAAAGTTTGTATTATATACATAATAATTATAAAAAAATTAAAACATTTAATATGAAATCTTTTCCATTAAAAAAAAATCATTTCGAAAACGGTTTAGAAAACAAGTGCACAGAAACAGAAAAAATCGATGAAAATTCAATAAAATTAACATACGATAAAACCCAAATGAAACCGTAAATTCGTAGTGCGAATCGACAATAATGTCGGCTTTTCTATTATTAAGAGTTAGCCTTTTAGAACCATCTCAAAAAAAACGCTCGAAGTCATCGAATTCAAAAACAGTTCAACAGAAAATGCCAAACTTTGTAAAAGAACTCAAGCTAGCGGCTTGTTTTGCCTGTTCGCCCATTTTTAACTCAAAATTTTAGAAAATATGAAACATAAAAGTTCAATGTGATTGTTACAGCTCGAAGCCAGAAAAAGAATCATCTAATTCGGACATTCGAGTCAAAAGTTACGACAATTTCAATTCTCAGGTCTAAAATTACAAACTGTGAATAATTAGCATAACAACAGGGCTGCGGCTTAAAGATCCAATTTTACCCTGTAGATCAAAGATTTTGATAAATCATAAAACATGAAAGTTGAAGATCATTTCCATAGCTATAATTCAAAAAAATAATCACCTGATTTGGACTTACAAGTCAAAAGATATACCCAAAACAATTATCAGGTCTGGATTTATTATCGTTGTATTTTGCTCTCAACACAATGAAAAGAAGTGCATTTTTGACCAAATTAAATTCAAAATTTAAGAAAACCCAAAACATGAAACTTGTAACACATCATTTTTTCTTTTCATAACATCCAAAATTATCAAATTCCGTTCCAAAAGGAGAAAGTTATGGCTAATTTTAGTTTTAGGTTTCAATTCTGAAAATCGACAGAGCGGAGCATGTATCTCAGTTTCAAACCCAATTTCGATCCTTTAAATCATATAATTTACAAAAACTTATAACATGAAAGTTGTAGAAAAATGTTTAATATTTTAATAACTTTAAACGATATCAAAATCTGATAATAAATGAGAAAGTTATGCTTAAATTACTAATAATATTTTGCATAGAAATTTGAAAGGACAGAGACTATTACTTTGTCAAAAATTCGATTTTGACCAAGATATCTTCAAAATATGAGAAAGTAATTAAAACAAAGGTTCTTTATTAGAGAATTATCTTTCTACTGCAAAAAGATTCAACATAATTGGACTTATCAATCAAAAGTTATGTTCATTTTACTCTCAGGTATTAACTCAAAATTTTTATATGGCTGTGCTATAACATTAGTTTCAAACTCAATTTCGACCAATTTAACTGCAGAATTTCGAGATATGATTAAAATAAAACATGTAGCTAACTGAAATAACTTTCTACCACAAAAAGATTGAGTCAGCTTGGATTATTCTACCATAAATTATCGTTGTTTTACTGCAGCGAATTTTTTTTTTATAACAAATTTCCAGCAAACAATAACACAATAATCACACAAGTTTTCAACCAAATTGCATACAATTAAATCAACAATCATTCAAATAATGATGTGCAGCAAACAAAGATTTATATGTGAGTGATTAAATCACCTCTATCCTTTAATTCAACAATCGAGACCACCAATTCAGCCCAAATTTCCAAACTAGCAAAACCTAAACAGAGAAGAAGTTAATAAATTTTCACTGTAAGTTAGATTTTGATGGAGAGATTGGTTTTAGATTGAAGATTACCTGAGTTTATACTTAAACCCACGTTTTAAAACATCCATTCTTCATTTTATTTTTGATTAATAGAGAATAGATTGGGAGAATGAGAAGGCTGCCATTATTTTTGAGCTTCAGAAGTTTTTAACTGAGAGGAGAGAAGTGGATGAACGTACAGACTTTTCTTCTCTTTCTCATTCTTTAGTAATATATTAAGGTTTAATTGTACTAATGGACTTAAGCCCAACAAGTAAATGAAATTAACTTGTGTTATTATTCAACCACTTATTTCATGTTACAATACATACTAACGATGAAATTTACACTATTTCAAGTTCCACTTCTTAAGAATTATGAAATTCATTACTCATTATAATAAAAATGTTTTACACCCAATTAAAATATTATTTACATAATTAGAAACTATTTATTATCATATTTCCCTATTTAAAGAAAATAGCAAATTTACATTATTAATTACAAAACCCATTCTAATTAACACTATAGATTACACAAAAAACACATTTTTATGTCATAAAATTCTATAACTCATTTCAAATATAATTTCATGCTCAACTTATATTTTTAAACTCAATTCCATCATTTTATTAAATATATCCCATTTTAAAATTAATTACTTCCTTAAAAAAATATTAATTAAGTAAAGAGCAATAATTAACAAATTATTGCATTAACTCTAAATAAAACACGTTTTCCTCGTTTATTTATTAACTCAAACCATCTTAATAAAGTTTTCAAAATTCTATTTTCTCATTTTATCCTCAAATATATTGTTTATTCTCGATAAATAATTTAAATTCCTCTTTAATTATTAATTCACACTATTAAATTATAACTTCCATTATAACTTAATATTTTCAGGTAATCGCTAAAACCAGGGTTGTTACAGAAATGGTTAGACGTCAGAGACTTCAACAACCTGTTCCAAAGACTCAGCGCAGACGTTTGAAGTTTTGGTCAGACGTTTGAGTCCGTAGTAGAACTTTTGCAGAGAGCAATGACAAAGGTCTGTCACTTTGGACAAACGTCTGATGTCTCAGGAAAACTTTCCTGAGACCTTGGATAGACGTCTATCCTATTGCGATGGACGTTTGTGGGGACTTGTGCCAGTAAAACCTGGGCATTATTTGTAGATTTGTGATATATGAAGGGCCAATTCTGGAACTTTGCCTAGGATTTCTATTCTCTTATATAAGCTATTTTCTAGATTTAGATTTCAATGCAACAGAAAGCAACTGAATTTTTTTTTTAGTTTCCGCTAATTAGGGTTTATCAAAACCTAATTTTCTTCAATTCTCTTCTCCACAAATTAATTCTATTAGAATTTTGATCACTATAATCAATCTCCTATACTCTTCTCATCGATATTAATAAAAGCTCTCTCTTAAAGTGGATGTACACTAAAACAACGTTAGTGAAACCACATAAATCATTGTGTGGTTTATTTTCCGTTATTGCTTTAATTCTTTGTTGCTTGTTTGGGGATTATGATCAGATTTGGATTGGTTGAGACTTAGATTGATTTATTGATTGGTTGTTTTTACACTTTTTACCACGATATCATCTTCTACTATGCATAGGAGTTTTGATTTGAGTGGTCTCGAGTTAGAATTCCGACACAACAATATGTACATCATTTAAAATGATGCTACAATCGTTTATGAACCGATACTACATTTTAAAAGGGACACTATAAAATTCAAAAAGGGCAACACTATTCATAAGATACTACAATAAAATAGCATTATAAATAGAAATATACAAAATTAATTATTTATTGAAAAACAAAAAATGATACAACTAGTAGAATTAGTGCACATATTTGAAAATATACTATAATTGCTTATAAACTCTCTACTATAGTTTGAAGAAAATAATATTACAATTTAGAAATTGCTAGTACAATTTAAAAATATTACAACATTTCAAAAACTGCTAGTATAATTCATAAAATTATATAATAAAATAACATTATGTAAAGATGTAATAGTTGTTTCGAATCTACTACTAAAATTTTGAAAATGCTAGTGCAAGTTAGAAAATGCTACAACAATTCATAAAATACTACTATAAAATAGCATTATGAAAAAAAAATACTTAATTAATTTATTGAAAAAAATGATACATAAAATACTACAAAATGACATTACAAAACTATACATTAAAGTCTAGTGCAAATCCAAAAATGGTACTGCACAGAAGCATTATTGATCTTCTTCTTTCTTAATTTCATGCTTCACCTCAAACATCGCTCCTTCATTTAAGTTGAAATTTGAAATCATTGCAACAAGTAGAGTTGCACCTTCTTTATCCTGACTTGTCGTTGCTACATCGTCAATGCTCTTCAGCTTCGTGCTCCTTCAAATCCCTAGCCAACCACCATCGCATCCACCTAATCGTCACCACCACCACTAAAATTTGTCATGACTCCATTGAGAGCCGCCAAGATCTGCAGTGCCTTACCGAAGTGGCTACAAACCTTTTCTATTATGAATTGGGTGGATGTCCGTCTTACTGAATTTTCGGCCTACAGCCGTGCCTTTTTGAAATTTTGTCATCCTCACTAAAAATTTACCGCCTGTCATTGAAACATAAAAATTGATAAGATTTATCCTTCAGGCCATTTTCTAGCACAATAATTTATTTTATTTGGCCATCTAGCTCTGATTTTATGGTATAAGTATTAATGCTAGTACAATATACTTGTCAATTTATATTTAATATTATGTACGATGTTCCATTCATATAGATATAAATTATTCAAGACCATTGCTTAATTGTTCCTAAAGGATTGCTTAACATTATCCGAAAACACCATGATATTGCACAGAGCTCGTTTGCATCCTAAACCATGTCAACATTCACCCATTAATTAAATATAAAATATCAATCTACATTGATAAAAATTGGCTATAACTTTGCCTTCGCATAATGCGTTACTAATAACAAAAATCTTATCATAATTTATAATTGAAAGTGCTACACTATGTAAATGTCTTTAGATAGAAGTACTATTATAGGGAGGTATTATGGCGCTTGTAAACATAGCATTAGGATAGTTAACAAAGCTATTTCATTAAGAATAAACCACCTGAAGACCCATACAAAATTATTGTGAAAAACATTCGATAATCTATATATTATTATGCTCAAATGATAAAATTGATTGACATTGGTTCTAAGATACTTGATAATTATAATTTTAGAAGTTACAAATTATTTTGCCAATTATTATTATAAATTTTTTTTAGTTAATCACATCTAGTGATAACCTTAGTGTATATTTATACATCCTCTAATTAAATAAACTATAATCTTATTATGTATATTGAGGTTTAAAAGCATCAGAGGTGGAGGGAAATACACTCCCTTTAAGGGTACGTTCACAGACAAGTTGGATTAGAGTTTAAAACATATGGCGCTTGTGGAGAAAAAATTGAATAGAGGTTGAATATGAAATACTGTTTAACATATAGTCTAACCCTTGGAATTATGTCCGACTTATCCTTGTTAAATACGATGTAATTGTTGTGGCTACCCTAATTGCTGAAATTTAAGGAATGCAGACGCTTTCCATTAAACTACTAGTGTAGTAAATACGTTCAAAACTCAGATAATTTAGTCGTATCTTCCATTGATAATTTTTTCTTGAGCATTTTCTATGTTTGTGAACGGAGCCTAAATATCACAGTTATTTTTATCACCATGTAGAAAATTTGATGGTGATCTCATGGTATATGCCACAATCCCTTTACTTTTATATCAAATCATGCCTTAAGTATAAGATTTTCATTTACGTAATAATCACATTTTTCAGAATCAGTGCCTTCTAACAAAACAATAAAAATAAGTATATTATATAAGAGTTTCTTTTTGTATTTCTCAAAAATAAATATAATTATTAATGTTTTCTTGTTCCATGAGTTTAATGATGGTATATACATAGTTACATAAACTAAACCTTTGATTCAGAACAAGAGGATTTAGAATATGAAATAATGGAAACGCACAAGGAAGATGATACTAGTGAAAAAGAACCTTTGGACTTCATCCAAATTTAATTAGTCATTTTTAATTTGACTCAATGTTTAACAACCACTCCAACAAATGCGTATTTTTTTAATATTTACTAGTCAATATATTGGCAACTACGTACTTTTGTCGAAAATCTTTCGTTAGTAATTTAAAAGTTAATTTATTATTATTGACCCACGAATTAGATAGTTAGCATATCTGCTCAAAAATTGCTTAATGGAGCAAATCAGTAAATTGTGCATGTCATGGATGGGTTGAGATGAAAAAAGAAAAAAATTGTTTTATGTGAAAGTAAGGTTGCATATAATTTCTAGTTATTCTTTGAAAAATAATACATATCGAAAGGCAATACAAATTACCACTTCGTGTCTGAGTTTTGATTTTTATTATATCATGTCTCCGTTATTGTTTATCTTATTAATCCAATAGGTGTTGATGAATGAACTATAATTTTATAAGAAGATATTTAGAGCTGAATAATATTTTAGCCACAAGAAAATCTATACGAATTCTCCTTAGTTCCTTATGAAAGTATATGGTTCATATGAAAAAAAAATTCTCACAAACCTTGTAGAAGAGAATCTAAACTATATAACAACCAAAAGAAAGAGTAAATTCTCAAGCATCAAATTTTTTACAATTCCTCAACTACGTGTCCATAACAAAATCTAAGGAATAAAATGATCTAAGGACTAGTGTCGTCTTAGATTAAAAAGAAATATTTGGCCTCAATATTAATGTTGCATTTACCTTATATATAATTAGGATAATTCGTTCTAAATTATTGCATCTCTAATGAAAAAACAAATTTTAAATGAGAAATCATAATAGAAAGATAGATTGCAATCAACATTTTTGAAAACAAACTTTATTTCAGCACTTTGATCTTCAACATAAGAATGATCATTAAGAGAGTTGGATACATGGAGGTTAGACTTTAGGGACACTCAGAAATACATGTTTTCTTGTCTTTTTGACAAGATGATATACATGAACTATCCCCCTTGCAGCCTTTTACACATGAGTTGTATGCTTTTCTACATTGTTTAGAGCAATCAACATGAATGCAGCTCACAGGATCAATCAAATGAAACACAAATAGCAATATGATGGCAATAATCATCAATTTTGCAAGAAAGCTTTCCATTTTTATTTTAAAAAAACTTTGAGTTTGAGTAGTACATGGTTTTATGTATATAACATTCCAATTTATAGACGAGGTTGTGGACAAGAATAATTGCTGATGTAACGTCCCGCATTTTCGCACGCTTAAAATCGACACACATGTCGATTCAAAGAATACGGAAGGGCGGATTGTTATGGAGTAAATAAGAAAAAAACAGAGAAGAGAAAAACTAAACAGAATCTCACAGCGGAAGGATAAAATATAATAATAAATATACAGTTCATAAAATTGTTTACAAAACATTTGATTCTTCTTTATACAATAGATATCAGAGTTCACATAACAATAAATGCCAATGCAGCGGAATTAAATAGTAGAGAATATAATTAAAAATAATAGTAGAAATCTTCATCTTCGTCCTCCAGAGCTAAATTCTTCAAATCCTGAAACGCTCGGACTGACCCGAGCGAATTGAAAAGACAAAACACTCGAGTCGGAACTAAAAGATCTTATGTAAGTTAAATTAACAAAAATAAATATGAGTGCAGTAACTCAAAAGATGTTCGGGATTTACATCTCCTAAGTATCCGTTAAACTATTTACTATGTAGTATATGCGCTATTATAATAGTGTCTAATTGTAAAATAAACTTACTTTTTTCTTAGCATTAAGGGGTTACCCATATAGCCCTTAACACGTAATAGTCCCAGTAGTCCATCCAATATCATAGTCCCTCCTGATCGGGAAGCCACCAGAGGATACCACACGGGCTACGGGAGAAATCCAAACTCGTACAAGGCACGATAGGGTAGGTAACACGGCACAACTAGGCAATGCCATGGTAGATATACCAATTACGCTTCCGGGTCGGTGGTAACGCGTAGCGCGCAGCTACCGTCCATCTCGAGCCACACCCCTAAAAATCAAAAGTAGCCACCAAATCAATCCAAAAGTCAAAGTATAATATCGAAGGGATGTGTCCGATCAAAGGTGCTATCTTATTAACCCGTCAATCGCTCCTGTTTTAGCCACCTTATGCCAACTCACGGGAGTAGGGTTCACGTATTTACCTTATAGGAAACGCCGCCCCAACCTACTTCATTCTGGAATCTTCATCGCGTACACGGTTATTAAAGTGGTTTTCGGAGTTGGTAGAGAGTATGACAACTTCCGATCCTGGTCTCTTCAACAACCAAACGTTATTATAACACCGCGGTCATTTAAAAATACTTATACTTTCAAAACCAGAATATAATTATCCGTTTCAAAACCCATAAATACGATATCATTTCCTTTTAAAAACTCAAATAAATATGATATCATTTTATTTCAAATATATTCCTTTTCCAAAATCATGCCACTTTTAAATTTATAATACCTCGGAACCAAATATTTGAATTTTAACTTTCAACATAATACTTCGAAATCCATAGTTTTAAAACCAAAACTTTCAAAACTTAAATGGTTTGGATATTCAACAGTATATAAAATAAAACAGTTGAATTTAAAATTTCTTTAAAAGTAAATTATTTCCACACCTTCGCAATTTTATTCACTTTAAATTCAGTCTAAACCTATAACTTTTAGATTCACTTTCAGTTTGAATAAAACACTTCGATTTCAATATTTTCAAACTTTGAGTATTTAATGAATTTCAAACTAAGGTTAGGAATTTCAAACCAACAATTCATTTTCCTATTATTTAGTTTGAAAGGTTTACATGATAAATCCATAACCGTTAAAAATAAACTAAATTTATTAACACTAAAAAATTTCTTCCATTTTATTTATACTAGAATTATTCATTAAATCCTGTTATAAATATCATACCTTTAAAATTTCCAAGTTTCAATAAGTAACATCACTTATATAGTTAAATTCTTAAATACGCTCAATTCCAAATTAAGTTTTTAATTTACCTTCCAATCTAAATTGATTTAAATCATTAAAACTCCATTATTCAGCTTATTTAGTTTATTTAACAAATTATACATAGCTTAAATTTACTAATTTAACTATGTGTGTATATATAAAATAATATTTTTAAAATATTAAAATTAAATATTTATTAAACCGTATCCTATCCAAACATAGAAAAATCATTTCAAAAATATTTTTATATATATATATACCGCGGTGCCTGTATAAAATTTTCTATCCTATGGACAAGTGATACATATATTTATCATTTCAGTCCGCAATTTAAAAATAAAAATTACGGTTATATATCATTTCAAACCGCAATCCCGAATGAAATGGAAATGCATAACAACTTGTAGTTTATATACTATAGAACACACCATCCATTTACCAAACATCATTCATCAACCATTTATTTCAATCATCATCCAATTTGAACAAACATCAATATAGAGCATATAAGATATATAGGTAATAAATAACAGATATTAACTAACAGTTTATATTTAATAATAAATTTAATAACGGTTAAACTATCAGTTTATATGCAACTAAATAAATTTTTAACTGTCAAATTATATGCAATAATAAATTAACAGGTAAATTAAATAAATGCGATTTAACAGAGATGATGAATAAAACATGTCAAACAGTCATAAATAAATTTCTACTCATATCTTAAGTCAATTTAACAGACATAGGAAATTTTAGAAGTTGTGAGTGGGTTAAAACACTCACCTTTTGAATTTAAAATGAATTTAAATCCAATTTAAACCCAAAAATTTGACCGTCTCCAAATTCGCCCAAACCAGCGTCAAAGTGTCTGGGATCTCAATACGAACCTAGAGGAGAAAACAACGCGTGAAACGGAGTTCGTATGTATGAGTAATGATTATTAGAACAAATTGAAATCGAGATTTGCAAAAATAAAATACCGTGCCACATCCACTCTTCCCACGTGAAAAACATGTATGCTTGTTCTTGATTGCTAGCTTTGTTCCATAACTTTTTTTTTATTTCAATTTACTTTATTCTTCCTCCTTATTATATGAATGCATGTATTTTTAAAAGGTTTGAAAAAAAGATTTGAAAAAGAAGAATTGAAAAATAAAAGGATTAAAATAAGAACTGAAAATGGAAGAGAAGATCTAGATTTGAAAAGAAAGAAGAAACTTTGAAATAGAAGAAAATTTGAAGAAGAAGAATATTTGAAGAGGAAGAAAAATTAAAATGAGAGATAATAAGGAGATTTGAAGTAAAAAAAGAAAAGGAAAAATAAGAAGAAGATTAGAATGGAAGCTGTGGTTTCATTTGCGTCATATCTTATTTATAAGGTTAGAGTTAGGTTTAGGGTCAAACAGATTTGAAAAGAGAGACCGCTATTAATTAGAAATAAATGAAATGACGTTTCAGAAAATGAAGTTGGAAAATGAATGGAAAGAAATAAGTAAATATGAACAAACTTTTAGAATTCAAATTTCGGAACAATCGTTTACTTAATAAATTTTGTAAACCCTAAACATACCGAAGTTAACATCTTTTAAAGATTTAATTAACACACAATAAATGAAAATAAATTCTCCACCCAAATTTGTGTCATAAATTAAAATAATATGCAGCATTAAGAAATCTTCATTTCTCCCTCTTTGTGATTAGATTGGAAATTAAACAACATGTTAACATTTCGATTGAATGTTTTACATGGAATGCATTAACATACATTCCAGAATATGATAGCATAAAAAAGGTAATATAAGCAGATGTATAATATATATGTACGTCTTTATCGCCACTTATAGTTTACATTCATAAATAAAAGGTATGAAAATAGAGGCGATAAATGTAAGAGTAAATTAGAAAAATGAAGATGGAAAGGTACGTTAAAAAAAATCTAATAAAGTCTAATTGGAAAGGAAATAGTCAAGTGTAAATCTATTTTACCCCCTTTATCATCTCCTATTAATATTTAATTTAACAACGTATGAGATTTCAATATAAACTAGCATTAAATTTTGATCTAAAACATAAGTTTGAATTTAGGTATAAACATATATGTAGTAAACTAGCATTAAATTTTGTTTAACACAAAACGTGCATTTTTTTGTTAAATCTATTAATTGCAATCACCGTTTCTTTCCTTTTAATTGAAACATTTGAACTACATTAATTGCAATCACTTACAAAGTTAAATTTTAAAACACACAACTAAAATGCATGAGAAAAAATAGAAAAATTGTTTATACACAAGAGTAATAAATAACTTACTGAAATATATTTCTTTTTTTAAATCAATCATTCTATTCTATATTTTATTGAAATTAGACCTACATTCATAAATGAAACATTCATTTATTTGGTGTAAATGTTCTTTTTATTAAATCAAACTTTCCTTATTTTCACAAAACATAAGCTGCTTTGAATTACACCTATTAATTTACAATTAGTATTCTTTCTCCTATTAATTAGAAATTTTCAATTACATTCATTTCAGTTGATTAAGTTTCAAAATGGACTAAATGGATGTAATGAGAATTAAACAATTTTTCCTATCTAATAGTAACTTAAATATATTTACATTATTGGATACAAATAGTAATTACATATTTCTTGCTAGATAATTGTTACTCACCTCTGCAATCAATCTTTCAGCTAATAAACATATGTTTACTCCTTTACTAAACTTATTCATTTTTATTCTTTTTGATTTACACTCCTACTATAAATCAACAATACCTTATGAAATTATTAACATAGGTTTCTATCTTTTAATTTCATAAACATTGCCTTGTAAATAAAGTTTACATTTCTATACCTTTTATTATGTTGACACTACAATTATTGTCTTATTCCATATTAATGTAAAATTTATTTAAGTTCAATTGCAATATATCCATTTATCATAATATAAACTACAATAAATTGATCAAACATGATTTCCATTTTTATTCAAATCAATAGTCATATTATGATTAAAATTTTCATTGGTTACATCCTATTGAATTAACATTCTTCGATTACCAATTTAATCTACATTAATTGCACAAATTAACTAAAACAAATTTTATGAACTAAATAAATAGGTAACTTATAACCATTGTTACCCTTAATTTTTAATTACATTTAAAAGTTCATTAATTACAACAAATGTTCAGATCATCTATATAATTCTAATTTCATCTTTTATTTGTGTTAACTATTTTATTTCCACTATGCTGAGATTTAGTCACTTATACACACTTAATATTCCAATTCATTTATTTATATTGGTTTCAAATTTTTTATTTATTTTATTTTTATTAAATCAATTGCCATTAGGCATATAATTAACGTTTCTATTGATTTTACATTCAAAGTTTTTCAGTTATTATCTTAACTTACATAAGGTAATTTTAATTACCTTTAATTGCTATTGATTAAATACATTGGTAACGAACAATAGTTATCATCATTATACATTTTATAACATTTGTAAATTTATTCTTTACCTTTTACATCCCACTATAATCAATGCACATATTAATACAACACATATTATAATCCCTTATACAATACTGATCTTATTCAATTACCCTTAACTATCTATTTTATACAACAATTAAATGTTTACATTTGTTACTTATTAATTTTTTTTAACCAAGCGTAGCATGTTTACATACAATGAATTAGAATTTCATTAAGATTGTTGATAATTAACTTGTATAACATTGTTTCACTTTAATTTAGTTATTATTCCATTATTAAATTAAAACATTTTATTTCTTTCAATATTAACTCATAAAATATTATTAAATTAACAAAATTTAAACATCGAAAATTTATTGGTCATTACACTCTCCCCCACTCAATACTTTTCGTCACCGAAAAGGAAAAGAAGGGAAAAGAAGAATTAAATAAACAATACGTCTTATTCAAAATATTAACTTTATAAACAAATAATTTACAAATTTTATTACTTTAAATAAAATATACCCATTAAATCTTTTATACTTAAATAAATAAAGTTTGGAAATCATTTTCAAAAAAAATTCTAAGTCCAAAATTTATGAAAAAATTCGGCAGAGTCTCCTTTGTACGGAGAGGCTCGGGAGAAAATATAATATCAATATAACAAATATTTTCAAAATAATATATATCCCAACACGGGAAACAATATAATAGCGCTATAAACTGTAATCCGAAAACGTACCTATTTTTCGGGCAATTTACGCTTAATTATGAAACCAAAAGCAATAGCAATTGCTTCCATAACCTTTATTTCACTTATACAATCCAAAAGGTTAACAATTATATAAAATGAAATATTTAAAGCTGTTTCAAATAATCAGCAACAAATCAATCAGCCATCACTTGCAACAAGCATACAACCATCACAAAAAAATCAACACGCATCAATCATTCATTCATATCAAACAAAAAAAATAGTTATTCGGGCTCAAAACTTTAAATTTGTACGAAAGAAAAACAAACTACTAAGCATACCCTTCACTCAACAGTCTTAGGTGAAACTAAATAGATTATTCATACCTTCCAAATAGGTTTTAAAGTATCCTTGCCCAAACTACCATAATCCAAACGAGCAACAATCTCAACCAATAGATTAAGTTTATTCTTATTAATTCCATTCATACTTTTGTTGTTTGATTTCTTTTGCATTCATATAATTGTTTATCCTTTTATTTTACATTTTATTTCTTACAGTTTTCATTTATCCATATATGCAAATTTCTTTTATTTGCATTACACTCGTTTATTTATTGCTTAATTTCACTTATTTACAGTATTCATCTTTCTACTTATTTTTAAAATAAATAACTTCATCATATACTTAAGTCTATAATTACTTACTTACAACATTTATCTCTATCATATTTTATTATAGTAAGATCTTCATTATAACTTAAGTCTATAAAATAACAACATCAATCCTTATTTATTAAAGAATTTTATTGAATACTCCATTACTTCAAATTTATTACTTGTATAATATTCCGTTTAAATTTCTTATAATATTTTAACTTTTTATAGATGGTAAGTTATATATAGTTTTTAAGAAATGCAAATGAAACTTATACAAGATTTACCTCATCTTTTAATTTAAATTAAATGTTCAATAATTACATCTTTGGTTTATAAATTACAATTTCAACTTTCTTTAAATTTTATTTATAACTTAGCATTTATCTCTTATTTCAATTAAAGGTTCCAATTTATAAATTAGTTACAACCCATTTCCTACAAAAAAATTAAAACTATTGATTAACGGAAACTGAAGAACTAAATACCGGGTTAAATTTCAAATCATTTTAAAATAATAGATAAATATATACTTACAACTTATCTATATCGAAGTATATTTAAATAAATTTAAAATTCACTTTTGTTTATCAAAATAAGTCTGTAGTAAAACTACTACAATGGCCTTCCCACTTTGAAACTCGAAAATGAATGTCGATGATGCGTGCACTCATCACCAAAATTATTTTCCACCGACAGAGAGGGGAGTACAAATTTTTTTCTTTCCAGAATTTCTTTAAAACCATACTTTCAAATTATATTGAAATATTTGTATTAGAAAATATTTCTAAATACTATTATTATATTTCAAAATCCTTTGAAATCAATTTTTCAAAATCCCGGACTTAAGTTCTAAAATTTCCAAATTTTCATTGATTTTATTTTCAATCTTATTTTACCTATTATTTATAAATTTTATTCCTAACAACCAATATATTGCAACCAAATATAATCTTCACAAAAATTTATTTTATATATATAGAAAATATAATAGGCAAAATTATTTCATTCACCTATATTAAAAACAAATATTGTGTCGGTATGTCCTATTAAGTGTTTAAAAATCCCTATTGATGTCATAGCGTCCCATGCATCAAACAGAATTTATAAATACAAAACGGAACAGATTAACACAATATTAAAACCTTTTTATAACACTAACAAATACGCTCTCTCATATATATACACTCAGCGACTCCCATATAGTATTACTACCTATTAGTAAAGAGTCAAACCCCACAAAGCTAAGGTTTATCGCTAAACCAAAGCTCTGATACCAGATGTAACGTCCTGCCTTTTCGCACGCTTAAAATCGACACACATGCCGATTCAAGAATACGGAAGGGCGGATTGTTATGGGGTAAATAAGAAAAAAACAGAGAAGAGAAAAACTAAACAGAATCTCACAGCGAAAGGATAAAATATAATAATAAATATACAGTTCATAAAACTGTTTACAAAATATTTGATTCTTCTTTATACAATAGATATCAGAGTTCACGTACCAATAAATGCCAATGCAGCGGAATTAAATAGTATAGTGGAATATGATTAATAATAATCGTAGAAATCTTCATCTTCGTCCTCCAGAGCTAAATTCTTCAAATCCTGAAACGCTCGGACTGGCCCGAGCGAATTGAAAAGACAAAACACTCGAGTCAGAACTAAAAGATCTTATGTAAGTTAAATTAACAAAAATAAATATGAGTGTAGTAACTCAAGAGATGCTCGGGATTTACATCTCCTAAGGATTCGTTAAACTATTTACTATGTAGTATATTGCGCTATTATAATAGTGTCTAATTGTAAAATAAACTTACTTTTTTCTTGGCATTAAGGGGTTACCCATATAGCCCTTAACACGTAATAGTCCCAGTAGTCCATCCAATATCATAGTCCCTCCTGATCGGGAAGCCACCAGAGGATACCACACGGGCTACGGGAGAAATCCAAACTCGTACAAGGCACGATAGGGTAGGTGACACGGCACAACTAGGCAATGCCAGGGTAGATATACCAATTTACGCTTCCGGGTCGGTGGTAACGCGTAGCGCGCAGCTACCGCCCACCTCGAGCCACACCCCCAAAAATCAAAAGTAGCCACCAAATCAATCCAAAAGTCAAAGTATAGTATCGAAGGGATGTGTCCGATCAAAGGTGCTACCTTATTAACCCGTGATCGCTCCTGTTTTAGCCACCTTATGCCAACTCACGGGAGTTGGGTCCACGTATTTACCTTACAGGAAACGCCGCCCCAACTTACTTCATTCTGAAATCTCCACCGCGTACACGGTTATTAAAGTGGTTTTCGGAGTTGGCAGAGAGTATGACAACTTCCGATCCCGGTCTCTTCAACCACCAAATGTTATTATAACACCGCGGTCATTTAAAAATACTTATACTTTCAAAACCAGAATATAATTATCCGTTTCAAAACCCATAAATACGATATCATTTACTTTTAAAAACTCAAATAAATATGATATCATTTTATTTCAAATATATTCCTTTTCCAAAATCATGCCACTTTTAAATATATAATACCTCGGAACCAAATATTTGAATTTTAACTTTCAACATAATACTTCGAAATCCATAGTTTTAAAATCAAAACTTTCAAAACTTAAATGGTTTGGATATTCAACAGTATATAAAATAAAACAGTTGAATTTAAAATTTCTATAAAAGTAAATAATTTCCACACCTTCACAATTTTATTCACTTTAAATTCAGTCTAAACCCATAACTTTTAGATTCACTTTCAGTTTCAATAAAACACTTCGATTTCAATATTTTCAAACTTTGAGTATTTAATGAATTTCAAAATAAGGTTGGGAATTTCAAATCAACAATTCATTTTCCTATTATTTAGTTTGAAAGGTTTACATGATAAATCCATAACCGTTAAAAATAAACTAAATTTATTGACACTAAAAGTTTTCTTCCATTTTATTTATACTAGAATTATTCATTAAATCCTGTTATAAATATCATACCTTTAAAATTTCCAAGTTTCAATAAGTTACATCACTTATATAGTTAAATTCTTAAATACGCTCAATTCCAATTAAATTTTTAATTTACCTTCCAATCTAAATTGATTTAAATCATTAAAACTCCATTATGCAGCTTATTTAGTTTATTTAACAAATTATATATAGCTTAAATTTAATAATTTAACTATATGTGTATATATAAAATAAGATTTTTAAAATATTAAAATTAAATATTTATTAAACCGTATCTATCCAAACCATAGAAAAATCATTTAATATATATATATATATATATATATATATATATATATATATATATATATATATACCGCGGTGCCTGTATAAAATTTTCTATCCTATGGACAAGTGATATAGATATTTATCATTTCAATCCGCAATTTAAAAATAAAAATTACGGTTATATATCATTTCAAACCGCAATCCCGAATGAAATGGAAATGCATACCAACTTGCAGTTTATATAATATAGAACACACCATCCATTTACCAAACATCATTCATCAACCATTTATTTCAATCATCATCCAATTTGAACAAACATCAATATAGAGCATATAAGATATACAGGTAATAAATAACAGATATTAACTAACAGTTTATATTCAATAATAAATTTAATAACTGTTAAACTATCAGTTTATATGCAACTAAATAAATTTTTAACTGTCAAATTATATGCAATAATAAATTAACAGGTAAATTAAATAAATACGATTTAACAGAGATGATGAATAAAACATGTCAAACAGTCATAAATAAATTTCTACTCATATCTTAAGTCAATTTAACAGACATAGGAAATTTTAGAAGTTGTGAGTGGGTTAAAACACTCGCCTTTTGAATTTAAATTGAATTTAAATCCAATTTAAACCCAAAAATTTGACCGTCTCCAAATTCGCCCAAACCAGCATCAAAGTGTTTGGAATCTCAATACGAACTTAGCGGAGAAAATCGCACATGAAACAGAGTTCGTATGTATGAGTTATGATTATTAGAACTAACTGAAATCGAGATTTACAAAAATAAAATACCGTGCCACATCCACTCTTCCCACGTGAAAAACGCGTATGCTTCTTCTTGATTGCTAGCTTTGTTCCATAACTTTTTTTTATTTCGATTTACTTTAATTTTCCTCCTTATTATATGAATGCATGTATTTTTAAAAGGTTTGGGAAAAAAAGATTTGAAAACAAAAAATTGAAAAATAAAAGGATTAAAATAAGAACTGAAAATGGAAGAGAAGATCTAGATTTGAAAATAAAGAAGAAACTTTGAAATAGAATAAAATTTGAAGAAGAAGAATATTTGAAGAGGACGAAAAATTAAAATGAGAGATAATAAGGAGATTTGAAGTAGAAAAGAAAAGGAAAAAGAAGAAGAAGATTAGAATGGAGGCTGTGGTTTCATTTGCGTCATATCTTATTTATAAGGTTAAAGTTAGGTTTAGGGTCAAAGAGATTTGAAAAGAGAGACCGCTATTAATTAGAAATAAATGAAATGACATTTCAGAAAATGAAGTTGGAAAATGAATGGAAAGAAATAAGTAAATATGAACAAACTTTTAGAATTCAAATTTCAAAACAATCGTTTCCTTAATAAATTTTGTTAACCCTAAACATACCGAAATTAACATCTTTTCAAGATTTAATTAACACACAATAAATGAAAATAAATTCTCCACCCAAATTTGTGTCATAAATTAAAATAATATGCAGCATTAATAAATCTTCATTTCTCCCTCTTTGTGATTAGATTGGAAATTAAACAACATGTTAACATTTCGGTTGAATGTTTTACAAGGAATGCATTAACATACATTCCATAATATGATAGCATAAACAAGGTAATAAAAGCAGATGTATAATATATATGTACGTCTTTATCGCCACTTATAGTTTACATTCATAAATAAAAGGTATGAAAATAGAGGCGATGAATGTAAGAGTAAATTAGAAAAATGAAGATGGAAAGGTAAGTTAAAAAAAATCTAATAAAGTCTAATTGGAACGGAAATTGTCAAGTGTAAATCTATTTTACCCCCTTTATCATCTCCTATTAATATTTAATTTAACAACGTATGAGATTTCAATATAAACTAGCATTAAATTTTGATCTAAAACATAAGTTTGAATTTAGGTATAAACATATATGTAGTAAACTGGCATTAAATTTTGTTTAACACAAAACGTGCATTTTTTTGTTAAATCTATTAATTGCAATCACCTTTTCTTTCCTTTTAATTGAAACATTTGAACTACATTAATTGCAATCACTTACAAAGTTAAATTTTAAAACACACAACTAAAATGCATGAAAAAAAATAGAAAAATTGTTTATACACAAGAGTAATAAATAACTTACTGAAATATATTATTTTCCTATTCTTATAATCAATCTGTAAGCTAAAACACGGTTCAAATAAACATATATTTCTTTTTTTAAAATCAATCATTCTATTCTATATTTTAATGAAATTAGACCTAGATTCATAAATGAAACATTCATTTATTTGATGTAAATGTTCTTTTTATTAGATCAAACTTTACTTATTTTCACAAAACATAAGCTGCTTTTAATTACACCTATTAATTTACAATTAGTATTCTTTCTCCTATTAATTAGAAATTTTCAATTACATTCATTTCAGTTGATTAATTTTCAAAATGGACTAAATGAATGTAATGAGAATTAAACAATTTTTCCTATCTAATAGTAACTTAAATATATTTACATTATTGGTTACAAATAGTAATTACATATTTCTCGCTAAATAATAGTTACTCATCTCTACAATCAATCTTTCAGCTAATAAACATATGTTTACTCCTTTACTAAACTTATTCATTTTTATTATTTTTGATTTACACTCCTACTATTAAATCAACAATACCTTATGAAATTATTAACATAGGTTTCTATCTTTTTATTTCATACATCATTGCCTTGTAAATAAAGTTTACATTTCTATACCTTTTATTATGTTGACACTACAATTATTGTCTTATTCCATATTAATGTAAAATTTATTTACGTTCAATTGCAATATATCCATTTATCATAGTATAAACTACAATAAATTGATCAAACATGATTTCCATTTTTATTCAAATCAATAGTCATATTATGATTAAAATTTTCATTGGTTACATCCTATTGATTTAACATTATTCGATTACCAATTTAATCTACATTAATTGCACAAATTAAGTAAAACAAATTTTATGAACTAAATAAATAGGTAACTTATAACCATTGTTACCCTTAATTTTTAATTACATTTAAAAGTTCATTAATTACAACAAATGTTCAAATCATCTATATAATTCTAATTTCATCTTTTATTTGTGTTAACTATTTTATTTCCATTATGCTGAGATTTAGTCACTTATACACACTTAATATTCCAATTCATTTATTTATATTGGTTTCAAATTTTTTATTTATTTTATTTTTATTAAATCTATTTCCATTAGGCATATAATTAACGTTTCTATTGATTTTACATTCAAAGTTTTTCAGTTATTATCTTAACTTACATAAGGTAATGTTTAATTACCTTTAATTGCTATTGATTAAATACATTGGTAACGAACAATAGTTATCACCATTATACATTTTATAACATTTGTAAATTTATTCTTTACCTTTTACATCCCACTATAATCAATGCACATATTAATACAACACATATTATAATCCCTTATACAATACTGATCTTATTCAATTATCCTTAACTATCTATTTTATACAATAATTAAATGTTTACATTTGTTACTTATTAATTTTTTTTAACCAAGCATAGCATGTTTACATACAATGAATTGTAATTTCATTAAGATTGTTGATAATTAACTTGTATTAACATTGTTTCACTTTAATTTAGTTATTATTCCATTATTAAATTACAACATCTTGTTTCTTTCAATATTAACTCATAAAATATTATTAAATTAACGAAATTTAAACATCGAAAATTTATGGGTCGTTACAGCTCTGGAAAATTTTTGTTGATGTGCTTCTGTAACGACCTGCTATTTTGGACTATTCACATCCGTACATGTCGAACTTGAATAATGCAAAATACCGAATTTGTTAATTTAAATTTGGCAAAACTCGGATATACAATAAATAAATAATCACAGAATCACTGACACAGAGTAATAATATGCAGCGGAAGTAAAAGAGATAGTAGTTCATGAGGCTACTATATAAATATATAAGATACATCACAGTAAAATAAGTTACAACAGAAGTCTCGAATACAACAGTCAAATATAAGAGTCAGAATACATCACTGGAATCATTGAATATCTGAAAGCAGGATACATAGCTGGATCTCCAAGCGAAGCTCCAACTCCAAAGGTGAGTCTCGAAAGCTGAACCTGTAACAACCAGGTATTTTCAACCATTCGCATCCATTATAAATGCATAGGCATACACTCATGCCGAAATTGAATTGCTCAAAATACCGTGTTGTAAATAAAATTTTGGCAAACCTCAGAATATACAGTAAATAGAAATCACAGATCTCAGACACAGAGTACATAAAAATGCAGCAGAAGAAAAGAGATAGTAGTTTATGAAGCTACTATATAAAATATAAGATACATCAGAGTTAAATAAGATACAACAGAAGAGTAACAGGATACATCAGGTACAAATCAGATACATCACTGAACCACTGGATACTGAAACAAAATAGATGGCTGGATCTTCAAGGAAAGCTCCAACGCCGAAGGTGAATCTTGAATGCTAACTCAATCAATCTGACTCGAGCGTAAAGCAAAATACAAAACCCTCGAGTCAGGACATAAATACTTATAAACTGTAAATCAACTCAAGTGAACAGTAACAAAATGCATCAGTAACTTAAAGGATGCTTGGGACCGCCCATCCTCTAAGGATCCGTTAAACTATTTACTATGTAGTAATATACGCTATATACGGTAGTGTCTAATCAGTAAAGTATAATCATATACGTTAAGGGGATGGTGAACCTTAACGCGGTCGGATCTTTAAAACCAAAATCGTAGTGGGCTCGATATAAGGATATGACACGGCACGCAAGGAAATGCCAGGGTGGATACACCGTTTGCACTCCCGGACCGGTGGTGACGGCAAGCCAGCAGCTTCCGCCCACCTCGAACAATACCCCCGAATCAAAATGGCGCCACCGAATCGAATCACAACAGTAATAGAATGGTTTCCGATGGAGCATACTCGATGAAAGGGTGCGACCCTTTGTGTAGCCCGGTATAGCTCCTGTTTTACTCATATATGCCAACTCATGGGAGTTGGGTCCACGTAATATATACCTCGAGAACGTCGCCACCATCCTACTTCATTCTGGAATCTCCACCGCGTACACAGTTGTTAAAGTGGTTTCCGGTATTGGCCGGCTATAAGACAATATCTGATCCCGGTCTCTTTAACAACCAATCGTTATTATAACCCGTAGTTATAACTTTAAAACAATATTTTATACTTCAAAATAAAATATCCTTTTCAATCCAAATCTTTATCAATATAAAGATTAAATCATTTCCAAAACCATTTCAATATATCATCGTAAAATATCTTTCAATTCTAATATTTATCAAAATAAATATCAAGTCATTTCTAACCATTTCAATATATTAAATTTTCACACCCTTTCAACACTACCTTTCGGTTCCAAAATATCACATCTTTCAGAACTTCTTTTTAAATCATGTTAATATCAAAATGTCCTATCTTTCAAACTCCGTTTTTCAAATCAAAAATATCATATCTTTCAAAACTTCGTTTCAAATCATTTTAATATATCAAAATATCATATCCTTTCAAAACTTCATTTTCAAATCATTTTAATATATCAAAATATCGTATCTTTTCAAAACTTCATTCATTTCAAATCATTATTCATTTTATTCAATCTAAAATACCATTTCAATTCATATTTTAAAATAGTTTATATTCCAAAAATTCTTTTTTTTTCATTTCAATGAAGTTATTATGCTTAATAATTAAATTATTAAATTTCCAAAAATTTCAACTTCCAAAGTTCATTTATTCACTTAAGTTTATCAAAACAGTGAAAATTCACTTTTCGCATCATTTAGAAAACTCTACGGAAAGTTACATTCAAAACAGTTCAATTTAACAAAAGACAACGTTTAAAATGTTGTAATAGAGTTTTCTTAAATCTCAAATAAACTTGGTTAAATTCAAAAATCATAGTACTTACAACAATTTCTATAATAGTTTTTTTCAATAGTTTTTTTTAGTTCATTATCATCAACTACAGTATTTACAATTGTTGTAATATCATTTACATTGTAATTAATATCATTTCAAAAATGCAGTCAATTAACTTCAAATATTCAATAAAATTTCTCAACCAGTTATATTTTTATTAAAACATTTTTAACTTATAAAGTCATACATTTTCACATTTATAACATCATTTAATTTTCCTCAAGTTCATGATTTTACAGGGTTAAATTTCCATTCAAAAATCAAGATTTAATAATAATTCACTTATTAAAATGCAATGTTGAATTTTAAATCCATTACATTAAATTTCAACTTAACACTTAAGTTCAAATTCTCAAATATAACTTAATTTATTTTTATTTACTTAACTAAAAGTTCACTTTTAAGTCAATTTCATAAATTCCCAATTTTAGTTACATTCAAAATTTCAACTTAAAATATACATTCATTTCATTTTTCAACTTTGTTAAAAAAATCATTAATATGATATAAAATCAATTTTAATTCATTTAAATTCAAATTATCATAAATTTATCATAATTTCATATTCAATTAAATTTCCAATTATAATTAAATCAAAATTTCCAAAATAACTCACGTTCAAAATTTCTAACTTTTTCATTAATTCATTGCACTTACAATTATTCAGAAAATCAATAATAATTTACAAAAATCCTTTTTTTTTAAAATTTAAAATCAAAATACTATAACAATTAAATTTCTAAAATATTTAAAATTTTAGAAAAACATATTTTAACTACGGGCCTGTATATAATTTTCTACGCTAGGTAAAGTGATACAGGTAATATATCATTTCAACCCATAATTTACAAAGAAAATCCGGGTTTTATCATTTCAAACCCGCCATCCCAAGTTAAAATGAAAAATTTAAAACCATTCAGGCCTATCATTTCAGCCAATAACATTTTTTTTTCAAACAGGGAACTTGCAGTGTGATCATATGCAGAAATAATATAAACAAGGTCAATATCACAATATACAGTCATATATCAGATGTCAGGTGAAAATTAACAGTTTTAACATGGTAATAATATGGTAATAACATGGCATAGCATATCATATGATCATCGTTAACTTGCATAAACATTTTTTATTACTAAACACTTGTCATCAATTCACTTTTCATAAGTATAAATGTCAGAGTGAGAAAGACTCACTTTTTCAAGCTGAAGACCAAAACAACAAACACAAGTGCGATTCCAAAAGCACGACAAGCACGATATAGCATGACTTTTGATTTGATTGAATGGAGGGCCTTGATATTTGTCTTGTAAGCAATAACCAAAACAAGACAATATACACATAAATATTCAACGCAAAACAATGTTGAAACAATGAAAATACGAAGCAACAAAGGAATAGATTACTTGACCTTGCTTTAACCATTCAAATGCTTGGCCTAGAAGGTTCTTGGTTTCAGCCATTATAATGATATAGCTCAGGTTTGGCACCATAACTCATGGCTAGAAGGAGTATGGAGTGGTAGGGTTATAACATGAAGCATACAATTGGTCAAGGCAACATATATGAAGTTTTTGAGCACAATAAGGCTCGACCTTGGGTCAAGTGGGGCTTGGCCATACTTGTACAGGTTTGGACAGTAGATGGAGGGGTGTGGGGAGGTCTGGAAAAGGTGGTGGTAGCGGCCTATGGTGGTGGCCAAGGTGGTGGATGAAGATATGAAGTGATAAGGTGGCTATCATGAATGTTTCAAGGCTTTATGCATTGTTTTTGTGGAGTTTTGGTTCATGGAGTCTTGGCCATGTCAATTTCAGATCTGGACAGAGGCTAAGATGAAGTGTAGTGGTGGTAGGAAGGTGGTGGTCATGGCTAGAGGTGGTGGCCATGGGGAAGTATGAAGGTGGTGAAGTAATAGTGGTGGCTAAGGCATTGTTTTGGACATTATTTGCAATTTTGTGGAGTTTTGTCACCAAGGGAGGTGTGGCCATGGATGGATCTGAAATGATGGCTGGAAATGATGCCAAGGAAGAGTGGTAGGGAATGGTGGAGAGTATGGTGGTGATGGTGGGTGGTAGAGGCCAATCCAGAAAGCATAGAAAACTAGGCAAAATACATAGAAAATGAGAAGAAAAAGGTAGAAAAAAAGATGTACCATTACCAGATTTTTTTCTCAAGATGGAGGCCATAATTTTTAGGGTTTTGGAGCTTGAAAATTCGTGAATAATATGAGGGAGTCGGCTGTAAAGGATGAGGAAAAGAATGGCTAAGATAAATTGATGTATTAATTGCAAAACGAAACGGATAAAACATCTTTCCGTTTCACGCTTTTAAGATCTCTTAACTTTCTAAAACTTTTGCATTTCCTTTTCTTTTTAATTTTAAAAAATCAAAATAAACTCATAAATGTTATTTAAAACTGAAACTAAGTAAGAATAAAATAAAATAAATAATTTATTTTATGTAAAATAGAAAAAGGAAATAAGAAATTGCTTAAAAATAGCAACCCTGACATGAAAATTACAAGAAGATCTCCAATGACTTTTGAAAATTTATTACTTCTCAAAAAATATTATAACACAAAATTTGAATTAAAAATGGTTTTAAAACATTTTCAAGGTAAAATAATAATTTAATTTTTATTAAACAGAAAGTTAAATAAAGAAAAATGCAGTAAATACCAACTAGGCTTTATAAATTGAAATAAATTCAAATAAACTTTAGAAAAATTATATTATCATTTTAAAAATACTTAAAAGTCAAAATATACATAATATAACATATTAAAATAAAATATAACAAAGAAGAAGTAATTTATACAATTTAAAATAGTCATTGTTAAATAACCCTATATACGCACAATATTGTAAAGGGTATAACTTTCACAATTTACATCCAAATTCAACGAAATGAAAAGTGGTGTTCTTAGAATTTTATGTACTTTCATAATAAAAGAAAAAAATTAAATTTTTAAACTTTAAAATTTTAATTTGAAAGTCATAGTTTGACTATTTTGACCAAAATCGGCATTTCAAGCAAATATTCAACTTACACAAGTTTGGAATTATAACTCATATAAAAATCAAGATTATATTTAAATAATAAATTTAATCATTTCAAATAAGTAAAACAAGTTTTTAAATCAAAATCTTACATTAAAAATAATTAAAATATACAATAAAATAATTACAAAATACAGGGTTGTTACACTCTCCCCCACTCAAAACTTTTCGTCCCCGAAAAGGAATGAGGTATGGAAGGGCACAGAAAAGATAGAGTAAAATAGGATTAAGATAAGATGAGAAGAAGATTGAAGTTATACCTGATAACTGTTTTTATAGGTAAGTTTAACAAGGTGGAGGTGATCTTTCCAAGATCCTCCAGAATCAAGAACACAAGCACGAAAAAAGGTGGATTCAAAATGATTACCAAAGGTCTATCAAAGATTATAGAAAGATTTCTAAACAGAAATATTATAGAAAGATGCCTATACCGGTCTATAGCTAGATAAGGATGATAAGGACAACCAAAAGATAGTTTGAAAAACAAAATAAGGAAATGAATTTGAAAGCATGGAGATTTCAACTTAAACAGAGAATAAATATTTACACAAGTTAACTAAATCTTAACTATCTCAAATTTCATTATCTTATTATCCAATCATCTTAAATTAACAATTTTTAGAACCATGGGTTTGAAAAATAATCATTTATTACACTCACATTGTACTTAATAAATTTTATTCTTCTTTATTCCTAATCAAAATTAAATTTATTCCTCTCAATATATTTATCACTCATGTTAAATATATTTACACTTTTTTTTATAACTACTTTCTTTTATTTTTAGTTCTTTTAACATCATTTTATTGTAAGTCATTCAATTACCCTTTATTATATTTACCTCTGTTAATCATTTTATAATTAAAATTTAAGTGTATAACATTTATTTTAACCACTCAAATTTTATTTATAAAATCTTTTTATATCGTATATTATCCAATTACATTTTTAACTTCTGAAATTAAGGTAAGTTATATTGGAATGCAATTGTATTATACAAATAAAATTTCCAATTCAATCATTTCAAGCTTAAATCATTTATTCAAAAAAAAAATTATTTCCTTTTTATAATTGAAATTATTCTTTAAAAATAGAATTTAAGAATTAAATTTCCGATTTCTTCAGACCATTTAGAGATAAGAAATAAAATATATACATATATAATATGTCAAATCAAATTTCAATGATATATCTATATATATATATATATATATATATATATATGTATATATGTATTATAAATCAAGTCATATTTTAGAAATTCAAATCAATTTAATTTCCCAAAACAAAGCTGTAGCAAGACTACAGAACAGTCTCTTAACTTCGAAACTCGAAAATGAACGTCGATGATGTCGCGATCATCACTGAAGTTATTTTCCAGCGACAAAGAGAAGAGCACTAATTTTAAACCTTTAAAATTCTTTGAAAACAAATTCTATTCAAAATACTTTAAATAATATAACCTTTTAAAACCTTAAACCAAAGTTCGAAATAATCGGGATTTAAATCCTCAAATTCTTGTTTTAAATTCATTTCAGTTCCCAAATAAATTTATAAACAAATATTTACAGATCTATTTGTAGAACAATAAATGATAAATCAAGTATTATCATTTCAAATTATCAATTTAAATCATTTCATTAAGTTCCATAAATTTACTTATATATCAAAATTTATTTCATTAACCAATTTTTTTTTTCTTTTTAAAATATATTGTGTCCGTTTGTTCTGTCAAAGTGTTTTAGAAATCCTATTGATAGCGTTGATCAGACGAATCGATCAGAAACCCAAATCAACATCAACAACTCAAACAACACAATATATAAAACATTTTAATTTTAAATATTAGTTTACAAAAACACTATACATGAATAGATTTTCAAAGAAGGATAGAGATTCAAATTTTTGATTAACACAAATCGAAGGAGATTATGATTTAAAAATAAGTTGGAAACAAGGATGACATGATTAAATAACAGAATAGGAAGATGGATAAGCTTATATAAATCACGGGCAACCTTAACCGGGTCAACCGTGACTTAAAGAATAAGATCAATGTTGATTTTTCTAGGGTAAATCTACATTCGATCTCAAGAGTTAGAGTTTGAAATAACAAAAGATATTAGCATCTAAACCAAGGATAGATAAGAATATCTGGTGAATCGATGCTAACTGCAAAGGAATTTTCCCCCTTTTCAATTAAATTTGAAATTGGCGTGATCGCCGACTCACTAGAAAGATCATTCGAAACGGAGTTATGGAATACTCTAGAGTCAAAAGAAGATGAATAGTGAGGGATACGAATGGATTTTGGAATCGTAGGGAATGTTCCAAAATTCAAAGGATTCGAGTCAAAAGGGAGAGATTCAAATTCGAATGAAAGTGATTCTGTAAATACATTCACTCCATATGCTGAGTTTTGCCTAGAGCTACCAAAGCTCTGATACCAACTGTAACAACCAGGTATTTTCAACCATTCGCATCCATTATAAGTGCATAGGCATACACTCATGCCGGAATTGAATTGCTTAAAATACCGTGTTGTAAATAAAATTTTGGCAAACCTCAGAATATACAGTAAATAAAAATCACAGATCTCAGACACAGAGTATATAAAAATGCAGCAGAAGAAAAGAGATAGTAGTTCATGAAGCTACTATATAAAATATAAGATACATCAGAGTTAAATAAGATACAACAGAAGAGTAACAGGATACATCAGGTACAAATCAGATACATCACTGAACCACTGGATACTGAAACAAAATAGATGGCTGGATCTTCAAGGAAAGCTCCAACGCCGAAGGTGAATCTTGAATGCTAACTCAATCAATCTGACTCGAGCGTAAAGCAAAATACAAAACCCTCGAGTCAGGACATAAATACTTATAAACTGTAAATCAACTCAAGTGAACAGTAACAAAATGCATCAGTAACTTAAAGGATGCTTGGGACCGCCCATCCTCTAAGGATCCGTTAAACTATTTACTATGTAGTAATATACGCTATATACGGTAGTGTCTAATCAGTAAAGTATAATCATATACGTTAAGGGGATGGTGAACCTTAACGCGGTCGGATCTTTAAAACCAAAATCGTAGTGGGCTCGATATAAGGATATGACACGGCACGCAAGGAAATGCCAGGGTGGATACACCGTTTGCACTCCCGGACCGGTGGTGACGGCAAGCCAGCAGCTTCCGCCCACCTCGAACAATACCCCCGAATCAAAATGGCGCCACCGAATCGAATCACAACAGTAATAGAATGGTTTTCGATGGAGCATACTCGATGAAAGGGTGCGACCCTTTGTGTAGCCCGGTATAGCTCCTGTTTTAGTCATATATGCCAACTCACGGGAGTTGGGTCCACGTAATATATACCTCGAGAACGTCGCCACCATCCTACTTCATTCTGGAATCTCCACCGCGTACACAGTTGTTAAAATGGTTTCCGGTATTGGCTGGCTATAAGACAATATCCGATCCCGGTCTCTTTAACAACCAATCGTTATTATAACCCGTAGTTATAACTTTAAAACAATATTTTATACTTCAAAATAAAATATCCTTTTAAATTCAAATCTTTATCAAAATAAAGATTAAATCATTTCCAAAACCATTTCAATATATCATCGTAAAATATCTTTCAATTCAAATATTTATCAAAATAAATATCAAGTCATTTCTAACCATTTCAATATATTAAATTTTCATACCCTTTCAACACTACCTTTCAGTTCCAAAATATCATATCTTTCAGAACTTCTTTTTAAATCATGTTAATATCAAAATGTCCTATCTTTCAAACTCCGTTTTTCAAATCAAAAATATCATATCTTTCAAAACTTCGTTTCAAATCATTTTAATATATCAAAATATCATATCCTTTCAAAACTTCACTTTCAAATCATTTTAATATATCAAAATATCGTATCTTTCCAAAACTTCATTCATTTCAAAACATTATTCATTTTATTCAATCTAAAATACCATTTCAATTCATATTTTAAAACAGTTTATATTCCAAAAATTCTTTTTTTTTTCATTTCAATGAAGTTATTATGCTAAATAATTAAATTATTAAATTTCCAAAAATTTCAACTTCCAAAGTTCATTTATTCACTTAAGTTTATCAAACAGTGAAAATTCACTTTTCGCATCATTTAGAAACTCTACGGAAAGTTACATTCAAAACAGTTCAATTTAACAAAAGACAACGTTTAAAATGTTGTAATAGAGTTTTCTTAAATTTCAAATAAACTTAGTTAAATTCAAAAATCATAGTACTTACAACAATTTCTATAATAGGTTTTTTCAATAGTTTTTTTTTTTAGTTCATTATCATCAACTACAGTATTTACAATTGTTGTAATATCATTTACATTGTAATTAATATCATTTCAAAAATGCAGTCAATTAACTTCAAATATTCAATAAAATTTCTCAACCTGTTATATTTTTATTAAAACATTTTTAGCTTATAAAGTCATACATTTTCACATTTATAACATCATTTAATTTTCCTCAAGTACATGATTTTACATGGTTAAATTTCCATTCAAAAATCAAGATTTAATAATAATTCACTTATTAAAATGCAATGTTGAATTTTAAATCCATTACATTAAACTTCAACTTAACACTTAAGTTCAAATTCTCAAATATAACTTAATTTATTTTTATTTACTTAACTAAAAGTTCACTTTTAAGTCAATTTCATAAATTCCCAATTTTAGTTATATTCAAAATTTCAACTTAAAATATTCATTCATTTCATTTTTCAACTTTGTTAAAAAAATCATTAATATGATATAAAATCACTTTTAATTCATTTAAATTCAAATTATCATAAATTTATAATAATATTATATTCAATTAAATTTCCAGTTATAATTAAATCAAAATTTCCAAAATAACTCACGTTCAAAATTTCTAACTTTTTCATTAATTCATTGCACTTACAATTATTCAGAAAATCAATAATAATTTACAAAAATCCTTTTTTTTTTAAATTTAAAATCAAAATATTATAATAATTAATTTCTAAAATATTTAAAATTTTAGAAAAACATATTTTAACTACGGGCCTGTATATAATTTTCTACGCTAGGTAAAGTGATACAGGTAATATATCATTTCAACCCATAATTTACAAAGAAAATCCGGGTTTTATCATTTCAAACCCGCCATCCCAAGTCAAAATGAAAAATTTAAAACCATTCAGGCCTATCATTTCAGCCCATAACATTTTTTTTCTAACAGGGAACTTGCAGTGTGATCATATGTAGAAATAATATAAACAAGGTCAATATCACAATATACAGTCATATATCAGATGTCAGGTGAAAATTAACAGTTTTAACATGGTAATAATATGGTAATAACATGGCGTAGCATATCATATGATCATCATTAACTTTCATAAACATTTTTTATTACTAAACACTTGTCATCAATTCACTTTTCATAAGTATAAATGTCAGAGTGAGAAAGACTCACTTTTTCAAGCTGAAGATCAAAACAACAAACACAAGTGCAATTCCAAAAGCACGACAAGCACGATATAGCATGACTTTGATTTGAATGAATGGAGAGCCTTGATATTTGTCTTGTAAGCAATAACCAAAATAAGACAATATACACATAAATATTCAACGCAAAACAATGTTGAAACAATGAAAGTACGAAGCAACAAAGGAATAGATTACTTGACCTTGCTTTAACCATTCAAATGCTTGGCCTAGGAGGTTCTTGGTTTCAGCTATGATGATGATATTGCTCAAGTTTGGCACCATAACTCACGGCTAGAAGGAGTATGGAGTGGTAGGGTTATAACATGAAGCATACAATTGGTCAATGCAACATATATGAAGTTTTTGAGCACAATAAGGCTCGACCTTGGGTCAGGTGGGGCTTGGCCATACTTGTACAGGTTTGGACAGTAGATGGAGGGGTGTGGGGAGGTCTGGAAAAGGTGGTGGTAGCGGCCTATGGTGGTGGCCAAGGTGGTGGATGAAGATATGAAGTGATAAGGTGGCTATCATGAATGTTTCAAGGCTTTATGCATTGTTTTTGTGGAGTTTTGGTTCATGGAGTCTTGGCCATGTCAATTTCAGATCTGGACAGAGGCTAAGATGAAGTGTAGTGGTGGTAGGAAGGTGGTGGTCGTGGCTAGAGGTGGTGGCCATGGGAAAGTATGAAGGTGGTGGAGTAATAGTGGTGGCTAGGGCATTGTTTTGGACATTATTTGCAATTTTGTGGAGTTTTGTCACCAAGGGAGGTGTGGCCATGGATGGATCTGAAATGATGGCTGGAGATGATCCCAAGGAAGAGTGGTAGGGAATGGTGGAGAGTATGGTAGTGATGGTGGGTGTTAGAGGCCAATCCAGAAAGCATAGAAAACTAGGCAAAATACATAGAAAATGAGAAGAAAAAGGTAGAAAAAAAGATGTAGCCATTACCAGATTTTTTCTCAAGATGGAGGCCATGATTTTCAGGGTTTTGGAGCTTGAAAATTCATGAATAATATGAGGGAGTTGGCTGCAAAGGATGAGGAAAGGAATGGCTAAGATAAATTGATGTATTAATTGCAAAAAGAAACGGATAAAACGTCTTTCCGTTTCAGGCTTTTAGGATCTCTTAACTTTCTAAACCTTTTGCATTTCCTTTTCTTTTTAATTTTATAAAAACAAAATAAACTCAGAAAGGTTATTTAAAACTGAAACTAAGTAAGAATAAAATAAAATAAATAATTTATTTTAAGTAAAATAGAAAAAGGAAATAAGAAATTGCTTAAAAATAGCAACCCTGACATAAAAATTACAAGAAGATCTCCAATGACTTTTGAAAATTTATTACTTCTCAAAAAAAATATTATAACACAAAATTTGAATTAAAAATGGTTTTAAAACATTTTCAAGGTAAAATAATAATTTAATTTTTATTAAACAGAAAGTTAAATAAAGAAAAATGCAGTAAATACCAACTAGGCTTTATAAATTGAAATAAATTCAAACAAACTTTAGAAAAATTATATTATCATTTTAAAAATACTTAAAAGTCAAAATATACATAATATAACATATTAAATAAAATATAACAAAGAAGAAGTAATTTATACAATTTAAAATAGTCATTGTTAAATAACCCTATATACGCACAATTTTGTAAAGGGTATAACTTTCACAATTTACATCCAAATTCAACGAAACGAAAAGTGGTGTTCTTATAATTTTATGTACTTTCATAATAAAAGAAAAAATAAATTTTTAAACTTTTAAAATTTTAAGTTGAAAGTCACAGTTTGACTATTTTGACCAAAATCAGCATTTCAAGCAAATATTCAACTTACACAAGTTTGGAATTATAACTCATATAGAAATCAAGATTATATTTAAATAATAAATTTAATCATTTCAAATAAGTAAAATAAGTTTTTAAATCAAAATCTTACATTAAAAATAATTAAAATATACAATAAAATAATTACAAAATACAGGGTTGTTACAGAACCTCTTAGTCTGACCCGAGCGTAAACCAAAATACAAAACACTTGAGTCAGGATTAATATTCTCATATCAATAAACTCAATTCAAGTGAAAAAAAGCAATCGAAATACAAGTAACTCAAAGGACGTTGGAATCACCATCCTCTAAGGATCCGTTAAACTATCTACTATGTAATAATATACGCTAAATAGATAATGTCTATCAGTAATATAAAATATCAAAATAGTGTTAAGGCGTTACCATAATCCCCCTTAACACATTTTATATAAGCGTTATAGTCTATACAGCACTGTAAACTCCACCGTAAACTGGTGGGATATCAGGAAGTTCTCCATAGGTATAACACAAAACAAATTCGTAGTGGCCGCGTATATAGGGATACAAGTATGACAAGGCAAATTAGGCAATACCCAAGGTAGTGAAACTACCGTTTGCCTGATCCGGACTGGTGAGAATGCATCGCCGCAGCGACCGCAACACCGCGAAACAACACTCTCAAAAGTACGAGGGTGCACCAATCAATAACAAGTAATGAGTAGTATTCGAAGAAGTGTGTTCGCTCGAGGTGGCTAACCCCATTTGGCCCGGCACGGCTCCTGTTTTAGTCATTTCCAATTTGACACAAGTGTCAAGGCTATCCATAATCGTTCTCTTTCTTCAGTCATCACGTACATCATTCCAACCACTATGTTCTGGATCACACTCCGCGTATAGTTATTAAAGTGGTTTTCAGTTTAGACAGAGAGTATGTCCATAACCGATTCCGGTTTCTTTAATAACTTTCGTAATTATTACACCGATTGGTCGTTTAATATATTTGAAAACCAAATCAATTTCAATTTCAATTAGAGTTCGTAAATCAACATTTCGTTAGTCTTTCGAAAGTCATTTCCATAATCTACGTTTTAAAAGCTTCCAAATTACCATTTCAAAATCTTATGATTCAATTCCAATTCAAATATTGATTCAAGTTCGTATATAAATTTCATTCTGAAATCATTTAAATTAATTTAAATTTAACATTCAAACCAATTTAAACTCATTTATCGATTTTATTCAATATCCATTAAGTCAATTTATCATTCAAAACCATTTCCATTAAATTTCCAATTCATTATATCAATTACTTATGTTCAACTCCATTATATCAACTTCAAATTGAGTTAAATTTAATTCATCAAATCAAATTCTCTAAATTACAAGTCTTACATTAATTCCAATAAATCACATTTTTATTTCTTGTTAAAGAAATTCGATTTCACTTATTTATTTACATAGTTACAAATTTCCAAAACTCAATTAGTAAAGAAAGTAAATTTCATATATTCGAGAAGTTTCAATTTCACTGATTAACTTACTTAAGTAATTTTTCCAAAACTTTAATAACTAAAGAAACTCAATTTCATTTATTAACGAAGTTCAAATCCACTTATTCAAAAGTTCAATTTCTCTTATCAAAGAATTCAATTTTATTTCGATAATCAAATAATTCAATCTTATTCAATTTAGTTTAATCATTAAACAATTCAATCTTTTTCAATTATCAAATAATTTCAAATCTTAATTATTAATAATTTCAAAACTTAATAATTACAAACTTGACTATAAATTCAAACTTAATTATTAAATCATTTCCACTTAATTATGAATTCAAACTTAATTATCAAATCATTTCAACTAATTATTTCAAAACTCAATTATTACTAATTCCAAATTATTTATTAATAATTCCAAATTTAATTATTAAATAATTAAATTTCAAACAACGTTCTTTCATCAATTACCACGTTAATATTTGTTTCAGATTTCAATATTTACATTTCCTTTCATAAAATTCAAATTCCGACTTTATTTCAAAACTTATTCTTTATTCGAATAAAATCATTATTTTATTTTAAAATCAGATTATTGACCAATCGGATTTTTATTTAATTCTCTATCCTAGGTCAAATTCATTTGGGTATTTATCATTTCAACGCGATTCCATTCCAATTCAAAATCAAGCAGAACAAAGGGAACTTGCAGTGCGATAACTGGGATGGTGCCAAAGTAAATAACAAGCAATAACAAGCATCCATAACAATCCAATAATTACTTCAAATAATCCTGAAATAATCGTATTAATTCACATTGTTATTTGTGCGAATTAATATAATTATTTCTAGAATCTACACTATCATTTCATGTAGATTAAAGATTATTGCATTAATATTTATACGGTTCTTAAATTGGCATCCATTATTCAATTTTATACCACATCAATTTTATACAACATACATTCAGTGGTTCAAGGTGCACTTAACCAAATTTTACGTGTCAATTTATTTAAACAACTAAAGGGGTCATATTATTCAAATTAACTATTCAAATTCAACACATATGTCAATTCAAATTTTAAATTATCCTACGTCAAATTCAATTGCATAATATTTATCACTTTATACATTACAATTTAACATCCAATATAACCAACAAACAATCAATCAATTGTCAACCAAACGGGATTATCATCATATAATTAACAGATAATGGTGTCAGATGTCACAGGTGAACTGATACAGGTAATAACATATATTACAGTGTAAATAACTAACAGCAACATATTTCAATTGTCGTTTCAATTGAAATCAATTTAATAAATAAAAGAACATTAATCGTGAGTGATTGCTCACCTTTCGAGGCTAGGGGTTCGACAACAGAGCTAGCTACGAATTCCAAAGCAAAATGAGATAGAACGAATTCGGTGGGGAAAGCAGGCACGACAAACCACCGCTGATAAATAAGGAATTGGCGAACAATTTGAATTAGTTTGATAGAGGTAGATTTTTTTTTTAAATAAACGTATATTTAAAATAATATGTGTATATATATATATATATTTCTCTTCAATAGCTCAACTTCAATCAAAATAAACCCAGAAATTCCTACATAAACTATATATATTATTATTAAAATTATTGTTTAAATTCAACACATGCAAATTTAATCATCAATATAGGTTTTCCCAGATTAATATACTTTCACAGCAACCAAATAAATTATTATAAAACGCTGAGCTTAAACTTAATGCTTATTATAAATAACACTTAATTGACCGATAACAAAATCCATATGGCTTTTCAACATAGAAAGTACATTATCAAATATAATATACGCATGCATAGTTTACAAAGTGTACAATATTTTAAACTTTACTATAACTTACCAAAGCTACAACAATATATATTAGCATCACTTATATTTTGTAAGCTTTATAAACTCTATAATACATATTTACAACAGTATAAAATAGCTCAACACTATATTATATATACCTTTAAAATATACGAATACATCTATGCTTTGACAAACTTTGTAAACTCAGGTCATTAGACAATATATGTAAACCATTATAAAATCATGTAAGTAATATAAGACGCATAGCTTCAGATTTGGAATTTATATATACTAACGGCATAATTATGTCATCTACTATAAACTTAAATAAAATATTTATAAATAGCTGATGCGTGTAAACTTACCAAAATTTACAACTATTTACACACACTTCTTTCCACACCTGTATATTTACTTTTCATAATATAGTATAAACTTACATACACATTTTCTGTAAAAAAAATCAATACTGATAGTAGAAGAATAAATTTTATAAAACAATTATAAGCTTATATAGCCGTAATATATATACATTTGAAACAACTCCCTCCTTTACAGTACACACTCACTGAACCCCTCATATAAAACACATATAGAATATTAAGTAAACTTTTTTTTTTATTAACAACACACAATATATATAAACAAAGCATAACATATTATACTAATATATATGTGTGTATAAAACAGTAGATAAAAACATACCGAGCTTTAATAGAAGATGCGAACATTTATGAGCGAGAGAGATGGTGAAACGAAGTGCTAGTGAAGAGCATCGTGGAGTCGGGGAAAACAGACTCGGCTGCGCACAAAGGGTCGTGAGATATTGAGATGATCGAGTATGGGGTTGCGAGCTGCCTCGGCCACGCGTGGACGTGGGAACGGCGGGCTTGAACGAGGCCATGGTCAGGGAAAAATGGATGGTGGCTGCTCACGCGGTGCGCAATGGTGGAACAGGGCTTTTGGGGTGGAAGGAGGTTGCTGAGCGGAGTGGTCGAAGGCAAGGTTGTCGAGATTTACGTGAGACCGACGAACTGGAAAGCATGCATGGCTGGAGGAGATCTACGGTGGCGAGTGGGGGTGGGGCCGAGCTAATGGGAGAAGGTGGTCGTGGCCGTTTTGGGTTCGGCAAGAGGGTGTTGAGGACAATAGCGGTGAAGTAGGAGAAATGGTGGGGTCGGTGCTTGGGGCGGAGGGTGATGACGTGCTGGAGGTAGTGGAGTTCACGTGAAAAGCTTTGGATTCAGTACTTGCGTTGCGTGCAGGGTAAGGGAATAGGTAGGCTCGACAACAGGATTGCTTTCGGAGCTTGGAGGAGGCATCTATACCAGTGGAGAATTGAGCTTCTGCTTGGCAACAGGGAGGTGATGGTTGGCAAGCTTGCTTCGGCATGGGAATGGATGAAAAGGTGGTGTCGCTTCATGCTTTTGGTTGGTGAAAGTGAAGATAGGTATAAGCTTACTCAAAAACAAAAACGCATGCAATTTTTTTTTATATAGATTGAATCTGAGATATGAGCAAATGAAGTGTGAATTCGGTAAGGAGGAGTAGAGTTTCACAGAGAAGAGGATGACAGCTGTTGTGAACATAAATGTAAACTTATCATATAAAAAAAACAATTTCTTTTCAAAAGTCAGAGAATTTGAAAAACTCGAGCAAATATAACATTAGGACAAGTAAGTTGTAACGACCCAATATTTTCAACCATTCGCATCCACACATGTCGGACTTGAATTTGTTCAAAATACTGCGTTGTAGAATAAATTTGGCAAAACTCAGAATATACAGTAAATAAATCACAGAATCACATACATAGATATCAGAATCTCGCAGCGGAAATTAAAAATTCAGTGGTTCATGAAGCCACTTAACAAAACAGAATTTACATAACTTATAATCTTCCATACAATTTTTAAACATAAATAGATATAGAGTCTTCAAAGTTCTTGAATTACAGAAGTATAGAAACTGAGACAAGCTTCCGGCAGCACGAATGATCTAATGAGTCCTAGCTCCGGAAAGAAAACTGAAACTGCAACTCAGGCTGACCCGAGCGTAAAATAAAACAAAACACTCGAGTCAGGACATACATACTTATATAATGTAAGCTAATTCAAGTGTACTGTAATATATAGCAAGTAACTTAAAGGATGCTTGGGATCGCCCATCCTCTAAGGATCCGTTAAACTATTTACTATGTAGTATATGCGCTATTACAATAGTGTCTATTTATAAAATAAACATACTTATTTCTTAGCATTAAGGGGTTACCCATATAGCCCTTAACACGTAATAGTCCCAGTAGTCCATCCAATATCATAGCTCCTCCTGATCGGGAAGCAACTAGAGGATACCACACGGGCTACGGGAGAAAACCAAACTCGTACAAGGCTCGATATGGTAGGTGACACGGCACAACTAGGCAATGCCAGGGTAGATATACCAATTACGCTTCCGGACCGATGGTAACGCGAAGCCGCAGCAACCGCCCACCTCGAACAACACTCCCAAATCAAAAGGGTGCACCCAAACAATCACATAAGCAATAGAATGGTATACGAAGAAGTGCGTTCGATCAGAGGAGCTACCTCATTAATCCGTCAATCGCTCCTGTTTTAGCCACCTTAAGCCAACTCACGGGAGTCGGGTCCACGTATATACCTTTCAAGAAACCGTCACCACCAACCTACTTCATTCTGGAATCTCCACCGCGTACACGGTTGGTCAAAGTGGTTTTCGGTATCGACAGAGAGTATGTCCATATCCGATCCCGGTCTCTTTGCCAACCAAACGTTATTATAAGCCGTGGCCATTTAAAAGCAGTTTATACTTTAAAACCAGAATAATCATTTCCCTTTCAAACTATACTGCTTAAAAATTTATAATATCTGGAAACCAAATATTTGACTTATATCTTCAAACATAATATTTTGGAAATTTTACTTTAAAACCATAACTCCCAAACATAATGGTTTGGACATTCAACGGTATATAGAATAAATGATTTAACTTTATGGTTACTTTGTAAAGAAGATAATTTACATAGCTTTACAAATATATTTCTTTATTTAAAGTTTTAAACCATAATTTAAATATCACTTCGTGTTCCCCAAAACCATTACAATTCCTATATATATATATATCCAATTGGAGTATTACTATTCAAAACTAAGGTTGGGTTTTATTCTTTCAACAAATCAATATTTTATTATTTAGTCTTGAATATTCCCATAAATCCCATAAATAAAACTCCAAATTTTAGCCATTAAATATTTTCAAAATTTACTTAATACTAGAATATTCATCTTATATTTATTAAGAAAAATCCAGTTATAAATATCATGTCTTAAGTTTTTCCAAAACTTAACCTAAAATAAAATTTATCAAATTCAATAAATTTTAAACAATCAATTCTAGACTCTGTAGCACTTATGAAATGCTACCTAAAGTTACTAGCCCAATTTCAAAAGAGACAGCATTTAAATGCTGTAATAGATTGTTTAACTTAATAAATATTTCCAAGTATAACTTATTTATTTATATATATTTCTTATCTGAAATCTTATTCTTTCAAAATCCTGAATTTCCAAAATAAGTTATATTCCAAATTTCATTCAAATATTTATTTATTTATATTTAGCTTATTCAAAAAAACCAATATAAAAATCCTTTAAAGATATTAAATCAAATATTTAACTTCCAGAATAAATTTTAAATATTTCAAAAATATTATAAGGACCACGGGCCTGTATATAGTTTTCTAGCCTAGGTCAAGTGATACGGATGTATATCATTTCAACCCGTAATTTACAAACCCCGGGTTCTATCATTTCAAACCCGCAATCCCAAGTTTAACAGTTTAGCAGTTAACAGCATAATTTAACAATAATAATCATTTAGGCCTATCATTTCAGCCCATAACAATCTAAATTTAACAGGGAACTTGCAGTGGTGATTTAAGCAGTAAATAGACAATAACATAATATACTGCAGATATAATACAATATATAAATAACTGATGAGGTGTCAATTCAAATGGGGTCCATCATGCTATATTACACTACAGACAGATAATAGTGAAATACAATTTTACACATACACTTGCAATAATTTACTAAAATATAAATACGTATGTCTGGTGAGAAAAACTCACCTGAGAATTGCAGAAAATTTGAATTTCAAAATGACGATTCACCGGTAGAGACCGACAGAGGGAAACGATAAAATTTCTCGGATGTCGCCTAGATTCAAATCTAGCCAAAATTCAAATAATTTGAAACGCGACTTTAGAATTTATGGTCAAAGAAAAATTAGAATAGAACAAGGATTTGTTTGCTTTGCTCGACCATTCCACCGTGTAACGTGCCCAAGTATACCCAAAGCTGTGAACCGCTCTAACACAAAATTTTACGACGAAAATTTTTCCTAAACAACTACGGCAAAAATTGAACACGAATACACGTGCACCAAATTTTCTCCATGACCGTGATACGGATATATGCATGTACGTGCACCACTCTATGTTCATGCACACGGCAAATTTTTTTTTTTTCCTTTTGCAGCCTTCCCTTCTCATCCTTTCCGTTCCAAAACTTATAAAATTCTTTTTCTCTTTTCTCTTTGGTTTGCAAACTCCAGTTAACTTATAAATTTTTACAACTGGGCTTGCCCCTTTTTTTTTTTTTTCTTACATCAATTTCCAGACCCCTTGAATTCAGTTTCATTTTTAGTTTAAACTTAAATTTTTTTTTTAAAACATTTCTATACAATATAAATTTTCTTAAATATAAACTTCCCAGGCTTCTGTACAGGTAGACCACTGCTTCGAGGCTGCTACAAATTGCTTCGAGCCAGACGAATGCTTCTTCGAGTCGGCTATGACAAAACTTCGGGTAAACCATGCTAAGACTTCGAGACAAAAATTTATGCATTTCTCTGTGTCTACTTTGGAGACAGCTGCTACCCCATCCAACTGCCTACCTACCTCCATTGTTAACAACTTCTACTCCAGTCTTCACCACTACAAATCCCAGTCATCCTTCAAAGTTGATCTCCACTGATGTGAGGGTGCACAGGTGTACATATTGAACATGCACACTGGGAATCCCACTACAAGCTGCTTCAAAGACCATGCACTCAGTTCATATACTGATACTCTTCATCTTTATGCAAAGCATATGCCAAAATATGCAGGCTCCATCAAAATCAGTGACCATAAACAACTGCCCATGTGATATGCTCCTGCCAAATCTCTGAAACTCCACCCAATGTCATGAATACAAACTAGAAAACTCACACCCTGACACTTACCTGACCTTTTGTGCACACTGTCTGAATTTACACATGTAGACTAACACTCACCTAAGTTTTTTACTTAATTTACTCATATATATATTACCTATAGTTCTTCTTTTCTCAGCCTTATCAGACAGATTCTGCCTATTCAACCTTTATGTATGCAGACTAATCAAATCATGAATGCAAATCTAAAACTCACCTACTTCTAGTATCAACCACTGCAGCCATTTCCTCTCAGCTTATAGTGATACACAGGTGCACATTCACATCCAACATCCCATCTTCTAGCCTTTCCTGCCTAAGTGCCACTCCTAATACCCTTCTCAGTACTATTACCATCATCATTTACTCACCAAACCTATTTATTCCTCCTACTCCTACTTAGGCCTCGAACATACTCACACCAGACTGATCGACCCAAGCTTTCTGGTGCACACGTGCACATAGTGACACCCAAACCATGCCTAGATTTACAAATCTATTTATATATACAGACCACTTTAAACATAAATGCACTGACAACTCACCCATGCCTTCTACAACACCACTGTTTTATCTCATATATATATGCAAAAGTCTATGTCATATGTAACTGAAAATCATAGATGCTTATGCAGACTACTTGATGTGAATGCAAACAGAAACTCCCCTAAACCAGTGCTACCAAACCCCACTGAACAACCATGTTATATCATCTTTGCACCATTGCTTGCCTCTGTCCTATCTTACAAATATTCCTCCTATACTTTCTTGTTATATAACAACTATAGGCCTAGTTGATTCTCCTACTGGTCAGAGTTTCCAAACAATTTTGCATGCTCCTACTGTTCATATGGCTGTGATATATACACATGGTGATACACATAAACAACCAAGTCCAAAAATCTATGCTACAACTTTTCACGCAACCCAACTCTGTTTATGTACATAGAGATACAAATATGTATATCTTATCACACAGTTTGGGAGAAAAATGGCATAACACAGTGAAATGGCCGAGCCAGGCACAGATAGAACAACTTTATGAGAAAGAGGAAGGAAGAAAACATCAGTCAGGGAAAAAGAAAATAAACCATTTATTTACCTGATGGATGAATGAAGCCAGAGAATAGTCGAAAATGTGAAAGAACTGATGGGGTGGGTGTAGATATATAGGCAAATAACAGTGTGATATTTGAAGGCTGATGGTTTCCAGATTGAATGCTCGAACGTTATTTGATGAAAATTAAAACATGCATTGATTCTGGGGTTTATGGCTTGCGTGATCAAATGGGAGTTCAGTTTCTTAAAAATTGATTTTCGCATGAATTTCAAAGGGGAGCCGAGAGAGGTAGATGTGCAGAGATGATAAAGCGTGATCAAAGGAAAACAAGCCTAGTTCATAGTGTCAGTTTCAAACATATACGTGCTAATATGAATGCATTAGTTATAAAATATGGATCGTGATGTTTGGTAACCGGTGAAACAGAGAGTAAACAAAGTCTGATGTGCACGCATTGATTTCTACGTTATGTTTATAAATATGCAAATATAATTGCGTGATATAAGCCTGGATATAACGTTTTGTACGTTATTTTATGCTCATCTCATGTTTGGGAAAAATATATGAACTGGGTCTGGTTATAAGTTTGTATGTTACTTTATGTTTAATTTATTTAATTGATTTTAGTTTGAAACAATGAACGGAAAGGCAAAATCTATGCAAAGAAACCTATACAAATTATTAAAACCAAAACTGACCATTTAAACCAAAGTAACGTTTGGAATAAAATACTGACTGATATTTTTTGTTCAAAAATATTTAAAACTTGATTTTTACACTACGTTAAACAGACGTAGGTTAAAACATCAAAAATTTTCACAAAATTCACATTTTAAAAACACACGTTTTGTTACGTTGCTTTATACCCTATAATTGACGCGTCTGTCAAACGCGAAATTTAACTGTTCAATCTTAGATTAAATTTTTCACAGATATTATTAAATTTATTGACATGAAAATATTTATAAAATATATCTCTAATTTAAACTATATTTTTAAACATAATTTATATAAATATATTTCAAAATTAAATAATTTAAAATAAAATAAATATCTAAAAACTAGGGCTGTTACACTCTCCCCCACTTAAGAACTTTTCGTCCTCGAAAAGGAACGAAGAAGAGAAATAAAGGAAGATAAGCTAGATAAACACGAACCTTAAACGAATAGTTCCGGATTTGAAGCACGAAGAAGATCTCCTAGAATCGGTTTTACCCTTTTCAGTTTGACCGTCAGTCTATGGGTGCTCAGGTCCCGATGAGTAACAAAGATTTCAAAGATTATAGAAAGATTTCTAAATAGACTGGTATAAGTAATAGCCTTTCCATTCTGTAGCAGATAGGAAACCAAGGATACTCAAAAATTGTTTGAAAATAAGAAAATAAATTTGAAATCATAATGCCTTTGAAATCATAATACTTTGAAAGTCATTTAAAATCTATATATATTATCATTTGGAAATCATCCTACCAAAATCAAAACACTTTAAAAATAATCTTCATTTACTCAATTATAATTTTCCAAAACATTTTATTTTTAGAACAGCAGCACTTAAAATATGCTACAGCAGATATAATAATATTTCTAATTAGTTAAATTTCTGAAATATTCATTTGCATATCATTTACTTATATTTTATAAAACAACTTTTATGAATGGAATGTCCAACCTCATTTATTAAGTCAAAGTCCCTTATTTTACTTAACTCTTAATTTTAACCAATAAACTAACACTTTATTTGAAATTCCTATTTACCTCCATTAATCTTTTATATCTAAATTTAAGTATATAACATTTATTATAACCACTCAAATTTTATTCCTAAAATTCTTTTATATTGTATATTATCCAAATTCATTTTTAACTTTTGAAAATCAAGGTAAGTTATATGAAATTGAGTATTATACAACTAAAACTTTCAAATTCAATTATCTCCAGTTGGAATTTCTTATTCAAAATTTTATTTCCCTTTTTTTGAAATTTCTTAAGATAAAATTTTAAGAATTAAATTTCTGATTCCCCTCAAACCATTTACAGATAAATAAATACATATACATAATATATCTATATATATTAAGTCATATTTTAGAAATTCAAATCAATTAAAATCTCGAGGTAACACTGTAGCCAGACTACAGAAATGGTCTTTTCACTTCGAAACTCGAAAATGAATGTCGATGGTGCTGCAGTCATCACCGAAATTATTTTCCAGCGACAAAGAGAAAAGCACTAATTTTAAAATTTCTTGGAAACAAATTTCTATACAAAAATTACTTTAAATAATATATCCTTTAAAAATTTAAATCCAAGGTTTGAAACTATCAGAAATTAAATTCTCAAGTTCTTGTTTTAAATTCATTTCTGTTTCCAAATTAATTTATAACCATTGTTTTGTATTCAATTATTTATTTTAGCCAAAACACCCGGTTTACCAATCAAAAATAAATCAAAACTATTATCTCTTGACAAATAGTCAAATATAAAATTCTGAAAATTATACTCATATATATAGTATTAGATTTTATTTCTCAAATATAGAAATAAATTTTTCAAAACAAAGATAAAGATTCAAATTTTGATGAACTCAAATAATTCAAGATAAGTTGAAATCAGAAGTTCTGATAATTATATACCCGAATAAGGGACTGGGTAAGTCTATATAAATCGCGGACAACCTTGACCGGGTCAACCGTGACTTAAAGAGTCAGATCGATGTGGTTGAGTAAATCCACACTTGATCTGAAGAGATAGAGTTCAGAATAAGCAAAGATACTAGCATATAAACCGAGGATAAATATAAATCTCCGGTGAATTAATGCTAATGGTAAAGGAGTTTCACCCTTTATTAGAATAATGGCGAGACCGCCAATTCACTACAAAGATCATCCGAAGTGGAGTTATGGGATACTCCAGAATCTAAACAAGATGAAAAGGTGAGGGACATGAATGAACTTTTGGAACCACAGGGAATGTTCCAAATTTCGAAAAGGAAGAGATTCAAGCTCGAATGATGGTGATTCTGTAAATCAAATTTACCATACATTCTAAGTTTTGCCTAGAGCCAAAGCTCTGATACCAACTGTAACGGGCCGCGCCAGTGGGGTAACACCCACCGTAGCATACAACGGTACCTCTGTTCTGCCTTTACGGCTAGCCTCTCGACTACACCACCAACCTCCACGAGGACATGTAGGAGTAAGAGTCAACCGTTCGCTACCCAAACCAGGAAGCGAGAACCCCCTATCATGTTGCACCGAGTGCAGTGGCAGACACAGATATCAGAATCTCGCAGCGGAAATTAAAAATTCAGTGGTTCATGAAGCCACTTAACAAAACAGAATTTACATAACTTATAATCTTCCATACAATTTTTAAACATAAATAGATATAGAGTCTTCAAAGTTCTTGAATTACAGAAGTATAGAAACTGAGACAAGCTTCCGGCAGCACGAATGATCTAATGAGTCCTAGCTCCGGAAAGAAAACTGAAACTGCAACTCAGGCTGACCCGAGCGTAAAATAAAACAAAACACTCGAGTCAGGACATACATACTTATATAATGTAAGCTAATTCAAGTGTACTGTAATATATAGCAAGTAACTTAAAGGATGCTTGGGATCGCCCATCCTCTAAGGATCCGTTAAACTATTTACTATGTAGTATATGCGCTATTACAATAGTGTCTATTTATAAAATAAACATACTTATTTCTTAGCATTAAGGGGTTACCCATATAGCCCTTAACACGTAATAGTCCCAGTAGTCCATCCAATATCATAGCTCCTCCTGATCGGGAAGCAACTAGAGGATACCACACGGGCTACGGGAGAAAACCAAACTCGTACAAGGCTCGATATGGTAGGTGACACGGCACAACTAGGCAATGCCAGGGTAGATATACCAATTACGCTTCCGGACCGATGGTAACGCGAAGCCGCAGCAACCGCCCACCTCGAACAACACTCCCAAATCAAAAGGGTGCACCCAAACAATCACATAAGCAATAGAATGGTATACGAAGAAGTGCGTTCGATCAGAGGAGCTACCTCATTAATCCGTCAATCGCTCCTGTTTTAGCCACCTTAAGCCAACTCACGGGAGTCGGGTCCACGTATATACCTTTCAAGAAACCGTCACCACCAACCTACTTCATTCTGGAATCTCCACCGCGTACACGGTTGGTCAAAGTGGTTTTCGGTATCGACAGAGAGTATGTCCATATCCGATCCCGGTCTCTTTGCCAACCAAACGTTATTATAAGCCGTGGCCATTTAAAAGCAGTTTATACTTTAAAACCAGAATAATCATTTCCCTTTCAAACTATACTGCTTAAAAATTTATAATATCTGGAAACCAAATATTTGACTTATATCTTCAAACATAATATTTTGGAAATTTTACTTTAAAACCATAACTCCCAAACATAATGGTTTGGACATTCAACGGTATATAGAATAAATGATTTAACTTTATGGTTACTTTGTAAAGAAGATAATTTACATAGCTTTACAAATATATTTCTTTATTTAAAGTTTTAAACCATAATTTAAATATCACTTCGTGTTCCCCAAAACCATTACAATTCCTATATATATATATATCCAATTGGAGTATTACTATTCAAAACTAAGGTTGGGTTTTATTCTTTCAACAAATCAATATTTTATTATTTAGTCTTGAATATTCCCATAAATCCCATAAATAAAACTCCAAATTTTAGCCATTAAATATTTTCAAAATTTACTTAATACTAGAATATTCATCTTATATTTATTAAGAAAAATCCAGTTATAAATATCATGTCTTAAGTTTTTCCAAAACTTAACCTAAAATAAAATTTATCAAATTCAATAAATTTTAAACAATCAATTCTAGACTCTGTAGCACTTATGAAATGCTACCTAAAGTTACTAGCCCAATTTCAAAAGAGACAGCATTTAAATGCTGTAATAGATTGTTTAACTTAATAAATATTTCCAAGTATAACTTATTTATTTATATATATTTCTTATCTGAAATCTTATTCTTTCAAAATCCTGAATTTCCAAAATAAGTTATATTCCAAATTTCATTCAAATATTTATTTATTTATATTTAGCTTATTCAAAAAAACCAATATAAAAATCCTTTAAAGATATTAAATCAAATATTTAACTTCCAGAATAAATTTTAAATATTTCAAAAATATTATAAGGACCACGGGCCTGTATATAGTTTTCTAGCCTAGGTCAAGTGATACGGATGTATATCATTTCAACCCGTAATTTACAAACCCCGGGTTCTATCATTTCAAACCCGCAATCCCAAGTTTAACAGTTTAGCAGTTAACAGCATAATTTAACAATAATAATCATTTAGGCCTATCATTTCAGCCCATAACAATCTAAATTTAACAGGGAACTTGCAGTGGTGATTTAAGCAGTAAATAGACAATAACATAATATACTGCAGATATAATACAATATATAAATAACTGATGAGGTGTCAATTCAAATGGGGTCCATCATGCTATATTACACTACAGACAGATAATAGTGAAATACAATTTTACACATACACTTGCAATAATTTACTAAAATATAAATACGTATGTCTGGTGAGAAAAACTCACCTGAGAATTGCAGAAAATTTGAATTTCAAAATGACGATTCACCGGTAGAGACCGACAGAGGGAAACGATAAAATTTCTCGGATGTCGCCTAGATTCAAATCTAGCCAAAATTCAAATAATTTGAAACGCGACTTTAGAATTTATGGTCAAAGAAAAATTAGAATAGAACAAGGATTTGTTTGCTTTGCTCGACCATTCCACCGTGTAACGTGCCCAAGTATACCCAAAGCTGTGAACCGCTCTAACACAAAATTTTACGACGAAAATTTTTCCTAAACAACTACGGCAAAAATTGAACACGAATACACGTGCACCAAATTTTCTCCATGACCGTGATACGGATATATGCATGTACGTGCACCACTCTATGTTCATGCACACGGCAAATTTTTTTTTTTTCCTTTTGCAGCCTTCCCTTCTCATCCTTTCCGTTCCAAAACTTATAAAATTCTTTTTCTCTTTTCTCTTTGGTTTGCAAACTCCAGTTAACTTATAAATTTTTACAACTGGGCTTGCCCCTTTTTTTTTTTTTTCTTACATCAATTTCCAGACCCCTTGAATTCAGTTTCATTTTTAGTTTAAACTTAAATTTTTTTTTTAAAACATTTCTATACAATATAAATTTTCTTAAATATAAACTTCCCAGGCTTCTATACAGGTAGACCACTGCTTCGAGGCTGCTACAAATTGCTTCGAGCCAGACGAATGCTTCTTCGAGTCGGCTATGACAAAACTTCGGGTAAACCATGCTAAGACTTCGAGACAAAAATTTATGCATTTCTCTGTGTCTACTTTGGAGACAGCTGCTACCCCATCCAACTGCCTACCTACCTCCATTGTTAACAACTTCTACTCCAGTCTTCACCACTACAAATCCCAGTCATCCTTCAAAGTTGATCTCCACTGATGTGAGGGTGCACAGGTGTACATATTGAACATGCACACTGGGAATCCCACTACAAGCTGCTTCAAAGACCATGCACTCAGTTCATATACTGATACTCTTCATCTTTATGCAAAGCATATGCCAAAATATGCAGGCTCCATCAAAATCAGTGACCATAAACAACTGCCCATGTGATATGCTCCTGCCAAATCTCTGAAACTCCACCCAATGTCATGAATACAAACTAGAAAACTCACACCCTGACACTTACCTGACCTTTTGTGCACACTGTCTGAATTTACACATGTAGACTAACACTCACCTAAGTTTTTTACTAAATTTACTCATATATATATTACCTATAGTTCTTCTTTTCTCAGCCTTATCAGACAGATTCTGCCTATTCAACCTTTATGTATGCAGACTAATCAAATCATGAATGCAAATCTAAAACTCACCTACTTCTAGTATCAACCACTGCAGCCATTTCCTCTCAGCTTATAGTGATACACAGGTGCACATTCACATCCAACATCCCATCTTCTAGCCTTTCCTGCCTAAGTGCCACTCCTAATACCCTTCTCAGTACTATTACCATCATCATTTACTCACCAAACCTATTTATTCCTCCTACTCCTACTTAGGCCTCGAACATACTCACACCAGACTGATCGACCCAAGCTTTCTGGTGCACACGTGCACATAGTGACACCCAAACCATGCCTAGATTTACAAATCTATTTATATATACAGACCACTTTAAACATAAATGCACTGACAACTCACCCATGCCTTCTACAACACCACTGTTTTATCTCATATATATATGCAAAAGTCTATGTCATATGTAACTGAAAATCATAGATGCTTATGCAGACTACTTGATGTGAATGCAAACAGAAACTCCCCTAAACCAGTGCTACCAAACCCCACTGAACAACCATGTTATATCATCTTTGCACCATTGCTTGCCTCTGTCCTATCTTACAAATATTCCTCCTATACTTTCTTGTTATATAACAACTATAGGCCTAGTTGATTCTCCTACTGGTCAGAGTTTCCAAACAATTTTGCATGCTCCTACTGTTCATATGGCTGTGATATATACACATGGTGATACACATAAACAACCAAGTCCAAAAATCTATGCTACAACTTTTCACGCAACCCAACTCTGTTTATGTACATAGAGATACAAATATGTATATCTTATCACACAGTTTGGGAGAAAAATGGCATAACACAGTGAAATGGCCGAGCCAGGCACAGATAGAACAACTTTATGAGAAAGAGGAAGGAAGAAAACATCAGTCAGGGAAAAAGAAAATAAACCATTTATTTACCTGATGGATGAATGAAGCCAGAGAATAGTCGAAAATGTGAAAGAACTGATGGGGTGGGTGTAGATATATAGGCAAATAACAGTGTGATATTTGAAGGCTGATGGTTTCCAGATTGAATGCTCGAACGTTATTTGATGAAAATTAAAACATGCATTGATTCTGGGGTTTATGGCTTGCGTGATCAAATGGGAGTTCAGTTTCTTAAAAATTGATTTTCGCATGAATTTCAAAGGGGAGCCGAGAGAGGTAGATGTGCAGAGATGATAAAGCGTGATCAAAGGAAAACAAGCCTAGTTCATAGTGTCAGTTTCAAACATATACGTGCTAATATGAATGCATTAGTTATAAAATATGGATCGTGATGTTTGGTAACCGGTGAAACAGAGAGTAAACAAAGTCTGATGTGCACGCATTGATTTCTACGTTATGTTTATAAATATGCAAATATAATTGCGTGATATAAGCCTGGATATAACGTTTTGTACGTTATTTTATGCTCATCTCATGTTTGGGAAAAATATATGAACTGGGTCTGGTTATAAGTTTGTATGTTACTTTATGTTTAATTTATTTAATTGATTTTAGTTTGAAACAATGAACGGAAAGGCAAAATCTATGCAAAGAAACCTATACAAATTATTAAAACCAAAACTGACCATTTAAACCAAAGTAACGTTTGGAATAAAATACTGACTGATATTTTTTGTTCAAAAATATTTAAAACTTGATTTTTACACTACGTTAAACAGACGTAGGTTAAAACATCAAAAATTTTCACAAAATTCACATTTTAAAAACACACGTTTTGTTACGTTGCTTTATACCCTATAATTGACGCGTCTGTCAAACGCGAAATTTAACTGTTCAATCTTAGATTAAATTTTTCACAGATATTATTAAATTTATTGACATGAAAATATTTATAAAATATATCTCTAATTTAAACTATATTTTTAAACATAATTTATATAAATATATTTCAAAATTAAATAATTTAAAATAAAATAAATATCTAAAAACTAGGGCTGTTACATAAGTATTGAATAAGTAGGAATGATAACAGTAGAAAGTTAAAATATTTATTACCGACATTATTGGTTAATAGGCGTTTGAATATGAAAGGAAAGGGAAGCCAAAAGTTTCATAACGTGTACCGATACAAATGACCGTTTGCATTTTTCGCGGCGTACCAAACACCGAAACGTACGAATGAGTATACCGAAGAGATCAGCATGACGAGATGATCAAGAGGGTATACTGATATCAGTGGTTAGATTTGAATTATAAAAATTCGAATTTTCTACTAGCGGAAAATGCATAAAAATCGTAGAAAAATAAGATCGACCGAGCCAAAGATGTCCGAATTTGGAAAAACGAAAAACTGAAAACTTGCTCAAAAGATGGTTTAGAATTTTTCTATGCAAAAATATTTTGATTTTGAAAACGTTTTATTTTCATCGCTTCTTAACTGATTAAATTGAAGTAAATTTACGCGCGAAATAAACTTTCATATTTTCGGACGAAAATTTACCAGTTGTTATGTTTAATTAGACATATTTCAAATGTTAAATGTTTATTTCAAAATTTTATCGTTATTTTATTGTATTTTTTATAATTTCTCAACTTTCAAATTAATAAACAAATAAAAATTATCAAAAATTCACGGGTCGTTACATTCTCCCCCACTCAAAACTTTTCGTCCACGAAAAGGAAGTAGGTAGGAGAATAGAAACAACCGGAAGAAAATAGAATAAAAAACAAAACAATCGATTGGTCCAAACCAATTTATATTCAACAATTTGTTTTTAAATTTAAGGTTTCCATTAAATTTGACTTGATTTCTCATTTATAAATGTTAGGTACAAAAGGTTTCTTTCAAATGAAATTCAATTTATGCTCAATTTATTCAAGATACTCCCTTAAGTTGATTTAATTCAATTTATTAACTTTCAAAAAAAAATTCTTCTATTAATCACAACTATTATTTAATTAACTTATTATTCTATTTACCTTCATTAACATTTTGTAATTTTAAAATTTAAGTGAGTAACATTTATTATACGCACCCACATTTTGTTTGTAAAGACAATTTATACTATATATTATCCAATTATCCTAAATTAACAATTCCAAAGATCATAAATTTGAATAGTCATTTATTATAATCATACTTTATTCGACAAATTAATTCTTGTTAATTCCAAATTATAATTAAAATAATTCTACTTAATATATCTTATCACATTTATATTAAGTATATTTACATTTATTATAACTACTCAAATTTTATTTAAAATTTCCTTTGATATCATTTATATTGTATAATATTCAATTACATAATTAACTTTCGAAAATTTAGGTAAGTTATATATAGTGCAGTTGAGTATAATACAAGTAAATTTCTATTTCAATTCTCTCAAGTTTAATTATTAATTCAAATTTTTGGTTTCATTTATAATTGAAATCATCTTTTACCCAAATTTTAAGAATTAAATTTCCGAGTAACTTCAAATTTATTTAGAGATAAATAAATATATATAATATATCAAATCAGATGTAAATCATAGATCAATATATATATTACCAATTAAATCATACTTTAAGAAATTCAAATCAATTTATTTTTCAAAACAAACTGTAACAAGGCTACAGAGTAGTCTCTCCACTTCGAAACTCAAAAATAAATGTCGATGATGCGGCCGTCATCACCGAAATTATTTTCCAGCGACAAAGAGAAGAGCTTTAATTTAAACAGTTAAAATTCTTTGAAAAGGTGTCTATTTGAAAATATTTTAAAAAATATACACATTAAAACTTCCAAATCAAAGTTGAAATCACCAGAAATTAAATTTTCACATTCTTGATTTAAATTTAGTACCAACTCCAATTCAAATTATAACCAAACTTTATAAATTCATGTATTTATATTATTAAATAGTCAATGATTTATAAAACAATAAATGAAAATTAAATATTATTATTTCGGACATCAAATTTATTAACAATTTAATTTCAGAAAACTTATATTTATCTATAATATAATCATACAAAACTATTTTGTTTACCAAATTTGAAAACAATATTGTGTCAGTTTACTCTTCTCAAGTGTTTTAGGAATTCTATCAATAGCGTTGATCAGACGAATCGATCGAAAACCCAAATCAACATCAACAACTCAGACAACACAATATATAAAACATTTTTAAATATAAATTTACAAATACACTTCCTCGATCGACGATACAACAATGGATTTCAAAGCAAGTATAGAGATTTTAAATTTGATGGAAATCAAATCAAAGAGAATTTTGATTCGATAATAAGTTCGAAAAAAAGATAAGATAATTAAATAACAAAATAGGGTGATGGATAAGTTCATATAAATCGCGGGCAAACTTAACCGGGTCGACCGTGACTTCAAGAATAAGATCGATGCAGAATTCTGAGGTAAATCAACATTCAATCGCAAGGGAAAGAATTCAGGTATAGCAGGAGATAGATAGAATCGTAAACAGAGGATACGGAAATCTCCGGTAAATCAATCCCTATTGTAAAGGAGTTTTTTCCCCTTTTCAAATCATTCGAAGTTTGGCGAGATCGCCGATCCATTATAAGGGTCATTCGAAGTGGAGTTATGGGATGTTCCAAAATTGAAAGAAGACGAAGAGTGGGGACACGAATGAATTTTAGAACCATAGCGAACGTTCCAAAATTCAAAGGAATTGAGTCAAAAGGAAGAGATTAAAACTTGAACGAGAGTGATTCTGTAAATACATTTACCCTATATGCTAAGTTTTGCCTAGAGCTACCAAAAGCTCTGATACCAACTGTAACGACCCACTATTTTGGACTATTCACATCCGTACATGTCGAACTTGAATAATGCAAAATACCGAATTTGTTAATTTAAATTTGGCAAAACTCAGATATACAGTAAATAAATAATCACAGAATCACAGACACAGAGTAATAATATGCAGCAGACGTAAAAGAGATAGTAGTTCATGAAGCTACTATATAAATATATAAGATACATCAGAGTTAAATAAGTTACAACAGAAGTCTCGAATGCAACAGTCAGATATAAGAATCAGAATACATCACTGGAATCATCGAATATCTGAAAGCTGGATAGATAGCTGGATCTCCAAGCGAAGCTCCAACTCCAAAGGTGAGTCTCGAAAACTGAACCTCTCAGTCTGACCCGAGCGTAAAGCAAAACACAAAACACTCGAGTCAGGATTAATATTCTCATATCAATAAACCCAACTCAAGTGAAAAACGCAATCGAAATACAAGTAACTCAAAGGATGTTGGAATCACCATCCTCTAAGGATCCGTTAAACTATCTACTATGTAATAATATATGCTTAATAGATAATGTCTATCAGTAATATAAAATATCAAAATAGTGTTAAGGCGTTACCATTATCCCCCTTAACACATTTTATATAAGCGTTATAGTCTATACAGCACTGTAAACTCCACCGTAAACTGGTGGGATATCAGGGATTACTCCATAGGTATAACACAAAACAAATTCGTAGTGGTCGCGTATATAGGGATACAAGTATGACAAGGCACATGAGGCAATACCCAAGGTAGTGAAACTACCGTTTGCCTGATCCGGACTGGTGAGAACGCATCGCCGCAGCGACCGCAACACCGCGAAACAACACTCCCAAAAGTACGAGGGTGCACCAATCAATAACAAGTAATGAGTAGTATTCGAAGATGTGTGTTCGCTCGAGGTGGCTAACCCCATTTGGCCCGGCACGGCTCCTGTTTTAGTCATTTCCAATTTGACACAAGTGTCAAGGCTATCCATAATCGTTCTCTTTCTTCATTCATCACGTGCACCATTCCAACCACTACGTTCTTGATCACACTCCGCGTATAGTTATTAAAGTGGTTTTCATTTTAGACAGAGAGTATGTCCATAACCGATTCTGGTTTCTTTAATAACTTTCGTAATTATTACACCGATTGGTCGTTTAATATATTTCAAAACCAAATCAATTTCAATTTCAATTAGAGTTCGTAAATCAACATTTCGTTAGTCTTTCGAAAGTCATTTCCATAATTTATTCATTAAGTTAATTTATCATTGAAAACCATTTCCATTAAATTTCCAATTCATTATATCAATTACTTATGTTCAACTCCATTATATCAACTTCAAATTGAGTTAAATTTACTTCGTCAAATCAAATTCTCTAAATTACAAGTCTTACATTAATTCCAATAAATCACATTTTTATTTCTTGTTAAAGAAATTCGATTTCACTTATTTGTTTACTTAGTTACAAATTTCCAAAACTCAATTAGTAAAGAAACTAAATTTCATATATTCGAGAAGTTTCAATTTCACTTATTAACTTACTTAAATAATTTTTCCAAAACTTTAATAAATAAAAAAACTCAATTTCATTTATTAACGAAGTTCAAATCCACTTATTCAAAAGTTCAATTTCTCTTATCAAAGAATTCAATTTTATTTCAATAATCAAATAATTCAATCTTATTCAATTTAGTTTAATCATTAAACAATTCAATCTTATTCAATTATCAAATAATTTCAAATCTTAATTATTAATAATTTCAAAACTTAATAATTACAAACTTGACTATAAATTCAAACTTAATTATTAAATCATTTCCACTTAATTATGAATTCAAACTTAATTATCAAATCATTTCAACTAATTATTTCAAAACTCAATTATTACTAATTCCAAATTATTTATTAATAATTCCAAATTTAATTATTAAATAATTAAATTTCAAACAACGTTCTTTCATCAATTACCACGTTAATATTTGTTTCAGGTTTCAGTATTTACATTTCCATTCATAAAATTCAAATTCCGACTTTATTTCAAAACTTATTCTTTATTCGAATAAAATCATTATTTTATTTTAAAATCAAATTATTGACCAATCGGATTTTTATTTAATTCTCTATCCTAGGTCAAATTCATTTGGGTATTTATCATTTCAACCCGATTCCATTCCAATTCAAAATCAAGCAGAACAAAGGGAACTTGCAGTGTGATAACTGGGATGGTGTCAAAGTAAATAACAAGAAATAACAAGCATCCATAACAATCCAATAATTACTTCAAATAATCCCGAAATAATCGTATTAATTCACATTGTTATTTGTGCGAATTAATATAATTATTTCTAGAATCTACACTATCATTTCATGTAGATTAAAGGTTATTGCATTAATATTTAGACGGTTCTTCACTTGGCATCCATTATTCAATTTTATACCACATCAATTTTATACAACATACATTCAGTGGTTCAAGGTGCACTTAGCCAAATTTTACGTGTCAATTTATTTAAACAACTAAAGGGGTCATATTATTCAAATTAACTATTCAAATTCAACACATATGTCAATTCAAATTTTAAATTATCCTACGTCAAATTCAATTGCATAATATTTATTACTTTATACATTACAATTTAACATCCAATATAACCAACAAACAATCAATCAATTGTCAACCAAACGGGATTATCATCATATAATTAACAGATAATGGTGTCAGATGTCACAGGTGAACTGATACAGGTAATAACATATATTACAGTGTAAATAACTAACAGCAACATATTTCAATTGTCGTTTCAATTGAAATCAATTTAATAAATAAAAGAACATTAATCGTGAGTGATTGCTCACCTTTCGAGGCTAGGGGTTCGACAACAGAGCTAGCTACGAATTCCAAAGCAAAATGAGATAGAACGAATTCGGTGGGGAAAGCAGGCACGACGAACCACCGCTGATAAATAAGGAATTGGCGAACAATTTGAATTAGTTTGATAGAGGTAGATTTTTTTTTTAAATAAACGTATATTTAAAATAATATGTGTATATATATATATATATATTTCTCTTCAATAGCTCAACTTCAATCAAAATAAACCCAGAAATTCCTACATAAACTATATATATTATTATTAAAATTATTGTTTAAATTCAACACATGCAAATTTAATCATCAATATAGGTTTTCCCAGATTAATATACTTTCACAGCAACCAAATAAATTATTATTAAACGCTGAGCTTAAACTTAATGCTTATTATAAATAACACTTAATTGACCCATAACAAAATCCATATTGTTTTTCAACTTAGAAAGTACATTATCAAATATAATATACGCATGCATAGTTTACAAAGTGTACAATATTTTAAACTTTACTATAACTTACCAAAGCTACAACAATATATATTAGCATCACTTATATTTTGTAAGCTTTATAAACTCTATAATACATATTTACAACAGTATAAAATAGCTCAACACTATATTATATATACCTTTAAAATATACGAATACATCTATGCTTTGACAAACTTTGTAAACTCAGGTCATTAGACAATATATGTAAACCATTATAAAATCATGTAAGTAATATAAGACGCATAGCTTCAGATTTGGAATTTATATATACTAATGGCATAATTATGTCATCTACTATAAACTTAAATAAAATATTTATAAATAGCTGATGCGTGTAAACTTACCAAAATTTACAACTATTTACACACACTTCTTTCCACACCTGTATATTTACTTATATTAGCATATGTATATAATTATGTACAACTTCTTTCATAATATAGTATAAACTTACATACACATTTTCTATAAAAAATAATCAATACTGATGGTAGAAGAATAAATTTTATAAAACAATTATAAGCTTATATAGCCGGAATATATATACATTTGAAACAACTCCCTCCTTTACAGTACACTCACTGAACCCCTCATATAAAACACGTACAGAATATTAAGTAAACTTATTTTTTTATTAACAACACACAGTATGTATAAACAAAGCATAACATATTATACTAATATATGTGTGTGTATAAAACAGTAGACAAAAACATACCGAGCTTTAATAGAAGATGCGAACATTTATGAGCGAGAGAGAGGGTGAAACGAAGTGCTGGTGAAGAGCATCGTGGAGTCGGGGAAAACATACTCGGCGGCGCACAAAGGGTCGTGAGATATTGAGATGATCGAGTATGGGGTTGCGAGCTGCCTCGGCCACGCGTGGACGTGGGAACGGCGGGCTTGAACGAGGCCATGGTCAGGGAAAAATGGATGGTGGCTGCTCACGCGGTGGGCAATGGTGGAGCAGGGCTTTTGGGGTGGAAGGAGGTTGCTGAGCGGAGTGGTCGAAGGTAAGGCTGTCGAGATGTACGTGAGACCGACGAACTGGAAAGCATGCGTGGCTGGAGGAGATCTACGGTGGCGAGTGGAAGTGGGGTCGAGCTAATGGGAGAAGGTGGTTGTGGCCGTTTTGGGTTCGGCAAGAGGGTGTTGTGGACAAGTAGCGGTGAAGTAGGAGAAATGGTGGGGTCGGTGCTTGGGGCGAAGGGTGATGACGAGCTGGAGGTAGTGGAGTTGACGTGAAAAGCTTTGGATTCAGTACTTGCGTTGCGTGCAGGGTAAGAGAATAGGTAGGCTCGGCAACAGGATTGCTTTCGGAGATTGGAGGAGGCTACTATACCACTGGAGAATTGAGCTTCTGCTTGGCAACATGGAGGTGAAGGTTGGCAAGCTTGCTTCGCCATGGGAATGGATGAAAAGGTGGTGTCGCTTCATGCTTTTGGTTGGTGAAAGTGAAGATAGGTATAAGCTTACTCAAAAAAAAAACGCATGCATTTTTTTTTATATAGATTGAATCTGAGATATGAGCAAATGAAGTGTGAATTCGGTAAGGAGGAGTAGAGTTTCACAGAGAAGAGGATGACAGCTGTTGTCAACATAAATGTAAACTTATCATATAAAAAAAACAATTTCTTTTCAAAAGTCAGAAAATTTGAAAAACTCGAGCAAATATAACATTGGGACAAGTAAGTATTGAATAGGTAGGAATGATAACGGCAGAAAGTAAAAATATTTATTACCAAGATTATTGGTTAATAGGCGTTTGAATATGAAAGGAAAGGGAAGCCAAAAGTTTCATAACGTGTACCGATACAAATGACCGTTTGTAGTTTTCGCGGCGTACCAAACACCGAAACGTACGAATGAGTATACCGAAGAGATCAGCACGACGAGATGATCAAGAGGGTATACTGATATCAGTGGCTAGATTTGAATTATAAAAATTCGAATTTTCTACTAGCGGAAAATGCATAAAAATCGTAGAAAAATAAGATCGACGGAGCCAAAGATGTCCGAATTTGGAAAAACAACAAACTGACAACTTGCTCAAAAGATGTTTTAGAATTTTTTCTATGTAAAAATATTTTGATTTTGAAAACGTTTTATTTTCATCGCTTTTTAACTGATTAAATTGAAGTAAATTTACGCGCGAAATAAACTTTCATATTTTCGGACGAAAATTTACCAGTTGCTATGTTTAATTAGACGTATGTCAAATGTTAAATTTTTATTTCAAAATTTTATTGTTATTTTATTGTATTGTTTATAATTTCTCAGATTTCAAATTAATAAACAAATAAAAATTATCGAAAATTCTTGGGTCGTTACAGCTTCCCTCAAATAAATTGCATATACTTTGAATGTTGATTTCATTATATTTATTAGTATTTTGTATGTGATTCACTAGTGGTAATGACGAAGTTGATCACTATAACAATAAATAAAATAATTAAAATTAAGTTTGGTTCACCGGTATTATATACCATACAAGAATATCTATTGTTAAATGAATTTATTTATTTATACAATGAATATAAAATAAGAGAGTAAGTAATATCAATTTAATTAATTTGTAGAGCTAATCATTAATTTGTTAGAAAAACTAACTGGCATGTTTAATGTATATGATTAATTAGTACTTAGGCGGTATATTGCGTTTGGTAATATTGGAGTTCAAATCCTTAATCTCAAAATACCATGTGACCCTCATCTCCATACAATCACATTCCTTCATTTAATCAAGTTGATTAATTAATTTAATTAATTAATGAATAATAAAATTTGAAGATTGGGTAGGGATGAGGGTATATGAATGTGAGGACAGAGGCATTGAGCTTGTAACGTTGGGTTTCATGTCAGTTTGAAAAACTCAAGCATTGAGATTAAAATTTTACAAAAATATCCTAATTTTCTACTTTGAGATATAAAATAATGTTGAAAAGGAGGTAGTATTTGAACAAAGCTAAATTATTTGGTGAAAGCTATTACATTGTATAAGACAAACGTAGAACTATAGGTCATCATATAAATTCTTTGAAATAGTATCGTAGAGTCAACTATATATAATATAAAATTATTTCTTACCATTTTTATTCAATAATCATATTAAATCCAATAATTTAAAATAATTAAAAATACGGGTCGTTACAACATATATCTAGCACAATCTTAAAACAATAAATATTCTTAAAACAATAAATATTGAAGTGAATGTATGCCTAGTATAGCTGCTTTTCATTTTAACCATTTTCTTTTTCTACTTGCTATGATTTCTTATTATTATTTTATGCGTTTGTTTTAACTAATATTAGATGGAAGTATAATTGAAAGCATATGTAAAATTCCTTTAAATGCTTATGATCTTTCCCAAATTCGGAAAATAATCTCTTATTGACCTTTTTATTGTTGTTAATGCCAATTCTTACACAAAACACACATTAGGTAGAAACAGTAGGGATTGCATTTGTGTATAATACAATGAATGGTATATGAAATGTACATAAATGTACAAATTTATTTACAAATTTATTTTCTAAATTATGTACCTACTAAAGAAAACATATAAACATTATTCATCACCTATTATAAAATGTAATTTAGTTTAAAGGACAAACTTCCAAAGTTTTTTGACCATACGATAATCTCTTCAAAATTTAGATATAAGGACATCTTGTTCCTCATGTAGGCATAGCCCAATAACCCCACATCCAACGTCGTCGCTTCACACACCACAACTCCATGCCATCGCACATACATGACAATATACACCTACGTTTTGACACCTGCCGTAGTCGCCTACCGTAATTAACACCTCCCATAGCCGCCGCCTCCTCAAAACCAAACCCTAATAAACAAACTCATACCTTTACTCACCACCTACTGTACTGTTGTAATGACCTGTAAATTTAGAGAATTAAACTCGTTAATTTAATAAGATTTTTGTAACTAAATTTAAGAAGAAAAAAACCTTTATAATTTATAATGAAGTGAGTGGTAACTAAATGTTTTTGGATATTATCATAATATCTGTTGTTATACCCATTCCCTAAAAATAATGAAAGGGGAAAATTTGTAACATATTAAATTGGTTAATTAATTATGTTAATTGGGTAGGTTATGACATGCAAATCATGTTGGTGGAATATTGTCAATTTTGACATATTAATTATGTTAGTGGTGAACATTGTTAAGCAATTTAAAACAATGAAACTTGCAATCAATTTATTTGATGAATCTACCTTATTCCTAGTTTGCAATTCAAAACTTGAATAAAGGCATATACGGATAAAATAGAGTTAATGACAATTAATAGGGAAATTAATTGTAAAATTTCAGTAGTTGACCAGAATTAATTTACTGAATAATTAATGCAAGTTAATTTAATTGATGAAAGATAAATAAGTAAATTCTTTTGGTTAATGGCATGAGGACGCGAGGTTAATCCCCATTTTGTAGGAGAAATCTGCTTGCGTAACCAGTCCGGCTACCAGTGCCTACAAAGTGGACGGATTAATGTGAGACATCGCAGGATTGATAATTAAACCAAAAGGGTTAATTAACTAATTAAGTTAGTAACCAAATTTGAATATGTAATTAAAGAAGATTGATTGACATTAAGGAATATGGTAATTAATTGAAATCAATTAAGGAGGTTAATTAAACGGGATGAGGTAATCAACTGAAATCAATTAAAGGCAATTAAAGTGGAATTAATTGATTAGAAGAATATGGAAATCAATTAGAGGGAATTAACTAATATAAAAATATTAGGTAGGGACTTGGGGCTAGATTGCTAGATGTTCCAATGGTAGAAATCAAAAAGTGGAAACCCATAGGGTAAATTGAAAACTTAACAAGTGGAATTTATAGAAATTAAACACATTTGTTTAAAAACGTTCAAACCATAAATTTGTGACGTTTTCTTCCACTTAAATCAACGCCGTCTAAATATTTAGTGCTTGCCACTTTCTTTCCTTGAACCAACGCATTCACTCCCAATTTAGTTTGAACGTACGTTATTCCTTGCAAAATTTTATCACTTGATTTACGCCCCTTTTTAATGCAGCAAAATTTGTTATTTTCCTTTACTGTTTCAAAGTCTAAATATAAAATTGGAAGTTTTGAAATTTTTACTTTGTTAAAAGACAACTCCAATTGGAATTTTAATAAAAATGAATTATGTATATTTTAAATACGAAGAATGTAAACGAATTTAATTTTAAGTTAAGTAATAACTTTTGACAAGTCAGTGTATTTATAGACCGTGAAATTTCGCATTTAAAAAGGCACAAATTTTTAATGGTATAAATAACGTATATAGGAAAATGTATTAATAAATAAAAAAAATCAACGCATTCAATTTGCTTTAAATTTGGTATAAATCATTGTCTAATAAAACTTTACCGTTTCTTTATAAATCAATGCTATCTGTAAATTGATTGCCATTTCCTTTACCTAAAGCAATACGTGATATCCTCTTTACACTAAAATTTCAAACTCATGAAAATCAATGCTGGTTATAAAAATTCAAATCCATGTACAACTTTATTTTGTTAATAGGTATACAATCTGTAATTTCCTTTTTACCATTCTCAACAATTAATTCTTGTCGTTTCCTAAATTCACCAAATCAATTTAATTGCTTATTCTTATGACTAAACTTTTGCAAGATTCTCTTTGTTGGAAAAGAAAATATAAAACACGGTTGCAATGTTCAATTATTTTTCTACCGTTTTTTTTCCATAACTCAAGTGATAAACCCACGCACCCTTTTATTATGCATTGACATCATTTATTTCAAAATCCACTTGCCGTTATATTTGATTTTCGAACGAAAGTTATTGCTTACCTTTTCTTTTCCATTGGTCTCCGCATGCCAAAAATCTTGCAATTCACTGCTAAAATAACTGCTTCCAACTTTTGGGTCTTTCTCTGTAATTCAATGCAAGCTTCTTGTAATAAACATTCAAGGAAAGCAAAATGTATTTCTTACCTGTAGAAATTTTTTTACTTAATCTCAAAGAAAAAATCACGCACTTTCCGGTCCATTTCAAGTTATTACCTGCCGTTTCTTCATCTTTAGTTTCGAAAGTCCTTCCTTTAAATAAGCAACACGTTCAAAGAAAATTGATTCCGTGCCTACCTGTTCCCTTAATCAACGCTTTCTTTATGTAACGTTTGAATAACAAAGCAATATTGCTTGTCGTCTCCCTTATATTAATCAATGCAATCACTGATTATATATATAAAGCCTCACACAAAAACTTTATATTGCATCTAAAATTTGCCTTCGTTCTTCTTGAGAAAGTGCACAGGTATGGCCACACCTTGCTTTTATTTATTTTTTTCTTCTTCTTGTTTCATTTGGTCCAATGTCCACACTACTCGGCTGCCCCACCACCTGTCCTTGCCACATCTCTTTTTTTTCCTCTCTGATCTATTTTGACATACATGTCAGATTGTTATAGGAAGACAAGCTTAGTATCCTTCTTTTGAATTCTATAGAAAATGCATGCATCCTGTAGTTGTGGCCACTTGAACTTCTTGCGTGAGTCTTTTTTTAAAAATATGAATTGCTAAAGTGTGTCATCTTTGAAAAAAAAAAGTAACAAACAAAACTAATATCCTTCATTTTGCATACACTCACACGTGAAAAATCACGTTTGTTTCAGTAGATAGGTAGAACTTTTTATTACCTAAAGTATTTCCACAATATGCAGTGACTTGTATATTTTGAGTGCATGCTTACGGGGTTTATAATAGGCAAGGAGAGCGTGCCATTTATTTAGATTGCATCACCTTGTTTTGTGAATTCATGCATGAGTCATTTTAATAAAATGTTAACAAAAGAAAAAAAAAGTATATTTTCATTTGCATCTCTGGAAGAAGTAAAAAAAAAAAAGCAAAAACAAAAAAAAACAACAAAAACAACAACAAAAAAACAAAAGAAGAAAAATGCATGTTTTAAAAGATAAGGTAGGAGTGGCTGTGCTATGTTGCATGTTCAAGTTTTGGGAACCAACATGCTTCGCTTTTATGCAACGTGATTATTTATACACAGAAAGAAAAAAGAAAAAAAAAAGAAATAAAGGGATATATTAGTTGCAAATTTCACTGTTATCAATGCTGAAGAATTTTAGTGTACGCCACCTGTTTGTAGAAAGGGAATAACGTATTGTGTCCACCTTTTTCTTTCCAGCTTTTGCCTAAAACTTCCACTATAATTTTCATAGGTACGTAAATAGTTAAAATTTCACTACCTGGCCTTGAGAACGTGGGTGAGTCGAGTAGTGAGAGTGGTCGAGTCAAGTCAAATTCTATTCGTTCCAATTATTTCGAAAAATTTTCTTTGACGGTAATTTTAAAGGTCGCGTATTTGGTATTTGGATCTTATTATAGATTTGAATCAAGGCGTGGCTGTAACGACCCAGTATTTTCAACCCTTCGCATCCGCACATTGTCGGACTTGAATTGTTCAAAATACTGCGTTGTAGAATAAATTTGGCAAAACTCAGAATATACAATAAATAGATCACAGAATCACATACACAGATATCAGAATCTCGCAGCGGAAATTAAAAATTTAGTGGTTCATGAAGCCACTGATATAACTTCAACAAAACAGAACTTACATTGTCTATAATCCTCAATACAAATTTTTAAGACATAAATAGAGATAGAGTCTTCAAAGTCTTGAATTCCAGAAAAGATAAAGGCTGAAACAACTTCCAGCAGCGCGAATGATCTACTGAGTGTCCTAGCTACGGAGAAGAAATTTAAGCTGCAACTCAGGCTGACCCGAGCGTAAAAATAAAACATAACACTCGAGTCAGGACATACATACTTATATAATGTAAGCTAATTCAAGTGTACTGTAATATAGAGCAAGTAACTTAAAGGATGCTTGGGACCGCCCATCCTCTAAGGATCCGTCAAACTATTTACTATGTAGTATATTGCGCTATTATAATAGTGTCTATTTATAAAATAAACATACTTTTAAATAGAGTTAAGGCTTTACATTTTCCACCTTAACACGTAATAGTCCCAGTAGTCCATCCAATATCATAGCTCCTCCTGATCGGGAAGCAACTAGAGGATACCACACGGGCTACGGAAGAAATCTAAACTCGTACAAGGCGCGGTATGGTAGGTGACACGGCACAACTAGGCAATGCCAGGGTAGATATACCAATTACGCATCCGGGCCGATGGTAACGCGAAGCCGCAGCAACCGCCCACCTCGAAACAACTCCCCAAAAAAAAATAGAAGTGGCCACTGAATCAATCCAAAGTCATAGTATAATATCGAAGAGGAGTGTCCGATCAGAGGAATGACCTCATTAACCCGTCGATCGCTCCTGTTTTAGCCACCTTATGCCAACTCACGGGAGTCGGGTCCACGTATTTACCTTACAGGAAACGTCGCCACCAACCTACTTCATTCTGGAATCTCCACCGCGTACACGGTTAGTCAAAGTGGTTTTCGGTATCGACAGAGAGTATGTCCATATCCGATCCCGGTCTCTTTGCCAACCCATCGTTATTATAACACCGTGGTCTTTTAAAACAGTTTATACTTTAAAACCAAAATAAACATTTCTATTTCAAACTATAAACACGATATCATTCAAAACCCAAAACAATATGATACCGTTATATTCAAGTATAATTCTTTTCCAAAACCATACTGCTTAAAATTTATAATATCTGGAAACCAAATATTTAAATTATATCTTCAAAACATAATATTTTGGAAATTTTACTTTAAAACCATAACTCCCAAACACAATGGTTTGGACATTCAACGGTATATAGAATAAATGGTTTAACTTTATGGTTACTTTGTAAAGAAGATAATTTACATAGCTTTACAAATATATTTCTTTATTTTAAACCATAATTTAAATATCACTTCATGTTCCCAAGACCATTTCAATTCCTATATATATATCCAATTGGAGTATTAATATTCAAAACTAAGGTTGGATATTTTTTCTTTCAACAAATTAGTGTTTATTATTTCGTCTTGAATATTCCCATAAATTCCATAGATAAAACTCCAAAATTATGCCATTAAATAATTTCAAAATTTACTTAACACTAGAATGTTCATCTTAAATTTATTAAGAAAAATCCAGTTATAAATCTCATATCTTAAAGGTCTCCAAAACTTAAACATAAATATAATTTATCAAATTCCTTAAATTTCAAAACAATCAAATTCCAGATTCTATAGCACTTAGGAAATGCTACCTAAAGTTACGGGTAAAACTAGTCCAATTTCAAAAGACAGCATTTAAATGCTTTAGTAGATTGTTTAACTTAATAAATATTTCCAAATATAACTTATATATATATTTCTTAACTGAAATCTTATCCTTTCAAAAATCCAGAATTTCCAAAATAAGTTATATTCCAAAATTTTATTCAAATATTTATTTATTTATTTATTAACATTTATAACTCATTCAAAATCAATATAAAATCCTTTAAAGATATTAAATCAAATATTTAACTTCCAAAATAATTTTAAATATTTCAGAAAATATTATAAGGACCACGGGCCTGTATATAGTTTTCTAGCCTAGGTCAAGTGATACGGATTTATATCATTTCAATCCGTAATTTACAAACCCCGGGTTCTATCATTTCAAACCCGCAATCCCAAGTTAACAGTTAAACAGTTAACATAATAATAGCACAGTAATCATCATTTAGGCCTATCATTTCAGCCCACAACAATCTAAATTTAACAGGGAACTTGCAGTGGTGATTTAAGCAGTAAATAAACAATAATATAATATAACTGCAGAAATAATACAACAGATAATAACTGATGAGGTGTCAATTTAAATGGGATTCATCATTCTACGTTATACTACAGACAGATAATATTTAAATAAAATTTTTACACATACACTTGCGATAATTCACAAAATATATGTACATATGTCTGGTGAGAAATACTCACCTGAAAACTGCAGAAAATTTTGAATTTCAAAACGACAATTTCACCGGAAAAGAACGACAGAGGGTAACGATCAAAATTTCTCGGATGTCGCCTAGATTCAAATCTAGAACAAAATTCAAATATTGAATACGCGACCTTAGATTTTTCGGTCAAAGAAAAATTAGAATAGAACGAGAATTGGTTTGACTTGCTCGACCACTCCACCGTGTAATATGACCCAAATATACCCAAATATGTGAACCGTGCTAACACTAAAACCAAAATAAAATTTCCTAAAGACGAACTAAGGCAAAAAGGTGGGGTTTCCTATTTTATGTCGGGACATATACACATGTACACATGCACGAATTTTTTCTGAAACTCACACCCAAAACATACAACAAACCATTTACTACTGATGCCATTCTACTATCAAAAATCAGATTCAACTTCATGGTTTCAGTTTCCATTTCTATACCCAGTTTTTTTTTTTCAAAATCTTTTGTTGCCTAATTATTTTAATTCAGAACCAACAACTTGCTACTTCGAGCCAATCCACCTAGTTGCTTCGAGTCAGTTTGCAAAGCTTCGAGCATATCTCCCTCTCTATAAAATATTTGAAAACAACTACCCTTCTCCTTCCTCTGTTATTATTCAATATATTATATATTCTATGCAAAAGGAATTTATGCAAATTCCATCCCATTCCTATCCAAGCTTCTATATATGTTTACACTTAGTTTTACATCATTTTTTTTTAATATTATCATTCATCTTATATTTAAACTTTCCAGGTAGAAACTGAAAGATGCCAAAGAGACCCGAGCCTATCTTCATCTACCCGAGTCACACCCTTACTTACTTCGAGCAGATTATGCAAACACTTCGAGTAAGATTTCCACCAAAACTGAAGCTTTGAATAAGACAACTCCTACCTATCCAAACACTGAACTTGAACAAAAGCTACCTACCTACCTCCATCACTAACATCAACTACTCCAGTCTTCTATTCATCATCACCAACTCCAGACCAACTCGTGTTTTCCTATTCCTATTGGTGACTTGACATGCACAGCCGTGCACACATGCAACTCATCACCATGTACAAACTGCAACCACTTATAGTCACACAATACTTGATGAAACCCATGCCTTTGCAGATGAAAGAAAATTCTCTAGGCCTTGTCAGCAATCATACCACTGAATTTATATGCACAAATATACTAAAACCCCAGTCAGTCACATCCCCCTAGAATTTGCAACTTACAACTAAATTTGGACAAAATATAGACAAGCTCAGATGCTATATACACACACGCATCTACACACTGCATCCCTGTTATGCTTATATACACTCATATACAGGCTCCATCTCCCCTATAACTTCATTCACCTAACTGCCATTTGAAGGAAAACAAACTACTTGGGCCAAGCTTCAGATCCTATGTGAACTGATTGCTTGCTTTTTTTTTTTTTATAACATATTACAGTTAAAAATGCCCTATGGAAAATCAACCAAGCGAATTAAAATGTGTGTATACAGATGGGTTTCTCACAGTAGTTTACCACAAAATTGGATCTACTACCTTGATCAACTATTAAGGAGCAACCAGGTGAGCATTCCAAGTCGCATCACTCCATGAAAATGTCTAACAATAGCTAGTCTCCCCTAGTTTCCTTCCAATATTTTCAGACAATGGTCTGTTCCCAAAAGTACTGGATTTTTCCCATTCGAAAACTATGGTTTTCCAAACGAACTTACTTATCATCACACAAAGTAAATACAGGAATTCCTCTGCTGCTAAATCTTGAACAGTCTACTTTGAGTTCTCCTCCAACCTGCTTTATGCAAGATATAGTCGTGCACAGACGTGCACAGATGCACACTCTTCTCTCCTTCTTCCTCTGTTATGTTTTCTTCTTTTTATTATTATTATATATAATTTTTTTTTCAAAGCAACTCTTTGTTCCTAAACACAAACTACTAAAACAAAATAAAACCAGATCCCATATGTTTAGACTCACGTCCTATGACAAGAATCTCAGTAAACACAGCGAACGAAAGGTAGGGTGGCCGAGCAAGTCATCAGTAAAAGGAAAAAAACAAGAAGCTGAAGAAGAAAGGAGACGATCAAAATATTACCTGATGAAGCTTCTGCTCGTGAAGAAGATGTGAAGTCTGGATATTTGGGATGCAGAGGAGAATGATAAGGTGGGTATATTTATAGGCAAAGCGACTTTGAGGAGAAGTAAAAGAAATAACATATCAGTTTCTTAAAAATAAATTTTCGTATAAATTAAAGGAGGGGGCCGAGAGGGATTTTCTCTTGTTGAAAGTTTGATGGTACTATGTCAGTTTCATTGATATAGATTTAAATCTGCATACGTGATTTATTTTCAGTTTATACATTTTTGATTTACAGGGAAACAAAACGGCAAGCATTGATTTAATGCAATATTTTCTTTGGTCTAAGAAACGGCAAAGGTGATGAATGGAAGTTGTGTAAAGATTGGGGAGTTGATATTACCTGTGACTCAAGCAAATACATATTGATTTGTTTTAATGTAGGCTGCGCGATTAAAGCAACTAATTTGCTTAGGACCTTATACAAACAGAGAATACCAGGTTGAACGTATTATGCGTGAAGACTGGGAAGAGAAATAAGGGCCTAGTTTAGTGTCAATTTTCCAACATTTGTTATCTGGTATTTATGTGTATATGTTACTCTGTGTGTAGCTGGAAAAATAGAAGGTGGAAAAACCGATGTGCACGTTTTAGATTAAGCATGCACTAATGTTTGCTCACGTTACTTCATGTAAATCTTCATTTCATTTTATATACTTTGATAGGCAGATATGGTCCAGAGATAAAAGAAACTGGAAATGCCAAAAGAACTGCTAGAATATTCCTCATGCACGTTACTCATTTTCATTGAAGCTTGCGTGATTAAAGAAATGAGCATGGAACGTTATACGTGTGTGATGATTCATTTATGTTTAAATAAATTTTGATTTTTAGTTTGATAAAAATAAATGAAATGGCCAGAGTTTATGCAAAGCTTAAGAAAGAGACGCATACAATTTATTCAAAAATCAGACTGTTAGTTAACAAAGTAACGTTGGGTAGAAATTTACTGACTGATATTCTTCTTCAAAAATATCTGAAAATATGATTTTTACATTACGTTAAACTGGCGTAATATAAAACATCGAAAAATTTCTATAAAAATAACAATTTAAATTTACACGTTTTATTACGTCACTTATACCTTATAATTGACGCGTCTTTTAAACGTGAAATTTAACCGTTCAAACATAGCTTAAATTTTCACAGTTATTATCTAATTTTATTGACACACACAATTTTATAAAGTATATCTCCAAATCAAATAATTAAACTATATTGGTAAACACAATTTATATAAAATATATTTCAAAATCTAAATAATTAAAAGAAATAAGTAGCTAAAAACTAGGGCTGTTACACTCTCCCCCACTCAAGAACTTTTCGTCCTCGAAAAGGAACGAAGAAAAGAAACAAAGGAAGATAAGCTAGATAAACAAGAACTTTAAACGAATAGTTCCGGATTTGAAGCACGAAGAAGATCTTCTAGAATCGGTTTTACTCTTTTCAGTTCGACCGTCGGTCTATGGGTGGTAAGCGGTGCTCAGGCCCCGATGAGTAACAAAGATTTTTAAAGATTATAGAAAAGATTTCTAAATAGACTGGTATAAGCAATAGCCTCCTCATTCTGTAGCAGATAGGGAAACCAAGGACACTTAAAGATAGTTTGAAAACAAATAAGATAATAAATTTGCAATCATAATGCTTTGAAATCATTAAATTTATAAATATTATCATTTGGAAATCATGCTACTAAAATCATAATACCTTTAAAATAATCTTCATTTATACCACAATATTCATTTCAAGGTTGAAATATTCCTAAGTTCATTTATAAAAAAAATTTCCAAAACATTTTATTTTTAGAAACAGCAGCACTCATAATATGCTATAGTAGATATAATAGTATTCCTAATCAGTTTATTATGTACTTAACTCTGAATTTTAACAAATAACCTAACACTTTATTAAAAATACTTATCTTATAAATAAGATATTCCTTCAATAAGTTACCCTTGAATTTCCATTTGAAAACCAATTCTCAATTATCAAAATTTAGTGATATTAGAATACGTCTTAACTATTTATTTAGACATCAATTAAACTATGATTTGAAGATATATAATCCTTACTCCAAAAATATCCCTTTCAAATATATTTTCCTTATTCAAAGATACCTTGTTTATTACACAAACATATTCATTTCAGGAAATAACCTTTTATTAAAATCTCTTGGTTAGATTTACGGCTCCATATTAAATTAATTTGATTATTAAGACATTTGAATAAAATTCCTTAAATTCCTTTTCCTTATTTATCCCCATTAATCTTTTATAACTAAAATTTAAGTGTATAATATTTATTATAACCACTCAAATTTTATTCATAAAATCCTTTTATATTGTATATTATCCAATTACATGTTAACTTTTGAAAATCAAGGTAAGTTATATTAAATGAAATTGGGTGTTATACAAATAAAACTTTCAATTTAATTATCTCCAATTGGAACCTTTTTATTCAAATTTTTGTTATTATATTTATTTTCCTTCCTCAAGATAAACTTTAAGAATTAAATTCCTGATTCCCTTCAAACCATTTAGAGATAACTAAATATATATACCTAATATGTCAAATCAAATTTAAATTATATATCTATATATATTAAGTCATACTTTAGAAATTCAAATCAATTAAAATCTCAAGGAAACACTGTAGCCAGACTACAGAATGGTCTTTTCACTTCGAAACTCGAAAATGAATGTCGATGATGCTGCAGTCATCACCGAAATTATTTTCCAGCGACAAAGAGAAAAGCACTAATTTTAAAATTTCTTTGGAAACAAATTTCTATACAAAAATACTTATTACATCCTTTTAAAATTTAAACACAAGGTTTGAAATCATCAGAAATTTAATTCTCAAGTTTTAGTTTTAAATTCATTTCTGTTTCCAAATTAATTTATAACCATTGTTTTATATTCACTTATTTATTAGACAAACACATGGCTTACAACACCATAAATAAAATCAAAACTATTATCTCTTGACAACTAGTTAAATTAATTATAAAATTTTGAAAATTATACTCATATATATAATATTAGATTTTAATTTCAAATATAGGAATAAACTTCTCAAACCAGGATAGAGACTCAAATTTGATGAACTCAAATCAAATAGAATTCAAGATAAATTGAAATCAGAAGATCAGAATAAGGAAACTGGGTAAGTCTATATAAGTCGCGGACAACCTTGACCTAGTCATCCGTGACTTAAAGAGCCATATCGATGTGGTTGGGGTAAATCTACATTTGATCCGAAGAGATAGAATTTGGAATAGCCAAAGATACTAGCATATAAACCGAGGATAAATATAAATCTCCGGTGAATCAATGCTAATGGTAAAGGAGTTTCACCCCTTTATTAGAATAATGGCGAGACCGCCAATTTACAATAAAGATCATCCGAAGTGGAGTTATGAGATACTCCAGAATCTAAGGCAGATGAAAAAGTGAGGGATACGAATGAGCTTTGGAACCGTAGGGAATGTTCCAAAATTCGAAAAGAGAGTGGTTCAATCTCGAATGAACGTGATTCTGTAAATCAAATTTACCATACATTCTAAGTTTTGCCTAGAACCAAAGCTCTGATACCAAATGTAACGACCCAGTATTTTCAACCCTTCGCATCCGCACATTGTCGGACTTGAATTGTTCAAAATACTGCGTTGTAGAATAAATTTGGCAAAACTCAGAATATACAATAAATAGATCACAGAATCACATACACAGATATCAGAATCTCGCAGCGGAAATTAAAAATTTAGTGGTTCATGAAGCCACTGATATAACTTCAACAAAACAGAACTTACATTGTCTATAATCCTCAATACAAATTTTTAAGACATAAATAGAGATAGAGTCTTCAAAGTCTTGAATTCCAGAAAAGATAAAGGCTGAAACAACTTCCAGCAGCGCGAATGATCTACTGAGTGTCCTAGCTACGGAGAAGAAATTTAAGCTGCAACTCAGGCTGACCCGAGCGTAAAAATAAAACATAACACTCGAGTCAGGACATACATACTTATATAATGTAAGCTAATTCAAGTGTACTGTAATATAGAGCAAGTAACTTAAAGGATGCTTGGGACCGCCCATCCTCTAAGGATCCGTCAAACTATTTACTATGTAGTATATTGCTCTATTATAATAGTGTCTATTTATAAAATAAACATACTTTTAAATAGCGTTAAGGCTTTACATTTTCCACCTTAACACGTAATAGTCCCAGTAGTCCATCCAATATCATAGCTCCTCCTGATCGGGAAGCAACTAGAGGATACCACACGGGCTACGGAAGAAATCTAAACTCGTACAAGGCGCGGTATGGTAGGTGACACGGCACAACTAGGCAATGCCAGGGTAGATATACCAATTACGCATCCGGGCCGATGGTAACGCGAAGCCGCAGCAACCGCCCACCTCGAAACAACTCCCCAAAAAAAAATAGAAGTGGCCACTGAATCAATCCAAAGTCATAGTATAATATCGAAGAGGAGTGTCCGATCAGAGGAATGACCTCATTAACCCGTCGATCGCTCCTGTTTTAGCCACCTTATGCCAACTCACGGGAGTCGGGTCCACGTATTTACCTTACAGGAAACGTCGCCACCAACCTACTTCATTCTGGAATCTCCACCGCGTACACGGTTAGTCAAAGTGGTTTTCGGTATCGACAGAGAGTATGTCCATATCCGATCCCGGTCTCTTTGCCAACCCATCGTTATTATAACACCGTGGTCTTTTAAAACAGTTTATACTTTAAAACCAAAATAAACATTTCTATTTCAAACTATAAACACGATATCATTCAAAACCCAAAACAATATGATACCGTTATATTCAAGTATAATTCTTTTCCAAAACCATACTGCTTAAAATTTATAATATCTGGAAACCAAATATTTAAATTATATCTTCAAAACATAATATTTTGGAAATTTTACTTTAAAACCATAACTCCCAAACACAATGGTTTGGACATTCAACGGTATATAGAATAAATGGTTTAACTTTATGGTTACTTTGTAAAGAAGATAATTTACATAGCTTTACAAATATATTTCTTTATTTTAAACCATAATTTAAATATCACTTCATGTTCCCAAGACCATTTCAATTCCTATATATATATCCAATTGGAGTATTAATATTCAAAACTAAGGTTGGATATTTTTTCTTTCAACAAATTAGTGTTTATTATTTCGTCTTGAATATTCCCATAAATTCCATAGATAAAACTCCAAAATTATGCCATTAAATAATTTCAAAATTTACTTAACACTAGAATGTTCATCTTAAATTTATTAAGAAAAATCCAGTTATAAATCTCATATCTTAAAGGTCTCCAAAACTTAAACATAAATATAATTTATCAAATTCCTTAAATTTCAAAACAATCAAATTCCAGATTCTATAGCACTTAGGAAATGCTACCTAAAGTTACGGGTAAAACTAGTCCAATTTCAAAAGACAGCATTTAAATGCTTTAGTAGATTGTTTAACTTAATAAATATTTCCAAATATAACTTATATATATATTTCTTAACTGAAATCTTATCCTTTCAAAAATCCAGAATTTCCAAAATAAGTTATATTCCAAAATTTTATTCAAATATTTATTTATTTATTTATTAACATTTATAACTCATTCAAAATCAATATAAAATCCTTTAAAGATATTAAATCAAATATTTAACTTCCAAAATAATTTTAAATATTTCAGAAAATATTATAAGGACCACGGGCCTGTATATAGTTTTCTAGCCTAGGTCAAGTGATACGGATTTATATCATTTCAATCCGTAATTTACAAACCCCGGGTTCTATCATTTCAAACCCGCAATCCCAAGTTAACAGTTAAACAGTTAACATAATAATAGCACAGTAATCATCATTTAGGCCTATCATTTCAGCCCACAACAATCTAAATTTAACAGGGAACTTGCAGTGGTGATTTAAGCAGTAAATAAACAATAATATAATATAACTGCAGAAATAATACAACAGATAATAACTGATGAGGTGTCAATTTAAATGGGATTCATCATTCTACGTTATACTACAGACAGATAATATTTAAATAAAATTTTTACACATACACTTGCGATAATTCACAAAATATATGTACATATGTCTGGTGAGAAATACTCACCTGAAAACTGCAGAAAATTTTGAATTTCAAAACGACAATTTCACCGGAAAAGAACGACAGAGGGTAACGATCAAAATTTCTCGGATGTCGCCTAGATTCAAATCTAGAACAAAATTCAAATATTGAATACGCGACCTTAGATTTTTCGGTCAAAGAAAAATTAGAATAGAACGAGAATTGGTTTGACTTGCTCGACCACTCCACCGTGTAATATGACCCAAATATACCCAAATATGTGAACCGTGCTAACACTAAAACCAAAATAAAATTTCCTAAAGACGAACTAAGGCAAAAAGGTGGGGTTTCCTATTTTATGTCGGGACATATACACATGTACACGTGCACGAATTTTTTCTGAAACTCACACCCAAAACATACAACAAACCATTTACTACTGATGCCATTCTACTATCAAAAATCAGATTCAACTTCATGGTTTCAGTTTCCATTTCTATACCCAGTTTTTTTTTTTCAAAATCTTTTGTTGCCTAATTATTTTAATTCAGAACCAACAACTTGCTACTTCGAGCCAATCCACCTAGTTGCTTCGAGTCAGTTTGCAAAGCTTCGAGCATATCTCCCTCTCTATAAAATATTTGAAAACAACTACCCTTCTCCTTCCTCTGTTATTATTCAATATATTATATATTCTATGCAAAAGGAATTTATGCAAATTCCAGCCCATTCCTATCCAAGCTTCTATATATGTTTACACTTAGTTTTACATCATTTTTTTTTAATATTATCATTCATCTTATATTTAAACTTTCCAGGTAGAAACTGAAAGATGCCAAAGAGACCCGAGCCTATCTTCATCTACCCGAGTCACACCCTTACTTACTTCGAGTAGATTATGCAAACACTTCGAGTAAGATTTCCACCAAAACTGAAGCTTTGAATAAGACAACTCCTACCTATCCAAACACTGAACTTGAACAAAAGCTACCTACCTACCTCCATCACTAACATCAACTACTTCAGTCTTCTATTCATCATCACCAACTCCAGACCAACTCGTGTTTTCCTATTCCTATTGGTGACTTGACATGCACAGCCGTGCACACATGCAACTCATCACCATGTACAAACTGCAACCACTTATAGTCACACAATACTTGATGAAACCCATGCCTTTGCAGATGAAAGAAAATTCTCTAGGCCTTGTCAGCAATCATACCACTGAATTTATATGCACAAATATACTAAAACCCCAGTCAGTCACATCCCCCTAGAATTTGCAACTTACAACTAAATTTGGACAAAATATAGACAAGCTCAGATGCTATATACACACACGCATCTACACACTGCATCCCTGTTATGCTTATATACACTCATATACAGGCTCCATCTCCCCTATAACTTCATTCACCTAACTGCCATTTGAAGGAAAACAAACTACTTGGGCCAAGCTTCAGATCCTATGTGAACTGATTGCTTGCTTTTTTTTTTTTTATAACATATTACAGTTAAAAATGCCCTATGGAAAATCAACCAAGCGAATTAAAATGTGTGTATACAGATGGGTTTCTCACAGTAGTTTACCACAAAATTGGATCTACTACCTTGATCAACTATTAAGGAGCAACCAGGTGAGCATTCCAAGTCGCATCACTCCATGAAAATGTCTAACAATAGCTAGTCTCCCCTAGTTTCCTTCCAATATTTTCAGACAATGGTCTGTTCCCAAAAGTACTGGATTTTTCCCATTCGAAAACTATGGTTTTCCAAACGAACTTACTTATCATCACACAAAGTAAATACAGGAATTCCTCTGCTGCTAAATCTTGAACAGTCTACTTTGAGTTCTCCTCCAACCTGCTTTATGCAAGATATAGTCGTGCACAGACGTGCACAGATGCACACTCTTCTCTCCTTCTTCCTCTGTTATGTTTTCTTCTTTTTATTATTATTATATATAATTTTTTTTTCAAAGCAACTCTTTGTTCCTAAACACAAACTACTAAAACAAAATAAAACCAGATCCCATATGTTTAGACTCACGTCCTATGACAAGAATCTCAGTAAACACAGCGAACGAAAGGTAGGGTGGCCGAGCAAGTCATCAGTAAAAGGAAAAAAACAAGAAGCTGAAGAAGAAAGGAGACGATCAAAATATTACCTGATGAAGCTTCTGCTCGTGAAGAAGATGTGAAGTCTGGATATTTGGGATGCAGAGGAGAATGATAAGGTGGGTATATTTATAGGCAAAGCGACTTTGAGGAGAAGTAAAAGAAATAACATATCAGTTTCTTAAAAATAAATTTTCGTATAAATTAAAGGAGGGGGCCGAGAGGGATTTTCTCTTGTTGAAAGTTTGATGGTACTATGTCAGTTTCATTGATATAGATTTAAATCTGCATACGTGATTTATTTTCAGTTTATACATTTTTGATTTACAGGGAAACAAAACGGCAAGCATTGATTTAATGCAATATTTTCTTTGGTCTAAGAAACGGCAAAGGTGATGAATGGAAGTTGTGTAAAGATTGGGGAGTTGATATTACCTGTGACTCAAGCAAATACATATTGATTTGTTTTAATGTAGGCTGCGCGATTAAAGCAACTAATTTGCTTAGGACCTTATACAAACAGAGAATACCAGGTTGAACGTATTATGCGTGAAGACTGGGAAGAGAAATAAGGGCCTAGTTTAGTGTCAATTTTCCAACATTTGTTATATGGTATTTATGTGTATATGTTACTCTGTGTGTAGCTGGAAAAATAGTAGGTGGAAAAACCGATGTGCACGTTTTAGATTAAGCATGCACTAATGTTTGCTCACGTTACTTCATGTAAATCTTCATTTCATTTTATATACTTTGATAGGCAGATATGGTCCAGAGATAAAAGAAACTGGAAATGCCAAAAGAACTGCTAGAATATTCCTCATGCACGTTACTCATTTTCATTGAAGCTTGCGTGATTAAAGAAATGAGCATGGAACGTTATACGTGTGTGATGATTCATTTATGTTTAAATAAATTTTGATTTTTAGTTTGATAAAAATAAATGAAATGGCCAGAGTTTATGCAAAGCTTAAGAAAGAGACGCATACAATTTATTCAAAAATCAGACTGTTAGTTAACAAAGTAACGTTGGGTAGAAATTTACTGACTGATATTCTTCTTCAAAAATATCTGAAAATATGATTTTTACATTACGTTAAACTGGCGTAATATAAAACATCGAAAAATTTCTATAAAAATAACAATTTAAATTTACACGTTTTATTACGTCACTTATACCTTATAATTGACGCGTCTTTTAAACGTGAAATTTAACCGTTCAAACATAGCTTAAATTTTCACAGTTATTATCTAATTTTATTGATACACACAATTTTATAAAGTATATCTCCAAATCAAATAATTAAACTATATTGGTAAACACAATTTATATAAAATATATTTCAAAATCTAAATAATTAAAAGAAATAAGTAGCTAAAAACTAGGGCTGTTACAGTGGCATCCGCGGAAATCTAATCGTGCCATTTGTACGTTCCTTTATCAAGTGGTACAATCGTTTGAATCTAAATTTCTGCAGCTTTAAGGTGAGTATTTCTCACCAGACAAACATACCTATATATCCGTGATTTATCACAAGTCTATTTGTAAATTATTTATTAAATTTTATCTGCCTGTGATATAACGTATGATGTTAAACCCCATTTTAAATTGACACCTCATCAGTTGTTTATCTATTGTAATATTATTGGAGTTATACTATGTAATGCTTATTTACTGATTAAATCATCACTGTAAGTTCCCTGTAAATTTGAGATCGTTATAGGCTGAAATGATAGGCCTGAACGATAATCATTTGTTCATTTATTTAATTGTTTAATTATTTATTTGTTAACTTGGGATTGCGGGTTTGAAATGATAGAACCCGGGATTTTGTAAATTGCGGATTGAAATGATATAAATCCGTATCACTTGACCTAGCCTAGAAAACTATATACAGACCCGTGGTTTATATAATATTTTTCTGAAATGTTTAAAAATATTTTAAATAGGAATTTATAATATTCTGGTTCAAATGTATTTAAAGGATTTTTATAAAATTTATAATGATTTTTGAATAAGTCAAAATGTTAAATAAAAAAATGTTTAAGTAAAATTTTTGGAATATAACTTATTTTGGTAAATTCTGAAATTTTGTTAAAAGTGAGTTTTAGTTAAGGAAATAATTGATAATAAGTTATATTTGGGAATTTAAAATTTGATTGTTAAGTTAATAATTTATTACAGCACTTAAATGCTGTCTTTTATAAATGAACTGTTTTGACTTACAGACTTTAGGTGGCATTTCATAAATGCTACGGAAACTGAATTTTCGGATTGTTTAAAATAAATGAAAATAATCTTTGGGGAAAAAGGCTTAAATTTTGGAATTTAATATGTAATAAAAAAATAAGGAATTGACTTTAAATGGTTTTAAATGGAAGAATTTAACTTTTAAATGTGAGTTGAAAGGCAAATTAATTCCTAAATAAATTGAATAGATTTAAATGGTATTTTATATTAAATAAAATGACTGATGTTTAAATAAATGATGGTTGAAATGATATTATGGTATTGAAATGTATTTGAAACTTATTTTGATTTTTAAAGTATAAATACCATTTCTAAAAGTTTTAACCACGGGTAATAATAACGTTTGGTTGTTAAAGAGACCGGGATCGGATATCTGGCATACTCTCTGTCGATACCGAAAACCACTTTAACAACCGTGTACGCGGTGGAGATTCCAGAATGAACTAGGATGGTGGTGACGTTTCCTTTGAGGTAAATACGTGGACCCGACTCCCGTGAGTTGGCATAAGGTGGCTAAAACAGGAGCGATCGACGGATTAATGAGGTAGCACCTCTGATCGGACGCACTTCTTCGTATGCCATTCTATTAATTTTTTGATTTTTTGGTGTGCACCTTTGATTTGGGAGTGTTGTTCGAGGTGGGAAGTAGCTGCGCGCTACGCGTTTCCATCGGTCCGGATGCGTAATTGGTATATCTACCCTGCATTGCCTAGTTGTGCCGTGTCACCTACCATAGCGAGCCTTATACGATTTTGGTTTTGTACCATACCTATGGAGTGCCCTCTGACGACGCCCATTCCGGGGAAGATTACGGTACTGTATATACTATGGGAATATATTATGTGTTAAGGTGGAAAATGTAAAGCCTTAACGCTATTTAAAAGTAAGTTTATTTTACTAATAGACACTATTATAATAGCGAAGTATTACTACATAGTAAATAGTTTAACGGATCCTTAGAGGATGGACGGTCCCAAGCATTCTTTAAGTTACTTGCTCTATATTACAGTACACTTGAATTAGCTTACACTATATAAGTATGTATGTCCTGACTCGAGTGTTTATGTTTTATTTTACGCTCGGGTCAGCCTGAGTTGCAGTTCAGTTTCATCCCGAAGCTAGGATTTGCTATAGATCACTTTCAAGCTGCTGGCAAACTTCCATTCCCGTTCTTTATCTAAATTTTTGAAATCAAGACTACTGGACATTTGGATTGTTCTACTGATGATTTAAAACTATATTTGGAGTAAAGACTATGTAATTTTTATTTGATTGGACTATTTATAATGGCTTCATGAACCGCTAAGTATTTTTAAATTCCGCTGTGAGTATTCTGTGTCTGTGATTCTGTGATTATTTATTTACTGTATATTTTGAGATTTGCCAAATTTTATTTACAACGCGGTATTTTTAACAATTCAAGTCTGACATGTGCGGATGCGAATGGTTGAAAATATCGGGTCGTTACATTTGGTATCATAGCTTTGGCTCTAGGCAAAACTTAGAATGTATGGTAAATTTGATTTACAGAATCACTTTCATTTGAGCTTGAATATCTTCCTTTTCGAATTTTGGAACGTTCCCTGCGGTTCCGAAGTTCATTTGTGTCCCTCACTATTCATTTTCTTTCGATTCTGGAATATCCCATAACTCCACTTCAGATGATCTTTATAGTGAATTGGCGGTCTCGCCAATATTCTAATAAAGGGGTGAAACTCCTTTACAACTAGCATTGATTCACCAGAGATTTATATTTATCCTCGATTTAGATGCTAGTATCTTTGGTTATCCTGAACTCTATCTCTTCAGATCGAATGTAGATTTACCCCAGAAAATCCACATCGATCTTATTCTTTAAGTCACGGTTGACCCAGTTAAGGTTGCCCGCGATTTATATAAACTTATCTGGTTCCTTATTCTGTAATTTAATCATCGGATCTTCTGATTCTAACTTATCTTTAAATCAAAATTCTCTTTAATTTGAGTCCTTCAAATTTGAATCTCTATACTTGTTTGAAAAAATTTATTCCTATATTTGGAAAAAATCTAATATTATATATATAAGTATAATTTTCAGAATTTAACTAGTTGTTTAGAGATAATAGTGTTTGATTTTATTTATGGTTTTGTAAACCATTGGTTTTGTCTTATATAAGTAACTGAACTATAAAACATGGTTATAAATTTATTTGGAAAGAGAAATGAATTTAAAACAAGAATTTAAGAATTTAATTTCTGATAGTTTCAAACCTTGTGTTTAAAGTCTTAAAAGGATATATTATTATTCAAATTATTTTCGAATATAAATTTGTTTCCAAAGAATTTTAAAGTTTTAGAAATTAGTGCTCTTCTCTTTGTCGCTGGAAAATAATTTCGGTGATGACTACAACATCATCGACATTCATTTTCAAGTATCGAAGTAAAGAGACCACGCTGTAGTTTTACTTCAAAAATTTAATTGATTTGAATTCTAAATATGACTAAATTTATAATATATATAGATATATGATTTAAATTTGATTTGACATATGCTATATGTATGTATTTATTTATCTCTAAAGGGTTTGAAGTTAATTGGAAATTTAATTCATAAATTTATGTTAAAAGGTGATTCTAATGATAAAATAAAGTCAAATTTGTAATGAATATTTAAACTTGAATAATATAATTGGAAAATTTTTACTTGTATAATATTAAATTGCAGGCCAATATAACTTACGTAAATCATTCAGAAATTAACTATGTAATTGGATAATGTACAATATAAAAGGATTTTATAAATAAAATTTGAGTGGTTATAATAAATGATATACACTTAAAGTTTCAGTTACAAAAAGACAAATAGAGGTAAATAGAATAAAAAAATAGTTGAATAATATACAATATCAAATGGTGTTAAAGGAAATTTAGAAATAAATTGGAATAGTTATAATAAATGTAATCTACTTAATATGTGCGATAAGATATAGTAAGTAGAATATATTTAATAATAATCTGGAATAAAGAAGGATTAAATTTGTTGAATAAAGGATGATTATTATAAATGACTATACAAATTTATGATTTTAGAAATTGTTAATTTCAAAATAATTGGATAATAAGATAACTAATAGTTAAGATTAATTTATCTTCAGTAAAAATCAAATGAATTAAATCAATTATTGAATATTAATTAATTTAAATTGAATTTATATGGTTTAAATAAATGAATCCATTTTGAGTTTCAATTTAGTTTTCTTTCAGGGTGTTTCTATTCTCCTACCTCTTTCCTTTTCGAGGACGAAAAGTTTTGAGTGGGGGAGAGTGTAATGACCTGTAAATTTAGAGAATTAAACTCGTTAATTTAATAAGATTTTTGTAACTAAATTTAAGAAAGAAAAAAAAACCTTTATAATTTATAATGAAGTGAGTGGTAACTAAATGTTTTTGGATATTATCATAATATCTGTTGTTATACCCATTCCCTAAAAATAATGAAAGGGGAAAATTTGTAACATATTAAAGTGGTTAATTAATTATGTTAATTGGGTAGGTTATGACATGCAAATCATGTTGGTGGAATATTGTCAATTTTGACATATTAATTATGTTAGTGGTGAACATTGGTAAGCAATTTAAAACAATGAAACTTGCAATCAATTTATTTGATGAATCTACCTTATTCCTAGTTTGCAATTCAAAACTTGAATAAAGGCATATACGGATAAAATAGAGTTAATGACAATTAATAGGGAAATTAATTGTAAAATTTCAGTAGTTGACCAGAATTAATTTACTGAATAATTAATGCAAGTTAATTTAATTGATGAAAGATAAATAAGTAAATTCTTTTGGTTAATGGCATGAGGACGCGAGGTTAATCCCCATTTTGTAGGAGAAATCTGCCCGTGTAACCAGTCCGGCTACCAGTGCCTACAAAGTGGACGGATTAGTGTGAGACGTCGCAGGATTGATAATTAAACCAAAAGGGTTAATTAAATAATTAAGTTAGTAACCAAATTTGAATATGTAATTAAAGGAGATTGATTGACATGAAGGAATATGGTAATTAATTGAAATCAATTAAGGAGGTTAATTAAACGGGATAAGGTAATCAACTGAAATCAATTAAAAGCAATTAAAGGGGAATTAATTGATTAGAAGAATATGGAAATCAATTAGAGGGAATTAACTAATATAAAAATATTAGGTAGGGACTTGGGGCCAGATTGCTAGATGTTTCAATGGTAGAAATCAAAAAGTGGAAACCCATAGGGTAAATTGAAAACTTAACAAGTGGAATTTATAGAAATAAAACACATTTGTTTAAAAACGTTCAAACCATAAATTTGTGACATTTTCTTCCACTTAAATCAACGCCATCTAAATATTTAGTGCTTGCCACTTTCTTTCCTTGAACCAACGCATTCACTCCCAATTTAGTTTGAACGTACGTTATTCCTTGCAAAATTTTATCACTTGATTTACGCCCCTTTTTAATGCAGCAAAATTTGTTATTTTCCTTTACTGTTTCAAAGTCTAAATATAAAATTGGAAGTTTTGAAATTTTTACTTTGTTAAAAGACAACTCCAATTGGAATTTTAATAAAAATGAATTATGTATATTTTAAATACGAAGAATGTAAACGAATTTAATTTTAAGTTAAGTAATAGCTTTTGACAAGTCAGTGTATTTATAGACCGTGAAATTTCGCATTTAAAAAGGCACAAATTTTTAATGGTATAAATAACGTATATAGGAAAATGTATTAATAAATAAAAAAATCAACGCATTCAATTTTCTTTAAATTTGGTATAAATCATTGTCTAATAAAACTTCACCGTTTCTTTATAAATCAATGCTATCTGTAAATTGATTGCCATTTCCCTTACCTAAAGCAATACATGATATCCTCTTTACACTAAAATTTCAAACTCATGAAAATCAATGCTGGTTATAAAAATTCAAATCCATGTACAACTTTATTTGGTTAATAGGTATACAATCTGTAATTTCCTTTTTACCATTCTCAGCAATTAATTCTTGCCGTTTCCTAAATTCACCAAATCAATTTAATTGCTTATTCTTATGACTAAACTTTTGCAAGATTCTCTTTGTTGGAAAAGAAAATATAAAACACGGTTGCAATATTCAATTATTTTTCTGCCGTTTTTTTTTCACTATTAACAATTATATGTGCTAATATAGTATACACGGATCGTGTAATATGGATTACAATACAAATGCGGAAATAGATGATAATAGCATTGTAAATAGAAAATAGAAAAATCACACCAGAGATTTTTATACTGGTTCGGAGCACCGTCCTACGTCCAGTCCCAGACTTCTATCTGGATTTTCACTATTAACAACCTCGCTTCACCCGGAGGAACAGGTTTACAACACCCGAACAGCCGAACGGGATTTCACGCCTCTAATACACTGAGGACTTCAACACTTGCCTCTTACAACACGAGGACTTCAACAAAAACAAATACAATTGTTGTTGACAACTTGTGTTCTTGAAAACACGGATTTGTCACTAGTAGTACACCCTTCCTATAATCTTATCCTCAAAGAATATGAATGATGTTTTGTGAAGATTAAAGAAGGTATATTGCTTATTGAATCAAAAGGTATAAAATAGTTTCAATGATTCAATAAGCTATTAATTAAATGAGTGCTTTTAGAATGCAAGAATGTTAGAAAGTAAGATCAGAGAAAGCATATAATAATCATATAAAAATTCGTGTTTGAATCAACGATTTAGATGAGTATATATAAGAAGAAATAGTTGTAACTCTTGGTGAAACAGTTGCCATTAAGAGTTGTGATTATTGGTGAAAGGTAGGAGATGCAACTTTTGGAGAAGAGAAGTGTCTTTTTGGAAAACTTGCTTTCTGTTTAAAAACGGTCGACAGGTCAAAAAATGACCGGTAGACAGGATTTTAAATATATAGTCGTTATGTGCATGTGTGCACGTTTACTGTGCAACTTTACCAGAAACGGTCGACCGCCCCATTTTCAACCGGTCGACCGGTCTGTGTAAATTTTCACAGTGAATGTGCAATGATGTTTAAATGTATATATATATCGACTATATTTGAAATGCATGATTATTTGAGGATAGATTTTAACAAGTTTATCACTATTACAACATCAAATAATCAACCTATAATCTAGAGTACCATATGTAGGTCTTGATTTGTCGATTGCCGTTATATTGTTGTCAGCAATCAAAATCTTCATAGAAGCTTTGACTCAACATTCTCCCCCTTTTTGATTGATGACAATATATAGCTAAAGTATTGAATCTCCCCCTGAATATGTGATTTCCTGCAGACAATTATTAGCACCTTTCTCCCTGCAAACAATTATTAGCACCTTTCTCCCCCTTTGTCATCGACAAAAAGGAGTAAACAAAAGAGAATATGAACCAAAAAAAGAACAATGCATAATACATATTTAAACATAAGATGTTTTAAAAACTACCATACATGCCATAGTTCAATAAGATGGACACTAATTAGTACAAGTGTCACAGATGTTTTTAAAGAACTTAAAAAAAATAAACAAACTAGTTTTAGTCCGACTGAATCTCCTCCTCATCATCTTCATCATCATCATCATCGTCATCATCGTCATCGTCATCATCGTCATCGTCATCACCTCTAGACGTCTCTCCATGACCTTGTCCGCTTGTACCAGCAGATTCCTCGGATGTTGACCAAGTGAAAGTGGGAGGAGCCGGACGCTTTCCGGGGTCTTGATGTTGGGTAGAGACAGATGTGCTACATGATATAGCATCCCATATAGCACTGAAGAAAGACTTGACCTTGTTGAATCGTTTGTCAATTTTTGAATCCATACGTTTGAGTCTCGCTTCAAGTAAGAATTGATTACGAGCGATGGTTTCATGAGATTCTCTTGTAGACGACTTAGATTTCAACAACCTAACTTCTCCGAAACGAGGTCGGGAAGATGGAGCTCGTTGTGCTTGTGTACCTCGTTGTTGCCATTGTTCGAATGGCATAATCTGAACATAGGGAGGAGGAAGTTTCATGCGCTTGATGGTAGTGGAGTCAATGCATTTTGGTGTAGATGTTGCTGAATCAGGGGCTGTTACTCCACATGCTAGCAATATGCGCATAATATACTCATTATAGAAGAAATGAGGTCGAGTGGAGTTATTCACTTTTAAAATTTCATCGAAAATCATGTAAGCCCAGTTGATTTCGATTTCCCCGTATATAGCATAAAGAGCCTTGAAATTTTCCTTGTAGACGGCATCATAATTTCCTAATCGAGGAAATAGAGAGTGCATCAAGACACGATGTAATAGCCTTGCTGTCGGTCGTAGCCCAATCGATTTGGTGCCGTCACTATTATCTTCTATAAACTTATGGCTAGTGCTATTTCGGGTGAATACTTCACAAAATGTCGATGAAAATTCTTCACCTCGATTTGGTATTCCAAGAATAGAAGCTATTCTATCATGAGTAAGATAAATTCGTTTGCCGCAAACTACCGACCAAATAACTCCATTTGGATTATCCGGTGTATATTCTTCTAAATTCATATTTGCATAGAATAATTTAATCATTAAGTGATTAATTTCTACGCTATTATCTGAAAAATCTATTAGAGGAGAAATATTGGAATTGTTTGCTAAACGACGAATACCGTATGAAGTGAAGTCTTCGAATTTGATGAATGAGCCCGGATGGAACTTATAATTTGTCATTTGATTCCATCGAGTTACGGCAACTGGAGTTTCAAGCCACTTTCTGGCAGAGAGAGTTAGAGATGAAGATTTTGAAGATGCTCTTTTCTTTGATTTCTTTTGTGGTGGAGCCATTGATGAGGATTTGAGAGTTTTGGAGCTTGAGAAATATGAACTAGGGTTTGGGAATTGGGAAAGCTTTCAGTAGGAAGTAGAAAGAAATGAGTGTGGGGTATAAAATATATACGTGAACTGTAAAAAAAAAAAAAAACTGTAAATGCATGCGACCGGTCGACCGCCTATATATGACCGGTCGACTGTTTTCAACCCGAGAGCATTTTTGGTCGACCGGTCATATTTCCGGTGGTCGACCGGTTTTGCTCTGTGTTGAAAACTGCTTGATTTTGCAAAAAATTTTGAAAAAAATCGATTGCATATATTTTATATTATATTATTATTACAGAATATATGATATTACAAGAAATATATATGAAAACAAAACAATATACATTATGAAATTCTAATGAGAAGGAGAGTTGTCATTAGAATTTTTGTTGTCTTCAATGCGTTTAGCCCTTGGACTCCACTTATTTCGAGCTCCTTCATTCTCGTTATAATTTCTATCCCAAGAGTTTGGAGTCGTTGAAGTCGATGGCCTGGATGGCATTGGTTCATGAACATCGTGCTTGTTTGATCCGCAGAAGAACGATGCCATTCTTTCTAAGACGGATAATCGCGCCGACGTACGTTGTTGTTCATGATACAGTTGGTTTTGTCCATAATGCAATTGTCTCTGAAGGTCGATTTGATGTTTTTGGTAGTGGTGTATCTCTTCAATTTGAGCTTTGGTTCGAGGAGAATAGAATAGTGTCCTTTTAACTCGTTTTGAATTTGGAGTTTTATCAGACATACAGGAGCATTGATGATGACAGCTTGATTTTTGTTTTGGAGTAGTAGGAGAATAATATTCGTCCGACTCAGAGCTTGTAATAGAAATGTGAGATTCTTGCGCACATTTGTCACAAATATGAGCCATAGTGTAAGTTGAATATATTATTATGGATAGATAAGAATTAAAGATGATCAAAGTATAAAAAATTTAAGTTTCTTATATATAATCTTATGGATGTGAGTTAATGATAACTTTTAACCACGAAAATATAAGCAGAAATTTTATTGTTATTCTAAAAATAGCTTTGTTTTTAAAACTGAATTTATAAAATGAGTAAATAAAATTTAACCATTTAAATAAAGCAATGGCTAATATTTAATATAAAAAATAGGTTAAGTAAAAGATACGGTTACTAGGAGAAAAGACATTAGTTTAGTTTAAACAAAAAAATTATAACCAAAAGAGAAAGTGTACATTAGTAATTGCTTAGTCAAGATTTTTTCTTGAAATTAAACCAAGCTCTCTTCGTAATCTAATAAAATTAGATTCGAGCAGCGGCTTAGTAAAAATGTCTGCTAATTGATTGTCAGTATGGATATATTCAAGACATATATTTCTTTTTTCAATATTATCTCGAAGAAAATGATGACGGATATCAATGTGTTTAGTTCGAGAGTGATTCACTGGATTTTTAGAAAGATTTATAGCACTTGTGTTATCACAGTATATAATAGAATTTGATAAATGAATATCAAAATCTTGAAGTGTTTGTTGCATATATAGTACTTGAGTACAAGCAAGGGCCGCTGATATATATTCAGCTTCACATGTTGATAGTGAAACACAATTCTGTTTCTTACTAAACCAAGAGACAAGTGATTTTCCAATAAAATGGCACGTACCACTTGTACTTTTTCTATCCGTTCGTGAGCCACCAAAATCAGCATCACTATATGATACTAATTCAAATGGACATTCTTTTGGATAGAAAAGACCAAAATCTTTGGTATTATTAAGATAACGAATTATACGTTTCACTGCTCGTAAATGTGATTCCTTTGGATCGGCTTGAAAACGAGCACATAAACAAACACTCATTAATATATCTGGACGACTAGCTGTAAGATAAAGAAGAGAACCAATCATGCTTCGATATAATTTCTGGTCAACATTCTTACTACTTTCATCTTTTTCAAGATGTGTAGTTGTACTCATAGGAGTTGGTTTACCAGATGTATTTTGTAATCCGAAGCGTTTGATAAGATTTTCACAGTATTTTTCTTGATTGATAAAAATACCGTTTGAAAGTTGTTTGATTTGAAGTCCAAGAAAATAAGATAGTTCTCCCATATGAGACATTTCAAATTCTTTGGTCATAATACTTGCAAATTCCTTGCAGAGTTTATCGTTTGTTGAACCAAAGATTATATCGTCTACATATATTTGGATAACCAGAATATCTTTTCGAGAATGTTTAATAAACAAAGTTTGATCGACTTTGCCTATTTCAAAACCTGAATTAATAAGATAGCTACGTAATCGTTCATACCAAGCACGAGGTGCTTGTTTTAAACCATACAGAGCTTTCTTAAGTTTGAACACATGGTCAGGATATTTTTCATGTACGAACAACGGAGGTTGTTCGACATAGACATTCTCTTTGATAAATCCATTGAGAAAAGCACTTTTGACATCCATCTGATAAAGTTTGAAATTATGATGACAAGCAAAAGATAATAGAATTCTAATAGCTTCTAGTCGAGCAACTGGTGCAAAAGTTTCTTCATAATCGATACCTTCTTCTTGATTGTATCCTTGTGCTACTAATCTTGCTTTATTTTTGGTGATATTTCCTTGTTCGTCAGCCTTATTTTTATAGACCCATTTAGTACCAATTACTGACTGATCAGTTGGTCTTGGAACAAGTTCCCAAACGTCATTGCGCTCAAACTGATTTAGTTCTTCCTGCATGGCAATGATCCAGTAATCATCTATAGCAGCTTCTTTTGGATTCTTGGGTTCGATATTTGAGAGAAAAGCGACATGACCCATTTGATTGAGTTGACTCCTTGTTCTGACATGTGATGTTATTTCACCTATTATATTTTGGGTCGGATGGTCTCTTAATATTCTTGGTGGTGTTTGTAATTCACATATTTGAGGAGCATTCTCAATAATTACTTCTGAGTCAGAATCAGTATTTGAGATGATTGGATTATTAATGACTATTGATTCGTCATCATCTGATATTGTGTGAGGATGCTGATAGATTTCATCAAAAGATACATGAAGTGATTCTTCAATAGTTTTGGTTCGTTTATTAAATATCCGATAGGCCTTACTTCGTTCCGAATAACCGACAAATATTCCTTCATCGGCTTTTGGATCGAATTTTCCAAGCTGGTCTTTCGTATTTAAAATAAAGCACTTAGAACCAAAAACTTTGAAGTATGAGATTTTGGGCTTTCTTTTGTTAAACAATTCATAAGGAGTGTTCTTGGTAAGAGGTCTTATGGACACACGATTTAAAACATAACAGGCGGTTGCGACAGCTTCTGCCCAGAAATGTTTTGGTAAGGTAGTTCCATTCAATAATGTTCTTGCACATTCTTGTAAAGTTCGGTTCTTTCGTTCTACTACTCCGTTCTGTTGTGGAGTTTTGGGAAACGAAAAATTATGATATATACCTTTCTTTGTACAAAAATGTTCAAATTCATTATTTTCAAACTCTCCGCCATGATCACTTCTTATATTTTTAACTTTAATCCCTTTTGATTTTTGAATTCTTTTGACGAAGGATTTGAAATGATTGAAAGTATCACTTTTATTTTTTAAGAAAATTGTCCATGTATAACGAGAGAAATCATCAACAATTACAAGCACATATTGATTGTGATTTATTGATTGAACTCTAGTAGGTCCAAATAAATCCATGTGCAGTAACTCAAGTGGTTGTAATGTTGATATAACTTTCTTGGATTTAAAAGATGATTTGGTCAATTTTCCTAATTGACATGCATCACAAATGTTGTTAACTTTAAAACTCATTTTGGGTAGTCCTCTAACTAGATTGTTTTTAGCTAACTTGTCAATATTTCTGAAGTTTATATGACAGAAACGTTTGTGCCATAGCCATGGATCATTGTCATTAGCCACAAGACACATATCTGAATTATGATTAATATTCATATTTAGAATATATATATTTCTGTCTCTATAACCTTCAAAAACTAAATTATGGTCTTTATCTAAAATACTACACTTATTATTTGAAAAGGAAATTATAAAACCCTTGTCACATAACTGACTAATACTAAGTAAATTGTGTTTTAAATTTCTAACTAGCATGACATTAGTAATAAGAGGTAAGTTAGATGTACCGCAATTGCTCACATCGCCTTTGCCGATGATATAACCTTTTGAATTGTCTCCAAAAGTGACTGAGCCACCATCTGAGTATTTAATATTTGTTAATAAGCTTTTGTCTCCCGTCATATGTTTTGAGCAACCACTGTCCAATATCCACTTTCCTCTTTTCTTCAGTGGGACCTGCAAAAAATAGAATTAAGTTCATGGTACCCACTTTTTATAGGGTCCTAAGAGTTAGGTCTTAGGATTCCAAACCCATTTGGGTCCGGTATCCCCTTTATATATATAATTGTTATTAAAATGTACAGTATTCATGAAATGCTGAATGTATTTGTTCCTAATCAAATTATTATTTGTTTTAGGAACCCATATTTTGATAGTCTTAACATTTCTCTTTTGAAATTTCACAACTGGTTTTGGTTTGAAATATAATAAACTAAAATTTTTCTTAGCTTCAGTTTTTTGTACTTTTTTCTTCCTTTTATTTCTAAGATGTTTCTTAGTTTCATGTTTGTTATATCCCAAACCTTGTTTATCTGAAATAGATTGTGAACTTTCAATGATTTTAGTCAAATTTTCTCGACCTTTGTTAAAGTTAGAAACATTTTGAGTAATGTCATCAAACTTTGTTTGTAAACTAGCTTTTTCTAGGTCTAGAATTTTAACTTTTTCTTTAAGTTCATGATTTTCAGTAGTGAGAGCATTATTTTTCTCTTTTTGAGCTTCTATTTCATGACTCAAAAGAGATATTTGAGAGTCAACATTAGATGATGATTCTTGAATATTTCCAAGTTCTTCTTCTAATATTTTCTTCTCATCTTTTAACATATCTCGTTCAAACTCTGCTCTACTTAAATCTGCTTTGACTACTTTTAATTGACGTTTTATGTCTTTATATTTGACTATCAATTCAGCATTAATATCAAGTAATTCATCAAATGTAGGAATTTGTACCTCATCTTCTGTTGCCATAAAGCAAACATTAGCTTGTTCATTCTCCGAATCACTTTCACTTTCTGATGAAGATGACTCTGAATCATCCCATGTTACTGAGAAGGCTCGTTTCTTTGATTTGTCCTTCTTATATTTGAATTTGTCATTTTCTGACTTTTTCTTTTGTTCTGGACAATCCTTCTGCATGTGTCCCTTTTTATGGCAGTTGAAACATTCTATAGCAGATGAAGATGGTTTATTTGATCCAGGTTTCCTTTTATTGTAGCGACTGGCTTTTCGATATTTTAGGAATTTTTTGAAACCTTTAGCAATGAACGCCAAATCTTCATCTTCAGAATCTGATTCATTTTCATCTTTCTCAACATGAAATGCTACATTTTTCTTTTCTTCTTTCTGTTCTTTTCTAGCCTGCAAATTTGCTTCATAGGACATTAAATTTCCTATCAATTCATCTGGCTTCATGACGGAAAGGTCATTAGCTTCTTCAATTGCTAATACTTTTCCTTCCCATTCATTAGTCAGAGAATGTAGGACTGTTGAAACAACATCAAAATCAGAATACTTTTGTCCTAACCCAATAAGTGCATGGTGAATAGTTTGAAACCGTGAATACATGTCATTGATTGTTTCATTTGGTTTCATTTTGAAATTTTGAAATTGACTTTTCAGCATGGCTATTTTGGCTTGTTTAACCTTGTTAGTACCTTCATGAGTGATTTTTAGCGTTTGCCAAATTTGATATGCAGTAGTGCAGATACTAACACGGTTATATTCATTTTGGTCTAATGCACAGAACAACATATTTATTGCTCTTGCATTTACGGCTGCTGCCGTTTTCTCAGCCACAGTCCATTCTGAATAATCAGTTGTTGGATTTACTATTTCTCTTTGAGTAGCATTCCAAGCATCATAGCTACTTGATTGCATAAAGAATGACATACGTGTTGCCCAATAACTATAGTTAAGACCATTGAAAAATGGAGGTCTTTGTGTCGATTGACCTTCCGTGTAAGTGGTGTTTTGAGTGCTAGTACTTGCGTTATTTGCCATATTACAAGAATATATCAAATAACTGTGTTACGGTTATATGATAACCTCGCTCTGATACCAAATGAAAGTGGCTATGCTCTGATACCAAATGAAAGTGCGGTGTGTATACAATTATATGTGCTAATATAGTATACACGGATCGTGTAATATGGATTACAATACAAATGCGGAAATAGATGATAATAGCATTGTAAATAGAAAATAGAAAAATCACACCAGAGATTTTTATACTGGTTCGGAGCACCGTCCTACGTCCAGTCCCAGACTTCTATCTGGATTTTCACTATTAACAACCTCGCTTCACCCGGAGGAACAGGTTTACAACACCCGAACAGCCGAACGGGATTTCACGCCTCTAATACACTGAGGACTTCAACACTTGCCTCTTACAACACGAGGACTTCAACAAAAACAAATACAATTGTTGTTGACAACTTGTGTTCTTGAAAACACGGATTTGTCACTAGTAGTACACCCTTCCTATAATCTTATCCTCAAAGAATATGAATGATGTTTTGTGAAGATTAAAGAAGGTATATTGCTTATTGAATCAAAAGGTATAAAATAGTTTCAATGATTCAATAAGCTATTAATTAAATGAGTGCTTTTAGAATGCAAGAATGTTAGAAAGTAAGATCAGAGAAAGCATATAATAATCATATAAAAATTCGTGTTTGAATCAACGATTTAGATGAGTATATATGAGAAGAAATAGTTGTAACTCTTGGTGAAACAGTTGCCATTAAGAGTTGTGATTATTGGTGAAAGGTAGGAGATGCAACTTTTGGAGAAGAGAAGTGTCTTTTTGGAAAACTTGCTTTCTGTTTAAAAACGGTCGACAGGTCAAAAAATGACCAGTAGACAGGATTTTAAATATATAGTCGTTATGTGCATGTGTGCACGTTTACTGTGCAACTTTACCAGAAACGGTCGACCGCCCCATTTTCAACCGGTCGACCGGTCTGTGTAAATTTTCACAGTGAATGTGCAATGATGTTTAAATGTATATATATCGACTATATTTGAAATGCATGATTATTTGAGGATAGATTTTAACAAGTTTATCACTATTACAACATCAAATAATCAACCTATAATCTAGAGTACCATATGTAGGTCTTGATTTGTCGATTGCCGTTATATTGTTGTCAGCAATCAAAATCTTCATAGAAGCTTTGACTCAACATACAGTACCATAATTCCTCCGTAAAGTGGAGGGCTATCAGAGGGCACTCCATAAGTAAGGTACAAAACAAACTCATGAAGGCACGATACGACATGTGAACATGACACTCGATGCAATGCAAGGGTATGATGTTAGTCCGTGAGATGATGGTTTTGATGAAAACAACCTTAGAATAGTTTATAAAATATAAATACTAACATTATAAGTTTAGATATATATGTATATTCTGGATTTAACCATGCAGGTAACAAGAATGAAGACTGTACAGTATAGAGATTCAAGATATCAAGATTTAAGAATCATGAGTATCAAGATTATCAAGAGCTCAAGAATTCAAGTAATTTATTCTTTAATTACAAATTTTGTTAAAACTCATAGAAAATCACCAGCATCTTAAAATCCAATTTATTCATGGATGGAATCCACTTCGAGCCTGTTAAAAGGATGGAACCCTAAGTAGGATGGAACTACGAAAAATCTAGTGGAACATTGTTTTGTATCCGCTAACTTTTTATTCGAAATGATTTTTCAAAATTATATCTTGTTTTCAAAATGATTTCAAAACCTTCCTTTTAAAAACATCAAAAACCTCTATCATGATTTTAAACAATTTTAGCCTCAAAATCATCTTTAATTTCAAAGTCAAAATACTCCTGATTTTAAACTATCTTTTAATATAATATATTTAACTTTTAAATATTTATACTTGGATTTAAATATAAAATTATAGTTAAATTCTATATATATTATTCTCTATATTTACTTATGAATTTTAACTATATTCAAGTATATTTATAAGGTTTAAAATAGTTTTAATATAAGATAAAATTATTTTCAAAGAAAATCAAATTATCAAAAAATGCTTTGGGGTGTCGACATACTCATGGTGACCATGTCGACATGGTGTCAGTTGAGTTTAAAATTTAAATTTCAAAAGAAGTGTCTATTCGCCATATCTCTTCACGAATGGACATGGTTGTTGTTTATAATTGAGAATAATGCGTTACTAATAAAAAAAATCTTATCATAATTTATAATTGAAAGTGCTACACTATGTAAATGTCTTTAGATAGAAGTACTATTATAGGGAGGTATTATGGCGCTTGTAAACATAGCATTAGGATAGTTAACAGAGCTACCTCGTTAAGAATAAACCACCTGAAGACCCATACAAAATTATTGTGAAAAACATTTGATAATCTATATATTATTATGCTCAAATGATAAAATTGATTGACAATGGTTCAAAGATACTTGATAATTATAATTTTAGAAGTTACAAATAATTTTGCCAATTATTATTATAAATTTTCTTTAGTTAATTACATGTAGTAATAACCTTAGTGTATATTTATACATCCACATATAGTAATAACCTTAGTGTATATTTATACATCCTCTAATTAAATAAACTATAATCTTATTATGTATATTGAGGTTTAAAAGCATCAGAGGTAGAGGGCAATACACTCCCTTTAAGGGTACATTCACAGAAAAGTTGGATTAGAGTTTAAAACATATGGCGTTTGTGGAGAAAAATTTGAATAGAGGTTGAATATGAAATACTGTTTAACATATAGTCTAACATTTGGAATTATGTCCGACTTATCCTTGTTAAATACGATGTAATTGTTGTGGCTACCCTAATTGCTGAAATTTAAGGAATGCAGACGCTTTCCATTAAACTACTAGTGTAACAAATACGTTTAAAACTCAGATAATTTAGTCGTATCTTCCATTGATAATTTTTTCTTGAGCATTTTCTATGTATGTGAACGGAGCCTAAATATCACAGTTATTTTTATCACCATGTAGAAAATTTGATGGTGATCTCATGGTATATGCCACAATCCCTTTACTTCTATATCAAATCATGCCTTAAGTATAAGATTTTTATTTACGTAATAATCACATTTTCAGAATCAGTGCCTTCTAACAAAACAATAAAAATAAGTATATTATATTAGAGTTTCTTTTTGTATTTCTCAAAAATAAATATAATTATTAATGTTTTCTTATTCCATGAGTTTAATGATAGTATATACATAGTTACATAAACTAAACCTTTGATTCAGAACAAGAGGATTTAGAATATGAAATAATGGAAATGCACAAGGAAGATGATACTAGTGAAAATGAACCTTTGGACTTCGTCCAAATTTAATTAGTCATTTTTAATTTGACTCAATGTTTAACAACCACTCCAACAAATGCATATGTTTTTTAATATTTACTAGTCAGTATATTGGCAACTACGTACTTTTGTCGAAAATCATTCATTAGTACTTTAAAAGTTAATTTGTTATTATTGAGCCACAAATTAGATAGTTAGCATATCTGCTCAAAAGTTGCTTAATGGAGCAAATCCGTAGATTGTGCATGTCATGGATGGGTTGAGATAAAAAAAGAAAAAAATGTTTTATGTAAAAGTAAGGTTGCATATAATTTCCAGTTATTCTTTGAAAAATTATACTTATCGAAACGCAATACAAATTACCACTTCGTGTCTGAGTTTTGATTTTTATTATATCATGTCTTCGTTTTTGTTTATCTTATTAATCCAATAGGTGTTGATGAATGAACTATAATTTTATAAGAAGATATTTAGAGCCGAATAATATTTTAGCCACAAGAAAATCTATATGAATTCTCCTTAGTTCCTTATGAAAGTATAAGGTTCGTATGAATAAAAAAAATCTCGCAAACCTTGTAGAAGAGAATCTATACTATATAACAAACCAAAAGAAAGAGTAAATTCTCAAGCCTAAATTTTTTTACAATTCATCAACTACGTGCCCTTAACAAAATCTAAGGAATAAAATGATCTAAGGACTAGTGTCATCTTAGATTAAAAAGAAATATTTGGCCTCAATATTAATGTTGCATTTACCTTATATATAATTAGGATAATTTGTTTTAAATTACTGCATCTCTAATGAAAAAATAAATTTAAATGAGAAATCATAACAGAAAGATAGATTGCAATCAACATTTTTGAAAACAGACTTTATTTCATCACTTTGATCTTCAACATAAGAATGATCATTAAGAGAGTTGGATACATTGAAGTTAGACTTTAGGGACACTCAGAAATACATGTTTTCCTGTCTTTTTGACAAGACGATATACATGAACTATCCCCCTTGCAGCCTTTTACACATGAGTTGTATGCTTTTCTACATTGTTTAGAGCAATCAACATGAACGCAGCTAACAGGATCAATCGATTGAAACACAAATAGCAATGTGATGGCAATAATCATCAATTTTGCAAGAAAGCTTTCCATTTTTATTTTAAAAATACTTTGAGTTTGAGTAGTACATGGTTTGATGTATATAACATTCCAATTTATAAATGAGGTTGTGGACTAGAATAATTGCTCTGGACAGATTTTGTTGATGTGCTTCCCTCAAATAAATTGCATATACTTTGAATGTTGATTTCATTATATTTATTAATATTTTGTATGTGATTCACTAGTGGTAATGAAGAAGTTGATCACTATAACAATAAATGTTAAATAATTAAAATAAAGTTTGGTTCACCAGTATTATATACCATACAAGAATATCTATTGTTAAATGAATTTATTTATTTATACAATGAATATAAAACAAGAGAGTAAGTAATATCAATTTAATTAATTTGCGGAGCTAATCATTAATTTGTTAGAAAAACTAACTAGCATGTTTCATGTATATGATTAATTAGTACTTAGGCGGTATATTGCATTTGGTAATGTTGGAGTTCAAATCCTTAATCTCTAAATACCATGTGACCCTTATCTCCATACAATCACATCCCTTCATTTAATCAAATTGATTAATTAATTAATGAACAATGAAATTTGAAGATTGGGTAGGGATGGGGGTATATGAATGTGAAGACAGAGCTGTGACGCCCCACCTCTATACCCACGCTAGCCAAGAACACTCCGGAGTAGTGCTGTCAACTAGCACGTAGAATAAGGCTGTTGAGGAGCGACCATCCATGTAATTGCTTATCACACGGTGGCTATAAATAATCTTCGGAAACAAACATAGAAATAATCATATCACAAATCAGTCACAGATATACATATCACAAAGGCGGAAGAAGAGATGAATATATAACTAACGCATGAAAGTGTACATCAGAGTAGTGGTCTAAAAAGATCCACGATAATACAAAAGAATAGCAACGCGTGCTATACAAAAGAATACAACTATGAGTCTATATCTCAAGTGTAAACAACAAAAGCTGCTAATCTAAACAAGTAGCCAAAAGTCTGAGTAGTGAATCACTGGGGGAGGAGTCAAGCAGTAGCACCTGTAACATCTCGGTCTGACCCGAGTATTATTTATAAGAAAATAATAAACGGATCAGTCTAGCTATAAATATCAGATGACATGATATAAAATAAAAGATATGGCATAAACATAAAATATCCATACTGACATACTACTATAAGTATGCAAATAATGATCGACAGGAGATCAACCGATAAGAGATAAATCAATATCACAAGAATCTTCTCAAAGATCCAAAGAGGGCATCATACCCTAAACTTGTACTCATAACAAGTCAATGACATAAATTCCAGAAATCAACACGAGAAATCCAGAAATCATAAAAAGGGAAAGAGGCCTATCACATGACGGTCCGAAGACCATGGGGAGCTACCCTGCATGTGTGAATGGAATCACACAGATTGAGGTCAAGACTAACCAAAAAGCAGAAAGGTATGTGTGAATGGAATCACACAGGTGGTGTCTAGTCTAACCTTGCAATGAAAGAGACATCGCGCAATTGCTAGTCTAATTCATAAAGCGATCATCAAGATCAACGAGAAGTGTCAATTACACTAAGCTAGTAAATATAGAAGTTTAGCTTCATGTCCCATAACCACTTGCTTAACTTAAATATTTACGAACAAACTGTAAATCTTCACTAATAAAATTGTCACAAGAGGTTCAATCGAACAAGTCCAAGAATTAACCGACGAAGTGAACGCAAGCGTTTCGTACCACTTGTTTTACTAAGTCGTTTAATTAGATTTCTCATCCGAGTGAGGTAAAGGCTTGTATATACTAATAGATTGGAAAACGGTTTAAGAAAAGAGCTTTGTTATTAAAAATAGAGTTGAAATTGTTTGTTAAAAGAGTTTTGATATTTACTACTAGTATTGAAACCTTTATATTATAAAGTGACAAAACACAGAAGCAATTGTAGAAACAATCAGTCACAAAAATCGCATACGGAGATGTGAATAAAATCCAAGGAAATCAGCTCAATGTTTTTCAGATAAGATCCCCTACGGAGGGGGGGTCCAGAGGGGGTGGCAACCCCCCAAGGTGGGGGTGCGGGGGCAACGCCACCGCTTACGGGGTTCGACCAAAACGGTACGACCTAGTGAAGACAAAATGAGGTCTAACGACATAAGGGGAATAGGGTCGAGCGACCTAATGCTTGCGACCTAGGGGTCTAAGGAGTCAACCGACCTAACCGGAGCAACCCTGTGGTCATGCGACCTAACTGAAATGGCCAAGCGACCTAACAATAGAACAGGTCAAGCGACCTAACGTTTTAAGGCCGAGCGACCTAATTAAACTCGCGACTTAATGGTGTGAAAGGCGTGCGACCTAACATGTTACGACCTAAGGGGGGTGCGCGACCTAAGAAGGTTCGCGGGCTAGGGATGAGCGACCTAACAAGGTTCACGACCTAACGGAGACGAGGTCATGCGACCTAAAGTGGTTCGCGACCTAAAGGTGTTCGCGACCTAATAGGGTTCGCGACCTAAAGGTGCACGACCTAAGGTCTTTCGACCTAGGGGTATATAGGTAACACGACCTAAAGGTGTCGCGACCTAAGGGGCCAAGCGACCTAGTGGGTCATATGACCTAAAGGAAATAGGGTCCAACGACCTAAGGAAAACAAGGTCCAATGACCTAAAGGAGTATGCGACCTAAAGAAGTGCGCGAGCTAAATGAAGGCGGAACAACTCAAGGTCTAACGACCTAGGGGGGGCCGACCTAAGGTCTAACGACCTAAGACCGAGGAGACGTTTCCAACAGAGGGAACGACTTAACGACCTAAGCCTAACGACCTACGACCTAAGGTCCCACGACCTAATGAGGCAGGCAAGGCCGAACGACCTATACGCGAACGACCTAAAGTCCAACGACCTACGACCTAAATCCGAGGCGACCTAACACAATGGCTGAGCGACCTAACTAAGTGCGCGACCTGGTGGGTAAGGAGGTCGAGCGACCTAATGTTCTTTGCGACCTAACGAGATAGAGGGGACACGCGACCTAAAGGTACGCGACCTAAGAAAGTTCGCGGGCTAAGGATGAGCGACCTAACAAGGTTCACGACCTAACGGAGACGAGGTCATGCGACCTAAAAGTGAAACGACCTAAGGGCAAAAACAAGGTCACGCGACCTAACAGGAAACAAGGTCAAGCGACCTAAGGGGTTACGCGACCTAACGTAACACGGGTCAAACGACCTAAGGCATCACAGAACGAACGACCTAACTTCTTAAGGGACAGGCGACCTAAAGAGGTTCGCGACCTAATAGGGTTCGCGACCTAAGGTCTTTCGACCTAGGGGTATATAGGTAACACGACCTAAAGATTTCGCGACCTAAAAATAGGAAGCATGGCCGAACGACCTATCGAAGTAGAAAGGCATGCGACCTAACGGTCAAAAGGCCAACGACCTACGACCTGAAAGTCATACGACTTACGACCTAAAAGCCATACGACCTACGACCTAAAAGCCATACGACCTACGACCTAAAAGCCATACGACCTAAAGTGAAACGATCGAACTCCGAAGTGAAGATTCAAGGCAGTGCGACTTAGCGCGATAACACGCGAACGACCTAAGGGTTAGGTCGCGAGCGACCTAAGTACTAGGTCGTGAACGACCTAACTCCAAACACACGAAAAATGGTCAGAACGATCTAGGAGCTATCTCGTACGCGACCTACGACCTAAGACCCACACGACCTAACTCCGAACGACCTAAAAATGGCCAGAACGACCTAAATGCAGAAATTTCGCCAAAACGCCAAAAATCGGAGTTTTTCGCCAATCCAATCCAAACCAAAAGCAAATATTCATGCTAAAGTGATAGGGAATCATTCCCAACAACCCAATATAGTAATAGACTAGATTTGTGACATAAAAATCTCACCTTTGCACCAAATATCAATGAAAATGAAGTTTTAAGCAAGCAAGAATCAATCCTTCTTCTATCTAAGCACAAGAAGCTTGAATCCAATGTCTTCTTCTTGAATTTGGAGTAGAAAGATGGATTGCAATTGAATTTGAGTTTTGGAATTTTAATTTCCCATTCCCTCCACCATTAATGCCAAAGCTTGATTAGTTAGGAAATTTATGAAGAGTGAGGAGAAGAGGGTTGTAACTTGGGCTTAATAGGCCAAACTAACCCAAAGTCCAAAGCGGGAAAAGTTAGTGAAATTTCACTAACTCCAAACCTATCGATGTTTATACTTAAAAAGTTGTAAACGACATTTCGAACTCAATGGAAGTGGTCTTGAGTCCTAATTTGACCGTTTGCAAAAAGTAGCTTTTCGGACCAAAATCCGATTAACGAGTTACTATTTAAATAAAATATTTAAATACAAACTCGATAAATATGCGGGTTGTTACAGAGGAATTGAGCTTGTAATGTTGGGTTTCATGTCAGTTTGAAAAACTCAAGCATTGAGATTAAAGTTTTACAAAAATATCATATTTTCTACTTTGAGATATAAAATAATGTTGAAAAGGAGGTAATATTTGAACAAAGCTAAATTATTTGGTGAAAGCTATTACATTATATAAGAAAAACCTAGAACTATAGGTCATCATATAAATTCTTTGAAATAGCGTCATAGAGTCAACTATATATATAAAAAATTTATTTCTTACCATTTTTATTCAATAATCATATTAAATTCAATAATTAAAAATAATTAAAAATACGGGTCGTTACAACATATATCTAGCACAATCTTAAAACAATAAATATTCTTAAAACAATAAATATTGAAGTGAACGTATGCCTAGTATAGATGCTTTTCCTTTTAACCATTTTCTTTTTCTACTTGCTATGATTTCTTATTGTTATTTTGTGCGTTAGTTTTAACTAATATTAGATGGAAGTATAATTGAAAGCATATGTAAAATTCCTTTAAATGCTTATGATCTTTCCCAAATTCGGAAAATAATCTCTTATTGACCTTTTTATTGTTGTTAATGCCAATTCTTACACAAAACACACATTAGGTAGAAACAATAGGGATTGCATTTGTGTATAATACAATGAATGGTATATGCAGTGTACATAAATGTACAAATTTATTTACAAATTTATTTTGTAAATTATGTACCTACTAAAGATAACATATAAACATTATTCATCACCTATTATAAAATGAAATTTAGTTTAAAGGACAAACTTCCAAAGTTTTTTGACCCATAAGATAATCTCTTCAAAATTTAGATATAAGGACATCTTGTTCCTCATGTAGGCATAGCCCAATTACCCCACATCCAACGTCGTCGCTTCACACACCACAACTCCATGCCATCATACGTACATGACAATCTACACCTATGTTTTGCCACCTACCGTAGTCGCCACCTACTATAATTAACACCTCCCATAGTCGCCGCCTCTTCAAAACCAAACCCTAATAAACAAACTCATACCTTTACTCACCACCTATTAAACTGCCCATATTTTTCAACATATCACAACATAGTTGCTCAGCTTACCTTGCTTACTAGTCAACAATTAACACAAAAATAGAATAAGGTAAAAAATGATATTGTATAGTATAATTATATGAGAAAATTATGTAAAAATAAATATAACACGTACAAAATGCTACCAAATCATAAAATTTAAACATAAAATGCTACTACAAAATAAAATCAACTACTACGCGATCAAATTGAAATATAAATATAAATATATTTTTTAAATCAGAAAATGCGGAACTAATATTATATAGTAGCATTATAAAATAATTTATGAAAAACAGCATGATAAATTGCAACGACCCAATATTTTGGACAGATTAAATCAATAATAAACCATATATATCAAACTCAAACCATTCAAAAGGAAGGATTATTATTGGGGTAAATAAGAAAAAGCAGAGAAGAAGGGAAAACAAAACACAGAATCTTACAGGAGAATGACAAAATAGAACAATCAAATAAATGGTTTATGAAGCTGCTTACGAATAATACTTGATTGCACTTTTACAATACATATCAGAGTACATACAGCAGTCATAAATAAATAATGCAACAAAATAAATAATGCAACAAAACAACATAATGCAACGAAAATAATATAATAAATAATAATAGTATTCAATCTTCGTCTTCGCCCTCTAGAAAGCAGTTTTCGATACACTGAGAAGCTCAAACTGAGCCGAGCGAATTGAATAGACAAAATATTCGAGTAAGAACTAAAAGATCTTGTGTAAGTTAAATCAAAAGTAAGTGACTATGAGTGTAATGGCGTTAGAGATGTTTACAGATTTTGACATCTCTTATCCAATGTCTAATGTGAGTGCAATAACTTAAGAGATGTTCGGGATTACCACCTCTTAAGGATCCATTAAACTATCTACATACATAGTACAATACGCTATAATATTGTCTACAGTAAAGTAAAGTATTAAAATAGCGCTAAGGCGTTACCCATATCCTCCTTAATGCATTTTATATATTTCCACAGTCTATACAATACCATAATTCCTCCGTAAACTGGAGGGCTATCAGAGAGCACTCCATAAGTAAGGTACAAAACAAACTCATGAAGGCACGATACGACATGTGAATATGACACTCGATGCAATGCCAAGGAAGGATGTTAGTCCGTGAGATGATGTTTTTGATGACAACAACCTTAGAATAGATTATAAAATATAAATACTAACATTATAAGTTTAGATATATATGTATATGCAGGATTTAACCATGCAGGTAACAAGAATGAAGACTGTACAGTAAACAGATTCAAGATATCAAGATTGAAGACTCATGAGTATCAAGATTATCAAGAGCTCAAGAATTAAAGTAATTTATTCTTTAATTACAAATTTTGTTAAAACTCATAGAAAATCACCGGCATCTTAAAATTCAATTTATTCGTTGAATGGAATCCACTTCGAGCCTGTTAAAGGGATGGAACCCTAAGTAGGATGGAACCTACGAAAAATCTAGTGGAATATTGTTTTGTATCCGCTAACCTTTTATTCAAAATGATTTTTCAAAATTATATCTTGTTTTCAAGATGATTCAAAACGTTCCTTTTAAAAACATCAAAAACCTCTATAATGATTTTAAACAATTTTAGCCTCAAAATCATCTTTAATTTCAAAGTCAAAATACTCCTGATTTTAAACTATCTTTTAATATAATATATTTAACTTTTAAATATTTATACTTGGATTTAAATATAAAATTATAGTTAAATTCTATATATATTATTCTCTATATTTACTTATGAATTTTAACTATATTCAAGTATATTTATAAGGTTTAAAATTGTTTTAATATAAGATAAAGATTATTTTCAAAGAAAATCAAATTATAAAAAATGCTTTGGGATGTCAACATACTCATGGTGACCATGTCGACATGGTGTTAGTTGAGTTTAAAATTTAAATTTCAAAAGAAGTGTCATTCGCCATATCTCTTCACGAATGGACATGGCTGTTGTTCTTCTATAAATAGGGGTCAGTTTCAATGAATTTAACATAAGATTTTCTGGTTTTTCACTCCTCTTCTTCTTCCACTTTTCTTAATACATATTCTTACCATTACTCTGCCGAAATCAATATTGAATCGAACTCGATCATGCGTAGTTTGATTCTCTATCACTCTCTCAATAAGATCCTCAGTGCTATTCAGAGTTATAGGCTTTTTGTAATCAACTTAGCGATAAAAGGTGTGATTGTAACCTTGAAAACCAATCAAGCGAGATAAGTTGTGATTGTGGCCTTGGGAAATCAATTGGGTGAGCTTTTCGCCCGTAAAATCAAGTGGGTGAACTTGTTGCCTAGAAAATCAAGTATCTATACCCAGAGGATTGTTATTCTGGAGGGTGTACCTCGTAGCCTTGAAATTGAGGGTGTAATTGTACAATTGATTATGAAATGAAATCCGCACTTGTGTTGCGGGATTGGATGTAGGGTAAGTCCGAACCAGTATAAAATCCGGTGTGTTGTTTCCTTTACTGCTTTTACTTTATATTTGCATTTGTGTTTGATTCTGTGATCATATCTGTGTCTGAATATTGCATACATTTGTGTTTAAAGTAACAAAAACTAAAAAGGATTTAACAATTCTATAAAACACTATTCACCCCCCCTCTAGTGTTAATCCTAGCCTTAAGATCCATAATCTGCATTTCTCACAATTGGTATCAAAGCAATGTTTTCAAAGTTTCATAATCTGATTTATGAAAAGTATTCAAAATGGCTACCTACACTGGTACTATTACTAACACTAGTATTCCTGTCACTAGTTCAGAAGGTCAGTCTACTGTCAGACCACCCTTTTTAATGGTAGTAACTATGCATATTGGGCATGTAAGATGAAAATATATTTACAATCTGTTGGATTAGATACTTAGAATATTACACAAACTGAATATTCTGAACCCACCACTGATTTTGCACGGTGGACTGCTGAGCAAAAGACTGTTGCACAAAATAATTCTAAGGCAATGAATATTTTGTTTTGTTCACTAGATGGGAATGAATTCAATAGAGTGTCAGTTTGTAAGTCTGCATATGAAATATGGAAAAATTTGCAAGTTACTCACGACGGAACAAGCAATGTTAAACAGACCAAAATTTCCATGCTCACAAATCAGTTTCAATTATTTAAAATGAATCCTAATGAGTCTATTTCAGATATGTATAATAGATTTTAGGATATTATGCATTCTCTGATATCTTTGGGAAAGGAATTTTCTGAAGAAGATCAAGTCAGAAAGATTTTAAATTCTCTTGCTCCAGGAATGGGATCAAAAGACAGTTGCTATTGAAGAGGCAAATGACATCATTACTTTAAAGATAGAAGAATTAATTGGAAATCTAATGCCGTATGAAGTTCAATTGATCGGGAGAAGAGAAAGCAAAACATCTGAAAAGAAATCAATGACATTCAATGCATTGACTGATGGATCAGATTCAAACAGCGATAATGATGAAGAGATCGCCTTGATGACCAGAAATTTTAGGAAATTCCTGAAATACAGAAAGATGAATAATCTCAAGAGAAACAACTATAAGAACTCTGGAAATCATAATATAGTGCCAAACAATGTCAAATGTTTCAACTGTGATGAACCAGGCCACATCAAAAAAGACTGCCCGTATCCAGATAGGCAAAATCCTCCTATGAACAATGATCCAGCAAAGAAACGAAAGCGTGCATTTACTGCTACTCTAGATGACTCAGACTCATCCTCAAGTAATGATGATCAGAAGACAGATAATTCGAATTTGTGTTTCACAGCAGTTCACGACACCGACGAATTCAGAGAAACGGACTCAGAAAAAGGAACACATTTACAATATAATTGGTTGAAATTGCTTGCTTAGAATTAGATGTTTGATTGCTTGATTGATTGATTTTGAATTAGTGTGTTGTTTGAATTTTAAAAAATTTATTTTCCACTTTATTATTTTTTTATTATTTTTTTAATATTTTTTATTTATTTTTAATTTTTAATTTTTAATAGTATAATAATACTTTCTGAAATATTATTAGTCCAATAATATTTTAGAAATATATAATAAAGTATATATATTTATTAGAGAGCATAGGAAAAATAATTCACAAAAATTCACTGGCACATGTCGACATGGTCCCTACCATGATGTCGACATGGGTGCTAGAATTTGAATTCAAATGTTTGAATTTCCCTCCATGTGATGTCCCGGATTTATTTGAATTGATATTAAGTTAGATTTTCAATTGAATTTGAATTTAGATTTAAATTTCAATCTGAATGGATATATATATAAACCTTAAAAAAATTTTAATAAGTTTTATTTAAGATAAGATTTTGTTTTCCTTAGAAGAAAAAAAAATTATACAAATTAAGTTAGTGTTTATTAAATAGTAACTAAACACAAAAAGTTTTATACTTACATTTAAAATGGATCAAATATATATGATTTAATTCTGATTATAAATTGGTTTGTATTTTATTTTTCTTCAAAGATTTTATTCATATAAATTTTAGAAAAGCATCCATTAATTTACAAATGTATTTATTAATTAATATAAAAGCTTTGAATATCCTTGTAAATAAATGAATATGAGGTAATTACAAGTGTTGATTTATTAAAGCTTATAAGGAAACATATGTAGGTTAATTAGTAATAGCTTATGACAAGTGTCTTTTATATCTTTTCTTTTTAAAATAATAATTAATAAATGAGGAAATTAAGTTATAGAACATCCCCATATTTCTTTCTCAGATTTTTTTATCAGTTGATTATCTCAAAAAAGACAAAGAAAGAAATAAAACCAGGAAAAAATCAAAACCTGAAGAGAAAAAAAAAATGCTGATCAAAGTAAATCAAAGAAAAATTCAACATACTCTATTTTGCGAAACCGGGTTCTTGATCAAGTCATAGATCAAGTAGAGATTTAATTCAGATTTCAAATTGCAATACCAAGCCTCAGCTTTAAGAATCAGGCGGCAATCTCAAATTTTCTTCCAGGCTTCTCTGTTCTTCTACTTTGCAGGTGAGTAGACTTAAACTTAAGCAGTTTTAAATGATGTATGTGGAAATATTGGATGAAAATTTTGTGTTGCATGTTTAAATATATGGATGCATGTTTGATTAAATATGAATACGGGTATATATGAAGTGAATATGCTGGTCTGTTGATCGTGACTATCTCTGTTTATATTTCACAAATGAAAATATTGATAATAATTTAAGTTCTCTACATCTAATTTCTGTTAGGCTTACGATTTTAAACAAAACTGATTTAACCAAGGGGTACATGTGATTAACCTTTGAGCATGATATGAATTTGATTATGAATGAGGTTAAAATGATTTTATTTTATTTTATTTTATGCAGTCTGGTCTGAGAGGGGCTATGTATGCCTTTGTTGAAACTTTTCAAGTTGAAACCTGATTCAAAATTTTAATCTTCTACTCAAGTGGTCTATAGACATTAATTCCTGAAATAAAAGTGATGGTGGGTGAGTGAACATCATTATAAAATTTTATTCAAGAAAAATTATTTTGTATATATTTCAGATATAAAATACTTACGAGAAGGGTAAATCAATGTCAAAATTTGATTATTAAATTATTGGATTTTGAGCATATAATTGAATTCGACTTCGAATTCTACGATTTTTAAAGACAAAATTAAGATTTTTAGACTTGTAATTGGTGAGTTATTGTGAGGTAAGTGGTTTTGGGTAAACGGTATATTGCCGTCGATCGAAGTGGATCTGTGACTCGTGGATCATGTCAGAGGTGGTTCATGGAACGAGGAGGTTGGGAAAAATAGTCGTTGATTTTCTGGAATGCTGTGGTGGTGCGGCGAAGCAAAAGTAGGGTTTTTGCTCTGAATTGGGTCGCGAATCTTTGCGAGGCATTTCTGGACACGTTGAGGGATCGGAACATCATCGAGTTGATCGAGTAGGAGAGTGTGGCGTTGTCGAAGCTTTGGGTGGAGTCTCGTGATCTCTGGTGGTCAGAGAAGTCTTGGCGAGGCGGTTCTAGGCTGCGATGCTTTGCTACTTGAGTTCGCTCTTGTCATTTTTCGATTTCCATTCAGATCTACTACTTGGATATTTGGGATCTAAGAAGAGTATGGTAGGTGATTTGTTGAGGATGTCGGAGTTGGTCACGGTGGGGCTGGACGGCGTGCATGTTGCACGCATGCACATGATGTCTCGACGATGGAAGTTTTGGGTAGAAAGATTGTTTCTGCTTTTAACTCGATACGTTGTCGCGTTTGACTCGAAGGAGGGGTAATTGCTAGTAGCTCGAGTTTTTAATTCGAGAAGTCTGAATGTTTGGCTCGTGACTTACTCGAGAAGTTTGTATGTTTTTCTCGTGGGGTATAGGGTAGGCAACAGTTATAAAAAATTTATATTGGGGAATAACTCAGGTTTTAGCTAAGATAAATTGTGGATTGTCTTGGGTATTTTGTTGTGTAGTTGGCATGTTTTCTTAGTGCAGTGGTTAGACAGGAAGAAGAATAGAGGAAAGGAAGGTTGGAACTCGGGTTAGCTCGAGTAATCATGGTTTTGTCTCAGGTGAAATAAACAGTAACATAATGTTTTAAATTTACAAAATGAAATTTTAATATTATACTTAATTATTCTGTGAAGATAAAGTATTGTTTAAGTGTTTGATTAATTAAATAGAATTATTTGTTAATTCTTGAAGTTACTTAATTAATAAGGGTTAATCAAGATTGATTAAGAATTGATTGCTGTAAATAAATTTAATAATCAAGGACAAATTGTTAAGCAAGTAAGGAATTAATTAATTAATTTTTAAAGATTTAATAATTAACAATTAATTCGTGTGATTATCTGGTGATTGATTATTCAATGTAAGAGATTATAGGATAATAAAATAGGATAGGTGAAGAATAATTAATTTGTTTCATTAATTAAAGGCTAACTGCTTAAAGTACTTAAGGTGATAATTAAATATTGATTAAATCAAGGTTAATTAATTTATAAATAAGTAATTAAGAAGTAATTAAGAGGTTAATTACTAAATGAAGAGAATTATGATGAATAATTACTTAATGTAGTATGACTAATTAATTGGATGTGGTTAATTTTGGTTAATTAATTTAGTTTAATTAATTAAAGTTAATCATTTGGTGTTGGCTTAAGTTTTATTACTTAAGGTAATTATTAAGGTGAAATTTCTTAGTAAAGTAATTTATTACTGGATGTAATTTAATTTAAGGAAATTACCTGATGGGTAGTGATTAAAGGATAATTATTTAGTGGAAGAAATTAAGCGATAAATTACTCAGTGTAATTAAAAGATTAATATAGTTAATCAAGGAGTTAGTTAATTGATAGAGAAATTAAGGAAGTTAATTTCTGATTGTGATTTATCGTGGTTGATTAATGAATATAAGTAAGGTAACGGTTAATTATTATGGAAAATTGAAGAATAATTAACTAATGAAAGTAATTAGAGGATCATTAATTAATTAATGTAATTAATGAAGGTGATCAATCATGCTTATTAATGATTAAATGATGATTAGTGCTTTGAACTGGTTGATATCTCTAATCTGAATTGCTTGTGATATGATATGTTGCATGGATGGTGATAATGTGATTAATTATCTATTATGAATTGTGGTGTAAAAGTGTTATCCGGTAAGTAAAGTTGAGTTGTATTTAATTGGATAACTTGGTTTTAGATGACATTTAATTCGAAGAGACCAGAGTCGGGTATTAGTAAATACCCGAAACCACTTCGATTCTTTATAGATTAATATGTGAAATCGATAAACTGGAATGGGATGACTTAAGTGGATTGGACCATTTAATATAAGTTTTGGCACTGAGAAAGTGATGTGTTAAATAAGGGGTGTTTATAACAACTTGCGAAGCTGTAAATTTACGAGTCACCCAAGATTTAAATGAGTTCTGTGCATTAGTATTTCTTGTTAGATGGGTTTACTCACGCTGGTTTATAGCCTGACCCGGGTGTTACTTTGATGTAATGCTCGGGTCAGATCGAGTATTACAGATTTTCAGGTAAGGACGTTTTGGAGCTCATGAGGCGAGTTGGAGAGCAGAATGGTAAGGAGAGTCTCTGCTATGATATATTGCAGTATCTTAAACAGATTGATTCATCTGTTCTGCGATTGTAAATTTATTGTAACTCTGATATATATTAAAGTGTAATTTGACAAGTACAGTCTCTTTTGTATAACTATTGTTTATGTGATATTATATTTTATCCGCTGCGAATGTGAGATTGTGTGTTTCTTTCAGTTCTTCTTCTTTCTCTTTTCTTTTTTTCTTAACTATCTGGAAATTTCGGGATCGAAATTTCCGGGTCGTTACATTTGGTATCAGAGCCAGGTTAAGCGAGAACCTTGGCTCTTGTGGGATTACTCATTAGAGATAGGGTCAACAGTACCCTAGAATGAGTTGAGTGTATATATATATGAGAGAGCGTACTTGTTATTTTCTTATATAAAGTTTTTTAAAATGATTTCAAAAATAAATGAATCTTATATAAGAAATAGATTATCTATTATATTAAGGAAATTGGTTGTAGTATTAATTAAATTAAAGGTGATAGTAAGAATTAAGAAGTAATATAATACAACCAAATTAAAATTAAATAAGCATAAGTTTGAAATGGATTCAAACTTAAATTAAAATCTTAAAGTTAAGGAAGAATTTCAAAATAAGATGAATCAGAATTGGTTTCAAACCAGGAAATTGAATGGTTATTGTGTTTAATAATGGATGATTGTTTTAAACAATAAAATGTTTTAAGGAAATAACCATTTGATGAGAATAACTTGTAAATTAGAAAGGATGGAAATTGAAGTGGATTTAAAATTGTGAAGTTTTGAATTCTAAATTTAAACATTTAAATTGATTTCAAACTGTTAAGGGAGATAATATTATTCAAATTATTTGGAATATGATCTTATTTTAAAATAAGAGATGTTATTTAATATATTCAAATGAAAGGGTCCTATTTCAAACAAGGCTTGTTTGAAATCTTAAAAGAATTTGTTTAAATTAAAAACCAAAGGTGCTTTACAATTTTAAAGTATAACTTGGTATGTAAAAGAAATTAATATGTATATATGTGGATATACATAATATCAAAGATGGTTAGAAATAAACTCTAAATATTGAGTTTTGAATCTGGGATAAGATGTGATACCCAAGGTAATAAGTTTTTGAACTTATAAATGGGAAAATTATTAATGTGAAGTTTAAAATTTGAAATGGAAGTTCAAACTGGGTAAGGTTGACTGGATTAAGTGAATTGAGTTTAACTTGGGAAAAGTTAAAAATGTTGGAATGTTCAACCTGATTTGTAAATTTTAAGATGAAATTGAAGATTTAACTAGGAAAGTTAAATGGTTGATTAATTTGAGTGATCTCAAATTGGATTTGAGATCTAGAATTTGAAAATGAATTGGATGATATCATCCTATTGTTATTAATATTCTTCAAGTTGTGAATTAGATTTGTTTAAATGAATGAGAAATGGAGTATGGTAATCCATTGTTGGGATAAAAGGTAAATTGATTTAAAGGAATTAAATCAACATTTGAAGTATTAACTCGAATTTATATAATTCGAGATGGTTTAAATTTGAAATTAGTTCAAATTGAATTTGATTTGGATTGATTGAAATTGTGATTGGAGATGTATGAGTATAAGATTCAAATGGAAATTTGAATTGGATTAATTTGAAACAATTTGGAATTGTAATTAAAGTTGAATATGTTTAAAATCAAATGGAATTTGATTTAAATTTAAAAAGGGAATTGAGAATTAATTCAACTTGAATTGGGAACGAATCAATTTCAATGGAAATTGAAATTATTTAAATTGGAATTGAGTCAATTTAAAAGGAAGAGGAAATTTAAATTGAACAGTTTTGACTCTGGACTATTTTTAATAAAAATTATTTTAATATAAACCTATTTTTCCAAGCTATATATTATATATACAACCTTTCTTTTAAAAGACAAACTATCTTATGCTTGTTTTACCATTATTTTTGAAACTGTTTAACAATTTTCCAACTGTTTTATAAACTAATTACTATATTTCAACTGTTTTTACAAAACTAATTACTATCTTACTATTATATTGCAATTATCTAAAATTTCTATAATTATTTAACAATTTTCTAACTATTTTACACCTATTTTACAAACTAGTAATTATTTTCCAACTACTTATTTGTTTTTAACTTTTCATGCTATTTTCTAAATTTAAACTGGACAGAGTTTAAACTATTCTTGGTTAAATACCCAATCGAGATAAGAATAGAGGTGATAATCCAAATGGATTGAAGCAATTGAGAGTAAGTGAATGAAAGTGAATGTGAATAGAAATGAAATTAATTGGGCTAATAACCAATAAAGATAAATACGTAGGGTGTACGTATGTTATTCTATTCGCATAGTGATTTGATCCAGATTCGAGCATAGAATTTCGAGATAGTTATATCGATCCGAGTGGGATTTTTCACTCGATTTTCGACGGCGAACCTGGATATGGATTGTTGATTGGTTATCGATATTCTCTATCATAGTTATGACTATGCAAAGAGAATGACGTTTTCTGATCAAGAAACCAGATCTGTGTCCGCACTAGGAAGTCGGGTGGACAATACTAGTTCGGAAGTGAAATTGTGTGATCGAGTGAGCGATCAGATTGGTATAGCGTACGGATGATATGTGTACATCGTACAGATTGGAATGAAATTGATATTGAAGTTTGTGGATAAGAAATTTGAAATGGTTTTTGAAGTGAAAATATATTTTGTGAAATATATGAGAAAATAAAATAGAAATTGGATATTTCTATGGTTGAAATTTTGTTTATGGAAGTAAGTGATATGGTAAGTGGTTTTGTAAAGAGTAATCAAATTTGAATATTTGATTTTGAGTAAACAAAGTTAAATATCTTTGTTTTATAAAATGGAACTCCCCTTGTTGAATCTATTGCCGGAAGAAAAGGATTTTTGAAGGTGTTTTGAAGTATAAAGGAGTTTTATACAAGTCTGAAATGATCCAAAGTTTTAAAAATTATATATATCTGTGTGTATATATATATATATATATATATAAAGGATTATATGAGGATTTTGGAAAAAAGGTTTTGGGAACCAAAGGATTTGGAAAGGCTTTTGATTTTTGGGTAAAATCAATATTAAATTTGGAAAGCCTGGTTTGAGAATTAGATTTTTGGAATAATCGATTTTGTGTAAAGGAGCTTTCTATGAGATCATACTAGGTGTATGATTTAAAGATACTATATATGTATAGTATAAAATGTTTTGATGATGCTCTGGGGAAAAAGGCGCTCCCTTGGAATGGACTTCTCAGGAGTACCACCGGGTGGTGCTGCCTTGAACCCCAAGGAGGGTTCTAAAGTTGATCCTGTGAGGAGTCCGGACAAACTAGTTCCTGAGGATTATTGGGTAGCGAAAGTCGAGGGCGCTGATGCCTACAGGGTCATTTGGGTTATGCTGTGACGACAGTGTAAGTCGATGTCACTGCGATCTACTGTGGGGACCATAGCGAAAATCGTGTGGAGGATGAGTGTCAACGGTCTACACTTGATTTTGCCGGGAAGGCAACGCAACATCGGTAGACTGCGATCTATGGTCAAGTGGAGTGGAGAAGTTTCATTCTTTTGGCAGCGGAATTCGAGGGCGCTGATGCCTACAGTTATATGGGTTTTTGCTGTGATAGCTACGTAACCCCAGTTGTAGCTGCGATCTGTAGCGGGTTCCATGGTGTAATCGAGGGGCGCGGAGGCCTAAAGTTATCTATGGATTTTGTCGGGACAGCAACGTAACCATCGGGTTAACTGCGACCATGGAAAGGGGAGATGATTTCCAAAGCATTCTCACCAAAAGATATATCCTCTATTTTCAAAAACTGTTTTCTATATTTTCAATAAAATTATTTTTCAAGTATTTTTACTGGATGTTGAAAATGAGTCTGCTAAGTATTTATAGATTTTCGGTCTTACGCCTGATCAACGTATGACCGAATTTTTATGAGAACGAGGATGGACTTGTTGAGACATCGAGTTATAAAAGTATTTTTATAAAAACTATTTTGGCAAGTATTACAGGTTTTAAAAGTGTTTTCAATTAGTCAAAGAATATTTTAACTGGTTTTAAAATATTTAATAAAATTTTGGCTTCGTTCCTTTTCGAGGACGAAAAGATTTAAAGGGGGGTGGAATGTGATGTCCCGGATTTATTTGAATTGATATTAAGTTAGATTTTCAATTGAATTTGAATTTAAATTTAAATTTCAATCTGAGTGGATATATATATATATATATTTATACCTTAAAAATATTTTAATAAGTTTTATTTAAGATAAGATTTTGTTTTCCTTAGAAGAAAAAAAAAATTATACAAATTAAGTTAGTGTTTATTAAATAGTAACTAAACACAAAAAGTTTTATACTTACATTTAAAATGGATCAAATATATATGATTTAATTCTGATTATAAATTGGTTTGTATTTTATTTTTCTTCAAAGATTTTATTCATATAAATTTTAGAAAAGCATCCATTAATTTACAAATGTATTTATTAATTAATATAAAAGCTTTGAATATTCTTGTAAATAAATGAATATGAGGTAATTACAAGTGTTGATTTATTAAAGCTTATAAGCAAACATATGTAGGTTAATTAGTAATAGCTTATGACAAGTGTCTTTTATATCTTTTCTTTTTAAAATAATAATTAATAAATGAGGAAATTAAGTTATATAACATCCCCATATTTCTTTCTCAGATTGTTTTATCAGTTGATTATCTAAAAACAAGACAAAGAAAGAAATAAAACCAGGAAAAAATCAAAACCTGAAGAGAAAAAAAAAATGCTGATCAAAGTAAATCAAAGAAAAATTCAACATACTCTATTTTGCGAAACCGGGTGCTTGATCAAGTCATAGATCAAGTAGAGATTTAATTCAGATTTCAAATTGCAATACCAAGCCTCAGCTTTAAGAATCAGGCAGCAATCTCAAATTTTCTTCCAGGCTTCTCTGTTCTTCTACTTTGCAGGTGAGTAGACTTAAACTTAAGCAGTTTTAAATGATGTATGTGGAAATATTGGATGAAAATTTTGTGTTGCATGTTTAAATATATGGATGCATGTTTGATTAAATATGAATACGGGTATATATGAAGTGAATATGCTGGTCTACTGATCGTGACTATCTCTGTTTATATTTCACAAATGAAAATATTGATAATAATTTAAGTTCTCTACATCTAATTTCTGTTAGGCTTACGATTTTAAACAAAACTGATTTAACCAAGGGGTGCATGTGATTAACCTTTGAGCATGATATGAATTTGATTATGAATGAGGTTAAAATGATTTTATTTTATTTTATTTTATGCAGTCTAGTCTGAGAGGGGCTATGTATGCCTCTGTTGAAACTTTTCAAGTTGAAACCTGATTCAAAATTTTAATCTTCTACTCAAGTGGTCTATAGACATTAATTCCTGAAATAAAAGTGATGGTGGGTGAGTGAACATCATTATAAAATTTTATTCAAGAAAAATTATTTTGTATATATTTCAGATATAAAATACTTACGAGAAGGGTAAATCAATGTCAAAATTTGATTATTAAATTATTGGATTTTGAGCATATAATTGAATTCGACTTCGAATTCTACGATTTTTAAAGACAAAATTAAGATTTTTAGACTTGTAATTGGTGAGTTATTGTGAGGTAAGTGGTTTTGGGTAAACGGTATATTGCCGTCGATCGAAGTGGATCTGTGACTCGTGGATCATGTCAGAGGTGGTTCATGGAACGAGGAGGTTGGGAAAAATAGTCGTTGATTTTCTGGAATGCTGTGGTGGTGCGGCGAAGCAAAAGTAGGGTTTTTGCTCTGAATTGGGTCGCGAATCTTTGCGAGGCATTTCTGGACACGTTGAGGGATCGGAACATCATCGAGTTGATCGAGTAGGAGAGTGTGGCGTTGTCGAAGCTTTGGGTGGAGTCTCATGATCTCTGGTGGTCAGAGAAGTCTTGGCGAGGCGGTTCTAGGCTGCGATGCTTTGCTACTTGAGTTCGCTCTTGTCATTTTTCGATTTCCATTCAGATCTACTACTTGGATATTTGGGATCTAAGAAGAGTATGGTAGGTGATTTGTTGAGGATGTCGGAGTTGGTCACGGTGGGGCTGGACGGCGTGCATGTTGCACGCATGCACATGATGTCTCGACGATGGAAGTTTTGGGTAGAAAGATTGTTTCTGCTTTTAACTCGATACGTTGTCGCGTTTGACTCGAAGGAGGGGTAATTGCTAGTAGCTCGAGTTTTTAATTCGAGAAGTCTGAATGTTTGGCTCGTGACTTACTCGAGAAGTTTGTATGTTTTTCTCGTGGGGTATAGGGTAGGCAACAGTTATAAAAAATTTATATTGGGGAATAACTCAGGTTTTAGCTAAGATAAATTGTGGATTGTCTTGGGTATTTTGTTGTGTAGTTGGCATGTTTTCTTAGTGCAGTGGTTAGACAGGAAGAAGAATAGAGGAAAGGAAGGTTGGAACTCGGGTTAGCTCGAGTAATCATGGTTTTGTCTCAGGTGAAATAAACAGTAACATAATGTTTTAAATTTACAAAATGAAATTTTAATATTATACTTAATTATTCTGTGAAGATAAAGTATTGTTTAAGTGTTTGATTAATTAAATAGAATTATTTGTTAATTCTTGAAGTTACTTAATTAATAAGGGTTAATCAAGATTGATTAAGAATTGATTGCTGTAAATAAATTTAATAATCAAGGACAAATTGTTAAGCAAGTAAGGAATTAATTAATTAATTTTTAAAGATTTAATAATTAACAATTAATTCGTGTGATTATCTGGTGATTAATTATTCAATGTAAGAGATTATAGGATAATAAAATAGGATAGGTGAAGAATAATTAATTTGTTTCATTAATTAAAGGCTAACTGCTTAAAGTACTTAAGGTGATAATTAAATATTGATTAAATCAAGGTTAATTAATTTATAAATAAGTAATTAAGAAGTAATTAAGAGGTTAATTACTAAATGAAGAGAATTATGATGAATAATTACTTAATGTAGTATGACTAATTAATTGGATGTGGTTAATTTTGGTTAATTAATTTAGTTTAATTAATTAAAGTTAATCATTTGGTGTTGGCTTAAGTTTTATTACTTAAGGTAATTATTAAGGTGAAATTTCTTAGTAAAGTAATTTATTACTGGATGTAATTTAATTTAAGGAAATTACCTGATGGGTAGTGATTAAAGGATAATTATTTAGTGGAAGAAATTAAGCGATAAATTACTCAGTGTAATTAAAAGATTAATATAGTTAATCAAGGAGTTATTTAATTGATAGAGAAATTAAGGAAGTTAATTTCTGATTGTGATTTATCGTGGTTGATTAATGAATATAAGTAAGGTAACGGTTAATTATTATGGAAAATTGAAGAATAATTAACTAATGAAAGTAATTAGAGGATCATTAATTAATTAATGTAATTAATGAAGGTGATCAATCATGCTTATTAATGATTAAATGATGATTAGTGCTTTGAACTGGTTGATATCTCTAATCTGAATTGCTTGTGATATGATATGTTGCATGGATGGTGATAATGTGATTAATTATCTATTATGAATTGTGGTGTAAAAGTGTTATCCGGTAAGTAAAGTTGAGTTGTATTTAATTGGATAACTTGGTTTTAGATGACATTTAATTCGAAGAGACCAGAGTCGGGTATTAGTAAATACCCGAAACCACTTCGATTCTTTATAGATTAATATGTGAAATCGATAAACTGGAATGGGATGACTTAAGTGGATTGGACCATTTAATATAAGTTTTGGCACTGAGAAAGTGATGTGTTAAATAAGGGGTGTTTATAACAACTTGCGAAGCTGTAAATTTACGAGTCACCCAAGATTTAAATGAGTTCTGTGCATTAGTATTTCTTGTTAGATGGGTTTACTCACGCTGGTTTATAGCCTGACCCGGGTGTTACTTTGATGTAATGCTCGGGTCAGATCGAGTATTACAGATTTTCAGGTAAGGACGTTTTGGAGCTCATGAGGCGAGTTGGAGAGCAGAATGGTAAGGAGAGTCTCTGCTATGATATATTGCAGTATCTTAAACAGATTGATTCATCTGTTCTGCGATTGTAAATTTATTGTAACTCTGATATATATTAAAGTGTAATTTGACAAGTACAGTCTCTTTTGTATAACTATTGTTTATGTGATATTATATTTTATCCGCTGCGAATGTGAGATTGTGTGTTTCTTTCAGTTCTTCTTCTTTCTCTTTTCTTTTTTTCTTAACTATCTGGAAATTTCGGGATCGAAATTTCCGGGTCGTTACATTTGGTATCAGAGCCAGGTTAAGCGAGAACCTTGGCTCTGGTGGGATTACTCATTAGAGATAGGGTCAACAGTACCCTAGAATGAGTTGAGTGTATATATATATGAGAGAGCGTACTTGTTATTTTCTTATATAAAGTTTTTTAAAATGATTTCAAAAATAAATGAATCTTATATAAGAAATAGATTATCTATTATATTAAGGAAATTGGTTGTAGTATTAATTAAATTAAAGGTGATAGTAAGAATTAAGAAGTAATATAATACAACCAAATTAAAATTAAATAAGCATAAGTTTGAAATGGATTCAAACTTAAATTAAAATCTTAAAGTTAAGGAAGAATTTCAAAATAAGATGAATCAGAATTGGTTTCAAACCAGGAAATTGAATGGTTATTGTGTTTAATAATGGATGATTGTTTTAAACAATAAAATGTTTTAAGGAAATAACCATTTGATGAGAATAACTTGTAAATTAGAAAGGATGGAAATTGAAGTGGATTTAAAATTGTGAAGTTTTGAATTCTAAATTTAAACATTTAAATTGATTTCAAACTGTTAAGGGAGATAATATTATTCAAATTATTTGGAATATGATCTTATTTTAAAATAAGAGATGTTATTTAATATATTCAAATGAAAGGGTCCTATTTCAAACAAGGCTTGTTTGAAATCTTAAAAGAATTTGTTTAAATTAAAAACCAAAGGTGCTTTACAATTTTAAAGTATAACTTGGTATGTAAAAGAAATTAATATGTATATATGTGGATATACATAATATCAAAGATGGTTAGAAATAAACTCTAAATATTGAGTTTTGAATCTGGGATAAGATGTGATACCCAAGGTAATAAGTTTTTGAACTTATAAATGGGAAAATTATTAATGTGAAGTTTAAAATTTGAAATGGAAGTTCAAACTGGGTAAGGTTGACTGGATTAAGTGAATTGAGTTTAACTTGGGAAAAGTTAAAAATGTTGGAATGTTCAACCTGATTTGTAAATTTTAAGATGAAATTGAAGATTTAACTAGGAAAGTTAAATGGTTGATTAATTTGAGTGATCTCAAATTGGATTTGAGATCTAGAATTTGAAAATGAATTGGATGATATCATCCTATTGTTATTAATATTCTTCAAGTTGTGAATTAGATTTGTTTAAATGAATGAGAAATGGAGTATGGTAATCCATTGTTGGGATAAAAGGTAAATTGATTTAAAGGAATTAAATCAACATTTGAAGTATTAACTCGAATTTATATAATTCGAGATGGTTTAAATTTGAAATTTGAAATTAGTTCAAATTGAATTTGATTTGGATTGATTGAAATTGTGATTGGAGATGTATGAGTATAAGATTCAAATGGAAATTTGAATTGGATTAATTTGAAACAATTTGGAATTGTAATTAAAGTTGAATATGTTTAAAATCAAATGGAATTTGATTTAAATTTAAAAAGGGAATTGAGAATTAATTCAACTTGAATTGGGAACGAATCAATTTCAATGGAAATTGAAATTATTTAAATTGGAATTGAGTCAATTTAAAAGGAAGAGGAAATTTAAATTGAACAGTTTTGACTCTGGACTATTTTTAATAAAAATTATTTTAATATAAACCTATTTTTCCAAGCTATATATTATATATACAACCTTTCTTTTAAAAGACAAACTATCTTATGCTTGTTTTACCATTATTTTTGAAACTGTTTAACAATTTTCCAACTGTTTTATAAACTAATTACTATATTTCAACTGTTTTTACAAAACTAATTACTATCTTACTATTATATTGCAATTATCTAAAATTTCTATAATTATTTAACAATTTTCTAACTATTTTACACCTATTTTACAAACTAGTAATTATTTTCCAACTACTTATTTGTTTTTAACTTTTCATGCTATTTTCTAAATTTAAACTGGACAGAGTTTAAACTGTTCTTGGTTAAATACCCAATCGAGATAAGAATAGAGGTGATAATCCAAATGGATTGAAGCAATTGAGAGTAAGTGAATGAAAGTGAATGTGAATAGAAATGAAATTAATTGGGCTAATAACCAATAAAGATAAATACGTAGGGTGTACGTATGTTATTCTATTCGCATAGTGATTTGATCCAGATTCGAGCATAGAATTTCGAGATAGTTATATCGATCCGAGTGGGATTTTTCACTCGATTTTCGACGGCGAACCTGGATATGGATTGTTGATTGGTTATCGATATTCTCTATCATAGTTATGACTATGCAAAGAGAATGACGTTTTCTGATCAAGAAACCAGATCTGTGTCCGCACTAGGAAGTCGGGTGGACAATACTAGTTCGGAAGTGAAATTGTGTGATCGAGTGAGCGATCAGATTGGTATAGCGTACGGATGATATGTGTACATCGTACAGATTGGAATGAAATTGATATTGAAGTTTGTGGATAAGAAATTTGAAATGGTTTTTGAAGTGAAAATATATTTTGTGAAATATATGAGAAAATAAAATAGAAATTGGATATTTCTATGGTTGAAATTTTGTTTATGGAAGTAAGTGATATGGTAAGTGGTTTTGTAAAGAGTAATCAAATTTGAATATTTGATTTTGAGTAAACAAAGTTAAATATCTTTGTTTTATAAAATGGAACTCCCCTTGTTGAATCTATTGCCGGAAGAAAAGGATTTTTGAAGGTGTTTTGAAGTATAAAGGAGTTTTATACAAGTCTGAAATGATCCAAAGTTTTAAAAATTATATATATCTGTGTATATATATATATATATATATATAAAGGATTATATGAGGATTTTGGAAAAAAGGTTTTGGGAACCAAAGGATTTGGAAAGGCTTTTGATTTTTGGGTAAAATCAATATTAAATTTGGAAAGCCTGGTTTGAGAATTAGATTTTTGGAATAATCGATTTTGTGTAAAGGAGCTTTCTATGAGATCATACTAGGTGTATGATTTAAAGATACTATATATGTATAGTATAAAATGTTTTGATGATGCTCTGGGGAAAAAGGCGCTCCCTTGGAATGGACTTCTCAGGAGTACCACCGGGTGGTGCTGCCTTGAACCCCAAGGAGGGTTCTAAAGTTGATCCTGTGAGGAGTCCGGACAAACTAGTTCCTGAGGATTATTGGGTAGCGAAAGTCGAGGGCGCTGATGCCTACAGGGTCATTTGGGTTATGCTGTGACGACAGTGTAAGTCGATGTCACTGCGATCTACTGTGGGGACCATAGCGAAAATCGTGTGGAGGATGAGTGTCAACGGTCTACACTTGATTTTGCCGGGAAGGCAACGCAACATCGGTAGACTGCGATCTATGGTCAAGTGGAGTGGAGAAGTTTCATTCTTTTGGCAGCGGAATTCGAGGGCGCTGATGCCTACAGTTATATGGGTTTTTGCTGTGATAGCTACGTAACCCCAGTTGTAGCTGCGATCTGTAGCGGGTTCCATGGTGTAATCGAGGGGCGCGGAGGCCTAAAGTTATCTATGGATTTTGTCGGGACAGCAACGTAACCATCGGGTTAACTGCGACCATGGAAAGGGGAGATGATTTCCAAAGCATTCTCACCAAAAGATATATCCTCTATTTTCAAAAACTGTTTTCTATATTTTCAATAAAATTATTTTTCAAGTATTTTTACTGGATGTTGAAAATGAGTCTGCTAAGTATTTATAGATTTTCGGTCTTACGCCTGATCAACGTATGACCGAATTTTTATGAGAACGAGGATGGACTTGTTGAGACATCGAGTTATAAAAGTATTTTTATAAAAACTATTTTGGCAAGTATTACAGGTTTTAAAAGTGTTTTCAATTAGTCAAAGAATATTTTAACTGGTTTTAAAATATTTAATAAAATTTTGGCTTCGTTCCTTTTCGAGGACGAAAAGATTTAAAGGGGGGTGGAATGTGATGTCCCGGATTTATTTGAATTGATATTAAGTTAGATTTTCAATTGAATTTGAATTTAAATTTAAATTTCAATCTGAGTGGATATATATATATATATATTTATACCTTAAAAATATTTTAATAAGTTTTATTTAAGATAAGATTTTGTTTTCCTTAGAAGAAAAAAAAAATTATACAAATTAAGTTAGTGTTTATTAAATAGTAACTAAACACAAAAAGTTTTATACTTACATTTAAAATGGATCAAATATATATGATTTAATTCTGATTATAAATTGGTTTGTATTTTATTTTTCTTCAAAGATTTTATTCATATAAATTTTAGAAAAGCATCCATTAATTTACAAATGTATTTATTAATTAATATAAAAGCTTTGAATATTCTTGTAAATAAATGAATATGAGGTAATTACAAGTGTTGATTTATTAAAGCTTATAAGCAAACATATGTAGGTTAATTAGTAATAGCTTATGACAAGTGTCTTTTATATCTTTTCTTTTTAAAATAATAATTAATAAATGAGGAAATTAAGTTATATAACATCCCCATATTTCTTTCTCAGATTGTTTTATCAGTTGATTATCTAAAAACAAGACAAAGAAAGAAATAAAACCAGGAAAAAATCAAAACCTGAAGAGAAAAAAAAAATGCTGATCAAAGTAAATCAAAGAAAAATTCAACATACTCTATTTTGCGAAACCGGGTGCTTGATCAAGTCATAGATCAAGTAGAGATTTAATTCAGATTTCAAATTGCAATACCAAGCCTCAGCTTTAAGAATCAGGCAGCAATCTCAAATTTTCTTCCAGGCTTCTCTGTTCTTCTACTTTGCAGGTGAGTAGACTTAAACTTAAGCAGTTTTAAATGATGTATGTGGAAATATTGGATGAAAATTTTGTGTTGCATGTTTAAATATATGGATGCATGTTTGATTAAATATGAATACGGGTATATATGAAGTGAATATGCTGGTCTACTGATCGTGACTATCTCTGTTTATATTTCACAAATGAAAATATTGATAATAATTTAAGTTCTCTACATCTAATTTCTGTTAGGCTTACGATTTTAAACAAAACTGATTTAACCAAGGGGTGCATGTGATTAACCTTTGAGCATGATATGAATTTGATTATGAATGAGGTTAAAATGATTTTATTTTATTTTATTTTATGCAGTCTGGTCTGAGAGGGGCTATGTATGCCTCTGTTGAAACTTTTCAAGTTGAAACCTGATTCAAAATTTTAATCTTCTACTCAAGTGGTCTATAGACATTAATTCCTGAAATAAAAGTGATGGTGGGTGAGTGAACATCATTATAAAATTTTATTCAAGAAAAATTATTTTGTATATATTTCAGATATAAAATACTTACGAGAAGGGTAAATCAATGTCAAAATTTGATTATTAAATTATTGGATTTTGAGCAAATAATTGAATTCGACTTCGAATTCTACGATTTTTAAAGACAAAATTAAGATTTTTAGACTTGTAATTGGTGAGTTATTGTGAGGTAAGTGGTTTTGGGTAAACGGTATATTGCCGTCGATCGAAGTGGATCTGTGACTCGTGGATCATGTCAGAGGTGGTTCATGGAACGAGGAGGTTGGGAAAAATAGTCGTTGATTTTCTGGAATGCTGTGGTGGTGCGACGAAGCAAAAGTAGGGTTTTTGCTCTGAATTGGGTCGCGAATCTTTGCGAGGCATTTCTGGACACGTTGAGGGATCGGAACATCATCGAGTTGATCGAGTAGGAGAGTGTGGCGTTGTCGAAGCTTTGGGTGGAGTCTCGTGATCTCTGGTGGTCAGAGAAGTCTTGGCGAGGCAGTTCTAGGCTGCGATGCTTTGCTACTTGAGTTCGCTCTAGTCACTTTTCGATTTCGATTCAGATCTACTACTTGGATATTTGGGATCTAAGAAGAGTATGGTAGATGATTTGTTGAGGATGTCGGAGTTGGTCACGGTGGGGCTGGACGGCGTGCATGTTGCACGCATGCACATGATGTCTGGATGACGGAAGTTTTAGGAAGAAAGATTGTTTCTGCTTTTAACTCAAGACGTTGTCGCGTTTGACTCGAAGGAGGGGTAATTGCTAGTAGCTCGAGTTTTTAATTCGAGAAATCTGAATGTTTGGCTCGTGACTTACTCGAGAAGTTTGTATGTTTTTCTCGTGGGGTATAGGGTAGGCAACAGTTATAAAATTTTTATATTGGGGAATAACTCAGGTTTTAGCTAAGAGAAATTGTGGATTTTCTTGGGTATTTTGTTGTGTAGTTGGCATGTTTTTTTAGTGCAGCGGTTAGACAGGAAGAAGAGTAGAGGAAAGGAAGGTTGGAACTCGGGTTAGCTCGAGTAATCATGGTTTTGTCTCAGGTGAAATAAACAGTAACATAATGTTTTAAATTTACAAAATGAAATTTTAATATTATACTTAATTATTCTGTGAAGATAAAGTATTGTTTAAGTGTCTGATTAATTAAATAGAATTATTTGTTAATTCTTGAAGTTACTTAATTAATAAGGGTTAATCAAGAATGATTAAGAATTGATTGCTGTAAATAAATTTAATAATCAAGGATAAATTGTTAAGCAAGTAAGGAATTAACTAATTAATTTTCAAAGATTTAATAATTAACAATTAATTTGTGTGATTATTTGGTGATTAATTATTCAATGTAAGAGATTATAGGATAATAAAATAGGATAGGTGAAGAATAATTAATTTGTTTCATTAATTAAAGGCTAACTGCTTAAAGTACTTAAGGTGATAATTAAAGATTGATTAAATCAAGGTTAATTAATTTATAAATAAGTAAGTAAGAAATAATTAAGAGGTTAATTACTAAATGAAGAGAATTATTATTAATAATTACTTAATGTAGTATGACTAATTAATTGGATGTGGTTAATTTTGGTTAATTAATTCAGTTTAATTAATTAAAGTTAATCATTTGGTGTTGGCTTAAGTTTTATTACTTAAGGTAATTATTAAGGTGAAATTTCTTAGTAAAGTAATTTATTACTGGATGTAATTTAATTTAAGGAAATTACCTAATGGGTAGTGATTAAAGGATAATTATTTAGTGGAAGAAATTAAGCGATAAATTACTCAGTGTAATTAAAAGATTAATATAGTTAATCAAGGAATTAGTTAATTGATAGAGAAATTAAGGAAGTTAATTTCTGATTGTGATTTATCGTGGTTGATTAATGAATATAAGTAAGGTAACGGTTAATTATTATGGAAAATTGAAGAATAATTAACTAATGAAAGTAATTAGAGGATCATTAATTAATTAATGTAATTAATGAAGGTGATCAATCATGCTTATTAATGATTAAATGATGATTAGTGCTTTGAACTGGTTGATATCTCTAATCTGAATTGCTTGTGATATGATATGTTGCATGGATGGTGATAATGTGATTAATTATCTATTATGAATTGTGGTGTAAAAGTGTTATCCGGTAAGTAAAGTTGAGTTGTATTTAATTGGATAACTTGGTTTTAGATGACATTTAATTCGAAGAGACCAGAGTCGGGTATTAGTAAATACCCGAAACCACTTCGATTCTTTATAGATTAATATGTGAAATCGATAAACTGGAATGGGATGACTTAAGTGAATTGGACCATTTAATATAAGTTTTGGCACTGAGAAATTGATGTGTGAAATAAGGGGTGTTTATAACAACTTGCGAAGCTGTAAATTTACGAGTCACCCGGGATTTAAATGAGTTCTGTGCGTTAGTATTTCTTGTTAAATGGGTTTACTCACGCTGTTTTCCAGCCTGACCCGGGTGTTACTTTGATGTAATGCTCGAGTCAGCCGAGTATTACAGATTTTCAGGTAAGGACGTTCTGGAGCTCATGAGGCGAGTTGGAGAGCAGAATCGTAAGGAGAGTCTCTGCTATGATATATTGCATTATCTTAAACAGATTGATTCATCTGTTCTGCGATTGTAAATTTATTATAACTCTAATATATATTAAAGTGTAATTTGACAAGTACAGTCTCTTTTGTATAACTATTGTTTATGTGATATTATATTTTATCCGCTGCGAATGTGAGATTGTATGTTCCTTTCAGTTCTTCTTCTTTCTCTTTTCTTCTTTTCTTAACTATCTGGAAATTTCGGAATCGAAATTTCCAGGTCGTTACACTCCATCTTTTCGCTTCATTCAATTCTCTGAAAAGCTATCTTTTGACTAGAGAGTATGTCCTTTGAGAATCTATTTATTCACTATCCTTTATCATATCTTTTCACTCCCATTTTCAAATTCAAACCCTCTCTTCATAACTTCAAGCTCTCCATTCTCTACTTTAATGGCTTCTTCAAGCAATACCTCCACTATGAGAATTTCCAAAAAAATAAAAGAGCAACTATTCAATGATCGGGAGGCAATAAAATCATACATCAATTATGCTAATTATGCCAAAATCTATCCTGGAAATTTTGCTATTTTTCAAGGTTTCTCTTCTTATGAACTTGATTCTCTTTTTGCAAATAATGGACTTCTTAGTATTATTGATGCTTCTCAAAATGATTTTTTTTGTTATCCAAATCTTGTCAAAATTTTCTATGCTAATTTAAACCGTGGATTTTATCATGGAAATGAGGATGAAATTTGGAGTAGTGCCAAAGGCACTAGAATTGTTTTCAATTGTGATCTTTTGGGTTCCATTCTCAATTGCAAGTGTACAGGAGTGGATCTTTCTAATTTTAAAATCGATGAAAATGATCGTGAGACATTTCATCACATTTTCAAAGGAATGATAAATTTGAATTCAAAAATTGAAATTTTCGACCAAAGGCAAGAATTGCCAATCTTCTTTTGCAACATACTTTGACCCCACGATCGGGAAATTTTAACAATCCTACTTCAAAAGTTTGCAAAGCACTTTTTGCTATTTTTGGAAATTATGGCATAAATTGGGCGCAAGCTATTTTGGATGAACTTCATCCTAAAAATCTTGAAATGGGTGAGAATACTTTGTATCATGGAATTTATCTCACTCGGATTTTTAACTATTTTGGAGTGGATTTCAAAGGAGAAGAATTTGTTTCTAGAAAAGTTTTCAATCATTCCAACATTTCGCTTATGAAAATTCCATTTTTTTCAACCTTATGAGACACTTGCCGAAAAGGAAGAGCGTTTGGCTCAAGAGGAAATGGAAGAAGAGGAAGAGGAAGAAGAAGGGGATGAAATGGAAATTGAAGAAGAAGAAGGTGAAACCTCTTTGGAAAGCATCGACTATTCTCCTAATCCATCCACTAAAACCCTTCTCAAAAACCAAAAGACAATTATTGAGAATCAACGGATTCTTAAACGATCCGTTAGTAAGAAGTTGGACAAAATTTCATCCAAGATGAACAAGTTCATTTCCAAAGTCAGCAAGAAACTTGGACTTTCTTCATCATCATCATCCTCTAACTAGTTTTATCTTTTCGTATCTTGTTGTATGTGTTTTAGCTTGTTTTAATTCGAAAGTTCATGTAGTTTCATACGTTTAATCATTGTATCATCTTAGTATGCAATGAAATGAAATTTCCTTTCTGTTATCTAGTTTATCTTATCTCCAAAATAAATGTTAGTATATTATATAAATATATATATACACACACAATTATTCACAAAATCTATCTAGTCATATTTTTTCGCTAACCCATGTCGACATACCCCCTATGACCATGTCGACATGTACTAGTCAGAAATGACAATTCATTTTGAATTTGAAATTTGAATAACAACCATATGTCTATTCATTTCAAACGAATTTCTACACCTATGTATAACTATTTCTTCCAGAATTCTTCACTGAAAATTATTTCCTTTCTTCTAATTCTTCATTTCTTTCACAAATTCAACTATGGCTAATCCAATTCACAATTTATCCGAAAATCTTGAAGTAACTCTTAATTCGTTCAAGAGTATTCTCTCGTTCATTCTCCGTAACCAGTGACACTTAGAATTGAGTCAAATCCAGATGATCAAGGAGCAAGAAAGGCATTTCGACGCAATACGATGGATGATTTCCTCCCCACACAAGGATGATAACGAAGCATATCCTCCAGACTCTCTCACCAACGACAATGAAAATTGGGATGCTATTAAGGCAGACCCAATCTTTGGAGAAGAAGGATGGGTGGAAGTTCTACGTAACGTTTGATTTGTTTGCTTTGTTTGAGTTGTTTGTTTGATTTAATTTGATTTGGTTTGGATTGATACTCGGTGTGGATTGATTGGTTTGATGTTTGCTACAAAAAACATGTATATATATACATTGAAATGTATATAATCCTTGATTAATTATAATTTTCATAAGGATACTTAATTCTTAATCTATCTATATTCCATTTTTTAGTTTATTAATGCAGGTACTCTAGTCCAAGAACGAAGGAGGGGTTTGTTTTTGTTGATGATAAAGGGGGAGAAGTATAAAATAGGGTAGTTAGGCATAGATTAAGGGGGAGTTATTAGTTTTAGGGGGAGTTATTAGGATAGAAGTAATATTTTATAAACAAAGGTTGTCATCATCAAAAAGGGGGAGATTGTTAGTCCGTGAGATGATGGTTTTGATGAAAACAAACTTAGAATAGATTATAAAATATAAATACTAACATTATAAGTTTAGATATATATGTATATGCAGGATTTAACCATGCAGGTAACAAGAATGAAGACTGTACAGTATAGAGATTTAAGATATCAAGATTGAAGACTCATGAGTATCAAGATTATCAAGAGCTCAAGAATTCAAGTAATTTATTTTTTAATTACAAATTTTGTTAAAACTCACAGAAAAGCGATGGCATCTTAAAATCCAATTTATTCGCGGAATGGAATTCACTTTGAGCCTGTTAAAGGGATCGAACCCTAAGTAGGATGGAACCTGCGAAAAATCTAGTGGTACATTGTTTTGTATCCGCAAACTTTTTATTCAAAATGATTTTTCAAAATTATATCTTGTTTTCAAAATGATTTCAAAACCTTCCTTTTAAAAACATCAAAAACCTCTATCCCGATTTTAAACAATTTTAGCCTCAAAATCATCTTTAATTTCAAAGTCAAAATACTCCTGATTTTAAACTATCTTTTAATATAATATATTTAACTTTTAAATATTTATACTTGGATTTAAATATAAAATTATAGTTAAATTCTATATATATTATTCTCTATATTTACTTATGAATTTTAACTACATTCAAGTATATTTATAAGGTTTAAAATAGTTTTAATATAAGATAAAGATTATTTTCAAAAAAAATCAAATTATCAAAAAATGCTTTGGGATGTCAACATACTCATGGTGACCATGTCGACATGGTGTCAGTTGATTTTAAAATTTAAATTACAAAAGAAGTGCCTATTCGCCATATCTCTTCATGAATGGACATGGCTGCTGTTCTTCTATAAATAGGGGTTAGTTTCAACGAATTTAACATCAAATTTTCTAGTTTTTCACCCCTCTTCCTCTTCCACTTTTCTTAATACTTATTCTTACCATTACTCTGTCGAAATCAACATTGAATCGAACTCGATCATTCGTAGTTTGATTCTCTATCACTCTCTCAACAAGATCCTCAGTGCTATCTAGAGTTATAGGCTTTTTGTAATCAACTTAGCGAGAAAAGGTGTGATTGTAGCCTTGAAAATCAATCAAGCGAGATAAGGTGTGATTGTAGCCTTGGGAAATCAATTGGGTGAGCTTGTTGCCCGTAAAATCAAGTGGGTGAACTTGTTGCCCGGAAAATCAAGTATCTCTACCCAGAGGATTGTGATTCTGGAGGGTGTATGATGCAGCAAGGCATATGGGAATTCAAAAGTTAAACCATATTAGGTCGTACACGAGCTTAAGACATGCATGCTTGATGAGTCGGTCACGAGTTAATGTGGAGGAAGTTTTGGAGTTGGGTAACTCGGAGATTTTAAGTCGTTACCGACTCAAGGGACATAGGTCACGACCTAAGGGGAAGACTTCAAGTCGTTTGCGACTTATCAAAGCAAAGGGGAACGAGTTAGAGAAGACACGGCTTAGACAAACTGTGAGTCGTTCGGTGATGGGGAAAGTTGAGTCGTCCACGACTCAACAAAGAGGAATTGAGTCGCCTACGACTCAACTGGAGGACAAAAGGAACACACGGGAAGAGTTACGAGTTAATGAAGGAAATGTGAGTCGTTCGCGACTTAACAAAGCTCGGTTCCGACCTAACAACACTCTCATGAGTCGTCTACGACTCATCATAAAGCAAGGGAAAGCACCATCTGGGGAAAGCCTTGAGTCGGAGGAAATGGGCACGACCTAACTAAGTCGTTCGAAGGGACATGCCGCCACGGACTTGAGTCGTATGGGTACTGAGGCGGTTAGTTGATGAGTCGTTAGTAGTGATGAGTCGTGAGTCGTATTATCTTGAGTCGTTTGCTTTTTAAGTCGAGTCAACCGTGTATATATATGAGTCGTATATCCTTGAGTTGCTGTGTACTGTGTTGAGATGAGTCGGCTGTGTTTGAGTCGTGTTGTAATGAGTCGTTTATGTAATATGTTGAGTCGCTGTGCACTGTGGTATGATGAGTCGTGTAATGTTGTTGAGTCGCATGGTATGTTGTGTCGTGTCACATGTTGAGTCGGTCACGACTCATGGGTTGTAACTCCTATAAATACGCGTGTGTTGTACATTTTTTGGGTTGTTGATTTTGAATAAAATTTCTCTTTTGTTAGCTTTGTGCTTTCATACCAATTGGTAGTTGAGTGTAATCTCCTATCTCCACTTACGTCGTTCGAGTGCGCTCGAATCCACGTTTGTTGAAGCCGATTCACGGAATCTAGTGCGCTAGATCAACGTGCGAAGAATCGTAGATCTTTGAACACGGTATAGTGCGCTATCAACGTGTTTGAGATAGCTAGAGTTCGGTATCTTTGGATCAACGAACTTGGGCATTTTTGGTATCTTCAACTCACCGATTGCTACAATCCATCGATTGAAGTTTTGTTTGATTAATCCGCTGCGTCAGTTTTGGTATCAGAGCCATACTTAGCCAATCATAGCTAAGTTTGATTCTTGGAGCCAAGTTTTGAAGTTTTTGAAGTTTGGAGTTGTTCATTGTGTTCATATTGAAGTTGCAACAAGTTTGGAGTGTTTGATCCATTGCATTTTGGATCGAGGAGTGGAACTTTGTTTGATTTTAAAATTGGTGTTTGCGCGCCAATTTTTGGAAGATTTGAAGGTGAGGCCGTGTATACTTTGAGCCGAGCCAAGGAGTGTTTGGAGCAAGTCTTGCCGAGTCAACTTGTAGCCGAGTCAAGCATAGCCGAGCTAAGGCCGAACTTTGTGAAGTAAACATTCTTTGCCGAGCTAAGTGTGAGTCTTATAAAGCTTTGCCGAGACATAGGAGCCGAGTCATATTGAACTGTGACTTGTTGTGTTGGAAGTCTTGAAGTTTTGTGATTGAATTTTTGAAGTCTTGTGAAGTTTACAACCATGCCACCAAGGAGAGCTAACCGACATCAAAACGTTGAAGCTTTGTATCGTAGAGAAGAAGCTGAACTTATGGAACAACGTATTAATGATAAATTCGATGAAGGCATTGGAAAATTGGAGAGATTGATGAATGATTTGAATCAAAGGAGGAGATCACCAAACTCGAACCATGGAGGAAACCGAGTTTCGCCATCGGTTACGGAAGCGAGGAGGGTATCGCCACATTCATGTAGAGATAGAAGAGAAACATCAATTTCATCACGAAGAGATCATCATGACTATGTACATGAAGAGAGAAGGAGTCAACGTGAATTTGACCATGAAGCATATAGAGATGAGGAGAGACATAGTCACAAAAGCATGCATGAACGAAGGGATGATATTGGTCGAGATCGATGTAGGCGTACTTTTGATTTTGTTGAAGAAGGTGATAGAGCAAGTATTCATTATCGAGATCGAGACCAAGTTCGGAATTCTTATCGAGATGTTGAAGATGATAGACGATGGGAATCGGGTATGAAGATGGAGATTCCGGAGTTTAAAGGCGGAATGGTTGCTGAGGAGTTTCTTGATTGGTTGTCTAATGTGGAGGAAATTTTTGATTTCAAGGAGGTGCCGGAGAATAGAAGGGTGAAGTTAGTTGCCACAAGGCTGAGAGGGAGAGCATTAGCATGGTGGCAGCAAACTAAACTGACTCGAGAACGGATGGGGAAGTCAAAGATAGAATCTTGGGAGAAGATGAAGAAGTTGATGAGATCTACTTTCTTACCTTACAACTACCAATCACTTATGTACCAAAGATTGCAGAATCTGAGGCAGGGGACTAAGTCTGTTAGTGATTATGCTGATGAATTTTACCAACTCATTGCCAGGAATGATATCATGGAAACAGAAGAACAGCTAACTGCTAGATTCATTGGGGGCTTGAGAATGCAGATCCAAGATATGGTTAATATGTTTGATCCTAGATCCGTTGCAGAAGCACATCAAAAAGCATTGGCTTGGGAGAAACAAGGAAGGCGTGGAGGAGGTGTGTTTACTAACTCTAATAATCCAGTGAAGGGTGTTGGTGGAAGTTCTCATGTTCCTAAACCAGTTTCAAAGCCAGTGGTGAAGGAGGTTGAGAAGGCGAAGGCTAGTACTGTTTTCAAATGTTATAATTGTCAGGAGTTGGGGCATAAAAGCAATGAGTGTCCGAAGCCAAAGAAGAGAACCATGGTTGCAGAGGTTGAAGCAGATGATGGTGAGGAGGCAGAGTATTCAAATGTACCTTATGTTGAGGAAGAAGAAGAAGTGTCGGGTGATGAAGGATGTAATCTTATGTTGAGGAGAAGTTGTTTGACACCAAAACAAGAGGAGGATTGTAGTTGGCTGAGAAGCAATATTTTTCAATCGACATGTACTATTCTGGGGAAAGTCTGCAAGTTCGTTATTGATGCCGGAAGTTGTGATAATATTATTTCTACAGAAGCTGTGAGAAAGTTGAACTTGAAGACTGAAAAACATCCTAAACCATACAAGCTAGCATGGTTAAGGAAGGGAGGTGAAGTGAAAGTATGTCGAAGAGCTTGTGTGAATTTTTCGATTGGGAAGAAGTACAAGGATGAAATTTGGTGTGATGTCGTAGATATGGATGTTTGTCACTTATTGTTGGGCAGACCATGGCAGTTTGATAGAGCAGTTCAGCATGACGGTCGTGCCAACAGTTACAGTTTCATGTTCGAGGGTACTAAAATCACTTTGGTTCCTAAGAAGCAACAGCAGAAGGAGAACAAACTGGAGGAGATTGAAGAATTGAAAACTCTGTTGACTTTGAAGGAGTTTGTTAAAGAAGTGGAGGAAGAACCGGAAGTGTTTTTGTTGATTGGGAGAGAGAGTAGTGAAGAAGTTGAAATCCCAGAAGCAGCAAAGCCAATTTTGAAAGAATTTGAAGATGTCTTTCCAGAGGAGTTGCCTAAGAAGTTACCGCCACTTAGAGACATTCAACATCAAATTGATCTTGTTCCGGGAGCAGTGTTACCACATCGACCACATTACAGAATGAGCCCGAAGGAACATGAGGAGTTACGAAGGCAGGTGGAAGAGTTACTTGAGCAGGGTCGTATCCAGGAAAGTTTGAGTCCGTGTGCTGTGCCTGCATTGTTAGTACCAAAGAAAGACGGGACTTGGAGGATGTGCACTGATAGTAGAGCTTTGAATAAGATCACTGTTCGTTATAGATTCCCTATGCCGAGGTTGGATGATTTGCTGGATCAGTTGAGTGGGGCAACTATATTCTCGAAGATTGATTTGAAGAGTGGTTACCATCAAATCCGAATCAGACCTGGAGATGAATGGAAGACAGCTTTCAAAACAAGAGAGGGGTTGTACGAATGGTTGGTTATGCCATTTGGTTTGTCAAATGCACCTAGCACATTCATGCGGGTGATGAATCAAATCTTTCGACCATTCATTGGGAAGTTTGTCGTGGTGTATTTCGATGATATTCTGATATATAGCAGGAGTACGGAGGAGCATGTTCTACATTTGAGGGAAGTGTTGCTTATTCTTCGTGAAGAACAATTTTATGCTGCTACAAAGAAATGTGTGTTTATGACACCTACTGTTTTATTCCTGGGTTATGTTGTTTCAGGGAAAGGTATTCAAGTTGACCAGAGCAAAGTTGAAGCAGTCAGGAATTGGCCACAGCCAAAGACAATTACAGAAGTGAGAAGTTTTCATGGGCTAGCGTCATTCTACCGAAGATTCATACCACACTTCAGTAGCGTGATGGCTCCAGTGACTGATTGCATGAAGGGTAAACAGTTCATATGGTCAGAGGAAGCGGGAGTTGCCTTTGAGAAGATCAAGGAATTGTTGACGTCTGCACCAATTCTTGTTCTACCGAATTTTCAGTTGTTGTTTGAATTGCATACTGATGCTTCGAAGGTTGGTATTGGAGGAGTTCTAAGTCAGAATGGGAAGCCAGTTGCTTATTTCAGTGAGAAATTGTCAGGGGCGAAGATGAGATACAGTACATATGACGTTGAATTTTATGCTGTTATACAGGCTGTCAAGCATTGGAGGCATTATTTGTTTCAGAAGGAATTTGTTCTTTACACAGATCATGAAGCTTTGAAACATTTACAGGGACAGGATAAAATTTCAGCGAGACATGCATCATGGATTTCTTATTTACAGCAGTTTACCTTTGTCGTTAAACACAAATCAGGGGTGACGAATCGAGTAGCTGATGCTTTGAGTAGGAGGAGTCATTTACTAACGACAATGAAGGTTGAAGTGATGGGGTTTGAGAAGTTGCCAGAGATGCTTGAAGAAGATCCTTACTTTGTGAAATATGTTGAAAAAGTGAAGGATGGGAGTACCGATGAATTCATGTTGGTTGATGGTTTCCTGTTTAAAGGAAATCGCTTGTGTATTCCGGATTGTAGTTTGAGGATGAAAATTGTGAAGGAATTACATGAAGAAGGGCATGTGGGCCGTGATCGTACTTTGCAGTTGATTTCACAGTCTTATTTTTGGCCATCGATGAGAAAAGAAGTTGAGAGATTTGTGGAACGATGTCATATTTGCCAAGTTTCAAAAGGAACAGCAACGAATGCGGGGTTGTATATGCCATTACCAGTTCCATCTAAGCCATGGGTTGATATTAGCATGGATTTCGTTTTGGGTTTGCCGAGAACTCAAAGGGGAAACGATTCGATATTTGTTGTGGTGGACAGGTTTTCAAAGATGGCACATTTTGTTGCTTGCAAGAAGACAGCAGATGCAGTTCGAGTAGCACAGTTATTTTTCAAGGAGATTTATCGACTTCATGGATTGCCAGAATCTATTGTTTCTGATCGAGATACTCGTTTTCTGAGTCACTTTTGGCTGAGTTTGTGGAAGATGGTGGGAACGAAACTGAAATTTAGTAGTGCTTATCATCCACAAACTGATGGGCAGACAGAAGTTGTTAACAGGTCGTTGGGTAATTTGTTGCGTTGCCTTGTCCAGGATAATTTGAGAAGTTGGGACCTGAAGCTATGCCAGGCAGAATTTGCTCACAATCATGCAGTAAATCGAAGCACAGGATTCAGTCCGTTTCAGATTGTTTATTCAAGTTTACCCAGGGGACCGTTGGATTTAGCAGTTGTACCACAGTCGAAGAGAACAGTTAAACGAGCTGTTGATTTTGTTGATGAGCTGACTGAATGTCATAAAGTCGTTCAGGAACGATTGGAGAAATCAAATGAGAAATATAAGAAGTTTGCAGATTCGAAACGACGAAATGTTGAATTTAAAGAAGGTGATTTAGTTTATGCTGTGTTAACAAAGGATCGTTTTCCAGTGGGTGCTTATAACAAGTTAAAGGCGCGGAAAATTGGTCCAGTTGAAATTTTAAAGAAAATCAATGAGAATGCGTATCGATTAAAGTTACCAGATGATGTTTATACTTCTGATGCTTTTAACATCAAACATTTAATTCCATATAATGGCAGTGAGATTGTTGAGAAAGAATTTACAAATTCGAGGTCGAATTTTTCTCAACCAGGGGAGGATGATGCAGCAAGGCATATGGGAATTCAAAAGTTAAACCATATTAGGTCGTACACGAGCTTAAGACATGCATGCTTGATGAGTCGGTCACGAGTTAATGTGGAGGAAGTTTTGGAGTTGGGTAACTCGGAGATTTTAAGTCGTTACCGACTCAAGGGACATAGGTCACGACCTAAGGGGAAGACTTCAAGTCGTTTGCGACTTATCAAAGCAAAGGGGAACGAGTTAGAGAAGACACGGCTTAGACAAACTGTGAGTCGTTCGGTGATGGGGAAAGTTGAGTCGTCCACGACTCAACAAAGAGGAATTGAGTCGCCTACGACTCAACTGGAGGACAAAAGGAACACACGGGAAGAGTTACGAGTTAATGAAGGAAATGTGAGTCGTTCGCGACTTAACAAAGCTCGGTTCCGACCTAACAACACTCTCATGAGTCGTCTACGACTCATCATAAAGCAAGGGAAAGCACCATCTGGGGAAAGCCTTGAGTCGGAGGAAATGGGCACGACCTAACTAAGTCGTTCGAAGGGACATGCCGCCACGGACTTGAGTCGTATGGGTACTGAGGCGGTCAGTTGATGAGTCGTTAGTAGTGATGAGTCGTGAGTCGTATTATCTTGAGTCGTTTGCTTTTTAAGTCGAGTCAACCGTGTATATATATGAGTCGTATATCCTTGAGTTGCTGTGTACTGTGTTGAGATGAGTCGGCTGTGTTTGAGTCGTGTTGTAATGAGTCGTTTATGTAATATGTTGAGTCGCTGTGCACTGTGGTATGATGAGTCGTGTAATGTTGTTGAGTCGCATGGTATGTTGTGTCGTGTCACATGTTGAGTCGGTCACGACTCATGGGTTGTAACTCCTATAAATACGCGTGTGTTGTACATTTTTTGGGTTGTTGATTTTGAATAAAATTTCTCTTTTGTTAGCTTTGTGCTTTCATACCAATTGGTAGTTGAGTGTAATCTCCTATCTCCACTTACGTCGTTCGAGTGCGCTCGAATCCACGTTTGTTGAAGCCGATTCACGGAATCTAGTGCGCTAGATCAACGTGCGAAGAATCGTAGATCTTTGAACACGGTATAGTGCGCTATCAACGTGTTTGAGATAGCTAGAGTTCGGTATCTTTGGATCAACGAACTTGGGCATTTTTGGTATCTTCAACTCACCGATTGCTACAATCCATCGATTGAAGTTTTGTTTGATTAATCCGCTGCGTCAGTGTACTTCATAGCCTTGAAATCGAGGGTGTAATTGTACAATTGCTTTTGAAAGGAAATCCGAACTTGTGTTGTGGGACTGGAGGTAGGGTAACTTCGAACCAGTATAAAATTCGGTGTATTCTTTCCATTACTTCTTTTACTTTATATTTGCATTTGTGTTTAATTCTGTGATCATATCTGTGTCTGAATATTGCATACATTTGTGTTTAAAGTAACAAAAACACAAAAAGATTTAACAATTCTCTAAAACACTATTCAACCCCCCCCCTCTATTGTTAATCCTAGCCTTAAGATCCGTAATCTGCATTTCTCACATAGGATTCTACCATTTACACTCCCGGGCTGGTGGTAAAGCGTAGTTGCTACTACCTCCCACCTCAGAACCCACTTCCATAATCAAATAGATGGGTGGCCACTAAATCAATCACAAAGTCAAAATATGGTGTCAAAGAAATGTACCCGATATGAGGTGCGGCCTCACTTGGTCCGGTATATCTCGTATTTTAGTTATATCTAAGTTGACACACGGGAGTCAGGGTTACATAAATAGCTCATACAGAATCGTTCGCCAATCCATCCTACTTCACTCTGGAATCTCCACCACGTACACAGTTGTCAAAGTGGTTTCGGTATTGGCAGAGAGTATGACAATATCTGTTCCTTATCTCTTTAACAACCAAATGCTTATTTCACCCGGGTGGTTCTTTTACATTTCGAAAATCAATTCATTACTGATATCAAAATATCATATTCTTAAAATCACTTTCGAAGTCAGATCACATTTGGAATCCTATCATTTAAAAATCATATTAACTTTCAAAGTCATACTTCCAAAATAGGTTAAACCCCCAATATAAAATCATCATATTTACTTAGAATATGTTACTCCACTAGAAAATATCATTTTAAATCCTAACTTAGAATATAACATCATTTAACCATGTACGCCTTTAAATCACGGATTTAAATACAAACATTTCTACTTTACACTCTAAAATTTAGAAAATATTTTAGATAGTTATAATTAGTTTAAATAGTTATAATAAAATTAAAATGAATTTTTAAGTAGTTAAAATACTCCAAAATATTCTAAAACTAGTTTAAATGGATTTAAGATAGTTTAAATAGATTTAAAATAGAATAAATAGATTTAAAATAGATTAAACAGATTTAAATTAGATTAAACAGATTTAAAATAAATTAAATAGATTTAAAATAGATTAAGTATATTTAAATTGGATTTGATAGATTAAAAATAAATTAGATAGCTTAAAATAGATTAAAAATAAATTAAATAGCTTTAAATGGTTTAAATAGTTTGAAATAGTTTAAATTGATTAAAAATAGTTTAAAATAGTGGAAAATAGATTTAAATTAGTTTAATAGTTTGAAAACCTTAAAATAAGGATTTTAAAATAATAAATCTTTAAACAATTTATAATAAAATAATTAATTTGGAATTAATATCAAAATTAGAACATATCTTTCATTTCAACACATCTGGACCTTGTCCATCTTTCAATTCAACTAACATAAAACTTGTTTTAAATTCAGATTCACACTAAACCATTTAATCAATATCGATTTCAAATCCATGTTTGAATTAAAATGTGACGAAACGAATTTTTCGGGCTCGAAAACGACATCCATACTTCATTCGTACTCGAATGTCGTAGATTCGATCGTTTATATCCGATTCGTTGGAGCTTATAACACAGTTAAGTAAACAACATAGCGGAAGAAAAAGAATAATACATTGATACAATATCTGATACAACAGATGATACAATAAATATCAATATACATCAGAGATACAATAGAATAGCAGCGGAAAAGAAAATAGATAACATTAGCAACGGAACAAATAACTCCAGATAGTCTTCAAAAGAGAACTCCAGCAGCAGCTCGAACCAACATCACGATTCACCAAGACAAGCAAGTCTCGTCCACATCTAAAGACTGAACTAGCTCCAGATAACCTACTATTTGATTATCTGAAAAACCCAACTCTAGACCGCCCGTGTAGAAAATTTTGAGCACCCAGAGTTTAGGAAAGAAACAATAAACTCCGTATCAGTCATGGGACTGGTGTGAGCAACAAAAACAGTTTATCTTTTAAAACAATCAACAAGAAAATTTTAAAGTCAATTCGCAATGCTTTTAGAAAATGAAACTACCATAAGGCCTCTCGCACACACACACAATGCAAACGCAAAATCGGAGGAGATTTCTCCTTATGACAGTAAAACAAGCTTGATACGCGAATTTTCGTTGATATTATTGCTATAAGTGCAAAGTGTAGAAAACATTTCGAAAGTAGAATATAAATCTTATCCAACATACGACCATTATCGTATGCCTACTATAGCTACCATGTTCAATAGCAGGTTACCGCCACATTCCATGGCAGGTTATACAATTTAAATCGTAAAAGCTCGTATTGGATGAATGGATTTCCCACAAATGGTCAGGCCAAGGAACTTCCCATGTCGAAATGGAACGCATCTGGAAGGACGTCCACGAGCATCCCAAATGGATCTCGGCCAACACAAAGCCGGTGCACTCCCTGCCCGGGAGTATCGACCTCAGATATTCCATCTCCGGTCGTAACCAACCTTTATCCTAGCGCTCGGTACCAATAACACCACACAGTAATAGATATAGTGTATCCACATGAGTAAGTATCTGGGCTCCATACCATCATACTACCCCTATCCAGAAGAAATAGACATATCCTTGGGACGCGATCCCTGAAACTTTGCTGCATCTTTCCTGTTTCGACATTTTCCGGGTTGTGAGGTTCGACGAAGTCTCGTCCACAAAGCTATGCTTTTTACAAAAGCCACGCTTTGATAAACAAATGATCAGCAACACTCAGCATGCCACATTACCAAGTTGGGAATATATTGCTGATAACCTTCAACTACATAACCTCTAAGGGTGTTAAGCTAAGAGAATAAATTCTCCGCCACCAACGGAAATGTATTTGAAAGAAATCTGCCTTATATCTCAAAGTGTAATGTTAGACATACAATCTGTACAAGTCTATTCTGGATTTAGAACAGAAACGAAGGCACTTCCAAAGAAGCCCTTGCAATCTGGGTATTCACAATCCCGATTGGACTTCCCATCACTTAGGGAATCTCTATACCGGAGCAACTCAGTGCAGAGACAATCGATGGGTCATCCTATCGTTCTCGCAAATACCTGGTCTTCACCACCGGTCTTCAAAATGCTATCCACAACGTCGTATCACATATTCGGAATGGGTTATACGACCCAAAGGTCCTTTCCCGGCTAACCCGAATAGTGAGCGCAACATTTAAAACATATGGATATCGGATTCCAATTAAGTCACAACTTAATAATTCAAATCTTTCTTTCAAAAGGTTCAAACAAATTACCCTTTTCAAATCTTTAAACAAAAGATTTATTTCATAAAGTTCACATAGTTTCACAAAGATTCATTCCTGGATTTCAAAACAATTTTATTTCAATTGGATTAATTCATTTAAATCTTTAAATCAAAGATTTGTTTCATAGCTTTCGAATCGTTCCCAAATATTCACTTCCCAAAATTCATTTCCAAATATTCATCTATAACTTGGAAAACTATTTCAGTTTAAACTTGAAATCCTTTTTTATACAATTTGAAATTCATTTCTCCTATGAAAGCTTTTTATCATTTAGAAACAACAATCTTATTGCGGAAAAACCTGATTTCATTTATACAAATTACAATCTTTGGGTTAATTCAAACGCCCAAAAGCAATACCTTAAAAGTGGTTTAACTCATATCTAACTAGTATAATATCTTTAATCCCTAGTTTCAAATCATAGAATTCAATTTCAAATATTGAATTCAAATCAAAATATTTAAATTTCAAAACTCAATCAAGTTATAAATTTCATCTTTGAAATTATGTTTCAAAAGCTTTTCACTTTAAACCCAATCCATTTCCAAAACATTTGAATTTAAATATTCAATTTTTAAACCATTTCAAAATCTGTAACTTAATCGATTTCCCCGTGAAATCCATATTGGTGTGTGTATGGTGTGGTCCAGGGGATTAACACAATAGTGCAATATCATTCAATCATCACAGATTAAAACACAGAAATATAGTTGATAAGCGATATAAACTATAACGCTTATCGTCCATTCACAGATTCACAGATAATATACAAATGTAAATAAATGAATAAATCATACACGACATAAACCACAGAACAAAATATCACAGATCAGATAGGACAATCAATTCAAGGCATCTCATAAAATACAATCATTCATAGGTAAGGCCGAGTATTCAATAGTCATTTATAAGTAGGAGTAATTAATCGTTTAATCCTAATCAATTCTATTTATTTCCTATTAAATTCATTACTTATGAATCTATTACCCAATCCTGATAAATAAATTACAAATCATTTGATATAATAAATTAATTTATCAATCGCTGTAATTAATTAATATTTTCTTAATTAAAAATATTAATTAAATTAACCTCTGAACCAATTACATAATAAATTAACCCCTTGATTAATTATCTTAAGAAATTAAACTTTTAATTACTTATCATAAAGTAATTATCTCATAACAAGAAATCATTAATAACCAATTTAATCTAATGATTTTCTTAAACTAAATTAATTAACTTTAATAAATTAAAGTATCCAAAATTAATTACAATGAGTGATTAATCTTTAATTACTTTCATTAAGTAATTACATTAACAATTTATAATTGATAAATTTAATACAAATTGTAAATTATTCATCCTAATTAACTCAATAATTAATGGATTAGAAATCATTAATTCTTCATTAACTCAAGTTTAAACTTATTCTTATTTATGATTTAATCATCACTCGTAATATGTTTTAAAAACATTTATTTTCCCAATTACTTTCTAAATTTCATTTTAAAATTTGATACTTAAAATAAATTCCAATTTATCCTAAATAAAGTTTTAAACCTAATTTTTCAAAACCCCTTTAAATTTACATATTTAAAAGCATACTTTAACACTTAAAACATATTTACGATTTAAAACTTTATTTTCAAATTCAAACTATTTAAACATTTAAGGTTGTTAAACGATTAAAAATCTAAAAACTTTATTTTACTTTTAAACTGATATTCAAACTAGGCTTGAATTTATATTTGAACTCTGATTTGAATATCAGTTTAAAACTTATTTTAAAATTTTAAAATTTCATTCAAAATTCAAACATATTTATACCCAAGCCTCCCCTGCTTTTTGCTTCGACCTACACTAGAATTTGCTCGGGTAGATACCCGAGACTTCCCCTGTAACTCTTCTTCTTCTACCTCTTTTTTTCCAGTAAATTAAATTTAAGCCTAAGTTTAAAATGAAATTATCAGTAACCTGCTTGCTTCCTCGAGTAGAACCCGAAGTAACCACCACCCTTACTCGCGAATCATCTTGCGTCATTCACCACCGGTCTTCCTGACACAAGCGATAGCGTGCACGTGCACATGCACGGCTCTTTGCCGGCACTTCGACGATCGGCGATACCCCCCACCTGACGACGAACATCACGACAACAACCCCAGACCAAACCAAGACCCAAACCCATCTCGAATCGAAAATCGAAAAAAAGTGAAACCTGGAAAAAAGTGAATGGGACACACTTCAACCTGTCAACGCCTTGTACTCCCTGCTCCGACCACCTGAACACGCGCTACCTCGGTCATTCCTTCGTCACCTCAGCCTCTACCATTCCCCAAAATTTCGTAGCACTCGGTCAACTGTAGGAAACAAACGAATCAAAATACTCACCCTCGACCAAACTAGGGTTACAAACTGGAACCCATCACCGTCGCCATCGCGTTCTCCTGCATCCCCAACCAACATTTTTCCTAGGGCCACTGATCACTCCTCCACCTCCAGGAGGAAGCTCGACCACCACGACTCCATAAATCATCAGAGTTCGGCCAAAAATCAAAATCCAGGCAATCCCCAAATTCACATCCAATACCTCACTTTAAATCATGATTTTGATTTTAAAAATCATAACTTTCCAGGCCAAATCAATTTATGTATTTGAATCAGAGAATTGTATAAATTGATTTTAACATATTTATAAAAGTTTACTGTAAATCTGGATTTCCAGGCACTATATAAATATATACATGTTTAAAACTAAATTTGGATCCTAGTTCATGTTTAAACAAACTGAATTGGCATGAAAACTAATGCCTATCAGAGATCAGAGGTGAAGAAAGTGCAATTTAAATTTGATTTAGACTTTACAACATAAAGCAGAAAAGAACAACACATATAATCATCCAGACATCCATATGTATACACAGAGAAATACATATGTAACAGTATACATAATCCAGATTTTAACCCTATAATCAGTTTCATATGCTTAAGTTTTAAAAAGGGTGTTACTCACCTTGGTCTGAGAAGAAGAACAGAGCTTGATAATGTTGAACAGGCTTGAGTTCTTTGCTTGCTGAAGCTTTTAAGTCTTCAGTTTGATTTTTGTTTAAGTTTTGAGTGACACTTGCATTTGTTTTTGTTTTTTTCTTTCTCAGTTTAAATCTTTGTTTTGATATCTTGCTTCTTTTCTGGCTTTGCTTAGTTATGTTTTGAACAAACTAAAATAAAGAGGAAATTTGATTGATATATAGAAGATGTATGCAGGCTTGCATTTCTTTGCTGGGTTTCTTTTGATGAACAAAATAACACAAATGAATGTGTATTAATATACAGGAGGACGTTGTTCAAGGTAGGGAAGGCATGTTGCATAATGCAAAGGTATGTTGCATTTATTGTTTTGCAATTCAGTTTGTACTTGTTCAAGTTGTATTGTTGTTGTTTTTTTTTACTTTGTTCTTGCCTACTACTTTACAAGCTGCATTCATTATGTTTACTTCATCCATGCTTGCTTGTCTCGGCTGATATTTGTAATTTGTTTTTTTTTATATTGTCACATACCTATGTTCTATTACTTTGTACTTAACTTTGCATCAATCTTACTTGAATGTATTTGCTTTGTTACTTTGAAATAAAATAAAGTTTTAATTTTATTATGTTGTTATAGTTTTTTTTTATGTATTACTTTCTATTTTACTCTAATGTGTTGCTATATATATATATATTTTTATTTTTTTATTTAAACACTCATTTGAATTCTTTTTAAATTTTAATTATCTAACATCAAATTTAATCATATCAATAATCCAAATACAATTTTTCCTAATAATTTATATTTTAACTAATATTTTATATTGATTTCCAATTAATTCCACAATTTTTTTAAAAATATTAAATTAATTATCAATTTAAATTAAAATAAAATCTGGGATTGTTACATAAAAATTTAATCCACTTCAAATTTATAAATTTCAAAGTTATATTCAAACAATTTCAATAACTAAATTTCAACAAATTTCATTTATGCTTCAAAATCTAAACTTTGAAATTCCCATTTTAATTCTTTAAACAATTCATTAAATCAATTCCAATTTTAAACATTTAAAGCTTGGGCTTCGAAAAAAATTCAGTTTATACAAATAAAATTTTTCTCAAAATATAATTTAACTGAATTCAAAATTTTAGGATTTAAGATCGTTTAATTTAACCAATTCGGTGTTCGTATATAATTCTCTACCCTATGGTCAGATGATATGGATATTTATCATTACAATCCACAATTATTTTATATTTACGAATATATATCATTTCAATCGGCAATTCTGAATTTAATTACAAATCCATGAAACTGCTCTATTCTATCATTTCAACCCATAACGATTTCCCTAGTCTACCAGATCATTCGCGTATGTATCATTTCAACCCATAGGGAACTTGTAGTGTTATAGCAATATAACCATAAAATATTCAGTCATCCAATATCAACAATCAAACATACATCACAATCACCATTCAATCAATTAATAAATAACATCAATTAACTGATTATCATCTACATGTATTAAATTGACAATTAAATTCAATATCAAATTAAGTGGCGATTAAATGCAACAAAAGTCATATTTAATTAGAATGACAATAAATATACCAAATGTCAACCAATCAATTTCTAATCATATCATAAATTCAATTTAACTAACATAAGATGATTTAGTAGTTGTGAGTGGGTTAAAACACCCACCTTTAATTTGATATCGATTTGAAACTCAAAATAAGGCCCAAAATTCAATAGTCTTGGATTTCGACCAAACCATTTTTATAATGTTCATAATTTCGATACGATCGTAGCGGAACAGACCTCGCATGAATCCGACCTCGTATGGAAAGGTTATATAAGTTAGAACGTTTTAATTTGTATATAAAATAAATAAATAACTTAATAAAATAAGCAAGCCACGTTATTCCAGATCATTCGAAACCCTAGCTTCACACATGCACCTATCTCGATCACGAACTGTAGCCACCAGCCTTTGGGCAATTATCGCAACCACCTTAATGAACTACGACCAAATTAGTCGTTTCTAATTTCTCCACCACAATAGGCCATGCATGACCAAGGTACTGCGACCATGAACAACATCCTCAGGCGTACGTGACGTCGAGGCACATACTGCATGCCTATCATCAAATTCTGGCAAATCTAGTGATCACTGACATGAAGTAGCCGTATGGATCGAAATTTCTCAGCCTCCTCTACAAGCACATACTTCCTGATCGAAACCTCGTTGTAGATCCACCGTCAAATCGACAACCCAAATATGAATGACAGGGGTAAATGGCCAATTTCAAGCCAAACCGTGATCCAAATCAAAAAATGAATCACAGTAGTAGATTGCGCTCACCGAGAGCTTTCCAACGATATATAATTCAATATAGTTTTAAGGAGTTTGATTTTCGATTTGTATTTGAAATTGAAATAGGGTTTTGAGGTTGAGTTTGTTTCTGCCACCGAAAAGAAGGAGATAGAGAGAAGTTGATGTAAGTATAGAATAAGAAAAAAATGACTATTAGGGCTTGGGAAACAAGACTATTTATACAAACAAAGACCGATAAGAAAATAAGCACAACGAATTTGTACAAACGACGAATAGCGACCCAAAAAGCCCGTTCTGCCTCCAAAACGAAAGTGGGTCATCCCATATATCAAAATAGTTGTTTTCGATATTATTAAATTCAATGGAACAGATTTCAAGTCAAAATTCCATTGTATGAAGAAGTTAGCTTTTAAAATCAGCTTATTTTAATTTATTTCAATTAAATTGATTTCTACGTGTTTCAAGCCCGTACGATCAAACCACAAGTCCAATCTCTACAAAACTTGAAATCCTTAAATAATTCATTGTTATGGATCTGATGAAACTAGTTTCGTCGAAATCTGAAAGAGTGGCCAAAATGGCTTTTTTCACGTTAATCAAATAAATTATTATTAAATTGATTAAATCACTTTTTAATTTCAAATTTAATAACTAACAATTTTTTATCATTTTTGATTACTTAGACATTTAAAATAATTTAAAACAAATTTATGTATCAAATCAGTGTTAAATATTACACTAATATCCAAACAAACAATCAAACAATCAAACAACAATATATAAACTATCATTTAAGAATTCAATAATTATCTATAGCAATACCGATATCATATAGTTCAGTTATAGTTGAGTTAATTTATCTAAATTCCAGTTTGATCGGAATTTGATTTTAGTTCAAAATTTCATTTGCTCCAAACTCGATATAATCAATTCCAGCATGAAGATAACATCTATACAAGTAAAAAGAAAAAGACAACGTCCAAATCCGACCTTATATGAGTGACATATCAAATTTTATAAGAAATTGAGATTAATTAATTAATCAATTTCACTAATTACTTAGTCAAACCAATTACCCCCTCATAATAACCTTCTTCCCCAAAACCTTGCTCTTGTACACACACCAAAATCGATCTTCAAGCATGCACAAATCAAAGCGACATGGAGCTATGCTCCATTGTTTGACGAACAGTCTTCGCCAACACACTCCTCCTTCCACCCTCTTCGTGTCAATCACCACCATTCAACAATCTATCAACCTAATAAAATAAGTGGTCGAAACCCCATGTCATGACATTGTAAAGTCACGATCATCAATACGCCGTCACATGCCTCCAAACAGTCACCACAAACTCGTCTTCACTCTGGAAACTCAACGCAAACAACTCCTTGACATAATTTGTTTTGAATCAATGACGAGCTAGAACCCTATCTATGGCCAATAAGTCGAGCTCTACCAAGTTCACAACAAACAACTCCGAGGATAAGGATTCGAAGCTTTCGCTCGTACAAACTCAAGGGATCAAACTATGTTTATTTTTGTTAAGTGAATCTCCGGATTTAATTGATAGTAGGAGGTGGCTCAAAAATGTTTTTGCTGTAAATGAAAAAAAAAGAAAGGATGAGTAGTGTTGTTGAAATTAGGTTAACTTATTAGGTTATTGTAACGACCCGCAAATCCGTACCCCTTGAGTCAACACCATTCTACATTAATCAACTCAAGTTGCACAGAAATACAAACCATTTGGGTTAAAGAAGAAGAGGTAGAAGAAGAGAAATTAGAAAACCACATCAGAATCTTACCATCGCAGCGGAATAAAATATAATAGTTAATCATAGATCTTTACATCAAAAACAAATACTATATCTGTTTTATACATACATCATCAGAGTACATTACCAGAGTACCACATCAATAACATACAACTGGATACACAGTGGAATAATAACCAAATACGGAAGTACGTATCGCCATCTAGCTCGTCTCCTGAGCTCCGCGGCATCCTTTCATGTATTCTATAATACTCGGTCTGACCCAAACATTATAGTTAAATAACACCCGAGTCAGTCTGGAATACCAGCGTGAGAAATCACACTCAAATTTATTATTAATATTTCAAAATTCTTTTGAAAACAAAATCATCTCGTAAGACCACGCCACGCATAAACATGTTGGGTTTTTACCTTACGATAGATAAAAAAATTCTTATTAAAATCCTCTGATATTATAATAAGGTCTATATAAAAATACTTATTGAAATAGCCGAACTTGTTACATTCATTAAATTTCAGCTACTAGCCACAGATTGGGTAATACAAACAAAACTCGTAAAAGGCGCGTAGGGAGAATGGATTTCCAACTAATTACTATGCACTGGGGTACCACCTGTCACGGTACGTGGCCGAGATCACTGTACCAAGGATCACTCTTGACCCCCTGCAACACAAGATCAGGACTACCCCTTACTGGATAATCCCGAGTAAGATCACCCTACGGTTGGGATCAGCAACCGCACCACTAAGCCGAAATAAAAGGGAAATCTAGACAAGGATAACCTCACCCTGAATGGGTGCTACCCACCTAGCCTTGCTACATAACCCCTGATTTTCAGTCATTCCCGGTTGATGAGGCTTGAGGCTAAGCGTTACCTTTTAGAACATATCCTTAGAATGCCCATCGTCCACCTGACGATGTTCCGAAAGCATTCAATCCATACAAGTCCGCCACGGGTTCGAACGGAACCGAAGGCACTACCCCTACTACATCCATTTTGGAAACATCCTCAGGATTAGTAGCGACTAGCCCTTGCACTTCATTGCTCCACCTTCCAATCCAAACTCGTCTTCCTCACGAAAACTGTCAAACCGGATCGAAGTGATTTTCGAGAAATTAATCCCGATCCCGGTCTCTTTGAAACGATCAACGCATTGGCCAATATTGATAGTCGGTTATTTAACTATAAATTAACATTCACAACAATCACCAAACAATAAATAATTTTTCAAATTATTTATTAATCCCAAAAATATCTTCACAAAATATATTTCCTCTTTCCAAACCCTTTTTGAAAACAGTTTCAAACTATCTTCCTTTCTCAGAATAAATTTTCCAAGTATTTTCTATTTCCACTGAAATCACCAAGCACAACACTTTAGATTTTTAAAATAATTTAAAACGCTTTACTTTGAAATATACTTTAAAAAATTTAAGTTAAAACTACTTTAATAATTTGTTAAAAATACATACTATATGAATATTTGAAAATAAGGTTACTTTATAAAATATAAAACTAGGTTTTCACTTTTTAAAACAAAATACTAAGTCACCTTTTAAATAATTACTATGATAATAGATTTGAAAAATATTTACTTTAGAATTTAAATATTTTAGAAATAATAAATTTCCTAAAACATGCTTTTTAAAACAACATTAAAGCTTTTAACTTATATTTAAAAGTTTACTTTGAAAACGTACTTGGTTATCCAAGGAAATACACTTCTCTTCACATGCTTAAAAAATAAATCACTATTTATTTTTAAACAAATTCTCCATTTCTTTAATAAATTCCTACTGTGAATTTATTCTTACCAAATATCCTCTGATATATTTTACTTTACTTTTATAAACCCAGTTTATAAATTCCCAAAGTCTCATTTCTCTTTTAAAAATCTTGGTTTTACACAATTAAATCAATCTCCAAATTGATTTCCAGTTTACTTCATTTGGAAATAAATTCCTTAATTATGATTTGAAATACTTTTAACTGAAAATACCAATTTTAGATTTCCCAAATTACTTCTTTATCCTTTTAAATAAATTTAAACTTTGAATTTTAAAATAATTATTTATTAGTATTTTAATATCTCTTCCATTTCCCTTCAATTCGTTCTTAATTTATTCAAGTTCGCTATAATTATTTTACTTAGAACTCCACTCTGTAATTTTCTTTCCAAAATCCAATTTATATATTTTGATAATTCAATGTACCGAAATATATTCAAGCAAACTATAGAATTCCATTATTCTAATATAATTCATCATAGAATATCAAATAATCACAACAGAAAATATTAAATAATTTAAATAAATATGGAGGAATCCCGTTGGATCCCTCCAACCTGTTTTCCTGCATCTACAGATGTTAGCACAACATAAAATACAAATTCCACTTCGAGGTGGAATATCGCGGTATATGGGATTAAATATAATAACATCCGCTATTATGCGGCGCATAGGGTCTCATCCGCTATATAATGCGGGAAATCAATCATTCCAAGATATATTATATACTATAATATAGCACATCAAATCAATTCAACCATTCAACCAATTATTTAAATTTAATCATTTAAATTTAAATTAAACCAGATGAGTGAGATTAACTCACCTTTTATTATTTTGTTTGCAGTCCACTCCAAACTCGACTTGGCTTCCCGATTATAGACCTTGCAAAAATATTATACTTTTATTAATTATTTGAACTAATTGAAGAAGTAATTTTGTTTTTAATTTTTTTTTTGAAAATACATATATCTTTGTAAAATAGTTTCTATAGACTTCAAAATCTATGTCCATATATTCCTATAAAAATAATCTATACTACCCTCCTAAAATTTCCCTTTCTATTTCTAAATCTTATGTATGTATACCTATATATATTATTCTAATTTCTGTGCGTATATAAAAATCTGCATCCATATATTTTTCCAAAAACCTTAACTATATACACAACTAAATTAAATAGGCCTTCCTGCATAAATATTTATATTTATACCTTCCTACTGTATATGTCTGCCTGTATATATACATTAATGACAATCATTAAACTGGGAAAATCAATTTGTTTTATCTCTTACTGTCAATCCCTTCTTCTTCTTTTTTTCTTTTTTTCTTCCAAATGTATTTATAAAATTTTATAAATAGATATCTATCCCTTAAAATATATGTACATATATGTTAAATTAAGTTAATTTTAAATCTCCTAACCTTAACTGCAAAAATAACTCTGCCTAACTATACTATTCACCCATATATAAATTTGTTTAAATAAGATTAAATGACTGTACCTCCCAGTCGCCGCAACTCAAACGCGAAACCCACGTACTGCTCGAGCTTGATTCCACATCGCGATGATGATGCCGCTGCCAACATACGCCTGACCACTCCTTGCGCACACGAACGATGATGCGTCGCTTCCTCCATTGTGAAATCGAGGTTCGCATCGCCTGGTTGACGAGGATCCGACGCCGACCCCCAAACGATCTCCTTCCCACATCATCGCGCGAGCTCGAGAACAATCGAACAACCTAGCGACAGTAAATGAGCATCACCATCTCGCGAACACAAACAAACGTCTACCCCATATGCCTCTCAACCGATTAAAAATCGATTTTGATTTCATTATCCCCCTTTTTTAATCTGATATTCGTTCGAATTCAGGAGAAGAAGAAGGGTGCGTGATTTGAATAAGAAGGGTTCGGCTTTGGCTTTTAGAAGAAGGAAGACGCGAGTATTTTTTTTTATTGATTCGATTTGAATTGAAAGGCAAGCGGCCATTATCTTATCTTTTTTTCTCATCTAAAGGAAGATAATGATGAACGAATTTAGGTTGAGGGGAGTGGCGTATAAGAGAAGGTTTGACTATTAATTTAAATTCAACTGGATTACCCTAGGCATTTACCAATCGTACGACCAAACGGTAGCTCCAAACACTGCGAAAATTGAAATCCGATAATAATATAATATTACGGATCCCATATAACTGGTTTTGTTGAAATCTTAGGCTGTGCCTCGGAATGCTATTTTTAATTATCAATTTAACGATATATTATTAAAACCGAACCAAACACTTCCAAATTCAACTGATATTTGAAATCCAAGTTAAAATTAACTTTAAAATATTTAAAATCAAATTAATATTCTGATTTCAAATATTCAAAAATTTCGGGTCGTCACATTCCTCCCCACTTAAAAGAATTTCGTCCCCGAAATTATTAGTTAGGAAGAATGGTCTAAAACCCGTTGCTATTTTCCAAAACCAAACAGTTTTATTAACTTGCCATAACATATATTTTTATCAAAGCTCCACTATTACTTCAACCAACTTCCCAAAATCTTTCATAGTTTCCAACAACATTATTTACTTCATTCATTCAAATTTCAATTTAAAACCAAATTTTGAAATATTAAAATTTTCTCAAAAATTTTCAAACTCCCTAAATTTCAGAAAAATTTCGCAAGCATCTCCTTTGCGCGGCTAGCTCGGTACAACTACAAAATGCCTCTACGGGCCCCCAAATTTCAAAATAAAACAAAAGCCAAGTGGTTAGATCAAAAACCAAATCAAATTTCATACAGAAATTTAAACACGTACCTTTTTGTCGAGCAATTCAAATTTATCTTCTGAATTTAAAACCAAAATTTTCTTTTCCCTTTATAATACCTGCATATCCTACTTAGCTATAATAACCAATCACAACATTCCAAAAACATTTTATCGACTTCCTTACAAAATGTCAATATTTATTCATTCAAATATTAACATAGAATATATTTGTAATATCAATTTCCAATTAAGGATTCACCATTCCTTTCTTAAGTTTAGTATAAGCATTTTATATGCTTCTTTATTTATTTTCACTTCACCACTTTAGTTTATATCTACTTTTATTCAAATTGGTTCTCCCATTTCTATCTGAATTCAATTTATTTTCAATTCTTAATATTGAATTTTATCTTCCATTTATACTGATTCGTATCATTATTTTAAATTAGTTTCATTTCCTAATTTATTTCAATTTCCATTGAAATCATTTTGTCTTTAACTAACATTTTCCTAAAAAAATTCAAAATTTTTTCTAACTCCCAAAATTTTCGGAAAATTTTGGCAGAGTCTCCTTTGCACGGAGGAGCTTTTGCAATTTGACAAAAGATATAAATATATATACATCGAGCCACCCGGTCTGAAAAACAAAAACAGTTCATATTTCCTATTTTTATTGCGTAGGCGTACCTTTATTTAGCATTTTTAAGCAAGCGGCTTATTATTTAGCATTTCACATGATCAAATCTAGTCAAACGGCTTCCCGGTACCTGTACTTACTCAATTTAAACACATAAGTACTATATATTGAAAGTTTATAGCATTTCACTTAAATTTAAATAGCTAAAACATGGATCCTGTAACGGTGCATGTTATACTTTCATAAACACATATGTAAGGTTCCGACACTTACTACAATTGCTTACAATCAATTCTCAAACCATTTCATTTAGTTTAAGTGATTTACAACTTACTCGCTTATATTTAATTCATTCTAAGCAAAACAAACTCATATTCATTCCAATTGATTTATCTAATCCCATATACATCGAACGACCCATTTTCTTATGCAATTCGACAATATTAATGTGAATAAATAATTGCTTAATCTTATAACCATTTAAATTGATTCCAACCCAATTTATGCTTGATTCCATCCCATCTTAATTCATTCACAAACTTCCATTGCATTTTCTTTCATATCCAAAAAGTTTGATTCCAAACTATTTTATTAAACTCGACAACCAATATATTAAATAACCATCACACAATTTACTTACGTTATTTAGTTTCTTCAAACTATTCCACCCAAGAACTTAATTTTATTTTATTCAACCAACTTCCATTCAAATCTTTGATTTGATTTTCCTTTGATCAAATCCCAACCATTTTACTAATTTATTCGATTAGTTTATTCTTTTATTCATTTTTAAATTCTAATACACATTAACAATTCGTCACTGAATTTATTGATAATAAGATCATTCAATTTATGCTTGAATTGGATTTGTTTACAACTCACACCAAATCTATTAATCCAATTCAATACTTATTTGGTTTACATTTATTTATTTAAGTTAAAATTTTATTCCATTCAATATTACCTACAACTTAATTGAATTCAATTCAATTTTATTCAACTTAACTCCAGTTAAATCTAGCTACATACCATTCCTTTAAATTTTGCTAAGCAAGGACTTAATTCCATTTAATATCATTCCAATATCCAATTTCAGTTCATTTACTTACAATTATAAATTCATTATTCATTCACAAATTCATTTTCAACCAAGAATAAATTTTATTTCCAAACATTGATTATTTTTAATCCATTTTAACTAATTCTGCACTTTATTTTACACAATTTTAAATCAAACATTATCCAATATTCAAATTTCATTTTAGTTGCATACCATATAAATCATTCAGTAACTTACTAATTGTAATCTTAAAACTTTATTTGATTCAGTCCAACTTGACTAATTTTTCTATTCAAACTTAAGTTCAACATTCAGTTTCAATTCCATTTTGCTTACACGTTTAAACTCATTACTAAAATGTTCAAAATTCAATTTTGAAAACATATATTTCTAGACCAAACTATTCCTTTGCATTTCCAAAGTCAAACCAAATTTCACCAACAAACATTAATCCAAAACATCCAGGTAACAATCCCCCACTTGGAAACTCGAAAATGAACACCGATGATGTCGCGATTATCATCGGAATTATTTTCTAGCGATCGCAAAGAGTTCAGTGCTTTTATCTCTTTTGAAAACCTTCAAATATTTTTAAATTCCAAATCTCTCTAGATTTCAAATATAATTAAAAAGTATTTCTCAAATATATATTATTTTTTCCAACTTTTAAGAATCATTTTCAAATTCAAAGGAATTTAAATTTTCAAATTTTCAAATTCCAAATCCTTTAAATTTATATTCAAACATTAGTTTGGAATTTTATCTTATTTTTATTATTGATCACACAATAATTCGCATTTATAGTTTACATTTACAAATTTCATTTGTACATGAATTTGTTTCTTAGTTTTTAATTATGTTTTCAATATCTTATTCAATTATGAATTACATTTACAAATCCGTGTTATTTATTCATTTATTCCTTCATCTTTGGTTATTATTTCAATTTCTTATTCAATTTTCATACAGCAATGATAATAATTTAATATTATCACTTTCTAACAACCACACATCCATATATAACTATAATAATTATGAAAAATCATTTCTTTCATATACAAAAATAATTTTGGGTAAAATTATTTCATTTACCCTATTTAAAACAATACTGTGTTGGTTTACCTTGTATAAGAGTTTAGAAATCCCTATCGATAACATGGCGTCCCACACATCGACCAGAATCTATAAACACTCAACAGATAAGTCAACACAATATAAAAACAATTTTATATTCACTAACAAATACGCGCTCATATGTATTAATACACTCAAGCTCATTCTAGAGTACTACGGACACTATTTAATGAGTAATTCCCAGCAGAGCCAAGGTTATCACCAACCTATGCTCTGATACCAAGTGTAACGACCTGCAAATCCACACCCCTTGAGTCAACACCATTCTACATCAATCAACTCAAGTTGCACAGAAATACAAACCATTTGGGTTAAAGAAGAAGAGGTAGAGGAAGAGAAAACAGAAAACAATATCGGAATCTTACCATCGCAGCGGAATAAAATATAATAGGTAATCATAGACTTTACATCAAAAACAAATACTATATTGTTTTATACATACATCATCAGAGTACATCACCAGAGTTCCACATCAATAACATACAACTGGATACACAGCTGAATAATAACCCAATACGGAAGTACGTATCGCCATCCAGCTCGTCTCCTGAGTTCCACAGCATCCTTTCCTGTATTCTATAATACTCGGTCTGACCCGAGCATTATAGTTAAATAACACCCGAGTCAGTCTGGAATACCAGCGTGAGAAATCACACTCAAATTTATTATTAAAGTTTCAAAATTCTTTTGAAAATAAAAGCATCTCGTAAGACCACGGCACACATAAACATGTCGGGTTTTTACCTTACGTTATTTAAAACATTTCTTATTAAAATTCTCTGATATTATAATATGGTCTTTATACAAATACTTATTAAAATAGCCGAAATTGTTACATTCATTAAATTCCAGCTACTAGCCACAGAGTGGGTAATACAAACAAAACTCGTAAAAAGCGCGTAGGGAGAATGGATTTCCAACTAATGACTAGGCACTGGAGTACCACCTGTCACGGTACGTGGCCTATATCACTATACCGAGGATCACTCCCGACCCCCTGCAACACAAGGCCAGGACTACCCCTTACTGGATAATCCCGAGTAAGATCACCTCACAGTTGGGATCAGCAACTGCACCACTAAGTCGAAATAAAAGGGACATCTAGACAGGGATGACCTCACCCTGAATGGGTGCTACCCATCTAGCCTTGCTGCATAACCCCTGATTTTCAGCCATTCCCGGTTGATGAGGCTTGAGGCTAAGCGTTACCATTTAGAACATATCCCTTAGACTACCCATCGTCCACCTAACGATGTTCTGAAAGCATTCAATCCATACATGTCCGTCCCGGGTTCGAACGGAATCGAAGGCACTACTCCTACTACATTAATTTTATAAACATCCTCAGGATTAGTAGCGACTAGCCCTTGCCCTTCAATGCTCCACCTTCGAATCCAAACTCGTCTTCCTCACAAAAACTTCAAACCGGATCGAAGTGGTTTTCGAGAAAATAATCCCGATCCCGGTCTCTTCGAAACGATCAGCGCATTGGCTAATATTGATAGTCGGTTGTTTAACTATCAATTAACAATCACAACAATCACCAAATAATAAATAATTTTCCAAATTATTTATTAATCCCAAAAATATCTTCACAAGATATATTTCCACTTTTCAAACCCTTTTGAAAATAGTTTCAAACTATCTTCCTTTCTCAGAATAAATTTTCCAAGTTATTCTATTTCCACTGAAATCACCAAGCACAAAACTTTGGATTTTTAAAATAATTTAAAACGTTTTACTTTGAAATATACTTTAAAACATCTAAGTTAAAACTACTTCAATAATTTGTTAAAAATACATACTATATGAATATTTGAAAATAAGGTTACTTTATAAAATATAAAACTAGGTTTTCACTTTTTAAAACAAAATACTAAGTCACCTTTTAAATAATTACTACGATAATAGATTTGAAAAATATTTACTTTAGAATTTAAATATTTTAGAAATAATAAATTTCCTAAAACATGCTTTTAAAACAACGTTAAAGCTTTTAACTTATATTTAAAAGTTTACTTGGAAAACGTACTTGGCTATCCAGGGAAATACACTTCTCATCACATCCTTTAAAATAAAATTACTATTTATTTTTAAACAAATTTTCCATCTCTTTAATAAATTCCCGCTGTGAATTTATTCTTCCCAAATATCATCTGATATATCATACTTTACTTTTAAAAACCTAATTTATAAATTCCCAAAGTCTCATTTCTCTTTTAATAATCTCGGTTTTACACAATTAAATCAATCTCCAAATTGATTTCCAGTTTACTTCATTTGGAAATAAATTCCTAAATTGTGACTTAAAATACTTTTAACTGAAAATACCAATTTTAGATTTCCCAAATTACTTCTTTATCCTTTTAAATAAATTTAAACTTTGAATTTTAAAATGATTATTTATTAGTATTTTAATATCTCTTCCATTTCCCTTCAATTCGTTCTTAATTTATTCAAGTTTGCTATAATTATTTTACTTAGAACTCCACTCTTTAATTTTCTTTCCAAATCCAATTTATATATTTTGATAATTCAATGTACCAAAATATATTCAAGCAAACTATAACATTCCATTATTCCAATATAATTCATCATAGAATATCAAATAATCACAATAGAGAATATTAAATAATTTAAATAAATTTTGAGGAATCCCGTTGGATCCCTCCAACCTGTTTTCCTGCATCCACAGATGTTAGCACAACATAAAATACCAATTCCACTTTGAGGTGGAATATCGCGGTATATGGGATTAAATATAATAACATCCGCCATTAGGCGGCGCATAGGGTCGCATCCGCTATATAATGCGGGAAATCAATCATTCCAAGATATATTATATACTATAATATGGCACGTCAAATCAATTCAACCATTCAACCAACTATTTAAATTTAATCATTTAAATTTAAATTAAACCAGATGAGTGAGATTAACTCACCTTTGGTTATTTTGTTTGCAGTCCACTCCAAACTCGACTTGGCTTCCCGATTATAGACCTTGCATAAATATTATACTTTTATTAATTATTTGAACTAATTGAAGAAGTATTTTTTTTTTGAAAATACATATATCTTTGTATAATAGTTTCTATAGACTTCAAAATCTATATCCATATATTCCTACAAAAATAATCTATATTGCCCTCCTAAAATTTCCATTTCTATTTCTAAATCTTATATATGTTTACATATATATATTATTCCGATTTCTGTGCATATATAAAAATCTGCATCCATATATTTTTCCAAAAACCTTAACTATATACACAACTAAATTAAATAGGCCTGCCTGCATAAATATTTATATTCATACCTTCCTACTGTATATGTCTGCCTGTATATATACATTAATGACAATCTTTAAACTGGGAAAAATCAATTTGTTTTATCTCTTACTGTCAATGCCCTCTTCTTCTTTTTTTCTTTTTTCCAAATGTATTTATAAAATTTTATAAATAGAAATCTATCCCTTAAAATATATATACATATACATTAAATTAAATTAATTTTAAATCTCCTAACCTTAGCTGCAAAAATAACTCTACCTAACTATACTATTCACCCATATATAAATTTATTTAAATTAGATTAAATGACTGTTATCTCCCAGTCGTCGCAACTCAAACGCGAAACCCACGTACTGCTCGAGCTTGATTCCACATCGTGATGCTGATGCAGTTGCCAACGTATGCCTGATCGCTCCTTGCGCACACGAACGACGATGTGTCGCTTCCTCCATCGTGAAATCGAGGTTCGCTTCGCCTGGTTGACGAGGATTCGATGCCGTCCCCCAAACGATCTCCTTCCCACATCGTCGTGCGAGCTCGAGAATAATCGAACAACCCAGCGACCTTAAATGAGCATCACCATCTCGCGAACACAAACAGACGCCAACCCCATACGCCTCTCGATCGATTCAAAATCGATTATGATTTCATTATCCCCCTTTTTTTATCTGATATTCGATCGAATTCAGGAGAAGAAGAAGGGTGCGTGATTTGAATAAGAAGGGCTCGGCTTTGGCTTTCAGAAGTAGGAAGACGCGAGTAAAAAATTTCTTTTTTTATTATCGATTCGATTTGAATTGAAAGGCAAGCGGCCATTATCTTATCCTTTTTTTTCTCGTCTAAAGGAAGATAAGGATGAACGAATTTAGATTGAGGGGAGTGGCGTATAAGAGAAGGTTTGACTATTGATTTAAATTCAATTGGATTATCCTAGGCATTTACCAATCGTACGACCAAACGGTAGCTCCAAACACAGCGAAAATTGAAATCTGATAATAATATAATATTATGGATCTAGTAGAACTGGTTTCGTTGAAATCCGAGATTGTGCCCCGGAAGGCTATTTTCAATTATCAATTTAAACGATATATTATTAAAACCAAACCAAACACTTCCAAATTCAACTGATATTTGAAATCCAAGTTAAAATTAACTTTAAAATATTTAAAATCAAATTAATATTCCGATTTCAAACATTCAAAAATTCCGAGTCGTCACAGTTATTATATTTTTAAAATTCCAGTATCTCACTACGCAATATTTCGTTCGCGTACGAACTGCGAAGGACAAAAACAAAAATATGATCACGCACTGCAATGCGACCAGATCACAAATCAGCAATAAAACACACTAGTAACCTTATTCTTGAAATTTCAAAATTATTATCGTGGGTCGAAATATACTCAACGAAAATTTAAATATTTTATAAATTAAAAATCATAGAAAAATCCTATAAATTTATTTAAATATAAGTCATTAAAAACCAAGTCGTTTTTAATAACAATTGATTTTCTTGTAATATTTTCAGATTATTTATTATAGTAAACAAATTTACAAATTGATTTCATCGTTACTATTTATTTATTAAAAGGAGTTTAATAAGGCTACTAAATCCATTTAATTAACATTTAATTCACAATGCAAATATTTAAATAATCCCTAATTTAATATAAATTAGTTATACTTTTCCAAGATATTACATGTAGGGTAGTCCCGAGCATCGTTATAGGTAAAATATTTTGTTGTTTTTGATTAGAAAATGGTTTTGATTTGGAGGATGATTTTAAATGTGACTCTGGAATTTTTGTTGACCTTTTATTTAGAAATGACTTTTCAATATCCTTATTTTACTTCAACTTTTTTTAATTGTTTTCCTACCATATATGGAAATGTTTTAAAAGTATTTTTGGGAAGTACTTAGTAAAGTTAATATAATGTTTATTATAAAGAAAAAGGAATTTATGTTTTCTAATTTAATCATTTCGTTTTCGAATAAGATAGAAATATTTTAGTGTAAATATTTGTAGGACGCTTTATTCAATGTGTTGTGTAGAAAGATGGATTTTTAAATGGTAATTGAATAAAAGCATAGATTTATAAATGAGATTTTATAAAAGGGAAATGATATCATTTTGATAAATTGCAAAATAAATCACTTTTGTGAATTTATAGTGAGAAATGGATTGATCATTTTATGGAAAGTATTTAGTTTAATTTTGGAACCAAAGATTTATGATAAGTATGAGATTTAAATCAAGAATTTTATAAAAGGAGTTTTATAAATAAATTTGGAGATTTATAAAAGGAGATTTATAATATAAATGAATTTGGAGATTTACAAAAGGGGTTTTATAAATAAATTTAGGGATTTATAAAAGGATTTTATTAATTAGAAAGGAGATCTATAAAAGGAGTTCTAAATATGGAATGGATTTATAAACTCCAAATGATCATTTCAAAATATGGTTGTATGCAAAGCATTTTTTCATACTTAGCATAAGATTCTGAGGTAGATAAACTCGTCCCTATCTGTGAGAGTTAAAAATGCATGTCAAGTCAAAGGTTTGAGAGGTAAGAATACTCCAACTTGTCTTACTTCATCGTTAATTGAAGGATAGCACAAGTTTTAAATAGGAAAGCGGTGGTAAATATTTTTGGTCTAATTTCCATACGACCCGTTTACTTACACCAAAAGGAAATTATTTTGGGTTTATAGTAAATAGTGTTTTAAATGAAATTTGTTTTTGATCCATTAACTATGATCTAGAAAAGAAGAAATCTGCTTTAAGATTTTGTACAGACTTATACCGATGAGATAAATATATGGATGTTTTTTCAAGCGTAGAAAAGTATAAATGAATAGTGAATGAGTAGTATAATTTTGTATATCTTTGTAAAAGTATTTTGATACAAGTATTTACAAAGTGGTTTTAATTAATAAAAGGATAAATTAAAGAGGCCTAGTGGTTGCTTTTGTGCTTATTCGAGCTTGGACTCATGTGGAATTTAACCTCTAATTTTACTGATTGTTTACTTGATAGTTAAATAACCAACTACCAAATCTTGACCAAATTATCTCTTGATTATCTAGAAGAAATGCAGCAATTAAATGGAACGGTTATCTTCGATGATGCTATACTATATGTATAACCCGTTGTGTACTTCTTGGACCAATAAAAAGGCAGTCTATCCGCTTAGACTGTTAGGAGGTGCTCTATGCTCTTTTGTATTGTCAATTTATTTCCAAAAGAATTGGAGTTGAGTTTACCGAAATACATTGATTGGTTTTGGAGCGCTCGATATACGTAGGGGTATACTTATATGAGGTTACTCAAAACCGTAACTATTCGAAAACCATATACGCTTTTTATGCTTTAAAAGAGGTTCGAGATTGGTTCAAGATGTTGGAATATTTATGGAGATTCGAGATATGTTTGAGATGCTTGATCCCATGTATGGGTTCGTGATCTATTTTGAGATATGGGAATTCATGTGTGATTCCGAGGCTTGCTGAGGTATGAGAATCTCTGTGTGGTTTCGAAATTTGTTTGAGTGGTGCCTCATGTGTTGGAATGCCAAACGTAACCTCACCAGCGGTAATGACTAAAACCAAAGATAAGATATATAGACAAGGGTTTAGCTAACCCAAAAGGTGCAAGTGACTCTACCCTAGAGATACCTATCTTCATGCAAAAAGTGAGGGGTGCACTCGGCATTGGTGGCTAGCTTGTATTTCTCTGGTACATCAGCTAGGGATGTAAAATGTTTCGGCGGGATATCTCTAATTCTTGTGTAGGAGGACCAATCTCGAATTAGTGATGGCACCTTCATGGAATCCTACACAATTAGCGAATGCGCCTTGATGATTTTGATTGTATACCTATTACTGTTGTGATGCACACTTACATGTATCACAGCTAGTTGATTACTTATATTTTACATCTTAGACATTATTATAATATCATTAGATTTTCTAATAGAAATGGTGTGGTACTGTTACTCTAAATATTCACCTTTCAACCAAGTCGAGACCTCTTTGAACAAAGAGCAAAAGAGAAGAGATTCAACCAAACCTTTCGAAGGAGTCGAAGGGATGCTGTCATCAAAGTTTAGAAGTCTCAAGACCATTCGAAGATGTCGGAAGGTTCCTCTTATCAATATCCAGAAGGATTCTACATTTCGAAGAAGATAAAGGGATCGAGAGTACCCTTCCGCTTTCGTCGACAAACCCTCTACAAGATAAAGGTCTTTCGATCAAGTCGAAGCCACACCTTTCGAAGATACTGAAGAAGAGCTCTTTGGATATACGCCAAACCATTCAAAACTAATGGTTTCCCATTATTCAAATAGCTAGGAATCATGTATTATCTGAAGCATCCCTTTTGAATGCTATAGTAAGCCTTTCGAAATGGTCGAAAGTAGTGTGGTCTAGGAAGGGTTCCACATCAGATCAAGACAAGAGCACAGGTATAACCAACATCATCAAAACCAATAAGCAAAGGTTGATGACAGAGTCGGAAGCACTCCCAAGGCAACTCAAAGAAGAGGAGTGCCACTATACCTTTCGACAATGGTAGCAGCATGCTTACGTCTCTCAACAGCCACCTTCCGACCCAGTCGAAAGCATCAGGGTCGAAAGGTGCCAAGCCGCATCTATAAATAAGACCCAAGAGGACACGTTTTGGGGATCTGATTCCTCTCATTCTGAACTTGTATTCTCTTAAATAAAGCATTGTAACCCTAATTACAAGATTGGGGGGATTTAGTGAATAAAGTTTCATTAAATGGATAAAGGTATGTCCTAAACACTTTTGATTGCTTACTATTTTATTAAAGCTTCTGTTGAATTCACCTTTATGTTTCGGTTTTATCCTTCATCGAAAGGCTACTATCGATGTAGTCAAAACCCCTTCAAGCTCTAATAACCTCTATAACCAATTTTGTAACATCCCGCCTTTTCGCACACTTTAAACGACACACGTGCCGATTCAAAGCATACGCAAGGGAGGAGTGTTATGGGGTAAATAAGAAAAATAGAGAAGAAATAAAACGAAAATAGAATCTCACAGCGGAAGGATAAAATATAGTAACAAGTATACAGTTCATAAACAGTTTACAAAAGCTTGATTTTTCTTATACAATGAATATCAGAGTTACACATACCAAATACAACAATGCAGCGGAATAGAAAGAGTGTGTAGTGCAATACTATATATAAAATAATACTGAATCTTCGTCTTCGTCCTCCAAAGCTAAAACCTGCTATCCTGAAACGCTCGGACTGACCCGAGCGAATTTGAAAAGACAAAAACACTCGAGTCAGACTAGAATATCTTATGTGAGTTAAATAAACAGAAATAAATATGAGTACAGTAACTCAAGAGATGCTCGGGATTTACATCTCCTAAGGATCCGTTAAACTATTTACTATGTAGTATATTGCGTTATTATAATAGTGTCTATTTATAAAATAAACTTACTTTTTAATAGCGTTAAGGGGTTACCCATATAGCCCTTAACACGTAATAGTCCCAGTAGTCCATCCAATATCATAGTCCCTCCTGATCGGGAAGCCACTAGAGGATACCACACGGGCTACGGGAGAAAACCAAACTCGTACAAGGCGCGATAGGGTAGGTGACACGGCACAACTAGGCAATGCCAGGGTAGATATACCAATTACGCTTCCGGGCCGATGGTAACGCGAAGCCGCAGCAACCGCCCACCTCGAAACAACTCCCCAAATCAAAAAAATAGAAGTGGCCACTGAATCAATCCAAAGTCATAGTATAATATCGAAGAGGAGTGTCCGATCAGAGGAATGACCTCATTAACCCGTCGATCGCTCCTGTTTTAGCCACCTTATGCCAACTCACGGGAGTCGGGTCCACGTATTTACCTTACAGGAATCGTCGCCACCAACCTACTTCATTCTGGAATCTCCACCGCGTACACGGTTAGTCAAAGTGGTTTTCGGTATCGACAGAGAGTATGTCCATATCCGATCCCGGTCTCTTTGCCAACCCATCGTTATTATAACACCGCGGTTATTTAAAACAGTTTATACTTTTAAAACCAGAATATAATCCATTTCAAAACCATAATATTACGATATCATTCCAAAACCCAAAACCATATTTTACCACTTATCCCAAATATAATTTCTTTCCAATAATAAAAAGGCTTTAACTTCATAATATCTGAAAATCGAATATTTTCAAAGCATAATATTTTTGGAAATCCATAATTTCAAACCATAACTTTTAAAACTCAAATGGTTTGGATATTCAACGGTATATGAATTTCAAGGGCTTAACTTTACTGTCACTTTGTAAAGAAATAAGTTATATGGCTTTATGGAAATATTTCTTTATCTAAAGTTAAGACCATAATTTAGATATCACTCTTAAGTTCCAAAACCATTTCAATTTCCATATATATAAATCCATTGGAGTATTAATATTCAAAAACTAAAATTGGAATATATTCTTTCAACAAATTAAATGTTTTATTATTTAGTTTGAATATTCACATAAATCCTTAAACAACTCCAATTTCTAGTAATAAAACATATGTATTTTTCGATTCCAATTTATATTAGAATATTTTTCCAATTCAAATTCATATTAGAATATTCATTTCAATTTTTTTCTTGGGAAAAATCCAATTATAAATATCATATCTTAAATTTCCAAACTTAACATTTAAACATATGATATAAATTTATCCAACTCCATTTTCTAAATTTTCTTCCATTTTACTAAGGGAATTTATACACCTTTTTATTTCAAAATTTCCAACTTTTCATGTACATAAATACGGAAGAAAAATATTTATACAGTATAAAATTTAAGATTATTATAAACCGTATTCCATCCAAACCATAGAAATCACATTAAAATAGTTATATATAGACCGCGGTGCCTGTATATAATTTTCTATCCTATGGTCAAGTGATACGGATATTTATCATTTCAATCCGCAATTTAAAAATAAAACTTTGCGGTTTTATCATTTCAAACCACAATCCCGAAAAATGAAATATGCATGATAAATTTGCAAATTTAATGATATGCAATAAACATTCATTCATCAACAACATCCATCATCCAATCGCAACCATCAACCAATTTCAATCAATAACAGTATATATCTATGAACATATACAACAGGTAATAACTGTCAGTTTTTTCCCAAATTAAATTTATCAACTATTTATCTAACAGTTTACTCAATAATAATTTACATAACTGTTAACTAGCAGTTCTTATGCAAACAATAATTTCTAACAGCCAATTAATATGCAATCAATCAATTTAAATTAACAGCTAAATTCAAAAAAATGCAATTCAACAGATATGGATGAAATAACATGCCCAAAAGCTCATAAATAAATTTCTATTCATTTCTAAAATTTATTTAACAAACATAAAAGCTTCTAGTAATTGTGAGTGGGTTAAAACACTCACCTTTGGAATTTAAATTGAATTTAAACCCGATTTAAACCCAAAAATTCGCCCGTCTCAGAATTTGTCCAAACCAGCGTCATCAAGTCCGGAATTAAATTACGATCCTAACGCAAAAAAAATCGTGTGAATCCGAATTCGTATGAGAAAGTTATTGGATAAAACGTGATCGAAATTCAAATTTAAATTAAAACAAAACAAACCACTCATAAACTGCCACGTCATCCCTGCATCATCCTCTCTACCTCACAGAACGCGGCTACAGGAACACGAGACCCCAACACCACCTACAGCCGCACCTTTGACCGCCTCCCCTGGCCACCACCGGCCGCCATTCGCCTCGGCACCATGGCCGTTGACTCCGCCTTGACCCCTGCTATCGGCCGCCCCCATCCCGGTTGCCTGAAATGGCCGCCGCCGCCGCCTAGAAATAGGGTTTCGAAACCCTAAAACGCCAAATTTGACCACCACCGGTCACTAAACTCCACCAGACCAACGTCGTTGAACTCCCCACAAGAATCTCCACCAAACCCATATCTTGATTTTGCCGATTTGATGAAAAATCAAAAACCCCTAAATCAAACCTTAGGGTTTTCGAATTTCTGACCTTTGACTGAGTTTCCAGGACGATTCGAGCATCGATTGCAAAAACAGATGTCACATATAGATTCGTATTGAAGAAATCTACAACATATAAATTTTTGGGAATTTTCTGAAGACTTTGAATTTTCACTTTGTTTTGCAATTTGAAATTGGATCTGAGGAGCATCCATTGAGGAAGAAAGAATGGTTGAAGAATGAACGTACAGCATAAGCAAATAAAATGGGGCTAGGGTTTATAGCCATGCTTATATAGGTAGGCTAGAGATAGAGAAGATGGACTGGATAAGCGAACGTACGGAATAAAACACGGCCCAAAAAGCCCGCTATGCCTCCGGAATCGAATTTGTTAAAACTATATATCCAAATAGGTGTTTTAAAATATTCTGAACGCGATGGAAAAAGTTTCACGTCCAAATTTGGTCGTATGAAGAAGTTATGCTGAAAACAAGATTTCCAAATTGATTTCAAATTGATTTTAATAAAATTGATTTCAAGGCGTTTATCGTCCGTACGATCAAACGACAAGTCCGATCGATACGAAATTTGAAATCCTATAATAATTCACCGATACGGATCCGATGAAACTGGTTTCGTCGAAATCCGAGTCCGTGACAAAAATGGCTATTTTTAATATTATTAAATCAATTAAATAAATCATAAAAATCAATTTTTATGTTTCAACTCCTATTATTGGCCAAATTTCATTACTTAGATAGTTCAATTAATCCCAATAAATTTAACAAGCTTGGATGTGAGTAAAAATTTATAGGTATATAAATTTGCAATTTTAATTCCTGCACTTTCTTATTAATTGGGAATTATAAATTTATTCTCACAAATTACCTAATCTTATACTTATACACTCTCATCTTAAACCAAATTAAATAAATAACTTGATTTCCATCTCAACTTACTTTTAATTGCAGTTAACCCTTTTCACCGTAATTAAAATTCCAAATTATAAATAAATTTTTATTCCCATTCCCTTAATTTTCTTAACTATTTATTTATTCAAATTTTCAATATTCAACATAAATAGTTTGGTTAAGTTCATTTATTTACCTTCTTCCTATGATTCACAGTTATGGATGTCAATATGATGAAGTTTACATTAGTTAAGATTTCACTCAATTGTTCTCTAAGTCAAATGTTTACAGCTTTCATTTAACTTTAATAACGTACTAATTTACGTTAAATTCCATTTTTAAATGAAGTAATTACCATTCGTTGAATCAAATACTCAATTCATAAATAAAGTCTTGTTTTCAAAAAGTTATATCACAAATGGTCAACTGAAATTTGAATAAGCTTTACTAAATTCTATGGTATTAAATGTTGCCATAAATCCAAATTGCCATGTCTTAAATCCAAATTACTAATTAAGTCTTGATTCCTTTATTATTCCTTTGGTTTTCAAATAAGTTTTTTTTTTTTATGATGAATGTGAATTCAAATGAACAATGGAAACCCATTCCCATTTGATTTCACTATTCCGTTAAATATCTTCATATTCCAGCTAAATCAACTAACGTATGAATTAGCTATTTCAATCTTCATTAAATTGCGGTTTTTATACAATAGAAATTAAATCCCCTTTAACATATAAATAAAGGTTGATACCCATCTATTTACATTATATCACACTTGTGCTTCTATTTAGCTTTGTATAAATGTATGAATGCGGAGTCTTGCCTATTAACGTATTAAATAAGCCTTAAAATCAATTAATGCCCCTCCTTAGTTTAACCTCTTTTTATCCGTATTTATTTTTAGAGTAACCCTTGGATTAAATTCCCCAAATCACCAATTCAATTAATCATACCTTTCAATCCAAATGTAAATCTTCCACCTTTGAATTCTTATATTAAATGAATTTTATTCTAGGCAATATTTTTTTTTACAAATGTTTACTAATTCCACATTTATAGGTTTCTTAAATTTTACTCCATCTAAAGGTGACCCATTTTTATTTCATTTCTATTCAATATATATTCATTTTATCCCATTCATTTGGTTACTGCGTTGAAATCTATTTATTACTAATACTAACGTTATTTTCATTAATTAAAATTGGATTCCAAATTTTTATTCAATACTCTGAAAAATAACTTACATATAAATCAAATCCTTTTTATACTTAATTCAAATTGGATTATATTCCAATTCCTATAACTAGGCCTTAAGTCACCATTTTACATAGTTTTAATTTAGCGTTTATTTAAATCTTCGTTTATCGTTTAGAATTTCTACTAAATTGAAATGCACAACTTATGAACTTTAACCAATTTAGTCCACCTAATAAATTTTCAAATGTTTGTGTGTATGTAATCCAATTCAGTTATTGTTACATTAATACCATTAAACCAACAAATTAAGACTTATAACTACAACACAACTTTCAGTTATTTTCAAATCTATATCATATAACCTTCTAAATCTCTACCTGTAATTACAGTTACTATCTAACTCCTACATTCATCCTTTTAAAAATCCTAAGACTTTAATTTTATACTGGATTAAATTAGCAAACATATAAATTAAATTTATAAAAAAATCATAAATTTATCAGGTCGTTACAATCTCCCCCACTCAAAACTTTTCGTCCCCGAAAAGTAAAGAAGGGAGGAGGAAGAATAAACAGTACTTTTTATTTCAATTTTTAATTTATAAACAATATTTTCCTGGATTAATCCTCCTAAATGAAATATTCCTGTTTTATAATCATTATATCCTTTAATACTTGAGTTATTAAAGTTGGAAAAATATTTTAACAAAATTCTAAGTCCAAAATTTTCGAAAATTTTTGGCAGAGTCTCCTTTGTACGGAGGGACTCTGGAGAAAATATAATATCCAAATATACAAGTATATTACATATATAATCAAAATATTATATCCCAACACGGGAAAAATATATAAAATATCGCTTTAAACGTAATCCGAAAACGTACCTATTGTCGGGCAATATACGCTTTATTATTTTGGAACCAACAGCAGTAGCAGTTGCTTCCAACACCTGTATTCACTTATAAAATCTAAAAGGTTAAATATTTATTTTACAGTGAAAGGTTTAGGTGGATTCAATCATTCATATCCAATCAAATGCAACAACCACAATTTTTTTCTCAACAGCACACACCACATTCAACAAACAATCATTTAATCAAACAACAATTAGTTGTTCGGGTTCAAATTCTGAAGTTGTACGAATGAAGAATAACTATCAAGTACATCCGTTGCTCAACAGCCTAAGATGGAACAAAGATAGATTATTTGTAAATCTAACAACTCCATAATTCCTTACCCAACAACATACATCAACCAACAATTCAAATCAACACCAAAATATCTCATTATACATTTATTTCATAATTCAGTGTTTTGATTTTTCTTTCCTTCATTTATGAGGGATTTCTTTGTTTCTTACAAGTTTATTTTCCAATTATCACCAAATTCATTATATTTGTATTTCCTTTTTATTACTTAAGTTTCCTTTTATTACTTAAGTTTATAAAATAAATTCTCATTAATAACAGCAATTTATTGAATACCTTTATTGCTTCAAGCTTTACTTGCAAGATTTTCTTTTACATATTCTTACTAACATTTCAACTTTTATTTTATGGTAAGTTATATATATTTTAAGAATGTAAGTGACAATTTACATGTTTCTTCTTAATTCCTTTAATTAATATATATATATTTGTTACTTACCTTTAATCTCATTCATTTATTTAATGTGGAGGTTTCCATTATATTGGAATAGAGGAAATTAAAACATACTTAAGTTAATAATCCTACAATCAATTCTTATTTAGAATTTCATTTTATTTACTTTAAGTTCATATCACCTATTAGTAATTCTTAACTTAATTTTTTTTTTTTAGTAAAATTTCAATCATAACTTAAGTTTATACCATTAAATTCTTATTTATACAGTCGTTTATTGAATACTTCAATTTTTCCTAAATTCCTACTTGTAAAATATTCAATTCTAGTTTCTTATTTAACATTTCAACTTTTATATTTGGGTAAGTTATTTATGTTAAAGAAATTGCAATTGAACTTATACAAGTTAAATCTCCATTCTTTAATTCAATTCAATGTTAATCCTTATTACTATTCTCTCTCCTACGTATTCACTTTCTCTTTATATCCTTGCAATAATTCTCTTAATTAAATTAGAGGTTTTAATTTATTTATTACTTAACCCCTTTTTTTTTCACTAACATAATTTTAAACAATTTATTAATGGAAATTTAAGAATTTAATACCGGGTCAAATTTCAAAATTACTTTAAAATAATAGATAATATAATTTCTTACAACTCTTATATCTCCAATTATCTTTAAACAATTAAAATTTCAAATAAATTCAAAACAATTCTGTAGTAGTATTTACTACAGCGGCCTTTCCCCTTCGAAACTCGAAAATGAAAGTCGATGATGCGGCCGTCATCACCGAATTTATTTTCCAGCGACGGAGAGAAAAGTACATAATTTATTTCCCCAAAATCTTCTTTTAAAACAAATTTCCCGAATTTAAAACGGAATATTCATATCGGAAAACATATATATGACAATATTATTATACTTCCAAATTATACTTTTTATATAAGAAATTTCTTATAAACCAAATCATTATTTTTCATAAATTCTTTGAAAGCACATTTCAAAAATCCCGGACTTAAGTTCTAAAATCTCCCATTTGATTTATCATAATTTCAACTTAGCTTCAGTTATTATAAATATTTTTATTGCCTAACATCCAATCTATAGCAACCAAATATATATATCTTTATAAAATATTTTTATATATAGAAAATATGATAGGCAAAATTATTTCATTCACCTATATTAAAAACTAATATTATGTCGGCCTGTCCTATTAAGTGTTTAGAAATCCCTATTGATGGCATAGCGTCCCATGCATCAACCAGAATTTATAAATACAAAGCGGAACAGATTAACACAATATCAAAAATTTTTATTAATACTAACAAGTACGCTCTCTCATATATACACTCAGCGACTCCCATAGGATATTTCTACCCTATTAACAAAGAGTCAAACCCCACAAAGCCAAGGTTTATCGCTAAACCAAAGCTCTGATACCAACTGTAACATCCCGCCTTTTCGCACACTTTAAACGACACACGTGCCGATTCAAAGCATACGCAAGGGAGGAGTGTTATGGGGTAAATAAGAAAAATAGAGAAGAAATAAAACGAAAATAGAATCTCACAGCGGAAGGATAAAATATAGTAACAAGTATACAGTTCATAAACAGTTTACAAAAGCTTGATTTTTCTTATACAATGAATATCAGAGTTACACATACCAAATACAACAATGCAGCGGAATAGAAAGAGTGTGTAGTGCAATACTATATATAAAATAATACTGAATCTTCGTCTTCGTCCTCCAAAGCTAAAACCTGCTATCCTGAAACGCTCGGACTGACCCGAGCGAATTTGAAAAGACAAAAACACTCGAGTCAGACTAGAATATCTTATGTGAGTTAAATAAACAGAAATAAATATGAGTACAGTAACTCAAGAGATGCTCGGGATTTACATCTCCTAAGGATCCGTTAAACTATTTACTATGTAGTATATTGCGTTATTATAATAGTGTCTATTTATAAAATAAACTTACTTTTTAATAGCGTTAAGGGGTTACCCATATAGCCCTTAACACGTAATAGTCCCAGTAGTCCATCCAATATCATAGTCCCTCCTGATCGGGAAGCCACTAGAGGATACCACACGGGCTACGGGAGAAAACCAAACTCGTACAAGGCGCGATAGGGTAGGTGACACGGCACAACTAGGCAATGCCAGGGTAGATATACCAATTACGCTTCCGGGCCGATGGTAACGCGAAGCCGCAGCAACCGCCCACCTCGAAACAACTCCCCAAATCAAAAAAATAGAAGTGGCCACTGAATCAATCCAAAGTCATAGTATAATATCGAAGAGGAGTGTCCGATCAGAGGAATGACCTCATTAACCCGTCGATCGCTCCTGTTTTAGCCACCTTATGCCAACTCACGGGAGTCGGGTCCACGTATTTACCTTACAGGAATCGTCGCCACCAACCTACTTCATTCTGGAATCTCCACCGCGTACACGGTTAGTCAAAGTGGTTTTCGGTATCGACAGAGAGTATGTCCATATCCGATCCCGGTCTCTTTGCCAACCCATCGTTATTATAACACCGCGGTTATTTAAAACAGTTTATACTTTTAAAACCAGAATATAATCCATTTCAAAACCATAATATTACGATATCATTCCAAAACCCAAAACCATATTTTACCACTTATCCCAAATATAATTTCTTTCCAATAATAAAAAGGCTTTAACTTCATAATATCTGAAAATCGAATATTTTCAAAGCATAATATTTTTGGAAATCCATAATTTCAAACCATAACTTTTAAAACTCAAATGGTTTGGATATTCAACGGTATATGAATTTCAAGGGCTTAACTTTACTGTCACTTTGTAAAGAAATAAGTTATATGGCTTTATGGAAATATTTCTTTATATAAAGTTAAGACCATAATTTAGATATCACTCTTAAGTTCCAAAACCATTTCAATTTCCATATATATAAATCCATTGGAGTATTAATATTCAAAAACTAAAATTGGAATATATTCTTTCAACAAATTAAATGTTTTATTATTTAGTTTGAATATTCACATAAATCCTTAAACAACTCCAATTTCTAGTAATAAAACATATGTATTTTTCGATTCCAATTTATATTAGAATATTTTTCCAATTCAAATTCATATTAGAATATTCATTTCAATTTTTTTCTTGGGAAAAATCCAATTATAAATATCATATCTTAAATTTCCAAACTTAACATTTAAACATATGATATAAATTTATCCAACTCCATTTTCTAAATTTTCTTCCATTTTACTAAGGGAATTTATACACCTTTTTATTTCAAAATTTCCAACTTTTCATGTACATAAATACGGAAGAAAAATATTTATACAGTATAAAATTTAAGATTATTATAAACCGTATTCCATCCAAACCATAGAAATCACATTAAAATAGTTATATATAGACCGCGGTGCCTGTATATAATTTTCTATCCTATGGTCAAGTGATACGGATATTTATCATTTCAATCCGCAATTTAAAAATAAAACTTTACGGTTTTATCATTTCAAACCACAATCCCGAAAAATGAAATATGCATGATAAATTTGCAAATTTAATGATATGCAATAAACATTCATTCATCAACAACATCCATCATCCAATCGCAACCATCAACCAATTTCAATCAATAACAGTATATATCTATGAACATATACAACAGGTAATAACTGTCAGTTTTTTCCCAAATTAAATTTATCAACTATTTATCTAACAGTTTACTCAATAATAATTTACATAACTGTTAACTAGCAGTTCTTATGCAAACAATAATTTCTAACAGCCAATTAATATGCAATCAATCAATTTAAATTAACAGCTAAATTCAAAAAAATGCAATTCAACAGATATGGATGAAATAACATGCCCAAAAGCTCATAAATAAATTTCTATTCATTTCTAAAATTTATTTAACAAACATAAAAGCTTCTAGTAATTGTGAGTGGGTTAAAACACTCACCTTTGGAATTTAAATTGAATTTAAACCCGATTTAAACCCAAAAATTCGCCCGTCTCAGAATTTGTCCAAACCAGCGTCATCAAGTCCGGAATTAAATTACGATCCTAACGCAAAAAAAATCGTGTGAATCCGAATTCGTATGAGAAAGTTATTGGATAAAACGTGATCGAAATTCAAATTTAAATTAAAACAAAACAAACCACTCATAAACTGCCACGTCATCCCTGCATCATCCTCTCTACCTCACAGAACGCGGCTACAGGAACACGAGACCCCAACACCACCTACAGCCGCACCTTTGACCGCCTCCCCTGGCCACCACCGGCCGCCATTCGCCTCGGCACCATGGCCGTTGACTCCGCCTTGACCCCTGCTATCGGCCGCCCCCATCCCGGTTGCCTGAAATGGCCGCCGCCGCCGCCTAGAAATAGGGTTTCGAAACCCTAAAACGCCAAATTTGACCACCACCGGTCACTAAACTCCACCAGACCAACGTCGTTGAACTCCCCACAAGAATCTCCACCAAACCCATATCTTGATTTTGCCGATTTGATGAAAAATCAAAAACCCCTAAATCAAACCTTAGGGTTTTCGAATTTCTGACCTTTGACTGAGTTTCCAGGACGATTCGAGCATCGATTGCAAAAACAGATGTCACATATAGATTCGTATTGAAGAAATCTACAACATATAAATTTTTGGGAATTTTCTGAAGACTTTGAATTTTCACTTTGTTTTGCAATTTGAAATTGGATCTGAGGAGCATCCATTGAGGAAGAAAGAATGGTTGAAGAATGAACGTACAACATAAGCAAATAAAATGGGGCTAGGGTTTATAGCCATGCTTATATAGGTAGGCTAGAGATAGAGAAGATGGACTGGATAAGCGAACGTACGGAATAAAACACGGCCCAAAAAGCCCGCTATGCCTCCGGAATCGAATTTGTTAAAACTATATATCCAAATAGGTGTTTTAAAATATTCTGAACGCGATGGAAAAAGTTTCACGTCCAAATTTGGTCGTATGAAGAAGTTATGCTGAAAACAAGATTTCCAAATTGATTTCAAATTGATTTTAATAAAATTGATTTCAAGGCGTTTATCGTCCGTACGATCAAACGACAAGTCCGATCGATACGAAATTTGAAATCCTATAATAATTCACCGATACGGATCCGATGAAACTGGTTTCGTCGAAATCCGAGTCCGTGACAAAAATGGCTATTTTTAATATTATTAAATCAATTAAATAAATCATAAAAATCAATTTTTATGTTTCAACTCCTATTATTGGCCAAATTTCATTACTTAGATAGTTCAATTAATCCCAATAAATTTAACAAGCTTGGATGTGAGTAAAAATTTATAGGTATATAAATTTGCAATTTTAATTCCTGCACTTTCTTATTAATTGGGAATTATAAATTTATTCTCACAAATTACCTAATCTTATACTTATACACTCTCATCTTAAACCAAATTAAATAAATAACTTGATTTCCATCTCAACTTACTTTTAATTGCAGTTAACCCTTTTCACCGTAATTAAAATTCTAAATTATAAATAAATTTTTATTCCCATTCCCTTAATTTTCTTAACTATTTATTTATTCAAATTTTCAATATTCAACATAAATAGTTTGGTTAAGTTCATTTATTTACCTTCTTCCTATGATTCACAGTTATGGATGTCAATATGATGAAGTTTACATTAGTTAAGATTTCACTCAATTGTTCTCTAAGTCAAATGTTTACAGCTTTCATTTAACTTTAATAACGTACTAATTTACGTTAAATTCCATTTTTAAATGAAGTAATTACCATTCGTTGAATCAAATACTCAATTCATAAATAAAGTCTTGTTTTCAAAAAGTTATATCACAAATGGTCAACTGAAATTTGAATAAGCTTTACTAAATTCTATGGTATTAAATGTTGCCATAAATCCAAATTGCCATGTCTTAAATCCAAATTACTAATTAAGTCTTGATTCCTTTATTATTCCTTTGGTTTTCAAATAAGTTTTTTTTTTTTTTATGATGAATGTGAATTCAAATGAACAATGGAAACCCATTCCCATTTGATTTCACTATTCCGTTAAATATCTTCATATTCCAGCTAAATCAACTAACGTATGAATTAGCTATTTCAATCTTCATTAAATTGCGGTTTTTATACAATAGAAATTAAATCCCCTTTAACATATAAATAAAGGTTGATACCCATCTATTTACATTATATCACACTTGTGCTTCTATTTAGCTTTGTATAAATGTATGAATGCGGAGTCTTGCCTATTAACGTATTAAATAAGCCTTAAAATCAATTAATGCCCCTCCTTAGTTTAACCTCTTTTTATCCGTATTTATTTTTAGAGTAACCCTTGGATTAAATTCCCCAAATCACCAATTCAATTAATCATACCTTTCAATCCAAATGTAAATCTTCCACCTTTGAATTCTTATATTAAATGAATTTTATTCTAGGCAATATTTTTTTTTACAAATGTTTACTAATTCCACATTTATAGGTTTCTTAAATTTTACTCCATCTAAAGGTGACCCATTTTTATTTCATTTCTATTCAATATATATTCATTTTATCCCATTCATTTGGTTACTGCGTTGAAATCTATTTATTACTAATACTAACGTTATTTTCATTAATTAAAATTGGATTCCAAATTTTTATTCAATACTCTGAAAAATAACTTACATATAAATCAAATCCTTTTTATACTTAATTCAAATTGGATTATATTCCAATTCCTATAACTAGGCCTTAAGTCACCATTTTACATAGTTTTAATTTAGCGTTTATTTAAATCTTCGTTTATCGTTTAGAATTTCTACTAAATTGAAATGCACAACTTATGAACTTTAACCAATTTAGTCCACCTAATAAATTTTCAAATGTTTGTGTGTATGTAATCCAATTCAGTTATTGTTACATTAATACCATTAAACCAACAAATTAAGACTTATAACTACAACACAACTTTCAGTTATTT